>CM060908.1:160253104-165253104 GCA_030737815.1 Allium fistulosum | reverse complement strand
TTGGATTTTTGAAACTAAAACTTGAATTAGAAACTGTTGGAAATAAAACTGAAAGTAAAATTTAAATTAAGTATGATTTGAATTTAATGAAAGGAATTGTGAATTTAGATTGAACACACTTTATTAAATGGTATAAATTTAAGTGATCAATAACTGAAATTTGAATTCGAAATTTTGTATATATATCAAATGTTCAAATGAAAGTTTAAGTTGAAGTTAACTAATCTAATTGAACCATTTGAATCGAGTTGGATCGTGGAAATTTGATTGAAATTTATTTGAACTGAATGAAGATTTATCTAAAAATATAAACTTGAACTTTGATTGGAATTAACTGAGAATTGAAATGAATTTGAAAGGAATCGAGATATTTGGAAATTTAACTGGTTTGACTTGGGAAGGTATTTTGAACAAATTATTTTAGTATAACTATTTCAAATCTATTTTATTTATTCAAACTAATTTGTTTTCTCAAACTATTTACTTTATAAACCATTTTATTTGTAAAACTATTTTCTATTAAACTAATACAATTATTTATTTTATAAACCATATGTTTTCTTAAATTATTTTCTATTAAAAATTATTTAACTATTAAATTTTCTAAACTATTTAAAAAAAACTATTTTCTAAAATTTGAACCAGTAAAAGGGAATAAAGGTTATGTTTAAATCCTTGATTTAAATGCGAATTGGATCAATGGAAATTTAAAAATTTAAAAATTCAAATGAAGTTTTGAAGTAAACGATTTTGAAATGAATTGACTTATCGAAAATTTGGCTTTGGAAGAAAGGATATGATATTTGAAATGCTTTTGTTTTCGAAACAAATACGAGATTTGATTTTAAAAAGATGAATTGTTTTCGAAACATAATAAAACCAATCGGTATAATAAATACGTAGTTATTAAAGAGACCGGGATCGGATATGGGCATACTCTCTGTCGATACCGAAACCACTTTAATAACTAATATTCGCGAAGTGTTGATCCAGAATGAAGTGGATGGTTTGGTGAACGCGTTGACTGAAGAAAGAGAACGATATTGGACGACCCCTGACATGACTAAAACAGGAGCCGCGTCGGGCCATTGAGGTTCGCCACCTCTAGCGGACGCACTTCTTCGATACCATATCTATTACTTTTGTGATTCGATTTGGGTGCACCCCTCGATTTTGGGAGTGTTGTTTCGCGGTGTTGGGGTAGTAGCTGCTATGCCCAACATCAGTCCGGATCAGGCAACTACTAGTATCCTAGTTGGTATCGCCTCATGTATCTTGTCATACTGATTATCCTATTCGCGACCACTACGTTTTGTTTTGTAGCTTTAGTATATGGATTGCCCTCTGGTGACTTCCGGTTTTGGGGAAACTACGGTCTTGTATATGCTCTTGGGAATATAAAATGTGTTAAGGGTGGAATGGGCCATGGCTTAACGCTATTTTAATACTTTTACTTTAATGTAGACATATTATAATAGCGTATTGTACTACATAGTAGATAGTTTAACGGATCCTTGAGAGATGGAAAATCCCGTAACATCTCTTAAGTTATTGCACTCACGTGGACACTGGATAGGAGATGTCAGACCCTGTAAACATCTCTGACGCCGTCACACTCATATTTCTTATTCGATTTGACTTACATGAGATATTTTAGTCCTGACTCGAGTGTTTTGTCTATTCATTACGCTCGGGTCAGCCGGAGCATTTCAGATAAGGTTGAAGATCTATTTTGGAGTACGAAGACGGAGTTTGGTATCACATCATTTGTATTCTACTACCATATTATTCTTCCGCTGCATTATTGTATTATCTCTGATATGTATGTAACTCTGGTTTATGATGTATAATAATAATCAAATTTATTTATTTAACAGTTTCATGAACTGTTATTTTATTATTATATCTTGTTCCTTCCACTGCAAGATTCTGAGTTTGCTTCTGTTCTTTCTTTCCTTTTCTTATTTAACCCCAATAACCATCTGCCTTTTTGAACGGTTTGAGTTGGACATGTGTGGATTATTGTCGACTTGAATGGTCGAAAATGGCGGGTCGTTACAAAAGACCTTCATGCTCGCGAAGGGTATTTTGGATCAGATGATCGCTGATCTACCGGTTCACCTTCACGACTCTTTAGTTCGTGAAAGACCTTCACGTTCACGAAAGGTTTTTTAGATCAGACGACCGCTGATCTACCGGTTCACTTGCATGATGCTTTAGCTCGTGAAAGACCTTCATGTTCATGAAGGATTTTTTGGATCAGATGACCGATGATCTACCGGTTTACCTTCACGATGCTTTAGTTCGTGAAAGACCTTCATGTTCACAAAGGGTTTTTTGGATAAGATGATCGCTGATCTACCGGTTCGCCTTCACGACACTTTAGTTCGTGAAGACCTTCACGTTCGCGAAGGGTTTTTTTATATCAAATGACCGCTGATCTACCGATTCGCCTTCACGACGCTTTAGTTCATGAAAGAGACCTTCATGATGCTTTAGTTTGTGAAGGAGTTTATATGGTTGGATGTCCGGCGACCAAACGGTCTTTGAATGATAATTTATCGATTCCGAAGGGAATTTTGGTCGGATGTCCGACGACTAGACGGCCTTGGAGCGATAATTCATCGACTCCAAGAAGTGTTTTGGGTCGTGTGTCCGACGGCCTTAAAGCAATGATTCATCGACCTCAAGAGGAATTTTTGGGATTCAGCTCGTGGGAACAAAGTTTTATCGGTTCCTGGAGACTAAGGGGTAGGATTCATTTGTTCGACGATCCTTTGGACAAGACTTCTCGATGCTACCAGAGCAACGCTGGTTCTCAAAAGGGGGATCAACATGACTCGTCGAGGGCATAGAAGAATTTCTTTCATCGTGCTGTCTATATTGGCCCCAATGTCCTGGTGCGGCTCATTTGGAAAAGGAAAGTAGAAAAGGATGGATGAGAAGGCATTGCTTTAGGTTTTTGCCCCATTCCTTAGTTGCTAGCTAACTATAGTGTTATTTGATAATCATTATTTCGTCTGATTTCGTCAGTTAGCTGGGGTGCTTTTCTACTAGGTCTTAGTAGCCTTGCTTGGGCAGAAGGTCCCTGAGGTCCTGTAGCTCCTTCATCGTTTGGTATGTTCTTTGGCAAATAGTTGGGTTTGCCATCTTCCAATTGCACTACTTCTAGTCTTTAGAACCGGTTTGCCTTCCCATAGAATTCTTCTAGGGTAGTAGGTTGTTTCATCCTTTAATGATTTCTATGGTCTTGAAGTAGACTGCATTCGTCGCCCTCACTTCGTCCATATGCTAGTCATACCTATAATAAAGCAATTTCGAATCAGTTGTACAATTGTAAAAAGGTATAGTTGGCATGATAAACTTCTTTGGATATTCTACATGTTGAATGGCTTCGGTGAATGGGTATCGATTGGGGAATATGCTCTAATCGTTGTCAGACCGGTCCATTTTCAAGTTACAACTGTTTATAATGGTTCGGAATAATATATGCATGATTGGCCTATGCTTGAATGATTGGAAATGCCGATTGAATGAAAAATCACTTATAATGGGGTCATGGATCAACGACGATCCCCAAAAACTTTCAAACTAGGTGAGATCAGCCTGGGTGACAGAGAAGGCCCCATAAGGTTGCACTCCGAATTTCAAGGCATTTGGAGTTCGCATGTTCGAGGTAAGGGCAAAAGAAGATGGATCGACATTGATGTATTGGTGGTATTTTACTTGGAGTCCAACCTGAGAAAATTTGCCATTTATTTGGAGTTAGCACATGGTTTGCTTGGAGTCAGAGAATTTGAAATGATGAGTTGGTGACAAACGTTGCTTGTAGCCATTTGCTTGTTTTCTTGGAGAAAATCTTGATTTTACCCGAGTCTGATTTCAGGCCATAATTTTCTAGGCTTACTTCGAGTCAAATGGGTGATTATCTGAGTTCGACTTCGAGTTAGGACTTCCAAAATTTGCTTCGAGTCAAATAGGCGATTACCCGAGTTTGACTTCGAGTCAATCCCATAGTGAGTTTTCAACGACCATTTTGACGATTTTTGATGATATTTGACGACGACCATTCGTGATTCGATGATGGGAGCTTGATTATGGGATTGGAAGGTGGTTGGTTGGGAGTACTCATAATATAACTGTAACATATACTTGGAGGCCCAAAACTAATGGCTATGCTGCAGTCATCCATAGTTATTAATCCTCGGCGACCAAATACGGTAATATTAGATACATTGATACATAGAAACACATGAATATGGAAAAAATTCAAAACATCAAACAAGATCCACATTCCATTTCAAATCATTTCAAATTCATTACATGATCCCACAATCGTTAACCACATTCAGAGAAAATATTTTTTTTACAACATACGCAAAAAGCGACATATGAAGATGCTCCCTTGGATGATCAGAGTATATATAGGCAATTTAACAACTTTGCCTTTACATCAACACAATAGAATCAAAATAAAAGAGAACACTAGATAGCTATCATGCCTCCTACATATCTCCGGAAGCTTTCATCTAAAGAGGTACTTGAAAACCTCAACTCTCAAACTACTCAAAATCAATTGAGTACCCGAGAGTTTAAGGGGAAAACATAAACTTCGAGTCAGACATAAAGCCTGGTATGAATAGTAATCTACCATCTCAAACCATTTAGATATCTAGTGAGACCACACCGCTTAGCGGAACGGGTTTTCCCCTCACTAGTATCTTAAAACCTTTATAAAACCATATACTATGCTCCTGCATCCACAATGGTTAAAATAATTCATAATTATATGATATAATGATATGCAAATCAAGTATATTAAATCTGGATTACCCATCCCCATTCATCCTGACTATCTGTCTCAATTATAGTTTCTACGGTCACTATTAACCTAATAGTTTTCATGGGCTTACTAATTACCGGTAAAATGATTATGAAATCCCTGTCCAGTTACATAGTTTTCATGGGATCACTGAGAACCTATTAGTAACTCCAATATCTTTACTCTTATCCTAGTTTTCATGGGCTGACTAGGAACCTACTGGTGACTCCAATATCTTTTCTTCTTATCCTAGTTTTCATGGGTTGACTAGGAACCTATTGATATTTGTCGATATCTTAATCCGGATATAGTTTTTACGGGCTAACTACAAATCTATTGGCCCCTGCCAATATCAAATCATAGTTTTCATGTGCTAACTATGAACCTGTATATTTGACATCTTCATTTATACATAGTTTTCATAGGCTTACTATGAACCTATTGGCCCCTGCCAATACCTTTTCCAATACACAGTTTTCATGAGCTTACTGAGAACCTATTGGCCCCTGCCAATATCCCCCCTTAATATTTTAACATCCTATATTATGGTCTTCTTGACCTCATGGATGCAATTCTACTCATTCGGGAGTTGACTAAATTTATACTCGCTACTGGGTCAACCTATCAGGTTGTTCTGCCCTTCCCCAAAATACAGTTATGGGTCCATTACAATGTGAATATATATACATATACGAAGAAGCAAACACAATAACTTGGTTAATCCCTTTAACCTTTTAATCAAAGAAAACTTCTTCAAAAACTCCTTTTCAAAACACTTTATTTATTTATGCCATGGTTTTCCTTAAAAATGAGATTGGGTTATTTGCTTTGAAAACTAAGGCTTTTGAAACCTTCAAAACCTTGCTTTCGACCTCACTGGATAACCTCCTTCGAAAGCATATAAATTTCTTTTCAAAACATTAGGCCTCTGCCTTTCGAAACACTTTAAAACTTCTCTTTCGAAACCTTTCGAATGTAATAAAGTATTACTTATTAACTCTTAAAAGAATAGCTTCGAAACCACTGAAAGTACAACTTTTGAAACCTTTGGAAGTATCCCTTCTAAAACCATTGAAAGTCCATCTTTCGAAACCATTGGGTTTATACTTAAAAATATCATTTGGGTAAATGTGAATATAAACGAAAGTGTCTCTTTCAAAACCATTCTTTGTCATATAAAAGTATTGGGGAAGACTTGATGGCGTCGGCACCATCCCTTTCGAAAGCTTTAAATTATTCAAGTAAAACACTAAAGGATAGCATCAAAACCCTCATTCGAAACCATTGCCTTCGAAACCCATGAACCCTTTCGAAAGCATTTAGGAAGTGGCATAGTATAATTAAGTTTAAAATAAAGGTTACACTTAGAAAGCATTGATGACTTCAATGCACTCGAAAGGAAAAAGAATAGCGGCTGGGTTTCGACCTAGTTGGAACCACTACTTTCAAAAGCATTATTTTTATAAATAATGAAACAAATTCGAAAGCTTATACTTTAAAACATTAGATGGCAACCACTTCGAAAGCTATTAGAAACCTTTTGAAAGCATATGTTTCGTCTCTTTCGAAAGCTTTAATAAAACAAAGGCAGGTGCTTAACGTTTTAAAACAAACTAAGGTATCGACCCCATCGGAAGCAATGCTTTCAACACCATGCCTTTTGCCTTTCTCCAATCCACTACGTACCATCTAAGTGATACCTTGTGTATTGGTTTTGGCCAGGGTTGGTTTTGACTGAGATGGAGCGAAAGCATTGGAGTCGAAAGGTGCTTCTAAATAGAGGCAGAACCCACTTTTCTGGGTTAAACTAATTTAATACCAATTAAAGCAAACACTTTCTAACTAACCTGCCACGTGTAAACATATGATTGGTTGCCTTAACTTTTCAAATTCTTTACCAAAATAACTGCCTCTTAATTTCATATCTACACCAATGTTAATTTAGCAATTAAACCCTTCCATTAAGCAAAACCAATATTGCAAATAAGTTCTTCTTCTAAAATAATTTAATTTCCATAGCAAATAACTTAGGAAAATCACCAAAAATTATAGAAATTCACTTTAATCATGTTATCTAACACATCTAAATTTCAGACCCAAATTCTCAATATAATTTCTAAAATAAATTTCTAAACCCAATCAACAAAATTTTCCTTTGAAATTCATAATAATCTTTCCATAGCTTGGATAATTATCAAAATTAAAACCAAACTCCGAAATCATGTTTTTCATAACATAAAATTTTCATGGCATTCAAAACCAATTATAATCGGTTTTACCCTTAAAACCGTGAGAAATCATATTTAAACAATCTTGTTTAAATCTAACGTATTTTGATCCGAGCATATCATCATCCAAATCATCATAAAAATGAATTTAATATTAAATCCGAAAACATATGATCATAAAAAAATAGAGACTGTAAATTATTATTCACCTTGAATAAGATAAGGAGATTGGATTGAGACTGAGATTTATTCCCCTTGCTTTAATTCTTTAGCTTGATTTGAATTCCCTTCTCTTTTCTTCCTAGCCATGGCCGGCTCCTCTTTACGTTTGTGTTTTGTGTTTTTGATGAAATGAGAAATAATCGTGAATGGTGTAAGGGACGTGAATATATATAAGGTTAGGGGTTATGTGTGGCTAATTCCCAATATACCTTTATGTAAATTAATTAACTTTAATCCCATTTAATTAAATAAATCGAGCATGACCCATTAAGTATTTATTAAAATCTCAATCTCCTTAACACTTAACATTTATATTATTCTATTTAATTTATCTAATTAAATCTCCTGAATAATGTTATCAAAAATTAAGGGTGTTATAATAACACGGGAGCTTGGCCTTGTAATCGATCTCGGTTTGTATCATATCTTGTTGGTTCTCCTGCCTCTAGGAGTACCGTTTGGGTAGCAGTTCCTTGTCCATTGCTTGACACTGTGCTACGACATGGGTTTTAGAGCTTTTTCTTTCTAGCATTTTGCACATTGGCATTTTCATCCAATTTTTCTTCCTCAAATTGTTTGTCATCTTCAGAGCTGAAGAGAGAGCCATGGTTATATCTCCCCGTAGAGTTTTCACCCCTAAGTTTGGATTTGCAACAGGTGCTTTTATAGTGGGTGGAGTGTTCACGTTTTCTTCCGTCATGATTCTTGGAGCTCCACCCATTACTTCCTTTTGCTTTTGCCTTCTGTTTCTTTCGTTCAAACCAAAAACAAAAGAATGCTCTTCCTCCATAGCAGCCACGGCTTTAGGCACTGTTTTGGGAGTAGTTGGTGATTGGAGCACTAAGAGAGCATCTACCTTTTCCATAAGAGCCTTTTGACTGTTTTCCATTTTATGGTTAATTTCATCAACCATCTCGTTCAGTTCTCCCTTAGTCACAACTTCATGCTATGTGGAGGATCCTGAACCTGATCTCCAAAGTTGACTCCTAAAAGTAGGTTGTTGGGGTTGTTAATTTCAATTTGCTGAGGGTTTGTTTATTCTCCAGTAATGGTTGCTCCTATGGATCTTTCGGAGGTATTTCTCTTTCTTCCTGGTGCCACTGATTCTCAACAGCAAATCTTCTAAGCATAGATTGAGGATCTAACTTCTAAACCTATCCGATCCAAAGTAGATAGCTAGATCTAAGCCTGAGTTAGGTTCTCAGTGAAAGCACCAAAATGTTAACCCAAAAAATGGATCAGCTCTCTGGACTGAGTGTGAAAGCACCAGTCCTATTCTTATAGAGCAATAATATAGAGAATAAGTGTAAAAAGAGCAGAAATAGTAAAAAGACAAGAAGATTTTTATAGCGGCTCGTCCGTTAACGAAGCCTAAGTCCACTTTATAACTTTTGTTGGTGACTGACTATAATTACAAGTTGAATCTGATTACAATTTGATTAGATCTTGTAAGTTAGATCAAGTCACCAACATTAGAGTTCACTGGAGAATCACAGCGAACCCTTTAGATGACTATTGTATGGAAGAAGAAGAGTGAAGAATAGTTTTTGCAGAGTTTCAACAGCCAGTCTAGAAGATCCTGTTTATGTTGCTGGTAGGATTGTATTTATAGGGGTTTGAGAGCACTTAGGCCAAAAGTCATCACTAAAAACCTCAAACCAATCTAAGCCATTTCTATGGATCGCTAGCTATCCATAGGGAATGGATAGTTAGTTATCCATCAACTTAGCATATTTTTCTACCAGAAGCTTTTACTTAGTGCTACGAAGAAGCTCGGAAAGTTTGAGGACGACCTAACCTATCTTGATGGATTGTTAGCTATCCATAGGGGATGGATCTTTAGCTATCCATCAATTTAGCAAATTTTTCTACCAGAAGCCTTTACTTAGTGCTATGAAGGAGCTTGAAACGTTTGAGGGCGATACGACCAATCTTGATGGATCGCTAGCTATCCATAGAAGATGGGTCATTAGCTATCCATGGGGGATGGATCGCTAGCTATTTATAGAGGATGGATCACTAGCTATCCATCTACTTAGCATATTTTTGAGTGACCTAAGTTTGGTTGTCTTCCTATCTTCTATTTAAGTGACTTGTCCAAATATCAAGTCGTTTGGAGTTTGTTTGATCATTCGTCTTCATGGGTCATCTAGTCTAGAAGAATCATCCAAAACTCAACAATACTTAACAAAATCAGAAGAAACCTTGCAAAAGCACTCTAGACGATGTCAGGGACCTACCATAAAAATTTCAGGAGGTGTGGCCCAATCTACATGGGTCACTAGCAATCCATCTAGTTAGGTCGCTAGTGACCCATCTAGCTTTATCAAATCAAGCTTGTTTTTAGTGAGATCCTTCTTTTATGTCTTATAAGTGTTCTCCTAATTTTTCCAGTCAATCCGACTCTATATGAATTCTCTAGGTTCGTTTTAAGTTAGCTACTTTGGTCAAAAAGCATGTAAACAGCTTGAATTAGATGAGTCTTTACTTCTTGAACTACACTACTTGGAATGCTATGAAACTTGGTAAGTATTCTTTGAAGAGGTAGCAGATCATGATGCAATAGGCTTTGACAACTTGTAATGCTTTCTTTTGGATCGCCAGCGATCCATGGATGATGGATCGCCAATAATCCATCTACTTAGTGGATTTTTGGCTTGTTTATCTTAAATTCCATTGGCTTGTTCTTTTAGATGCCTTGTTCAAATTTCAAGCCATTCTGGCTTAGTTTGGATGTTCTAACTCCTATTGAATTCTGCTAGGTTAAAAACCCAGACCATATGGAGTAAGTATGGCTCACTCACCAGACTTATGTCTGACCAACTCCTAATTTTCTACTTTATTTTTTTGTCCGGGTTGATGAAGTTTGGAGATGAGATGGCGTGGAAGATAGGGATTTATTTGTACATGTTGTAAATGATGTAAATAAGTGTTATGATCTTGATTTAATTATATATAGGGATCGGGTTGGGTTATATTGTATGCATATATGTATATATAACAATTAGACATACTATGGTGATATGAAATGATTATGACTATAATTATTGATGTAATATTTCCTTCTGCTGTGAGATTCTAAAAGTTTAAGTTAGAATCATATTTCTTTCTTATTGCCATATCCCAACGACTCATCCAATTTGGTTCTCCAGGTGTCGACGTTGGTTTATGCGTTGAACCCAAGGGTCGAAATGTCGGGTCGTTGCATTTTCGGAGTAAAACTTTCCCTAGGTTAAAGACTAGGACATATTGAGAGAGCGTATTTGTGTTTAAAAATATATTTGTATGTATTATATGAGTGAAATATATTTTTAGTATTTCAGTTGAGATATCTATCTATTAGGGAGTTGCTAGTGAATCTCAATTATGGGCAGTAGAGGAAGAATAAGTTAGTAAAGATGGACATTGGTTGAGCAAAGAAAAAACTAGAAATGTTATTAGAATCGATACTAGGATATTGCACTATGGAAATCAATGTTCAGTTCCATCGAATATGTGGGCAATGAGCCATACCAGTTTAAACCCTAAGTACCTGCACTGATTGTACGAGGAGTAGTTCTTAGTACTATGTTAGAATTGAACCATAATTGGTAATGTGGACATGGCTAAGCACTTATGAGAATATATGCCAACATTTGGGGTTTGATCTAATAGATACATCAGATAGGGAATTAATGAGGATGGCAAGAGAATTGAGTTTTGGAAACAAGATATCTAAAGAGTGGAAAATTTTCAAGAAATTATTGAAAAGAGAATTTGTTTTGAAAGTTGGAATTGGAAATTTTGTTAATAATAGAATTTACGAACCAATATTATATTTATATAAGATTATACGTATTTGAAGAATTTTTAGAAAAGAGATTTAAAATTTTCATTACAAAAGTAAGTGTGATTTATATATTTAACATATATATTTTTGGATGAAAAATTAATAGATTTGAGATGTAAAATCTTGAATATATATCACTATATGATTTAAAGAGTCGGAAGTGACGTTCCAAATTGAAATGAATATGGTTAGTAGCCAAAGTGGTTTTAAAGAAATAACCAAAATTAACTAAATTGAAATGAATATGAAACGATGGTTTGAAATGAAGTAAGATTATTTTTTTGATAACGATAATCTAATTAAAATCTAAATGCATTTAAAGTGATGATATGTTTTGAAAGGCGAATAGAAGCTTTAAATTTTTATATCTTAATGAGTTCTTATCAGCAAAGCTTTTAGTATTATTTTAAAGTTTGAAAAAGGAACTTTGAAACGATAAAATAAAGAGTGATTTAACTGGATAGGAAGAAAATAAGGAAGAGAAGGGCTATGCACTAGAAGCGGCGCCAAATGCAAATATGCCACCATCATTTATAAAGAAGGGAAAGCAATCATGATTAGATGTGAGTTAGGATCCTAGATAAGAAATGTGATGGTAAATAGTTTAAAAATATAATTCTCACATGGTGTATGAATTTATTGTGGTGTCGAGTCCATCCAGAGGAGCGATTCATCCATTTATGATTTGTTATGATTTTGAATGGATTGATTTTAGAATAGGTTGAATGACTCATTATTGGGTGATGTTAGATGGGATTGGCGAACTAGGCATGATTTTGTCATATGCCATGATCTCGATAGTCGTGCGAAATTAGATAGAGAAAGAAATCCCATATGCCTTTAAAGAAGACTCTAAATTTCCTTCCTAAGTTAATAAAATTTGTAATATCTGGGAATATGCTACTTAAGGACATGACTCTAAAAGAATGTCAAAATTTGGATAAGATTCATATGAAGAGGATTTGGGTTAAGATTCATATGAAGAGGATTTGGGCCTAAGTTATACTTATTTGATATTTGGAAATTTTGAAGTAGTTGAAATAGAATTTCATTTAGAATGCTGGTTAGTTTAAGAGGCGTAAGTGATATTGGAATTTCAATTGATTGGATTCCATTAACCAACTGATTGAAAATATTTTGGAGATGTGGATGAAGATTTTTATTGAAGGGCTTAGAGTTTATTTTAGAATAGTATCTCGATGACCTAATGATGCTACTATGTGATCTAACTCGGTGATCGGTCCATTGTATAGAAATTGAAATAATAGACATTCACATTCATTTGTTCTATGCCACTAAAGTAATGATCAGAAATGGAAGCAAATGATATTTAGGATACTTTGTTGTTTGATAACATCGTAAAGGTAGGTTATTTAAGTTGATTTGAGGATGGGTGTTGTTGACCTAATGTGGAGGGTACTGTTACACCATTTATGTTATATGGCTTGGATGGACGTTGTTCTCGAAGCAGGTGATTGTCGTCTTGTAGTATATGTGTTATAGGGTGATAGTTATAGGCTGTCGATACTTGAGTAATAGATGTGGCTACAATTATATGATTTGGATTTAATGTGACATGTTCACTATGATAGGATATTATGCATTTTTTTCGGTGTTCCCATATAAGTTATTCATAAGCTGTTACTATGAATGCTTAGTATTATGTCGATTTTACGGCTAGGAACCATCCCTGCTAAGTTGCCTTGTCTATAGTATGGAAGAATAGTAAGTCGGTGAAATGATATATAAGAAAAGATACCATTGATTAGTTATTAGTAGAAAAAGAATTGAGTTTGGATTTTGGTTGTGAACGGTACTGAGCATGAATTCTTGATTTTAAAGGATATTTTGGATTAGATTTGGCATGGGACTATATGAGGATAAGTAATTTGGTATGTTGAATGAGTATATAGAAATACTCAAATATGGATGAGTATTATGATCATATAAATCGGTGTTATTTATGGATTGAATAAAGTATTTGGATTTATCGATAGATTTGATTTGGAGAATTGTGTCGAATGTGATCTCTGTTTATAAAAAATATTCCAATTTGGATTGGCGGTAAGGATTATTATAATGGACTAGATTTTTCAACCCTCGAAAATCGACACTAATACATCCACTGTATCAAATGCCGAGCAATCGAATGCCGGAAAAACCCGTTTGTTAGGGAAAAAGAAAGAAGGAAGGAGATAAGAGAAAACTAAACAACACAGAATCTCACAGTGGAACGAATTATCTATAATATACCACAAATCTTTACACAAAAGCAAAACGGTAGTATATGTATATACAAACATCAATCAGAGTATACTAACCTATTTCAACCTGGACAGATATAACAATTTGTCCTCACAATTGCTGATAATACAACAATGAATACAACAGAAAATAACCATCTATGTGAATACATTTTTGGGCCTCCATCTAATCTTCTGAAACTCCAAAGCATCCTAACCAATCTGTAATGTGCTCGGTCTGACCCGAGCATTATAATAAAATAACACCCGAGTCTGTCTGGAAAATCAGTGTGAGAAAACACACCCAACTGGATTTTAAAGTTATATCAAAATCTTTGAAATCAAATGTATCTCGTAAGACCACGCCACACATAAACAAGAGCGGGTTTTTACCTTACGATAACCAAAACATTTTTATAGAAAATCCATATATATTATAATAATGTCTAGGGGTCAAAGTAAAATATGAATATAGTTGAAATGCTTGCATCTCATGTTTCGGCATAGTTGGGCATAACTAAGTTCGTTCGATGCTTATTGGAGAATGGATTCCATACAATGACTAGGCTACTGAGGTACCGCCCATCATGGTGCATCTCTAGATAAAATAAAACCGAGGATCTCGCCTGGATCCCCTCCCAACACAGAACCAGCCTACCCCTTATTGGATAGTACCGAATATGATCACCCCTCCGTTAATGGGCCCCGAAGCATACAAATGAGAGATAATAGCAACTCTAGATAAGGATGATCATACTATACTTGGGAGAGACACACTTAGCCCTGCCGCATCTCCCCTTTTTTAGTCATTCCTGGTTGATGAGGCTTAAGATTATGATTACCGTTCAAGAACATTTATATTTAAAATGCCCATTGCCCTCCAATGACAATGTGCTGATAGCATTCATCCATACAAGTCCGTTCTAGGTCTGAACGAAACCGAAGGCACTATTCCTAATACATCCATTTCAGAATCACCCTCAGGATTAATAGCGATTAGCCCTTACACTTCGCATCTCTATCTTCGATTCCATGCTCTTCAAGATTTCTTCACTTCGAAACGCATTCGTTGGATAGAAGTGGTTTTTGGATAACATATCCGATCCCGGTCTCTTCGAAACAACGTTCGATAATTTCCGGTAAACTCAACCCCGGTTATTTTTAGAAATAAACAGTCAAAGATAAGATCGGAGATCACCTCCTAACCGTTGGTGGACGAATTTCCTTATCATTGTCCTAGAAGAACGAATCGAGATTTATACGCATATTACATCATCATCGGAGATGACTGTGCCATATAACTCACGTGTTTCTCCTAGATATTTCCAAAGTTAAGTTTTAGGTCCAATTTCGATAGTCGATTATTTAACTATCAACAAACATACATTCAAATCAGGGGTTTATTCCATAGGGAAAACCAACATTGGTTCAGCATAAAAGCAATTACTAGCCTCCATTTATAATTCTTTCATTCATTTTAAAAGCACTTTATAGAATACTTGTACAAAGATACCTTTACAAAGATATACTCACAAATCCCTATTTTTCAATACTAAGAACATATCCATATACTTATCTCAACGGTATAAGTATATTCAAAAAACCGAGAAAGGTTTTCCTTTTATTTGATTCTCAAATCATTTATAAATTCCCTTATAATTTTCCAAACCATTTATAAACCATTTTATAAATCTCCGAGAAACCATCTATAATCCCTTTATAAAAATTCAATCACTTATAAGCTTCTTGTACATTTCAAAAATTATTTATAAACCATTTATTAATCCATAACCCTTTTATAAAACTCCTTTATAAATCCAAGTCGTTCACTCTATTCATGGGTCTCGAAAACATTTATAAATAACTAAAAATCTTTTACTTGAAAACACCATTATATAATAATGGTTATTAACAATAAACATTATAAATAAATGGAAATTATTAACTTTAAAACATCTTAAAATAATAAATAATAATTTTAAAATATTTATTAAGAAACAATAATTAATCTTTACCTTTTTTATAAATAATAATAATTAAATTTCAAAACCTTATTAATAATCCTTATTATTAATTTCAAAACCATAATTATTCTTAAAATAATTAACCTTTCAATTTATCAAACTTTTGATAAATTCTTTAAATCATATTAACTATAAACAATTAACTTTAAAATAATACTAATATAATTAAAAAACCTTAGAATAATATTAATTAATGAACTTTGAAAAAATATTATTAATATAATTTAAATAAATTTAGAATAATATAATAGATAATCTTTAAAATAAAATATTTCCGAAACCCAATTTCGGATTTAAAAATCATTTTCTATCTCGAAAACAAATTCCAATTAAATGGCAATTTGTAGTATTCCAAAATACCAATTTAAGGTCAATAGCTTCCCAATGCTTGACCAATATCGATATTGAATTTTCTATCACTATTGGTTTTAGTTTTTCGAACATATAACAATATTATTACCATAACGTCCACAATTAGGTTCATTTTTCAATAAACCATATAAAGAAATATTATTGAAACAATTCAATAATAGTGAGGAATCCCGTTGGATCTCTCCAACCTATTTCCCCTTACATCACAAACGTTATATAATCATAAAATATAAATCAACCGCTTCGAGGCGGGATTCGTATACAGAAGGGTCATCCGCTCTTACACGGGAACATTATAGGGCCTCATCCGCTCCAATAGGTGGAAATATTCAATCCAACTAATATAAATATAGTAATTCATTCAAACAATCATCCAACAATTTTTATCACTATATATCATACTAGTTAACCAAAAACATGAGATTAACTCACCAAAATTTTCTGTTGTCGCCGAAGCGTTCCGGTTTGGAACTAAAATCTAACGACGTCCAATTTTAGCCCAAATTTCAACAGTCTCCAAATCCATCCAAACCAGTTCCATTGTGAAGTTTCGTCATTACGAGCGCAACGCAAAAATCCATGTCCTGATTGGACCTCGTATGATAGAGTTATGAAATTTTAAAGTTATCGCTTTATTTATAAATTATAAAATACAACTTAAACATAATTACAAAGATACCCCTGCTCCCACCTTCATCTTTACCGATCAATGTCTCCTGTGCACAAAGTATTAGTGCACACCATAGCCGATTCTTCCATCACCCCATTCTTCCTTGTTTCTCAGCGAAATCCAAATTCGTCAACTCCGCCAAACTCCACTCCTTGACCTCTCCGCCCAAGGCCTCATGAATCCATGCTCGAACCATCCAGTCGAAAAGGAACTGCTGCCCCTATGCGTAATCACTGTAGCGAAGCAAATCGCCTCGCCTCACCGCGCGCCACGAAACTTTGCCAAAAGTTGCGATATTCGATGACGAACTCAACTCCAATCTCGGCTCACCGAATTGATGACCACAACCACCGAAAAATCCAACCCTAGCTTGAGCTTCTAAATGTTGAATGCCCAAAAAAGCAAACGCACCCATCAATATGTATATAAAAATAAAGATCTCCTTGAATGAAGAATTTTAAAGCTTGTTTCAGATTTTTTTTATGGAGTAAATGTTGAAATACAAAATTTTGAATGTTGAGTTTTTTCCTCTTTTACTGACAGAGTTTATATAATGAAGGGAAGATGGGAAATAACATAGAGGAGGGTGTGGGCTTGTATACGGGCCTGGCTTGATGGAGATGGGCTTGGCTGTGTATGTTCAAATCAATATATTTTATTATTTAAATTTAAAATATCAAGCAATATAATTTTGAACCCCAATCAAGACGTGCTGCCTAACTTTATATATGTTATATCGCTATTCCGAACACAATGGAACTTGTTTTGAGACCTAATTCGATCGTATGCAGAAGATAGCCTTTTGAACCCAATTATTATATTAAATTTTTGATATTAATTCCTACGCGTTTCGATCTCGCACTGACAAACGATACATCTGATCGCCATGAAATTTGACGGCATATTATAATTCACTATTACGGATCCAATGAAACTGGTTTCATCGAAATCCGAGATAGTGCCCCAGAAGGCTATTTTTATATTTTACTTAAAACGAGTTATTTTCAAAATAAGTTAAATCACTTTTAAATCCAATTTATAAGTTTTATTATATTCGGTCTTATTAATAGAAACCAAATAAGCTTTTAAATTAATTTTATCCAGCTTAAAACCCAAGATTCAATTATTTAAACAATTCCAATTATTAAATTCAACAGTTAAATTATCCAATAAATTGCTATATTTGAAATTTGAGTTATTTAATCTATAAAATTAACTTTCCAATATTTAAAATCAATTAAATATTCCAATTTCAAATAACTAAAATTCTGGGCCGTTACATTCTTCCCCTTAAAAGAATTTCATCCTCGAAATTGCTAATGTAGGAAAAATGCCTAAACCCATTACTTTTTTTTAAAACCAATTAGTTGAAATAACTTACCAAATCTTTTTAAGCCTTTAACATTCCAAAATAAATTTGTGAAACCTTGTTATTACCTTTTCTTAAGTCTTAAATTTCATCCATAGATTCCAACAAGTATTATCCCATTCAATCGTTTTAGGATGTAACTCAAAAATCAATTTTTAGTTATCAAAAATTTCTTCAAAATTTTCTCAAAATTTTTCTAAGGCCTTAATTTCTCGGAAAATTTCGTCAGCGTCTCCTTTGCGCGGCTAGATCAGAATAACCACAAATCGCCACTACGGACCCAAACTAACAAAAGAAAACCAAAGCCCAGTGGCTCAATCATAAAACCATCATATTCAAAAAACAATATAAACATGTACCTTTTTGTCGGCAACCAAAATTTTCTTATGAAACCAAAAGCATCAGGTTAGCTCTTGTTTTTATATACCTGCATCTTATTTACCAATGGTACCCACTCATATAATTTACGATCATGTTATTTTTTATTTTCAATTTAAATACTTGCTTTACAAAAACTGTACGATGTACATATATCATCTGTACGCACAATAAAATTTAATCGCTCACGCTCGATCAAACAATTTCACTTTCAAACTAGTAACGTTCACACGACCACTCTAGTGCGGACTCAGATTCGGTTCCTTGATTAGAAATTGCCATTCTCCTTATTTAGCCATATACTAGAGAATTCCAGAATAAATCAAAAATGCACATCCAGTGTTCGCCGTCGAGAATCGAATGAAAAATCCTAACTCGGATCGATGTAAATCATCTCGAAATCATGTACTCGATTTTGGATCAACCATTATGCGAATATAATAATATACGTACACCTTAGTATTTATTCCATTTACTTCCATTCAATTAATTTATATTAAATTTTTTTTACATTCATTTTATCCGCATTCAATTTAAATTAAATTCCTTTATTCATATTAATTTCACTTACATTCAATTATTCACATTGCTTTATCCATGTCCATTTCTTAATATATATTTTTCAATACTAATGTTACTTAAGAATTATTCCCTCAAATTTTATGTTTAACAACATTTCACTCTATACTATATTCATTTATGAATTATTTCATAAAATTTTACTCAAGTTTATAAACATTTTATACAAAACTTCTCATGTTTATTACCATTTCACAACTTAAGTCCATATCCATTTTAAATCAATTTCAATTCCATTTATCTCAATTCATTTTTCAACTTCAATATTCAATTTTAAACATTTTCAATTCACTAACTTATCTAATTAGTCCATCTCATTAATTCATTTCAAATCACAATCGATTTCATTTTAAAAATTAATTCTTTTAACCTAACCTAGGTTAAATTTCTTTTCAAAATTCATTTTTGTTTAACTTATCTTAAGTTAAATTTCATTCCCAAGTTCAGTTCCAAATTTACTTTTCTTAACATTCATATTCAACAATTTATAACATTGCTTTAACTTACTAATTCTCAAAATTTATAAGTTATCAAACTTATTTTCTCATATTTTCATAAAATACTCAACAAAAATTTTCCAGAGTTTATACACCCTTTTCTTATTTCAAATCATTTTGAAATCATATATATGCATAATTCCTTGGTATATCAAATCATTTTTTGGATTTTAAAATCAAAACTAGTTTTACCAAAACAAAATCACCAATGGTAACAATTCCTCTCTTGGAAACTCGAAAATGAACGTCGATGATGCTGCATCATCACCGAAATTATTTTCTAGCGACCGAAGTGAGTTCAGTGCTTTTATTCCTTTTAAAACCCTTTCAAAAATATTTCCATTCAAAAATATTTTCCAAATAGTACTATTATTATTTTTCCAAAACTTTGAAAAATAATTTTCAAAACCATGGAATTTAAATTCTCAAATTTCCAGCTTTTAAACCCTTTTTACTTCTAATCATATTTATAATATACTTCAGAAATTTCATTTTAATTTATAAATCACATTTATAAACTATATACTCATATAATCTCACTTTGGTTACATAATAAACCATTTTCTTAATTTTTTATCTTGTTTGCATTATAATATCAACAACTTTTATTAGAACACAACAACAACAAATGATAATAATCAAATATTATCATTCTCTAACAACCAAACACACCATATACAACTATAATAATTTCTACAAAAATTATTCCTTTATATATAAAAAATATAATTAAGGTAAAATTATTTCATTTACCCATTTTCAAAACAATACCATGTCAAATTGTTTTGTTCAAGTGTTTAGAGATCCCTATCAATAACGCTAATTACTCGTATTGACCAGAATACATAAGCCACTCAACAAATCTACCAACACAATATAAAACAATTTTATGTTACTAACAAATACGCGCTCATATATACATATATATATATATATACACTCTCAACTCATTATAAGGCATTCCATTAACTTGTCTCTTAATAAGTTACCCCACCAAAGCCAAGGTTCTCACTTAACCTTTAGCTCTGATACCAAATGTAACGATCGTAGGCTTTTCAACGATCTGGCAGTGACGACTGTTAGGCTTTTCAACCATCCCAGCTCCACCATGGCATACACTGGTACCTCGAATTTGCTTTTACGGCCAACCTCACGAGTGTAAGCATCTAGCAAACCAACTCATCAAGGCCTTATACTACCTCTCCGGGAGGTGTAGGGGTAAGAGTCTCTTGCTCGCCACCAAACAGAAAGGAAGAATCCCCTATCACGTTAATCCAACTAATGGAAACAGATTCGATCACGGTCTCTTCGAAACAACTTTCGGTAATTTTCGGTAAACTCAACCCCGGTTCTTTTAGGAAATAAATAGTCAAATATAAGATCGGAGATCACATCCTAACCGTTATTGGACGGATTTCCTTATCATTGTCCTAGAAGAATGAAATGAGATATATACGCATAGTACAACATCATCAGAGATGATCGTGCCATATAACTCATGTGTTTCTCCTAGATATTTCCAAAGTTACATTTTGGGTCCAATTTCGATAGTCGGTTATTTAACTATCAACAAACATACATTCAAATCTGGGATTTATTCCATAGGGAAAACCAACATTGGTTCAGCATATAAGCATTTACAAGCCTCCTTTTATAAATCTTTCATTCATTTAAAAGCACTGTGTAAATTACTTGTACAAAGATACCTTTACAAAGGTATACTCGCAAATCCCTATTTTTCAATACTTAGAAAATATCCATATACTTATCTCAATGGTATATGTATATTCATAAAACTAAGAAAGATTATCTTTTTATTCGATTCTCAAATCATTTATAAATTCCCTTACAATTTTCCAAACCATTTATAAACCATTTTATAAATCTCTGAAAAACCATTTATAATCCCTTTGTAAAAATTTAATCACTTATAAGCTTCTTGTACATTTCAAAAATCATTTACAAACCCTTTATGAATCCATAACCCATTTATAAAACTCATTTATAAATCCAAGTCTTTCACTCTATTCATGGGTCTTGAAAATATAAATATTTAAAAATCTTTTACTTCAAAAAACCATTATATAATAATGGTTATTAACAATAAACATTATAAATAAATGGAAACTATTAAATTTAAAACATCTTAAAATAATAATTAATAATTTCAAAATATTTTTTAAGAAACAATAATAATCAATCTTTACCCTTTTTATAAATGATATTAATTAAATTTCAAAACCTTATTATCAATTTCAAAACCATAATTATTCTTAAAATAATTAACCTTCTGATAAATTCTTTAAAACATATTAACTATAAACAAATAACTTTAAAATAATACTAATATAATTAAAAAACCTTAGAATAATATTAATATAATTAATTAGCTTTGAAACAATTATTAATATAATTAAACACTTTAAAATAATATTAATATAATTTAAATAACTTTAAAATAATATAATTGATAATATTTAAAACAAAATATTTCTGAAACCCAATTTATGATTTAATAATCATTTTCTATCTCAAAAACCAATTCCAATTCAATGGCAATTTATAGCATTCCAAAATACCAATTTAAGGCCAATAGCTACCCAATGCTTAACCAATATCGATATTGATTTTTCTATCACTATTGGGTTTTAGTTTTTCAAACATATAACAATGTTATAACCATAATGTCCACAATCTCGTTCATTTTTCAATAATACATATAAAGAAATATTATTGAAACAATTCAATAGTAGCGAGGAATCTCGTTGCATCCCTCCAACCTGTTTCTCCCTGCATCACAAACGTTATATAATCATAAAATATAAATCAACCGCTTCGAAGCAGGATTTGTATACAAAAGGGTAATCCGCTCTTACACGCGAATGTAATAGGATCTCATCCACTCCAATAGGCTGGAATATTCAATCCAACTAATATAAATATAGTAATTCATTCAAACAATCATCTAATAATTTTTATCACTATATATCATACTCGTTAACCAAAAAGGTGAGATTAACTCATCAAAATTTTCTGTCGTCACCGAGGCATTCCAGTTTGGAACTAAAATCGAACGACTTTAGCCGAAATTTCAATAGTCTCCAAATCCGTCCAAACCAGTTCCATTGTGAAGCTTTCATTATTACGAGCGCAAACGCAAAAATTCGCGCCTCGATTGGACCTCTTATGAGAGAGTTATGAAATTTTAAAGTTATCGCTTTATTTATAAATTATAAAATACAACCTAAACATAATTACAAAGATAACCCTATTCCCACCTTTGTCTTCCCCGATCAATGAATCCTATGCACGAAGTACCAGTGCACACCATAGCCGATTCTTCCATCACCTCATTCTCCTTTGTTTCTCTGCGAAATCTAAATCCATCAACTCCAACAAACTCCACTCCTCGACCTCTCCACCCCATGCCCTATGAATCAACACTCGAACCATCTAGTCGAAAAGCGATTACTGGCCCTACGTGTGATCACTATAGCGACATGAATCACCTCGCCTCACCCCGTGCCACCTAACTTTGCCAAAAGCTACGATATTCGATGACGAACTCAACTCCAATCTCAGCTCATCGAATCGGACGAAAACCACCGAAAAATCCAACCCTAGCTTGAGCTTCTCACCATCGAATGCCTAAAAAAGCAAACGCACCAATCAATATGTACATAAAAATGAATATTTCCTTGAATGAAGAATTTTAAAGCTTGTTTCAGATTTTTTTTATGAAGTAAATGTCGAAATACAAACTTTTGAATGTTGATTTTTTCCTCTTTTACTGACAGAGTTTATATAATGGAGGAAAGATGGCAAATAACATAGAGGATGGTGTAGGTTTGTATACGGGCCTGGCTTGATGGAGATGGAACATGGCAGATGGCAATGGGCTGGGCTGCGTATGTTCAGATCAATATATTTTATTATTTAAATTTAAAATATCAAGCTATTTAAGTTCTAATCCCAATCGAGATGTGCCGCCTGGCATTCTATATGTTATACCACTATTCCAAACGCAATGGAACTTGTTACGAGGCATAATTCGATCGTATGCAGAAGATAGCCTTTTGAACCCAATTATTATATTAAATTTTCGATATGAATTCCTACGGGTTTCGATCTCGCATGGCCAAACGATACATCTGATCGCCATGAAATTTTATAGTGTATTATAATTCATTATTACGGATCCAATGAAACTGGTTTCGTCGAAATTCGAGACAGTGTCCTAGAAGGTTATTTTTATATGTTACATAAAAAGATTTATTTTCAAAATCAGTTGAATCACTTATAAATCCAATTTATATGTTTTATTATCTTCATTTTGATTAATAGAAACTAAATAAGCTTTGAAATTAATTTTATCCAACTGATTCAATTATTTAAATAATTCTAATTATTAAATTCAACAATTCAATTATTCAATAAATCGTTATATTTGAAATTCGAGTTATTTAATCTATAAAATTAACTTTCATATATATAAAATCCATTAAATATTCCAATTTTAAATAACTAAAATTCTGGGTCGTCACAATTATATGAGAAATAATTTTGATTGGTGTAGATAAAGAATTTAGATAAATGATTTCAATAATTTATTTTGGGCTAGTGAGATACACTTGATTTGGGACATTGGAGAAAAGGTTGTACTTGATTAAATGGACACTAAATTAATACAAGAAAATACCAAGAAAATTTATTAGGAAAGATTGAGGAAAGAGTACTTATGGCTAGCATGCATAAAGGATGTGGAGGCGATTCTTTGGAAATGGAATCTATAAGGTTTGGATATGACTTTCAGTGTGGAGTGGATGGTTTCTGTTCAATTACCCCTCAAATTCAAGAAAATGTGTCTATTTAAAGAATCTCTTTTAAAATAGCGACTCAAAGGTGCAGATTTTATGTTGCATATGACGTGCATGTAGATAATGAATTTATAATTGATTCCATTGACTCTATCTCTATCTTTGGCTAGCATTTTTCTTAGGTTAGAATTCCACTTAGATTTAGGATTTTTTTACTGCTATGTTTGAAATGGTTGAATAATATAGGATTTCTTTTGTTTGGTTGTTTGGATGTTTTGATGCTTGCTTAGTTGTATGTTGTAAAACTTAGAATGGAAGTTTGGATAATTGAGGAGGTGATACTTTGAGTATCAAACTTGTCGGATATTTGGAGAAGTGATGGCTTAAGCGTGATGATACCACTTAAGCTAGATTGGATATGATTGTAATGAATGAGAATTTTTGACCCTCGGAAATCGACACTAATACGTCCACTGTATTGCGTGGAGCATTCAAGCGTTGGAAAGGCTGATCGTTAGTGGAAAGAAAGAAGATAGAAGATAAGAAGAAATAAACAATCACAGAATCTCACAACGCAACAGAATAACATATATTAATCAACATAATTCTTTACAAAGTCATTTCCAAAATGATACATCACAGTCATACTAATACAAATTTTACCCTAGGACAGTTATAAAAGCATGTCCCTACCTAAGTGATATAATATACATATAAATAGTGGAAATAAGATAATAACTAGTTATCGATGAAGCCTCCTGCTCCAAGCTCCTCCAAGATGCATCCGGAAAAACTTAAACTACTTGGCGGCCCATAAAAATTTGAGCATCCAAGAGTTTTAGGGAAAGAAAATAAAACTCCGGGTCAGACATGGATCTGGTGTGAGTAAGCTCAAACAACTGAATTATTATGTTTAAAACCCTTTTAAAATCAAAGGTATCTCGTAAGACCACGCTGCAAATAAGCACGTACGGGTTTTTACCTTACGATAAACAAAACACTTTTTATAGAAAATCCAATGATATTATAATAATATATAGAGGTCAAAGTAAAATATGAAAATAGCTGAAATGCTTTCATCTCATATTTCAACATAGTTGAGCACAAACAAAACCGTTAGGCGTTTATTGGAGAATGGATACCATACTATGATAAGGCACTGGGGTATCACCTATTATGGTACACGTCTAGAAAATATACCGACGACCTTGCCAGGTTCCCCTGCTGACACAAGACCGGCCTACCCCTGACTGGATAGTATCGAATATGTCATCACCCCGATTGCTTTACAATCATTTTTATTGAGATCTCATGCACAACTAATCCATAAATATGTAGATGTATCTAGAAAGGTGATGATACACACTAATGGGAGCGACCCACTTAGCCTTGCTGCATCTCCCCTGATTTTAGTCATTCCCAATTGATGAGGCTTGAGGCTACACTTTCCTTTTGAATAACAATCTCACTTGGAATGCTAACACTATCTTCTAGGTAGTAATGCAGTGCCAGCATTCATCCATAAAAGTTGTCCAGGATAAAGATAAACTGAAGGCACTACTTCTACTACATCCATTTTGGAATCACCCTCAGGACTAGTAGCAAGTAGCCCTTCCACTTCAATGCTCCTTCTTCGATTCCATATTCTTCAAGATGTCTTCAGTTCGAAACGCTTGAGTTGGATCGAAGTGGTTTTTGGAAAACATATCCGATCTAGGAATCTTCAAAATAACTTTTGATAGTTCCCAGTAAAATGAACCTCGGTTCTTTAGGAAATAAACAGACAAAGATAAGAGCGTAGTTCACCTCCTAACCGTTTGTGGATGGATTTCCTTATCATTTATCCTAGAAGAACGAAACGAGCCAGTACAACATCATTAGGGATAACTGTGCCATATAACTCACGCGTTTCTCCATGATATTTCCAAAGTTACATTTAGGTCCAGATTTGATAGTCAGTTATTTAACTATCAAATAAACAATTATTCAACATTGATCCAATTCCATATAGGATCCACTAAGCCTTTATTAATTAATCTTTAATTAATTAAAATCACTTTATAAACATTCGATCAAAAGATCTTTTCAAAACACAATTCCCAAACCCCTTACTTCCCTTTTATACTTGGAAAAGCATTTATATACTTATCTCAACGGTATAAGTATATTCACCAAACTTTATAAAAGTTTCCTTCTTTCAAATTTCTTTTTGAAAACATTACTTACTATAGACCAATCCGCTTATCCTTTATAAAAAGTTCCCTTTTAAAAGCTCACTTCACATTTAAATATCTCTATAAATTTCCAAAATCAGTTTATAAAACACTTTTGAAGTCTACAAGTCAATTTACAAAACCTCTTTACAAACCTCTAAAATCATTTATAAAACATTTCTCCATTTAAAACTCCTTTGACAAATCTTCTTTAAGAAAAATCTTTTACAAAATATCCTTTGCAACTCATCCTTTTTAATCACTTTAAATAAACATTTATACTTATAAAACCCATTTTTATAAACAAGTTATTATTTATAAATACCTTTATAAAATAATAATATAACTTAAAATATCATTTATAACTCTTAAACCCCAAAATTGATTAAAAAATTTAAGTTAATTCAAAATCATACTTTATAATATTAAAAAGACACTTAGCAATCCCAATGGTAGTAATTTAAGTTACCATTTAACATTAATTTCACCTTCAAGTCACTTAACCATTTATTTACATAAGTCAACATATATGTAAATGCAATTCATATCCAAATCAGGGAATAACATGCCAATAGAACTCAACTAGCATATACATGTCCAAATAACATAATAACAGGATGGTGATTTGTCCTACAAAATTGGTGTCCAACAATCAAACAATTAACTTATAGTAGAACGAGGATTTATTCTGCTGATACATACGTCCATACAATCAAACAACCAAACAATAGCAGAACGGGGATTTATTCTGCTAACACATACCCACACAATCAAACCATTTACATAACTCATTCACAATTGCTTGTCTACTAAATGATATCGACACTCAAATCCCTTATTCTCAAAACCATTTGAAAAAGAAGTACCTTTAAAACAATTTGGTTCTCAAAACAAATGATTTAAAACTTAACACTCCCTTTTAAAATGATTAATTACAAGTTAAACTCTTTAATTACTCATAATTAATCTTTATTAAATTTGAACTTAAATTAGTTATAAATTAATAAATAATTAAACCTTTAATAAATAATTTATAAATAAACTAAACCCTTAATTAATCCTTATTTAATTATTAAATAATAATTTAAAACTTTATTAATAATTAAATATTAATTAATCTTAATGATTAATTAAAACATCTTTAATTAAAACTTATATAATAAATTAAACCTTTAATAAATAATTTATTATAAATTAAAGCTTTAATTAATTTATCTTCAAAAATAATTAACAATTGATTTATTAAATAAACAAATAATTGACCTTATATTTGATTAATAAATAATTAAAAATAAATCATGTACTTAACTCATAATTAATTTAAAATTAGTCTTGCTTAATCAAAAATTAATTAAAATTAATCATACTTATAAAACATAATTAGTTTAGTAGTTAATCTTCACTTAATTATAATTAATAAACCCTATTTAATACTCAATTAATTAGTAATTATCAAAATTAATTAATTAAAAATTAATTATTAAATTATTAATTAACTTTCTAAAACACGATTATTAAGTTTATAAAACATTTTCAAAACACTTTTAAGTATGAAAACTAAATTTTAAAAATTCGATTTTTTAATCAAAACTGCATCCGTAGCGACTATCGCTACGGATGCAGTAATTTGAGTTTGTTTTTCGAAGTTACTAACTTTTCAATTCTCCACTTCTAACTTTGTTTCATTTTAAACCATAAGAAAATTTTAGAAACTAAAACAAGTTTTAACTTTAAAGTTTTAAAAACTTAAATACTTTAAAACCATTTCCTTCCAAAGAATCCAAATCTTCTTTTAACATCTCAATGTTAACTTATAAACATACCACATAACAACCAAGTTCACATTCATATCATATCCAAACTTACAACCAACACCAAATCCAAAGTTTGTAAACTATATCATAACCAAAGTTTACAAATTTACAATAATACTAAGGTAGACTTCGTTTCAAGTCCACGTTTTCCAACTCGAATCATCCATATCCACAAATAACCAAACATAACAACTCAAACATATTTCACACACATCATAAAGCAATTTTATGCAATATATATCAAGTTAAAAACTTTTAAATTAAAAGCAACATTTACTCACCGAAAGCTTGGAAACCACAAAAATCCACTGGAAAAAAGGTCATTTTATCACTGATTTTTTGATCATGTTACTCTCGAAATATGTACCAGTTATAAAAAGGAAGTTTTAGGAAATTCTTTTCTCTACAATTTTAAAAAAGAATAACTTAATTTGGATTTGTTTTGAGGGAGGTATGGTCAAAAGAAGGAGTGGTATTTTCGGCCATGATAATATGGGTCAAAAAATGAGTCAAAAATAAATGCAATTTTGACCTAAAAATATTCAAAATTTTAAAATGTCATCTAAAGGAAAGTTGTAGCCACTGAAATTATATATGTTTTGAGGAAAAGAAAATCTTTATTTGGAGTAGTATGGAGGAAGTTACGGCCAAATTAAATGGAAGAAAAAATGGAAAAGAAAGTGTTTAAAACAAGGTTTGAAAACATTTTTAAAAGAAGCTTGCTTTAATTTTTAAAAACTTCAAACTTAAAAGAGAAGCCATTAAAGTTTTTTGGAAAAGCTTTGAAAAGGAGCATGAAGTTAAAAAATGGTAAGTAAAATGAAATGAGAAGGAGAAAACGTGAAGTTGGTTTTATATAAAATGGAATGTTGGAAATTACTAAACTACCTTTGTCCTTTTACCCTCCACCTCCTTGCGCCACCTCACCATGCTATGTCTCCTTGTCTACCCCTTTCTTAATTTTGAAATTATCATGAAAAAAACAAGAAAAGATGGCCAAATGTCATTTAGTTGCCATTAAGTCTAATCATGTCTCCCCTGATGTGATATATATATATATATATATATATATATATATATATATATAACTTACTTAATTTAATTTAATTATACTTAACCGTAAATAATTTACTAATCTACATTCATAATCTTTGCATATACATGAATATACATTTACAAATGAGCACACAATATTTCAAATAACTTTTATACGATGAAAAGTCGAAAATTCGAAAAACCGGTCACATTTTCTGTTTTCACGAACTGTGTTTTTGTAAACCAAATTTGTAAACTGTTTCACCGTTATTATTTATCATTTAAAAGAGTTTCTTTTGATTATAAAACCTATAAATTGAATATTTAAGATTAATTAAACATTCGCAAATCAAAGTAGTGAAATTCCAGGTCGTTACAATGATGGAAGATATGTTATGTTCACCAAGTTAATACATGAATTGATTTAGATGTCCTTAGGTTAAAAAAGAAACGTATGGTGATTCTAGTTATTTGGATTTGTTTAGGTAAGACATAATCTACTTTGAGTTGCCTTACCCTAGCAATCCGAAAGATGAACTGTGGAAAGTACAACTAGATGATTTAGGTATTAAGTATGTGCTTTAAGATTGGTATGAGAGATTACAATTTTGTTTGGGCACGTTTGTGCTAAGCTGCCCATTGTTGTGCATTATGGCATCATTTTGTAGACATGCACGTACATTTATGGTTGATGTTTCATAGTGAGTTTATACCAGTAGTAAAGTTTGTTAGATTTTGTTAGGGATAACGATTTTGTCGGCGGTATTTAATAAGTGGAGAAGTGGATTCGATCTTTTCAATTAACTTTTTTTCGAAACGTTTTCCCATTTATTTGATTGTTAATTTAGTTAGTATCAATGTTCGATTGAATGATTGCTTGGAATCATTGTTGATTTTTCTTATGTTACTTCATATCAGTTGCTTTGGATGATTGTTTTATTTATGTTATGAACCGTGTTATAATATAAATGTATTCTATATGCTTTGATTTTTATGATTCATTTGTGTACGTATTTACCATATGCTATGCCGATGTGATTGGTTATGCATGCATATAGAATTTATATGTTCACCCTAGGATGCTTGCATACATGCTATATATGTCATATCACATATTCATACATGAGAGCCTAAATGTTAGATATTTGCATATATAATGCAATATGTCATCTACATACACATTTTGACGTTATGTTATTGGTGGCATTTTATAAAGTACACAAGCACCACTATATATCATGCTAATAGAACATGTATACCTATTTGATGGATTTGATTCTAAATTTCGTATATTGTGTATGGTGCTTGGTTTAATTTGTTTCTTTGTTGTATGAATGATTGTTTGGATGGATAGATGGATGATTGACTTTGTATGCTTATTTATTTGTGTGTTACACACATTATGAACGTGATACGAAAGATTGTGATCCATTCTTTGTCCTTTAGGAATTTTAAGGATGAAATTCTTTTAAGGTGGGGATAATGTAATACCCTAAAAATTTGGTATATATTATAATTAAATATCGATAATACAAAAGTGTTAAAATAATAGAATTCAATTTGAAAATAAAATAAATTAAAAGGGAGGGGCAAAATTGTCATTTTTCCAACTTTGAATTTGACGGTGAATCCAGTGCCATTGCGACCATCGCGTTTTTCAAATTCAAGCAGAATATTTGTTTTCCTCATTTGTAGCTTGTATAATGAAATTATGGACGAATCTGTATCGAGTTGAATGGGTGCCAAATTTAAATTCTGAATTGAGGTTGACCATTGTTTTTATCTTCGCCTATATAAATTAAAATATGTTAATGATTTTTTATTCAGAAACTAATCGCTCATTATCTTTCTCTTCTTCCTCTTTCATGCTAAAAACTAAAATCAACATAACTCTCTTGAATCTCAACGAAATCGCATGACATCAACAACATCGCAAAGCTAGCTAAGAGGGTTATGCATGTAAACTAATTTGAAGGTGAAACTATGTACTTTGGAGGTGCAGTAGTCCGGACAACGGAGGCATTGGAAGTGGCGAACGATTTTGGTAACTAATTCATGCCTTTCACTCATCATAATGCAATCACGATCCTACGACAATGATTTATAGTCTATATTAGTGTAGATGACACTTTATAATCCTTGAAATTCGGATTTAAACAAGGTTTTGGAAGTGAATTGAATTAACAGAACACTATAAACTTGAATGACCCCTTTTTCTTGAGTTTTAATGAACATATAATGAAATTTGATGAATTAAAGTGTAAAATGAACATATAAATATTGGGTAGGTGCTTTGGACATTCTCAAACGACTAAAGGAGGAAGGGAGGAAATTGGAAGCATAATGATGTAGAGCAAATGTCAGTATCACGGCCAGAATTATAAAATTCATTGCGACCAATGGACTGGTCTACCCTACCGATGAATCAATGGCCTATTTCGAGGTCATAGGTTAAACCTGGACTCAAATGGGCCAATGTATAATAACTATTATCAATTCGGATCTTTATTCCTTTGTTTCATAAAGGCACTTGGAGGCTATTGGCTAGGCGATGCTACGGATCCAAAGTGAATGTGTGTGATGATGATCATTGTTTGAGATCAATTTATATGTTATTTATGACATGGAAAATGATGCGATGATGACGTGAACGCGTATGAGCTCATGACAAAAGTGGGTGATTCAGGTTTGCTTTGCTCCCCTATAGGCTTTAGTGGACCAATGTCAAGGATGAATAACGATCCTGTAGTGCAAGAGGCAAGTCCTGGATGTGAGCCTAATTTGTTACGAGGACAACCATTGACCTTATACTGCACAATGCAAGTCTAGGGAAGTGAGTCCTATATACGATTGACATGACAGTGAAAAACAGGTGTAACAACCCGCATATTTTACGATTTTATATTTAAATATTGTATTTAAATATAGCATCGTTAATCGGATTAAAGTCCGGAAAGCTACTTTTTGTAAACAGTCGAATTGGGACTCGAGACCACTTCCATTGAGTCCAAAATGGAGTTTACAACTTTTTTGAATTTAAACATCGATATGTTTGAAGTTGAGTAGAATTTTGACATTTTCACTTAGGGCTTTGGGCTTGGGTTTGGGTTTCAGCCCACTAACCCAACTCATCTTATATCCTAACTCCACCCCCTCTCCTCTTCATTCATTCTATTATTTTCCTAACACTTCAAGCTTTAGTAAAAATAGGGGAAGGGATTGGAAACTAAAATCCTAAGCCCTAGTTCCTTTGCAAATTCAAGTTCTAGCTCTAAAATCAAAGAGAAGCTTAGGTAAGCATCCTCTTCTTCTTCTCCATCTCAATCTCTCTCCAATTTCAGAAATTTCCTATGACCTAACTTAGGAAATATTCGTTGTAATCTTAGATTGGAGCTTCTAAAGTTGAAGTTGAAGTGTGGTTGATCTTTCTTTTGATCTTAAAGCTTCTCATTTGTTGTTTTGGGTTGAAAATGTGAGTTTTTGAACTCACATCTACGTCTATAGCTATCATTGTTGTTAGGTATAAATTCCTAACATTTATTCATGTTCATTTGCTTTTGATTTGAATTGATTTGGTGAATATTACAATTTTTGGTGTTTTGAAGTCAAAATCTTTAAAAATCCTAGTTTTTACGTTTGAACATGTTTTTGGTGTTGTATCGAAGAGCCTATAGGACTGGGTTGCCGATTGGCATAATCCCCTAGCGCCCATCGCTCGTCCGATCGCAATTAGTTTGGATTTTGCCCTTAATAGGGCTATGTTGAGAAGACTGAAGTTTGCAGATTCAGTCGACTAACTTTTGAGTTCAGTCAACTGAACCTGGAACCAGAAAATTCCTGGTTCCCTGTATCAATCGACTGAACTCTGAGTTCAGTCGACTGAGACTGGAAACCGAGTGTTTCCAGGCATGTGTCAGTCGACGGAACTCTGGGTTCGGTCCACTGAACCTGGAAACAGAGAGTTTCCAGGCAATGAATCAGTCGACTGACTTCCGGGTCCAGTCGACTGAATCTGGGAAATTGTATTTTTGCCTAATTTATGTAATTTTTGTGTGGATTTCCAATTTGTAATCGATTCGTGTTGATCCGATTTGTAGTTAATATTTATTATCGACTTTGATGACTTCTTTTTCAGGATTTTTAGGAATATCCATTTTGATGGATTCGGTATCGATTTCTATGGATTTGATTCACGTCTTTGTATGTGAAATTTTGGTGATTGATTGTTTCTACAATCATTTCTGTGTTTTGTCACTTTAAAAATACAAAGGTTTCTATACTAGTAGTAACTATTCAAAATCTTTCACAAAGATGATTTCAACTTTATTTTTAATACAAAGCTCGTTTATAAAACTGTTTTCCAATCTATTAGTATATACAAACCTTTACCTCATTCGTATGAGAAAATCTAATTAAACGGCTTAGCAAAACAAGTGGTATGAAACGCTTGCGTTTACTTCATCGGTTAATTCTTGGACTTGTTCGATTGAACTCTTGTGACAATTTTCGAGTGGAAATCTACAATATATTCGTAAATATTTAAGTTAAGCTAGTGGTTATGGGACATGAAGCTAAACTCATTTATTTACTAGCTTAGTGTAATCGACACTTCTTGATGATCGATGATGATCATTTTATGATTTAGACTAGCGATGTACGATGTCTCTTTGTCCACGTGGGGAACTGTACCCCGTTCTGTTGAGCTTCGTCTCATTTTTATGGGCTAGCGACCCATGGTCTTTGGACAGTTCGTGGAGCATTCGACTCGATAAGTCGGTGCATGGGGTGTATCTTTTTAGGTGCATCGATGTTCGACTAGGCATGGGGTGTATCTTTTTAGGTGCATCGATGTCCGATTATACATGGGGCGTATCTTTTTAGGTGCGTCCATGTTGGTTTATACATGGGGTGTATCTTTTTAGGTGCATCGATGTTCGACTAGGCATGGGGTGTATCTTTTTAGGTGCATCGATGTCCGACTATACATGGGGTGTATCTTTTTAGGTGCGTCGATGTTAGTTTATACATGGGGCGTATCTTTTCAGGTGCGTCGATGTTCGACTGTGCATGGGGCGTATCTTTTTAGGTACGTCGATGTTCGGTTTATGGGATATCGTCTCATTTGTGATACATGTGTTGGTGAGTTTTCATGCTCCCGTTTGTGATAGGCCTCTCCCTTTGTGATTTCTGGATTTCTAGTTGTGATTTCTAGAATTTGTGTTTCACCAATTTTCGTGGTTTGCATTGATAAGCTCTATCAATATTTGTGTGTTGGTGAATAATTTAGAGAATGTGATTCTTTTTGGTGTTTTGAGATTCATGAGATATTGTATGATTTTTGTTGTTATTTGATGTATACTAGACACAGTATGGCATTTTTGTTATCATACGTTTTTGGTCATATCTCTTATCCTATCTCATTTTATCTGATATTTATAGCTAGACTGATCCGTTTATTATTTTCTTCTTAAAATAATACTCGGGTCAGACCGAGTTATTTCAGGTGCTCCTGCTTGACTTCTTATAAGGGTTCGTCACCTCACTTTTGGCTAACTACTTTAGATTAGTAGTTTTTGTTATTATACATTTGAGATGGGGACTCCTTGATGTATAATTATTCTTTTGTCTAGCACTTGTATCTATTCTTTTGTGATGAAGTGGATCTTCTATTACCACTATTTTGATGTACACTTTTATGTGATATATTCATATCTGATTCCGCCTTTGTGATATGAATGTCTGTGACTGATTTGTGTTATGTTTATTTCAATATTTGTTTCCGAAGGCCACTTAGCCACTGTGAAGTAGCTTTGAGTTTGTATTTCATATGTCGAATTTTCTATTTAAATGAGATGTAAGTTATTTTATCTGACACATCGGTACTTGCACAAAGCAATTACACAGATGGTCGCTCCTCAACAGCCTTATTCTTCATGCTAGTCGACGGTATTACCCCATAGTGTCCTTGGCTAGTGTGAGTATAGAGGTGGGGCGTCACAGCTTGGTATCAGAGCCAAACTTCGAAACAATGTAGAATAATCTAGCAAGGATCATTGTCCTAAGTCTTTCTTAGGAATCGTGCCATAGGATTTAATTCGAGTCTTCGAACCATTCTATCCTATTTCTGTTTATGATGCCTTGTTTTATCAATCAAGTTTGTTTGATATTCATTTTGTGAATAACATTTTTCCTCTTCTTTCTTTCTTTCTTAAAGAAGAGAAATGGTTAGATCTGGCCGTCCCAGCGCCGGTCCATCTAGTGCTACTCCTCAGGATGGAGTATTTATGTCTTCTCAACAACTTTTAGATCTTGTGAACAATGCCCAAGCTGCCGGATCCATTCCAGTGCCCACTCACCCTAAATCCGGGTTTGCATGCTTGTGCAGAGATTATACCGCTTTGGGTGGAAGGCCATTCAAGGGATCCGAAAACGTTATAGAAACCCAAGCTTGGCTTAAATCATGCGATCGCATCTTTCCTCGCATGAACCTTATTTGATCTTCATCGAGTCCAAGTGGCTTCTAGCATCCTCCAAGAAAGAGCATTAGATTGGTATGAGATTTTGGTTTCTGAGATTATCGAAGTGGATCTTACTTGGGAGCAATTCCAGGAAAGATTCAAATTGAAGTTTGTGCCGGAGGCTGAAAAAGTAACTTTAGCCCGATGCTTTATTGACCTTGTTCAAGCTGAACCTTCTATGGCAGATTATGTCGCATCTTTTGAATCTCTCTCTAAATATGGGGTCGAATATATTAATACCCCATTGAAGAAAAATCGGAGATTTGTCTTAGGATTATCACCTAAGCAATCTATTGTGTGGTGCTAAGGTCTTTTCAGCTCGACCTTGCCACCGGTTTTCATCATCTACGAGTTGCGGAGGATAGCATTCCACTTACCGCATTCCGCACTGGTTATGATTCTTGTGAGTGGTTCGTTATGTCATTCGGTTTGACGAACCTTCTACCTTATTTCATCCATCTTATGAATCGAGTATTCTACGAATATCTCGATTAGTTTATTCTTGTATTTATTGATTATGGATGAAAACAACAATTTAAAATTTGCAAATCTTTTTCATAAGATATTTATAAGTATGATTGGATTTTGTTCTTAAAACGAGCAAAGAATATTTTTAAAATTTTTAAGAGACTTGTTATCATATAGAAGATGATTTTGTATTGTTTTTCCCATTGAGTGCTTTAAGAATTCTGGTCGATGCGCTTGATCAACGTTATCGATAGGAATCTCCAAAACGCTATGATGAGACAGTCGGACACAGTAAATTGACTTGCAATAAGTAAATTTTTCTAAAAAGATGATTACATAAAGTTAAATATAATTTTGAATGTCTTAGCTTTTTGGGAAAGAGGATAAGAACTCTTTTCCCGATGTTTTTATTCTTGCGATTCCCGAAGGGAACCAAGACTTTATTGTTTATACCGATACTAGTCTTATTGGTTTGGGTGTTATTCTCTTGCAAAGGGAATGTGTTATTACATTAGCTTCTTGACAATTAAAGCTTGTCGAGACTAGATATGCCATTCATGATCTAGTGCTCGCGACCATTGTTTTCGCTCTTAGAATTTGGCGACATTATCTTCTGGGAGAGAAATTTATTCTCTACACCGATCATAAATCTTTGAGGTATTTATTTTCCCAAAAGGAACTTAATTTGCGTCAACAACGTTGGCTCGAGTTCCTTGCATCTTATGATCTTGATATTCTCTATTCTCCCGGAAAGGGCAATCGCATTGTCGATGCCCTTAGTCGTAAGCAACAAGCGGTTGTTTCCATGATGATATCCGAATGGAGTGGTCTCGAGACTTTATCCACTTGTGAGATTCGAGATCGTGAATTCAATTCATGTTCATCTCTTGTTTTGTGTAGCCTTGAGGCTCGTCCTTCTCTTTTGGACCGTACCTCTTTCGGCAAAACTCTATGTCAAAGAAATTATTAAATTGCATAGAGTTCCTACTCCTATCATTAGCAATCGTGATCCATTATTTTACTAGTGGATTTTGGTAGGGTCTTCAAAAAGCTTTGGGAACAAAGCTTAATTCTAGCACCGCTTATCGTCCTCTGTCCGATGGACAAACCGAGCGTGTGAATCAAAATCTTGAAGATCTTCTTTATGCATGTGTTCTTGATTTTGGTGGAAATTGGGAAGATCATATTTCTCTTGTTGAGTTTTCTTCCAATAATAGCTTCCAATCTAGTATTGGTATGTCAACTTTCGAGGCACTCTACGGAAGGCCATGCCGATCTCCTTCGTGTTGGCTTGAAGCCGGTGAGAAGCTGGTTTTAGGTCCAGATTTTATTGGTATTCATTTGTGTTTCACGTATGAAGGGTGTTGTGCATTTCAGTTGATCGGGAAAGTAAGCACCTCAATATGTTGGTCCATTTCCCATCACCGAACACATTGGTTCCATGGCTTATCGCCTCTTTTATTACCGGCTCAATTTTCTACTATTCATGACGTTTTCCACGTCTCTTATCTACGGAAATACCTTAGGGATTTCGATTCTAATCTTGAGCCCGGTGTAATTGAAGAAATTGAAGTTTCACCAAATTTGACTTATGAGCAACATTCTATTCGTATCATTGCTTCGGAGGTTGAACGCCTTCGAAATAAAGATGTTTTTCTTGTGAAAGTTCAATGGTCCTCAAATCCTAAGGATTTCTCTTGGGAATCTTGCAAATTCATCGAGCAAACACATCCGGACTTACTCTTTCGTGCTCTTTATGGTAAACTTCTTATTTCAAATTTTCTTTTGTGTTGATATGCTTTTATGGTTGTTACTCTTTATTTTCCACTTAATTATTATGAGGACGCAATTTCTTTAAGGAGGGGAGTCTGTAACAACCCGCATATTTTACGATTGTATATTTAAATCTTTTATTTAAATATAGCATCGTTAATCAGATTAAAGTCCGAAAAGTTACTTTTTGTAAACAGTCGAATTGGGACTCGAGACCACTTCCATTGAGTCCAAAATGGTGTTTACAACTTTTTTGAGTATAAACATCGATATGTTTGGAGTTAAGTAGAATTTTGACATTTTCACTTAGGGCTTTGTGCTTGGGTTTGGGTTTCAGCCCACTAACCCAACTCATCTTATATCCTAACTCCACCCCCTCTCCTCTTCATTCATTCTATTATTTTCCTAACACTTCAAGCTTTATTAAAAATGGGGGAAGAGATTGGAAACTAAAATCCTAAGCCCTAGTTTCCTTTGCAAATTCAAGTTCTAGCTCTAAAATCAAAGAGAAGCTTAGGTAAGCATCCTCTTCTTATTCTCCATCTCAATCTCTCTCCAATTTTAGAAATTTCCTATGACCTAACTTAGGAAATATTCGTTGTAATCTTAGATTGGAGCTTCTAGAGTTGAAGTTGAAGTGTGGTTGATCTTTCTTTTGATTTCAAAGATTCTCATTTGTTGTTTTGGGTTGAAAAGATGAGTTTTTGAACTTACATCTACGTCTATAACTATCATTATTGTTAGGTATAAATTCCTAACATCTATTCATGTTCATTTGCTTTTGATTTGAATTGATTTGGTGAATATTACAATTTTTGGTGTTTTGAAGTCAAAATCTTTAAAAATCCTAGTTTTGACGTTTGAACATGTTTTTGGTGTTGTATCGAAGAGCCTATATGGCTAGGTTGCCGATTGGCATAATCCCCTAGCGCCCATCGCTCGTCCGATCGCAATTAGTTTGGATTTTTCCCTTGGTAGGGCTATGTTGAGAAGACTGAAGTTTGCAGATTCAATCGACTGACTTCTGAGTTCAGTCGACTGAACCTGGAACCAGAAAATTCCTGGTTCCCTGTATCAGTCGACTGAACTCTGAGTTTAGTCGACTGAGCCTGGAAACCGAGTGTTTCTAGGCATGTGTCAATCGACTGAACTCGGAGTTCAGTCGACTGAACCTGGAAACAAAGAGTTTCCAGGCAATGTATCAGTCGACTGACTTTAGGGTCCAGTCGACTAAATCTGGGAAATTGTATTTTTGTCTAATTTAGGCAATTTTTGTGTGGATTTCCAATTTGTAATCGATTCGTATTGATCTGATTTGTTGTTATCATTTATTATCGACTTTGATGACTTCTTTTTTGGGATTTTTGGGAATATCCATTTTGATGGATTCGGTATCGATTTCTATGGATTTGATTCACGTCTTCGTATGTGAAATTTTGGTGATTGATTGTTTCTACAATCATTTCTGTGATTTGTCACTTTAAAAATACAAAGGTTTCTATACTAGTAGTAACTATTCAAACTCTTTCACCAAGATGATTTCAACTTTATTTTTAATACAAAGCTCGTTCATAAAACCGTTTTCCAATCTATTAGCATATACAAACCTTTACTTCATTCGTATGAGAAAATCTAATTAAATGACTTAGCAAAACAAGTGGTATGAAACGCTTGCATTTACTTCGTCGGTTAATTCTTGGACTTGTTCGATTGAACTCTTGTGACAATTTTCGAGTGGAAATTTACAATCTGTTCGTAAATATTTAAGTTAAGCTAGTGGTTATGGGACATGAAGCTAAACTCATTTATTTACTAGCTTAGTGTAATCGACACTTCTTGATGATCGATGATGATCATTTTATGATTTAGACTAGCGACGTGCGATGTCTCTTTGTCCACGTGGGGGACTGTACCCCATTCTGTTGAGCTTCATCTCATTTTTATGGGCTAGCGACCCATGGTCTTTGGACCGTTCGTGGAGCATTTGGCTCGATAAGTCGGTGCATGGGGTGTATCTTTTTAGGTGCATCGATGTTCGACTAGGCATGGGGTGTATCTTTTTAGGTGCATCGATGTCCGACTATACATGGGGCATATCTTTTTAGGTGCGTCCATGTTGGTTTATACATGGGGTGTATCTTTTTAGGTGCATCGATGTTCGACTAGGCATGGGGTGTATCTTTTTAGGTGCATCGATGTCCGACTATACATGGGGCGTATCATTTTAGGTGCATCGATGTTAGTTTATACATGGGGTGTATCTTTCCAGGTGCGTCGATGTTCGACTGTGCATGGGGCGTATCTTTTTAGGTACGTTGATGTTCGGTTTATGGGATAGCGTCTCATTTGTGATACACCTGTTGGTGAGTTTTCATGCTCCCGTTTGTGATAGGCCTCCCCCTTTGTGATTTCTGGATTTCTGGTTGTGATATCTAGAATCTGTATTTCACCAATTTTCGTGGTTTGCATTGATAAGCTCTATCAATATTTGTGTTTTGGTGAATAATTTAGAGAATGTGATTCTTTTTGGTGTTTTGGGTTCATGAGATATTGTATGATTTTTGTTGTTATTTGATGTATACTAGACACGGTATGGCATTTTTGTTATCATACATTTTTTGTCATATCTCTTATCCTGTCTCATTTTATCTGATATTTATAGCTAGACAGATCCGTTTATTTTTTTCTTCTTAAAATAATACTCGGGTCAGGCCGAGTTATTTCAGGTGCTCCTGCTTTACTTCTTATCAGGGTCTGTCACCTCACTTTTGGCTAACTACTTTAGATTAGTAGTTTTTGTTATTATACATTTGAGATGGAGACTCCTTGATGTATAATTATTCTTTTGTCTAGCACTTGTATCTATTCTTTTGTGATGAAGTGGACCTTCTATGACCACTATTTTGATGTACCCTTTTATGTGATATATTCATATCTTATTCTGCCTTTGTGATATGAATGTCTGTAACTGATTTGTGTTATGTTTATTTCTATATTTGTTTCCGAAGGCCACTTAGCCACTGTGTAGTAGCTTTGAGTTTGTATTTGATATGTCGGATTTCCTATTGAAACGAGATGTAAGTTATTTTATCTGACACATCGGTACTCGCACAAAGCAATTACACAGATGGTCGCTCCTCAACAGCCTTATTCTTCGTGCTAGTCGACGAAATTACCCCGTAGTGTCCTTGGCTAGTGTGAGTATAGAGGTGGGGCGTCACAACAGGCTACCCCATAGTGGACGAAGTGAGTCCAGGGAAGTGAGTCCATGCAAATGTGATGTGATGCGACTAAATTTATATGATAGGTTTGGTGTGACCAGCAGGATGTGAGGTGATCGAGATGTTTGACTCATATCGTGCTATAGTATTATCTTTATAGTGTATGTAAAGTAAGTATGGCTCACTCACCAGACTTATGTCTGAACCACTCTTATTTTCTCCTTTATTATTATGTCCAGGTTGATGGATTTTAGAGATGGTATGGAGGATAGGATTTATTTGTACATATTGTAAATTATGTAAATAAGTTTTATGACCAAGATTTGATTATGTATATGGGTTGGGCTTGGTTTGTGTTGTATAGACATATTATAGTGATGTGAAATGATTATGACTATGGATATTGATGTATTATATTTTAATTCCTTCCAGTGTGAGATTCTAAGTTATTACTTAAAACCGTATTTGTTTCTTGTTATCATATCCTAACGACTCTTCCTATTTGGACTATGATGTGTATACACTATTTTAAGCATTGAACCTAGAGCTTGAAAAGTTGGTTGTAACATTAAGGACGACAAAATTCACTTTTGTAAAGATTTCATTGCGATATTGTAGTATGGGTTTCCTTTTGAAAGATTCAACCATTTAGAAAAGAAAATCAATGTACAAAAATGGATGTAACTTAAGGCACAGTTAGGATGGAGAGAGTGAACAAACACTTTTGCTTCATGAAGGGACATCAGAAATGAGAATTGTGAAGTATTAATAGATAATTAACATAGAATAAGAAATACGATTTTCTTTCTAAAATGTATTTTCATATAGAAAATTGTTTTCAATGAAATTTATTTCTTTGAATTTAAGACATTTAATCTGAAAAGTCTCAACTGTATATTGGTTATAGTAGATGGAATAAATAGCCTATATTAAGTGGTTGTATGTAGCTTCTTATTTTGTACACTATAATTGCAATGGTGGAAATAGTGGGAGCATACCATATAACAGTACTTGGTGATTGCATCAAGTTACGAAATTGTATTCATAAACATACCAAATATTATTTATAAAATAATAACTATTTTTAGTATTTATTGAGAATAGACATAGTTCTATTTCATTATGTATGTTTAGATTATTCATTATAAAATAAAACTATAGTAATGGTATTTGTTTTCATAACAAAAGTGATGCATTGAAAAATATAAACGTATCTGAAAATTTTGCAATTATTTTGAAATTATAGACTAAGCCACAACTTTGAGAAATAATTCTTTGATTATATAATTATGAATCATATGGTACGAGCGAGTTTTATCTCAAACAATAAAGGGAAAAGCATCCATTTAGGGGGAGCAACAAAAGAGTTGGTGAACTCTTGCGATTGATACATATTAATGTTCATAATTGTAAGTCTAATGATACCTAAAGGGTTTCTCATACTTTGTTAAATTCACTTGTGAATGATCACAAATCTGAACATGTCTATTAGATACACACGTAGTATGTCTATGGTAAGCTCATAAAGTATAAAATGAAAGTAAATAATATTATATGCATAAAAAATACAAGGATTCGATTTGATCAAATAGGTAAGTATATTGGCAAAAATTCCAACCGTATCTAAAATCGAATAAATATTCGATCTCAAAAGTCATTCCTCCCTATGATACATAATGATGTATCGATAAGGAGTAATCAGACTTTATTGAATAGAGTACGATTGATAACGAGAGAAGTTGAGTTAATTTCTTTCTAAAAGTGTGTGTACTTAAGAGTAGTACATAGGGTTAAAATTAATTTAATATAAAAGAATGGTTTAAAAAATCGAACATGATAAGGGTTTATAAGAACCCCAACATATCCTAAATCAAAGAGTTGACAAGTTGTGCAAGTCGAATGACTGTATGTAATAATTGTTTGTAAGGGATCTTGTGTTGACCACTCCAAAGGAGTTTGGGACCAATCAATATTGATTGACTAATTTAAGTTTTGAACATAAGGTACGAAAACTAAAATCACATCAGTTTTATGTATGTAAGGCAATTCATAAAATGTTTATGAAAACCTATTCCATTACACCGAGAGCAAATATTGTTCCTAGAAACACCAACTTCTTGGCAAATGAATTTCTTCCATAAGTTATTGGTAGCAAATGGTTTTGGATATGATCCAAAGATAAAACTGATTATGAGGGTTGAAATGAAATTCAACAAACCTAAATGAACACGATGCATTAGAATGTCTAATAAATATTCTCGCACATTAAAGAAAACCATGAGTTTCTTATTAATGTCAAAAATAGATATTCCATGGTTATTCATAAAACCATTAGGATTATTGACTTTGCCGTATGGTATGATGTGCAAATCTTAAACAGATTTGGTGTTTAGTAACAAAATTTGATTTTGATATTTGTACCCGAAGTAATATGATCCATCATCCACAAATATGTGTTTAAGAGAAGGACGAATACAATTAGAATATAGTGAGCATAAATTTCAATTGTTGAAATTAGCAGATTCATCACTCAATGTGCTCAAGTTAATCTGGATTTTACTCACAAAATAATCGCCTGGCATGACTTTATGTTTTGGTACATATATGTTAAAACAAAAGAGATTTTAAGTAATGATTTAGAACATTCTATTTACACATAACAACCAAAGTGTCTCGAAATTAATAAGAGCAATATTGAGTTTGTGGGTTTTCAGATGTAATATAAGAAACGATACAAAAATATCATTCTATAAGCATCAGATTTGAATAGGTATTTTGATAGAAATATCAAATAGTTTGATTTTCAGTCAAAATGAAAAGGAAATGTGTGTCTATAAGAAAGATCATCAAAAGATACATAGATATTTCTAAACTATTAGTAAACAACATACCGTTGATTGTTGGCGGTGTACCTATGTTAAAATTAATTCTAGTTTGGCTGTTTAATACTTGATAATAGATTTGTAAATGATATGTTTTATAATAAGCATAAAGGATGTTGGGAATGTCCCAAATGATATGCACATACACCATATTAAAATATTTAATATGGACCATGTAAGATGGATTCCTTATGCGTTGGGAATAGGAATTGTCATAAATGATGTATTATCTACAATATCATATTTAGCTTATGTATTAGACACATGAAACAAATATCAAGTCAAAATTAAGGTCACTAAATGGTAGTTTAGAGTTTTCTTGAGTATTTACAAAATACTAAAGAACTGTTTATAGAAAGAACATACTCCTTATGTAAGAGTATTCAGAATCAACTTTATAAGTGATATCGAGTATAAAATGTTAATATTAAATTAATGTTCAAACCTTGGATAAGGAGCTTTAACTTGGAAATGTTCCAAACAAAAGGGTTGTGGCTGATTCAACCAAAAGGCTAAGTACATCGCCTTGAATAGCACCATAATAGAAGTAACGTATAAATGTAAATGTGTAAATATATAACCGAGCTAGGGTCGATTCCAAGTATTGAGAATACTACGTCATTGCTTTATGATAACAGTGTCCGATAAGAGCTCACTAGAAGTCGAGAAATATACTTTTAACAGTTCAACCTAATAAAGGCAGTTTATCGGCATCAAGGAGAGTTGATTGGCAGAGTAGATAATTAAAAAAACAAAGCAAATCCATTGACGAAGTGTCTAACTCGACCAGTCCTCATCAACGTAATCGAAGGATGTGATTGAGATTCCATAATTGACCCCAATTGCAAGTGGGATATTGACAGAGTTAGGTGTATGTCCTAGGGAAATTTTGTAATTCACGGTAAATTATTAACTCTATAATAAAATCTCGTTCGATATAAAAGATGTTTTTCTTTCCATTATATACTTGATATAATGAGTTTTATTACTTATTTATTTAAATTTTGTATATCTAATATAAAATCCATAAATAGTATGTTTTGTGATAGTAATTACAATGTGTTGTAGTCGTGGGCAATTTATCGCAATGAAAATAAATATATCATTTTAAATATTCCTAGTCAAGATGTACCGAGACCGGATATCGATACATCCGTTGAGACTAGAGTATGCAACGCTCTCCAAATATTGGATAGTGTATTATTTATGGCTGATGGGGGCAACAACAGTTTACGTACAAATAGTTATTGGATAACTAAGGAATGACTCACTCAATAGTTTCTGTTGGTTAATATAACTAAGGTCATATAGAAAATATCGAAGTGACAATATTATATAGTTTTCTTGACTTAAGAATACCATTGAACCTGAAATGGACACTCTACTTTGATTATAGTTAAATCATGGCACAATGTCCATCAAATGATTATATTTGGATCTGGGTTGAAGCATTGGAAGTGAAACACTATTCAATAGAGAATTTGTTTCCTCAGTTATATGAGGTTGGTATTACGATTAATTTTAGTCAACTCAAAGTCAAATTCTCTAGCCAAAGTTGTTCACTTAATAATAATTGTTATCATTAAACTAATGACATTGTGTTTGGACTATACAAGTTAAATGTGGATGATATTAGAATTTTAACCAATACCAATTCTATATGTCCTAATGTGATATAGGTTTGACGAAGAGAATTGGTATAAATAATTGTCACTACCGGGGATTTCTTGAAACGGTAAAATTGGGTTTGATTGAAATTTTGTTAGCGATAAATGCAGCCAAACTGCCACACCACTAGCTAAGTAGGCGTGTGATAATTAATATTTGAATTGTTCGGCATTAAGCACTGATCAAATTTACACTTATGAGTTGCACAACCATAATGTTGAATACTCTAAAATACCACACGATTTAATTAATTTATAATTATTATAAATTAATTATTAGTTAATACTTATGAAATATTAACTGTTGAATTTTAATTAATTTATTTGAATTAGTATTTAATAAAGTGCATATATAAGACTTATATATGTACGCATCGATATATGATATCGACAAACGTTTAAATTAAGTTGAAACTATATTAATACTAATTAAGTATGGAAGTTTTAAGGGCCATATAGCCCTCTCTTTTAGCCGTCCCTATGACGGTAGGGGTGGGGTGAATTTTGAATTCAAAATATGGTTTGGAATTTGGGATAGGAAAAGGTAAACTATGAGATTCTGATCTCCACTTTTCCCTCATTTCCTTTGCCTATTTAAACATTAGATACCCCTCTTTTGATTGGACCTTTTTGGATCCTCTTCTATCCCCATTTCTAGCTTAAATTAATAGGAGCATTCCTCCTTGCTTCCATCAGTAGAATATAAAATTAAATTCAGTTTAAGGTGTGGTGTTTACATCTAGTCTGTTGCATATTCTAAAAGCATTTAGATCGGATCTATACATGGAGTTTGATTGAACATTCAAGGTGCTTTATCATGGCAACAATTAGATAACATCTAATTATTTAATTATTCTATTATATGTTAACTTATATCATTGTATGTAGGTTGATTATAATTTCCAATATCATAAATTTGTATATGGGGTTGCTGTCTAACTTATTTGATTATTTGTATGTGATATAAAATAAAACGACAAAAATTATAATTTTGCAAGTTTTTATCTTCGGCCACAAAAACATATTTAAATTTAATAGTACTTTTAAAACAATGTTAATCTTGAATTTTAAATTAGTTTTACATTCATTATAATTATATGTTTAATTTATTTAATCAATTATCTTATACATATGTTTTGAAAAAAAGGATTATTATATACATTAATACTAAAGTCGAAACATTGTATATATATATATTTATATATCTTATGTTTTAATAATAATATACTAACGCGTATGTATGTATGTATATATATATAAATACATGAATATATTTGTTTAAATGATATAGCAATTCGAAGAAAAAAAAATGTTTTGTAATATCTCACATAATTTCCGCAAGGAAATTGAAATAATAAGAAAAGTAAAAAAAACTATGAAACAAAAAAACTTTTTGACTTTGTCAAAATATTTAGGCTAAAAAGAAAAGTTATATTTTGTTTTTTATTTAAACATAATTTTGTATTTATATATTAGTATTTTATAATATATATATATATATATATGTGTGTGTGTGTGTGTGTGTTGCAGGCACGACAAATTATTATTACTTTGCAAAGGAAAGCTGGTTTTATAGTAGCTACACCACTTACAAATGAAATACAGTTTTAAGGTTATGATGGCTCAACAATTAATAAAATGACTAAACTAACTACAGTACAAGAGTTAGGCAGCATGCCTAAATTACTAATACAATCATATGTGTGAGGTACACATGCCTCAGTAAATGAAGGAAAGAGGATGAAGAACAGGAGAATAGCAAAACCACCATGACTACTATAGGAACATATAAAACACTATTCCTCTTCAAAAGAGGAAGAAACACATCTGTCATTAGACGAGCCTGTTCCAATCACATGTATGTATAAACTAAACAACTTCCCAAGGAGAGGGATAAAGTCCAATGATTTCTCAATGTAGGTGAAAACCCTATCCTAAACAGCATCCTAAAAAATAACTCTATTATGATACCTTTGCTCACCTTCATGTGATAGATTAGTGAATTACCTAATAACTGATAGAATAAAGATCTCTGCTTGCCAACTACATAGGCAACATATCTAAAATAACAAGACATCATGTCAAGATATATGCTAGAGCTAGTGCTAGATATGGGAATTTCAGTGCTTGCCCCCTTTAGTATCAACAATAGTAGGGGATGGAATAGGGAAACTACTCTTTCATACCCAATTTCGCTTTTCCACTTTTGGTAAAGGAGTTTTCTGGATAGGTGTGATCATAGTGTCCTCCATCACTAAAGGAATGAGGGCAAAGTCTTAGAGTGATGTTTGCAAATACTTGCCAAATGTCCAAACTAATAGCAAGTACTGCATATGAGAGGTTTCCACTTATAATTAACTTCCATTATAGCAACCTTCCCTGAGGCTGATTCAACAAGTGGAACAATGTGCAACAACCTATCAGGCTTAATCTCAATTAAAGCCCTCACATAACCAAGTCTTTCCTCACTAACCGTAGCAACATCAAAACAAACCAAATTTCCAATGAGGCTAGCAGACCAATTAATGCCAGTCATAAATGTAACACAGATGGAATTTTGGTGAATTGAACCTAAAAAGGTATTGATAATACCTGTTCTCTAGCAGAATCCATAGAAGGAAAGTAATAATGAATGGCTTCCTTAGTATAGTAGGCTCTGGTTCAAGTAATTTCAATCTATTGTATGGACATGAAAATTCAAAGAAAAACATAGAATTATCACATCTCATTTTAGTTTTTCCTTTCAGTCTCCATTACTTCCTTAAGTGATATTTAATGACCCAAAATTAGGGGTTTTCATCAAGGAAAACCCAACGAGTTGATCATGTCGAAAAATAGAACTGGTTCAGTAACTTCTAAAGGTGGAATATTAATAACATTGACACTTTTTAATTCAAAAGAGTAAGGGGAGCACTCACCAGCATTACGTGGTTTTGACGAGAATAGAGAAGCCCAACACAAAGGAGCATTTCGATTTTCCATAGGACTTGCATTATCCTTACCAGGGACGTAATGAATTGGATTAGAGTTTATATATTGGCTGGAGCGGGTTGTATTAACCTTTGAATTATTAATAGGCAAGGTTGCAACTCTATTTCTCCTCGGCGGCGTCACATTGCATTGCAAGTCAATGTGAGCAGTAATAACATCAGGAGATAAAGTGTCATCAGAGAATCTTTAACATGAATCATAGAATCATCGGCACATACAATACTGACAAAAGCAAAGCTAATACCGACATCATTGTTTTCCACCTCAAAATTATTATCAGGAGGGAGCTTAGTGCCCGAACCATAGATTGTGGAATCGTAGCTTAAATGCACATCATGTATGGAAACTTTGCCTAATTAAAGTGGAATTGTAGCGTCGTTGTTGGAATTCCTTAGAATAACATCATTGTTGGTTAGATCTACAAGTACAGATGGAACAAAGAGTTATAGAATGGGATTAGAAATGGAAACATCATGCGTCAGAGAAAAGTCATGACCAGATATGAGGGCGAGTGCATGGTGCTCATTCGATACAGCAAAATGGGGTATTGTTGTTCTATTCTTAGCCATCCTTGAACGGGTGACAAGCGGAGGAAAGAAAAAAAGGGAGAAAGACAGTCGAGTTGGAGGGACCGGGGATGGAAAGATGAACGTGGGTAGAGATGGAAGATGAATTTAGGGTTAAGGCAAAAATTGATGGAAATTGATTTAGGGGAGGACATTAATTTAAATATATAATCATTTAAATTTAAATAAGATATTTTGAATCTATAAATGATTTTAAAATTTGAATATTTCTATAGCTATTTTAAATTTTTGAATTATTATTATATTTGAAATATATTTATAAACAATAATTTTAGTATATGTGTAACACCCCCTAAAAATTAATAAGAAATTAATTAATTAGATAAGATAAGGCCAAAATTGGAAATTTTATAAGTGTTAGAATTTGACCAGGAAAGTTGTGTCATTGCATGCATGGCAATTTTCTGATCAATTTTCATATATAAAGTTTTGAAATCAAAGCATAAACAAAAAAGTTATCGACGTTTGAAGTTTTCGGATTTAAATTAATTTAAATAGAATTCAATTTTATATAAATATAATTAATGCTAAAGTTTGAAACTCAAAAATTAAATGGTAGTTAGACTAGGAGGTTAAGTAAACATTAAAGTAAAAGTTAACGCTAATATTAATTAAGGAATTAAATAATAAATCAACGGCAAATAAATATTCCTTCCTAGAATACAACGACTGATCGATTGCCAGCGGTTGGTCGTTTAGGTAAGAGCAGTCGACTGGTTATCATAGTGGATGCTAGGGTTTTTATGACCATGAACGGTCTAAATTATATTATTTTAAACCGACTTAAATCCAACGGTTCTGGTGCTTTCTTACCACTATAAATAAGAGCCTAGCCCCCTTACTTTTATTTACAAATTATTTAGAAACTAAGCAGAACTCTATCGGTCTCTCTCTTCTTCAAGATTAAGAAATTCTCCAGGGTTTCAGGTGAGAAATTTTAGGTGATTGATACTCAAATTTTAATTCTGTTCTCCTCCAATCCCTAAATTTCTAAATCTAATTCATATATAATTCCCTTGTTGTATATTTCTAAAAGTAGAGATCTGTAAGAGATTGAAACGGACATAACCAAATCCAAAGGAAGAGCTAAGGACAGTTGTGAGTGGAAATCTTGGGTTTTCTTATTTTAGTAATTTTATAGTAAAACTTTGATTTGGTAATGCCTTGGTGAATTTTTTTTACAAAAACATCAAACTAAAACCCCAAAATTCCTCTAAAGCGAAAAGTCAATTCTTATGTTAGAATCTCAATTATTTTGTATTAAAATAGTGAAATTGTATGATTATTGCAATTTTAATATTTTAAATTCTATTCCATTTCTCATCTTTTTCTTTAGATATTATTAAGGCACTGAAAAGAAATAGTTAGGAAATAATGTGGAAGGTGTGAATTTTCTTTATTCGTAGTTTGCAATGCTTATTTCCGTAATTTAAATGGAAATTCACTTCTTCTTTTGTATATGTAGAAGTTGAATAGAGCGTAAAAGCATTTGAATTGTAAGTTCTATTAATGTTGATTCTATTATTTTAGTACAAAATAAGTTTGGTATGGATTCTATTTGTATACAAGTTTGTTGTTGAATTGAGAATGTTGGATATATAGTATGTTTGTTGATATAAAATTGGACTTGTATAAATTTAAATTTTTGACATTTAAATAATGAGAGTAGGGCGCAATCTTTGCATGTTTAGAAATATTTTAGGCATGTATTTATATGTATATATTAGCATATAACTAACGTATAATCAATGGCATATTAATTGAGCAGTAAATAGGTTATTAATTAGTATTAAATCCTTCTTAGGAAAGAAGCGAGATAATTATTGGTAGTAATATTATGGAATGCGGTGAGGTATATGGTAGTATGTTAGGCGACTGAAAATTATGACTAAGTTATAGGGATGCGAGGTCAGTCAAAAGCTCATAGAAGTCTGCCAAGCTAATCTGGCTACCAACAGTGTGACTTTTAGGGCAGATGTGAGACATCACCTATAATAAGCACCCACGAAGGATGCGAGGTTAGTCCCAAATTCTATAGGGTAAACCTGCCTAGTTAATCTGGCTACTAGTACCTACGAATAGTCAAACTAATGTGAGACATCACACTTTGGGTTATGAGTCATAATACGTAGGACCTGCTTCGGGGTCGGGGGTAGTAAATAGCTGATTGATGCCCCACATCCTCCCTATTTAGGAAGTATCAAATGGTCAAGGTTAGCAATTAGGCACGGTAGTGGATATCACGGGTAGGGTTCACTTCGGATTTGAAGTATTAAGTAGCTACTATAGGGTCCACCTCCCGATAAAGAAGTATTAAGTGACCTAACGAGATTCTGTGCGATGTCAACTAGATAGTATCAAAGAGCCTTGGGATAGGTATTAAATGACGGGAACCTGCCAAAATGTAGGTATTAAATGGTCAAAGTCTGCCTTGTTCCCATTGATAAGGTATTAAATGACTTGGGTACTATCTCTTACTTGTTAGGACATTATTGATGGTAAATATGTGGGACAAGGAATGGCCTTTGGCCTATAGTTGAAGATGGGTTATTGAGTTGGATTGGAAATGGTATAGGTTGTAAAGTTGGACTTACAGTTGGAGAAATTTACATAGAAATAGTTAGGATACATAAGAAATATTCTTATCTAAATTTTACTGCCCAACTACTATAGAAAGGCTCGAGATTTTTATTCACCAAACATTGTTGTTCTGACTCCCTCCTCATTACAACACAGGTTAGAGAAGATGATGCAGATTTCGGAGATGGTGGCGGAGATGGAGACTTATGGCAGTCATTTATCTATCTACTTTTGTTGTTCTTATATTTTTGATGTACCCAATTAGACACGATGGTATATTTTATGATATTGCACTAAAGATATTTGACATTATTATGTGGCATTGTGTTGTATGTTTCTGACAGTTGAATTTTTTAATAAATGGGTATTGTTTCTTATTTTATATTTTATCCTTCCACTGTGAGGTTCTAAATGTGTATATAGCTCTGTGTATTGTTCTTTATATCAATTTTACCAACCAACATCCAGCTGTGGAATGGGTCTAAGGTTTGATAGGCCTTTTCTGGGTCGAAAATTAAGCCCATTTCGAGGTAGGTTGTTATATTTGGTATCAAAACTTAGGTTACTCGATCTATAGAGATAGGTATATTTTTGAGTGGCATATTTGTTATTTTTGAAAGTATTTTTCAAAAAACCCACTATATATACACTATTTTTGAACGTACGCAAACACACTATACTAATCTTTATTTCATCCTATAATACTATCTTAGGAAATTTAATTAAATGTTTAACCTACAGATAGTTGAATATGACTGAAAATCATTCTTCTGAGACTAGGAATCCCTCCCAAGAGATATCCACTATCCGAGGGATGCCTGAATGGTTCAAGCAGAACCAGAGGCATTGAGGGCAAGTTCCCATCCCTCAACCAGTTGCATCAGCCGCATACATTGCCCCACCTACTGAAGAAGCACCACACCCTATAGACTTCCCCAAGATGTGCAAGGATTTCCAAAACATGGGTGGAAAGGTGTATACGGGAGTTAAAGGTTTTGTGGAGACAAGGGCTTAGATAAATGAATATGAGAGAATATCCCAGGCGCTTGGTTGGGAGGACTAGATTAAGCAGAGAATGACAGCATGGCACCTTAAAGGAGAGACCTTAGATTGGTGGATGATTGTGGTTGAGGAAAATGTTGATAGAATTATTACTTAGGATGAGTTCAGAAACCAATTTGAGTCACGATTTATGTCAAGGATGAGGTGAATTTGCAGTTGGAAAGGTTTATGCATCTTAGGCAGGGAGACTCCACTCTGAAGGAGTATATTAGTAGATTCACAAAACTAGCTAAGTTTAGGACGAGTTTAATTGATAGCCCCATAAAAAAGTCAATGAATTTTGTGAAAGGCTTGAAACCCCACTTAGGGAATTACTTTTAACCTAAGAACCCTTTGGCGCTTCATACGAGACGTTGGTTAAGGTAGCTCCGCTTCAGATGGTTAGCTCGGAGGAGAAGGAGAAAGAATAAGGGAAGGTGTGACCTACTCAAAGTCATGGAGGAGCTAAGAAGGGAGGTTTTTGGGTAAATGAGTAGTCAAAAGGGAAGTTCAAGAAGGAGGTTATAGTATGTCGAAGATGCTAAAAGAAGGGAAATATCGCTAAGGAGTGTTGGGTGAGTCTGTTGAAGGAAGCTTTTAAGGGGAAGTGCTACCACTGCCACGAGGAGGGACACTTTAAGAATCAGTGTCTGAAGCTTCCAAAGGAAGGGCATAGAGGGAAAGCATATACCATTGAGGCTGACTATCTCGAGTAGACCTCCCCTAGAGATCGAGGAAAGGGTGCAATGAAAGGTACAACTTTTATTTCTGGGAATACTATTCTTACCTTATTTGACTTTGGAACTTAACATTCATTCATAGCGAGGAATGTAATTAACTCTTTGAGTCTACAAATTCAAATTATCTCCAATCCAATATTAGTATCAAATCCTATTGGGGGGCCGATACACCTTTAAAGACCTAATTGTCGACATATGTAACGTTAATTTCATTTGTAACGCATATGTTTTTAATTTTGAGGGCTATGGACTTCTCTTAGGAATGGATTGGTTATCATACTACGGGGCTATCTTAGATTGTGATATGACGGTTGTATGGTTAAAGAGTTGTAGGGGAAAAATATGGATGTTCACTGTACATCCCAAAGCTCAATCGAATTAACCTATTTATAACCGATGGTCCTATCACAAGATGAGATCTTATATGTATCCATAGTTCGAAAATTTCCTGACATCTTCGAAGACGTCTAGGGTCTCCTACTAGAAAGGGAGATCAAGTTTAGGACTGATTTGGAGAAGAGCGCTAGGCCAGTCGCTCTTCCATTAAGTCATATGGTCCCCAAAGAAAGGCAAGAGTTAGATAAGCATATCTCAGAGCTATTACTTAAAGGATTCATTCATTGGAATACTTCAAAATGGGGAGCCCCTATTGGCTTTTCCACCGATGCAAATGGGTGATTAAGGCGATGCATCAATTATAGAGAACTCAACAAGTTTACTAAAAAGAATAGGTATCCCTTACCTAGAATAGACGACTTATTTGATCAGGTTGTGGGAACCAAAATCTTCTCTCAATTGGAATTGGCTACTGGATTTCATCCGTTGAGGGTAGAGAGGACAGCAAACCGAAGATCGCATTACACACTACAGGTGGACTTTATGAATGGGAAGTGATGTCTTTTGAATTGATGAATGCCCCAACATACTTTATAGATTTAATGAGTAGAGTATTTAGGGGACAACTAGATAAATTTGTCGCACTGTTTGTTGATGACATTTTAGTATTCTCTAAGAGTGAAAGAGAGCATGAATGTCACTTAAGGGAGATACTAGGAACTTTGAGAAGGCACCAACTTAAAGCCAAGTTCTCAAAGTGTTGCATTTGAAAGAAAAAGGTGAGATTTCTTGGACACGTTGTTTCCAAGCATGGATTATCAATAGACCCCACAAAGGTAGAAGCTATTCAAGGCTGGAAGATTTCGAAGAGCACCACGGAGGTTAGAAGTTTTCTCGGGTTAGCAGGTTATTATAGGAAATTCATAATGGACTTTGCAAAAATGGCAGTGCCTTTAACTCGCTTAACAAAGAAGAATCTAGTCTTTGCATGGGATGAAAGTTGCATGGAAGCACTTGAGAAGTGAAAGGAACTATTAATGAGTATGCCAGTACTTACCATTCCTGATGGAACAAAGCCTTTTATAGCTTATATGGATGAATATGGCACATGATTAGGAGCAGTTTTTATGCAAGAAGGAAGCCTGATAGCTTATGCTAGTAGGAAATTAAAGGACCATGAGAAGAGATACCAACTCATGACATAAAGTTAGCGACTATCATTTTTACCTTAAAGATGTGGAGGTACTATCTTTCAAGAGAGAGGTTTGAGTTGTTCACCAACCACAAATCGCTTAAATACATATTTTCCCAAAAAGATTTAAATCTTAGGCAACAGAGGTGGATGGAGTTTATAGCATCATATGATTTTAGGATACAGTATACCCTCGGAAAGGGGAATGTTGATTTTGACGCCTTTAGCCGGAGGCATGCTATCTTAGGTGCTATATATGAGTAGAAGAATTTGGAGTTCCTCTCGAATTTCAATTTTCAACCGCAAACAGAACCTACTCAAGGCTATTTAGAAGCAATTGAGGTTAGGCCAGCATTGATGGACCGCATTGGACTTGAGCAAAAGAAGGACGAGGAGATAATCGATATTTTAGGTAAGCTAATTAGAGGAGAACAATTTTCCTACGTCAGTAGATATGCAGTTTACGAAAAGGGATGTTTGAGAAGAGCTGGACGCCTTTGTGTTCTGAAGAATGATAACGTGTTGGAGGAAGTGCTTGTAGAATGTCACCATTCAAGGCTGACCATTCACCTTTGAGGAGATAAGATGTATAGGGATATAAAGTGAATTTTCTATTAGCCAAGAATGAAGAAGAGGGTTGCTAAATTTGTTTCAAAATGTTTGATGTGCCAAAGGATAAAGGGTGAGCAAGGAAGGCCCAGAGGGTTATTATTACCATTGGAGAACCCAACTTGGAAATAGAGCATATATCGATAGACTTCATAGATGGGTTGCCTAGGAGCCAAAGAGGTAATGAAGCAATTTGGGTCATAGTGGATAGACTGACTGAAAGCACCTATTTTATTCCTGTTAGAAGCAATAGGACCGTAGCATCTCTGGTACAAATTTATATCAAGGAGGTGGTTCGACTTCATGGAATTTCGGTTAGCATTGTTAGTGACAAGGACCCCTTATTTACTAGCGAATTTTAGAAGAGTTTGCAGATAGCTTTAGAAACCTCATTAAATCTTAGCACTTCTTACCACCTACAGACTGATGGTCAAACTGAAAGGGTGAATATGATCCTAGAAGATTTGTTGAGAGCTTGCATCATGGACTTTGGAGGATATTGAGACTTTGGGAGCAGCTCTTATCTTTAGTCGAATTCACGTATAATAATAGTCACCAAGCGATGATTGCATGACAACCTTTAAAGCGCTTTACGAGAGGCCATGCAAATTGCCTAATTATTGGTGGGAAACCACCGATAAAATTTTACTCAGACTTGATTTAATTCACGAGACTTCAAGAAAGGTAGATTGATTAAGTAGCGAATTAAGGCCGCACAAGATTGTCATAAATCCTATGCGGACAAGCGAAGAAAGGAGTTGGAGTCCGAGGTAGGCGACATTGTGTTAGTTAAAGTTTCCTCTTTTAGGAAGGTTGTGAGATTTGGAAAGTCGAGAAAGTTCGCACTAAGATTTGTTAGGCCTTTCCGAATTTTGAGAAGATTAGGAAGACTTGCTTATTATGTGGAGCTACATGATAAGTTGGTACGGGTGAATGATGTTTTTCACGTTTTGCACTTGAGGAGATGCCTTCATAGCACAACCACCCTGGTAGAGCCTGATCAATTGAGAGACATTAAGATGGAGCCAATAGCATCTTGTGCCACTACATGTATTGTAGAGCACGGAACTAGGATGCTTCACAATAAATAAATTAGGCTGGTTCGAGTATAATGGGAAGATAACCCGACGGAAAGCATATGGGAAACTGAAGAGCAGATGAGAATTTAAAACACCTCACCTCTGTACCCTTACTATCTAAGAGTATTACAGATTATTACTGTCAGATAATACGAAGAATGAGTCTATAAGGGGGTACACACGTGAATATTCCCATGGACTCACACTCGTACGTATTAAAACATCAAACAATTATCTTTCTTATACGTACACGGTATCAGTACTAAACAATACACATGTGTGACACCAGGACAAAACAATACATAATATACAATAAATGACAGAGTACACAGAGTCAAGCGCAACAATAACATAAAATATATAGTAATATATAATGCCGCCACCATTAGTTGACTCCTTTTGACAAGATCTATAATTCCCCTCAATCAATTTCACGAATTATTGTTCGAATCAAATTCGCTCAAATTAACCATTAGGGTTTCATTATTTAAGACTTTGACCATGATTTGATGTCAACCTCAGCATCATTTTCGAAAACAATCACTTTCCATCGACTCCATTTGTCAAGATCCTCACAACTGTATATAATTTAGTAGGGTTTGGAAACAAAATTTTAAATCGATTTTGGATTAGAGATAATCATTTTCCATTAGCTAGTGATTAAAGAAATTTCATGAATTAGAGAGAAAAATGTAGATAGAGATTACAGTTAGGGTTCCATAGCCTCACTTATATAGTCGTTAGGTTGGGTTATGGGTTATTTATGCAGTTTTGGACTGAAATAGCTACGTACACTATTTAGACATTATAACGCCTTTACTTTGCAAACAGTAACTCCAAATGCATCAAAACTATATATCAATACGCACGATACCCAATTCATCCTTTTATTAAAAATTCCCTTTTATCTACTTTAATATCTTGTAGTGTAATGTTTATGCGTCACTACAAAATTAAAGGAAATTTTAATCAAAATTTATCCTTTTCTTAAATTTCTTCAATTTAAAGTTATTAGTTAGGATTTTTACGAACACTACGCCATAGATGACATTCTGCAACATTTTTGCATGGTGTTGCCAGCTAAAATGTTGCGATAGTTATAAAATTTTGGTCCTACTGCAACGTTGTATTTTTGGTGTTACCTTAGCTATAAAAATGTGTTGCTCTAGCTAAACAAGTGTAACACGATGCAAAATTTTTATATAGTGTTGCAATAGATGTATTCAAATTAAAAAAGTAATAAAATTAGCAATCTGCGTGGATACGATCCAACGATCTACATTTAATCTGGTTGTTAAAATGGATCACCACTGCAATTTGCCCCAAAATTTCGTTTTCCCGCCTAAACTAGTTCAGAGTAGATCCCCTTTTGGTTTTCATTCCAATTTGCCTCCTCCCATTCGCCTCCTCCCATTCGCCTCCGCCACCAAATTGTCACCCTCACCCCCAGCTACCCCCTGACCCATCGCGACCATCTAGCTCCAACCAGAGCCCCGTCACGACACCAAAACCCGAAGCCAAACAAAGTTTTCCGTTCAAACCCCTTTTTCCACCGTTGTCGTCGCCATCAGCTATCACCTCCAACAGAAGACTTGCTCGCCACCAACCCCTCTACCTTTCTCCTTTAGACTACTTCACCTGAAAACCCTTCTAGAGCCTTAATTTATCCCAAGACCCGAACTGCTGCCCTCGAGATTTAGCTGTCATTCTCGCAACAATTAATCCGTCCACGGCTCCTATATCAGGTACATCCCAGGCTGATCTCTTCGTACTTTCCCCTATGATTGCGGTTGCTTCACTTGGTATTGGTAATTTCAATAAGATAGTATGCCCCCCATATGTTTATGCAAATTCTCCTTTGGAACTTGTTAATGTTTCAGAATCTGGCTGGGTATCTACTGCTTCTGGATGTAGACGGAGTTTTGAGTTTGATATTGCAAGAGTGTGAAAGTGGAGGATTAAAGGTAAGTTGTAAGAGGTGGTAGGTTTTAGGATATTGGTGGGATGTTGACGAAGTGTGGATTGAATGATGGTGAGTGTTATGGTGTTTATAGAGTATTGAAGGTTGGTGAAATTTGAGAAGTTTTGGAAAGTTGTAATATGGTGAAGGGTGGTTGCAATTGTAGTTTTTTGATAGTGAGTTGCTGTTTTGCTTGTTTGAAGAAGTGATGTTGGTGAAACAGGGGGATGGAGGAGCATGCAACTGTGAGGCTTTGGAGATTGTTTGTATTGACAATGGTAGAGTGCTGCTGTGTATTGGTTAAGGAGAGAAGCTAATGTGGTGATTGGAAATTGAAAAGAGTTTGCAGTAGAGTTTTGGTGTTTGGCCGTAGGGGATTCAAGCAGATTTAGGCGAGGAGATGGAGGATAGGAATTAAAGGAGTAGAAAGCAATGCAAGTAGATGGGCAGTAGTTCCGATGGGTGATGAAGTTGCTGAGGATGGGGTTTGCGGGTTTGCTAAGTTCAGTCTTCATTTGTGCATCATTTTACGTCGTTTCAAAGAAGGCTCGATCTTCCGAAATCAGATGAATCGGGCGGTGCCCACTTGTTCGATCCCCGCCGGGACTGCGGTGCCCCGGACCCCCACCGGCGCTGCGCCCGGACCCGCTTCTCGGCTCGCCTTCGGCTCGGCACTCGGCTCGTCATATATTTGTCAGTGTCGGTGTCTGTATAAATTGAAACTGCATATGTAATGAGTGAACTGAGTGATGTAGTGAGGAATATCTGTATATGTGAATATCAGTGTTATATATCATTGAATTGTAAAATAGTGGAGTCAGGAATTTGTACTATTTCAAATGTTGAAATAAAATATTTATTTAAATAAATTACTGTTTAAATATCAAATTCTGTGCAATAGCATATTATTAAATAAATATTTATTTTTATTAAAAAATCAAATATGCTCTACATTGTGGGCCCCACAAATTCAGAAAGTTAATATCTATAGCAATATTTTGGAATGTTGCTACAGATACCTATGGGTGTTGCCATAGACCCAAACAGGGTTCTATTGCAACAATATTACTTATGTTGCCTTAGATAGTCAAAATGTTGCCTTTGAGGTCTAAGGCAACGGCAAAAATTGCATCACCCTAAAAGTGTTGCCATAGACCTATGGCAACATTTTTCGGGCCTGAGCCAACATTTTTTTGTGTTGCAGAAGGTCATCTATGGCGTAGTGGAATGTAATCATATTTTCAAATCCTGATCCAAAGTTACTAATTCAATTGAAATTACCTATTCAAAATCCAAAATTCATACTTTCAATTTGGATGGATGTATAAAAGAATTTTAATTACGTGTTTCACAACATAACCACATCATCATAGTTTAACTCAACTTTTTTGAAGTTTTCCCTTCTCTTTATTCTTTGCGAATCATCTTTCCTAGAACTCCAAGCCTTGATTTGTTCGCCTCTTCTCTCTCTTTCACTTTCAAATCGATTCTCTCCCTCTTTCTCTTTTGATTTGATTTTTTATTTTATTTTTGATTTAGAAATTTGGAAAAGAGAATAGATGTAATATCCCGGAAATTTAGGGCAATATCAATTTAATAATCTGTTTAAATAATTAAATTGATTGATAATTTTTGATAATAAAATTTGAATTGGTTTAATAATCTAATTAAATAAATATTTAATTAGTGAATTTTTCTAATAAAATGATTTCTATTTATAATATATATATAAGTGTATATATTGTAAACAGATAAGCTTGGGTTTGTAATTTAAATAATAAATAAAATCTTGTTTTTGATTTCTAATATGCATTTTTGATAATTTGGAGATTTGGATTTATTTAATATTAGTTTTTCAAAGTTATTTAAACAAAATAACTATATGGTTTTGAAATGAAATTAATAGTAAGGTTAATCTATTTTCTTTTTAAATATTGCTTAATATGATTTAAGAGTATATATAAGTTTAAATACCATTTACATATGGTATGTTAATTCATTTAATAAATAGTAGTAATTTATAATCTCCTTTATAAATTTTTTTTTAAAATAGATAAATATGTTAATTTCAAACAATATTAACAGAGTATTGTTTTTTATAATAAAAAGACCTTAATAAAATAGGATTGTTATTTTCAAATTGGATGTGTTGTTTTAAATTTACTTTAAATTGGATTTTAAGAATATAATTTGAATTTGAATTTGAAATTCAAAAGAGGTAATATTTAAATAGTTTTAGATTTTAAATATATATGTATAAGCTTTTATTTATAAGTATAATTGGTTAGTTCTTTAAAAAGTTATCTTTATATATATAAATAGATAAGTAATAAGTGTTTAATAAATAAAGAAAAAGATTTATTTACACTTAAAATATATATAAATTAAATAAAAAGACATGTGTAATTCTCCAAATGCTTTGTTATAACAAGTGTTAACTAATTAACCACTATAATGACAAATGTCAAAATGAGGTAATTTTGTTTTTTCTTTTATTTGTTAAATCATTTTATTCTATATAAACATATGTTCTTATCTACATTTCTTTTTCTCTTTTTAAAAGACAAGAAAACTTCAGCCTAAACTAAATATCTCAAAAACAAAATCTGATTTAAATCTCTCAAAGACAATCAGTAAAATTACTTTCCTCTCAAACAAATCCTCAAACCATAATCTCAAATAACCTGTAACTCATTTTCCAAAATCAAGCTTCAACCTGCATTTCTTTAAAACCTGTAACCTCTCTTCAATCTGAAACAAAAAGATTGCATTTTCTTCAAATCTGGAATTAAAACAAACCTGAAATCAATCCTCTGTAAAGCTTTTTCTTCAAACCGTAATTCATCTTCAAAACCAACAACCTGTTATATATTTTCCAAAAAAATCAAACAAAGCCTGCATTTTTCTAAAGCCTGGAAATTAGGCTACCTGCATGCAAACCTGAGATGATTAGGCCTGCATTTTCTTTTGAGCTGGGAGCATGCATGAAGTCTGTAAATCAAGGAGCAAAAGCATTTCAGCAAAACAAGTTTAAAGTTTCAAAACATCAACAACCCAAGTTTTTAAAGTTCAAAGTTTTCAAAGGCTTTTCAAAATAAAGTGCTCTGTTCATTTTTCACTGGTGAGTAACATTTATTTCTAAAAATTAAAGTATATGATATCTGTTTGTAAGCTTGAATCTATGCCTGCATGTTGTTTAATATGTTTGGAATGTATGTATATTTTTGTATATATGGATGGAAATTGGTGATATGCATGTCTGTTTATTATCTGAGTCTTCTCTAATTTTTAGTTCTCAGGTTCATATTTTGATTTAAATCCAAAATCTTTTAATTTGATTTGTGTTTAGACTTAAGATTCAAAGGGAACTCGATTGTTTAACCATGATTTAAAGTTTAAATTTTATTTAAACAAATGAAAATGGGGAATTGTTCTGGAAACTAAATAAAGCAGGAAAACTTAAGTTTTAGTAAAAATTCAAATTACTTAAATCATTGATTCAGGCGTATAATCTGAATCCTGGTATGAAGACATGATTTTTAAAATTCGAATCACGATTTTTAGAAATAGGAAGTGAGAGCAGTTCGAGTTGAACTGGAATTGATGTTTTGGGAAATCTCTGACGATCCAGGTGATCGGAGAAGATGTGGTTCTCTTTGAAGCTAGCTGAATGATGGGTGAGGTTGGGAAAAATGGCAGAAGGGTATTCAAAGCACAGTAGTGGTGGCGGTGATCATTTTAAGTCTGTAGACCTAGTTTTGATGATGGTCAGAAAATCATCCACCACGGCGTCTCTGGTGGACCGAGTTCCACCAGACTTTGGAAATTTGGAATGGGAACGTAGACGAAGGCATGGCGAGGAGTTCAGGTGCTCCGGTGGTCAGAAAGATGAACTCGAGGAATTTTCCAGGTTTGGGTTTGGGAGGAGTTCACTGTTTCCAGGTTGTGATCGAGTTGTTCGAATTCGATGGTGAAGTTAGTTCGAGGCTTTGGTGATTGGGTTTTAGTGTTAGGGCGAGCGTCGACTTGTGGAGGTTACCGTGGATGGTCGGAGGCGATCAACTCGCTTGTGCACGTGCACGAGATACTTGGAGCCTGGGTTGCTTTTTGGTTCGAGAAGATGATGATTTACTCGAAAACATCCTCGTGAAAACTGGGTGATGGCTCGGGGAGACTCGTGTGGGCTAAACTGTTTAAATTTTTACTTGACAAAGTTTTAAAATAACAGGGGAAGGAAAACTCGAAGGGAACTCGGGGTTTTCCAGTTTTTACTCGAAGCAAGTGTGATGGTCTCGGGTCTTTTAAGATTGCAGTTTTTAAACCAGTCAGGGTTTTTAAAAATTTAAATTAAGTTTAAAATATAAAGCAGGTTTTTAAAAACACAGTTTTAAATCAAATATAAAGTATGGATTCAAGTTAGTTTGTATTCTAGCTTGAGATAAAATAAGTTTATAAATTTGTAATGTTTTAACAAATTTAAGTTGTTAAAAATATTTTTAAAAAGATTTTGAATTTAAATAAATTGATTTAAAAATCTTATAAATTTCTTTCATATATGTTAAAGTGTTTCTTAACATTTGAATTTAAGAAGATTTTGTAAATCTGATTTAAAATTGGTTAAAGTTAAATTGTAATTTATTTTGAATCTTTTAATTTAAAATGAATTAAAAGAAAGATATTAAAGTTAAATCTTTTAAAGTCTTGGTTAATAATAATTAAAGTAGATGGAAGGTAAATACTTTAATTTAGAAAGTAATTAATGTTTAATGATTTAAGATTCAATTAAATTAATAAAGTAATTAAAGAATAATTTATTAATTTAATTTATTAATTAATTCAGTGTTAATTAATTAAATGATAAGTAAATTAATAAATCAAATGATTAAGAGATTAATTAGGTAATTAATTTAGTAATTAGAAATTAATTAAATGGTATTTAAGAATTAATTAATTTGTAATTAATAATGTTGATTTAAGTTTAATTACTTAAATAATGAATTGTTAAAAATTAATGATAGATCATTAATTAGAGAATATTAAATAATTAACTATTAATGTTTAAATTTGATAATTAACTAGATAAATTAGTTAATTAAAAATTGGTTAAGTAAATTACTTAATAAAGTAATTAAAGTAATTACTTAAGGTAATTAATTAAATAAATTTGATAAGTTAAATTAATTTTGTTTAATTAATTTAAGATAATCACTGGGTGATTTGATAATTACTTAAAGGTAATTAGTGGAACTATAAATTACTTAGAAAAGTAATTAAAGTTAATTAGGGGATATAATTAACTAAAGGTGGTTTAATAAAAGTAATTTGAGTTTAGTACTTTTAATAATTAATCAAGGGATTAATTAAAGGATAATTAATTAAGGAGTAATTAATTTAGGAAGTGTAGTAATTAAGAGTAGTTAATTACTAAATGTGATTAATCAAAGGTGATTAATAAATGTGATTAATTAATTATTAATATAAATAAGATAATTAATTAAGAATAATTATCATTAATTAATATAATTAATGATGTTATTAAGAATTGATTAATTAAGATTAATTAATAAATAATAAGTGATTAAAGTAATTAATTAATTGTAATTAATTAAGGATTAATGTAATTAAATACAGTTAATTAATAGATGAAGTAATTAAAGATGAATTACTGAATGGTTTAAGTTAATTAATTTGTGAAATTAATTAAGAGTTAATTACTTAAGGTAATTAAAGTATAATTAATCAGGATTGATTAATTAAGATGATACTTAAATATGATTAATTAATTGGTTTAATTAATGATTAAGTAAGAAGGATTTATAAAATGAGGTAATTAATTTAATTCACTTTAAATTAATTAGAAATGATATAAATCATTACTTAGGGATGGATGAATAATATAGAATGCTTTGCATTGTTGTTATCTCTGATAAGAGATGTGCTGATCTATGATATGGATGCTTTAGTTAAATTGAAATGATAATATGGATTATCTGTTTGTGATAATGTAGATTATCTGTTGTGAATTATCTATCCATGTAGTATAGATAACTGAAATGAATTGTTTTAACCTTAAAACAACTTGGCCTTAAAAGATACGTTTTGGATTTCGATGAGACCGGGATCGGTTTCCATATACCGGAATTCCAGGTCTGGAGACCCGAATACCACATCGATCCAAATTAACGTTAGGTCGTGAATCTCAAGTGAAGATGAAGATTCAGAGTGCAAGGGTTATTGTCGTTAACTCTGAGGGTGATTCCAACACGAGTGTAACGAGATAATGCCTTCGGTTTCGTTCGAACCCGGAACGAACTTGTATGGATTGAATGCTTTCAACACATCGTCAGGCGGACATGAGCATTCTAAGTGATGTGTTCTGATTAAAGGTAATCGTGACCTCAAGCCTCATCAACCGGGAATGGCTAAAACAGGGGAGGTGCAACAAGGCTTCGTGGGTAGCACCCACTGAGAGTAAGGTCATCCCTGTCTAGAGAGTTCCTTCTTTTATTTCGGCTTAGTGGTGCAGTTGGCGACGGCCATCTGTGGGGTGATTTTATTCGGAATTATCCAGTAAGGGATGGTTCCGGCTTTGTGTTACAGGGGATTGGGAGTGATCCTCGGTACGGTGATCTAGGCCCCGTACTGTGATGAGAGGTACCCCGGTAGCTCTGCCATTGTATGGAAATCCAAATTCCAATAAGTGATAACGGATTTGATTGTATACTTATGTATGCTGGAATTTAATAATGTAACAATTTCGGCTATTTCATATTTATTTGAAAACCTTAGACCCTATTATAATACAATCGAATTTCCTATCAAATGTTTTGGTTAGCGTAAGGTAAAAGACTTACCCATGTTTATTTGTGGGGAGTCTTACGTGATACCTTTTCTTTCAAAAGGTTTTGAAGTTAAACAAGTTTAACCTGTTACTCACACCAGACCCATGTCTGACCCAAGTTGTTTATTTCTGTTTTATAAACTCTTGGGTACTCAAATTTTTACGAGTAGCCAAGGGATTCAGGTTTAGCTTTGACGAATTGTGGAGGAGAAATGGAGCAGGAGGCTTCGGCGTTCGTAGATATAGTATTCCGCTGTGTTGATATCTGTGTTAGAGTCTTGTATTGTAATTGAGTTGTAATATCTAGACAGATGTTTATAACTGTCTAGTATGTGTTGTATAGATGTGTAAACTCTGATAAGTGTTGTATAATATAGTTTATTTATGTTATTAATATAATTTATTCGTTCCGCTGTGAGATCGTTGTTGTTGTTTCTTTCTTTCTTCTCTTCTTTTCTATTTTCTACCTCTTTCTTTCTTATTGTCGATGCGTTCTTCTGTGGATAGAAGGGCGGGTCGTCACAGTTGGTATCAGAGCTTAGGTTGAGAGAATGCCTAAGCTTTTGGTTAAGTGAATATCAGAACACTAGGTTGAGTGAATACCTAGGTTCGGAAGGGTTGTTCATTAGAGATAGGATCTGTAGAAACCTGTTTGAGTCTGAGTGTATATATATATACGAGAGCGCGTATTTGTTAGTTATATAAAATGGTTTTATATTGTGTTAATTGATCGGTTGGGTGGTATATGGATTCTGGTCAATACGAGTAGCTAACGTTATTGATAGGGATCTCTAAACACTTGGACCAGGCCAACGGACACAATATTGTTTTAAAAGGGAAGGTGAAATAATTTTACCCAGATATATTTTCTATAATATAAAAAGTATCATTTTAAAAGTATATGGTATTTGTAATGATTGGTTGAGATGATAATAATTTATCATCTAGGATTAGGAATCTGAGTGTTGAGGTTGGAAGTGTATTTGTCGAGACTGTAAACCTAATACCGTCTCGAGTAAACTTTACTGTGGTAAAGGATTTCATCGATCTCCGAAGGAAACTGTTATGGTTCGGAGTTTATCTTTGTGGTTGGATGAGTAGGGTTGGATCTGTCGGTTGGGTAGAAACGAGTGATGGTATCTTGGTATCTTCTGGAAGGAGTAACTGTGTGATGAGATGCAGTGAATATGGATGTTCCCGAAGATGTTTTCTTTGGAACAAGTTAATGAAGTGTGTCTGCTTCGGTGTTGAGGCTGAGTTCAGCAAGATGTTTTTGTTCTGTTTGAAGTCCGAGTTTCTCGAAGAGCTTTGGAATGAGAAGTCTGTGGCATCTATGGCAGCAGTGCAGCTCGGAGTGTTCTGTTTTCGGCAGAAGTTTTTCTGGCTGAGCAGTTTTTCTGAAGGTGAAGTTCAGAAGCAGCAGAGAGGATCCATTTCTTCGATGGATTGGATAGTCAAGTGTGAGCTGTTTTGATTGGTAAAGAGAGAACAGTTTTATTTGGATTTTGGCTGGGTGGATCGCAAAAGTGACTTGCGATAGTTTGAGTATTCTTTTGAGTTATCCGATATTTTCTGGAATGTGTTGTCCAGTCTGTGCTTGTGTTCATCATCAGCATTTTTCATTCTACTCCAGATCAGAGTGGTGCAGCGGGAGCAGTTTGGCAAGTGCTCCTGTTTATCTTTTCCAGATAGGAAAAGTTAGTTCAGTCTACTGATATGGTGAAGTAGAGTTGTATTTTGGATTATTGGTAGATCTTGAGAGGATCATTGTTGATTGGGTTATTTCTAGTCCAGTTATTGCTAGAAGCATCAACGAAGGTTGAGTTGATCAGGAAGGATCTGTAGACAGCCCAGGATCGTCTGAAGATTTTTGTGGATAAGAGACGGAGGAATTTTGAATTCGAAGTTGGAGACTTCGTTGTTGTTGAAGTTTCTCTGATAAAAGGGAACTATAAGATTGGGTAAGTCTGGGAAGTCAGCTCCGAGTTATTTTGGATCTCTTCTGTATGCTGATTTGGATAAGTGCTTTGATCTACTGGATTGAATTGTCAGTTTGGATAACTGGAATTCATTTTGTTTCACGTATCTCTGAGAGAGTACGTATTTGATCTATCTCTGGTTTTGGAACCAACAGTTCTGGAGGTTTGGTTGTTGAGTCAGACTCGTCTGCAGTCTGATATCCTGTTTAGTTCTGTAGATCTAGATGAGTAGAAGCTCTATAGCTTAGTAGTATTGATTGTTTGGATTCTGTAGAGCGAGTATCCCGGTATATATATATACTTGGGGAAAACTCGAGGAAATTTTATCCAGAATTTTGTCTGGATAATTAAAATTGTTTGATTGAGTGAATTGTTTGCTATGGTTGTTAGCATATGGATGATAATTTATGGTTGTGATTTAAATAGATTATTAAATTACCTTTGTTTTAAATTTCGGGGACGAAATTATTTTAAGGGGGAAGGAATGTAATATCCCGGAAATTTAGGGCAATATCAATTTAATAATCTGTTTAAATAATTAAATTGATTGATAATTTTTGATAATAAAATTTGAATTGGTTTAATAATCTAATTAAATAAATATTTAATTAGTGAATTTTTCTAATAAAATGATTTCTATTTATAATATATATATATAAGTGTATATATTGTAAACAGATAAGCTTGGGTTTGTAATTTAAATAATAAATAAAATCTTGTTTTTGATTTCTAATATGCATTTTTGATAATTTGGAGATTTGGATTTATTTAATATTAGTTTTTCAAAGTTATTTAAACAAAATAACTATATGGTTTTGAAATGAAATTAATAGTAAGGTTAATCTATTTTCTTTTTAAATATTGCTTAATATGATTTAAGAGTATATATAAGTTTAAATACCATTTACATATGGTATGTTAATTCATTTAATAAATAGTAGTAATTTATAATCTCCTTTATAAATTTTTTTTTAAATAGATAAATATGTTAATTTCAAACAATATTAACAGAGTATTGTTTTTTATAATAAAAAGACCTTAATAAAATAGGATTGTTATTTTCAAATTGGATGTGTTGTTTTAAATTTACTTTAAATTGGATTTTAAGAATATAATTTGAATTTGAATTTGAAATTCAAAAGAGGTAATATTTAAATAGTTTTAGATTTTAAATATATATGTATAAGCTTTTATTTATAAGTATAATTGGTTAGTTCTTTAAAAAGTTATCTTTATATATATAAATAGATAAGTAATAAGTGTTTAATAAATAAAGAAAAAGATTTATTTACACTTAAAATATATATAAATTAAATAAAAAGACATGTGTAATTCTCCAAATGCTTTGTTATAACAAGTGTTAACTAATTAACCACTATAATGACAAATGTCAAAATGAGGTAATTTTGTTTTTTCTTTTATTTGTTAAATCATTTTATTCTATATAAACATATGTTCTTATCTACATTTCTTTTTCTCTTTTTCAAAGACAAGAAAACTTCAGCCTAAACTAAATATCTCAAAAACAAAATCTGATTTAAATCTCTCAAAGACAATCAGTAAAATTACTTTCCTCTCAAACATATCCTCAAACCATAATCTCAAATAACCTGTAACTCATTTTCCAAAATCAAGCTTCAACCTGCATTTCTTTAAAACCTGTAACCTCTCTTCAATCTGAAACAAAAAGATTGCATTTTCTTCAAATCTGGAATTAAAACAAACCTGAAATCAATCCTCTGTAAAGCTTTTTCTTCAAACCATAATTCATCTTCAAAACCAACAACCTATTATATATTTTCCAAAAAAATCAAACAAAGCCTGCATTTTTCTAAAGCCTGGAAATTAGAGTACCTACATGCAAACCTGAGATGATTAGGCCTGCATTTTCTTTTGAGCTGGGAGCATGCATGAAGTCTGTAAATCAAGGAGCAAAAGCATTTCAGCAAAACAAGTTTAAAGTTTCAAAACATCAACAACCCAAGTTTTTAAAGTTCAAAGTTTTCAAAGGCTTTTCAAAATAAAGTGCTCTGTTCATTTTTCACTGGTGAGTAACATTTATTTCTAAAAATTAAAGTATATGATATCTGTTTGTAAGCTTGAATCTATGCCTGCATGTTGTTTAATATGTTTGGAATGTATGTATATTTTTGTATATATGGATGGAAATTGGTGATATGCATGTCTGTTTATTATCTGAGTCTTCTCTAATTTTTAGTTCTCAGGTTCATATTTTGATTTAAATCCAAAATCTTTTAATTTGATTTGTGTTTAGACTTAAGATTCAAAGGGAACTCGATTGTTTAACCATGATTTAAAGTTTAAATTTTATTTAAACAAATGAAAATGGGGAATTGTTCTGGAAACTAAATAAAGCAGGAAAACTTAAGTTTTAGTAAAAATTCAAATTACTTAAATCATTGATTCAGGCGTATAATCTGAATCCTGGTATGAAGACATGATTTTTAAAATTCGAATCACGATTTTTAGAAATAGGAAGTGAGAGCAGTTCGAGTTGAACTGGAATTGATGTTTTGGGAAATCTCTGACGATCCAGGTGATCGGAGAAGATGTGGTTCTCTTTGAAGCTAGCTGAATGATGGGTGAGGTTGGGAAAAATGGCAGAAGGGTATTCAAAGCACAGTAGTGGTGGCGGTGATCATTTTAAGTCTGTAGACCTAGTTTTGATGATGGTCAGAAAATCATCCACCACGGCGTCTCTGGTGGACCGAGTTCCACCAGACTTTGGAAATTTGGAATGGGAACGTAGACGAAGGCATGGCGAGGAGTTCAGGTGCTCCGGTGGTCAGAAAGATGAACTCGAGGAATTTTCCAGGTTTGGGTTTGGGAGGAGTTCACTGTTTCCAGGTTGTGATCGAGTTGTTCGAATTCGATGGTGAAGTTAGTTCGAGGCTTTGGTGATTGGGTTTTAGTGTTAGGGTGAGCGTCGACTTGTGGAGGTTACCGTGGATGGTCGGAGGCGATCAACTCGCTTGTGCACGTGCACGAGATACTTGGAGCCTGGGTTGCTTTTTGGTTCGAGAAGATGATGATTTACTCGAAAACATCCTCGTGAAAACTGGGTGATGGCTCAGGGAGACTCGTGTGGGCTAAACTGTTTAAATTTTTACTTGACAAAGTTTTAAAATAACAGGGGAAGGAAAACTCGAAGGGAACTCGGGGTTTTCCAGTTTTTACTCGAAGCAAGTGTGATGGTCTCGGGTCTTTTAAGATTGTAGTTTTTAAACCAGTCAGGGTTTTTAAAAATTTAAATTAAGTTTAAAATATAAAGCAGGTTTTTAAAAACACAGTTTTAAATCAAATATAAAGTATGGATTCAAGTTAGTTTGTATTCTAGCTTGAGATAAAATAAGTTTATAAATTTGTAATGTTTTAACAAATTTAAGTTGTTAAAAATATTTTTAAAAAGATTTTGAATTTAAATAAATTGATTTAAAAATCTTATAAATTTCTTTCATATATGTTAAAGTGTTTCTTAACATTTGAATTTAAGAAGATTTTGTAAATCTGATTTAAAATTGGTTAAAGTTAAATTGTAATTTATTTTGAATCTTTTAATTTAAAATGAATTAAAAGAAAGATATTAAAGTTAAATCTTTTAAAGTCTTGGTTAATAATAATTAAAGTAGATGGAAGGTAAATACTTTAATTTAGAAAGTAATTAATGTTTAATGATTTAAGATTCAATTAAATTAATAAAGTAATTAAAGAATAATTTATTAATTTAATTTATTAATTAATTCAGTGTTAATTAATTAAATGATAAGTAAATTAATAAATCAAATGATTAAGAGATTAATTAGGTAATTAATTTAGTAATTAGAAATTAATTAAATGGTATTTAAGAATTAATTAATTTGTAATTAATAATGTTGATTTAAGTTTAATTACTTAAATAATGAATTGTTAAAAATTAATGATAGATCATTAATTAGAGAATATTAAATAATTAACTATTAATGTTTAAATTTGATAATTAACTAGATAAATTAGTTAATTAAAAATTGGTTAAGTAAATTACTTAATAAAGTAATTAAAGTAATTACTTAAGGTAATTAATTAAATAAATTTGATAAGTTAAATTAATTTTGTTTAATTAATTTAAGATAATCACTGGGTGATTTGATAATTACTTAAAGGTAATTAGTGGAACTATAAATTACTTAGAAAAGTAATTAAAGTTAATTAGGGGATATAATTAACTAAAGGTGGTTTAATAAAAGTAATTTGAGTTTAGTACTTTTAATAATTAATCAAGGGATTAATTAAAGGATAATTAATTAAGGAGTAATTAATTTAGGAAGTGTAGTAATTAAGAGTAGTTAATTACTAAATGTGATTAATCAAAGGTGATTAATAAATGTGATTAATTAATTATTAATATAAATAAGATAATTAATTAAGAATAATTATCATTAATTAATATAATTAATGATGTTATTAAGAATTGATTAATTAAGATTAATTAATAAATAATAAGTGATTAAAGTAATTAATTAATTGTAATTAATTAAGGATTAATGTAATTAAATACAGTTAATTAATAGATGAAGTAATTAAAGATGAATTACTGAATGGTTTAAGTTAATTAATTTGTGAAATTAATTAAGAGTTAATTACTTAAGGTAATTAAAGTATAATTAATCAGGATTGATTAATTAAGATGATACTTAAATATGATTAATTAATTGGTTTAATTAATGATTAAGTAAGAAGGATTTATAAAATGAGGTAATTAATTTAATTCACTTTAAATTAATTAGAAATGATATAAATCATTACTTAGGGATGGATGAATAATATAGAATGCTTTGCATTGTTGTTATCTCTGATAAGAGATGTGCTGATCTATGATATGGATGCTTTAGTTAAATTGAAATGATAATATGGATTATCTGTTTGTGATAATGTAGATTATCTGTTGTGAATTATCTATCCATGTAGTATAGATAACTGAAATGAATTGTTTTAACCTTAAAACAACTTGGCCTTAAAAGATACGTTTTGGATTTCGATGAGACCGGGATCGGTTTCCGTATACCGGAATTCCAGGTCTGGAGACCCGAATACCACATCGATCCAAATTAACGTTAGGTCGTGAATCTCAAGTGAAGATGAAGATTCAGAGTGCAAGGGTTATTGTCGTTAACTCTGAGGGTGATTCCAACACGAGTGTAACGAGATAATGCCTTCGGTTTCGTTCGAACCCGGAACGAACTTGTATGGATTGAATGCTTTCAACACATCGTCAGGCGGACATGAGCATTCTAAGTGATGTGTTCTGATTAAAGGTAATCGTGACCTCAAGCCTCATCAACCGGGAATGGCTAAAACAGGGGAGGTGCAACAAGGCTTCGTGGGTAGCACCCACTGAGAGTAAGGTCATCCCTGTCTAGAGAGTTCCTTCTTTTATTTCGGCTTAGTGGTGCAGTTGGCGACGGCCATCTGTGGGGTGATTTTATTCGGAATTATCCAGTAAGGGATGGTTCCGGCTTTGTGTTGCAGGGGATTGGGAGTGATCCTCGGTACGGTGATCTAGGCCCCGTACTGTGATGAGCGGTACCCCGGTAGCTCTGCCATTGTATGGAAATCCAAATTCCAATAAGTGATAACGGATTTGATTGTATACTTATGTATGCTGGAATTTAATAATGTAACAATTTCGGCTATTTCATATTTATTTGAAAACCTTAGACCCTATTATAATACAATCGAATTTCCTATCAAATGTTTTGGTTAGCGTAAGGTAAAAAACTTACCCATGTTTATTTGTGGGGAGTCGTACGTGATACCTTTTCTTTCAAAAGGTTTTGAAGTTAAACAAGTTTAACCTGTTACTCACACCAGACCCATGTCTGACCCAAGTTGTTTATTTCTGTTTTATAAACTCTTGGGTACTCAAATTTTTACGAGTAGCCAAGGGATTTAGGTTTAGCTTTGACGAATTGTGGAGGAGAAATGGAGCAGGAGGCTTCGGCGTTCGTAGATATAGTATTCCGCTGTGTTGATATCTGTGTTAGAGTCTTGTATTGTAATTGAGTTGTAATATCTAGACAGATGTTTATAACTGTCTAGTATGTGTTGTATAGATGTGTAAACTCTGATAAGTGTTGTATAATATAGTTTATTTATGTTATTAATATAATTTATTCGTTCCGCTGTGAGATCGTCGTTGTTGTTTCTTTCTTTCTTCTCTTCTTTTCTATTTTCTACCTCTTTCTTTCTTATTGTCGATGCGTTCATCTGTGGATAGAAGGGCGGGTCGTCACAATAGAAAAGTGTGTAGATTTGAGAATTTTTGAGGAGGAGGAAGGAGATTAGAACTTCTTAGTAGCGGCTAAGGTTTTTGAGTGAAGAGAGGTGAGGGTATGTAATGACCCAAGATTTTAGAAAATTTATTTTGACAAATATAAGTGAATTCAAAATAATTTTTGAATTAAATTTTGGAAGGAGATTGTTATGGCTTGATAGTGTATCAGAATGTGTGTACATGTGTGCACAGGGTATACACATGAACTAAAGCTAAAATCTCTGAACTTTAAGAATAAATACATATTGATATGTATGGGAATATGTGTATATATATATATATTAAATCTTTAAAAGCTGAATGCATAAGTAAATATAAATGTATGTATGCTACTGAATAAATTGAGTGTGCATGTGCATATGTGTGTGTGTCAGTATAGAATGATGTATGAATATATAGGTGGGAATACTAATTATTTCAGAAAGACTTATATAAATATATATATATATGTGTTAATAAAATACTAGAGTTTAAACTAGTGAAATAAAATAGACAGACACATTTTAATATAAGCAGAAATGAAAAGAATGGAGATATAAAAAGGAATAATTCTCTTATAAATAAATGAAGGAAGTACATACCATTTACATGAAAGCTAAAAATAGAAAAAAATAATAAGAGAAAACAGAGAAATGTTGCTATAGGCAGAATTAGGAAGTGTATTTAATAAATAACAAAATCAAATCACATTTTTAGCATGATTGTAGACAAGGGGGAAAAGTATTTTCTGAAAAGCAAAATTTCTGAAAAAAAATGTAACCACTTTTCTCTTCACCCAAATTAAGCCGGGAAGGGGTAAATCTTTGGGTTTAAAATGCAGAAAACATGATTTTCTGGTGGGCAAAAATGGCTTTAGCCAATACCCAAAACCCTAAGAAAATACTCTGTATATATACAAGTATATGCAGCAGCCTCCTCTTCTCCTCAGAAAAGAATTTTGAAAAAAAAAAGAGAAAAACAATACCACAGAAATTATAAGACAAGGGAAGAAAGAGAGCTTGAGGATAAGAGCAGGAGTTCATCAGTTAATTAAGGAAACAAAGGAGAGAGCTAGGTGAGAAAACTCACTCAAAAATCTAAGGCAATAAGTCCTAATGTAGGCAGCCAGTTAAAAGTATTTTCTTAAAAGAGTATTTTCATATATGAATGTTTATCTGTGAATCTAAACCTAAATATGTTTTGATTTTCTTTGATTGATCACTTGTTTTATTATAACAAGGTTTTATGTGTTGTTAGTATACATATCTGTTTATACACTCAGATCTCTGATATGTTAATATTTAGGGATATAAACAAATACCCAGAAATAAAATGTTGAGAATAGGCAAGTAGTATTGGTTTTGGCTTAACCCAGAAAAATGCAAATAATGTTGAGCTGCAATATACTCATGTATAAGTGCTGAGGCTTGAAATAGAAAGGAATTAGGGGTGCAATAGGGTTGCCTATGTGCTGATACTCCTGATTCAATAAAATACATAGCAAACAAAATTTTGTGATTCAGTGAAACCAGATTATTCTGAGTTTAACTCAAGCACAAATGGTTGCAAAAAGAAAAAAAAAACTTCCCCAGAAGCCATAAACCAATGTTAGCTGCCTAAACTCCTTTTAAAATACCAAGATGAATATATGTATATACAGAACCTTATTTTGTAATCACAAATGGTTGTTGCTTGTTTGTCTCTGTATGATTATGAATAAAATGAGATGCCATGTTATGGATGTTTTAGCTAATGAAATGAATCACTGAATGGTTTTGCCATGAACAATCAAAAGAGTTATTATTAACTTAAAACCTGATTAGAAAATTGGGGTCAAGAACACTGCAGGAATGACTTGTGTGCTTGAGTAACATAAGTTGACAAATGGCTTGTTTAAGTCCTGAGATCTTTGTGTAATGGAGTGAATTAGTTCATTACAGTGTGTCCATTGATTCATAAATATTGCAGGTGAGACCAAGGATAGATAAATATACCAAGGAAGAAATACTTGAGCAGATGAGAAAACTAGAGTTTTTCCCAGATTTGAAATATGAGTATTGAATGAGTGATTTTACTCATGTTAGTTATTTTCCTGTTTGGTATGAATGATTGTTTGTCTATGATTGAATTGTATGCTTGAATGTATGTGCTATATATATATATGTAGTCTCTGGGAAGAAAATTTAAGTGTGCACATGCACAATGACACAGAGCATGCACACAAGTATTTACCTAATTCCAAAGGACAGAACCTTATGTATTTGTACTTAACTTGATTTTAAACTGATTAACAAATTGCTTTTGTGAATTTTCTCATACCAGACATGTGTCTGACCCTAGTGTGCTAATGGCATCTGGGGTGTCTCATTTAAAATGAGGCAGTTTCCAATGCTTTTTCAGGGATTGCAGCAACTAAGTAGGAGTAGGAGCAAGGCCTTGAGAAGAAGATATAGCATGCTAAAACTTAGTTAGATAAGAGCCTAAATGTTGAAATCTGCATGTATTGACAATTTAAATTGCTACTTGTATTAAGTGTTGAATATTGGATGGATATTTTATTAGGCATTTTGTTAAGAGATTGATTTGTATCTGGAAACTATGAATTAAGTTAAATATCTGTTATGTTTAAAAAGGATTTTGATCAAATCTTGTAAGTGGATTTAGCAAGAACACCATGTTAAAATTGAATGATTACATTTTATAAATGTGTTAGACAATCATGAGTCTTTGGAAAGGATTTAAGTTTTGGAAAATCTGGAGAGTTGATTCTCAGAAAAATTTAAAGGGTTTTACTTTCTAATATAGCATATGTATGCAAAAGAAATAGGCATAGGTTAAAAGTTTTATATGACTGCAAGGTTTTCATAATTTAACTAGTTTAAGTGCAGATATATATGCACATAAACGTGTTTAAGTGCAGATTTTACCACACCTTTTCCTTTGTATTTGAAATAAGAATCTGAATTTTACTCAGACTCTAACCAAATGCATTTTAAATGCCAGGCAAATCTTATAAGAAGAAATACAAACCTGGAAAATGATAAACACTCTTATCATTCAATCATGAAGCCTTCTAGGTTGTAGGAATGGAATTCAAAAATAATTAAGCAAGAATTATTGTTTAGTATGTTGAAATATAGGCAATAATAAGACATATATGTGCAGATATAGGTAAATAACAGATTCCAAACTGCACAAAAGAAAAATGAAAAAAAAAAATGAAAAACAAAAATTGTGTTTGAACCAACCAGCATAGTACTCGAACTCGTGATCTCATGTGTATAAGTTAGGCGCGTTTCCATTACGCCTAGATGTTGCTTGCTTTCACTTAGGATCCACTTTATTTTATACTGATTTTGACACTATTCAGAGCTTAACATAAACAGCTATATTAAAAGCTTGTTTACTACTGATAATTACTTGATCACTTCTTAGTTAGGATAAACAGACTAGTATGTATGTTACCAGTGGATTGTTTGGTTAAAAAAGAAATTTTAGCAATCCAATATCCTCTTGTTTTTCCAGAACTCTGATTCAAACAAGAGAGGCATATACATCTTCATATGTATGTGCTAATTTTTGTAAATGTACTGATATATTTATATTGGTTGATTTTGGCGATCCTGGATATATTTTGGTTTATTGGAAAAAGATATTGACCCTGAGAATTATATTAGCAATGGATGATATATATATATATATATATATATTTATATATATATCCTCTTTACCTAAAAAAAAAAAAATTCCTTATGAAATTAGAGTATAATTAGGAGGGTCATTTCAGTTGGTATCAGAGCTATGTTATTCAACATAGTAGAAGTAAGGATCAAGTCCTTAGATAGAAATAAAATTAAAAGGAACTAAATATCAAACTAACCAGCTATGTAAATTATTATTAGCAAACTATGGTAGGGAGACCACCAAATCAAGGAGCAGGATCTTCCCATGCACCACCAATGGTCAATCTGCAAGACTTGGTGAGAGCATTTAGGGATGGGGCAGGACAAAGGCAAGAAAATCCCTATGAAGAACTCTCAAAATTGCTTAAGACATATACTCATTTAGGAGGCAAAAGCTTTGAAGGGACAGAGAGTATCATGGAAATTCAAACATGGTTGAGAACATTGGAAAGAATTTTCAATGACATGCAACTTGATGATCAAAGAAAGAGGCAAGTGGCTTCCAGACAGCTAAAAGGAGTAGCTTTAGGCTGGTGGGAAGTAATTATTGCAGGAAGGAATGAGAATGAAATCACTTGGAATCAATTCAAAGAGATGTTGGAGGCAAGGTTTGTACCAGCATCAGCAAAGACTACCTTGCTAGAAGAATTCATTAGACTTAGACAAGGAACCATGACTGTCACAGAATATACTCAAAAGTTTGAGGGGCTTTCCACATATGGAGCAATGCTTGTGGCAGATGAGGCATCTAAAAATGATAGGTACATAAAAGGTTTGAACCCAGGACTTAGCAGAGCCATGTTACCCTATGCAGACAAGACTTTTGATCATGTAATAGACTTAGCTTTGAGGTTGGAACAGCATGACAAGGAAAGGGAGAAGTTCAGAAATTTTAAGAGCAATAATAACAAGAAAGGTAAGGGGAGGTATCACCCTTATGATAAGAAGAAAGAAGAGGCTAGTAGCAAAAACACTGGAGATGTCAAGGCTAAGGAAGACAAGAAGAAAATTGTGTGCCATCAGTGTGGAAAGGAAGGGCATATCAAACCAAAATGTCCAGAATTGAAAGGAGGAGCTTTCAAATGCTATCTATGTGGGAAAGAGGGGCATATGAAGAGGAATTGTCCTGAGTATAAACAGCAAGGCAAATTGGCAAATTTGGAAGGAAAAGGCAAAGCCACAGTGGAGAGTAACACTGTAAACCATAGCCAAGTGGAAGGTACATTACTTATTTGTACCATACCCATAACAGTAGTGTATGATACTGGGGCAACTCACTCCTTAATTTCTTATGAATTGGTTAAAATGCTAAAACTGAATTGCATATTAGTTGAAACCCCATTGCATATACACAGTCCATTGGGGAGTTCTAGTGTTTTAAATATGATTTGTGTGGATGTGGAGTTAAACATAGGAGGAAATATTTTTATTTCCAATTTATATGTTTTGAATTACCCAAATATAGGTGTTATATTGGGGGTAGACTGGTTAAGGCAATTTAAAGCCATAATTAATTTAGACTCATCCACCATATCATTGCAAAATTCGAGAGGCCAGAGAATTACAGTTTTATGTGAGGTAGCTAAAGAAGGAAAACTATATCATTTAGTTGACTCAGAGAAAGATTTCAGTGAACTAACCATTGAAGAAATTCCCATAGTCAATGAATATTTGGATGTGTTTGGTGAGGTCAAGGGTATTCCACACCATAGACCAGTAGAATTCCAGATCAATCTTGTTCCAGGAGCAAGCCCAGTGATTAAAAAGCCAACTAGAATGGGGCCAAATGAACTAAAAGAACTAAAGAAACAGTTAGAAGAATTGGAAGAAAAGGGTTTTATAAGACCAAGCAACTCTTGCTGGGGAGCACCAGTGGTGTTTGTTAAGAAGCAAGATGGATCCTTAAGACTTTGCATAGATTATAGAGAATTAAACAAAGTAACTATTAAAAATAAATACCCATTGCCAAGAATAGATGATCTTTTTGATCAATTAGCAGGGGCAAAAGTATTTTCTAGACTAGACTTAGCATCTGGTTTTCATCAAATGAAGGTGGAAGAATCAAGCATCAAGTACACTGCCTTTAACACTAGGTATGGGTTGTATGAATTTTTGGTTATGCCATTTGGCTTGACCAATGCACCATCCTATTTTGTAGATTTAATGAACAGAACCTTTAGAGATTGTTTAGACAAGTTTGTGCTCATTTTTATTGATGACATTTTGATTTATTCCAAGACAGTGGAAGAACATAAGCATCATTTGCACCTAGTTTTGTCTAGACTAAGGGAAAAGATTTAAAGGCAAAATTTTCAAAATGTGTGTTTTGGAAGGAGGAAGTACATTTCCTTGGCCATGTTATATCTGCCAAAGGAATTTCTGTGAACCCCAATAAAGTAGTGGCTATTCAAGCATGGAAGAGGCCAAGCACTGTGAGTGAAGTAAGGTCATTTATGGGGATGGCAGGATATTATAGAAGGTTTATAAAAGATTTTTCAAAAATTTCTACACCACTCACTAACCTAACCAGGAAGAACCAAGCTTTTGTTTGGTCAGAAAAATGTGAAAAGTCTTTTGAACAATTGAAGGAGGCATTGGTGAATGCTCCAATTCTAAAGGTACCACATGGAAATGAAGAATTAGTGGTATACACGGATGCTAGTGGATTTGGCTTGGGAGCAGTGTTGATGCAACAAGGCCAAGTCATTGCATATGCATCCAGACAACTTAAACCCCATGAAGTAAGGTATTCCACACATGATCTCGAATTAGCAGCTGTGATATATGCTTTAAAACTTTGGAGACATTATTTGTTAGGCACTAAGTTTGAACTTTACACTGACCACAAGTCTCTAAAATATTTGTTTTCACAAAAAGATCTGAATATGAGGCAACATAGATGGGTGGAGTTCTTAGCTGCCTATGATTTTGACATACTCTATACACCAGGCAAAGCAAACAAAGTTGCAGATGCTCTAAGTAGACAGCATGCTAAATTGGCTATGATGATGATAGCAGAATTTAAAGATTTGTCTTTGCTAACTGAGTTAGAGATTGGGGAGAATGGTTGTGTGCACACTAATGAGAAGATGCATGGTGCACAAGAAGATAAAGGGAAGTTAAGCTTAATGACACTTCAACCAGATTTAATTCTGAAGGTAGGAAAAATGCAAGAACAAGATGCTCACTTATTAGAGAAGAGAATGCTCCTCTTAAGAGGGGAGGAGGTAATGAATCACCACATTGATAAAGATGGTTATGTGAGATACCAGAATAGGGTGTGTGTACCAGAGGACATAGAATTGAAGAAGGAGGTATTGAATGAATATCACAGAAGTAAATACTCCATTCACCCAGGTAACACAAAAATGTATCAAAATTTGAAAAGAGATTTCTGGTGGAAGGGGATGAAATCTGATATAGCTAAGTACATTGCCAAATGTATGACTTGCCAACAAGTCAAGGCTGAAACCCAAAGACCATCAGGGTTGATGCAACCTCTTAGTGTACCACAGTGGAAGTGGGAGGACATATCTATGGACTTCATAGATGGACTGCCTAGATCTAAGAGAGGTAATACAAGTATATGGGTGATAGTGGATAGGCTAACCAAGGTAGCACACTTCATCCCAGTCAAGTCAGAAAGAACAGCACCAAAACTAGCTCAAATTTTTATAAGAGAAGTGGTAAGGTTACATGGCATTCCCAAAACCATTGTGAGTGATAGGGATACCATCTTCACTTCAAAATTCTGGAGAAGCTTTCAAGAAGCAATGGGAAGTGAACTATGTTTAAGTACTGCCTACCATCCTCAATCAGATGGGCAGACTGAGGTGGTAAACAAAGTTTTGGAGGACATGTTGAGGGCATGTATACTGGATTTTGGGGGCAACTGGGAAGATTATCTTCATCTAGTTGAATTTACATACAACAACAGCTACCAAAGCACCATAGGAATGGCTCCATTTGAAGCCTTATATGGTAAACCCTGTTTGTCACCAGTTTGCTGGGTAGAAGTAGGAGAAAGGTCTATTTTAGGACCTGAGTACATACAAGAAACCAAGGAGAAAATTGAGTTGATAAGAAGAAGAATGACAGCAGCTCAAGATAGACAAAAGAAATTTGCAGACATGAGAAGGAGGCAGGTAGAATATGAAGTGGGAAATTTTGTTTTCATCAAAATCTCACCCATGAAAAATGTGCTGAGGTTTGGAAAACAAGGCAAATTAACCCCAAGATATATTGGACCATACAAAATTCTGGAGAGAATTGGTCCTTTGGCATATAAGTTGGAATTACCAGAAAACATGCAAGGCATACATGATGTTTTTCATGTATCACAATTGAGAAGGTGGGTCCATGACAAGGCAGAAATTCTTGAAACCCCAACCCAAGTGCAGATAAATCCTAATTTGATTTATGAAAAGGATCCAGTGGGAATTTTGGCAAAAGATGTGAAGAAGTTGAGGAATAAATCTCTGAAACTTGTGAAGGTACAGTGGAGTCTAGATCCTAGTGATTGCACATGGGAATTAGAAGACAAGGTTAGGATGAATTATCCTAAGCTATTTTCAGATTAAGGTAATTCTGATCTTTGATTGTTTTCTTTATTTTGGATGAATATATTTTTAGTTAGTATAGAACTAAGAATCTGTTTGGTAGAGAATGTACTTGTTCTCTGAATTAAGTTTAAAATTTATTTTAAGCTTAGGAAAATTGTTGGACACAATTTCTAAAAGGAGGGGTGTATGTAATGACCCAAGATTTTAGAAAATTTATTTTGACAAATATAAGTGAATTCAAAATAATTTTTGAATTAAATTTTGGAAGGAGATTGTTATGGCTTGATAGTGTATCAGAATGTGTGTACATGTGTGCACAGGGTATACACATGAACTAAAGCTAAAATCTCTGAACTTTAAGAATAAATACATATTGATATGTATGGGAATATGTATATATATATATATATATTAAATCTTTAAAAGCTGAATGCATAAGTAAATATAAATGTATGTATGCTACTGAATAAATTGAGTGTGCATGTGCATATGTGTGTGTGTCAGTATAGAATGATGTATGAATATATAGGTGGGAATACTAATTATTTCAGAAAGACTTATATAAATATATATATATGTGTTAATAAAATACTAGAGTTTAAACTAGTGAAATAAAATAGACAGACACATTTTAATATAAGCAGAAATGAAAAGAATGGAGATATAAAAAGGAATAATTCTCTTATAAATAAATGAAGGAAGTACATACCATTTACATGAAAGCTAAAAATAGAAAGAAAAAAAATAAGAGAAAACAGAGAAATGTTGCTATAGGCAGAATTAGGAAGTGTATTTAATAAATAACAAAATCAAATCACATTTTTAGCATGATTGTAGACAAGGGGGAAAAGTATTTTCTGAAAAGCGAAATTTCTGAAAAAAAATGTAACCACTTTTCTCTTCACCCAAATTAAGCCGGGAAGGGGTAAAACTTTGGGTTTAAAATGCAGAAAACATGATTTTCTGGTGGGCAAAAATGGCTTTAGCCAATACCCAAAACCCTAAGAAAAGACTCTGTATATATACAAGTATATGCAGCAGCCTCCTCTTCTCCTCAGAAAAGAATTTTGAAAAAAAAAAGAGAAAAACAATACCACAGAAATTATAAGACAAGGGAAGAAAGAGAGCTTGAGGATAAGAGCAGGAGTTCATCAGTTAATTAAGGAAACAAAGGAGAGAGCTAGGTGAGAAAACTCACTCAAAAATCTAAGGCAATAAGTCCTAATGTAGGCAGCCAGTTAAAAGTATTTTCTTAAAAGAGTATTTTCATATATGAATGTTTATCTGTGAATCTAAACCTAAATATGTTTTGATTTTCTTTGATTGATCACTTGTTTTATTATAACAAGGTTTTATGTGTTGTTAGTATACATATCTGTTTATACACTCAGATCTCTGATATGTTAATATTTAGGGATATAAACAAATACCCAGAAATAAAATGTTGAGAATAGGCAAGTAGTATTGGTTTTGGCTTAACCCAGAAAAATGCAAATAATTTTGAGCTGCAATATACTCATGTATAAGTGCTGAGGCTTGAAATAGAAAGGAATTAGGGGTGCAATAGGGTTGCCTATGTGCTGATACTCCTGATTCAATAAAATACATAGCAAACAAAATTTTTTGATTCAGTGAAACCAGATTATTCTGAGTTTAACTCAAGCACAAATGGTTGCAAAAAGAAAAAAAAAACTTCCCCAGAAGCCATAAACCAATGTTAGCTGCCTAAACTCCTTTTAAAATACCAAGATGAATATATGTATATACAGAACCTTATTTTGTAATCACAAATGGTTGTTGCTTGTTTGTCCTTGTATGATTATGAATAAAATGAGATGCCATGTTATGGATGTTTTAGCTAATGAAATGAATCACTGAATGGTTTTGCCATGAACAATCAAAAGAGTTATTATTAACTTAAAACCTGATTAGAAAATTGGGGTCAAGAACACTGCAGGAATGACTTGTGTGCTTGAGTAACATAAGTTGACACATGGCTTGTTTAAGTCCTGAGATCTTTGTGTAATGGAGTGAATTAGTTCATTACAGTGTGTCCATTGATTCATAAATATTGCAGGTGAGACCAAGGATAGATAAATATACCAAGGAAGAAATACTTGAGCAGATGAGAAAACTAGAGTTTTTCCCAGATTTGAAATATGAGTATTGAATGAGTGATTTTACTCATGTTAGTTATTTTCCTGTTTGGTATGAATGATTGTTTGTCTATGATTGGATTGTATGCTTGAATGTATGTGCTATATATATATATATGTAGTCTCTGGGAAGAAAATTTAAGTGTGCACATGCACAATGACACAGAGCATGCACACAAGTATTTACCTAATTCCAAAGGACAGAACCTTATGTATTTGTACTTAACTTGATTTTAAACTGATTAACAAATTGCTTTTGTGAATTTTCTCATACCAGACATGTGTCTGACCCTAGTGTGCTAATGGCATCTGGGGTGTCTCATTTAAAATGAGGCAGTTTCCAATGCTTTTTCAGGGATTGCAGCAACTAAGTAGGAGTAGGAGCAAGGCCTTGAGAAGAAGATATAGCATGCTAAAACTTAGTTAGATAAGAGCCTAAATGTTGAAATCTGCATGTATTGACAATTTAAATTGCTACTTGTATTAAGTGTTGAATATTGGATGGATATTTTATTAGGCATTTTGTTAAGAGATTGATTTGTATTTGGAAACTATGAATTAAGTTAAATATCTGTTATGTTTAAAAAGGATTTTGATCAAATCTTGTAAGTGGATTTAGCAAGAACACCATGTTAAAATTGAATGATTACATTTTATAAATGTGTTAGACAATCATGAGTCTTTGGAAAGGATTTAAGTTTTGGAAAATCTGGAGAGTTGATTCTCAGAAAAATTTAAAGGGTTTTACTTTCTAATATAGCATATGTATGCAAAAGAAATAGGCATAGGTTAAAAGTTTTATATGACTGCAAGGTTTTCATAATTTAACTAGTTTAAGTGCAGATATATATGCACATAAACGTGTTTAAGTGCAGATTTTACCACACCTTTTCCTTTGTATTTGAAATAAGAATCTGAATTTTACTCAGACTCTAACCAAATGCATTTTAAATGCCAGGCAAATCTTATAAGAAGAAATACAAACCTGGAAAATGATAAACACTCTTATCATTCAATCATGAAGCCTTCTAGGTTGTAGGAATGGAATTCAAAAATAATTAAGCAAGAATTATTGTTTAGTATGTTGAAATATAGGCAATAATAAGACATATATGTGCAGATATAGGTAAATAACAGATTCCAAACTGCACAAAAGAAAAATGAAAAAAAAAATGAAAAACAAAAATTGTGTTTGAACCAACCAGCATAGTACTCGAACTCGTGATCTCATGTGTATAAGTTAGGCGCGTTTCCATTACGCCTAGATGTTGCTTGCTTTCACTTAGGATCCACTTTATTTTATACTGATTTTGACACTATTCAGAGCTTAACATAAACAGCTATATTAAAAGCTTGTTTACTACTGATAATTACTTGATCACTTCTTAGTTAGGATAAACAGACTAGTATGTATGTTACCAGTGGATTGTTTGGTTAAAAAAGAAATTTTAGCAATCCAATATCCTCTTGTTTTTCCAGAACTCTGATTCAAACAAGAGAGGCATATACATCTTCATATGTATGTGCTAATTTTTGTAAATGTACTGATATATTTATATTGGTTGATTTTGGTGATCCTGGATATATTTTGGTTTATTGGAAAAAGATATTGACCCTGAGAATTATATTAGAAATGGATGATATATATATATATATATATTTATATATATATCCTCTTTACCTAAAAAAAAAAAATTCCTTATGAAATTAGAGTATAATTAGGAGGGTCATTTCAGTTAGGCATTTATTTATAGTTGAAAATGATACAAGGTCTAGTTTCCGCTAATGTTGACCTATTTTATAAAATACAGCAAGTTATATATGTTTTTGATTATATACGACATTTCAGAAGAAATGGAATAGGTCCTAAGGCCCTAATTCCAACGTTTGTAAAAATTGAACATTTTTTCTTTATTTGTAAAATTATACTTTTACCCTTTTTAATATTTTAATTCATTATTAAAAAATTTCAAAATGTTGCATTGTCCCGTCTAAAAGGATTTCGTCCCCGAAATCTCTAAGGATGGAAAAATGCTACTCGCTCATAAAAATTAATACCAAAAACCATCTACTTAATCATTAACAGTTTGCAAACAATATCCTTAAATTCAAAATTTCTAATGTAGCATGTAAGTATAGATATGGGATGCTATGAACACATAAATAATGCAAGATTAGGCGGCCTTCTGAACTAGTAGACCTCCCGAAATGCACATGCTTATACCATGTAACCAAAATGCAACAACATCCTATATACTTGTAATTCTATACGGATGACCAACCATTCAATACGCATGCAAAAATGCAAAAACCATTATGCATCTAAACTTATATAATGAAATAGACAAGGTCATGCACATCATAAACAGGCATGAACATATCAACCCATATGTGCAATACTAACTAATAAAATACATCCGCTAGCAACCATCTTACAAAACATGTCATAATGAAACGTGCACATCCATGCCTAGCATCTAAACAACTACTTATGGAACATACTAAGCTAAATACTATGCATTGAGAAATTATACTAACTTAAATGGAAACATACCAAAAAAGAGCGCTAGACGGGTAGCTTGGATTTTCTCCCTTGGCTCCCCACTATTCTCAAATGGATTGTCTCCCCAGTGGAACCTAACTAGCTTAATTACTGTATTGTAGAGTTGCTTTGCACCATTCAAAACAAAACGGGTAGGTGCTTAGTGAACAAGTAACTCTCTCTCCACCTCAACTTCTTCTAACTGACTCAGCTCGACCACAGTAGCTGAATCACGTAAACACGCCGCAAGCGTAACATATGAAAAACAATGTGAACCCCTGGCAATTTTTAGGAAGCTCCACTCTATAAGCTAACTTCCCTATTTTTTCCAAAATCAGAAAAGGCCCTACAAACATTGGTGCTAACCTTCCCAAACTACCGAACCTCATAATGTGTCTAAGTGACGAGACCTTCACAAAGACTAGGTCGCCCACCGCGAACTTCAACTCTTTGTCTCTCCTATCAGCATATGATTTCTACCTATCTTGGGCAATTTTTATCCTTCTACGGATCAAATCTACTTTCACCAAAGTCTCCCTAATCAATTCTGTCTTAAGAATGTTCTATCTGTAATGTTCCACTAATAAGATGGAGATCTACATGGCCTCCCATACAACACCCTGAATGGTGACATTCCTATACTAGCCTGATAGCTGTTATTGTATGCACGTTCTACTAACGGCAAGTGATCCTCCTAAGAACCTACAAAGTCCAATATACACAATCGCAGCAAATTTTCCAACACCATATTCATCCTCTCAGTTTGTTGGTCTGTCTGTGTGTGATATGCAATACTCAATTTAGCTCAGTGCCTAAGGCCTCCTGAAGACTACTCCAAAACTAACTAGTGAAAAGCGGATCTCGATCGCTGACAATACTAGAAGGAACTCCATGTAAACAAACTGCCTCCTTCACGTATAAGGTTGCCAAAGATGCAGTTGTCCTCGTACTCATAATTAGAATAAAATGAGCGCATTTGATCAGTCAATCGATAATGACCAAATACTCACATTCCCTCTTCTAATCCTAGATAGCCAAACAACAAGATTCATGGAGATACTCTCCAATTTCCACTTTGGTATATCCAAAGTATAACAATCCACTAAGCTTCTTCCGCTCTGCCTTTACTCTTTGTCAACTCACACACTTGGAAACAAACTCTGTTACAAGCCTTTTTGTACATCTATAGTAGAATACTATACTCTCTTCATATTGCGGTACATTTTCTCACCACCATGTTGGATAGTCATCCTAAAATAGTAGGACTCTACTATTACCATGTCTTCCAACCCCTTAATAGTAAGAGCACATAACCTACCATATCTTCCTAGCCATCCACTCAAATCAATGAAATAACTATCCAAATGACTCGAATATTGTCCTTCATTTAGCTTCTCAAAAATATCCAATAACTCCGTGTCTTGCTTTGACTTATAAAAGTAGTAATTGGAATTTAATACCAATTCGTAACAAATAAATTTTTTTCTTAGCAAATTTGGTAGAAAAATAAAATAAACGAGCAAAGAAATATTTGTTGATAGGTTCCATCAACAAACTATTGTGCAAAAATTGCACAAATGTGGAAAAACAATAAACAGGATCTAGATTTGCCAATTTGAACATCACTTAATCTAGCAGCAATTATTCTATTACTCCATATAAATAGTAAATAACTATAAAGGAGAAAAGAGACGCATAAAATTTATACTGGTTCCACTATCATCTAGATGGTGTACGTCCAGTCCAAAGAAGAGAGATTTTATTACACTTGAGAGAATTACAAGAGATTACAAGATAAGAGTTTACATACCAAAGCCCCAATTAGGGATAACAAAAAAAGAGACACTCTATCTAGAGATCACTGGCTGAATATTAGGATGGGTTTACAATGAAGTCTACCCTCAATATATAGCCAATATAAATTCATGTGAGTCATCAATCAAATTACCAAAATATGGTAAGAAGATAATGGAGGCAAATTACAACGGTAACAAATCACGCAAACATAGCAAGTAATTCACTCGTTCCAAAGATGGAAGAAAATAATCCCAAAGCAATGCGATTACGAAGAAAGAAATAATATGCATATCTTTTCCATATATATTATTCCATAATGTGTGCATGAATGAATTTCCTTGCCATCTCATTCATAATGAACAAACGTGATTACTTTCCCTTTTGCATATTTGTTTCCTTCTATTTGTGATTTTGTATCACCAAAATTTAACACTCCACCTTGATGCAAAATCACATATTTCCAACACTCCACCTCGAGTCAAATTCTCTTTTCAACATACAACTCTTAAAATCAAACTCCACCTTCAACCAAAATCTCTTAATGAGATGGATACCAAAAATGAATACTTACCCAATGGGTTCCGGCAACGCCACCCCCCATCACACCTTGCTAACGAGCTCAGACTATGTCCCCGCCCGCCAACAAAATGTTGCAAATATCCAAAATCAAAAGAAGGTAGATATCAAAATAATCTCAAAGCCACCAAGGCCAAAAAATTCTCTCAATCACCAATCAAATACAGAGCTAGAAAACAAAAAAGCCAACAGACATAACAAGGCTGATCCAAATCTCTGTATACAAGAAAAATCTCTCTCCTTCCACATACCTTATCTGCCAAACAACAAATTTCCCATGGAAATCAACATAAGACTCTCACATCAACATCGAGCCATAAAGCAGATACAAGTTCCCAAATCCAGATGTCTCTTCAACACAGTAAACTCCTTATCATCAAATTTCCAAGACTGGAACACTCTTCTCTCTCAACATAATCTCCTCCACTCCATATTGCACAAAATCTCCTTTTTCCATCCAAATGAGTAATAGCATAATCACCACCAGATCTACCGCTCTTTCTAAAAACCATTGATGCATAAATCTGAACAAATCGCCTAGCTCTGATACCAATCTGTTGTGCAAAAATTGCACAAATGCGGAAAGACAATAAACATGATCTAGATTTTCCAATTTGAACATCACTTAATCTAGTAGCAGTTATTCTACTACTCCAAATAAATAGCAAATAACTATAAAGAAGAAAAGAGACGCACAAAATTTATAATGGTTCCACTATCATCTAGATAGTGTACGTCCAGTCCAAAGAAGAGAGATTTTATTACACTTGAGAGAATTACAAGAGATTACAAGATAAGAGTTTACAAGCAAAGCCCCAATTAGGGATAACAAAAAAAGAGACACTCTATCTGGAGATCACTGGCTAAATACCAGGATGGGTTTACAATGAAGTCTACCCTCAATATATAGTCAATATAAATTCAAGTGAGTCATCAATCAAATTACCAAAATATGGTAAGAATATAATGGAGGCAAATTACAACGGTAACAAATCATGCAAAAATAGAAAGTAATTCACTCGTTCCAAAGATGGAAGAAAATAATCCCAAAGCAATGCGATTACGAAGAAAGAAATAATATGCATATCTTTTGCATATATATTATTCCATAACGTGCGCATGCATAAATTTCCTTGCCATCTTATTCATAATGAACAAACGTGATTACTTTCCCTTTTGCATATTTGTTTCCTTCTATTTGTGATTTTGTATCACCAAAATTTAACACAAACAAAATAGAATATTGTTATGGTAATGTTTGCATATGCTTGAAAGGTAACATAATATATATTCTATGAGCGTTACAATACCGTTTCATGCTTGATGATGGTATTTATTATTTTTTAACATTTAGCATTTATTAGATCCTATTTTTAAGTGATTATATTTGATAATTTTTGTAGAGAGACATTTTTGAATTTGTAAATAAAGTTTATTTATTAGATCCTAATTTTAAGTGATGTGATTTGGTAAAATTTGTAGACGATCGTTTTGAATTTGCAAAGTGAGCCTAATTGTTAGTGTTGTTATTAAGTGAAATTAAGTTTTGATAACAACTATAGAGGGCATTTTTGGTAGTTAACGCTGATATAGAAAAAGTGAGATAGTAAAGGTATTATAACTACGCACTTAGTGCGCAATGATGACATTTATTATTTTATAACATTCAGTATTTGTTAGATCCTATTTTTAAATAATATGATTTGGTAATATTTGTAGAGAGACGTTTTGAATTTGTAAATAAAGTTTATTTATTAGATCTTATTTTTAAGTGGTGAGATTTATAATATTTGTAGAGGGGCATTTTGAATTTGTAAAGTGATTGTTAGTGCTATTATTAAGTGATATTAAGTTTTGATAATATTTATAGAGGGGCATTTTTGATAGTTTGTGCTGACACCAGAAAAGTGAGACGGCAAAGGTATTCGAACTATTATTAAAACTATATTATTAAAGACATTATAATTTTTATCTTGTAAGTGTAATAGTTAAGTAAGGCTATAAGTATGTTAGATGTATAAAAAAAATTATTACAAGTATTCATGTTAACATTGGATTAATACTTGTACCAAAATTCATGGATAATGTCCAATTCAAACTTCAGAGAAAAGACATGTTCAAGTTTTGAGCTATGACATTATGTGTAAAGAAAAAAGAATTAATGTTGATTACATGAAAAAGAGAAGATAAAATTTAGAAATGGTTGAATAAAGAGTCAAATTTGAATCAATTGTGTTTTAAATTTAGAGTTGGATTCAGGGTGTTGTTGATTTTCTCAAGGAAGAGAGTTGTAAAATGTTTCTCTTCAGTTAATCATGTTAGAATAAATTGAGGATTATTAACGGACTTAATTGATATGCAAGTTTTATTTTAGCTTTTTATGAAAGAAATGCATAATTTATCTCGGAGTAAACCATAGTTCTTATAAAATTTGGTTGATAATAAAATGAATTAACTTTGGCAACTTTTGAAAATTTTCTACAAAAAATTCCTATATTTATTTAAATTCTTTGCTTTGCAAATATACCCTCATATTTATTCTACTTTACAATATACCTATCAAGAATAAAAAGTTTCTATTGATAATAATCTATTTCTAACAGTTCAATTAGTTAACTGTGTTCCCTTACACCATTTGATCTTATTGCTACTTTTTGTAATGAAATGTCATCCAAAATTTATTTTATGGTTATCCACATATATTATATATTATGGTGATATACTATTTTGCATTGAATTGTGTTAATTGTTGTACTGCTTCTATTGTTGTGTTTGCATGAATATTTAAAGTAATGAAAAAATATTATTCGGTTGTTCTAAAAATTTGACTTTGAAATATTTACATTCTACGCATATATTTCATGTCATATTGTGTTATATGTATTAACAAATATGATGTGTCAAAGCTACTTTAATATTTTTCTAATGCACTTAGTATAGGATAACAAAAGGTGGGCTACTTCAAATTTGAAAAGTTATTTATTTGAACCAAAATTTAAAAAAATTTCAATTTAAGCATTACTTCTCTATGTTACGTTTGAAACACTATTATCAACAAACCTTGTGTGCGTGGGTGTGTGTATTTCTATGTTAAATACGTGATAAACCTATATTGAGATATGTTGTTTACATTTGAAAGCTAATAGTGATTCATAGTAATGTACCGTGAGTCAATGGATTAGGGATCTTAAGGCTAAATTAACACTAGAGGGGGGTTGAATAGTGTTTAATGGATTATATGAATATTTTCCAAATTCTTAAAGATTCTACTCTGAATTATGCGATTAACAATCACAAAGTCACTGTACGGGTAAAAGTAAATGTAGTAAAAGTAAAAAGAAAGAACACACTAGGATTTTATACTAGTTCAGAGTTACCCTACATCCAATGTAACGACCCATAAATTAACCTCTTCAAAATATAGATATTTAATATTTTTAAATAATTAATTAATGTATTTATAACTAAAATAAAAATCTTTAAAATAATGTTCAGTGATGGTGAAAGGGTTTTCAACTTTATTTACAAAAATATTTAGTTCGAAGAAAAATCGAAAATGTGACCGAAAATCGTTTTCCAAATTTCCGACTTCTCATCGGGTAAAAGTTGTTGGAAGACATTATAAACTCTAGTATAAATGCATACATATACATTTATAAATAAATTAGTATGTGTTAGTAATATATGTTTATATATATGTATTTTACTTATGTATGTAAGGTTTAAAAATAAAATTAAAAGAAGTAAAAAGTAAAGTGAGACATTAAGAGACATAAAATACATTAGCATTTATGGTATGTTGGAGCCGGAGGGGGACAACAAGGTGGCTCAAGGAGAAGGGGAGGAGGTAAGTATTATGATGTGGCAATCATGGATAGGAGGGTATAAGTGGAATTAGCCTCTTTGCATGAGATTATAAATAGCAACTCCATGCTCTCATTTTCATTTTCTTTCCAAATTTTACCTCCTATTTTCACGGCCATAACTCCCTCAGAAATACTCCAACTAAAGAAACTATTTTTTTCAAATTCAAGAGAATGGGGTTGGCTAAAATTTTCGTTTCATCATTTCTTCAATTTTTGAGTGTTATTGGGTCTAAAATTCATTTCTTTGCAGAGCATTTTCGAACCTAGATTTTCAAGTCCGAAAACACCTATTCTTCTTTTGACTATATCTCCCTCAAAAAAACCCAAATTGAGTAATTCCTTTTTCCATATGGTAGAGAAAAGAATTTCCAAGAACTTTTTCTTTTATAACTTCTCTAAATTTCACGAGTAACATAGCCAAACATTCATGAGAAGATGACTAAATTCTAGGTTGTTTGGTTAGCTTTTAGGTGAGTAAAGCTCTCCTTTTTAACTAAAGTTTTGAACTTTATGTCCTTCACATTATTGTCACTATTTAAGTCATTTGATTATGGTTGTTTTGTTGTAATGTTTTTTTCTTGGTTGCTTGTTAAAAATTTGAAATCTTGAGTGGTTAGTAAGTAATCAAAACTAGTTTTGTAGTTCGAAGTAAATTTTTATAAGTGATGCCTTCTTTATGTTCATAAATATTGTTTACTTTGTTTATATGCCATGTTTATGTTATATGATGCGAGGCTTGGATGAAAATCATTATGACATGAAAGTAGTTCTTGAAGTGTCTGTATAGCGACTATCGCTATATCGCCACTTTCGGAAAACACCATTTCTTCGACATCTTTTGTTTTACTTTCGAGCTTGGGTTTAAATTTTCCAAGGTTAATTAAGTTTTTGAATAAGGATGGTTTTAAAATTAATTTACTAATTTAATAATGATTTTAAATTTAATTAATGTTTTTAGTTAATGAGGATGAAGGATAATTAATTATCTTAATAACGATGTGTTTAAAATAATTAATTACTTTGTTAATGATGTTTAAAATTAATTAACCATTTTATCTAATGGTGATTAAGTTTGATAAATCTTTTAAATAATGATTTATTAAAGTTAATTAATTATTTTAATTAATGTTGTTTAAAAATTAATTAATCATTTTTAATTAATTACTTTTAAACTTAATTAATTAGTTTGAATTTAATTAATCTTTTCCATTAATAATATTTTAAATTAGTTAATCCTTTTTAGTAAATGATGTTTTAAAATTAATTAATCAACTTAATTAATGAGATTTAAAATTAATTAATTTAATCAATAATGTTTTAAAATGATTAACTCTTTTTAATTACGGGTATTTAAAGTTAATTAATCAAATTAATTTACAAAGCTTAAAGATAATTAATCATTCTTATTAATGTTAATTAAAGATAATTAACCAATTTAATAAGGATGTTTTAAGTGATTAAATCTTTTTGATAAGTGTGTTTTAAAGTTAATGAACGATTTTTACATTGTTTAAAGTTAAAAACTTGTAATGAGAAGCCCAAGCACGAGTTTGGTTTTAAAAGTAAAAGTTCGATCTGGTTATGGAAAAGAAATTTTCGTAAACCACATCGCTTATATGGAAAGAATTTAGTTATACTCTTGGCACTAAACGTTGAGGTATGGAAACTTATCACTGTCTCGAAAGTTAAAATTGTCGTGAAGGCAATGCCTAGTGGTAACACTACCTTCACTTGCCCGACTGCTTTTTTAACCAAGAAATAGTACAAGTTCGAAATCGATGAGTGGTGGTAGGAATATGAGGTTACTGTCCATATACGATCATTTTATTATCTTCGATAGTCAATTTGTCGAAAATCGATTACCTCGGCATTCTTTGTTTTTCATCATTCTAAGATGATGTGTTGCTCATTTGATTGTTATCCTTTGTCCGAAATGACTAAACCCAAAGAGCGAGTGGGGGCCAAGCTATGTGGGGTTGCTCTCATTAGGGTATTTTTACATCCATTATAGATTGGATTCAGTTGTGCACATTGAGATGTGAAATACTCGGATTCTCGGTAACAGTTGGTGGGGTTCAGCTTGGAGGTTTCCGAGAGCCATCAGAGTTCTCAAGTATATATTCTAGAGGTATACTTTCGGTAAATGGGGTGCACCCTCCTAGTCATCGTTGGTAAATTTCCCTTCGTTTGTTGATTCGAACCTACAAGTTGTTTTACTTAATTGCATCGGGAAGAGTATAGCACTCTTTGCGATGTTAATAATTTGTATCCATTCTTTACATTTGGATGTTTTTCTTATGAGAGGAAACCCGTTCTGCATTTGGCGGCGTGGTCTTACATGTTGTTTTTTAATTACACTTATTATTTAGAGTATTGCTCATATCAGACATATTGTCTCACCTGAGTTGTTTATTTTCACTAAACTCTCAGGTACTCAATTATATTTGAGTAGTCCGAGAATAGCAGGTCTTTTATGGGCTCTTTTGAAGACGGCGTTCGAGCAGGAGGCTTTTATCTATTTAGTCGTATGTTTCCGCTGTTTGTTTAGTTCTTGTAAGTGTATTTTGTTTCAGTATATGTAAAGACAGGTTGTTATAACTGCCTAAGCTTTGTAGTACTTTTGTGTAACTCTGATAATTCCAAGTTAGGGAGTAGCCTTATGTACTATATTACTGTTATGTTCTATTTAACAGTTTCATTGTGAGATTTTATGTTTTGTTCTTTATTTTACCCCATGACAATTCATCTTTCGGATTCTTGGGCAAAGGCACACGAATACCGTGGATGTATTAAGTGTCGTTCCCAGGGGTTAGAAAGTTGGGTCGTCATGGTTGGTATCAGAGCTTCGGTTGAGTGAACACCTTAGCCAGATTGAGGTAGAGATAGGATAAGAAGAGCCCTAGAATGAGTTAATCTTGAGAGAGCATTTTTTTATCACCCATCCTTAAGATTTGTTTTAGAACCTTTGGTATTATTTCCCTTAAATCATTTTGGTCCTATCTTTGTATTCTAATAATACATGTCGTTGTTCGTGTAATTGAAAATGAGTACAAGAGGAAAAAAGAGGGCGGGGATCTGAAACCAGCATAGCTATAAATGGCAGAGCTCCTAGAACTAGGCCAATGTTAGATCTGGTAGGAGAAGCCGTAATGCAAGTTCAACCGCCTCAGAACTTTGCTACTCTGTGCAGAAATTATAATGCTTTTAGTGGTAAACAATTCTTTGGAACTAAAGATATTCTTGGAGTTCACACATGGCTCCGCTCATGTTAAAGGATATTTGGGGATATTCAGTTGGAGGGTGCAAGGAAGCGGTTGTTGGTGTCGTGACAGCTCCAAAAGTCAGCCATAGATTGGTGGGATTTGGTGACAATTAATACCTAAGAGGAAGATTTTACATGGGCTCAATTTAAGGAAATTTTCAAAGCTCAGTTTATTCCAGAGATGAGGAGGACTCAAATTTTTAGGAGTTTCATGGATTTGAAGCAACGAGATATGAGAGTGGCACGGTATGAACATCAATTCAATGCATTGCCTCGCTTTGGACCAGGATTAATAGACACGCCACTTAAAAAGATTGAGATGTTCGTGGAAGGACCGAGGCCAGAATTCCATCATGAGATGACTAATCATATTAATGGTACCTTTACCAATCTGATCATCTTGGCTTTGAGGTTTGAAGCTTTAGATATTAAGTAGGGGGTTCAAGAAGGTGTAGTGTAAGTGGTTAGTGCCCAACCTTTATATGTTATCACAGTTGCAAACAATTCGAATTTCAAGCGCAAGTTTAAAGGGAAGAAGTAATATTCGGGAAAGAAACCCGGAGTTGGAACTACAACTCAAAAGCACAACACAACTTGGCAAACGTTCTTTGTTTCAAGTGCAACAAGCTGGGCCACTTTGCAAATCGGTGTCAAAGTATCTCGTATTACAACTGTGGTCAGCTGGGACACATGATGAATGAGTGTCGCTTCTCAAAGAATAGGTCGCAAGGTCAAGCTTTTGCTATCGAGGAAATACCATCTACTTCTATGGATCAGAAGGGAAAGTAGGTGTTGCAAGGTACCTTATCCATTTCTGATATTCCTATTAGAGCGTTGTTCGATACTGGTGCATCTCATAGTTTAACTTTAGTTGATCTTGTTGATAGACTTAACCTCAAACCTATCCTTCTAAATAATTCTCTTTGTGTGTCGAACCCAATTGGGGGTCCAACAAATCTTGACACTATGTGTCTAAGTATTCCTATTTCATGTCGAACCCAATTCTTTCCTTTTGACTTGTTTGTTCTAGGGTTCATGGCTTATGGGGTGTTGTTAAGAATGGATTGGTTGTTTATGTTTAAAGCGTTCATAGATTGTGATCGAAGGATTATCAAAGTTAGTTATGTTGGAGACGTTGGTGTAGATATAAATTGTGGGAGGCCAAATGAGTAGTTTTCTCTATTCGCTTGAAGTGGCTAAAGAAGAGATAAAAGATAAACCGATTGTTCGGGACTTTAAGGATATTTTCAATGAAGTGCAAGGTTTACCTCCTCACCGTGAAGTGGAATTCCATATTGACTTGATTCCAGTAACGACACCAATTGTACAACTTCCTTGAAGGTTGGCCCCGAAAGAGAGATGGGAATTAGAGAAGCGGACATTTAACTTATTGTAGAAAGGTTTGATCTGACGTAGCATATCAAGTCGGGGATCATTCCAATAGTTTTCGGTACAAAGGCAGATGGTTCTCCTAGGTTATGTGTAGACTACCAAGAGCTAAATAAGAGAACTATAAAGAATAAGTCCTTCACCCAAGATCGATGATAGTTTGATTAGCTTTACGACGCTCGGGTATTTTATCAACTGAATCTTGCCACTGGTTTTCACCAATTAAGGGTAGCAGAGGAGAGTGTGCACTTAAAAACTTTTCTAACTCCTGATAGTTTTTACGAGTAGTTAATTATGCCGTTCGGACTAACTAACGCACCCGCTTATTTCATGGACTTAATGAATCGGGTTTTCCGGGGTTTTCTTAATAAATTTGTCCTCGTCTTTATTCATGATATTCTTGTTTATTCTAAGACAGAGGAAAAGCACAAGTATCATCTCCGAGTCGTTCTAAATACTTTAAGATGTCATGTGTTGAAAGCAAAGTTTTCTAAGTGCCATTTTTGGAAATTCGGAGTTAAGTTTCTAGGGCACGTAGTTTTGGGAGAAGGTGTATCATTGGACTTAGCTAAAGTAGTAACGGTTCAAGACTGGAAGAAGCCCAAAAATGCGATAGAGGTCGGAAGTTTCTTGGGATTGGCTAGTTTTTATAGAAGATTCATCAAAGATTTCTTGAAGATTGCTTCTCATCGGACGAAGTTGACGAAGAAAGATGCTAAGTTTGTGTGGACACCTAAGTGCGATCAAGCATTCAATGAATTGAAGGAGAAATTGACTGGTGCTCCTGTTTTAACCATTCCAAATGGGAGCGAAGGGTTAACTATATAAACGGATGCTTGTAGAACCAGATTTGGAATAGTGCTAATGCAGAATGGAAAAGTTATTGCGTATGCAAGTCGATAGCTGAAACCAAATTAGAAGAATTGTTCTACGCACTATTTGGAGCTCTTGGCAGTTGTCTTCGCATTAAAGATGTGGAGGAATTATCTTTTAGGTGAAAAGTTTGAGTTATATACGGACCACAAATCCTTAAAGTATCTCTTCCCTTAGATGGACTTAAACTTAAGGCAACAATATTGGCTATAGTTTCTGGCGGCTTATGACCTTGAGATTTTGTGTACACCGGGAGAGCTAATGTTGTAGCTAATACTTTGAGCAGGAATTGTGAATTTTTGGCTAATATGGAAGTTCGTCCGTTTCTTATCCGATGCATTGAAAATAAGCTGTAGAGGAACGTTCCTCTTTCTCAAATAGCTAGAGCTGTTAGTGAAAATATTTCACCAAAGAAGTGGCAAGGATTCATGGTAGATGACTATCGGGTTCTAAGGATGAATGGCCGGTTGTGTGTTCTAGATGTAGATGGAATTAGACAGGAAGTTCTGACAGAGTCTCGTCATTCTAAACTAACGATACATCCAGGGGTCACTAAGATGTATCAGGACATGAAGCGTACCTTCTAGTGGGAAGGGATGAAAAGGACATGGCTATATTTGTAAGTAGATGTGCTAACTGCCAGCAGGTAAAGGGAAGTCACCAGAAGACAACCCGACCCATAAATTACGATAATTAAAAATAGTTAATTTAATAAGATTTTGTAATTTAATATTAGAAGAAATGAATTTTTGTGATTTATTAATGAGAATATAACTGGAATGAAATGTAATATTATTAATTTAAGGCAATTGATAACTGCTTTAAATGTAATTCCAATTAATTAAAATTATTAAAAAGTTATAATTGGTTATAGATTGTAAATTAATTGTAATGTTGTGTGTATTAATTGATAATTGGATTAAAAGAGTAATTGATAATTTAAATGTTGTATTAATAAATGAGATAATGTGTAATAAATTGAAATTGGATAGAATTAGCATTGTGTAAGTTGTTATAACATTTTTTTGTAAATAATAAACTTATAAATGTGATTAAAAGTTAATGGTGACAATTATTATATGTTACCTATTTATTTAGTCTGTTAAATTAAATTTGAACTCAGTTGCAATTAAATGTAATTTAATATTACGTTAATGGAAATTAAGATGAAATTGGAGAATATTAATGTAATAAGATATAAACCAATGCTAATTATGCCCATAGAGTAATAATTGATTTAATAAAAAGATTGGAATCAAATTTAATCAATTTATTGAAATTTAAATTATAAATAATTGGATTTAATTATAGTTGAAATTGAACACTGTAATAAGTGTAATAGTAAACATTGAATTGATATGTAAATCTGTTTAAAATTATTGTAAATGTCTAAGTAATCAAAAATGATGAAAATTGTTAGTTTATAATATTGAATTAAAAAGTGATTTAGTTAATTTAATAATAATTTATTTAATTAACGTGAAAATAGCCATTTTGGCAACTGTCTCAGATTTCGATGAAACTAGTTTCATCGGATCCGTAACGGTGAATTATTGTAAGGTTTCAAGTTTCGTAGCGATCGGACTTGTCATTTGATCGTATGGACTCGAAACGCGTAGAAACCAATTTAATTAAATTCAATTGAAATCAATTGGTAATAAGCTGAATTATAAGCTAACTTCTTCATATGATGGAATTAGGACTTGAAACTTGTTCCATTGAGTTTAAAAATATTGAAAACATCTATTTTGATATATGGGATGACCCACTTTCATTTTGGAGGTGGAACGGGCTTTTTGGGTCGCTATTTGTCGTTCGTACCAACTCGATATGTTTGTATCTTCTTATCGGGCTTTGTTATTGTAAATAGTCTTATTTCCCAAACCCTGGTAGTCATTTTTCTTATTCCTGTACGTACATCAACTTCTGTCTGCTCCTTTCTTCAATGGCAGAAACAAATTCCAATTACAAAACCAAATTTCAATTTCAAAATCAAACTCCTCAAAACCTTAACAAATTATATACCGTTTCGAAGCTCTCGATGAGCGCATTCTACTATAGCAATTCGTTTTTCGATTCGAATCACCATTTGGCCAGAAATTGGCGATCTTTCTCAACCGTCCATTTCTAGGGTTTACGATCCAACGGTGGATCGTCGACCGTTTAACGATCGGAAGGCAGCGTTGGGAAGAGGAGTTCGAGCAGGTCTTATGGGGGTCATCATTCGTTAAAACTTGGCCAGAATTCGTCTGGAATGGCTTTTGAAGTGGCGGCGACCAAGATTGGCTGGAGGCAGCAGGAGGGGCGCGCGTGGGGTCGTATGGGGGCGGCGTGGCGAGGGGTAACCAACGACGAGGTCTGATTGCCGAGATATGGTGCGTAGGTGGTGGCATTGGAGGAGATCGGTAGCGGCCCCAGGTAGAAACTGTCAATCGAGATTTAGGGTTTCACGTGATAAAGGTGATGGCGTGGCTACTTTTTATTTCTTTTATTAATATGAATTTAAAATTTTCAAGCGTTCTAATCGTCCTAACTTTTTCACACAAGCTTGGATTCACGCGCGGTTTTCTCCGCTGCAATCATATCGAAATTCCTGACATTTTGGAACTAGTTTGGACGAATTCCGAAACTGTTCAAATTTGGGCCTTATTTTGGATTTCAAATCGATTTAAAATCAAAGGTGAGTGTTTTAACCCACTCACAACTACTAAAGTTTCTTATGTTAGTTAAATTAAATTTATGATGTGATTAGAAATTAATTGATTGATGTTTGGTATGTTTGAATTGTCATTTTAGTTAAATTGGACTTTTATTGCATTTAATCATCGTTTAATTTAATATTGAATTTAATTGTCAATTTAATACCTGTTATTGATAATTAGTTATCTATTGATGTTTATTGATTGATTTGGATGATGGTTGTGATGGATGTTTGATAGTTGATATTGGATGACTGGATGTTATATTTTTATATTTTTATAACACTGCAAGTTCCTTATGGGTTGAAATGATATATACCCGAACGATCTATAGATGAGGAAAAATCATTATGGGTTGAAATTGTAGACTCGAGCGATTTTATGGATTTTATTTTAATTCGGGATTGCGGGTTAAAATGATATATACCCGTACAATTTTAAATTACGGATTGAAATGATAAATATCCGTATAGGGTAGAAAATAATATACGGACAATGGATTGGTTAAATTAAATGATCTTTAAATCTTTAAATCTTGAATTCAGTTAACTAGTATTTTGGAATAGAAAGTGATTTCTATAAACTGAATTATGTTCGAAAATCCAAGCGTTAATGTTGAATTTGGAATGGATTTAATGAATTGTTCAAAGGATTTAAATTGGAATTTCAAAGTTGAATTGTCAAATATAAATGAATTTTATCGAAATTGAGTTATTGAAATGTTTGAATATAACTTTAAAATCTATTTAAACTAATTTAAACTATTTTAATCAATTTAAACTATTTTAATCTATTATAACCTATTTAATCCAATTTAATCTATTTTACCTATTCAAAATAATTAAATGTATTTAATATATTTTAAATCTATTTAATATAATTTAAATCTATTTAATCTATATTAATTGTATTTAATCTATTTTAAATCTATTTAATATAATTTAAATCTATATAATCTATTTTAAATTTATTTAACCTATTTTAAATATATTTAATATAATTTAAATTTATTTAATCTATTTTAAATCTATATAAATCATCTTAAACCTAATTTAATCTAATTTAAGTCAAATTAAACTATTTTAACCATTTAAACTATTTTAATCTATTTTAAACTATTTTAAATCATTTAAACTATTTTAGAGTATTTTAACTATTTTTAAAACTTATTAAAACTATTTATGACTATCTAAACAATTTTTTGTTAAATTTCAGACTATGAAAAGTTAAAGTATTTATATTTAAATCTTTGATGATGGTACAACCTAAGTTGGGATTCGAAATTGATCCTTTTTGTGAAATGACATATTTGAGTAAATATGATGATTTTGGAATGAGGATTTGATTAACCTATCTTATCGACATTTTCAAAAGTGAAGATGATTTTGAAAGTGAATATGATTTTGGAAAGTGAATATGGTTTTGGAAGTGAATATGATTTCGAAAGTGATATGGTTTGAAATTGAATATGATATTTTGATATTAATTATGATTTGAATTTTGAAATGTTAAAGAATCATCTGGTGTGAAATAAGCGTTTGGTTGTTAAAGAGATCGGGATCAGATATTGTCATACTCTCTGCCAATACCGAAAACCACTTTAACAACTGTGTACGTGGTGGAGATTCCAGAAATGAAGTAGGATGGTTTGGCGAACGATTCTGTGTGAGGTATTTACGTGACCCTAACTCCCGTGAGTTACCTTAGATGTGACTAAAACAGGAGCCACACCGGACCAAGTGAGGCCATTCCTCCTATCAGACACGCTTTTTCGATACCATATTATGACGTTGTGACGATTTGGTGGCCACCCATTGATTTTGATTATGGGAGTGTGTTCCGAGGTGGGCGGTAGAAGTTGCTATGCGTTACCACCAGTCTGGATCCACAAATGGTATATCTACCCTGGCATTGCCTCGAGTGTCGTTTTCACATGCCCTATCGCACCTTCTCCGAATTTGGTTTGTACCATACCTATGGAGTGCCCTCTTATAGCCCTCCAGTTTACAGAGGAATGATGGTACTGTATAGACTATGGGAATATATAAAAATGTGTTAAGGGGGATATGGGTAACGCCTTAACGCTATTTTAATACTTTACTTTACCGTAGACACTATTATAATAGCGTATTGTACTATGTGCGTAGATAGTTTAACGGATCCTTAGGAGATGAAAATCTCGAACATCTCTTAAGTTATTGCACCCACGTTAGACACTGGAAGAGATGTCAAACCCCGTAAACATCTCTGATGCTGTTGCACTCATATTTATTTACTGTTGATTTAACTTACATAAGATCTTTTAGTTCTGACTCGATTGTTTTGTCTTTTCATTACGCTCGGGTCGGTCTGAGCCTTTTAGTTTATCGAAGATTGCTTTCTGGAGGACGAAGACGAAGATTTGTATTGTTATAATTTTTATATTTATTCCACTACATCATGTTGTTCCACTGCATTATTTATTTATTACTGCTGTATTTACTCTGATTCTGTACTGTAAAGTGAAATCAAATGTTATTTGTAAAATAGCTTTATGAACTGTTTATTTGATTAATATATTTTTGTCATTCTGCTGTGAGATTCTGTGTTTGTTTTTCTTCCTTTCTCTACTTTTTCTTATTTACCCCATAACGATTTTCCCCTTTGAATGGTTGAGTTAGCATGTGTGTCGATTTAAACCGTCCAATAATGCAGGTCGTTACACAGCCTGACTGCGTCAAGCACTTGAGATACCGAAGTGGAAGTGGAAGCAGATTTATATGGATTTCATCGATGGGTTACCTAAATCGAGGAAAGGTAATGAAGGAATTTGGGTTATCGTTGATAGTTTAACCAAGAGCGCTCACTTCTTACCAGTCAAGGAAATTAGGATGGCTGCTAGTTTGGCTCAGTTATATGTTAAAGAGATTGTTAGGTTTTATGGCATTCCATGTGGTACTGTGAGTGATCGGGACCCGATTTTCACAAGTCGGTTCTGGAAAGGTTTGCATGATGCACTTGGGACAGAGTTGAGTTTGAGCACAACTTATCACCCTCAGACAGATGGGCGGACCGAAAGGTTAAATCGAGTTCTGGAAGATTTACTTCGAGCCTTTGTGCTAGACTTTGAAGGTTCATGAGAGGACCACTTACCATTGGTTGAGCTCGCTTAGAATAATATTTTTCAGGAAAGTATTGGGATGGCACCTGTTGAGGCATTATATAGAGGGCTTGTAGGTCTCCATCTTGTTGGGTGGAACTAGGAGACCGCTTAGTACTTGGACAAGATATAATTCATGATGCCACGTAAGGTGGATTAGATTAGGAAGCATTTAAAAATAGCTTAGAGTCGGTAGAAGAACTATGCATATGTGAGGCGTTGAGATTTGGAGTTCGTGGTTGGGGACTATGTGTTCATCGAAGTTTCTCCAATAAGAGGGGTGATTCGGTTCGGGAGAGGAGGAAAGCTAGCTCCTCGTTTTATTGGACCTTTTAAGATACTCAAGAGGATAGGAACTCTAGCATATAAAGAGGAGTTACCAACTAGATGGTTGTGCGTACATGATGTCTTTCATGTATCCCATCTACGTAAGTATGTACATGATCCTACTTTGATTATTCCGCCATCTCAGTAGGAGGATGTGGAAGTTGAGCATGGATTGATCATTGTAAGACAACCTATTCGAATTGTCGATCGGGGTAAGAAACGATTAAGGAATAAGGTTGTGGACTTGGTCAAAGTACAGTGGAGTGAAGATTCCATAGATTGCACTTCGGAGACCGCAGATAGTATATGGGAAGCTTACCCTGAGTTGATGTTAGGATAGTGTTTGTTTGTTTGTATGAGTTATGTATTCACTGTTTGTGATATATTTGCTTAGTGTGTATATGTTGTATGGGTTTCATGATATATATATATATATATCTGTGTGTGTGTGTGCGCGCGTGCCCTTTTTGAGTTACCTCCTTAAGTGTTAATTTCGAGGACGAAATTCTTTTAAGAGGGGAGAGTGTAACGACGTGTAGTTTAACCTCTTTAAAATATAGATATTTAATATATTTTTAAATAATTAAAGTATTTATAACTAAAATAAAACTCCTTAAAATAATGGTTAGTGATGGTGAAAGGGTTTTTAAATTTATTTACAAAAATATTTAGTTCGAAGAAAAATCGAAAATATGACCGAAAATCGTTTTTCGAATTTTCAACTTCTCGTCGAGTAAAAGTTGTTAGAAAACATTATGAACTCTAATATAAATGCATACACATACATCTATAAATAAATTAGTATGTGTTAGTAATATATGTTTAGATATATGTATTTTACTTATGTATGTATGGTTTAAAAATAAAACTAAAAGAAGTAAAAAGTAAAGTGAGACATTAAGAGACATAAAGTACATTAGAATTTATGGCATGTTGGAGCAAAGGGAAGGGAGGGGGACAAGAAGGTTGCTCAAGGACAAGGGGAGGAGGTAAATATTATGATGTGGTAACCACGGATAGGAGGGTAAAAGTGGAATTAGCGACTTTGCATGAGATTATAAATAGCAACTTAATGCTCTTATTTTCGTTTTCTTCCCAAATTTTACCTCCAATTCTCATGGCCATAACTCACTCGGAAATACTCCAGATAAAGAAATTAAATTATTAAAATTCATGATAATCGAATTGGCTACAATTTTTATTTACATCATTTCTTCAATTTCCGAGTGTTATTGGGTAAAAAATCATTTTTTTGCAGAGCATTTTTGGACCCAGATTTTCAAGTCCGAAAATACCTCTTCTTCTTTTGACTATATCTCTCAAAAAAACCAAATTGAGTAATTCTTTTTTTAAAATGGTAGAGAAAATAATTTCCAAGAACTTTTTCATTGATAATTCTCCAAATTTCGAGAGTAAAATAGCTAAAAATTTATGAGAAGATGACTAAATTCTAGGTTGTTTGGTTAGCTTTCAGGTGAGTAAAGCTCACCTTTTTAACTAAAGTTTTGAACTTTATTTCCTTCACATTATTATAACTATTGAAGTCACTTGATTATGAATTTTTTGTTGTGTTGTTTGTTACTTGGTTCGCTTCTTAAAAAGTTGACACCTTGAGTGGTTAGTAAGTGATCAAAACTAGTTTTGTTGTTTGAAGTAAATTTGTATAAGTGATGCCTTCTTTATGTTCATAAATATTGTTTACTTTTTTTATATGCCATGTTTATGTTATGTGATGTGAGGCTTGGATGAAAATCATTATCACATGAAAGTAGTTCTCGAAGTGTCCGTATAGTGACTAGCGGTATATCAGCACTTCCGGAAAACACCATCTCTTCGACATCTTTTGTTTTTACTTTCGAGCTTGGGTTTTACTTTACAAAGTTAATTAAGTTTTTGAATAAGGATGGATTTAAAATTAATTTACTCATTTAATAATGATTTTAAATTTAATTAATTATTTTAATTAATGGTGATTAAAGATAATTAATTATCTTAATAACGATGTGTTTAAAATTAATTAATTACTTTGTTAATGATGTTTAAAATTAATTAACCATTTTATATAATGGTGATTAAGTTTGATTAATCTTTTAAATAATGATTGATTAAATTTAATTAATTATTTTAATTAATGGTGTTTAAAAATTAATTAATCATTTTTAATTAATAACTTTTAAAGTTAATTAATTAGTTTAAATTTAATTAATCTTTTCCATTAATAATATTTTAAATTAGTTAATCCTTTTTAGTAAATGATGTTTTAAAATTAATTAATCAACTTAATTTATAATGAGATTTAAAATTAATTAATTAATTTAATTAACGATGTTTTAAAATGATTAACATTATTAATTATAGGTATTTAAAGTTAATTAATCAAATTAATTAACGAAGTTTAAAGATAATTAATCATTCTTATTAATGTTAAAGAAAGATAATTAACCTATTTAATAAGGATGTTTTAAGTGATTAAATCTTTTTGATAAGGGTGTTTTAAAGTTAATGAACGATTTTTACAAAGTTGTTTAAAGTTAAAAACTTGTAATGAGAAGCCCAAGCACGAGTTTGGTTTTAAAAGTAAAAGTTCGATTCGTTTATGGACAAGAAATTTCTGTAAATGATATCGCTTATATGGAAAGAATTTAGTCATACTCTTGGTGTCACATACCGAAATTTTCGACTTTCGAAAATTCGACATCGATACTCACTTTATCGACTGCCGAGCAATCGAGTGTCGGAAACTCCAATAGTGAGGGTTGAAGAAAGAAGAAAAGGAAAGAAAAGAGAAGATAGAAGAAAAAGAGAAGAAGAAGAAAGAAGAACAACAGAACAACATCAGAACAGAAAACAATATCAGAATCTTACACATCGCAGCGGAACAATATATAATAGATAACACTAGTCTTTTAAAACAAAGAACTATATCAGTTTATACATACATCAATCAGAGTCATATACAAAAATGGACAGTTATATAACTTGTCCTCATACAGAATACACAGCGGAATAAAATAATATCAGATACAAATACTACGTCTCGCCATCCAGCTTGCTTCCAAAGCTCCAGAATATCCAGAATATCCTGATAACATAACTCTAGACTGCCCGTGTGGAAATTGGTGGGCACCCAGAGTTTAGAAGGGAATAATAAACTCCGAGTCAGTCATGGTGACTGGTGTGAGATCGTAAAACAGTTATTTTTCACAAAGAAAATAAAACAAATTCGCAATGCTTTTGGAAAATGAAACTACCATAAGACCTCCCGCCACACACACAATGCAAACGCAGACTTGGAGGAGATTTCTTCTTATGATAGTCAAAGATGCTTACTACGCAAAATCAAATCATTTTTGATATTATTATTAGTGCATAGTGTAGAAAACATTTCGAAAGTAGAATATAAATCTTAGCCAGCATAGGTACCATTATAGTATGCCTACTATAGCTACCATATTAAATGGCAGGTTCTACAACTAAAACCGTACAAGGCTCGTATTGTTTCTTTGGATTTCCAACAAATGGTCAGGCTAAGGAACTTCCTTTTCCACGATGGGTATGTCCCTGGAATAGACGATCCGAGAAATAACCTAACATTACGGTTAGATCTCTGCCAACACAAGGCCGGGTTACCTCTTCAAAAGTAGGTAACTACTGACACGCGTATGTCATCCCCCGATCGTAACCGATCTTCCCGAGGATCCCCGATTTCCAACAAACCACATAGATAATAATGCAGCAACCACATAGGTTAAGTATCTGGGCTCCATACCATGATACTACCTCTATCCAGAAGGAATGACATACACTAAGGGGCGCTACTCCCTAGAACCTTGCCGCATCCTTCTTGTTTTGACCATTTCCGGGGTGTGAGGCTCGACGAAGTCTCGTCCACAAAGTTACGCTTTCTACAAAGCCATGCTTCGGGTCAAACAAAATGATCAACCTATGATCACAAAGATATAAGATCAAACAAATGATCATATCACAAATGATCAAACACTGATCATTTCACAGCAACACTCAATATGCCACGTTACCAAATTGGGAATATATCGCTGATAAATTTCAACTACATAACCTCTGAGCTCGTACGTCTCAAAGAAGGGTGTTAAGCTAAGAGAATAAATTCTCCGCCACCAACAGAAATGTATTTGAAAGAAATCAGCTTTATATCTCAAATTGTAACGTCAGACACACAATCCATACAAGTCTGTTCCGGGATCGAACAGAACCGAAGGCACTTCTCACGAAGCCCTTGCACATCCGGATAATTTTCTAATCACGTCCGGACTTCCCGTCACTAAGGGTGATAAAACCTCTAAATCGGAGATCAGCCGATGTAGAGTAACTCGACGGTAATCCTTCCGTTTTCAAAAATATCCGGTCTTCAACACCGGTCTTCGAATGCAATTCATAACGACGTATCACATATTCGAAATGGGTTATATGACCCCATGGTCCTTTCCCGGCTAACCCGAATAGTGAGCGTTTATTTTAAAAACAAGTATGGCATTCAAATTCATCCAATTCACAACAAATACCTACTCAAGGTAATTATTGATAGTCGGTTATTTAACTATCAATAAAGATGCGCAACATCATCAGATTCCAAATAATTTTCCAAATTATTAAATCTTTCAAAATATCTTTACTAGATATAAAATTTCCACACTTCAAAAATAAATCAATATTTATTTTTAAACAGATTCCCTTTTCTTTTTATAAATTCCATAGTGAATTTATATTTTCAAATATCTACTGATATTCGATTTTCAAATCGTTTTCAATATTCATTTCCGATTTATCTTTACAAAGATAATTTCTAAAACGTTTCATTTCATTTTGGAAAAGCATTTCCATACTTATTTAATAATAAGTATTTCACAAATCTATTTATTTTCAACACTTGGAAAATATTCGATATACTTAAATCAAAATTAAGTATAATTTCATTCTTTAAGGAAATCACTTACTATGACAATATTAATTTGAGTCAAAACGAATGTTATGTAAAACATCGTTACGACGACTCAAAATCACTAGTATAGGGATTCGGAATTAAGATAGATATATAAATCCCAATACTAGATAAAAATATTTCCTTTCGAAAATCATTTACTATAACAACAGTGTTATAGTCTACCATTTCCTTATTTCTCGAAAACGTCTATTTCAACAAGAACTGCGGAAATCTATGCTTTCGATTCATAATACATTTTAAAACATCTTTAAAATGTTTAACTTCATTTTTAATATCACTTCTTCAAAAATAAATCCATTTTATTTAATAATATATTCACTGTCCAAAATCGTGAATATAGTTCACTTAACCCAATTTCAATCATTTCTACACATTTTTATCTCAATAAAAATTCGCTATCCTAAATCGCGAATATATCTTCTTTAAAAATCTTCTATATTTAATTTCTCAAATTCAACTGATTTTGAATTTATAAACACGTTTATAAATTCTATTTCTATTTTAATAACAACTTCGACTTATAAATTTTCTTTTATTTACTTCTATAATTTACTTATCAAAATAAGTGATTTTGGATTTATAAACAACGTTTATAAATCGCATTTATACTTTATAACAATTTCAACTTATAAAATCATTACATTTAGCAATTTCTATTCATATCTCATCTAAGTGTAAAAGTCAAATTTATAAGTAAATTTCTTATAAATCCTTTATTCTACGGTATCTATTCACTTTATAACTTCACGTTATAAATCTATTTATTTCATTCACTTATACTTCTTTTTAACACTTATAAAAAAATTCGTTTTATAAGTCCAATATTTTGATTTATAAATTATCAAATTTATAAACCTTTTTATACAAATCATTTATAGTTATTCAAAAATCCCACTTAAACCATTTTATAAATAAATCAACTATTTATTTCAAAAATCACACTTTGGTTAAATTTCACCAAAAATCTTAACTTTTATAACTTTAAGATTTTAAACGTTTATTCATTTGAAATAAATCAATTCAAAAATTCAATAAAACGTCTATTTTCAAAAACCACTTTAAAAATCCTTTTATAGTAAAAGTCGTTATTTTTAAGCTTTAAAAACTGAATCCGATGATGCAACAGCACCAATTAGTCCATTACAACATCAAACATCATATATCAATATGATAACAGAATATACATCAATATCTGTAAATAAATACATACAGTTGAGGAATCTAGTTGGATCCCTCCAACCTGTTTCCCTGCATCCAAAGACGTTAGCACAATACCAATTCCACTTCGAGGTGGAATATCGCGGTATATGGGTTTTATAAAAATAATCCGCTTACTAACGGCGCAATAGGGTCTCATCCGCTATACGAGGCGGGAAATCAATCAATCCAATATATACATATGCCAATATGTATATATTGCTATATATATAGATATATATCCTACTATATCTAATATCACATCCAATAGCAATCAATCAAATCAAATACTGCAATTTATTTTGAGTGAGAAAAATCTCACCTTAGCATTTAAATTTTGCAATCCTTTTCCATTTTGACCATTTCCTCACGGTTTCGACCTTGTATAAACAATTATACAATTCTATTAATATTTGAAATAAAATCGATCAATTAATTGCCATTATATAAATTTTATCAAATTGATGATTCTGTTTTAAACGACTTTCTTTTGATCATTTTATTTAACTTAGAAATTTGATTTAAAACCAAATTTCCTTTACAATTTTCATTTTTAATAATCCTATCAATTTTAAAACAATAAATTTCTTTCAAAAGTCTTTTCTCTTGCTGTAAAACAGATTTTTAGTTTAAACATAAAAATTCCTATATAAATATTCAAATTGAATTAAGAACACTTAAATTTTAAAACTGCTTTTTCCACAATCTGTTTCAAATTCACAAACATATGCATACGTTTAAATTAAAAAAAATAAAAACAGCAACACTCACCAATATCCCACCAGAACGTCGATCGAGACTGGATTCGAGCTCCACCCTAAATCGCCTCTTACCCCAAATCGACAGTACCCTCTTCCGCGCCATCGACCTGGGTACGAACCCCCCCCCCCCCCCCCGCCGAGCCTCACGAGTGCCACTTTACCTTGCAACACCTCTTCTGAGAGCTTCCATCGCCGTTGTTACGTGAACGCCCACCCTAAATTGCTTCGAGCTTCCACAGTGACGACATCGCGACTCTGACCACCACCTATATGCCGCGCCGCCGCTTCGAGTCTCGAAGTTCGCCAGCCCCTACTCGAACACGCGCCGCCTGATACATCGCCGCCCTCCCTCTAGAACGCGCCACGATGAACCCTAGATCGTCGATGAACCCATGCCGAAATTGCTTCCATCCACGCGACCCTAAGCACGATCGAACGAATGATTTTTTTTACGGGACAAACTGAGGAACGCGGCTTCGAAGTATAGATTGAAACAAATTTTCGATTTGCTCTTGAATGAACTGAAAGGGGAGGAGCGGACTCGACTTTGATTTGGGGATTCAAATTGAATAACGAGCGGCCATTACTTTTCTTTGTGAAGAGGGATTTCGGTTTGAATCTGAGAGAGGGAGAGGAGTATATGAAAACGAAAGAGGATGGTTGGCACGATTTTTTCCGTGATTTCAGACGTGAATTTAGGCGTGATTCAAGCGCGTGATAAAAGGGACGAACGTGCAGATGTTACCAATTTAAATTTAAATTTTTAAATTGAATTTGCTTTAAAATCTCAACGCGTTTACTCACTGTGTGGTCACAAAATAACTCTGATAAATACGAAATTTGAAATCCGGTAATAATTCAATATTTCGGACCCAATGGAACTGGTTTCGTCGAATTCCGAGACTGTGCCTCGGACGGCTATTTTTAAATTCGATTCGAACGATAAATTTTCAAAACTGAACAATTCAATTTCAAATTCAATTCTGAAAGTTCTATTATCTTCAGTATTATCAATATGAATTTTCAAAGCCTTTGAAATATTTTTCTTTAGCTTATGATTGAAGATTTAAAAATTTATTCAATTTACAATAGATTAAATTTTATAATTTAATCGTCAAATTCAAATTAAAATCGGGATTCAAATTAAATCATCGTTCAAATATTTAAAATTAATTAAATATTCTTAATTTAATTTGTTCAAAATTCTGGGTCGTTACAGACTTTCCTCCTTAAAAGAATTTCGTCCTCGAAATTACAAGTTAGAAAGAAAGGTCCTTAACTCGTCTACTATTTTTCAAAATCCAATAGTTTTATCACATTTATCAAAACAAATCTTCTACTAAAGATTCGTTATCATTCAACTTGTTTCCAACTTCAATTATAAGTTCCAAACAACATTGTTTACTTCAAAATTCAAATTCGAGTTTAAATTCAAATTTTAAACTTTCAAAATTTCTCAAAATTTTTCTAACGCCCTAAATTTCTGAAAAATTTCGCCAGCGTCTCCTTTGCGCGCCTAATACGGTACAACTACAAAACGTCCCTACGGACTCTCAGATTTCAAAAGGAAAAAGAAAAAGCCAAGCGGCTGGACAAGAAAGTCATCAAATCTCATATTTAAATTCAAATACTTACCTTTTGTCGAGCAATTCAAAATTATCATTGAAATCAAATCCAAATCCTTTATACACCTGTATATCCTACTAGCCATAATATCTAGTTACAACATTCAATTATTTTGCACATTTCAACTTTCATTTGAATTCAATTTACAATTCCAATCTAATTTGGATTCAATTCAACTTCTGAATATTGAACTTCATTGATTAACTTTCATTCACAACTGCTTATTTTAAATTAGTTTCAATTACTAATTCATTTCAAATTCTAATTCACTTACAAATTCAAATTCAAGTTTTTTTTTTCCTTTGTCCATTCCCAAAATTCATTTTCAATTCACTATTTTGGTTTTATAACCACTTATATTTAAACTGGATTTTCCAATTCTATATGAATTTTAATTCACCTTTCATTTATAATTATTCAATTCAATTTATTGCCTACAAATTCGAAATGAATTTCAACATTCAATCTTACTTTCATTTAATTGATTCACTTGTACTTACTTTAATTTAACTCCATTCTTTAAATTAAATTTATTGCATCAAAATTCAATTTGTATAAGTTATTAACTTAATAATATTTCATAAGTATTTTTACATAGTATTCCAGAGTCTTTTCAACCTTTTCAAAACCATTTTGAAAACAATTCAAATTATCCTTTTGAATTTCCAAAACAAACCCAAATTTTTCAAACAACTTCCATTTAAAACAATTTGGCAGCAATTCCTCTTTTGGAAACCCAAAAATGAATTCTAATGATGTGGCCACCATCATCAGGATTATTTTCCAGCGACCTAAAAAGTTTAGAGCTTTCAACTCTCCAAAATACTTTTCAAACCTTTTGAAATTCATTTTCAAATCAAAAATGATTTAACTTTCCAAATCTCCAAAATTTTCAAATTCCTTTCAAACCATTTCCAAAAACTTCTCTGGAATTCCGTTTTAAATTACAATTCACATTTATAATTTACATTCTTTAAATTCATTTGTATATGAATTTATTTCTTAACTTTGGAGTTATGATTTCAATTTCTTATTTAATTTCAATGGGAATAATTTAATATTATTACTTCTAGCAACCATGCAACCATATACTGTAATAATTTACAGAAAATCATTTCTTTTCTATACAAAAATAGTTTTGGGTAAAATTATTTCATTTACCCTATTCAAAACAATACTGTGCCGAATTGTTCTATTCGAGTGTTTAGAAACCCCTTCGATACAGTTTTGCAAGACTGTGCCGACGAAGGTTCATATACCACTCAATAAACCAATCATCACAATACAAAACAATTTCTATATTCAAATAACAAATACGCGCTCATATCTATTATTACACTCAAACTCATTCTAGAGTACTACTGACTCTATCTCTAATGAGTAACACCCAACAGAGCAGGGTTGTCGCTTAACCATATGCTCTGATACCACTTTGTCACATACCGAAATTTTCGACTTTCGAAAATTCGACATCGATACTCACTTTATCGACTGCCGAGCAATCGAGTGCCGGAAACTCCAATAGTGAGGGTTGAAGAAAGAAGAAAAGGAAAGAAAAGAGAAGATAGAAGAAAAAGAGAAGAAGAAGAAAGAAGAACAACAGAACAACATCAGAACAGAAAACAATATCAGAATCTTACACATCGCAGCGGAACAATATATAATAGATAACACTAGTCTTTTAAAACAAAGAACTATATCAGTTTATACATACATCAATCAGAGTCATATACAACAATGGACAGTTATATAACTTGTCCTCATACAGAATACACAGCGGAATAAAATAATATCAGATACAAATGCTACGTCTCGCCATCCAGCTTGCTTCCAAAGCTCCAGAATATCCAGAATATCCTGATAACATAACTCTAGACTGCCCGTGTGGAAATTGGTGGGCACCCAGAGTTTAGAAGGGAACAATAAACTCCGAGTCAGTCATGGTGACTGGTGTGAGATCGTAAAACAGTTATTTTTCACAAAGAAAATAAAACAAATTCGCAATGCTTTTGGAAAATGAAACTACCATAAGACCTCCCGCCACACACACAATGCAAACGCAGACTTGGAGGAGATTTCTTCTTATGATAGTCAAAGATGCTTACTACGCAAAATCAAATCATTTTTGATATTATTATTAGTGCATAGTGTAGAAAACATTTCGAAAGTAGAATATAAATCTTAGCCAGCATAGGTACCATTATAGTATGCCTACTATAGCTACCATATTAAATGGCAGGTTCTACAACTAAAACCGTACAAGGCTCGTATTGTTTCTTTGGATTTCCAACAAATGGTCAGGCTAAGGAACTTCCTTTTCCACGATGGGTACGTCCCTGGAATAGACGACCCGAGAAATAACCTAACATTACGGTTAGATCTCTGCCAACACAAGGCCGGGTTACCTCTGCAAAAGTAGGTAACTACTGACACGCGTATGTCATCCCCCGATCGTAACCGATCTTCCCGAGGATCCCCGATTTCCAAAAAACCACATAGATAATAATGCAGCAACCACATAGGTTAAGTATCTGGGCTCCATACCATGATACCACCTCTATCCAGAAGGAATGACATACACTAAGGGGCGCTACTCCCTAGAGCCTTGCCGCATCCTTCCTGTTTTGACCATTTCCGGGGTGTGAGGCTCGACGAAGTCTCGTCCACAAAGCTACGCTTTCTACAAAGCCATGCTTCGGGTCAAACAAAATGATCAACCTATGATCACAAAGATATAAGATCAAACAAATGATCATATCACAAATGATCAAACACTGATCATTTCACAGCAACACTCAGTATGCCACGTTACCAAATTGGGAATATATCGCTGATAAATTTCAACTACATAACCTCTGAGCTCGTACGTCTCAGAGAAGGGTGTTAAGCTAAGAGAATAAATTCTCCACCACCAACAGAAATGTATTTGAAAGAAATCAGCTTTATATCTCAAATTGTAACGTCAGACACACAATCCATATAAGTCTGTTCCGGGATCGAACAGAACCGAAGGCACTTCTCACGAAGCCCTTGCACATCCGGATAATTTTCTAATCACGTCCGGACTTCCCGTCACTAAGGGTGATAAAACCTCTAAATCGGAGATCAGCCGATGTAGAGTAACTCGATGGTAATCCTTCCATTTTCAAAAATATCTGGTCTTCAACACCGGTCTTCGAATGCAATTCATAACGACGTATCACATATTCGGAATGGGTTATACGACCCCATGGTCCTTTCCCGGCTAACCCGAATAGTGAGCGTTTATTTTAAAAACAAGTGTGGCATTCAAATTCATCCAATTCACAACAAATACCTACTCAAGGTAATTATTGAAAGTCGGTTATTTAACTATCAATAAAGATGCGCAACATCATCAGATTCCAAATAATTTTCCAAATTATTAAATCTTTCAAAATATCTTTACTAGATATAAAATTTCCACACTTCAAAAATAAATCAATATTTATTTTTAAACAGATTCCCTTTTCTTTTTATAAATTCCATAGTGAATTTATATTTTCAAATATCTACTGATATTCGATTTTCAAATCGTTTTCAATATTCATTTCCGATTTATCTTTACAAAGATAATTTCTAAAATGTTTCATTTCATTTTGGAAAAGCATTTCCATACTTATTTAATAATAAGTATTTCACAAATCTATTTATTTTCAACACTTGGAAAATATTCGATATACTTAAATCAAAATTAAGTATAATTTCATTCTTTAAGGAAATCACTTACTATGACAATATTAATTTGAGTCAAAACGAATGTTACGTAAAACATCGTTACGACGACTCAAAATCACTAGTATAGGGATTCGGAATTAAGATAGATATATAAATCCCAATACTAGATAAAAATATTTCCTTTCGAAAATCATTTACTATAACAACAGTGTTATAGTCTACCATTTCCTTATTTCTCGAAAACGTCTATTTCAACAAGAACTGCGGAAATCTATGCTTTCGATTCATAATACATTTTAAAACATCTTTAAAATGTTTAACTTCATTTTTAATATCACTTCTTCAAAAATAAATCCATTTTATTTAATAATATATTCACTGTCCAAAATCGTGAATATAGTTCACTTAACCCAATTTCAATCATTTCTACACATTTTTACCTCAATAAAAATTCGCTATCCAAAATCGCGAATATATCTTCTTTAAAAATCTTCTATATTTAATTTCTCAAATTCAACTGATTTTGAATTTATAAACACGTTTATAAATTCTATTTCTATTTTAATAACAACTTCGACTTATAAATTTTCTTTTATTTACTTCTATAATTTACTTATCAAAATAAGTGATTTCGGATTTATAAACAACGTTTATAAATCGCATTTATACTTTATAACAATTTCAACTTATAAAATCATTTCATTTAGCAATTTCTATTCATATCTCATCTAAGTGTAAAAGTCAAATTTATAAGTAAATTTCTTATAAATCCTTTATTCTACGGTATCTATTCACTTTATAACTTCACGTTATAAATCTATTTATTTCATTCACTTATACTTCTTTTTAACACTTATAAAAAAAATTCGTTTTATAAGTCCAATATTTTGATTTATAAATTATCAAATTTATAAACCTTTTTATACAAATCATTTATAGTTATTCAAAAATCCCACTTAAACCATTTTATAAATAAATCAACTATTTATTTCAAAAATCACACTTTGGTTAAATTTCACCAAAAATCTTAACTTTTATAACTTTAAGATTTTAAACGTTTATTCATTTGAAATAAATCAATTCAAAAATTCAATAAAACGTCTATTTTCAAAAATCACTTTAAAAATCCTTTTATAGTAAAAGTCGTTATTTTTAAGCTTTAAAAACTGAATTCGATGATGCAACAGCATCAATTAGTCCATCACAACATCAAACATCATATATCAATATGATAACAAAATATACATCAATATCTGTAAATAAATACATACAGTTGAGGAATCCAGTTGGATCCCTCCAACCTGTTTCCCTGCATCCAAAGACGTTAGCACAATACCAATTCCACTTCGAGGTGGAATATCGCGGTATATGGGTTTTATAAAAGTAATCCGCTTACTAACGGCGCAATAGGGTCTCATCCGCTATACGAGGCGGGAAATCAATCAATCCAATATATACATATGCCAATATGTATATATTGCTATATATATAGATATATATCCTACTATATCTAATATCACATCCAATAGAAATCAATCAAATCAAATACTGCAATTTATTTTGAGTGAGAAAAATCTCACCATAGCATTTAAATTTTGCAATCCTTTTCCATTTTGACCATTTCCTCACGGTTTCGACCTTGTATAAACAATTATACAATTCTATTAATATTTGAAATAAAATCGATCAATTAATTGCCATTATATAAATTTTATCAAATTGATGATTCTGTTTTAAACGACTTTCTTTTGATCATTTTATTTAACTTAGAAATTTGATTTAAAACCAAATTTCCTTTACAATTTTCATTTTTAATAATCCTATCAATTTTAAAACAATAAATTTCTTTCAAAAGTCTTTTCACTTGCTGTAAAACAGATTTTTAGTTTAAACATAAAAATTCCTATATAAATATTCAAATTGAATTAAGAACACTTAAATTTTAAAACTGCTTTTTCCATAATCTGTTTCAAATTCACAAAAATATGCATACGTTTAAATTAAAAAAAATAAAAACAGCAACACTCACCAATATCCCACCAGAACGTCGATCGAGACTGGATTCGAGCTCCACCCTAAATCGCCTCTAACCCCAAATCGACAGTACCCTCTTCCGCGCCATCGACCTGGGTACGAACTCCCCCCCCCCCCCCCCCCCCGCCGAGCCTCACAAGTGCCACTTTACCTTGCAACACCTTGTCTGAGAGCTTCCATCGCCGTTGTTACGTGAACGCCCACCCTAAATTGCTTCGAGCTTCCACAGTGACGACATCGCGACTCCGACCACCACCTATATGCCGCGCCGCCGCTTCGAGTCTCGAAGTTCGCCAGCCCCTACTCGAACACGCGCCGCCTGATACATCGCCGCCCTCCCTCTAGAACTCGCCATGACGAACCCTAGATCGTCGATGAACCCATGCCGAAATTGCTTCCATCCACGCGACCCTAAGCACGATCGAACGAATGATTTTTTTTAGGGGAGAAACTGAGGAACGCGGCTTCGAAGTATAGATTGAAACAAATTTTCGATTTTCTCTTGAATGAACTGAAAGAGGAGGAGCGGACTCGACTTTGATTTGGGGATTCAAATTGAATAACGAGCGGCCATTACTTTTCTTTGTGAAGAGGGATTTCGGTTTGAATCTGAGAGAGGGAGAGGAGTATATGAAAACGAAAGAGGATGGTTGGCACGATTTTCTCCGTGATTTCAGACGTGAATTTAGGCGTGATTCAAGCGCGTGATAAAAGGGACGAACGTGCAGATGTTACCAATTTAAATTTAAATTTTTAAATTGAATTTGCTTTAAAATCTCAACGCGTTTACTCACTGTGTGGTCACAAAATAACTCTGATAAATACGAAATTTGAAATCTGGTAATAATTCAATATTTCGGACCCAATGGAACTGGTTTCGTCGAATTCCGAGGCTTTGCCTCGGACGGCTATTTTTAATTTCGATTCGAACGATAAATTTTCAAAACTGAACAATTCAATTTCAAATTCAATTCTGAAAGTTCTATTATCTTCAGTATTATCAATATGAATTTTCAAAGCCTTTGAAATATTTTTCTTCAGCTTATGATTGAAGATTTAAAATTTATTCAACTTACAATAGATTAAATTTTATAATTTAATCGTCAAATTCAAATTAAAATCGGGATTCAAATTAAATCATCGTTCAAATATTTAAAATTTATTTAAATATTCTTAATTTAATTTGTTCAAAATTCTGGGTCGTTACACTTGGCACTAAACGTTGAGGTATGGAAACTTGTCACCGTCTCGAAATTTAAAATTGTCGTCAAGGCAATGCCTAGAGGTAACACTACCTTCACTTGCTCGACTGCATTTTTAACCAAGAAATAGTACAATTTCAAAATCGACGAGTAGTGGTAGGAATACGAGGTTACTGTCCATATAAGATCATTTTTTTATCTTCGATTGTCGACTATCGATTACCTCGGCCTTCTTTGTTTTTCGTCATTCTAAGACGACATGTTGCTCATTTAAGCTTTATTTTTCTTTGTCGGAAATGACTAAACCCAAAGAGCGAGTGGGGGCCAAGCTCTTTGGGGTTTCTCCCATTAGGATATTTTCACATCCACTCTAGATTGGTTTTGGTTGTGCACATTGAGATGTGAAATACTCGGATTCTCGGTAACAGTTGACGGGGTCCGACTTGGAGGTTTCCTAGAGCCATGGGAGTTCCCAAGTATATATTCTAAAGGTATACTTTCGATAAAGGGGGGTGCACCCTCCTAGTCATTATTGGTAAATTTCCCTTCTCTTTTTGATTCGAACTTTCGAATTTGTTTTATTTAATTACATCGGGAAGTGTATAGCACTCTTCGCGGTGTTAATTATTTGTATCTACATTTGGATGTTGTTCTTGTGAGAGGAAATCCGTTCCGCGTTTGGCAGAGTGGTCTCACATGTTATTGTTTAATTACACTTATTATTTATAGTTTTACTCATACTAGAAATATTGTCTGACCCGAGTTGAACTCTTGGGTACTCAATTATATTTAAGTAGTCCGAGAGTAGCAGGTCTTTTATGGGCTCTTTTGAAGACGGTGTTCGAGCAGGAAGCCTTTATCTATTTAGTCGTATGTTTCTGCTGTTTGTTTAGTTCTTATAAGTGTATTTTGTTTCAGCATATGTAAAGGTAGGTTGTTATAACTTCCTAAGCTAATTGTAGTACTTTTGTTTAACTCTAATAACTCTAAGTTATGGAGTAGCCTTATATACTATATTACTATTATGTTATATTTAACAGTTTCGTTGTGAGATGTTCTGTTATGTTCTTTATTTTACCCCATGACAATTCATCTTTCGGATGCTTAGGCAACGACACACAAATACCGTGGATGTATTAAGTGTCGTCCCTAAGGTTAGGAAAGGTAGGTCGTCACATCCAGTCCCGCACAATTCCTAATGCAGATTTCTTTTTAACTAGTAAATGCAAGTACAATCTCTATTTGAAGGCTACAAGACACAACCTCCAGAATCCCGACCTCTGGATAGAGTCAATAGATTTCTGAGCCATAGGCACACCTACTAGATTTACGAGCTACTAAGCACACCCAATAAATTTTGACAGGCTAAAATCACACCTACTTGGATTTCAGGGATACCAATCACACCACAAAGTATAAGAGTATGATTTGATTGAGTTTCCAGACTCAGATCTTTGATCTTGATTAAAATTGATCCTATTACTCTTGAATAGCACATTTATCTTGAGAGAGATGAGAGAAATCGGAGTGTATATAAAAGAGAATCAAAATAGTAATGATTGATTTTGATTCGGGTTAAATTTTGGCAGGGCTATGATAGAAATTTATTTAGAAATCAAGAGAGTGAAAAGAGGAGAGAAGAATAAGACAGTAATTAATGAAAATTCATTTGGAAGTCTGGTACATATACGGAAACAACGGTCATGTCAATTCGCGAAGAGATACGATGATAAGACACTTCCATTCAAATTTTAATTTTGATTTTTACGTCCACTACGTCGTCATACATGGATAGGATATGTTGACAAATCCCTTTGTATTTTGAAATACAGTTTAAAAATATTATTTTGAAAATCCGTTGCTTTGTAAAATAGTTCGATACTTTCTAAAATCATTTAAATATAGTCTACACACATTTTAATCAAAATATAACTTAATAAAACTTTATAAAATAATTTTGAAAGATTTAATAAGAATATTCAATAATTTATATAAAAATAAATATAATTATAAATTATTAAAATTTGAAAAAAATTCAATATATAAACTTAAAAAATTAAAATGATATCTTTATGAAATTTATTTTGGGAAATATTTTAAAAAGATTATTTAAAAAATAGAATATTTAAAAAAAATTAAAATAAAATTAGAGAAGGTGAGTGAGATCAGGAAAGTGCTATCAAGGTTTTAACATAAATTTTATGACTCTATAACTTATCTGGAATATCTTGAAATCTTCAAATCTTAAATACTCATGAGTCTTCATTCTTGAACTCTTAAGACTCTATATCATCATCTTGAATCTACTCTTGATATAGTATAGTCTTCTTAATTAACATCTGTCTATTATCCTGCACATATACTATATATATCTTGATAAAAAATTAGTATCTATATTTTATATAATGTCCTTTAGTTGTTATCATCAAAACCAATACCTAAGGTACTAATAATCTCTCCCTTTTTGATGATGACAACTATATATATATAATATAATATAACTCCCCATGAGTTACAAAACTTCCCCTTAATCTGTACCTAGATTTTATATATTTCTCCCGCGTTTTCATTAACAAAAATAAACTAACTATAACTCCCCCTATCTACGATACTATAGTAATAATGATAAGAATGATATATAAGAAATGATGAGTGATAACAAAAATCATTAATAGTAAACATACAAAACTATATATTCATTCAATATCACAATACAAAGTAATCACAATCCAATCAAACCCTAAACTATACATATATTTTTTGAGAAAAATGTGTGATCCTCTATGAATAGAGGAGAGCACACATGCAACTATATAAATCACAATAATAAGGTGCTGCCAACATGCCTGGCAGGTAACAGAACTAAATGCTAGTGGCAAAGAAAAGATCAGGTACCCCTAAGATGAGTTTCGGCAAAGCCACCACCCATCACACCTCGGTATCGAGTTCCGGCATGGCCACCACCCAATACTAAGTTGCTTGGAGTACCTAGAAACTAAAGAAAAAGTTAGCCATGTATCTGAAACGGGAGCTCTATGCAAACACAAAAACAAAGGAGAAAGCTCCATGCGTCTGAATCGAAAGGAATGAAGAAGCATCTACTCTGAAGTGGAACTGGATATGATGTTGAATGAAGAATCTGCTCTGGAGACTCTGAACAAAGGAAGAAGTGCCAAACAGAAGAAAGGATCTTCTATGATGGCCTCTTTGCAATCTGTAATCCTACCATCTGAAGATATGAGAACCTGTAAAAAAGAGCCTTCCATCCTATTACTCATACATGTATCTGAAAAATGACTAAGGAAAGAGTAAGAGTTTTACATATATATGTATATTTACATAATTAATATACATATATATGTATTGATAAGATGGGAAATAAAACCTAAATGAGAAAATACTGGGCAAAAACAATAAAATTAAAGTATCAATAAACCTAAATAGTATTTATGAATCTTTAATCATAAGTAAGTTATGATTAACATTTAAATCATCATAAAAATTAGAAAAATTATTAATTTTAATACTGTTAATGTTAAATATACAATTATTGTGTTTGAATAAGTTAATATTATAACTAATCTTATTAAGATACCCTTTAAAAAGGTTATTTTTAGCTAATTTATATTTGGGATTAGAAATCCAATTAAAACAAAATAAAGAAATTGTAAAAATCAATTTGTTAAATTAACTATTATTATTATTAAAAATTCTTTCATTTCTTTCAAACCATATATAACAACTAATAATGATGAATAAAGTGTCAAGTAAAAATCTAATATTCTTTTTGAACCTAAATCTAAAATTATTCCAGTACAAGTCACAATCCGAAATTTTAATTGTTATATTAAAATTAAAAATATTAAGAATATTATTTAGAATGTAATAAGAATCCGAGCAATCATAGTAAATATGTTTAATATCTTTAAGATGCATATTACAAAAATAACATTTATTATCATTTTGAATGTTTTTTTCTTTTTAAAAATTCTATTGTATTTAGTTTTCCATGCAGTATTAACCACATGTGGATTTTAGATTTAGGAGGAGCATTAGATTTCCAAATAAATTTAAATGAGTTGTTTATTATACCCGAAAAGTTAATAAATTTGTAAAAAGAATTAGAAGTATATTTTTTACTCTTATCCCATTCCCAACAAATAATATCATTTTCATTATCAATATTATAAAGATTTAATCTTGCATAAAGAAAATAAAGTTGTCTAAGAGTTGAACCTTCTAAAATTCTATTAAAACTAAAAATCCAAGGAGGATCATTTTTAGGAGAATAAACTTCATTGATTAAAGCAAACTTAAAGTTACAGATTTCATAAAGCTCTTTAAATTACAATTTAAGAGGTAAGGCTGAAATCCATCTATCATGCAAAAAAGAAGTACAATTCCCAGAATGAACTATTGTATTTATTCCTAAGTTAAAAATCTCATGACATTTTAAAATGTTTTTCCAAAAATTAGATATATTTTGAGATGCTGAAGAAGTAATTTGATATAAATTGCTATTTCCATTGTAGTAATATTTAGAAATGATCTCTTTCCAAATAGCATAATCATTTTTATCCTTAAACTTCCAAAGCCATTTACCTAGCAAGGATAAATTCATATTATGCAAATTAATAACTCCTAAACCACCTTCCTTTTTGGCATTACAAACAGTTTCCCAATTGACTAGACATTTTATATTATTATTAGGATTTTCCCCACTCCATAAGAAATCTCTTCTAATTTTATCAATTTTATCAATAACCCAATCTGGAAACAGATGCATGGACATCCAATAGATCGGAAGGGCAGATAAAACCGAATTAATTAAAACTAGTCTACCAGCTCTGGATAAAAACCTTCCATTCCATTTAGAAATCTTATTTTTTATTTTATCAACGATAAAAATCCAATCGTCATGTTTGAGTTTGGTAGGTCTAATAACAAAACCAAGATAGTCAAAAGGAAAGCACATAGATTTGCAATTTAGAGTATTAGCAACTAAATTTTCAACTTTTTCAAAATCATTTAAAATTAACCCGGAACTTTTGTCAAAATTTATTTTTAAACCAGATAAAAGTTCAAAACTATAAAGGATAAACTTGAGGGTTATAATATGTCTAGGAAGATGGGAAGAAAAAAGTAAGGTATCATCGGCAAATTGAAGAACCGATAAACCATTACGCGATATGTCATTGCCTACACAACCTAGAGTTCCATTATCCACTTCTCTTTTAATAATTTTAGCGAAAACGTCAGCAACTAAGTTAAATAATAAAGGCGATAAGGGATCCCCTTGCCATAAACCTCTCTTAGATTGAATTTTATTACCTAATATACCGTTAACTAAAATACTAGAGTTTCCAGTTCTAAGCAAAGTCATAATCCAAGTGATCCATCTATGACCAAAACCTCTAGCATGAAAAATATCTACAAGGAAATCCCAATCCACCGAATCGAAGGCTTTAGCAAAGTCAAGTTTTAAAATCGCGCAGGTTATGTTATTCTTACAACAGTAATTAATATATTCTTGAACAATTGCCGCACCATCAGTGATATTTCTTCGTTTAATAAAAGCCGATTGTGAAACATCAATTAAATCATTCATTCTTGTGCTAAGTCTATTAGCTAGAACTTTAGAAATGATTTTAACTGAATAGTTAATCAAAGAATAGGTCTAAAATCTTTTAAGTTTTTAGCTCCAACTTTTTTATGTAATAAAATAACATTAGCAAAATTAAATCTCCCTAATTGCAAATTACCATTATAAAAATCATTAAACATATTAACTAAGTCAAATTTTAAAACGTCCCAAAAAGTTTTATAAAATAGAATAGGAAACCCGTCCGGACCCGGGGATTTATCACTTGGAATTTCATTAATAGCTTTACTAATTTCCTCTATAGAAAAAGGGTTTTCTCGTTCAGATAAATCTATAATAGAATCTGATGGATACAGGTCTTTCCATCTAACATTGATTCTATGTTTGATTTTAGAACCAAAAATACTCTTATAATAATCAGTAAAAGCATTATTAAGATCTCTTTGATCAACTAACTCTTCGTTATTAACAATAATGGAGTTAATTGTGTTACTACATTTTCTACCATTAGCTATATTGTGGAAAAATTTAGTATTATTATCACCTTCATTTATCCATTGGATTCTGGATCTCTGCTTCCACATAACCTCCTCCTTTTCTAATATAGAATTTAGTTCATCTTTTAAATTGGCGAGAACATTACGTTCACCTAAATTTAATTGTCTAGATTCTTCAATCTTATTAATTTTAAGGATTTCATTAAGAATATTATCTTTTTTAATTTTTAAATTGCTAAAAACATTTTTGTTCCAATTTTTAAGAAAAATCCTAAGATCTCTAAGTTTTGAAACAAAAGATTTTTGCAGAATTTTCCTTATTTCTAATATTGTGGTAACTTAAAGAAATCCATTTTTCATTAATTAAGTTCACAAAATTAGATTCCAAAAGCCACATCTTTTCAAATTTAAAATTATTAATAACAATTCTATGATGCTCACAAGTGAGGATAATAGGACAATGATCGGAATGTGTACGGTAAACCGGTAACTCTACTGTTTGCACAAAAAATGGACAAACACCTCAAAGTCGTATGATTTAATAGATTTTATGTTGTTCTTAGCGATTTGGGTGATTTATGCAAATATGTGAAAAGCAGGGGCTAAACTGTAAAAGACACGTAGATTTATAGTGGTTCAGCCAGAATGTGCCTACGTCCACTTTATATGTTATTTCTCTTTTCTTGTTTAGATTACAAGTACAAAGTTTTGATACCAGTAAAAGAAAGTTGTTTGAAAGTTCTCTCCGTGCTTGAGCTCTCAAACTTGTCCCCCATTGTTGTACCCCTGCTCCTCTATTTATAGAGTGAGGCTGGGGGTAGGGGTCTTGGATGTATATAGCTGCTGGTGGGCCTGGGCTGACGCGATCTGGCCTGGTATTGTTGGTCCGGAAGGAGCTTGGTTCGGAACGTCTCGGTCCGGTGGTAGGTGGTCTGGTAGGAGCTTGGTTCGGAATGTCTCGGTCCAGTGGTAGGTGGTCCGGTAGGTGCATGGTTCGGTAGTTGGTGTTGTTGGTCCGGTTCGAGATGATTCGGTGGGAGCTTGGAGCTTGTTGGCTCGGTACCGAATGGTCCGGTAGGAGCATTGTTCGGTGGGAGCTTGGAGCTTGTTGGCTCGGTACCGAATGTTCCGGTAGGAGCATGGTTCGGTGGTGGTATAAACGTACCCAACATTTGCCCCCCAAAGTAGGGCATACGCTTAGCGTATGTCGTGCTTTGTTCCAGTTTGGACGACCACATTCGGCCCGAGAACCGAACCGGCTAGTCCGGCTATCAACCCTCCTCTATAAGTAGGAGCCATATGCCTTCGTCATACCTTACCGAACGAAAATAGCCAAGTCAAATTCTGAACTGCCGAATCAATCTTAGCTGCCGGACCAGGTAAATTTTTTTATTTTTATTTTTTGCCGAACCAGTTTTTAAGATTGAGTCTCTTTGTTCTACCGAATGAACCTAAGGACTTTTAATGTCGAACAAACTCGATACCGAACGAACTTGAAAATTTTATGTATCGAATGGACCTTATACTGAGGAAGCCAAATGAATCTTATACTGAGAATTCCGAACGAATCTATGCCGAATGAATCTATACTGAGAATGCCGAACGAATCTTATACTGAGAATGCCGAACGAATCTATGCCGAATGAATCTATACTGAGAATGCCGAACGAATCTTATACTGAGAATGCCGAATGAATCTATGCCGAATGAATCTATACTGAGAATGCCGAATGAATCTTTAGTTGGGCTTTACTGAATGAATTCGGGGATTTCGAGTGTTGAATGAACCCTTTACCGGATGGACCTTTGTACCTGAATCACCAATGAAACTCTAGATTACATAGTTTATGTGTCTTAACGATATACTTTCTTGTGTCTGCAGATAAATGTCTCAAAGAGTGGAAACCCGATCAGAGAAGAAAAGATCTCAGGATAGAGAAGAGCCTTCCTCAGTGCCCCCGGCTCAGCCAGGATCTGCCCGTCATGGGCCCACCCCGAGATCATTGGTGGATGGATACGGTCCTCAGGAACTTCTTAACTTGCCTCCTGATTGCTTCCCTAGCTCACTCAAGGGCGAGCAACTTGATGTTATATCTCACTCTTTCGGGATCGACCGAGCGTGCATGTTATTGCCGGATGTGGGAGTGATGCCGTATGATCCTCCCGAAGGATATTTTGCCTACAGCAGATACCATTGCATGTGTGGTGCCATCCCGCCTCTCAACGCCTGGGTAGTCAGCTTTCTCACATATCTAAAGGTAGCTCCATTCCAGCTTCAGCCCAACTCCTATGCCATTCTGGTGAGTCTCTTCGTCATCTTCCAGAGGAGATATGGGCGTCCTCCTTCCAACCGGGAGATCCGGTATTTGTACAACTTGAGAGGCTATAAGAAGGGGTCTCCCTACATCAGCTTGGAATCGGCCGTATCCTTTAAGCCGGTCCTAGATTTATACTCCAAGTACAGCATGTTCAAGAAGGAATGGTTCTTTGTCAGGGAAGATTCCGTTTCTATTCGGCGCTTCACCTCCGGATGTAAGTCAAAGCTTTATTTTTAATTCCCGTTCTGGTTGCAATGCTCCTTCTTATGTGTTTTTATTTTTTGCTAGCGACAGGTGGTTTTGCGGTCGTGGAGAATGATCGCCTGGTTCAGACGGCAGCAGAAATAGAAGCTATTACTGGAAGAGATAGGTCGGCTGCTTACCTGATCAGGAACGCTACACTTTTGGAGTATAACTTGATCCTTCCACAGTAGTCCGTGGTCAAGCAGAGGGACATGGCTGAAGAGAAGGCTGCCCAAGCTAAAGAAGGGGCCGAGTCGAAGAGCAATAAAAGGAGGCCCTTTCTGAAACACCCGGTTGCCGGGGGGAAGAAGCTCAAAAAGTCCGACGGTCCCTCTCCCAACACATGTCCAGATATCCCGGAGGAGGGATATGTAGAGGACACTTGGTTTTCATATCAGGAGCGGGTAAAACCGCCAAGACCTCAGATCTTCGGCACAGGCTTGAACAATACAAGCTCTCCAAAGCTTCCGCCAAGCCGAAGCCTTCTACTAACCGCCCGGGAGACATAGTCGGCTATCGTCCTCTTCTCGGAGTTATCGAAGAAGATATACAGAAGAGGAAGAGGAGTCGATCTTCGTCTGAACCTATTCTTGAACCCCCAGCCCCACTCCAGCCTATTCACGACATTACAGAGGAGGATACCGACCTTATGCCCTCACCCCATCCGTCTGAGAATCCAACCGTCATCCCAATAGATCATCCTGGCTTAGTACGCAATCCGTTTGCGGGTCATCCGGACCTGGACCCGGCATCTCATGACATCTCTTTTGATGAGGTTACTGGTGAGCACCTTCTTCCTCGCAATCCTATGGTAAGGGTGCTTGATGAGGCCAAGTCCCTGGACCTTGATTTGCTTACTACTCGGATTGTCGCTATGGGGGACGATGCTAAGGAAAATATCCACCAGGTTGCTGAGGAGACCAGGAAGTTGATGGGGCATCATGCCCGACTGGTCAAGGCCGGGGAGGAAATTGGAAGTGCCAACATAAGACTGCGGTTAGTGGTTTCCGACCAGGCCAAGCAACTCGCCGATCAGGCCATCCAGATCTCTCAGCACGAGCCCGCCTCCGGACAACTAAAGAAAACTTTGGAAGAGGCCAACCGGGCCGAACTGTAGAAAATGGAGGATATTTGCAAGGAACGGATCGATATGGCCATAGCCACGGTGGATGAGGTTCGGAAAGCGGATCTTGAGCAGATAGAGGAGTCATCTGGGAGGCTTGAGGCCATAGAGCTTGCTCAAGCCAAGTTGAAGGAGGAGATGGTGGCGATGCGGAAATCCCTTCAGGCTGACTGCTCGAGATACCAATTGGAGAGAGATGCTGCCGTTGTAAGGTTGTCGGCTTCCGAGGCCCGGACGAGGGAGCTTGAGGAGAACGAGGGGATGATGGACGAAATGCTCCAGGATATGTACTTCCGTACTTGGAAGCAAGGCAACCTCTCCTGGATGGATGATTATCCCCGGGTCATGGCTAGGGTTTATCTCCGGGCTCTGGAGGAGGCTAGGGCTGATGCGGGTAAGGAGGGTGGTGTGGCCTTCAGGATGGATGTGGTTACCGCCCAGTTTACCAAGGAGGAGAAGGTGGCGGTGAAGGAGGGCATGTGGTTGCTTGCAGCTGAGGAGGCAAGTGTGCAAGTAGAGGATGATGATCAAGATGATCAAGGAGCAGATGTTGGTAAGTCTTCCTTTCTAGTCTTTCCGTTAACTTGGTCGCTTATCACTAATGAATTCTTTCTCTGACCGGACAGGTGGGCAACAGGACAAGGATAAGACTCCGACGCAGCCGGCTCCTTGATTAGATCTGGATATCTTTTTGTAGACTTGACATTGTTGTATATGTTAGTTTCAAAACAGTAACGTAACTCTTAGGTTGTAATTATGCTACTTGTAATAAACAACGCTATTCTTGACGTGTAATTCTTTAACTTAAGTTGATTCTGTTGTTTTTTTTGAATGTTTTCGCTATTTTGACATGTTGTATGAGAAACATAGCTATGCATATTCTTGTAATTAAATTGTGTTTGATGTCAGGTTCTTGTTTAAAACATAATTTCATGACTTGCAATGTTAGCGTGAGGTGTGAATAAATTATAGTCACGTGTTTAAACATGAAAGAAGGAAATACCGCCCTTTATATTTTGCTTGTAGATGGCAGCTTTGAATGTCTTGTGAGATCGAGTATGGAATGCGGTCCAGTATCTTGCTGTGAGTATCCGCTTCCATTAGCAAATGTCTCTTGTTCTGTGTCCGGTACTTCAGGGATTGTTACAGAGGATAGGGGAAAAGTTTCTTAAATAAAGTGGAAATATGTGAAATAGTAAAACTTCCAATCACGGAAGGCCTTCGATGTGCTTAAGTTCGTGGCAAACGGGCTTTGTAGTCACTTTCCCTAGCTGTGGGTCTTGGAGACATTTGTCACCCATCTTACGCCTCCACGGGGAGTTAATTCTTTTTTACCACAGCCGCACTTAAGACACATCGGAGCCGAGATCGCGCACAGTAACTACCCGGGCCATTATGGCCCGTAATCGTGGGTATTATTCGATTTACTGTGGCCGGCTAGCGTGGGTGCCGATCGTCAACCGTGAACTACCCCTGGCTGGCCACACCTTATGTTGGGGATTATAGTCGGTTCACAGTTGCCGGCGAGCCGAACGCCGTAATGAGCTGCCTCGGCTATAGTCGGCCTTCTCGGTGGCTTATAAGCGGCTCATTACAGTTGGCTTTAAGGGCCGTCACGAGCAATGAGTTAACCCGCAGCAGAGGGATGCCGGAGCAAAAGTGTCTCATTGGCAAGGGCATAGATTCGCATAGTACCTGTTAGGTCTTGTCCAGGTGAAGTTGCGCTGTGGAGTGCTTTGAATGGAAATGCTATACGCATAAGATTTTGTTCAACGGAAAAGGATAAAGTTAATAAGCAGCCAAGATATAAAGGAACAAGTTAAAAAAGAGACAAGGTTTTTTAAAGTGGTTCGGCACGAAAATGCCTACGTCCACTGATTCTCTTTGTTATTTCACTTCATATGGGCAGTACAAGTTAAGAAAAGTATCGACGGATGTGTTGGATGTTCCATGCCCTCTGGAACACCTCTCCGTCCACTGTTGACAAAATATAAGCTCCATTGTGGATATCTTTATGAATTACATATGGTCCATCCCAGATTGGATCTAGTGCTCCGGGGCGAGGAAAGATTCGCTTGAGGACAAGATCCCCTTCTTGTAAGGTACGATGCTTGACTTTGGAGTTGTATTGTGCTGCCACTTTTTGCTTGTGGGCTTTTGCTTTAAGGACTGCATCATTTCTTCTCTCCTCAACTAGATCCAAAGACATGTGAAGGAGTTCTTCGTTCTCTTCCGGTTTATAGTGTATCCTACGGTGGGAAGGCACGATGGTTTCAACTGGGAGCATAGCCTCTGATCCGTATGCCAAAGAGAAAGGAGTATGCCCTGTTGAGGTTCTGAAAGATGTGCCATAGGCCCACATTGCTGTAGGGAGTTCATCCACCCAAGCGCCCATTGACTTTTCGATTTTCTTTTTTATTAGAGTTTTCAGAATTTTGTTGATGGCTTCGACTTGTCCGTTTGCCTGGGGATACGCTACGGATGAGAAGCTTTTGTGAATTCCGTGCTCTCGGCACCAGTTGGCGAATTCTTCGCTGTCAAACTGAAGTCCATTGTCTGATATGATTTTGAATGGGACTCCGTACCTACATAGAACATTTTTGATCAAGAAGTTAATAACTTTTGCTGAAGATACTTTATTCAGAGGTTCTGCTTCCACCCATTTGGTGAAATAGTCGACTGCCACTATAGCATATTTGGCCCCACCTCAGCCCATTGGTAGTTCGTCGATTAAGTCAATTCCCCATACTGCAAAGGGCCAAGGGCTGGTCATTTGAGTAATCTCAGTTGTTGGTAGCCGCGGAATCTTAGCAAACTTCTGGCATCTGTCACATTTTTGACAAAATCTAAGGCGTCCTTGCTCAAGGTGGGCCAGAAATATCCATATCGGAGTATCTTTTTTGCTAAAGTTTGCCCCCCGGTGTGATCTCCGCAGCTTCCTTGATGAATGTTGGATAAGATTTCCTTGGCTTCCCTTCCAGCGACACACCTTAATAAGGGGTTAGAGAATCCGCGCCGATAGAGGATGTCCTCTTGTATGGTGTAGCGGGAAGCTTTCCTCAAGATTTTCTTGACTTCGTTACGCCCGTTGGGTAGTGTGCCGCTTTGTAAGTAGCCTCGGATGGGAGTCATCCAAGTCGCTTCTTCGGTTGCAACTATCAGATTCACTTGCTCAAAACTTGGGGTCAGTTGCTTTGAGATGGCTACTGCTCCAGAAATGGCACCGTCTCTCACGCTTGCTTGCTTCGCCAATTCATCGACCTCTCAGTTCTCTTCCTGAGGGATGTGTTTGACTAAGTAGTGGTCCAATCGATTGAGAAGTAACTTGGTCTTCTTTAAATATGCTATGAGTCGTTCTTCTCGAGCTTGGAATTCTCCTAGTATTTGATTAACAATAAGTTGAGAATCGCTATGAAGACACAAAGAATTGGCTCCGATTTCTAAGGCAAGTTCTAATCCAGCTATCACTGCTTCATACTCTGCATCGTTGTTGGTGGCAGCGAACTCCAACCTTATAGCATAGTGCAGCTTATTCCCCTAGGGGTGACTATTACCACATCTGCCCCCGAGCCTTGGTCGTTTGACGCCCCATCCACGAAGAGATTCCACTTAATGTCTTCTGCTATTTCCGATTGCTCCTTACCTTCGTTGGTGGTGAATTCTGCAATGAAATCGGCCATGGCTTGTCCCTTGATGGCGGTGCGAGGGTGATAGGTGATATCATACTGACTCAGTTCAATGCACCATTTAAGTAGTCGCCCGGAAGTGTCGGGACGATGGAGTACCTGCCTCAGTGGTTGATCGGTCAGAACTTTGATGGAATGGGACTGGAAGTAGTGACGCAGTTTCCGTGACGTGATCAGTAAACAGTATGCTAGCTTCTCAAGTTTAGGATATCTGACTTCTGCCCCCGTAAACCTCTTACTTACAAAGTAAACAGGCCGCTTCGTGCGGTTGTCTTCCCTTACCAATGCAGCGCTTAGGGCGTGAGATGATACAGCAAGGTATATGTATAACTCTTCGCATTCGCTTGGAGTCGAGAGTACCGGCGGTTTCTGGAGGTGTTCGATTAAGTTAATGAAAGCGGTTAAGCATTCGTCAATCCATTCGAACTTTACTTTGTCTTTCTTCAGAGCTTCGAAGAAGGGGACACACTTGTCCATTGCTTTGGAGATGAATCGGCTTAGGGCGGCCACTTTCCCATTCAGGCTTTGCATTTCCTTTCGAGTGGAGGGTACCTTGATATCCTTTAGCGCTCGAACTTGTTCAGGGTTTGCTTCAATCCCTCTGGCATGGACGATGAATCCCAAGAACTTTCCTGATGATACTCCGAAGGAGCATTTTAGAGGATTGAGTTTCATTCCATATTGGCAAAGTACTTGAAACATCTCGCCCAGATGGCTTACGTGACCGTCGGCTTTTCTTGACTTTACCAGCATGTCATCCACATACACTTCCATAGTTTGTCCTATTAGCCTTGCAAACATCTTGTTGACGAGGCGCTGGTAGGTGGCTCCTGCGTTTTTAAGTCCGAAAGGCATTACCTTATAGTAGTATAAACCCCGGTCAGTGATGAAACTAGTGTGGTCTTGATCGGGAGCATGCATAGGAATTTGGTTATATCCTGAGTATGCGTCCATAAAAGATAAGAGTTCGTGCCCGGCTGTGCTGTCTACAAGTTGGTCGATTCGGGGAAGTGGGAAGCAATCCTTTGGGCAGGCTTCGTTTAAGTTGGAGAAGTCAATGCATGTTCACCACTTCCCATTAGCCTTCTTTACTAGTACCGGGTTGGCGATCCATTCTGGGTAGATGGCTTCTCGTATGAAGTCATTGGCAAGTAGATTCTTTACTTCTTCATCGAGGACTGCTGATCGTTCTGCCCCCATACTTCTCTTTCTTTGTTTTATGGGCGCCTTGGTAGGATCAATGTTTAGTACATGGCATGCTACGTCCGGGGAGATTCCGGTCATGTCTGCGTGTGACCATGCGAATACATCCAAGTTGTGGCGGAGAAAGTCGATGAGTTGCTCCTTCAACTCTGCTTTTAGTTGGGACCCGATTTTCAATATTTTACCCGAGTCGTGCTTGTCTACAGTTACAAATTCCATAGCCTCCGTAGGCTAGGCGGTGGCCTCCTCCTCTTTGTCCCTGGGGTGTAATTCATTGAAAGGGTAGCTGGTATATCGAAGAGGAGGGGCTTTCTTTAGTTGCTATGCTTCCAAACTTTTTGTGCAGAGGGCAACCTTTACACTTTTCCCTTTACCTTTCCTGTGGTTGTTGCGAAGTTCAGTCACATAGCAGTCTCGAGCAACGTCCTGGTCTCCTTCTACTTCCCCTACTCCATTGTCCGTTGGAAATTTCATCTTTAGGCACCATAGGGCTAGGACAATTTGGAAGTCAGACAAGGCTGGCCTTCCTAAGAAGGTGTTGTAGGCTGAGTGATTTTCTATTAGCACAAACGTCTGTTTCCGTACAACGGAGCGGGGATGGCTTCCAATTTCAACAAAGAGGTCCAGTTGCCCGAGGGGCATCTTCGCATCTCCAGTGAAACCGTGTAGTAGTTTATTGCAGGGAGATACATCCTTCATTGATAGTTTCATTTTGTCGAATGCATGTTTGAATAGGATATTTACTGATCTTCCAGTGTCTACTAGAATTCAGAAAACTTCGGCTGACCGAGCCGGGCAGAGATAACCATGGGATCCATGTGAGGGTATTGCCTTCCTTCTAGGTCACGCCTACCGAATGTGATGTCATGATTCTCTTTCCTCTTCGGGTGGCGCTCTTCTATAACAGAATTAACACAGTCTTCATTGTTTCTAAGCGAATTTCCATATCTTTCCATCTCTGCCCAGCTTCTGTCGGCGATGTGCGGTCCTCCCGAGATGGTAAGGACCACAATCTTCTCTTGACTAGAGCCGCTAGTGTTGCGGTTTCCTCTGCCGATCTCCAGTGAGGGTAGCCTTGGGTTCTCATTGGCAGGAGCTGGAGTCCTGTCCTGACCTTTTACATAGCGTTCCAGTTTCTTCCTTCTGATGTGTTCTTCAATCAAGTCCCGGAGATGATGGCACTCATTGGTATCATGCCCATGAGATTCACCTCAAAGTCGTATGATTTAATAGATTCTATGTTGTTCTTAGTGATTTGGGTGATTTATGCAAATATGTGAAAAGCAGGGGCTAAACTGTAAAAGACATGCAGATTTATAGTGGTTCAGCCAGAATGTGCCTACGTCCACTTTATATGTTATTTCTCTTTTCTTGTTTAGATTACAAGTACAAAGTTTTGATACCAGTAAAAGAAAGTTGTTTGAAAGTTCTCTCCGTGCTTGAGCTCTCAAACTTATCCCCCATTGTTGTACCCCTGCCCCTCTATTTATAGAGTGAGGCTGGGGGTAGGGGTCTTGGATGTATATAGCTGCTGGTGGGCCTGGGCTGACGCGATCTGGCCTGGTATTGTTGGTCCGGAAGGAGCTTGGTTCGGAACGTCTCGGTCCGGTGGTAGGTGGTCCGGTAGGAGCTTGGTTCGTAATGTCTCGGTCCGGTGGTAGGTGGTCCGGTAGGAGCATGGTTCGGTAGTTGGTGTTGTTGGTCCGGTTCGAGATGATTCGGTGGGAGCTTGGAGCTTGTTGGCTCGGTACCGAATGGTCCGGTAGGAGCATGGTTCGGTGGTGGTATAAACGTACCCAACATTTACCCCCCAAAGTAGGGCATACGCTTAGCGTATGTCGTGCTTTGTTCCAGTTTGGACGACCACATTCGGCCCGAGAACCGAACCGGCTGGTCCGGCTATCAACCCTCCTCTATAAGTAGGAGCCATATGCCTTCGTCATACCTTACCGAACGAAAATAGCCGAGTCGAATTCTGAACTGCCGAATCAATCTTAGCTGCCGGACTAGGTAAATTTTTTTTTTGCCGAACCAGTTTTTAAGATTGAGTCTCTTTGTTCTACCGAATGAACCTAAGGACTTTTAATGCCGAACGAACTCGATACCGAACGAACTTGAAAATTTTCTGTATCGAATGGACCATATACTGAGGAAGCCAAATGAATCTTATACTGAGAATGCCGAAAGAATCTATGCCGGATGAATCTATACTGAGAATGCCGAACGAATCTTATACTGAGAATGCCGAATGAATCTATGCCGAATGAATCTATACTGAGAATGCCGAATGAATCTTTAGTTGGGCTTTACTGAATGAATTCGGGGATTCCGAGTGTTGAATGAACCCTTTACCGGATGGACCTTTGTACCTGAATCACCAGTGAAACTCTAGATTACATAGTTTATGTGTCTTAACGATATACTTTCTTGTGTCTGCAGATAAATGTCTCAAAGAGTGGAAACCCGATCAGAGAAGAAAAGATCTCAGGATAGAGAAGAGCCTTCCTCAGTGCCCCCGGCTCAGCCAGGATCTGCCCGTCATGGGCCTACCCCGAGATCATTGGTGGATGGATACGGTCCTCAGGAATTTCTTAACTTGCCTCTTGATTGCTTCCCTAGCTCACTCAAGGGCGAGCAACTTGATGTTATATCTCGCTCTTTCGGGATCGACCAAGCGCGCATGTTATTGCCGGATGCGGGAGTGATGCCGTATGATCCTTCCGAAGGATATTTTGCCTACAGCAGATACCATTGCATGTGTGGTGCCATCCCGCCTCTCAACGCCTAGGTAGTCAGCTTTCTCACATATCTAAAGGTAGCTCCATTCCAGCTTCAGCCCAACTCCTATGCCATTCTGGTGAGCCTCTTCGTCATCTTCCAGAGGATATATGGGCGTCCTCCTTCCAACCGGGAGATCCGGTATTTGTACAACTTGAGAGGCTATAAGAAGGGGTCTCCCTACATCAGCTTGGAATCGGCCGTATCCTTTAAGTCGGTCCTGGATTTATACTCCAAGTACAGCATGTTCAAGAAGGAATGGTTCTTTGTCAGGGATGATTCCGTTTTTATTCGGCGCTTCACCTCCGGATGTAAGTCAAAGCTTTATTTTTAATTCCCGTTCTGGTTGCAATGCTCCTTCTTATGTGTTTTTATTTTTTGCTAGCGACAGGTGGTTTTGCGATTGTGGAGAATGATCGCCTGGTTCAGACGGCAGCAGAAATAGAAGCTATTACTGGAAGAGATAGGTCGGCTGCTTACCTGATCAGGAACGCTACACTTTTGGAGTACAACTTGATCCTTCCACAGCAGTCCGTGGTCAAGCAGAGGGACACGGCTGAAGAGAAGGCTGCCCAAGCTAAAGAAGGGGCCGAGTCGAAGAGCAGTAAAAGGAGGCCCTTTCCGAAACACCTGGTTGCCGGGGGGAAGAAGCTCAAAAAGTCTGACTGTCCCTCTCCCAGCACATGTCCAGATATCCCGGAGGAGGGAGATGTGGAGGAGGAGCAAGGAAAAGATGGAGGAGAAGGCGCTGGAGGTGGCGACGGTGTCGGGGCTTTGTCTTCTGAGCAAGTATGCGAGATGCAAGAGTGGACGGATGACGCTTTCCGCCAAGCCTTCGAAGGTTTGGAGGGGACGGAGAAGTCCAAGAAAGCCGATAAAGTTGGGACTGGCGTCGATTTATCTTCCGGGAGTGCCTCTACTGAAGCAACTTCGGCGGTTCAAGGTGAATTTCTCTTTACTCTTTTAATTCTTGAATGATGGCTCAATACATGTTGGTGACACTTGGTTTTCATATCAAGAGCGGGTAAAACGGCCAAGACCTCAGATCTTCGGCACAGGCTTGAACAATACAAGCTCTCCAAAGCTTCCTCCAAGCCGAAGCCTTCTACTAACCGCCTGGGAGACATAGTCGGCTATCGTCCTCTTCTCGGAGTTATCGAAGAAGATATACAGAAGAGGAAGAGGGGTCGATCTTCGTCTGAACCTCTTCTTGAACCCCCAGCCCCACTCCAGCCAATTCACGACATTACAAAGGAGGATACCGAGCTTATGCCCTCCCCCATCCGTCTGAGAATCCAACCGTCATCCCAATAGATCATCCTGGCTTAGTACGCAATCTGTTTGCGGGTCATCCGGACCTGGACCCGGCATCTCATGACATCTCTTTTGATGAGGTTACTAGTGAGCACCTTCTTCCTCGCAATCCTATGGTAAGGGTGCTTGATGAGGCCAAGTCCCTGGACCTATATTTGCTTACTACTCGGATTGTCGCTATGGGGGATGAAGCTAAGGCAAATATCGACCGGGTTGCTGAGGAGACCAGGAAGTTGATGGGGCATCATGCCCGACTGGTCAAGGCCGGGGAGGAAATTGGAAGTGCCAACGTAAGACCGTGGTTAGTGGTTTCCGACTAGGCCAAGCAACTCGCCGATCAGGCCATCCAGATCTCTCAACACGAGGCCACCTCTGGACGACTAAAGAAAACTATGGAAGAGGCCAGCCGGGCCGAACTGCGGAAAATGGAGGCTATTTGCAAGGAACAGATCGATATGGCCATTGCCACGGTGGATGAGGTTCGGAAAGCGGATCTTGAGCAGATAGAGGAGTCATCTGGGAGGCTTGAGGCCGCAGAGCTTGCTCAAGCCAAGTTGAAGGAGGAGATGGAGGCGATGCGGAAATCCCTTCAGGCTGACTGCTCGAGATACCAATTGGAGAGAGATGCTGCCGTTGTAAGGTTGTCGGCTTCCGAGGCCCGGACGAGGGAGCTTGAGGAGAACGAGGGGATGATGGACGAAATGCTCCAAGATATGTACTTCCGTACTTGGAAGCAGGGCAACCTCTCCTGGATGGATGATTATCCCCGGGTCATGGCTAGGGTTTATCTCCGGGCTCTGGAGGAGGCTAGGGCTGATGCGGATAAGGAGGGTGGTGTGGCCTTCAGGATGAATGTGGTTACCGCCCAGTTTACCAAGGAGGAGAAGGTGGCGGTGAAGGAGGGCATGCGGTTTCTTGCAGCTGAGGAGGCAGGTGTGCAAGTAGCGGATGATGATCAAGATGATCAAGGAGCAGATGTTGGTAAGTCTTCCTTTCTAGTCTTTCCGTTAACTTGGTCGCTTATCACTAATGAATTCTTTCTCTGACCGAACAGGTGGGCAACAAGACAAGGATAAGACTCCGATGCAGCCGGCTCCTTGATTAGACCTGGATATCTTTTTGTAGACTTGACATTGTTGTATATGTTAGTTTCAAAACAGTAACGTAACTCTTAGGTTGTAATTATGCTACTTGTAATAAACAACGCTATTCTTGACGTGTAATTCTTTAACTTAAGCTGATTCTGTCGTTTTTTTTGAATGTTTTCGCTATTTTGACATGTTCTATGAGAAATATAGCTATGCATATTCTTGTAATTAAATTGTGTTTGATGTCAGGTTCTTGTTTAAAACATAATTTCATGACTTGCAATGTTAGCGTGAGGTGTGAATAAATTATAGTCACGTGTTTACACATGAAAGAAGGAAATACCGCCCTTTATATTTTGCTTGTAGATGGAAGCTTTGAATGTCTTGTGAGACCGAGTATGGAATGCGGTCTAGTATCTTGCTGTGAGTATTCGCTTCCATTAGCGAATGTCTCTTGTTCTGTGTCCTGTACTTCAGGGATTGTTACAGAGGATAGGGGAAAAGTTTCTTAAATAAAGTTGAAATATGTGAAATAGTAAAACTCCCAATCACGGAAGGCCTTCGATGTGCTTAAGTTCGTGGCAAACGGGTTTTGTAGTCACTTTCCCTGGCCGTGGGTCTTGGAGACATTTGTCACCCATCTTACGCCTCCGCGGGGAGTTAATTCTTTTTTACCACAGCCGCACTTAAGACACATCGGAGCCGAGATCGCGCACAGTAACTACCCGGGCCATTATGGCCTGTAATCGTGGGTATTATTCGATTTACTATGGCCGGCTAGCGTGGGTGCCGATCGTCAACCATGAACTGCCCCTGGCTGGCCACACCTTATGTTGGGGCTTATAGTCAGTTCACAGTTGCCGGCGAGCCGAACGCCGTAATGATCTGCCTCGGCTATAGTTGGCCTTCTCGGTGGCTTATAATCGGCTCATTACAGTTGGCTTTAAGGGGCGTCGCGAGCAATGAGTTAACCCACAGCAGAGGGATGCCGGAGCAAAAGTGTCTCATTGGCTAGGGCATAGATTCGCATAGTACCTGTTAGGTCTTGTCCAGGTGAAGTTGCGCTGTGGAGTGCTTTGAATGGAAATGCTATACGCATAAGATTTTGTTCAACGGAAAAGGATAAAGTTAACAAGAAGCCAAGATATAAAGGAACAAGTTAAAAAAGAGACAAGGTTTTTTAAAGTGGTTCGGCACGAAAATGCCTACGTCCACTGATTCTCTTTGTTAATTCACTTCATATGGGCAGTACAAGTTAAGAAAAGTATCGACGGAGGTGTTGGATGTTCCACGCCCTCTGGAATACCTCTCCGTCCACTGTTGACAAAATATAAGCTCCATTGTGGAGATCTTTATGAATTACATATGGTCCATCCCAGATTGGATCTAGTGCTCCGGGGCGAGGGAAGATTCGCTTGAGGACAAGATCCCCTTCTTGAAAGGTACGATGCTTGACTTTGGAGTTGTATTGTGCTGCCACTTTTTGCTTGTGCGCTGCTGCTTTAAGGACTGCATCAGTTCTTCTCTCCTCAACTAGATCCAAAGACATGTGAAGGAGTTCTTCGTTCTCTTCTGGGTTATAGTGGATCCTACGGTGGGAAGGCACGATGGTTTCAACTTGGAGCATAGCCTCCGATCCGTAAAACAAAGAAAGAGAAGTATGGGGCAGAACGATCAGCAGCCCTCGATGAAGAAGTAAAGAATCTACTTGCCAATGACTTCATACGAGAAGCCATCTACCCAGAATGGATCGCCAACCCGGTATTAGTAAGGAAGGCTAATGGGAAGTGGCAAACATGCATTGACTTCTCCAACTTAAACGACGCCTGCCCAAAGGATTGCTTCCCACTTCCCTGAATCGACCAACTTGTAGACAGCTTCCCACTTCCAAAGGATTTCTCTTTACTCTTTTAATTCTTGAATGATGGCTCAATACATGTTGGTGACACTTGGTTTTCATATCAGGAGCGGGTAAAACGGCCAAGACCTCAGATCTTCGGCACAGGCTTGAACAATACAAGCTCTCCAAAGCTTCCGCCAAGCCGAAGCCTTCTACTAACCGCCCGGGAGACATAGTCGGCTATCGTCCTCTTCTCGGAGTTATCGAAGAAGATATATAGAAGAGGAAGAGGAGTCGATATTCGTCTGAACCCCTTCTTGAACCCCCGGCCCCACTCCAGCCTATTCACGACATTACAGAGGAGGATACCGAGCTTATGCCCTCCCCCCATCCGTCTGAGAATCCAACCGTCATCCCAATATATCATCATGGCTTAGTACGCAATCCGTTTGCGGGTCATCCGGACCTGGACCCGGCATCTCATGACATCTCTTTTGATGAGGTTACTGGTGAAAACCTTCTTTCTCGCAATCCTATGGTAAGGGTGCTTGATGAGGCCAAGTCCTTGGACCTTGATTTGCTTACTACTCGGATTGTCGCTATGGGGGATGAAGCTAAGGCAAATATCGACCGGGTTGCTGAGAAGACCAAGAAGTTGATGGGGCATCATGTCCGACTAGTCAAGGCTGGGGAGGAAATTGGAAGTTCTAACATAAGACTGCGGTTAGTGGTTTCCGACCAAGCCAAGCAACTCGCCGATCAGGCCATCCAGATCTCTCAGCACGAGGCTGCCTCCGGACGACTAAAGAAAACTATGGAAGAGGCCAGCCGGGCCGAACTGCAGAAAATGGAGGCTATTTGCAAGGAACGGATCGATATGGCCATTGCCACGGTGGATGAGGTTCAGAAAGTGGATCTTGAGCAGATAGAGGAGTCATCTGGGAGGCTTAGGCCGCAGAGCTTGCTCAAGCCAAGTTGAAGGAGGAGATGGGGGCGATGCGAAAATCCCTTCAGGCTGACTGCTCGAGATACCAATTGGAGAGAGATGCTGCCGTTGTAAGGTTGTCGGCTTCCGAGGCCCGGACGAGGGAGCTTGAGAAGAACGAGGGGATGATGGACGAAATGCTCCAGGATATGTAATTCCGTACTTGGAAGCAGGGCAACCTCTCCTGGATGGATGATTATCCCCGGGTCATGGCTAGGGTTTATCTTTGGGCTCTGGAGGAGGCTAGGGATGATGCGGATAAGGAGGGTGGTGTGGCCTTCAGGATGGATGTGGTTACCGCCCAGTTTACCAAGGAGGAGAAGGTGGCGGTGAAGGAGGGCATGCGGTTGCTTGCAGCTGAGGAGGCAGGTGTGCAAGTAGAGGATGATGATCAAGATGATCAAGGAGCGGATGTTGGTAAGTCTTCCTTTCTAGTCTTTCCGTTAACTTGGTCGCTTATCACTAATGAATTCTTTCTCTGACTGGACAGGTGGGCAACAAGACAAGGATAAGACTCCGACGCAGCCGGCTCCTTGATTAGACCTGGATATCTTTTTAGAGACTTGACATTGTTGTATATGTTAGTTTCAAAACAGTAACGTAACTCTTAGGTTGTAATTATGCTACTTGTAATAAACAACGCTATTCTTGACGTGTAATTCTTTAACTTAAGCTGATTCTGTCGTTTTTTTTGAATGTTTTCGCTATTTTGACATGTTCTATGAGAAATATAGCTATGCATATTCTTGTAATTAAATTGTGTTTGATGTCAGGTTCTTGTTTAAAACATAATTTCATGACTTGCAATGTTAACGTGAGGTGTGAATAAATTATAGTCACGTGCTTACACATCAAAGAAGGAAATACCGCCCTTTATATTTTGCTTGTAGATGGCAGCTTTGAATGTCTTGTGAGACCGAGTATGGAATGCGGTCCAGTATCTTGCTGTGAGTATCCGCTTCCATTAGCGAATGTCTCTTGTTCTGTGTCATGTACTTCAGGGATTGTTATAGAGGATAGGGGAAAAGTTTCTTAAATAAAGTTGAAATATGTGAAATAGTAAAACTTCCAATCGCGGAAGGCCTTCGATGTGCTTAAGTTCGTGGCAAACGGGCTTTGTAGTCACTTTCCCTAGCTGTGGGTCTTGGAGACATTTGTCACACATCTTACGCCTCCGCGGGGAGTTAATTCTTTTTTACCACAGCCGCACTTAAGACACATCGGAGCCGAGATCGCGCACAGTAACTACCCGGGCCATTATGGCCCGTAATCGTGGGTATTATTCGATTTACTGTGGCCGGCTAGCGTGGGTGCCGATCGTCAACCGTGAACTGCCCCTGGCTGGCCACACCTTATGTTGGGGCTTATAGTCGGTTCACAGTTGCCGGCGAGACGAACGCCGTAATGAGCTGCCTCGGCTATAGTCGGCCTTCTCGGTGGCTTATAATCAGCTCATTACAGTTGGCTTTAAGGGCCGTCGCGAGCAATGAGTTAACCCGCAGTAGAGGGATGCCGGAGCAAAAGTGTCTCATTGGCGAGGGCATAGATTCGCATAGTACCTGTTAGGTCTTGTCCAGGTGAAGTTGCGCTGTGGAGTGCTTTGAATGGAAATGCTATACGCATAAGATTTTGTTCAACGGAAAAGGATAAAGTTAACAAGCAGCCAAGATATAAAGGAACAAGTTAAAAAAGAGACAAGGTATTTTAAAGTGGTTCGGCACGAAAATGCCTACGTCCACTGATTCTCTTTGTTAATTCACTTCATATGGGCAGTACAAGTTAAGAAAAGTATCGACGGAGGTGTTGGATGTTCCATGCCCTCTGGAACACCTCTCCGTCCACTGTTGACCAAATATAAGCTCCATTGTGGATATCTTTATGAATTACATATGGTCCATCCTAGATTGGATCTAGTGCTCCGGGGCGAGGGAAGATTCGCTTGAGGACAAGATCCCCTTCTTGTAAGGTACGATGCTTGACTTTGGAGTTGTATTATGCTGCCACTTTTTGCTTGTGCGCTGCTGCTTTAAGGACTGCATCAGTTCTTCTCTCCTCAACTAGATCCAAAGACATGTGAAGGAGTTCTTCGTTCTCTTCTGGGTTATAGTGGATCCTACGGTGGGAAGACACGATGGTTTCAACTGGGAGCATAGCCTCTGATCCGTAAAACAAAGAAATAGAAATATGGGGGAAGAACGATCAGCAGCCCTCGATGAAGAAGTAAAGAATCTACTTGCCAATGACTTCATACGAGAAGCCATCTACCCAGAATGGATCGCCAACCCGGTACTAGTAAAGAAGGCTAATGGGAAGTGGCGAACATGCATTGACTTCTCCAACTTAAACGACACCTGCCCAAAGGATTGCTTCCCACTTCCCCGAATCGACCAACCTGTAGACAGCTTCCCACTTCCAAAGGATTTCTCTTTACTCTTTTAATTCTTGAATGATGGCTCAATACATGTTGGTGACACTTGGTTTTCATATCAGGAGCGGGTAAAACGGCCAAGACCTCAGATCTTCGGCACAGGCTTGAACAATACAAGCTCTCCAAAGCTTCCGCCAAGCAGAAGCCTTCTACTAACCGCCCGGGAGACATAGTCGGCTATCGTCCTCTTCTTGGAGTTATCGAAGAAGATATACAGAAGAGGAAGAGGAGTCGATCTTCGTCTGAACCTCTTCTTGAACCCCCGGCCCCACTCCAGCCTATTCACGACATTACAGAGGAGGATACCGAGCTTATGCCCTCCCCTCATCCGTCTGAGAATCCAACCGTCATCCCAATAGATCATCCTGGCTTAGTACGCAATCCGTTTGCGGGTCATCCGGACCTGGACCCGGCATCTCATGACATCTCTTTTGATGAGGTTACTGGTGAGCACCTTCTTCCTCGCAATCCTATGGTAAGGGTACTTGATGAGGCCAAGTCCCTGGACCTTGATTTGCTTACTACTCGGATTGTCGCTATGGGGGACTAAGCTAAGGCAAATGTCGACCGGGTTGCTGAGGAGACCAGGAAGTTGATGGGGCATCATGCCCGACTGGTCAAGGCCGGGGAGGAAATTGGAAGTGCCAACATAAGACGGCGGTTAGTGGTTTCCGACCAGGCCAAGCAACTCGCCGATCAGGCCATCCAGATCTCTCAGCACGAGGCCGCCTCCGGACGACTAAAGAAAACTATGGAAGAGGCCAGCCGGGCCGAACTGCGGAAAATGGAGGCTAGTTGCAAGGAGCGGATCGATATGGCCATTGCCACGGTGGATGAGGTTCGGAAAGCGGATCTTGAGCAGATAGAGGAGTCATCTGGGAGGCTTGAGGCCGTAGAGCTTGCTCAAGCCAAGTTGAAGGAGGAGATGGAGGCGATGCGAAAATCCCTTCAGGCTGACTGCTCGAGTTACCAATTGTAGAGAGATGCTGCCGTTGTAAGGTTGTTGGCTTTCGAGGCCTGGACGAGGGAGCTTGAGGAGAACGAGGGGATGATGGACGAAATGCTCCCGGATATGTACTTCTGTACTTGGAAGCAGGGAAACCTCTCCTGGATGGATGATTATCCCTGGGTCATGGCTAGGGTTTATCTCCGGGCTCTGGAGGAGGCTAGGTCTGATGCGGATAAGGAGGGTGGTGTGGCCTTCAGGATGGATGTGGTTACCGTCCAGTTTACCAAGGAGGAGAAGGTGGCGGTGAAGGAGGGCATGCGGTAGCTTGCAGCTGAGGAGGCAGGTGTGCAAGTAGAGGATGATGATCAAGATGATCAAGGAGCAGATGTTGGTAAGTCTTCCTTTCTAGTCTTTCCGTTAACTTGGTCGCTTATCACTAATGAATTCTTTCTCTGACCGGATAGGTGGGCAACAGGACAAGGATAAGACTCCGACACAGCCGGCTCCTTGATTAGACCTGGATATCTTTTTGTAGACTTGACATTGTTGTATATGTTAGTTTCAAAACAGTAACGTAACTCTTAGGTTGTAATTATGCTACTTGTAATAAACAACGCTATTCTTGACGTGTAATTCTTTAACTTAAGCTGATTCTGTCGTTTTTTTTTGAATGTTTTCACTATTTTGACATGTTGTATGAGAAATATAGCTATGCATATTCTTGTAATTAAATTGTGTTTGATGTCAGGTTCTTGTTTAAAACATAATTTCATGACTTGCAATGTTAGCGTGAGGTGTGAATAAATTATAGTCACGTGTTTACACATGAAAGAAGGAAATACCGCCCTTTATATTTTGCTTGTAGATGGCAGCTTTGAATGTCTTGTGAGACCGAGTATGGAATGCGGTCCAGTATCTTGCTGTGAGTATCCGCTTCCATTAGCGAATGTCTCTTGTTCTGTGTCATGTACTTCAGGGATTGTTACAGAGGATAGGGGAAAAGTTTCTTAAATAAAGTTGAAATATGTGAAATTGTAAAACTTCCAATCACGGAAGGCCTTCGATGTACTTAAGTTTGTGGCAAACGGGCTTTGTAGTCACTTTCCCTAGCTGTGGGTCTTGGAGACATTTGTCACCCATCTTACGCCTCCGCGGGGAGTTAATTCTTTTTTACCACAGCCGCACTTAAGACACATCGGAGTCGAGATCGCGCACAGTAACTACCCGGGCCATTATGGCCCGTAATCGTGGGTATTATTCGATTTACTGTGGCCGGCTAGCGTGGGTGCCGATCGTCAACCGTGAACTGCCCCTGGCTGGCCACACCTTATGTTGGGGCTTATAGTCGGTTCACAGTTGCCGGCGAGACGAACGCCGTAATGAGCTGCCTCGGCTATAGTCGGCCTTCTCAGTGGCTTATAATCGGCTCATTACAGTTGGCTTTACGGGCCGTCGCGAGCAATGAGTTAACCCGCAGTAGAGGGATGCCGGAGCAAAAGTGTCTCATTGGCGAGGGCATAGATTCGCATAGTACCTGTTAGGTCTTGTCCAGGTGAAGTTGCGTTGTGGAGTGCTTTGAATGGAAATGCTATATGCATAAGATTTTGTTCAACGGAAAAGGATAAAGTTAACAAGCAGCCAAGATATAAAGGAACAAGTTAAAAAAGAGACAAGGTTTTTTAAAGTGGTTCGGCACGAAAATGCCTACGTCCACTGATTCTCTTTGTTAATTCACTTCATATGGGCAGTACAAGTTAAGAAAAGTATCGACGGAGGTGTTGGATGTTCCATGCCCTCTGGAACACCTCTCCGTCCACTGTTGACCAAATATAAGCTCCATTGTGGATATCTTTATGAATTACATATGGTCCATCCTAGATTGGATCTAGTGCTCCAGGGCGAGGGAAGATTCGCTTGAGGACAAGATCCCCTTCTTGTAAGGTACGATGCTTGACTTTGGAGTTGTATTGTGCTGCCACTTTTTGCTTGTGGGCTGCTGCTTTAAGGACTGCATCAGTTCTTCTCTCCTCAACTAGATCCAAAGACATGTGAAGGAGTTCTTCGTTCTCTTCTGGGTTATAGATGATCCTACGGTGGGAAGGCATGATGGTTTCAACTGGGAGCATAGCCTCTGATCCGTAAAACAAAGAAATAGAAATATGGGGGAAGAACGATCAGCAGCCCTCGATGAAGAAGTAAAGAATCTACTTGCCAATGACTTCATACGAGAAGCCATCTACCCAGAATGGATCGCCAACCCGGTACTAGTAAAGAAGGCTAATGGGAAGTGGCGAACATGCATTGACTTCTCCAACTTAAACGATGCCTGCCCAAAGGATTGCTTCCCACTTCCCCGAATCGACCAACCTGTAGACAGCTTCCCACTTCCAAAGGATTTCTCTTTACTCTTTTAATTCTTGAATGATGGCTCAATACATGTTGGTGACACTTGGTTTTCATATCAGGAGCGGGTAAAACGGCCAAGACCTTAGATCTTCGGCACAGGCTTGAACAATACAAGCTCTCCAAAGCTTCCGCCAAGCAGAAGCCTTCTACTAACCGCCCGGGAGACATAGTCGGCTATCGTCCTCTTCTTGGAGTTATCGAAGAAGATATACAGAAGAGGAAGAGGAGTCGATCTTCGTCTGAACCTCTTCTTGAACCCCCGGCCCCACTCCAGCCTATTCACGACATTACAGAGGAGGATACCGAGCTTATGCCCTCCCCTCATCCGTTTGAGAATCCAACCGTCATCCCAATAGATCATCCTGGCTTAGTACGCAATCCGTTTGCGGGTCATCCGGACCTGGACCCGGCATCTCATGACATCTCTTTTGATGAGGTTAATTGTGAGCACCTTCTTCCTCGCAATCCTATGGTAAGGGTGCTTGATGAGGCCAAGTCCCTGGACCTTGATTTGCTTACTACTCGGATTGTCGCTATGGGGGACGAAGCTAAGGCAAATGTCGACCGGGTTGCTGAGGAGACCAGGAAGTTGATGGGGCATCATGCCCGACTGGTCAAGGCCGGGGAGGAAATTGGAAGTGCCAACATAAGACTGCGGTTAGTGGTTTCCGACCAGGCCAAACAACTCGCCGATCAGGCCATCCAGATCTCTCAGCACGAGGCCGCCTCCGGACGACTAAAGAAAACTATGGAAGAGGCCAGCCGGGTCGAACTGCGGAAAATGGAGGCTATTTGCAAGGAGCGGATCGATATGGCCATTGCCACGGTGGATGAGGTTCGGAAAGCGGATCTTGAGCAGATAGAGGAGTCATCTGGGAGGCTTGAGGCCGTAGAGCTTGCTCAAGCCAAGTTGAAGGAGGAGATGGAGGCGATGCGAAAATCCCTTCAGGCTGACTGCTCGAGTTACCAATTGTAGAGAGATGCTGCCGTTGTAAGGTTGTCGGCTTTCGAGGCCTGGACGAGGGAGCTTGAGGAGAACGAGGGGATGATGGACGAAATGCTCCAGGATATGTACTTCCGTACTTGGAAGCAGGGAAACCTCTCCTGGATGGATGATTATCCCCGGGTCATGGCTAGGGTTTATCTCCGGGCTCTGGAGGAGGCTAGGGCTGATGCGGATAAGGAGGGTGGTGTGGCCTTCAGGATGGATGTGGTTACCGTCCAGTTTACCAAGGAGGAGAAGGTGGCGGTGAAGGAGGGCATGCGGTAGCTTGCAGCTGAGGAGGCAGGTGTGCAAGTAGAGGATGATGATCAAGATGATCAAGGAGCAGATGTTGGTAAGTCTTCCTTTCTAGTCTTTCCGTTAACTTGGTCGCTTATCACTAATGAATTCTTTCTCTGACCGGATAGGTGGGCAACAGGACAAGGATAAGACTCCGACACAGCCGGCTCCTTGATTAGACCTGGATATCTTTTGTAGACTTGACATTGTTGTATATGTTAGTTTCAAAACAGTAACGTAACTCTTAGGTTGTAATTATGCTACTTGTAATAAACAACGCTATTCTTGACGTGTAATTCTTTAACTTAAGCTGATTCTGTCGTTTTTTTTGAATGTTTTCACTATTTTGACATGTTGTATGAGAAATATAGCTATGCATATTCTTATAATTAAATTGTGTTTGATGTCAGGTTCTTGTTTAAAACATAATTTCATGACTTGCAATGTTAGCGTGAGGTGCGAATAAATTATAGTCACGTGTTTACACATGAAAGAAGGAAATACCGCCCTTTATATTTTGCTTGTAGATGGCAGCTTTGAATGTCTTGTGAGACCGAGTATGGAATGCGGTCCAGTATCTTGCTGTGAGTATCCGCTTCCATTAGCGAATGTCTCTTGTTCTGTGTCATGTACTTCAGGGATTGTTACAGAGGATAGGGGAAAAGTTTCTTAAATAAAGTTGAAATATGTGAAATTGTAAAACTTCCAATCACGGAAGGCCTTCGATGTGCTTAAGTTCGTGGCAAACGGGCTTTGTAGTCACTTTCCCTAGCTGTGGGTCTTGGAGACATTTGTCACCCATCTTACGCCTCCGCGGGGAGTTAATTCTTTTTTACCACAGCCGCACTTAAGACACATCGGAGCCGAGATCGCGCACAGTAACTAGCCGGGCCATTATGGCCCGTAATCGTGGGTATTATTCGATTTACTGTGGCTGGCTAGCGTGGGTGCTGATCGTCAACCGTGAACTGCCCCTGGCTGGCCACACCTTATGTTGGGGCTTATAGTCGGTTCACAGTTGCCGGCGAGCCGAACGCCATAATGAGCTGCCTCGGCTATAGTCGGCCTTCTCGGTGGCTTATAATCGGCTCATTACAGTTGGCTTTAAGGGCCGTCGCGAGCAATGAGTTAACCCGCAGCAGAGGGATGCCGGAGCAAAAGTGTCTCATTGGCGAGGGCATAGATTCACATAGTACCTGTTAGGTCTTGTCCAGGTGAAGTTGCGCTGTAGAGTGCTTTGAATGGAAATGCTATACGCATAAGATTTTGTTCAACGGAAAAGGATAAAGTTAACAAGCAGCCAAGATATAAAGGAACAAGTTAAAAAAGAGACAAGGTTTTTTAAAGTGGTTCGACACGAAAATGCCTACGTCCACTGATTCTCTTTGTTAATTCACTTCATATGGGCAGTACAAGTTAAGAAAAGTATCGACGGAGGTGTTGGATGTTCCATGCCCTCTGGAACACCTCTCCGTCCACTGTTGACAAAATATAAGCTCCATTGTGGAGATCTTTATGAATTACATATGGTCCATCCCAGATTGGATCTAGTGCTCCGGGGCGAGGGAAGATTCGCTTGAGGACAAGATCCCCTTCTTGTAAGCTACGATGCTTGACTTTGGAGTTGTATTGTGCTGCCACTTTTTGCTTGTGGGCTGCTGCTTTAAGGATTGCATCAATTCTTCTCTCCTCAACTAGATCCAAAGACATGTGAAGAAGTTCTTCGTTCTCTTCTGGGTTATAGTGGATCCTACGGTGGGAAGGCACGATGGTTTCAACTGGGAGCATAGCCTCTGATCCGTAAAACAAAGAAATTGAAGTATGGGGGCAGAATGATCAGCAGCTCTCGATGAAGAAGTAAAGAATCTACTTGCCAATAACTTCATACGAGAAGCCATCTACCCAGAATGGATCGCCAACCCGGTACTAGTAAAGAAGGCTAATGGGAAGTGGCAAACATGCATTGACTTCTCCAACTTAAAAGACGCTTGCCGAAAGGATTGCTTCCCACTTCCCCGAATCGACCAACTTGTAGACAGCTTCCCACTTCTAAAGGATTTCTCTTTACTCTTTTAATTCTTGAATGATGGCTCAATACATGTTGGTCACACTTGGTTTTCATATCAGGAGCGGGTAAAACAGCCAAGACCTCAGATCTTCAGCATAGGCTTGAACAATACAAGCTCTCCAAAGCTTCCGCCAAGCCAAAGCCTTCTACTAACCGCCCGGGAGACATAGTCGGCTATCGTCCTCTTCTTGGAGTTATCGAAGAAGATATACAGAAGAGGAAGAGGAGTCGATCTTCGTCTGAACCTCTTCTTGAACCCCCGGCCCCACTCCAGCCTATTCACGACATTACAGAGGAGGATACCGAGCTTATGCCCTCCCCTCATCCGTCTGAGAATCCAACCGTCATCCCAATAGATCATCCTGGCTTAGTACGCAATCCGTTTGCGGGTCATCCGGACCTGGACCCGGCATCTCATGACATCTCTTTTGATGAGGTTACTGGTGAGCACCTTCTTCCTCGCAATCCTATGGTAAGGGTGCTTGATGAGGCCAAGTCCCTGGACCTTGATTTGCTTACTACTCGGATTGTCGCTATGGGGGACGAAGCTAAGGCAAATGTCGACCGGGTTGTTGAGGAGACCAGGAAGTTGATGGGGCATCATGCCCGACTGGTCAAGGCCGGGGAGGAAATTGGAAGTGCCAACATAAGACTGCGGTTAGTGGTTTCCGACCAGGCCAAGCAACTCGCCGATCAGGCCATCCAGAACTCTCAGCACGAGGCCGCCTCCGGACGACTAAAGAAAACTATGGAAGAGGCCAGCCGGGCCGAACTGCGGAAAACGGAGGCTATTTGCAAGGAACGGATCTATATGGCCATTGCCATGGTGGATGAGGTTTGGAAAGCGGATCTTGAGCAGATAGAGGAGTCATCTGGGAGGCTTGAGGCCGTAGAGCTTGCTCAAGCCAAGTTGAAGGAGGAGATGGAGGCGATGCGAAAATCCCTTCAGGCTGACTGCTCGAGATACCAATTGTAGAGAGATGCTACCGTTGTAAGGTTGTCGGCTTCCGAGGCCTGGACGAGGGAGCTTGAGGAGAACGAGGGGATGATGGACGAAATGCTCCAGGATATGTACTTCCGTACTTGGAAGCAGGGAAACCTCTCCTGGATGGATGATTATCCCCGGGTCATGGCTAGGGTTTATCTCCGGGCTCTGGAGGAGGCTAGGGCTGATGCGGATAAGGAGGGTGGTGTGGCCTTCAGGATGGATGTGGTTACTGTCCAGTATACCAAGGAGGAGAAGGTGGCGGTGAAGGAGGGCATGCGGTTGATTGCAGCTGAGGAGGCAGGTGTGCAAGTAGAGGATGATGATCAAGATGATCAAGGAGCAGATGTTGGTAAGTCTTCCTTTCTAGTCTTTCCATTAACTTGGTCGCTTATCACTAATGAATTCTTTCTCTGACCGGACAGGTGGGCAACAGGACAAGGATAAGACTCCGACGCAGCCGGCTCCTTGATTAGACCTGGATATCTTTTTGTAGACTTGACATTGTTGTATATGTTAGTTTCAAAAAAGTAACGTAACTCTTAGGTTGTAATTATGCTACTTGTAATAAACAACGCTATTCTTGACGTGTAATTCTTTAACTTAAGCTGATTCTGTCGTTTTTTTGAATGTTTTCGCTATTTTGACATGTTGTAGTAGAAATATAGCTATGCATATTCTTGTAATTAAATTGTGTTTGATGTCAGGTTCTTGTTTAAAAAATAATTTCATGACTTGCAATGTTAGTGTGAGGTGTGAATAAATTATAGTCACGTGTTTACACATGAAAGAAGGAAATACCGCCCTTTATATTTTGCTTGTAGATGGAAGCTTTGAATGTCTTGTGAGACCGAGTATGGAATGCGGTCCAGTATCTTGCTGTGAGTATCCGCTTCCATTAGCGAATGTCTCTTGTTCTGTGTCCTGTACTTCAGGGATTGTTACAGAGGATAGGGGAAAAGTTTCTTAAATAAAGTTGAAATATGTGAAATAGTAAAACTTCGAATCACGGAAGGCCTTCGATGTGCTTAAGTTCATGGCAAACGGGCTTTGTAGTCACTTTCCCTAGCTATGGGTCTTGGAGACATTTGTCACCCATCTTACGCCTCCGCGGGGAGTTAATTCTTTTTTACCACAGCCGCACTTAAGACACATCGGAGCCGAGATCGCGCACAGTAATTACCCGGGCCATTATGGCCCATAATCGTGGGTATTATTCGATTTACTGTGGCCGGCTAGCGTAGGTGCCGATCGTTAACCGTGAACTGCCCCTGGCTGGCCACACCTTATGTTGGGGCTTATAGTCGGTTCACAGTTGCTGGCGAGCCGAACGCCGTAATGAGCAGCCTCGGCTATAATCGGCCTTCTCGGTGGCTTATAATCGGCTCATTACAGTTGGCTTTAAGGGCCGTCGCGAGCAATGAGTTAACCCGCATCAGAGGGATGCCGGAGCAAAAGTGTCTCATTGGCGAGGGCATAGATTCGCATAGTACCTATTAGGTCTTGTCCAGGTGAAGTTGCGCTGTGGAGTGCTTTGAATGGAAATGCTATACGCATAAGATTTTGTTCAACGGAAAAGGATAAAGTTAACAAGCAGCCAAGATATAAAGGAACAAGTTAAAAAAGAGACAAGGATTTTTAAAGTGGTTCGGCACGAAAATGCCTACGTCCACTGATTCTCTTTGTTAATTCACTTCATATGGGCAGTACAAGTTAAGAAAAGTATCGACGGAGGTGTTGGATGTTCCATGCCCTCTGGAACACCTCTCCGTCCACTGTTGAAAAAATATAAGCTCCATTGTGGAGATCTTTATGAATTACATATGGTCCATCCTAGATTGGATCTAGCGCTCCGGGGCGAGGGAAGATTCGCTTGAGGACAAGATCCCCTTCTTGTAAGGTACGATGCTTGACTTTGGAGTTGTATTGTGCTGCCACTTTTTGCTTGTGGGCTGCTGCTTTAAGGACTGCATCAGTTCTTCTCTCCTCAACTAGATCCAAAGACATGTGAAGGAGTTCTTCGTTCTCTTCTTGGTTATAGTGGATCCTACGGTGGGAAGGCACGATGGTTTCAACTGGGAGCATAGCCTCCGATCCGTATGCCAAAGAGAAAGGAGTATGCCCTGTCGATGTTCTGAAAGATGTGCGATAGGCCCACAGTGCCGTAGGGAGTTCATCCACCCAAGCGCCCTTTGACTTTTCGAGTTTCTTTTTTATTAGAGTTTTCAGAATTTTGTTGATGGCTTAGACTTGTCCGTTTGCCTGGGGATACGCTACAGATGAGAAGCTTTTGTGAATTCCGTGCTCTCGGCACCAGTTGGCGAATTCTTCGCTGTCAAACTGAAGTCCATTGTCTGATATGATTTTGAATGGGACTCTGTACCTACACAGAACATTTTTGATCAAGAAGTTAATAACTTTTGCTCTCGGCACCAGTTGGGCTTACGTGACCGTCGGCTTTTCTTGACTTTACCAGCATGTCATCCACATACACTTCCATAGTTTGTCCTATTAGCCCTGCAAACATCTTGTTGACGAGGCGCTGGTAGGTGGCTCCTGCATTTTTAAGTCCGAAAGGCATTACCTTATAGCAGTATAAACCCCGGTCAGTGATGAAACTATGTGGTCTTGATCGGGAGCATGCATAGGAATTTGGTTATATCCTGAGTATGCATCCATAAAAGATAAGAGTTCGTGCCCGGCTGTGCTGTCTACAAGTTGGTCGATTAGGGGAAGTGGGAAGCAATCCTTTGGGCAGGCGTCGTTTAAGTTGGAGAAGTCAATGCATGTTCGCCACTTCCCATTAGCCTTCTTTACTAGTACCGGGTTGGCGATCCATTCTGGGTAGATGGCTTCTCGTATGAAGTCATTGGCAAGTAGATTCTTTACTTCTTCATCGAGGGTTGCTGATCGTTCTGCCCACATACTTCTCTTTCTTTGTTTTACGGGCGCCTTGGTAGGATCAATGTTTAGTACATGGCATGCTACGTCGGGGGAGATTCCGGTCATGTTAGCGTGTGACCATGCGAATACATCCAAGTTGTGGCGGAGAAAGTCAATGAGTTTCTCCTTCAACTCTGCTTTTAGTTGGGACCCGATTTTCAATAGTCTACCCGAGTCGTGCTTGTCTACAGATACAAATTCCATAGCCTCCGCAGGCTCGGCGGTGGCCTCCTCCTCTTTGTCCCTGAGGTCTAATTCATTGAAAGGGTCGCTGGTATATCGAAGAGGAGGGGCTTTCTTTAGTTGCTATGCTTCCAAACTTTTTGTGCAGAGCGCAACCTTTACACTTTTCCCTTTACCCTTCCTGTGGTTGTTGCGAAGTTCAGTCACATAGCAGTCTCGAGCAACATCCTGGTCTCCTTCTACTTCCCCTACTCCATTGTCCGTTGGAAATTTCATCTTTAGGCACCATGGGGCTAGGACAATTTGGAAGTCAAACAAGGCTGGCCTTCCTAAGAAGGCGTTGTAGGCCGAGTGGTTTTCTATTAGCACAAACGTCTGTTTCCGTACAACGGAGCGGGGATGGCTTCCAATTTCAACAAAGAGGTCCAGTTGCCCGAGGGGCATCTTCGCATCTCCAGTGAAACCGTGTAGTGGTTTATTGCAGGGAGATACATCCTTCATTGATAGTTTCATTTTGTCGAATGCATGTTTGAATAGGATATTTACTGAGCTTCCAGTGTCTACTAGAATTCGGAAAACTTCGGCTGGACCGAGCCGGGCAGAGATAACCATGGGATCCATGTGAGGGCATTGCCTTCCTTCTAGGTCACGCCTACCGAATGTGATGTCATGATTCTCTTTCTGCTTCGGGTGGCGCTCTTCTATAACAAATTAACACAGTCTTCATTGTTTCTAAGCGACTTTCCATATCTTTCCATCTCTGCCTAGCTTCTGTCGGCGATTTGCGGTCCTCCCGAGATGGTATGGACCACTATCTTCTCTTGACTAGAGCCGCTAGTGTTGCGGTTTCCTCTGCCGATCTCCGGTGAGGGTAGCCTTGGGTTCTCATTGGCAGGAGCTGGAGTCCTGTCCTGACCTTTTACATAGCGTTCCAGTTTCTTCCTTCTGATGTGTTCTTCAATCAAGTCCCGGAGATGATGGAACTCATTGGTATCATGCCCATGAGATTCGTGGAAGCGGCAGAACTTTCCAGACTTCTGCGCGTTATCTGATTCCTTCTTGTATGGTGGGCGTTTGTATCTAACTTCGCCTTGGGTGGCAAGGAAGATGTTTTCGACGGTTTCGTTCAAAGTCGTATGAATTAATAGATTTTATGTTGTTCTTAGTGATTTGGGTGATTTATGCAAATATGTGAAAAGCAGGGGTTAAACTGTAAAAGACACGCAGATTTATAGTGGTTCAGCCAGAATGTGCCTACGTCCACTTTATATGTTATTTCTCTTTTCTTGTTTAGATTACAAGTACAAAGTTTTGATACCAGTAAAAGAAAGTTGTTTGAAAGTTCTCTCCGTGCTTGAGCTCTCAAACTTGTCCCCCATTGTTGTACCCCTGCCCCTCAATTTATAGAGTGAGGCTGGGGGTAGGGGTCTTGGATGTATATAGCTGCTGGTGGGCCTGGGCTGACGCGATCTGGCCTGGTATTGTTGGTCCGGAAGGAGCTAGGTTCGGAACGTCTCGGTCCGGTGGTAGGTGGTCCGGTAGGAGCTTGGTTCGGAATGTCTCGGTCCGGTGGTAGGTGGTCCGGTAGGAGCATGGTTCGGTAGTTGGTGTTGTTGGTCCGGTTCGAGATGATTCGGTGGGAGCTTGGAGCTTGTTGGCTCGGTATCGAATGGTCCGGTAGGAGCATGGTTTGGTGGGAGCTTGGAGCTTGTTGGCTCGGTACTGAATGATCCGGTAGGAGCATGGTTCGGTGGGAGCTTGGAGCTTGTTGGCTCGGTACCGAATGGTCCGGTAGGAGCATGGTTCGGTGGTGGTATAAACGTACCCAACATCTATAGATTGGATATTTATCTTCTATTTCATCACTAACAAAAAATCTATCAAGAAGAGCCATAGAAGGAGACTCTCTTGCATTACTCCAAGTAAACTCTCTATTTGAAAGGGGAATTTCAATCAAATTAGAATTAATAATAAATTGATCGAACTCCTCCATAGCTGGGTAATCCCCTTCCCTGGGAGAACGCTCACCTATGAAACGTGTAACATTAAAATCACCCCCCAAAATCCAAGAACCCGGAGCTAAGGATCTAAATTCTAGACATTCTTTCCATAAAATTCTTCGATTAATTTTTGAATTAGGCCCATATACATTAGAAATATTTAAAAAAGAGTTATCAGAAAGGTTAATAAGAATAATATGAATAGAATGCATCTTGATAATACATTGAAGCAATCTAAAATGATTATCACACCACCCTATCATTAAACCCCCTGAAGATCCCACAGAAGGTAGGAAAACCCATTTTCTAAAATGATAACCTCCTAATCTTCTAAAAAAACAAGTGTCCGGTAAATTGATTTTAGTTTCTTGAAGTAGAGCAATATCAATGGAATAGTCTTTAAAAAACACTCTAACCTTATCACATTTATTCAAGTCATTTATACCTCTAATGTTCCAACTAATGATCCTCATAAACTAACTGAATTAGCCCTCTCTATTTCCTTACATCTAATGTACTCCCTATCAATCTCAACATCGGAAAAAATGAAAGATGTATCTCGAGCAAGCTAACTAAACTCAGCTGAAGAAAGACTGCCTAATGCATAAGTAGAATATGTACTACCCGAAATAGAACTCATACCTGAGCCTGGATTCGTAGCGCCACACGTGGAACTCGAACCAGGAAACTTACCCATAGAATGAGACTGACAATTACGAATCCTAGCACTTCGACGAACGGAACCACTAGAAGCTAATGAACCCTTGCACTTTACCTTTCCTGCCGACCTAACTGGTGAGAAGTCAATAGAACATTGGACATTCTTCAAAGTAGGTAAACCTGAAACTGGAGAACAGTTCGAACTTTCACCATCCATAATCTTGGTCGACACCTCTGATTGGAAGCTCAGATTAGCTTCACCAAAAACCATACTGGGTGCACAAAGACTATTGTGCATATCCCCTGTGCAAGCGTGCATCTCTATAGAAGACATTGAAGATGACAAATTCTTGTCTCTAATCTCCAGCAATTTTTCTGAATGAATGAACTCCTCAACTTCAACATGGTCTTCGAAAACATTAGACCCATCAATCTGTTCTAACAAATCATCTTCAACTACAGCAAAATCTGAAGATACTTTAGATTTACTTAATAAACTGCAGATATCAACAATTTCTAAATCATAGCAACTAGTAGATGGACAATCTTCCTGAAAATTTCCTGATATAAGTTCCAATTCAGATGATTGACTCCCACAAGAATTTAATGAGTTTAAAATTTTATCAAGACAATTTTTCATTTCCGATTTCAAATTAGCAATAAAACCCTTAATCCCAAAAATCTTTTGAACCCCAGAACTGTTGTTATCTAGAATAATTGAATCCTGTTCTAATAATTCGAAATCCACCACACCAAGCTCATCAGAAAAATCAATCGTAGCATCATTCAAAAAACTGCAATCCCTATTATTAGATAAAATTGAACAATCTCTTGAACTATTCGAAATATGCTCAGAGATTTTCAACAGATCACTATTACCATCCAGATTATCAAAAGATAAGTCATCATCTGAACTCGAAGCAAGGCATTCAAATTTGTTGAATATGGATAACTCAAAGTTTTCTTGAACACAATGCTTGGTTTTTTGATTTTTCCTACTAACAGAGGTGAAAACATGGCTCTGTTCTTCAACCTTTTCACAAATTTTCGAAGATGATATTAAACAAGAATGATCATAACATGAAGAAATAGAAGGATTAAGAAGAATGGGATCAAAACCCATATAAATCTCTTTAACATCAAGAAAAGGGGTACTCGATTCAAATGTAAGAACCTCAGAAGGAACAGACTTATTGCTCAAAGTTTCAGATCGGCCCACACCTTCTACAGAACAGTCAGAGCTTTCAATACCCTCATTGCCAATATTCGGTTCGTTTATGATGCCAAAGTGATAAAAAAAATCTCATCGAGATAGCTTATTCCAACTTCTTTTTTGGGCCAGAGATAATCAATCATCAAACCCCTCAACATTAAGAACTTCAGAGTGAATTGAAAACCGTGATTAACCAGATTTGGTGAAGAGCCACCCTGAACTCGATAATTGGAATCTAAGAATTGCAAATGTTCCTTAGCTTCTCCATTTTCAGACTTACCAAAGTAATCTTCTGGGTTCCCAACCTTTCAATGTTACCTTTACCTATATTTGGCTCATTGATGATGTTGAAATGATACAACAGATCGTCCAAATATTAAATTCCAACATCCTTCTTATGCCAAAGATGATTGAGTAGGACACTTTTCAGCAACAAGAATTTCAATACGAAAAGAAAACCATTGTAACAACACTGCATTTTATAACTATTTTTATTGTATATTTCAATTACTTTAATTTGAATTTTTGATTTAAAAACTTTATTTTATTTTGAAATTATTTTTAAACTTGTTTTATTTCAAACATTTCATTTTAAATATAAATTTTGATTATCATATGAAATATAATTTCAAACTAGTATAAATTGGATATTTCATTGAAAAGTGAATTTCTGTTCAAACTGGTCAAACTTTGACTTTAAATTTTAAATATTTAAAATTCTTAATTTTATCTTTTATTATGAAAATAGATTTAATAACATGAATAATACTTTTCGTTTCGTTGAAAACGGAGTTATATTGTGAAAGTTATACATTTTTCAATATTGTGTGTAAACTGATTTATTTAGCAACATTGTCTATTTTAAATTATATAAATTATATTTTATTGTCATATTTTGTTCTAATATGTGTTAATATTTGTATAATTTTGTCTCTTAATAATTTAAAGTGATTATATAATTTTTCCAAAGCTTATTGAATTTATTTTCTAATTTTAAAAGCCTAGTTTCTATTTTTCTGCTATTTTCTTCAATTAAATTATATTTAATTAAAATTATTTATTCATTTTGTGAATGCATTTTATTTTATGTTATTATCTTTATTTTTAAATGTTTTACAAGTCCATATGGATTTTCCAAAATTTATTCTGTTTATTTCAAATTTTCTAGACTAGTTTGCAATTTTGTGCTATTTTCTTATTTTAACCTTATATAATTAATAATTATTTATATATCTATTATATTTTGTTATATTTTCGAAATTATGACTGAGATTATTATTATTTTCAGTAATTTAAATTTATATAAAGAAATTAAAAGTAATTTGAAAGGTTTATGACTTTTAGTTTTCCTATGGCCTTTTATCTTCCACCTTTTCACATTTCAACCTTACTTTTCACTCAATTGGTCATATCTCTTCATTTCCTTCAGCCGACCACTTCTCCCTACCATTTTTCACGTGAATTTTCTTCCCATTTCTGAAAAAAAAGTTCGTCCTCCATCATCTCCAAGAGTTTGGTAAATTCTTTTACTTCTTTTCCATTGTTTTCTTCTTGTTTATGTTGTTTTCACTTGCTTTCTCACCTTCTATGCTAGGCTCCTCTCCGCTCCTTCACCATGGCTGCCACCACCACCACTTGAGCCAGCCTCCGCCACCTCCTCTACAGCTCCAAACCACTGGCCATGCACCCATGTGACAAAATCCAACAATATCTACACGAACTTCACCTATATGCACCATAGCCTATCACATATGCCTTCATCACCTTCAACCACCCCTTGGCCGCCACCTACTCCACCTCCACCACCCATGGACGACCTGAAACCCTCTACCACACCATTCTCCAGCCCACTACAGAGATGGCCATGCCTGGTCTTGATTGGACCGAGTCCAATGTTGCATTGAATCCTTGTAGTTTTCCTTTGTAGTTGAAATCCATGCACTTATCTCTTTGTATCACCTTTGCCCCATCACCATACATGTTTGGCCGACCCTATTGAACCCAAGACCATATCCAAACTCAACCCTTGACAGTACATTTCAGATCTGTAGCTGAAGTATAGGAGGTTGAAAGCAAGTGCAATGATTTGGATTGGTTTTATACAATCGTTTCTAGCATTGTTTATTGAATTTTTGGGTTGAAATCTTATGTTGTTTTTAATTGTTTGGTTTGAATGTGACAAGGCAATTAGCTTTGGCTCTCCCACACTCAAATCATTATTGTGCTCTCGTGCTTTTGAATATTCTGCGTTGTGTGTTTTTGTCGTCATCTCCAGCTTAAACAAGTGAGTAATTCTCACCAGACAATGTGTACTTATATAACTAGTAAACTGACACCATTTGAATCTATAAAATTATATCATCTTGTTGTAACTGTTATATTATGATCATATAATGTTTACCCCTATTATTACATGTGTTATATCATCTATTACTGTTATATGATGTTATTCTGTTCATTTTATCAGTTTATCACACTACAAGTTCCGTGTAGATTAGAATCACAATGGGTTGAAATGATACATACCCGAACGGACTTTAGAATAAGGAAAAATCATTATGGGCTGAAATGATAGGCCTGAACGGTTTTTATTTATTTATTTATATTACTTGGGATTGTGGGTTTGAAATGATAAAACCCGGTTTTTCTTTGTAAACTGCGGATTGAAATGATACATATCCGTATCACTTGACCTAGGCTAGAAAATTTTATACAGACCCGTGGTTTATATAATTTTCTGAAAATTTTAAATTATTTTAAAAATGTAAATATTATGATATTTTGATTTAAAATTTTATTAAAAGGATTTCTATTAAATATTGTGATTTTATGCAAATTAAATAAGTGAATTAAGTAAATGGTAAAGTAGAGTTTGAAATATAAGTTAACTTTGGAATTTTGATTTTGTTTATAAATGGAATTTATGTAAATAAGAATATATGACAAATTTGATTTAAAAGATGAATTTAATGATCTTTATTAAGTAATAATAAATTTTAAAGAGTGTTAATGATTTTGTATAAATTAAAATATGAAATAAATGAATATTTAAGTTGAATTTGGAAATATAACTTTAATTGAATTTTGTGGAATTTGTTTAAAAGTGAAATTTTAATTTAGTAAAATAAATGGAAATAAGTTATATTTTGGAAATTTAAACTTAGTTTTTAAGTTAAGAATTTAATTAAAGAAATGAAAATTTTATTGTTATTTAATTTGATTTTTTGTATGGAAATTGGACTTTATAAAATCGTAGAAATAAAGGTATTTAAATGATTGTTTTAAAATGTGAAGATATATGATTTTGTAAGTTAAAAGGAGTTATATTAAAAGTTAATTGTTTGTGAAATCGTAATTAAACTCTGAATTTGATTTGACAGCATTTTTGAAATATAATGTAAAGATATTACAGCATTGGTAAATGCTGTAGTTGTTTAAATGAACCATATGGCAATATTTGAACTAAGGGTTATTATAGCACTTTGTTAGTGCTATAGTTGTTAAATTTAACTAAAATTTTAATTGAAACTAAATTAAGATATTACAGCATTTTAAATGCCGTCTTTTGTTAATGAACTGTTTTTAAACATAACATTTCGTAGCATTTTCTAAGTGCTGCGAAAGTTGAATTTTCTTTGTTTAATAAATTCAAATGAATAAATGATCTTTGAAAAAGATTAAATTTTGGAAATTAAATATTTAGTTATTAAATATAATGAATTGACTTTAAATGATTTAAATGGAATAATTGATTTTGGAAATACAACTATTTTGAAATGTGATTAAATGGTATTTTAATTTAAATTAAATAAATGATGTTTTGAAATGATATTTTGATACTCTGAAATGAATTTGAAATGATATTAAATCTTGGAATGAATCATTGAAGTTTATATTAGTATGGAAAATATTTGGTTTACTTGTAATTTGAATCTATTTAAAAGATGTTGGACTTATGAAATATAGGATATTAAAGCTTTGGAATTTATTTTATAATTTGAATAGTTATTTTGTGGATTAAATCTATATTTGAAATTTATAAGATTTGAAATGGTCTATGGAAATTTAATTGAAATAAATGATTGAATTGAATTGAAACTTTGAAAATTTTAATACTTGATTTGAAAGTATAATATTTACACTTTTAAATGGTTTAGATGAATTAATTTGATTGAAATATAAACTATTTAAAAAGGTGACTTGAAATGATAATAAATGAATGATATCTTTAAATTTAAAAAGTATTTAAAGTTGAATATTTAGATTTGAACTCAAATGATATTTTGGTATATTAAAATGATTTGAAATGAAGTTGAAAAGATTTGATATTTTGATATATTAAAATGATTTGAAATGAAGTTTTGGAAGGATATGATATTTTGATATATAAAAATGATTTGAAATGAAGTTGAAAAGATTTGATATTTTGATATATTAAAATGATTTGAAATGATGTTTTAGAAGGATATGATATTTTGATATATAAAAATGTTTTGAAATGAAGTTTTGGAAAGATATGATATTTTGATATATTGAAATGATTTGAAATGAAGTTTTGAAATGATATGATATTTTAAATATATTGAAATGGTTTGGAATTGATTTAATCTTTATTTTGATAAAGATTTGGATTTGAAATGATATTCTATTTTGAATTATAAACTGTTTTAAATTATAACCACGGGTTATAATAACGATTGGTTGTTAAAGAGACCGGGATCGGATATGGACATACTCTCTGTCGATACCGAAAACCACTTTAACAACTGTGTACGCGGTGGAGTTTCCAGAATGAAATAGGATGGTGACGACGATCCTAAGGTATATACGTGGACCCAACTCCCGTGAGTTGGCATAAGGTGGCTAAAACAGGAGCGATCTCGGACCACTGAGGTAGCACCTCTTATCGGACACACTTCTTCGATACCATTCTATTACTTGTGGTTGATTTGGTGCGCACCCTTGATTTGGGAGTGTTGTTCGAGGTAGAGCGGTAGTGGCTGCTATGCGTTTCCATCAGTCCGTGTGCGTAATTGGTATATCTACCCTGGCATTGCCTTGTGTGCCGTGTCACGTACCATATCGAGCTTTACTACGAGTTTCTATTTGTGTCGTACCTATGGAGTATCTTCTCATAGCCTTTCGAGGTATGCAGGTACTGTGTAGACTATTGGCATATTACGTGTTAAGGTGGAAAATGTAAAGCCTTAACGCTATTTTAAAGTATGTTTATTTTATGATTAGACATTATTATAATAGCGAATATTACTACATAGTAGATAGTTTAACGGATCCTTAAAGAATGGGCAATCCCAAGCATTCTTTAAGTTACTTGTACCTTTATTACAGTTCACTTGAGTTGGTTTACATTGTATAAGTATGTATGTCCTGACTCGAGTGTTTGTACTTTTATTTACGCTCGGGTACTTTTATTTACGCTCGGGTCAGCCTGAGTTATTCACAAATTTGGATTTCCGCTCTCTTGGAGATTTGAATCGCTGGAGATTATCTGCTTGTCTTGTCCTATCTATTTCAGTTCTGTTGTTCTATTCAGCTTGTACTTGGTTATCATATTTAGACTTCTATTGTACTTTATTTCTTCTATTGTATCTTATTTAACTCTGATATATTTACATAGTAGCTTCATGAACTACTATTTTATTTATTTCCGCTGCATTATTTTACTCAGTGTCTGTGATCTGTGATTATTTATTTACTGTATATTCTGAGATTTGCCAAATTTTATTTACAACGCGGTATTTTGAGCAATTCAAGTCCGACATATGCGGATGCGAATGGTTGAAAATATCGGGTCATTACAGATGGTATCAGAGCTTTGGCTTTGAGGCGAACTTAGAATGTATGGTAAATTTAGTTACAGAATCACTTTCATTTGAGCTTGAATCTCTTCATTTTATTTGATTTCCTTTGAATTTTGGAACGTTCCCTGCGGTTCCAAAATCCATTCTTGTCCCTCACTATTCATCTTCTTGTGATTCTGGTGTATCCCATAACTCCGCTTCGAATGAGCTTTATAGTGAATTGGCGGTCTCGCCAATACTCTAATGACTTGTAAAGGGGGAAACTCCTTTATAATTAGCATCGATTCACTAGAGATTTATATCTATCCTTAGTTTAGATGCTAATATCTTTTGTTATTCCAAACTCTATCTCTTGAGATCGGATGTAGATTTACCCCAGAAAAATCCACATTTGATCTTATTCAATTAAGTCACGGTTGACCTGGTTAAGGTTGCCTGCGATTTATCTAAGCTTATCCATCTTCATAATTTGTTAATTAATCATCTTGTCTTTGTTTCCAAACTATCTTCATAACATTTTTAAAATTGTACTTGTAAATCTATGTTTTGTTTTATATATTGTGTTATTTGAGTTGTTGATGTTGATTTGGGTTTCCGATCGATTCGTCTGATCAACACTATCGATAGGATTTCTAAAACAATTTGACAGAACAAACTGACACAATATTATTTTAAAATTGTTAATGAAATAAATTTTATATATTTAAGCAAATTTATAGAACTTAATAAATTGATTTAAATTGATTATTTAAAATGATAATACTTGATTTATCATTTATTGTTCTATGAATGAATTTATAAATAGTTGTTTATAAATTGATTTGGGAACTGAAATGAATTTAAATCAAGAATTTGAGAATTTAATTTTCGATGGTTTCAAACCTTGTGTTTAAAGTTTTAAAAGGTTGTATTATTTAAAGTATTTTCGAATAGAAATTTGTTTCCAAAGAATTTTAAATTTTTAAAAATTAGTGCTCTTCTCTTTGTCGCTGGAAAATAATTTCGGTGATGACTGCAGCATCATCGACATTCATTTTTGAGTTTCAAAGTGAAGAGACCATTCTGTAGTCCTGCTATAGCTTTGTTTTGGAAAAATTTAATTGAATTTAATTTCTAAAATATGATTTGGTTTATAATATACAGGTATATGATTTAATTTTGATTTGACATAATATGTACATATATTTATTTATCTCCAAATGGTTTGAAAGGAATCTGAAATTTAATTCTTAAATTTTATCTTATAGAATAATAAAAAAAAGAAAAAAAAAGAAAAGAAAATCAAAATTTTGAATAAATGATTCAAACTTGAAATGATTGAATTAGAAATCTTATTTGTATAATACTCAATTTCATTCCAATATAACTTACCTTAATTTTCAGAAGTTAATAATGTAATTTGATAATATACAATATAAAGAGTTTTATAAATAAAATTTGAGTGGTCATAATAAATATTATACACTTAAATTTTAGTTATAAAAAGATTAACAGAGGTAAATAGAATAAAAGGTTAATTAAATAATTTACAATACATAATGATGTTAAAAGAAATAAAAATAAATTAAAACAGTTATAATAAGTGTAAGTATATTTAACATAGGTGATAAAATATATTGAGAGGGATAAATTTAATTTTAATTAGGAATAAAGAGGAATTAAATTTATTAAGTACATTATGAGTATAATAAATAATGAATTTGCAAATCCATGATTTTTAAAATTGTTAGTTTAAGAAAATTGGATGATAAGATAATGTAATTAGAGGTAGTTAAGATTTATTTAACTTGTGTAAAATTAATTATCAGTTTAAGCTGAAACCATAGAAATTTCAAACCTATTATCTTATTTTGTTTTTCAAACTTATTACCTAATTTTGTTTTTCAAACTCTCTTTTGGTTGTTCTTATTTTTCCTTATCTTGAAACGGACTGGTATAGGCCTCTTCCTATAATCTTTCTGTTTAATCTTTAATAATCTTTGCTACTCATTTTGAATCTGAGCACAGCTTTCATCCACAGACTGTCGATCAAGCGGAAAGAGTGAATCAGATTTTAGAGAATCTTTTAGTGCTTGTATTCTTGATTCTGGAGAATCTTGGGAAGATCACCTCCACGTTGTTAAACTTACCTATAACAATAGATATCAGGTATAATTTCAATCTCCTAGTCATCTTGTCTTAATCCTATTTCACTCTATCTTTTTCTGTGCTTTCCCGTACCTCATTCCTTTTCGAGGATGAAAAGTTTTGAGTGGGGGAGAGTGTAACAACCCTGCATTTTGTAACTATTTTTATTGTATATTTCAATTATTTTAATTTGAATTTTTGATTTAAAAACTTTATTTTATTTTGAAATTATTTTTAAACTTGTTTTATTTCAAACATTTCATTTTAAATATAAATTTTGATTATCATATGAAATATAATTTCAAACTAGTATAAATTGGATATTTCACTAAAAAGTGAATTTCTGTTCAAACTGGTCAAACTTTGACTTTAAATTTTAAATTTAAATATTTAAAATTCTTAAATTTTATCTTTTATTATGAAAATAGATTTAATAACATGAATACTACTTTTCGTTTCGTTGAAAACGGAGTTATATTGTGAAAGTTATACATTTTTCAATTTTGTGTGTAAACTAATTTATTTAGCAACATTGTCTATTTTAAATTATATAAATTATATTTTATTGTCATATTTTGTTCTAATATGTGTTAATATTTTATTTTATGTATAATTTTGTCTTTTAATAATTTAAAGTGATTATATAATTTTTCTAAAGCTTATTGAATTTATTTTCTAATTTTAAAAGCCTAGTTTCTATTTTTCTGCCATTTTCTTCAATTAAATTATATTTAATTAAAATTTATTTATTCATTTTGTGAATGCATTTTATTTTATGTTATTATCTTTATTTTTAAATGTTTTACAAGTCCATATGAATTTTCCAAAATTTATTCTGTTTATTTTCAAATTTTCTAGACTAGTTTGCAATTTTGTGCTATTTTCTTATTTTAACCTTATATAATTAATAATTATTTATATATCTATTATATTTTGTTATATTTTCGAAATTATGACTGAGATTATTATTATTTTCAGTAATTTAAATTTATATAAAGAAATTAAAAGTAATTTGAAAGGTTTATGACTTTTAGTTTTCCTATGGCATTTTATCTTCCACACCTTTTCACATTTCAACCTTACTTTTCACTCAATTGGTCATATCTCTTCATTTCCTTCAGCCGACCACTTCTCCCTACCATTTTTCACGTGAATTTTCTTCTCATTTCTGAAAAAAAAAGTTCGGCCTCCATCATCTCCAAGAGTTTGGTAAATTCTTTTACTTCTTTTCCATTGTTTTCTTCTTGTTTATGTTGTTTTCACTTGCTTTCTCACCTTCTATGCTAGGCTCCTCTCCACTCCTTCACCATGGCTGCCACCACCACCACTTGAGCTAGCCTCCACCACCTCCTCGACAGCTCCAAATCACTGGCCATGCACCCATGTGACAAAATCCAACAATATCTACACGAACTTCACCTATATGCACCATAACCTATCACCTATGCCTTCATCACCTACAACCACCCCTTGGCCGCCACCTACTCCACCACCCATGGACGACCTGAAACCCTCTGCCACACCATTCTCCATCCCACTAAAGAGATGGCCATGCTTGGTCTTGATTGGACCGAGTCCAATGCTGCATTGAATCCTTGTAGTTTGCCTTTGTAGTTGAAATCCATGCACCTATCTCTTTGTATCACCTTTGCCCCATCACCATACATGTTTGGCTGACCCTATTGAACCCAAGACCAGATCCAAACTCAACCCTTGACAGTACATTTCAGATCTGTAGCTGAAGTATAGGAGGTTGAAAGCAAGTGCAATGATTTGGATTGGTTTTATACAATCGTTTCTAGCATTGTTTATTGAATTTTTGGGTTGAAATCTTATGTTGTTTGTAATTGTTTGGTTTGAATGTGACAAGGCAATTAGCTTTGGCTCTCCCACACTGAAATCATTATTGTGCTCTCGTGCTTTTGAAGATTCTGCGTTGTGTGTTTTTGTCGTCTCATCTCCAGCTTAAACAAGTGAGTAATTCTCACCAGACAATGTGTAATTATATAACTAGTAAACTGACACCATTTGAACCTATAAAATTATATCATCCTGTTGTAACTGTTATATTATGATCATATAATGTTTACCCCTATTATTACATGTGTTATATCATCTATTACTGTTATATGATGTTATTCTGTTCATTTTATCAGTTTATCACACTGCAAGTTCCCTGTAGATTAGAATCACTATGGGTTGAATGATACATACCCGAACGGACTTTAGAATAAGGAAAAATCATTATAGGATGAAATGATAGGCCTGAACGGTTTTTATTACTTGGGATTACGGGTTTGAAATGATAAAACCCGGTTTTTCTTTGTAAACTGCGGATTGAAATGATACATATCTGTATCACTTGACCTAGGCTAGAAAATTTTATACAGACCCGTGGTTTATATATTTTTCTGAAAATTTTAAATTATTTTAAAAATGTAAATATTATGATATTTTGATTTAAAATTTTATTAAAAGGATTTCTATTAAATATTGTGATTTTATACAAATTAAATAAGTGAATTAAGTAAATGGTAAAGTAGAGTTTGAAATATAAGTTAACTTTGGAATTTATGATTTTGTTTATAAATGGAATTTATGTAAAGTAAGAATATATGACAAATTTGATTTAAAAGATGAATTTAATGATCTTTATTAAGTAATAATAAATTTTAAAGAGTGTTAATGATTTTGTATAAATTAAAATATGAAATAAATGAATATTTAAGCTGAATTTGGAAATATAACTTAAATTGAATTTTGTGGAATTTGTTTAAAAGTGAAATTTTAATTTAGTAAAATAAATGGAAATAAGTTATATTTTGGAAATTTAAACTTAGTTGTTAAGTTAAGAATTTAATTAGAGAAATGAAAATTTTATTGTTATTTAATTTGATTTTTTGTATGGAAATTGGACTTTATAAAATCATAGAAATAAAGGTATTTAAATGATTGTTTTAAAATGTGAAGATATATGATTTTGTAAGTTAAAAGGAGTTATATTAAAAGTTAATTGTTTGTGAAATTGTAATTAAACTCTGAATTTGATTTGACAGCATTTTTGAAATATAATGTAAAGATATTACAGCATTGGTAAATGCTGTAGTTGTTTAAATGAACCATATGGCAATATTTGAACTAAGGGTTATTATAGCACTTTGTTAGTGCTATAGTTGTTAAATTTAACTAAAATTTTAATTGAAACTAAATTAATATATTACAGCATTTTAAATGCCGTCTTTTGTTAATGAACTGTTTTTAAACATAACATTTCGTAGCATTTTCTAAGTGCTGCGAAAGTTGAATTTTCTTTGTTTAATAAATTCAAATGAATAAATGATCTTTGAAAAAGATTAAATTTTGGAAATTAAATATTTAGTTATTAAATATAATGAAATGACTTTAAATGATTTAAATGGAATAGTTGATTTTGGAAATACAACTATTTTGAAATGTGATTAAATGGTAATTTAATTTAAATTAAATAAATGATGTTTTGAAATGATATTTTGATACTCTGAAATGAATTTGAAATGATATTAAATCTTGGAATGAATCATTGAAGTTTATATTAGTATGGAAAATATTTGGTTTACTTGTAATTTGAATCTATTTAAAAGATGTTGGACGTATGAAATATAGGATATTAAAGCTTTGGAATTTATTTTATAATTTGAATAGTTATTTTGTGGATTAAATCTATATTTGAAATTTATAAGATTTGAAATGGTCTATGGAAATTTAATTGAAATAAATGATTGAATTGAATGGAAACTTTGAAAATTTTAATACTTGATTTGAAAGTATAATATTTACACTTTTAAATGGTTTAGATGAATTATTTTGATTGAAATATAAACTATTTAAAAAGGTGACTTGAAATGATAATAAATGAATGATATCTTTAAATTTAAAAAGTATTTAAAGTTGAATATTTAGATTTGAACTCAAATGATATTTTGGTATATTAAAATGATTTGAAATGAAGTTGAAAAGATTTGATATTTTGATATATTAAAATGATTTGAAATGAAGTTTTGGAAGGATATGATATTTTGATATATAAAAATGATTTGAAATGAAGTTGAAAAGATTTGATATTTTGATATATTAAAATGATTTGAAATGAAGTTTTAGAAGGATATGATATTTTGATATATAAAAATGATTTGAAATGAAGTTTTGGAAAGATATGATATTTTGATATATTGAAATGATTTGAAATGAAGTTTTGAAATGATATGATATTTTAAATATATTGAAATGGTTTGGAATTGATTTAATCTTTATTTTGATAAAGATTTGGATTTTAAATGATATTCTATTTTGAATTATAAACTGTTTTAAATTATAACCACGGGTTATAATAACGATTGGTTGTTAAAGAGACCGGGATCAGATATGGACATACTCTCTATCGATACCGAAAACCACTTTAACAACTGTGTACGCGGTGGAGTTTCCAGAATGAAATAGGATGGTGACGACGATCCTAAGGTATATACGTGGACCCAACTCCCGTGAGTTGGCATAAGGTGGCTAAAACAGGAGCGATCTCGGACCAGTGAGGTAGCACCTCTTATCGGACACACTTCTTCGATACCATTCTATTACTTGTGATTGATTTGGTGCGCACCCTTGATTTGGGTGTGTTGTTCGAGGTGGAGCGGTAGTGGCTGCTATGCGTTTCCATCAGTCCGTGTGCGTAATTGGTATATCTACCTTGGTATTGCCTTGTGTGCCGTGTCACCTACCATATCGAGCTTTACTACGAGTTTCTATTTGTGTCGTACCTATGGAGTATCTTCTCATAGCCTTTCGAGGTATGCGGGTATTTTGTAGACTATTGGCATATTACGTGTTAAGGTGGAAAATGTAAAGCCTTAACGCTATTTTAAAATATGTTTATTTTATGATTAGACATTATTATAATAGCGAATATTACTACATAGTAGATAGTTTAACGGATCCTTAAAGAATGGGTAATCCCAAGCATTCTTTAAGTTACTTGTACCTTTATTACAGTTCACTTGAGTTGGTTTACATTGTATAAGTATGTATGTCCTGACTCGAGTGTTTGTACTTTTATTTACGCTCGGGTCAGCTTGAGTTATTCACAAATTTGGATTTCCGCTCTCTTGGAGATTTGAATCGCTGGAGATTATATGCTTGTCTTGTCCTATCTATTTCAGTTATGTTGTTCTATTCAGCTTGTACTTGGTTATCATATTTTGACTTATGTTGTACTTTATTTCTTCTATTGTATCTTATTTAACTCTGATATATTTACATAGTAGCTTCATGAACTACTATTTTATTTATTTCCACTGCATTATTTTACTCTGTGTCTGTGATCTGTGATTATTTATTTACTGTATATTCTGAGATTTGCCCAATTTTATTTACAACGCGGTATTTTGAGCAATTCAAGTCCGACATGTGCGGATGCGAATGGTTGAAAATATCGGGTCGTTACAACCATGATTAGTCGAATTCGTATTAGCCTCAGAAAGATTCGATTTTCATCCCACAAATCCTGCTCTTGTGTCCAAAATTACCACAAGAGAAACATCTAATTGGATCACGACATTTATTAGCAATATGATTAAAATCCCCACATCTGTAATAGTATTTCCTTCCCTTTCTGGATTCAATCCATTTCTTACGATAGGTTGCTCTTTGTACTTGAGATGAAGATTGATTCTTAACAGCTTTAGCAAATGAATATGGGAAGAAACTGCGATTGAGGATATTCGAATTCACAAAAGACGATGAGGAATTCAGTCGATAATCTTGAGAGAACGATGAGAGATTCGAACGAGATTCTTGAGGGAACGATGAAGACTTTGGCAAAAACTTTTAGAGAACGCCATTATACCTAGTTCGGGCAGAGTAAAACTGTCAAATCAAATACACATACCACACATTTAAGACAATCAAAGTAAATCAACAAGATTTCATAATGATTGGGGATTTGTGAATAGGGCGGTGAGGACAACTAAGGCAAAAAGTTCCCATTTTGTTCGACAAGATTTCCACCTCGATCGAAACATACTTCACCAACACATTGAACTTCTTCACCTTCCTCCATGTGCTCTTTTATTTAGATGTGAATTTTATGAATTATTATTATTTCATTTTCGGTTATCTCATCATTACTAATTTCGTTTGGGTTATTGATGTTCTCTTCTTCATCAATATTTGAATTATAGACTTTAAAATTTTCATCAAATGAGGCATGTAATGTCTCTTCAATAGTATTAGTTAAAGTACAGAAAACTCTATAAACTTTACTTATATTTGAATATCCAATAAAATTCCTTTAACTGATTTAGCATCAACTTATCCAAATTATCTTTAGTATTTAAAGTAAACATTTACTACCAAAAACTCTAAAATATAATACTTTAGGCTTTTTATTATATAATAATTCATATGGTGTTTCCTTAGTTAATTGTTTTATTAAAATTCTATTTAATATATAACATGCGGTACTAACCGCTTCAGCCTAAAAAAATTTAGGTAAATTACTTTCATTTAGCTTAGTTCTAGCACACTCTTGAATCATCCTATTTTTATGTTCTACCACTCCATTTTGTTATGGTGTTCTTGGAAAAGTAAAATTATGAGCTATACATCTCTTATTATAGAAATTTTCAAAATTTTCATTTTCGAATTCTCCACCGTTTGCACTCCAAATAGTTTTAATTTTACTAGACATTTGCTTTTGAATTCGTTTAACAAAGATTTTAAACATTTCATAAGCATCACTTTTAAGTTTTATGAAAATCGTCCAGGTAAACCTAGATTAATAATCTACGATTACAAATACATATCTACTGTGATATATAGATTGTATATGTCAGGGACCGAAAAGTTCTAAGTGGAAGAAGTTTAAGGGGTTGAGAGTTAGAAATCATATCTTTTAATTTAAAAGAGCTATTTCTAAGTTTTCCTAATTGACATGCATCGTATAAATTATTAACTTTAAAATTCATTTTGGGAAGACCTCTAACTAGATCATTTTTAGCAATTTTAGATATTAGTTTAAAATTCAAATGACTAAATCCTTTACGCTAAATTCAAGGATCACTTGATTCAGCCAAAAGACATAAGTTATCATTTGAGATGTTAATATATAGATGTTTCGTTTCCTAATGCCTACAAAGTTAATGTTTGACTTATTACGTTTAATATGCCATTTGTCTTTTACGAATTTAATTTTGAAACCCTTATCACACAATTTACTGACACTTAACAGATTATGCTTTAATTTCTTAACTAACAAAACATTAGAAACAGTAGGAGTTTTAGAATTACCGACATTGCCGATGCCAATCACCTATCCTTTTGAGTTATCTCCAAAATTTACTGATCCACCATCTTTGTAAATTATATCTTTCAAAATCTCTGGATTTCCAATCATGTGTCTTGAGCATTCACTATCCAATATCCTTTTGTCCTTTTTGATATGTAGAGTTTGATCATCATGTGTTTGTTCATCAAAAGCCATATAACACATTTGTTCCTGCAATTCATACCTATTCAAAAAATCAAGTGGTTTTTTATAACGAACAGATGCAAATTTATGAAACAACATTATGATGATTTTGCAAATTATCTTTTCAAAAGTAGTGTTAAAAATATTATCAAAAATTGTCATTGAAACTTTTTCAAAAATAAGGTTATGAACACTTTGAAAACCAACGCTCCGGTACCAAATGTGAGTCAGCGGAATAGGGATCTTAAGTTTAAATTAACACCAGAGGAGGGGTGAACAGTTTTTAATTGATTATATGAATATTTTACAAATTCTTTAAGATTATACTTTGAATCATGCAATTAACAACAAAGAAACAATCACATAGTCATAGTGCAGATAAAATAAAATGTAGTAAAAGTAAAAAGGAATGAACACACCAGGATTTTACACTGGTTCAGAGTTACCCAACATTCAGTCCTGCACATTTCCTGGTACGGATTTCTTTTCAATGTAATGACCCAAGATTTTAGGAATTTATTTTGAAAATATAAATAAGTTTAGAATAATTTTTAAACTAATTTTGAAAAGGAATTGATATGGCTTGATATGGTGTAGCTATATGTGTACATGTGTGCACAAGAAATACACATGAGTAGAAGCTTAATTCCTGGATGATATGAATGAACATATGTTGATGTGTATGAAAATATATATATATATATACAGATAAATAGATTAAATCCTTAAAAGCTATATGCATAAATATATATGGATGCTACTAGTTGTATTTGAGTGTATATGTGCATATGTGTTTAGTAAAAATAATGTATAGGCATATATATGTATTAATTATTTCTGTAAGACATATATATACATATATGTATGCTAATCAAACACAAGTGTTCAAATCAGTAAAATAAAAATACACAAATGTATTTTAACTATAGGCAGAAAGCAAGAATGAAGATATTAAAGGAGCAATCCTTTTATAAATAAATAAGGGAAGCACATGTTATTTAAGTAAAGCTAAAAATAGAAAAGTAAGATAAACCAGTGACATGTTTTGTATATGCAGAATTAGGAAGAACCCTTGGCATATATATATATGATAAAATAATGGAAATCAAGTCACACCTTTAGCATGATATTAGATAAGAGAAAAAGCATTTTCTGGAAAAGAAAATTTCTGAAAATAACCAAAATGATAAAACCTCTTTTCTCTCCACAAACTTGAGCCGAGGAGGGTAGGATTTTGGGTTTAAACTAAATGCAAATGGCATGATTCAGGGTGGGCAAAAATGACTTTAGCTAGCACCTTAAACCCTAGAAGAACCCTGCATAAATAATTAGTGATAAGAGGGGCCTTCTCTTCTTCCCTGATAGCTCTTGAAAAAATAATATATATCATATATATACATAAGACAAGTGAAGAAAAGGGTTTGGGGGCAGTAGCTTATCAATCAACTAAGAAGTGAAGGAGAGCTAGGTGAGAAAACTCACTCAAAAATCTAAGGCACTAAGTCCTAATGAAGGAAGCCAGTTTATAAGTTGATCTTTCTTAAAATGTATTTTCATATGTGGTTATCTTTCTTTAATTTCTAAGATGAAAATGCTTTGATCTTTAGTTTGGTTGTTCTGCTTGATCTATTATGTGAAAGTTCTAAGTATTATTAGTAAATATGTTTTTATAAACCCAGATCTCTCTAATATGTTAATATTAGTGAATACCCAGAGAATCAAATGATGAATATAGGCAAGTAGTGTTGGTTCTGGCATAACCCAGAGAATATAAACATGTTGAGCTGCAATATACTTGTGTATAGGTGCTGAGGCTTGAGACAAAAAGGAATTAGGGGTGCAATAGGGTTGCCTATGTGCTGATGCTCCTAATTTAATGAAAGTATATAAATAGCCATATACATAGCAAATAAATTTGTGATTCAGTGAAACTTGGTCATTCTGAGTTTAACTTAAGCACAGATGTTTGCAAGATGAAAAACTCTCTCAAAAGCCATAAGCCAATGTTAGTTGCCTATACCCCTTTTAAAATGCAAATATATATATATATATGGATGCAGAATCTTATTTATTAGACACCTATGTTTAACTGCCTGCTTGTCTTTGTTTGGTTATGAAAGATATGAAATGCCATGACATGGATGTTTTTTTTAGTGAAATGATTCACTGAATGGTTTAGTCATGAAAAATCAAAAGAGTTATTATCAACTCAAAACTAACTAGGAAATGGGGTCAAGAGCACTGCAGGAATGACTTGTGTTCTTGAGCAATACAAGTTGACACATGGCTTGTTTAAGTCCTGAGATCTTTGTGTAATGGAGTGAATTAGTCCATTACAATGTGTCCATTGATTCATATGATTGCAGATGAGACCAAGATAGATAAATATATCAATGTAAGAAAATTTGAGATAAGGAGGAACTAGAGTTTTCCTGGATGAAATCTGAGTAGGGAATAAATGATTTAATTCATTTTTGTGATTTCCCTGTTTTGTATGGATGCTTATTTGATTTCTGGCCGATTTATATGAATGTATGCCTGTTCCATATCTTTATAAGGTTTCTGGAAAGAAAGATTTAAGTATGCACATGCACACTGACACAGAAGATGCACACTATGACTTACTTGTTTTCTAAAGGCAGGATATACTGATTCATATATGTTTCAACTTTAACTTGATTTACCAATTGTTTTAGTGGATTTTCTCATACCAGACATGTGTCTGACCCTAGTGTGCTAATGGCATATGGGGTGTCTCATTTAATATGGGGCAGCTTCAAATGCTTTTTTAGGAATTGCAGCAACTAAGTAGGAGTAGGAGCAAGGCTTTGAGAAGAAGATTATAGCATGCTAAAATTAGTTAGATAAGAGCTTAAAAGATGAAATCTGCATGTATTGATATTATCAAATTATCACTTGTATTAAGTACTGAATGATGGATGGATATTTTGCTAAGTATTTTGCTAAGGAATTGACTTGTAACTGGAGTTTATAAATTTGGATATTATCTGAAAAGTTGAAGAAGTTAACCTATGATTTTGTATGTAAATCTGAGCAAGAATATTATGATAAATAGGATGGTTATATTTTATAAATGTATTATTCAATCTTGAGTCTTTGAAAAGGATTAAGTATTGGAAATCTGGATAGTTGAGTCTCAATAAACAATATGGATTATTCTTTCTTCATGACATTTTCATACAAGAGTTTAAAGGCATAGGGAAAATGTATTATGTGTCTACATGTTTTCATAATGCAGTTTGTACTATGCAAATGTTTTATACCTCATTCTTGAATAAAGGAAGAATCTGTATCTATAGGAGTTGAAAGCCATGTACATGATAGTTTGTATATATGCATGTTTAAACATATTTTGTTCGAATATTTGCACATCAGTTACCTTTGCATTTTAACATGAATCTGAACTCCTTTTTCTAAAGCTTTGTTCAAATGCATTTTAAAGCCCTATGGCTTATATCAGAACAAAGAGTCTGGTTTGTAGCAAATCATCTTACCAGTAAAACCATGTTTTGGATCCTCAGGGTCTCAGGAAACTCAATCATGCTTGCATTTCATTTAGCATAGCATCATGACATCAAAGAATTAAGCCTTAGGAACATGATATCTCACTTAAAAATATTCCAGAAAAGAGTTTGTAACTAAGGCAGATTTTATAGAAAATCAAACATAGAAAATGATATAAACTTATATCATTTTCAGGACATAAGCACTACACCAAACATTTATATGTGATCATAACACAATTTCCTTGTTTCTAGGAATTACCCTTCATAGAGAATCTAGCAAGAAATCAAGAGTTAAAATCTTACAAATACATATATGGGTGGAATTTTATTGTATGAATTAAATTGAACTATGTGTGGATTGATTAAATTTAATCAATCAAATTATCCTCTTGTTTACCATAACTCTGATTTAAACAAGAGGGACACATGCATCCTCATATGTATGTGCATATCTTTATGAATACACTGATATATTTATATTGGTAGAAATTTTGATCCTGGATAAATTGTTTATTTGATGAAAGGAAAAATAACTCTAGGCTTCAGAAATATATATATATATGCCAATAAATAAATAAATATATATATATATCTCTATGTAAAAAAAAATTCCTTACAAATTAAGGTATAAAAAGAGAGGGTCATTTCATTTGGTATCAGAGCTATGTTACTAAAACATAGTTGAAAATTGAAATCAAATCCTTCTATGAAACTAAAAACTTAAGAAACAAAATATAAGTATAATATTTTGTAGGGATTGATCACTGGATGATCAAGTCTGAGTTAGACATTATAAAAAAAACTAACTAACTATCTATGTAAATTATTATTAGAAAACTATGGTAGGAAGACCACCAAATCAGGGAGCAGGATCCTCCAATGCACCACCAATGGTCAATCTACAAGATTTGGTGAGAGCATTTAGGGATGGGGCAGGACAAAGGCAAGAAAATCCCCATAAAGAGCTCTCAAAATTACTTAAGACTTATACTCATTTAGGAGGCAAGAGCTTTGAAGGGACAGAAAGTATTATGGAAATTCAAGCATGGTTGAGAACATTGGATAGGGTTTTCAATGACATGCAGCTTGATGATCAAAGGAAGAGGCAAGTGGCTTCAAGACAGCTGAAAGGAGTACCTTTAAGCTGGTGGGAAGTAATCATTACAGGAAGAAATGAGAATGAAATCACTTGGAATCAATTCAAGGAGATGTTGGAGGCAAGATTTGTACCAGCATCAGCTAATACCACTTTACTCGAAGAATTTATTAGACTCAGGCAAGGAACTCTGAATGTCACTGAATACACTCAAAAGTCTGAGGGGTTATCCAAATATGGAGCAATGCTAGTGGCAGATGAATTATCCAAAAATGATAGGTACATTAAAGGTTTGAACCCAGGACTTAGCAGAGCCATGTTACCTTATGCTGACAGGACTTTTGATGAAGTAATGAACTTGGCTTTGAAATTGGAGTAGCATGACAAGGAGAGGGAGAAGTTCAGAAATTTTAGGAATAATAACACTAAGAAGGGTAAGGGGAGATATCACCCTTATGATAAGAAGAAAGAAGAGGCCAGTAACAAAGGCACTGGAGATACCAAAGCAAAAGAAACCAAGAAGAAAATTGTGTGTCACTACTGTGGTAAGGAAGGACACATCAAACCAAAATGTCCAGAATTAAAAGGAGGAGCTTTCAAGTGCTATCTATGCGGGAAAGAGGGGCATATGAAGAGAAACTGTCCTGAGTACAAACAGCAAGGAAAATTGGCAAATTTGGAAGGCAAAGGCAAATCCACAGTGGAGATTAATGCTGAAAATCACAGTCAAGTGGAAGGTACACTATTTATTTGTACCATACCCATAGCAGTAGTATATGATACTGGGGCAACTCACTCTTTGATTTCTTATGAACTAGTTAAAATGCTAAAATTGAATTGCATATTGGTTGAAACTCCATTGCTTATACAAAGTCCACTGGGGAGTTCTAGTGTTTTAAATATGATTTGTGTGGATGTGGAATTAAACATAGGAGGAGATACTTTTATTTCCAATTTATATGTTTTAAACTACCCAAATATAGGTGTTATATTGGGGGTAGACTGGTTAAGGCAATTTAAAGTCATAATTAACTTAGATTCATCCACCATATCATTGCAAAACTTTAGAGGCCAGAGAATCACAATTTTGTGTGAAGTAGCTAAGGGAAGGAAATTGTATCATTTAATTGACTTGGAAAGAGATTTCAGTGAACTTACTATTGAAGAAATTCCCATAGTCAATGAATACTTGGATGTGTTTAGGGAGGTTAAGGGTGTTCCAAACCATAGACCAGTGGAATTCCAAATTCATTTAGTTCCAGGAGCAAGCCCAGTGATTAAAAAGCCAACTAGAATGGGGCCAAATGAACTAAAGGAATTAAAGAAACAATTAGAGGAATTAGATGATAAGGTTTTATAAGACCAAGTAATTCTTGCTGGGGAGCACCAGTGGTATTTGTTAAGAAACAAGATGGTTCCTTAAGACTGTGTATAGATTATAGAGAATTGAACAAAGTAACTATCAAAAATAAATATCCATTGCCTAGGATAGATGATCTCTTTGATCAACTCAGTGAAGCTAAGATATTTTCTAGATTAGACTTAGCATCAGGGTTTCATCAGATGAAGGTTGAAGACTCAAGTGTTAAGTACACTACATTTAATACTAGATATGGTTTGTATGAATTTATGGTTATGCCATTTGGCTTGACTAATGCACCATCATACTTTGTAGATTTAATGAATAGAACCTTTAGTTAGACAAATTTGTGCTAATTTTTATAGATGACATTTTAATTTATTCCAAAACAGTGGAAGAACATAAAAGTCATTTGCATCTGGTTTTGTCTAGATTGAGGGAAAAAGATTTAAAGGCAAAATTTTCAAAATGTGCATTTTGGAAAGAGGAAGTACATTTCCTTGGCCATGTCATTTTTGCCAAAGGAATTTCTGTGAACCCCAATAAAGTAATAGCTATTCAAGCATGGAAGAGGCCTAGCACAGTGAGTGAAGTAAGATCATTTATGGGGATGGCAGGATATTATAGGAGATTTATAAAAGATTTTTCAAAAATTTCTACACCACTTACTAACCTAACCAGGAAAAATCAAGCTTTTGTTTGGTCAGAGAAGTGTGAGAAGTCTTTTGAATAGTTGAAGGAGGCATTGGTGAATGCTCCAATCTTGAAAGTACCCCAGGGAAATGAAGAATTAGTTGTATACACTGATGCTAGTGGGTTTGGCTTGGGTGCAGTGTTGATGCAACAAGGCCAAGTCATTGCATATGCATCCAGACAACTCAAACCCCATGAAGTAAGGTATGCCACACATGATCTTGAATTAGCAATTGCGATCTATGCTTTGAAACTTTGGAGACATTATTTGTTAGGAACTAAGTTTGAACTTTACACTGACCAAAAGATTTTAAAGTATTTATTTTCACAAAAAGATTTAAACATGAGGCAACATAGATGGGTGGAGTTCTTAGCTGCCTATGATCTAGACATACTCTATACACCAGGAAAAGCAAACAAAGTTGCAGATGCCTTGAGTAGACAACATGCTAAGATAGCTATGTTGATGATGGAAGAATTTAAAGATTTGTCTATACTCACTGACTTGGAAATTGAAGCAAGTAGTAAGGTACAAATGGTACCAGTTGAAGGAGATAAGAGTAAAGGAAAATTGAGTTTAATGTCTCTGCAATCAGATTTAATTTTGAAGGTAGGAAAAATGCAAGAACAAGACACAAACTTATTGGAGAAGAAAATTCTCATATCAAAAGGGGAAGAAGTGACAAATTACCATATTGATAAAAATGGTTAGTTAAGAAACCAGAATAGAATATGTGTTCCAGAAAACATGGAGTTGAAGGAGGAAATATTGAATGAATACCATAGGAGTAAGTACTCCATACACCCAGGCAGTACAAAGATGTATCAAAATTTAAAAAGAAATTTTTGGTGGAAGGGAATGAAGTCAGATGTAGCCAAATATATTGCAAGATGTATGACTTGCCAACAAGTCAAGGTAGAAACACAAAAGCCACCAGGGTTGTTACAACCTCTTAGCATACCACAATGGAAATGGGAAGACATATCTATGGATTTCATAGATGGACTGCCTAGATCTAAAAGAGGAAACACAAGTATATGGGTGATAGTAGATAGGCTAACTAAAGTGGCACATTTCATTCCAGTCAAATCAGAAAGGAATGCACTAAAATTAGCTCAAGTATTTATGAAGGAGGTTGTAACGACCCACTATTTTAGACCATTCAAATCGACAATAATCCACACATGTCTGACTTGAATAATTCAAAATAATAGATTGTAAATAAATTTGGAGCAAATGAAATCAAATACACAGAATCACAGACACAGAACATATCAGAATAACTCGCAGCGGAAATTAAAAATAACATAGTAGTTCATGAAGCTACTATAACAAACTCTCAAAACAAAATACATAATATTTGTTTGAAAACATATACAATAGAAATCTCAAATAAATAGAAGTTTATGAATACCAGAACTGAAATAGAACAACTGAACTGAAAGGAACAGATAACTAGACAAGCAGAATCTCCAGCGATTCCTAGCTCCAGAAAGAAATCCAAAGCTAAGCTGTAAATACTCAGGCTGACCCGAGCGTAAAGTAAAATACAAAACACTCGAGTCAGGACAATATATACTTATATAATGTAAACCAACTCAAGTGAACTGTAGTAGAAATGCATAATAACTCAAAGGATGCTTGGGATCGCCCATCCTTTAAGGATCAGTTAAACTATAAATTAAATACATCCCGTGGTTAAAATTTCAAAATGGTATTTTATACTTCGAAATCAAATATCATTTCAAAATTCAATATCCTTCAAATATCCATTTCAAAATATCAAAATATCATATTTCAAAATAGTTTATATTTCGAAACAAATTACTTTATTTTAAATCATAAAAATGAAGTTATTATATTTAATAATTAAATTATTAAATTTCCAAAATTTTAATCTTTCAAAGTTCATTCGTTCACTTAAATTAATTAAAATAATGAAAATTCAACTTTCGTAGCATTTAAAAAAATGCTACGGAAAGTCACATTTAAAACAGTTCAATTTAACAAAAGACAGCATTTAAAATGCTGTAATAGGGTTACATTAGTTTCAAATAAACTTAGTTAAATTCAACCATTATAACATTTACAAAAATGCTATAATAGCCTTTAATTAAATTTAGCCATTTTGTTCATTATTATCAACTACAGCATTTACAAATGTTGTATTATCATTTACATTAGAATTAATAGGATTTCAGAAATGTAGTTAATTAACTTCAAATATTCAGTATAATTTCACAAACAATTATATTTTTATATAAATCATTTTTAACTTAAAAAAATCATATAATTTCACTTTTAAAACAATCATTCAAATACCCTTATATTCATGATTTTATAAAGTTAAACCTCCATTCAAAAATCAAAATTTAATAATAATTCACTTATTAAATTCCAATATTAAATTATAAATTCATTAAATTAAATTAACTTAACACTTAAGTTTAAATTCTCAAATATAACTTAATTCCATTTTTTATTTACTTAACTTAAAATTCACTTTTAAGCCAAATTCACAAATTTCCAATTTTAGTTATATTTCAAAATTTCAACTTAAATATTCATTCATTTCACATTTTAACTTTATTCAAAATCATTAATATAATATAAAAATCATTTAAATTCACTTTAATCCAAATTATCATGAATTTATCACATTTCACATTTAATTTAAATTCCAATTATCACCAAATTAAAATTTCCCAAAATAACTTACATTTCAAATTTTCTAATTTTACCATTAATTTATTTCACTTATAAATTTTCAGAAAATCAATAATGCTTTACAAAAATCATTTTTATTTAGTTTAAATCAAAATATCATAATATTTACATTTTTAAAATATTTTTTAAAAAAATTATAAGTCATATTTTAACTACGGGTCTGTATTTCATTTCTAGTCTAGGTAAAGTGATACGGGTAATATATCATTTCAACCTGTAATTTACAAAGAAAACCCGGGTTTGATCATTTCAAACCCGCAATCCCAAGGAAATGAAAAAATAATTGAAAATCATTCAGGCCTATCATTTCAGCCCATAATGATTTTCTCCTATTCTAAAGTCCGTTCGGGTATGTATCATTTCAACCCATAGTGATTTTAATCTAAAGGGAACTTGCAGTGTGATAAACTGATAAAAATAATATAACAGCATAATATAACAGTAACATATAATATAATAGGTGTTTAAGCATGGGTGAACATCATAAAATCATAACATAGCAAGTGTAACATGATAATGCATTTTACAGATTCAAAAGGGGTCAATTCACTAGTTATATATATACATATTGTCTGGTGAGAATAACTCACCTGTTAAGCTGGAGATTTGCCAACAAAGCTCACAACATAAAGATTACGAAGGCACGACAACTCTAATACAATTTGAGTGTGGAGAGAAAATCCAATGATATAGATCTTGTGTTACAACCCAAACAAAAATCAAAGCAAACCATAAATTTCAATACACTAGAAATGAAATAACTTTTAAATAAAAAGAGATACGAATGCCAAATCTTTTGCCTTGCTTTCTCTATTCTTTTGTCATGGCCTAGGGATGGTTTTGGCTCTGGTTTGAACAAGTTTGGCTCAGGTTTGGTCATGTGTATGCATGGCCTAGGTAGTAGAATATGAGGAGGAAGTTTATACAAAGGAATATGAAGAGTTTAAGGCAAAATAGGTGGCTTTAGTTCACAAAAATGGCTCGGCCATGGGCTTGTGTGGTCAGGTCAGAGGGGTATGGATCAGGTCAGTGGAAGGAAAGGTGTGTGGTGGTCTGGCCAAAGGTGGTGGAGGCGGCCTAAGGTGGTGGTGGTGGTGGAAAATGGAGTGGTGAAGCAATAGTGGTAAACAATCATGTTTTTATGGCTTGTTTTGCAATTTTTTGTGGAGTTTTGGCATCATGGTGGCTCGGCCTTGGTCAAGACCAGAGGAGTAGCTGGTGGTGATGGCAGGGAAGAGATGTAGGGGGTGGTGGCCGTGGATATGGAGTGGAGGCCATTCAAAGAAGCAAAGAAAACAAGGCAAAATACATGAAAAATGAGAAGAAAAGTGTAAAAAGTAGACATTACCCATAGATTTTTCTTGAAGCCATGAATGAATGAGAAGGTAAAATGTTTTTGGGTGAATGGAGGCTGAAAACTCACGGCTACAAACCAAAAATGCACATCCAAGATAGTAATTGAGGAGTTATGGCAAATGAAAGGACAAAGGAGATGAAAGGTCTTAAGGTAAATAAGCTTTTAAAACTCTTCATATTTGTTTTTCTTTATATTCAAATAAAACAAAAATAAGATCAGTAAATTGACTTTAAAACCGAAACAAAGTAATATAAAATAAAAATAATTAATTAATTTTAAAGAAAATGGAAAAAGAATATAAGAAATTGCTTAAAAATTGAAAACAGGGTCCAGAAATTACAAATAAATCACTATTGACTTTGGAAAATTAACAACTTCATTTTAAAAATATTTTAAAACAAAAATGTGAAGTAAAATAATTCATTTATATTTTCAAAATGAAATAAATAATTAAATTTAGAGAAATTAGAAAAAGAACTAAAGAAATTGCTTAAAAATTCAAAACAGGACTTAAAATTTACAAATAGAATATCACTAGTTTTAGAAAATTTCTATTTCACTTTAAAACAAATAAAAGGTCAAATAAATAAAATAAATGAGGAACAAAATAAAGTGGGAATGAGAATCAAATAAGATAAAAAAAATAGAAAAAAAATAAAGAATTACTTTAATTAATTGAAACTGGAAATTACAAATTGTAAGCAAAATACAACTGACACTAGAAAATGTCAATTATACTTTTAAAAAATGTTTTAAAACCAAAATATATGCACAACATGTTATTTTACCCATATAAATATAAATTAGAACATTACATGACCAAATAAAATATTATTTATACAATTTAAAATAAACAATTTGTTAAATACAACAAATTACACACAATATTGAAAAAGGCATAACTTTCACATTATAAATCAGATTTCAACGAAACGAAAAGCATTATTCTTAAAATTTTATTTACTTTCATAATAAAAGATAAAATTCAAATTTTCAAACTTTCAAATTTCTAAATTAAAAGTCAAAGTTTGACCATATTGACCAAAATTCACTTTTCTGGAAAATATTCTTTTTAGTCATGTTTGGAATTCTAATTCACATCAAAATCAAAATTTATAATTAAAATAACAAAATTTATTCATTTTAATAAATAAAATAAAGTATTTAAATCAGGAAATTAATTAAAATAACCAAAATATACAATTAAAATAATCACAAAATACAGGGTTGTTACAGAGGTAGTAAGGTTACATGGCATTCCCAAAACTATTGTGAGTGATAGGGATACCATCTTCACATCAAGGTTCTGGAAAAGTTTTCAAGAAGCCACGGGAAGTGAATTATGCTTAAGCACTGCCTACCATCCACAATCAGATGGGCAGACTGAGGTGGTGAAAAAAGTTTTAGAGGACTTGTTAAGGGCATGTGCACTGGATTTTGGAGGTAACTAGGAAGATTATCTCCATTTAGCTGAGTTTACATACAATAACAGCTATCAAAGCACCATAGGGATGGCTCCATTTGAAGCCTTACATGGCAAGCCATGTTTATCACCTGTATGTTGGGTAGAAACAGGAGAAAGAGCTATTTTAGGGCCTGAGTACATACAAGAAACTAAAGAGAAAATTGAGCTGGTAAGGTGGAGAATTGCAGTAGCTCAAGACAGGCAAAAGAAATTTGCAAACATGAAAAGGAAGCAGGTGGAATATGAAGTAGGAAATTTTGTTTTCATCAAAATCTCACCTATGAAAAATGTACTGAGGTTTGGGAAACAAGGCAAGTTAACCCCAAGATATATTGGGCCATACAAAATTCTGGAAAGAACTAGTTCTTTAGCATATAAGTTGGAATTACCAGAAAACATGCACGGGATGCATGATGTTTTTCATGTATCACAATTGAGAAGGTGGGTTCATGACAAGGCAGAAATTCTTGAGACCCCAACCCAAGTGCAAATAAACCCTAATTTGATTTATGAAAAGGATCCAGTGGGAATTTTGGCAAAGGATGTGAAGAAGTTGAGGAATAAATCACCGAAACTTGTGAAGGTACAGTGGAGTCTTGATCCTAGTGATTGCACATGGGAATTAGAAGACAAGGTTAGGATGAACTATCCTAAGCTATTTTCAGATTAAAGGTAATTCTGATTTTTAATTTGTTTTCCTTTTGAATGTATGTATTTTTGGTTATTGTGATAGAACTAAAAATCTATTTGGTTGAGAATGTATTTGTTCTCTGAATTATGTTTAAATTTGATTTAAGCTTAGGAAAAATTGTGGGACACATTTTCTAAAATGTGGGGTATATGTAATGACCCAAGATTTTAGGAATTTATTTTGAAAATATAAATAAGTTTAAAATAATTTTTAAACTAATTTTGAAAAGGAATTGATATGGCTTGATATGGTGTAGCTATATGTGTACATGTGTGCACAGGAAATACACATGAATAGAAGCTTAATTCCTGGATGATATGAATGAACATATGTTGATGTGTATGAAAATATATATATATATATATATACAGATAAATAGATTAAATCCTTAAAAGCTATATGCATAAATATATATATGGATGCTACTGGTTGTATTTGAGTGTATATGTGCATATGTGTTCAGTAAAAATAATGTATAGGCATATATGTGTATTAATTATTTCTGTAAGACATATATATATACATATATGTATGCTAATCAAACACAAGTGTTCAAATCAGTAATATAAAAATATACAAATGTATTTTAACTATAGGCAGAAAGCAAGAATGAAGATATAAAAGGAGCAATCCTTTTATAAATAAATAAGGGAAGCACATGCTATTTAAGTGAAAGCTAAAAATAGAAAAGTAAGATAAACCAGTGACATTTTTTGTATAAGGAGAATTAGGAAGAACCCTTGGCATATATATATGATAAAATAATGGAAATCGAGTCACACCTTTAGCATGATATTAGATAAGAGAAAAAGCATTTTCTGGAAAAGCAAATTTCTGAAAATAACCAAAATGATAAAACCTCTTTTCTCTCCACAAACTTGAGCCGAGGAGGGTAGGATTTTGTGTTTAAACTAAATGCAAATGGCATGATTCAGGGTGGGCAAAAATGACTTTAGCTAGCACCTTAAACCCTAGAAGAACCCTGCATAAATAAGCAGTGATAAGAGGGGCCTTCTCTTCTTCCCTGATAGCTCTTGAAAAAATAATATATATCATATATATACATAAGACAAGTGAAGAATAGGGTTTGGGGGCAGTAGCTTATCAATCAACTAAGAAGTGAAGGAGAGCTAATTGAGAAAACTCACTCAAAAATCTAAGGCACTAAGTCCTAATGAAGGCAGCCAGTTTATAAGTTGATCTTTCTTAAAATGTATTTTCATACGTGGTTATCTTTCTTTAATTTCTAAGATGAAAATGCTTTGATCTTTAGTTTGGTTGTTCTGCTTGATCTATTATGTGAAAGTTCTAAGTATTATTAGTAAATATGTTTTTATAAACCCAGATCTCTCTAATATGTTAATATTAGTGAATACCCAGAGAATCAAATGATGAATATAGGCAAGTAGTGTTGGTTCTGGCATAACCCAGAGAATATAAACATGTTGAGCTGCAATATACTTGTGTATAGGTGCTGAGGCTTGAGACAAAAAGGAATTAGGGGTGCAATAGGGTTGCCTATGTGCTGATGCTCCTAATTCAATGAAAGTATATAAATAGCCATATATATAGCAAATAAATTTGTGATTCAGTGAAAATTGGTCATTCTGAGTTTAACTTAAGCACAAATGTTTGCAAGATGAAAAACTCTCTCAAAAGCCATAAGCCAATGTTAGTTGCCTATACCCCTTTTAAAATGCAAATATATATATATATATATATATATATATGGATGCAGAATCTTATTTATTAGACACCTATGTTTAACTGCCTGCTTGTCTTTGTTTGGTTATGAAAGATATGAAATGCCATGACATGGATGTTTGTTTTAGTGAAATGATTCAATGAATGGTTTAGTCATGAAAAATCAAAAGAGTTATTATCAACTCAAAACTAACTAGGAAATAGGGTCAAGAGCACTGCAGGAATGACTTGTGTTCTTTAGCAATACAAGTTGACACATGGCTTGTTTAAGTCTTGAGATCTTTGTGTAATGGAGTGAATTAGTCCATTACAATGTGTCCATTGATTCATATGATTGCAGATGAGACCAAGATAGATAAATATATCAATGTAAGAAAATTTGATATAAGGAGGAACTAGAGTTTTCCTGGATGAAATCTGAGTAGGGAATAAATGATTTAATTTATTTTTGTGATTTCCTTGTTTTGTATGGATGCTTATTTGATTTCTGGCCGATTTATATGAATGTATGCCTGTTCCATATCTTTATAAGGTTTCTGGAAAGAAAGATTTAAGTATGCACATGCACACTGACACAGAACATGCACACTATGACTTACTTGTTTTCTAAAGGCAGGATATACTGATTTATATATGTTTCAACTTTAACTTGATTTACCAATTGTTTTAGTGGATTTTCTCATACCAGACATGTGTCTGACCCTAGTGTGCTAATGGCATATGGGATGTCTCATTTAATATGGTGCAGCTTCAAATGCTTTTTCAGGAATTGCAGCAACTAAGTAGGAGTAGGAGCAAGGCTTTGAGAAGAAGATTATAGCATGCTAAAAATAGTTAGATAAGAGCTTAAAAGATGAAATCTGCATGTATTGATATTTTTAAATTATCACTTGTATTAAGTACTGAATGATGGATGGATATTTTGCTAGGTATTTTGCTAAGGAATTGACTTGTAACTAGAGTTTATAAATTTGGATATTATCTGAAAAGTTGAAGAAGTTAACCTATGATTTTATATGTAAATCTGAGCAAGAATACTATGATAAATAGGATGGTTATATTTTATAAATGTATTAGTCAATCTTGAGTCTTTGAAAAGGATTAAGTATTGGAAATCTGGATAGTTGAGTCTCAATAAACAATATGGTTTATTCTTTCGTCATGACATTTGCATACAAGAGTTTAAAGGCATAGGGAAAATGTATTATGTGTCTGCATGTTTTCATAATGCAATTTGTACTATGCAAATTTTTTATACCTCATTCTTGAATAAAGGAAGAATCTGTATCTATAGGAGTTGAAAGCCATGCACATGATAGTTTGTATATATGCATGTTTAAACATATTTTGTTCGAATATTTTCACATTAGTTACCTTTGCATTTTAACATGAATCTGAACTCCTTTTTCTAAAGCTTTGTTCAAATGCATTTTAAAGCCCCATGGCTTATATCAGAACAAAGAGTCTGGTTTGTAGCAAATCATCTTACCATTAAAACCATGTTTTGGATCCTCAAGGTCTCAGGAAACTTATTCATGCTTGCATTTCATTTAGCATAGCATCATAACATCAAAGAATTAAGCCTTAGGAACATGATATCTCACTTAAAAATATTCCAGAAAAGAGTTTGTAAATAAGGCAGATTTTATAGAAAATCAAACATAGAAAATGATATAAACTTATATCATTATCAGGACATAAGCACTACACCAAACATTTATATGTGATCATAACACAATTTCTTTGTTTCTAGGAATTACCCTTCATAGAGAATCCAGTAAGAAATCAAGAGTTAAAATCTTACAAATACATATATGGGTGGAATTTTATTGTATGAATTAAATTGAACTATGTGTGGATTGATTAAATTTAATCAATCAAATTATCCTCTTGTTTACCATAACTCTGATTTAAACAAGAGGGACACATGCATCCTCATATGTATGTGCATATCTTTATGAATACACTGATATGTTTATATTGGTAGAAATTTTGTTCCTGGATAAATTGTTTATTTGATCAAAGGAATAATGACTCTAGGCTTCAGAAATATATATATATATATATGCTAATATATATATATATATATATATATATATATATATCTATGTAAAAAAAATTCCTTACAAATTAAGGTATAAAAAGAGAGGGTCATTTCATTCAACTAGTAAATGCAAATGCAATCTTGATTTCAAGGCTACAAGACACACCCTCCGTAATCCCGATCTCTGGGTAGAGTCACTTGATTTCCGGGCCACAAGCACACCCACTAGATTTAGGGCTACTAAGCATACCCAATTGTTTTAACAGGCTACAATCACACCTACTTGGATTTCAGGGATACCAAGCATACCACAAAGTATAAGAGTATGATTTGATAGAGTTACAGATTCAGATTTTCGATCTTGATTACAATTGATCCTATAACTCTTAAATATCACTTTGATCATTAGAGAGATGAGAGAAATCATAGAGTATATCAAAGAGAATCAAACTAGTTAACATTGATTTTGATTCTGGTTGAATTTTGGTAGAGTTTTGATAGAAATTTATTTAGAAATCAAGATAGTGAAAATAGGAGAGAAGAAAAAGAAAGTAGTTAATGAAAATTTGTTTGGAAGTTTGGTACACATAGGGAAACAACGGTCATGTCCATTCGTGAAGAGATACGATGAAAAGACACTTCCATTCAAATTTGAATTTTTAATTTTACGGCCACTATGTCAACATACATGGATACGATATGTCGACATGTCCCATTGTATTTTGAAAAATAGTTTAAAAGTATTATTGTGAAAATCCATTGCTTTGTTAAATAATTTGATACTTTATAGAATCATTTAAAGATAGTTTATACACATTTTAATCAAAATATTACTTAATAAAACTTTATAAAATAATTTAGAAAGATTTAATAAGAATATTCAATATATATATATAAAAATCAACATAATTATAACTTATTAAAATATAAACAAAAATTCTATATATAAACTTAAAAACATTAATATGATATCTTTATTGAAATTTATTTTAGGAAATATTTTGAAAATATTATTTAATAAAAAAGAATATTTTAAAACAATTTAAAACAAAATTAGAGAAGGTAAGAGAGATCAGGAAAGTGCTATCAATGTTTTACATAAATTCTATGACTTTATAACTCATATGTAATATCTTGAAATCTTGAACTTTTCAATACTGATGAGTCTTCATTCTTGAACTCTTAAAACTCTATATCAGCATCTAAAAATCTACTCTTGACAGTGTACAGTCTTCTTAATCAACACCTATCTAATATCCTCCACTATATACTATATATATCATGATAAAACATTATAATCTATATTTTATATAATGTCCTTTAGTTCTTATCATTAAAACCAATACCTAAGGTATTAATAATCTCTCCCTTTTTTATGATGATCACTCTTTATATAAAATGTAATATAACTCCCCTTTAATCTATGCCTAGATTTTATATATTTTCCCCCTTTGTCGTCAACAAGAATAAACTAACTATAACTCCCTCTAACTAAGATACTATAATAATAATGATAAGAACGATATATAAGAAATGATGAGCGATAACACAAATCATTAATAGTAACCATACCAAACTATATATTCATTCAATATCACAATACAAAGTAATCACAATCCAGTCAAACCCTAAACTATACATATATGTTCAAAGTAAAACTGTTAAATCAAATATACATACCACACATTTAATATAATCAAAACAAATCAAAGAGATTTTGTAATGATCGGGGATTTGTAAATAGGGAAGTGAGGATAATGAAGGCAAAAGTTCCATTTTTGTTCGACGAGATTTCTACCTCGATCAGAATATACTTCACTAACGCATCAAACTTCATCATCTTCCTCCATGTGTTCTTTTATTTGGATGTGAATTTTCTGAATTATCATTATCATCGTTTTCGGTAATCTCATTATTGCTAATTTCGTTTGGGTTAATGATGTTTTCTTCTTCATCAATATTTGGATTATAAACTTTAAAATTTCCATCAATGATACATGTAATGTCTCTTTAATGGTATTAGTTCTAGCATTGAAATTTCTATAAGCATTACTTTTATTTGAATAACACTTCAATGGCATTAGTTCTAGTATTGAAATTTCTGTAAGCATTACTTTTTTTTGAATATCCAATAAAGATACCTTTATCTACTTTAGCATCAAACTTATCCAAATATCTTTAGTATTTAAAATAAAACATTTACTACCATAAAATCTAAAATATGATACTTTAGGCTTTTATTATAGAATAATTCATATGGTGTTTTCTTAGTTAATGGTCTTATTAAAATTTTATTTAATATATAACAAGTAGTACCAACTGCTTCAGTTGTAAAATTTTAGGTAAATTACTATCATTTGGCATTGTTCTAGCGCAATTTTATGAATAGATGCAATTTTATGAAATAATATTATGATGATTTTGCAAATTATCTTTTCAAAAATAGTGTTAAAAATATTATGAAAAATTTCCATTGAAATTTTTCAAAAACAAATTATGAATACTTTGAAAAGCATCGCTCTGATACCAAATGTGAGTCAGCGGAATAGGGATCTTAAGGCTAAACTAACACTAAAGGGGGAGGGGGTGAATAATGTTTAATTGGTTATACGAATATTTTTAAAATTCTTTAAGATTCTACTGTGAACGATGTATTAAAAATCAAAGAAACAATCACAGACTCACGGTATAGATAAAAGTAAATGCAGCAAAAGTAAAAAGAAAAGAAGACACAAGTATTTTATACTGGTTTGGAGTTACTGTAACAACCCAAAATGTAACCCATAATAATTAATCCGTTAATTAATTTAATAATAAAATAACTTTGTGAAATTATCAGAATTGAGCCATGAGAGTTGTACCATTGTGTTTGTGGTAAATTTCTGGTCAATTTCCATATATATCATGTCAGAAACTGAGCTAATATGAACAAGATAGGAATTATACAAAATAAGTAGAAATAAAAAAAATATAAGGCAGGTCGACCGGCCGGTCGACCTGGGAACCAAGCGGTCGACCGCCCGATCGACCCACCTGCTGTTTTGGGGCGAAAGAACCATGTTCGTTCGTTCGTTCGAATGATGGCACAATTTTTTTTTACCGACTATGACGTGTTTTGCATTCTTCAAACCAATCCGGTTCCTCCATTCTTGCATCTGATGGCTGCTACTCAGCCTATGACGTGGTTGCATCCTATTCAATCCCCAAATCCAACGGTCTGAGATCCACTTCTTCCCTTATAAATAGACCCCTAGACCTAACACTTTTTCTCATTATAGGTTTTCTCCAATTGGGTTCACCTTTCTAGGAAGGACCCTAAACGGAATAATTTTTCCAAGGAGAAAATCATTATAAATTAAATTATTTTACAACTCCAAGTGGATCCGGGAAGACCAAAGGAAGAGCTTAGGACCGGAGGTGAGTGGTTGTAATTATTTTAAGATTTCTTTAAGTAATTTAAAATAATAGGGTTTCCAATAGTTGTAGTTTTACTACGATTTTGGAATAGCCTTTTTATCAGCTTTAGATCTATTTTCCAGTCTATTCCTTTTTAGTTATTCTTTTCAGTTAATTATAATTACTGTTAAGCATAGTTTTTATTTATTTATTTACAGTATTTAAGTTTATTTACTGTTATTTATTTCTTATTTACATCTTTTTCTACGTTTTGGATTTTATGCAAGCATCTATTCTTCTTCCTCCTTTTCTTCGCGTATGGATTAGAATAAGTTAAACGCAAAAATGGATCATATAAGTGAGAATATTGAATTAATAAAATAAGATGTAAATTATAAAGACTATAATAAATAATGGAATTGGACTGTAATATAAATGGAATTGGACTGAAATTATACCTAATTATGATTGGAATTGGACTAATTAATTAGCTTAGTTATAACTTAAAATTATAACTAAAAAGAGTAAAAGATGAAAGAAACTTATTTCACACTTAGACCTTGATTTAATTAATAAGCATGATTTTAACGTAGGTTATAATAAGAAAAAGAATAGAATGGGGCTTATTTTAAGACTTTGGATAAATTAATAAGCGTAGAAAGTAGAGATGATAATAAAATCTTATTTAAATAATTTATCTAAGTTAATAAGCAAAAATGTAAGTAGTCATTGTACCAAATAGCATTCCCCTATATTTTCTATGGACACGGTGCTTCACATAACCCTAAAGTAAGATGAGGGGCACGCTTATGCTAATAGTGGTAGTAATTGGTCAATAATTAGATTTTCAAATCACGGGGGATTTGGACGAGTGGAGCTATTAAATATTATTTGGATGAAGGGCAGTATACTGTGTAGGGAGCTATATATGTTTTCTAGTCCACGGTAACCTTCTGTTTAAGGAGTTATATAGTATCTAGTCCACGGTAAATTAATGACTTCTATGTAGGGAGGTATATATATGTCGTCTAGTCCACAGTAACCTTCTTTGTAGGGAGTTCTTTAGCATCTAGTCCATAGTAAATTAATGCCTTCTGTGTAGGGAGCTATATATGTCGTCTAGTCCACATTAACCTTCTATTTAGGGAGTTATATAGTATCTAGTCCATAGTAAATTAAAGCCTTTTGTGTAGGGAACTATATATGTCGTCTAGTCCATAGTAACCTTCTGTGTAGGGAGTTATATAGCATCGAGTCCACGGTAAATTTATGCCTTATGTGTAGGGAGCTATATATGTCGTCTAGTCTACAATGAGTGCTTTGTGTATCTTTCGTAGTTACCATTAGCATTCCGTGTAAGGAGTTATATAGCATCTAGTCCGTAGAAAGGTACTATAGAGTAGCAGGCTGATCAAAAGGGTAGAATTAGGGTTACAACCTAATTACAAGATTAGGGATTCAGCCTAATCAAAGCAGCAATCAAGGACAAGTGAAAACAATCAAAGTTAACCTATCTTATAAATTGAGCGATATTTACTCGTACTTATTTCTAGTTTATTCCTTTCCTATTTCCTATGTTTTCCTTATTTATGCTAGAACTGTTGTAGAGTCTATTATTTTACCTTGCTTAAAGAAACTAGTAATTACTATCATTCACCAGACTTTAATTCTGACCCACTCCTTTATTTTTCCCCTATCCCCCCTCCCCATAGGCAATCAAGGGAGAGGACAGTAGACTTGCGGTTGCTTGGGGATTTATTGGAGGAGTTTTCTATCATGTATTTCTTTTATTTCAGCTTTAGTTCTTTTTGTGTACTGGCTTATTATGAGGGATATTATGTACTCTAATTTTGAGACTGTGAATTTTTATTCCAAAAGACATGATGGGTTTTGAGATGTGGATGTTGTATTTGGTATTTGAATTATTTTTGAAGCAATTATGAAAGTTTTATTTTAAATAAGTTATTATTTTAGTTTTTGCTGTTTTTATTACCTATTTTGTCTTGTGAATCTTAGTCTATGTTAGTTTTATTGATACCTACAACGCACCACGCCTTTTAATGTGTCCTTTTGGGTATATTAAGGGGTGTGGGGTGTTTCACTTGGTATCTGAGCATAAAGTTACAGGATTCCTAAATACTTATTTTTAAAAGAAAAGTGTTTTTCAAAATAACTTGGTTTAAAAATATTTTTCAGAAAAGAACTCTTAGAAATGTTTTTTAAGTATAAAAGAATATTTATAAAAATCCCCTCATAAGTCTAGTTCATTCTCGCTTTGGCTCTTTCCTAAACTATCGTTTTCTTTTCGTAGAATGGCTGATGCCCCGTATACCTTCCCGAGGGTATCCCAGTTCTAGCTTGGTTTCATATGTACTTACAAGCCACGACTCCAGAGGTGCACGGGCCAGAGCCCAATCCTGCACCAGCGGGTGGGAATCCCATCAAACCACCTGCTACATCAATTTCTCTAAGCTTTTTGATGATTTTTCAAGTTTGTGCAGGAAGACTTTTTCTGGCAAGGAGACTTTTGTAGAGGCTATAGCTTGGCTTAGGGACACATAGATTATTTTTTGTCTTTTGGGATTAGACGATCTGCAGAGGGTTCAGTTGGCCTCTTGGCAACTGAAGGAGGAGGCATCATACTGGTGGGAGGTGATCGAGTTGGAGGGTAGAAATGTTACTTGGGATGGACTCCGGGAGCGGTTCGATAGGAAGTTTCTATCCCAGGCGGAAGAGAGTGTTCAGTTGGAGAAGTTTATCAATTTGAAGCAAGGGAGTTTGGCTTTTAAGGAATACATCAACCAATTCAATGAGCTGTCACGGTTTGGTATGGATTTGGTGAACACGCCGCATAAGAAAGCTATGAAGTTTGCGAAGGGATTGAATCAACGCCTTTAGGGATTATTGCTGACTCATGTACCGATGGGAGCTATTTATGAGTCTTTGGTCGAGATGGCGCTTATATCAGATGTAGTCAAGGAAGGAGGGTCTAAAGGGGTGGTTAAGACAGAAGGTTCAAAGAAGAAGTGGTGGGATAAGAAGAAGAAGAAGAAGAAAGGCAATGGCCTTTAAAAGCAGACTAAGAAGGAAGGATTGAGGTGCAATAACTGTGGGATTGTTGGACATCTTGCCAAGGATTGTAGGAGAGATAAGATGAAGGGTAAGTGCTATGTTTGCAGGCAGCCCGGTCATATGAGTAGGAGTTGTCGTCAGAGAGCTGCTCGGGGAGCGAGTGCACCAGTTGCAAAGATTCAGGCATTAGAGCAGCACCTTCAGGCAGTGTTCCGGATAGAGGTAAGAAAGTCACAGTTGAAGTTTTGATTTCTATATCTGATTTTCCCATTCGGACTTTATTCGATTCTGGAGCATCACACTCTTTTATCTCTAGCTCTGTAGTATATTGTTTGCACTTGGACATATCATTAGTAGTTGATCCCATTATTGTTTCAAACCCCATAGAAGGATCGGCACACTTATCTATGGTTTGTAGGGGTTTGAAAATCTTTATCCTAGGCCTAGACTTTGACCGCGATGCCAATGTTTTGGGATTCTTGGGGTATGGGATGATCTTAGGGATGGATTGGCTATCCACATACAGAGCTATATTAGACTGCGAGAGGAGAGTCGTTAGACTTGAGACTTGCAGTGGTAGGACTCTAGAGGTATCTTGCGACCCGCAAAGGTCTGTCATGTTGAGTTTTCTATATTCTCTCGATTCGTCTTCATCAGAGTTGCATTCAGTTTCTATCGTTGGAGATTTTGCAGACGTCATTAAGGAGGTTAGAGGACTACCCCCTAAGAGAGAGATTTACTTCAGGATTTATTTGACCGAGAATGCTAAGACAATAGCGTTACCTGTGAGGCACATGGCACCTAGGGAGAGGAAAGAATTGAGCAAGCAGATTCGTGAGCTTTTGGAGAAAGGATTCATTAGAAGGAGCATATCGGAGTGGGGAGCGCCAGTCGTCTTCGCCACTAAGGCAGATGGTTCTCTCCGACTTTGCATGGACTATAGGGAATTAAATAAGCTCACCAAGAAGAACCGATATCCACTCCCTAGGATTGATGTTCTGTTTGACCAGTTGGTAGGTTCTTCGGTTTTTTCTCAGCTTGATTTAGCCATGGGATTCCATCAGCTTAGAGTCGCTGATCACAGCATAGATAAGACTGCATTTTGGACACCGAACGGATTCTTCAGGTGGTTGGTTATGCCTTTTGGGCTAACCAACGCTCCCGCCTCTTTCGTTGATTTGATGAGCCGCGTCTTTAGGGATGTCCTAAATAAGTTTGTGGTGGTATTCGTGGATGATATCTTGCTATTTTCCAAGAATATGGAGGAGCATGCTGATCATTTGGAAGAAGTCCTTCGCACACTTCGTAGCCATCATTTGAGAGCTAAGTTCTCGAAGCGTCATTTTTGGAGAGAGGAAGTACGTTTCTTGGGGCACGTAGTTTTGAAGGAAGGTTTGGCTGTGGATCTCGCCAAGGTTATTGAAGTGCAAGATTGGAAGGCCCCCAAGAACGTCACAGAGGTTAGGATCTTCCTAGGATTGGACGGCTACTACAGGAAGTTCATTAGGGACTTTGCCAAGATTTCGGCACCACTCACGCGCCTTACTAAGAAGAATAAAGCTTTCGTGTGGGACATGGATTGTGAGGATTCCTTCACGAAGCTTAAGAAAGCCCTTACTAGTGCACCAGTGTTAGTTTTACCCGATGGAGCTAAGCCTTTAACTGTATACACTAATGCATGCGGGATAGGTCTAGGAGCGGTATTGATGTAAGAAGGGAGGGTAGTGTGTTATGGTAGTAGGCAGTTGAGGACGCATGAGAGGAACTACCCTACCCACGATTTGGAGTTGGCTGTCATAGTTTTTGCACTCAAGTCTTGGAGGCACTATTGGCTTGGAGAGAGGTTTGAGCTTTTCACAGACCATAAGTCCTTGAAATACCTATTCTCGCAGAAGGACTTAAACTTGAGGCAACAGAGGTGGATGGAGTTTTTGGCCTCGTATGATTTTGAGATTGCTTATACCCTTGGCAAGGGTAATGTGGTTGCTGATGCATTGAGTAGAAGGAAAGCAACCCTTAGTCCTATGTTCGTAGAGTGGAGAAGCTTGGAGTTTATTTCTACCTTTGATTTTAAGCCCTCTACAGACATTACCCCCGGATTATTGGTAACATTAGAGGTGAGGCCTACCCTTATGGATCAGATTGGCTTAAGGCAGCGAGAGGATTCGAGGCTCATGGACATTATGGATAGGATTAGCCAAGGAGAGGTCTCTAGACATCTCCAATGATATTCCATTGATAACAAAGGGTGGCTTAGGAGAGATGGGAGGCTTTGTGTTACACGCGCCAGTGACTTGTTGAGAGAAGTTTTGGAGGAGGCACACCACTCCCGTATGACTATTCATCCAGGTGGTGACAAAATGTACCGGGATATGAAGAGGATGTTCTATTGGGGTGGCATAAAGAAGGATGTGGTAGAATTCGTAGTTAAGTGTCTCATATGCCAAAGGGTAAAAGCAGAGCAGCGGAAGCCCGGTGGATTACTTCAGCCCTTAGATGTGCCAGAGTGGAAGTGGGATAGTATTTCTATGGATTTCATTGATGGTCTACCCCGTTCTAGGAAGGGGAATACTAGCATTTGGGTGATTGTTGATAGATTGACCAAGAGTGCCCACTTCATCATAGTTAAGAGTAAGCGTACGGCTTCATATTTGGCATCCTTGTATATTTGAGAGATAGTCTGTCTACACAGAGTTCCTTCTAGCATTGTTAGTGATAGATATCCCATTTTCACTAGTGAGTTTTGGAGAAGCTTACAGGAGGCGCTAGGGATGCAGCTTAGGTTAAGTGCAGCCTATCACCCCCAAACGGATGGCTAAACAAAGAAGGTCAATAGGGTGCTTGAGGATTTGCTACGGATGTGCATTTTGGACTTTGGAGGTACATAGGAGGAGCATCTTCCATTGGTTAAGTTTGCCTACAATAATAGTTATCAAGCAAGCATATGGCACAGTTTGAGGCTTTGTATGGGAGAACCTTGCAAGTCCCCATCATGTTGGATTGAGTCTATGAAGAAGTTATTACTTGGGCCCGATATGGTCAGAGAGACATCTGAGAGGGTGGATTTGATTCGGCGGAGGATAAAGACAGCTCAAGACAGGCAGAAGTCTTATGTGGATAAGCGGAGGAGAGACTTAGAGTTTGAGGTTGGAGACTTAGTTTTTATCAAAATATCCCCGAATTGAGCCATGAGAGTTGCACCATTGTGTCCGTGGTAATTTTCTGGTCAATTTCCATATATAGAACGTCATAAACCAAGCAAATATGAACAAGATAGGAATTAAACAAAATAAGCAGAAAAAAAATATATAAGGCAGGTCGACCCGCCTGCTGTTCTGGGGGCGAACGAACAATCGTTCGTTCGATCGAATGATGGCACGATTTTTTACTGACTATGACGTGTTTTGCATTCTTCAAACCAATCCGGTTCCTCCATTCTTGCATCTGATGGCTGCTACTCAGCCTATGACGTGGTTGCATCCTATTCAATCCCCAAATCCAACGGTCTGAGATCCACTTCTTCCCTTATAAATAGACCCCTAGACCTAACACTTTTTCTTATTATAGGTTTTCTCCAATTGGGTTCACCTTTCTAGGAAGGACCCTAAACGGAATAAATTTTCCAAGGAGAAAATCATTATAAATTAAATTATTTTACAACTCCAAGTGGATCTGGGAAGACCAAAGGAAGAGCTTAGGACCGGAGGTGAGTGGTTGTAATTATTTTAAGATTTCTTTAAGTAATTTAAAATAATAGGGTTTCCAATAGTTGTAGTTTTACTACAATTTTGGAATAGCCTTTTTATCAGCTTTAGATCTATTTTCCAGTCTATTCCTTTTTAGTTATTCTTTTCAGTTAATTATAATTACTGTTAAGCATAGTTTTTATTTATTTATTTACAGTATTTAAGTTTATTTACTGTTATTTATTTCTTATTTACATCTTTTTCTACGTTTTGGATTTTATGCAAGCATCTTTTCTCTTCTTCCTCCTTTTCTTCGCGTATGGATTATAATAAGTTAAATGCGAATATGAATTATATAAGTGAGAATATTGAATTAAGAAAATAAGATGTAAATTATAAAGATTGTAATAAATAATGTAATTGGACTGAAATAAATAATGGAATTGGACTGTAATATAAATGGAATTGGACTGAAATTATACCTAATTATGATTGGAATTGGACTAATTAATTAGCTTAGTTATAACTTAGAATTATAACTAAAAAGATTAAAAGATTAAAGAAACTTATTACACACTTAGACCTTGGGTTAAGTAATAAACATGATTATAACGTAGGTTATAATAAGAAAAAGAATAGAATGAGGCTTATTTTAAGACTTAGGATAAATTAATAAGCGTAGAAAGTAGAGATGATAATAAAAGCTTATTTAAATAATTTATCTAAGTTAATAAGCAAAAATGTAAGTAGGACCTATACCAAATAGCATTCCCCTATATTTTTTATGGACACGGTGTTTCACATAACCCTGAAGTGAGATGAGGGGCACACTTATGCTAATAGTGGTAGTAATTGGTCAATAAGTAGTTGTTCAAATCATAGAGGATTTGGACGAGGGGCGCTATTAAATATTGTTTGGATGAAGTGCAGAATACTATGTAGGGAGCTATATATTTCGTCTAGTCCACGGTAACCTTCTGTTTAGGGAGTTATATAGCATCTAGTCCACAGTAAATTAATGCCTTCTGTGTAGGGAGCTATATATGTCGTCTAGTCCACGGTAACCTTCTGTTTAGGGAGTTATATAGCATCTAGTCCACAGTAAATTAATGCCTTCTGTGTAGGGAGCTATATATGTCATTTAGTCCATAGTAACCTTCTGCGTAAGGATTTATATAGCATCTAGTCCATAGTAAATTAATGCCCTCTGTGTAGGGAGCTATATAGGTCGTCTAGTCCACAGTAACCTTCTCTGTAGGGAGTTATATAGCATCGAGTCCACAGTAAATTAATGCCTTCTGCGTAGGGAGCTATATACGTCATCTAGTCCACAGTGAGTGCTTTGTGTATCTTTCGTAGTTACCATTAGCATTCTGTGTAGGGAGTTATATAGCATCTAGTCCGCAGGAAAGTACTATAGAGTAGCAGGCTGATCAAAAGGGTAGAATTAGGGTTACAGCCTAATTACAAGATTAGGGATTCAGCCTAATCAAAGCAACAATCAAGGAAAAGTGCAAACAGTCAAAGTTAACTTATCTTATAAATTGAGCGATATTTACTCGTACTTATTTCCAGTTTATTCCTTCCATATTTCCTATGTTTTCCTTATTTATTCTAGAACTGTTGTAGAGTCTATTATTTTACCTTGCTTAAAGACACTAGTAATTACTATCATTCACCAGACTTTTATTCTGACCCACTCCTCTATTTTTCCCCTTTCCCCCCTCCCCATAGGCAATCAAGGGAGAGGACAGTAGACTTGCGGTTGCTTGGAGATTTTATTGGAGAAGTTTTCTATCATGTATTTATTTTATTTCAGCTTTAGTTCTTTTTGTGTACTGGCTTATTATGAGGGATATTATGTACTCTGATTTTGAGACTATGAATTTTTATTCCATAAGACATGATGGGTTTTGAGATGTGGATGTTGTTTTGGTATTTGACTTATTTATGAAGCAATTATGAAAGTTTTATTTTAAATAAGTTATTATTTTAGTTTTCGCTATTTTTTTTTACCTATTTTTGTCTTGTGAATCTCAGTCTTTGTTAGTTTTATTTATACCTATAGCGCACCACGCCTTTTAACGTGTCCTTTTGGGTATATTAAGGGGTGTGGGGTGTTTTAGTTACCCTACATCCAGTCCCGCACGATTTCTTGTTTGGATTTCTTTTCGACTAGTAAATGCAAATACAATATCGATTTCAAGGCTATGAGACACAACCTTCAGAATCCCAACCTCTGGGTAGAGTCACTTGATTTTCGGTCCATAAGCACACCCATTAGATTTATAGGCTACTACGCACATCGAATTGATTTTAACATACTACAATCACACCTACTTTGATTTCAGCGATACCAAGTACACTAAAAAGTATTGGAGTATGATTTGATAGAGTTTATAGACTCTTATCTTCGATCTTGATTACAATTGATCCTATAAATCTTGAATAGCACTTTGATCTTGAGAGAGATGAGAGAAATCAGAGAGTATATGAAAGAGAATCAAATTAGTAATAATTGTTTTTTATTCTGGTTGACTTTTGGTAGAGTTTTGATAGAAATTGATTTAGAAATCAAGTGAGTGAAAAGAGAAGAATAAGAAAGCAGTGAATGAAAATTCGTTTGGAAGTCTGGTATTTATAGGGAAACAACAGTCATGTCCATTCGCGAAGAGATACGATGAAAAGACACTTCCATTCAAATTTGAATTTTGAATTTTACGGCCACTATGTCGACATACATAGATAGGATATGCCAATATATCCCTTTGTATTTTGAAAAATAGTTTAAAATATTATTTTAAAAATCCGTTGCTTTGTAAAATAATTTGATACTTTGTAGAATCATTTAAATATAGCTTATACACATTTTAATCAAAATATAACTTAATAAAACTTTATAAAATTATTTTGAAAGATTTAATAAGAATATTCAATAATATATATATATATATATAAATCAATATAATTATAACTTATTAAAATAAAAAAAATTCAATATATAAACTTAAAAACAATAAAATGATATCTTTATTGAAATTTATTTTAGGAAATATTTTAAAAAGATTATTTAAAAAACATAATATTTAAAAAACAATTTAAAACAAATTAGAGAAGGTGAGAGAGATCACGAAAGTGCTATCTAGGTTTTAACATAAATTCTATGACTCTATAACTTATCTGCATTATATTGAAATCTTGAACTCTTCAATACTCATGAGTCTTCATTTATGAACTCTTGAAACTCTATATCAGCATCTTAAATCTACTCTTGATACTGTACAGTCTTCGTAATCTACACCTATCTAATATCTTGCACTATATACTATATATATCTTGATAAAACATTAGTATCTATATTTTATATAATGGTCTTTAGTTGTTACCATCAAAACCAATACCTAAGGTACTAACACGTAACATTTACTAGGTTAAGAATAATTGATGGTTGATGTTACCATTCATTTAATGAACTCGTTGTGCTCTAAAAAAAGTAATTATATTTTGAGTGTTTTGAGATTACTTAAATAGATTTATTAGGAAATATTTTCCAATAGTATTCACAAAAAATATAATCTATGTAAAAAATAAAATCCATAAACATACACTTTCATCTTATTAACTTGATTTTTCTTTTAAATATAATCCTAAATAACTATATGCGGAACCCCATGTGTGTAGCATAGGTTAGCACTAGTTGTGGTTAATAGATGATGGATGTTGTGTTACTGATGTTGTTTGGACTAGTACACTTCTGATGATTATATTTACATTGATGATGATGTATGTAAGTATATTTGTGTGTTGTGATTTTCTTAATTGATGGATTGGAGTTGTCATTGAATATTATGAATGTTTGATAGTTGTGTACTATTATTATTGTGGTTTCCCCATATTATAATTTGTTGAGATGGATGTGTAGGAATACTATTTTCCGCTTTCACTATTTGCATTAGTTGCATTCGTTGCGACGGTTGCATTGGTTGTATTGATTGTATTCTTTGTGATGGTTGCAATGGTTGCGTGGATGATATGGTTGCAATGTACTAACAATTATTTGGATGCAAGAGAAGAGTGGTGTAATGATCTTCCTTTTCGACCATCGAAAGTTGACACCGAGTACATCCACGGTATTCAAATGCCGAACATCAAATCGCCAAAAAGGCAGATTGTTAGGGTAAAATAAAAAAAAAGAACAGAGAACATAGAAAATAGAATCTCACAACGGAAATGACAACATATAATATAACAAAGACTTTATAAACCGCTACTCCGAAAATGTGAAGTACATCAGCGTTAAAAATGAATCTTATCAACTAGACAGTTATAAAATCCTAATCTTACAATTGCTGATAGGAATACCATATAATACAGTGGAAAATAAAACACTACGATAGGTGAACATCTAGCTCTTCTTCAAGAACTCCATATCACCAATGCCAAAGTAGGAAAATACTCGGTCTGACCAAAGCATTATAATAAAATAACACCCGGATCAGTCTGGAAAACCAGTGTGAGATAACTCAAGTAATATGATGAACATATAAAAATTCCATGGGACCACGCTGCTAAACGCAGAAAGAGTTTTTGCCTCACAAGAACAACATCCATATAGGAAAGAGTGAAAAAGACAACAGGAAAACTAATCCAAATATAAATGATCGGTAACTGTAAGAACACATCCCATTCTTAAGCAATGGGCATAAATAATACAAAAATCCAGACTTGAAAGAATGGAAATAATCTAAACAAAATCAAAACTGGAAAGAATGGACAAACAAGGTAAATATCCAAACTTGAAAGAATGGACAAACGAGGCTACAATCCAAACTTAAAGGATGGACGCAAAGAATTAGACATCGAGAAGGACCCTAATCACTTCTCGATGCAATTAAGGAAACTATTCCAGGATTTGGATCAACAACAATGAAAGGAATTTTCCAACAATAACTAGGAGGATGCGCCCCCCTTAACAGAAGTTTACCTCTAGAAATATACTAGAGAACTCTGATGGCTCTCGGAAACCTCCAAGGTTGACCCCGCTAATTGTTATCGAGTACATGAGTATTTCACATCTCAATGCGCGCAACGAAATCCAATCTAGAGTGGATGTGAAAATACCCTAATTGGAGCAACCCCACATAACTTGGCCCTCACTTACTTTTTGGGTTTAGTTATTTCCAACAAAGGATAACAAAGCTAAAATGAGTAATACATCATCTTAGAGTGACGAAATACAAAGAAGATAGCAGAATCGAAATTGATAGTCAATAAATCAACTATTAGGAATAACAAAGTGATTTGTGTATAGGAATTAAATCGCATACACTTACCACAATTAAATGAATCAAACTTTTAAAACATTTGATTCACATTTAGGCTTGATTTTCATATTTCAAATATTTTAAAACGCTTTAAAAATACTCTTTGAAGTATTTTTTCAAAAGGGCAAATTATAATACTAAGTGTATTAAAACAAGGGTCAGAAACAAATGTCATTAAAACATTGCTTACTATAAACCCCACTTAGTTTTATTTTTAAAAAATCCCATTTAAAGGATTTTTTCATTTATAAACTATCATTCATAAATTCAAAACAACATTTATTATCCTAAAAAATATTAAATCAATTTAAATTACTTTTATAAATTTTAAATCATTTGTTAATATCCCGAAGGATAATTTATAAAATCCTTTTATAACTTTAAAACCATATTAATTTTCCCAAAAGAAAATAAATCAAATTTTAAAACCTTATAAATTTTTAAAACAACATTAATTATCCCGAAAGATAATTAATCACATTTATAATCTCTTTTAATAAACCAATCAATTATCATTAAAACACCTTTGTTAAATTAGTTCATTAACTTTAAAAGACTAATTAGTTAATAAATTTTAAACACTTTTATTAAATTGGTTAATTTAATTTAAAATCTTTTATTAAATCAGTTAATTTACTTTTAAAACACCATTAACTAAATTATTAATTGAATCCAAATATCATTATCTAAATGGATTAATCAAATTCAAACATCATTAACTAAAATATTAATTAAGTCCAAATATCATAAATTAAAATGATTAACTAAATTCAAAGATCATTAGTTAAAATGATTAATTAGATTCAAACATCATTAATTAAAATGATTAACTAAATTAAAAATATTATTAATTAAAATGATTAATTAAACTCAAATATCATTAATTAAAATGAATAATTAAATCAAATATCATTAATTAAAATGATTTATTAAACTCAAATACCATTAATTAAATGTTTAATTAAACTCAAATATTATTAATTAAAATGATTTATTAAACTCAAATATCATTAATTAAAATGATTTATTAACTTTTGTGAAAATACAAGCTCAAATAAACATACACAAAATTTTATGGGATGATATGCAATAAGTGATGGTATATCGAAAATTGCTATAACACATTTAAAAAATTCAAATAGAATGTCACAATTATATTCAACCAAACAATAATATAAGCAATGCAAGGACGTAAATAAATTAATATTGGCGAGAAACCCCTTAGGGTCTCTCCACAAATGTCCCCTGCAAAAACAATGGCTACGAACAACATACATAGTTATATTGGTTTTCTGCAAATTAGATAATATGTCATTCGTTTGCCAAAATGGGAATCCAAACAAACAATCAATCAAACAACAAGATACTAACATCCAAGCATACAACAATAATCTATATCATCACATATATTATATAGTTTATTTAAAGGTGAGTTTACTCACTGAAATTCCAGCGGACGCTTTCGCGTTCCAGTTTGGTCTAAAATTGAACGACGTTCGATTTTAGCCCAACTTTCATTTAGCTCCAATTTCAACCAATCCAATTCCAATATGAAGATTACATTCTTGCGAATCTAACACGACTGACCACATCCGGATCCGACCTCGTACGAAATAGATAATGGGTTTATAAGATTTTTGAATTAGTTAAATTAATTAATCAATCAATCAATCAATCAATGTTAATTACATCTGCTAATCTCTCTTATCAAACATAGGCCATAATTTGAAACCCTAATCGTGATTTGAAACAACCCAGCCGTTATCTCCAAAACCAACGACGTCGTCGCCAAGAAGCTCTGATAAACGCCGCATCACCACCATGGACTCTTCCGACCTCAACAACCCCATCGGCACTAGCCATGTCACCTATTATCACTGCAAGCATCCCTGTCGAACCCAAATGTTGGCCATGTTCAAACCAAGATCTGTGGCGCCTCATGCCACTCCAAGACAATATAACCGGTCGAAGTACGCAACTCAACTAGCCGAACATTTCCATAGTTGAGACCTTCCCCTGAACAACCTTTGGTGGCCAGAGCAACGGAGATTAAGGTGGCTAGGGTTAAGCATGGATCTGAGTTTGGGAGAAAATGAAAGAAAGTGAGGTCCTTATATAGAGATTCTCTCCAACACTATTCACCCCACCCCCTTCCCAAAAATCTCAAACTCCAAACGAGGCATGCTCACTGGCTTTTCTAGCTAATTACCCATATTCCGAACACTATGGAACTATTTTTGGGACTTGATTCCAACACATATAGAAGTTGGCTTTTTAAAATCCAATTATATTATTTTAATTCTCTAAAATTAATCGTTTCGAGCTTGCACGATCAAACGGTACGTCCGATCGCCGCGGAACTTGTCGACGTACATCACCTTATCATTCTGGTCCTGTTGGTACATGTTTTTTCAAAATCCGAGACAGTGTCCTGAAATGATAAATTCACACATTTTAAATATCGTTTTATATTTTTTGATCACATTATTGATATTTATCTAAACTATTTATTATTGTAATTAAGTTTAAAAATTGAATTCATTAATATTATTTATTAATTACAAGAGTAAAATAAGATTATTAAATCCATTTAATTAATGTTTAATTCATAATTCAAATATTTAAATGACCACTATATTTGAATTCAAGTTATTAAATTTCAAAATCCAATTATTTAAATATTTAAAAGTAATTAAATTCAAAATCAAAACGATCAAATTTCTAGGATGTTACAAGTAAGAAATAGAACTATGTGGACTTGATCCCCGAAAAGGGGTACGTAGGCAGTATTTTCCAATGCAATAGTTATCGAGCTTATAGTTGTAGTGTATAAGGTTAGGCGCAGTCCTAACGTAATCGAAGCACTTTTCCTTATATATATATATATGTACATTTGTGGAGTTGTAGGTAGGACTAGAAGAGGAAATGGAATGAAGGGTGTCGGCTCTATTATGGGTATCTGATTTGGCATATTATTATATAACATTTTAATATTATTCATAAGTTAATGATAATTGTATTATTGAAATGTAAAACTAATATGATAATGTTGTAAATTAATATATTATTGAGTTGATGTTCATTTATATTGATGTTTGATTCTATTATGAGGTTTTCCTTTCTATTTAATGATTTAGAATATATTTATTTTTTATCTACTCATGGTCCACTGCTTTTAATATCTTAAATTAACCGTTAGCGTATTTTACCATCGTTTATAATTGATTTTAAATTTTCAAAATAGTGGGTCATCACACTTGGTTATATTGAAAAGTACGTAATTTCTTGGTGGCAGTTGAATGGTGGAACTTTAATGATGTATATATCTACCGCAAAGTATGTAATTCCTTAGGAATATTCGAATGTAAGGTATTTTAGTAATATTGGAATCCTGGGATAATTATGTGAAACAAACTAAGAGATTGATTTTGGTTGTGGCTTTGTGGTTTTACATTGATATTGAATTAAACATTTGATTTTGATTTATTTATAATCGGATAATTTATTGTTTTGGTATTGTAAATGGGAAAATCCGTCCCTTAGATTAACAGAGCAATCGCTTTATTTCTTGTTTAGGGTAATATGTTACTCATAACGGACTATATGTCCGAACCTTGTTTTTTCTACTAGTTTTTCTTATAATAACATGGTCACTCAATCAAGTAGGCTGATTTTACGGGCTTGGATAGGTTACTTTTGGGATGGTCGAATAATGCAAGGCAAAGACGAAATAGGAGGCTTGGGTGTTATATTTATGTTTATTCCCACTGTAACTAGTGCTCATGCTTGCATCTTCATATGTTTTGCACGACCCTAATAGCTATGTTGTACTATATTCTTAACCCCATGAGGGCATTACTTTGAGATGTAAAGATAATTGTTAAACTAAATCTATAATGATGTGATTCATTTTGTATGTGTGCTCTGTACACATAAGACCGTATAATATAACAAATTTCATTTTTGTCATCAAAAGATAATTAAAAGGTGACTGCAACACATTAGGGTTCCATCTTTGGGTTTTGAAATGGGAGATATTACAGTTGATATCAAATCTTGTGTTAAGGGACGCTTAAATTAAATAGAGTTAAGTAACATCGAACAATGATAAACACCCTAAGGAGGGTACGCGTTACTATATAACGTATTTGTATTTTACTATATGAAAATATAGATAAGTTTGGTAGATATTTCCTATTGATAAACACTTTCTATCTTTTATTTTCGATAAACACTTTCTTAGCAATAAAATGCATTTGAGAAGTGGAAGAGCCAGGATAGAGGTGCTAATACCAAGTGAGAGAACTATAATACTCAGTCTATCGAAGGTAATGGTGGAGAAGTGCCTCCGACCATCGTAAATGAGGTTGTCCCATGGGATTTAGGGAAGGATGTGAATGAATTGTTTTATTTTATGGCACAGATGATGAGAGAAGCTATGTCGAAAGTGACTGGGCCAAGAATGGTGGTGAGAAGACTTTTCAAAGTTAAATCAGGATTATTGAGACATAGGAGGGTAGGTGTTTACCAAGAAAGAGCCAGCAGTGGGGTGTTATATTGGGTAAAAGTAAGTGAGCGTATCTTTCGAGAATTAGGGCTGAATGATGTGCAGAAAAGGTGGCTGACCTCTAGGCAGTTAGACAAAGATGCCTTAGAAAGGTGGGACACCATGATCGATGAAACCTTGAAAGCCGAGATTTCCTTTACGGTATATAAAAATTTCAGACCAAAATAATTATTTTTCATATTTCAAATAATTAAATTCCAAAATGATCTATTTTGTGCACTTAGAAAATTCATAATATATTCATACTTCATTCAAGCATTGTGAAATTTAAAATCCATCACCAAAATAATATTCCAAACATCATATAAAAAATTCAATGCATTTGCAGATCAAAATCAAGTGTTTAACTCAAAATCCCATTAGGAAAATTCCAAAGAATTGACAAATGATAACCATAATTCACACAAATGATTATCTTAGCCATATGCATGATTTCTGTAACGACCCGCATAATTGGGTACCGAGAATTTAATCATAGATTTTATTTAAAATAAAATTACTAAATTATCGGGGAGGTGAAATATTAAGTTTTTGCAAGTGTTGGAATTACGACCAGCATATAGTCCCATCGAGTCTTGATCGGCATCACTAATTGATATGAGTATAAGCTTCGATGTGTTACGGATTGAAAATTTCTAGCGGTGAATAGTGTTTTATTGAAAAGAAGGAAATGACGCCTACCTATTTTAGGCTTTATATTGACTTTCCCTCCTCTCTTTCTCTCTTCGGTCACTTTTCATTTACCGTTTATTTCAAAACTCACTCAAAACCAATTCTCGTCTAAAGCCCAATGCTTAATCCATCTCTAGCTCTTGCAATAAAATTACTAAAACCAAACTAAAATAACCATAATTCTAATTGGAGCAAGGAGCATAAACCCTATTCAACTTGGCGCTTGATTTGAAAAGGAGAGCTTCAATCAACTTTTCAAGAGAAGGCAAAGTTAGGTTTTCATTAATTTTCTTGTTTACACTTCTTAGCAAGGTGAGTGGGAATGCTCCTATAAGTATTATGAAAATTTTGAGTTACGTATTTTGTTGAATGAAGTTAGAATTGGTTATGATGTAGCAAGTAGCTTCACTAGGCTTATATGAGCATACCAAAATTGATTATACATTAAAAGAATCAACTTGGAATTTATGATAGCGATTTAAGAAAGTTAGCAAGCATTTAGAGTTTAAATTATTAATTAAATTAAGAAATAAATTAAAGTAAAGCTCTGAAATGATGAATAAGTGAATATATGATTTTATAAAACTTATTTAGGAATTTTATAACATGATTTGTAGAAGTTATAAATTTTGAATGGAAAGGCTTGAATTTGAGATTTAAAAATAAATTAAATGGATGATAAATAAATTATTTGGAAACGCCAGATTGATTGCTTAAGTAGTGCGGTATTTGGTTATTGAAAGGTAGGACTTGTTGTTGGTTGTTTGATGTTTTTAAATTGCTTGTTTGTTGATTGTTGTATGTAATGAATATAGTGCATAATATGATTTAATACTTAATAAATGTAATAAAAAGGTAAAAGTGAGTAATTACACATATGTGGAATGTTCATAAAGGTTGGATTCAAAACATAAAGATTTATAGTGAAGATTAAATAAATCTTGAATAAAAGTAAGAAATGAACCTAAAATTATATATGTATAAGTCTGTATGCGTGTACTATGCGTTTGAATGCTTTGTATGCATTTGGCATGAGGCAGGGTGATGCAGTAAAGTGCAGTTGAGTTACCAAAAGTGCATGTAACAACCCACTTTTTCAAACCACAGAAGTCGATAAATATACATCTATGGTATTCACGTGTCGAACAACTAAGTGCCAAAAAGAAAGATTGTTAGCGGAAAGAAAGGAGATAGAAGATAAGAAGAAACTAAACAATCATAGAATCTCACAACGCAATGGAATAACATATATTAATCAACATAATACTTTACAAAGTCATTTCAAAAATGATACATCATAGTCATAGTAATACAATTCTACCCTTGGACAGTTATAACAGCTTGTCCCTACCTAACTGATACAAGATACATATAATACAGCGGAAACAAGATAATAACTAGCTATCGATGAAGCCTCCTACTCCAAGCTCCTTGAAAATGCATCCGTGGGAAAACCTGAACTACTTGGCTGTCCATAAAAATTTGAGCACCCAAGATTTTTAGGGAAAGAAAATAAAACTCTGGGTCAAACATGGGTATGTTGTGAGTAAACTCAAACAAATGAATTATTATGTTTGAAAAAACTCCTTTAAAATTAAAGGTATCTTGTAAGACCACGCCGCACATAAACATGGACGGATTTTTACCTTATGATAACCAAAACATTTTCTATAGAAAATCCATTGATATTATAATAGTGTCTAGAGTACAAATACTTATTAATCGTAGCAGAAATTGTTACATTTCCAGCATACTAGGTTCTATAATCAAAACCGTAAAGGCACGTATTAGAGATTGGATTCCACACTATGACAAGGTAAGGAACTACCTTCTGATAGTACATCTCTAGATAAAATGCACCGGGGTCTGACAATAACATCTTATACACCTGCCATACAGGACTGGCCTACCACTTGACTGGTAGTACCGAATATGATCACCCCACTTTGGGCCCCGATGCATACATGAGTAGATAGTAATCGGTTAAGATTTGGGATGACCATACCCTGATGGGAGCGACCCACTTGGCCATGTTGCATGCCCAATTTTTGTCATTTCCCAGTTGATGAGGCTTGAGGCTACGATTACCTTTATATAGCACTTCCCACTTGGAATGCTAACACTGCCCTCCATGCAACAATGCAATGCTAGCATTCATCCATACAAGTTCATTCTGGGACTGAACGACACCGAAGGCAGTACCTCCACTACACCCATTTTGGAATCACCCTCAGGGTTAGTAGCAAATAGCCCTTGCACTTCGAAACCCCGTCTTCAATTCCATACTCGTAAAGATGTCTTCAATTCAAAACGCTTGAGTTGGATTGAAGTGGTTTTCGAATAACATATCTGATTCCGGACACTTCGAAACAACTTTCGATAATTTCAAGTAAACTCAACCCCGATTCTTTTGGGAATAAACAAACAAGATAAGAGCAGAGATCACTTCCTAACCATTAGTGGATGAATTTCCTTATCATTTATCTTAGAAGAATGAAAGGAGAATTATACGCACAGTACAACATCATTGGGGATGACTACGCCATATAACTCACTTGTTACTCCTCGACATTTCCAAAGTTACGTTTTGGTCCAGGTTTGATAGTCGATTATTTAACTATCAAATAAACAATCATTCAAACATTAATTACTTCCATATGGGATCCACTGAGCCTTTATTAATTTAATCTTTAGTTAATAAAATCACTTTATAAAACTTATCAAAAGATCTTTGCACGACTCTATTTCCAAAACCCTTACTTCCCCTTTTTACTTGGAAAATATTTATACTTATCTTAGGGGTAAGTATATTATCAAAACATTTGGATAATTCCTTCTTTCAAATTCTTTTGAAAACATTACTTGCTATAAACCGATCCACTTATCCTTTATAAAAGTTCCCTTTTAAAAGCCTCCTTCACATTTATATACCTTTACAAATTTCCAAAATCAATTTATAAAACACTTTTATAAGTCTGCAAGTCAATTTTCAAAACCTTTTTACAAACCTCTAAAATCATTTATAAACATTTCCCATTTGAAATTCCTTTGATAAATCTTTTTTAAGAAAAATCCTTTACAAAATATCTTTTGCAACTCATCCTTTTAAATCATTTTAAATAAAAAAAATTACTTAGCAAAACCCATTTTTATAAACAAGTTGTTGTTTATAAATACCTTTATAAAACAATTATATAACTTGAAAATCATTTATAAACCTTAAACCCCAAAATTGATTAAAGAATTGAAGTTAATTCAAAATCATACTTCATAAATTCAAAAGGAGGCTTAGTAAACCCAATGGTACTAATTTAAGTTACCATTTAATTTCAATTTCACTTCCAAGTCATTCAACAATTTATGTACATAAGTCAACATATATGTAAATGCACTTCATATCCAAATCAGGAATAACATGTCAATATAAACTAACTAGCATATACATGTCCAAATAACATAATAGTAGGATGCTGATTTGTCCTACTAAATTGATGTCCAAACAATCAAACAATTAACTTATAGCAGAATGGGGATTTATTCTGCTAACATATATGTCCATACAATCAAACAACCAATCTATAGCAGAATGGGGATTTATTCTTCTAATATATATTCACAACAATCAAATCAATTACATTATCGTAGAATGGGGATTTATTCTGCAAATAGATGTCCACACAAACACAACCACGCACATTGTAGTTCATTCATAGTTGTTTTTCTACTTAATGGTATCGACATTTGAATTTCTTGTGTTCAAACCATCTTTGAATAGAAGTACCTTAAAAACTATTTGATTCTTGGAAAACTAAGGATTTAAAACTTAAAACTTCTTTTTTTAGAACAATTAATTACAAGCTACACCCTTTATTAAATCATAATTAATCTTTACTAATTCTTAACTTAATTTAATTATAAATTGATAAATAATTTAAACATTTAATGAATAATTAAATAATAAGTAACTATTTTATAAATAATAAAACCCCAATTTATCCTTTATTAATTATGAAATAATAATTTAAACCTTCATTAATAATTAAATATTAACTAACATCAATTAATTAATAAAATAATCTTTATTTAAAACTTAAATAATAAATTAAACCTTTAACAAATAATTTTTATAAATTAAAACCTTAATAAATATATAATTAAAAATATTTAAACATTATCTTAATAATTAACCCTATATTTAATTAATAATTAATTAAAAATAAATCATATACTTTACTCATAATTAATTAAAAAGTAATCTTGCTTAATTAGTAATTAATTAAAATTAATTTTTCCTTTGAAAGGTAATTAATTAGTAACTAATCTTCAGTTAATTAAAATTAGTAAACTTGTTTAATACTTAATTAATTATCAATTATCAAACTAATTATATTAAGTTCTTAATTAACTTTCCTTAAACATCATTGTTGAGTTTCTAAAACAATTTAAAACACTATTAATTGTAAAAAACCAAATTTTGCAAAAATCGGATTTTTCAGCGAAACTGCATCCATAGACTATCGCTATGCATACCGTAACTTGGAAATGTTGTTCTTACTTTACTTTGAAACTTATCATCTTTGGAAGTTTACTTACATTTTCCAAAACATAAAGTAAGCCTTATAAAAGTAAACTAAAGTTGAAAACTTAAAATCGATTTTGATTTCCAAAAAAAGGTCTATAGTTTTACAAACGGAATTCCATTCCATTTTAATACTAAAGTTGCTAAATTTTCTTAGCATATACCCAAAACTTCAAGATAACAACATAATCATTCTTGCCACATCCACAAACCTAAGCAAGATTACATCACATACACAAGTTTACAACTTTCCAAACAACGCTATATTTAGACTTCAATTTCAAGTCTAATTTACAATCACACTCCACCAACACTTATAAAATCAATTACATCATAAACCAAAATTTCAACCAACAAATTATACCACACTTTAACCAACATATAAAAGTTCAAAACTTTGAATTTAAAAATTAAAAGTTTACTCAACAAAGTTCAGAATTTTTTTTAAAAACTTAAAATAACTTTGCAAACTTGACTTAGGGCCCTTGCATCTTGAAAAAGGCTCGGCCTAGGGCATGCATGGCTTGGCCATGATATGAACAAGGATGTGTGGGCTTGACTTGGAGAGGTGGAGGTACTTGGAATAAGGTTGAATTCACAAAACCGGACCAAAAATATTAGTCATATTCTCTTAGAATTTTGGCCATGTTACTCTCGGAATTTTGAAAAATGTTCAAAAGAAAAGTTTTTGGAAATTATTTTCTCTATAATTTCAGAAAAAGTATCACTCAATTTGGATCTGTTTTGAGGGAGATATGGTCAAAAGAAGAAGAGGTATTTTCGGACTAGAAAATCTGAGTCCAAAAATAGGTCTTAAAGAAATGCATTTTTGACATAGCTAAGTTCAAAATTTGAAGAAGTGGTACAAATGGAAGATGTAGCCACTGGAATTTTACACGGTTTAAAATAATAATTTCTCCATTTGAATCAGAGAAGTGGAAGATTTGATAGAAAGAAGTGGAGGAAAAATTGATGGAGGAAAGGGCTATTTATAATCAAGAAAAAAAGTAAATTACCTAAACACCCCTTGTCCTTTACCCTCCACCAACTTGTGCCACATCACCAAGCTTGTTCCTCCTTGTATTATGCTCCAACATCCATTTAATCATAATAGTACTTATGTCCCTTCATGTTTCAAAAGGCATCTTTATATATATATATATATTACTTTTCATAAAATGTCACATCATTTTTTTATAACTTTATTTATATATATATTCTAACTTGTATATAAATGTGTAAATGTATATGAATGTATTTTCATTAGAGTTTACAAAGTTTTTGATAACTTTTAGCCAATAAAAATTCGAAAATTCGGAAAACGAACTCCGACACATTTTATGTTTTTCATCGAACTATATACTTTTGTAAAAAAAATTTGCAAACTATTTCACCATTATTAATTATTATTTAAAAGAGATTTGTTTTCATTATAATATATATTATTTGAATATTTAAAATTAATTAAATATTTAAAAATCAAAGTAGTGAAATTCCGGATCGTTACACTCTTCCTCCTTAAAAGAATTTCGTCCCCGAAATTACACCGCAACCTATCCTAAAAACACTTAATACTATACATCGGTTCGTATGATGTACATAGATCATTCTTATATAAAAATATGATTCGATCACTAATCGAATACATAATTTCACTTCCGAACTAGTACCGCTCACCCGATTTCTAGTGCGGACTTTGATCAGGCTCTTTGATTAGGGACCTCTGTTCTCCTTACATAGCTGTAACTTTGATAGAAACCATCTGTCCCATACCAAAATCTCATCAAGTGCTCACCATCAAAAATCGAGTAATAGATCCTTATCTGGAATGGTGTGAAACACCTCAAAGACATGTACTCGAATCTTTGATCAAACTATATGGAAACGAGAGATGATCTACATCCAACCTACGCACTTATTTAATTGGTTCTCACTAATACAAATTCTATTCCAACTAAACTGTTTATGAAAGCATTTTATAAAAACTAAACTTAGATTCAACTTGTATAATACTCCACTACATCCTAAGAGTAAATATAATTATTTGATTCAACTATTCCATTTTACATTTAGTTTCCTAAGAAAACTCAAGATCCAAATACCCGATTTAATTTCAAAAAATTATTGAAACGAAACACTATATTTTAATCCAAAAAATATATATAAAGTCCGAGTAAATCCAAAATGATATTAAGGAACTGGGTACTACCAAACAGTATCATACACTCCCTTACCAAGAAAGGTAATACTCAAGAGAAGATTTTACCATTCGAACACATCTCTTCCCCACTTTTAAGTTATTTTCGAGCCACTCAAACCGATTAACTTTAAGAAATTACTTTTATTTCAAAATCCCATTTTTAAAATAATATTTCTCATATTTCGAACAAAAAATTTATCACCCACTTGCTTTGGGCTTGTTCGGGTTTGAAATTGTTTTGATTATACAATGATAAAGAGAATAATTTACTAAGTGAACTATAACGTTCACCTAGGCAAACATCGATCGTCACTTAGAAGATTATTCAGATCACTAAAAAAATCAAGACGCATCTCTACGAACCATTTCAAACAAAATACTTCTTACATAACATTTTCATCCCTAAAATTTTATTCTTGAACCAAGATTGCTTTCAAATAGACAATTTTTATCTTTCAAAACCTTGAAATATTTTCCAAAAGCCCTAGGATTTAAGTTCTCAAGTTGTCAACTTAAATTCTTTTAATTAAAAGTCACATTCCCATAAATCATTTTTATAAATCAACTTTTATAAAACATTTTCCAAATATTTATTGCAAAATATTCAAACTTTTTAATAAACATCTTTTATTACATCAAATTTTACCTTAACATTAACGTCGAACACCTTATAGCCGAATTGTAAAACTCAACTAACAAGGCATTCGTTTCAATATTTTTCCAATTTCTATTTACCCAACCCAATTCCTAAAAAGGGATGCTACCTATACACATGTAACACCCCGCATTTTTTGATAATTAAATAATCAAATAACGATGAATAGTGAAAATAAACATTTTTGGGATTATAAGAATATGGCCTCGAAACTTACACAATTGTGTCCATGGCGATTTTCTGATCAATTTCCATATATAGCTTGTCAAAATTCGAGTCAAAACGAAGAAGTTACAAAAAGAACAAGAAAACTAATAATAATAAATATATATGGGTCGACCCATAGGTCGACCCACAAATAGAAAATATTTCTAGGGAGAAGATCTTCTTAATAAAAATATTAGACACCTTAGAAGGGGATCCAGGAAGGCCATGGAGCAAAGATAAGGAAAAGCGAAGCTAAGGACGACTTGTGAGTGGGTTTAAATTATATATCTTTTACGTTTATAATATATTATCATTAGATTCCCTTTAATATTTTAATTCAGCATTTATTTCAGTAATTAGTTCTGTTGAAAACTGTTAATTGTATAAGAGAGCTTAAATTTAATTATTATTTATATAGAAAAGGAAGATAGTAATCCAATTAAATATGAATAATATTAGGCTTGATAGTTAGAGAAAGGCATAAGCCTAAAAGTAATAAATTTATAGTTATTTACATCTATTTTAAAGTTGAAATTTAGTTTGTAAATGTTAGCTTTTTTTTATTCCTTTTTACGCGAATAAAATAGTTAAAGAGATGAATGCACAAATATGGACTAAAATAGAAAAACACCAGATTTACAGAAATTAGATGTAAAATAAGAATAACTAAAATAAAAAGAGAAAAATAGAAATTTACAGTAAATTGTGCTAAAATGGGAAAAATAAATAAAAAGGGGAAAATTAATTAACTTGATTGGGAAGTTAGTGATAGATTAGTTGGTTGGTTTAGAAAAGAGAATACATTCCATAGTTTAATATTTAAAGTATAATGATAAACGTAATTGCAAGAATAAAAGAAAGATAAAAGGAATTAGTGTAAAATAGAGACACTACTGTATTTTGAAAAGTAAAGAAATAATAAAAGAAATATCTTGCAGTTAAGGATTATTGTTTATAGCATTATTTAGTATTAAAACTTGGAAATGGATTTTTAGCACAGTTTTTGTAATCAACCAAATATGATAGAACTACTTCCTAGGATATAAGAAAACAAAGTGAAGAATTAAAGGAAGTAAAGAAGAAATCAAGTTAATTATTAGACAAGGCTAGAAGCAATGTAACTAGATCTGCATTTACTGCGCAGATAGTAGAATAAAAACAAAGCAGTTATTATGATCAGTAAATTTGTCGTATAATATAAGAGAATTAAAGAGAATTCAATGTCATAATAAAAGAAAATAGACTAAAATAGAAAAGAGACACTTGTAATTAAATTTATAATATATAGATTATAAAAGAATATAGAAGTGATAATTGCAAGTAAAATTATAACATAGGTTATAATCAAACAAAAAGAACGGAAAAGGCTTATTTTAAGACTTAGATTAAGTTAATAAGAAAATAGAGCAGAAATAACAGAAGAGGCTTATTTTAAAACTTACACCAAGTTAATAAGCAAACATAAAAACATGGCCTATACCAACAGCATTCCCTTTCAGTCGGGAACTGATGGTCTCACAATCGCTAGGTGAGGCTGGGACAAGCTTATGCTGATTAGGGTAAATAAGTAGCCTATAGAATAAGAAAAGTAAACTAAATTCATAATAAAAGATTAGACGTAGGGTCTAATAAAATAGTAAGATGCGTTGGAGCAGCCTAAAGGATGAAGAGCCTAACGAAGAAGTTCATTACAGACTTCAGCATACAAGGAGCACGTCCAACTTAGTTATTTTAGGCTAGGAGGAAGTACGAGACTTCAACGGGACAAGAAGGTACTCTAGGATGTCCCTCTGGGGTATGTCTAACGAAGCAGTCCCTCGGAGGCAGGTCTGTAGGTGTTCCATCAAGAGAGTATGCCTTGACTGCTTTTGCATGGCAGGACCATTTTAGGCAGTCAAAAGGGTTGATATTTGGAGTCGGATATTTGAATGACACCATAATCTAATTTGCGAGTAGGTTTTAGTGGGCAGGACCCAAAAGGATAGTCGCATGCGGATATCGGGCCAGCATCAAACCAAGAAGCGAGGTCAGGAAAGACTAGAGTTAAACCAAAAGGCCAATGAATCTTTCAATATCGAGACATTGGATGAGGGGCACAACCAATTGGATGTTAAGATTGTTTGCAGTATGGCACAACCACTTAGCACTTTAGAGGTCTTGTGATTAGTCGAGGGGTGGATGCATGGGGCCATAGCCACGATGAGAAAAGAAACATACCAAGTAGAATATCTGTATTATAGACCTAACGAAGCAGTCCTTTACAGATATAGAAAATCCCCGACTGAGTTCCGTACAAGGTAGAGCTTGTTAAGTGGGATTCAGAGAGTAGACAGAACGATTACTTATAGTCCTCAAGGTACGCACTGGATATTACATTATGGATGTCCGAGCATTAGTATAGGCTAGTGCGGACGCAGTTTTACATTTTCATAGCAGACGACGGAACATCTGTATTGTAGGCCTCACGAAGCCGTCTTTTATAGATGTAGTCACATAATGCTCTAGGAGCAAGACGATGGAGTCCTTTTCGAGGAGGATATGGAAGGTACTATGGGTAGTACCTAGGACCAATGCGGTCATTGGGCATATAGCTTCAAATATATTAGTTATTAGGTTTTAATCTACTACGGAGTAGATGGGTACGATTTATGCACGGAGGTGAGAGTAGTATAAACCCAATAAACCTAATATAACAAAAAATGGAAATAAAATGATATATGTAGAATTAAGCCTAGAAGTGTATAATTTATCCATTCACCAGAACTTTAGTTCTGACCCCCTCCTCATAACATCCTACAAGTTAGGTAGATGGTAGAGACTTTCCAGCTTTGAGACACTGGTTTAGAAAGTGTTATTAAGTTGGTGAGTGTTTACTTACTATTATATTTTAGTCAGTTCCGCTGTGAGATACTTATTTGAGCTCTGATATATTTTTCTTTGCCTAATTGCAGGATAATAGATACCCAACTCGGGCTTCAGTGGGCTTGGATTTTAGCATTTTTGCAAAAAATCCGGACCCACTGGAATTCGGGTTGTTACATTTGGTATCAGAGCCTAGGTTTAGGGTTCTTAGGTAGATAGTGAGTGAACATATTTTTATTTTTGAATAAAATATAAATATATTATGTACTAAAATCTAAATAGCCCCCAATTATAGATTTCAACATATGGAAAGTTTTTAGAAGGATATTTGTGCATAGTTTGCTAGTTGGGTTTGGGATGATCCAAGGATGTTGAGCCGTAAGTTGTTACCGATTTACAGTGTACAATAAGCTATGTTTTGAGAGAAGATTAGTATCCATATGTTATAAGAAGTGGGAAATTTCCCTAGGGATATGTTATAAAAGATTTTAGTAAGAAGAAAATCCACTTTATGTCTAGCCTAATAAAATGAAACTTTTGGAATTGAAAAAGTTGAAAAATATAATTATTAATATGTTTGAGGAAGTAAATATTGGGTTTTTGAAAAAAAAGTGGTATGAAATTTAAATTGGTTTTTATATGATGTAAATTTTGTTAAAAGTGAAATTCTTTTTGAAGAATTATAGAGCATGTATAGCTCGCTAGTTTCTTTGTAGGTAAACAAAGATTTTAAATATAAAAACCTAGAGTGTGTTAAGCATCGAAAACGTAGGTTACAACATTTATTGTTGTAATATATGTTTTTGACAAAAATAAAGGAAGCATAGACCATGACACTATTGTTATAGTAGGTGACTTCCAAAGAAAATGTTTTCACATAGCATACGAGATTTATTAATATTTATTTTAACTGAATCCATAAACCAGTATTTTTGGGTTGTAGTAACGGTGTTTTACGCAACATCTGTTTTGACCCAAATAAAAATGTGATTTGAAGATAATTTCTAGGTATAGAAATAAAGTGGTTTGTAAGCACACTAATTATTTAAATAAGTATATGAAAATGTTTTCTAGTTATGAAAATATTAAAACTGTTTTGAAAATGAGTTCTTTTGAAAAAAAGATGCAAGTTAAATTAATAAATTTAGTAGGAAGTATCTTTTGTAAGTGAATATAGATTAAACATACTTTAATCTATTGGAACGAAATGAATAATGATATAATTTTCTATGAATCACAAATAAAGATGTTTTGTGCAAGTTATAGGGAATACATGAAAGAGATGTACAAGGTATGGGAAGAACCATATTTTGTATAGCTTATTTCGATAAATTATAAAATAAGTTCCTTGTAATTTCATATAAAAATGAAATCCCTTTTTAAAGGATTCATAGAAGGTTTTAGCGTTAATAGTTCCTCATAAGAGAAAGTAGTTCCAACACATTAAGGTATAAAGCCATTAGGTGTAATAAGAAGTGTAATAATTAGAGATAGTGTTAGTTAGGGAGCCTTAGTAGGAATGCTAAGTAATGGAAATGTCATATTTTTCCGTTGATTATGCGCATTGGTTTCTTGCCTTTATAGAAAGTCCCCATTTGTAGTAAAACTCCTCCAAGGTTAGGTAATTGGAAGAGTAAGAAAGTTAAGGGATTTTTGATAAAATAATTGTTCTTATCTACTCCAGTTTTAGTAAATTTGAAAATATATGAAAAGAAGATGTTTTGAAAACATGTGAGACATTCTTGGAAGTCAAGAAAAAAGAAAAATGTTTTCGGAACAAGTAAGGCATGTTTTAAAGAAAAATGGTTTGGTGAAAAAGTAAATAAGTTTTTGGAAGAGAAAAACTTAGTAAACTGTTAAATTTAAAAAGTCCAAAATATTTTTAAGGAAAGCTATAAGGGTCTTCAAAAGGAGAAGAGGAATAAGTTTTGATCTTAGAATCTGTAAGTTTTCCCTTCTAGGTTTGGGGAATAATTTAAATTCAAAAAGCTGTAAAGATGCAAGTCTAGAAAGATAAAATGTTAAGTAACCAAGTACCTTTGAATTTAATAGAAACTTCAAAGTAGCACTTTTAAAGGCAAGAATTTTGGGATTTGATGTTTCAAAAATTTAGAAGCTTTAATTTTTGAAATGAAATGATAAACACCAAACCAAAATTTTAAATATGGAGTAGATAGGAATTATTTTCTAGGTGTGACGGGAAAAGTGTAAGGCTATAGCAGTGATTACTTTTAGTAGTAATAATAAAAGTTCCCATAAAGTGTATAGGACACTGGTGAGAACCTACGAATGTTGCTTCATGTGTGTAGACTATAGAAGAATAGTAAAGTGATATTAGTAAGATAGTAAGACACACGTGATTAGGATAAATAGACCTTAGTTGGGGAAATGAAAAGTAAAGGTAAAGAGAAAAATTCCCCAAGCTTAGTTGCCTTTTCGATAGAGACTGCATAGATTAAAATCCTTATTCATTGCAGTAAATGAGACTTGGTTATTCCATTTGAGTATGGAAAGGAAGAGATGAATAGATCTTATTCATCTTGAGTAATACAGCAAAAGTTAGTAAAAAGTAATAGGCGGTAGGAGGAGCGTATGAGTTACTTGGATTCCTAGATTAAAACCTTTCTGTGTAAGAGTGGACATGGTCTTAGGCCTCCTAGCCCTAGAAGATAGCTGTATTTAGCTTCTATATTAAAGAAAAGTAAAAGCAGATAAAAGTAACTAAAAGAAAAACAACAAACTTAAAGAAAGTAATAGAAACGTCAATAGAAATAAATGAGAATTCATAAGGAAAATACATTTTCCGATAAATTAAGCTTGGAAAAAATTTTGAAAAGAAAAATTTTCTTATGTGAACTATGCTTAGGATGGTAAAATAGAGATTTTTATAGAATGGTAGCATATGTTCCAAGTACAGAGAAAGAGGTGCGCAAAAGCAAAACGGTAAATGTGAAGTTTTTCGTTTTCTACATTCTTTCTGACATGAGAAATCGAGTTTGAAAAATTAGATTTTTCTGAAATTCAAATATTAAAAGTTGTGTGGTAGGATGTAAAATTCGTTGAACTACGCCTCTATTCAGTAGGAGTGTAGAAAAAATTGGATGAAAAACGTTTTGAGTTTTCAAAAGATTGCATTCATATAGAAATCGCAAGTATATTTAGGATGTGTGCATCATATTTTAAAAAGGAGTTTTTAAAGAAGAGAAGCATTCGTATAGGAGGTACCGCTTAGAGATTCATGTACATGCATATATTTCATGTTGAAAGACACTTTGCACAAGTACATGGATGGTCGTAAAATTGGATGTACACAAAATGGATGTGACTGATACGAGGAATTGCATAATTTTACCCTTGTTGAATTTCAGGGATGAAATTTCCTAAAAGGCGGGAGAATGTAATACCCCGCATTTTTCGATAATTAAATACTCAAATAACGATGAATAGTGAAAATAAACATATTTGGAATTGTCAGAATATGGCCTCGAAACTTATACCATTGTGTCCATGGCGATTTTTTGATCAATTTTCATATATAACTTGTCAAAATCCGAGTCAAAACGAAGAAGTTACAAAAAGAACAAGAAAGCAGAAGAAGAAAAAATAATAAATATAAATATATGTGTCAACCCACAACACCACAGGTCGACCGCCAGGTCGACCCGAAGTGAAAACAGGTTGACCTTAGGGTCGACCCACGTTATTACCTGGACGCAATCTCGTCCAGGTACGTGCCGAACCAAATAAAATTGATTTTTATTCAATCTGAGCCATATGTTGATGCATCTGATGGCTCCAAACGACCCTGTCACGTGGTGGCTTCAGATTCAATCCAAGAATCCAACAGTTTGAGATCCTTAAGCTGCACTATAAATAGGACCCTAGGCCTAGCTATTCTCTCACAATCAGATTTTCTCCCAATGGGGTTCATTGCCTGAGGCTGAACCCTAAATAGAAAATATTTCTAGGGAGAAGATCTTCTTAATAAAAATATTAAACACCTTAAAAGGGGATCCAGGAAGGCCATGGAGCAAAGCTAAGGAAAAGCGAAACTAAGGACGACTTATGAGTTGGTTTAAATTATATATCTTTTACGTTTATGATATATTATCATTAGATTTCCTTTAATATTTTAATTCAGCATTTATTTCTGTAATTAGTTCTCTTGAAAACTGTAAATTGTATAAGAGAGCTTATATTTAATTATTATTTATATAGAAAAGGAAGATAGTAATCCAATTAAATATGAATAATATTAGGGTTGATAGTTAGAGAAAGGAATAAGCCTAAAAGTAAGAAATTTACAATTATTTACATCTATTTTAAAGTTGAAGTTTAGCCTATAAATGTTAGCTTCTTTTTATTCCTTTTTACGCAAATAAAATAGAAGAGAAGAATTCGCAAATATGGACTAAAATAGAAAAACACTAGATTTACAGAAATTAGATGAAAAACTGAAATAAAAAGAGAATAGAAATTTACAGTAAATTGTGCTAATGGGAAAAATAAATAAAAAGGGGAAAATTTAATAACTTGATTGGGAAGTTAGTGATAGATTAGTTGGTTGGTTTAGAAAAGAGAATACATTTCCATTGTTTAATATTTAAAGGATAATGATAATCGTAATTGCAAGAATAAAAGAAAGAAAAAGGGAATTAGTGTAAAATTGAGACACTGATGTATTTTGCACTACCCAAAAAGTAAAGAAATAATAAAAGAAATATCTTGTAGTTATGGATTATTGTTTATAGCATTATTTAGTATTAAAACTTGGAGATGGATTTTTAGCACAATTTTTGTACCAAACCAAATAGGATGAACTACTTCTTATGATATAAGAAAACAAAGCGAAGAATTAAAGGAAGTAAAGAAGAAACCAAGTTAATTATTAGACAAGACTAGAAGCAATGTAACTAGATCTGCATTTACTACGCAGATAGTAGAATAAAAGCAAAGCAGTTATTATGATTAGTAAATTTGTCGTATAATATATGAGAATTAAAGAGAATTCAATGTCATAATAAAAGAAAACAGACTAGAATAGAAAAGAGACACTTGTAATTATATTTATAATATATAGATTATAAAAGAATATAGAAGTGACAATTGCAAGTAAAATTATAACATAGGTTATAATCAAACAGAAAGAACAGAAAAGGTTCATTTTAAGACTTAGATTAAGTTAATAAGCAAATAGAGCAGAAATAACAGAAGAGACTTATTTTAAAACTTACACTAAGTTAATAAACAAACATAGAAACAGGGCCCATACCAACAGCATTCCTTTCGGTCAGCAACTGATGGTCTCACAATAGCTAGGTGAGGCTCGGACAAGCTTATGCTGATTGGGGTAAATAAGTAGCCTACAAAATAAGAAAAGTAAACTACACGCATAATAAAAGATTAGATGTAGGGTCTAATAAAATAGTAAGATGCGTTGGAGCAGCTAAAAGGATGAAGAGCCTAATGAAGCAGTTCATTACAGACTTCAGCACAGAAGGAGCACGTCCAACTTAGTTATTTTAGGCTAGGAGGAAATACGAGACTTCAACGAGACGTGAGGGTACTCTAGGATGACCCTCTAGGGTAGGCCTAACGAAGCAGTCCATCGGAGGCAGGTCTGTAGGTGTTCCATCAAGACAGTATGCCTTCACTGCTTTTGCATAGCATGACCATTTTAGGTAGTCAAAAGGGTTGATGTTTGGAGTAGGATATTTGTATGACAACGTAATCTGATTTGCGATAGGTTTTAGTGGGCATGACCCAAAAGGATAGTCGCATGCGGATATCGGGCCAGCATCAAACCAAGAAGCGAGTTTGGGAAAGACTAGAGTTAAACTAAAAGGCCAATGATTCTTTCACTATCGAGACATTGGATGAGGTGCACAGCCAATTGGATGTTTAGATTGTCTGCAGTAGGGCATAACCACTTAGCTCTTTAGAGGTCTTTCGATTAGTTGAGGGGTGGCTGCGTTGGGCCATAGCCACAATGAGAAAAGAGACAGACCAAGTAGAATATCTATATTATAGACCTAAGAAAGCAATCCTTTACAGATATAGAAAATACCCGACCGAGTTCCGTACAAGGTAGAGCTTGTTAAGCGGGATTCAGGGAGTAGACATAACAATTACGTATAGTCCTCAAGGTACGCACTGGGTGGTACATTATGGATGTCCGAGCATTAGTATAGGCTAGTGCGGATGCAGTTTTACGTTTTCATAGCAGACGACGGAACATCAGTATTGTAGGCCTCACAAAGCTGTCTTTTACGGATGTACTCATAGAACGCTCTAGGAGCAAGACGATGGAGCCCTTTTCGAGGAGGATACAGAAGGTACTATGGGTAGTACCTAGGACCAATGCGGTCATTGGGCATATAGCTTCATATATATATTAGTTATTAGGTTTTAATCTACTAGGGAGTGGATGGGTACGATTCACGCACGGAGGCAAGAGTAGTATAAACCCAATAAACCTAATATAACAGAAAATGGAAATAAAACGGTATATGTAGAATTAAGCCTAGAAGTGTATAATTTGTCCACTCACCAGAAATTTAGCTCTGACCCCCTCCTCATAACATCCTACATGTTAGGTAGATGGCAGAGACTTTCCAACTTTGAGACACTGGTTTAGAAAGCTTATTACATTGGTGAGTATTTATTTACTATTATATTTTAGTCAGTTCCGCTGTGAGATACTTATTTGAGCTCTGATATATTTGTCTTTGCCTATTTGCAGGATACCAGATACCCAACTCGGGCTTCAGTGGGCTTGGATTTTAGCATTTTTGTGAAAAATCTGTACCCACTGGAATTCGAGTTGTTACAACATACTAACCATAGGCAACGCTCAACTAGACAAGCATGACTAACAAAATCCTAAATGATAATAATGGAATATTATTATCTCCTAACAACAATACCTCAAAATACTATACTGTACTATTTTAGAAAATCATTCTTTATATATAAAATATACTCTTGGTAAAATTATTTCATTTACCCAATTACAAAACAATATTGTGTTCGTTGGTCTTGTTTATGTGTTTAGGAATCCCCATCGACAACGTTGATTAGGCGCGTCGACCAAAATTCATAAGCCGCTTAACAGATAAAACAACACAATATATAACATTTTATATCACTAGAAAATACGTTCTTTTATATATATACACTCAAACTCATCATTGACATTCCATTACCTTATCTCTTAATGAGTTGCCCCACCAAAGCCAAAGTTCTCGCTTAACCTTGCGCTCTTATACCACGTTGTAATGATCCGCCTTTCCGAACCCCAGAAGTCGACACTAATACATCCACAATATTCACGTGCCGAACAACTAAGTGCCGGAAAGAAAAATTGTTAGAGGAAAGAAAGGAGATAGAAGATAAGAAGAAACTAAAAAATCACAGAATCTCATAACGCAGCGGAATAACATATATTAATCAACATAATACTTTACAAAGTCATTTCAAAAATGATACATCAGAGTCATACTAATAAAATTCTACCCTTAGAAAGTTATAACAGTCTATCCCTACCTAACTAATACAAGATACATACAATACAGTGGTAACAAGATAATAACTAGCTATCGATGAAGCCACCTGCTCCAAGCTCCCCTAAAATGTATTCGTGGGAAAACCTAAACTACTTGGCTGCCCATAAAAATTTGAGCACCCAAGAGTTTTAGGGAAAGAAAATAAACCTCCGGGTCAGACTTGGGTCTGGTGTGAGTAAACTCAAACAACCGAATTATTATGTTTAAAAAAAACTTTAAAATCAAAGGTATCTCATAAGACCACGCCGCACATAAACACAGACAGGTTTTTAGCTTATGGTAAACAAAACATTTTCTATAAAAAATCCATTGATATCATAATAGTTTCTAGAGTACAAATACTTATTAATCATAGCCGAAATTGTTACATTAATTAAAGTCTAGCATACTAGGTTCTACAATCAAAACCATAAAGGCACGTATTGGAAATTGGATTCCATACTATGACAAGGTAAGGAACTACATTTTGATGGTACATCTATAGATAAAATGCACCAAGGTTTGACAAGAACATCTTGTACCCATGCCACATAGGACTGACCTACCACTTGACTGGTAGTACCGAATATGGTCACCCCACTTTGGCCCCCAAAGCATACATAAGTAGATAGTAATCGGTCTAGATTTGGGATGACCATATCGTGATGGGAGCGACCCACTTGGCCCTGCTACATGCCCAATTTTTGTCATATATAAAACTTCCCACTTGGAATGATAACATTACCCTCTAAGAAACAATGCAATGCCATCATTCATCTATACAAGTTCATTCTGGGATTGAACGAAACCGAAGGCACTACCTCCACTACACCCATTTTGGAATCACCGTCAAGGTTAGTAGCAAATAGCCCTTGTACTTAAAAACTCCATCTTCGATTTCATACTCTTTAAGATGCCTTCAGTTTGAAACGGTTGAGTTGGATTGAAGTGGTTTTCGGATAACATATCCGATCCCAGTCTCTTCGAAACAACTTTAGACAATTTCCAGTAAACTCAACCCCGGTTCTTTAGGAAATAAACAAACCAAATTAGAGCGGAGATCACCTCCTAAACGTTAGTGAATGGATTTCCTTATCATTTGTTATAAAAGAACTAAACGAGATTTATACGCACAGTACAGCATCATTGGGGATGACTGTGCCATATAACTCACGTGTTTCTCCTAGATATTTCCAAAGTTACGTTTTGGTCTAGGTTTAATAGTCGGTTTTTAACTATCAAATAAACAATCATTCAAACATTGATTAATTCCATATCGGATCCACTAAGCCTTTATTAATTTAATCTTTAGTTAATAAAATCACTTTATAAAACTTGATCAAAAGGTCATTCCACAAAACTATTTTCAAAACTCTTACTTCCCATTTTTACTTGGAAAATATTTATACTTATCTTAGGGGTATAATTATACCGTTAAAACATTTGGAAAGTTCTTTCTTTCAAATTTCTTTTTCAAAACATTCCTAGCTATAAACCGATCCACTTATCCTTTATAAAAGTTCCATTTTAAAAGCCCTCTTCACATTTAAATACCTTTATAAATTTCCAAAATCAATTTATAAAACAATTTTATAAGTCTACAGGTCTATTTTCAAAACCTCTTTACAAACATCTAAAATCATTTATAAAACATTTTCCTATTTAAAATTCTTTTGATAAATCTTCTTTAAGAAAAATCCTTTACAAAATATCTTTTGCAACTCATCCTTTTAAATCACTTTAAATAAACCTTTTTATTTAGTAAAACCCATTTTTATAAACAAGTTGTTATTATAAATACCTTTAAAATATAATGATATAAATTGAAAATCATTTATAAACCTTAAACCCCAAAATTGATTAAAGAAATAAAGTTAATTCAAAATCATACTTTATAAATTCAAAAATAGGCTTAGTAAACACAAAGGTACTAATTTAAGTTACCATTTAATTTCAGTATCACTTCCAAGTCATTCAACAATTTATTGACATAAGTCCACATTTATGTAAATACACTTCATATCCAAATCAAGAATAACATGTTAATATAAACTAACTGGTATATACATGTTCAAATAACATAGTAGCAGAATGGTGATTTGTCCTGCTAAATAGATGTCCAAACAATCAAACAATTAACTTATAGCAGAATGGGGATTTAGTCTGCTAACATATATGTCCATACAATCAAACAACCAATCTATAACCGAATGGGGATTTATTCTGCTAATATATGTCCATAGCAATCAAATCAATTACATTATAGCAGAACCGAGATTTATTCTGCTAATATATGTCCACATAGACACAACCACGCACAATGAAATTCATTCACGGTTGTTTTTCTACTTAATGGTATCGACATTTGAATTCCTTGTGTTCAAACCATAGTTGAAAAGAAGTACCTTAAAAACAATTTGATTCTTAAAAAACAACGGATTTAAAACTTTTTATTAAACAGTTAATTACAAGCTAAACCCTTTATTAAATCATAATTAATCTTTATTAATTCTTAACTTAATTTAACTATAAATTAATAAATAATTTAAACCTTTATTAAATAATTAAACAATAATTAACTATTATATAAATAATAAAACCCCAATTTATCCTTTATTTATGACAAAATAATAATTTAAACCTTCATTAATAATTAAATATTAATTAATAAAATAATCTATAATTAGAACTTAAATAATAAATTAAACCCTTAATAAATAATTTATTATAAATTAAAAACTTAAATAATTTTTAATTAAAAATAATTAAATATTATCTTAATAATTAATTAATAATTAACCGTATATTTAATTAATAATTAATTAAAAATAAATCATATACTTAACTCATAATTTATTAAAAATTAATCTTGTTTACTTACTAATTAACTAAAATTAATTTTACCTTTGAAAGATAATTAATTAGTAACTAATCATCAGTTAATTAAAATTAATAAACCTTGTTTAATACTTAATTAATTATCAATTATCAAAAAAATTAATTAATAAATAATTATTAAATTATTAATTAACTTTCCTTAAACATCATTGTTAAGTTTCTAAAACAAATTAAAGCACTATTAATTGTAAAAACCAAATTTTGCAAAAATCGTATTTTTACGCAAAACTGCATCCATAGCGACTATCGCTATGGATACCCGTAACTTGGAAATGTTTTTCTTACTTTACTTTGAAACTTATCATCTTTGGAAGTTTACTTACTTTTTCCAAAACATAAAGTAAGCCTTGTAAAAGTAAAATAAAGTTGAAAACTTAAAATTGATTTTGATTTCCAGAAAAAGGACTATAGTTTTGCACATGGAATTCCATTCCATTTTAACACTAAAGATGCTAACTTTTCTTAGCATATAACCAAAACTTCAAGATCACAACATAATCATACATGCCACATCCACAAAAATAAGCAAGGTCACATCACATAAACAAAGTTTACAACTTTCCAAACAACACTATATTTAGACTTCAATTTCAAGTCTAATTTACAATCACACTCAACCAACACTTATAAAATCATTCACATCACAAACCAAGATTTCAACCAAAAAATTATACCACACTTTAACCAACATATAAAAGTTTAAAACTTCGAATTTAAAAACTAAAAGTTTACTCAACAAAGTATTGAAAACTTTTTGAAAACTTGAAATAACTTTGCAAACTTAACTTAGGACCCTTGCATTTTGAAATAGGCTCGACCTAGGGCATGCATTGCTTGGCCATGAAAAGAACAGGGATGTGTGGGCTTGCCTTGGAGAAGTGGAGACGGATAAGGTTGAAATCATAAAACCGGACCAAAAATATTAGTCATATTCTCTTAGATATTTGGTTATGTTACTCTAAGAATGTTGAAAAGTGTTCGGAAGAAAAGTTTTTGGAAATTCATTTCTCTACAATTTCAAAAAAGAATCACTTAATTTGGATCTATTTTTAGGGAGATATGGTTAAAAGAAAAGGAGGTATTTTCGAACTGGAAAATTTGAGTCTAAAAATAGGTCTGAAAGAAATGCCTTTTTGACGTAGCTATGTTTAAAATTTGAAGAAGTGCTACAAATGAAAGTTGTAGATGCTAAAATTTTACACTATTTAAAAAACTAAATTTTCCATTTAAGTAGGAAAAGAGGAATATATGATAGAAAGAAAAGGAGGAAAGGGCTATTTATAAGCAAGAAAAAAAGTAAATTACCTAAACACCCTATGTCCTTTACCCTCCACCACCATGTGCCGCCTCACCAAGCTTGTCCCCCAGTTCTAGTATTATGATCCAACATCCATTTAATGATAACATTACTTGTGTCCATTCATGTTTCAAAAGACAAATATATATATATATATATATATATATTTACTTATCTTAAAATGTCACATCATTTTTTTATAACTTTAAATATATATATATATATATCAAAATATATTTTAACTTATATATAAATGTGTAAATGTATGTGAATATATTTTCATTAGAGTTTACAACGTTTTCGATAACTTGTTGCCGATGAAATGTCGAAAATTCGAAAAACAAATTTTGGTCATATTTTCTGTTTTTCATCGAACTGTATATTTTTGTAAAAAAAATTTGAAAACTATTTCACCGTCATTAATTATTATTTAAAAGATTTTTATTTTCATTATAATATCTATTATTTGAATATTTAAAATTAATTAAATATTCGCAGGACAAAGCAGTGAAATTCCTGGTCGTTACACTGCACAATCATGATTCGATGACTAAATGAATAAAGACGTATTCATGGCGACGTGAACTATAATCAAATACTTTAAGGAATCAAACCGGATATTAGAGCAAATGACACCAAACTTCGACCGTGTGATGAGGGGAGCATGGCGGGAAGAGTAGGTGGCTCGTTGGAGGAGGCGGCCCAAAGATTGGGCATGAACTGGCATCGGAGTATGCTCCGAATTGGCCTTTATTGCTCAGCCTGTGAATGCACCGATGGACCAATGGTGCTGATTGGTCCACCAATCAGCGTTTGAACTAGGCAATAATTCCTAGATTTGGAGCATTTTGCCCCGGACTGGAAACCTTTTCACCCAAACAACTTCGAGGATGCTTGACGATGATGTTGAGGTGCCATAGCGTGGTGTTCCAACAACAAGATGGAAATGTTATATCATGTCCATCTGGAATACACGTATGCACTACGCAATGTTATACGACTTTGGTGTTCCTTTGTGGCTCCCGATGGTGTATTGTACGGGACACACCAATCTTTCTCTTTCACAGAGACATAACGTGAGGTTAATAAAGAACCCATGATGAATAAGAAAGGGAGATAATGATGATCATCTACGAGTAGATGATATATCACCTAGGTTTATTAAGGGGGTATGGTTAGATCCATGTAGGTTTCAAGTAAATAGAGTAGGTCATATATCGCCAAAGCTCGCTAAGAGGGTATGGTGAGATCGATACAAGACCCATCACTGAGGATGTAGATCGTGATCTAAGGTATATTTAGGTGTTGACTCTATTTATTTTGAACCCTCGACAGAAATCACTGAATCATGAGGGAACCGTGGACTCCACTCATCATCAATGATGGGTATAATATTACATACACTAGTTCACGTATATCATTGTGTTATAGACCTATATTATGATATCTTTCTTACACCCACATTTATGTATTTGGCCATCTTTATCATGGTATGGTATTACATTGCAGTCAAATTATATTAGTTGTGATGACTCGTTGATTATAGGTGAAAAATAGGTTGGGTATATCATTAGTAGTATACCCTTATCTTTACTATAGTCATTTATGTATATTTTGATTTCATATATAGTATTTTGAGATTTTTCCTCTCATAGTAGTCTTTAAGTCTGACCTATGTTTTGTATCTTTTTATTTTATGGCAACTCTCGGGTACTCAATTAAGTAGGATGAGAGATAGGTGGTTTTTGGGGATAGCTCAGGATCACGTTATTTTGGATCAGAATAGGGTGATGATATTTTGTTTTACACAAAGAGGTAGTATATGGCTGACCTATATTTATATGTACGAGACATGCATCATTAGATGTTATATTCGGTACACCATATGTATTGAGTCGATGTATTTTGACTATTTCTATTTCTATTATTCATCTCTGTATTACTATGTCTCTCGTAAATGTATATAATATTCTAGTTATGTATCTTTATATATTATATATTGTCATTTCATGTGAGATGCTTTCATTAAGCCATAGTTAAATTAACTTAAATTAATAATAAAACTTTAAGTTAAACCCTGTACATCCTACCTTTGTGGAACTTGAGTTCGGTTAATGTTAGTTGGTGGCAAGAAATTATAGGTTGCCAAAAAGCAGGTTGTTACAATTTGTATTGAAGCCTAGGTTCTACACGTAGAATCAAGCTAACTATTTGAGGTTATATATAAGAAAATATGAGAAAATGTATTTGTATTTTGTTGTTACAGTAATAAAACATACATCTCAAATTTTTTGCACTTAAGTTTATTCCTATTGCAAGTTGCCAAAGTATCTTCGTTTCAGGCTAAGCATTATGAGCGGATGAGGTACACATCAGTAGCAGTTGGGAGGGCAGCTATACCCAATTGGTTCAAGGAGTTTTTTATCTACCACCGTGGATGCTCCAGCACGTGCAGCTAGCATGGGAGGTGTTTTCCCCAAGGCACCAATATTACTAGCTCTGCCAGCTTTGGTTTTCCCAAAGTTATGTAAGAATTTTCTTAGTCTTAGTAGGAGGCCTTATTTGGGTATAGAGACATTTGCATAAACTCGGGCTTGGAAATGCACAATAGAGAAGGCTTTTACCAACATCGGCCTAGTTGGTATTCTTATGAGGAGGTTCGTCTCCCAATACATGGTGGGAGAGGCCTTAGCTTGGTGGGACATTATTATTGGGGAAGTAGATGAACTATGGCTTAGGTTGATCTCACGCGTCGCTTTAAGGCTCGGTTTATTTCTACAACCAAGAGAGGCATACAATTAGAGTGCGTCATTCACTTGCAGCAAAGGGGGCATGACTGCTAAGGAGTACATTAGTTAGTTAAACACGTTGGCTATGTGTGAGGCCGACTTGGTTAATACTCCTGTAAAGAAGGTAGAGAAGTTTTGTTAGAGGACTCGGTCTACCATTTAGGGATTTGGCTCTTACTCATTTCCCGATGGGGGCCACTTATGAGAGTCATATGGAGACGGATCTTTCGCATCTGAGTAGCAAAGTAGCTCCAAAGGAGGTGGTGAAGATAGGAGGAAAGAAGAAGACCTTTCTTAAGAAAAAGGGCTTCATTAGGAAGTCATATCCTAAGAAGGAGGGAAATTTTTGCAAGTGGTGTGGTATGAAAGGTAATGATTCTCATATCTTAGACATGTAAATAAGCGTGCGCTTCATTTAGATATTAAATCATTATCGTTTTGAAGGTCATATGGAGCAGTACTACATATCAGATATATTGCAGAGGAAGTGTTTCAGTTGCAACCAACTTGGTTATAATAGGTGGAAGTGTCTGTTGGTTCCTAAAGGCGGATAGGTAGTAAAGGATTATGCCATTTTTGATGTTCTAAGTCCACTCGGCCTATATCTTAGCAGAAGGGGAAAGGCACCGTATTGAAAGGTATGATTTTTGTTCATGGCTTGCCTATACAAGTTCTTTTCGATACCAGGGCTTCACATACTTTTATTTCCAATTCCCTAGTTGATAGATTGCACATTGACCCAAATATTATATATGAGCCGCTTGTAGTGTCGAATCTAGTTATGGGATCGACATCTTCTTTTATGATATATCGAGGGTTATATATTCATATTAGGTTTTTCGATTTTCTTTCGATGCTTTTGTACTAAGGTTTTCTGCATATGATTTGCTTTTGGGTATGGGTTGGATGTCGGGGCATGGAGTTGTGCTTGATTGTGATGGAAAGGTTGTTCGCTTGAGAGATAGTGAAGGAATCGGCTTGACAAATTGTGCTAGTCTAAGACCACTTCTATGATTAGCTACTTGCATTTACTGGATGTTTCTAAAGAGTTAGCCAATATTCCCGTTATTAGTAGATTTGTTGATGTTTTTGGTTAGGTTACTGTTTTCCCCCATATCGCGAGAATGAGTTTCGTATTGACTTAATGAGGGATGCCAAGGCCTTTGTGTTACCTATTAGGTGGATGGCACCTAGGGAGCGCAATGAGATTAAGGCTTAGGTTGCTGATTTGTTGCGAAGAGGTTTTATTCAATGGTATGTTTCTGAATAGGGAGCATCTGTGGTCTTTACTACTATGGCCGATGGATCTTTAAGGCTATGTGTTGATTATAGAGAGATTAACAAGATGACTGAAAAGAACAACTATCCTTTATCACGTATTGGTGATTTGTTTGATTAGCTTGGGGGATCATAGATATTTTCACAGTTGGATCTGACCATAAGCTTCCATCAGTTCAGGGTTGCTTTCGATTGTATTAAGAAGACAACATTTAGGATTCCAGATGGATCTTTTGAGTGGTTAGTTATGCCCTTTGGGCTGACCAATGAACGTGCTTATTTTGTTGATCCCATGAGCCGTGTATTTCGAGATCAACTGATCAAATTTGCAGCGGTGTTCGTGGATGACATTCTTGTTTATTCTCATGATGAGGAAGAGCACCGATTACATCTAGAAATTGTTTTAGAGGTTTTGAGATGCCATTAGTTGAGGGCTAAGTTTACGAAGTGTCACTTTTGTTGGAAGGAGGTTCGTTTCTTAGGCCATGTCATGTCAGCACAGGGAATCTCAATAGAACCTAGTAAGGTTAAAGCAATTCAGGATTGGTAGGTTCCTATGACAGTTTGAAGATCTGTAGCTTTCTTGGATTGGCTAGGTTTACCGGAAGTTCATTCGACGCTTTTTGAAGATAACCACACTATTGATATGTTTGACTAGGAAGGGGAAACCTTTTGTTTAGGACTCTAAGTGTGAGCATGCTTTTGACGAGTTGAAGATACTTTCGCACCTGTTCTTATCATTCCTCAAAGTTCTAGGGCTTTCACATTTTATTCAGATTAATGCGGTACCAGGCTTGGGGCAGTCTTGATGCAGGAGTCAGAGTTGTTTCTTATGTTAGTAAAAAACTTAAACCACATGAGAGGAATTTCCCAACCCATGACTTAGAGCTTGCATTGATTGTTTCTGCATTGAAGACATGGTGGCATTTTCTTTTGGGTAAGAGATTTGAGCTATATACCGACCATGATTCGTTGAAGTATCTCTTTTCCTAGAGGGATCTTAACCTTAGGTAGCAACGGTGGTTGGAGTTTCTTGCTTCTTATAACTTCGACATATCCTACACCCCGACAAGGGGAATGCTGTTTCCGATGTGCTTAGTATAATGCATGCTGCGTTGGGCTCATTATTTGTTAAGTGGTAGATATTACAGTATTACAGAATTTAATTTTTGGCCTCCTTATGATATTGTAACTGGGCTATTAGCTTATATAAAAAGTTGCTAAAAACTCTATAATATTTCCATGCACAGGTGAGACCTACTATCATTGAATGTATTAGTTCTTGCCAAAGACGGGATGTGGATTTCATGAGGATTTTTCAGCAGCTTGATAGTGGAGTAAAGTCCAGTGATCTAGACCGATATTCTATTGACCGGAAGGGGTGGCTTCGACGTGTTGGTAGATTGTGTGTTCGCGATGTCTATGGGCTTATTTATGACGTGCTTAGAGAGTGCCATCGTTCTAGGATGTTTATTTATCCCGGTGATGACAAGACGTATAGAGATATTCAACATTCATTCTATTGATAGAAGATGAAGTGCCATATTTCCCAGTTTTTTTGCAAACTACTACACTTGTCAGAGGGTCAAGGAAGAGCTGAAGAAACCGAGTGGATTATTTCTTCCATTAGAGGCCCCTCTATGGTAGTGGCAATAGATTTCCATGGATTTTATTGATGGTTTAGCTCATAGTATGAGGGAATGTGAGAGCATTTGGGTTATAGTTGACAGATTGACGAAGAGCACTCATTTCATTCATGTTCACTCTTCGAGGACAGCTTTATTCTTAGCCACTTTGTATATGAGGAAGTTGTTAGCCTTCATGGCATTCTGACAAGCATCGTTAGCGATCAAGATCTACTATTTATTAGTCAGTTTGGTGGAGTCTACAGGATGATTTAGGCATAGAATTAAGCTTGAGTACATCATATTACCCGCAAACAGATGGCCAGGCCGAGAGGGTGAACCTTGTGCTTGAGGATTTATTGAGAGCATGTTCTTGACTTTAGGGTTTCATGGGATGACCATTTGCTGTTGGTAGAGTTCACTTATAATAAAGTTTATCAACTGAATATTGGAATGGAATCTTATGAGGCTTTGTATGGGCGACTGTGCAAGTCGCCATCTTGTTAGTCAATGACGATCGATGGATTTATACTTGGTCCTGATATGAGCTTGGAGACTATAGAGAAATTTGATCTAATTAGGAAGAGGATGAAGGCGGCTTAGGACCGTCAGAAAGTTATGTTGATAGGAGGCGTGTGGACTTGGAGTTTTCTATTACAAATACAGTCTTCGTGAAGGTATCTCCATTGAAGCATGTCTTGCGGTTCGACGGTTTAGGGAAGCTTGCACTAAGATTTGTTGGACCTTTTCCCATTATTTAAAGGATTGGTACTTTAACTTATCGGTTTGATTTTCCCGAGAATATTTTAGAGTCCATAATGTATTTCATGTTTCGCATATATGGAATTATGTGCATGATTCAGGAGTCATTATTGATCCGAGCTAGTTGGTTGAGGTGGATGTTGACCCAAATGTTGCTATACCGCATGGGCCTACCCGCATACTTGATTGATAGATTATGCATCTTAGGAACAGGGTAGTCAATCTTGTCCGTGTTTAGTGGGGCGATGATCCTAGTGATAGCACATAGGAACAAAAGAAGAGGATTCGAGCATCTTATCCTGAGCTTTTCGCTAGCATGCCAACATTTACCTTGTTATAAATTGTTTGTTGTTCAGTTTGTTGTTTTGTTTTTGCATGTTTGCTCGGATGAGATGCATATTAGATTACACCTTGTCTTATTTTCTGCTTATTGTTCGGATAAAACTCATGAGGTTTGGAGATCATTCTCCATACTTTGATATTTCAAGGACGAAATTCTTTTTTAGGAGGGGAGATTGTAACAACCAGCATATTTGAGTACCGAGAATTTAATCATAGATTTTTTTTTTTAAATATAGTTTCTAAATCGATGGGGAGGTCAAACATTCAGTAGACCTTGGAACTAGGACCCATGGATAGTCCAATTTTGTCTGTATCGGTGTCAATAATTAAAATGAATATAAGCTTCAATATGTTTCGAATTGAGAAGTTTGGACAGTGAATAGTGTTTTGTGGAAATGAAGGAAATGTGTAACACCACTAATTTTTGATAACATTATTCAGGAGATTTAATTAGATAAATTAAATAGAATAATGTAAATGTGAAGAGAGAAGGGGGTTTATATTTGAATAAATATAATTAAGGCCGTGCTCAATTAAATAATTAAATGGGCTAAGAATGGGTTATAAGTTAATTAATTTACATAAGGGTATATTAGGAATTTGCCGCACATAACCCTTACCCTTATATATTCTCATTCCTTACCATTTCATTCCCATTCACGTCATTTTGAAAACAAAAACGTAAGAAGAGGAGCCGACATAATCAATGAGAAGAAAAATCAAAGTAAAGCTAGGGATTCAAGCTTAGGGGGTATTAATTTCAATCCAATCTCCTTATCTTAATCAAGGTGAATAATAATTCATTCCATCTCTATTTTGTTTTATAATCATATGTTTTTGGATTTAAGGGTAAATTCGTTTTTATGATGAATTAGATGATTATATGCTTGAATTACAGTTTGTTTGATTTAAAACAAGAATGTTTAAATAAGATTATATGCGGTTTTAGGGCAAAACCGATTTATGTTGAGGATTAAATGCCATGGAAAAAATTTATGTTATGTAAGACATGATTTTGGAGTTGGGTTTTAATTTTGATAATTTTCCAAGCTATGGAAAGATTATTATGAATTTTCAAAGGAAAATATGGTTAATTGGGTTTATAAATTTATTTCAGAAAATATATTGAGAATTTGGGTCTGAAATTTTGATATGTTAGATAACATGATTAAAGTGAATTTTTTGAATTTTTTGGGGATTTTTCCTAAGTGATTTGCTATGCAAATTAAATTATTTTAGAAGAGGAACTTCATTGCAATATTGGTTTTGCTTAATGGAAGGGCTTATTTGCTAATTTAACCATGGTTTAGATCTGAAATTAGCAGCAGTCATTTTAGTAAAGAATTTGAAAAGTTAAGGCAACCAATCTTGTGTTTACACGTGGCAGGTTATTTAGAAAATGTTTGCTTTAATTAGTATTAAATCAGGTTTACCTAGAAAAGTTGGTTCCGCCTTCTTTAGAAGTACCTTTAGACTCAGAGCTTCCGCCTTTAACCAAGTCAAAACCCACTAAGCCGAAACCAATACACAAGGTATCACTTAGATGCTACGTAGTGGATTGGAGAAGGGCGAAAGGCTAGGTGTCGAAAGCATTGTTTCCGATGGGGTCGATACCTTTGTTTGTTTTAGAAAGAGAACCGCCTTCCATTGTTTTATTAAAGCCTTCGAAGGAGTCAAAGCATATGCTTTTGAAAGAAGTTTTTAAATGCTTTTGAAGGGGTTTCCATCAACTTATGTTTTAAAGAGTAAGCTTTCGAAGGGGTTTATTTACTTATAAAATAATGCTTTCGAAAGGAGGGGTTTTGACCTAGTTGAAGCTATGCTGCTGTTCTTTAGCATTTCGCATGTATTGAAGTCATCAATGCTTTTGAAAGGTAGTGTTTGTTTTAAAAATATTTTAAGCCACTTCCTAAATGCTTTCGAAAGGGTCCAAGGGTTTTGAAGGCAATGGCTTCGAAAGGGGTTTCGACGCTATCCTTCAATGTTTTGTTTAAATGATTTAAAGCTTTCGAAAGGGATGGTGCCGACGGCATCATGTTTTCCCCAATATTTTTATATGATAAAGGATGATTTTGAAAGAGATACCTTCCTTCATATTCACTTTGACCCAAATAATATTTGAAGTATAAACCCAATGGTTTCAAATGCGGGACTTTCAATGGTTTCAGAAGGGTTACTTCCAATGATTTTGAAAGGGGGACTTTCAATGGATTCGGAAGAGTTACTTCCAATGGTTTTGAAAGGGGGACTTTTAATTGTTTCGGAAGGATTAATTCCAAAGGTTTCGAAAGGGGTACTTTTAATGGTTTCGAAGTCATGCTTCTAAATGTTATTAAGTAATACTTTATTACATTTCGAAAGGTTTTGAAATAGATGTTTTAAAGTGTTTCAAAAGCAGGGGCCTGATGTTTTGAAAAGAGATTTATGTGCTTTCGAAAGAGATTATCCAATGAAGTCAAAAGCAAGGTTTTGAAGTTTCGACAACCTTAGTTTTCAAAGCAAATAACCCAATCTCATTTTTGAAAGAAAACCATGGCATAAATATATAAAGTGTTCAGAACAGGAGTTTTTGAAGAAGTTTTCTTTGATTAAAAGGTTATAGGGATTAACCAGGTTATTATGTATGAAACTTCATATATGTATATATTCACATTGTAATGGACCCATAACTGAATTTTGGGGAAGGGCAGAATAACCAACTATGTTGACCCAGTAGTGAATAGTGGTCAGAAAGACTAGAATATAGGGTGCTAAAATATTAAAGGAAGATATTGGCAGGGGCCAATAGGTTCTCAGTAAGCCCATGAAAACTGTGTATAGGAAAAGATATTGGCAGGAGCTAATAGGTTCATAGTGAGCCCATGAAAACTATGTATAAATGAAGATGTCAGAAAGACAGGTTCATAGTAAGCCCATGAAAACTATGATTTGATACTGGCAGGGGCTAGTAGGTTTGTTGTTAGCCTATGAAAACTATATCTAGATTAAGAATTGATAGATGTCAATAGGTTCCTAGTCAGCCCATAAAAACTAGGAAAGGAAGAGAAGATATTGGAGTAACCAATAGGTTCCTAGTCATCCCATGAAAACTAGGATAAGAGTAAAGATATTAAAGTTACCAATAGGTTCATAGTGATCCCATGAAAACTATTTAATTAGACAGGGAGTCCTTGAACATTTTACCGATTATTAGTCAGCCCATGAAAACTAATAGGATAATAGTAAACCTAGAAACTATAATTGAGAAAGATAATCAGAATGAATGGAGATGGGTAATCCAGTATTGATTCATTTGTTTTGCATATCATCATATTATGTTATTTTAAATTGTTTTAACCATTGTGGATGGAGGAGAACGTAATATGGTTTTGAAAAGGTTTTAGGATACTAGTGAGGGGAAAACCTGTTCCGTTGATGCTATTCTTCAATATTTTGTTTAAATGATTTGAAGCTTTCGAAAGGGATGGTGCCGACGCCATCATGTTTTCCTCAATATTTTTATATGATAAAGGATGATTTCGAAAGAGATACTTTTGTTTATATTCACTTGGACCAAAATAATATTTTAAGTATAAACCCAATGGTTTTGAAAAGAGGACTTTCATTGGTTTCGGAAGGGTTACTTCCAATGGTTTCGAAAGGGGTACTTTCAATGGTTTCGGAAGGGTTACTTCCAATGGTTTCGGAAGGGGTACTTTCAATTGTTTCGAAGCTATGCTTCTAAGTGTTATTGAGTAATACTTTATTACATTCAAAAGGTTTCGAAATAGATGTTTGAAAGTGTTTCGAAAGGTAGGGGCCTAATGTTTTGAAAGAGATTTATATGCTTTCGAAGGATGTTATCCAACGAAGTCGAAAGCAAGGTTTTGAAGGTTTCCAGAGCCTTAGTTTTCGAAGCAAATAACCCAATCTCATTTTTGAAAGAAAACCATGGCATAAATATATAAAGTGTTTAGAAAAGGTGTTTTTAAAGAAGTTTTCTTTGATTAAAAGGTTAAAGGGATTAACCAGGTTATTATGTATGCTTCTTCATTTATTTATATATTCACATTGTAATGGAACCATAACTGAATTTTGGGAAAGGGCAGAAAAACCAGCTAGGTTGACCCAGTAGTGAATATAAATTAAGATAACTCCTAACTGAGTAGAGTTGCATCCAGGAGGTCAGAAAGACCAGAATATAGGATGCTATAATATTAAAGGAAGATATTGGCAGGGGCCAATAGGTTCTCAGTATGCCCATGAAAAGTGTGTATAGGAAAAGATATTGGCAAGGGCCAATAGGTTCATAGTTAGCCCATGAAAACTTTGTATAAATGAAGATGTCAGAAAGACAGGTTCATAGTAAGCCCATGAAAACTATGATTTGATATTGGTAGGGGCCAGTAAGTTTGTAGTTAGCCCATGAAAACTATATCCGGATTAAGATATTGAAAGGTGTCAATATGTTTCTAGTCAGCCCATGAAAACTAGGAGAAGAAGACAAGATATTGGAGTAACCAATAGGTTCCTAGTCATCCCATGAAAACTAGGATAAGAGTAAAGATATTGGAGTTACCAATAGGTTCATAGTGATCCCACTAAAACTATGTAATTGAACAAGGAGTCCTTAAATATTTTATCGGTTATTAGTCAGCCCATGAAAACTAATAGGATAATAGTAAACCTAGAAACTATAATTGAGACAGATAGGCAGAATGAATGGGGATGGTAATCCAGCATTGATTCATTTGCTTTGCATATCATCACATTATGTTGTTTTGAATTTTTTTAACCATTGTGGATGCAGGCGCACAGTATATAGTTTTGAAAATGTTTTAGGGTACTAGTGAGGGGAAAACCCGTTCCGCTAAGCGGCGTGGTCTCACTAGATATCTAAATGATTTGAGATGGTAGATTATTATTCATACTAGGCTTTATGTATGACTCGAAGTTTATGTTTCCCCTTAAACTCTCGGGTACTCAATTTATTTTGAGTAGTTTGAGAGATGAGGTTTTCAGGTACCTCATTAGACGAATAAAGCTTCTGAACACGTGTAGGAGGCATGATAGATATATAAAGTTCTCTTTTATTTGATTCCTCTATGTTGTTTGTAATGGCAAAGTTGTTATATTGCCTGTATATACTCTGATCATCCAAGGGGCATCTTCATATGTCGCTCTTGGCGTATGTTGTAATAAATATATTTTCTATGAACGTGGTTAACGATTATGGGATTATGTAATGAATTGAAAATGTTTTGAAATGGAATGAGATCTTGTTGAAGTTATAATTTTTTTCCATATTCATGTGTTTCTTTGTATCAATGCATCTAACACCGCCGTATTTTATTACCGAGGATTAATAACTATGGATGACTGCAGCATCCGTAGCCATTAGTTTTAGGCCTCCAAGTTTGAGGATGTTACAAGTTGGTATCAGAACATAGGTTTATGAAACTTTAAAAGAAATTAAACCTAAAAGTTTTTTGAAACATAATCCAATGAATCAGAAATATGATCGGGGTTGGGATAACGCTATGGTAACGTGCTTGTATTTGATATATAGATATATAAGTACGTACTCCCCTCTCTCTTAGACCGTTCTTCTATATCTTACTAAGGCTCGTATGCAGATTTACGAGAAAGAAGATATGGAAGCAAGAAACAGAAGAGGAACTCTACGTGGAGGAAGCACCACAACCAATGGAAATGCTCGACCTAATACTAGGAGGAACCAAGGTCGACTGGCTAATGCTAACCAAAATACTGAAGCCAATGTGGGTGCTGGAAATCCGCCAGTAGATATGGGGGCGATGTATCAGTTCTTCGTCAATATGATTCAAGCTAGAGCTGCTGCTGGAGTTGCTGGAAATGTTGGAGGAGCTCATCCTATGGCTCCAGTTGGGAATAACTATGCTTTGTTGAGCAGAGACTGCATCAGTCTTGGTGGAAAGCCGTTTATGGGAACAGAGGATGCCATAGAAGTAGAAAATTGGCCGTTGCATCGTGAGTGTATCTTTGCTGATCTGGGTTTAGATGATGAGCAGAAGAGAAGGTTGGCTTTTAGACAGTTGCAGGGGTCAGCACTTCATTGGTGGAATAGTGTTACTACCGAAGTTCCGATGGAAGAGTTGACTTGGGCCGAATTCAGAAGGAGATTTGAACAGAGGTTTTTGTCTGAAGTTGCTAAACCAGCGTTGGTGAGGAAGTTTATGGATCTTGTTCAGGAAGAGATGTCGGTTATCGAGTATGCTACTAGGTTTGATGAGCTGTCTTGATATGGATATGCTATTGTTGACACTGACATCAGAAGGAATGAGAGGTTTATTTGGGGATTGAGACCCGAGCTTGCTAGGGAAACCATGACACATATCCATGATCCTTGTAATGTTATTATGGAGATGGAAATTCGCCATGAAGAAATGCTTGTTGTTTGTGCTAGAGAGAAGCCATTCGAACCCCAGGGTTCTCAGGGAAAGAAAAGGAAGTTCTTTAAGAAGAAGGGAGCCCAGAAGGCAGACGCTACCAAGAAGGCAAGGGCTGATTCAGTTTGCTATAATTGTGACAAGAAGGATCATTATGCAAATGAGTGTCGTTCACGAAAGGGAAAGAAGGCTGCAGACAAGAAGAACGTGAAACGCTTCAACTGTGACCAAGTTAGGCATTATAAGAACCAATGTCCAGAGCTAGTCAGGGCGGATAAGGGAAAGGTCTTTGTTGTTGGATCATCTGCTAAGCCAACTATAGCTGAGAAAGGAAAACCTGTGATTGAAGGTACGTTTTTGATTTAGAGTATACCAGTTAGGATACTATTTGATACCGGTGCATCACATTCATTTATATCCCAGTGTTTGATTGATAAGTTATGCTTAAAACCCCCATACCATGTTACTTCCTTAAGGGTTGCGAATCCAATATGTGGGTATGCAACTATGAGGATGAGATGTGACCAGTTAGAACTTGATTTGTTAGGTCATAAGTTTGCATGCAGTCTGTATGTTTTCAATTTCGTAGATTTCAGAATCATTTTGTGAATGGATTGGTTGAGGAGGTTTGAGGCTAGGATATTTTGCAAGGATAGGGAGATATCATTAAGACACCCTGATAGTCATAACCGAATTATATTCTCTGTAGAGAATTCTGACCGAAGTAGTTGTGCTTTGTTGAGTGCAATGGAAGTAGGAGAAGATCTAAGTTAGGTTCGAGTAGCAAGAGAGTTTGCAGATGCCTTTGAACCAGGCATAGGACTACCATCGAAACGAGCTGTTGAGTTTCAGATAGATCTTGTGCCAGGAGCTAAACCTGTAAGTAGACAACCTAGCATGATGACACCTACTGGGATGAAGGAATTGAAGGTGCAGCTAGTGGATCTAGAAGGAAGGAATTTTATTAGACCAAGCAGTTCGCCTTGGGGAGCGGCCGCGGTGTTCGTGTAGAAACCAGATGGGTCATTGAGAATGTGTATTGACTATAATAAATTGAACGAGAGGACGATAAAGAATAAGTATCCTTTGTCGAGAATTAATGATCTATTTGATCAGTTAAGTGGAGCCAGAGTGTTTTCCCAGTTGGATCTGGCGACAAGTTTCCATCAGTTAAGAGTGGCAGAGGATAGTATTCCTTTGATAGCATTTCAGACTAGATATGGTTCATGTGAGTGGTTAGTAATGCCTTTCGGGTTGACGAATGTGCCTGCTTTCTTTGTGGATTTGGTGAACCGAGTCTTCCGTGAGTATTTAGACAGATTTGTGCTAGTGTTTTAGATGACATTTTGGTATACTCTAAGGATGAAAGAGAGCATAAAGATCGTCTTAGAGTTGTGCTTGAGATGCTAAGATAGAATCTGCTAAAGGCAATGTTTTCCAAGTGTCATTTTTAGAAGAAAGAGGTTAAGTTTCTTGGTCGCGTGGTTTCAGAGAAGGGTTTGTCAATCGATCCAAATAAGATCGACGCTGTTAACAATTGGAAGAGACCAGACACGGTGACTGAGATTAGAAGTTTTCTTGGACTTGCTGGCTATTACTAGAGACTTATTAAGGATTTCTTGCGGATAGTAGCACCTTTGACTAAGCTAACCAGGAAAGAGGTAAAGTTTGTTTGGTTCAACAAATGTGAGGAAGCATTCCTTAAGTTAAATAATTTGTTGACCAATGCACCAGTTTTAGTAGTTCTAGATGGAAACCAAGGGTTAGTGGTGTATACCGATGCATGTAGGATGGGATTGGGAGCTGTGTTGATGCAGAAGTGTAAAGTGATTTCCTACGCTTCACGATAGCTTAGACGGCATGAAGTGAGATATCCTACTCATGATTTGGAGTTGGCTGCGGTAATCTTCGCATTGAAGATTTGGAGGGATATTCTCTTAGGAGAAAGATTTGAGCTATACACATATCATAAATTTTTAAGATACTTATTCTCTCAGAAGGAGTTGAATACGAGACAACAGAGGTGGCTAGTGTTTTTGGCTGCTTATGATTTTGGTATAGAGTATACACCAGGGAAAGGTAATTAAGTAGCTGATGTTCTTAGCAGAAGACACTAGAATGTGGTGTTGGCTATGTTGGCAGAATGGAAGGATCTAGAAGTTTTCGCCAGTTGTGGTGTGCAGTTAAGATCAACTGCTAGTTTTAGTCAGAGTGTTGCCATGTTGTCATGTTTAGAAGTTCGACTAGTGTTGATCGAGAGAATTGCTTCTCAGCAGAAGGAGGATGCACTATTAGCCGAGAGAATTAGAAGACTTAAGGTTGAAACAGAGATCGATGATTTGAAAGATTTTTGTCTTGACTAGAGTGGATGGTTGAGAAAGAAGGGGAGATTATGTGTTCCAGATGTTGAGAACTTGATAAAAGAAGTTCTTGGAGAATGTCATCGATCCAAGTTTACAATTCATCCTGGAGGGACCAAGATGTATCAAGATATGAAGAAAAGTTTCTATTGGAAAGATATGAAGAGGGATGTTGGCTTGTGGGTTAGACAGTTTGTAAACTGTCAACAAGTGAAAGCCGAACATCAAAAGCTGAGTGGGTTGCTTCAGCCTCTAGAGATTCCAGTTTGGAAATGGGATTCGATATCCGAGGATTTTATAGACGGGTTGCCATGGTCGAATAAGGGAAATGAAAGTATATGGGTCATAGTGGATAGCTTGAACAAGAGTGCCCATTTCATTCCAGTCAAGTCAACCATGACGGCAACTGTTTTGGCAAAGTTGTTCATGAAGAACATAGTTAGACTACATGGAGTTTCTAGTAGCATAGTCAGTGACAGAGATACTTTGTTCACTAGTGAATTCTGGAAGTGTCTACATGATGTGTTAGGCACTAATCTCAAGATGAGTACTTCATATCACCCTCAGACGGATAGGCAGAAAAAGAGAGTCAATAAAGTACTCGAGGATTTGTTGAGAGCTTGTGTGTTGGACTTCGATGGATCTTGGGAAGATCACCTACATTTGGTTGAGTTTTCCTATAATAATAGTTACCAGACTAGTATATGAATGGCGCCTTTTGAAGCTTTGTATGGAAGGCCATGCAAATCACCAGTGTTTTGGTTGGAGACTGAAGACAGATTAGTCTTATGTCCAGATTTGGTTAGGGAGGCGTCAGAGAAGATTGAGTCGATCCGAAAAAGGATGAAGGAAGCTCAATCCAGTCAGAAGAGTTACGCAGATAAAAGCCGTAAAGACCTAGAGTTCTCAATTGGAGACAAGGTTTTCATTAATGTATCACAGTTGAATGGTTGGTACGGTCTGGAAAGTCAGGGAAACTGGCACCAAGATATGTTGGCCCATTCCAGATTATAGAAAGGATTGGAAAGCTGGAATACAGAGTAGAGTTGCCGAGCAGTATGGCAGGTGTCCATAATGTATTTCATGTGTCTCATCTTCGCAAGTTTGTGCATGATCCAGAGACCATTATTCCTCCAACAGGGTTGGAAGACTTAGTAGTAGAGCCTAATTTGACTTTTATTAGACAAATAGTTTGGGTTGTAGCGAGAGATGAGAAAATATTAAGGAACAAGACAGTCAAGTTGGTGAACGTTCAGTGGAGTGACAACGAGAAGGACTGTACTTGGGAGACAGAGGACGGGATTCGAGATACTTATCCTGATCTTCTTTGAGGGTATGTCTATATTAGATTTATATAGATAATTCCTAGTCAGGTAGACTAGTATGGTTGTTAGGAGTCGTTACAGATGATTGCTATTTTTAGTATTTGGTCCTTACTGAATTTCAAGGACAAAATTCTTTAAGGAGGGGAGCCTATAACACCGCTAATTTTTGATAACATTATTCAGGAGATTTAATTAGATAAACTAAATAGAATAATGTAAATGTTAAGAGATAAGGGGGTTTTGATTTGAATAAATATAATTAAGGCCGTGTTCAATTAAATAATTAAATAGGCTAAGAATGGGTTATAAGTTAATTAATTTACATAAGGGTATATTAGGAATTTGCTGCACATAACCCTTACCCTTATATATTCTCGTTCCTTACCATTTCATTCCCATTCATGTCATTTTGAAAACAAAAACGTAAGAAGAGGAGCCGGCCATAATCAAAGAGAAGAGAAATCAAAGTAAAGCTAGGGATTCAAGCTTAGGGGAAATTAATCTTAATCCAATCTCCTTATCTTAATCAAGGTGAATAATAATTCATTCCATCTCTACTTTGTTTTATAATCATATGTTTTCGGATTTAAGGGTAAATTCATTTTTATGATGATTTGGATGATTATATGCTTGAATTACAGTTTGTTTGACTTAAACAAGAATGTTTAAATAAGATTATATGCGATTTTAGGGCAAAATCGATTTATGTTGAGGTTAAAATGCCATGGAAAAATTTTATGTTATGTAAAACATGATTTTGGAGTTGGGTTTTAATTTTGATAATCTTCCAAGCTATGGAAAGATTATTATGAATTTTCAAAGGAAAATATGGTTAATTTGGTTTATAAATTTATTTCAGAAAATATATAGAGAATTTGGGTCTGAAATTTTGATATGTTAGATAACATGATTAAAGTGAATTTCTGGAATTTTTGGGGATTTTTCCTAAGTGATTTGCTATGCAAATTAAATTATTTTAGAAGAGGGACTTCTTTGCAATATTGGTTTTGCTTAATGAATTGGCTTATTTGCTAACTTAAATATGGTTTAGATCTGAAATTAGCGGCAGTTATTTTAGTAAAGAATTAGAAAAGTTAAGGCAACCAATCTTGTGTTTAAACGTGGTAGGTTAGTTAGAAATTGTTTGCTTTAATTAGTATTAAATCAGGTTTACCCAAAAAAGTTGGTTCCGCCTTCTTTAGAAGTACCTTTCGACTCAGAGCTTCCGCCTTCAACCAAGTTGAAACCCACTAAGCGGAAACCAATACATAAGGTATCACTTAGAAGATACGTAGTGGATTGGAGAAAGGCGGAAGGCTAGGTGTTGAAAGCATTGCTTCCGATGGGGTCGATACCTTTGTTTGTTTTAGAAAGAGAAGCGCCTACCTTTGTTTTATTAAATCCTTCGAAGGAGTCGAAGCATATGTTTTTAAAAAGTTTTTAAATGCATTCGAAAGGGTTGCCATCAACTTATGTTTTAAAGAGTAACTTTCGAAGGGGTTTCTTTACTTATAAAATAATGCTTTCAAAAGGAGGGGTTTCGACTTAGTCGAAACTCTGCTGCCGTTCTTTAGCCTGTCGAGTGTATTGAAGTCATCAATGCTTTCGAAAGATAGTGCTTGTTTTTAAAAATATTTTAAGCCACTTCCTAAATGCTTTCGAAATGGTCCAAGGGTTTCAAAGACAATGGCTTCGAAAGGGGTTTCTTCGCTATCCTTTAATGTTTTGTTTAAATGATTTGAAGCTTTCAAAAGGGATGGTGTCAACGCCATCATGTTTTCCCCAATATTTTTATATGATAAAGGATGATTTCGAAAGATATACTTCCGTTTATATTCACTTTGACCCAAATAATATTTTAAGTATAAACCCAATGGTTTCGAAACGGAGACTTTTAATGGTTTCGGAAGGTTATTTCCAATGGTCTCGAAAGGGGGACTTTCAATTGTTTCGGAAGAGTTACTTCCAATGGTTTCGAAAAGGTACTTTCTATGGTTTCGAACCTATGCTTCTAAGTGTTATTAAGTAATACTTTATTACATTTGAAAGGTTTCGAAATAGATGTTTTAAAGTGTTTCGAAAGGCAGGGGCCTAATGTTTTGAAAAGAGATTTATACGCTTTCGAAGGAGGTTATCCAATGAAGTCGAAAGCAAGGTTTTGAAGGTTTCGACAACCTTTATTTTCAAAGCAAATAACCCAATATCATTTTTAAAAGAAAACCATGGCATGGATATATATAGTGTCCAGAAAAGGAGTTTTTGAAGAATTTTTCTTTGATTAAAAGGTTAAAGGGATTAACCAGTTTATTATGTATGCTTCTTCATATATGTATATATTCACATTGTAATGGACCCATAACTGAATTTCGGGGAAGGGCAAAATAACCAGCTAGGTTGACCCAGTAGTGAAAATAAATTAAGTTAACTCCTAAATGAGTAGAGTTGCATCTAGGAGGTCAGAAAGATCAGAATATAGGATGCTAAAATATAATGACCTGTAATTTTCGATAATAAAAAATATTAATTAAATAAGATTTTGGTATTTAATATTGCGAGAAATTAAAAATTTATGATTTGTTAATGAGGAAACAATTAGAATGAAATTTATTAATGTTAATTTAATGTAATCAATTAATATTTGAATGTAATCTCAAGAAATTGAAACAAATGCAAAGTTAATTTGGTTAGAAATTGTAAATAAGAAAATAAATCAAATGTTGTTTTTAATGGTGAGATAGTATGTAATTAATTAAAATTGAACATAATCAGTGCTGTGTAGGTAGTTATAACATTTGTTTGTAGATAGTAAACTTATAAGTGTGATTAAATTAAGAAAAAGGTAACAATTGTTATTTATCACCTATTTATTTAATCTGTTGAAATTAAATTGGAAATCAATTGCAATTAATCTACTTAAATATTGCAGTTAATGTGAATTAAAATGATAACTGTAGAATATTGATGTAATAAGACGTAAACCAATGTTAATTATATCTAGAGGGTAATAATTGATTTAATAATAAGATATAAATCAAAATAAATGGATTTATTTGAATTTAAATTATAATTAATGAATTTATTGCAATTGACGTTGAACACTGTAATTAGTGCAATATTTAACATTGGTTTTGACATGGAAATTTACTTTAAAAGATTATAAATCACTAGGTAATAAAAATGATAAAATTTGTTAGTTATAAAATTTAAATTTAAAAAGTGATTTAATTAATTTAATAATAATGTATTTAGTTAAAGTGAAAAATAGCCATTTTGGCCACTGTCTTGGATTTCGACGAAACCTGTTTCATCAGATCTGTAACAATGATGTATTATAGGATTTCAAGTTTCGTAGCGATCAGACTTGTCGTTTGATCGTGCGGGCTCGAAACGCGTAGAAATCAATTTTTATGAATTCAATTAAAAACAAGCTTATTTTAAAAGCTAACTTCTTCATACAATGGAATTAGGACTTGAAACCTGTCCCATTGAATTTAGAAATATCAAAAACATCTATTTCGATATATTGGATGACCTACTTTCGTTTCGGAAACGGAACGGGTATTTTGGGTCGTTATTGTCGTTTCGAACCAATTTGATATGTTCATTCTTTCTTATCGGGCCTTGTCTACATAAATCGTTTTTCTAACCCTAGCAGCCTTTCTATTTCTTATTCTTGTACATACAATTCTATCTGTCTGTTCTTCCTTCTTCCAATGGCAGAAACCAAATTCCAATTACAAACCTTAATCCAATTTCAAATTCAAATCAAAAAATCAAACTCCTCAAAACTATATCGAATTATATATCATTGGGAAGCTCTCGACGAGCGCAAGCTAAATCTGCTATTCGTTTTTGCAATTGAGTTTTGGTTTGTCCGGGATTGGCCAAAACATTCTCGACCGTTCATCGTGGTGGTTGATCATCGACGGTGGATCATTGATTCGAGGGTACTATCGCATGGAGATGGACGAGGGGAGTTCATCGGTGCTGGTCGTTTGTAGTCGTGATGGTTAGATCGACATGTAAAATTTTATTAGGGTTGTAAATTGTGGCGGCTATGCGTTTTCAGGTGGTGTCGACGTCGTCGTGGGTCGTGGCGGACGTGGGGAGGCGTGCAGGCGAGGTCGTCTTGGCTGGGGTAGGCAACGCGACAGCGGCATGTCATGGAGGTGCATGGTCAATCAGAGGTGGCAGCTAATAGCTGGGTCGCGATCATGTTTTGCTGGCTGCTAGGGCTTCGAGTTAGAGGGAGAGAGGTGACTCGTTTAATTTCCTATTATTTTATTTATTTCATATTTTAAACTCGTATATCTTCTAATGTGTATAACTTTTACATACGAGGTCGGATTCACGCGCGGTTTATTCCGCTAGATCGTATCAAAATTACGGACATTATGGAGCTAGTTTGGATGAATTCTATCACTGTTAGATTTCGGGCTATTTTTGGATTTTTAAATCGTCGATGAATCAAAAGTGAGTGTTTTAACCCACTCACAACTACTAAATTGTCTTATGTTAGTTAAATTGAATTTATGATGTGATTAGAAGTTGGTTGATTATTGTTTGATATATTTAAATTGTCATTCCAGTTAAATCTGACTTTTATTGAATTTAATCGCCATTTAATTTAATATTGAATTTTAATTAACAATTAAATACCTATTGATGATAATCAGTTAATGGATGTTATTTAGTGGTTGATTTAAATGATGATTGTGATGGATGTTTAATTGTTGATATTTTGTATGATTGGATGTATGTTTATATATATATGTGGCTATCACACTGCAAGTTCCCTTAGTTATTGTTATGGAATCATTATGGGTTGAAATGATACATACCCGAATGATCTGATAGATTAGGGAAAAATCGTTATAGGTTGAAATGATAAACTCGAGCGATTTTATGGATTTTGAATTTTAATTCGGGATTGCGGGTTGAAATGATATATAGCCGTAAATTTAAAATTATTGCAGGTTGAAATGATATATATCTGTATCACTTGACCATAAGGTAGAAAATTATATACGGACACTGGATTGGTTAAATTAAATAATTTTTAAATTCTTAAATTTTGAATTCAGTTAAACGATTTTTTGAAATAAAATTTGATTTATATAAACTGAATTATTTTTGAAAATCCTAGCTTTAAATGTTGAAATTGGAATTGGTTTTAAATGAACTGTTTAAAGAATTTAAATTGAAAATTTTAAAGTTGGATTTGAAGTATAAATGAAATTTATTGAAATTGAGTTATTATAAACGTTTGAATATTTAACTTTGAAATCCATTGAATTTGGAGTAGCTTAAATTGATAGTTCAAATATGGATTTGAAATCGATATAGATTTAAATGGTTTTTGAGAATCTGAATTAAAAGATAAAAATTGAGTTTGCTAATTTGAAACCTGGATATGGTCCAGATTTGTGAAATGGAAGAAGTAATTTAATTTGATATTACTTTCAAATTAATTATTTTAATATAAACTGTTTAAAATATATTATTTTAAATTCAAATTTATTTAGATTTTCAAACCATTTTATATTAAACTATTAAACCATATTAAACCTATTTTTAACTATTTTAAACCATTTAAACTATTTAAATCTATTTTAAGCTATTTAATCTATTTTAAACTATTTTAAACTATTTTAGTCTATTTTAAACTATTTTAGTCTAATTTAATCTATTTTAAACTATTTAAACTATTTTATGTAACGACCCGTAATTTTCGATAATTAAAAATATTTAATTTAATAAGATTTTGTAATTTAATATTGGAAGAAATGAAAATTTATGATTTATTAATGAAAATATAACTAGAATACAATGTAATGGTATTAATTTCAAGTAATTGATAACTACTTAAATGAAATTCCAATCAATTGAAATGATTAAAAAGTTATAATTGGTTATAGATTGTAAATTAATTGTAATAATATTTATTAATTGATAATTTAAATATTGTATTAATTAATGAAATAGTATATAATTAACAAGAAATTATTGTCAAGGGGAAAATTTCTCAATGTTTTAGCCTCAAGGAAAGACCTTCAGTATTTTAGGCTGAAGGACAACTTTCTTCAGGTATCGGTTTTTAGTTATTGATAGCAGTTTTTAGGTATCAGTTTGTAGTTATCAATGGCAGTTTTTAGGTATTAGTTTTCAATTCGGTAGCAGTTTTGGAAGAATGTTTTTCCTTATGAATAATTTTATAAGAATGTTTGTCCTTATGATTAATTTTTAGAAGAATGTTTGTCCTTGTGGTTAAAATATTGAGGTCGTGTCCTTGAGGCTAAAAATATACAAATTTTTGTCCTTTAAATTAATTTCCCCTATAATTAATTGTAATTGAATAAAAGTAGCGTTGTGGTGATAGTTATGACATTTGTGTGTAGATAACAAACTTACAAATGTTATTAAATTAAGAAAAGGTAACGATTGTTATATGTTACCTATTTATTTAATATGTTGAATTAAATTTGAAATCAGTTGCAATCAAATGTAATTAAATATTACGTTAATGTAAATTAAGGATGAAATTGGAGGATATTAATGTAATAAGATATAAACCAATGTTACCTTTGCCCATGGAGTAATGATTGATTGAATAAAAAGATTGAAATCAAATTAAATCAATTTATTGAAATTAAACTATAATTAACTGGATTTAATTATAGTTGAAATTGAACGTTGTAATCAGTATAATATTTAACACTGAATTTATATGAAAAATTATTTTAAATTATTGTAAATGTCCAAGTAATCAAAAATGATAAAAATTGTTAGTTATTAAAAGTGGAATTAAAAGGTGATTTATCAATTTAATAATAATTTATTTATTTAATGTGAAAATAGCCATTTTGGCCACTATCTCGGATTTCGACGAAACTAGTTTCACCGGATCTATAATAGTGAATTATTATTATGTTTCAAGTTTCGTGGCGATCAGACTTGTCGTTTGATCGTACGAACTCGAAACGCGTAGAAATCAATTCAATAAAATCAATTTAAAATAAGCTGATTTTAAAGCTAACTTCTTCATACGATGGAATTAGGACTTTAAACTTGTTCCATTGAGTTTAAAAATATCAAAAACATCTATTTTGATATATAGGATGACCCACTTTCGTTTCGGAGGCAGAACGGGCTTTTTGGATCGCAATTGTCATTCGTACCAATTCGATTGTGTTTATTTTCTTATCGGGCCTTGTTCATATAAATAGTCTTGTTCCCAAACCCTAGCAGCCTTTCTTTTTCTGATTACAGTACATACATCAACTTCTGTCTGTTCCTCCTTCTCAAATGGCAGAAACCCGAAATTTCTAGATTCAATTGCAAATAAAAAATCAAATTGAAAAATTTAAACTCCTCAAACAATATCATATTATGTATCGATTTAAAGCTCTCGACGAGCGCAACTCAAATCTGCGGTTCATTTTTGCAACCGGGTTTTGGTTTGTTCGGTATTGGCCAAAGCATCCTCGGCCGTTCATTAGGTTGCGATCGACTTCCACCGATCGTCGATTGGAGGGAACTGGGTTGTGGAGATCGTCGCACGCAGTTCATTCGTGTGGTTGGTTTGGCGAATTAATGGCTGGATCGAGCTTGAAAATTCGATAAGGTCATGCGGCAAACGGAGGCGGCTAACCTATGGGGTATCGATCGACGTGGTTGGGGGGCTCGGTGATCGTGGATGTGGCAGGAGGCGAGGTCTGCTGCCTCTGGTGTGCTCGCGGTCGTGGATTGGTGGTCAACGGCTAGCGGGTGTGGCGGCTCGTTTTGCTTCATCGCAATCTGGTGGGTTAGGGTTCGAACATGCGTGGTGAGGAAGGAGCATTGACATGGCGTTGTGGTAATGGTCCTTTGATTATTTATTTAATTTAAAATTTAATTTTTTTCAAATGTTCTAATCAACATAACTTTTACGTACGAGGTCTGATTCACGCGTTGTTTGCTTCGTTGGGATCGTATTGAAATTCTGGACATTTTGGAACTAGTTTGGAGGAATTCTGAGACTGTTCAAATTTGGGCCTTATTTTGGATTTCAAATCGATTTGAAATCAAAGGTGAGTGTTTTAACCCACTCACAACTACTAAATTGACTTATGTTAGTTAAATTAAATTTATGATGTGATTAGAAATTGATTGGTTGATATTTGATATATTTAAATTGTCATTCCACTTAAGTATGACTTTTATTGCATTTAATCGTCATATAATTTAATATTGAATTTTAAAATTTCCGGTTAATACTTGTTATTGATAATTAGTAAATTGTTATTATTTATTGGTTGATTTGGATGATGATTGTGATGGATGTTTGATTGTTGATATTGGATGACTGGATGCTATATTTTATATTGTTATAACACTGTAGGTTACCTATGGGTTGGAATGATACATACCCGAACGATCTATAGATTAGGGAAAATCGTTATGGGTTGAAATGATAGACTCGAACAATTTTATAGATTTTTATTTTAATTCGAGATTGCGGGTTGAAATGATATATACCCGTAAATTTAAATATTTACGGATTGAAATGATAAATATCTGTATCACTTGACCATAGGGTAGAAAATTATATATGGACACCGAATTGGTTAAATTAAATGATTTTAAATCTGTAAATTTTGAATTCAGCTAAAAATATTTTGAAATAGAATTTGATTTATATAAACTGAATTGTTTAAATGAATTGTTTAAAAGATTAAATTTGAAATTTTGGAATCGTATTACGTAAATTGCTTAGAGGGTTTAAATTGGAATTCTAAAGTTGAATTTGAAGTATAAACGAAATTTATCGAAATTGAGTTATTGAAGACGTTTGAAATTGTAAATTTGGAATCTATTGGAATTGGAATAGCTTAAACTGATATTTGAAGATTTGAAATTGGGTTTTGATTTGAAATTTGGATATGGTCAAGATTTGTTGAAATGGAAGAAATAGTTAAATTTGATGTTAATTTCAAAATTATTAATTTAATATAAACTGTAAAAAATGTTATTTTAAATTATAATTAGTAAGATTTCCAAACTATTAAACTAAGTCAATCTATTTTAAAATATTATAAACCATCTAATCAATTTATACTATTTAAATTTATTTTAATCAATTTAAATCTATTTAATCCAATTTAATCTATTTTACCTTATTTTAAACTAATTAACCCATATTTAATCTATTTTAAATCGAATTAATCTATTTTAATCTATTTAATCAATTTAAATCTATTTAATCTATTTTAAATCTAATTAATTTATTATAAATCTATTTAATCTATTTTAATTCTACTAAAACTATTTTAAATAAATTTAAACTATTTTAATCCACTTTTTTAAATTATTTTAAAGTATTTCAAACCATTTAAATTATATTTTCAAACTATACCAAACTATTTAAACTATTTGTAACTATTTGTAATATTTTCTATATTCTAAATTGTAAAGTGGAAGTGGTTATATTTAAATCCTTGATTTAAAAGCAAATATGATTAAATGATGTAATTACCTAAGTGGGATTTAAATAACATATTTTGAGTGAATATGATTTTTAAATGAGGGTTTAACCTATTTGGAAAATATGATTTCGAAAGTGAATATGATTCCGAAAGTGATATGGTTTGAATTGAATATGATATTTTGATATCAATATGAAATGGTTTTGAAAATGTAAAAGAACCATCCGGTGTGAAATAAAGATTTGGTTGTTAAAGAGACCGGGATCAGATATTGTCATACTCTCTTCCAATACCGAAAACCACTTTAACAATTGTGTACGTGGTGGAGGTTCCAGAATGATGTAGGATGGTTTGGCGAACGATTCTATATGAGGTATTTACGTGACCCTGACTCCTGTGAGTCAGCTTAGATGTGACTAAAACAGGAGCCATGCCGGGCCAAGTGAGATCATTCCTCCTATCGGACACACTTCTTCGATACCATATTATGACTTTGTGATGATTTGGTGGCCACCCTTTGATTTTGATTATGGGAGTGTGTTTCGAGGTGGGCGGTAGTAGCTGCTATGCGTTACCACCAGTCCGGATCCGCAATTGGTAGAATCCTACTCTGGCATTGCCTCGAGTGCCGTGTTCACATGCCCTATCATGCCTTCTACGAGTTTGTTTTGTACCATACCTATGGAGTGCCCTCTGGGTAAACAACCGGTTTGGTAGAGCGTACGATAATGTATAGACTATGAGAATATATAAAATGTGTTAAGGGGGATATGGGTAACGCCTTAACGCTATTTTAATACTTTACATTACTGTAGACACTATTATAATAGTGTATTGTACTACATAGTAGATAGTTTAACGGATACTTAGGAGATGGTAATCCTGAACATCTCTTAAGTTACTGCACTCACATTGGACACTGGATAGGAGATGTCAAAACCCGTAAATGTCTCTGATGCTATTACACTCATATTATTTACTATTGATTTAACTTACATAAGATCTTTAAGTTCTGACTCGAGTGTTTTGTCTTTTCAATTCGCTCAGGTCGGTCTGAGCTTTTCAGTGTACCGAAGATTACTTTTCTGGAGGGCGAAGACGAAGATTTGTACTATTATTATTTATTTCATTTATTTCGCTGCATCATATTGTTCCGATGCATTATTTATTTATTTCTGTTGTATGGACTCTGATTCTATACTGTAAAGTGTAATCAAATGTTATTTGTAAAACAGCTTCATGAACTGTTTATTTGATTATTATATTTTGTCATTCCGCTTTGAGATTTTGTGTTTGTTTTTCTTTCTTTCTCTACTTTTTCTTATTTACCCCATAACAATTCACCCCTTTGAATGGTTTGCATTGGCATGTGTGTCATTTTAAACCGTCCAAAAAGGCAGGTCGTTACATTTTAAGATATTGTAATCTATCTTAAATTATTTTAACTATTTGATGCAGCCCAGAAAGATGAAGTCGTAGGTCGTGTGCGACCTAACATGTTGTTAAGTCGAGTACGACCTAACGAGGAAGCTAACGAGCTAAAACTTTGTGAAGAGTCATGGGAAGTTGAAGTCTTAGGTCGTGGGAAACCTAACAAGTTCGAGAATAGCGAGCTAAAGCAGAGGAGTAGGTCGCTGGAATGACCTAACAGGTTGCTCATTGACGTAGGCCAAACAGACCAAGCCTTAGGTCGCGAGAATGAATTACGACCTTTCAAGGTCGCTGAAGAAGGGCTACGACCTAAGTCCAAGGTCGTTGGAGAAGAGCGCAAACGACCTAAATCACATGCCGCTTCTTTAGGTCGCTCTGACGTTTCGAGTGAAGACTTTCTCAAGCTACGACCTACGATAGGTCGCGTGAACGACCTACGACCTAAGTTAGGTCGCGGGGAGAATTAGGTTGCTGATTTTGGATGCCGCTTGTTTTTAGGTCGCTCACTGCTGCAATTCTTAAGTCGCTCATGGGAAGGTCGCATGAAGCTGTTCTTTAAGTCGCTACCTTGTTGTTAGGTCGGTCAAGTGTTAAGTCGTGATGTTGTGACTATTGTAAATACTGTAAATCGTTTACTTGTTGTAATCTACTTGTTTTAGGTCATGAAGATGTTGTGATGTGTTGCTATGTTGTAATGATAGTCTGTTAGGTCGATTAACGACCTATAGTAAGTCGTAAGTCGTCTGTTTTTAGGTCGTGTTGTTTAGGTCGTTGCCGACCTAAGTGTTGTACAGTTTTGAGTCGCGTGTGTTGTAAAGCTCTATAAATAGCGGGGTGGCCTCATTTGTAACGGTTGTTGATTTTTGAATAAAAATTCTTGTTTGAGAGCTTTGTGCCTCTTCTTAAATGGGTAGTTGAGTGTAATCTCCTATATCCTCTTTCGGCATTCGAGTGCGCTCGAATCAACGATCGTAGAAGCTAATTCACGGTATCAAGTGCGCTTGATCAACGTCTGAAGAATTGCAGATCTTCTTTCATGGTATCGTGCGCGATCAACGTGACGAAGATAGCTAGAATTCGGTATCTTCGGATCAACGAATTTGGGCCATTCAGTATTGTTCATTCCATCGATTGCTACTTTCACAGAATCATCATTTTGTTATTCCGCTGCAGCATCATTTGGTAACAGAGCTAGACTTAGCCAATCATAGATAAGCCAAGTCTTGGAGCCAATTCTTTTTGAGGAGTTAGTGAAGCCGAGCTACATCAAGCAAAGCCGAGCTAAGTGAAGTATTTGGGTTAGAGCCGAGAGCAAGTGAAGGCCGTGCATCATATTTGTTCACACCGAGAGTTGAAGTTTGTTTCATTTGAACAATGCCACCAAGAAGAGCTAATCGACATCAAAATATTGAAGCTTTGTATAGAAGAGAAGAAGCTGATGAGATGGAGCAAAGAATAAACGAAAACTTTAGTGAGAAGCTTAATGAAGGGATTGGTCGATTAGAGAAGATGATGTTGGAGATGAATCAAAATCGGAGAAGGGTTTCACCTGAATCTAACTATGGAGGAAGTAGAGTTTCACCACATTCCAATCGAGAGAGGTGTCGATAATGATCATAGAAGTGTGAGTCGAGATCAGTATAGAAATGATGATGATCGAAGTCGAGATAGGAATGTGAATGATCGTGATCGGAGGAATGTAGATCGAAGGGATGTTGGTTGAAGAAATGATGGTAGTAGAGATGTTGGTGGTCGGGATAGACATCGATATACATCAGATTTTGAAGAGGAGTTTGATGGGGGTAGTGTTCATGGACGAGGACAAGGTCAAGGGAGAAATCATTCGGAGTATGATCACAAGTGGGAGTCTGGGATGAAAACTGAAATACTGGAATTCAAAGGAGGTATGCAAGATGAGGAATTTCTTGATTGGTTAGCGTATGTTGAGGAAATATTTGACTTCAAGGAGGTTCCGGAGGATCGTAAAGTGAAGTTGGTTGCTACTAGGTTGAGGGGGAGAGCTATGGCATGGTGGCAACAAACCAAACTTACTAGAGAGCGGATGGGGAAGTCAAGGATTGTTGCTTGAGAAAAGATGAAGAAATTGATGAAGTCTACTTTCTTACCCTACAATTACCAATCATTAATGTATCAGAGATTACAGAACCTGAGGCAAGGAACGAAGACTGTTACTGATTATGCAGATGAGTTCTACCAGTTGATTGCTCGAAATGACATTATGGAAACAGAAGAACAATTGACCGCTAGGTTTGTGGGTGGACTTAGAGCAAAGATCCAGGATATGGTGAACATGTTTGACCCTAGATCTATGGCAGAAGAACATCAAAAGGCGTTGGCTTGGGAGAAACAAGGAAGACGTGGGGGAGGTGTGTTTCCAAGTTTTATAGGACAGAACAAAGGAGCGGGTAGTAGTTCTAATATTCCTAAGGCATCGAATAAGCCTGTTGTTCATGAAGTGGCTAAGCCAAAGGTCAACACTAATTTCAAATGCTATAATTTTCAAGAAATGGGACAGAAGAGCAGCGAATGTTCGAAACCGAAAAAAGAGAACTATGATTGCTGAGGCAGAGGAAGATGAGGTAGAGGATGACTTTTCTAATTCACTACATGATGAGGAGGAAGAAAATGTGTCGGGAGATGAAGGGTATTCATTAATGATGAAGAGGTCGTGCTTGACACCAAAACAGGAGGAGGAAACTAGTTGGTTGAGGAGTAACATCTTTCAATCAACATGCACTATCTTTGGAAGGGTTTGCAAGTTCGTCATTGATGCGGGGAGCTGTGATAATATTATCTCTACAGAAGCTGTGAAGAAGTTATCATTGAAGATAGAGAAGCATCCGAAACCTTACAAGTTAGCTTGGTTGAGGAAAGGTGGGGAGGTGAAAGTTGGGCGAAGAGCTTGTGTTAATTTTTCAATTGGGAAGAAATACAAGGATGAAATTTGGTGTGATGTTGTGGACATGGACGTATGTCATCTGTTGCCGGGGAGACCGTGGCAGTATGATAGGGTTGTGCAACATGATGGACGTACTAACAGTTACAGTTTTATGTTTGAAGGAACTAAAATCACTTTGATTCCTAAGAAGCGACAACAAGAAGAAAACAAGTTGGAGGAGATTGAAGAGTTGAAAACTTTGTTATCATTGAAGGAGTTTGTTAAGGAGGTAGAAGAGGATCCTGAAGTATTCTTGTTGATTGGACGTGAGAGTCATGAAGTGGTTGAGATTCCCAAAGAAGTAAAGCCAGTGCTGGAAGAATTTGACGATGTATTTCCTGAAGAATTGCCAACGGAGTTACCACCGTTGAGGGACATTCAACATCAAATCAATCTTTTTCCAGGAACTGTGTTACCTCATAGACCACACTACAGAATGAGTCTAAAAGAACATGAGGAGTTGAGAAGGCAAGTGGAAGAACTGCCATAACAGGGGCGTGTGCAGGAAAGTTTAAGTCCATGTGCTGTGCCAGCGTTGTTAGTACCGAAGAAGGATGGAACGTGGAGGATGTGCACTGATAGTCGGGCACTCAATAAAATAACTGTCATATACAGATTTCCGATGTCGAGGCTTGATGATTTGTTGGATTAGTTGAGCAGGGCTACTATCTTTTCGAAGATTGATTTGAAAAGCGGTTATCATCAAATTTGAATCAGACCAGGGGATGAATGGAAAACAGCGTTCAAGACACGTGAAGGGTTGTACGAATGGCTGGTTATGCCATTTGGTCTTTCGAATGCACCGAGTACATTTATGCGAGTGATGAATCAAATCTTTAGACCTTTAATTGGGAAGTTTATAGTGGTGTATTTTGATGATATACTGATATATAGTGGAAGTCAAGAAAACACTTGCAACGTCTAAGAGAAGTGTTGATGGTACTGCGACAGGAACAATTTTATGCTGCAACGAAGAAATGCGTGTTCATGACGCATAGTGTTTTATTTTTGGGGTATGTTATATCGGGAGGAGGTATACAGGTGGATCAGAATAAAGTTGAAGCAATCAGAAATTGGCCACAACCCAAGACGATTACAGAAGTTAGAAGCTTTCATGGTTTAGCATCATTCTACCGAAGGTTTATTCCACACTTCAGTAGCGTGATGGCTCCAGTTACTGATTGTATGAAGGGGAAACAATTTTTATGGTCAAAAGAAGCAGGGGTTGCTTTTGAGAGAATCAAAGAACTTTTGATGACAGCACCAATTCTCGTTTTGCCAGATTTTCAGTTATTGTTTGAGTTACATACTGATGCATCTAAAGTTGGGATTGGAGGGGTGTTGAGTCAGAAAGGACGTCCTATTGCATATTTCAGTGAGAAGTTATCAAGAGCAAAGATGAGATATAATACTTACGATGTGGAATTTTATGCTATTGTGCAAGTTGTGAAACATTAGAGGCATTATTTGTTTCATAAAGAATTTGTTTTATATAATGATCATGAGGCGTTGAAGCATATGCAGGGACAGGACAAGATTGCAGCAAGGCATGCTTCGTGGATTGCGTACTTACAACAATTTACATTTGTGATGAAGCATAAATCGAGAATTACGAATAGAGTGGCAGATGCATTGAGTCGAAGGAATCATTTGCTGACTACAATGAAGGTTGAAGTGACGGGGTTTGATGTATTTCTAGAATTATTGGTTGATGATCCTTACTTTGCGAAGTATGTAGATGAAGTCAAGGAGGGGAAGATGGATGAGTTTGTAATGGTGGATGGTTTTCTTTTTAAAGGGAATCGATTGTGCATACCAGAGTGCAGCTTACGTATGAAGATTGTAAAGGAGTTGCATGAGGAAGGTCATGTGGGCCGAGATCGTACTTTGCAATTGATTTCTCAATCTTATTATTGGCCTTCGTTGAAATGGGAAGTTGGAAGGTTTGTGGAGAGATGTCATATTTGCCAAATTTCTAAAGGGACAGCGACGAATGCGGGATTGTATATGCCGTTACCCATGCCGGTTAGACCATGGGTTGATATCAGTATGGATTTTGTTTTGGGGTTACCTAGAACTCAGAGGGGGAATGATTCTATATTTGTTGTGGTGGACAGGTTTTCGAAAATGGCACATTTCATAGCGTGTAAGAAGACAGCGGATGCCATCCGTGTTGTCGAGTTATTCTTTAAAGAAGTGTATCGCTTACATGGTTTACCAGAATCTATTGTTTCTGATCAAGATACGAGATTCCTAAGTCATTTTTGGCTGAGTTTGTGGAAGATGGTGGGAACAAAGCTAAATTTCAGCAATGCTTACCATCCGCAGTCCGATGGTCAGACTGAAGTTGTTAACAGATCTTTGGGAAATTTATTGCGGTGATTGGTGAAGGATAATCTGAAGAGTTGGGATATGAAGTTATGTCAAGCAGAGTTTGCTCATAATCATGCTATAAACCGTAGTACGGGTTTCAGTCCATTTCAGATAGTGTATTCAAGCTTACCAAAGGGGCCGTTGGATTTGACGATAGTACCACAACCAAAGAGAACCATTAAACGGGCTGTTGATTTTGTTGATGGATTGGCAGAATGTCATAAAATCGTTCAGGAACGATTGGAGAAAGCAAATGAAAAGTATAAACGATCTGCGGATTTGAAACGAAGAAGCGCTGAATTTAAGGAAGGAAATTTAGTATATGATGTACTAACGAAGGATCGTTTTCCAGTAGGAGCATATAATAAACTTAAAGCTCGAAAGATTGGTCCTATAACGATTGTGAAACGGATCAATGAAAACGCTTATAAGTTGAAGCTGCCGGAGGATGTGTATACTTCTGACGTGTTTAATGTTAAACATCTTATACCGTATCATGGGAATGAGTTTGTTGTGGAAGAAGAGGGCGCAAATTCGAGGACGAATTTTTCTCAACCAGGGGAGGATGATGCAGCCCAGAAAGATGAAGTCGTAGGTCGTGTGCGACCTAACATGTTGTTAAGTCGAGTACGACCTAACGAGGAAGCTAACGAGCTAAAACTTTGTGAAGAGTCATGGGAAGTTGAAGTCTTAGGTAGTGGGCAACCTAACGAATTCGAGAATAGCGAGCTAAAGCAGAGGAGTAGGTCGCTGGAACGACCTAACAGGTTGCTTATTGACGCAGGCCAAACAGACCAAGTCTTAGGTCGCGAGAATGAATTACGACCTTTCAAGGTCGTTGAAGAAGGGCTACGACCTAAGTCCAAGGTCGTTGGAGAAGAGCGCAAACGACCTAAATCACATGCCGCTTCTTTAGGTCACTCCGACGTTTCGAGTGAAGACTTTCTCGAGCTACGACCTACGATAGGTCGCGTGAACGACCTAAGTTAGGTCGCGGAGAGAATTAGGTCGCTGATTTTGGATGCCGCTTGTTTTTAGGTCGCTCACTGTTGCAATTCTTAAGTCGCTCATGGGAAGGTCGCATGAAGCTGTTCTTTAAGTCGCTACCTTGTTGTTAGGTCTGTCAAGTGTTAAGTCGTGATGTTGTGACTATTGTAAATACTGTAAATCGTTTACTTGTTGTAATCTACTTGTTTTAGGTCGTGAAGATGTTGTGATATGTTGTTGTGTTGTAATGATAGTCTGTCAGGTCGATTAACGGCCTATAGTAAGTCGTAAGTCGTCTATTTTTAGGTCGTGTTGTTTAGGTCATTGCCGACCTAAGTGTTGTACAGTTTTGAGTCGCGTGTGTTGTAAAGCTCTATAAATAGCGGGGTGGCCTCATTTGTAACGGTTGTTGACTTTTGAATAAAAATTCTTGTTTGAGAGCTTTGTGCCTCTTCTTAAATTGGTAGTTGAGTATAATCTCCTATCTCCTCTTTCGGCATTCGAGTGCGCTCGAATCAACGATCGTAGAAGCCAATTCACGGTATCAAGTGCGCTTGATCAACGTCTGAAGAATTGTAAATCTTCTTTCACGGTATCGTGCGCGATCAACGTGACGAAGATACCTAGAATTCGGTATCTTCGGATCAACGAATTTGGGCCATTCAGTATTCTTCATTCCATCGATTTCTACTTTCACAGAATCATCATTTTGTTATTCCGCTACTGCATCACTATTTTAAACCGCTTTAAACTATTTTAAACTATTTTAAAACTATTAAAACTATTTATGACTATCTAAACTAATTTCAAACGGTGCAAGGTTGAATTTTTTATATTTAAATCCATAATTTAAAATCGAATATGGTTAAATGATGTTATAACTTACATTGGAATTAGAAAATGACATTTTCTAGTGAAATGACATATTTTGAATAATATGATGATTTTGAAATGAGGATTTAACCTATTTTGTGATATGATTTCAAAGTGAATATGATTTCGAAAGTGATATGGTTTGAATTGAATATGATATCAATTATGAATCGATTTGGAGAAGTAAAAGAACCATCCGGTATGAAATAAGCGTTTGGTTGTTAAAGAGACCGGGATCAGATATTGTCATACTATCAGCCAATACCGAAAACCACTTTAACAACTGTGAACGTGGTGGAGATTCCAGATGAAGTAGGATGGTTTGGTGAACGATTCTGTATGAGGTATTATCGTATCCCTGACTCCCTCGAGTCAGCTTGATGTGACTAAAACAGGAGCCACGGTAGGCCAAGTTAGGTCGCACCTCCAATTGGACATGCTTCTTCGATACCATATTATGACTTTGTGATTGATTTGGAGGCCACCCCTCGATTTGATTTTGGGCGTTTGTTTCGAGGTAGGCGGTAGTATCTGCTATGCATTACCACCAGTCCGGATCCGCAAAATGCTAGTATCCTACCCTGAGCATTGCCTCGTGTGCCCTGTCACATGCATTATCGTGCAAATTACGAGTTTGGTTTGTACCGTACCTATGGAGTGCCCTCTGATAGCCCTCCAGTTTACGGAGGAATTACAATATTATATAGACTATGGGAATATATAAAATGTGTTAAGGGGGATATGGGTAAAGCCTTAACGCTATTTTAATACTTTACTTCAATGTAAGCACTATTATAATAGTGTATTGTACTACACAGTAGATAGTTTAACGGATCCTTAGGAGATGGAATCCCGAACATCTCTTAAGTTATTGCACACACGTTAGACGCTGGATAGGAGATTTAAAATTCCATAAACATCTCCGACACTGTTACACTCATATTTATTTACTGTTGATTTGACTTAAATAAGATCTTTTAGTTCTGACTCGAGTGTTTTTTCTTTTCAATTCGCTCGGGTCAGTCTGAGCTTTTCAGTGTATTGAAGACTTTACTTCTAGAGGACGAAGACGAAGATTTAGTACTATTATTATTTATTATATGTATTCCACTGCATCATGTTGTTCCGCTGCATTATTTATTTATTTCTGTTATATGTAACTCTGATCTATATTGTAAAAGTGTAATCAAATGTTATGTGTAAAATAGCTTCATGAACTGTTTATTTGATTATTATATTTTATCATTCTGCTATGAGATTCTGTGTTTTTTTTTTCTTTCTTTCTCTACTTTTTCTTATTTACCCCATAAAAATCCTCCCTTTTAAATGGTTTGAGTTTGACATGTGTAGTTTATTGTCGATTTAAACTGTCTAAAAAGGTGGATCATTACATTTGGTATCAGAGCTTTGGTTTAGTGATAACCTTAGCTTTGTGGGGTCTGACTCATTAGAGATAGGGTAGTAATTCCCTAGAATGAGTTGTTTGAGTGTATATATAAGAGAGCATACTTTTTAGTGTTATAAAATGTTTTATATTGTGTTAATTTGTTCTATTTAGTATTTATAAATTCCGGTCAGTACATAGGACGCTATGGCATCGATATAGATTTCTAAACACTTAATAGGGCAGACCGACACAATATTGTTTTGAAATATAGGTAAATGAAATAATTTTACCTAGTATTATATTTTGTATATAAAGGAATAATTTTATAAATGATGTAGTTGGTTTTGATATGTTGTTTGTTAGGTAGGAAAATTTTATAAATATTGATTGTAAAATAGGATTTACAAGTAAAGTAAACAAGAACTGAAATTTGAGGACTTAAGTTCCGGGATTTTGAAATTTGTTTTCAAAAGATTTTAGAATATAATATTAGTATTATTTAAAAGTATTTTCGGATAGAAATATTTTCAATGTGATTTGAAAGAAAGTTTTAAAAAGAATTTTTGAAAGGAAATAAGATCTGTACTCCCATCTCTGTCGCTGGAAAATAATTTCGATGATGAGTGCACGCATCATCGACATTCATTTTCGAGTTTCAAAGTGGGAAGACCGCTGTAGTAGTTTTACTACACATTTGTTTTGATAAAAAAATTCTCAACTTTGAATTCCTAAATATGATTTGATCTATAAAGGATATGAACATATATATTATTTTCAAACTGATTGAAATGTACTCGACATTTAGTTCTTGAGTTCTAGAAATTAGGGGTTTCAATTATTGTAATGAAATGAAATCTTAACTATTTTAATAGCTGGAAACTTCTAAATGGAAGATAAGAAATTGAAGGCTAAGTGATTAATGAAATATATAAGAAAATGGAAATTTGTAGCTTGTAAATTTAAAGGATAGTAAGAATTTAGAAGATGTAATTGTTGAACATTTGTTAACTAAAATGAATGAGAAAACTTGTGTAACATTCAATTACATTCTTAAAACATATATATATAACTTACTAGAAATGTTTAAAAGTTGTAATGTTAAAAAGGATATATAATAGAATAACATACAAGTAAAACTTAAGTAATGAAAGCGTTTAATGGAATTATATATATATAAATAGGAATCTGATGTTACAAAAATTCTATAAAATTAAGTTAATAATTTGAGATACTAGTAATTAAATTTAATAGAAAAGTGAATACTTTAAGGAAATGATTATGAACTTAAGTTAACATCTGAAGCTATTTATAATCGGATTGGACAGTAAAGGTGAATGCTATATTAAGTAAATGATTACAACTTCAGAAAAGTTGAAATGATTCAGAAAAATAGATTTAATATTCAATGACACTATATAAGGAAGGATGAATGAAATTAAAAAGTTAAGGAACTTAAGTATGAAGTTATGCACTAATGAATATTAATATTTAATGGAAATCAAGTATATAATTTAATAATAAATGTGAATTAAACTGAAATAAAATGTAGGCAATACTTCAATAATGAATTCAGTGATTATTTTAAATAATTGAATGGAAATAATTTATGTAAGTAAATGAATGTAAATTTAATGGAAAAATGGCATTGTATGAATGAATGGGAAATGAATTTTATAAGTAATGAAGTTAAATTAATAAAATAATCATCATATGAATGAATGGAAATAAATGAATAGTAAATGATGTGAAAGAAAATGAATAAGAATAAACTTAAATGATATTTGAAATTATTGGTTGTTTTGGCTTATGGGCTGTTTGGGAAAGGATACTTCTAACTGTATAAGGATGCATAAATAATCTATTAGGTTATTACCAAAGGCTATTGAGCATAGGATACACTTGATAGTTTATTTATCACCCTTGTATGATTAAAAGTTTGTGAGCCTGAACAAACCATTTGTTTTGGTTGCTATGGATGGATGATTGATTCCTTTGTTACATATGTTGGTTGTGTTGTTCTGTTTGCTTGTGACTATTGTTATGTTGCGTTGATTTTTTTTGTTATTAATTGAAAAAAACTTAAATATTTCTCTTATACATAATTTAAACTCTTTTGGATTATATAAGTGAAATACAGGTTTATAGAAGCAATAGCTACTGCTTTTGGTTTCATAAATAAGCGTTGTTTGCCCGACAAATAGGTACGTTTTCGGATTACGGTTTTATAGCGACATTATGTTGTTTCCCGTGGTTTGGGATATTTTATTTTGAAATATGATATATATATATATATATATATGGTTATTATTGATATTATTATTTTTCCTGGACCTCTCCGTACAAAGGAGACTCTGCCGAAATTTTCCATGAATTTTTGACTTAGAAATTTTTTGTGAAAGTGAAAATATTTTCAAACTTTTATTGAACTTCTATATGAAGATTTAATTGTTTATAAATTGATATATTTATTTAAAATACTTAATTATATAAATTAATTGTTTTAAATTGAATACTTTGAATAAAATATATTAATTACTTAGTTCCTTCTTTTCCCTTTTCGAGGACGAAATTTTTTGAGTGGGGGAGAGTGTAACGACCCGTAAATTTCGATAATTAAAAATATTAATTAAATAAGATTTTGGTATATTGGAAGAAATCAAAATTTTGTGATTTATTAATAAGGAAATAATTATAATGAAATTTAATAATGTTAATTTAATGTAATCGATGACTATTTGAATGTAATCTCAAGAAATTGAAAAAATTGCAAAGTTAATTTGGTTAGAAATTGTAAATAAGAAAATAAATCAAATGTTGTATTTATTGGTGTGATAGTATGTAATTAATTGAAATCGAACATAATCAGTGCTGTGTAGGTAGTTATAACATTTATTTGTAGATAGTAAACTTATAAGTGTGCTTAAATTAAGAAAAAGGTAACAATTGTTATTTATCACCTATTTATTTAATTTGTTGAAATTAAATTGGAAATCAATTGCAATTAATCTACTTAAATATTGCAGTTAATGTGAATTAAAATGATAGCTGTAGAATATTGATGTAATAAGACGTAAACCAATGTTAATTATATCTACAGGGTAATAATTGATTTAATAATAAGATATAAATCAAAATAAATGGATTTATTTGAATTTAAATTATAATTAATGAATTTATTGCAATTGAAGTTGAACACTGTAATTAGTGCAATATTTAACATTGGTTTTGACATGGAAATTTACTTTAAAAGAATATAAATCACTAGGTAATAAAAATGATAAAATTTGTTAGTTATAAAATTTAAATTTAAAAAGTGATTTAATTAATTTAATAATAATTTATTTAGTTAACGTGAAAAATAGCCATTTTGGCCACTGTCTCGGATTTTGACGAAACTAGTTTCATCAGATCCGTAACAATGATTTATTATAGGATTTCAAGTTTCGTAGCGATCAGACTTGTCGTTTGATCGTGCGGGCTCGAAATTCGTAGAAATCAATTTTTATGAATTCAATTCAAAACAAGCTTATTTTAAAAGCTAACTTCTTCATACAATGGAATTAGGACTTAAAACCTGTCCCATTGAATTTAGAAATATCAAAAACATCTATTTTGATATATTGGATGACCTACTTTCATTTCGGAAACGGAACGGGCTTTTCGGGTCGTTATTGTCGATTCGAACCAATTCGATATGTTCATTTTTTCTTATCGGGCCTTGTCTATATAAATAGTTTTTCTAACCCTAGCAACCTTTCTATTTCTCATTCCTGTACGTACAATTCTATCCATCTGTTCTTCCTTCTTCCAATGGTAGAAACCAAATTCCAATTACAAACCTTAACCCAATTTCAAATTCAAATCGAAAAATCAAACTCCTCGAAACTATATCGAATTATATATCATTGGGAAGCTCTTGATGAGCGCAAGCTAAATCTGCTGTTCCTTTTTGCAATTGAGTTTTGGTTGGTACGAGATTAGCCAAAACATTCTTGGTCATTCATCGTGGTGGTTGATCATCGGCGGTGGATCATCGATTCGAGGGTACTATCGCGGGGAGATGGATGAGGGGAGTTCATCTGTGCTGGTCGTTTGCAGTCGTGATGGTTAAATCGACGTGTAAAATTCGATTAGGGTTGTAAATTGTGGCGGCGGATGTGCGTTTTCAGGTGGTGTCAACATCGTCGTGGGTCGTGGAGGACGTGGGGAGGTGCATAGGCGAGGTCGTCTTGGCTAGGGTAAGCAACGCAGCGGCGGCATGTCATGGAGGTGCGTGGTCAATCAGAGGTGGCAACTAATAGCTGGGTCGCGATCATGTTTTGCTGGCTGCAAGGGCTTCGAGTTAGAAGGAGAGAGGTAACGTGTTTAATTTCCTATTATTTTATTTATTTCATATTTTAAACTCGTATATCTTCTAATGTGTATAACTTTTACATACGAGGTCGGATTCACGCGCGGTTTATTCCGCTGCGATCATATCGAAATTCCTGACATTATGGATGCAGTTTGGACGAATTCTGAGACTGTTGGATTTTGGGCTATTTTTGGATTTTTAAATCGTCAACAAATCAAATGTTAGTGTTTTAGCCCACTCATAACTACTAAATTGTCTTATGTTAGTTAAATTGAATTAATGATGTGATTAGAAGTTGATTGATTGTTGTTTGATATATTTAAATTGTCATTCCAGTTATATCTGACTTTTATTGAATTCAATCGCCATTTAATTTAATATTGAATTTTAATTGTCAATTAAATATCTGTTGATGATAATCAGTTAATGGATGTTATTTATTGGTTGAATTGAATGATTATTGAGATGGATGTTTAATTGTTGATATTTTGTATGATTGGATGTATGTTTATATTTATATGTTGCTATCACACTGCAAGTTCCCTAGTTATTGTTATGAAATCATTATGGATTGAAATGATACATACCCGAACGATCAGATAGATTAGAGAAAAATCGTTATGGGTTGAAATGATAGACTCGAGCAATTTTATGGATTTTGATTTTAATTCGGGATTGCGGGTTGAAATGATATATACCCGTAAATTTAAAATTATTGCAGGTTGAAATGATATATATCCGTATCACTTGACCATAGGGTAGAAAATTAAATACGGACACCGGATTGGTTAAATTAAATGATTTTTAAATCCTTAAATTTTGAATTCGGTTAAATGATTTTTTGAAATAAAGTTTTATTTATATAAACTGAATTATTTTCGAAAATCATAGCTTTAAATGTTGAAATTGGAATTGGTTTTAAATGAATTGTTTAAAGAATTTAAATTGAAAATTTTAAAGTTGGATTTGAAGTATAAATGAAATTTATCAAAATTGAGTTATTATAAATGTTTGAATATTTAACTTTGAAATCCATTGAATTAGGAGTAGCTTAAATTGATAGTTCAAATATGGATTTGAAATCGATATAGATTTAAATGGTTTTTGAGAATCTAAATTGAAAGATAAAAATTGAGTTTGTTAATTTGAAACCTCGATATGGTCCAGATTGGTGAAATCGAAGAAATAGTTTAATTTGATATTACTTTCAAATTAATTATTTTAATATAAACTGTTTAAAATATATTATTTTAAATTCAGATTTATTTAGATTTTCAAACCATTTTATATTTAACCATATTAAACCTATTTTGAACTATTTTAAACCATTTAAATCTATTTTATGCTATTTAATCTATTTTAAACTATTTTAGTCTATTTTAAACTATTTTAAACTATTTTAATCTAATTTAATCTATTTTAAACTATTTAAACTGTTTTAAGATATTGTAATCTATCTTAAACTATTTTAATTATTTTAAAATGCTTTAAACTATTTTAAACTGTTTTAAAACTATTAAAACTATTTATGACTATCTAAACTAATTTCAAAATTTTCAAACGGTGCAAGGTTGATTTGTTTATATTTAAATCCATGATTTAAAAGCGAATATGGTTAAATGATGTTATAACTTACGTTGGAATTTGAAAATGATATTTTCTAGTGAAATGACATATTTTGAATAATATGATGATTTTGAAATGAGGATTTAACCTTTCTTGTGATATGATTTCAAAAGTGAATATGATTTTGAAAGTGAATATGATTTCAAAAGTTAGATGGTTTAAATTGAGTATGATATTCTGACATCAATTATGAATCGGTTTTGGAAATGTAGAAGAACCATCCGGTGTGAAATAAGCTTTTGGTTGTTAAAGTGACCAGGATCAGATATTGTCATACTCTCTGCCAATATCGAAAACCACTATAACAACTATGCATGTGGTGGAGATTCTAGAATGATGTAGGATGGTTTGGTGAATGATTCTAATGAGGTATTATCGTAGCCCTGACTCCCTCGAGTCATCTTGATGTGACTAAAACATGAGCCAGGCCGGGCCAGTGAGGTCGCACTACCGACCAGACATGCTTCTTCGATACCATATTATGACTTTGTGATTGATTTGGTGGCCACCCCTCGATTTGATTTTGGGAGTGTGTTCCGAGGTGGGTGGTAGTAGCTGCTATGCGTTACCACCAATCCAGAAGTGAAAATGGTAGAATCCTACCCTGGCATTTCCTCGCATGCCTTGTCACATGCCTTATCGCGTCTTCTACGAGTTTGGTTTGTACCGTACCTATCGAGTGCCCTCTTATAGCCCTTTATTTTATGGAGGAATTACGGTACTGTATAGACTACGGGAATATATAAAAATGTGTTAAGGGAGATATGGGTATCGCCTTAATGCTATTTTAATATTTTACTTTACTGTAGACACTATTATCATAGCGATTGTACTATGTATGTAGATAGTTTAATGGATCCTTAGGAGATGGAATCCCGAACATCTCTTAAGTTATTGCACTCACGTTTGACACTGGATAGGAGATGTCAAAACCTCTAAACATCCCCGACGCCGTTACACCCATATTTATTTACTATTGATTTGACTTACATAAGATCTTTTAGTTTTGACTCGAGTGTTTTGTCTTTTCAATTCACTCGGGTCAGTCTGAGCTTTTCTGTGTATTGAAGACTTTACTTCTGGAGGACGAAGACGGAGATTTAGTACTATTATTATTTATTATATGTATTCCACTACATCATGTTGTTCCGCTGCATTATTTATTTATTTCTATTGTATGCAATTCTGATCTGTATTGTAAAAGTGTAATCAAATTTTATGTGTAAAACAGATTCATGAACAGTTTATTTGATTATTATATTTTGTTATTCCATTGTGAGTTTCTATGTTTTGTTTTTCTTTCTCTTCTTTTTATTATTTACCCCATAACAACCCTTCCTTTTGAATGGTGTGAGTTTGACATGTGTGGTTTATTGTCGATTTAAACTGTCCTTGAAAATTGTGTATAGGAAAACTGTGTATAGGAAAAGAAATTGGCAAGGGCCAATAGGTTCATAGTTAGCCCATGAAAACTATGTATAAATGAAGATGTCAGAAAGACAGGTTCATAGTAAGTCCATGAAAACTATAATTTGATACTGGTAGGGACCAGTAGGTTTGTAGTTAGCTCATGAAAACCATATCCAGATTAAGATATTGACAGATGTCAATAGGTTCCTAGTCGGTCCATGAAAACTAGGAAAAGAAGAGAAGATATTGGAGTAACCAATAGTTTCCTAGTCATCCTATGAAAACTAGGATAAGAGTAAAGGTATTGGAGTTATCCATAGGTTCATAGTAATCCCATGAAAACTATGTAATTGGATAGGGAGTCCTTAAATATTTTACCGGTTATTAGTAGCTCATGAAAACTAATAGGATAATAGAAACCTAGAAACTATAATTGAGACAGATAGTCAGAATGAATGGGGATGGGTAATCCAGTATTGATTCATTTGTTTTGCATATCATCATATTATGTTGTTTTGATTTTTTTTAACTATTATGGATGCAGGAGCACTGTATATGGTTTTGAAAAGGTTTTAGGATACTAGTGAGGGGAGAACCGGTTCTGCTAAGCGGCATGGTCTCACTAGATATCTAAATGATTTGAGATGGTAGATTATTATCCATACTAGGCTTTATGTCTGACTCGAAGTTTATGTTTTCCACTTAAACTCTCCGGTCTCAATTGATTTTGAGTAGTTTGAGAGTTGAGGTTTTTGGGTATGTCGTTAGACGAATAAAGCTTCCGAAGACGTGCATGAGGCATGATAGTTATATAGAGTTCTCTTTTATTTGATTCCGCTATGTTGTTTGTAATGGTAAAGTTGTTATATTGCCTGTATATACTCTGATCATCCAAGGGGCATCTTCATATGTCGTTCTTGGCGTATGTTGTAATAAATATATTTTCTCTGAACGTGGTTAACGATTGTGGGCTTATGTAATGAATTGGAAATGTTTTGAAATGGAATGTGATCTTGTTGAAGTTTTAAAAAATTTCCATATTCATGTGTTTTGTGTATCAATGCATCTAACACCGCGGTATTTGGTCGCGGAGGATTAATAACCATGGATGACTACAGCATCCGTAGCCGTTAGTTTTGGGCCTCCAAGTAGGGGAATGTTACAAAATGACACTTAGCTAATTTTAGGCTTTATATTGACTCTCTTTCCTCTCTCTCTCTCTCTCGCTTCATTCACTTTTCATTTACCATTCATTTCAAACTCACTCAAAGCCTATTCTTACCTAAAGCTTACTCTTAATCCATATCCACCCCCTATAATAAAATTCCTAAAATCAAACTAAAATCAACATAATTCTAATTAGAGAAAGAATCATAAACCCAATTCAACTTGAAGCTTGATTTGTAGAGAGAGCTTCATCCAACTTTACAAGAGAAGGAAAAGTTAGATTTTCATTGATTTTCTTGTTTCCTCTTCTTTGCAAGGTGAGTGGTAATGCTTTTATTATTATGAAATTTACTTCTATTTATTATATTTACGTGATTTGTTGAATGAAGTTGGAATATATTAGGATGTTGCATGTAGCTTCATTGGGCTCTTATGAGCATACTAAACTTGATTATACTCCAAAAGAATCAACTTGGGGATTTATGATAGAGATTTAAGAAAGCTAATAAGCATTTAGGATACAAATTATTAATTAAATAAAGAAGTAAATTACTTTAAAGTTAAGAGATGATGAAAAAGTGAATATATGATTTTATAAAACTTATTTAGGAATTTCATAACATGATTTGTAGAAGTTATAAATTTTGAATGAAAAGGCTTGAATTTGAAATTTTAAATATCAATTAAATGGATGATAAATAAATTATTTGGAAACGGAAGATTGATTTCTTAAGTAGTGTAGTATTTGATTATTGAATGGTAGGAATTATTGTTGGTAGTTTGATGTTTTTTAATTGCTTATTTGTTGACTGTTATATGTAATGAATATAGTAAGTAACATGATTTTATACTTAATAAATGTAATAAAAAGGTAAAAGTGAGTAATTACACATATGTAGAATGTTCATAAAGGTTGGATTCAAAATATATAGAGTTTATAGAGAAGACTAAATATCTTGAATAAACGTAAGAAATGAACTTGAAATTATATATGTATAAGTTGAATACATGTATGGTGCATTTGAATGCGTTATACGCATTTGGCACGAGGTGAGGTGATGGAGTAAAGTGTAATTGAGTTACCAAAAGTGCACAATTTTGATTCGGTGGCTAAACAAATGAAGACAGATTCATGGCGACGTAAACTATAATCGAACAATTTAAGAAATTTAACTAGATACTAGAGCAAACGATACTAAACTTCGATTGTGTGATGAGGGCAATATGGAGAGACGAGTAGGTGGCTCACTGGAGGAGGCGGCATGAAGATGGCGAATGCACTAGCATCAGAGTGTGCTTTGAACTGGGCTTTATTGCGCAGCTCGTGCACACACTTGTGGATGGTTGGTACTGACCGATCCACCTGTCAATGTCTGAACTGGGAAACAATGCCCAGATCCAAAGCATTTTGCCCCAAATCGGAACCCTTTTCACCTGAATGTTTTCAGGGATGCTTGACGATGATGTTGAGGTGCCTTAGCCTGGTGTTCCACAGATGAGATGGTGATTTTATATTGTGTTCATTTGGAATACACGTATGCACTTTGCAATTTTATACCACTTCCGCGTTCCTTTATGGCTCCTGATGATGTATTGTATGTGACACCACCATTGTTCGCTTTTGTAGAGACATAATGTGAGTATAATAAAGAATCCTTGATGATTAAGAAGGAGGAGATGATGATGATCATCTACACCTAAGCTCATTAAGGGATACGGTGAGATCCACGTAGGTTTAAAGTAAATAGAGTAAGTCATATATCACCAAAGTTCATTGAGGGGGCACGGTAAGATCTACATGAGATCCATCACTAAGGATGCGGCTCAGGGTATAAGGTACATATAGCACCTGTGTAACACCCACATACCCCTTAGTATACCCAAAAGAGCACACTAAAAGGTGTGGTGCGTTATATGTATAACTAAAACTAGCAGAGACTAAGATTCACAAGAAAAAATAGATAAAAACAGCGGAAACAATTAAAATAATAATTTGCTAAAAGTCAAACTTCATAATATAGAATTATAAAACCAATTACTTTATATGTCTCAAAATACCAATATATGTCTCATGAAATCAAAACACCAGTCTCATAAATATCAGAGTAAAAACTATCCCCCATAAAGTGCCAATGCATGGAATAAGCTAAAACCTGAAAATAAAGAAGAGAAATACATAAGAAATCTCTGCCAAAGAAGTCTCCAAGTGTCTACAATATAACGTCCTTGCTCCTGCTAGCCTATGGGGGGAAGGGGGAAAATGGAGGAGTGGGTCAGACTAAAAGTCTGGTGAATGATAGTAATTACTATAATCTTTAAGCAAAGTAAAAGTAATAGACTTTACAACGGTTATAGTATATAAAAGGAAAGAAAGGAAATAGAGAGAAGGAATAAGCTGGAAATAAATACGATTAAATTGACATAATTGATTAACTTTGATTGTTTGCACTTGTCTTTGATAGCTAGTTTGATTAGGCTGAATTCCTCATCCTATAATTAGGTTGAAATCCTAATTCTACCCTTTGATCGGCCTACTACTCCATAGACCTACTGCAGACTAGACGCTATATAGCTCCCTACACAGAAGGCAATGGTGTCTACGAATGACACGCAAAGTATCTACTGTGGACTGGATGTTATATAGCTCCCTACACAGAAGGCAATGGTGTCTACGAAAGACACACATACTAAGCGCTTGGAACTCATAACGATTTATGAGCCATCATTGGAAGTCGCACGCATGACCACCACTAAGCTCGCGTTACCTGTTGTTCTACCTATTGGGTCTTCTTAAGCTCCAGCATAAGCATGCCCCTCGTCTAACTTCAGGATTATGTGAGACACCTCGTCTCACTTCAGGGTTATGTGAGACACCTCGTTTCACTTCAGGGTTATGTGAAACACCGTGTCCATAGAAATAATAGGGGAAATGCTAATGGTACTGCCTCGTCATCCAAACAATATATAGTTGCACCCCTTGCCCAAATCCCCATGATTTGTACTTCTACTTATTGACCATTTACTACTGTTATTAACATAAGTGTGCCCCTCGTCTCACTTCAGGATTATGTGAGACACCTTGTCTCACTTCAGGGTTATGTGAGACACCTCACTTCACTTCAGGGTTATGTGAAACACCGTGTTCATAGAAATATGGGAATGTTATTTGGTACAGGTCCTACTTTAATTCTTTGCTTATTAACTTAGATAAATTATTTAAATAAGCCTTTACTTTTGTTCTTACTATCTGTGCTTATTAATTTATCCTAAGTCTTAAAATAAGCCTCCCTCTGTTCTATTTCTTATTATAACCTACGTTATAATCATGCTTATTACTTAACCCAATGTCTAAGTGTAAAAATAAGCTCCTTTCATCTTATACTCTTTTTAGTTATAATTCTAAGTTATAACTAGGCCAATTATCTTTAATTATTCCAATTCTAACATCAATATCATAATTAGGCTCAATTTCAGTTTTAATTCCATTTTTATTACAGTCTTTACAATTTACATCTTATCTTCCGTTATTTTAGTATTCTTATAATTTTAATCCATATTCGCGTTTAATCTATTCTAATCCATACGCGAAGAAGAAGGAGAAATAAAAGAAAACTGAAAATAGAAGAAAATCCAAAGCGTAGGAAAAAGATGTAAATAACGCATAAATAACAATAAATAGATTAAAATACTGTAAATAAACTGTGAATAAATGGAAAATCTATAATTAACAAAAATAAACTAAAATTAACTGAAAAGAATAACTAAAATGAAATAGACTGAAAATAAATTTAAAACTGAAAATAACTGATAAAAAGGTATTTCCAAAATCGTAGAAAAACTACAACTATTAGAAACCCTATTATTTTAAATTGCTTAAAAATCTAAAATAATTACAACCACTTACCTGTTTCCTAAGCTCTTCCCTTTTTGTCTTCCTGGATCCACTTAAGAGTATTAAAATATTTTTATTAAAAAGATTCTCCGCTTGGAAAATTATTCTTTTTAGGGTCCTTCCTGAAAAGGTGAACCCAAGCGAAGAAAATCTAGAATGAGAAAAAGTGTTAGGCCTAGGGTCTTATTTATAGGGGTTGAAGTGGATATCAAACCGTTAGATTTGGAGGTTGAATAGGATGCAACCACATCATAGGCTGAATAGGAGCCATCGGTTGGGAGCACGGAAGGACCAGATGGAGCCAAGAATCAAAAATGACGTATTAAAATAACACAGTACGAAGAAGAAGCTTCTTCGCTTCTTTCCCGTAGGCGGGTTGATCTACAGGTCGACCGCCCTTAAGGCTAGGTCGACCGGCCGGTCGACCTAGGCCTTGGGATGGTCGACCTCAAGGTCAACCTCCCTATATATATATATACATACATACATATACATATATTCTAATTCTTGTTTCGTGCGTATCTTATTCATATTGACTCGGATTCTGACGTTCTATGTATGAAAATTGACCAGAAAATTACCACGGACACAATGGTGCAACTCTCATGGCTAAATTATAATAATTTCCCAAAGTTATTTTATCATTTCATTAATTAACGAATTAATTATTACGGGTTAAATTTCGAGTTGTTACATTCTGCCATCCTTAAGGGATTTCATCCCCGAAATTTCTAAGGATAAAAGAATGAACTAATGTTTTCATCCAAGTTCTACAACCAACTACCCAACCATCATCCATTCATCCATTGTCCTTAAGTTTTTCTAACACAATTTATGATACTTATGCAATTAGTGTAGTGTCAATGTCCCTAACTAATGCAAAAGATTAGGCTGTCCACTGATTCAGTTGACCTCCTTTTACGCAATCATGTCCGTGCTATGTATCCAAATGAATGCAAAAATTCCTAATGATAACTGATAATTCTATATGTGTAACGACCCACTATTTTAGACCATTCAAATCGACAATAAATCCACACATGTCGGACTTGAATAATTCAAAATACCGAATTGTTAATTTAAATTTGGAAAAACTCAGCATATGCAGTAAATAAATCAATCACAGAATCACAGACACAGAGTAATACGATAATACGCAGCGAAATAAATAAAATAGTAGTTCATGAAGCTACTATATAAACATCAGAGTTAGAAATAAAATACAACAAAATATCTCAAATACAGAGAAGTCTCCAACCCAAACAGATGACTTCTGTGAACGAATCAATTGGAAAGCTGGAAGCTGAATCAAAAGTTGGATCTCCAAACGAAGCTCCAAACTCCAAAGGTGAGTCTCAAATGCTGTATCACTCAGTCTGACCCGAGCGTAAAGCAAAACACAAAACACTCGAGTCAGGATTAACATTCTTATATAAATAAATCCAACTCAAGTGAAATATCAACTGAAATACAAGTAACTTAAAGGATGTTTGGGATAACCATCCTCTAAGGATCTTCAGAACTATCTACAAGGTGGAAATATACATTATAACACCGTGGTCATTTCAATTAAATTTATACTTCAAAACCCAAATATCATTTCATTTCCAATATATCTATTTTCCAAAATAGTATATATATATATATATATTAAATGATTTAAAAAGGGAAGTATTTAAAATTTCCTCAAGTCTGGCAAATCGATTCAAATCAACTTCAAATTCCAGATTCAAATTTATTCAAAGCTCAATTCATCAATTTAATTCATTTCTAAATATACTATTTATTTTTCAATATATTTCAAAGCTTTAATATTCAACATTTTCAAAGTTAGATTTAACAGTTTCATATAGCTCTTGATTTAACTTCATTATTATTTAATCAGGGAATATTCACTTAATAAATTCAATATCATCTAACTAGCCTTACATTTCATTTTTACTAAATATTTCCTTAAATTTATTTAAGCAAGAATTATTCATTAAATTATTTAAATAAAACCCAAGTTATAAATCATATCTTAAATCTCAATTTCAATATGTTTCAAATTAGTTTAATTAAATAAATTATCTTTCCAACCTTAACTTATTCAAATTATTACCAAAATCTATTTTGAAATATAATTTTTATACTTAAACATATCATATGTATTAAATCCATCCTAATTTAAATTAAATAATTTAAGGCTCAACAATTATTAAAACCATATATTTCTTTCCAAAACCATAGAATTCATTTTCAAAATATTTATATATATGGACCAACGGTGTCTGTATATATACATCATATGGTTAAGTGATACGGATATTTATCATTTCAATCCGAAATTTAAATATATACGGGTAGATATCATTTCGACCCGTAATCCCAATTTCAATTCAAATGAAAATCGCTTGGGTTTATCATTTCAACCCATAACGATTTTCTCCTATTCTAAAGTCCGTTCGGGTATGTATCATTTCAACCCATAGTGAATTCTATACTAACAAGGAACTTGCAGAGTGATAACAGATAATATAAAATATAACAACAGGCATATATCATCAATATAAATAACAGATACTGGTGTCAGATGTCATAGGTGAACATATACAGATAATAGTAATAACAGGCATATAAATACTAGATACTGGTGTCAGATGTCACAGGTGAACATATACAGATAATAGCATATATAACCATTTAAATAACTACAGCATCATATTTCAATTGTCGTTTCAATTGAAATCAAATTTAATAAATACAAGAACGTTAATCGTGAGTGATTGCTCACCTTTCGAGGCTAGAGAGATGAACAAGAATGAGATGAGTTACGATTTCCAAAGCAAAGCGAGATTGGCACGAATTCGATAAAGCTGATAAATATGAACCGACGAGAAAAATCAGTTTGATAGAAACAAAAATATACTATTATTATTAATAAAAATTTCCTTAAACAAATATTCAATTTTTAAATACATACATTAATTTAAAAAGAAGAAATCAAATATCCAATGTCTATATTTCTATATTTCTACATATCAACATAAATAACCATATTATATTACAATACATATCGAAACAAAGAAAATCAATATATATGCAGACCACTAAAATTACAGTATATAATTCCTACAAGTCACAGGATTCTTATATATACTTTATATATCCTAATTTAAGATTTTGTACTATCATTTTTCACTACATAAAATAAAATATACAATACTAAAACATATGATACTGTATATAGATAAAATATATAAACTAAACTCATATAACTTAATATATGTATTAACATTTTTAACTATTCCTGTCCATAATGATATATATATATAGACTTATATATACAAACAACGGTATATACACCCTAAAATAATATGCAGACTTCCAACAATATATGCATGCTTTCAAAAATACGTATGCGAAACCACTCTTATACTATATTTCAAAACAATGCTTATATACATTAACACAGTACAAAACATTTTGAAACTATAATTATATATATTCTGAAGCTTAATAAAACTGCATCCATCTTATTCCATGTAACTCAAGTGTATATATATAACAACATAGATATATGTAACTAACATACCATAAGATTAGGATATAAGTAAAGTTCTGGAATACATATTATATTTAATATTATTATATCTTATACAGAATATACAAACTGTATACTCAAAACCGCTGAAAAATATATACATACAAAACAAAATTTCAACAGAACTTATATATATAAACTACTGTATATAAAACAACTCATCGACTTTATAATACATATAAAATACTATTTTATTAAAACTATAACACGTATATTGTTTACCTCATAGAGATGCTCGGCCAGAGGAGAACAAGGGCGAAGGTGAAAATTTGCTGGAGATGGCAGATCTGGGTGGAGGAAGCACGGAGATGGAAGGTGATGCGGCAACGTGGAGTAGATGGAAAAGGTGGTGGGTGGTTGCCAAGCCATGGGGAGAGAAGATGTAGCGGTGGTAGAAAAGAGAGAGAAGTGGGAGCACAGAGAGGAGAGGGTGAATTCAAAGGAGAGGGAGGAGGAAAGAAGTGGCTCTTGGTGGCTTCCAGTGGGAGGTAGGTCAGAGGGAGATGGTTGGTCGACCTGGGAACGTGCTGGCGGAGCTGTGGGTTGATGGCGAGTGGAGTTGATTGCGGGGTTGCTCTCGGTTTCAGGGAGGAGGCAGAGGCTGCTGAGGCCAAAGTGGGAGGATGACGTGGCAATTATGGGTGGAGGAAGGTGTTGCATGAGAGTTGGGTAGGCTATTGAAAATTTAACAGAAGATAAAAAAAATGGACGAAACAAAATTTATTTGAATAGGTTGGAAGAGAATGAAGAAAAGGAGGAAGGTGATTTGTTTATCACAGATGGATTTTACAGGACAAGAAGGGAGACGAAAATGAACAGTTCGAAAGTTAGCTGTGTAGGCTAATGTAAATGAAATGACTGGCTACGATGGGAAGGTTAGCAGGCTTGAATAGAAATGAACAGTTCACGAATTAATAAATGCAAACCGTATATCAGTTTATGCGTTCAAACTTCGAAACGGTAGGATTGCAAAAGTTAGTCATCAATTGAATTTTTCAGACTTATGAATGTGGATGAGTGAACGATTATTAGCATGATTTGAACCGTTTTAAAATGATGAACGGTCAACCCCAATATATGAAAATATTTAAATGGCAACGACCAAATGTTTTGACTTGGTGAACGATTAAAACAAATTATTAATGTGGTCCAGGCTGTACGTTTTGAATTTTGAAACCGAAGGAAGAAATAAAGTAACAATTTATGGTACAGTTACAACGAACAGTTTATTCTTTTCGGCGTGTACCGGATCTCAAAATGCAGAGTTGAATATACTGTGGAGATCAGTACGACGAGATGATCAAAATGGTACACAGATATTAGTGGCACGATCATCCGATCAAAAGTCGATGATCGGTACCGAAAATGCTGCTATTTTACCAGAATTAAGATAAACGGAGCAGTAGAAGTCCAAATTTGGAAAAACGAATTTCGCAGTCTGATTCAGAATGATCTGAATAAATTTTCTCATGTTGACATATTTTGGTTTCGGAAAACTTTTAAATTCACTGTTATTAACCGGTTTGATTTGAAATGAAATTTCACAGGAAAATAAACTTCAATATTATCAGATGAAAATTTACCAGTTGCTATATTAAAATAGACGTATTCCAAATAATAAATTTTTAATTTCAAATTTTATTGTTTAAAATTTCACAAATTTCCAGTTAAAAATACTTTTAAAACCATTAAATTTTATGGGTCGTTACACTCTCCCCCACTCAAAACTTTTCGTCCCCGAAAAGGAAGGAGGTAGAAGAATAGAAACAACCAGACAGAAAAAATAGATTGAAAGTCAAGATTAAACCATTAATTTAAACTATATTAATTTTACTTAAAATTTGAAAACTTCATTTGCAATTCAATTATCTTATATACTTTAAAACCTTTCAAAAATCCATTTGTAAAATTTCTTGCTTCCCTTATAAATACCACTTATATGTTTAAATAACACATTTATAAAGATATGAAAATTATTTGAAAACAATTAACTACATTATTACTTATATTTACAAAGAAACTATTGGAAACATTTAAATCCATAATTCATAAATTTATTAATTTATCTCAAGATACTTTCAAATATTATTAATAAACAAATAATAATTTACTTTAAAATGTTTTATTTAATTAATAACTTCTAAAATATTTTGAACACTAAAGTTTTTTTTTATTAAACCATATAGTATATAAATAAACAATATTTAAAAGGATATAGTCAACAAGGAGAAGAAGGAGGATTTGGAAAAGCAGAATATAGGTGAATAAATAAAGCTGAGCAGATAAGGTAGATTCAAGGAATAGTATCGGGCATGAATAGTTAATTTAGAACCATAAGGGTTTTGATTCCAAATATTGATACAAAATTTTCTTTGTTGAAAATACTTTTATTATAAAATACCTTTATAGCGAAACAAATTTTCTTTCGAAAATACTTTTATAACTCGATGTTTCAACAAGTTTATCCTTGTTCTTGTAGACTCTGGTAGTGCGTTGATCAGGCGCAAAACTAGAATTCTCCAGGTACTTAGTAGACCTGTTTCAACACCCAGTGAAAATACTGGAAAAACTTTTAAAAAAACAGATATGGAAAGTACAATCCAATCAAAAACACAAACAAAACCTTTGTCTAACCATGGTTTGCAGATACACAATGGTTACGCCTGGATCCCCAAGGAAACAATCCGTACCCGTAAGCTTTCTCAGCCCAGCGAGTTACGCCATGATGACTAGTAGAATGCAGGATACACAATGGTTACGCCTGGATCCCCCAGGAAACAATCTGTACCCCCAGGCAAGACTCAGCCAAGCATTTGCGCTACTATTCGCGACCTACACAGATTGCAGGATACACAATGGTTACGCCTGGATCCCCCAGGAAACAATCCGTACCCCTAGGCAAGACTCAGCCAGGCAGTTGCGCTATGCAGTCACGAGAGAAAAATAAGACCATGGGTAACGCCATGGAATTCGAAGGACACTCGAGTATCATATCCGGAAAACCAAAATCAGAGAGAATAATATCGATAGAATGAATCCAAGATGTGGGCACAAATCGGATATCAAGCAGAAGGCACTTTCCATATCTTTACTTCGAAAATATGTATCATATAGTACCCTTTTCAAACCACTTTCAAATATCGTACTTATATAAAATCCATTATATATAAGATTTAATTTTCAAATCAAATACTTTCCAAAATCAATAGTATATCAAATCATACTTATATAGACTTCAATTATATAAGATTTCACTTTCAAATTGAGTACCTTTTCAAATCTATAGTTTTCGAATCAATTTCATACTCATACAAATCAATTTTATATAAGTTCGACAACTCCCAAATCAGGTATTTAGTAAACAATAAGGTTCTCAAATTTCAATTTGTTTCAATATCAGTTCAGTTTCAAAATCATATACAATCCTACCCAATTATTTCTTCTCAATTTAAATATCTTTAGTTTCAAAGTTTCCAACATAATAAATTTAGAAAATAAATCCAAATTTCCAAATCAATATAATTTAAGTCAACCAATTCATTTCCAAAATCAAATGTTTCAAAATCATCTTATACTTACATAAGGTCCATCTTATATAAGGTTCAAATTTTACAAAATAAATTTCGCTGTATGAAGAGCCATATGGGATTGAATATCTTTGCTTTTATGGGTTATATATCTTTGTAATTTAAATTGGAAATTTTCTTTTAGTAAGCAAAGATATTCTAACTCGACAGCTTTCAATTTCAGCGTCAAAATATATCAATGATATTAGAATATAAGATGTACATACGTCATCATTTCGCAAAATCACATTTGATCGCTCGCTCGATCACACAAGTTCGCTTTCGAACTAGTATTATCCATTCGACTTCCCTAATGCGAACTTCGATATGGTTTCTCGACTAGAAGCCATCAGTCTCCTTGCATAGCCATATACTACGATAGAGAATTCAAGAATCAAGCCCGAAATCCATATCAAATATTCGTCATCAAGAATCAAATGAAAAATCCTAACACGAAATGGTGTAATCCACCTCGAACTTGTGTACTCCAACTTGGATCAAATTAATTATGCGAATAAAACAGCATACATACAACTTATATATTTATTCCAACTTGTTAAATATATAGTTTCATAAAGATGTTACTAAGTTAAAACATTTAAACTAAATTTTATTCAAAATATTTTGAAGACCAAATTCTTCTCAAGACATTTCAAATCTAAATTTCATATTAGAAAATTTAAAATTTCCTTATTCATTTACTTAACCAAACAGTTTCAACTTATTTAAATCACATTACTTCATACTTAAACATTCAAAACAAACTTATATACTTTATCATAATACTTTTCAAAATTTCTTAGCTTTGAAAAGTTAACCTTGATTTGGAAGTGCTCGAACCTTCAAAATAGTTGAAGAAATCATTTTCAAATTCAAGAGTTGGAAATCAGCAACAAATTAGTAAATCAATTTTTAATAGATAGGCTTATATCAAATCCGAAACTCGAGGAATGAACACCGACTTACTTCAAATTATTTCAAATATATATATACATATATCTTTTGAATATCAAATCTTACATCGGAATCTGAAATCAAAATGGTTTCGCAAAATCACTCGAATAGCAAAGCTACTGAAGTGGCCTATCCCCCACTTTGAAACTCGAAAATCAATGTCGATGATGCGTGCACTCATCACCGAAATTATTTTCCAGCGACATAAGTGAGTTCTGGACTTCTATTTACTCAAACTTCTTTTGAAATTTCTTCGAAACTCATTAAAATCATTTGAAACATTTCTTATTCGGAAAATATCATATTATTATTATAATATATTTCAAAATCTTAAAACCAATTTCAAAATACCGGAGTTCCATTCTCGAATTTCAAATTTTAAAATCCTTCAGTTATAAATCATTTTTAGATAAATCAAATTTCTTATGTAATTTTTCAAAATTACAAATTCTTTCGAAACCTCAAATTCTTATTTTAAAAGGGTTTATAATCTATATCGAAAACATTACACTTTTATATATAGAATATATTAATTTCGATATATAAAACAATTTCTAAAATATAAACAAGCCTGATTTTTCAAAGAATGGTTCAAGAATGGATTTCAAAACAAAGATAGAAATTCAATTAGAGGGAATCTAATCAAATAGGATTCTGATTCGAAAATAAGTTCGAACGAAAATGAGATTATTAATTACAAAATAGTAGTCGGATACACTTATATAAATCGCGGGCGACCTTAACCGGGACAACCGTGACTTCAAGAATAATCGATGCGAAAATCTAAGGCATATCGTCATTCGATCGCCAGAAATAGAATTCGGCACAACAAGAGATAGCAGCATCTAAACCGAGGGATATATATAATCTCCGGTGAATCAATGCCAATTGTAAAGGAGTTCCACCCCTTTACAAATCATTCAAAGATCGGCGGGATCGCCTATTCTTATAGAGATCATTCGAAGTGGAGTTATGGGATACTCCAGAATCACAAGAATACAAAGAGGGAGAGATAAGAATGAATTTTGGAACCGCAAGGAACGTTCCAAAGTTCAAAGGAAATCGAGTCAGAAGGAAGAGATCCAAACTCGAACGAAAGTGATTCTGTAAATAAATTTACAATATATGCTAAGTTTTGCCTAGAGCCAAAGCTCTGATACCAACTGTAACGACCCACTATTTTAGACCATTCAAATCGACAATAAATCCACACATGTCGGACTTGAATAATTCAAAATACTGAATTGTTAATTTAAATTTGGCAAAACTCAGCATATGCAGTAAATAAATCAATCACAGAATCACAGACACAGAGTAATACGATAATACACAGCGGAATAAATAAAATAGTAGTTCATGAAGCTACTATATAAACATCAGAGTTAGAAATAAAATACAACAGAATATCTCAAATACAGAGAAGTCTCCAACCCAAACAGATGACTTCTGTGAACGAATCAATTGGAAAGCTGGAAGCTGAATCAAAAGTTGGATCTCCAAATGAAGCTCCAAACTCCAAAGGTGAGTCTCAAATGCTGAATCACTCAGTCTGACCCGAGCGTAAAGCAAAACACAAAACACTCGAGTCAGGATTAACATTCTTATATAAATAAATCCAACTCAAGTGAAATATCAACTGAAATACAAGTAACTTAAAGGATGTTTGGGATAACCATCCTCTAAGGATCTTCAGAACTATCTACAAGGTGGAAATATACATTATAACACCGTGGTCATTTCAATTAAATTTATACTTCAAAACCCAAATATCATTTCATTTCCAATATATCTATTTTCCAAAATAGTATATATATATTAAATGATTTAAAAAGGGAAGTATTTAAAATTTCCTCAAGTCTGGCAAATCGATTCAAATCAACTTCAAATTCCAGATTCAAATTTATTCAAAGCTCAATTCATCAATTTAATTCAGTTCTAAATATACTATTTAGTTTTCAATATATTTCAAAGCTTTAATATTCAACATTTTCAAAGTTAGATTTAACAGTTTCATATAGCTCTTGATTTAACTTCATTATTATTTAATCAGGGAATATTCACTTAATAAATTGAATATCATCTAACTAGCCTTACATTTCATTTTTACTAAATATTTCCTTAAATTTATTTAAGCAAGAATTATTCATTAAATTATTTAAATAAAACCGAAGTTATAAATCATATCTTAAATCTCAATTTCAATAAGTTTCAAATTGGTTTAATTAAATAAATTATCTTTCCAACCTTAACTTATTCAAATTATTACCAAAATCTATTTTGAAATATAATTTTTATACTTAAACATATCATATGTATTAAATCCATCCTAATTTAAATTAAATAATTTAAGGCTCAACAATTATTAAAACCATATATTTCTTTCCAAAACCATAGAATTCATTTTCAAAATATTTATATATATGGACCAACGGTGTCTGTATATATACATCATATGGTTAAGTGATACGGATATTTATCATTTCAATCCGAAATTTAAATATATACGGGTAGATATCATTTCGACCCGTAATCCCAATTTCAATTCAAATGAAAATCGCTTGGGTTTATCATTTCAACCCATAACGATTTTCTCCTATTCTAAAGTCCGTTCGGGTATGTATCATTTCAACCCATAGTGAATTCTATACTAACAAGGAACTTGCAGAGTGATAACAGATAATATAAAATATAACAACAGGCATATATCATCAATATAAATAACAGATACTGGTGTTAGATGTCATAGGTGAACATATACAGATAATAGTAATAACAGGCATATAAATACTAGATACTGGTGTCAGATGTCACAGGTGAACATATACAGATAATAGCATATATAAGCATTTAAATAACTACAGCATCATATTTCAATTGTCGTTTCAATTGAAATCAAATTTAATAAATACAAGAACGTTAATCGTGAGTGATTGCTCACCTTTCGAGGCTAGAGAGATGAACAAGAATGAGATGAGTTACGATTTCCAAAGCAAAGCGAGATTTGCACGAATTCGATAGAGCTGATAAATATGAACCGACGAGAAAAATCAGTTTGATAGAAACAAAAATATACTATTATTATTAATAAAAATTTCCTTAAACAAATATTCAATTTTTAAATACATACATTAATTTAAAAAGAATAAATCAAATATCCAATGTCTATATTTCTATATTTCTACATATCAACATAAATAACCATATTATATTACAATACATATCGAAACAAAGAAAATCAATATATATGCAGACCACTAAAATTACAGTATATAATTCCTACAAGTCACAGGATTCTTATATATACTTTATATATCCTAATTTAAGATTTTGTACTATCATTTTTCACTACATAAAATAAAATATACAATACTAAAACATATGATACTGTATATAGATAAAATATATAAACTAAACTCATATAACTTAATATATGTATTAACATTTTTAACTATTCCTGTCCATAATGATATATATATAGACTTATATATACAAACAACGGTATATACACCCTAAAATAATATGCAGACTTCCAACAATATATGCATGCTTTCAAAAATACGTATGCGAAACCACTCTTATACTATATTTCAAAACAATGCTTATATACATTAACACAGTACAAAACATTTTGAAACTATAATTATATATATTCTGAAGCTTAATAAAACTGCATCCATCTTATTCCATGTAACTCAAGTGTATATATATAACAACATAGATATATGTAACTAACATACCATAAGATTAGGATATAAGTAAAGTTCTGGAATACATATTATATTTAATATTATTATATCTTATACAGAATATACAAACTGTATACTCAAAACCGCTGAAAAATATATACATACAAAACAAAATTTCAACAGAACTTATATATATAAACTACTGTATATACAACAACTCATCGACTTTATAATACATATAAAATACTATTTTATTAAAACTATAACACGTATATTGTTTACCTCACAGAGATGCTTGGCCAGAGGAGAACAAGGGCGAAGGTGAAAATTTGCTGGAGATGGCAGATCTGGGTGGAGGAAGCACGGAGATGGAAGGTGATGCGGCAACGTGGAGTAGATGGAAAAGGTGGTGGGTGGTTGCCAAGGCGTGGGGAGAGAAGATGTAGCGGTGGTAGAAAAGAGAGAGAAGTGGGAGCACAGAGAGGAGAGGGTGAATTCAAAGGAGAGGGAGGAGGAAAGAAGTGGCTCTTGGTGGCTTCTAGTGGGAGGTAGGTCAGAGGGAGATGGTTGGTCGACCTGGGAACGTGCTGGCGGAGCTGTGGGTTGATGGCGAGTGGAGTTGATTGCGGGGTTGCTCTCGGTTTCAGGGAGGAGGTAGAGGCTGCTGAGGCCGAAGTGGGAGGATGACGTGGCAATTATGGGTGGAGGAAGGTGTTGCATGAGAGTTGGGTAGGCTATTGAAAATTTAACAGAAGATAAAAAAAATGGACGAAACAAAATTTATTTGAATAGGTTGGAAGAGAATGAAGAAAAGGAGGAAGGAGATTTGTTTATCACAGATGGATTTTACAGGACAAGAAGGGAGACGAAAATGAACAGTTCGAAAGTTAGCTGTGTAGGCTAATGTAAATGAAATGAGTGGCTACGATGGGAAGGTTAGCAGGCTTGAATAGAAATGAACAGTTCACGAATTAATAAATGCAAAACGTATATCAGTTTATGCGTTCAAACTTTGAAACGGTAGGATTGCAAAAGTTAGTCATCAATTGAATTTTTCAGACTTATGAATGTGGATGAGTGAACGATTATTAGCATGATTTGAACCGTTTTAAAATGATGAACGGTCAACCCCAATATATGAAAATATTTAAATGTCAACGACCAAAAGTTTTGATTTGGTGAACGATTAAAACAAATTATTAATGTGGTCCAGGCTGTACGTTTTGAATTTTGAAACCGAAGGAAGAAATAAAGTCACAATTTACGGTACAGTTACAACGAACAGTTTATTCTTTTCGGCGTGTACCGGATCTCAAAATGCAGAGTTGAATATACCGTGGAGATCAGTACGACGAGACGATCAAAACGGTACACAGATATTAGTGGCACGATCATCCGATCAAAAGTCGATGATCGGTACCGAAAATGCTACTATTTTACCAGAATTAAGATAAACGGAGCAGTAGAAGTCCAAATTTGGAAAAACGAATTTCGCAGTCTAATTCAGAATGATCTGAATAAATTTTCTCCTGTTGACATATTTTGGTTTCGGAAAACTTTTAAATTCACTGTTATTAACCGGTTTGATTTGAAATGAAATTTCACAGGAAAATAAACTTCAATATTATCAGATGAAAATTTACCAGTTGCTATATTAAAATAGACGTATTCCAAATAATAAATTTTTAATTTCAAATTTTATTGTTTAAAATTTCACAAATTTCCAGTTAAAAATACTTTTAAAACCATTAAATTTTACGGGTCGTTACAATATGCATGCTACAATCACCATCCAAATGCAACAACCATGTGATAAACATCCATTTATAGCAACCATGAAAATAAATAAAAATGCAAATGCACACACATCCATATGCATATGCTCTAGTGTCCTAGTTAGGCTGATCCCTATGAGATAATAATGCCTAGTGTAAGTATATGCGTCCATTAGCATCCACTAGCAAACACTTACAACTACTTGCATCCATCATTCATAACATGTTCCAATAACATGTTTACATCAAATTCAACCATCCATAGGTTAAATCCTAAGTTCTACCCTCCCAAAGGATAAAGGAAAGAACCTATTCAAAACTAAAGATGGACAATATGAAATTCTAAAAATTACTATCAAAGAAATTCGAATATGAGATACGAATTTTCTCCTAATCAAACCAATCTTCTCCAAAGTTTCCTAAACTATGTCGGAACCAAGGCAATCCCTCTGTAGACTCTATCCAACACGAAGGCGACTACGCGGCCTTTCATAAAGAGCTTCGAAAGGTGCCACTTTTAATGCTACTATCATATGAGAATCCCATTAAAGGAAGATGCTTTCCCAAGTTTCTTCAAAATCAAAATACACGTCCTCAACCATGTATGCCTTACAATCTTACTAATTTCACTATTACTGTTCTTCTTTAGTCTGCTCACATGAATCAATATTCCTAGGTTCTCACTAGTGCCCTATACACTTTATGGGAACTTCCACTATTACTTCTAAAAGTAATCCCTGCTGTCTCCTTTATAGCCTTACATTTTATACCTAGGAAATGATTCCTATCTACTCCACATTTATAAGTTTGGTTTGGTATTTTATCACTTCAAAAACTAAGGCTTAAATTTTTAAAACATCAAATCCCAAAATCTTTGTCTTTAAAAAGCGTTATTCTTAAGTTTCTATTAAATTCAAAAATACTAGGTTACTTAAAATTTTATCTTTCTAGATTTGGATCTTCATAGCTTTTTGAATTCACATTATTTTCCCAAACGTAAAGGGAAAAACTTTCAAATTCTAAGTCCAAAACTTATTTCTCGTTTTCTTTTAAAGACCTTTTTATTTTTCTATAAAAATTTGAATTTTCAAATTTTACTCTTATTAAGTTTTCCAAACACTTATTTGCTTTTTCCCCAAACTATTTTCTTTAGAATATCTTTAAGATAACCTTATGTGTTTTCAAAACATCTTCTTATTACACCTAACGGTTTCATACCTTAATGTATTGGAATTACGTTCTCCTATGAGAAATTATTAATGCTAAAATCTTCTATTAAACTTTTAAAAGAGGACTTCATGTTTATGTGAAATTACAAGGAACTTATTTTATATTTTTCGAAATAGGCTATACAAAATAAGACGCTCCCATACCTTGTATATCTCTTTCATGCATTCCTTGTAACTTACACAAAACTTTTTATTGGTTTCATAGAAAATTATAGCATTACTCTTTTCATTCCAATAGATTAAAGTATGTTTAATTTATATTCTCTTATGATAGACATCTTCTAATATCTAACTTACTCTTTTCTTTTCAGTAAAAATCATTTTTAAAACTGTTTTAATATATCCATAGCCAGAAAACATTTTCTTATACTTATTCAAATAATAAGTGTATTTTACAAATGACTTTCATTTCTACTCTTAGAAATTATCTTTTAAAATTCATTTTTATTTGGGTTTAAAACCGATGTTGCATAATACACTGTTACTACAACCCAAAAAAATACTAGCGTATGAATTTAGCTAAAAATAAACACTAATAAACCTCACATATTAAGTAAAAACATTTCTTTTGGAGTTACCTACTATAACTATAGCGTTATAGTCTATGCTCCCTTTATTTTCCCGAAAACATCTATTACAATAATAAATGTTGTAATCTACATTTCCGATACTTAATGCTTTTTAGGTTTTTATATTTAAATTTTTTTTACTTACAAAGAAACTAGTGAACTATATACATTCTGTAATTCTTCAAAAAGAATTTCACTTTTAAAAAAACAAATTTAAATTTCTTACCATATTCCCAAAAACCCAGTATTTACTTTTAAAAATATTGACAATTCTTCTTTTCAATTCTAATAATTTCATTTTATTGGGTTAGACATAAAGTGGATTTTCCTACTTACTATCCCACGAGTATCCTTTCTAAACCTTGGAAATCTCATTTCCTTACTTAAAGTCTTATATTCTTGTTCCTCTTGTATGCCTATATTTTTCTTATGGCATTACCGTTAATCCACTATTCTGAGGCAATTTTAATTTTTGTAATTATCTACACGTGGCTTTTCTCCTTTTCTATGATACATCTCCAATCTTTGCCTACCACTTTTTGGATTTTCATAATCCGAACCTAAGTGTACAAAATCGTTTCTCAAACTCTTTCCATGCATGGACCTTCTCTATGCCCCAAGAAACATTCTTCCTTAAAAGTGATACTTCAAGAACTTTGCTTTCAACTGAAGAATGTGAAGTGTACGAAGATTCTCCTCTAGATGAACAACATGCTCCTCCATACTCTTGGAAATCACCAAAATGTCGTCCACGAATACCACCACAACTTATTTAGGAAGCCTCTAAAAACACGGCTCATCAAATCAACAAAATAGGTTGGGGTATTGGTTAGCCCAAAAGGTCTAACCAACCACTCAAAGAATCCGTCGGGTGTCCTAAATGCGGTCTTATTAATGCAGTCATCAACGACCCTAAGCTGGTGAAATCCTATGGCTAAATCAAGTTGGGAGAATATCGAAGAGCCAACTAACTGGTCAAAAAGATCATCAATCCTAGGGAGTGGATATTAGTTCTTCTTTGTGAGCTATATAATTCTCTTTAATCAATGGAACCTTCTTCCTTAGTAGCGAAGATGACTGGAAAATCTCTGACGACAGAAACCGAATCTAACTCTGATGATGATGAATCGAGGGAATAAAGGAAGCTCAACATAACTGACCCTTGTAGGTCGCAAGAAACCTTGAGAGTCCAACTGCTGCATGTCTCTAGCCTAACGACTCTCCTCTCGCAATCTAATATAACTCCATATGTGGATAGCCAATCCATCCCCAAAATAATCCCATACCCTGAAAATCCCAAAACATAGGCGTTGTAGTCGAATTCTACGCCTAGGATAAAAAATTTCAAACCCCTACAAATCATAGACAAGTGTGTCGATCCTCCTATGGGGTTTGAAACAACGGTGGGGTCTACTACTAAAGAGATGTTTAGGTGCAAACAATCTACTAGAGGACTAGAGATGAAAGAGTGTGATGCTTCAGAATCGAATAATGTTCGAATGGGAAAATCAGAAATAGAAATCAAACCTTCAACTGTGACTTTCCTACCTCTATCCGGAATGCTGCCTAAAGGTGCTGCGTCTAATGCCTTAATCTACACGACCGGTGTACTAGCTTCCTATCCCATCTTCTGGGGACAATTCCTACTCAAGTGACCGGGATGCCCGTAGTTAAAGCACTTTCCCTTCATCTTCTCCCTCTTGCAATCCCTGGCGATATGTCTCATAATTCCACAGCTACCACACTTCAATCCTTTCTTAATATGCTTCTGAGGGCCATCGCCTTTCTTCTTCTCTTTATTGTTCCTCCACCATTTCTTCTTCGGACCTTCCGACTTAACAACTTCCTTTGACTCTCCTTCATTGACTGCATCAGACATAAGCGCCATCTCCACCAAAGACTCATAAGTAGCTCCCATTGGCACGTGAGTCAACAACAATCCCTGAAGGGGCTAATTCAATCCCTTCGTAAACTTCATAGCTTTCTTTTGCGGCATTTTCACCAACTCCATTCCGAACAGCGACAATTCATTGAATTGATTGATGTACTCTTTCACCGACAAACTTCCTTGCTTCAATTGATAAATCGCTCTAACTGAACACTCTCCTCTACTTGAGACAAAAACATCCTATCAAATCGCTCGTGGAATCTATTCCAAGTCACCTCTCTTATTTCTAACTCAATAACCTCCCACAAGTACAAAGCCTCCTCTTTTCAGTTGCCAAGATGCTAGCTAAACTCGCCACTGATCATCCAATCCCAATAGTCTGAATATCCTCTCTGTGTCTCTAAGCCAAGCTCTTGCCTCCACAAAAGTCTCCTTACCAGAAAAAGTATTTCCACTCAAACTCGCAAAATTCTTACAAAGCTTAGAGAAATTGACGGCGGCAGGTGGGTTGATGGGATTCCCATCCGCTGGTGCTGGGTTGGGCACTTGCCCATGCCCCTCTAGAGTTATGGCTTGTAGATACCTACAAAACCAGGCTGGACTGGAATGCCCTTGGGAAAGTTCGGGGCATTCGACATTCTACGAAAAGAAAAAGATAGTTTAGGAAAGAGTCGAAGGGAAATTGAACTGGACTTTTGAGGGTATTTTTATAAATACTCTTTTAAACTTAAAAATTACTTCTTTATTACTTGCAAACTATTTCTAAGAGTTTTACTTTGAAAAAATATTCTAAAACAAGTTATTTTGGAAAAATATTTTTTCTTTTAAAATATTTTTTTAGGAATCCTGTAACCTTAGGCTCTTATACCAAATGTAACACCCCACACCCCTTAGTATACAAAAAAGAGCACACTAAAAGGTGGGGTGCATTGTAGGTATAACTAAAACTAGCATGGAATAAGATTCACAAGACAAAATAGATAAAAACAGCGGAAACAATTAAAATAATAATTTTCCCAAATCCAAACAATATCTAGTTGCGCCTCTTGCCCAAATCCCCATGATTTGTGCTTCTACTTATTGACTATTTACTACCGTTATTAACATAAGCGCGCCCCTCATCTCACTTCAGGATTATGTGAGACACCTCGTCTTACTTCAGGGATATGTGAGACACCTCGTTTCACTTCAAGGTTATGTGAAACACCGTGTCCAAAGAAATAGGGGAATGCTATTTGGTACATGTCCTACTTTAATTCTTTGCTTATTAACTTAGATAAATTATTTAAATAAGCCTTTACTTTTGTTCGTACTATCTGTGCTTATTAACTTATCCTAAGTCTTAAAATAAGCCTCCCTCTGTTCTATTTCTTATTATAACCTACGTTATAATCATGCTTATTACTTAACCCAAGGTCTAAGTGTAAAAATAAGCTCCTTTCATCTTATACTCTTTTTAGTTATAATTCTAAGTTATAAGTAGGCCAATTATCTTTAATTAGTCCAATTATAACATCAATATCATAATTAGGCTCAATTTCAGTCTTAATTCCATTTTTATTACAGTCTTTACAATTTACATCTTATCTTCCGTTATTTCAGTATTCTTATAATTTTAATCCATATTCGCATTTAATCTATTCTAATCCATATGCGAAGAAGAAGGAGAAATAAAAGAAAACTGAAAATAGAAGAAAATCCAAAGCGTAGGAAAAAGATGTAAATAAGAAAAAATAAATTAAAATACTGTAAATAAACTGTGAATAAATGGAAAAGCTATAATTAACAGAAATAAAGTAAAATTAACTGAAAAGAATTGTTAAAAAAAATAGACTGAAAATAAATTTAAAACTGAAAATAACCGATAAAAGGTATTTCCAAAATCGTAGAAAAACTACAACTATTGGAAACCCTATTATTTTAAATTGCTTAAAAATCTAAAATAATTACAATCACTCACCTATGGTCCTAAGCCCTTCCCTTTCGATCTTCCCGGATCCACTTAAGGGTATTAAAATATTTTTATTAAAAAGATTCTCTTCTTGGAAAATTATTCCTTTTAGGGTCCTACCTGAAAAGGTGAACCCAAGCGGAGAAAATCTAGAATGAGAAAAAGTGTTAGGCCTAGGGTCTTATTTATAGGGGTAGAAGTGGATCTCAGACCGTTAGATTTAGGGGTTGAATAGGATACAACCACGTCATAGGCTGAATAGGAGCCATCGGATGGGAGCACAGAAGGACCAGATGGAGCCAAGAATCAAAAATGACGTATTAAAATAACACAGTATGAAGAAGAACCTTCTTCGCTTATTACCCGTAGGTGGGTCTACCTATAGGTCGACCGCCCTTAAGGCTAGGTCGACCGGCCGGTCGACCTAGGCCTTGGGATGGTCGACCTCTAGGTCGACCTCCCTATATATATATATTCTATTCTTGTTTCGTGCGTATCTTCTTCGTATTGACTCGGATTCCGACCTTCTATATATGGAAATTGAACAGAAAATTATCATGGACACAATTGTGCAACTCCCTTGGATCAATTTTGATAATTTCACAAAGTTATTTTATCATTTCATTAATTAACGAATTAATTATTACGTGTTAAATTTCGGGTTGTTACATACTGACAATTTTTAATTTGGACCCTCGACGGGAATTATTGGATCGCGATGGATGTCCACTATGGACTCCACTCATCAGTAATGATAAGTATAATCTTACACACATTATTTGATGTATATCGTTGTCTTATAGACCTATATTACAATATCCATACTACATCCACATTTACGTATTGAGCAATTTTTATCATAGTATGTTACTACATGGCAGTCACATTATACTAGTTGTGTTGACTTGTTGATTACAGTTGAAGAACTGGTTGAGATACATCATTATTAATACACCCTTATATTTACTGTAGTCATTTATGTTTCATTTGATTTCCTATACAATATTCTGAGATTTTCCCCTCGCACCAGGCTTTAAGTCTGACCTGCATTTTGTCTCTATTTATTTATGACAACTCTCTGGTACTCAATTGAGTAGGATGAGAAATAGATGGCTTTTGCGGATAGCTCAAGATCGCATTATTTTGGATCAATGTGGGGTGACAATAATTTGCTATATGCAAAGATGTATATTTTGTAGTATATGACAGACCTGTATTTAAATGTACAAGACATATATTATCAGAGGTTTATTCGATACTCCATTTGTATGGAGTTGATGTATTCTTACTCTTATTATTTCTATCAGTTGCTTTCGTATTGCTATGTCTCATATATGTATATCATGGTCTGGTTATGTACCTTTATATATTATATATTATCATTCCTTATGAGATACCATCGTTACACAATAGTTAAATTAACTTAGATTAATAATAAAACTTCAAATTAACCCTATACATCTTGTCTTGGTAGAACTTGAGTTCAATTACCGTCATTCAATGGCAAACACTTTTGGGTTGCCAAAGAGAGGGTTGTTATAATTTCATAACATATTATTCAGGTTTTATGACAAATCTGAATTCAAACAACGTAAAAATAGTATGTGACAATATTGTTCACCATAGATTAGATTTGTTTGGGATAATTGCTTTAGTTTTCTTACTTTATAATTTTTTTCACTTCTTCTTCTTTGTTTAACGGTTTTAATGGAGTTCTCTTGGTTTTAGCTTCTTTCTCATGTTATAAGGTGCCGAAAATAATAAGGAGGGGGAGAGTCTAACCCCTCAATTTTAACTGAAATTTAACAAGAAAATTAAATTAAATTAAACAAGGATTACAAAGAAAATTTTTACGGACTTTTGAGTTTGGCTACAGAACTTGGACCATTGCATTCGTAGCGATTTTTTCGACAATTTTCATATACAACACTTCAAAAACAGTGTTAGTATGGGAGAGTTACGGGCATTGGAAGAATTGAAAATAAAATAAAAAAATTTAAACATATACACAAATTAACACTACGATCAATCAACCCAAGATGGTCGAAGGTCGACCGATGCCAGTCAATCTAGAAGGGCTAGCGATCAACTGTAGGTTGTGTTAAATCGAGGATGATTAGCTGCTTGATGATGTTTTTAAACGACAGTGATAAGTTACTTCGTGGCCAAGTTGAGATGAGCGTACATGATGACCTAAAAGATTCTCTAGACTGGATCCAACATCCTAAACTATTTGCTAAACCCTACAAATCAAGCCTAATTTACCCCTAAAATCTACTGAAACGTTTACTGTAACAAAACTATGTCCAATTTTAACTCCTCTTACTCTAAAATTCTTAAAAAATCAAAATAAAATCAACATAGAAGAATACAAGTGGATCTTGATGGGGGAAGCGAAGCTAGCATTCGGAGGGATGATTTCCAAGCAAAGCGAATAGGTAGAACTTAGGCTTGAGGTAAGTGGAAACGATTTTGATTAGATGGTTATTACAATTTGCATTAGACTATTCTAAATGTTTTAGGATGTGAGTAAAGTATATTGAAATTGTAATACCCTAATTTGAAACTTATAATTTAGGATAGAATTGAAATCAATTTATATGGTTAAATCTGACGCTGATGCTAGTACACCCTTTGTAACGACCCCGGATTTTAATTAAATTTAAATTGATAATTTAATGAATTTTTGAATAAAAATTGTAAAATTTATTTATATATGATGCGAGTTTCCCCTATCTCAAATAAAATAGATGTTAAATCATTTGAATTTAAGTATTGCATATATATATGTATATGTTGGATTTGAAATATATATCTAAATATCAAATACAAATATAAGCAAGGAATGAAACAAACTAAAATATAAGATATAACTAGGCTTGCGAAACAAAATCTCTCAGCATAGTCAAATAAACAAGTACCAAAGAAGAAAAATAAAAATAAATTAAAATATGATACAAGTAAGCTAGGCTGTAAACAAAGTATGGTAATAGCTTGCAAATGAAGACATAAAGGACCATTTCATTTAATGCTTTCATCTCTAGCATAAACAAATGGTCAATTCGAAATGGTATCAGTCGAAGTGAAGAAAAAAATTTATAAATTGGTACAAGGCAAGTAATATATACTTTAACAATGAAGATATGCAGGGCAAAAAGAAAGCACATAGGTACATACGAATTGATATGGGGATAAGTATGACAGTGTAATAAATGCTTGTACAAGATGAAACATATCAGCCACCACAAATGTATATTCATAGCCCCCAAATGAAAAATATCACTGATCAAAACTTGTACAAAATAAATAATCCTGTACAACTCATTTTCTTATATCAACTTCTCATTTCGACTTCATTCCAGTTCGTTCCTTTTCACTGAAAAAAAAAAGAAAAAAAGAAAATAAAAAGCAAACATCACTATTTGTTTTACAAATTCAAACTCGGGTTATACAACAAAACACAAAGAGGATTCAAAGGCAGATTCAAACTGCAATGTTCAAAGCAAAACAGGATCTTCTCTGTCCCAAACTTTTACCAAGTGAGCAAACTCTCTGTTTTCAATTTTCCAAGTGAGTAAACATCTTTAATAAAATCTAAATAAATAAATGATGGTTGCTTGTGAAAGCTTTGTGATGATATCTTGCATATATATATAAGTATATGATTCCGTTTATATGTAGATATAAATGAGTTCCATGTTGTTATGTTTGAACTATATCTGTCTGTTGATTCAATAACCTCTATTCTTAGTTCAGGATTGAGAATTTTGATCTCAATTCCAAATCCCTTTCTCTAATACCTGTTAGGCCATAGTATTTAAATGAATTTAGTTTGTTAACTCATAAACATGAATTTAAAAATAGTTCTAAACATGTTTGTTATATATTAAAGTCTGAACTTATGATTCACAGTAAAAAAACTTATAACATGTAAAAATAAATCATCCTAATTTACTTTGGTAAGAGGATAACTTGAATACCCTTTAAAAGTTAGGATTTTTATGACAAAAATCATACTCTTTAGTTTGAAGTACTGGGAGGAATTCTAGGTTCACCAGAAAATGGGTTTTGGGTGATTACTGGTGATCGGCGTAGTGCTAGGGGTCGAGGTTAGTGGTGAAGGTGGCTGGAACGTTGGGGTTTCCGGGAAAAATAATGGTGAATTTTTCTGATGATGATGGTGGCCATGCGAGACCAATTTAGGGTTTTATGGTTGGTTTTGGTTGACGATGTTGTCGAGGCTCGAACGACGTTGATGGTGGATTGGGGTCGATCGCATGAGGGGGAAAGGGTTCGTCGTATCATGGCGCTTCTCTGGGTGGAACGATAGGATTTATGGTGGTCAAAATTGGTGGCGCGAGTCGATTTTTCGATGATGGTATGGGTTCCAGTTCGTTCGAGTTGTTCGATTCCGTCCTGCTGGCGATTATTTCGAACTGGATGATCAAAGAGTGAGGCGGGGTTGTCGTCGACATGTCGAGAGTCTGGGGTTGGTCGGAGGTGCATCGTTCGACCGTGCACGTGTACGTGTGCACCTGAGTATCTGATACGATTTGGGGAAGACGAAGTCGCGTGAGTGTTCGAGAATTCGTGGAGTCGACTCGAAGCGTGGTAGGGGATTTTGGGGGTATAACTCGGGTATGTACTCGAGTGATTTACAGGAGATAAGCTCTGTTTTTAAACTTTAATTTTTAACTATGTTATCTGGAAATAGGGAGTAGCAGGGTAGTCTCGGGGAAGGCTCGAGCAGATCTTCGGTTTGACCCAAAATAAGTCTGACCAGATTTAAAAAGTCTTTATAAAGCAATTTTTTAAATTTAAATTAGTTTTAAAACTACTGGATTATGTTTAGTATTTAGGTAGTTTTGTTAACCTTAATTTATCAAGTTAATGATATCACTTTTTACTCAATTATTGATTTAATTAGGTAAAGTTAATTATAAGGTTATAATGATTTTAAATGTAAATGGTAATTAGTGTATTTACAAGATAATGTAGCTTAAGTTAAAAGGAGTTTTATTATCTTGGAAATTACTTAAGTTAATTAGGAAATTAAGTATAATTGGTTGATTTAAATTAATTAAAGATAAAGGTTAATTTAATGGTTAATTTAAGAATAATTAAGTAATTTAATTAATTAATTGTTATAATTGATTAACTAATAAATTAGAGATTAATAATTGAAAATTTATTAATTAAGAAAATTTAAGGTTAATTAATTTGTAATTAAGAAGTACTTAGTGAAATTGAGTGTATTGCTTAATAACTTGGTTTTATTAATTAATTAATGAATAAGAAATGATTGATCTATAGAGATTAATTAAGGATTAAGTGATTTGTTATCAAGTTTATTAATTGATAATTAAGGTTTATTAATTAATAATTAAAGATCAACTAATTCATGAATTAAGATCTGATTAGTTAATAATTAAGAGTTAACTAATGAATTTGAAAGAAGATTTATTCAAATAATTTGTAATTAAATTACAATAATTAACCTGGATTAATAAATTGATACATCTGATTTAAATTAATCAGTTGATTCATAAATTCACTTGTGAATATTTAGATTCTATTGGATGATTTGAATTATTTGATATTCCTGATATATGATGCTTTGTGATACATCCTGATTTATGTTGTGATCTGAAATTTCTATTTCTGTGATATATTACTCTGTGAATATGAAACCCCATGGCCCGTAAAACGGCACTTGAACTTCGATGCGACAGGGAGTCGGATTCCAGTTGGTTATCCGAAACCCACATCGAATTATAATTGTGAATCGTTGTGACCGATAAGTTTATTATATCTGTGATTTGTGAATAAAGATAAGCGTTATCGATTATACCGCTTATCGATATATCTGTGATGATTGATGTTGCACTATTGTGTGTGAAACCCCTGGACTACACCATACACACACAAATATGGATTTCACGTGGAAATCGGTTAAGTCACAGATAATTTAAATTTGATGTTTTTGAAATTGAAATTTTAATTTCAATCGATTTTGAAATTGGAAATTTGGGTTTAAAGTGAAAAGCTTTTGAAATAGAATTTCAAAGATAAAAGTTATTTTGAATAACTTAATCGAGTTTTGAAAATTTAAATAATTTGATTTAAATTTGAATTCAAGTTTGGAATTGAATCCTATGATTTGAAACTAGGGATTGAAAATGTTATAAATGTGTTTATATAAAGTTAAACCATTTAAAAGTATAATTTTGAGAATTTGGATTTAACCCAAAGACTTTAACTCGTATGAATGAATCAGATTTTCTGAAATGAAACTGTTTGTTTTCAAATGATAAAAGCTTTCGTATATATAAGAAATGAAATTCCAATTTAAAGGAATTTCAAGACTGAATTGAAAATGTTTTTTCCAAGTTATGAATAAATTGTTTTTGGAAGCTATGAATTGAATCTGTTATCTTTAACAGATTTAAATTAATGATTGGTTTAAATCATTTGAAATGGGATTGTTTTGAAAGCTATAAGTTAAATCTTGATTTAAAGATTTAACGAGTTAAATTGAAATGGAAATTAATTTGGAAAATCTATGAATGAATCTTTTGTTTAAAAGATTAAAGTGTGGAAACTGTTTAAACCGTAAAGATTGAATCTTTTTGTTTAAAGATTTAAAATGGTAATTTGTTAAACCATTTGAAAAGAAAGAGTTTGGGTTTAAGTTGTGACTTAACTGAAATCCCAATATCCATACGTTTTTAAATATTTCGCTCACTATTCGGTTTAGCCGGGAGAGGACCTTTGGGTCGTATAACCCATTCTGAATATGTGATACGTCGTATATGGATAGCATTTGAAGACCGGTGTTGAAGACCGGATATTTTTGAAAACGGAAGGATTACCGTCGAGTTACTCTGCATCGGCTGATCCCCGATATAGAGGTTTTATCATCCTTAGTGACGGGAAGTCCGGACGTGATTGGAAATTATCCAGATTTGCAAGGGCTTCGTGAGAAGTGCCTTCGGTTCTGTTCGATCCCGGAACAGACTTATATGGATTGTATGTCTGACATTACACTTTGAAGTATAAAGCTGATTTCTTTCAAATACATTTCTGTTGGTGGCGGAGAATTTATTCTCTTAGCTTAACACCCTTCTCTGAGACGTACGAGCTCAGAGGTTATGTAGTTGAAATTTATCAGCGATATATCCCAATTTGGTAATGTGGCATGCTGAGTGTTGCTGTGTGATGATCAGTGTTTGATCATTTGTGATATGATCATTTGTTTGATCATTTATCTTTGTGATCATAGGTTGATCATCTGTTGACCCAAAGCATGGCTTTGTGACAAAGCGTAGCTTTGTGGACGAGACTTCGTCAGGGCCTCACAACCCGGAAATGGTCGAAACAGGATCGTTGCGGCAAGGTTATGAGGGTCGCGCCCTTTAGGGTATGTCATTTCCTTCTGGAAAGGGGTGGTATCATGGTATGGAGCCCAAATACTTACTCATGTGGATACACTTTCTTTATGATGTGTGATGTTGGATATCGAGCGCTCGGATAAAGGTCCCAAAGGACCGGGTGATGACATATTCGTGAGTTACTTGTTACAGGAGTAACCCGGCCTTGTTTGGCAGAGAGTAGTTTGTCTCTCGGGACGTCCCGCCAGAGGCGATCCCATGCGGCGGAAGGAAGTTCCTTAGCCTGACCATTTGTTGGAAATCCATCTTCCAAATACGAACCTTGTACGGTTTTAGTTGTAGAACCTGCCATCTACTTATGGTGGCGCCCCACTGTTTGGATGGTAGCTATAGTAGGCATAGTTCGAAATGTCTATGCTGGCTAAGATTAATATTATACTTTCGAATTGTTTTCCACTATGCACTAATAATAATATCCAATGATTTGCGTAGTAAGCATGTTTGACTATCATAAGAAGAAATCTCCTCCAATTCTGCGTTTGCATTGTGTGTGTGGCGGGAGGTCTTATGGTAGTTTCATTTTCCAAAAGCATTGCGGATTTCAATGTTTAAAACCTTTTGTGTTTGTTTAAAGATAAATTGTTTTTGTTGCTCACACCAGTCCCATGACTGATCCGGAGTTTATTGTTCCCTTCCTAAACTCTGGGTGCTCATAATTTTCCACACGAGCAGTCTAGAGTTGGGTTTCTTTTCAGATATTCAGGTTTAGTAGATTATCTGGAGCTAGTTCAGTTCATCGGAGTTGCTTACCTTGGAGTTGTGGATTCATTCTTGTCTGAAGATCATTTTGGAGTTATCATTTCTATTGATATGGTTCCGCTGCTGTTGTTATCATTTTATTTTCCGCTGCTATTTCTTGTATCATATCTCTGATGTATATTGATATTCATTGTATCACTCTGTTGTATCAGATATTGTATATCAATGTATTATTCTTTTATTTCCGCTGTGTTGTTTACTTAATGTTGTTATAGCTCCGGGAAGCCAGATTCGGCGTTTGAATCTACGGCATTTTGAGTACAAGTGAAGTACGGGTGCCGATTTTCGAAGGCCGAGTTTTTGGACTCTTACATTTGGTATCAGAGCTAAGGTTGAACTTTAGCTCAGGAGTATAACACGTTAAGTAGCTCATTAGAGATAGAGTGAAGTAAACTCTAGAATGAGTAATCCTTAAGATATCCGTCCGTAAGCCTCAGTAAATTCTCTTACTATCCACTGATAGTGAGTATGAGTGCAAGAAGAGGACGAGATAGGGGACAGGGAAATACGACTATAAATGGTCAATACTCTGTAACAATAGTGGAAACAATCTTTTCTCTATCAATTTCTTTTGTTTGTCATCTTTTCTCAATTCTTCGATGATTTCTGGTAGATCCAGGAAGAAGATTCGATATATTAAAATGGGACATAAACTCCAGATAGGCCAAATTGTTTGTTTGGATGAATTGGTTGCTTTGTTTACTATGGTTGATAGATATGCTTTAAGTTCTAAACTGAAAATTTGAAATTGTATCCATATATCTGTCTATTCTTTGGGTCCGGATATATTCTACGAATGGTTAGTTATCATTTCGAACTAACCGATGTCACTTCATATTTCGTAGATCTGGATAACCCGAGTATCTTGTGAAGTGTTAAACAGATTCGTTCATGTATCTATTATTGATATTCTGATTTGGTAAGCCCAATGCAGAATAGATGTTCAGTTTGATTCGATGAAACATTCTTCATCTATCTTTGTGTCTCCTTGGTAATTTCGAGGACGAAATTCTTTTAAGGGGGGAAGTCTGTAACGACCCCGGATTTTAATTAAATTTAAATTTATAATTTAATGAATTTTTGAATAAAAATTGTAAAATTTATTTATATATGATGCGAGTTTCCCCTATCTCAAATAAAATAGATGTTAAATCATTTGAATTTAAGTATTGCATATATATATGTATATGTTGGATTTGAAATATATATCTAAATATCAAATACAAATATAAGCAAGGAATGAAACAAACTAAAATATAAGATATAACTAGGCTTACGAAACAAAATCTCTCAGCATAGTCAAATAAACAAGTACCAAAGAAGAAAAATAAAAATAAAATAAAATATGATACAAGTAAGCTAGGCTGTAAACAAAGTATGGTAATAGCTTGCAAATGAAGACATAAAGGATCATTTCATTTAATGCTTTCATCTCTAGCATAAACAAATGGTCAATTCGAAATGGTATCAGTCGAAGTGAAGAAAAAAATTTATAAATTGGTACAAGGCAAGTAATATATACTTTAACAATGAAGATATGCAGGGCAAAAAGAAAGCACATAGGTACATACGAATTGATATGGGGATAAGTATGACAGTGTAATAAATGCTTGTACAAGATGAAACATATCAGCCACCACAAATGTATATTCATAGACCCCAAATGAAAAATATCACTGATCAAAACTTGTACAAAATAAATAATCCTGTACAACTCATTTTCTTATATCAACTTCTCATTTCGACTTCATTCCAGTTCGTTCCTTTTCACTGAAAAAAAAAAGAAAAGGAGAAAATAAAAAGCAAACATCACTATTTGTTTTACAAATTCAAACTCGGGTTATACAACAAAACACAAAGAGGATTCAAAGGCAGATTCAAACTGCAATGTTCAAAGCAAAACAGGATCTTCTCTGTCCCAAACTTTTACCAAGTGAGCAAACTCTCTGTTTTCAATTTTCCAAGTGAGTAAACATCTTTAATAAAATCTAAATAAATAAATGATGGTTGCTTGTGAAAGCTTTGTGATGATATCTTGCATATATATATAAGTATATGATTCCGTTTATATGTAGATATAAATGAGTTCCATGTTGTTATGTTTGAACTATATCTGTCTGTTGATTCAATAACCTCTATTCTTAGTTCAGGATTGAGAATTTTGATCTCAATTCCAAATCCCTTTCTCTAATACCTGTTAGGCCATAGTATTTAAATGAATTTAGTTTGTTAACTCATAAACATGAATTTAAAAATAGTTCTAAACATGTTTGTTATATATTAAAGTCTGAACTTATGATTCACAGTAAAAAAACTTATAACATGTAAAAATAAATCATCCTAATTTACTTTGGTAAGAGGATAACTTGAATACCCTTTAAAAGTTAGGATTTTTATGACAAAAATCATACTCTTTAGTTTGAAGTACTGGGAGGAATTCTAGGTTCACCAGAAAATGGGTTTTGGGTGATTACTGGTGATCGGCGTAGTGCTAGGGGTCGAGGTTAGTGGTGAAGGTGGCTGGAACGTTGGGGTTTCCGGGAAAAATAATGGTGAATTTTTCTGATGATGATGGTGGCCATGCGAGACCAATTTAGGGTTTTACGGTTGGTTTTGGTTGACGATGTTGTCGAGGCTCGAACGACGTTGATGGTGGATTGGGGTCGATCGCATGAGGGGGAAAGGGTTCGTCGTATCATGGCGCTTCTCTGGGTGGAACGATAGGATTTATGGTGGTCAAAATTGGTGGCACGAGTCGATTTTTCGATGATGGTATGGGTTCCAGTTCGTTCGAGTTGTTCGATTCCGTCCTGCTGGCGATTATTTCGAACTGGATGATCAAAGAGTGAGGCGGGGTTGTCGTCGACATGTCGAGAGTCTGGGGTTGGTCGGAGGTGCATCGTTCGACCGTGCACGCGTACGTGTGCACCTGAGTATCTGATACGATTTGGGGAAGACGAAGTCGCGTGAGTGTTCGAGAATTCGTGGAGTCGACTCGAAGCGTGGTAGGGGATTTTGGGGGTATAACTCGGGTATGTACTCGAGTGATTTACAGGAGATAAGCTCTGTTTTTAAACTTTAATTTTTAACTATGTTATCTGGAAATAGGGAGTAGCAGGGTAGTCTCGGGGAAGGCTCGAGCAGATCTTCGGTTTGACCCAAAATAAGTCTGACCAGATTTAAAAAGTCTTTATAAAGCAATTTTTTAAATTTAAATTAGTTTTAAAACTACTGGATTATGTTTAGTATTTAGGTAGTTTTGTTAACCTTAATTTATCAAGTTAATGATATCACTTTTTACTCAATTATTGATTTAATTAGGTAAAGTTAATTATAAGGTTATAATGATTTTAAATGTAAATGGTAATTAGTGTATTTACAAGATAATGTAGCTTAAGTTAAAAGGAGTTTTATTATCTTGGAAATTACTTAAGTTAATTAGGAAATTAAGTATAATTGGTTGATTTAAATTAATTAAAGATAAAGGTTAATTAAATGGTTAATTTAAGAATAATTAAGTAATTTAATTAATTAATTGTTATAATTGATTAACTAATAAATTAGAGATTAATAATTGAAAATTTATTAATTAAGAAAATTTAAGGTTAATTAATTTGTAATTAAGAAGTACTTAGTGAAATTGAGTGTATTGCTTAATAACTTGGTTTTATTAATTAATTAATGAATAAGAAATGATTGATCTATAGAGATTAATTAAGGATTAAGTGATTTGTTATCAAGTTTATTAATTGATAATTAAGGTTTATTAATTAATAATTAAAGATCAACTAATTCATGAATTAAGATCTGATTAGTTAATAATTAAGAGTTAACTAATGAATTTGAAAGAAGATTTATTCAAATAATTTGTAATTAAATTACAATAATTAACCTGGATTAATAAATTGATACATCTGATTTAAATTAATCAGTTGATTCATAAATTCACTTGTGAATATTTAGATTCTATTGGATGATTTGAATTATTTGATATTCCTGATATATGATGCTTTGTGATACATCCTGATTTATGTTGTGATCTGAAATTTCTATTTCTGTGATATATTACTCTGTGAATATGAAACCCCATGGCCCGTAAAACGGCACTTGAACTTCGATGCGACAGGGAGTCGGATTCCAGTTGGTTATCCGAAACCCACATCGAATTATAATTGTGAATCGTTGTGACCGATAAGTTTATTATATCTTTGATTTGTGAATAAAGATAAGCGTTATCGATTATACCGCTTATCGATATATCTGTGATGATTGATGTTGCACTATTGTGTGTGAAACCCCTGGACTACACCATACACACACAAATATGGATTTCACGTGGAAATCGGTTAAGTCACAGATAATTTAAATTTGATGTTTTTGAAATTGAAATTTTAATTTCAATCGATTTTGAAATTGGAAATTTGGGTTTAAAGTGAAAAGCTTTTGAAATAGAATTTCAAAGATAAAAGTTATTTTGAATAACTTAATCGAGTTTTGAAAATTTAAATAATTTGATTTAAATTTGAATTCAAGTTTGGAATTGAATCCTATGATTTGAAACTAGGGATTGAAAATGTTATAAATGTGTTTATATAAAGTTAAACCATTTAAAAGTATAATTTTGAGAATTTGGATTTAACCCAAAGACTTTAACTCGTATGAATGAATCAGATTTTCTGAAATGAAACTGTTTATTTTCAAATGATAAAAGCTTTCGTATATATAAGAAATGAAATTCCAATTTAAAGGAATTTCAAGACTGAATTGAAAATGTTTTTTCCAAGTTATGAATAAATTGTTTTTGGAAGCTATGAATTGAATCTGTTATCTTTAACAGATTTAAATTAATGATTGGTTTAAATCATTTGAAATGGGATTGTTTTGAAAGCTATAAGTTAAATCTTGATTTAAAGATTTAACGAGTTAAATTGAAATGGAAATTAATTTGGAAAATCTGTGAATGAATCTTTTGTTTAAAAGATTAAAGTGTGGAAACTGTTTAAACCGTAAAGATTGAATCTTTTTGTTTAAAGATTTAAAATGGTAATTTGTTAAACCATTTGAAAAGAAAGAGTTTGGGTTTAAGTTGTGACTTAACTGAAATCCCAATATCCATATGTTTTTAAATATTTCGCTCACTATTCGGTTTAGCCGGGAGAGGACCTTTGGGTCGTATAACCCATTCCGAATATGTGATACGTCGTATATGGATAGCATTTGAAGACCGGTGTTGAAGACCGGATATTTTTGAAAACGGAAGGATTACCGTCGAGTTACTCTGCATCGGCTGATCCCCGATATAGAGGTTTTATCATCCTTAGTGACGGGAAGTCCGGACGTGATTGGAAATTATCCGGATTTGCAAGGGCTTCGTGAGAAGTGCCTTCGGTTCTGTTCGATCCCGGAACAGACTTATATGGATTGTATGTCTGACATTACACTTTGAAGTATAAAGCTGATTTCTTTCAAATACATTTCTGTTGGTGGCGGAGAATTTATTCTCTTAGCTTAACACCCTTCTCTGAGACGTACGAGCTCAGAGGTTATGTAGTTGAAATTTATCAGCGATATATCCCAATTTGGTAATGTGGCATGCTGAGTGTTGCTGTGTGATGATCAGTGTTTGATCATTTGTGATATGATCATTTGTTTGATCATTTATCTTTGTGATCATAGGTTGATCATCTGTTGACCCAAAGCATGGCTTTGTGACAAAGCGTAGCTTTGTGGACGAGACTTCGTCAGGGCCTCACAACCCGGAAATGGTCGAAACAGGATCGTTGCGGCAAGGTTATGAGGGTCGTGCCCTTTAGGGTATGTCATTTCCTTCTGGAAAGGGGTGGTATCATGGTATGGAGCCCAGATACTTACTCATGTGGATACACTTTCTTTATGATGTGTGATGTTGGATATCGAGCGCTCGGATAAAGGTCCCAAAGGACCGGGTGATGACATATTCGTGAGTTACTTGTTACAGGAGTAACCCGGCCTTGTTTGGCAGAGAGCAGTTTGTCTCTCGGGACGTCCCGCCAGAGGCGATCCCATGCGGCGGAAGGAAGTTCCTTAGCCTGACCATTTGTTGGAAATCCATCTTCCAAATACGAACCTTGTACGGTTTTAGTTGTAGAACCTGCCATCTACTTATGGTGGCGCCCCACTGTTTGGATGGTAGCTATAGTAGGCATAGTTCGAAATGTCTATGCTGGCTAAGATTAATATTATACTTTCGAATTGTTTTCCACTATGCACTAATAATAATATCCAATGATTTGCGTAGTAAGCATTTTTGACTATCATAAGAAGAAATCTCCTCCAATTCTGCGTTTGCATTGTGTGTGTGGCGGGAGGTCTTATGGTAGTTTCATTTTCCAAAAGCATTGCGGATTTCAATGTTTAAAACCTTTTGTGTTTGTTTAAAGATAAATTGTTTTTGTTGCTCACACCAGTCCCATGACTGATCCGGAGTTTATTGTTCCCTTCCTAAACTCTGGGTGCTCATAATTTTCCACACGAGCAGTCTAGAGTTGGGTTTCTTTTCAGATATTCAGGTTTAGTAGATTATCTGGAGCTAGTTCAGTTCATCGGAGTTGCTTACCTTGGAGTTGTGGATTCATTCTTGTCTGAAGATCATTTTGGAGTTATCATTTCTATTGATATGGTTCCGCTGCTGTTGTTATCATTTTATTTTCCGCTGCTATTTCTTGTATCATATCTCTGATGTATATTGATATTCATTGTATCACTCTGTTGTATCAGATATTGTATATCAATGTATTATTCTTTTATTTCCGCTGTGTTGTTTACTTAATGTTGTTATAGCTCCGGGAAGCCAGATTCGGCGTTTGAATCTACGGCATTTTGAGTACAAGTGAAGTACGGGTGCCGATTTTCGAAGGCCGAGTTTTTGGACTCTTACACCCTTTTTATTAATCTAACTGTAAAATCCTAAATTGGTTGACCTTAAATCTGTAAACCTTAAATTTAGATTGATATTGAAATCGAAAGCATGGACTGGTCGAATTAGTAATTAGGGTTCATTGGAAACTGCTAATGACATGAATTAAATGAAAATTTACAATCGACATTTGAAATCAGACGAACCCTAAATTTTTGTTTACGACTGATCGACTATTGATCCCCAGTAGGAGATCGGTAGTGGTCGCTTGTCTGGGTTAGCATTGATTGGTTAACACGTAAAATGCAGAAATTATACCTCGCCAAAGACCCAGGTTAGAAATAAAAATTATACAAATTAAGATAATAATTATAGAGGTAATTTGCTCGGTTGAGTCTATTTTGGGGTTAAGTGTATCGTCAAAGATAGTTGGGAAGCTAGTTCCCTATCAACGAACGCTAGGTCATTGCGGTATTGGGTAAATTTTGTTTTACCCACTTGGGGGTCGATTATTCAACATAGGCGATTTTATCGCAAATGACACTCACAGGAAGTTTCAAGGTGGACGCCATCTCTAGCGAGAATGAATGATGGAGTTTGGTCCGGCATAATGGGAATCCTAGTATGTATGATTTCTGACACGACGTAATACAGTTTTGTTGGAGGATCCTAGCACATGCAATAAGAGGCCAACACTACGATCGAGAGGTAGATACAGATATAGGCGATGAGACACTTTAGAAAGTCGGCATTAGGTGTTCCCCCTCAATGCGTAGTAGGGATTACGTGTAGTAGTCATAGTTAGGGTAAAACTGTTTCCCCGGTAGGCTATGGGTGGTGATATTAGTGGGGAGTAGTCTCCGCTGTAGCATTATACGGTGATATTGGTGGAAATTTATTTCCACGGTAGCCTAGTAGTGGTATTTTCTTATTGGGTAGCTCTAAGAGCGGTGGTTGATCGTTAGTTGTGAGGTTCGATATGTAGTTCGATCCTTGTAGTAACTTATACAAGTTGTAGTCTAGGTATGCATTGGATAAGAACCCTTAGGTGATGGACCATAGGAATTCACGGACACTTATAGCATACGCTATGTCATCTAGAGTAGTATTAAAGTTAACTATATATGATCATCACACATTAAACTTGTACTCACTCACCAAACTTTTGTTTGACCCACTCGTTTTCCTTCTTTTTCCACTCCATGGGTGGATAGGGCAACAAATGATTGGCTGATTCTTAATACTTGGAGAGTTGATCTTACCTTTGGAGAATGCCTTTTACCATATTTGCTCTCCATGTAGTTATCTATCTTATCAGTCTTTATTATACTTGGAGTGATATTTTCTATGTACTATGTACTGGACCACGTACTAGTTTCTAAAACTATGATTTGGATATATTTTGAGATGAATATTTTTCAGTATTATATATTTTGTTCCCACCGTTATGAGCTTTGAAAGTATTGTATGTCTTTGATTATCTATTAACACTATAACATTATAAAAACCCCGACGATCCATATTCCTTGACACGACACGAGTCCGAAAGTTGCACTAGGCTTTGGATCAGTGTATCGGAAGGTGTGGATTTTCACAGTTGATATTAGAGCATAGGTTCAAGATTCCTTATGGATTAGGACTGTATTGGGAGAATGTATTTGAAAAGTTTTTGAAGAAAAATATGGTTTTTCAAAAGGTTTTCCAAAAATGTTTACCAAATTGTTTTGAAAATATATATGTATATAAGTAAAGATTTTCAAAAAGTCTTACCAAAAGATTTTATACATATCATAATCTATCTTTTGTGCCTATGCTACCTTTGATTCATACCCATGTTATCTCTCTTATTTGTGCTGGTACTATCTATAAAAAGCTGCTAATGAAATTTTTGAAAGTCATGGATAGAAGACGAGTGATCCTGTAGGTTTCGGCCTCGCCGATGCATCCGAGGTCCCGTAAATGACCATCCCAATATGGTTCAATCGGTATTTTCATGCGAGGGGAAAGGTCGAGCTAAATCCCACTAGAGAGCCCACGGAAAGAGCGACAAGTGCAGTTCCTATTCCTACCCACCCACCTATCGCTGCATACTTTGCTAAGTTATGCAAAAAAAATTCAAGCCTTGGAGGAGAACCATACGTAGGGACAGAGTCTTATGTGGATTCATGGACATGGATCCGCGCTTGTGGGAGGATCTTTGGCTTGATAGGTTTGACTGACAAGATGAGGAGGCAGTTAGCTACATGGCAATTTCAAGGTAAGGTGGTGAGCTGGTGGGAGGCTGTTGAGTCTAAGACCGTTGGAGGTGATATTTCTTGGGATCCATATGTAACTTGAGTTATAATTCATGTCTAACGCGGAGGAAGGCGTTCGGCTAGAGAAGTTTATCCACTTGAAGCAAGGAAATCTGTTAGTGAAAGAATATGTCAATCAGTTCAACGAGCTAGCTAGATTCAAGATGGGACTGATCGATACCCCACATAAGAAGGCTCTAAAGTTTGCTAAAGGGCTGAACTAGCCTATCTGAGGTTTAGCTTTGAGTTACGTTCCTATGGGCGCTACTTATGAGGGTCTAGTATAGATGGCCATGCTAAACACCATCTCTACAGAAGGAGATAAGGAAGAAGAATCTAAGAAGGCTGCATAGAAGGGGTAGTAGAAAAATCAGAAGAAGGGAGGATTTGGACCCAAAGGAAGGAGACAAAAGAAGGATGTGCACCGTAAGAAGTGTGGCGGGAAGGGGGAATTTCTTGATGAAATGCAAGGAAGATATTTCAAAAATCAAGTGCTATAACTACGGTAAGTTTAGGGATTTGAAGCGAGCTTGCACGGCACCACCGAGAGCTTCTACTTGGGTAGTTCCAACTTATGCACTGGAGGCAGTCCATAGCTAGAGCGCGCAGCCAGTGGTGGACAAGGGAAAGAAAGTGGTGATCGAAGGTGTGTTGACTCTTTTTGGTTTATCTATTTTCACTTTATTTGATACCGGGATTCACATTCTTTCATTTCTAGTAGACTTGTTGATGACTTACACTTATAAATTATATAGTCATGGACAATGTAGTTTTGTCAAACCCTATAGGAGGATTGGCCTATTTGTTTATTTTATGTAGGGATTTGAAGCCGTTCATTTTAGGGTTCAAATTTGATTGTGATGCCTTTGTATTGGAATTATTTGGGTTTGGGTTGATAATAGGCATGGATTGGACGACTATGTATGGGGCTATTTTAGATTGTGATACGATGGTCGTTAGATTGAGCATGTGTAGTGGACGTAGCTCGGAGATTTATTGTGACCCCAGAGGATCAATTATGCTAAGTTACTTATAATCTTTAGATCTATCACATGATGAGCTAGATATGATGCCTGTAGTTAGAGATTTCCCAAATGTTTTTGCTAAGGTTACCGATCTCCCACCCTAGGGAGAGATTGAGTAGAATCTATTCTATTGGGAACGCCAGACCTATCGCCTTACTATTAAGGCGTATGGCTCTAAATTAGAGATGCGAGTTAAATAAGCAGGTTAATGAGTTATTGGAGGAGGGTTTTATCAGGAGGAGAAGTTCTGAATGCGGAGCACCGATCCTTTTTGCCACAAAGGCGGATGGTTCTTAAAGACTCTACATTGATTATAGGGAGCTAAATAAACTGGCAAAGAAGAATCATTATCCATTGCCTCATATAGACGATCTCTTTGTTCAGTTGGTTGGAGCTAAGGTATTCTCATACTTTACTTGGCAACTAGATTCCACTAGTTGCACGTAGCCATGGATAATATCTAGAAAACAGGCTTTCGTCTACCCAACAGACTTTATAAGTGGTTAGTCATGCCCTTCAGACCGACCGATGCACCTGCCTACTTTATTGATTTAATGAGCCGAATTTTCAGAGGATTGCTTAACAAGTTCGTCGTGGTATTTGTGGATAATATCCTAGTCTATTCGAGAAGGGACAAGGAGCATGCATTGCATTTCGGAGAAGTGCTCGGTATACTTTATGCGCATAAGCCGAAGGCAAAGTTTTCGAAGTGCCACTTTTGGAGAGAGGAGTTACGCTATTTTGCACATATCATTTCAGAAACGGGATTAATGGTTGATCCCGGTAAGGTAGCAGTAGTTTAGGATTGACATATGCCCTAGAATGCCACAGAGGTGAGAAGTTTTCTTAGTTTGGAAGGCTATTATCGAAAGTCCATTAAGGACTTTTTGAAGATCTCTGTCCCTTTGACCCGTCTTACGAAGAAAAATTTAGTTTTCTCATGAGATGCAAAATATGAAGATGCTTTTATCAAGTTGAAGGAGGCGTTGACAAGTACACCAGTTTCAATATTACCCGACTGGACGAAGCCATTTACAGTTTATACCGATGCCTGTAGTATGGGGTTAGGCGCGGTCTTGATGCAAGAAGGAAGGGTGGTGAGTTATGCTAGTCGGCAGCTAAAGACCCATGAGATAAAGTACCCTACCTATGGTTTTGAGTTGGCATCATTGTCTTTGCGCTCAAGTCATGGAGACATTACCTTTAGGAGAGCGGTTTGAGCTGTATATGTATCATAAGTCCTTGGAGTTCTGTTCTTCCAAAAAGACTTGAATTTGAAGTAGCAATGGTAGATGGAATTCTTGACATCTTATGACTGATATCTCGCATATCCCGAGCAAAGGTAATGTAGTGGCCGATGCTTTGAGCACACAACATGTGATATTAAATCCCACGTTCTTGGGGTAGAGGTGTTTGGAGTACATTTCTACTTTTGATTTACAATCATCATCAGATATTCCTAGGGATTACTAGCATCCATAGATGTGCAGCCTACATTGATGAAGCATATTGGGTCTAGGAAGAAGGAGGATAAGGAGATAGTAGATATTATTGAGAGGATTGGAAGAAGAGAGTCATCGAGTCGTTTGAGTGATTATTCTATTGACTCAAGAGGATGGTTATGGAGGGATAGTAGACTATGTGTTCCTCGTAGTATGGATTTAGTAGAACTGGTACTTGCTAAGTCTCAGCGTTATAAGATGACCATTAATCCCGGAGGTGATAAGATGTATCACGACATGAAAAGAGTCTTCCATTGGCCTGGTATGAAGAAGCAAGTGGCGGAGTACATAGGTAGATGTATGACTTGCCAAAGAGTAAAGGCAGAGCAGAAGAAGTTAGGAGTATTGTTGCAGCCATTAGATATTCCTCAGTGGAAGTGGGGGAGTGTCTCTATGGATTTCGTGGATGGTTTACCGAGTAGGAGAGGGAATGAGAGCATTTGGATCATAGTCAATCAGTTGATCAAGTGTGCTTATTTCATAATAGTAAGGAGTACAAGGATGGTGACATCGTTGGCGGCTTTATATGTGAGAGAGGTCATTAGGTTACATGGAGTTCCTACTAGTATAGTTAGAGAACGAGATCACCTTTTCACCAGCGAGTTTTGGAGGAGCCTACAGTAGGCTTTAGGAACCGAGTTGAGTTTGAGCACTGCATATCATCCGCAAACGGATGTGTGGACGGAAAGAGTAAATCGAGTATTGGAGGACTTACTTTGGATGTGCATTTTAGACTTTGGAGGTTCTTGGGAGGATCACTTACCATTGGTGGAGTTTACATACAACAATAGGTATCGGGTTAGTTTTGGGATGGCGCCATTCGAGGCATTAGACGGTAGACCCTATAGATCACCATCGTGTTGGTGGGACACTGCAGATAGGATTATTCTTGGGCCAGATATGATGAGGGTGACATAAGAGAAGGTGGACTTGATCCATAGGAGAATGAAGACTGCTCAAGATAGACATAAATATTATGCTGACAGAAGGCATGCGGAGTTAGAATTCATAGTAGGAGGCATGGTGTTTGTGAAGCTTTCACCCCTTAGGCATGTTATGAGGTTTGCTAGGATGGGGAAGTTAGCATCAAGGTTTGTAGGGCCTTTCGTAATAGTTACTAGAGTAGAGAAATTAGCATGTAGAGTAGGGCTTCTAGAAAAGTTAGGAGGGATACATGATGTTTTCCAGGTGTTACACTTGCTGAAAAGCTTACACGATATAGCTATCGTGGTTAAGCCGAGTCAGCTAAAGGTGGTAGATGTTGAGAGGGAGTCACTTGTACGACGTGCACCCACTCGTAATCTTGAGCAAGGACAAAGAGACTGTGCAACATGGAGATCAGACTTGTTGAAGTCCAATGAGGAGATGATCCAGCGGAGAGTACATGGAAGCATGAGCAGAAGATCTGCGCTACCCACCACGGCTCTTTTCTGGTACGTTTCCAATTTAATTCTCATAAGAATAGATTAATTAGGTGTAGGACTTAGCTTGGTATGCCCTTTACGTAAAGACCATTGGATGGTAGGAATGGTTGTAACCATGTCAATAGGACGTGTTAGGATGGTGGATGTATTTGGGTGTATTGTTTGGACTGTTATCTTTTACACGTTTAGGACAATGTATCCTCTAGGTAGTACACACACATTCACATTTAGTAGCATATTATCTCTTGATTATTGTAATTCTAGTGGATGTTATACATATGGATGTTGCATATAAGTTGTATGGTTGTGCATACATATAGAATTGCAAGTAGATTCACTTAGGATGTTGCATACATTTGGATGCATGACATTAGCATTTGCATGATAGGACGTCAACTGGAACATTAGACCGCCTACTTTTTGCATTAATGTAGCTTAATGTGCATTTCATGTTGCATATATATGTACATATTACATTAGAAATTTCTAAGGACCATGATTTGATCATGGATGATGGATGAGTAGAAGGTTGTAGCTATTGGTTGTTGTGTGTATAGGCTACATTTTTTCATCCTTTGTGATTTCAGGGACGAAACCTTTTAAGGGGGGAGAATGTAACACCTCGAAAATTTAACAAAAAGTTAATAATAAAATTAAATCAAATAAAACAAGAAGTAAAACAAAAATTTCAGAAACGTTCGAATTTAGCTATGAAACTTGCACCATTGCGTTTGTAGCAATTTTCCGGTTGATTTTCATATATAACACTTTGAAATCGAAGTTAGTACATGAGAGTTATGGCTGATGGAAGAATTGAAAATATAATAAAAATTTAAAATATATATATATATACAAAAACTAACACTACGACCGGTCGACCCAAGACGGTCGAAGGTCGACCGATAGGGGTCGACCTAGAAAGGCAAGCGGTCAACCGTAGGCTATGTTAAATCGAGGATGATTAGATGATTGGTGATGTATTCGAACAGCGGTGATTAGTTACTTCACGACCAAGTGGAGACAAAAGTACGTGATGACCTAAAAGATTCTCTAGACTCGATCCAACATCCTAGACTATTTGCTAACCACTATAAATTTAAGCCTAACCCACCCCTAAAATCTACTAAAACATTTACGGTAACAAAACACTATCCACTGCTAGCCTCTCCTCTAACATGAAAACTCTTCAAAAATAAAAATCGAATAAACCAAGAAGAACACAAGTAATTGAATCTATATGGGGCAAACAGAGCTAGCATTTAGAGGGACAATTTTTAAGCAAAGCGAATAAGAAGAGCTTATGCTTGAGGTGAGTGGGAATAATTTTGATTAGATGATTACTATAGTTAGGTTTAAACTATTTAAATGATTTAAGATGTTCGTAAATTATAAAATCCTAATTTGAAACTAAGAATCTATGATAGAATTGAAATCACTGTAAATGGTTAAATCTGGCACTGATGATAGTACACCTTTTTTGTTGATCTAACTGTAACATCCTAAATCAGTAGACCATAAATCTGTAAACCTTAAATTTAAATTGGTATTGAAATCGAAAGCATGGACAGATCATATTAGTAATTAGAGTTCAGTGGAAACTGCTAATGACATGAATTAAACAAATTTATAATCAACATTTAAAATCAGACGAACCCTAAATTTTAGTTTACGATCGGTCGACCACTTATCCCCAGCGGTCGACCGGTTAGGGTTAGAGGTCACCCATTAACATGCAGAAAGTAAACCTCGGCCTAAGGCCTAGGTAAGAAATAAAAATTATATAATAAAAGATATATAAATGCAAATTGCTTGGTTAGGCCAATTTTAGAGCTAAATGTATATGTTAGAGATAGTAGGGAAGCTAGTTCCATATCAACGGATGCTAGGTCATTACGGTATTGGGTGAATCAGCACTGACAAGGATGCCTAATGGAGTGTGGTCCAGCATAAAAGGAATCCTAGGATGCACGATTTCTGATACGATGTGATACAATTCTGTTGGAGATTCCCGATGCATGCAATAAGAGGCCAACACTACGATCGAGATGTGGATACAGATGCAGATGATGAGATACTTCGGCGTGTCGGGATTGGGTGTTCCCCCTCGATGCATAGTGGGGATTACAAATAGTAGTCATAGTTAGGGAAAATCAATTCCCCGGTAGCCTAGATGCAGTGACATTAGTGGGGAGTAGTCTTCACTGTAGCATTATGCAGTGATATAGGTAAAATTTATTTCCACTATAGGCTAGTAGCAGTATTTCCTTATTAGGTAGCTCTAGGAGCGGTGGTCGATTGTTAGTTATGAGGTTTGATATGTAGTTCGATCCTTATAATAGCCTATACAAGTTGTGGTGTAGGTATGTATTGGAAAAGAACCCATAGGTAATGGGCCTTAGGAATTCACAAACACTTGTAGCACACCTTATGTCATCTAGAGTAGTATTAAAGTTAACTGCACATGATCACCAAGCATTAAACTTGTACTCACTCACCAGACTTTGATTTGACCCACTCTTTTTCCTTCTTCTTACCCACCATGGGTGGACAGGGCAGCAGGTGATTGGCCCATTCTTGATACTTGGAGAGACGAGCTTATTTTTGGAAACTGCTTTTTATCATATTTTCCCTCCATGTATTTATCTATCTTATCGGTACATTTTATCTCTTTTATCAGAATTAGAGTGATATTTTTTATGTACTCTATATTTGACCACATATTTGTTTTCTGAGATTGTAATTTGGATATTTTCTGAGACAGATATTTTTTAGTATTATATGTTTTGTTCCTTTCACTATGAGTCCTGAAAGTGTAGTATATCTTAGATTATATCTGTTAATTTAGTCTAGACAACGTTATAAAAACCAATCTGTATTCCTAGGCACAACACGAGTTCAAAAGTCACACTAGGCTTTGGACCAGTGTGTTGGGTGGTATGGGTTGTCATAGAGAGCGTTAGGGGAAATAAATGAAATGCCTTATCTCATTTTCCTTATCTTTCTTTAATTTAATTAATTCTCTTTATTCCTTTCCTTAAAAACCATTACTCCATTTAAACATTAATATTCAAAATTTTATTAGCAATGCAATTATCTGCACTCTATAAACTTTCCCATATTATTTATTTAATTACCAATTAATTAAATTTCCGGAGTAAAGTGCAACAAAACTAGGGTTGTTATATGCTCCCCTCCTTACAAGATTTTCATCCTCGAAATTCTGATAAGGTAATAACAACAAGCATATCAATCATGCATGCATGTCATAAGCTCAAATCAATAGCACTAGCATAACTATTAGTCAAAAATCTATACAACAATAGAACATACATCAAGACAACTCAGGATAAATCTCTCTAATCCTATCATCAATCTCCTAATTACAGTCTCGTACATCTTCACTCCATTGGACCTTCACTAACTTGACTATCTTATTTCTATGCTCCTTTATATCTCTATCCACTATATGAATAGGTTACCTAATGATAGTCATAATAGGTTTCACTACTAAATCTTTCAAAATCATTGACTCGGTAGTAGTGTCCGGATCACGCACATTCTTTCTCAAATAAGATACGTGTAAAACATTATGGACTCTTCAAAGTATTCGTTAACTAGATGCGATAGGCAACTTTTCTGATTCTTTAAAAAATAGGAAATAGTCCAACATATCTCGACACTCGGTGATACTTTCACAAAGACATGATCTCCAACTAAAAATTCCAAATCCTTGTGCCTTCTATTAGCATAACTTTTTTGGCTTGATTTAGCTTCCTTCATCCTTACTTGGATTAACTCAATCTTTTTTTGTCAAATCTTTCTTCAAATCAGGATCAAGCATTGGTCTATCATTGGTTTCAAATCGACATGCTGGTGGTTAGCACGATCTTCCGTAAAGTGCCTCGAAAGGTGTCATTCCTGTACTAGTCTTATAATTATTATTATAGGAAAAATTGACTAAGTGCATATAGATTCCCATGGCCTTCTAGATTCTAGCACATAGGCTCTCAACCTGTCTTCAAATAACTTATTAACACTCTCCATTTGCCAATTAGTCTGTAGATGGTAAGTGGTACACACCTTCAACTTGGTACCTAATACATTTTGTAAGCTCTTCCAATATTCACTAGCAAACAAAGGATCTCTATCACTTATAATTCTACTTAGTACTCCATGAAGTCCTATAACACTCTTTAATAATTTTGCCAAACTAGGTTTCGTTCTTCTCGACTTAACAAGAATAAAATGTGCACACTTGGTCAATCTATTAACCATGACCCAAACTCTTTCATTTCCCTTATTCGACCTTGGCAAACCATCTATAAATACATAGATATAGAATCAAGTTTCCACAGCGGTACTTCGAAATGTTGAAGTAATCCATTTGGCTTTTTATGCTCGACTTTCACATGTTGACAATTCATACATTCCTTCACCCATAAGCCTACATTTACCTTTATACCTTCCCAAAAGAAATTCCTCTTCATATCTTTGTACATCTTTGTACCTCCACAGTTAGTAGTAAACTTCGATCGATGAAATTCTCTAAGAACTTCCGTCCATGGATTATCCACAATCGAACACACAACTGTAGCTTCTTTATTAACCATCCTCTTTGGTTAAGTGCAAATTCTTTCAAATCATCAATCTCATTTCCTACTACTAGTCCATTGATCTGTTTAGCCAGTAATGGATCATATTTTTACCTTGCAACAATTCCTTCCATTAATACTAGTCGATAAACAAGAGACCATCGCGATATATTGGCTAGAACTACCCATCGACCTCATTCTAGCTCCATAAGATGTCAACACCTCTAAATCGTTCCATTTAGATAACATCGCCAACACCACATTCTAATGTTTTCTACTAAGTGCATCTACAAGTTGGTTTACCTTCCCTATCGAATACTCAATCCTAGTGTCATGCATTGCTAAAAATTCCAGTCATCCATGCTGCCTCATATTCAACTCCTTTAAAGAGAATAAATATTTCAAGGACTTATGATCCGTAAACAATTCAAATCATTCTCCTAAAAGATTGTTGTTAATGAGATTTTTCATCTTCGAAACACTCAAATATTTTTTATGCACTAATAACGATGTTGATTGCTCCCATGATTATGAATCGAAAATTTTAAGTAATATTAAAATTGCCTTTAGGAGGAGTAATTATGTTGCATTAATGCTATCAAAACTTGCAGAAAGATGTTTATAATATTAGTTTGTTAGAGGGATCAATCTCGATTTTATGACTGGCAAATTTAAATAGTAAAGTGTTGAAAATAGAAAGGACATAGAGAATTTATATGGTTCGGATATTGAGGAATCCTACATCCATGGGTAAAATATCTATTCTTCTCTCCTGATTTCTTAATACAAACAAAAATGGCAGAGTACAAGTTTGATATGTGTGTCCAAAAAGAGTAAAGGAAAATAATTATCCCATTTTCTTGCTACAGTGCCTTATTCATTTATAGTACATAAGGTTCACGTGGATTTCAAACGTCATCCTTTCGCTCTCTTGATTTCTACCATTGGATTATGCCACATGTCGAACATCCAAATCACTTGTTTGGTATGCACGGATTGCTAATGTGGCTTTTGGTGGGAAATTGTGGTTTGAGCGGTTGGATTTTAAACTTTTGCATGAAGTTTGAAATTGAAGCAGGAATGTTTAGAATTAAGTAGGAAAACCCAAATTTGAATAGATTTTGCATTTCCGGTTCTGCAAAGCAATGAGCCCGTGGACTGTACATACGTGTAAATGAAGCTATAATGAGGAACTACCTCTTCTTTTTATAGAGAGCCATATCATTATCGGCACCTTAGAACTTTGATTTGCTTTATTGGGGGTTTGTGCCTTCGTTATGCCCAGGGTTGTGATGCCGTATTGCCTTTAAACTACACCAACACTTCTGAAGCGATACTGCACTATCCAATTTGCGATATTAGCATAACACAGTATTAGGAATGGTTTGAGTTGCATGGCTTAGTAGGATAGATTGAGCTGCTATGTTGGAGGATGATTACCTTGCGTGAGCCTGATTTGATCTACTCTCAATAATGGAGGACTACGATATCGCCTTTATCCTTGAGCCGGATTTAATGATCTTGAGGAATGAGATTTGGCTCTTGGTCAGGGAGTAGTCTTTTTTCCATTGCCTCATCCTTTAAGTATTTATGTTGGTGGTCAGTGTTTTTAGGATTGCGGCGCTATTTTATCACATCAATATGGCGCGCATTCTTTATTAATTTGATATTGACATAGGATTGTGGCATTGTTTTGTCGCATTCACATCGAGCGGCAGTGCACCTTTATAGCTATTGGTACAAAATTGCAGCATAAACCTACCACTTTTAGAGTTAGCTTAAGATTGCGGCACATCTCCTTTTGTGTATAAACGCTTATACGGTTATGCTGAATTATGGGTCGTTAGTGTTGCCTTTGGGGCCGCAACACAGTTTCTACATCTCATTGTTACTTGGAAATATGCTATAGTTCCACCTATTGAAGCGAATGTGAAGGTTACAGATTATTTCCTGCATCTTGTAGGCATTTCATGCTATAGTGCCGAAGCTACGGTCTATGTTCGGGTGCAGCCTTTATATTTTACTGCCGCTAAAGGATTTTTGTAGCACTATCTAGATTTCTTTCTTGCTTTCTTTCCATATTTCGACTCTATGGTGGGGACAGTTTTTCCGGGTTTGGTGCTGTTATTAATTTCACTCTGTCAACCTTTGGAAAATATGGGTGTAACACTTGCCCCCCTCCCCCCAAGTCTGCAGCGATCATAGATAGGTGTGGACTTGTCTCTACTCACAGATTTTCATTTCAATCCATTACTTCTATCTTTTCTCTTCCTTCCTTTCAAAAGAAAGAAAAATTATTTATAGCTATTTCGCATCTAATGCTCAGGTACAAATGTCATTCCTCTATTGGTCGGTCTTTTAAAATCTGTACCTTTAGTCTTTTCGACTCTTAAGAAAATCGGTATTGATTCTTGCGCTAATCCTTTCTGCCATTAATCAACTGACGTTTTGAGGATTGTTCATCATTCTGATTGTGTGGTTGAGTTTTTTAACAAGGTAACTATATATCTTTCCTCTTCTTCTTCTTCAATCTTTTACATGCTTTCAAACAAAAGGAAGTCCTAGTTGCTAATCCCGTATTCTCCAAGAATCATTCGTTTTCCAAATCAAAGTAAGGGCATATTTGTTTCCTTTGTTTTCCTCAAACCCATAGCGATTATTAATAACCAATCTGATAGATTCTTTTTGATATGGAAACCTCTTCCATCTCTCCATATCTTTTCCATCTAGAGTGTCTAAACTAAGGTAAATAGAAAGTGTTTTGGGTCAATTTGGGTTCGAGGGTTATATAGGCAGAGTTTTGGAGCCTCATGATCCTATCCACATGCCCTCAATAGCTTTATTTCTATCACTCCTAAACATATTCGGTGTGGGCTTTATCTTCCTCCTAACTAAATCCTTCACGAATTGCTATCCACCATCGGCCTCACACCCATTCAACTAGCTTTTATTTCTTATACTCTCCTGATTGCTACATTCATCCTCTATGATGAGAAGAGCACGTCTCCCTTATGCGAAGAACTCCAATTCTTATTTGATATCCGTAAGAATCCTTTCAGATGTGATATTTGGTTCTATTTTTCTCAAGCAAAAACTCGGTTCTTACGTTTGTTTCCCGTAAGTCCTAGAAGTGGAACGATCAATATTTCTTTATTTCGAATCTTGGTAATTTTCCTTCTTTTTTCCAACCACACCACAATCGTCCTTTCTTTTATAATGAGGCTATTGCATCATTCAAATCTTGTAGATAGGCCACCTTGGACTTGGGTGAAGATGAGAGGAAAAAAATTATTTTTTACAAAGTCGGTAATGCGGAAATACGACTTTTTATGCACTAGGCACAACTTTTCTTGTAACATCTTAAAATTTTCTTCACCTTTAGATAACCAACGGGTATAATTTTCCAAAATGGATAAAAGAATTTTTATTTTCTTTCTTAACCCTTGTAAGAAGGTTCACTGATCTTGGGATTTCTTTTATATATAGGTGAATTGGCTGGTGATCTTGCTAATGCGTTTCTCGACCCTAAGAAATCGGCAGTAATAAAGAGGAAAAGGAAAAGAGGAAGCTCGATGGGGATGAGGCTTCTGACCAACCTCTCAAGAAGCCTGCAACGCCTCCCCCTTTCTTCCTTAGAAGTGCTTCATGCCTCGCTTCTCCAATCCTATTGTGATCCCAACATCCGCTTCCTACACTTGCCTATGAGTATTGTTACTAATCACGTCGAGAGGTTAGGATGTGTCACTTTGGACGACCTATCCAATATTGCTTCTGCTCTGCAATCTTATCCTCTTGCCCTTCCACTTCCTGCACTCCCCTTCTCCATGCCTGCTGCTGAACTTGATAGATCTCGGACTTACATAAGTATTTTCACTTTCTTCTTTATTTTATGGTGGTTTACTTAATCACTCCTCACCCGATTTTCCCTTTCTTTGCAATAGATTGAGGCCTTAGCAATCGAAGTTTGAAAGAGGCAGGATGGTGATTAGGTGGTACCTATTGCCTATACTGCTAAGCTCGAGGCGGATCTTGCTGTGGCCACCTCCAAGAAAACTAAAATTGAGGAAGAGCTTAAGGCCTAGTAAGTGAAAGCAGAAAAGGCAGAGGATGCAGCAAAGGTGGTTGATAAGGCCTTGCCATTGAAGGGTTAAGAGTTAGAGGAGAAGGAGAAAGCATTGGAGCTAGAGGTTTTGCTTCTACCCATTTGGTGAAGTAGCATATTGCCACTATATCATACTTTGCCCCTCTATTTGACATAGGGAGTGGACCTATCAAATCTATGCCCCATATGTCGAACAACCATGGGCTGGCTAATGGGATTAGCTTATGGGATGGTTGCTTTGGGATACTTACGAACCACTGACATCAGTACATCTTCTCAAGTATTCTTTTGCATCTTGGAGCATGGTATGCTAGTAGTAGTTGTACCAAAATACCTGCTTTTCTAATTTGGCCCCTCTGTGATGTTCCCCGTAATACCCTTTATGTACTTCGCTCATGACCCATATTCCCTCTTCTTTGGAAACGCATCTATTATAAGCTGTGGAGTACCCTCTCTTGTATAATATGCCATCAAAGAAAGAGTAATACGGAGCCTAATATCTTATTTTTTGGGGTTCGTTTTTGTTTAGGGGTAAGATTCTATTTATTAAGAATTGTTTGGTAGGGGTTATCCATTAGTTTTCTTATGTCTGTTGTGGCGTAGGCTCATTTGGAGATTGCTTTAAACTTCATTTCTTGGTTTTGAGACTCTCAGATCGTTGCTTGTTGAGCTCTGGTTAGGAAAAGTATTTGATTATCTTCGGTGATGCTTAGCTTAAATTGATGCCCTATTGAAATAGCTTTCATTTCATTTATTGCTTTTGTGCTTGGGAGTTTGGCTAATGAATCAGTAGAAGAGTTAGTCTCATGTGGAATTTTCTCTATACCAAACTGTTTGAACTGCTCTAAAAAAAATTTTGGTAAGTTCTATGTATTTATCTAGAGTTGCCTCTATTGCTTGGTAATTACCCTACACTGGTTCATAACTAATTGAGAATCACTATGAATTTTAATATGGGTTACCTTTATTATCTGGCCGTCCTTAAACCTTCGAGGAGAGCCTCATATTCCGCCACATTATTGGTAGCGTTCAATCCAAGCTCCACTGCTCCATATAATTTCTGTTCATCTAGAGTAATAAACAAATATCCAATCCTTGACTCCTATTCATTTGATGATGCATCAACAAATAATTGCTAGAATTACGGAGTGGATGTTTCTTCCACGGGTTGGGGCTCAGTAGGCTGTGTGCATTCAATGATGAAATCGGCTAGTTTTTGACCTTTTATTGCTTTTCTCGAACAATAAGAGATATCATACTGGCAGACCTCCATTGTCTATTTTAGTAAAAGATCCGATGGTTTTGGTTTCTGCAGTATCTACCTTAGCAGTTTATCTATGAGGACTTTGATGGGATGTGCTTGAAAATAGGGCTGCAGTTTCCTTGCTGTGAGAAGCAAATTGTAAGCCAGCTTTTATGTAAAAAAATAGTCGAGTTCTTCTTTTGATAGATGTTTGCTGGTGAAGTAGATGGCCTTTAGGTCCCCTCATCATCTTGAACAACTATAGCACTAAAAACTTTATCAGTTACAGCTAAAAACATATATAAGTCCTCACCTATAACCGATTTTTATAGGATATGGGTGCTAATCAGATTGTAACACCCCGAAAATTTAATAAAAATTTAATAAGAAAATTAAATTAAATAAAACAAGAACTAAAAATAAATTTTTAACAGTTGTCCGAATTTGGCTAAGAAACTTGCACTATTGCGTTTATAGAGATTTTCTCGATGATTTTAATATATAACACTTTAAAATCAGAGTCAATACGGAAAAGCTATAGGTATTAGAAGAATTGAAAATAGAATAAAAATTCACATGTTAACATAGCAACTGGTCGACCAAGAAGGGTCGATGGTCAACCGATAGAGGTCAACACAAGGGATGGGGCAGTCGACCATCACATGTGTAAAATCAAGACTTTTGTGACATGTTCAAAAGGTCTAGATGCATTGCTCGTTGCAAAGTTTTAGATAAGTGTGCATGATCATTGTAAAGATCACCAGCACGGCCTAAACTATTTTCCAAACACTATAAATTAAAGCCTACCCTAACCCTAAAATCAACTAACAGTTCACTGCAACGAAACTCTACCCAATTCTAATCTCTCCCCTAACCCTAAAATCCTTCAAAAATCAAAATAAAATCAACCTAGAAGAACACAAGAAATTCAGTCTAGATGGAGCAAGCAGAGCTAGTGTACAGAGGGGCGATTCTCAAGCAAAGTAATAGAAAGAGCTTAGGTTTGAGGTGAGTGGGAACAATTTTGATTAGATGATTATTATTGGTAGGTTTAATCTATTCTTCTTTATTTAGCATTGAAATTTTAAAACCCTAATTTTAAACTTATAATCTAGGGTTTAATTGAAATAATTGTAAATTGTTACACCTATATTGATGCTTGCACACCTTTTTCTATTTAAACTGTAAACCCTAAAATTAGTAGTCGCTAAGTCTGTAAACCCTAAATTGAAATTGATATTGAAATTGAAAACATTGACTGGTAAAATTAGGTTACGGTTCACCGTCAAACTGCAATTGATGGGAATTAAATAAAAATCAATAATCAACATTAAAAATCATGTAAACCCTAATTTTAGCCTATGGTCGGTCGACCAATGATCCCCAACAGTCGACCAGTTAGGGTCAGCAGTTGACGGGTCGATACTTAAAATGCAGAATCTGGACCTCAACCTAAGCCCCATGCTAGAAAAGAAAATTATACAATTTAAGATAAAAACTATATAAATGTTAATTACTTGTTTGAGCCTATTTTGTGGCTAAATGTATATGCTATAGATAGTGCGGAAGTTAGTTCCCTATAAGTGGACGCTACGTTATTTCAGAGTTGGGTAATTTTTTACCGAATTGAGAGTCGAGTGGTCGACTAAGGGCGATACATTTTTGCAATATAGGCACTCATGGGGATGTTCTACGGTGGACGCGTAGCACTGACGGATGCCAGTAGGTGAGCTTGGTGCTAACGAGGGATTCTATGGACAATCAGGCCAGGCACAACATGATCAGTGGTAATATAGGTAAAGAAGTAGCCCGGTACTAATTGGAGTTCTTATATGCACGGTTCTAAAGTGACGCGATACAGGTGAACACCAACGTAGTACGATAAGAGGCATTACACTACGATCAAGAGGTGAACATGGGTGCAGACGATGAGACACACTGACAAGTCAATATCATAGGTTCTCCCTCTCCAAGCATAGTATTGGGTTATGGGTATTTATAGGACAGCAGTTCCTACAGTAGCCTATGGGCGGTGTTTTATTATTAGGTACCTATGGGAGTGGTGGACGATCGTTAGTTGTAAGGTTCGATCCGTAGTTTGATCCTTGTAATAGCCTACGCATGTTGTAATATAGGTGTGTATTAGACAAGAACCCTTAGGCAATGGACCTTAGGAATTCACAGACACTTGTAGCACACTCTATGTCATCTAGAGTAGAATTAAAGTTAACTGCACATGATCACCAAATATTAAATTTGTACTCGTTCACTAGACTTTTGTCTGGCCCACCCCTTTTCTTTTCATTTTCCCCACCATAGGATGATAGGTTAGTAGTTAATTGGGCATAGTAAGTGGAGAAACGAGCTTCATGTTGGAGTTCTCATATTCTTTATTGTTCGTCATGTAGTTAATTATTGTATTAAAAGTCTGTAAAGCTTACATTGTACTTAGGGAACAATGATATAGCAAATCAAATATTTTGTAACATGTTTTTTTTGAAATGTCTATTTTCTATACATATATTTTAATTCCTTCAGCTGTGAGATCTGAATGTTTAGAATGTCATCAAATTTACTCTTATAACTTTGCTCTGTATTGTTTTAAAAACCCAACAGCTCATATTTCTCGATATGACACGAGTCCGAAAGTCACTTTAAGCTTTGGATCGGTACATCGGGAGGTGTGGGATGTTACACAGATGGTCCTTTGGATTTTGGAATGCGATTTTGCATTCCTCTATCCACTTGAAATTACGCCCCTTCTTCACTTAGTCGAAGAACGGTATGCACTTATTGGTTGCTTTGGAAATGAACCGGCTTAGAGCAGCCACCCTACCATTTAAGCTCATGATGTCTTTTAGTTTCTTCGGACTCCCGTACTCTTTATGTCCTCAATCTGCTCTGGGTTTGCTTTAATGCCGCGAGCACTCACTATGTATCCCAGAAACTTCCCTGATTGAATTGTGAAAGTGCATTTCAATGGATTCACTTAATATCATACTGCCTCAGGATCGCGAACGTCTCCTACAAATCTTGTACATGACTCGATGTTGTTTTTGACATGACTAGCATGTCATCCATATATACTTCAACATTTTTGACGATCTCATCTGAGAACATTATAGTAATCAACCTCCGGTAGGTTGTATCGGCATTTTGGAGTCCGCGACATGAATTTGTAGCAGTATAAGCCTTTGTCTGTCACGAAACTAGTATACTCCTGATCTGGTTTGAACATAGCTATCTTGTTGTAACTTGATTGTGCGTCCATAAGCGAGAGCGGTTCATGTCCTGTAGTTGCATCCACTAATTGGTCAATTTTAGGTTAAGGAAAGTTGTCCTTTGGGCAGGCCTTGTTGAGGTTGGTATAGTCTATGCATGTTCTCTATTTAATATTGGGCTTCTTCTTAAGAACGGGGTTGGCGATCCACTTTGGGTAGTATACTTCTTTGATGAATCCATTTTCTTTTAGCTTCTTGACTTCTTCATGTAGAGCTACCTTTCCTAATCTAGAATCCTGTGTTTTTGCCTGGCTGGATAAGCATTGGGATCAATGTTGAGTGCATGGCAGTTGATGGGAAGATCTATCCATACCATGTCTGAATGCGCCCAAGCAAAAACTTCGCTGATTTCTTCAAGATGTCTATTAGTTCGATTCTGGCTTCTAAACCGAGATTCTTCCCTACCTTGATAACTTTTGTGGAGTCTTTAGGATCATTTGTACATCGTCAAGATCATCTACTAACTTCAAATCTCTCCTCACCCTAACCTCGGGTCTATTTCACTTTCTTCTTTCTCCTTGGGTTGAAAGGTGGTAGAGAGTGCTTGTTTTTGGGCTTCTTTGGAGAATTACTGCGCATACATTGAGTTATACTCACTAATGCCAATGATATGCATATACTTTCTCTTTCTTTCCTTACTGTTGTTGTGGTCACAAAATGACCTGTTTCAGCATCAATCTTGGTATCTTGTACCTATGTTGTTCTTAAAACTAGCTTAATTTCTTTTCATTAACATCATCACAATTATTAGAGGAGACAACAAAATAGTTTTGAACAATTTTATTGCTAGGATTGAGGTTTACATTATATAATTCTCTAGCTAACAACTGTTCCCCCTAATTGATCCTATCCCGATAGGGGTATGAAACTTCATAAGCATGTCCTTCTGAGATATAACTGGCCTCAAGTCAATTAGTGTGGGTCTTCCTAAATATGTGTTATATGGTGATGGGTGATAGATGACTAGGAAGCTCGCATAGAAGGATTTATGAAGGGGTGCAGTTCCGACGATGCCAAGTAGGCATGCAAATTTAATGGGAATGGTTGTAGTATTATTGAAGTCGTCGATTGGTTCTGGGTTAGGCTTTAATATTTGAGTTGGAAGTTTCATTTTGTCGAATGAAAATTTTAAGATGACATTCACGGAACTCCCCGAATCAATGAAGACTTTCTTCATGGTGCAGTTTGAGATCTTTACCGTGATAATGAACGGATCCTGATGTCGGAAGACTACTCCTGAATGAAATCAATAATTTATTATTCATTTTATATTGATTGTATATTATTGTTAAATAATATAAATAATAACCAAATCAATCATCCATTAGGAGAACAGTTTAGAAACACATTTTTATGGCCTAGGATTCTTCTAGTGCGCAGTCTATTTTTTTGGCATGGTCCTTCACTTCCAGTCTCTCTTGGTAGGATAAAAACTACTACCATACCCCAACCATTATACAAGGATTCCACTTATTCTACCATTCATCTCCGAAACAATCTACTTGTACTTCAATAATCACTTGTGTTCCTATAATAGCTTGAAGTATAGGAATCCAAATATACAAAGCCTGCACATGCGATTGTGAATATGTAAAATATGTTAAAAAATAGTTTGGATATGTCAAATATCATAAGAGATTAAATTTCAAATCTATTTTCTCTTAAACTCGTCCAACCAATGGTCCTTAATAAGACTAGGAACCATGCTAAAACAAGGCTAGAATGCAACGATATGGGCCTTAAGCATATCAAAATGGTATGAGTTGCCAGCCATTATTCATGAGATCCCATTTTCTAGTGCATAAATTATGTTATTCCTTTACTGAACTATTAAGATAGTAATACCTCAAAATTTTATATCGAACTAAAATAATAATGCTAATAAATAATAATGAATAAATTTGAAATTAAATTGGAGGGTATTGTGATAAAGTTTAATAAAAGGGTAAAATGGTAGTTTATTCAAATAGTTGAATTTGCCGACGAGAGTTATGCCATTGCATACTCTCATCTTTTGGGTCGATACGGAGTATTCATTTGTTTAAATTTGACATCGTATGAGTGAGATATTAAATTTTTAATGGAACGGGTTGAAGTCGTGTGTAGATAACGGGTAGATCTAAGACGAGTTTGAAAATTTGAATTTAAGAGTATAATTACCATTCAGTTTCCCTCCTAAACCAGTTTTAAAACTATGCACATTTTCATTTCTCATTTCTTTTTCATTTTTTATGAAACCCAACAACTCTTTCTTCCACCTCCAATCATCCAAACACACAAACCACATTTCTCAACGAAAATTGATGAGACAAAATGCATTTATTCGTAACGGAGTTCTCTATCATATGTAATAAGAATTGTAGGCTATTACGGAGGTTTGGATTTTTGAAATTTGAGACAGCAAGCGGATTCGGGTTCTTTTGGCTTAATATGGTGAGTGTGGCTTTTCCGATTCTTGTATAATGCTTTGATAATGTTATAAGATGGTTTAGGGCTAACTTAGTGTTAAAATTATGATGAAATCTGAAATTTGAAATTGAAAATACATACTTTGTTTTAAGAAACTTTAAAAAACCCAATTTGACTTCAATTTGAATTAGAAACTTATAGAAACTATAATTTTACGATATGAACATGTTAGGACCTGGAAACATAGTAAATATCGTGTATATATGATATAGAATCACTAAAACAAAGAATGAATTAATTAATTAAAATCTAGATATCAAAATGTATAAAACATAAGGAAATTAACATATTTGAGTTGTGCACCAGTGCACCGAGGGGTGCATACTGATCGACCGATGTACAACCCAATTTGGGTAATTTGGGTAATTAAATTGCCTAGATCGATGTCCGCTACTTCAATCTTCTAAGTGGTGTTCTCTAGCGACTCTACGTTGATGTTTTGACATGTATGGCTTTTGCTGGATGTGTAGTTTGATGATAGAAATGAAGTATAGATGTCAAAGACTTTGCTTTGGAATGATAGGCAAATACTTGAATCATGTATGGACATGTAGCCTGACAATGATAGAGTATGGTCGTAGATTATGTAGTTTGATGAATGAATGGAATATACGGAGCTTGGCGATGATGATGAGATATGAGTATAGTACATATGGCTTTGAATTGCATAGATCAAAGATGTAGTGTATATAGTTTTGGCAAGGAACGAAAACCTTAATGTTGTAACACACGCAACGAGTCCTTGATTCATGGTATTAACGAGCATTCTCCTGTAGAGCAACAAGGCTGGTCTAGGAGAGTTTTGATGTGGACAAAAGTTGACCAGTAGAGCATATGGTGGAACCAAGCATGAGTCCAATACGTGCAATCCTTTATCGCAGGTGGAGAAACAGAATTACATAGATGTGAAATCCTTTACCGTAGGAGGCGAGAACAGATTTGGTATAAGGGATCCTTTATCGTAGGTGTTCAGGACCGGATCAAATTTAGATAATATAATATCATTCTGTAGTGAATGTGTTGGGACCAGAAGGTATTATCCTTTGGGCTTAAATCATATTATAACACTGTCACAGTAGTATGCCTGTATTAGATTGGCTTCACTCATTCAAACGTATATTTGACCCACTTCTATATTTTTCTATCTACATTATTGAAGTTGATGGAGTTTCGAGACAAGATGGACCAGGAGGCGTGGATTTGTGCATACTGGAAATATTAAATATATATAACTGTTGTGTATAATATGTATTTTAAAGACATGATGTTATAGTATGGGGGCTTGATTTAGTTTGTATTATAAGACTTATGTTATGGTATCAGAAATGTAGTTAAACATATATACTGGTGTAATATGATATTTTGTGTGACCATTCGTTGTGAGACTCAGAAAGTTATTAGTTAGTATAGTTTTCTTTTCTTATGCTCTCTTTGTATATCAATATGTATATCTCCCAACAACTCGTCGTTTCGAGACTGCGTTGTGTTGTAATGGGGTTCCGAGAAAGCGGGTTTTTACATTTGGTATCAGAGCATAAATTAAAGGATTAGAAACATATTAAGAGAACGTACTTGTATATTTTATAAAATATATATTGTATAAGAGTTAAATTTAATATTTGTGAATACACCGTAACCTATTTCAGTGTCTGATTATGTAGCTATATAGGCGAGTTACTAATGAATCTCATTTATAGATAACTGAAGCATGAATAATTCAGAGGAAACTGGAACAAGGACCAACGTTGGCAGAGTTAATACCGATGCAAGTGTCAGTACCCGAGTGGATGTCCTTCAGAATCCTAGCGTGATATGCCCCTTTGGTTCCATAGGAATCTCCCACTTAAACTAGTACCACTACTACCTCCATCGAACTAGTTACTGCGACCGATGTTGTGGTTGTTGTTCCTGTAACAATCTTCACCTTTATAGGCCTGAATTTCAATCGAAAACCAAGCCCATTAGAGCACAAATCGTTTGTTTTTATAACCTGTAAATAACACAAGTATATCGAAGTGCAATATATATAAACTCACAGCAGAACTGAAAATATAACATATATTGACAAAGGCTGCTAAGTCGGAATATTATTCCTTGGATATTTAATTGCCTTTTCAGCACCGAGCATGAATAAGAAGACTTCACCATATTCAGTTCCTGTCTTTCTCTAGTAGCTTGTCTTTCTAAACCCAACTATGGGTTACAATGAGGAGGGCGGTCAGAACAACATTCTGATGATTGGAAAATTTCATGCTTTACCTATAGCATTATTTTATGTCGATTGATTTCCATTTAAATGTGATGTCTATTATTCATGACTAATCCGTTAAATCTTATGTGCACATACGATACGATATGCTTAACCGAACCTTCTCCAATGTATTATTATATTTATATATGCCTATAACATATATATCTAACCCTATTTACCCAAAATCCCAATCACTTAATACTTCTTAAATAGGGATGAGGGAGACCCATCGATCATTCACTACCTCAAGTCATCGTAGCGGCCCATTCGCAACGCCAACGCTAGTTAATCGGTTCTAGCTACAGAGACCCATGACTCCTATATATTTCTTTATAATATAATATATAATTTAATTGTCGTAACACTAATGCAACTCAAACATTCATCTAAGGGTTAACTAGTCCACCTCTATCAGACAAACAACAAACAATTAAATAAACCTATAATGTCTTCACGTATCCCATACAGATTCTACACTAGCAGGAAGCAAAATCCGTTAGGACATAACCTGAGTCGTTGCTAACGACCATGCAGGACCGCAGGTGGTCAAAGCCTATATATTAGCCCAACTACTAAATACTGAGACGATAACAACACCGACATAGCCCGCCGACCTCCTATAGCCGAAATCCAGTTTAGACTATCCTAAGTAAGTTAAGCAAAATGCCTCTTTGGTTACTTACCACCTCTTATTGGAATTGAAACAGGCCTCATTTCCTTAAAAGTACTTGGGTCGTTTAATACTTCAAATCCAATACAAACCCTCGGTATATTTCCCCTACCTATCTACAACGCCTATCCCTTCCCCACCGGTCCTATGGTTAGAGATGTCCCATATTAGCAGTAAGTGTACACAACTGCTGGTAGCCTTCAGGTGAAGGGTAGACTTATGTTGTGTAACTCTACCGACCTCGCATCCCAACACACTTAACCAAATGTATTACCCAAAGCCTAAGTGTTGGACTAAGCCCACTAATTCTCGTTTGTCCTAAATGTATAATCGAAGCTATATAATTTCCTACTATGATAATTATGTTGCTTTCTACATATAATTAATAGTATTAATACTTACTTATTCGCTATGTTATTATTCCTAATTTATGTGCTTAAGCTTTGGTTTCATTTTTATGTCTAATAAATGTCTATTACCCATATTAATTGTCCTTAATGTCAAAATCAGACAATCTCTAATCAATCCTCATTTAATTCCTTTAATTTATTTACCAATTTCAAAATCCGTATATTATACCCATTCAATTCCCTCATAAATGCCATATTTATCTCTCTAATTAGTCCCTTATTTAATTCCTTTTTAACTATCATTAATTACCAATTTATTGTCCGTTAAATTTATAATTGATGTCCATAAATCCTAATTCATTAATCATTACGCTTCTAATAACTAATACGTATATAGTCGTAAATTATGTTGTTTATATTTTATTTTTTAAAAGTTAAGCGCGGTTATATGTGTGCATATATTTTTATTATTAATTACTAATTTCTGAACTAGAACATTCCTTTTCATATTTTATTTTATTACAACTATCCTTCTAAAAAGGATTCCTTTTATAACTTTCCATAAATTAACCAAAAATGAGATTTTTGCTTTGTTTGTAATTACAAGAAATTGTTTCTTTCCTTTAATTGAAATAGACAGTATAAATTACGAAGAATAATATCCATACTCTACATATCTCTTTTCCATTTTGGTATATTCCTTGTTAATTCAAGCGTCGCACTTTTATACATATTTTGGAATTGGATAATTTATGGAAATTACATGGAAACCGCCTCAAATAAATTAAAACATAGAAATTTACATTCCGAGGGAAACCTAGTTTACAACCCAATTATAGATCTTGACTAATTTTACAATTTTACTAACATTCTACAAATAAATATTTAGGACTGATTTCAAATTTTCAAATAAGATTATACATACTATTCCTATTCCAGTTACCTATTTAATAGTATGTGTAGGCGATAATCCTATACGTTTGTTTAAGCCAACAATTCGTCAGATCTTATTTTAGGCATAATAATTAAATAAGAATTCAACGAGATTTCAATGTTATAAATAAATTATATAATTTGTCACTCACCTTTTTAAGCTTTCCAAATCTCCAAATCTAAATCCAATCCTTTACATGACTCCTTTTTCCATTCTAATCCAAAAGAATATGTATAACAAGGTATATACGTATTATTAGAAATACAGATCTTGGAAGAGAGTTGAAGTTAAGGGGAATATAGATTGAAATTTACCCTTTTCCGTAGTATTGATTCGCATCTTCTCTTCTTCTCTTTTATTTTCCCCCTTTCTCTAACTTTTGTGTGTATGTATACATAATATTTTATTATTTTTAGAAACGGCAAAGAAGGGAAAATGGTAGAGCTTCGCTACTTGAATCGGAAAATATGAGAAGAGAAGAAGGGTTAGGCCTTTATTAATAGGCGAACGAATCAATCGTAACCGTTAGATTAAAATAATTAAATCTGAGTCGTTGGCCAGGATTCAAACCCTAGCCGTCATGCTCTAACCGATCGACTGCACCCCTATAGACGATCGACCGCTTACGATCGACTAGCCCATAGTGGGGGCCAACCGGTGTTGTCCCGAGTATTAATGGTATTTATTAATATATTTTTTATCATTTTCTCTCTTGAATCTTCTAACGCTAATTTTTTTTATTTGAGCTCCGATAGCAAAACTCCAAATACGAAAGTTTCTCAGAAAATTGCAATGAATGCAATGGTACAAGTTTTGTAATCAAATTCCAAAGTTTGCTCAAATTCAATTTTTGAAGCCTTGTGAATTATCGTTAACTTTACGGGGTGTTACATTCTCCTCACTTAAAAGATTTCTGCCCCAAAATTTCTCAAGGGTTGATTCATATAACATGGCGCACAACGAATCTAAACTAACAAACCAATTAGTATACAATCATTTTTGCAGCCAAACGTGTAAAGTGCATGGTGTATCATGACATATAAGTCATGTATGCAGAATGATTCTAAATCGGTGCCACTATACGAATGCACTTTTTTAAAAATATTTTGAAAATATGATGCAAACAACCTAAATATACTGGTAGTTCTATACGTATGCAAGTTTTCAAAAATCTTTTTTCACACAATAATTTCCATACTCCTATGAATAGGAGTATGGCTCAACCAATTTTGTTTCTAATCCATACCATCCAAAACCTAGCACACGATTTTTAACATCTAAAGATTTTGAAAATTCAGTTTCTTAGTTTATACTCCTATGTCGGAAAAGGAATTTAGATGGAAAATTTTACAATTCCACCCTTCTTTTGGATATCTATTCCATTGCAACTTAGAACCTTCTCTTTTGCTTACAAAATGTTCCTAACTTTTCCAAGTACAATTTGCATAAGGAGGTTTATTTTTGGATGTTAAAGCGTAATTATCCCAAGCGTAAGTTTCATTTCACTATCAATCGGATATGGAATTAGAAATTCCAAAGCAAAAACAGTAATTTCCCTTGTTATTATCTATGTTTAGTATACTATCAACCTAGTCGGACGGTAAAATTCATACTCAGTAACACATCAGTGCTCCTTACGCTAGTATATGGCATTTAAAAATCAGAAATTTTCTCATTTCAAAAGAAAATTTAAAACACAATTTCCAAAAGAATTTCCAACTTGCAAAACAGTTTAAAGAATTGAATTCCCAAAAGCATTTAAACACCATATTAACTTTTTTTAAGTACTTGAACAAAATCTTTCTAAACATTTGAACTTATCTTTTCAAAACTTAAACTAACTTTTCCAAATTACTCAAAATTCTTTTATACAAAATTTATCCACGTTTTGTTTTCTAAAACGTTCCACCACTTTTAAAATTACTTCTAAAACATTTCCAAAACTATTTATCAAACAATCATTAAATTCCCAAACCCCTTTTTGAAAATATTTTATATCACTTCTAAATATGCCACCATTATTTCATAATTTTCAAACACCTCGAAACCAACTTTTCAAAAGCATTTAAACAAAAATTCTCAAAACTTTCGAACACAGTTTTGCTAAACATCCGCCGCTCTATCTTTAAAACAAATCAAGCCACAACTTTATGTAATTAGACTTAGTCAATGGGTTAATGCATATGGTTAACCCTAGTATTGTGTGGTTAATCCTTGATTTGTGAAACCTTTTTATTTTTACTCTGATGAATTACCTACAAACATATTTATAAATTTTAGCCTTTAACGCACAGGGATAGTGACTCGTGAGTCTGCAATAACATTTCACTATCCTTTGTTTTTTAATTTTTTTTTCCAAATTTATAAAGTTTTAGGATCTAAGTATTTTTTTCTAGTTGCTAACTTAATTTCCTAATTTATTTTATAAACTTCCAGTCTTACCTACAATTTTTATCGCTAGTTAAGTTCCTAATGAGATTTCCTTATTTACACGGTTTTCCAATATATTTATATTTATATAGTGGTCTATTCCCATCCATTTAATCAATACAGTGATAAACTGGAACATATCTCATACCATATCGTACGCTTTTCCAATAGCCTAAGGGAAACAACTAGCGACTACAACCCAAAAATCCAAAAATATTTTGGTTGGAAACCGCCATGCATCATCAACTTGTGTTAATGATGTTGTGGCCCTAACACTCCTTACTAAGTTAAGATGGAAATTCCTAATATGCCATTCAGCTATCACCCACCTTCCTTAACTCTCCTTCTTGGCTTCTAATAGATCCAGTCCATATGTTACTTCATTTGTCGTATCCAATTGATAGTTGTGCATTCCCATAATGAAGTGGGTAAGGAATACAACTATGCACATTTAGACCCATCATCGAAAAATTGGTTTGAAGGAATAACTCCTATCACCTATCTCACCTTCATTAACCTTAAGTAAATTCACATCCTTTATGTGTGTGCCATTTTATTACTGTCTTCTCCAACCAAACTACTATCTTCTCCTAATCAATCTCGAATAAAATGTTCCTAAATTGGTACCAATATCCCTTATATAAGAGGATTCCTTGTTGCTACCCTATGAACATTTGTAGCTACTTTATTCATAGCGTAAACCTTCATCACGCCTTTTGTAGGCAGTCATCCCAATCTACTTGATATCAAAAATTGGTTCGGGTTTCACTTTTCTCTACAAAACTAAAACTTCCTAATCATGTAGTACCTAATCCAAAACCTTTATTTTTAAAAATATAAACTTAGAAATGTTTTTATCAATTTTGAAAATTACTTGATTCCAAAACGGAACCATGAAAAATTTCTCTTTTCTAACTGATTTTGCCTTTTTAAGGAATTTCCACAACAAATATTTACTTCTTTTAAAAGTAGGATTTTTAACTCAAAACACTTACCACATTTAAGCCAATTGTCGTACCAAACCATATCTTTTTCCAAAAACATATTCTATAGCTTTTAACTTATTTAAAGTGGAGTAGACAAGGATAACTTCCATCTTATTATTTTCTTACTACTTATGCTATTTCTACTTCTACCTTTTGCGGAGATTTTAATAGCACATGAGAAGGAATTTAAAAGATACGAGTAATTGCAACATCTATCTAAGCATCTATCTAAATTTATGTACAATTACTGCATATACATGGAATTCATCCATTCTTCCTACCCTATTCCTATTGTTTTTCTCCTATATTATTTCTAACTAGATTACTAATCCTATTTTATATATGAATTCCTAATGTTATTTCTATCTAAATTATCGAGTGTTCTTACCCTTCTATTCCCTATACCTCATTTGAATCAAGTACCATTTCCATTTATCCACCACTTAAAAATAATTTTAAATGGAACATTCAAGTTTACAAAAATAGATAGAATCACCGAGCCAAATCTACGCTTTATTTTCTATTTATTTCAAAATCAAAAAATATCTTTATCAAAAATCTTTAAATCCAAACTTTTTGACTCAATCAATTTTAAACTAAGAATTTCAAAAATGAAAAACCCTTCAAACCATTTCGAGTTATATTCAAAAACCTTTTTTCAAATTCTTTCACATGGGGTTGGACGTAGAAATGGACTTTAATTGTCCTTCCTTTTGGACATTCCTTCTTCCTACTTCTTCTTAACTCTTCTTCGTCCAAAATTCAGCTTATCTTCTTGTGGTAATTAGTGTACACCTTCTTGCTGGAACTTTCTCCACTCCTTCTTCACATCTTGTTTCTGGATACTTGCAACATATAGTTTCTAACTTCCCATTTATCTAGATGTAATGTATGTCTTCAGTCGGCAATCGATCAAAATCCACAATCAAAAGGCAGCCTAGGTTCAACAAAGGAGTCATGTACCATCCAACTTCCGGGGTGCTTCTTAATGTTGCGGTCATGCTCTTCTAGGTCCACTCCATACGATACGACCTCCGCTCCATGTGGTAATCGGGGTAGGAGTAAAATTTAACTCAATTTATTTTTCCAACTCATAGTCGCCTCGCTCATCCTTTTGGAATTTGGTTGCAACTAATTCTATAGTCGGAGTTGATAGAGTTACGCATATAATTTATACAACTATAGGTAAAAATATAGATACGTTCTCTCAACGGATCATAATTCCATTGATCGACTAACCTAGGCTCTGATACCAAATATAACAACCTGCACTTTAATTGGGCTTGAATTTCGACTAAATCGAAATCCAAGTCCACTAGGACATGGATCGTTGGTTTTAGTAACCTATAAATAATACAAATGTATTAAAGTGCGATAAATATAAACTCATAGCGGAATTGAAAAATATAATACAACATATGTATTGTCTAAGGCTTCTACCTCAGAATATTATTCCTTGGATATTTAATTGCCTTGTCAACGCCGAGCATGAATAAGAAGACTTCACCATCTGCAGTTCCCATCTTGCTCCAGTAGCCTGTCCTTCTAAACCTAACCTGCGGGATGTTATAAGGAGGGGGTTAGAACAACGTTCTAGTGATGGACAAATTACATACTTTACCCATAGCAACAATTTATGCCGATTGATTTCCAATTATATGTTATGTCTATTATTCATGGCTAATATGTTAAATCGTATATGCATATACGATATGCTTAAACTAACCTTCTCTAATGTATCATTATATTTATACATATGCTTATAACATATATATCTAACTTTATTTACCCAAAACCCCAACAACTTAATACTTCTTAAATATTGAGAGGCAGACCCATCGATCATTTACCACCTCAAGTCCCCGAAGCAGGCCATTCGCAACATCAACACAAGTTAATCGGTTCTAGCTGTAGAGACCAATGGCTCCTATATATGGTGTTATAATATAATATATAATTTAATTTCGTACCACTAACACAACTCAATGACTTGTCTAAGGGTTAACTAGCCCACCTCTGCCAAATAAATAGCAAACAAAAAATTAAATAAAAGTTTGAGGTCTTTACGTATCTCATACAGATTCTACACTAGTAGGAAGCAAAATTCGTTAAGCTAAAACTCGAGTCTTTGCTAACGACTGGGCGGGACCGTTGGTGGTCAAAGCCTATATGCTAGTCTTATTACCAAATATCGGGTCGACAATAACACTGGCATTGCCCACCGACCTTCTCCAGCCGATATCCCATTAAGACTAACCTAAGTAAGTCAAGGAAAAAATTACTTGGGGCGTTTAATACTTCAAATCCAAGGCGAACCCTTAGTATATTTCCCCCTACCTATTTGCAATGCATATCCCTTCCCCATAGGTCCTATGCTTAGAGGTGTCCTACGTCAGTAGTAAGTGTATACAACTACTATTAGCCTTTAGGTGAAGTGCAGACTTCTGTTGTGTAACCCTACTAACCTTGCATTCCAACACATTAAACCAAACCTATCACCCAAAGCCTAAGTGTTGGTCTAAGCCTATTAGTTCACGCTTTTCCTAAATGTATAATTGAAGCTATATAATGTACTACCATGAAAATTATATTGCTTGCTACGTATAATTAATTGTATTAATGCATACTTATTCGTTACGTTATTATTCCTAAGTTATGTGCTTAGGCTTTGGTTTACTTTTTCTATCTAATAAATGTCTATTACTCATGTTAATTGTCATTGATGTCAAAATTAGACAATCTCTAATCAACCTTCATTTAATTTATTTAATCTATTTACCAATTTCAAAATCTATATATTATACGTATTTAATTTCCTCATAAATGCCATATTTATCTCTCTAATTAGTCCTTTATTTTATTCCTTTTTAAATCTCATATTAATAATTTATTGCCCCTAAATCCATAATTAACGTCCATAAATCCTAATTCGTTAATTATTACGCTTTTAAGAACTAATATTGTATAGTCATAAATTATGCTATATATATATATATTCGAACGTTAAGCGCGGTTATATGTGTATATTTATTTTTATTTCTAATTATTAATTTCTAAACTAGAACATTCCTTTCCACATTTTAATTTATTAGAGATATCCTTCAGAAAAGAATTACCGTTATAAATTTCCATAAATTAACCAATAGCGAGATCTTTGCTTTGTTTTCAATTACAAGAAATTATTTCTTTCCTTTTATTGAAATAGACAGTGTAAACTATGGAGAATAATATTCATACTTTATACATCTCTTTCCCTTTTTGGTATAATCCTTGTTAATTCAAACGCTGCACTTTTATACATATTTTGGAATTGGATAAATTATGGAAATTGCATGGAAACCGACCTAAATAAATCAAAACATAGAAATTCACATTCCAATGGAAACCTAATTTACAACCCAACTATGGATTTGGAATAATTTTACAACTTTACTAACATTCTACAAATAAATATTTGTGACTGATTTCAAATTTTCAAGTCAGGTTGTACATACTATTTCTATTTCAATTACCTATTTTATTGAATGTGTAGGCGATAATCCTATACGTTTGTTTAAGCCTACAATTCATCAGATCTAATTTTAGGCATAATAATTAAATAAGAATTTAATGAGATAAATTTCAATGTTATAAATAAATTATATAATTTCCCACTCATCTTTTTAAGCTTTCCAAATCTCAAGATCTGAATCCAATCCTTTACTTCACACCTTTTTCCATTCTAGTCCAAAATAATATGTATAACAAGGTATATACATATTATTAGAAATATAGATCTGAGTAGAGATTAGAGGTTAAGGGGAATATAGATTGAATTTTACCTTTTTCCAAAGTATTGATTCGCATCTTCTCTTTTTCTCTTTTATTTTCCGCCCTTCTCCGATTTTCTTTTGTGTGTGTGTATATATAATATTTTATAATTTTTAGAAATAGTGGAGAAGGGAAAATGGAGAGCTTCGTTGCTTGAATCTGAAAATGTGAGAAGAGAAGTGAATAGTTAGGCTTTGATTTATAAGCGCACGAATCAGTTGTAACCGTTAGATTAAAATAATTAAATCTGGGCTGTTGGCCAAGATTCAAACCCTATTCGTCATGCATTGACTGGTTGACCGCACCCCTATAGGCGGTCGACCGCTAACGGTCGATTGGCCCATAGTGGGGGTCGATAAGTGAGGTCCCAAATATTAATGGTATTTATTACTATATTTATTTTTTAGTTATTTTCGCTCTCGAAACTTCAAATGGTAAAAATTTTGTTTTTGCTTCGATTGTGAAACTCCAAATATGAAAGTGCTCTACAAATCACCACAAACAAAATGGTGCAATATTCATGACCAAATTCCAACATTTGCTCAAATTCCATTTTTGAAGCTTTATTAATTATAGTAATTTTACGAGGTGTTACAGTTCCATTCCCAAATGTAGACTTCTTAAAAATCTGCAAAGATTTTGCAAACTTAAGAGGGAAGACTTATACTAGGATAGAATCAGATGCAACGACTAAGACATTGCTAATGAACCGTGAGAAGATATTTGGTTTATTGAGATTAACTTATTCGACTAAGTGGCAATTAGTAGTTTGGCATTTATAGGTAGAGGCAACAAATTGGTGGTAGATTATAATAGTTGAGTTGGAGTAGAATACCATTACATGGGAAATCTTTAGATGGAAGTTTGAGATGAAATTCTTAAATGGGGCTAAGAAGGGAATGTTATTGGACGAGTTTATTCAGCTTAAGTAGAAGGATAAATACGCAAGAGAAGAAAGCTATGGAATTTGTCGAGGAATTGAGTTCACCATAGAAGGACTAACTTTGAATCACATACTGTTGATGCCAAAAATGGATCAACATCCAAAGAAACACTGTATGGAACTCGTGAGACCTAGATCTAGCAGATAATAGAAAAATAACTAAAAAAGAACAGCAAGACACAACATTTTTTATAGTGGTCCGACAATCTCTGGCCTACGTCCACTTTGTATTTTTATTGATCGTTGATTATGGAGAATTAGAGTCACTAGTCCATGAGTTTATGTAAAACCCTTAATTTTTAGTTTACATAATTCAGGACATTTAATTAGATAGATTAAATAGAATAATGTATATAATTAGGGAGAATGAGATTTGGTTAATTAGTGTGGCCGTGAGCATAATAAACTAAGTAAGGTGGTTTTAAAATTTTGACCTAAAGGGGAATGAGTGAGAGGGGTAACTTAGGAATATACTAAACCCTTACCTTAAACCTTCTCCCCTAATTTTCTATCATTCATAAAATAATCAAAAGGAGATATCAAGGTCGGCCATTAAATCATTCTAAGGAGGACGAAATTAAGGGATTCAAAGGGAAGCAAGCTTAGGAAATCAAAGCTAGACCAAATCTCAACTCCAACCATTAATCTAAGGTGAATAATAACACTTATCATCTCGAATTCTTTGTTTTGGTTCGGTCATGTGTAATACCCCAATCTTAAGTGTTTGATTGGTCAAGTTAAGATCTAATAATCATTGTTTGGATAGAATAATGGTTAATGGGAAATTTTGGAATTTATTAGGAATGGTTTAATTCAGTTTTGGGGTTACATATGAAGTTTTTATCCTCCAAATGATTTGAAATTTTGATACGTGAAGGAGAATATTATTTTGAAGATGGGTTTTTAATTTCATAATTTTCCAAATTATAGAGATTATTTTATGAATTTATTATTGAGGAAATGGCTTAATTACGGGTTTTAATCATTTTAAATAATTAAATGAGGTTTTGGGCTCTGAAATTTTATATGATGTAGAGAAAGGTATTCTTTAATTTATGTGAATTTTTGGGATTTTTCCAATGTAATTTTGAATGACGAAGAATTATTTATGCTAGAATAAGCATATAAAAGTTTAATTAATTATGGTAATTAGTTAATTATTTGAAATAATGGTTTGGATCTTGGAAATAAGGTGCGGTAGTTTTTCAATAAAGAAAATTAATAAACTTTTGCTAGCCAATAAGGTTCTGATAAATTATAGAGGTTTGGTGAACAGTAATATCTTTTTATAGAAATTTGGCACTTTTTAAGTTGTTTACAGTTTTACCATGTAGATATTGGCTATGTCGTGTCATATCTCCTCATCTCAGTGTCATAGACGTGGAACAAAACGCTGCCATATGTTGTCAATGAGTTTGTCATGCAGCAGATGGGTTTTGAGCCTTGTCGAAGCTAATGCAACAAAGAGAAAAAGGTATAGGCCTCGACATGGCGATGTTGATGTTTATACTCGACAACCTTTATAACATTGAAGTCGCACTATTTTATAAGTGACTCCGAGCTTTGGGCCTCGAAGTCCTAGATGGTCATTGAGCCTACTCCATTCCACTTTTGACTTGTCATTGAATTACCCTATGCCGATTTTAACCAGTCTTCGAGTTTCTTATAGGCGGATAGCTTATGTATCATGAGGAACGATGACTTCATTGTCATCGCGGCTCATGATGCCGCTTGTTTTAGTCATCGAGTCTTAAAATAGGTAGAGAGCCTTATGCTTTTACATTGACATGGTATAAATGTCAATGTTAATGCATATCGAGCTTATAAACGGCGGAGAGCCATTTGTTGCATGATTTTAACTTCAAACCATAGGAACACTAAGGTATGTCTTCATGAGTTTGACATGAAATCATTTTGGGGTTACCAATGTATGCCACCGTGATATTTAAATAACTAAAGGGAAATAACTTAATTGGGGACACCAATAGTAATAAATCATACATGTGGATATCATGGATTAATGTTGAACATGTGGGTAGCATGGAGTAAAGTTAAGCATGTGGGTAACATGGGATAAATAGAAACTAAGTGATTGTTTCATAGTCATCCTAGGAAAAAGTACGGGATGTATGATGGATAGTCTACATTATGCTGGAGATGGATAGTCTCTAATTGGTTAAGGGTTTATATTCATCCTAGGAAAACTATGAGATGTGAGATGGATAGTCCACATCAGTTTAAATGATAAAATATGAGATGGATAGTCCATATTAGTCCAAGTAAAATAAAATGTGGGACGTGTAGTCCACATAAATATAAGACAGGTAGTTAAAAAGAACTTAGATGGGTAGTCTAATAAATGAAGGATGGGTAATCTGGTACATATAACATGTTTATCCACTATCATACTATTCTATTATAACCAATGTGGATGCAGGAGCATAATATATGGTTAAGGTGTTTAATTGGGTACTAGTGAGGGGAAACCCATTTCGCATAGCGGCATGGTCTCACTAGATATCTATTAGTTTGAGATGATAGATTATTATTCACACCGGACTTTTTGTCTGGCCCGAAGTTTTTATTTTCCCCTTAAATTCTCTGGTACTCATTTGAGTAGGTTGAGAGTAAGGGCTTTTTAGGTTCCCTTTAGACGAATAAGCTTCCGGTGACATGTAGGAGATGCTAGTAGGAGCTATATATCTATTTTCCATCGTGTTTTAATTCTGCTTTTGTGTTGTGATGGTAAGTTGTATTAAATTCCAGATATTTGACTATGATCAACCAAGATGGCATCTTCATATGTCACTCTTGGAATATGTTGTAAAAATATATTTTCTCTTAACGTGGTTTGTGAATTAGGATTTCGTAATGAAACTGAAATATTATCGTGAAATGAGATGAGAAAATTTATTTTAAAAATTGTGTTGAATTTCTTTATTCATGTGTTTCTGGTATTATCAAAATGATGAACATAACTGCATTTTGTCATCGGATCGTAGCACTTAGTTTCGAGCCTCAAAATAGGGGATGTTATAGTTTGGCATCAAATCTAGGATTATGTAAACTCAAAAGGATATAAACCTAAAATTATTTTGAAAACATAAACCAATGAATCAAAGAGTAAGATTAGGGTTAGGATAACGCAATAATAACGTACTTGTATTTTACTATATATAGGTAGGTATTCCCCTCTCTCTTAGACCGTTCTTCTGTATCTTACTAAGACTTGTATGCAGATTTAAGAGAAAGAAAGGTATGGAAGTAGGAATCGGAAAAGTGAATCTTGGTAGAGGAAGCACCACAACTAACAAAAATGCTCGACCAATTACTAGGAGAAACAAGGGTCGACAGGCAAATGCTAATCAAAATGCAAATGCCAACATAGGTGCCAGAACCCCACTAGTAGATATAGGGACGATGTATCTGTTCTTCGTTAACTTGATGCAAGCTGGAGCAGCTGTAGGAGTAATTAGAGGGCGGGAGGAGCAAATCCTATGATGCCAATTGGCAATAACTATGTTAAGCCGAGTCGAGATTATACCAGTTTGGGTGGGTAGCCTTTTTTGGGGATGGAAGATGCTGTAGACGTGGAAATTTGGCTTTTGCATCTTGAGAGAATTTTTGCTGATCTTGGTTTGGACGATAAGTAGAAGAGAAGATTGGTTTCAAGGCAATTACAAGGTATAGCATTGTTCTGGTGGAATGGAGTTACCTTGGGTGTGCCAGAGGAAGACTTAACTTGGGCAGATTTCCAAAGGATATTCAAGGAGAGATGTTTTCCGAGGTAGCTAAGTCTGCTTTGCTCAGGAAATTTATGGATTTGGAACAGGAGGAGATGTCAATGTTGGAGTATTCTGCAAAGTTTGATGAGCTATCCAAGTATAGATATGCCACTGTGGACACTATCATTAAGAGGAACCAGAAGTTTACCAAGGGGTTAAGGCTGGAAATCACTAGGGCAACCATGCCACATCGCCGAGATCCATTAAATGTAGTAGTGGATATGGGGATTAGAAACGAAGAAATACTTTCTACCTTCGGGAAGGAGAAGTCAACGAAGACTCGGGAATCCCAGAATAAAAAAATTCTTTAAGAAGATGTGTGCTCAAAATGGAGGAGCAGCCAAAAAGGGGAAGGCGGATATTATCTTTTATAAGTGGGATAAGAAAGGGCATTATGCTAATGAGTGTTGCTCGAGTGATGAAAAGGTGGTTGTAGGGAAGCAAAATGTGAAGTACTTTAACTGCAACCAAGCGGGGCATTACAAGTACAAGTGTCCAGAAGTAGCCAAGGCTGAGAAGGGTAAAGTCTATGCTTTGGAACCATTACCCTCTAGATCAACAGCAGTTGAGAAGGAAAAATCTATGATGGAAGGTACGTTTTTGATCTATAGTATGCCAGTTAGGATACTATTTGATACTGATGTGTCGCATTCATTTATACTTCCTTAAGGGTTGTGAATCCAATAGGAGGGTATGCTACTCTGGGTATGAGATGTGACCGATTAGAACTTGATTTGTTAGGTCATAAGTTTGAATGCAATTTGTATGTCTTTGATTTCATAGGCTTCGGGATCATATTGAGTATGGATTTGTATATGATGCTAGGATATTTTGCCTAGACAGGAAAATATCATTATTACATCATAGTAGCAGTGACCGAATAGTATTCAGTCAAGAATTTGAGTCTACGAAAGATTGAAGCTTTTAATAGTTGGAAGGGACCCGAGACAATGACTAAGATAAGAAGTTTTCTTGGATTAGCTAGATATTACCAGAGATTTATTAGGGAAATTCACTGATAGCAGCACCCTTGACTAAGCTAACCAGAAAGGATGTTAAGAATGTTTGGTTCGACAGATGTGAGGAAGCATTCCTTATGTTAAAACATTTATTAACCGATGCACTCGTGCTAATTGTTCTAGGCAGTAATCAAGGGTTAGTAGTGTATACCAATGCATGTGGGACTGGATTAGGAGCTGTGTTGATGTAGAAGGGTAAGGTAATTACCTACGCTTCTCGACAGTTCAGACTACATGAAGTAAGATATCCGACCTATGATTTAGAGTTGGCAGCGGTGATATTCGCATTGAAAGTGTGGAGACATTATTTTTTGGGATAAAGATTTGAGTTGTACACGGATCATAAGTCTTTAAGGTATTTATTCTCTTAAAAGGAGTTGAATATGAGACAGCAGAGGTGGTTGGAGTTTTTAGCAGCTTATGATTTTGGTATAGAGTATACACCGGGGAAAAATAATAAAGTAGCGGATGTTCTTAGCAAAAAACATCAGAATGTGGTGTTAACTATGTTTAAAGAATGGAAGGATCTTGAGGCATTGACTACGTCTAATGTGCAATTAAGATCGACTGCTAGTTGCAGTCAGAGTACTACCAAGATATCATGTTTGGAAGTTCGACCAGTTTTGATCAAAAGGATTACTTCTAAGTAGAAGGATGATCCATTTTTGGCCGAGAAGATTAGAAGACTTGAGATTGGAACTGAGATTGATGATTTGAGAGATTTTATCCTTGACCATAAGGAATGATTGAGAAAGAAGGGATGGTTGTGTGTTCCGAATGTTAGGACCTTAAAGGTAGAAGTTCTTAGGGAATGTCATCGATTGAACTTTGTGATTTATCTTAGAGGAACCAAGATATATCAGGATATGAAGAGAAGTTTCTTCTGGGAAGGAATGAAGAGGGATGTTGGCTTATGGGTAAAGCAATGTTCGAATTGCCAGCAAGTAAAAGCCGACTATCAGAATCCGAGTGGGTTGCTTCAGCCTTTAAATATACCAGTTTGGAAATGGGATTCGATATCCATGGACTTTATTAACGGGTTGCCAGGGTCGAATCGAGGAAATGAGAGTATATGGGTCATACTGGACAGGTTGACCAAAAGCGCCCATTCCATTCTCGTTAAGTCAACCAAGACGGTACCTATTTTGGCTAAGTTATTTGTGAAGAACATAGTTAGACTGCATGGGATTCCTAGTAGTATAGTTAGTAACAGAGATACATTGTTTACTAGTTCTCGGTTGGAGATAAGGTTTTTATTAAAGTTTCATCGATGAAGGGTGTGGTATGTTTTGGAAAGTAAGGGAAACTTAGCACCGAGATATGTTGGATTGTTCCTAGTTATAGACAGAATCAGAAAGCTCGCATATCGAGTAAAGTTACCGAGCAATTTGGCAGGTGTCCATAACATTTTTCATGTTTCTTATCTTCGAAATTATGTGCATGATCTAGAGACTACTATCACTCCTATTGCATTGGAAGATTTAGTAGTAGAACTGGATCTAAATTTTGTAAGGCAACAAGTTCAGGTTGCAGCGATAGATGAGAAGAAGTTAAGGAACAAGACAGTCAAGTTGGTGAAAGTCAGTGGAGCGACAAAGAGAAAGACTGTACTTGGGAGACAGGGGAAAAGAATAGTGATACTTATCCTGAGCTATTGTGAGGGTATATTTTATATTTGTTGTATATAGATTTTATGGCTAGTAGTATATAATAACTTTGGTTGCATGTTTGTTATGCTTATTTTGTAGTCCTTACTGAATTTCAGGAACGAAATTCTTTAAAGGGGAGCCTGTAACACCCCTAATTTTAGTTAACATTATTAAGACATTTAATTGGATGGATTACATAAAATAATGTATATAATTAAGGAGAATGAGATTTGGTTAACTAGTGTGGTCGTACCAAAATTAATGAACTAAGTAAGATTGTTTTAAAATTTTGACCTAAAGAAGAATGAATGAGGGGGCAACTTAGGAATATACTAAACCCTTACCTTAAACCCTCTCCCATCATTCAATTCTCATTTTCTATCATTCATAAAATAATCAAAAGGAGATATCAAGGCCGACCATTAAATTAGTGTAAGGAGGACTAAATTTAGGGATTTAAATGGAAGTAAGCTTAGGAAATCAAAGCTAGACCAAACCTCAATTCCAACCATTAATCCAAGGTGAATAATAACACTTATCATCTCTTAAATCTTTATTTTGATTCGGTCATGGGAAATACCCGAATCTTATGTGTTTGATTGGTCATGTTATGATCTAATAATCATTGTTTGGATAGAATAATGTTAAATGGGAATTTTTGGAATTTATTAGAAATGGTTTAATTCGGTTTCGGGGTTAAATCCAAAGTTTTTATCCTCCAAATGATTTGAAATTATGATAGATTAAGGAAAACATTATTTTGAAGATGGGTTTTTAATTTCATAATTTTTTGAATTATAGAGATTATTTTATGAATTTCTTATGGACGAAATGGCTTAATTATGAGTTTTAATCATTTTAGATAATTAAATGAGGTTTTGGGCTCCTAAATTTTATACGATGTACAAAAAGGTATTCTCTAATTTCTATGAATTTTTGGTATTTTTCCCGTGAAATTTTGAATCATGAAGAATTATTTATGCAAGAATAAGCATATAAAAATTTAATTAATTATGGTTATTAGTTAATTATTTGAATATGTTTTCGATCTTGGAATTGGGTGCGATAATGTTTCAGTAAAGAAAATTGATTAAGTTTTGCTAGCTAATAAGCTTTTGACAAATTATAAAGGTTTAGTGAAAAGTAATATTTTTTATAGTAGTTTGGCAGTTTTGAAGTTAATTACAGTTTTACCATGTCGATATTGGCTATGTCGAGCCATATCTCCTCATCCTAGTGTCATCGACACTGGACAAAACAATGTTACATGATGCCAACGAGTTCGGCATGCAGTATATTTATTTTGAGCCTCGTCAAGGCCAAAGTAATAAAGAGAAAAGGGATAGGCATCGACATGACGATGCCGATGTTTATACTCGCAAACCTTATAACATTGATGTCGCACTGTTTTATAGGTGACTCCGAGCTTTCGACCTCGAAGACCCAGATGGTCATTGAGTCTACCCCGTGCCACTTTCAAGTTGTTATCAAGCCTAGCTAGGCCGCTTTTGACTTGTCATCGAGTTTACCCTATGCTGATTTTAAGTCGTCTTCGACTTATAGGTGGATAACCTATGTATCATGAGGATCGATGACTTCATTATTATCGAGGCTCATGATGCCGCATGTTTTAGTCGTCAAGTCTTAAAATAGGCGGAGAGCCATATGCTTTTACATCGACATGGTATATATGTCGACGTTAATACATATCGAGCTTATAAACGGCGGAAAGCCATTTGTTGCGTGATTTTAACTTCGAACCTTAGGGACACTAAGGTATATCTTGATGAGTTTGACATGAAATTTTTTAGGGGTTACCAGTGTATGTCACCATGAAATTCAAATAATTAAGGGGAAATAACTTAATTGAGAACACCAATAGAAATAAGTTATACATGTGGATAACATTGATTAATGTTGAACATGTGGTTATCATGGAGTAAAGTTAAACATGTGGGCAACATGGGATAAATGGAATCATGTGGATAACATGAATTAAATGGCCAAGTGATGGGTTCATAGTCATCTTAGGAAAACTACAGGATGTATGATGGATAGTCTGCATCATGTCGAAGATGGATAGTCCCTAATTGGTTAATTTAAGTCCTAGGAAAACCATGAGATGTGATATGGATAGTCTGCATTAGTTTAAATTATAAAATGTGAGATGGATAGTCCAATTAAACATTTAAACTAATGTGGACTATCCATATCATATCTCATGGCTTCCTAGGACTTAAATTAACCAATTAGGGTAATATGGTTAAGATGGTTAAGATGTTTAATTGGGTAATAGTGAGAGGAAACCCATTCCACACAACAGCATGGCTCACTAGATATCTTTCGGTTTGAGATGGTAGATTATTATTCACACCAGACTTTTTGTCAAACCCAAAGTTTTTGTTTTCCCCATATACTCTCGGGTACTCATTTGAGTAGGTTGAGAGTAAGGTCTTTTCAGATTTCCTTTAGACGAATAAACTTCCGAAGACATGCAGGATATATATCAGATATAATTTTCCACCGTGTTTTGATTCTTCTTTTGTGTTATAATGGCAAGTTGTATTAAATGCCAGATATTTGACTCTAATCATCCAAGGGGGCATCTTTATATGTCGCTCTTGGAATATGTTGTAAAATTATATTTTCTCTGAATGTGGTTTGCGAATTGGGATTATGTAATGAAATTGAAATCTTATTGTGACATGAGATGGTAAAATTTATCTTAAAATTTTTGTTGAATTTCCATATTCATGTGATTCTGGTATTATCAAAATGATTAACATAGCCCCAATTTGTCACCAGAATTTAATAACTATGGATGACTACAGCATCCATAGCACTATTGGGCCTCAAAATGAGGGATTTACAGTTTAACAGGTCCTTCTCCTTAGAACTGCCAACGATAGCTTCCTAGGTAACTATTGAATGAGGAAGATAAGAAATGATGAAGAAGTAGAGTGAAGATCAACCAAGATCCTTCTTTAGTTGCAGTAGGGTTGATATTTATAGAGAAATAGGTATATAGGATCAAGAGCCCGCTTGCACTAAAGTCCAGAGGCAAGCCCATTAACGTACAAGTAAATAGATGGAGCCCAGAGGCCATGGTAACCTTTCAATACCGAGTAGTTTTGACTTGTGCAAAGTGGACTCGTTCACTTGTTCCATTCTTCTACCTCCTTTTTGGTATATTTCAAGCTCTTTTTCGTAACTGCTTAACTGATTTTGATGGTTCTCCCGATAACACTTGAACTATTCTACTTTCTTTGCTTTTTTTTCTCATCAATCCTGAGAATTGCTCATCAAAACTCTAAGGAAAGCACTTATCTACGAGTGGTTGAGGTAGACTATGGAGTGTCTGAAGTTCATGTGACCTAAATAGATGAAAAGGACCTCTCGGTATCGGGAGAAAACCTATCTATATCGAGTGGTTGACTTGGTCTCAAATTCATGTGGAACTTCTTTTGTTCCATTCTTCTGTCCTTTTAATGTTGTTTCCATGTTCTCAAGTTGTTTTACCTTCATCTTGTCCTTTTACTTCTGGTTGAATTCTACTTGGTTAAAAACACTATTAACACTTGCCCCCAGAGTATGCTTTCATTGAAAACAAAGTGTGCTCTAGATCAAGACAAATTCTAGATTGTTATCTTTTGAATTCTAGATGATATTCGAGTACTTCTTGGAAGCATTGCTTTCATTTGGTTAATATTCTTTCGACTGCTCTGCACAGTTAGAATTCCATTCTTCATGCTAAGGACTAGATCTACGTTGTGGAGATCAAGTCTATGCTCTAGACAAGTGCTCTTTCTCTCTGTTGTGCATTCTACAAGATTTCGAGGTGAAAAAGACCTCTCGGTACGGAGACATTTTGTCTCCCTTGTATTCTTACTTAAGTTCTTTGGGTCTTAGAAAATTTTCATGCTTCCATTCAACTCGTGCCCTATTTTCTTCCATTTGCCAATCGCTCTTAGCCTCGAATCCTTCTTGCCTATAACCACTGATACCTTCAAGTCTTCGAGGTTCAAGATGATGTCGTTCATCTTTTTAGCTCCTTCAATTTTCCCAGTCGTTGCTGATCATCAACACAAGTCGCCACCTAGTCACCATGCTGCCTTACTTTGAATTGCCACCAGAAAAGTTCGGGCCCAAGAATTGTTTGACCACTGATCTGAATTCTTCAAGCGATTGGTGATTGGAATTTGGCATGGCGATGATTATGGTGGGGGTATGGCCAATTTGTAGTTGGGCAGAAACGATCGAAATTTTGGTTCTTCTTGATTTATAGTGAATTAGGGTTTTGCCTTGGTCGTACGAGCGCCATTCCAAAGACAAGTGTGATTCTATGACTTTGACTATCTCTTGTCAAAACATGGCTAAGCCCTTGTCATCGCTTCAATTCTAGTAGACAATTTATATCGAGAATGGTTGCACTTGATTCAATCGCATTGGTTTTCCATATTGCTGCACTTCCTGTGTACCTGAAAAGAAAATCTTCCGCTTCACTCCGGATAACGGCTCTGTTATCGATTATTTATCGATAAAGGGTAAGTTCCGACATATATCATTGCATAAAGTGACTTATTTTTCTACCATGAGTATGGTATCTACACATGATGGTTTATTCGTCATATACGAGACACAGGACTCTCACTACATAGATTAACACTTCTCACTTGCCTCGGTCAACATACGTCGACATCCTTTGGATTCCGGGCGTTGGTCACACGGCTTATTATTTGAAATTAAACATATCTAACCTTGTTGAATGCCAATTTTTCTGTTTTATTATGACTCCCTGATCACCACGATTCAAGCCTGGCGAGGGCATTTCTACTACTCCCGAAGCTGGATCCATTACAGGCTATAACTCAGGCCTCGCCTATTATTCCTATCGAATTGGTTCATCCTATTGTATCTGAATTAGAAGTCTCGATGATTCCAGTAGGGCCGGAAGGGAATCAGCCACCTCCTTTAAATGAGCTTATACACCTAAGAGTACCTAACGATCCACTGTAACATGTGCCCATGATTTTGATGGCCAGAATGCTGCAAAACATCTATCATCAGCACGACATTCCCGAAGATGACATTCTTCTCCCCATGAGGGCGGAGTTTGTACACCACCCTCCGTTGGGATACACAACGTGCAATCCGTATATATGCTTAGGTGGTGCCATCCAACCTTTCAACCTCTTTCTATGAACTGTTCTACAAGAACTAAGGCTAGCTCTATTCTAAATTCATCTAAAAGGATATGCTCTTCTAAGCTCTCTTTATGTGCTTTTCATGAATCAATTCAACTAAGCTCCAACCAACAACGAACTTACTTGCTTGCTCCACTTCAAGAAGAGACAGGATTCTCATTCTTTCATGATTATTGAAGCCAGGTGCTTGTGCAAGGTCATCAAAAAAGTTCACAACAAACGCTCATACTTCAAGAACGAGTATTTCTACGTACGATGCCTGTACGGCATTAACTGAATTCTGTTTTTTTGGATGTAAGTTTCCTTTCCTCTATCCCTTCCATACTTGGATTTCTTTAACTCAAGTTTCAATATGATGTTTATTTCCTTACAGGCAATCCGGTTCAAGATGAACGTGAGGAGCATGAGACTACGCTCAAGGGTCTTCAAGAAGTTAGGTTTTAGCAATGCACCGTTGCATTCCTTCTGACGAATGAAAAATTATGGTGGTGTTGTTTACTGAGCCCTGGTAGACTCGTTGTCATGGATTCACCTGGTCTTATTAGTTCTAGCACGCTCTTTCATCCCCCTTAGCAGCTCCCGCGAGAGTCTTCTTTCATATGTTGTAGGTCCATCCGAGGCGATGCACTTAGATGAGCCCGCTGAAAGAATCTCTGAAGAGCACGTTGATGCTAATGTCCTGAGTAACAAGGGTTAAGATGTTAGGTGTCCCCAATTCCTAAAGAATATAAGGGGGTTGGAAGGAGAGAAGGAAAAGTGCTTATGGTTGAAGAGGAAGGAGAGGATGCCGGTGATAGCGATTGTGATTATCACGCTAGTGAGGAAGGGGAAGGAAATCGTTCGGGGAGACACCCTATATGAGTACTAATCTTCCCAGCTCGCCCTATCAGGGACACAATGCTGTTGAAACTACCAAAATGGCTAGAGACAAAACTGTATTGCCCTCGGTAGAGATTTTTCCTTGATCCCTCCCCTTTAGCAATATCTTCGTTGGGTTAAGCGATATCGGCGAGATCGACTTTTCGATTTATGGCATTCTAGATGAGATAGGCACCTGCTTCCACTTGTCTTCGAGAATAAGTATAAATGAAGGTGGAGAAACTCCATCTTCACGCCCATATAAACTTGGTCAGTAGAGTGCTTAGGGGATCATTGGCACTATACACTTCATTAGGATTACAGACACACATTCTTTCATTGAATCTCAACCCAATATTCCAACACTAGTATAGTTACCTTCATTTTTTCAGGTTCCATAGATCATGGCTATTATGAGAAGCTCTCCCACAATTCCAATGCATACATAAGCCAGTCTCCTAATCCCAATCCGCCTCATCTCTATGAAACTGATAAGGAGAGGCGAAGAAGGAAGGATTATGAAGCAGATGAAGCTCGCAAAGCTGAAAGGGAAAAGAACAGGGAGAGATAAGGAGATAAAGAAGATGGAGGCTAAGACCGAGTTGTCCCATGATGCTACCAAATGCCCAAGAGAATCCACCTAGTGTCATGGGCCTTCTTCTACCGATGTTCTGCTACACACACAAGCTCAAACTTCTTTGCTACAACAAGTGCCAACCTCCCAATCCCTTGTTGTTGTTATTCCTCCTCACTCCGAGAGTATTTCTTCTACAAAGTTTACTCTTCCGGCTGATCCACCACGTGTGCAAGCTGCATTCCCTCACCTCTTCTTACACGCGTTAAGTTCGATAAAGACATCTCAGATTCCCATAAAGAGGTGGTGAAGCGAGACTTACTGAGTATCCAGAAGCATGTAGACAAGGGGTTAAATGTAAGAATCTATATGCCATTCTCTCTTAAGTGAATAAGATCAAATACACCAGTATTTGTTCCTTCGAGTCCGAGAAGGTTAGCTTTGAATGAACGATTAAGGGTCGAGAGGATGACCTATTAAAGGTCACAAGAGAGAGGGACTCAGCCCTTAAAGCGAAAGTCCATGCTAATGCATTAACTAAAGAGAAGAAGCACGTGCAAACCAATGCTAAGCTTGTCTTTAGAGACCACTAAGAGCCGCCATTGCTGGAAGTACAGAGTTCAAGAAACAGACTGACAAGGAAGCCCAGGCTCTTACACAAAAAGATGAGATTATTCAAGCCCGGGATCTTATCATCTTAGAACAAGCTGCTGAACTTGCTAGGCTCCATGAGGAGAATATAAAGCTCGGTGAAGAGAAGAAGAAACATGCCGACGAGATGGAGCAGCTGTCAACTGCTAAATTTGCCAATGAGCTTAAACTTGCAATTTTCCAACAAGAGCTTAAGGAGCTTAAGGAAGAGAGGTCCAGAACCGGCGATAAGCTCGAAGCCAATATGTTGCACTTCTATGCCAGCATAGTGATGAACAAAAACCTAAGATGGCTAGGGAATGACTATCCCGTGTCCCTCACTGGTTATTGGGATGAAGTGTTGCACAGGGTTGCGCGGGCCGAAGACAATCGCTCTAAGGAAGAGTTTATGGTTGTGTATGTAACGACCCACTATTTTGGACCATTCAAATCGACAATAATCCACACATGTCTGACTTGAATAATTCAAAATAACAGATTGTAAATAAATTTGGAGCAAATGAAATCAAATACACAGAATCACAGACACATAACGTATCTGAATAACTCGCAGCGGAATATAAAAACCATAGTAATTCATGAAGCTACTATAACAAACTCTCAAAACATAAATACATAATATCATTCTGAAAACATATACAATAGAAATCCCAAATACATAGAAGATTATAAATACCAGAGCTGAAATAGAACAACTGAACTGAAAGGAATAGATAACTAGACAAGCAGAATCTCCAGCGATTCCTAGCTCCAAAAAAGAAATCCAAAGCTAAGCTGTAAATACTCAGGCTGACCCAAGCGTAAAGTAAAACACAAAACACTCGAGTGAGGACAATATATACTTATATAATGTAAACCAACTCAAGTGAACTGTAGTAGAAATGCACAATAACTCAAAGGATGCTTGGGACCGCCCATCCTCTAAGGATCAGTTAAACCATAAATTAAATACATCCCGTGGTTAAAATTTCAAAATGGTATTTTATACTTCGAAATAAAATATCATTTCAAAATTCAGTATCCTTCAAAAATCCATTTCAAAATATCATATTTCAAAATAGTTTATATTTGAGACAAATTACTTCATTTTAAATCATAACAATGAAGTTACTATATTTAATAATTAAATTATTAAATTTCCAAAATTTTAATCTTTCAAAGTTCATTCGTTCACTTAAATCAATTAAAACAATGAAAATTCTACTTTCGCAGCATTTAGAAAATGCTACGGAAAGTCACATTTAAAAGTGTTCAATTTAACAAAAGACAGCATTTAAAATGATGTAATAGGGTTACATTAGTTTCAAATAAACTTAGTTAAATTCAACCATTATAACATTTACAAAAATGCTATAATAGCATTTAATTAAATTTAGCCATTTGGTTCATTATTATCAACTACAGCATTTACAAATGTTGTATTATCATTTACATTAGAATTAATAGCATTACAGAAATGCAGTTAATTAACTTCAAATATTCAGTATAATTTCACAAACAATTATATTTTTATATAAATCATTTTTAACTTATAAAATTATATAATTTCACTTTTAAAATAATCATTCAAATACCCTTATATTCATGATTTTATAAATTTAAACCTCCATTCTAAAATCAAAATTTAATAATAATTCACTTATTAAATTCCAATATTAAATTATAAATTCATTAAATTAAATTAACTTAACACTTAATTTTAAATTTTCAAATATAACTTAATTCCATTTTTATCTACTTAACTTAAAATTCACCTTTAAGCCAAATTCACAAATTTCCAATTTTAGTTATATTTCAAAATTTCAACTTAAATATTCATTCATTTCACATTTTAACTTTATTCAAAATCATAAATATAAGATAAAAATCATTTAAATTCACTTTAATCCAAATTATCATGAATTTATCACATTTCATATTTAATTTAAATTCCGATGATCACCAAATTAAAATTTCCCAAAATAACTTACATTTCAAATTTTCTAATTTTACCATTAATTTACTTCGCTTATAAATTTTTTGAAAATCAATAATGCTTTACAAAAATCATTTTTATTTAGTTTAAACCAAAAATATTATAATATTTACATTTCTAAAAAATTTATAAAAACATATTTTAACAACGGGTCTGTATTTCATTTTCTAGCCTAGGTAAAGTGATACGGGTAATTTATCATTTCAACCCGTAATTTACAAAGATACCCGGGTTTGATCATTTCAAACCCGCAATCCCAAGTAAATGAAAATAATTGAAAATCATTCAGGCCTATCATTTCAGCCCATAACGATTTTCTCCTATTTTAAAGTCCGTTCGGGTATGTATCATTTCAACCCATAGTGATTCAAATCTAAAGTGAACTTGCAATGTGATAAACTGATAAAAATAATAGAACAGCATAATATAACAGTAACATATAATATAATAGGTGATTAAGCATGGGTGAACATCATAAAATCATAACATAGCAAGTGTAACATGATAATGCATTTTACATATTCAAAAGGGGTCAACTCACTAGTTATATATGTACATATTGTCTGGTGAGAATAACTCACTGTTTTGTGCTGGAGACACAACGACGAATGCACGAATGAGATCCAAACAAGAACGATAACACGATTCAAATAAGAGTGGAGGAGCCAAAGTATCAAATCCCTTGAATACAAGTCACACAAACAATAATAATATACATAAGTTTCAAATGCAAATACGATAAACAATGATAGAATAGACTGCACAAACCGAAGCGGAATTGTTTTGCACTTTTATCCAACTCACATTGAGTTCGGCCATGAGTGTATTACAGGTCTAAAGCATTGTTTTTGGTTCAGGTCTGGGTTGCTAAGGGTCGGCCTAACAAGCTAGACGGTGGTGCAAAGGTGGGTGGTGGTGGAACTACACTAACAAAGCAATATACAAGGATTTAAGGCCATAGTTAGGCTCGGTCAAGGCATAGAGGGGCAGGGCTATTTCAGGTGTGGGCTGTAGGGGGTGTGCAGAGGTTTGATAGGTTGATATCAAGCCAGTGGTGGTGGTGGTTGGTCGGCCTAGGTGGTTGAAAGAGGTGGTGGAAGGAGGGTGTGCTCGGCTAGCATATGTAAGTGATGTTTTCCTTAAACTATGGTGGATTTTTGTCACATAAGGCCACGGCTATGAGATGGGGAGGAGCTGGAGCAGGTGTTGGTCAGAGGGTGTTGGGTATATTTCGACATTGCCACCGAACCAAGCTCCATCCCACGACCACCGAACCATCCCTAGCCGAACCAGGGTATCACCGGACCAACCCCATCACCAGGGTATCACCGGACCAACTCCATCACCAGGGTATCACCGGACCAACTCCATCACCAGGGTATCACCGGACCAACTCCATCCAGAACCACCGAACCACTCATCACCATTCTACACCGGACCAGAACCACCGAACCACTCTTCACTACACACACCACCGAACCAACTCCATCCAGAACCACCGAACCACTCTTCACTACACACACCACCGGACCAACTCCTCTTCCATGCCTTGCCGGATCAACCACCAGTCCACCTACCACCGGACCAAGTATTACCGGACCAAAACGTGCCAGGCCAGACCACATCAGCCCAAGCCCACCAGCAACTGTACACATCCAAGACCCATACCCCCAGCCTCACTCTATAAATAGAGGGGCAGGGGTACAACAATGGGGGACAAGTTTGAGAGCTCAAGCACGGAAGGAACTTTAAAACAACTTTCTTTTACTTGTACCAAAGCGTTGTACTTGTAATCACAACAAAACAAGAGAAATAACATATAAAGTGGACGTAGGCACATTCTGGCTGAACCACTATAAATCTACGTGTCTTTTTACAGTTTAGCCCTTATTTTTCATATATTTGCATAAATCTCCAAAATCACTAAGAACAACCTAAGATCTACTAAATCATATAACTTTGAGGTGTTTGTCCATTTTTTGTGCAAACATTTTTGGTGCTTTCACTGAGAAATAGAAGCTCGAAGCTTCAGCTTCATCCACTTAACAGTTTTTCTAACTGCATCGTTCGCTACTTGGAAAACATGCCTCCCAAACAGAGAAAAGATGTTAACAAAGGAAAAAACATCGCATCCAGCAGTCTTCCAGATCCAACTGTCACGAATCAAATAAATCGTCCTCCTCCGGCAGCGGTAACAAATGAAGGACAGGCTAGCCCAACCACTCCTACCACAGAACAGCCTGCAGCAATTACTAGGGCAGATTTGGACAGAGTTGTGGTTGAAGTAACTAACCGCTTCACGTCCCAGCAAGAAGCTTTGGTGGACCATCTCATGTCATGCTTAAGGGACGCTGAAGAATTCAACCGCAACACTGAATCATGGGGCGAGTCCCAATTTGGAGGATCTCAAAGACGACAAAGATCTTCCCTCTTCGAAGAAGCTAACGGCAGAAGTAGCCATGGTAGGAGCCGAGACCGAGCACAGCCCAAAGTTAGGCCTGAGGAAACGTTTGGTACCGAACCCAACGGGGGAGGTACCGGACAGAGGTCAACTGTAGTTGAGCCTGTCATACTGCCTAACCACGGAAACGCCAATGAACGGGGCCGAGCTAGAGTCCAGCCCGAAGTTGGACCCGAGGAAGTGTTTAGATCAGAACCCGGCAGGGGAAGATCAAGGCAAGGGCCAACTGTAGCTGACCCTAGCATGCTCCCAGAAGATCAAAGGAAGCCACTGGAAAATATGAGGAATGATAGACGATACCATCCCTATAGGTCATCTGGACGGAATCAATCCCACAGAACATAACCAAACTCATTTCTATCTGCTCCAAATTCTGATGAAAGGATGGCACGCTTATTCAGAGAGTGTGTCCAACGGGAGCAGAGAGATCGAGGGATAGGCGCTAGGGTAACCAGCCCTTTCGCCCGCAACATCGAAATTGCTATCACCCCTCGAGAATGGAAGATGCCAACAATGGAACCTTACAAAGGAACCTCCGACCCCGTCGTACACTTGCAGAGTTACACACAACATATGCTCATGAGTGGAGCGACAGAGGGAGTACTGTGCAAATGCTTTCCGTTCTTCTTAGTAGATCTCGCTACCTCCTGGTTCTGTCATCTACCTCAGGGATCCATCAGCTCGTGGGAAATGTTGAAAGAAAAGTTTATCAGTCAGTTCCGCATTCATGTGGAACAACCTAATGACGCTTATTCCTTGTCCAGCGTCAAACAGAAACCTGGAGAGAAACTGCAGCAATACCTAACCCAATTCAATGCTGCAGCAGCCGCAGTCCAAGATGCCGATGAGAAGCTGATCCTAATGACCCTCTGTAGTGGTGTGCATCCGGACACTAAATTTTCCAGGCGGTTGACAAAAGAAAAACCAGCTACTTTACCCGATTTCTTCCATGAAGCTGGGAAATATATGAGACTCGAGGATGCTGCCGTTGAGGGGCAGTCAGGACAGCAAAATAAGACAACCCATAGCAACGCCCCTGCTGTGGCAAGGGACGTTCGAAGAAATGATTCCAGAGACAATGCTGGGGGCAAGAAGGGAGAAAAGCGCCTATATCGGCCAGGACCAAGATTCGACACTTACACTCCTTTGAACGAGACCGTCGAAAATATCTTCCTGGCCACCCAAGGCGAAGTTAGATACAAACGTCCACCATACAAGAAGGAATCAAATAACGCATAGAAGTTTGGAAAGTTCTGCTGCTTCCACGAATCTCACGGGCATGATACCAACGAATGCCATCATCTCCGAGATCTGATTGAGGAACACATCAGAAGGAAGAAGCTGGAACGTTATGTAAAAGGTTAGGACAAGACCCCAGCTCCTGCCAATGAAAACCCAAGGCTACCTTCACCGGGGGCCGACAGAGGAAACCGCAACGCTAGCAGCTCTAGTCAAGAGAAGATAGTGGTCCATACCATCTCAGGAGGGCCGCACATCGCATATAGAAGCTGGAAAGAGATGGAAAGATATGGAAAGTCGCTTAGAGACAATAAAGACTATGTCAATTCGGTTATAGAAGAACGCCACCCGAAGCGGAAAGAAAGTGATGACATCACATTCGGTAAGCGTGACCTAGAAGGAAGGCAATACCCTCACATGGATCCCATGGTTATCTCCGCCCGACTCGGTCCCGCCGAAGTTTACCGAATCCCGGTAGACACTGGAAGCTCTGTAAACATCCTGTTCAAACACGCCTTCGACAAAATGAAGCTATCTATGAAGGATGTATCTCCCTGCAATAAACCACTACACGGTTTCACTGGGGATGCAAAGATGCCTCTCGGGCAACTGGACCTCTTTGTTGAGATTGGAAGCCATCCCCGCTCCATTGTACGAAAGCAGACGTTCGTGCTAATAGAAAATCATTCGACCTACAACGCTTTCCTAGGAAGGCCAGCCTTGTCTGACTTCCAAATTGTCCTAGCCCCATGGTGCCTAAAGATTAAATTTCAAACGGACAATGGAGTAGGGGAAGTGGAAGGAGACCAGGACGTTGCTCGAGACTGCTATGTGACTGAACTTCGCAACAACCACAGGAAGGATAAAGGGAAGGGTGTAGAGATTGCCCTCTGCACAAAAAGTCTAGAAGCATAGCAACTAAAGAAAGCCCCTCCTCTTCGATATACTAGCGACCCTTTCAATGAATTAGACCCTAGGGACAAAGAGGAGGAGGCCACCGCCGAGCCTGCAGAGGCTATGGAGTTTATATCTGTAGACAAGCACGACTCAAGTAGGCTACTAAAAATTGGGTCCCAACTAAAAGCCGAATTGAAGGAACAACTCATCGATTTTCTCCGCCACAACTTGGATGTATTCGCATGGTCACACGCTGACATGACCGGAATCTCCCCCGACATAGCCTGCCACGTATTAAACATTGATCCTACCAAGGCGCCTGTAAAACAAAGAAAGAGAAGTATGGGGGCAGAACGATCATCAGCCCTCGATGAAGAAGTAAAGAATCTACTCGCCAATGACTTCATACGAGAAGCTATCTACCCAGAATGGATCGACAATCCGGTGCTGGTAAAGAAGGCTAATGGGAAGTGGTGAACCTGCATTGACTTTTCCAACCTAAACGACGCCTGCCCAAAGGATTGCTTCCCACTTCCCCGAATCGACCAACTTGTAGACAGCACGGCCGGGCACGAGCTCCTATCTTTTATGGACGCATACTCAGGATATAATCAAATTCCTATGCATGCTCCCGACCAAGACCACACTAGTTTCATCACCGACCGGGGATTATACTGCTATAAGGTAATGCCTTTTGGACTTAAAAATGCAGGAGCCACCTACCAGCGCCTCGTCAACAAGATGTTTGCAGGGCTAATAGGACAGACTATGGAAGTATATGTGGATGACATGCTGGTGAAGTTAGGGAAAGCCAAAGATCACGTAAGCCACCTAGGCAAGATATTCCAGGTACTTCGACAGTATGGAATGAAGTTGAATCCACTAAAGTGCTCCTTCGGAGTGTCATCAGGAAAATTCTTAGGATTCATCGTCCACGCCAGAGGGATTGAAGCGAACCCTGAACAAGTCCGAGCGCTAAGAGATATCAAGATACCTTCCACTCGGAAGGAAATGCAAAGTTTGAACGGAAAAGTGGCCGCCCTAAGCCGATTCATCTCCAAGGCAACGGACAAGTGCGTCCCCTTTTTCGAAGCTCTAAAGAAAGACAAAGGAAAATTCGAATGGACCGGCGAATGCCTGACCGCTTTCCTTAACTTAATCGAACACCTCCAGAAACCACCGGTACTCTCAACTACAAGCGAAGGAGAAGAATTATACCTATACCTCGCTGTGCCATCTCATGCCCTAAGCGCTGCCTTGGTAAGGGAAGACAACCGCACGCAACGGCCAGTTTACTTCGTCAGCAAAAGGTTTACTGGGGCAGAAGTCAGATATCCCAAACTTGAGAAGTTAGCATACAGCATACTAATCACATCACGGAAACTGCGTCACTACTTCCAGTCCCATTCCATCAAAGTTCTGACCGATCAACCACTGAGGCAGGTACTCCATCGTCCCGACACTTCCGGGTGACTACTTAAATGGTGCATTGAACTGAGTCAATATGATATCACTTACCACCCTCGCACCGCCATCAAGGGACAAGCCATGGCTGATTTCATTGCAGAATTCACTACCAACAAGGATAAGGATCAATTGGAAATAACAGAAGATATCAAGTGGAATCTCTTTGTGGACGGTGCATCTAACGAACAAGGCTCGGGGACAGGTGTGGTAATAATCACTCCCAGGGGAAACAAACTGCACTATGTTATAAGATTGTAGTTCACTGCCACCAATAATGATGCAGAATATGAAGCAGTGATAGCCGGACTAGAAATTGCCATCGAAATCGGAGCCAATTCTTTGTGTCTTCATAGCGATTCTCAACTTATTGTTAATCAAATACTAGGAGAATTCCAAGCTCGAGAAGAACGACTCATAGCATATCTAAAGAAGACCAAGTTACTTCTCAGCCGATTGGACCACTACTTAGTCAAACACATCCCTCGGGAAGAGAACCAAGAGGCCGACGAATTGGCGAAGCAAGCAAGTATGAGAGACATCACCATCTTCGGGGCGGTAACCATCTCAAAGCAACTGGCCCCAAGTTTTGAACAAGTGAATCTGGTAGCTGCAACCGAAGAAGCAACTTGGATGACTCCCATCCGAGACTACCTACAGAGTGGCACACTACCCAACGGGCGTAACGAAGTCAAGAAAATCTTGAGGAAAGCATCCCGCTACACAATACAAGAAGACATCCTCTATCGGCGCGGTTTCTCTAACCCGTTATTAAGGTATGGAGTCCCATTCAAAATCATATCAGACAATGGACTTCAATTTGAAAGCGAGGAATTCGCCAACTGGTGCCAAGAGCACAAAATTCACAAAAGCTTCTCATCCGTAGCATATCCCCAAGCAAACGGACAAGTCGAAGCTGTCAACAAAATTCTGAAAACTCTAATCAAAAAGAAGCTCGAAAAGTCAAAAGGCACTTGGGTGGATGAACTTCCTACAGCACTATGGGCCTATCGCACATCTTTCAAAACATCGACGGGGCACACTCCTTTCTCTTTGGCATACGGATCGGAGGCTATGCTCCCAGTTGAAACCATTGTTCCTTCCCACCGTAAGATCCACTATAACCCAGAAGAGAACGAAGAACTCCTTCACATGTCTTTGGATCTAATCGAGGAGAGAAGAAACGATGCAGTCCTCAAAACAGCAGCCCACAAGCAAAAAGTAGCAGCACAATACAACTCCAAAGTCAAGCATCGTACCTTACAAGAAGGGGATCTTGTCCTCAAGCGAATCTTCCCTCGCCCCGGAGCACTAGACCCAGTCTGGAATGGACCATATGTAAAACATAAAGATCTCCACAACGGAGCCTATATTTTGTCAACAGTGGACGGAGAGGTGTTCCAGAAGGCATGGAACATCCAACACCTCCGTCGATACTTTTCTTAACTTGTATTGCCCATATGAAGTGAATTAACAAAGAGAATCAGTGGACGTAGGCCTTTTCGTGCCGAACCACTTTAAAAAGCCTTGTCTCTTTTTTAACTTGTTCCTTTGTACCTTGGCTGCCTGTTAACTTTATCCTTTTCTGTTGAACAAAATCTTGAGCATATAGCATTTCTATTCGAAGCACTCCACAACGCAACTTCACCTGGACAAGACCTAATAGGTACTATGCGAACCTATGCCCTCGCCAATGAGACACTTTTGCTTCGGCATCCCTCTGCTGCGGGTTAACTCATTGCTCGCGACGGCCCTCAAAGCCAACTGTAATGAGCCGATTATAAGCCACCGAGAAGGCCGACTATAGCCGAGGCAGCTCATTACGGCGTTAGGCTCGCCGGCAACTGTGAATCGACTATAAGCCCCAACATAAGGTGTGGCCAGTCAGGGGCAGTTCACAGTTGACGATCGGCACCCACGCTAGCCGGCCACAGTAAATCGAATAATACCCACGATTACGGGCCATAATGGCCCGGGTAGTTACTGTGCGCGGTCTCGGCTCCGATGTGTCTTAAGTGCGGCTGTGGTAAAAAAGAATAAACTCCCCGTGGAGGCATAAGATGGGTGACAAATGTCTCCAAGACCCACAGCTAGGGAAAGTGACTACAAAACCCGTTTGCCATGAACTTAAGCACATCGAAGGCCTTCCGTGATTGGAAGTTTTACTTTTTCACATATTTCAATTTTACTTGAAAAAACTTTTCTCCTATCCTCTGTAACAATTATTGAAGTACAGGATACAGAGTAAGAGATACTCGCCAATGGGTGTAGGGACTCACGATTGGATGGCAGGGCATTCAACTGCGTTCCATGCTCGGTCATACAAGATACTCAAAACTGCCATCTACAATTAGAACATGAAGGGCGGTATTTTCTTCTACATAACTATAATTTGTTCACACCACACGCTAACATTGCAAGTCATGAAATTATGTTTTAAACAAGAACCTGACATCAAACACAATTTAATTACAAGAATATACATAGCTATATTTCTTAGGCAACATGTCAAAATAGAAAAAACATTCAAAAGACGACAAGATCAGCTTAAGTTAAAGAATTACACGTCAAAGATAAGGCTATTTATTACAAGTGGCAAAATATAACAACCTAAGAGTCACTTTACTGTTTTAAGACTAACATATACAACCCTGTCAAGTCCACAAAAAGAGTTTTTCCAGGTCTAATCAAGGGGCCGGCTGCATTGGAGTTTTATCCATGTCCTGTTGACCACATGTCCAGTCAAAGAAAGGATTCATTAGTGATAAGCAACCAGGTTAATGGAGAGACTAAAAAAGGAAGACTTACCAGCACCTGCTTCTTGACTATCCGGGTCGTCATCCTCTACTTGCACACCTGCCTCCTCAGCAGCAAGCAATCGCATACCCTCCTTCACCGCCACCTTCTCCTCCTTGGCAAACTGGGCAGTGACCACATCCATGCTGAAAGCCACACCACCATCTCTATCCGCATCGGCCTTAGCCTCCTCCAAAGCCCGAAGATAGATCTTAGCCATGACCCTGGGATAATCATCCATCCAGGATAGGTTGCCCTGCTTCCAGGTACGGAAGTACATATCCTGAAGCATTTCGTCCATCATCCCCTCATTTTCCTCAAACTCCCTCATCCGGGCCTCGGAAGCCGACAACCTTTCAACGGCGGCATCTCTCTCCGATCGGTATCTCGAGCAGTCAACCAGAAGGGATTTCCGCATTGCCTCCATCTCCTTCCTCAACTTGGCTTGAGCAAGCTCTGCAGTCTCAAGTTTCCCGGATAGCTCCCCTATCTGCTCAAGATCCGATTTCCGAACCTCGTCCACCGTGGCAATGGCCATCTCGATCCGTTCCCTGCAGGTAGCTTCCATTTTCCGTAGTTCAGCCCGGCTGGCCTCTTCCATGGTTTTCTTTAGTCGTCCAGAAGCAGCCTCATGTTGAGAAATCTGAATGGCCTGATCAGCAAGCTGTTTGGCCTGATCCGAAACCACCAATCGAAGTCGGATGTTGGCACTCCCAATCTCCTCTCCAGCCTTAACCAGCCGGGCATGATGCTCCATCAGCTTCCTAGTCTCCTCCGCCACCCGATCAATATTAGCCTTAGCCTCGTCTCCCATGGTAACTATCCGAGTAGTAAGTAGATCAAGATCTAAGGGCTTAGCCTCATCGAGCACCCGTACCATGGGATTGCGGGGAAGAAGGTGCTCACCCGTAACCTCGTCAAAGGTAATATCGTGGGAACTTGGATCCAGATCAGGATGACCCGCAAATGGATTACGGGCCAAGTCAGGACGGTCGATATGAATAACGGTAGGGTTTCTGGACGGGTGCGGAGAGAGTGCAAACTCGCTATCCTCCTCTGTGATATCATGAAGAGGCTGAGCCGGGAGCTGAGAACCAAGTGAAGATTCGGATGAAGGATGACTCCTCTTTCTCTTTTGAATACCCTCTTCAATAACCCCGAGAAGAGGACGGTAGCCGACTACATCCCCGGAGCGGTGGGTCGAAGGCTTCGGCTTGGCGGAAGCTTTGGAAAGCTTGTACTGTTCAAGCCTGTGCCGAAGATCTGAGTCCTTGGACGTTTTGTCTGCTCCTGATATGAAGAACAAGTGTCACAAGCTTACATCGATACATAATTCGAGAAACGCGGTAAATTAAAAGTTAAAAGAAGAAAGAAAACACGTCTGTTATACAAACCCTGGGGAGAAGTAGGATACTGCAATGAGTCCTGGATTTCATTCCAGGATGGGAGCGGATCATAAAATATTCCTAAGTCCCTATCATTAACGAAGCCCGCAGGAGTCAAAAGTTCACCTTTAGTCGTCGGATCCACCTTGGCTGGAGTGGTCTGAGAAGACTCGCTTGCACCGGTCCCGGCCTTATCCGCTTTCCTGGATTTTTCTGCCAAAGCCGGATCTACGTCCAGCCCCTCGAAAGCCTGGTGGAACGCATCATCCGTCCACTCCTGAATCTCGCCCGCTTGCCCAGGAAGCAAGGCCCCGACGCCGTCGCCACCTTCATCACCTTCCCGACCGTCTCCACCCTCACCTTTTTCCTCCTCCGCGTCTTCCTCCCCCTGGGTAAGTGGACAATTGCTGGGGGAAGGACCGTCCGACCTCTTAAGTTTCTTACCTCCGACGGCTGGAGGTTTTGTGAAAGGTTTCCTCTTGCCACTCTCTGCCGTGACACCTCCCTTAGCCTGAGCAGTCGCCCTCTCCTCCGCCGTTTCCCTCAGCTTGACTACTGACTGCTGTGGAAGGATCAAGTTATACTCCAGGAGGGTCGCGTTTCTGATCAGGAAGGCAGCTGATCTATCCCTCCCAGGGATAGCTTCTATCTCAGCCGCCGTCTGAACCAGGCGGTCAGTCTCCACAACCGCAAAGCCACCTGTCGCTAGCAAAAACGAAAAAGTATGAGAAGAAGCATCGCAATCAGAATGGAAATTATAAGTAAAACATCAACTTACATCCAGAAGTAAAACGCCGAATAGAAACAGAGTCGTCCCTGACAAAGAACCACTCCTTCTTGAACATGCTGAATTTGGAATACAGATCCAAGACCGGCTTGAAGGTTACAGCTGACTCCAAGCTGATGTATGGGGACCCCTTCTTATAGCCCCTCAGATTATATAAGTACCGGATCTCCCGGTTGGAAGGAGCACGACCATACTTCCTCTGGAAAATGACGAAGAGGCTCACCAGTATAGCATAGGAGTTGGGTTGAAGCTGGAATGGGGCCACCTTTAGATATGTGAGGAAGCTGGCTACCCAAGCGTTAAGAGGAGGAATGGCACCACACATGCAGTGGTATCAGCTGTAGGCAAAGTACCCTTCAGGAGGGTCGTATGGCATAACTTCTCTCCCTAGCAACAGCATTCGCGCCCTATCAATTCCGAAAGAACGGGAGATGACGTCAAGCTGCTCTTCCTTAAGGGGGCTGAGAAAGCAATCAGGCGCGGAGTTCAGGAGCTCCTGAGAGCCGTACCCGTCCACTAGTGATCTCGGGGCAGGTCCATGACGTTCTGGATTCGGCTGAGCTGGGGGCACGGCAGAGGAACCTCCTTCGACCCCGGTTTTCTTTTTGTCTGATCGAGTTTCCGCTTTACGAGACATTATCTGCAAACACAAAGAAGAACGTCGTTAGACTAAAGGAAGTAAAGAAGCGAGAGTGTGCAATCTAGAATTTCACTCATAAAATCAAAATGCCCAAATTCCTATTGTCATTCGATAAGGTGAAGGTTAAAATTCATTCGGTATTCAGAGTCTCAAGGTTCATTCGGCTTTCCCCGTGTGGAATTCATTCGGTGATCCAAATAAGAATACTCATTCGGCATTCAAAGTCTCGAACTCATTCGGTACACACAAGTCTCATTCGGCGAAGGGAAGTTAAGTACCTGATTCGAAAGGCGTAGGCAGTTCAGTAGATTGATTCGGCTATGTAACAAATTTGGCTCAAGTGCTTCGTTCGGTAGGAAATAACAAGGGCCCTAGCTCCGTACTTATAGACGAAGGTGGACCTCCGAACCAGCCTGTTCGGCGTCTGGAACTAGATGTGACTATTCAAAGGAGAAACAAAGCACGCCATGTGTTGGCACATAACCTGCTTTGGGGGGGGCAAATGTTGGGTATATTTCGACATTGCCACCGAACCAAGCTCCATCCCACGACCACCGAACCATCCCTAGCCGAACCAGGGTATCACCGGACCAACCCCATCACCAGGGTATCACCGGACCAACTCCATCACCAGGGTATCACCGGACCAACTCCATCCAGAACCACCGAACCACTCATCACCATTCTACACCGGACCAGAACCACCGAACCACTCTTCACTACACACACCACCGAACCAACTCCATCCAGAACCACCGAACCACTCTTCACTACACACACCACCGGACCAACTCCTCTTCCATGCCTTGTCGGATCAACCACCAGTCCACCTACCACCGGACCAAGTATTACCGGACCAAAACGTGCCAGGCCAGACCACATCAGCCCAAGCCCACCAGCAACTGTACACATCCAAGACCCCTACCCCCAGCCTCACTCTATAAATAGAGGGGCAGGGGTACAACAATGGAGGACAAGTTTGAGAGCTCAAGCACAGAAGGAACTTTAAAACAACTTTCTTTTACTTGTACCAAAGCGTTGTACTTGTAATCACAACAAAACAAGAGAAATAACATATAAAGTGGACGTAGGCACATTCTGGCTGAACCACTATAAATCTACGTGTCTTTTTACAGTTTAGCCCCTATTTTTCATATATTTGCATAAATCTCCAAAATCACTAAGAACAACCTAAGATCTACTAAATCATATAACTTTGAGGTGTTTGTCCATTTTTTGTGCAAATAGAGGGGATGGTGGTGGATGCAGCAAAATTGGTGGAAGAGGGCAGGCCGATCCAAAAGAGGGGATGAAGACAAGGGCAAAACATGAAAAACAAAGAAGAAAACACAAAAGCAAAGGAAAAAGAAGATGTATTTACCAATTTTTTTTACAAACAAATGGAGGACGGCTATTTTGGAGATGAGAAGGATTTTTTTCGTGAATGATATGAGAAATAATCAGCTGGAGAAAGAAATGAAGTCGGCCAAGCAAACTGAATGCACGAGTTTGGAAAACAAAGAGGCGGAAAACCAAAAGCCTTAAGCAAATCAAGAGTCACGACTTTTCAAATTTCTTTTATTTCATTATATAAATTTTAAATAACTAAAGATACTTATAAATTCAGTTAAAATTCGAAAATATAATAGATAAACAAAATATAAATAAATAAATATTAATTATATATGATTAAAATAAGAAAATAGTACAGGAAATGAAAACTAGTCTAGAAAATTTGAAAATAAATGAAATAAACTTAGGGAAAATTGTATGGACTTGGAAAAATATTTATAAATAAAGATAAGAACATAAAATAAAAATGAATTCACAAAATAAATAAATAAATTTTAATTAAATATAATTTAAATGAAGAATATAGCAGAAAAATAGAAACTAGTCTTTAATAAATGCAATAAATTTTGGAAAAGTTTTATTATCACTTCAAAAATATTCAAAGACAAAAATATACATAAAATAACATATTAACACATTTTAAAATAAAATATGACAAAGAAAATATGATTTATATAATTTAAAATAGGCAAAATTGCAAAATAAAACAAATTATACTCAAAATTGAAATGTACATAACTTTCACAATTTAACTCCGTTTTCAACGAAACGAAATGCAGTATTCATGTTATTAAATATATTTTCATAATAAAAGATAAAATTTAAGAATTTAAATAATTTAAATTTGAAGTTTAAAAGTCAAAGTTTGAACAGTTTGACCAGAAATTCACTTTACAGTAAAATATTCAAATTATACTAGTTTGAACTATAAATCACTTAATAATCAAAATTTATATTTAAAAATGAAATATTTGAGATAAACCATTTTAAAAATAATTTAAATAAAAGAAAGTCAAATTTAAAATATATATACAAAAACCTAGGGCTGTTACACTCTCCCCCACTCAAATCTTTTCGTCCTCGAAAAGGAAGGGAGCGGAGAAACAACTAGAAAGAACAAGAGGTTGGAAGACATCCCGAAAGTAGGTAGGGAAGAAAAGTAGCTAGGAGGGAAAGCAGGTTGAAAGAGAAGGATGAACCATTATTTAAAATTGTTGGTTAAAGAGGTAAAATATTTAAAACACTTTAAAATCCTTTAAAAAAGGAAATAACTGATCAAAGTATCATTTATATAATATTTTATCAAAATAATTTTATAACTCGATGTCTTGACAAGTTTATCCTCGTTCCTGCAGACTCTGGCAGTGCGTTGATCAGGCGCAAAGCTAGAATTCTCCAGGTACTTAGTAGACTTGTTTCAACACCCAGTGAAAATACTGGAAAACTTTTTAAAAACAGATATGGAAAGTACAATCCAAACAAAAACAAACAAAACCTTTGTCTAACCATGGTTCGCAGATACACAATGGTTACGCCTGGATCCCCCAGGAAACAATCCATATCCGTAAGCTTTCTCAGCCCTGCGAGTTACACCATGATGACTAGTAAAATGCAGGATACACAATGGTTACGCCTGGATCCCCCAGGAAACAATCCGTACCCCTAGTCCATCTCAGCTAGGCGGTTTCGCTACTAATGCGACCTACATAGATGCAGGATACACAATGGTTACGCCTGGATCCCCCAGGAAATAATCCTTACCCCTAGGCCATCTCAGCCAGGCAATTGCGCTATGCAGTCGCGCTCGTAAGACCATGGGTAACGCCATGGAATTCGATGGAAACTCGAGTATCATATCCAGAAAACCAAAAATCAGAGAAATATCGATAGAATGAATCCACAATGTGGCCACAAAGCGGATATCAAGCAGAAGGCACTTTCCATATCTTTACTTCGAAAATATGTATCATATAGTACCTTTTCAAATCACTTTCAAATATCATACTTATATAAAGTCCATTATATATAAGATTTTATTTTCAAATCAAATACTTTCTAAAATCAATAGTATATCAAATCACACTTATATAGACTTCAATTATATAAGATTTCACTTTTCAAATTGAGTACCTTTTCAAATCCATAGTTTTCGAATCAACATCATACTTATAAAAACCAAATTTTTTTATATAAGTTCGATAACTCCTAAATCAAAGTATTTAAATAAACAAAGTTCTCAATTTCAAACCATTTCAATATCAATTCAGCTTCAAAATCATATATGATTTCACCAAATCATTTCTTCCAAATTACATAAATTTAGTTTCAAAGTTTCTTAAACAATAGATTTAGAAAATAATCCAAATTTTCAAATCAACAAAATTTAGGTCAAACAAATTCATTTCCATTTCAAACATATATTCACTTCAAAAATCATAATACTTTCAAAGTTGTAAATCTTTCGAAACCAAATACTTGAAATCATTTCACTTTGAAAATCATAACAATTTGAAATCATGCATTTGAAATCATAAAACATTCCCTTAATTCTTTACATTTCACAAATTTATTCAATTAAACCAAAATCTAAAATTTCCAATTTTATTTCGATTCAAACCATCAGTTTCAATTCAATTTAGTTTTCCAACAAAACCATTTCAAATACTATCAAATTTCAAATATAGATTTGATTTACAAAATAAACTATTAAGTCTCAAATATGTTTCAAGGCTTAAATATACCATATTTCAAAACTAATTTTATTTATTTATTTCATATATCTCAAATTTTACTTCATTATTACTTAGTGTTGAAATATTTATTTCATAAATCCATTATTTTTAAATAAACTCAAATTACAGGTAAACTAAATATCCTTTCATACTAATATAAGCTTCAATTATTCATTTATCAAAATCAATGGTTTCCAAAATCATCTTATACTTACATATAGTTTATCTTGTATAAGGATCAAAATTTTCAAAAATAAATTTCGTTGTACAAAGAGCTATATGGGATTGAACATCTTTGCTTACTAAAAGGTTTTTAATTTAGAATATTTTTGTATAAAAAAAATAGTTTGTAGAATAGTTTTGTAAATAAAATGGTTTGTAAAATAGTTTGTATGTAAAATAGAATAAAACAGTTTGTTTGAGAAGAATAGAAGAAAAATATTTTTGAAAAATGGTTTTAAATTGATAGTAGTTTTTCATAAAAGAAAGAATTCCAATTATATTACAAAGATATCCAACCCAACAACTTCCAATTTCAGCGGCAAGTATATCAATGACATAAGAATATAAGATGTACATATGTCATCATTTCGCAAAATCACATTCGATCGCTCGCTCGATCGCACAAGTTCGCTTTCGAACTAGTATTGTCCATTCTACTTCCCTAATGCGGATTTCGATATGGTTTCTCGACTAGAAACCATCAGTCTCCTTGCATAGCCATATACCATGATAGAGAATTCTAGAATCAAGCCCAAAATCCATATCAAAATTCGCCATCAAGAATCAAATGAAAAATCCTAACATGAAATGGTGTAATTCACCTCGAACTTGTGTACTCAAACTTGGATCAATTTAATTATGCGGATAAAACAGCATACGTACAAATTATGTATCTATTCCATCTTGTTAAATATATAGTTTCATAAAGATGTTACTAAATTAAACATTTAAACTAAATTATTTATTTTTCTCAAAATATTTGAAGACAAATTTTCAAACATTTCAAATCTAAATTTCATATTAGTAAATTCAAAATAGCTTTATTCGTTTACTTAACAAAACAGTTTCAACTTATCTAAATCAGATTACTACATACTTTAAACATACATACCAAACTTATATGCTTTACTTCAAAATTCTTAGCTTTTGAAAAGTTAACCTTGTTTTGGAAGTGCTCGAACCTTCAAAATAGTCGAAGAAATCATATTTCAATCCAAGAGTTGGAAATCACAATTAAATCAGTAAATCAATTCCAAAAATAGGGTTATATCAAATCAAATCCAAAACTCAAGGACTGAACACCGGCTCATTTCAAATTGTTCAAATATATATACATATATCTTTTGAATATCACATCACACTTCGGAATTTGAAATCAATATTGGTTTCACAAATCAATCGCATAGCAAAGCTACCAAAGTGGCCTCTCCCCCACTCGGAAACTCGAAAATCAATGTCGATGATGCATGCATTCATCACCGAAATTATTTTCCAGTGACATAAGTGGGTTCTGGACTTCCATTTTCTCGAAAACTTCTTTTGAAGTTTCTTCGAAATCATTTTAAACTCATTAAAATCATTTGAAACATTTCTTATTCAGAAAATACTTTCAAATCGTATTATTTTTATTTCAAATATTAAAACCAGTTTCAAAAATGCCGGAGTCCAATCACTCAAATTTATATTCAAAACCTTCGGTTATAAATTATTTTATATAAAACCATTTCTTATATAAATTTCAAAATTTCAATCCATTCAAAACTTAAAATTATCAATTAAAAGGTATATAGATCCTTATAGAAAACATTTCACCTTTGTATATAAAATATGGTCATCCTTATCAAAATAATAACTTCGATGAATACACAGTTTTCAAAAGACAATCAATCACAAATTTTCCAAGGAATGATTCAAGGATGGATTTCAAAACAAACAGAGATTCAAATTAGAGGAACTCTAATTAAATAGAATTCTGATTCGAAGATAAGCTCGAACGAAGATTAGATAATTAATTTACCAAATAGAAGATGAACAAGCCTATATGAATCGCGGGCAACCTTAACCGGTCAACCGTGACTTCAGGAATATAATCGATGCGAAAATCTAAGGCAAATCGACCTTCGATTGCCAGAGATAGAATCTAAATATAGCAGAAGATAGAAAACATCGTAAACCGAGGATACAGAAATCTCCGGTGAATCAATGCCAATTATAAGGGGGTTTCACCCCTTTACAAATCATTCAAAGATTGGTGGAATCGCCACCCTATAAAGGTCATTCAAATTGGAGTTATGGAATGCTCCAAAAATAAAAAGAATACAGTTAGGGGAGACCGGAATGGATTTCAGAGCAAGTGGGAGCGTTCCAAAATTCAAAGGAATCCTAATCGAAGAAATTACTAACAAGGTGGATACGAAAGGGATAAAGTCCAGAAAATTTTCTTTCAAAACAAGAAAATTTTATATCAAAATAATCTTTTAAAATCCTTTAAAATCATTTGAAAATCATTTTATACTTCGAAAATACGTTCTCTCACAAAGGAATGATTTTGAGATTGATTTCACTCATTCTAGGGTATTTCTACCCTTTCTATAATGAGTTTTTGCTCTGCAGGCTATGGTTTTCCTAAAAACCAAAGCTCTGATACCAACTGTAACGACCCACTATTTTGGACCATTCAAATCGACAGTAATCCATACATGTCTGACTTGAATAATTCAAAATAACAGATTGTAAATAAATTTGGAGCAAATGAAATCAAATACACAAAATCATAGACACAGAACATATCAGAATAACTCGCAGCGGAATATAAAAACCATAGTAGTTCATGAAGCTACTATAACAAACTCTCAAAACATAAATACATAATATCATTCTGAAAACATATACAATAGAAATCCCAAATACATAGAAGTTTATAAATACCAGAGCTGAAATAGAACAACTGAACTGAAAGGAATAGATAACTAGACAAGCAGAATCTCCAGCGATTCCTAGCTCCAGAAAAGAAATCCAAAGCTAAGCTGTAAATACTCAGGCTGACCCAAGCGTAAAGTAAAACACAAAACACTCGAGTCAGGACAATATATACTTATATAATGTAAACCAACTCAAGTGAACTGTAGTAGAAATGCACAATAACTCAAAGGATGCTTGGGACCGCCCATCCTCTAAGGATCAGTTAAACCATAAATTAAATACATCCCGTGGTTAAAATTTCAAAATGGTATTTTATACTTCGAAATCAAATATCATTTCAAAATTCAGTATCCTTCAAAAATCCATTTCAAAATATCAAAATATCATATTTCAAAATAGTTTATATTTGAGACAAATTACTTCATTTTAAATCATAACAATGAAGTCACTATATTTAATAATTAAATTATTAAATTTCCAAAATTTTAATCTTTCAAAGTTCATTCGTTCACTTAAATTAATTAAAACAATGAAAATTCTACTTTCGCAACATTTAGAAAATGCTACGGAAAGTCACATTTAAAAGAGTTCAATTTAACAAAAGACAGCATTTAAAATGATGTAATAGGGTTACATTAGTTTCAAATAAACTTAGTTAAATTCAACCATTATAACATTTACAAAAATGCTATAATAGCCTTTAATTAAATTTAGCCATTTGGTTCATTATTATCAACTACAGCATTTACAAATGTTGTATTATCATTTACATTAGAATTAATAGCATTTCAGAAATGTAGTTAATTAACTTCAAATATTCAGTATAATTTCACAAATAATTATATTTTTATATAAATCATTTTTAACTTATAAAATTATATAATTTCACTTTTAAAATAATCATTCAAATACCCTTATATTCATGATTTTATAAATTTAAACCTCCATTCTGAAATCAAAATTTAATAATAATTCACTTATTAAATTCCAATATTAAATTATAAATTCATTAAATTAAATTAACTTAACGCTTAAGTTTAAATTTTCAAATATAACTTAATTCCATTTTTATTTACTTAACTTAAAATTCACCTTTAAGCCAAATTCACAAATTTCCAATTTTAGTTATATTTCAAAATTTCAACTTAAATATTCATTCATTTCACATTTTAACTTTATTCAAAATCATAAATATAATATAAAAATCATTTCAATTCACTTTAATCCAAATTATCATGAATTTATCACATTTCATATTTAATTTAAATTCCAATGATCACCAAATTAAAATTTCCCAAAATAACTTACATTTCAAATTTTCTAATTTTACCATTAATTTACTTCACTTATAAATTTTCAGAAAATCAATAATGCTTTACAAAAATCATTTTTATTTAGTTTAAACCAAAAATATTATAATATTTACATTTCTAAAAAATTTATAAAAACATATTTTAACAACGGGTCTGTATTTCATTTTCTAGCCTAGGTAAAGTGATACGGGTAATTTATCATTTCAACCCGTAATTTACAAAGATACCCGGGTTTGATCATTTCAAACCCGCAATCCCAAGTAAATGAAAAAAATTGAAAATTATTCAGGCCTATCATTTCAGCCCATAACGATTTTCTCCTATTTTAAAGTCCGTTCGGGTATGTATCATTTCAACCCATAGTGATTCTAATCTAAAGTGAACTTGCAGTGTGATAAACTGATAAAAATAATAGAACAGCATAATATAACAGTAACATATAATATAATAGGTGTTTAAGCATGGGTGAACATCATAAAATCATAACATAGCAAGTGTAACATGATAATGCATTTTACATATTCAAAAGGGGTCAACTCACTAGTTATATATGTACATATTGTCTGGTGAGAATAACTCATTGTTTTGTGCTGGAGACACAACGACGAATGCATGAATGAGATCCAAACAAGCACGATAACACGATTCAAATAAGAGTGGAGGAGCCAAAGTATCAAATCCCTTGAATACAAGTCACACAAACAATAATAATATACATAAGTTTCAAATGCAAATACGATAAACAATGATAGAATAGACTGCACAAATCGAAGCGGAATTGTTTTGCACTTGTCTCCAACTCACATTGAGTTCGGCCATGAGTGTATTACAGGTCTAAAGCAATGTTTTTGGTTCAGGTCTGGGTTGCTAAGGGTCGGCCTAACATGCTAGACGGTGGTGCAAAGGTGGGTGGTGGTGGAACTACACTAACAAAGCAATATACAAGGATTCAAGGCCATAGTTAGGCTCGGTCAAGGCATAGAGGGGCAGGGCTATTTCAGGTGTGGGCTGTAGGGGATGTGCAGAGGTTTGTTAGGTTGATATCAGGCTAGTGGTGGTGGTGGTTGGTCGGCCTAGGTGGTTGAAAGAGGTGGTGGAAGGAGGGTGTGCTCGGCTAGCATATGTAAGTGATGTTTTACTTAAACTATGGTGGATTTTTGTCACATAAGGCCACGGCTATGAGATGGGGAGGAGCTGGAGCAGGTGTTGGTCAGAGGGGATGGTGGTGGATGCAGCCAAAGTGGTGGAAGAGGGCAGGCCGATCCAAAAGAGGGGATGAAGACAAGGGCAAAACATGAAAAACAAAGAAGAAAACACAAAAACAAAGGAAAAAGAAGATGTATTTACCAAATTTTTTTACAAACAAATGGAGGACGGCTATTTTGGAGATGAGAAGGATTTTTTTCGTGAATGATATGAGAAATAATCATCTGGAGAAAGAAATGAAGTCGGCCAAGCAAACTGAATGCATGAGTTTGGAAAACAAAGAGGTGGAAAACCAAAAGCCTTAAGCAAATCAAGAGTCACGACTTTTCAAATTTCTTTTATTTCATTATATAAATTTTAAATAACTGAAGATACTTATAAATTCAGTTAAAATTCGAAAATATAACAGATAAACAAAATATAAATAAATAAATATTAATTATATATGATTAAAATAAGAAAATAGTACAGGAAATGAAAACTAGTCTAGAAAATTTGAAAATAAATGAAATAAACTTAGGGAAAATTGTATGGACTTGGAAAAATATTTATAAATTAAGATAAGAACATAAAATAAAAATGAATTCACAAAATAAATAAATAAATTTTAATTAAATATAATTTAAATGAAGAATATAGCAGAAAAATAGAAACTAGTCTTTAATAAATGCAATAAATTTTGGAAAAGTTTTATTATCACTTCAAAAATATTAAAAGACGAAAATATACATAAAATAACATATTAACACATTTTAAAATAAAATATGACAAAGAAAATTTGATTTATATAATTTAAAATAGGCAAAATTGCAAAATAAAACAAATTATACTCAAAATTGAAATGTACATAACTTTCACAATTTAACTCCGTTTTCAACGAAACGAAAAGCAGTATTCATGTTATTAAATATATTTTCATAATAAAAGATAAAATTTAAGAGTTTAAATAATTTATATTTGAAGTTTAAAAGTCAAAGTTTGAACAGTTTGACCAGAAATTCACTTTACAGTAAAATATTCAAATTATACTAGTTTGAACTATAAATCACTTAATAATCAACATTTATATTTAAAAATGAAATATTTGAAATAAACCATTTTAAAAATAATTTAAATAAAAGAAAGTCAAATTTAAAATATATACAAAAACCTAGGGCTGTTACACTCTCCCCCACTCAAATCTTTTCGTCCTCGAAAAGGAAGGGAGCGGAGAAACAACTAGAAAGAACAATAGGTTGGAAGACATCCCGAAAGAAGGTAGGGAAGAAAAGTAGCTAGGAGGGAAAGCAGGTTGAAAGAGAAGGATGAACCATTATTTAAAATTGTTGGTTAAAGAGGTAAAATATTTAAAACACTTTAAAATCCTTTAAAAAAGGAAATAACTGATCAAAGTATCATTTATATAATATTTTATCAAAATAATTTTATAACTCGATGTCTTGACAAGTTTATCCTCGTTCCTGCAGACTCTGGCAGTGCGTTGATCAGGCGCAAAGCTAGAATTCTCCAGGTACTTAGTAGACTTGTTTCAACACCCAGTGAAAATACTGGAAAACTTTTTAAAAACAGATATGGAAAGTACAATCCAAACAAAAACAAACAAAACCTTTGTCTAACCATGGTTCGCAGATACACAATGGTTACGCCTGGATCCCCCAGGAAACAATCCATATCCGTAAGCTTTCTCAGCCCTGCGAGTTACACCATGATGACTAGTAAAATGCAGGATACACAATGGTTACGCCTGGATCCCCCAGGAAACAATCCGTACCCCTAGTCCATCTCAGCTAGGCGGTTTCGCTACTAATGCGACCTACATAGATGCAGGATACACAATGGTTACGCCTGGATCCCCCAGGAAATAATCCTTACCCCTAGGCCATCTCAGCCAGGCAATTGCGCTATGCAGTCGCGCTCGTAAGACCATGGGTAACGCCATGGAATTCGATGGAAACTCGAGTATCATATCCAGAAAACCAAAAATCAGAGAAATATCGATAGAATGAATCCACAATGTGGCCACAAAGCGGATATCAAGCAGAAGGCACTTTCCATATCTTTACTTCGAAAATATGTATCATATAGTACCTTTTCAAATCACTTTCAAATATCGTACTTATATAAAGTCCATTATATATAAGATTTTATTTTCAAATCAAATACTTTCCAAAATCAATAGTATATCAAATCACACTTATATAGACTTCAATTATATAAGATTTCACTTTTCAAATTGAGTACCTTTTCAAATCCATAGTTTTCGAATCAACATCATACTTATAAAAACCAAATTTTTTTATATAAGTTCGATAACTCCTAAATCAAAGTATTTAAATAAACAAAGTTCTCAATTTCAAACCATTTCAATATCAATTCAGCTTCAAAATCATATATGATTTCACCAAATCATTTCTTCCAAATTACATAAATTTAGTTTCAAAGTTTCTTAAACAATAGATTTAGAAAATAATCCAAATTTTCAAATCAACAAAATTTAGGTCAAACAAATTCATTTCCATTTCAAACATATATTCACTTCAAAAATCATAATACTTTCAAAGTTGTAAATCTTTCGAAACCAAATACTTGAAATCATTTCACTTTGAAAATCATAACAATTTGAAATCATGCATTTGAAATCATAAAACATTCCCTTAATTCTTTACATTTCACAAATTTATTCAATTAAACCAAAATCTAAAATTTCCAATTTTATTTTGATTCAAACCATCAGTTTCAATTCAATTTAGTTTTCCAACAAAACCATTTCAAATACTATCAAATTTCAAATATAGATTTGATTTACAAAATAAACTATTAAGTCTCAAATATGTTTCAAGGCTTAAATATACCATATTTCAAAACTAATTTTATTTATTTATTTCATATATCTCAAATTTTACTTCATTATTACTTAGTGTTGAAATATTTATTTCATAAATCCATTATTTTTAAATAAACTCAAATTACAGGTAAACTAAATATCCTTTCATACTAATATAAGCTTCAATTATTCATTTATCAAAATCAATGGTTTCCAAAATCATCTTATACTTACATATAGTTTATCTTGTATAAGGATCAAAATTTTCAAAAATAAATTTCGTTGTACAAAGAGCTATATGGGATTGAACATCTTTGCTTACTAAAAGGTTTTTAATTTAGAATATTTTTGTATAAAAAAAATAGTTTGTAGAATAGTTTTGTAAATAAAATGGTTTGTAAACTAGTTTGTATGTAAAATAGAATAAAACAGTTTGTTTGAGAAGAATAGAAGAAAAATATTTTTGAAAAATGGTTTTAAATTGATAGTAGTTTTTCATAAAAGAAAGAATTCCAATTATATTACAAAGATATCCAACCCAACAACTTCCAATTTCAGCGGCAAGTATATCAATGACATAAGAATATAAGATGTACATATGTCATCATTTCGCAAAATCACATTCGATCGCTCGCTCGATCGCACAAGTTCGCTTTCGAACTAGTATTGTCCATTCTACTTCCCTAATGCGGATTTCGATATGGTTTCTCGACTAGAAACCATCAGTCTCCTTGCATAGCCATATACCATGATAGAGAATTCTAGAATCAAGCCCAAAATCCATATCAAAATTCGCCATCAAGAATCAAATGAAAAATCCTAACACGAAATGGTGTAATTCACCTCGAACTTGTGTACTCAAACTTGGATCAATTTAATTATGCGGATAAAACAGCATACGTACAAATTATGTATCTATTCCATCTTGTTAAATATATAGTTTCATAAAGATGTTACTAAATTAAACATTTAAACTAAATTATTTATTTTTCTCAAAATATTTGAAGACAAATTTTCAAACATTTCAAATCTAAATTTCATATTAGTAAATTCAAAATAGCTTTATTCGTTTACTTAACAAAACAGTTTCAACTTATCTAAATCAGATTACTACATACTTTAAACATACATACCAAACTTATATGCTTTACTTCAAAATTCTTAGCTTTTGAAAAGTTAACCTTGATTTGGAAGTGCTCGAACCTTCAAAATAGTCGAAGAAATCATATTTCAATCCAAGAGTTGGAAATCACAATTAAATCAGTAAATCAATTCCAAAAATAGGGTTATATCAAATCAAATCCAAAACTCAAGGACTGAACACCGGCTCATTTCAAATTGTTCAAATATATATACATATATCTTTCGAATATCACATCACACTTCGGAATTTGAAATCAATATTGGTTTCACAAATCAATCGCATAGCAAAGCTACCGAAGTGGCCTCTCCCCCACTCGGAAACTCGAAAATCAATGTCGATGATGCATGCATTCATCACCGAAATTATTTTCCAGCGACATAAGTGGGTTCTGGACTTCCATTTTCTTGAAAACTTCTTTTGAAGGTGGGACTCCCAATGCCGTGGTACTTAAAGATGAAAAGAAAATGTACAAAAGTCGTCCCTTAGGTGGTAAAGGTAGCATAAAGGGAAAGAAATGAAAATTGCTCGAGGGTGGTAGGTGCGGTAGTTTGTCTTTTATGTCGATCATACCTGAGTTTGCATTTTTGTCCTTTTGCTTTGGACAGGCCGAGCTCATTCGGGTACGACCCCCGCTATTTGATTGTACATAAAATGATCGATAATAAAAGATTAACTTTGTTCTATAATATCTCTTCAGTTTATCTTTCTACATTCTTATGTACTATGCATGTTTGTGTGTAACTGTCTGTGTATATATGTAACTGGTTATACTGCAAATTTCCTACACTATATACTTGTGTTTCTATGTAACATGTTTATTTATCGCAACTTTGTGCATGTAAATAATATTCCTGCTATTGTTTTAATTATATTTTGGTACTTAGCCCTGTTTATAGCTGCCAAAATACTCTAGTTGGCGAAACGGAACTGTAGTTTAACCAGCACTACAGCTATTCGAGTTCGATCTTGGTTGAGTTCTTTTCAGCTAAGAGTTTTTAATCGCGCCTCTGTCTATAGGGATTATTATTTTAAGTGCCAGAGTTTAGGCATTTACAAGGGATTACACATCATGGGCAATTCTTCCGCTTGCCTCCAGTCGAGTCCTCAATCCAACTTCGGGTGTAGGCAAGTTCGATAATTCCAGCTTTTGAGTCTTATGAAAATCCCCGCCTATCCTCGACCGAACATGTCCTGCATGGTCTCTAGCATCGTCATAGAAATCATGTTTGCTTGATAATTCCTATCTCCAGGAACTAGTGACCTTACCGCTCGATTCTAAGCATTGTGTCTCTGATGCTGCCAATCTCCGGGATGCAGCTGAATTCTTCTAAGTTGACATCCTTGGCCAACGTCATTCTAGATGTATGTATCGTAAAGATTTGTCGTAGTCATCTTTCGTCATAACAAATTCTTGCAAATTCGTCGTTGAGAACCCTATCATGCCTTAGCTTCTATCTTCGGAAGTTGGCGCATCAGTGATTTATATCCAAAGACATTTTCCCGAGGTCACCTATCTCTGGGCGGTGGTTCATTTCCATATGCTGAATCAGGTGGTGGTTCATTTCCATATGCTGAAATCAAATTATCTGATCGATCCCTGAATGAATTTTTGAACCTTCTCGTCGTTGCCTAACTCCGGGCCATGTTAGATTTCCAAAAGGTTAGTGTCGATCTTCACCATCTAGCTAGTGGTTTAGGACCTTCCCAATATCATCTATATTTGGTAAATGCTAGTTCTTAGAAGGTTGGGGTTGATTTTCACCATCGACCCAACGGTTTAGAACCTTCCCGACGTTGCCTATCTCCGAGCAACGCCGGTTCTCAAAAGTTTGAGGTTGATTTTCACCATCAACCCAATGGTTTAGAACCATCCCGATTTCTCCTATCTTCGGGCAATGCCGGTTCTAAAACGGTTGGGGCTGATTTTCTCCATTAACCTGGTAGTTTATAACCTTCCTGACATCTCATATCTCTAGGCAATGCCGTTTCTCAGAAGGTTCGGGTAAATTTTCACCATCGACCCGGCAGTTTATATCTCCTAGGCATTTCCTATCTCCCGGTAATGCCAGTTCTCAGAAGGTTAGGGTCAATTTTCATCATCAAGGCGGTGGTTTAGACCTTCCCAGCATTGCCTATCTCTGGACAGTGTGGTTCTCAGAAGGTTAGGCTGCTAATCGTACAGTATAGGAATTCTTCTTACAAGAACACGGTTACATTGGTTTAAGAAGCCATCTTTGTTTGCGAATGGAAAGAGTGGAAAGTCCTCCCTATTTATAGTGCCCCCTAGCATCCTTGGTTAGCTTATTTGCTAAAAAAATAAAGGAAAACTAAATGTCATAGTGTCGGAGCAGATCGTTGTTCCATGCATGTAGGATTGGGATTACATCGAGGGTTGCTAGCATGAATGTTCCATCTCCAAGCTTTTGATCAATTGTGCAAGGTCCTTCCGAGTTCGGGCCAAGCACTCTCGTACCTGGGAGAACTCGTTTTAGAACGAGATTTCCTAGCTCAAAGGTGTGGTTGCAAACCCCTGCATTAAAGTGCCATGCTGCTCTTTTCTAGTGTGCAGCAACCTTTAAATCTGCTTCTTCCCTCTTCTCATCAACCAAATCAAGAAACTCAAGTAGGAGTTTCTCATTCACCTTCGAATCGAAACGCCTTTTATGATGAGAGGGGACTTCCAGTTTTATCAGGATCATTGCCTCCAATCAATATGCCAAAGTGAAAGGTGAATGCCCAGTTGCTGACTTATGTGTTGTTCTATAAGCCCAAAGTGTTGGTGGAAACTCATCAACACAGTTGCCTTTAGCTCTAATCAACCGCTTCTTCAAGGTAGATTTGATGGCTTTTTTTGGTAGTTCCACTTATCCTTTCGTTTGCGCTGTGCTACCGCAGAGAAGCTCTTCTCGATTCGGAAGAGCATTCAGATGTCCTTTAATTCTTTACTGTTGAACTGAATGCCGTTGTCGGTAATGATCTTCTGAGGCATTCCAAACCAACAAATAATATTCTTTGTTACAAAATTGATTATCTTTTTCATTGTAATCATCGCAATCAATTTTGCTTCAGCCTGAAGTAATCCACTGCAACGATAGCATATTTAGCTCCTCCCTTCGCTATCGGTAGCACACCGATGATGTCAATTCCCCGGATCACAAACGGCCATGGATTGACCATTTGTGTAAGTTCCGTTGAGTGGACTCTTGGAATCTTCGCTACTCTTTGGCATTGTCATATTGTGTAGAGTAGTCAGTAGCGTCCTAGTTTATTATCGACCAGAAATGCCCATAGCGAAGTACATTCTTCGCTAGAGTTGGCCCCCTGGTGTGATCGCCACAACTGCCTTCATGGATTTCCATGAAGATCTTCCTAGCTTCATCCTTGGCTACACATCGAAGTAGGGGAGTTAGGAATCCTCTCATGTATAGTACTCCATCTCGCTTTACAAACTGTGGTGCTCTTTGGAGAATTTTCTTCTGTTCGTTCCTATCTCTCAAGAGAGTTCAATTGATTAGATAGCCTTTGATTGGAGTCATCTCTGACTCCTCCTCTGCTATAATCCCAAGAATTCAGTTAACATCCATTTGATTAATGCTCGAGGCAATTAAAAATTCTACTGGAACAAATCCCATTAATTGCACTTCCTTAGAGCTAGCTAGTTTAGCTAGTGAATCGACCCTCATATTTTCCTCTCTAGGGATGTCGTTATTGTATAATGTTCTATGTCCTTAAGTAGTTCCAGTTCTTTTGACAGGTAAGGGGCTAGTCTCGCACTCTTGGCCTAGTATTCCTTCCTAATTTGGCAAACCACCAACTGGGAATCGCTAGATATGTGCAGTGTCTTTATACCCAGTTCCTTTGCTATTTCATGCTACCAACGCCTCGTATTCCACTTCGTTGTTAGTCATAGGGAACTCCAGCTTTAGTGCATACCAAATAGATCGTCCTTCTGTTGTTTCAAATACTACTCCTACCCCTGAGCTAAATTGATTCGAAGCACCGTCGACGAATAACTTCCTATGAGAAGCTGTGACTATAGCATCCTCCTCCTCTTCCGCACCATCCCATGCGGTAAATTTAGTTATGAGGTCTGCCAATGTCTGTCTATTTATCGCTATCCTTGGATGGTAAGTAATATCGTACTGACTTAGCTCGATATTCCATTTTAGCAACCTTCCCGAGGTCTCGGGTCGGTATAATACATGTTTCAAAGGTTGGTCTGTCAGCACTTTGATCAAATTAGCTTGAAAATACGATCGTAACTTCCTTGACGCAATCAACAAGCAACAAGTGAGTTTTTCCATCTTTGGGTAATTCTTTTTAGCTCTAGTGACCCGCTTGCTGAAGTAGTACACCGGCCACTGAACCCTTGCCTCCTCGTGCACTAATGCTGCACTTGGCACATGAGCAGACACTACTAAATATACAAATAAACCTCTCTGTCTAGCGGTTTAATATGACTGGTGGTGTTTCCATGTGCCTTAATAACTCTTCGAAGGCATTCCAACAATCCTGATTCTATTCAAAGTTTTTTTACATTTCTTTAGTGCGTCGAAGAAAGGTATGCATTTATCCATCACCCTTGAGATGAATCGACTCAAAGCATCAATCATTCCATTCAAGTTTTGAAGTTATTTCTTCGTGGTTGAGGCAATTACGTTCCTCAGGGTAGCAATCTACTCTCGGTTAGCCTCGATGACTCATGCATTAATGATAAATCCTAGAAACTTCCTAGAAGCTACTTCGAAAGAACATTTTAACGGAATTAACTTCATCCCGTATTTTCGTAGAATCTCAAACATCTCTGAGGGATCATCCAAATGATTTCGAGATACCCACAACTTCATAAGCATGTTATCCATGTACACCTCCATCGTCCGTCTAATTTGATTCTTGACATTGTATTTACTACTCGTTGGTATGTAGCTCCAGCGTTCTTCAAATATAACGGCATTACATAGTAGCAGTACAATCCCAATTCGTGATAAAGCTAGTATTCTCCTAATCTGACTCATGCATCATTATCTGATTGTATCCGGTATAAGCACCTATAAATAAGAGCAATTCATGGCTCACTGTTCCATCAATAGTTAGTCAATTATGGGTAAAGGAAAGTTGTTCTTTGGGCCAGCTTTGTTCAGATCCAAGTAATCGATACACGTTTTCCACTTTCCATTTGATTTCTTGACCAATACAAGGTTAGATACCCATTAAGGGTATGAAACGTCAAGGATAAAGTTGTTAGCCAATAGCTTATCCATTTCTTCCTTCAATGTAGGGGATCACTCCGGACCCAGGTTGTGCCTATTTGGTTTCACTGGTCTAAACTTAGGATCGATATTTAGTGCATGACATTATATCTTCGACGATATCCCACACATATCGGAATGTCTCCAAGCAAACATGTCTAGATTTCCTCAAAGGAAATTAAATAGTTCCTTCTATAATCCAATTTCAACCTGAGAACCAATCTTCAATACTTGAGTTGATTCATCCATATCAATAGGGACATTCACCATAAGCTCTATTGGTCCTGCCCATACATCCCTTAACTTCTTCCTAGGATCCATAAACTTGTCGAATTGGCTATTGTTCCCAAGCCAGGGGCTACTCTGTAATTGCTATGCTTACGGTTCCTAAATGTGGAGAGTTCTCCCCATATTCTTTCCTTTCTCCCGACGCATAGCTTCTCATAGTTCTGCAACATAGGATTCTCTTATCGCACTCTAATCTCCTCGAACCACACCAATCCCATTCTCAGTAGGGAACTTCATTGTCAAACACCATAGAGCCAAAGGAATCCTGAAATCGGCTAGGGCCGATGGGCCGAAGAAAGTATTATATGCCGAGAAATCATCAACAATGACAGACATCTGAATGTCAACCACCCTACCTTCTCCTTCACCAAGTTCTATGGGCAAGTCGCTCGTTCCAATTGGCTGTTTAGCTTCCTGTATAAATCCTTGAATCTTCATCTTGCAGGCGGTCACATCCTTTATATTGATTTTCATTTGGTCGAAAGTCTTTCTAAATATAATGTTTATTGAGCTTCCATTATACAGCCAAACTTGGCGCACAAAACTACTGGCCAATTCCGACTGCTATCACCATAGGATCGAGGGTTGGTACTTCAACCCCGTCAAAATCTTAGTTTCTAAAAACAATAGCACATGTTATCATCTTCTATTGCTTAGCCGGAGCTTCGTCTACGACGGCGTAGCAACTCTTATGTGGTGCATGCTTCAATAAACTCACATACCTCTCCATCTCAACCCATCTTTTCTCTACTGGGCGAGGTCCTTCGGTTATAGTATTAATCAGCAATCTTCCATCAATATGTCCGGGTCCTTCACAGCTAGGTCCCAGGGGGTTTCCTTAAGCTGGGGGTCCCTGGGGACCCCAGCTTGATTAGCGTTCTATTATTGCTTAACGTACTGCTTGAGTCTGTTTTTCCATATCAGCTCCTCAATCAAGTCCTTCAAGTGATGAAATTCATTTGTGTTGTGCCCATGAGTTTCATAGAAGAGACAGAACTTTCTAGAACTTTTCTCTTTCTCTATCGCCTTCCTTCAGGGCAGATTCTTGTATCGCTCAGTTCCTAGAGTAGCAAGATTGATATTTTCCAATGTGTCATTTATAGGTGTATAACCTTTTTGTCGCATATTCCTGGGTATTCTTGTTATGTGTGCCACTAGAGTTTGGTTTCTCTTTTTCTGAGTTTCAAAATTTTCAGCATTTCCTACAACTCCACCAGAGTTTTCTCCATCCTGTTTAACTGCCACATTACTTTGATTTACATTTTTCGACTGCCCGTCGCTGACATTTCCTTCAACCAAGCTTGCTACTTCTAACAGTAGAAATTGGTTCACCTTTTGATGGAATTGTTCCATAATTGTTGGTTGTTTCATCTTTAGCCACCTACCAAAAATCCATGTCCATGTGAATACCTCAGACTAGTGCCATGAATACAAGATCTTCCTTCGAATTGCTAACTTCCATAACAATGATGTTGAATCGTTTAAGAAGCCCTTCAATGACTCTTTAGGTCATTAAGACAAGCTAGATAGGGACATCACGTCCTTCGGTCAGGTAGCATGGAGCCTAAACTTCTTTATAAACTTCTTGGATAATTCATCAAAGGTAGATATAGACTTGGCACGAGCCTAGTGAACAACATAGAAGCGACTCCTTCCAAGAAGGTAGGAAAACATCTACAACGAACAACATCTGTAGCTCTAACTCCATCCATATGTCATTCGTACTTGAGTAAAAGTTGTCAGGGAATCGGTAATTATGTTGTATGATGGCATTGTTGCCATTATAAACTTTCTAGGGTACTCTTCCCTCGGAATATTTTTAGTAAACGGAGTCCTACTTGGTGCGGAGCCCCAATCTTCATTCTTTCTGTCTCTTCTTTCTTCCACCAACCGTTTAACCATATCAACTGTGACTTCTTCACTAGCACGGTCATCCAAAGTCGACTATTAAAGGCTATACCTAGCGTTTGGCTCCTCAAATAGTCTTAGTTGGCCAACTGACGCCTAGATCCTCCTGTCTCTGGGAGAACCACTCCTTCGGTATTTTGTAGGTGTATGGTTGGTTGGGCTGTAGTTGCTTGAACACCGTCTTAATTAGCATCAATATCTAAATCAAAACCATCATCGTCAAGCTACAAATTCTCTTCCTCATCAGAGACAACCATTGCATCAACTTGTCATGCATTACCCTCTCCTAAATTCCTCTCGGTACCGAGAGAAATCCTCTTAGTACCTGTTGGTTTTCTAGTGGGGGTGCACTTCTGCTTTCTTCAACAAGTCCTTCAACAACTCCACTACCTTTTCTTGCTTTCCATCCCTTTTGTTTAGGCCTGAAACAAATGAGTTCTCTAATTATATCGCCTGTGAAGTTTCCTTTCTAATTCTTCTGGTTCTTGGCCGTTGCAGGGTTAGCAAAGCATTCATCTTATTCACCAAAGCTTTCTAACTATCTACCATTTTATGGTTCAATCCCTACAGCATTTTGTCAAGCTCTCCTCTAGTAACTACTTTCTGTTGAGCATATAATTCTGGTTTTACTTATTGTTGTTAACTTCAACTTAGTGAATATTTTCTTCGTCACCACCAGCCATAGCTCCAGATGTCCTTCCAGATCTCCTTAGTGTCATGGCTTTCTGTTAGCAATCCTTTAATTCTTCAAGCTAGAATTAACTTTTGGCTATTTCTAACCCAAAGTAGAGAGCCAGATCTAAGCTTAGATTCTGTTTTCTTAATGAAAGCACCAAAATTTTAGTGCCAAAAATGGATCAACACCCAAAGAAATATTGTAGGAAACCTGTAAGATCTAGATTTAGCAGATAATAACAAAATAACAGTAAAAGAACAACAAGACATAAGAATTTTATAGTGGTTCGACAATCTTTGCCTTACGTCCACTTTATAGTTTTATTGCTTGCTGATCATAGAGAATTAGAGTCTCTAGTACAAGGGTTTGACAAGTCCTTTTGCTTAGATTGCCAACAATAGCTTCTTATATGACTATTGAATATGGAAGATATGAAATGATGAAGAAGCAGAGTGAAGATTAGCCATGATCCTTCTTTAGTTGTAGTAGGGTTGATATTTATAAAGAAATAAGTATACAAGTTCAAGAGTCTGCTTGCACTGAAGTCCAGAGGCAAGCCCATTCACATACAAGTGAACATGTGGGGCATAAATGCTATGGAAACCTCTCAATTCCGAGTGGTTTTGACTTGTGCAAAGTCGACTCTTTTACTTGTTCCATTCTTCTATATCCTTTTTGTTATGTTTCAAGCACTTTTCCATGATTGCTGAGTTGATTCCGATGATTCTCCCGATGACACTTGAACTATCCTGCTTTCTTTTCTTTCTTTTCATCAATCCTGAGAATTGCTCATCTAAACTATGAGAAAAGCACTTATCACCGAGTGATTGAGGTAGACCATGGAGTATGTGAAGTTCATGTAACCCAAATAGATGAAAAGGACCTCTCAGTATCGAGAGAAACTTCTCAGTATCGAGTGACTGACTTGGTCTCAAATTCATATGGAACATCTTATGTTCCATTCTTTTGTCCTCCTGAGCATTTTTCAAAGTTCTCGAGTTGTTTCTCCTTCGTGTTGTCCTTCTATAACCTAATGAATTCTGCTTGGTTAAAAAACTGGTTAATGGATACCAACTGGAGCAATTTTTGAGTGGTTAGTTGAGGTGGCTTTGTTGAATGATGTGGATGGAGACTTGAATAAGTAGCAAATATCAATTGGAGATCAAAATAAGTGCAAGAATAAAGGATTGCCAGTTGGGTAGAATAAGAAGTAGGCTACTATGTGTAGAAGGTGTAATCAGACTGGGCATATAGCTAAGAATTGTAGAGTAAACCTCCAAAATGGAACAAAATGCTATCGGTGTGGTAAGACGGGACATTTGTCGAGAGATTGTAGGTCTAAATCATCATGACATTAAGGACAATTGGGATAACATGAATGGTTGAAGGGATTAAGTGTTATAATTGCGACCAAATGGGACATTATAAGAGGGAGTATCAGACATAGAAGGAGGGTCATATTTTTAAGGCTTATGCATTGGATGATTTACCCACTGCCAGCATTGCACCAACAACCCAGAATAATGGGAAGTCAGTTATGGTAGGTGTGTTATTACTATTTGATTTACCTACCAGTGTTTTATTTAATACCGGTGCATCACATTCATTCATACCCAATGCGTTAGTATAAAGATTAGCAATAATCCCTGATTTTTGGCATGAGATCATTACTGTATCGAATCCTTTTGGGGGATTGATGCATTTGTCTACTATTTGCCATGATCTTAAATTGGTCATAAACAGTGTAAATTTAAATTGTGATGCACAAGTGCTTAGCATTGCGGGATACAGATTGATCTTGGGGATGGATTGGATGGTTAGGTATGGGGTAATTTTAGACTATGATAGGAGGATTGTTCATTTGAGTAGTCATGGGAAGCATGATTTGATAGTTCTGTGTGAGCTAGACATTTCCATAATGAAGTCGTATTTGTATTCATTAGACATATCACGGGTTGAATTAGCGTTTATCCATGTAGTAAAAGATTTTCCTGACATATTCATTGAGGTTTCCGAACTTCCACCTCGTAGAGAAATTGAGTTTAGGATCAATGTTGGGAAAGATGCTAGGCTTACGGTGAAGCCTTTGAGACATATAGCATCGAAGAAGAGAAGAGAATTGGATAAATAGGTTTTGAAATTTTTTCAAAAGGGATTTATTAGGCGGAGTATTTCTGAGTGGGGAGCACCTGTCGTTTCTGCATCAAAGGAAGATGGTTCTCTAAGGTTTTGCATCGATTATCGGGAGTTGAATAAGTTAACAAAGAAAAATCATAATCCATTAACTTGCATTAGAGACCTCTTCGATCAACTTGTCAGGGAAAAGGTTTTCTCGTAGTTTGAATTTTCTACAGGATTTCATCTATTGAGGGTTGCTGAGGATAGCATTCCGAAGACTGCTTTTCTTACACCAGATGAGTTGTTCGATTTGGTTGTGATGTTGTTTAGGCTAATGCCTCGACTTTATTTGTTGATTTGATGAGTAGGGTTTTTCGAAAGTAGCTGAATAATTTTGTGGTTGTATTTGTCGATGATATCCTTGTATTTACTAGAGACGATAAGGACCTTGAGTTACATTTGAGAGAAGTACTGGATGTACTAAGGAGTAATCAGTTGAGGACTAAATTTTTGAAGTTCCATTTCTAGAGGAGTGAGGACTGATTTCTAGGACATGGTGTATCTGGAAATGGGTTGGCGTTAGACCCAAAAAAGGTGGCGGTTGTTAGAGATTGGAAGGTTCCAAAGAATGCTTCAGAGGTATGTAGTTTCTTGGGATTAGCTGGTTTCTGTCAAAAGTTTATAAATGACTTTGAAAAGGTATCGACGCTATTGACGAAGCTTACAAAAAAGAATGTGGTTTATGTTTGGGATGTAGAGTGTGAAGAGGCGTTTGTCAAGTTGAAGGAGATGTCGACGAGTGCAACTATTTTGGTTATTCCTGATGGTACCAAACCATTTACCGTCAATATGGATGATTGTGGAATTGGTCTTGGTGTTGTCTTGATGCAAGAAGGTATGGTTGTTGCATATGGGAGTCGACAGTTGAAGATGCATGAGAAAATTTATGCTACACATGATTTGGAATTGGCTACAATTGTATTTGCCTTGAAGTCGTGGAGGCACTATTTGCTAGGTGAAAAGTTCGAGCCGTTTACAAACCACAAGTCATTGAAATATTTATTCTCACAAAAAGTTGAACTTAAGACAACATATATGGATGGAATTCTTAGCATCTTATGATTTTGATATTGCTTATACTCTTGGAAAGTGTAACATTGAGGCGGATGCACCAAGTAGGAAGCATGCGACATTGAGTGCTATAATGTTAGAGATGAAGTAGCTAGACTACATTTCTAGATTTGATTTTTGACCTTCGATGGATATTACACCTAGATTGTTGGCAACCTTGGAGGTTAGATACATAGGGATGGATAAGATTGGTATGAATCAAAGGAAGGATGTAGAGTTGGTTGAGGTTATGGATCAGCTTGAGAAAGGTGAAAGGCTGAGTCATTTGGATCGATATACCAAAGAGGAGGATACTTAAGGAGGGATGGAAAGTTATGTCTGTTGAAGTTGAGAGAGCTAATCAATGAGGTGTTAGAGGAGTGTCTTCATTCGAGGGTGACCACTCATCCTACTAGCGACAAAATGTAGAAGGATATGAAGAGAGATTATTATTGGCAAGAGATAAAGAGAGATCTGGGGATATGACTCACTTGCCTGAGAGTTAAGGCGGTGCAGAGAAACTCGAGTGTATTGTTGATGCCGTTAGAAGTTCCATAGTGGAAGAGGGAAAGCGTTTCAATGGATTTTATAGAGGGTTACGAAGGGTAGAAGAAGTAATGAAAGTATTTGGGTAGTAGTGGATCGACCGATGAAGAGTGGACATTTCATTCCTATGAATAGTACGAGGATGGCAACATCTTTGGTTACATTATATATTAAGGAAATAGTGAGATTGAATGGTATACCTGTGAATATTGTGAGTGATCAGGACCCACTCTTTACGAATGAGTTCTAAAGTAGATTATACAATAGCCTATTTATGGTATTGAGTTTGAGCATGGCATATAACCCGCAAATGGATTGATAAACCGAGAGGGTAAATATGGTATAGAATATTTGTTGAGGGGAAGATACAGGCTTCTCATCTCGAACTCTTTACCGGCATATTCTTTCAATTGATATGATTCGTTAAGAAATAGGTTTTGGCTGCTTAAATTGGATGTTAGGATTAGTTATGTTATATATTGGAGTTATCCTATGTACTACCTCTTATGCTAATAAAGTTGAATTCATATAGAACTATCAGTTTTTATACTAGGGTTGCTATGCATCGTACTACTATACCATACTTTTCAATTCATATAGGGTGCATTTATTGCATTATGCTAGATTTTCACAAGTTATCATGATCATGCTCATTATATACCATGTTTGGAATGCTAATGTTTTGACTAGGACTTATATATATATATATATATATATATATATATATATATATATATATATTAGAACGGCTATGAATATGGAGGTTACTTTATTTAAACGATTGTGTTTGTACACAAGTGATACGGTGTGGAAATGAAAGAGTGAACTTCTATTACATTTTCCATTCCTTTGGAATTTTGGGGATGAAATTCTTTTAGGGGAGAAGAATATAATACCCTAAATTTTTTATATCAAACTTAAATAATAATAAATAATGAATAAATTTGAAATTAAATTGGAGGGTGTTTTGGAAAATTTCAATAGAAGCGCAAAGTGGTAATTTTTATAGATAGTTGAATTTGCTGACGAGGGTCACACCATTGCATATCTCTCATTTTTCTGGTTAAGATGGAGTATTCATTTGTTTAAATCAAACATTGTATGAGTGTGCGGATATCGGGTTGATTTAGGCTGGGTTTGAGAATTTGAATTTAAGAGTATAACTGCATTGTATGGAGTATTCATTTGTTTAAATCAAACATTTTCCATTCAGTTTTTCTCCTAAACTAGTTTTAAAACTGCGTACATTTTCATTGCTCGTTTCATTTTCATGTTTAAACCCGATAACTCCTTCTTACTCCTCCAATCATCCAAACACCAAAACCACCTTTCTCAACGAAAATTGACGAGACAAAGTGTGTTGGATTCATAGCAGAGCTCACTATCATCTGTAGAAAGAAATATAGGATATTATGGGGGTTTGGATTTTTGGAAATTTTAAGCAGATTCGAGTTCTTTTGTCTTGGTTTGGTAAGTGTGGCTTCTCCTATTCTTGTATAATGATTTGATAATGTTATAAGATTGTTTAAGGGCTAAGCTAGGGTTTAAATTATGATGATATTTGAAACTATAAAACTAAAAATACGTATTTTTTAAGAAACTCAAGAAAAACCAGTTGACTTTAATTTGAATTAGAAACATATAGAAACTATTATTTGAGGATATGAACATGTTAGAACCCTAGAAACATAGTAAGTATTGTGTATATAAATGATACAGAATCACCAAAACGAAGAATGAATTGATTAATCAAAATCTAGAACTTAAAATATATAAAATAGAAAGAAAATCTTGTATCTGTTGCACGCTAGTGCACCGGTGGATGCGCACCAGTCGACCGGTGTGCAACCGAGTTTGGGTAATTTGGGCATTTAAATTGCCTGGATCGATGTGGTAGCTTCAAACTTTTGCATGGTGTTCTTTAGAAACATTATGGTGATGTCTTGACAAGTATAGCTATTATTGGATGTGTAATTTGATGATAGCGATGAAGTATGGAATCGATGTTGCTTTAGAATGACAGGATAATACTTGAATCGTGTATGGATATCTAGCTTGAAATTGAAAGAACATAGTTGTAGAGTATGCAGTTGGATGAATGAACGGAATATATGGAGCTTGGAGATGATGATGAGATACGAACATAGTGCGTATGGCTTTGAATTGCGTAGTTTAAAGATGTAGTGTATATAGTTTTGGTGATGAACGAATACCTAAATCTTATAGTGCACGGGGTGGGTCCTTGATTCTTGGTATTAACATGTATTCTCCTATAGAGCAAAGAGGCGAGTCTAGGAGAGTTTTGATGAGGACAAAAGTCGAATTGTAGTGCATGTGATGAGACCAGGCATAAGTCCAATATGTGTAATCCTTTACCATAGGTGGCGAGACTAGATTTTGTATAAGGGATCCTTTACCATAGGTATTCAGGACTGGATCAAGTTTAGATAATATAATATCATTCTGTAGCGAGCATGGGGAGATCGAAAGGTATTATACTTTAGGCTTAAATCATGTTATAACGTTGTCACTATAGTATACATGTATTAGACTGGCTTCAATCATTCAGACATATGTCTAACCCACTCCTACATTTTTCTATCTATATTATTCAGATTGATGGAGCCTGGTGACATGATGGACCAGGAGGCATGTATATTTACATATTGTAAATATTAAATATATATAATGTTGTATATAATTTGTTTTTTAGAGACATGATGTGACATTTGTATGGACTTGATTTAGTTTGGATGGGTCAGACTTACCTTATGGTATCAGATATGTAATTAAACATATATATTTATGGAACATGATATTTGTGTGACCATTCAGTATGAGACTTAGAAAGTTATTAGTTGGTATAATTTTTGTCTTATGCTCTCTCTGTATATCAATATGTATTATCCAGTTGTGAATCGCCGTTTCGCAACTTTGTTGTGTAGTTACGGGGTTTTGAGATGGCATGTTGTTACTGCAATATTAATTTTTTATAAATTTTACTTATGGTCCAAACTGCATATAACAAACATATGTCATGCTAACTGAGGTAGTCGAGCCAGTCTATGAAAATAGTACGAATAACCCAGGCCTATCCTGATCATCTTCATCTATAGGGATAGGTTGTTGGTCATGGGAGGGTGATGGAGATTCGATCAAAACCAAACTACATCCATAATCACTTCCACTACCACGACTGCCACTACAAAAACCACCACCATGATAATGCACATTGTCAAAAGAATACACCATATGCAACTATATAAATAAGATAAGGTAACATTTTAGAATGAAAAATGTCAAAAAAAATATGGAACATGAACCAACATTTGAAATTTGCAGTTAACTAAAAGGTGAACAACTTTATATACAATCAAGCAACTAAATATACATGGAAACAATCTAAATTAATTGTACATGCTACCAGTACTTAGCATCATCACTCCTATTACTTTCATTATCATCTTCGAACTCACTTTCATCTTGGTCTTGACCATCGATTTATTCATCCTCATCTTCATCTACTTCAACCCCATCATTGAGTCATTAATAAGAGGTCTTATGTATTTTATTAGTTGTACGATTTGCAAAAATTCATCGGGTTTCCAAATCATTTTGAGAAGCCTGGTTATTGGTTGTTTTTGTGTTTGAATGGAACAACCACCATGGTTTTGTTTAACAACAACTCAGTAATCTAACAAAGTACTGCCAATAGTAGGATACAACGTGTAATAAACTTCTGTTTTTTTTGTCTTTAGCTCAAATGGATTGCACCCAAAATATTTTTTTGTGATTTTCTTCGATAAGAGTGTAGTCCTTGTCTAAATGCTTCACCTAAATATTTTTCCTAATATCAAAGCAACAAAATTGGATTGAAACTATTTTGTCTGCGGTAATATCGAGTAAGTTAACTCGATTATTTTCTCTAGCACCTAATAATATTCTTTTATGTCATCATTATCGTTCCTTCCTTTAATGAAAACCTCGTAATTAACGGGTGTTTTTTTCCTTTCCATATTTTCTATGTGAAACTTAAATCTGTTTTGGACATATTATGCAACTATACTATGGAAAATTTCAAATTGGTTATATCAAGCGTTCGAGATGTCGTTCGTATCAACCTATCAATTTAAATTAAGTACACATGTTAATATATAATCAATATTGTGTGAAAGTGAAAACACTTGACTTATGATACATACATAGTTTTATCCCAACCCTCAAATTCTTTACGAAGTTCGACATTTAGATATTCACTTTCAAACTTATTGTTTGAATTAAGTACACATGCTAATTTTAGTAAATATTTTGTTGAAGTATAAAAGTCTAACATAACCAAGTTAAAGAATAATTAACTTAAGTTAATACCAGATAAGATCATTTAATTCATTATAGTTGAGAAGTAAAGTTGCCTTTGCTAGATTGCAATTTTATGTTGTAGCGAAACCTTTAAAATTCTTCCATTTACTAGTTCGAGCATCACTTTTTCTTGAATATTGATAGACGCTATCTATGGAATCATCCACAACATTATTTTCAGTGCAATTACCATGGTTGAAATATTGATGCTTTTTCAATAATGTATGTTAACAGAAACTTTAATATGTTCTTTCTGTTTCACCTTTTTCTTTAGGCGGTCGAGGTACCCTAACATGAAAATGTATGACATTAAATATAACATGTTAAATATTAAAAATTTGTAAATGAATATAACTTGTAATGTTACTATATATACCTCTCAAAAGGATGCAATGATCAATAGAGAAATAGTCCTCGTATTAATTCTTCAGTAGGTAGATGTATCGGTAAATGTTCCATAGAATTAAAATTTACAAGTCGCAATATTTTCTCCACTTTACAATTAGCTTAGATACATCTCTATCAAGATTTTGTAAATGGTTGTTAAAAAGAGAGTTTGAACACATATCTTTAACGAATAAACTGAGCTTTATTACAGGCATCCAAAAAAATTATTGTAAAAGCTCCTAATTACTATAAGTAATATAGTCTCAACAAATACATGATAATCGTGGCTCTACATACCCAACAACGTATGATCCTTCATATAAACACATCCACTCAAGTTAGTTGGAAGCAACTCCATCTAGGAACCTCAAAGAATCGACCCACTATAGTGGTTTTACATGATAAGTCCTATCTAGCTCATAATAAGAAATAACTTTGACATTTTAATGCACAGGGTTGATTTAAAGTTCATGACGATTGCAATAGTATTCAATTTACTTTCTTAATCTGAAATTATCTTTCTTTCTTACTTTTGCATTCATAATCGTGCAAAAGAAATACTTAAGCACATTTTTTTCATTATGCATCTCGTTTGAATTTTTTCGAAGTTTAAGATCCTTCTAATACAGTAATTCTAGAAACATACTCCACTTGCACTACTTGTGATAATCCCCTTTACCAAGATTTTGGGCTTTTTATTTCCCATCTTGTGTAATTTTGAGTGGTCTTTAATGATTCTCCACTCAAAAAATTTGGTGGTTGTACATTTTCAACTTCGCTAATTTCAAAGTTTTCCTTATCTTTTCTCCACTCAGAAACATTGGTCTTATCATGTCTAAAAAGGTCATTTGTATGCAAAAATTGATAGTGAACGCTTACAACCGAGCTTTTGTGTAAATACACTCATCATATCTATACACATAGTGCAAGATGAATTACCTCCTATACTCCACCCAAAAAGCATTCTATATGCTAAAAAATTTCTTACCACCCACAATAATGAAGCAAATAATTTGAATTTTTTCTTTCATATGTCGTAAGTGTCAACACCTTCTACCTACATCTTCTTCAGCTTATCGATTAAGGGCTACAAATAAAACACTCCATTATTTTTTGGGTTTAGGGACAATTAGATTTAAGACAAATTTGGAACTTTTATACACATCCATGGAGGCATATTATAAGGTATTAGAATAATTGGCTAATTCGAATACCTTTTATAGTAGTGGCTAAAAGGTTGGAAATCAATTGTGCATAGACTAAGTCTAATTTTTTATGATTCCTTTAAAGAATAAGGGTATTTATTATCAACATATTTTCATGCTTCTCCATTTTAAGGATGACATAAAGCCCCCTATTTTTGAACTTGTTTAATATACCATCTCATATGTTCAATATTAGCATAAGATGCTTATAATCTTCGTAATCTATGAATAAGTAGAAGATAATCCAAATGGATGAAAGTTATAACTTTACCATTTCTTTTTTTTATATAGCCCCAAACCATGGAATTTACAATGTGAAAAATCTATATAGTCTTTCCAATATAGCATGCACCTATTTTTACACGTATTAATCTTTTCATATAGCTATCCAATTATGAAAAATCGTTTTTTAAACCGATACTTATTTTCCACCAATTAAGTTTGCAAACTGAGTGGGATCACAACTTGAACTAAACTAAGGATATTCACTAATTTTTCTATAACGTCGTTCATAGATTTATGGCAACTAACCTAGATGTCGTTGCTAACTCTATCATTCTACATTCATCAAGAAACCATAATTTTAATGCTTTAAACAAGTTAAAATAATTATCTTTAAGATTTGGCTCTTCTTTTACATCCGGTGAATTAGGCTGCATAATCAGACTACTGACATCAAGAACCATTTCGATCATTGTATTTTCTCAACGAGATTCATTAAAATTAGCATCCATGTTTTCATTCTCATCTTCAAAATCTACTGCATTATTAAGTGTGATCGTATCTTCACCATGACGTATCCATAAATAACAATCATCCATAAACCCATATTTTGTCAAATGCAATTGCACAATAGGATAAGAATGATGTTTTGCAACTTTATACTTTTTTGCAAGGACAACATAGTTGTTTGTCTCATTAGAAGATACAACTAGCATGATATTAGTTAAATCACTTAAAAATTGAAACAGAACGATTCCTCTATGCCATTCATTATTGTACATTCAAGCTCATCAAACTTTTAAATGTTCCATCGTATACTGCATAATTAAATAAGCTATATTATATTTAGATGAATTCTTAGACACAACTCCAAATAAATTAAAATCAGCATCGACAGTATTGGTAATTTTAATAGTCTTTTAATTAGTAATATTTTTCTACTTTAAAATAAGAACATAATTTACCAAGTATTACCCACTTATGTGACATGGGTTTTACAATTACTTTTGAAAATATGCATGCTTTGTTTCGGATCAAAATACAAATATTATCTTTGAAGGAATACATAAGAAAGTCATATATATTTTAAGTATAATAATCTCATATGATGATGATGTTTTCTCAGTGGCTAACTTTAGTGAACTCTATATTTGTCATAAATGCTTTGGACATGTAAATTGTATGCATCCAACTAGGACTGCCAAATATAACCTTATTATGGGACTTTCAAAATTATACATTAAACAAAGAACCTCTATGATGAATGTTAGTTTGGGAAGTTACAAAGGAGATCATTTAATTCAAAGGACATGGTTTCCATTAAACATCACTTAGAACTTCTTCACCTTGATCCTTTGGGTCTTCACAATTAAATTATGTTAATCACAATAAGTATGTTTTTATAATTGTAAATGATTTTTCAAGATTTACTTCAACTACTTTATTAATGAATCTTTGGAAATGTCTAAAGTTTTGTATAAATAATTCAATATATATGATCTTTAAAACTTAAAACAATGTAAAGTTTCCATAGACGAGAATTTGAAACTAAAATTTTTAAAGTTTATAACAAGAAAGAAATAATGCATAAATTTTCTTTTCCAAGAAATTCTTGAAAAAGTAGCGTTTTTGAACATAATGAAAGAAATATTCAAGAATGTGCAAGAATACTTTTAAACGTACCTTAAATCTTTTAAGAAGAATTTTGTAGCTACTTCCACACAAATTCTACACATAACGCAAATAAGACCATTAATTAATAAAAGACCTTACAAATTATTTTAAAAAACAAAAGTGTTGTAGTCTAATATTTGAAGTAAATGTTTATACCCAATACAAAAGATAAATTTGATGCAAATAGAGAATACAGTAAATGAACTAGAATAATGAAGAGACATCAAATATTTCTTTTGATGTAAACTTTAAAATAAATAAAAGTAATAATGATGACTAAAGAAATTATAGAAAGTACTTATCGAGAAAATTGTGGTAATAGTAATCTTGAAAACTTAAGTATTGAGAATATAAATTCAAATAAAACTATAAGGACGTAGAATTTGAAAGATCGTCGTATGGAATCGTGAATATTTATTTGGATGATAATAAACAAATAAATGTTCATACTAGCATATTTATCAAAAACTGAATGCTTTGTAGAAACATTGTAGGAAGAACACAACTCTATATGACATGAAGCAACCCAAGATACACAAGTCTAAAAACATAAAAAAGTATACATTATGTTTGTGGTATCAATCTTAGAAAAATTATTGAAAATGCCACAACAATTCATCTTAGATAATATGTGTCCACAATTTCAAATATTTTCCTAGAATATATACAGAAATTTAAAAAATTAAATAATGTTTCAACCAAAAGATGCATTAACTACATTTGTCTATCAACACAAATGATTTGGACTATAGATCCGAGGATTTACGATGTTTTAAATTTCATATCAAAGTGTTTGGCCTCCACACTTCTTTGTGCATAGAATATTGGCTACTACTATAAATAAAGGTCTGTACTTTGATCTTTTAATAACTAAACTGATATATCTTGTGCCTATTCTCTATTATCTTTGTATTCTTCAAAATAGCATTCAATTATTATCCTCTTACTTTTATTGCATATCCATTGTACTTTGATTCGTATTCTCCACGGATTTATAATCCACAAAGTATCCTCGAAATTTTATTTTTTGATTCATCTTATTCCTTTTAAATCTAAACATAAATTATTGTGTTAGGTTTATAGGATTGATTGTACTATACTACATTAACCTCAATCAAGATACAAAGAGTTATACCATTGTGTTTAAAATTCCTTCTGAGGATGGTAGGTCGGCCGTTGAAAAGTTCATCTAGAGAAAGGTGGGTGTTGATCACTCTAGGTGATATAAAGGGTGATCGTTGTAAATTGTTTCCTACTTGTGATAACAATGGAGTTTGATTATCAAAAGTCCTTCGGCGCACACTATGGGACTATATGTAGTATTAGAGATCCAAATCAATATAAAAGTCATCGTGCTTGCATTTCTATCTTTGCTTTTACTTTACTTCATTACTACTTTACTTGCTTATTAGCTGACTTGGTTACATTATTTTACGTTTTATTTATCATCATATAATCATTAAATTAACATATCTACTTTAAAATATTTAAATGATGTTTTCACTCCCTTCCCCATTTATTGTATCATTGTCCTCATGATCATGTCGGGTTACCATGTGTAATTAGGGATGTCAATGGGTCGGGTCGGGTTCGGGTCGGGTCACGTCGGGTTCAGGTTGATTTTAAATGGGTCGGGTCAACCTATTTATTAAACAGTCAGAAATAGCTCAACTCAAACCCGACCCGATTATAAATGAGTTGACCCAACCCGTGTAACCCTATTATAACTGGGTCAGGTCAGGTCGTAAACGGGTTGGGTCAACCCGTATAAGGTATAAATGGTTTATAAACGGGTCGTAAACAAGTTATAAACGGGTCAAATTTGGGTTTACGGGTCGGGTTAAAATCTGGTCGGGTCAACCCATATAAGTATAAACGGGTCAAATTCGGGTTCACGGGTCAACCCGAAACCCACCCGTTTATAAACGGATCAAATTTGTGTTGACCCGAAAATGACCCGCCAACTTAACCGAGTTGGGTTAACCTGCTAATTTCCATGTAATCGTCGGGTCGTGCTGGAAATTGACAGCCCTATGTGTAATGCACTTTCACTAGGTGTGATCACACAAAGGTCGAGCTCTTATAGGATTAGAGTGTCACTATAACATCTAAATCACATTATATTTATTAGAGTGTATAATAATGTTATGGTAATGGAAATAACTAAGAATAGAATAAGAAAAGGGGGTCAACTTATGAGACACATCGAGGATCAAATAAAACTGGGTATTAGGATAGTAGAACGATATCTAGGCAACAAACCTTAAGTCATTACTTGTATAACCTATGAGTCTTTTATCGGTATACAATGAAGGTTTACATGTGTGCTTTACATTCTTCAAAGTGTAATGTTTTGAACTAATTGTGGATGATCACTAATAGAGTTGTTATAATGAGAACTACTCAAGTAAAGGGACCTCTCCTCATGTACATTGACATGCATGAGTCCTCTTAAAGGGTTATTAACTACACTTTATGACTAATGTGTGATAGATTATTGTGAGACGATAAAATGAATGTGTAAACATGGTTGGTCATGTAGGGAAAATTTAATGTTTCCTTTCCCATTATGTGGCCATTAATAGGAATATTTTCCTTTCCCATTATATGGTCATTAATAGGAATATGTAAGGAAAATTAAAATGTTTCTTTTCCCATATATGGTCATGAGGAAATTAGTTATCCTATTAATACGCTAATCAATAAAACGGTTATAATTTAGAAAATTTATTTCTCTTGATTTGACCTTGAAGGACGATCAAGATTAAGTAAGAATTTGGAAAGTCAGTCCTCTCTCTACCTATAAGTACTGACCTTTGTCCATCATAAAAGGCCATTGAAAGATAAGAAAATAAAACACATAACTTAAGCTTATAGGCAAAGAGGGAGAAATCAACTTCTGTATCGACCCAGAATTTCAACCATCCGAATCTGGAATATTTAATTGATTTTAAATATTCATAGGTTAATTTTATAGGTTGAATAACTTATATTTCAAATATAATGATTTATTTGATAATTAAATTGTTTAATTTAATATTTGAAATTATTTAAATAATTGAGATTTGGATTTAATGTGAATTAAAAGGATTTATAAAGTTGAATTAAATTCTATTTGAATTAGAATGGAGTTAGGAAACTTTTAAAATTGAATTAAAAGTTAATTTAATAGAAATTGGAAATTTTAATATTTAATTAACGTGTAAAAATAGTCATTTTTGACACCCTCTTGAATTTCGACGAAACTAGTTTCATTAGATCCATAATAGTGAGTTATTATAGGATTTCATATTTCGTGTCAATCGGGCTTACGGTTTGGTCATGCGAAGCTGAAACGCATAGAAATTTATTTAAGTAAATTTAATTTAAATAATTCGAGTCGAAAACCTGTCTTCCAAATACAATGGAATTGGATCCCAATATATATTCCATTGTGTTCGGAATAGGGGTAAAACGTTATAAACGGCTGGTGGCTCGCTTCGTTTAGAGTTCGAAATATTTTCCGATGAATAGTGCGCGAAAATTTTCTATATAAGGCCACAAGATTTTCCAGTTGCAAAACCCTAGCCAACCCTAACCCTAGCCACCACTTTCTAATTAATGGCCAGAAACATTCAGAATTTCTCCCTCGATTTTCTCTCAATCCATTGATTTTTACGAAAAACTTTCTACTAGGAAATTGAAGAACACAGCGAGATCTCTCTATCCAACATTCAAGATCGAAATTGGCAAAGAGGATTGGCGACAATTCTTTTTCAAGGGACGCACGTTCAAGGTGTTGGATCTCAGCAAGGGGTGGTCGAGCTCTTCATGGCTTCAGACGTGGGTGTAGTTCGTGAAGGGCTTTTGAATGGCGGAGTTCGATGGTGTTCACGGCGAAGAAGGAGGGAGCGGCGATCGATGTATATAGGCGATGTATGGGTTGTTTTGCATTCGTACATGCCTGGAAATGAATGATGAAGAAGAAGGAAAACAATTGCGGCCCAGATCCTGATTTGCTAAAACGTGCGGCCTGGATTAATTAAGGTTTAAAAACTAAAAAAGGAATTGTAAATTAATTTTATTATAATTCGTGTAAACTTTAAAAATCTATAACTTTGTCATACGAGGTCGAAATTGGATGAAACAAGTGCCGTTGGGTTTGTATTCAAGAATACTATGTTGGGGAGCTGGTTTGGATTGATTTGGAGCTGTTAGGAATTTAGGGTAAAATTAAACGCTCGTTTAATTTTATTCGAAATAAAACGCTTCAACGACTACTGGAAGCAAAGTGAGTAAAACTCACTCTTTATGTCTCGTTTATATTTTTATATAAGTGAGAATAAATTTATTTATGATGATTGATGATTGTTTAGATGATATATGATATTATATATATATATATATATATATTGGTTGGTTTGGATATATTTCCGCATATTTTAGCGGATGAGGCATTATACGTCCCGTGTATGAGCGGATGACCTTTTTTACGCGCGTCTGCCTTGAAGTAGACATTGTACATATTTTCTCATATGTATATTTCTTACAGGTGACAGGTTGGAGGGAGCCAACATGATTCCTTACAATGGTTGATGTTTATTTACGCATATTGTTCTATATGTTGTATTATGTGATATTTGATGTGATGGATGCCAAGATTGCTATTATTGATGTGAATTCCCTTATTTAGTGCTTTTGCAGCATTGGGCCATATTTTGGAATTATATATGTTTTAATAATTGGAATAGATTTAAAAAAGAAAGGATTTTATTTAAATAAATAAAGGTATGATTTTCGATGTTATTAAATTTTATTTTTGTGAAATACTTTAAATAGAGATTTTGAATGGTTTTATAAAAGAATATTTTATAAATAGAATAATAGGTTTTAAACGATGATTTACAAATATATATATATATATATATGGATTTGAAATTGAAATATGATGAATAGTTTTATAATTGGATCTAAACCAATATTTTACATTGGATTCGAAGTCAAGGTTTTACAAATGGATTTTTATAAATAAATTAGACTTTTGTGAAAAGAGTTTATAAAGGGATTTTTATAACAAATGAGATTTAGAAAAGAATGGATTTATATAATAGAATTTTATAAATATAAGTGCGTACAAAACGGGAAGTTTTATAAAATAGAAACAAGATATATAATATGGTTTTATAAAGGTGAAATCAACTTATTTCGATAAGTTAATATGGAAGTTTATAAAGGTATTATATTCACGATTTTGGACAGTGAATAATCCTTTAAATTAAATGTGTAGAAGTAATGAATTTGGTAATGGAATTATATTCACGATTTTGGACAATGAATACTACTTCAAAATTGAATAAATGTTTTGGGAAGTGATATTTTAAAATGGAGTTTAAATGGTTTGAAAATAAAGTAAATTGTGAATTCACTTATTATTAAAAATAAGTATATGGAAATTTTTTCCAAATAGTGAAATATTGAAATGGTTTTGGAATTATATCTTTTTAAAGATAATTTGAAGTGTTAAATTTGGAAAAGTGATTTAATTAATGAATGATTTAATAAATCAGGCCTAGTGACTGCTTTAGTTTAAAATTTATATTTTTGGCCATTTTAGTTCTCGACTTGATGTGGAAATATTTAGTCGTGCACTTAGTATGTAGCCATCTGTGTAGGCTTGATTATCGTTTGTGTTGAGGATGTTGATTCGTGTAGTGCGGAGTATTACTCCAATCTATCGAGCTTCCTTCTTGGATGAAGGATAGCAAGTTAAAAGTTGGAAACGTGATAAGTCTACATACTTGGTCTCTGTATGAGGTTGAGTAACGCTTTTGCGTTGTTGGTGCGAAGAGACCGGGATCAGATTTATCTGAAAACCACTTCGGACCAACATTTATGCGACGATTGTGCAAGTTGGTCGATGATATTGATATTTAGGATTTTCATAGTGAAGGACTGCTTGTTGATCATTTGGGTTAAAATCCCAATATGCATATAGTAGTAGTAGTCTCTTCGTTATGAAATATCCAATGCAAGGACTATTCGCTACTAATTCTACGGATTTCCCGACAGGATGTGGTAGGAAAGTACATTCGGTTTGTCCTGTTTCTGGACAACCTGTATGGATGAGTGTCTGACATTGCATTTCTAAGATTATGTACATTGGTTTTTACAAACATACATCAGTGGTGGCGGAGAAGGCAACTTCTCTTAGCTTAACACCCTCCTTGAGACATACGAGCTCAAGGGTTGTATTTTTATGGAAGGCAATTAGTAGTCAACGGATATGGCAATGGGGCATTCAAATATGATGTGATATGTGATATATGAAAGGTAATCGTTACCTCAGGCCTCATCAACCGGAAATGACCGAAACAGGGTTAGATGCGGCAAGGCTAAGTGGGTCATTCCCAATTAGGATATGATCATCCCCTTCTAGATATATTTCTTCCCGCTATGACGTTAGGGATGTAAATTATTATGGATGTATGCTATGAGGGCCCTCGGATAAAGGTCGGTAACGACCGGGGGATGACATATTCAATACTATCTAGTTATAGAGGTAGGCCGGTCTTGTGTTGGTAGAGGGCAGATGTTTTGTGCCTCGATACATCCATCTAGAGGTGTACCTATCGGAAGGTAGTCCCTTCACCTGGTCATTTGTTTGGAAATCCAAACTCCACTACGTGCCTGCCATTTTTCTTGTAGAGTCTAGTATGCTGAAATTTAATAATGGTTACAATTTCGGCCATTTTAGTATTATTTGTGCAATAGACACTATTATAATATAAGAGAATTTGATATGAAATGTTTTGGTTATCGTAAGGTAAAAACCCGTCCGTGTTTATGTGTGGGCATGTCTTACGATATACCTTTCTTTTGATAAAAGAATGCTTTGATAAATTTAAAATAAATTCAGTTAAGTGTGTTTTCTCACGCTGGTTTACCAGACTGATCCGGGCATTTTTCCCTTTCAATGCTTGGGTCAGGCTGAGTATATTTTCAAGTTTAGAGTTGGTGCTTTGAAGCTTCAGTAGGAGAACTGGAAGTCTTCAGATCGTATTCTCGTATATGTTTATTTTTCCGCTGCTTTGTTATTTAAATTATCAGTAATTGTAAGGACAGGTTATTATAACTGTCCAGGCTGATGATCTTGATTGATTGTTGTACTCTGATTGATAGATGTATGTATATGATATTACAGTTTCTCTTTTGTAAAGATTATTCATCTATATTATATGTTATTCCGTTGCGATGTAAGATTCTGTATTGTTCTGTTTGGTTTTCTTCTTCTCTCTTTCTTCTCTTCTCTTCTTCTCTCTTCTTTCTTTCTCTTGACTTTCCGTTATTCTGTGCTTTTTGGGTCGGAAATGTGTGGTTTATTGTCAATTGAAAGGGTACGGATTTGCGGGTCATCACAATTTCCTTCTCTATTGAAGCAATTTCAGAAATAACTACAATAGTTCCAATTATAGAATCAGATTTCTCTTTTCATTAAGATGTCTAGAGGTATGCTTAATCGATTAGGTTTCATTATAAATGTGTTAGTCATGTAATTCAAGATCTTGGGGTAAATGTTATGTATAAAAATATCTAACATGTGGTATCAGAGCACTAGTTTAGAATTCATGATTATCCTGTAGTAGGATTTATATATAAACTGAAACATATCGCAAGAATAGATCTATTACTGACTTTGTTCTAAAGCAAATCCAGATCCACCTATTATGGCCTAATGTATATTTATTTAAATTTTGTATTTTTTTTGGCAATAATTTTGGATCAAATTTTGTATTTTTTTTGGCAATAATTTTGGATCGAGATTTCTTCATTATCCTTCTTTGATAATTATTGTTGTTCATTTTACTCTGACTCTTACTAATTATATTTATCACTATTCAAGGTCTCATGATTATTACTGGTAAAAAAGGGTGTGGGTTTACCATATTACATATTGAAATGGGCAAATTTAATAAACACCATCTTATCTGAATAATACGTACTGGACAAATGCATGAATCAATTTTCGTCCATAGACGGATAGCATTTTGAGTAATAATCAAGAAAATTATTCAACGGATTTGTTAATTATGATATTTTAATGTAATAACCTAAGATGGCATCATGTACATAATTTTATGTGACTACCTATAGAAGAGCCTAAAATTATGTTATTTATATTCCAAATTATTGCATGTGTTATTTTAAGCCTTAATCCCCTTATGTCTATTTGCACTAAACATACCCTCAACCCTTAATTCATATGCTATGTCTATCATGAAACTCAATAGAACCATATACTCGGAATAAAGAGAGCAAGTTGAGTTTTCCTTAGGAGTACTTGAATTGGACATATCTCTCCTTAAGCTGGCTCCACTTATTGACAAAAGTAACCCTGAGTAGAACAAGCTCCATAATTATTGGGAATGATCTAATAGACTAAGCATGATGTTTATGTGAATGGTAATTGATACCAACATCAAAACCTCCATATCCAAAACTGAGAGTGCAAAAGAATATTTGCAAGCCATTGAGGATTCATTCAAGACTGTAGACAAAACCCTTGCTGGGATACTTTTGGCAGATCTTGTAACCATGAAGTTTGATGGTTCTTGCTTAATGAGTGTTCATGTCATTGAAATGATTAAACTTGCTGCCAGACTTAAGAACTTAGGATTGATTATAGATGATGCTTTTTTCATCCAATTCATCATGACTATCTTACCTCCCCAGTATGAACCATTCAAAATTCATTACAATACTATTACAGAAAAGTGGAGTTTGAGTGAATTGACTAACAAACTAGTTCAAGAGGAGTCTAGGCAAGGATCACAAGGCATTAAAGTTGCTCATTTCACTTAAGGAGCTGGAAAACTAACTGGGAAAAAGATAACTCAACCTATAAAAGAGCACCACCCAAATTCGATGAGGCTAATCAATCATCCAAGAAGAAAAAGAAGAATATTGCTTGCAAGCTCTGCATGAAATCAAGCCATTATCAAGCAGATTGTGCTAGGTGTAAAGCATGGTTCAAAAAGAAAGGTAACCCAATGGGTTTCGTAAGTCATTTCGAATCAAATCTCACTAATGTACCATCTTCTACTTGGTGGATTGATACCGCTGCTAAAATTCATGTTTCGAATTCTACGCAGGGGTTCATTACAATCCAAACTATAAACCCAAATAAGAATTCCATTTTCATGGGGAATCAAGGTAAAGCTCTAGTTGAAGCTATTGGAACTTTTTGTCTTTTTTTTAGATAGCGGTTATCAGTAAGACTTATGTCAAACTCTTTATGTTTCATCTATTTCCCATAATTTGATTTTTGAAGTAGGAAATGACAATTTCAGTTTGTTTAATTTTTTTATCTTTATTGGTTTTGGAATTTTAGTTGATGGACTTTATAAAGTTAATCTTAAACATCAAGGTGTTGAAATCCATCTCATCTTGCATGATAAGAAAATAAAAGGTAAGTCATCCAAATTGACTCTTACTTCTTGTGGCATAAAATGCTGGGTCATATATCCAGTGAAAGGTTCAAGCGGTTAGTCAAAGATGGTGTCCTCCCAGACTTAGACTTTACTAACATTACAACATGTATTGATTGGATTAAAGGAAAAACAACAAAAAACACAAAAATGGAGCTACAAGAAGTACCCAGCTACTTGAAATAATACATATAGACATTTGTGGACCTTTTGATGTCCAAAATTTTGGAGGATAGAAATATTTCATCACTTTTATCAATGATTATTCACGTTATTGCTATCTTTATCTATTGCATGACAAACCTCAATCCATGAATGTTGTACAAGTATTCATTACTGAAGTTGAAAGGTAACTAGAAAGAAAAGTGAAAAGCATTGCGTCAGATAGAAATGGTGAATTCTATGGAAGGTATGATGAAACAGGACAACATCCTGGACCTTTTGCTAGACTTTTCCAAAAACTTGGATTTGTTGCCCAATACAGAATGCTAGGATCTCCATGGCAGAAATGTGTAGCTGAAAGGCAAAATCATACATATATGGAAATGGTTATATCCATGATGAGTCATTCCATTTTATCTATATCCTTATGGATGGATGCATTACATACAACAGTTTATATCTAAAATAGGGTTCCATGTAAGGCCGTTCCAAAGACCCATTTTTAACTTTGGAAAGGATGGATACCTAGTTTAAGATATCTCCAAATTTAGGGTTGTCTGGTTGAACCTAGACTATACAATCAACATGAAAAGAAATTGAATTTTATGACAGTCAGTGGTTAGTTTATTGGTTACCTGGAAAAATCCAAAGGATATAGGCTTTATTTTCTTAAGCATGATATGAAAATTGCTGAAACCAGTAGTGCCAGATTCTATGAGAATGGTGAAATCAGTGGGTGTACAAAACAACAAGAAATGGTGATTCATGAAATAAGGGTACCCATCCCCTTACCCTCTATTCCAAAAGATATTGGGAATTATCCCATTTTTAAACCCATTCACAATGAGGAAAACCCGATAAATGATCAATAATTTCATAACGAGATTATAACCAATCGAAATGTTAATGAAGCATCATAGGAACTAGCCTTAAGAAGATCTCATAGACAAAGGAGATCAGCTATTCCTGATGATTACCTGCTTTACCTAATAGAATCCGAAGGGACTAAGGACCTGATTTCTTATTCACAAGCCATTAATGACGTTAATTCTACTAAATGGATTGATGCCATGATATATGAATAGAAATCTATGAATAATAATCAAGTATGGGAAGTTGCTCAACTACCTCCAGGGCACAAAGCTAAGTTAGTCTTCAAAACCAAACGTGACTGCAATGGTAAAACTGAACGATATAAAGCCAGATTTGTTTTTAAAGGTTTCAATCAGAAAGAAGACACTAGCTATAATGAAACTTTTGCTCCTATTTCTAGAAAAGATTCTCTTAGAATTATCTTGGCATTAGTAGCTTATTATGATCTCAAGCTAAATCAGACATATGTGAACCGCCTTTCTAAATGGAGTCATAGAAGAACAAATCTACATACGTCAACCTGAAGGCTTCATAATTGAAAGACAAGAAGACATGGTCTACAAACTTAAGAAATCAATCTATGGATTGAAACAAGCTTTCAGACAATGGTATCTAAAGTTTCATGAAATCATTACTGCTTTCGATTTCAAAGAAAAAAGAGTTGACCCTTGTATATATCTCAAGTTCAATGAGCAAGTTTATATTTTTGGTTCTGTATGTTGATGACATATTATTAGCTAGCAACTACCTTGGTTTATTACGTGAAACTAAGGATTATCTCTCAACAAACTTTGAAATGAAAGATATGGGTGAGGCTACCTATGTGATGGGAATAGAAATATTCCATGATAGGTCACAAGGACTTCTAGGATTGTCTCAAAAGGCATTTATTAACAAAGTCCTTGAGAGATTTGGCATGGCAAATTGTTCCTCTAATCATGTCCCACTGCATAAAGGAGACAAAATTATTCTTGATTAGTGCCCAAAGACTCATGTGGGACAAGAAGAAATGACCAAATATCCTTATGCATCTCTTGTGGGGAGTTTGATGTATTAATAGATTTGTACCAGGCCTGACATAAGTCATGTTGTTGGTATGCTAGGTAGATTTCAAAGTAACCTAGGAATTGCTCAATGGAAAGCTACAAAGAAAGTACTGAGATACCTAAAGGGAACAAGGAATTACATGCTCACATACGGACAGTCAATTCACCAACAGGTGACTCGTTATTTAGATTAAGACCTTGCTGGATCTCCAGACACCGGGGTTTGCACTCTAGGCTATATGTATCAATTATGCGGAGGTAATATCATGGAGAAGCCATAAATCTGAGTTGCTTTTCAGATCCACCATGATGGCTGAATATGTAGCATGTTATGAGGCTTCAATTCAGGAAACATGGATATGTAATTTTGTCTCATAGTTTGGCACTTTAAGTTTTATCTCTAAGCCACTAACTTTCTACTGTGACAATGAAGCTACAACCTTTTTCTCCAAGCATGATAAGATAACCAAGGGTTCAAAATACATAGACCGAAAAGACCTATTGCTGATGCAAGATGTTAAACTAAAGAAAACTATTGTTGAATCGATAAGTACAGACTTACAAGTGGCAGGCATATTTACAAAGGACTACCTCCAAAGAATTTTCAATAACATACTGAAAGCATGGGTCTTGTATTCCAAATTTTTATTATTAAATGCCATTTAATTTTGTAATTACACATGGCAATTATTGGGCTCTTAATTTTTGTTAACATCTGCTATTTCTGATTTCTAATGTGTACACATTTATGTTTAAATGAATGACAGCAGAAATAGTCCTTACTTCAAGATATTATGTGACCATTAAGTTAATCCCATTTATGGCCTAGTTATCAAAGTTCCCAATGTCATAGTACATGGAAGTAAGCATGTTGCAAATAATGTGTACACGCCATAACTCCCATTGACTACTAGATTAGCCAAGGCACTTATGATAACTGACTAAGGAAGTGTTTAGCATATCATGCGGGCATTATGATCTTAATACGAAAAACTAATGAATCTTCCTATTGACCAAGTGGGAGACTATAAGAAAAATTAAACATTTCATTTCCTATTATGTAACCAATAATAGCAATATTTTCTTTTCCCATTATATGGTCATTAATAGGAATATGTAAGGAAAATTAAAATGTTTCCATTCCTATTATATGGTCATTAGAAAATTAGTTTTTCTATTAATATGATAATCAATAAACAGGTATTAATTTCCCTTAATTTGATCTTGATGGAAGATCAAGATTAAGTAAGAATCTGGAAAGTTGGTCCTCTCTCTACCTATAAGTGCCGACCTTTGTCCATCATAAAAGTTTACTGAAAAGTAATGAAATAAAACACATAACTTAAGCTTAAAGGCAAAGAGAGAGAAACCAATTTCCTTCTCCATTGAAGCAGTTTCAGAAACAACTACAACAGTTCTAGTTATGAATCAGATTGCTCTTTTCATCAAGATGTTTGGAGGTATGCTTAATTGATTAAATTTCATTATTAACATGATAGTCATGTAATTCAAGATCTTAGGGTTCATGTTTTGTATCTAACAGGTCACCCATGAAGACTAAAAGTGTTAGGTTATTAGTGAGCTATAAATCTAAAATGAACAAGAGATGTATATAGCACTAATAAATCGGTAGAGTTGACCCTACAAACATTTCACATATATTAATTTATTGTTATATTTGTGATATTGTATGACTGATTGAATATTTAAGCTCTACTAAAAGATACTGTATTTTATATTTTATTATGTTGCAAGTAAGAGGATGTGATGAGCGTAATGCATTAGGGATGTCATAGTCTCACTCTGTAAAGAAGTGGGTTCAATATAAGTTAACTACTCGTAAATTGTATATATCCCTTTATATGAAATTGGAAAATGAGTAAGAAATTGTTATGTGGTTACACTTAATTTGTGTATTTACCTACCTTTTAGTATTATAATTTGAGTAATAACTCTTTGACACTAAATGATGTCTAGACCATTTGTAAATTTATATTACCCTTGGGTACACGATTAGTTTAGGAGCACAAATGGATTTTGATATGTTAACAAATTTCTTCATCGACCTCAGAAATAACATGGATTCAGAGATCTCTTGTTATAATGTGAAATAAAAGATATTAGTGTATTGTGTGCAATGCTGGATATGTATGAGAAATAGTAAGAATACAAAGATTTTGAGTGGTTTGATATGTGAAGGATCTATATCTACAATGATTGGATGCATTTATTATTTTTCAAAAAAATTCATATTTTTTTATGCAAAATTAATAGCACTTTCCAGTTTATACATATTATGTTTGGATGCCTTTATTATCAGTCTCGGGCTATCCCTTTAGCCTCAACTTTGGGTATCAAATGTAGTAGTGAGTAAGATAATTTGAGAATAGGATGTTTTAGAGGAAGACATTCAATAGGTTAAAACTTTCTCCTTGGCTTTTCCCATTAAAGCCTCGACTCTCTTATTTCCACATTTATCCTACATTTGATTTCTTGTTGCCTCATCCACTCTTATATAACCTTAAGCATGGTAAAAGATTTCCTTTAAGATTTCAAAGTTATTTCTCATTAAATCTTTCCCTTATATTGTAAACTTTCATAATCCAAAGATGATCATAATAAACATAGATCCTTTAGTGATTCCATTGGATTAGCATCATCGTTAAACCTCCTGTAGCGGTCTTTTAAAAATCATTTCACATTTTTTTTTCATTCGCGAACAAAATATCTCCACCAAGGGTATCTATAAAGGCAAGAACTGAGTCAAAAATTCCGAACTCAGCTTTTCCCAAGAGGTAACATAATTAGCTAGATGGACCTAGACTATTTTGTAACAACCCGCCTTTTCGAACCTCAAAAGTCGACACTAATACATACGTGGTATTCACTTGTCGAACAACAAGTGCCAAAAAGACAGATGGTTAGGGGAAAGAAGAAGAAAGAAGACAAGAAGAAACTAAACAACAAAAAATCTCACATTGCAACGAATAATCTATAATATAACAATGGTTTTTACAAAAGAAAACTTTTATATACATACATCCATCAGAGTACTAGCCTATCATCTACTTGGACAGTTATAACATCTATCCTTACAATTTCTGATAAATACAACAAAGCCATGCAGCGGAAAATAAAGAAATACGTAGATACGTCTTTGCCTCCAACTCGTCTCCTGAGCTTCAATGCATCCAAAGCTAATATGGAAAATATGCTCGGTCTAACACGAGCATTATAAGAAAACAACGCCCGGATAGGTCTGGTAAAACCAGCCTGAGAAACCCAAATTATAAGTAAATTACTTATAACTTATAAAATCCTTTAAAATCAAAGGTATCTCGTAAGACCATGCTATACATAAATACGGATGGGTTTTTACCTTATGATAACCAAAACATTTTTATTTGGAACTCCAGTGATATTATAATAAGGGACAATTTGGCAAAGGTCCCTAATAAGTTTCAAAATACACAAAAATCCCAGTAAAAAAAGTTTGTAAATAAGGTCCCTAGAATTAAGTTACCGAATAATGGAATACACTTATGCAATTATTCAGTGAATAATTGCAGACATTTATGCAATTATATCAAAAAATTGCGGACATTTCCACAATTATTCACTGAAAAATTGCGAAAATTTCCGCAATTTTTTCAAAAAATTATGGAAAATTCCGCAATTATTCACCAAAAAATTGCGGAAATTTCCGCAATATTTTCAAAATTTTGCGGAAAATTCCGCAATTATTCACAAAAAAATTGCGAAAATTTCTGCAATTATTCACAGAAAAAATTGCATAAATTTATGCAACTTTTGGATATAATTGCATAAATGTCCGCAATTACTTAGTAATTTAATTCTAGGGACCTAATTTACATACATTTTTTTACTGGGGTTTTTGTGTATTTTGAAACTTATTAGGGACCTGAGCCTAATATTCACTTATAATAATGTCTAGAGTTTTCAAATAAATTATGAATAAAGCCAAAATTGTTACAGTAATTGAATTCCAGCATAATAGGTAAACTAATAAATCGGTAAAGGCACATATTAGAAAATGGATTCCATCAATGACAAGGCTATTAGCGTACCTCCTATCATTGTACGGCTCTAAAAAAATATACCGAAGTGAACAAGAACATCTTGCACCCATGCTACACAGAACCAGCCTACCCCTTCTTAGACAGTACCAAATATGCCATCACCCTGCTTGCTTTGCAACCTTTACCGAGAACTCTCATGCATAACCAAATCCATAAATGAATATATATCTAGAAGGTTATTGGCATACCCTAATGGGTACGACCAACATAGCCCAGCTACATAGCCCCTGTTTTAGTAATTCCCGGTTGATGATGCTTGAAACATCCCCTATCTTGAGGCCCGAAGCTAAGCGCTATAGATGCTGCAGTCATCCATAGTAGTAACTTCCGGTGACAAAATATGGTAATGTTAATGGTATCCGTAATATCAGAAGCACATGAATATGAAACAAAATCACAAGTTCAAAAAAACAACTTTACCGATTACACTGCAAAACCATGTTTCATATTCCATTACATAATCCCAAATAGACATATGCAGATCAAATATAATTATTACAAATTATGCCAAGAGCAACATATGCAGATCCCCCTTGGATGACCAGAGTACTAAATAGACATATCAGTCTTAATATATCACAGCGGAAATAAAACTAAATAGCTCATATATAGCTAGCTTTGCCTCCTGCACGTCTTCGGAAGCTTTATTCGTCCAACCTACTAAACCTGAAAAATCTTAACTCTCAATCTACTCAAATTGAATCTTGAGCACCTGAGAGTTTAAGGGGAAAACATAAACTTCGAGTCAGACATAAAGCCTGGTGTGAATAATATTATTACATCTCGATTTACTAATATTAAGTGAGACCACGCCGCTTAGCGGAATGTGTTTCCCTTCACTAATATCCCTTTAAAACATATCTTTTTGCAAATCAGAATCCTGCAATCAAACTGATTAAAACAATAATAGTAATATCATATATGCTCATTAATCAGGTAATAAATGGACTATCTGTCCAAACAATATAGTTTTTTTAGCTAACTACTAACCATTGGCTGACTCGGGCCTACCAGAAAAAATAAATAATCTAACATCTGTTAGACACACTTCTGGATGGTCTGCCCTTAATTTACTTCTCCCAGGGTAAACTGATCCTAATGGTTTTCCGGGATCACTAATAACCAATCCTCCTTTTCAGTATTTCTGTGTGTAACATCATTTAAGTCTTACCTGTGACTAAGCCCTACACACTGGAATTTTGGACTAAATTAGCTAGGGGCTATAGCCAATGTATAGGGTGTGACACTATATCAGTCCCATCTCGTAATCAAATATCTGAGTCGTTTACTTAGGGTTAACTACCCATCAAATTTTCCTTGAAAACATCTTTCAAATTGATTTAACCCATTAAATCATACTTAAATGAGGAAAATATACTTTTTGCTTTACTCAAATCTCTTTGCCATGATATATGTTTTATACAAAACATTATTGATGAAAACTTTCGAAACCTTTGTTTAGAAGCTTTAAACAATCTCTTTCGAAACCTTTGAAAGTACCCCTTTCAAAACCATTCAATTACTTTACCTTGAACTCTAAGCCGAAAGGCCAAGACATACCTTTTGAGATCATTTATAGTAGACCTTTCGATGAAAGTATCCTTTCGATGAAAGTATCCTTTCGAAAGCTTTATAAAACCTTAGACATCCTCTTTTCAAAATATTTCAAACTTGCCTTTCAAAAAAATTGGAAACCTTCCATTTAAACACTAAAGGCAAACATTTCAAAAACACTGGGGAATCACCCCTTCGAAACCTTTATCATATACCTTTCGAAAACATTGGGGGACCCCCTCTTCGAAACCTTCATTAAATACCTATCGAAAACATTAGGTTCAAGTAAATGTTTGTGGAACGTAGTTTCGAAACAAATTAAAATCATTCCTTTCAAAACCTTTGGGTTTAACTTTCAATAGAACAAAGGGTCATAAAAGAACTGGGACGAAAGCATCTCTTTCGAAAGCATTTTCCTAAATAAAAGAAAGTGGATGGTGTCGAAACCAACCCCCCTTCGAAACCATGGAGAAGCGGCTTCAAGGTTTAAAACAAAAGGACATTTTCGAAGGCATTGTTTCGAAAGGTAGAAAGCGGCAGCAGGGGTTTCGACCCCTTCGAAAGTTTATTCTTTAAAACAAAGGCGGCAACCTCTTTCAAAACCTCTTTTCTCTAAAACATTTGACCAAGTCGAAAGTTGTTTCCTTCGAAAGCTTCATTGGTAACCAAAATAGTTCTAAGTTTACTAAAACTACTTCAACTCCTTCAAAAGCCTGTTTCGACTCCATACGTTTTGCCTAACTCCAATCCACTACGTACCATGGCTGATATCATGTGTATTGGTTTCGACTTAGATGAAGGTGGCAATATGAGGTCGAAAGGTGGCTGTTATAAGTGGCGAAGCAGCAAAACCTTATAAAATAGAATTTTAACATTTTAAAACAATTTCTTTCCAACTAACTTGCTTTATTTGCCAACATATGATTGATTGCCAATTCTTTTTCAAAATCTTTTCTAAAAGTGCAGCCGAATTTCAGAAATTAACAAATTAAAAAATGTGCAAATAGCCTCTTCTCCTTTTATGAACATATAAAACATTTAAGCCCCATACCTTAAATAATTTTATATCTTTAATATACTTAGAAAAATTCTACAAAAATTCTCATAAATCACTTTTGATATGTTTTTCAACATATTTAAATTTCCGACCCATGGCTAACATATAATAGCTGTAATTAATTTTAAACCTAATTTAACCACTTCCTTCACTAGAAAATTCATAATAAATGCACATTAATTCAGAAAATTAGGAAACTTGAAACCCATCTATAAAATAATATTTCTGACCTTATGTCAAAATCGCATGGCATTTGGATGTCATTTGGTAGGTTTTTCAAATCATAACTTATCATAAAATCTATATGAACCAACAAAATTCATCAATAAGCATATATATCTATTTAACATTCAAAACATGGCATAATACATTGCAAAACATATTCAGATCTGATCTAGAAACCGATATTAACAGATATGAGATGTAATCTATTATCCACCTTAGCTTGTTGTTAAGGAGTTTAAGATTTTCTCTTGAGTTGATTTGATTAAGCTTCCTTCTTTTGATTCTTGCTTGTCTTCCCTTTGCTTTCTCCTAATGGTGGCCAGCCAAGCTTGGTTTAATTTTTGTTTATGAACATGGAAAATGAAACTGGCATGAGGGTTTAGGGTATAAGAATATAATCTATTCCTGTTTTGCCTTATCTTATTACCATTATCTATTTCATTTTATTGCCCTTTAGTTCATTAGTTAATTAGGCATGACTATTATACAAATCTCAATCCCTTAACCATTTACATTATTTCATGTAATTTATCTAATTAAATGTCCTAAATAATGTTAGTCAAAATTAGGGTCGTTATAGACTCCCCTCCTTAAAAAATTCCGTCCATGAAATTACGATAAGGTACTCATCAAAATCAATCGTAAAGGTAAAACGTACCATGAAACAAGTCAGGATAAGTATCTCGAATCCTACTCTCAATTTCCTAAGTATGGTCTCTCTCGTCGTCACTCCATTGGACTTTGACTAATTTGATTGTCTTGTTCCTTAGCCTTTTCTCATTTCTCGTGACTATATGAACCAATTTTCGGCTCCACTACTAAGTCATCTAACACAGTCGGTGCCATAATAGTCTTTGGATCTCGAATACACTTCATTAGATGAGAAATATGAAAAACATTATGGACTTCTGCCAAACTACTTGGTATCTCCACTGTATATGCGAGTTTCTCAATCCTTTCCCTAATAGGAAATGGTCCAATGAATCTCGGCGCCAATTTTCCTGATTTTCCGAATTTGGTTACACCTTTCACCATCTCTTATCAGCATACCTCCTCTGCCTAGACTGAGCTTCCTTCATTTTGGCTCGAATGAACTCAATCTTTTCTGCAGCTTCTCTAACCAAATCCGGACAAAGAACCAACCTATCCTCGGTCTCTAACCAGCAAACGGGAGATTTCATGGCCTTCAATACAAAGTTTCAAATTGTGCCATCCCTATACTAGCTTGATAACTGTTGTTATACGAAAACTCGACAATGTGTAAATGGTCTTCTCATGATCCACCAAAATCTAACACACAAGCTCGTAAAAAATCTTCTAAGACTTTGTTAACTCTTTCTGTTTGCCCAACTGTCTACGGATGGTAAGGGGTACTCATCCTGAGCTTGGTACCCAAAGTCTCATATAAACTCTTCCAGAACTCGCTAGCGAATAAGGATTCTCTATCACTTACTATACTACTAGGAATTCCATGCAGTCTAACTACATTCTTCTTAAACATCTTAACTAAAACAGGTGTCGTCCTGGTTGACTTAACTAGAATGAAATGGGCACTCTTGGTCAACATGTCCACTATAACCCATATGCTTTCATTTCCTCTATTTGACCTTGGCAACCCATCTATAAAATCCATTGAGACAGAATCCCATTTCCATACTGGAACATCTAAAGGCTGAAGTAACCCACTTGGTTTCTGATGTTCGGCTTTTACCTGTTGACAGTTCAAACTGTGTTTCACCCATAAGCCTACATCTTTTTTGATACCTTCCCAAAAGAAACTTCTTTTCATATCCTGATACATCTTAGTTCCTTCCGAATGAATTGTGAACTTCGAACGATGGCACTCTTTAAGAACTTCCTTCCTAATGTTCCCCACATTCGGAACACATAGTCTTCCTTTCTTTCTTAACCACCCATTCTGGTCAAGACTGGAATCTTTCAAGTCATTGCTCTTTGTTCCATCTCTTAACTTTCTAATTCGTTCAGCTTATAATGGATCCTCTCCTTGTTTAGAAGCAATCCTTTGATCGTCACTGGTCGAACTTCTAAACATGAAAATGTAGTAGTTTCCTTACTAAATCTAGCTTCAGTTCTCCACTATATCATGCATGTAGTCAATGCTTCTAAATCTTTCCACTCATTTATCATTACTAATACTGCATTTTGATGTTTTCTGCTAAGTACATCTGCAACCTTGTTGTCATTTCCTGGTGTGTACTCAATACCAAAGTTATAAGCAGCTGAAAACTCTAACCATCTCTTTAGTCTCATATTCAACTCCTTCTAAGAGAACAAATACCTCACAGACTTATGATCTGTATACAGCTCGAATCTTTCTCCTAACAGGTAATGTCTCCATACCTTCAACGCAAAAATAACTGCACCTAATTCCAAATCGTGAGTTGGATACCTAACCTCATGCGGTCAGAGCTATCGAGAAGCGTAGGCAATCACTTTACCTCTTTGCATTAACACAACTCCTAACCTTGTTCCACATGCATCCGTGTACACTTCTAAATCCCGATTCCCATTTGGAACAACTAACATGGGTGCATTAGTCAATAAGTGTTTCAATCTCTGGAATGCCTCCTCACGCTTATCGGTCCAAACGAACTTCACCTCCTTTCGTGTTAGCTTGGTCATCAGTGCCGCTAACCACAAAAAATCCTTATTGAATCTCCGATAATACCCAGCTAATCCAAGAAAACTTTTTATCTCAGTCACTATCTCGAGTCTCTTCCAGCTATTCACTGCCTCGATCTTAACTGGATCTACATACAACCCTTTCTCTGAGACTATATGACCAATGTAACATCTAGCCTTTTTGTACGCTTTAAGCAGACACGCATGCCGACTCAAACAATACAGAAGGGCGGATTGTTGTTGGAGTGAATAAGAAAAAGCAGAGAAAGAAAAAAACAGAACAGAATCTCGCAGCGGAATGACAATATATAATAATCAAATAACAGTTCATGAAGCAGTTTACAAAACATTTGATTATACTTATACAACACAAAATCAGAGTTACACATATCAGAGATAAATAAATAACAATGCAGCGGAACAGTATGATGCAGTGGAATAATATAGTAAATAATAATAATACAATCTTCGTCTTCGTCCTCCGGAAATAAGGTCTTCAACTCCTGAAATGCTCAGGCTGACCCGAGCGAATTGAAAAGACAAAACACTCGAGTCGGAACTAAAAGATCTTATGTAAGTCAAATCAACGGTAAATAAATATGAGTGTAAACGGCGTCAGAGATGTTTACGGGGTTTGACATCTCTTATCCAATGTCTAACGTGAGTGCAATAACTTAAGAGATGTTCGAGATTCACATCTCCTATGGATCTGTTAAACTATCTACTATGTAGTACAATACGCCATTATAATATGTCTACAATAATATAAACAACTAAAATAGCGTTAAGGCGTTACATTTTCCCCCTTAACACATTTTTATTTCCCATAGTCTATACATTACTGTAATCACGCCCGTACTGGACGTCATCAGAGGGCACTCCATAGATATGGTACAAACCAAACTCGTAGAAGGCGCGCTAGGGTAGGTGATACGACACAACTAGGCAATGCCAGGGTGGATATACCAATAACACTTCCGGACCGGTGGTAACACATAGCAGCTACTACCGCCCACCTCGGAACACACTCCCGAATCAAAAAAATCGAGGGTGGCCACCAAATAAATCATAAAGTCAGAATATAGTATCAATGGAATGTGCCCGATCGGAGGAATGACCTCACTTTGCCCATCAATTGCTCCTGTTTTAGCCACCTTAAGCTAACTCATGGGAATCAGTTCCACGTATATACCTTTAGGATCGTCGCCACCATCCTACTTCATTCTGTAATCTCCACCGCATACACAGTTGTCAAAGTGATTTTCAGTATCAACAAAGAGTATGCCCATATCCGATCCCGGTCTCTTTAACAACCAATCGCTTATTACACACCGGATGGTTCTTTTACATTTCCAAAATCATTTCATAATTGATATCAAAATATCATATTCAGTTCAAATCGTATCATTTTCAAAATCATTACTTACTTTCGAAATTACATCACATTGAAATCATAGTTCAAAATTTTATTTCCTTTCAAAAGTCATATTTCCAAAATTGGCTAAACTCTCATTTCAAAATTATCATATTAAACCAAATATGTTATTTAAATTCCAACTTAGGTTATAACATCATTAACATATTCACTTAAAAATCAAGAATTTGAATATAAACCCATCCATTTTACTTAATTTGGAATTTAGAAGAAAATAGTTTTAAATAGTTATAAATAGTTAATATAGATTTAAAATAGATTAAATATAATTAAAATAGATTAAATATAATTAAAATAGATTAAATAACTTTAAAATAGATTAATTAGATTTAAAATAAGTCAAATGGCTTAATTAGTTTAAAAGTTTGAAAATCTTAATAATTGTAGTCTTTTAAAATAATATATTTAAAATAGTTTATATGAAAATATGAATTTGAAACTTATATCAATTTAAACTATTTATTTCATTCCAACACATTTTGACCATTTCAATGTCCCAAAACCCAATTTCAAATTTTCCGATTCAGAATTCTAACTAAATATTAAATTCAATACCGCTTAAATCCATGTTGAAACATCGATTTAATTGCTCCAATTTCAATATATTTCAAAGTTATACTTCAACGATTTTTGATAACTCAATTTTGATAAACTTCACTTATATTTCAAATTCACTATAAAATTTCAATTTTATTCTTTTAACAAATCTTTCAAAACAATTCGATTTTAATATAAAACTCGAAATTCGATAAAATTCGATTTATATAACCCAAATTTTATTTTAAAAATATCATTTAACTCAATGCAAAATTTAAGGATTCAAAATCATTTAAATTTAACCAATCCGGTGTCCGTATATAATTCTCTACCCTAGGGTCAAGTGATATAGATATTTAGCATTTCAATCCGCAATTTAATATTTACAATTATATATCATTTCAAACCGCATTCCCGAATTATTAATAAAATCCATAAAATTGCTCGAGTCTATCATTCAACCCATAACGATTTTTCCTTAATTTATTGATCATTCGGGTATATATCATTTCAACCCATAGTGAACTTGCAGTTTATAACGATATAAAATAAAACATCCATTCATCCAATATCAACAATCAACATCCATCACAATCTTCATCCAAATCAATCAATAAATATCAATATAGAACTGATAATCAATAACAGGTATTTAACTAGCAATTTATATTTAATAATAAAATAAATAACGATTTAATTCAAATAAATTCAAATTAACTGAGATGATGATTCAAAATATACCAACCAGTCATAAATAAATTTCTAATCACATCATAAATTAAATTTAACAAACATAAGAAATTTTAGAAGTTGTGAGTGGGTTAAAACACTCACCTTTGAATTTAAATTGAATTTAAATTCAAAATAAGCCCAAAATTTGAATGGCCTTAGAATTTATCCAAACTAGGGTCAAAATGTCCCGAATTTCGATATGATCCCAATAGATCAAACCGCGCGTGAAACGGACCTCGTATGTGAAAATTATATCAATTAGAAGTTATACGATAAAAATTAAAATTAATAAAATAATTTATACCGTATGCACATGTCACCACGTCAATACAGTCGAAACTCTAGCCTACCAGAGAAAAGTCGCGACCTCGCATCAACAACCAGGCACCGCCTATAATAAAAAACCATCGCTACCACACTCACTTTCACCTCGATCCAACACTGTCGTCGTGTTCCACAACCCAGGTCGACCCTACCCTAGCCGAGCGGTGCCGCCAAACCCCATCCACCGTGACCGACCACGTCAACTTCCACATCAATTATGGCAAAATCCAGGCACCTCTAGACCCAAGTGACCGTATGGATGGACTTGCCTCGACACCCTCTTCGCATCCATGCCCTCCGATTGACATCACGACGTAGATCCACCATTAAACGAGGCATTACCCTACGAACGGCCGAAAATAAATTCCTCATTTCTGACTAAACGGTGATTCGAATTGAAAAACAAATCACAGAATTGAGATGCGCTCATCGAGAGCTTCAAAACGGTATATAATTTGATAGGGTTTGGAGGAGTTAAATTTTTGGAATTGAATTTGATTTGAAATTGCAATTGAATTAGGGTTTGGAGTTTGAATTGGTTTCTGCCATTGACAAGAGAGGAGCAAATAAAATTGTACATACAGATAATAGGAATGAGAAACGATTAGGGTTTATAACGAGCTATTTATAGGCGAAGCTAAAATAGAAAAGAACGGATCAGATTTGATTTGGATTGGAACGATAAGCGACCCGAAAAGCCCGTTCTGTCTTCAGAACAAAATTGGGTCAACCCATATATCAAAATAGATGCTTTCAAAAATTCTAAATTCAATGGAACAAGTTTCAAGTCCTAATTCCATCGTATGAAGAAGTTATGCCAAAATTAGCTTATTTCAAATTGATTTCAATTAAATTGATTTCTAGTCGTTTCGAGCCCGTACGATCAAATGACAAGTCCGATCACTACGAAACTTGCAATCCTATAATAACTCACCGTTACGGATCTGATGAAACTGGTTTCATCGAAATTCGAGTCAGTGGCCAAATTGGCTATATTTCAGTTAATTAAATAAATTAATAATTAATTAATCAAATCACTTTTTTCGTTTAAATTTTAATAATTTACAACTTCTATCATTTTTGATTTCTTAATCTCTTACAATAATTTAAACAAATTTAGATGTCAATTTAAAGTTGATTAATCCATCAATTCCAGTGTTTAATTTCAATTTCATTAAATTAAGAAATTATAAATTAAATTTTCAATAATTCCATTTAATTGGCCTTTCATCCTATTATTCAATCCATTATTATCAAATGGATGAAATTAACATTGGTTCATGATCTATTACATTAATATTCTCAAATTTCATCTTAATCTCCATTTAACGTAATATTTAAATATTCAATTTCATTTATTTGCAATTAATCCAATTATTATAATTTGAATTCCGATAAATTAGTAAATCTTAATTTCCATTCTTTTTATTCCCAATTATCATATTATGAATAAAATTAACATTATTTCCAAATATTAACTTAATTTTCATTAACATAATATTTATTTACATTTATTGAAATTTATTTCCAATTTAAACTAACAGGCTAAATAAATAGGTAATATACAATAATTGTTACCATTAACTTTTAATTACACCTATAACTTATTATTAACAAACAAATGTTACAATTGCTTACATACACTGTTCTTATCCAATTATCATTAATTATATAATAATCCATCAATTGATTCAATATTTACACTTGTTTTCTTATATTCACTTTATAACCAAGTTATAACATTTGAGTCATTTCAATTGATTGGAATTTCATTCAATTTATCAATAATTAACATTGTTACTTTTCATTTTTGTTATTATTTCTTTATTAATTAACAAATTTTTATTTCTTTCAATATTAAATTACCAAAGTCTCACTAAATTAACAAATTTAATTATCAAAAATTATGGGTCGTTACAACCAAGAAACTTTACTTCCTTCTTCCAAAAATGACACTTCGAAAATTTTGCTTTCACTTGGTGCTACCTCAACGTCTCAAGCACCAGTCTAAGATGAACCTCATGCTCTCTTTCATCTTTAGAGTATATCAATATATCATCTATGAAAACCAACAAGAACCTGTCCAAGTGCTCTTGGAAAACTCGGTTCATCAAATCTACAAAGAATGTTGGCGCATTAGTTAGTCCGAACGGCATTACTAACCATTCGTATGATCCATATCTGGTTCTAAATGCCGTCAAAGGAATACTATCCTCTTCCACTCTAAGCTGATGGAACCCTGTTGCTGAATCCAACTGGGAAAATTCTTTGTCTCCACTCAACTGGTCGAACAAATCGTCAATTCTGGTAATGGATATCGATTCTTTATCGTCTTCTCATTCAACTTAGGATAATTGATACATAACCTTAACGATCCATCCGACTTCTTTACAAACACTTCGACTGCTCCCCAGGTGAATTGCTTGGTCTGATAAAATTCTTACTTTCCAAATTGATGCAGCGCGATCTACTGGCGCATCTGATTTGAATTGTTCAAGGCTTTTAGGTCGCTCACGACCTAGTGAAATTTTAGGTCGCTCACGACCTAATGAATCTATAGGTCGCTCACGACCTAGGGAAGGTCGATCATGAGTCAACGGAATCAGTGTTAAGGCATGCGAACGAGCTAACGAGTTAAAGGAAAAGGCGCACGAACGACCTAACGAAGTTCTCATTCCTTTAGGTCGCTCCGATATTTCGAGTGAAGACTGTCTCGAGCTACGACCTAAGTTAGGTCGCGTGAACGAGTTACGACCTAAGTTAGGTCGCGAGGAGAATTAGGTCATGTGAAGAATCCCAGAAGCTAACTTCTTAGGTCGCTGAAGCTTAGGCCGCATCCATCTTAGGTCGCTCGACCTTATGTGCTGGGAAGTTAGGTCGCTGCCTTGTTTTTAGGTCGCTCAAGTGTTAAGTCGTGTTTTTATGACTGTTGTAAATACTGTAAATCATTTACTTGTTGTAATCTACTTGTTTTAGGTCATGAAGGCTTTGTGATGTATGTTGTTGTGTTGTAATGTTGATATGTTAGGTCGTTAACGACCTATACTAGGTCGTAAGTCGTAAGTCATTGTTGTGTTAGGTCGTGCCCGAGTGTTGTCCAGTTTTGAGCCGTGTATGTTGTAGTCCTATAAATAGGGATGGTGGTGCCATTTGTAATAGTTAAGTTGATTTTGAAATAAACTTTGTTTGTTAGCTTTGTGCTTTCATTAAATTGGTAGTTGAGTGTGATCTCCTATCTCCTCTTTCGGCATTCGAGTGCGCTCGGATCAATGATCGTAGAAGCCAATTCACGGTATCAAGTGCGCTTGATCAACATCTGAAGAATTGTAGATCTTTAAACACGGTATCGTGCGCGATCAACGTGTTTGGGATAACTAGAATCCAACATCATTGGATCAACGGATTGGGGCCTTCGGCATTCTTCAATCCACTTATTTCTACTTTCACCGTTTTATCAATTTTGTTATCCACTGCTGCGTCATTTGGTATCAGAGCTAGACTTAGCCAATCATAGCTAGGCCGAGTCTTGGAGCCAATTTTATTTGAAGTATTGAAGATTGGATTTGCATTTTTGCAAAGAATAGTGTTCATCGTGTTCATCATATTTTTGCTACAAAGTGGGAGTTTTTGATCCATAGCATTTTGGATCAAAGGTTTGAAAAGTGTTTGAAATTAGCGCGGGAAAGATTTGCGCGCCAAGGAGTTTGAATTGTTGAAGTGGTTATGCGAGTTAGTGAGCAACGCGAGCCAAGTTAGGTCGTTCAAGCCGAGCGAGCTAAGTATTGGCCGAGTTAAATTGAAATTTTTGAAGTTTGTGTGTTGAGTTTGTGAAGTGTTCAATCATGCCGCCAAGAAGAGCTAATCGCCATCAAAATGTTGAAGCGTTGTATAGAAGAGAAGAAGCTGATGAGATGGAGCAAAGAATTAATGAAAACTTTAGTGAGAAGCTTAATGAAGGGATTGGTCGATTAGAGAAGATGATGTTGGAGATGAATCAAAATCAGAGAAGGGTTTCACCTGAATCTAACCATGGGGGAAGTAGAGTTTCACCACATTGCAATCGAGAGAGAAGTGTTGATAGTGATCATAGAAGTATGAGTCGAGATCAGTATAGAAATATTGATGGTCGGAATCATGATAGGAATGTGAATGATCGAGAACGGAGGAATGTACATCGAAGGGATGTTGGTGGAAGAAACGATGGTAGTAGAGATGTTGGTGGTCAGGATCGACATCGATATACATCAGATTTTGAAGAGGAGTTTGATGGTGGTAGTGTTCATGGACGAGGACGAGGTCAAGGAAGAAATCAGTCGGAGTATGATCACAAGTGGGAGTCTGGGATGAAAACTGAAATATCAGAATTCAAGGGAGGTATGCAAGTCGAGGAATTTCTTGATTGGTTAGCGTATGTTGAGGAAATATTTGACTTCAAGGAGGTTCCGGAGAATCGTAAAGTGAAGTTGGTTGCTACTAGGTTGAGGGGAAGAGCTATGGCATGGTGGCAGCAAACTAAACTTACTAGAGAGCGGATGGGGAAGTAAAGGATTGTTGCTTGGGAAAAGATGAAAAAATTGATGAAGGCTACTTTCTTACCCTACAATTACCAATCACTAATGTATCTGAGATTACAAAACCTGAGACAAGGGACGAAGGCTGTTACTGATTATGCGGATGAGTTCTACCAGTTGATCGCTCGAAATGACATTGCGGAGACAGAAGAATAATTGACGGCTAGGTTTGTTGGTGGACTTAGAGCACAGATCCAGGATATGGTGAACATGTTCGACCCCAGATCTGTGGCAGAAGCACATCAAAAGGCGTTTGGTTGGGAGAAACAAGGTAGACGTGGGGGAGGTGTGTTTCCAAGTTTTACAGGGCAGAGCAAATGAGCGGGTAGTAGTTCGAATGTTCCTAAAGCATCGAGTAAGCCGGTTGTTCATGAAGTGGCTAAACCAAAAGTCAACCCCAATTTTAAATGCTATAATTGCCAGGAAGTGGGACACAAGAGTAACGAATGTCCGAAACCGAAGAAGAGAACTATGATTGTTGAAGTGGAAGATGAGGATGCAGAGGCTGAATGTTCTAATTCACTACATGATGAGGAGGAAGAAAATGTGTCAGGAGATGAAGGGTATTCCTTGATGATGAGGAGAAATTGCTTAACACCAAAGCAGGAGGAAGAAACTAGCTGGTTGAGGAGTAACATCTTTTAATCAACATGTACTATCTTGGGAAGGGTTTGCAAGTTTGTTATTGATGCAGGAAGTTGCGACAATATTATCTCTACAGAAGCTGTGAAGAAGTTATCATTGAAGACAGAGAAGCATCCGAAACCTTACAAGTTAGCTTGGTTGAGGAAAGGTGGGGAAGTGAAAGTTGGACGAAGAGCTTGTGTTAATTTTTCAATTGGGAAGAAATACAAAGATGAAATTTGGTGTGACGTCGTGGACATGGATGTATGTCATCTGTTGCTGGGAAGACCATGGCAATATGATAGGGCTGTGCAACATGATGGTCGTACTAACAGTTACAGTTTCATGTTTGAAGGTACAAAAATCACTTTAATTCCTAAGAAGCGACAACATGAAGAAAGCAAGTCGGAAGAGATTGAAGAACTTAAAACTTTGCTATCTTTAAAGGAGTTTGTTAAGGAAGTAGAAGAGGAGCCCGAAGTGTTTTTGTTGATTGGACGTAAGAGTAATGAAGTGGTTGAGATTCCTGAAGAAGTAAAACCAGTGCTGGGAGAATTTAACGATGTATTTCCTGAGGAGCTACCAACGGAGTTACCACCGTTGAGAGACATTCAACATCAAATTGATCTTGTACCAGGAACTGTGTTACCTCATAGACCACATTACAGAATGAGTCCAAAGGAACACGAGGAGTTGAGAAGGCAAGTGGAAGAGTTGCTTGAGCAGGGGCGAGTGCAGGAAAGTTTAAGTCCTTGTGCGGTGCCAGCTTTGTTAGTACCAAAGAAGGATGGAACGTGGAGGATGTGCACTGATAGTCGAGCACTGAATAAGATTACAGTGAGATACAGATTTTCGATGCCGAGACTTGATGATTTGTTGGATCAGTTGAGCGGGGCTACTATCTTTTCGAAGATTGATTTGAAAAGTGGTTATCATCAAATTCGTATAAGACCAGGGGATGAATGGAAGACAGCATTCAAGATGAGAGAAGGATTATATGAATGGCCGGTCATGCCGTTTGGTCTTTCGAATGCACCGAGTACATTTATGCGGGTGATGAATCAAATCTTTAGACCATTCATTGGGAAGTTCGTGGTGGTGTATTTTGATGATATATTGATATATAGTAGAAGCTCAGAAGAACACTTGCATCATCTGAGAGAAGTGTTGATGATACTGCGACAGGAACAATTTTATGCTGCAACGAATTAATGCGTGTTCATGACGCATAGTGTTTTGTTTTTGGGATATGTTATTTCAGATGGAGGTATACAGGTGGATCAGAATAAAGTTGAAGCAATCAGAAATTGGCCACAACCCAGGACGATAACAGAAGTTAGAAGCTTTCATGGTTTAACATCATTTTACCGAAGGTTTATTCCACACTTCAGTAGCGTGATGGCACCAGTTACTGATTGTATGAAGGGGAAGCAATTTTCATGGTCGGAGGAAGCAGGATTTGCTTTTGAGACAACAAAGAACTTTTGACAACAGCACCGATTCTAGTGTTGCCGGATTTTCAGTTGTTGTTTGAATTACATACGGATGCATCGAAGGTTGGAATTGGAGGGGTGTTAATTCAGAAGGGACGTCCTATTGCATATTTCAGTGAGAAGTTATCGGGAACAAAGATGAGATATAATACTTATGATGTGGAATTTTATGCTATCGTGCAAGCTGTGAAGCATTGGAGACATTATTTGTTTCATAAAGAATTTGTTTTATATACTGATCATGAAGCGTTGAAGCATATGCAGGGACAGGACAAGATTGCAGCCAGGAATGCTTCGTGGATTGCATACTTACAACAATTTACATTTGTGGTGAAGCATAAGTCGGGAATTACAAACCGAGTGGCAGATGCATTGAGTCGAAGGAATCATTTATTGACTACAATGAAGGTTGAAGTGATGGGGTTTGATGTATTGCCAGAATTATTGGTTGAGGATCCTTACTTTGCGAAGTTTGTAGATGAAGTCAAGGAGGAAAAGACTGATGAGTTTGTATTAGTGGATGGTTTTCTATTCAAGGGAAACAGATTATGTATACCCGAGTGCAGCTTACGAATGAAGATTGTGAAGGAGTTGCATGAGGAAGGTCATGTGGGGAGAGACCGTAAATTACAGTTGATTTCGCAATCATATTTTTGGCCAACTATAAGAAAAGAAGTTGAAAGGCTTGTAGAGAGATGCCATATCTGTCAAGTTTCGAAAGGAACAGCGACGAATGCGGGATTGTATATGCCATTACCTGTGCCTACCAAACCATGGCTTGATATCAGCATGGACTATGTTTTGGGTTTGCCTAGGTCTCAAAGGGGAAATTATTCTATATATGTTGTGGTAGACAGATTTTCGAAAATGGCACATTTTATCGCTTGTAAGAAGATAGCTGATGATGTCCGTGTTGCTCAGTTATTCTTTAAAGAGGTGTACCGATTGCATGGAATACCTGAATCTATTGTTTTAGATCGGGATACTAGATTTCTAAGCTATTTTTGGTTAAGTTTGTGGAAGATGGTTGGAACGAAACTGAATTTTAGTAGTGCCTATCATCCACAAACCGATGGGCAGACGGAAGTGGTTAATAGATCATTGGGAAATTTGTTGAGATGTCTTGTGAAAGACAATTTGAAGAGCTGGGATATGAAATTATGTCAGGCCGAGTTTGCACATAATCACGCTGTTAACCGAAGTACTGGTTTCAGTCCATTTCAAGTTGTATACTCAGCAAGTCCGAAGGGTCCATTGGATTTGACGACAGTGCCATATCAGAAGGGAGTTGTTAAGCGGGCTAGTGATTTTGTGACTGAGTTGCAGGAATGCCACAAAACTGTTCATGAACGATTGCTTGCATCAAATGAGAAGTATAAACAACCGGCAGATAAAAAGCGAAGATGTGTGAATTTCAGAGAAAGTGATTTGGTTTACGCCGTGTTGACAAAAGATCGTTTTTAAGTGGGAACGTATAATAAGTTGAAAGCTCGAAAAATCGGTCCAGTGGAAATTTTGAAGAAAATCAATGAGAATGCATATCAGTTGAAATTGCCTGATAATGTTCATACTTCTGATGTTTTCAATGTCAAATATTTGATTCCGTATCACGGGGATGAGCTTATTGTGGAAGAGGACGATGCAAATTCGAGGACGAATTCTTGTCAACAGGGGGAGAATGATGCAGCGCGATCTACTGGCGCATCTGATTTGAATTGTTCAAGGCTTTTAGGTCGCTCACGGCCTAGTGAAATTTTAGGTCGCTCACGACCTAATGAATCTATAGGTCGCTCACGACCTAGGGAAGGTCGATCACGAGTCAACGGAATCAGTGTTAAGGCATGCGAACGAGCTAACGAGTTAAAGGAAAAGGCGCACGAACGACCTAATGAAGTTCTCATTCCTTTAGGTCGCTCCGATATTTCGAGTGAAGACTATCTCGAGCTACGACCTAAGTTAGGTCGCGTGAACGAGTTACGACCTAAGTTAGGTCGCGAGGAGAATTAGGTCGTGTGAAGAATCCCAAAAGCTAACTTCTTAGGTCGTTGAAGCTTGGGCCGCATCCATCTTAGGTCGCTCGACCTTATGTGCTGGGAAGTTAGGTCGCTGCCTTGTTTTTAGGTCGCTCAAGTGTTAAGTCGTGTTGTTGTGACTGTTGTAAATACTATAAATCATTTACTTGTTGTAATCTACTTGTTTTAGGTCGTGAAGGCTTTGTGATGTATGTTGTTGTGTTGTAATGTTGATCTGTTAGGTCGTTAACGACCTATACTAGGTCGTAAGTCGTAAGTCATTGTTGTGTTAGGTCGTGCCTGACCTAAGTGTTGTCCAGTTTTGAGCCGTGTATGTTGTAGCCCTATAAATAGGGATGGTGGTGCCATTTGTAATAGTTAAGTTGATTTTGAAATAAACTTTGTTTGTTAGCTTTGTGCTTTCATTAAATTGGTAGTTGAGTGTGATCTCCTATCTCCTCTTTCGGCATTCGAGTGCGCTCGGATCAACGATCGTAGAAGCCAATTCATGGTATCAAGTGCGCTTGATCAACGTCTGAAGAATTGTAGATCTTTAAACATGGTATCGTGCGCGATCAACGTGTTTGGGATAGCTAGAATCCGGCATCTTTGGATCAACGGATTTGGGCCTTCGGCATTCTTCAATCCACCGATTTCTACTTTCACCGTTTTATCAATTTTGTTATCCGCTGTTGCGTCACAAATCCACCAACTATACCTTTAGCTCCCTCATCTCGGTAGGTGTCATTCTACTTGGTGGTCTACTCACCGGTTCTGCTCCTAGTACTAAATCTATCCGAAACTCAATAGCTCGTTTCTATTGCAGTCCTACTACGGGTTCAAAGACATCTGCAAATTCTCTAACAATGAAAACTCAATTCAACTCGTGTTCTACCTCCACAACACCCAACAAAGCATTAGCCTCAAAACTATGGTTTTCTACAATGTATACAATCCGATCAATACGGTCAGGGTGTCTAAGTGATATTTTCCTATCATGGCAAAATATCTTGGCATCGTATCTACTTAACCAATCCATACCCAAAATAATTCCAAACCATACGAAATCAAACACATGCAAACTGCAAACAAATGTATGACCTAACAATTCAAACTCTAAGTGGTCACATCTCATCCCAAGAGTCGCATATCCTCCTATTGGATTCGCAACCCTTAAGGAAGTAACTAGGTATGAGGGTTCCAGGTTAAGCTTATCTACGAAACAAAGAGATATAAAAGAATGCGATGCACCAGTATCAAATAGAACTCTAACTGATACACCATAAATCAAAAGCGAACCCCCCAACACAGCTTTTCCCTTCTCCTCTACTATTGGTCTCGAGGTAGCTGGCTCCAAAGCAAACATCTTGCCTTTTACATCCTTGGTTGGCTCCTTGCATTGGTTCTTATAGTGTCCAATCTAATCACGGTTGAAACATCTCACTCCTTCCTTCTCAGCAGTTTTATGTCCTTTGCCTGTCCGGCATTCAAGAAAAAAGTGTCATTTCTTCTCACACTTATAGCAGAAAACTTCCGCCTTCCCTTTCTTAGCAGCTCCACTCTTCTAAGCTCTTTTCTTGTGGAAAAACTTCCTTTTCTAGTTCTGCCCTCCTTAAGCTTCCTTTGCCTTATTTCCTTCAAGATAAGCAAGCATTTCTTTCTACCTCAAAGCCATCTCAACAACAACATCGCATGAATCTCTAATATGCGATAATGTGGCCTTAGCAAGCTCAGGTTTCAACCCATGGATAAACTTCTCATTCCTTTTTATAACAATATCAACCGTAGCATATCCATATCTTGCTAGCTTCTCAAATCTGGTTGCGTACTCAAGGACTATCATATCTTCTTGTCCAACTCAGCAAACTTCCTGAGTAGAGTAGACTTAGCAATCTCTGACATAAATCTTTCTTCAAACCTTCTCCTAAGTCAGCCCAAGTCATGGTCTCCTCGTTGACTCCAACAGTAACACTGTTCTACCAATATAGTGTTGCCCCTTGTAGCTGTTTAGAAGCGAGTCTCCTTTTCTGCTCATCATTGAGCCTCAAACCAGCAAAAATCCTCTTGCAATGAAGTAACCAATTCTCCCCTTCGATTGCGTATTCAGTACCAATAAACGGCTTTCCTCCCAACCGAGCATAATCTCTACTCAAAATAGCATAGTTATCAACCACTGGAGCTCCTTGATTTCCTCCTTCAGCATTTCCTCCAGCTAACCCCGTAGCAACTCCTGCTTGCATCGTGTTAACAAAGAACTTATACATTGCTCCCATATTGACTTACGGGACTCCAGCACCCACATTTGCACCTTGTTCCTGACCTGGATTTCTCCTGGTATTCAGTCTGGCATTCCCATTAGTTGGGGTGCTTCCTCCACCAATGTTAACTCTTTCACTCCTAGCATCCCTATCTTACGTCCATAAAATCTGCATTCAAGTCTTTGTAAGGTACAGAAGAATAGCCTAAGAGAGATGGGAGAATAGAGATAAAGCGTATACTTATATATTGCAAATACAAGTATGTTATTTATAGCGTTATCCCATACCCGATCTTTTCTCTAATTACTCAGGATTATATTTTCAAAATCATTTTAAGTTTGAAATTTCTTTTAAGTTTTTCATAAACCTATGCTCTGATACTAAGTTGTAACATCCCTTATCTTGAGGCCTAAAGTTAAGCGCTACAGATGCTGCAGTCATCCATAGTATTCACTTCTGGTGACAAAATACGGTAATGTTAATGGTATCCATAATATCAGAAGCACATGAATATGAAACAAAATCACAGATTCAAAAAAATAACTTTACTGATTACATTACAAAACCATGTTTCATATTCCATTACATAATCCCAAACGATTCCCAGATTTTGATCAAATATAATTATTACAAATTATGCCAAGACCGACATATGAAGATGTCCCTTTGGATGACTAGAGCACAAAATTGACATATCAGCTTTAATACATCACAGCGGAAATAAAAATAAATAACTCATATATAGCTAGCTTTGCCTCCTGCATGCCTTCGGAAGCTTTATTCGTCCAACCTACTAAACCTAAAAAACCTTAACTCTCAATCTACTCAAATTGAATTTTGAGCACCTGAGAGTTTAAGGGGAAAAACATAAACTTTGAGTCGGACATAAAGCCTGGTGTGAATAATACTATTACATCTCGGTTTACTGATATTAAGTGAGACCATGCCGCTTAGCGGAACGAGTTTCCCCTCACTAATAGCCCTTTAAAACGTATCTTTTTGCAAATCAGAATCTTGTAATCAAACTGATTAAAACAATAATAGTAATATCATATATGCTCATTAATCAAGTAATAAATGGACTATCTTTTCGAACAATATAGTTTTGTTTGGCTAACTACTAACAATTGGCTGACTCAGGCCTACTAGAAAAAATAAATAATGTAACATCTATTAGACACACATTTGGGCGGTCTGTCCTTAACTTACTTCTCCCAGGGTCAACTGATCCTAATGGTTTTACGGGCTCACCAATAACCTATCCTCCTTTTCTATATATTCATTTTTGTGTGTAACATCATTTAAGTATTACATGTGACTAAGCCCTACACACCGGAATTTTGAGCTAGATTAGCTTGGGGCTATAACTAATGTATAGGGCGTGACCCTATACCAGTCCCATCTGGTAATCAAATATTCGAGTCATTTACTTAGGGTTAAATACCCATCAAATTTTCCTTGAAAACCTCTTCCAAATTGATTTACCCTTTAAATCATATTTAAACAAGGAAAATACACTTTTTGCTTTACTCAAATCTCTTTACCATGATATATGCTATACACAAAACATTATTGATGAAAACCTTCGAAACCTTTATTTAAATGCTTTAAACAATCTCTTTCGAAACCTTTGAAAGTACCCCTTTCGAAACCATTTAACTACTTTACCTTGAACTCTAGGCCGAAAGGCCAAAACATACCATTTGAAATCATTTATAGTAGACCTTTCGAAACCATTGAAAGTGTCCTTTTGAAAGCTTTATAAAACCTTAGACATCCTCTTCTCAAAACATTTTAAACTTGCCTTTCGAAAACATTGGAAACCTTCCATTAAAACACTAAAGGCAAACCTTTCGAGGAATCACCCCTTCGAAACCTTTATCATATAACTTTCGAAAACATTAGGGAACCTCCCCTTCGAAACCTTCATTAAATATCTTTCGATGGCATTAAAGTCCTAAACCTTTCGAAAAAATTGGGTTCAAGTAAATTTTTGTGGAACATAGTTTCGAAACCAATTAAAATCATTCCTTTCGAAACCTTTGGGTTTAAATTTCAATAGAACAAAGGGTCTTAAAAAGAACTGGAATGAAAGCATCCTTTTCGAAAGCATTTTCCTAAATAAAAGAAGGTGGATGGTGTCGAAACCAACCCCCCTTCGAAACCATGGAGAAGCGGCTTCAATGTTTAAAACAAAAGGACCCTTTCGAAGGCATTACTTTGAAAGGTAAAAGGCGGTAGTAGGGGTTTCGACCCCTTCGAAAGCTTATTCTTTAAAACAAAGGTGGCAACCTCTTTCAAAACCTCTTTTCTCTAAAACATTTGACCAAGTCAAAAGTTGTTTCCTTCGAAAGCTTCATTGGTAACCAAAATAGTTCTAAGTTTACTAAAGCTACTTTAACCCCTTCGAAAGCCTGTTTCAACTTCATACCTTTCGCCTAACTCCAATCCACTATGTACCAAGGCCGATACCATGTGTATTGGTTTCGACTTAGATGGAGGCGGCAATATGAGGTCGGAAAGTGGCTGCTATAAGTGGCGAAGCAGCAAAACCTTATAAAACTGAATTTTAACCTTTTAAAGCAATTTCTTTCCAACTAACTTGCTTTATTTTCCAACATATGATTGGTTGTCAATTCCTTTTCAAAATATTTCTAAAAGTATTTTAGAAATTAACAAATTAAAACATTTGCAAATAGCCTCTTCTCCTTTTATAAACATATAAAACATTTAAATCTCATACCTTAAATAATTTTATATCTTTAATATACTTAGGAAAATTCTATGAAAATTCCCTTAAATTACTTTTGATATGTTTTTCAACATATTTAAATTTCCAAGCCATAGCTAACATATAACAGCCGAAATTAATTTTAAACCCAATTTAACCACTTTCTTCACTAGAAAATTCATAATAAATGCACATTAATTCATAAAATTATGAAACTTGAAACCCGCCTATAAAATAATATTTCTAACCTTATTCCAAAATCGCATGGCATTTGGATGTCATTTGGTAGGTTTTTCAATTCATAACTTATCATAAAATCTATATGAACCAACAAAATTCATCAATAAGCATATATATCTATTTAACAATCAAAGCATGGCATAATACTTCACAAAACATATTCGGATCAGATTGATTTATAATAAAATAAAATTTCTTTTTTTTATAAGCCTGTTTATAATTTACAAATAGCTTTCTAAACCTCCATATTAATTTCTAAGCTTCTTTTATAAATCACTAAAATGATTTATAAACCCCTTTCTATTTATAAAACTCCTTTATAAATCTTTTTTCATAATTCCTTTATACAAATCTTTTATGAAATATCATATACAAAATTCCATTTTATAAACAATCATCGTCAAATTAATAAATCACTTTCAATTATCATAGATAGATAATTAATTAACTTTAAATCGTCATTAAATAAATAATTAGGTTACTTAAACCATAATTAAGTAATTAACCTTAAAACACAAAATAACATCAATAAGTACTTGAACAAAATTTAATAATAAAATTAAATATCTTCAACATTTTAGTAATATAATTTAATAACTAACTTTAAAATATAATCTATAAATACTAAACCCAAATTGTTATAAAATTAAGTTAATTAAATCCCTAACTTTACAAAATTGGGAAAAGGCTTAGCGACCACAATGGTACTAAATCATGTTAACATTACATTCAATTTTACTTTTCAAGTCACATTACTTGCATTTACATAAACAATGTATATGTAAATAAATCTATAACCCAAAATAGGCATTACATGTGCAAATAACATAGTAGCATGATGGTGATTTCTCCTGCTGAATAATTGTCCACAATAATCAAATCAATTAAGCTATAGCAGAACGGTGATTTATTCTGCTGAAAGATGTTCAAATAATCTATCAATTAAGTTATAGTAGAAAGGGCATTTATTTTGCTGAACAGATGTTATCAATTTAGTATAAGTTATACACATTTGTATGGTTACTTAATGGTATCGACAATCGAATCCCTTGTGTTCAAAACTATTCTTTGTAAAAGGAAGTTGCCTTTAAACAAATTGATTCTTGGAAAACAAACCTCCAGGAGGTGTCTTATCCTGGCCATAGCATGACGCGGATAAGGGCTTGTGCCGCTTTAACCTGGCCATTTCTAATTTTGGCATGAATAAAGGCTTACGCCCTCCCTCCAGGAGGTGCCTTGACCTGGCTATCTTGGCGCGACCAAGGGCTTTCTACCATTATTGGTAGCCTACCGTTTTAGGTAGTCCAAGTTTAAGGAGAATTTCTCTCCCGATCATGTAGACTTTTCTTATTTTGAGAATAGAGTCTTTATTTCATGACTTGATCAATCCTTTACAAATTGCTTTAGCTTTCTTTGTCTTAGAAAGTGTAGGACCATTTTCCCAAGTAATTTACATTAATTAGTATAATGTTCATTTATGAGATGGAAGTTGCAATATGATTTTTTATATTTTCTTTCAAACCCTGGTTTTTTTCTTCTGAGATGGCCAATAATTCAGTTCCTCTTTGGTTCTAATATAGATGTCCTCAATTGACGTTCTAAGATTATATTCTGCAATAAGTATTGACTTTTAAGCCGTCTTTGACTGGCATCTAATTCTTGGTTCAAGTACTTCTTTTTTAGGAGCAGGTTTTCTTTTCATCGCATGTTGACCTTCTTTCAAGTGAATTTCTTTCGGTCCTAAGGTTTCAGTTGGAAATTCCTTAGTAATTTTTATATCTCCACTAGGTAGTTCTTTGATCAACCTTTTTTTTTCGACCGTGGATGTTTTTATGTGTCCGTAATTTTCCCTTGAATGGCAAGCCTCATTTATAATCTTAATCCATTTATATGTGAAATTATCAAAATCCTTTATCATCTCTTTAGGTAATATATAATCATTTGATTTTCAAGGTCATTTTACCCTAGTTAGTGAGCTTAGCAAAACGTTCATTAGTGGATTGAAAGGCAACAGGAGCAAAGATTGATCTCATCTTTCTTATTAATTTCATTTTTAAAGATAGTCCCTTGGGAATATAACTGAATAGTTCTTCTCATTTGATTAAAAATGTTGTCACTTCCACTTATTCTTCTTCCAAGTGCAAAAATCGGGGTTGGTCTTATATGAAAGGGGTTCAAGCTCTATTTCTCGAGATTATAAGGATCTGCCTTCTTTTTATTTATAATTTTCAAGGCTTCAAACCTCAATCTTTGCTCCTCGTCATGATTAGAGTCTTTGATATTCACATAGGAAAGCCTTGTCAAGTGTGGCTCAGAAGATCCCTATTCCGACCTCTTAAATCTTTTAGCCATGATCAAACCAAAGTAAGTGAATTTAATATGGAACCGTTCCAATAAGAATCAGAGAATTGTAGTGTTAGGAAATTAACCACAAGGTCGGAGGTTCAGGTCCTCCTTCTGGCACCAAAAATGTTAACCAAATTAATGGTCAACACCCCAAAGGATCCTAGTAGGCAAAATTATTGGGAAATGGTGGAAAGTGGAATCTCTCAGAAGATCCGACAATGTCTTGTTAATAGTTCCAAGTTACCTCAAGCAATAGGATTAAGCCGAAATATTACAGAGGGTTGATGATCCGTAGAATTATCTATATATCTCCGCTTAAAATTAGACTTTGATTCTGACCTTCCGGTGATGTCAAGAAATCTTAGGAACAAGATTTGATAAGACCTTTCGGGTTTGCTGAGTTAATGTAGAGTGATCACCGATTTAATTGAACCTTTATAAGATTTCTCCCGAAAGCTATTTCCCTGACCAAGATAGAATTTCCTTAACTTGCCTTATACAGAGGGTTGACCTGGATCCTTGTCGGAAGGTTAAGCAAATAGTTGTTTGAGATTCGGAGGGTTGCTAAGGTTTTCGGGATATGATAGGTTATGACCCTTGTCGAAAGGTTTGATCCACAGATTTTTATGGCTCCGAAAGGTTTTTCGAATGTCGATTCAAGCAAGCTTCCATTGTGGCCGAACGATTTAGGCTGTAGGATAGAGGTCTTCGAAGGGTTATAAAAGTTGTCTAGAAGGTATATTATTATCTTTGTTGACAAGGACCTTTCGGAAGAACTACACTTGAAAATTGAAATTAAACCAACAAAAATTAAGGTAAATTGTAAAGTAAATTCACAAGACTTAATACTTCCCTCTTTATCCAAGAAAAGCCTTCACTTTTATTAAATTCCCCAAATCACTACCCAATTAGGGTTATAGAACTTTTATTTTAGATGTTACAAGATTAGAATGAGACCCAATCTACCCCCAAAACAGGACTCCTTGGGTCTTATTTATAGATGTCGGTGGCCATGCTTCCGTCCCTGTGCTTTCGGCTAGATCAAAGGGTTCCCTTCTTATATACTATTGCTGACCTTTCGGCTTCAATGAAAGGTTTTTCCTTGCACATGTCATCGTGGATCCTTGAACGCTGCCGAAGAGTCTTTTCTTTCATTTGTTTTTAGGGACCTTTTGCTCTTGTCGGAAGGTTTGTCATCTATATATTATGTGAACCTTTCGAAGGTTCCAGAGGGTTCCTGGCTATTGTGAACCCTTCGACTTGGTCGGAAGGTCGCTTTTTCGTTGGATGTTGCCGAGAGCCGAGCTTTCCTTGAATGTTGTCAGAAGGTTGCCTTACGTTCTCTGTTGACTTATGAATGTTGCTTTCATCATAAACCCTCTTACACCGTCGAAAGGTATTCAGCAGGCATTCCAATCAGCCCGAAAGGCTTATTATGCTTTCGGAAAGGTTGTTATAGGGTCGCATGCCCTTGTCTTGACTTCTTTGGAGGGTAAGAGCTTCTTGGATATTGTGGAACAATACCCTCCGTCTTCTCTGAAAGGTCTTGAGCCGCTTCATATTGTTGACAGCATCCCTTCGACCTCTTCAGAAGGTCTGATCGGAATTCTTTTCCTTCCGCCCTTTGTTTGAGATCTTCTGACTTAAGCGGAAGGTGAATTTTTCAAGTAACACATTATACTTAGATCGTCGAGAAATGATATGTTAGAGTGAATAGTCTCTCTCGATTTGTTGAGCAAACTCAACGTCAAGGTTGAGATTATGTCAAATACCATAGTTACGAGTTGTATATGATACGACCGATAAAGAGTTATCCATCACATGTGGGCCTATGATTTGTTGAGCAAACTCAAGGTCAGAATCCCAAGTCAAGCAAGTCTTAACACCCACTAGAGAAATCAAATGATTTCAATATTTCTCTTAGGGTTTTGAGGAATATAAAAATCTTGTAGCGCCTTATTAGGAAAATGAAATGATTGCATTTTACTTTTCTAATACTATAAGAAAACATGCTATAAAAATTAAAGTTATCCACTTCAATGAATTTGTGCAACTACTTCAACTGATAAAATTGTTTATTAATTGAAATATACTAATGAACTGAATTAATATTGATAAAGAAGTATAAAATATGCTTACCAATAAATCCTTTGGCATGTTGTCAATTCAAGACTCATGCAATAGCCGAGTTACACAACTATAAATACATTTGTACCTTGTTAATTCAAGTGTTTATTTTCCTAAGATTGTATATTGAATTTTTAATTCTAAAGCAATACAAGAATATGGATATTCAATCCATATTAGATCATATATAAAAGTTGTATGGTAAGCAGTCGTGTTCATAATGAACGAAATTTCGATGAAATAGGTTCAATCAAAATGAGCAAGCAACTCATAATGCAAGGTTGGGTGTTTAAAATGATCAAATACAATGGGAATCTTGTTGTGTTGGAAACATCACAAGACCAAGGACTAAAAGATCAACCTAGAAATCTGATCATTGAAATGTTAGTCATGATCATTTTACTTAAGTGTAACCCATATGATACCCCTGAAATGTTAAAGATGTCCAAATGAACTTCTGTAATGAATTCGGTGTAGTCATGTAGTAAGAGTTTCCTTTTGAATTGTTCAACCATATAGAAAGGAAATCAAACTTCTACGAGTGGATGTAACATAGGAACAGTTGGGATGAAGAGAGTGAATGGTCACCTCTACTTCATGAAGAAACATCAGGTACAGGAATTGCATAAAATACTAGTAGATACTTAATACGGAATGAGAAATCTAATTTATATTCCAAGCGGAAAAATAGTTTTCTATAAGAGTTATTTCTTTAAGTTCAAGATATTTGAACTAAAATTCTTGATTCTAAACTAGTCACGTGTTTCCAACAAATTTGCGTTGCTCTTGGAATTGATTTAGATCAGAGAACTAGAATACAAAATGATGATGGAAAGGATCAATAAGCTTGGAAGATTTCAAGACTAAAGAATGAAAATATTTCACTATGTTTTGAAAATGCAAAACAATTTGACACTGACATGATCAGGTTGGCAATGACATGACCGGGACCGATAGGTTTTTACTGACATGATATGGGAACCATCAAGAATGATAATAAGAAGGAGTATGCCAAATTTGACTAAGTTTTGGGAAAACAAAAATAGGTTGGTACCAACATGATCATGCCGATACCGACATAATTTTAGATCTTGATTTGGCTATATTAGAGGCTTGGGACTCAAGCCATGAAAGAAAAAAGAAGTTTTGACATAAAAAATCAGGTCAATACAAATGCGATCATGTCGGTACTGACATGATTGGCTATCTTGGGAAACGTTCACGATGACCTATTCTTCATGCTGGAACTTTTGGTCTTGGAATATTATCTCCTTCAAACCTGGAACGATGAAATTTTTGCTGAATCTCGTTTGTTAATATCAACATGTCTTCAACTAAAAAATGATTTTTTAAGGAGATTGATCTTCTTCTTCTCCTAGCTCATAAGACTTTGAGTGAAACTGAGATCTACTAGATCATAATTTCGATTTGATTGTAATAGTGTATTCCAAAGAGTATTCATAATTAAAATTGATTAAATGGATGCAGGCCGGAAATTTCACCGAACCATTGTAGAAATCTTGTATCTTTCCTTTGTTCCCTTTTGATTTCTATATTTTATGTTTGTTCATTTCATTTTTAGGTGATATTTTGGTGTTGTGCCAATTTTTGGGCAACATTTTTGGTGATTTCATAGAGAAAGAGATTCAAATCTAATTTGGAGAAGATGAAGAGGCAATAAGGAAGCTTTAGCTAGAGGAAGTCAACAAGAATATGGAGGTAGCCAGGAGATGTTCCCTAGTTTAGTTCTGCCTTCTATCTATGAGACAAGAGAGCAGACATAAGGGATGATGAGAAGGATGCAAGAGAGACTAATGGCTCGATAAGAGGAAATTATGAATGGATTCTTTCAAAGGATGGAATAGTAAATAGCAGCCATATTAGTGGGAAATCATAATCAAAGACTAGAAAGCTAGCAGATGCTTAAGAAAATAAAGTGAAACAAGCAGGTACCAATCCCTTAGCACACCAACAAGTTGGTACCAAAAGTTCCAATCATGTTTGTACCGACATGTTTGCATAGGAGGCTTGGTGGACTTGAATGTTGAACAAGAAAGGGGGCGTCAGATGGATAATGTCGAGCTTTGGAATCAAGATCAAACTGCAGACTTACAACCATAAGGATTAAAGCTGGAAGGTCCCCACATGAACCAGGGGCATGAAGAAGCTTTAAATCAAATGCATATGGAGTCTTGGAGATTTCAATTGAATCCAAATGTTAGCATTGACAATATGATAAGGCAAGTACTACTAGGTGGAGCTTTAGATCGGAGTTTGGAAGATGTAGACAGAAAAACTTTTACCCTAAACATTTGATACGCTAGGAACCGGCTAGACAAGCTACCTACTTTAGTGCCATATGATGGAAGGACGGATCTAAAAAATGAGATATATCCAGCACATAGGAGTGTTAGGAGCTTTAGAGGAAGTGACGGGATGGTGCTTCTCGTTATATTTGACTAACTTAGTAGGCATGTGTTTTCGCCAATTGAATAATGGTCCATCACCACATGGAACGAGTTAGTGGAAAGGTTTACGAGCCAAATTAGAGTTCATATCGTTCAACCAAAGAATGTGATGATGCTTCTGAGTGTGAAAAAAAGAGAGGATGAGACTTTACAGAGCTACCTAACTAGATTTAATGTTGTAGCTACTGTAATTCAGAAACCGGACCCATTGATTGTTCTTATGGTAGTGGTTACAAGAGTTTCTAAAAAACTGATTTTAAGAAGGCATTGAAAAGGGATCCGCTAGTGGGTCTCATGACTTTCTACTATAAAGCTGAGAGATACTTGCGTCAGGAAGGCACGAAAGCTGAAAATGGAGAAGTCAATGCTGTGGAGGATGAAGGACTATCAAGACAGGATCTATAAAAGATAAAGGGAGAAGAAAGGCAGATGATGGCTTTGCTGGATTAAAATGACAAAAGAGGGAGCTGAAGATTTACTCTTACATAATTTGACAGAGACCCCATAAAGGATCTACCTTGAAACTAGGGGTCACATTCCCTATATGATACCCATTAAGGGAGAGCCTACAAAATGGGAAAGGAAGTCGAGAAAGTTTAGTCTATTCCATGAGCTGGATGGGCATGAGATAAACAAATCCAGGCATTTGTGAGATTTGATTATAGTATAAGTTCAGTGTAACCGGTTGTAAGTATATGTGAGAAATCAGATAATAGTAGCACAAACTATAGTGGTGCAGTAGAAGCAACCACCATCTATTATAGATATATCTATTCACGGCCGAGGATCTAGGTCGAGTATGGTTATCCCATGATTGGGATGGATCAGAGGTGGGTATATTTTCTACACTTCACTTTTGCTTTGAATAAACTATGAAGGATTACTACCAGGCCGCTTACACGTGTAAGGGATTTTGAACGGTCCCATAGGCATACTTTGGGTTACATTCCGAGAGTAATACATGATAGGATTATATTTTTTGATCTCGAGCTTGATGAATTTTGATTATAATAAGGATATATGATTTATCTGATGATGGATATTGAATGATATTTGATTATGATATTGCTAATGATGCTATTGGAATGTAGTTGTTCTTTATGTTTGATAGGTAAACCGATAGATTATATTCCCTTTAACCGGATAGATGAGGTGACAAATGATGAAGTATAAGTCTTCTCATCGGAGAGAGAGTGGATGGACACATATAGGATAGTGATTCCCCTTACCAGAGAGTTAGCGGATGGATGCACTTTGGATATAAAGACCCCATGCTAGAGAGTGAGAGGATGGACTGAATAAGAGCTATAATCCGGAGAGATCAGAACTTAATTTCAGGATTTAAATGCCTTTTGATTTGAATTGATTTGATAATGTTTACTAGATGATGATAAGTGTTTTTACCTCGATTAAGTAGGATTTACTTATGATGGGAAGCTAGGTGATACTAGACAATTTATAAGTAATGTTCCAATCAAAGGCAATGCACCACTATGATTAATGATGCATGTTAGCATGATATATGATTTATGATATGACAATCCTAAGAGAACATGGGGCGTTACTGATTTACGATTGAAATTTGAGGAAGGACTTGAGTCCTTAGCTATGATGGGTCTTAAATGACCTTTGATTTGCAGGTGATACCAGAGGAACCAGATGATTTACCATGATCGAACTAATAGACAGCCGGAGAGCGTAACTAATGATAATTTGCCAGTCTCGATACATGTTCTTGAGCAAAGCACGCATTGTATCAACAAAAGCATACTTTGGAGGCAACTGTTTCCAGCAAATTTATCATAATCTTGGAATTGATTTTGATCTGAGAAACTAGACTATAAAATAATGAAGGAATAAGTCAAGAAGCTTGGAGAATGTAAAAATTGAAGAAATCAAAGATTTGGCTCAGTTTTAGAAATGCTAACTAGATTGGCACCGGCATGATCAGTTTGGCACTGGCATGATCAGGTTGGCATCAACATGATTGGGATCAATATGTGTTTTACTGACATCATTTGGGAACCATTTAGTGATGGCTAGAGTAAGGAGTATACTACATTCGACTAATTTTCAAATGCTAAAAACAAGTTGGTACCGACATGATTGTGTCAGTACTGACATGATTTTTGATATTGATCTGGCTACTTTGGAGGTGGGACTCAAGCCATGAAGAAAAAAATGAATGTTTGACACATTAAATCAGGTCGCTATAAACATGATCATGTCGATATTGACATGATTGGCTATCTTGGAAAATGTGTGGGATGACTTGTTTTCATGCTGGAACTTCGGATCTTAGAATATCAACTCGTTCAAACTTGAAAAGACAAAATTCATGCTGGATATTGTTTATAATTAGTAGTCTGTCTTTAACTAAAAATGGACTTTTTTGGGGGATCGATCTTCTTATCCCAGCTTATAAGACTTTGAGTGAAACTATGATCTACAAGGTCATAACTTGGATTTGATTATAAATTGTGTATTCCGAAGAGAATTTATAAATAAAATCGATTAAATGGACATAGGCCACTGAACCATTGTAAAAACCTTGTGTCTTTCCTTTGTTCTCTTTTGATTTCTTCATTTTTATATTTGTTTGATTCATTTTTGAGTGATATTTGGGCGTTGTGTCAGTTATTTAGGCAATGTCACAATAGATGAAATAAATATCTCATAATAAATGGTTGCATGGTGCTACGCATTTCATGCACCATTATATTAATTGCGGAAAAAGTGGGGGCATACCATAAAGCACTTATTAGTGGATGCATGAAATTAGAAAAGATTGCTTTAATATATATACCAAGTATTATTTGTGAAATAATAATTGTTTTTAGCATTGATTGAAAATAGATGTAGCTTTATTTTAATATGAATGTTACGAATATTTGATATAAAATAAATCTATTATAATAAGTGTATGTGTTCTCACAATCATGGTGATGCATTAGCTATAGAAAATACAAAAGTATCTAAAATTTTCTATAATTACTTTGGAATTATGAATTAAGACATATTTATGAGAAAATAGTTTTTTGACCATATGATTATGAATCATGTGATACTCGTGAATTGTATCTCAAAAGATTAAGGGCATAACACATATTCAATGGGAGTGATAAATGAGTTAATGAACTCTTCAAATTGATACATTTAATATATTCAGGCCAAGGTTTATTGATACTAAAACGGATCCACTTTATTTATTAAATTCATCAATGAATTATCATAGACATGAAATTCTGTATTTTCTACATAAGTAATATATCTATTGTTGAGCTAGAAAATGGCACAACACACTAAAGAAAATTAAAAGATAGAGATCCAGATACGAACGATAAAATAAAGTAAGAAACATTGGAAATTTTTATAGTGGTTTGGAAAGTCTAAGGCCTTTGTCCACTTTAATGTTATTACTTTGAGAATTTTGTCACAAATACAAGGGTTTTACTAAACTAATAGCCTAGAATAGTAAAAGGTAGCTTCCTTTGTGATAAGGTTGTGTAAAAAAAAGAGTGAAGAAGACGAAGTGCCTAAAAGTCCTTTCTGAGTTGCCATATGCATGTTATTTATATACAACTTGTAACAACCTAGAATTTCAGTCATTTGAATTTGGAATATTTAATTGATTTTAAATATTGAAAAGTAAAATTTATAAGTTAAATAACCTGAATTTTAAATATAATGGTTATTTGAATATTTGAAATTGTTTTAATAATTAAATCTTGAATTTTATGTGAATGAAAATTATTTCAGAAGTTGATTTAAATTCTAATTGGATAAGAATGGAGATAGTAAACTTTTGAATTTGAATTTAAAAGGGATTAAACTTGTTTTATAATAATCGTTTTAATTAACATGTGAAAATAGTCATTCCGGGGCACTATCTCGGATTTTGGCAAAGCCACTGTCGTTTGGACCGTAATAATAAATTATTGTATGTTAACGAATTTTGTGGCGATTGGACGTATCATGTGACCGTGCGAGCTCGAAACGCGTAGAAATTGATTAAAAGAAATAAATTAGTATAATTCGATTCTAAAAGCTATCTTCTGCATACGATCGAATTAGGTCTCGAGACTAGTTCTATTGGGTTTGGAATGGGGATACTTAGTATAGAATGCCATGCGACATGCCTCGTTTGGAGTTTGAGATTTGTCGAACGGTTGAGCCGATTATTTTAAATAAAATAATATGTAATATTTTATAACCAATTTCTCATACCCATACCCACCTTACTTCAACCCTATACCATGTTCTATACCAGGGCATGCTCACCCATACTGATTCCTCTATATTTATGCGTGTCCAAACCAAAGAAAGGGGGTTCTTCTCCTTGAATTCAAATCTCCCATTATCCAACGGTTCGAGGTGATCACGACCATTCCATGCATTGTTGAGGAAAGTCATCAACTAGGAAGTTGTAGGCGACGTCGAGCTCGACCTATTGGATGGTTGGATCACCTCAGATTATAGCGTGGCACCGTAGTTCGTGGTTGAACGGCGCTGGAAACTTTGGCCTCGGCATGGCGATTCAAAGGACGAAGGGAGGAGCTGCTGGTGGCGATGGGTAGCTGGGAGGTAGGGCATGCTATAGTGATGGAGCGGTGGTCGTTCATGGTTGACGACATCGAAAATTAGAAGATGAACGGAGTTGGTTTTTGATGGATTTCTCGACGATGGGGCCATTATAGGCGATGTGGTTGGTATCTGGAAGCTTGTCGGGGTCAGGTGATCATAGGGGAAGCTCATGGTGGCTTCCAATGAAGTACGGCGGCGGTGGTGGACATGAGAAGGTGGAGAGGTTGTAGCATGCGTGAGTGGGAATTAATTGGAAGAGAAGGATTAGTGTAATGGGTTATTAGTTTAAGTATACATGAGACTAGTGAATTTAAATTATAAATTGAAAAATCGAAACAATAAATTTAATATCTTTTGCATAAGAGATCCAAATCGTATGCAGTCGGTCGCGTAGGGTTCATAATGACGTTATCTACGAAATGGAATTGGATTGGCAATGATTGAAGCTAGTAGAATTTTGGGTTAAAATTGAACGTCTGTTTGATTTTAATCCAAACCGGAACGCCTCAGGGACAACATAAATTTTGGTGAGTTAAGCTCACCTTTTTGGGTAACCGGTATGTTATATAGTTGATAAAAATTGTTGATTGGATGTTTAGATGATTTACTATTTTATCAGTTGGTTTGGATTTATTCCCACCCTTTGAGCGGATGACCTTTTATATATACTCTCCTAGTAGCAGATGACCCATATTATATGATTTTATATTATTTGTGGTATAGGGGGACAGGTTGGAGGAATCCAATAGGATTCCTCACAACTGCTGATTTTATTTACCTATATATGCTAGTATATATGAGCTATGATGCAGAAGGACAGGTTGGAGGGGTCCAACTGGATACCTCGCCATGGTTGATTTTATTTTCAATAATATTCCTGCCATATGAATTATTGGACATTAAACCAGATTGTTGGCTTTATTTATTATGACATAGTTATATGTTCAACTTAAACCCTATAGTGATAGGAAATCAATATTGACATGGGTTAAGAGTTTGGTAGCTATTGGCCTCAAATTAGTATTTTAAAAAAATACTATAAATTTCCATTTGGGTTAGGATTAATCTTTGAGACCGAGAATGATTTAAGATTTGAATTTGCAGTTTCAAAAATATTTGGCTTAAAAAGGATTCAACTTTTATTTTACTCTAACCTTTTTATCTGTCCTTTCTAAGTTATTTATTTCTGTTTATTATTATTTTAAGAATATTTATATTTAATATTTTTTTAAAAGTTGTATTATTTATATTCAATGTTGTTTAAAAGTTATTTATCAATATTTTGAAATTTTGAAAAGTTAATTATTTAAATAATTAATATGGATTGAAATTAATAATAATGATTTATTAATAATGTTTTGGAAATTGATTGTTACCGTTTATAGTAATATGAAGATTAATTATTATTGTTTATTAAATAATGTTTTGAAATGATTAATTATTATTTTTTAGATGTTTTGAAGTTAATTATTATTATTTATTTATAATGTTTATGGTTAATAATTATTATTATATAATGTGTTTTGAAGCAAATGATTTTTATTTATTCGTAAATGTTTTCAAGACTTATAAATAGGGTTTATAAACGAGCTTGGTTTTATAAGAGGAGTTTTCTTAAATTGTTTGAAAACATAAACATAGATTATTTACAAGGTGAAGGAGTTTTATAAATTATTATATATTTATAAACGAATTTTAGAAATGGGTTTGTAGAATTATAAGAGGAGATTTATAAATAGATGCATGGATTTATAAAGAGTTATAAATGATTTGAGAAATGATTTAGGGACATTTTTAAATGGTTTTTAGAGATTATAAGATAGTTCATAAATGAGTTTTAGAAATTTATAAAGGAGTTTATAAATGGTTTAAAATTGTGTAAAAAGGAAATCTTCCTCCGTTTTGAGAATATACTCATACCGTTGAGATAAGTATATGGATATTTTTCTATGTTTTAAAATATAGGGATGTGTGACTATATCTTTGAAAAAGTATTTATACAAGTATTTACAAGATGATTTTATTTAATGAAAAGATTAATTAAAGAGGTTAGTAGTTACGTATGTGCTTAACCAATGTTGGTTTTCCCCTTTTGAAATAAATCCCTGATTTAGATGTGTGTTTGTTGATAGTTACATAACCGACTATCGAATTTGGACCCGTAACTTAACTCTGGAAATACCTTGGAGAAACACGTGAGTTATATGGCACAATCATCTCCGATTGATGTTAACTATGCGTATAAATCTCGTTTCATTCTCCTAGGACAAACGATAAGGAAATCCCATCATTACCGGTTAGGAGGTGATCTCCGCTCTTATCTTTGTTTATTTCCTAAAGAACCGGGGTTGAGTTTACTGAAAACTATCGAATGTTGTTTTGAAGAGGCTGGGATCGCATATGTTATCCGAAAACCACTTCGATCTAACTCAAGCATTCGAAGTGAAGACATCTTGAAGATGATGGAATTGAAGACAGAGCTCTTTTAAGTGCAAGGGCTGCTTACTACTAATCCTGAGACTGATTCCCAAAATGGATGTAGTAAAAGTGGTGCCTTCGGTTTCATTCAGTCCTAGAATGAACTTGTATGGATGAATGTTGGCATTGCATTGTTGCCTGGAGGGCAGTGTTAGCATTCCAAGTGGGAAGTGTTATATAAAAGGTAAAACGTAGCCTCAAGCGTCATCAACTGGGAATGACTAAAACAACGGAGATGTAGTAGGGCTAAGCGGGTCGCTCACAAGTAGGGTATGATCATTCCTATCTAGAGTCAATATTATCTCTTATTTGTATGCTTGGGAGCCCGTTAACGGAGGGGTGATCATATTCTGTACTACTAGTCAAGTGGTAGGCTGGTTCTTTGTTGGCAGTGGATCCAAGCGAGGTCCTCGGTGTTATTTTATCTACAGATGCATCGTGACGGGCAGTACCCTAGTAGCCCAGTCATTGTATGGAGTCTATTCTCCAATAAGCGTTGTATGGACTTAGTTGTGCCAAACTATGCTAAAACGTGAGATGCAAGCATTTCAGCTATATTCATAATTTACTTTGACCCTTATACATTATTATAATATTAACGGATTTTCTATAGAAAATGTTTTTGTTATCATAAGGTAAAAACCCATTCGTGTTTATGTGCGACGTGATCTTAAGAGATACTTTTATTTTCAAAAGAATTTTGAAACATATAAATTCAATTGAGGTGTGTTTTCTCATGCTGGTCTACAAGACTGACTCGAGGTTTATTTTATTATAATGCTCGGGTCAGACCGAGCATATTTACAAATTGCTTTGGATGCTTTGGAGCTTCAGACGATGAGATAGAGGCCCAGAGACGTATTCACGTATATGGTTCTTTTTCACTGCATTCATTGTTGTATTTATCAGCAATTATGATGACAGGTTGTTATAACCGTCCGGGCTGAAATAGGTTAGTACACTCTTATTGATGTTTGTATATATATTACGGTTTTCTTTTGTGTAAAGATTTATTGTATATTATACGTTCCACTGTGATATTCTGTGTTGTTTAGTTTTCCTCTTGTCCTCTTTCTTCTTTCTTTTCCCTAACTATCCGCCTTTCCATTCAATTTGAATGGGTCATGTGTGGTCAATTGTCCACTTACACTATAAAGAAAAGTGGGTCATTATAGCTTGGTATTAGAGCTGAAGGTTAAGCGAGAACCTTAGCCTTGGTAGGGTAGTCATTATAGATAGGGTCAGTAGCACCCTAGAATGAGTTTGAGTGTGTGTATACATATGAGCACGTATTTGTTAGTGATATAAAAATGTTTTATATTGCGTTGGTTGATCTATTGAGTGGCTTATGGATTTTGTTCAATACGAGTAATTAACGTTATTGATAGGAATCTCTAAACACTTGAACAGAGTAAATTCGACATAGTATTGTTTTGAAATTGGGTAATTGAAATAATTTTACCTTGATTATATTTCATATATAAAGAAATAAATTTTCAAAAATTATTATGGTATATATAGTGTGCTTGGTAGTTAGAGAATGATAATAATTGATTATTATCATTTGTTGTTTGTTGTTTATGTTCTAATAAAAATTGTTATTATTATAATGTAAACAAAGATAAACAATTAGGAAATGGTTTTATTTAACCAAAGAGAAATTATATATAAACGAAATGTATAAATATGATTTGTAAATAAAAAGGATTAAAAGCAGAGAATTTGATAATTTAAATCCCGTTGATTTTGAAAAATAGTTTTCAAAGTTTTGGAAAAGAATAATAATATTATTTGGAAAATACTTTTGAGTGGAAATATTTTAAAATGGAATTTAAAAGGGTTAAGAAACCACTGAACTCACTTCGGTCGCTGGAAAATAATTTTGATGGTGACTACAGCATCATCGACGGTCATTTTTGGGTTTCCAAGAGAGGAATTGCTACCAGAGGAGACTTGTTCTAGTAAAAATTTTTTTGATTTAAATCCCAATATGATTTGTTATACAAAAAGAGATATATATTATATTTATAGTATTATTTCAAAATCGAGTTGAAATAAAATAGAGTGTTTGAATTCTAAAAATTTTTATCTAAGTAATTTATTGAAATTATAAGAAATCGGTTTTTGCAACTTATAAAGTGAGGAATAATAAGTTAAAACAAAATTTTTAATTGTCGAATATGAATGTTAAGAAAAGCAAATCTGAAATGAAATTTTACTTAAGTTAAATGAAATGAATTAATGAAATGATCTAATTACATAAATTAGTGAACTGAATATGGTTTGGAATGTTGTTTGATAGAATTGAATAATGAAATGAGTTAAATAAAATTGAATTTGATTAAATGGATATGAACTTAAGTGTAAAGTGAAAATAAACATGAGAAGTGGTTGTATAAAATGTTTATAATAAACTTAAGTAAAATTTGATGGAATGGTTCTTGAGTGATATTAGTATTGAAAGAAATATACTAAGAAATAAATGAATGTGAATAAAGCAATGTGAATAATGATTATAAATAAATGAATGTGAATAAAAGAATGGGATATAATAAGAAGTCGGTTGAAATAAATTCGAAAGTTGTACGTATATTATTTTATTCGCATAACTGTTCGATCCAGATTCGAGCACAGGATTTCGAGATGATTTATATCGATCCGAGTTAGAATTTTTCACTTGATTGACGATGGCGAACACTGGATATGGATTTTTTGATTGATTCTGATATTCTCTATCATAGTATATGGCTATGCAAGGAGAATGGCGGTTTCTAATCAAGGAACCAGATCTGAGTCCACACTAGAGTGGTCGTGTGAACGATGCTAGTTCGGAAGTGAAATTGTGTGATCGAGCGAGCGATCAGGCACGGTTTTGCATACGGATGATATATATACATCGTACGGGCTTTAATAAATTAAATGTTGACATTGGAAAATGTAAGTTGATATGGTTATGAATCAATTAGATGGATATTCTTGTTGGATGGTTTCTTTTGCTACATTTGTTACATCTGCATGTGGTTATTGTATAGTCTATATTATATATTGATATTACTTCCAATATACATGTTCTCATTGGTTGTTAAGTGTTTAGTAGGTGCGGATGTCATATGCTTCGCATTTGGAGCTCGCTTTTGCATTATATTGATCGTATATGATTGCTAATACTAAGAAAGGCACACATCTCGGATTACATATCGTATTTTTATGTTTTTCCCTACGGGATGCCTCATCCTTGAAGATGAGATGTATATTTGTGATTATATATATATATATATATATATTATAAATTTTTCCGATCGAACCGCGCAAAGGAGACGCTGGCGAAATTTGATAACTAAAATTTGATGTTACTGTTATGACTTGGAATGGTATTAGTTAGTAACTATGAATGAATTTAAAGACTTAAAAAAAGGTGATAACAAAGTTTCAACAAATTGATTTTGGAAATTTAAAAACTTAAAAGAATTTGGTAATCTATTTCAGCTAATTGATTTTGAAAAGTTAATGGGTTTGGGGCATTTTTCTTACTTGCTAATTTCGGGGATGAAATTCTTTTACGGGGGAGAATGTAACGACCCAGAATTTCAGTCATTTGAATTTAGAATATTTAATTTATTTTAAATATTGAAAAGTAAATTTTATAAGTTAAATAACTTGAATTTCAAATATAATGTTATTTGAATATTTGAAATTATTTCAGTAATTAAACCTTGAATTTTATGTGAATGAAAATGGTTTTGAAAGTTGAATTAAATTCTAGTTGGATAAGAATAAAGATAGTAAATTTTTGAATTTGAATTTAAAAGCGATTAAACTTGTTTTATACTAGTCGTTTTATTAACGTGTGAAAATATTCATTCGGGGGCACTGTCTCGGATTTGGGCGAAACCAATGTCATTGGGACCGTAATAATAAATTATTGTATGTTTAAGAATTTCGTGGCGATTGGACGTATCGTGTGACCGTGCGAGCTCGAAATGCTTAGAAATTAATAAAAAGAATTAAATTAATATAATTCGATTCTAAAAGCTATCTTCTGCATACGATCGAATTAGGTCTCGAGACTAGTTCTATTGGGTTTGGAATGGGTGTACGTAGTATAGAACACCAGATGGCATGACTCTTTTGGAGTTTGAGATTTTTCGAATAGTTGAGCCGATTATTTCAAATAAAATAATATATAATATTTTATAATCATCTCATACCCATACCCACCTAACTTCAACCCCATATTGTGTTCTATACCAGGGCATGCTCACCCTTCATGATTCCTCTACATTTAAGCATGTTCGAACCAGAGAAAGGGGGTTCTTCTCCTTGAATTCAAATCTCCCATCATCCAACGGTTCGAGGTGATCACGACCATTCCAAGCATCGTTGAGGAAAGTCATCAACTAGGAAGTTGTAGACGATGTCGAGCTCGACCTATTGGATGGTTGGATCACCTAAGATTGTAGTGTAGCAGCTGTAGTTCGTGCTTAAATGACGCTGGAAACTTTAGCCTCGGCACGACGATTTCGGGGACGAGGGGAGGAGCTGTTGGTGGCGATGGGTAGTTGGAGGCGGGGTGTGCTACAGTGATGGAGCAATGGCCGTTCATGGTCGGCAGCGTTGGAAATTCGAGGATGAATGGAGTTGGTTTTTGATGAATTTCTCGATGATGGGGCCATTATAGGCGACGTGGTTGGTATCTGGAAGCTCGTTGGGGTCAGGCGATCGTAGAGGAAGCTCATATGGCTTCCAGTGAAGTATTGCGGTGACGATGAACGCAAGAAGGTGGTGAGGCTGTAGCGTACATGAGCTGGAATTAATTGGAAGAGAAAGATTAGTGTAATGGGTAATTAGTTTAAGTATAAATGAGATTAGTGAATTTAAATTATAAATTGAAAAATCGAAACTTATTAATTTAATATCTTTTGCATACGAGGTCCAAATCGAATGTGGCCAATCGTGTTGGGTTCGTAATGACGTTATCTACGAAATGGAATTGGATTAGAGATGATTGGAGCTAGTAGGATTTTGTGTTAAAATTGAATGCCTGTTTGATTTTAACCCAAACCGGAATGCCTCGGCGAAAACAAAAATTTCGGTGAGTTAAGCTCGCCTTTTTGGTTAACAGTATGTTATATATTTGATAAAACTTGTTGACTGGATGTTTGGATGATTTACCGTTTTATCAGTTGGTTTGGATTTATTCCCGCCCTTGGAGTGGATGATCTTTTATATATACCCGCCTAGTAGCTGATGAGCCATACTATATGATTATATACAGTTTGTGGTGCATGGCTATAGGTTGGAGGAATCCAATAGGATTCCTCACCACTGTTGATTTTATTTACATATATATGTGCTGATATATATGAGTTATGATGCGGGGGAAAGGTTGGAGGGATCCAACATGATTCCTCATCATTGTTGATTTTAATTTCAATAATATCCCTATCATATGAATTATTGGACATTAAACTAGATTGTTGGCTTTATTGATTATGACATTGTTATATGTTCAACTTAAACCCTGTAGTGATTGGAAATCAATATTGACATGGGTTAAGCGTTTGGTAGCTGTTGGTCTCAAATTACTATTTTAAAATAAATACTATAAATTGCCATTTGGGTTGGGATTAATTTTGAGATGGAGAATGATTTAATATTGAATTTGGATTTTCAGAAATATTTTGTTTAAAAAGGATTCAACTCCAACGTTTTCATTTGTCTTTTTTAAGTTATTTTTTATATTTATATTGCTTTACGATTTTTATATTTAATATTGTTTTAAAGGTTTTATTATTTATATTTAATGTTGTTTAAAAGTTATTTATCAATATTTTGAAATTTTGAAAAGTTAATTATTTAAAAAACTAATATGGCTTGAAATTAATAATAATGATTTATTAATAATGTTTTGGAAACTAATTATTACTATTTAAAATAATAGTGAAGTTTAATTATTATTGTTTATTTAATAATGTTTTAAAATTATTAATTATTATTTTTAAGATGTTATGAAGTTAATAATAATTATTTATTTATAATGTTTATTATTAATAATTATTATTATATAATGTGGTTTGAAGTAAACGATTTTTATTTATTTATAAATGTTTTCAAGACTTATAAATAGAGTTTATTTAACGGGCTTGGGTTTTATAAAACTATAAGTAAGGAAGTTGAGATTGTCCCAAACAATATGAATATACACCGTATTAAAATGTTTAATGTGGAGAATATGAGATGAATTTCATATACATTGGTAAAAGGAATATCATATATGCCATGTTGTCTGCTATATCGCTATTTTCTTGTGTAATTAATGCACTAAGCGACTATCAATTCAACATTAAGGTCACTAAATGGTAGTTATGATTATTCTCAAGTATTTGTGAAATTTAAAGAATTGTTTATGGAAAGAATGAACTCCTTGTAAAGGAGTATTCGGACTCGAATTTCATAAGTGATATAGAATATGACATGTCAATTCCAAATTCATATTCAACCTTAGTTAAGGAGCTTTGAGTTAGAAATGTTCCAAACAAGAGGTGGTGGTTGATTCAAATAAAAGGCTAAGTACATCGCCTTGATTGGCATCATAATAGAAGCATTATAAATAATGCACAAATTTATAACTGAGGTAGGTGTGATTCCTAATGTTTATGTTTAACAACCCACAATTCCATACATTTTGAGTTGACAATAAATCACACATGTCCAACTTAATTTAAATGAAAAGGTGGATAGTTATGGGAAAAAGAAAATAAAGTCATAGGACAGAATCTTACATGAATGGAATAACATATATTATTTTAACATATAATATGTATAGTTGAAAATTTTAAATACATTTATCAGAGTTTAACTTAGCATCTACATGGACAGTTATAAAACTCTGTCCTTACAAATGTGGAATACAATAGTACATAAGTGTGGTGGAAATGGATAACAATCTTTAGAAGAATCTTCTAGCTCTATGCTCCAAGCTCTTTCAAAATGCTCCAAACTAAACCTGACTACTAAGCTACCTAGAAAAATATGGCACCCGGAGTTTAAGGGAAAGAAAATAAACTCCGGGTCAGTCATGGGACTGGTGTGAGAAACTCAAAATATGAGTATTTGAAAACAAAGGGTATCTCATAAGACCACGTCGCATATAAACACGGAACGGGTTTTTACCTTATGAAAATTAAATCATTTCTACATAAAATCTAGTGATATTATTTTTAATGACATTTTTTGGAAACCTTTCAAATAAACAAATTTAAATAGCCAAAATTGTTACATTGGTTAAATTTAACATCATAATAGGTTTACAACTAAATCCAAAGACACTTATTGGAGAATGGATTTCCAATGAATAGCGAGGTAAGGGACTACCTCCCAAAACTACATTTCTAGAGGAATGTACCGAGGCTACCAACATATGGTCCTTTACAAATTAAGATCGGCCTACCCGAGACCAACAGATGGTACGGATAGCACCGAATATGATATCACCCCGGCCATTCTTAACCTCTCCAAGACATCTCATAGCATACACTGTAAAATTCAAACCAGACGTTATAGCGGGTAGAAATAAATAAATCTAGAAAGGTGATATCATACCCTAATGGTTGTGAACCACTTAGCCTTAAAGCAACCCATGTTTCACAATTCCTCGGGTATGAGGCTTGAGGTAATGTTTACCTTTCTTAGAACTTTTCACTTAAAATGCCACATTTCCACTTCCAAGAACACACTATTGATTTCAACAAAAGTACAACCTTTGAGCTCGTACGTCTCATAGAAGGGTGTTAAGCATAAGAAGGCTCACCTCCTACACCACTAAACAGATGTATGTTTATAGAGATCAATACACTATGATCTTAGAAATGCAATGTTAGACATCCATCCATACAAGTTGTCCAGGAATAGGCAAACCGAAGGCACTCTCCTACCACATCCTTTCGGGCATTACCCCTAGGATCAATAGCGAGTAGTCCTTGCATACAAAGATCCTAGAAAGAAAGGACCACTGCTATTTATTTATCTCGAGAGCTAATCCTTAATCATCAACAAATGGTCCTTCCATTATGAAGATCCCTGCCTTCAACTTCATTGTCTTCAACATATCCACTTTCAAACTCGTAAATTGGTTCGAAGTGGTTTTCGGATAGGAATTTACCCAAATCTGATCCTGGTTCCTCCAAACCAATCATCGATAAAAAGATGTTAAGTAGATGGGTGATTAATATTCCACTCATTAGTATCTTATTATCCAAAATATCTTCTTAGAAATATATATCTTTTTGAAACAATTTCTCTTCAATATACGTGGGATCATTAAACCTCATTTAGCAAATCTTTGTTTAATTAAAACCTTTTTAAATCTTGAGTAATTCCAAATCATTTCGTCCTTTACTTAGGAAAATATCTCTAAATCATTTATTTAAATCTTAAAAAGAATTCTTATTTCCAAATCATTACTTTTAAATGGGTAAAAAAATGTTATTCAAGACATCGTTTACTGTGAACCCAAAACAATTAATTTTAAGTGAAAGGATCCATAAGAAATAAATTAATTCCAAATCATTTTTTTAAATCTTGACAAAAGATTTCTTATTTTCAAATCATAACTTTTTAATAGGTTGAAACCATGTTATTTAAGATGGTAGATCCAAATTATTTAGTATTTGAGTAAAATGGATCCATAGAAATTATAATAATTTTACTCGAAACTAATTTCCGTGTTCAACTTGTTCTATTCATAGAATAATAGTGGAATCACCCTTTAAATTCATATGATTAGTACGAGTTCCTCCTCGGAATTTAACACCAAGTGTAAGAAGATTATCTCTATTCAATCTAAGTTACAATTAATTAATTATAAAAATTAAATCTTTTATACTTATCTCGTTTCCGACGTTTCGACCTTATTTATCCCTCGTCCAGGAAAGAGGCCAGGTGAGCCAAGGCACTGGTTGCTTCTTAACATCTCCTTAGTTTAAGCACCTCACATCCAGATCTCATAAATAGAAAAATCCAGTCTACTCATCGGCTTTTAGAGCCAAGATTAATTCATTTATTTATAATAGCTTTTCTTTTAACAATTTATTTAAACTCCTTTAAAAGTAATTTTAAAAACTCAAAATCATCTTTAAAATACTTAATTATTTATTTGAAAACATTTATAAAAGGTTTGGAAAAGAATACTTAAGTTAAAAGCTATATTTCAAAAGTTATTAAAACTGCTGCGAATAGTGCTTTTAAGGCTTTTTTGATCAAAACAACTTTTCTATTATTTGAAAATCCATTTTATAACTCAAATATCTTTTAAAATGTTTTAAAATATTTATAGAATTTATTCCATATATTTAAAGAACTAAAATTATCGATTTTAAAGAATTTATTGCTTTGGTTTCCGAACTGCCAAACCGTGACTATTTTGAAAACTTGATTTGCTTATAGCTCAAAATCTCGATCTTTTTCTTTTGTTTGAAAACTATGATTAGAAGAGTATGAAAAATTATTATCCTAAAGAATTCTGACTCCGAATCCATCTTATGAATAGATTTAAACTTTCTTCGGCGCGAAATCGCGAACTACCGTTGCGCGGCGCACCTATTTTAATTAAATTTTCATATCCTTTTCAAACTTTGTCGAAACACTTTTAAATATTTATAAAACATTTCTAAAACATTTTAAACCATTTTAAGGAGGTTTAAAAAGCTCATATAAACCATTTCATTTATTAAACGACGGTGATTTCCTTTGTGATATTCGACGTGTATTAAACGTGAATTATTTCAACATCCGAATAAACATATAATCTGCACCCAAACTTGATGATCAAAAATAGTAAACAACCATAGCATAGCCAAACATATATATATATATATATATATATATCATCCAATATATCATAATATAAATAGAGTTTCTCACCTTTATTGGATATTAAACTTAGGAAAACGGACAATAGCTTCTGTACTATCGAACTACAGCTTATGAAATTGAGCTCGGGACATTAGGAATGCTCGGCCTACGCTTCCAAGTGGATGTGGGCTCGGCCTTGGTGATGGAGCGTGGTGGCCATGAGTTTGGAAGGCGGAGAGGAGGTGTTTGACTTGGTTTTGGAGGTGGATTGACATGGTATACACATGTGTATATATTTTACTTAATTTTGGAATATTTTTCCATATCCTTGCTACATTTTTCTCTATGAACTAGAAGCCATTAATGAGCTTCAAGAAGAGGAAGAAGAAGAAGAGAATTGTGTGAATGAATGTGTGAATGTAGGTGGGTATTTATAAGAAAGTTTTGCACCAAAAATATCATGATATTATTTCCATACCTAAGAATGCTTGCATCACTATTTTACCTCATCCCTTCTCATCACCTTCGGCCGACGTTGAAGCCCAGTCCCCCCCATGTGCTTGGCTTGTTTACACATAAGGAGCTTGTATATATACATATGTGTTTGGATATTTTCTTTGCTTGATTTGACTAATTCCTAAATGTAATTAAATGTATATGTGTATACATTTGTATATGTGTTAATGTATGTGTATATGTATCACAACATTGTATTGGTTTGTTTACAACTTCTATACGCTAAACCGTTACGGATTCCGATTCCAATTCCCGGTCACATTTCCAATTTTTTGATAAACTATATATATATATATATATATTTGTAAACAAAACTTAAATATATTTTTCTCATCATTTTAACTGAATTAAAAAGATCTCACTTGAATTATAAAACCATATATATCGATATTAATAAGTGTTTCAAATCGGGTATATATCTTCTCAAAACTATTATAAATGATTTACTATCACTTCATAACTAATTAAAATGGATTATTGGAATATCAAATCAATTATTTAATTATTAAAACTTAACTTGAATTTCTGGAGAAAAATATAAGAGCGATGACATCTCTAGTGATGTCATAAATACAATTTTTTTCCAAAAATAAAATAACTTTATTTCACAATCTTGTTTAAATAGATATATTAATGTATGTATCCAGACTCATACACTCAAATACTGAGAAAATCTCCTTTCCATTGAAAATTAATTTATCGATGAAAATTTGTCTACGAAGCACGTGCTTTATTTATGAAACTATATTCCATAATTATATTTTAAAACAAGTTTCTTATCATAATTTTGGGGTTTAAATCTTTATATTGGTGTTATAAAATTTTATATTTGAATATTTCAAAATTAATTATCTGTAACGACCGGTAAATTTTGGTGTTTTTATTTATTTAATTAATTGAGATTTTATGAACTTTTAAATAATAAAAATTTGAAATAAAAATTTAATATTTGGAATACGTCCACTCTACTATGGCAAATGGTAAATTTTAATTAATTATATGGAAGTTTATTTTCTAGTGCAACTTTATTTCAATTCAAATCAGTTAAATATTGATGATAATAAAATATTTTCCAAATCTGATTATTTTTCTATAGAAAATTTCTAAATCAACTTCTGAGTGAGACGTCATATTTCGTTTCTCCAAATTCGGACTGATATTGCTCCGTTTATCTTATTTTCAGCATTTTAACAACATTTTGGTGCGGATATCGACTTTTGATCTGATGACCGTACCACTGATATCTGTATACCGTTCTGATCGTCTCATTATGCCGATCTATGCGGTATATCCAATTCTGTATTTTAAAGTCCGGTACGTGTTAGCATTTGTCAAACGATCATTCGTATCGGTACCGTTTAAGTTTTATTTACCCATGACCATTCATTTAACCAACGTGTAAGCTGAATGGACTGTTGCTTTCTATGGCCTTTACTTTCCCCTAGTCTCAACTGGTTCGACCTTTCGTTTCATTTCCATTCGCTGGGCCAAAGAATAAATATATCTACAAATAAAATATGCATCAACTTGCCTATTCATATTTTCCTTCCTCCTACTTTCTATTTTTGCTTTTTCAGATCCACACCTGTTCTCCTCTTCTCCGCCTTTCTCGCTCTTCCCCAGACCGAGCAACCGCCTCCACTGGCATGCTTTCCACCCACGCCTTCAAGCCTATATCCCACGCAACCACTCTTCGCCCAGCTTAGCCCGAACTGCAAATCGTCGATCCACCTTTGGCTATGCAACCGTAAGCCGCTCCTCCTTCCTATCAAAAGCCCACGTACCTCTTCGATCTAGTACACCAAGTCTCCGACCATGCAGCCACGTCTCCTTCTAGTCGATCGCCTGTCCTCCCTCCACTCCGACAGCCCTTCGACTTTCTTCCTACAACACTGAAGCCGGCCCACCACTTCACCTTCCCGTGCCCTACTACCCCTTCTTCTGCCGAGCACTGTCCATTTCATCTTTGCAGCATCTTGTATAAGGTATATCTTTATGTGTTAGTTGTATAAGCTATATATGTAATGTTTATATAGTATAAGATTCATTGTCAAAAACATATATTTGTAAGAGTGTGTGTGTGTATAAATATATATATATATATGTATGTCAGTTTAGGTTATATATATATATATATATATATATATATATTTGTCAAAACATAGATCTGTTGGTTCCTAAGTATATTTGTATATCACTGTTTTGTATATAACAGTATACATATTGTAAGGACCCGATTCTTCGACGCTCGAAAGTCGACATCGATACGTCCACTGTATCAAATGCCGCGCAATCGAATGCCGGAAAACCGAACCATTAGGGTTAAAAAGAAGAGGTAGAAGAAGACAGAAGAAAAAGAGAACAGAAAACACAGAAACAGAAAAAACATCAGAATCTCACATTCGTAGCGGAACAATATATAATAGATAAATCAATAGTCTTTTAAACAAAGAACTATATCAGTTTTATACAATACATCAATCAGAGTCAATATACAACTCAATATAACTGTCCATTGTTGTATTGAGTTGTATATTGACTCTGATTAATGTATTGTATAAAACTGATATAGTTCTTTGTTTAAAAGACTATTGATTTATCTATTATATATTGTTCCGCTGCGAATGTGAGATTCTGATGTTGTTTCTGTTTCTGTGTTTTCTGTTCTCTTTTTCTTCTGTCTTCTTCTACATCTTCTGTTTAACCCTAATGGTTCGGTTTTCCGGCATTCGATTGCGCGGCATAAATTATAAATTTTAAATTTGAATTCGATATAATTTCCAACGCGTTTATTTAACGTACGGCCAAACGATCACTCCAAATGCTACGAAAATAGAAATCCGGTAATAATTCAATATTACGGATCTAATGGAACTGGTTTCGTCGAATCCCGAGACTGTGCCCCGGAACGCTATTTTTAAATTCAATTTAGACGATATAAATTCAAAACTGAACAAAACACTTTCAAATTCAATTCTGAAAGTTCGACTACCTTCAGAATTATCAATATAAATTTTCTAAGCCTTCGGATTATTTTTAATCAGCTTAAAACTGAAGATTCAAATTTTTACCCAGATTTAATAATTAAATTCAATAATTTAATCGCCAAATTCATTCTGATATTTGAATTTCAAATTAAATTATCATTCGAATATTTAAACTCAATTAAATATTCACATTTCAAATGTCAAAAATTCAGGGTCGTTACACATATAAGCCTTAATAACAAATGTTTACAGTATAATTTATATTAAAGTTAGCATGCATTGGTTTTAAGGTAAAGTATATATAAGTATACATATTTTTTTGATTTAAGATCATATTTGTTTAAAACTGAGTCTGCTTGTTTCATTAAACATACAATAGTTTACTGTAGTAATATATATATATATATATATATATATTGCTGTTTTAATTTATATATAAGTCTGTGCCTTGATTTACACTTATACTGATCCTGTTATTTGAATGGATTATAAGAAGTATTTTATATATAAAATTTCAATAGTGCAAGGGTATAAGTTTGTATATAAATTTAGGCTGTGTATATATGTAGAGTAGTCGCATTTGATTTGTTTTCATATACAAAATGTCTACATTATTAGCCTATAAGTGTACTTATATATATATATATATATATTGTTGTATATTATATACATGTTTGCATTCATTTAACCTGTACATACATATATATATATATATATATATATATATATATATATATTTAGTTGTATATTATATAGGGTCTGCATAGGTTTGCCTACATATATTTTAATTTACACTTGATATTTTAATGCAAATGATCATATACATATATATTTTTATTCAGGGGAATCATAGTGATTTTATGTGTCATGGTTACCTGTATATGTTTGATTTATAAAGATATGGGTTTAAATTTACTATTGATTTGTTAAGTATATATGTATATATGTTATAATAATGTTTGTTTTAAATTGTGTATATATAAGTATCTTTCGTTTTTAAATATGAATATATATTTTTATATGTGAGTATTGTTCCAACAAAATATATTATCCGTCTATCAAGCTAATTCATTTTGATTTCGTCAATTCCTCTTTATCAGCTTTGTCCGTCGTGCCTGTTCTTTATCGAATTGTGTCCATCTATCTTCGCTTTGGGATTCGTAACTCGTTTGTCGAATATCTCTAGCTTTAGAAGGTGAGTTTTATCACTCTAGACATATGTAATTATATTATTGTGAAATGATGACAAGTGAGTCTGTATATATTGATTTGTTATTCATATATGCCTATGATATGTTATATGATGTTAAATACTGCATATATATTTGTTACATCACCTGATATGATATTATTTGCTATACTGTTCATTTTATTTACTGTATCTCACACTGCAAGTTCCCTATCCCTATGGGTTGAAATGATACATACCCGAACGGACTTTAGAATAAGGAAAAATAATTATGGGCTGAAATGATAGGCTCGAGTGATTTTTATTGTATTTTATTTACTTGGGATTGCGGGTTTGAAATGATAGAACCCGGATTTTTTCTTTTTAAATTACGGATTGAAATGATATATTATCCGTATCACTTGACCTAGGTTAGAAAATATTATATAGGCCTATGGTTATATTTTTAAATAATATTTTCCAAAAATTTATTATCTATTTAAATATTTTCTGAAAAGTTTTAAGTATTCTGAAATTATAAATATATGGAATTTAACTTAAATTTGATTTAAGGCTTTAAATTATAAGGGTGTATTGTTTTTCTAAAAGTTAAATTTCATAAGTTAATAATTGGTTTAAAATGGAATTTGAAGAATTTTATTTATGATAAATAACTTAATAATGAAAGTTTGATTTAATATGGGATGTTAAATCTAACCTAGTAATTGTAATGAATTTTATTTATGAAATGGACATGTTTGTATAATAAAGAATGTATTTTGAATTGATAAATTAAAATACAGTTTTGCTTGGACTTTTGCAATAAAATTTGTTTAACTGAAATTCATAGTTATTTGATGTCAAATGAATATATTTATAAAGAAATTTGATTGTTATATTAACAATGGTAAGATAATTTATTTATGAATATATTTGTAAAATAAATAATTAGGATTTAAATAGAAGGAAAATGTAATTTAAATACGACTTAACTTGATAATTGGAAATTTGGTATAAAATGAAATTGTTAAGTTAAGTAAATAAATGGGGATTTAGTTTTATTTATGGAATGGGTAATTTAAAATAAAGTGTTAGGTTAGTGGTTAAAAATAAAAGTTAAGTAAAATAGTGTATTTTGACTTAATAAATGAATTATGGTTTAAATTGGATATTTATTTATAAAATTTTATTTTATTAAATCATAAGTTAAATGATATCCAAATGAATGTTTTTGAAGCATGAAATCTGATTTTTATAAGTCAAAATGGCTAAAATTGAAGTTTTAATGTTTCTGAAAAGTTATAATAAAATCTGGAATTTTATTGGTAGCATTGCCAAAATGTTGTGGTTTTAGATGGAATTTGTTAAGTGCTATCATTTCTGAAATTTAACTGTTTTGAAATAACCCAATATCTACTATAGCACTTTGTAAGTGCTGCTGTTTCTGAATTGGACAATGTTTTGGAATATTACTATATCTACCGTAACATTTTATAAGTGCTGTTGTCACTGAAAAATACAATGTTATGGAAATTTTATAATTGAATGAATGAACTTAGAAATGCTACAATTTTGAAATGAAAATTATTTGATATTGAATTTAAATGGTTTAAATAGATATTATTTTAAAGGTATTATGATTTTCTAAGTATTATGATTTTCCAAGATTACATTTCCATGTGTTATGATTTCAAAGTATTATGGTTCTAAAGTATTTTGGTTTTGAAACATTATAACTTTGGAAGTACTATGGTTTGGAAATGGATTTGATTGAAACTGAAGATTTAAGAATATGACTTTATAACCTGATTTTGGTTTAAGATGGTTTAAAAGGGAATATTCAATGTTTGGAAATTTGGGTTTTATTTAATAATATATTATAAATTTGGTTTTTGAAATGGAAATGATATTATTAATTTGGTTTTTGAAATGGAAATGATATGTTATTGATTTGGTTTGAAATGGAAATGATATCATATTTTATTGGTTTTGAAAGGAATGATATCGTATTTGGTTTTGAAAAGGATATGATATTTTGGTTTGAGGTATAAACTATTTTGAAATGGATATGATAATTTGGTTTTCGAAGCATAAGCTATTTTGAAATAAATATCCATGGGTTATAATAACGATTGGTTGGCAAAAAGACCAGGATCGGATATGGGCATACTCTCTGTCGATACCGAAAACCACTTTGACAACCGTGTACGTGGTGGAGATTCCAGAATGAAGTAGGATGGTGGCGACGATCCTATTGAGGTATGAACGTGAACCCGACTCCCGTGAGTTGGCATAAGGTGACTAAAACAGGAGCGATTCTCGGGCCAATGAGGTAGCACCTCTGATCGGACGCATTTCTTCGATACCATTCTATTACTTTGTGATTGATTTGGTGGCCACCCTTCGATTTTGATTGGGAGTGTGTTCCAAGGTGGGCGGTAGTGGCTGCTATGCGTTTCCACCAGCCCGGATGCGTAATTGGTATATCTACCCTAGCATTGCCTTGTTGTGCCGTGTCACCTACCATATCGAGTTTTACTACAAGTTTGGTTTTGTGCCGTAGCCTGTGGAGTATTTAGGGTAGCTCCCGATCTGGGGGTATGCTGATACTGGATAGACTACTGGGACTATTATGTGTTAAGGGCTATATGGGTAACCCCTTAACACTATTCAAAAGTAAGATTATTTTATTATAGACATTATTATAATAGCGAATGTTACTACATAGTAGATAGTTTAACGGATCCTTAAAGAATGGGTGATCCCAAGCATTTTCTAAGTTACTTGTGCATTTTATTACAGTTCACTTGAGTTGGTTTACATTATATAAGTATGTATGTCCTGACTCAAGTGTTTTGTGTTTTGCTTTACGCTCGGGTCAGACTGAGTGATACAGCATTCGAGACTCACCTTTGGAGTTGGAGCTTCGCTTGGATCCATCCATTGTTTCTGCTTTCAGTCATTCAGTTGATTCCAGTGATGTGTTCAGATCTTGTATTTGACTATTGTATTGAGACCTCTTTGTATTCGTAAATTCTGTTGTATCTTGTTTAACTCTGTTATATACATAGTAGCTTCATGAACTACTATTCTTTTGTTTCCGCTGCATTGTTATATTACTCTGTGTCTGTGATCTGTGATTTATTTACTGTATATTCTGAGTTTTGCCAAATTTTATTTATAATCTATTGTTTTGAATTATTCAAGTCCGACATGTGTGGACCGATTTGAATGGTCCAAAACAGTGGGTTGTTACATTATCAAAGTGATAAATTTGCAGGTCGTTACATTGAGAATCCCATGACATAGTTTTGTGAAAACAATGTCGCAATACAAATTATGAAAGAACTTATGGATCACAAGATGTCTAGACACATACTCTGAATGTTCCACCTGATGAAGGTAGTTTATCAACGATAGAGGGATGTTGGCTAACAAAGTAAACTGCAATATAATATAGCAGATCCATTCACTAAGGGACTAGCTCGATCAGTTCTAGACTCATCGGAGAAATGAAATTAAGATTCCATAATTGACCTCAAGTGCGGTGGGAAATTGAAAAAGTTAGCAGTATACCCTAAGGGCAATTATGTAATTTGTTACTCTTATCTAACTTTGTAATCAATCTTGTTTGTAGTAAATGTGATTGTTTATGTAATATACTTTTTTATATTGTGTTATAATAAATTAAGTAGTTAATTTAAAGTACATTAGTAAAAAATTCCTTAAATCAAATGTTATGTGGTTGCAGTTGAAAATAGTTGCAAACGTGGGTAATTATCCAAAATAAAATAATATTTTGTTTTAAATATTCCTGGTCAAGATGTTTTAAGAAAGGATATCAATATATCTATTGAGTCTAGAGTATGTAACGCTCTCTAAATGTTGGGCAGTGTATTACTCATGGCTACCAAGGGCACCATAGGGTTATGTATTCGTAGTTATTGAATAACTATGGAATGACTTATTCGATTATTTCCTTTTGGTTGATGTCAACTAGGTCAAACAGGAAATCTAAATGTGATGATGTTGCATAGTTCCCTTAACTTAAGAATATTATGAAATTTGAATGTGGAAACTACACTTTGATTATAGTTAAATCATGGCATGGCATCCATCGAATAAATATGGTTGGGTCTAGTTGCAGAATCGTGAGTGAAGCACAATTCAATAGAGATTTGTCTCCTCAGTTGCATAAGCTTAGTGTCACAGTCAACTATAGTCAACTAAAAGAAAACCTTTAGCCAGAGTAGAATGATTGATAATAAATGTTATTATTGAAGCAAGGACTTTGCTTATCGACTAATCAAGTTAAATGGGGATAATATTGATGTTTTGACCAGTACCAAACTCCATATGTCTTAAAGTGATATAATATTGACAAAGAGAATGTGTGTAAATTATTATCACTATTGGTATCGCTTAAGACTATATGAAATATGATTTTACCTTTAAGATTTGTAGGCGGTGAATTCGACCAAACTGTCACACCACTAGCTACGGTGATGTTTGAACGTCATTTGAATTGTTCAATATAACCGAACTATGTGTCATACAACTACAATTGTGAATTTTCCACGAAACCACACAATTTAACTAGTTTATAATGTGTTATAAATTAATTAAATCAATAAATATTTAAGAAATATTATGTATTAATGTATTTCATATTTAGGGTGTCACTAGTAATTATTTGGTGTTGCACCTATCGACATATGATATCGTTATATATTTATATAGGTTTTAAAGATAATAAATTATTTAATGAGATTTGGGATTTTTTGGTCCACTTGGGGGGCTAATTATGGTTGGCCATAGATGGAGAATCACTCTATATAATTGATTTTGATGTAACTAGAATTAATAAGGAAGATTTTAAAACAGAGGAATGGGAAAAGTTATAGTCCACTCCATAAAAACGAAACCTCTCTCATTAATTCATTTTTAAATGAATCCTTCTTCCTCTACTCTCTTTTCATGGTCGCCACTTCCATGATTTACCTCCCCATGGTTGAAATTTTTCCCAAAATAACATCAAACAAAACAAAATAAAAAAAGTGGTTCGTTTGTTTCTAGTAAGATTAGGTGTTGATTTAAGGAGTCTAGGTGTTGATTTACAAATCACAGTTTCACGAAGGGCTGGATCTGTAAAGGTAAATCTATATTTATTTTATATGCTTATACATGATCGCAACTAACCTAAATTTGTGTATGTAACAAATAATTGGTTTCCACTAAATTTGATTGAAGTTTGATTTATTATACATATGTTGTTTATAAGTAAAATTCAAAAAAGGGAAAACCAAACAAGAAACTTTGATCTATTTAATTTGTTTTATGTATTTTTGTATTAATCTTTTCTAATGTTTTTTAATATATTATTGAATGATTTGATTATATGCATACATAAATATTTACAATGATCATTTACTTTGGCTGTAATCAAGCATGTATGTTAATGTGGATCCAAAATTGATGTCCTGAGTTTGTTTTAAATTATGATATTTTGTTCCCTATTTAGTCGAAATAAAATTTGAAATTTATTCTATTAATTTTTTTATTATTATTATTTATATATATATACACAAAAACTTAATTTGTAATTATATGGAAGTTTGTTTATATTATATATACATACATACCTACATATATTAACGTCGTTTTATTTATAAAGTTAAAATTAAACACATGTGCGTTTAGTATGTCAAATCTATTTATCGTTTGTGTATATGTATACTCTTTCGATCACTCTCTGCAACTCCTAATTCACGTAATATCAAATCTCTTATTCACTTATTTTAAGCTACAATTGAATATGGTATAAATAAATTACAATATCTTATTTTAATTAGGAGTTTACAAGGGAGGAAGGTGGAAGGACTTTCCTTTTTCTTTTAGACACTAATTAGATATTTCCTTAGACAAAGAAATAAATTTGAAATTTGTTTCATTGATTGTTCTTTGATTACTATTGATCTAAATTAACTTTATATGGTAATATATGTATGTTACAGACATATAGAAATGTTTAAACTGTATATATATGTACACATCGCACACACTCTATGGCAGTTATATTCCCAATATTCATATGAAATTATCATGCATGCATGTAACTGTAATATATATGTATATACAATAGATGTAAATCTCAATATACACACACACTTAGTTATACACATGTTTATACATTATTACACTATCATGTCATGTCGTGAATACATCAGATATATCCAAATTAATCATTGAATAAAATTAATTAATGTTATTAATTAATTAAATATGAAATATTTCAAATAAATATGATTTTATTAAATAGATAGATTAGATCTAATGCAAGTTAATAGATTTCGTATGCCTAATAAGATCCAAGCAAGATTTTTTTTTGAAATTTACCCGTTTGACCCGTTTTGAAACGGATCGAGTTCCAATAGTAAACATGAGAAATAAAAACAAAATTTTAAAGTATATTAAGAGATCTCCTACTTACACTTTCGGTGATAGTGCTTATTTCTTATTCTTGTGCCAAGATGGGTACAAACCAATTGGAAGCCATTAGCGATCTTTGAAATAGCTTAAATTGGTTACAATTTTTAGAAATTAAAATGAGAATTAATGGATTCTTTGTTAAAAATAGTGGAAGTCTAGTGGATCGTATATTATCGAACTTGTGTATAATATGCAAGTGTATGAGCTAATGCTATAATAGACAATAAATATTAAAGTATAAAAAGCATGCAAACTAGAGTTTTTATACTATTTCGGACCTCCCGTCCTACGTCCAGCCCCGAAGCTCCCCTTCGGTCTTTACTAACCAAAAAACCCTCACTTCACCCGAAGGAATAGGCTTAATACAAAAGTATTTTATTGACAATTGTGTGTTCTGAATAACATGGATATTGACTGTACAATACAATTCTTTCTATAATCTCCTTTGAGTGATATTGTTTATGTGCACTTTGATTTTTAGGAAGCAATATAACCAAAATATAAATTCTGGTTATTTGAAGGATTGAGAAAATTGAATCTGTGAAAGCATAAAAGTAAGAAAATAGAATAAGAGTATAGAAATTAAGGGAAGTGTTAGCCTCAATCATTTAGTGCTATTTATATGATTCAAGAGTTGTTTCTTAAAGAGAAGCAACCATTACCTTTCAAAGAGTTGCAATGTTTGAGTAAATTCATTTTATTGAAAAATTCAAAAGGAAGCAACCTTTCATAAAATAGCCATTATGCTTCAGAAATAACGTCACAGACGTTTGTGGAAAATCATAGACGTCTATCATTGTAAGGATTAATTTTCCTGTGTAATGTCATAGACGTCTGTGGTTTTTCACAGACGTCTGTGAATTCAGTTTTCTTAAGATAAGTTCTGTTTTAATTTGAAAATGTGAATTTGGGTTTTGTGAATCACTCAAGGAGATTTTACATATTTTATCTAAGACTAAATACGACCTTACTAGTAATAGTCTCTCCTTGCTTGTCTTCTAGCTATGATTTTTTTGCATGTACCTACATATTGATAATATTTATATTATATATGTGTGTTTGTAAAGTTGTTGGCATCGAAACTAAGAATGGAGGTTCTAACATTCTCCCCCTTTTTGATGATGAAAACTATACAATCGCTAACAATGTACAATTATATTTTTACCCCCCCCCCCCACCCTAAGTATGTGATCTCCCCCTACATATATGCATATCTTTTTCTCCCACTTTGACATTATCAAAAAGAACATTACAGATATACGAAACAAACACAGAAATCACATCATGGTTACACAAACAATCTCAAAAAAAATATAACCACAAATATGATAATATTGACAAAACAGAGTCAAGATCACACACATGTTTCATACAGACCAAACAAAGTAAACGAACTAGTGTTTTGAGAAAAAACAAACACAAAAAAAAGCATGATGAAGCAAATAAGAGTTTTGAAATAGAAATAAAATTAAAAAAATGGCTTACTGAGAAGAATACGAGAAGCCCTCATAGTTCTCATAATACTCTCAACATGATGATGGATCTGTTTGAAAATCTCCGGGCCAATTATTTTGATCGGTGTACTCCACACTCTCCTGTATAGTCAATCCTTGCATCGACATATAATCCTGCTGAGATGTAGGCTGGTCGGCATCCAGGTTTGGCGTGGAATCCCATCACTCTCTTCTTCTTCTTCGTCCTCAAAAAACCATAATTGTTTTTCCTATATTTGTGTGCGATGGTTAAGGAGGGGAATGTTGAAAACGATAGATTGGTGTTTGATGATGAGGAGGAGGTGTTGGAGATGGCGATGAAGATGAAGATGTAGACCTACAGCGAACTTTTCTCATAATTTTTCCTAATCTAGAAACAAATTTTGTAAACTCTTTTCAACCTTACTCATACTAGTCGAAATAGATCATTCTAGTCCAATCATTCTCTTCTCTAGTTTCTTTTGATTTTGGATAATGATTCCCTGATTCTATAAAATTACATCACGACCTGATTCATTATGACTAAGGGAAGTTCGGGCTTCTAAGATGTCAGGATCTGAATGGTATTCCTGAGGAGAATGAGGTGCAGAAGGCTGAGAAGAAGATACGGGTCTTTTTTCTTATCGATGTTGGTTTCGGAGTTTCCATTGTTCAAATGGAATAATGGGAGGAGGAACTGTTGGGAGTTGCATTAAGGACACAAATCTCTTCCCACAATCCTTGACTAGTATTTCTTCATATTGTGACATATACGAAGGCACGTTTAAATCTCTTAATATTCTCATTATGTACCGAGCATAGGGAATTGTCCTTTTATGTTGACTCCAAAAACTTTTTAATTTGATCATGTATGAATTTTGTCCAATTGACAGGTAGTTGAGCATATATAGCATATAATGCTTTATGCTCATTTTCATGACTACCTAATCTAGGAATAATGGTATTAATTATCATTCTAGTTAGTAGACGAGCTCTTGGTTGAAGATAGATTGACCTCCATTGGGGCATTTCATCTTCCCAAAGTTAATGAGTTACTTCGTTCCTAGGTAGCACACTATAGTCGGGAATTTCTTCTAAGTCTATACCTTCGTACTAACATTCTAGGATTCGTCTAAAGGTAAATACATCAATTTTTATAGTTTTTCCATATACACTCTTCCATAACCATCCATCATCATTTTCAGATTTCTAAATCTTTTCACTACAAAGATTTAAGTAGAAGAGATAAATTGCTAAAGGATCTATTATTACCTTATTCGATTCAATGTTAATAACATTTCTGCAACCCACATCGGTAGTTAAGCTATAGATATCATATTCTATATTGGCATGTATATTATAGAACGAACCAGTATGAAATCCTTTTGTTGGTTAAAGCTTGGAATCTATTGATGGCAATTTCCTCATTTCTCATCCGATTTGTGATTTGAACTTCGTTCGCAATTTTAGTAGCTCCGGAAGAAGATTGGGCGTGTTTTGATCTTTTTGAAAAGAGTTTTTGGGAGCCATTGAAGAAAATTTGGGGATTTTGAAGTTTTAGGATTTTAGATTTGGAGTAGAATGAATGGAGGCTGGTAAAAAACTGAGAGGAAGGGGGTAAAATCATTTATATAGAGGCAGGTAGAACAGATGCTCGAGCGCAGCCATGGACGTCTTTGTATTTCCACAGACGTTTGTGGTTTTAGGATTCTGAAACTCTAAGATTGTGACAGACATCTATGGATTTTCACAGACGTCTATGGTTACAGGAAAAATATTTTCTAAACCTAGTCACAGAAGTCTGTGGTTTTCCATAGACGTCTGAGCGCTGTCTGTATGTGATTGTGATTAATTTTTGAATAGTTGTTAGGATACAATCACTTTTTATTTATATGAAAGACCATGATATAAGATTCGAAGTAAATAAAAATAAAAAATAATTTTCAAACTATTTAAATAGTTATAATAGGAGAGGTAGGAGACTACAGAGATGTTTTATTTTTCTTCATCCGAGTTTGAATTTTTTTTTGTTCTTGTAAATCCCAAGAGTTATGTTCATATTTTATTGGTGACCAATTCGAAGTATCATATGTACCCTCTACCTTGGTATTTTCAACAAACGGACGGAGTGGAGACCAAAATGAGTGAGATGGAGTACATGGTGCTTGCTCTTGACTCGATGGACCTTCTCCCATATATTTCAGGGAGTAATATTGTGTGTTCTAACTAGTGTTTCTATTAGTCGAGGTAATTTTTTGTGGAGACAATCCTTAGTTGGAGAGTGGCCACAAATAGCCAGATGCATTTTTCCAAGATTATCGTTTTTGTTCATAGTATATTTCTCTTTGTACTCCTATTACCTCTTGTTGATAGTGGAAGATTTCATCAACTTTATTTTCCAAAGATGATGATTCAAGATTAATGGCTCTTTTCACTTTCTTTCCTTTTGGTGAATATCCAGTGTGATAGACATTTTTAGACACAGATTTATTCGATGGAGGAGTCGCAGTTTTTGGAGAGACGTGTACACTTTTTGAAGACGGTGAGCTGAAGTCTAAATCGGAGTATGTTGAATCGTGATTTGAAGACATGTTGAATTCACAATACAGGTGGTGGAACTTAGAGAATATTTAAAAATGAAGTAATTTGATATTTATAACTAGCAACCTTTGTTCCTTAAATATTCCTTATATTTACTAAATTTAGGTATACAATATTGGTGATGAAAATCATTATGACCAGTAAAAACATTAAACAGAATTTTGTTTAAAAAATTAGTGGTTAGAAAGTTTAAAGTTTATTTTTAGCTTAACTAACATACATAATTGTTTTATGTTTGTATCCTTAGTATATAAGAGGTTTTGCTATGAATTATGTAGCTTTAATTTACTGATTCATTATATGAGCAAATTCCTAAATCTCTTCTTAGTTTAATAAATGTTGTTTCGCATAATGGTTTCTTAAAAATATCTACTATTTGATATTCAGTATTTACAAATTCAAGAGTGATTATTTCTTTTTTGACATTATCTCTAAGAAAATGGTGACGAATATCGATATGTTTTGTTCGTGAGTGATTAATTGTATTTTAGATAGGTGTATAGCACTAGTATTATCGTAATATATTGGAGATTTGTCTATTATTTTTCCATAGTCTTTAAGTGTTTGCTGCATATATATTACTTGAGCACAAGCTAAGGCAGCAGAAATATATTCCGCTTTACATGTCGAAAGAGAAACATAATTTTGCTTTTTACTAAACCACGAAACTAAGGATTGACCAATAAAGTGACGTGTGCCACTTGTACTCTTTGTATCCGATTTGCACCCACCAAAATCCGCGTCACTGTAAGATATGAGTTCAAATGAACTTCCTTTTGGATAAAATAGACCGTAATCTTTAATGTTGGTTAAATATTACAAAATCCATTTAACCGCCCGATGATGTGATTCCTTAGGTTGTGCTTGAAATCTTGCACATAAACAAACACTCATCATAATATCTTGTCTAATATCTATTAAGTATAGTAAAGATCCTTCATGCTTCGATATAGTTTTTGATCAAAATCTTTTCCACGTTCATCATTGTCCAGAATAATTATAGTACTCATTAGAGTGGGTTTACTTGATGTATTATCCATTCCAAAATGTTTTAGTAGTTCTTTACAATATTTCTCTTGATTTATAAAGATTACATTATTTAATTTTTTTTGTTTGTAATCCTAAAAAGAAATCTAATTCACCCATATGAGACATTTCAAATTTGTTTGTCATTATTTTAGAAAATTCATTACATAAATTTTCGTTAGAAGATCCAAATATAATGTCATCAACATAAATTTGAACAATTAATATATCCTTATGTTCTCTTTTAATAAATAATGTTGTATCTGTTTTACCAATTTGAAAACCGAAATTTATTAAATGTGATTTTAATCGATCATACCAAGTGAGGTGCTTGTTTTTAAACTTTTATTTTAAACCATATAATGCCTTTTTAAGTTTAAAAACATGATCTGAATATTTTTCATGAACAAATAGTGGTGGTTGTTCAACGTAAACATATTCTTTTATAAAACCGTTCAAGAAAGCACTTTTAACATCCATTTGAAATAGTTTAAAATTATGATGACACGCAAAAGCAAGTATTCATATGGCTTCAAGACATGCCATAGGTGCAAAAATTTCTTCATAATCAATTCCTTCTTCTTGATTATATCCATGTGTCCCTAATCTTGGTTTATTACATATAATATTTCCATTTTCGTCTGCTTTGTTTTTAAATACTCATTTTGTTCCTATTACTGATTGATCATTTGGCCTTGGTACTAGTTCCCAAACATTATTTCGTTCAAATTGATTAAGTTCTTCTTGCATTGCTAAAATCCAGAAATCATCATTTGTTGCTTCCTTGTAATTTTTTGGTTCAAAATTAGATATAAATGCTACATTACTCATTTGATTTATTTGACTTCAAGTCGAAACTTTGTTTTTTAAATTTCAAATTATGTTATCAATAGGATGATCTTTTAAAATACGGGGTGGTGATTTCAAAACAGTGTTATGATTATCATTATTATTTTCAACTATAATATCAATAGCTTTATTTTGATTAGTGTCAAAAATTTCTTCATCGTCTTTATTCATTATATTTTAAAGTCTTCATCAAATGAGACATGAAGATTTTCCTCTATAACATTTGTGTGTTTGTTAAAAATTCTCTAGGCTTTACTTTGATCGGAATAACCAACAAAAATTCCTTCATCGGCTTGTGGATTGAATTTACCAAGATTGTCTTTTATATTTAAAATAAAGCATAGTGATCCAAATATTCAAAAGTATGATACTTTCGGTTTCTTTTTGAAAAGCATTTCAAAACATGTATTTTTAGTAATAAGTCTAAGAATTACACTATTTAATACATAAAATGCAGTAGCAACTGCTTCGGCCCAAAAATTCTTTAGTAAGCCACTGCTATTTAGAAGCGTTCAAGCACATTCTTGCTAGGTGCAATTTTTTGAAACAACTCTATTTTGTTGTGGTATTCGTGGAAATGAAAAATTATGGCTAATTCCCTTTTTATTACAAAAGTTTATAAATAGTTCATTTTCAAATTCTCCACCGTGATCACTTCTTATACTTTTGATTATTAAATCCATTAGAGTCTTAATTCATTTAGCAAAAATTTTAAACATTTCTAATGTATCACTTTTATGTTTTAAAAGTAGCGTCCAAGTATATCTTGAAAAATCGTTTACAATTACAAAAACATATTTATTGTGATTTATCGAACATACTTGAGTTGGACCAAATAAGTCCAAATGAAGTAATTCAAGAGGTTATTTAGTAGAGATTTCCTTTTTAGACTTAAACGAGCTTTTCTTTAATTTTCCAAGTTGACATGCATCGCATAGATTTTTAACTTTGAAATTCATTTTGGGTAATCCTCTTACCAAATTGTTTTTAGCTAATTTGTTTATATATTTGAAATTTATGTGTCAAAATATTTTATGCCATATCTATTGATCATCATGATTTGCGGCTAAGCATAAATCATTATTATGATTAATATTCATATTTAGAACATAAATATTTCGATTTCTTATTCCTTCAAAAATTAAAGTTTTATTTTGATCAAAGCTATTGCGTTTATCTTTTTCAAAATCGATTCTAAATCCCTTATCACATAATTGGCTTATACTTAGTAAATTATGTTTTAAGTTTTTAACTATTAAGACATTTGAAATAATAGGAGAAGCAGATATACCGACATGGATGTCATTTCCAATCCCAATAACATATCCTTTGGAATTATCTCCAAAAGTCACCATGCCACCGTCCATGTAAGTGATGTTCGATAGCATGTGTTGATTTCTCATCATATGTTTGGAGCATCTGCTATCGAGTATCCATTTCTTCTTATTTTTAATTTTGTTTTTGGGTACCTACAAAATAATAAAAGTTTTAATTGGTACCAACTTCCTCCGTTAGGGTCTTATGTGTTAGTAGGAGTGAGTAGCCATACCCATGAGGTTTGGGACCTTTAGAGATGTAATTTTCGTTACGAACTATTTCTTTTAAATATACATCTATGTGTTTTTATCTAATTAATTTGTTATTTGTTTTAGGAATCCATATTTTAATCATTTTCGATCCCTTATTTTCACATTTAGATTTTGGTTTTCTAAAATTAGTATATAATGTACTAAACTTCTTAGATTCTCAATTATCATTAGAAACCAAATTATTTCTTGATACTTTACGTTTTTTTTTACTAAATTCTAATTCCTTCCTATTTCCTAATGGTTTTGAAATTTTTATCAAATTTTCCAGACTTTTATTAAATTTTGAAACATTGTTAGTAATTTTATCTAAGTTATTTCTGAGATTAGAAATGTCTATATTAGCTAATTCTAAATTTTGTTTCAATTCACACTTTTCTTTTTCAAGTTTATTATTCTATATTTTGCTATTCTTTATATCATGTGTTAAAGTAGCATTTTGAGATAATTGTTTGCATTCTTTTTGTGCTAATTCTAATTCTTCTTCTAAAATAGTTTTCTCATCTTTTAACAATCTAATTTCCAATTCATCTCTATTTAATTTTCCTGCATTTTCTCTATTTACTTTTTTTGATTCTCTATACTTGTCATCTAATTCTATACTAATTTCAAGAATTTCATCATATGTTAATTTAGGACGTACCTCATCTATACTAGCCATGTAGCAAACATTTGCTTCTTCTGAATCACTGTCGCTATGGATGAAGAGGAAGAGTCAGAGTCATCCCAAGTTACTTGAAATGCTCTTCTCTTTTTCTTGAAGTTTTCGAACTTGTTTATCTTTTTATCATTGTTGAGTAGTGGACAGTCCTTCTTCATATGGTCAAATTTAACACACCCGAAGCATTTCATTGATGTTTGATTTAAGGAATTTGTGTTGCTGCTGTTTTGAAATTTCATCATCTTTTTGAAATTGTTGTAATTTTTCACGATGAAACAATCTCATCTTCTTCCAAGTTGGAGTTATCATTATTTACCTGAAATGCGATGTTTTTCTTTTCTTGATTTTGTTCTTTTCTTGCCTGTAAATTAGCTTGATATGACATCAGATTTCCTATTAACTCTTCGACTTTGAGTTGGGAAAGATCGTTAGCTTCTTCGATGGCTAAAACTTTTCTTTCCCATTCGTTTGTCAGAGAGTTCAAAATTCATTTGACTAAATCATAATCAGTGAATTTAACTCGTAGTACCATAAGATCGTGTTGTATAGTTTGAAATCTAGCATACATGTGAATAATTGATTCACTTGTTTTCATTTTAAAAGATGAAAATTGATTTTGTAGAATATAAATTTTTGTTTACTTAACTTTGTTTGTGCCTTCATTGGTAATTTGTAATGTACGCCATATATCATAAGCAGTAGTACAAAGCATGACTCGTAAAAATTCATTTTTATCAAGTGAGCAAAATAGGACATTCATAGCTTTTGCATTATTGGTTGCTAAATTCTTTTATGCGTTAGTCCAAGTATTTATAAGTAGTGAGTGCTTCGTATCTAGTTTGTGTAGTTTGCCAAATTTCTAGACCATTAGCTTCCATAAATAATTTCATACGTGTTGACTAGTAAGCATAATTTGATCTAGTGAATAGTGGAGGACGTGCAGTTGATTGTCCTTCTTGAAATGAACTTGCCATATTAACCAAAATTCAATTATGTGTTATGGTAATAATGAAAAATCCTTGCTCTAATACCAAATGGAATTCTAGTGGATCGTATATTGTCTAACTTGTGTATAATATGCAAGTGTATGAGCTAATGCTATAGTAGACAATAAATAGTGAAGTATAAAAAGCGTGCAAACCAGAGTTTTTATACTGGTTCGGACCTCCCGTCCTACGTCCAGTCCTAAAGCTCCCATTCAATATTTACTAATAAAAAACCCTCACTTTACCTCGAGGAACTGGCTTAATACAAAAGTATTTTGTTGACAATTGTGTGTTCTAAATAACACGGATATTGGCTGTACAATACAATTCTTCCTATAATCTCCTTTGAGTGATATTGTTTATGTGCACTTTGATTTTTAGGAAGCAATATGACCAAAATATAAATTCTGGTTATTTGAATGATTGAGAAAATTGAATCTGTGAAAGCATAGAAGTAAGAATATTGAATAAGGGTATAGAAATCAAGGTAAGTGTTAGCCTCAATCATTTAGTGCTATTTATAAGATTCAAGAATTGTTTCTCGAAGAGAAGCAACCATTACCTTTCAAAGAGTTGCAATGTTTGAGTAAATTCAGTGTATTGAAAAATTCAGAAGGAAGCAACCTTTCAAACAAATAGCTGTTATGTTTTAGAAATAACATCCCAGACGTCTGTGGAAAATCACAAACGTCTGTCATTACAGGGATTAATTTTCCCAAGTAATGTCACAGATGTTTGTGGTTTTTCATAGACGTCTGTGGTTTTTCATAGACGTCTGTGAATTCAGTTTTCTTAAGATAAGTTCTGTTTTAACTTTAAAACGTGAATTTGTGTTTTGTGAATCACTCAAGGAGATTTTACATATTTTATCTAAAACTAAATACGATCTTACTAGCAATAGTCTCTCCTCGCTTGTCTTCTAGCTATGATCTTGTTGCATGTACCTACATATTAATGATGTTTGTATTGTATATGTGTGTTTGTGATGCAGCGCAAGCTAAGAGTTCACAAGTCTTAGATCACTCACGACCTAACAATCCAAAACTGGAAAATAAGTCGTTCAAAATTGAAGTCTTAGGTCGCTCACGACCTAATGGGTTCTTAGGTCGCTCACGACCTAAGGAAGATGGACTACGAGCTAACGGAACCAATGCTCAGGAAAACAGCTCACGACCTAGCGAGATAGAGGAGGGAGCAAGTAATGCTGGGAAAAGTGGCAGGGTCCAAATTGGTGAAGTATTAGGTCGCATACGACCTAACGAGGCTTCTAGGTCGCTCCAACGACCTACCGGTTTCAAAGATCACATGCTACGACCTAACAGTCTGAAGGGAAAGGTGATTCGACCTAACGAGTTACGAGCTAAGTTAGGTCGCGAAGGCCTAGGTCGCAAAGTCTTAGGTCGCGAAGGATTAGGTCGCAAAGTCTTAGGTCGCGAAGGCTTAGGTCGCAAAGTCTTAGGTCGTGGAGGCTTAGGTCGCAAACAATTTCTGAAGCCGCTTCTGTTAGGTCGCAAACGAAGGGATGCCGTTCATTCTTAGGTCGCAAAGCTCTGGATACCATGGATCTCCTTAACTCGCTGATCTGGAATGCTGTAGGGTCTTAAGTCGCGGAAGATTGTAGCCGTAGATTGTTATGCCGCTTTATCAGATGCCGTTCATTTGTTAAGTCGTTGAATAATGTAATTAGGTCGTTACCGACCTAAGTGAGTCGTTTATCTTTAAGCCTGTTTGTTTTTAGGTCGCTGTGTTGTACATAGGTCGTTTCCGACCTAGGAGTTGTGAAGTTTTCTGCACTGCGTGAGTTGTAGCCTATAAATAGGCATGTATGGTCATTTGTCAAGGTTGTTGAATGTTGAATAAAATTCTCTTTGTTAGCTTGTTGCTTTCAATTTCAATTGGTAGTCGAGTGTAACTCCTATCTCCACTAACGTCATTCGAGTGCGCTCGGATCATCGTTTGTTGAAGCCGATTCACGGTATCTTGTGCGCAAGATCAACGTCGAAGAATCGTAGATCTCTTTCCCGGTATCTTCGGATCAACGAGTCAGAGATAGCTAGAGTTCGGTATCTTCGGATCAACGAATTCGAGCATTTCAGCATCCATCAATCCACCGATTGCTATTTTCGTCGATTGAAGATCATTTTGAATTATCCGCTGCGTCAGTTTTTGGTATCAGAGCTTGTTCTAACCAATCATAGTTAGATCGAGACTTGGAGCCTATTCATTCGAAGATTTGAAGTTATCAATCACGGCCGAGAATTTGAGGAAGTGGGTCGTGCTTACTTTTGAAGTTTGAAGTTTGGATTTGTGATTTGGAGAAGTCGTGTTCATCGTGTTCATCGAGATTTGCTACAAAGTGGAAGATTTCGATCCGTTTCATTTTGGATCAAAGTTCGAAAAGTGTTTGAATTTGAAGTGTTGAAGAATTTGTGAAGTTTCAAGTATGCCGCCAAGAAGAGCTAATCGCCACCAAAACGTAGAAGCTTTGTATCGAAGAGAAGAAGCTGATGAGATGGAGCAAAGAATCAATGAGAATTTTAGTGAGAAGCTTAATGAAGGAATTGGCCGGTTAGAGAGGCTTATGACGGAGATGAATCAAAATCGGAGAAGGGTTTCACCTGAATCTAATCATGGAGGTAGTAGAGTCTCACCACATCCCAATCGAGACAGAAGTGTTGAAAATGATCAAGGACGTGGGAGGAACGTGAATGATCGTGAACGGAGAAATGTTGATAGAAGGGATGAAGGTGGAAGGCGTAATGGTAGTATAGATGTTGGTGGTCAGAATCGACATCGTTATACATCTGATTTTGAAGAGGAGTATGATGGTGGTAGTATTCAAGGAAGAGGTCAAGGAAGAAACTATTCTGAGTATGATCACAAATGGGAGTCGGGGATGAAGACAGAAATTCCTGAATTCAAGGGTGGTATGCAAGCAGAGGAGTTTCTAGATTGGGTAGCTAATGTTGAGGAAATTTTTGACTTTAAAGAAGTTCCAGAACATCGTAGAGTGAAGTTGGTTGCTACGAGGCTGAGGGGTAGAGCTTTGGCATGGTGGCAGCAAACCAAGCTTACTCGTGAACGTATGGGGAAGTCAAAAGTTGAATCTTGGGAGAAGATGAAGAAGTTAATGAAAGCAACGTTCTTACCATACAATTATCAATCTTTGATGTATCAACGATTGCAGAACTTGAGGCAGGGCACAAAGACAATTAATGACTATGCTGATGAATTTTATCAACTCATTGCAAGGAATGATATTATGGAAACAGAAGAGCAGCTGACATCTAGGTTCATTGGAGGATTGAGAATGCAGATTCAGGATATGGTCAATATGTTCGATCCAAGATCTGTAGCGGAAGCACATCAGAAAGCGTTGGCTTGGGAAAAACAAGGGAGACGAGGAGGTGGTGTGTTTACTAATTCTAACAATCAAGCAAAGGGTGTTGGAGGAAGTTCTAATGTTTCTAAACCTATCAGTAGACCAGTGGTGAAGGAGGCTGAGAAGACAAGGGTTAACAATGGTTTCAAATGTTACAATTGTCAGGAATTGGGTCATAAAAGCAGTGAGTGTCCAAAGCCAAAGAAGAGAACCATGATTGCAGAAGTTGACAATGAGGATGTTGATGAAGATTGTTCTAATCCAGCTGAGGAGGATGAGCAGGATATTGCGTCAGGAGACGAAGGTTGTAACCTAATGCTGAGGAGATCGTGTTTAACACCGAAGCAGGAGGAAGCTAGTTGGTTGAGGAGTAATATCTTTCAGTCAACATGTACTATTCTGGGGAAGGTGTGTAAGTTTGTGATCGACGCAGGAAGCTATGATAATATTATTTCAACCGAAGCTGTGACGAAGTTGAAATTGAAGACAGAGAAACATCCGAGTCCATACAAGTTAGCATGGTTGAGAAAAGGAGGAGAAGTGAAAGTGGATAGACGAGTTCGTGTACCATTCTCTATTGGGAAGAAATACAGAGATGAAATATGGTGTGATGTCGTAGAGATGGATGTATGCCACTTATTATTGGGAAGACCATGGCAATATGATCGAGCAGTACTACATGACGGTCGGACCAATAGCTACAGTTTTATGTTTAAAGGCACGAAGATTATTTTAGTTCCGAAGAAGAGATCACAAGAAGAAAGTAAGTCAGAAGAAATCGAAGAGCTGAAAACTTTATTATCTTTGAAAGAGTTTGTTAAGGAGGTTGAGGAAGAACCGGAAGTATTCTTGTTGATTGGGCGTGAGAGCAGTGAAGAAGTTGAAATTCCTGAAGAAGTTAAACCAATCTTGAAAGAATTTGACGATGTATTTCCAGAGGAGTTACCAACGGAGTTACCGCCGTTGAGGGACATACAACATCAGATAGATCTTGTTCCAGGTGCTGTATTGCCACACAGACCACATTATCGAATGAGTCCGAAGGAACATGAAGAGTTGCGGAGGCAGGTAGAGGAATTGCTTGAACAGGGGCGTGTACAGGAGAGTCTGAGTCCTTGTGATGTACCAGCTTTATTGGTACCCAAAAAGGATGGGACGTGGAGGATGTGCACAGACAGCCGAGCATTGAATAAGATTACTGTGAGATATAGATTTCCAATGCCGAGGTTGGATGACTTGTTAGACCAAATAAGCGGAGCTACTATCTTTTCGAAGATTGATTTGAAGAGCGGATATCATCAAATTCGTATCAGACCAGGAGATGAGTGGAAGACTGCTTTTAAAACCAGGGAGGGTCTATACGAGTGGTTGGTAATGCCGTTTGGTTTATCAAATGCACCAAGTACTTTCATGAGGGTGATGAATCAGATTTTTCGACCATTCATTGGGAAATTTGTGGTGGTATATTTCGATGATATTCTTATTTACAGTGGGAGTTCGGAGGAACATCTGAATCATCTTAGAGAAGTGCTGATGGTATTGCGACAAGAACAATTCTATGCTGCAACGAAGAAATGCGTGTTCATGACGCATAGTGTTTTATTTTTGGGGTATGTTGTTTCAGAGAAAGGAATACAGGTGGACCAAAGTAAAGTTGAAGCTATCAGAGATTGGCCGCAGCCCAAGACGATAACGGAAGTTCGTAGTTTTCATGGGTTGGCTTCATTTTATCGAAGGTTTATTCCACACTTTAGTAGTGTGATGGCGCCTGTTACAGATTGCATGAAAGGTAAACAGTTTGCATGGACAGAGGAAGCAGGGAGTGCTTTTGGGAAGATCAAGGAATTGCTGACGTCTGCACCAATTCTAGTGCTACCTGATTTTCAGTTGGTGTTTGAACTACATACTGATGCATCCAAGGTTGGGATTGGAGGGGTGTTGAGTCAGAAGGGACGTCCAATTGCCTATTTCAGTGAGAAGTTGTCAGGAGCAAAGATGCGATACAGTACATATGATGTAGAGTTTTATGCTGTTGTACAATCTATCAAACACTGGAGACACTATCTATTTCAGAAGGAGTTTGTTCTGTATACTGATCATGAAGCATTGAAGCATTTGCAAGGGCAAGATAAGATTTCAGCGAGACATGCATCATGGGTTGCATATCTACAGCAGTTTACTTTTGTTGTTAAACACAAATCAGGGGTGACGAATCGTGTGGAGGAGTCATTTGTTGACGACAATGAAAGTTGAAGTGACAGGGTTTGAAATATTGCCAGAATTATTTAAAGAAGATCCTTATTTTGCAAAGCTTGTTGAGAAAGTCAAGGACGGAAGTACTGATGAATTTGTGATAGCAGATGGTTTTCTGTTCAAGGGAACTCGATTATGCATACCAGAGTGCAGTTTACGGTTGAAGATTGTGAAAGAATTGCACGACGAAGGTCATGTGGGTAGAGACCGTACACTACAATTGATTTCGCAATCTTACTTTTGGCCATCGATGAGGAAAGAAGTGGAGAGGTTTGTTGAGAGATGTCATATCTGTCAAGTTTCGAAAGGAACTGCGACTAATGCGGGTTTATATATGCCGTTACCGGTACCAACTAAACCATGGGTAGATGTGAGTATGGACTTTGTGCTGGGGTTGCCGAGAACGCAGCGTGGTAATGATTCCATTTATGTGGTGGTTGACCGATTTTCGAAGATGGCACATTTTATTGCTTGTAAGAAGACGGCGGATGCTGTTCATGTTGCTCAGTTGTTTTTCAAGGAGATCTATCGACTTCATGGATTGCCAGAATCTATTGTGTCGGATAGAGATACTCGATTTCTGAGTCATTTTTGGTTGAGTTTGTGGAAAATGGTCGGGACGAAGCTGAAATTTAGTAGTGCTTATCACCCACAAACGGATGGACAGACTGAGGTGGTTAACAGATCATTGGGAAACTTGCTGAGGTGTCTTGTACAAGATAATCTGAAGAGTTGGGATGTGAAGTTATGCCAGGCAGAATTTGCCCATAATCATGCTGTGAATCGAAGTACTGGGTTCAGTCCATTCCAGATTGTTTATTCAAGTTTACCGAAGGGACCGTTAGACTTAACAATGATACCACACTCGAAGGGGACAATTAAGAAAGCTTCTGATTTTGTTGAAGGGCTGACGGAGTGTCATAAAATCGTTCAGGAACGATTGGAGAAAGCAAATGAGAGGTATAAACAAACTGCAGATCTGAAACGAAGAAATGTTGAGTTTAATGAAGGAGATATGGTTTATGCAGTGTTAACAAAGGATCGTTTTCCAGTGGGCACTTACAACAAATTGAAAGCACGGAAAATTGGACCGGTGGAAGTTATGAAACGAATCAATGAAAATGCTTATAAACTGAAGCTACCAGATGATGTGTATACATCTGACGTGTTCAAAGTTAAGCATCTCGTACCATATCATGGGGATGAACGAACTGATGGAGATGAATTTACAAATTCGAGGTCGAATTTTTCTCAACCTGGGGAGGATGATGCAGCGCAAGCTAAGAGTTCACAAGTCTTAGATCACTCACGACCTAACAATCCAAAACTGGAAAATAAGTCGTTCAAAATTGAAGTCTTAGGTCGCTCACGACCTAATGGGTTCTTAGGTCGCTCACGACCTAAGGAAGATGGACTACGAGCTAACGGAACCAATGCTCAGGAAAACAGCTCACGACCTAGCGAGATAGAGGAGGGAGCAAGTAATGCTGGGAAAAGTGGCAGGGTCCAAATTGGTGAAGTATTAGGTCGCATACGACCTAACGAGGCTTCTAGGTCGCTCCAACGACCTACCGGTTTCAAAGATCACATGCTACGACCTAACAGTCTGAAGGGAAAGGTGATTCGACCTAACGAGTTACGAGCTAAGTTAGGTCGCGAAGGCCTAGGTCGCAAAGTCTTAGGTCGCGAAGGATTAGGTCGCAAAGTCTTAGGTCGCGAAGGCTTAGGTCGCAAAGTCTTAGGTCGTGGAGGCTTAGGTCGCAAACAATTTCTGAAGCCGCTTCTGTTAGGTCGCAAACGAAGGGATGCCGTTCATTCTTAGGTCGCAAAGCTCTGGATACCATGGATCTCCTTAACTCGCTGATCTGGAATGCTGTAGGGTCTTAAGTCGCGGAAGATTGTAGCCGTAGATTGTTATGCCGTTTTATCAGATGCCGTTCATTTGTTAAGTCGTTGAATAATGTAATTAGGTCGTTACCGACCTAAGTGAGTCGTTTATCTTTAAGCCTGTTTGTTTTTAGGTCGCTGTGTTGTACATAGGTCGTTTCCGACCTAGGAGTTGTGAAGTTTTCTGCACTGCGTGAGTTGTAGCCTATAAATAGGCATGTATGGTCATTTGTAAAGGTTGTTGAATGTTGAATAAAATTCTCTTTGTTAGCTTGTTGCTTTCAATTTCAATTGGTAGTCGAGTGTAACTCCTATCTCCACTAACGTCATTCGAGTGCGCTCGGATCATCGTTTGTTGAAGCCGATTCACGGTATCTTGTGCGCAAGATCAACGTCGAAGAATCGTAGATCTCTTTCCCGGTATCTTCGGATCAACGAGTCAGAGATAGCTAGAGTTCGGTATCTTCGGATCAACGAATTCGAGCATTTCAGCATCCATCAATCCACCGATTGCTATTTTCGTCGATTGAAGATCATTTTGAATTATCCGCTGCGTCAGTTTGTATAGTTATTGTCATCGAAACTAAGAATGGAGGTTCTAACAAATAGTTCCTTGTACTCCTCACTTAATGGGTGGGCCCTCTATTTTCAGTGGTTGAGAATGTCGTTGATTGCTAACTTGGATATTTTAAGGCCTTAAACTTATACACATGTCGCGATCTAGTTGCTATTAATTGATGCGGATTGACGAATGTAATTTTTTGATTAAGCATGCAACTTTGCTTTGCTTTGTTCATTGATTAACTTTCTTCACAGTAGCATTCTTAGCTAATTTCTTAGTCGTGGCACTCTTGTCCTTAGTTGATTGCTTTGTTACAACGTTGTTTGGCCATACATGATTTATCATGGCGCTTTCGGTCTTTATCTTTGAGCTCATTTAGTAAGTTAAAGCTGAGATGACCAAACATGTTGATGGGTCCACATGGCTAGCTTGAAGGGACATTAGAACCCTACATTCGATCATATGTTCACTATCTATTTCAAGCTTGAGGAGCTTGTATCATATCGAACTTCGGTATTTAACTTCATTTGGTCTCGGTATTGCGCATGGTTATTTTATATTGACCTGCATCATGTTATGCTTTTATACAATGTTACAAAGGATACATATATACATATATTGTGTCACTTAAGCTTTTGGTATTAGGCATTTGACAATTAAGTTCATGAGAAAAGTAACTAGAAACATTAACCGAAATGAGATGCTCCGGTATTTATTGGTTTAGTCCCTTTGATTATAAAATTTATTTCCAAAAGCATACTTTTGTAAAATTACGGTATAACAACTTTCATCAACTTGGTTGAGCAAAAAGAAGACTTGCTTAACTGGCTCAAGGAAGTAAGTCGAGCATGAAATGCCAGTTGTTAGGATACATGAAGTAAACAACCCTAAGTTAAAAAGAGACCCATATGTATGGGTGTAGCTTACGTAAGATAAGTAGAAGGAGAGCTTCTCATCCCAAATTGTTAATGAGATCCCTTTTTCAATTGTAAGTAATAGGATATCATCGCCTTTAACTAGTTAATAACTTTTATTCTTATTTTTATATTTTTTTTAACTATTCTTGTGTTATTGAAGAGTTCTCATAAAAATACATATCATGCAGTAAATCACTTTCATTGAACTTCATAGTCGTAAAGCTTCTTGGGTCAAGTGTACTAGAAACTAACTGAGAATTTCATTGGAGAACTCGTACCACTAATATGCCATATCATTCGATCATGCTTATACATCCACTTATGAAACTCATAATTCGTTCAAATTAGGTGTTCCTTAGTTATTTGTTTCCTCCCTTCATATTAAGAGAAAAACAGTAAAAACCACAATGGGGATGTAGAAGCAGAGAGTATTCATTCCTTGCATTTAGTCATTTAACTTATGCGTATGAGAGAACATATAAATTGAGCAAACACATTTTATTAAGCTATAGAGAATGATTAAAAGGTAAATAGGAAATTTATTAAGAACATCTCCGCTCAGTATGAGATGAAGAAGATGAAGCATGATTTGTTTTCTCCATTGTGCTCTTGGATTAAGTTAACTACATGTTCGTCTTCTAGATTAAATAAGTTGAAAAGGTTTGGTATAAATTTTCTTAGCTGGGAGTGTGCATAGGTTCTTCCTTGTTCTAGTGGAAAAACACTGTATGGATGGTAATTTTGAGCGATAGTGCTCAAACTTGGTTAGCTCGGTATCTTGTGCTAATGGTGCCATGGAGCATAGACCCAACAACTAATTGTCGTTATTTCTGATAATAAAGTTATAGATATGGAGCTATTATTGTATTAAGGTGGAACGTTAGAAAATTTGGAAAAATATTGTACTCAAATCGAAGAGGGGATTTAGTGCTTCACAACGGTGAAAATTGTTCATAAATGAGAGCTGCAACAAAGGAGATATGGGTGTTTATAGTTGGACCTACAGGTTTCAAAATCAATCTGAGAACAATGCTCGGTCTCCAGTGCAAATTCTGCACCAATAGAGATTGATTCTTGCATATGACTGAAAATTAGGACCAATCAAGAAAGGAAATTATACGTCGACTGATGGCGATCAATATCGCTAGTTTTGAGCAGTTTTTTAGTGTTTCAAGCCTATTTTTAGCTACATTGAATGTTTTAGTTTGTTCTTCAAATTATTCAGTGGCTTTTTGTGATTATGGGTTATTTTATTATTATGTCTTCTCTCTTTATTAATGAATTATTATCAATAAAATCAAATCAAATATACAATCCAATAGAGATTCTAGGAGAAGAAAATTTGATATTTTGCTAATTAGACGTTCTTTTCTTGAAATTGCCTTTTTGGTGAAGATTATTAGCGAGACTACTGCACTATTGGAATTCTATAATCATACGGTTGATCATTATTGCAAACTCTAGTTTGGTAAAAGTGAATAAAAATGAGTTGTTGAGTTTGTGAATGTAAATCAATCAGACCAACTGTGTTAAATTCTTATGTGTTATTTATTTACTGCTTTATTAATTGTGTCGGTGATTGGTGTTGTTATCCCTCTCAGTTGATACTGATATATAATCAATATATCCTATATGTATTATGTGGAAATCTCATAATACATTTGATGAATTTTCTTTAAAGTTTGACTTGGTTGTAAGTTCAGAACGGTTAATCTTATACTATAAATTAAAACATTTGATAAATTTTCTTTCTTACTTTTGCTTTCCTTCATCGTCTTCTATCCCTCCACTTAGCATGTTGAAAACTATGAATTGAACTTCCAGGAATTTGTAACAAATTATCAAAAACCCACGCACTTTTCTCTCCCTTGAAGCCAATGTCCTCTCCACCTCTCTGTCTCTCTCTCTCTATACCAACAATCTCAAGCCCCCACGATGCCATTTACAATCCCCTCACGCCCGCAAGCCACTACCTCTTGGTAACCATACCCTTTATCCACACTCATTGATGCTTAAACACGGATCTAAGGTTGCGTAGACCCAAGTCTACAACCAACCTCCAATTTCAGGTCGGTCGTGGCGATAGCTTAAGCAAACCAGCCCTTGCCTTCGAGAGAAATCTCACATTCCTTGCCTACAACCATAAAAGTGCATCAACCAATACCCTAATCCAAATATTTCTTGATGAACTTTCTTTATGTAATCTAGTTCAAAGAAGGTGTTTGATTTTTTTTGAAGCTGGCAGGAACCCATGTCAAGGAATGAGATTTGTTTTGTCCTGAAAGCATTAAGAAGTTTTATTGTTAAGTTAATAAGATATTATGTTGTTTTTAAAATATCAAATTCATCATAAATATCAATATTATGTTGTTTTTAAAATATCAGTATTATCATAAATATCAATTTTATGTTGTTTTTAAAATATTATGTTGTCGAAGAATGGTTTGTCTTGATGAACTTTTAAATGTCAATATTATGTTGTTTTTAAAACATCGAATTTATCATAAGTCTGTTTCGGGAAATGATAATTGCTAATTATATTGTTAAGTTAATAAGATATTTTAAAATAAATTTCTTTAGTATAGTAGATATGTGAAACATTTCAAGATTTTACATTTGATTGAATTTTGAGAATAGGAAAATTATAATACTATATATATATATATTGAAATGAAAAGGTTTATTAGAAAATGAGAATGAACATTATCATCTTAATGCATGAGTGTATTTTAGAATTTGATTAAAATCAAATGTTAATCATATCCATGTTTCAATGTGTGTGTACTTAATAATACAATTCAAAATAAAATATATTTCAAAAGGATTTGAAACATTATCACTTTGTTGACACGAATGAATTTATTTAACGTGAATAAATAATGAAATAAGTTATGCATTACATTATAGTGATGATACAATGTACACAAAACTTATATAGTAGCAAATTATGAGATGAGTTTGTCTTTGAAATTAAATAAAATGATGGACACTAAAAATAAGGAGAGATGTATTTATGAAGGATATATATAAATCAAAGAGAATAAGTAATTGTTTGAATATCTCATAAAGTACTTCAAAATGAGATATTAGTATTTGTAGACAGACATACTCATATGATCTTGAATATGAAAATTGATAATTTTGACCGATGTGTGAGAAACTATTTGATTTTACTTGTATGAAACTGAAATTTAATTATAAGTATAGGGAACTAAAAATATTTATGTTAAATATATGTATAAAAAGGAAGTTTTATGTGTTCTAGATTGATATGATTTTCCCCTCTACATGAACATTATTATAAGGCCCTATATTTGGCATATCATATTGTATAAGTGCATACTTTATGAGTTTATGTATGCATGATAGAAGAATGATATGAGTTGAATTGAGTATTGCATTAATGCATGTTGGCATTATTTGATCATTGTTTTTCAGGTATTGTGTTGATATTTGTATATATGTATGAAAATACAAAACATGTTAAAATTATATCGAACGTAACTAATGATATAAAATTGAATATACCGATCTTCATAAGTTAGATTATATGTAAGGGAGACTACTTTGTTAGATTGTTTCTGATAGAGTTAGGGATATGCCCTCGGGATATAATTGTTACATATATCTAACTCAGTAACCAATCTTGTTCAAAATAAAATGTGTTTTCTTTCTATTATATACTTGATATAGTTGTTATATATTAATTAATTTAATTAAAAATATATTTAATAGAAAATCCATAAATGGTATCTTCTGTGATAGTAATTACAATGTGTTGTAACCATGAGCGATTTATCACAATAAAATAAACATACCATTTTAAAAATTCCTAGTTAAGATGTATCGAGACTAGAGTACGTAACGCTCTCCAAATGTAGGTCGGTGTATTAATTAAGGCTGTTGGGGGGACCAAGGGGTCATGTACAGATATTTGTTGGATAACTATGGAATAACTCGCTTGGAAGTTTTCTTTTGGTTAATTTAACTAAGGTCAAATAGAAAATATCAATGTGAAAAATTACCAGTTCTCTTCACTTGAGAATACTGTTGATCTTTAATGTAGAAGCTCTGCTTTGATTATGATTAAATCGAGGTATGATGTCCATCGAACGACTAAAATTGGGTAGAGTGGAAGCATTGGAAGTGAAACACTATTCAAGAGGATTTATGTCCTCGGTTATATGAGGTTAATTTCACGCTCAGCAAAAGTCAACTCAGAATCAAAGTCTCTGTTTAGAGCAGTTTGGTTGGTAATAATTATTATTGAACCAAGGATTTTGTGTTTGGACTATAAAGTTGAATATGGACGATATTGGAATTTTAGCCATTACCAAATTCCATAAGTTCTAATGTGATATAGTTTTGACGAAGAGAATTGTTTTAAAGAATTGTCATTACCAGGTAATGCTTAATAAATTAAAGTTGGATTTTACTTAAGCTAATTAAGCGATAAATTTGGTCATAATGTCACATCACCTGCTAAGTGAAGTGTGAATGTTGATATTCGAATTGTTCAATATTAATCGCTGACCAAATTTGCGCCTAACAGTCACAAAACCGAAATTTTGAACACTCTTGTTACCACCCGATTTAATTAAATTATACTTAATTAAAGTAATTAATATTTATGAAACATTAATTATAAATTTTTATTTGGTATGCGTAATCAATATTAAAAAGTGTGTATATAATAGTTATAAATACACTGATCGATATACAATATCGATACACATTTGAATTGGATTTAAATGAGTTAATTGTTGATTGGGTTTGAAGTGATTTTGAGGCCAATATGAGGGCTTGTTATAGCCGGCCATGTATCGCCTTGGGAGGCGGGCCATAGGATGGCTAATGTGCGGTAAATTTTCGAAATGAGAATCTAGATCCTTATTTTACTTCTTGGGATATCCTTTATCTAAGGCTCTCTAACTCTCACATTTTGAGCTGAATTTTTGCTCTCATCCACATCTGATAAAACCAACCTATACCCCTCCTCTCTTCTCAAAACTTTCAAGCTCGTAACACTTGATTAAATTAAATTCAAGCTTTGACAATAGCTGCATTCAGGATAGTAGCGTCTTCTAGATTTAGGACTTGATCCAAGGAGTGATTAGGTTCAACATTTATAGGTGTATAAATTTGGCTTTGGTGATAGGAGATATTCCATTTAATATCATATATTAACGTATATAATGTTTACTATATAATATATGTGATTAGATAGTTGTTAAATATTTCACGATCTGTATAACATTGTGTTGTCTTTATGTGATGGAAATTATATATAAACATTATGTTCAATGGTCTCGGCCAGAAATGAATTAAAAAAATTATTTAATGATTTAATTTATAAGTGTACACATAAGACTAAATTACTTTAGTTCAAATATTTATTTCTATGTAAATGATGTTGTATAAAATATGTAATATATTTTATTAATATTCATTTATACAATTTAAGTTTTTGAAAAAAAAATTATTTATATATACATTTATTTATTTAATACAGATATATATATATATATATGTTTATTAAATACTTTAAATTTTAACATTCGTATATAGTTAATGTAAAATGTTAGTATAAACTATTTAACAAATAATGCGAATTTAAAATTATTTTTGAAAATATAAAATTATTTTTAATTAAATATTTCACATGAAATAAAAAGATTAATTAAATAATTGTAAATCTGGGAATAAAAAAACATTTGAGGCCAAAAACATTTTGACATATATGTACATACACACATATATATATATAATTATTATTTTATATAAATATAATACATTTTTATTTATATCATTATATATTATATACACATAATATTTCAATTATATATATATATATATAATTATATGTTTTATATAGATTAATTATATTATCTTAATTTTTAGATATTGAATTATACATAATATAAATATATTTATTAAAATTAAATTTTGTAATTATTTAGAATTTATAAATTAATTATGTAATTACATATATATATTTGTGTTTGTCTGTGTGTATAAGTTCTTTTATATCAACCCTTAAATTTTGTATAAGTTCTTTTATATCAACCCTTATATTTTGTAATTAATAATTTATAATATATATATATATTGACAGCACACAAGTATATAGAGGGGCAAACATGTCCATTGCGATGTAAATTTCAACATCTATATACAGGCATGTCAAACCATGCACACCTTGTTATGTTGCACATGCATGTACACACATATAATACACATATCATACATAATATAATACAAACTTAATTACAAATAATACTTCATTATAAACTAAATAAATTATCGGTTTTATTTAAAATAAATATATATGAGATCTAAATAAATTTAGACTTCATAGGCCCAACAAGTTCCAAATGGATTGAATTATTGAAATTTACCCATTTACCCCCTGAATGTTGGCCCAACTCCAAAAATGTTATCAGAACCAAATAGCTTATGCAATCTAAATTAGAAGTATTAGGATTAACTTATTAAACTCTACCCATATAGTAGGGCATCTATAAAAGTAATGTCTAAGGTTGGATCTAAATTAAAAGTACTATACCCTACCTAGGTACTGTCCTAGCTCGAAAGGATGAGGTAAGCCCAAGTTTGCCTCCAATACAAAGGCATAAATTAATTTGGGACTTAGGCTAGTTTTCAAACCCTATTTGAAATTAAATAAAATTTTAAATTTAAAAGGTACAATTATAATAAATAAAATTAAAATATTAAATTTACAAGGTTAAATTTAATATAAATAATTATTTTATAAATGTTATAAAATAATTTTCAAAATTGTTTTGAAAATAAAATAATTAATAGATTAATTAAATGAATAATCAATTAAAAGTTAATTAATTAAATTATAAACATATATAATTGATATATGTAACATTATCTTAAAATGTTAAGGTTATATATATATATATATATATATATAATTTTCGAATTTAATTATAATTAAGTAAAAACATAATTAAACTAATTAATTAAATGTTAATAAATAAATAATATAATACATATATGACGTACATGTGTATAACTAAGAATGTTACATTGCAAATATTCAATTTAAAATGTTTAAAATGAATAAAATAAAATTAATTAAAATGTTAGTTGATTAATTAAATAAGATTTAATTAATAAAATTAATATAAGATTTTACGTAAGATTATTATATAAGTTAACTAAATTACAAAATGTTATATAAGAACTAAACTTATATAATATAATTGTATAATTAACGGTGGAATAGTAATAAAACCAAAATAGACTTCAATAATAAATACATGTGTATAGTACGTATACCGTGATTTCTTATGTGTCTGACACTTGAATCATGAGGGTATTTTATAAAAAAATACATTATTCCATGAGTCGATATCACTCAATTAAATATATTAAAGATTGTGACCTTTAATATAAGGGTTGTCCTCTACCATTTCTATATTGATAAATTACTTGCATAACACTCTGGTTATTGAGCAAACTCAAGGTAGAGATATTATGTATAGTACTATTAACATATTGACTGGATGAGGTATTAATTATATGTATTTGTTGATCAAACTCAAGGAACATATACCATACTTAGGCCGTCATGAAATGGTAGGTGAGTGTGAATAATTAATTTTGCTTTGTTAAGCAAACTCAAGGTCGAAATGAGATTAGGATAAGGAACCACGGGTTAGGAGTTGTATATGATACAACTGATAAGGAGTTATCCATCGTTTGTGGAGTTACGACTTGTTGAGCAAACTCAGGGTAAGAATCTCAAGATAGACAGGTCCTAACACTCACTAGTGAAGTTGAAAGACTTCTATATTTCATCTTAGGGTTTGTAGAAATATAAAAGACTAGTGGGAGCCTTATTAGGAAAATGAAATGGTAACATTTAACCTTTCTAATATTGTAAAAAAATCTTCTATATAAAGTTATAATAACCTACATTGATAAATTTATGCAATTAGTATAATTATCAATCAATATATACAAAGGCACTAAATTGATGATTGACAAATAGAAATATAAAGTATAGTTACTAGTAAATATTATTTGCATTGATGATTGGCAAATTGATGATTAATAATTAATAGTTAAGAAACCACTAAAAATGTGGTCTCGTAGCGGCCAGGGTTTCCTCTTCTGCCTTCGTCTTTTCATTTTCATTCTTCCCCTACGTCCTTGTATAGACCCGCTTCTTTATCCCCTCACCAAATCGACTCTCGCCCTAATTTCCTCCTCTGTTGTTTTTTATTCTTATTGTGATATTTGCTAGTGTCAAACCTTTGCTTTTGACCTATTCTCTTCAGATCTAGTGCTTCCTCGTCCCTACTGCCTCGTTTAAGGTTTAGATCTTGTTTGTTGAAGCCTTTTACCATGCTTTTCTGGCTTGCTGGCACCATCTCAGGGCTAGATCTCCAATAAGAGCTGGAACAATCACTGGTGGTTATCTTATTCTGCCTTGCCTCCCTAAACTAGCTTTTCAGTAGGACCGGAATGTTTTGAGGCTGGTCTTGCTTCCTGTCTTCATCTCTGCCCTGAAATAGTTAAGTTTAATTGCCTTAATGTAGTCCTTGCCTAAATGTGTAGTTTTGCAGGTAGAAATCGAGTTAACGTTTTTGGTTTGGTTATTGTCTTCGAAGTGGTCGTCTATCTTTGTTTCTTACTCTAGTTGTGGTGTGGATCGAGGTCTTCTTATAGAGTTTGGATTGATATTGTGTTTCATAGCCTGAGCAATGTTGAACTCTCCTACCATTTTTAATGCCTTTTCTTCAACTAGCACCATGGAGATTGCATTAAACAGATGCATTGTCTAGTTGAAGATAAATTTTGTTTTGATGTTGGTGGAAGCTCGATCATTTTGGTGATTTCTAGTTGCTTTTAGCTTTTGTAGTCATGAAATTATTGCATCTTTGGTCATGGTTTCAGCTCTTGTTATGATGAAATTAAGTAGTTATTCTACTTTTCTATCAAGCCTACTTTGGATTTAGCTCGTGTGTAAACTATGTAGTTGTGTAACGTAAGGTATCTTCCATAGTGTAAGCTTGTTTGTAAGTTGTGCATATAAGTGTGTGGGGGATTGTAAGTTTTTTGGCATTTCTTCCAAACACCCATATTAATTGATATTAAATAGTGGACGATGTACATTAAAACCCGGCTAGCCTTGCAAAACAAAAATACGTATTATTTGTGTAACATCCCCTATCGGAAGCCCGAAGTTAAGCGCTACAGATGCTGCAGTCATCCATAGTATTAACTTCTGGTGACCAAATACGGTAATGTTAATGGTATCCATAATATCAGAAGCACATGAATATGAAACACAATCATAGATTTCACAAAAACAACTTTTCTGATTACATTTCGGAAAACATGTTTCATATTCCATTACATAATCCCATAATCGTTTTCCAGGTTCAGATCAAATATAATTATTACAAAATACGCCAAGAGCGACATATGAAGATGCCCCCTTAGATGACCAGAAACCTATATAGACATAACTATCTTAAATACAACACAGGGGAATCAAACAAAATAAAACAGCAACTCCTAAATAGTTATCCGTCAACCACATGCTCGTCTACGGAAGCTTTATTCACCAACCTACTAAAAACCTGTAAGCCTCAACCCTCAGTCTACTCAAATCAATTTTGAGCACCCGAGAGTTTAAGGGGAAAAACATAAACTTCGAGTCAGACATAAAGCTTGGTGTGCATAATACTATATATCTCGGTTATTTGATATTAAGCGAGACCACGCCGCTTAGTGAAACGGGTTTCCCCTCACTAATATCCTTTTAAAACATATCCTTTGCAAATCATTTCCTGCAACCAAAACTGGTTAAAAACTGTAAAGCAATATCATGTAAACTTACATGCTAGGTAACAAATGAACTATATGTCTGAACACTATAGTTTTGTTTGGCTAACTACTAACCTTTGGCTGACTCGGGCCTACCAGAAGGTATAAATAAAATAATATAACACTTGTTAGATACTCCTTTTCAGGACGGTCTGTTCCTAACTTATCTATTAGATACTTCTCTTCTGGACGGTCTGTCCCTGACTTATCTTCTCCCAGGGTCACCTAATCCTAATGGTTTTGCGGGGCTCGCCAATAACCTATCTGTATACAAATATATATTCCCTTCTGTGTGTAATCATCATTTCAGTATTACTTGTGACAAAGCCCTACACAGTGGAATTTTGGACTAAATTAGCTGGGTCTAATAGCTAATGTATAGGGCGCGACCCTATACTAGCCCCATCTGGTATTCTAATATCTGAGCCATTTTACTTAGGGTAATCTACCCAAAATTTTCCTTGAAACCTTTTCATCTCAAATTGATTTAAAACCTTTAAACCAAACTCAAATAAGGAAAATACATATACTCCATGCTTCACTAAATATTACCTTGCCATGTTATATATACTTTACTCAAATCCATTGAAAGTACCCCTTTTGAAACCTAATAAAACCCTTCTTTATAACCTAGACCGAAAGGGAATATTTTAAAACCATTCAATCTTTCTTTTGAAAACACTTGAAAAACCTTTCCTTTGAAAGCAATAAAACCTTGGACATTCTATCTTTAAACATTTAAACTTTGCCTTTCGAAAACATAGGAAAACATTTCCTTTCAAACCTTTCAAAACCATTGGGGAACCACCCCTTCAAAACCTTTCTTTAAAACCTTTCGAAAGCATCAAAACCTTTGTAAGAAACAAACCTTTCGAAAGCATTTGGGTTCAATCTAAATCATGTGGAAACACCCTTCGAAACCATTAAAACAATCTTCTTCGAAACCATTTGGGTTCTACCTTCAACAGAGCAAAAGGTTCATAAAACCTTTAAGTCGAAAGCACTCCTTTCGAAAGCATTCCTAAGTAAAGAAGTGATGGCATCGAAACCAATCTTCCGAAAGCATTGGAGAAGCTGCTAAGTTTTAAAAGCAAAGTATACCATCCGAAACCATTGACTTCGAAAGGTAGAAAAGCGGCATCTAGGGTTTTCGCCCCCATTTGAAAGCATTTGCTTAAAACAAAAGGCGCAACCCATTCGAAACCATTCCTTAAAACATTTGACTCAACCGAAAACCAACCAAGCCGAAAGCACTTCATTCAAAAGCAAAGCAGGCACATTTTTAATTTAAAACAAAGTCATACTTCGAACCTATCGGAACCTATGGTCTCGACCCAGTACCTTTCGCCTTAGTCCAATTCACTCTTTACCAAGTTATTGATACTACGTGCATTGGTTTTGATGGCAATTGAGGCGGTAGTACTTAGTTGGAACCCATGTGCCGAAAGTGTAGAAACATGCTAAAAACATGTAAAACTGATTTTTACTTTAAAAAGAATTTCTTTTCAACTAACCTACCTTGTTTGTCAAAATATTATTGGTTGCTGATTTTCTTTTCTAAAAGTGCTCCCAATGTTTCAGAAATAAACACTTTAATTTATTTAATACCCCTTCTCCTTTTATAAATATATAAAACATTTAAGTCCCATAACTTAAATAATTTTATATATCTATTAAAACACTTAGGAAAATTCTACAAAAATTATAGAAAATCATTTTCAATATGTTTTCCAACATATATTAATTTCAGACTCAAAACATATATTATTTAACCGTAAATAATTTTAAACCCAATTAATCATTTTCTTTACTAGAAAATTAATATAAAATTTCACATTAATTCAGAAAACTATGAAAATTGAAACCCATCTCTAAAATATAATTTTTGATCTAAATCTAAAATCGCAAGGCATTTGGATGTCATTTAATAGGGTTTTCACATCAAAACATATTATAAAATCTATATGAATAAGCATAAATCATCAATAAGCATATATAAACCTTTAATCATTCAAAAACATAGCATAACCTGGCAAGATAAATCGGGTTTAACCTTAAAGCCGAAAATCATTAGAAAATAAGAGATGTAGTCATTATTAACCTTAGCTTTGAGATTATGGAGTTTGAGATTTGAATGGATTAAGTTGATTAATCTTCTTCTTTTAGCTCCTTCTTCCTCTTGTTCTTGCTAATGGTGGACGGCCTCTATTTGTTTTTAATTTTGCAAATGAACGTGTAAAATATACACGGCTAAGGGTTTAGGGTGTTAGATAGATCTCTTTCTTATTTTACCCCTACTCTATTTCATTTTAACTCTTCTTTAGTTTATTGGTTACATGGCATGGCTACCCCTTATTAAAATCAAATCTTAATCCCCTAATCGTCACATTGTTTTATTTAATTTAGCTAATTATATGTTCTAAATAATGTTACTAAAAATATGGGGTGTTACAATTTGCATGTCATTGTTCCAATACCCATGCAAGCGCCAAATTTCGCAATTACTAAATGCATTTAAAATTGGTCATTTACATGTTTATTTGTCCAAGACTATGTATTGTCTTTTATGACTTCCAAAATCATGAAATAGTACTTAAATATGGATGTTTGATCTCTATTCGTTCACATACAAATGTTATATGGTGACGGTCGCAATTTGTAATATACGAAACCTTGATGAAATTTGTTCAGTCGAAATAAAAAATAGACCATAGTGTTAGATCATGCATTCAATACGATTGATTACAATCATGATCTTCTTGTCCTAAATGTAACATTAGACCAAAAAGCTAAGATAGATATAAGAATTCGATCATTAAAATGTCATTTTGATCAGTTTACGTAAAGTGCAACATATTTGATTTCCTTAAATGTTAAGGATGATCAAATGCACTTTTATAAAGAGTTCTTTACGATATTATATTAAGAGTTTCTTTTGAATGGTTCAACCTTTTAGAAAGGAAAGTGAATGTACAAGATTATATGTAACTTAAGGCATAGTTGGGATGAAGAGAGTGAATAGTCACTTCTAATTCATAAAGAGACATTGGAATTGAGAATTGTAAAATAATAATTGACAATTAACATTGGAATCGGAAATATGATTTTTCATCCCAAAATGTATTTTCGCATAGAAAATTGTTTTCTATGATATTTATTTCTCTAAGTTTAAGATATTTGATCCAAAAATTCTCAACTGTATACCACTTACAGTAAATGAAATAATTAGCCTATATTAAGTGGTTGAATAGAGCTTTGTATTTTATATGCTATTATAGTAATGGCGGAAATAGTGAGGCCATGCCATATAACACTTATAGGTCGCATCAAATTACAAAAATTATTTCGTAAAATGTACCAAATATTATTTGTGAAATAATAACTATTTTTTTGTATTAACTGGAAAATATAAAGTTTTATTTCAATATGAATATTATGAATATTCATTATAAAACAAAAGTATAGTACTTGTATATGTGATGCATTGGAAAATACAGAAGTATTTAAATTTATTTGCAATTATTTTGGAATTATGAACTAAGACGTAATTTTAAGAAATAATTTTGATTATATGATTATGAATCATATAGTACTAGTAAATTATATCTCAAACAATAAAGGGCAAAGCACTCATTCAGTAAGAGCATGATAAGAGTTGATGAACTCTTTGGATTAATACATATAGATGTATGCAATCGCAAATCTATTAATACCAAAACAATTCCATGAACTTAGTTATATTAATCGATGAGTTATCACCGACATGGACATGTGTATTTGATACACAAGTGCATCTGTGATACGTTTATAGAGTATAAAGCAAAAGTAAATAACATAACATGCAATAGAAAACAAAATTGATTTGATTTGATCGAATAGGTGAGTATATTGGAAAGAGTTCCGAACGTACCTATAATGAATAAAGATTTAATCTCAAAAGTCACTTCTCCCTATGATACATAATGATGTATCGATAAGCAGTAATTGAAATTAGTTGAACTAAGTATGATTAATAGTGAATGAAGTTGAGTTAACTTCTTTCTATAAAGTGGTGTACTTAACAGTAGTACACGAGGTTAAAATTAATTTCATCTAAAAATAGTTTAAAAAATCATACAAGATAAGGATTTATAAGAAACCCCAACATATCCTAGGCTAAGGAGTTGGCAGGTTGTGTGAGTTGAAAGACTACATGTAATAATAATTGTTCGTGAGGGATCTTATATGAATCTCCCTAAAAGGAGGTTGGGAACAACTGTCAGTGGATGACCATTTATGTTTTGAACGTAAGTACTGTAAACTAAAACCAAATCAGTTTTATAAGGCAATTCATAAAATGTTTATGAATATCCATTTAGTTGCACTAAGAAACAATTGTTATTTCAAGAAATACAAACTTCATAGCGAAGGAATTTCTTTTAGAAATTATTAGTAGTAAAATGGATTTGCATATGATTTATGAATGAAACTGATTACATAGGATGAAATGAAATTAACCAAACCTAAATGAACACAACGCGTTAGAATGTCTAATAAGTATTCTTGCATATTGAAGAGAAACTATGAGTTTCTTATCAATGTCGAGAATAGATAATCCTCAGTTGTCAATTAAACTATTAAAAGTATTGACTCTGCAATATGGTACGATACACAAATCTGAAGGGATTCGAAGTGCGTTACCAAAATATGATTTGGTAGTTGTACCTAAAGGGATATAATCCATCGACCACATATGTGTCTTCAAGAGAAAGACTGGTGCAGTTGGAATATAGCGAGCAACATTGGTAATAATAAAGTCATAAATTTCAATTATTGAAATTAGCATAACAAATTCACCAACCAATGTGCTTGATTTAATTCGGCTTTTACTCACAAAATTATCGCCTAACGCGACTTTGTGTTTGGTACATAAGTGTTGAAATAGAAAATGCTAAATAATGATTTAGAATAGACTTTTGCACATAATAACTAAAGTGTCTCGAAGCCTTGAGAGCAATATTGAGTTTGTGGGTTTTTCGGATATGATCCAAGAAATGATACGAAAGTATCAATCTATAAGCACCAAAATTGAATAAGTATTTTGATAGAAATATCGAATAGTTTGATTTTCAATCAAAATGAAGAGGAAGCACGTTCCCATAAGGAAAACCATTAAAAGGTACATAGATATTTCTAAATCTATGTGCAAACAACATACTATTGATTATTATCGGTGTACATTGTTAAAATTAGTAATAATTTGGTTGTTTAATACTCAATATTGGATTTGTAAATTTTACATTTTATATTAAGTATAAAGAAAGTTGGAAATTCCCCAAACGGTATGCAAAGACACCATATTAAAATGTTTAATAAGGAACATTTAAGATGGATTCCTTATGCTTTAGCAATAGGAATTATCATATATGTTATATAGCATAATTTGCTTACATAATTAATACATGAAGCAAACATCAAATCTAAATTAAGATCACTAAATGGTAGTTTAGAGAGTTCTCGAGTATTTATGAAATACTAGAGAATTGTTTATAAAAACATTGAACCCCATATGAAGGAGTATTCAGACTCAAACTTTATAAGTGATATTGAGTATAACGTGTCAATATTAAATTCATGTTAAAACTTAAGTTAAGAAGCTTTAATTTGGAAATGTTCCAAATGACACATTGTGATTGATTTAATGAAAAAGCTAAGTACATCATATTGAATAGCGCCACAATAAAAACAATGTATAAAAATAAATGCACGAATTTATAACTACGCTATGGGTGATTCCAAGTATTAAGATACTAATCATTGTTATATGATAACAATGTAATAATAAGAGCTCATTAGAAGTCAGAAACATACCCTGAATAGCTCCACATGATAAAGGTAGTTTATTAGCATCAATGAGAGTTGATTAATATAGTAGATAATTAAAAAAACATAGCAAATACATTCACGAAGGATCTAACTCGATCAATTCTCATCAAACTGATCGAAGGGAAGGGATTGAGATTTCCTAATTGGCCCAAGTGCAAGTGGGAGATTGATAGAGTTAGGGGTATGTCCTAGGGGTAATAATGTAATTGTTACATATATCTAACTCAATAACCAATCTTGTTTGAAATAAAAGGTGTTTTCTTTCTATTATATATTTGATATAATGTGTTATATATTAATTAATTAATTTAATTGAAAGTACATTTAATAGAAAATCTATAAATTTTATGTTTTGTGATAGTAGTTACAATACGTTGTAACTATGAGTGATTTATCACAATAAAATAAATATAACGTTTTAAATATTCCTAGTCAAGATGTATCGAGACTGGATATCGATACATCCTTGAGACTAGAGTATGTAATGCTCTCTAAATGTTGGGTAGTGTATTACTCATGGCTGCTAGGAGCACCAAGGAGTTATGTACTGATAGTTATTGGATAACTATGTAATGACCCACTCGATAGTTTTCAGTTGGTTAATCTAACTAAGTTCAAACAGAAAATATCAATGTGACAAAATTACAAGGTTCTCTTGACTTGAATACTGTTAATCTTCAATGTAGAAGCTCCACTTTGATTATAGTTAAATTGTGGCACGGAGTCCATTGAAGGACTATAGTTAGGTCGAGTGGAAGCATTGGAAGTGAAACACTATTCAAGAGAGGATTCGTCTCCTCGGTTATATGAGGTTAATATCATGGTCAATTGAAGTCAACTCAAAATAAAAGTCTCTAGATAGAGCAATTTGGTTAGTAATAATTATTATTATTGAACCAAGGATTTAGTTTTTGGACTATAAATTGAATATGGACGATATTGGAATTTTGATACCAAATTCCATGTCCTAATGTTATGTAGATTTGACGAAGAGAATTGGTGTAATTAATTATCACTGCCATGTAACGCTTAATAAAGTAAAATTGGATTTTACCAAAACCAAGTAAGCGATAATTTAGGCCATAATATCATACTACCTGCTAAGTGACGTGTGAACGTTAAAATTCGAATTTTTTGGTACTAGGCACTGACCAAATTTACACTTACGAGTCACACCACTGAAATGCTGAACGCTCTTGTTACCACCCGATTTAATTAAATTATAATTGTTATAAATTAATTAATAGTTATGAAACATTAATTATAAAATTTTATTTGATATGTGTTAATCAATATTAAATACTGTGTATATAATAGTTATAAATACACTGATCGATATATAACATTGATACGCATTTGAATTGGATTTAAATGCGTTAATTATTGATCGAGCTTGACGCGATTTTGAGGCCCATATGGGGGCTTGTTATAGCCAGCCATGTATAGCCTTAAGAGGCCGGCCATAGGATGGCTATTGTGTGGTTAGTTTTTGAATTAAAGACAGGGGAGTGGACAAGAGAAAAATGAGGATCCAGATTCTTATTTTACTTCTTGGAATCTCCTTTATTCAAGGCTCTCTAACTCTCACATTTTGAGTTGAATTTTTATTCTCCTCCACTTATAACAAGTCCAGCCATTAACCCCTCTTCTCTTCTCAAAATTTTCAAGCTCAAAACACTTATTCAAATTCAATTCAAGCATCGATGGTATGTAGCTGCATTCAAGGTAGTAGCATCTTTTGGATTTATGTGATCAAAGGAGTGATTAGATTCAATGTTTCTAGGTGTATCAATTAGGCTTTGGTGCACGGTAATATTCCATTTAATATTATATATTAATGTATATGATGTTTATTTTGTATATGTTTATTTTGTAATATATGTGATTAAATGGCTATTAAATATTTCACGAATCTGTATAACATTGTGTTGTCTTCATGTGATGGAAAATATATGTATGTGTGTGTGTATGTATACATATACATACATACATACATATATTATATGTTCAAAATAAAAAAATAATTTATATATATATATATCATGTTTAATGCTTACGGCTAGAAAGGAATTAAAAAATTATTTAATTATTTAATTTATGAATATATACATAATGCTAAATTACTTTAGTTCAAATATGTATTTCTATGCAAATGATGTAACTTAAAATATGCAATATATTTTATTAATATTCTTTTATACAATTTATGTTTCAAAAACCAAATTTATTTTTATTTATTTAATACATACATATATTGTTATCCCACCTTTTGGCAAGGCCGTGACACCAAGGAATTGACTAGTAACCAATGACGGTTCGTCTTAGAGATCGGTTATACACAGGCTCCCTATGGATATCGACGAATTTTGTTCGAGTCCAGATTGAGCTAAAATTGATATGACATGACAAGCGAAGCTATGAGAGGCAACGTTCCGAATTTCAAGTCAATCCGAGTTCGTATGCTCAAGTTACGATCGATACAAAATGAAGGGAATAACACAGTTTTCGTATCCATAGTTAAGGCTCTATTCGAATCCATCACTTTCGTATCGATCAGAACGGCAGGGACCTCGCATTCGTCCAAGAGCCTCAATTCAAATCGATCGAGTTCGACTCCATCGGTGAAGCCACTGTTCGAATCGATCGTACAATAACCACTTCGTGTCCATCACAGAGCCTTTGTTCGAATCCATCAGGACGCGCCACTTCGTGTCCATCACAGAGCCTTTGTTCGAATCCATCAGGACGTGCCACTTCATGTCCATCACAGAGCCTTTGTTCGAATCCATCTAGGTGGAGCGCCTTTATCGATACGAACTAAGCCACACAATCGATGCGAACAGAGCATAACAATTGATGCGAACTGAGGAGCCTCCATCGATGCGAACTGCGCATCTTTTATCGATACGAACAAGGCAATACCATCGATACGAAAAGGGGCGAAAGTCCTAGAATGACTCGATCAACTCGGCATCAAAGGCGGAGTGATCCAGAGATTCAAGCGCCATGTCATCAAGTCGAATAGGATCGAGTCGAAATGAGGGAGTCGAACGAAACAGCCAATCAAAGATCCTAATTTGTATCGATCATATCTCCTAATCTACAAGTCCAAATGCTATGAAATTTTCACAGAAGCTTACATGCATGCTGAAGAATGTCCATGCCAAATTTTGACTCCGTTGGATGAAATCTTGATCGATACGAAATCCATTCGTATCGATCACAGATCGGGCCGAAACTTCACAGGCTTGGGCACACGGGCTTGGGCACACGGGCCTAGTCATGTGCCAGAGGGGATCTCCCGAGATCTGAGCGAAATATCAGCCTCCAACACCTATAAATAGAGCCCTAGGGCATACATAAAAAGGATCTTCTTTTTCCTTGAATTCTCTAACGCCCAGACTCTGCCGGATCCAGATCTAAACTCCATTGCTGCTGCTACCAACGAATTTCACTCTGAATGACTTGTAGGCGGCATAACGACTTCAGTAACTTGCACTGCAGCCGGAGACATCTGCGGCTGATCAGGATTGTAGGCAGGAACAGCTTGGGGATCGACCGTAGATGAGGATTCGGGCTGGGTTGACGCTGGAACTTCAAGACTCGCCTCATGATGGTCAACCCCTGAACTCTCTCCTACTTCGAGGTGCTGGGCGCCGGGTCTTTCCTTTTCATGCAGAATCATTGACTCATGAAGAATCTTGCTTTCATCCTCAGTCAGAATGCGATTCTCGAGTTCAAACTCATCCACAGACTCACCCAGATGCGCATCCTTCTCTTCTTCAACTAATCAGCCCCAGTCGTTGTATAGATGCACCGGATAATCATCGAGCTAGGCTAGACCCATGTGCCTCAGCACGTTAGCGTTGTAAACAACGAGAAGGTCTTCGATATCAGCCTCTAGCCTGGACTCGGCCGACTTCCCTTTCTCCTCGACCTCAGTCTCCACCTTGCAGACTTTAGCCACAGCCACATCCCGTTCACCCCTAAGCAGAACAGCCTGCTCACATGCCTCCTGAGCTGCGTTATTCGCATCATCCTTTTCCTTGGCCATGTCGGAGAATTTAGCCTTAAGCTCGTTGAGTTCCTTGACCGCCGCATCCCATTCGGCGGTAATAGTAGTATTCCGATGGCCCATCTCCTCCACCAAGGCAACATGTGTCTGCCTCAACCTCTCCATGGCCACATTCGCTTCGTCAGCTTTTTTGGTGGCCTCAATTTCAGATTTCCGAGAAGACTCGGCCTCGGTAGTGAGCACTTGAATGATCCGGTCCCTTTGAGCGAGTTTGGTCTCCATTTTCTCAAGCACTTTGGCTCGCTCAAAGGCCACCTTGGAAGCTTTCTCTACGGCCTTTACCCACTCTCTGTACTGGGTGTAGATATCATGAACGTAATCATGCATCGTGTTTTTCACTCCAGATGGGATTCTCTTTAAGTGAGGTGGGAAGACATAGCCGTCGAAGTATATGTTCGGAAAATCCTTCCTCATCTGAGCCAATTTAAGGGCCCCTTCACCTGTGGGCTCAGCTGGGACCTGCTCTGTAATTATGGAGGTCGTTGTTTCAACTCTCTGGAGATGGGTCTCGGATCTAGAAGTGTGGGAAGATGGCCTGTGACGTGGAGGCTCTGGTGGATGAGGAACAAGAACGGGAGGTGGAGATGGAAGTCTAAGAGGAGGAGAGCGTGATCTAGACTGATGTCTGTATTCTCTGTCCCTGTCACGCCCATACCTATCTTGGTTAGAGTACTTGCGATCGCGGTCTCTATTTGAGTCCCTCCTGCGGGAATCATAATAGGTAGAAGACTTTTGGGCTGAGCGAAGATTCCCGAGCATTGATCCTCTTCCGGACATCATACCTAAAAATGAGAGACGAAGGAAAAGTTAGTGATTTCTTAGGTTGGACGATTTACAGTTATGAATCGTGTAGTGCAGTGAAGTGTATGTGCAACCCCCCGACCAACCGAAAATGTCGGCCGCACTCATAACAAGCGACCCGCTCAGTTCAAGAGCATTATCAAGCTCCTCCATCCCGATGTCGTGTTGAAACGACACATAATCTAGAATCGGAATATCAGCAAGCCCTTCAAAAGGATTCTCTACTTGCGGGGGAGGAGCCTCCGAAATTCTAATCCCCTGAACAGGCAAAGACATAACCACGGATTTCAATCTCGTGGATTTAGAATGCTTGTAAGCAGCTGCCTTGCCTTTTCTCCTTTCTCCTGAATCCTGGACATCGAAAGAAGGCCCAGCCTGGAGCTCGTTGTCAGTAGGCGTTCTCTCCGGATCAACTTCTTCAGCTATTACGACTCCGGGCGCCTTGCGCTTCACCCATTTCTTCGAGACCGCTCTAAGTGTCCTTTCCAACCGTATGCTCTGCCTTCGTTTAATTAGCCCGACAGTCCTCAAGTTTCTGTCGGTCAGAACCAAGTCGATATGCCTCTCTTTGCCCGGAACCACTTGGAGGATCCGAACTAGCTCTCTGAAGTATCCACCATCAGGTCGGGAGATTGCGGCTGTGAAAGAAGAGAAGTATGTCAGTTTTGAGGTCGGTTACAACTATCTCGATAATTCAAGAGAAAGGATTGTAACGCTTACGTCTATCCAACCATCGCTTAGCAAATCTAGGGGTAACCGAACGTAGAACCATTCCGTTTTAAAGTAACTTAGCCTTCCCCAGGAGCCCGTTACAATTTGGCAGTTCCTGACCGCTTCCAAGAAGGTGAAAGAAGGGCTGTCTCCACGACTCTTAATGTTAAATAGATATCTGATCTCGATCGGCTTTGGTGGTCGAAAGAGAATCTCCATAAACAGAATGAAGGTGCTGTTCAACAAAGCGTACCCGTTGGGGTGTAGCTGGGATGGAGCTATTCCAAGGAATGATAGCATATCCCTTATATATTGGTTGGAAGGAGGAAGTGTTCCCACCGTACAAGCATGACGGTTGAAAGAGGTAAAGCCCTCCGGGGGATCATGTGGCCTGTCATTTGGCCCAGGCAGTAACACGTCGTCGAGCGACAAGCCGTGCCTTAAACAAATCCGTCCCAGCATATCTTCGAAGATACCGGACGGCACAGAATCGTGTGGACGACAAATGAACCGGGCGCCTGGAAGCTTGTCTGGAGCTGGATTTATAACTTCGGCTTCAATGACCGGTATCTCAATGGTTGAAGGAATTGAACTCGGGAGTTCCTGCTGCTGAGAACTTGAGGGTTCCATGACTAACTAGCTTATGAAAAATCAATGTTAAACAGACAATAACGCTCGTGCATCCCCCAGTGTAAAGTGTGTGAGTGTGTTGTGCAGTGCAGTACTGTATAACACTTGAAAAGTTCTACGAAATTGGAGAAAGCGTGTAAACGATATGACTTCGAAATTCCGTTGGAATAACCGTCATCGCTGACCGTCACTACCATTATCTCAAGATGTTAGGGATCGATCCAAGTTAAAGTTTGTTAAAATTTGGTTAAATTATAGTTCCATCGACGAGCTTCGAAAGGCAGTCAAATATACAGTTCTACAGTCAGGTCCGGTTATGCAAAGCTGAAGCTCGTCGGAGTCAAGTATTTAGTAGTGTAAGATTTTAAATCCATCAGGGCTCAGACATAGGTCGATCACCAGAGACGCAAGTCGTGACAATCTGGAATGAAGCTGCTCATATCGATCAAGGGGGTCCATTTTCGTATCGATCAAGTTCGAATCGATACATTTCGTATCGATCGTGTTCGACTCGATACGCTTCGTATCGATCATATTCAAGTCGATACGTCTCGTATCGATCAGGGGAACAAATTCTGCATCGATCACAGGCTTCGATTTCGTATCGATCAGCGTTGGCGACTTCAAACCAACTTATAACGCCCATTTCGTATCGATTGCAAGTAATCGACTTTGAATCGATCGTCGAAGTCAATTACGTATCGATCGACACAAACTCCAGCCACTACCCATCGATACGAAGTCGTTTCCTCCCTCCACATGATATTCACTCAACTACAGATCGATACAAAGTTCCATCATCCCCAGACCGATACGAAGAGAACCCTTTCCTTGATTGATCGATGCGAACACTTATAACTCATCCACAATAATTCACTCTGAACCGATTATGGCCTTAGCATCCCTGAAGATCGATTGTGTGATTGGCGATCGATTTTGAATTCCATTGCTATAACGTGGATTGGATGTCCAACTACCTGAGTTTGATAACTGGTTTAAGGAATTGAAGGATGTGATTCGATTCGAAGGCGAAGAACAGTTTCCTTCCCTGGTCTCTGAAGCGATACGAAAGCAAAGCACAAAAGTAAGAAGTAAAATGTGAAAAGTGGCTAAGTCCACAGTATTTATATGGACTCGAAGGTAAAGGGAATAAACGATTCGCCTCCCAATGGGTTCAACCGGTTACAAGGAGTCACCACGGGATCGATTCGAACAAGCTGTTCGAATCCATGAACTCGGGTCTGTATCGATACGAAGTATTCACCAAATCCATCGATGCGAAGCCCTTCTTCGTATCGACCACTTTCGACTCCATCCCCAGTTTAGAGACATGAAGTGTGCATTTCAACTCCGTCGAACCGCGGCGTCCAAGGGTCAATATTCATCGATACGAAGGCACGTTTCGTATCCATTTTAGTGGCTTGCGCCAATTCGAAAATGAATTCCACCAAAGTTCGTAACCATCGATACGAAAGTTAATTTCGTATCCATCGAATCTTATCTCCATCGATACGAATGACCGCTTCGTATCCATCGAACCCCACATCCATCGATTCGAAATGCTCATCTCGTATCCATCGATGCAATGAAAATCGATGCAAAGACAATATTTCGACCCTTCACATCGATTCAGGAGAGGATTGTTACAAAGGAACATTCAAAAACAACCATCGAGCGTTGTTACAACGAATTTCACGTCGGTTCAGGAGAGGGTCGATACGGAATTCAATATAAGATAAACTGACAACGACTCGTGAACGTCAGCGAGAGTCATATTAACATATATGCATATATGTCGGACTAATATTCAATATTCCAGATTTACAGGAATTGGAAACTCGTTTGATAACGATTACAACAAAAAACGGCTAATCACTAGCGTACAGCAATCAGTTGCAACAATACAGGGTACAGCAGTTGACAGTCAACAGTTTACATTATCAAGAAAAACAGTCGAAGATTACAGCTTTCATCGAAAAGACGATAACTATTCAGAATGAAGATTGCAGCACTTCAAAGCACATCATGTTTCCACAAGACTTACTTTGGGTGGCAAATGTTATCCCGCCTTTTGGCAAGGCCGTGACACCAAGGAATTGACTAGTAACCAATGACGGTTCGTCTTAGAGATCGGTTATACACAGGCTCCCTATGGATATCGATGAATTTTGTCCTAGTCCGGATCGAGCTAAAATTGATATGACATGACAAGCGAAGCTATGAGAGCCAACGTTCCAAATTTCAAGTCAATCCGAGTTCATATGCTCAATTTACGATCGATACAAAATGAAGGGAACAACACAGTTTTCGTATCCATAGCTAAGCCTCTATTCGAATCCATCACTTTCGTATCGATCAGAACGGCAGCGACCTCGCATTCATCCAAGAGCCTCAATTCGAATCGATCGAGTTCGACTCCATCGGCGAAGCCACTGTTCGAATCGATCGTACAATGACCACTTCGTGTCCATCACAGAGCCTTTGTTCGAATCCATCAGGACGCGCCACTTCGTGTCCATCACAGAGCCTTTTTTCGAATCCATCAGGACGCGCCACTTCGTGTCCATCACAGAGCCTTTGTTCGAATCCATCTAGGTGGAGTGCCTTTATCGATACGAACTAAGCCACACCATCGATGCGAACAGAGCATAACAATTGATGCGAACCGAGGAGCCTCCATCGATGCGAACTGCGCATCTTTTATCGATACGAACAAGGCAATACCATCGATACGAACAGGGGAGAAAGTCCTAGAATGACTCGATCAACTCGGCATCAAAGGCGGAGTGATCCAAAGATTCAAGCGCCACGTCATCGAGTCGAATAGGATCGAGTCGAAATGAGGGAGTCGAACGAAACAGCCAACCGAAGATCCCAATTCGTATCGATCATATCTCCTAATCTACAAGTCCAAATGCTATGAAATTTTCACAGAATCTTACGTGCATGCTGAAGAATGTCCACGCCAAATTTTGACTCCGTTGGATGAAATCTTGATCGATACGAAATCCATTTGTATCGATCACGGATCGGGCCGAAACTTCACGGGCTTGGGCGCGCGGGCCTAGTCACGTGCCAGAGGGGATCTCCCGAGATCTGAGTGAAATATCAGCCTCCAACACCTATAAATAGAGCCCCAGGGCATACATAAAAAGGATCTTCTTCTTCCTTGAATTCTCTAACGCCCAGACTCTGCCGGATCCAGATCTAAACTCCATTGTTGCTGCTACCAACGAATTTCACTACTGTAAATCATAATTATTTGCTGTAACCCGCTGAATTCACTTGTAATCAGCAAAGAAACATCAATAAAGCAATCAACTTCATAGTGGACGTAGGCAACACGCCGAACCACTCTAAATTCTTGTGTTTCTGCGCATTGTTATTACTTTCATTACCTGTTTTTTGGAGTTTTTGTTAGATAATCCTCTTTTTTCCATTTAATTTCTTCATTTTATCTCTTCAAAAACTTCCGAAGAGTGTTGTGCCCAATTTTGGTACAAACACTTGCCCAATTTTAGTACAAACATATATATATATATATATATATATTATGTATGTATGTATGTATGTATGTATGTATGTATGTATGTTTGTTTGTTTGTTAAATAATTTAAAATTGAAAATTTGTATATATAGTTAATAAAAAATGTTAGTATAAAATATTTAACAAGAAATGCATATTTAAAATTATTTTCGAAAGTATAAACTTATTTTTAATTAAATTTTCAGCACGGGAATTAAAAAATAATAATATAATTGTAAATCCGAGAACAAAAAACTTTGAAACCGAAAGCATTTTGACTGATATATTTTCTAATTTAATTATTATTTTATACTATAACACATTTATATTTATATCATTATATATATATATGATATTTCAATCGTAAACATACAGATATATATATATATGTGTGTGTGTGTGTATAATTATATGTTTCGTATACATTAATAATATTATTTTAATTCTTAAGATTTTGAATTATATATAATATAATATATTTATAAAATAATTTATTAAAAATAAATTTTGTAATGATTTTGAATTTATAAATTAATTATGTAATTATGTGTGTGTGTTTAAGTATTTTAAATCAACCCTTATATTTTATAATTAATAATTTATCACACACACACATGCACACATATATCAACAACACACATGTATACAGAGGGGCTAACATGTCTGTTACGGTGTAAAGCCCAACATTTGTACGGGGGCATGTCAAACCATATACCATTATTATGTTGCACGTGCACGACACACATATGTGTACATGATACGCATATCATATAATATAATACAAACTTAATTATAAATAATACTTCACTATAAATTAAATAAAATATTGATTTTATTTAAAATAAATTTAGATGAGATCTAAATAAATTTTGACTTCATAGGCCCAATAAGATCTAAATGGAATAAATTTCTGAAATGAACATGGTTTCTCATAAAAACCCAAAAAGAACTTTTATTAGGTTATGAAAAGGTGTTCCTCCAAACTATAATTTTTTGAAGTATGATGGTGTTTAGCTAGAGTGGGTCTACCGTATTTTGGAAAAATCTACAATGGACATTAAGTGTTTGATTATGAGTTCCTTCTTGTCCTTCTAATATGAAATAACAGATTTACAAGAGGTTAATGTGAGAAGATTAAAATATTTATTTAAGTTGATCTCATAACATCTAGAAAATCTTAGAAATAATTGGATTTTTGGTGTGACATCTATGTTACATCTCTGTGGATTTTGCATATATAAGAATAAATAAAATAATTTTCCAAAAGATGAATGCGGTAACATTGGAGAAAGCATCATGTTTCTCTTGATTTATCAAACATATTGTTACTTATGATGTGAGCAGATAAACTCATAACCCTACTGCTGAACATTGGAATTTCTATAACATTGTATAATGGAAAGAGAAGATGCATCTTTTTGAACCTAATGCAATCAAGAAATTGGTGAAAAAGTGTGATCACAACGATACATGTAAGATCGAAGAGGAACTTGATAGGTCCGATTACTAAATGATTATTAACGTTTTTAGTCCTTGAATCTTAAGGAGAAATGCGACCCAAGCCTAGAATAGAGGAAAATATGGCGAATACCCATTAGCGGTCAAACCAAACCATATGATTACTCTTCCTCTTCATATTTCAATGTTTGTGTGTTGATTGCTATTTTGAATCCATAACTAGTTTTAGTGGTGCTTTTGTGCCGCACTTGATGGATTCATTTGTGACACTATTGAACATTATGTTAGTCGTTAATCCATAGCCAGTCTTGGTGGTGTTTGATGAGACGCACATGATGGATTCTGTTAACCTTTTAGAGATTAATTCTTATTAAATCCAAAACCTGTTTTGGTGGTGCTTTTGAGATGCATTTGATAGATTTACTTATTTATCAAATTAAGCCTAGTTGAATCAATAACTAGTTTTGGTGGTGCTTTAAAGACGTACTTGATGGATTCAAATATATTTTTTTCTAGTTGAGCCTTTTTGCTATTATATAAAGCCACAACAAGTTTTGGTAGTGAACATGAGACGCGCTAGATGGATTTCAGTTATTTATCTTTGAGTCTTTTTGTTCTTTCTGAATTCATAACCAACAGTAGCGGTGCTTTTGAGACGCACTTGATGGATTTTGTTGATTTATTTTACTTTGAGTCTTTTTGCTCTTTCCAAGTAGATAACCAACATTGGTAGTGCTTTTGAGATGCACTTGATGGATTTCTCTAATATATATATGAGGTTATGCCTTATCGCTCTTAAATTATTCATAGCCTGTATTGGTGGTACTTTTAAGACGCACTTGATGAATAATATTTATTTAATGAGGCCATAGCCATAAGTGGTGGTACTAGAGTGGAGCACTTGATGGACTCACCTACTTAGATGTGAAGGTGGGCCGCCTTCTATGATAGATTTGAGCTCTGTAGAGCGTTCATGAGTTTAGGTGGATGCATTGCCATTAAATGTGCATATTTATCACGGAGTTTGTATAAATTGAAAGTGTAATACGTGTTGTGAGCTATCAGTCAAAATCTTTGTCATTCTAGAGAAATTCGCTACTTAGACTAAGTTGATCAATCCAAATCTTTGTAGTTCAAGACTACTTAGATCACGTTGCAGACTCACTTCTTTATGTATCAACTTAATCGAAAGACGTTGATACTTTCATATGAAACTTTCTTCTTGATCGGGTTATTTTCATTTTTTCTATGATTTTTACTGTAGTCGGTAGAGGATTGTTGGATAACTACAACAAAAATCAAAGTTTCTTCGTTGCTTGACTTTTGGAATTCTTTATTAAATGTGAAAACGTTTGAATTTATGAAATGCTTATTTATTATGATTGATGGGCTCAAGAGAGATACAGAAAGTTATACTTTATTTTTGTTCCCTACTTTCTCTCTCCTATGAAAAAAGGAAAAAAAATATTACAAAAAAAAGTCATCTTCTTCGTATTTCTCTATCCACAATTCCTTTGAAATTAAATTATTTTTTCAAATATACTCAAAACTTCTGGGTAGTTATTTCTACGAATCACCAAATCTTTTAATTTTTAGTGCACAAGTTCGAAGGATCGTTGTGTTAGTCTTGGAGAGCAAACGTCAATTATCGATTGCAACATAGTCGTGTCGAATTTCATTTTCAATGCAGTGGTCTCATCTAAAGACACAACTTTATCACTTGATTTTTTCCATTGTTCCCATCCATCAACTCCAACGGTGTTGTACACATTAATATATGATAAATTTAAAAGTCATTTGGACTTCCTCTATGTAACGACCCGAAAATTTCAGTGGTTTTATTTATTTAATTAATTGAATTTTTGTGAAATTTTAAACGATAAAATTTTGAAATATAAATTTGATATTTGGAATGCATCTAATTAAACATAGCAACTGGTAAATTTTCGTCCGAAAATATGAAAATTTATTTCGCGCGTAAATTTACTTCAATTTAATCAGTTAAAAATTGGTGATAATAAAATGTTTTCCAAACCTGAATATTTTTACATAGAAAATTTGTAAATCATCTTCTGAGTGAGACGTCATCTTTCGTTTCATCAAATTTGGATGTCTATTACTCCGTTTACCATAATTCTGGCTGAATAGCAGCATTTTCGGTACCGATTATCGACTTTTGATAGGATGATCGTACCACCAATATTTGTATACCGTTTTGATCGTCTCGTCGTGCTGATCTCAGCGGTATATTTATTTCTTTATTTTGAGGTCCGGTACGTGACGGAAATAATAAAACGGTTCGTTGTAACGGTACCAAAAATTTCTGACTTTACTCCTTCCTTCGGTTCAAATTTCTAGCGTGCTCCTACATTAAAGCCTCTGAACAATTCAACCTATTTCTATTCCTATCCTACCATTTCTCCTCAAATAAATTAAATATATATTACTAAAAGTACAAGTTCAAATATATATGAGCTGGCTTTACATTTTCTCAGATCTAAAGATTCATCTTCCTCCAATTCCATCTTTCTCTTCTCTGTCATTTTTCCACCCTCTCTTCAAACTTCTTCCATACGTGAAGCCTCTCCACCTCCCCATCCTCTACCGCCCATCAACCCCTAAGCATGCATCACCCTCTTCCCTTAGTCGAGCACCTCCAGCAACCAACGCGGCGAGCCTCCGCCACCCTCCACCGTGAAACGCCTCCACTCGCTCTCCCCACCAGCTCCTGCCGAGCCCAAGCTCGCAACACCATCACCACCATCGATTCCACCTCCTCCACGCGACCCCAGATCTGGACGAAGTCACCCAAACACCTAACCGCTCTCCTCCCCTGGCATCTCCTCACCTTCGGCCACAGCCACACCTCCAGCTCACCTCCCCTCACGAGCACATACCAGGCATCGCGCACCCTCCAGCCACCCATGCCTCTTCCTCCCATCGCTCGAGGCCAAGACCCCACCGTACCCTCCCTGACAACAGCAGCTAACGGCAACTCCAACACACCCGAGACGCACCGCATCTTCCGTCTCCTCCTTTGCTCTGCTCCACGTGGCCAAACCACCTAGACAAACACCGCTCCTTCCACCTTGTCAGACACCACAACCGAACCATTAGCAACCCAAGCTCCTGCGAGCTAGCCGAGCACCTCGCCTTCCCGCCATTATCTGACATGCCTATCCACTTCGCCGCCAACACCGAACACTTCCCCCTCTTCAGCCGAACTCGGGTGCCATAGCAGCAGTCTCCTTCTTTGTTTAGCCTTGCCTGGCCAAGCTAATTTGCATCTTTGATCATAAGGTGTATATATATATATGTATTATATATTACTTTATATATATGTTTATATTATAAGTTTATATGTTATGTAAGCTTTGACTAACTCGTGTTGCGTATATATAAAGTATGTTTTAAAAACATAGTAAATTTATAATATATTAAGGTGTTGTAAAATATAAGTTATATATATATGTTGCGTCATTGGCATATGTGTATATATCAGGGACAGCGAATGATTTACTTCCCCTGCAGCAGTTGTATTACATATAATGTATGCCTGGATGTATTATAGCTTATATAAAGATTTGGTTACTGTTAGTTTATATGTAGTCTATAAAGTTCCTCATAGTTCTGTTATAGTTGGAATTATATAGTTTATATACATATATATTAGTTTAAGTATATAATGCAGTTAGAGATATATTTAGTTATATATTCTATGGGTTTAGTTATACATAATTATATATAGTTGTATGTACCTTTTCGTATGAGTTTGTTTAGAGTTTAAGTACAAATATATATATATATATATATATATATATATATATATATATATATATCTATACCCACGGTTAAAAGCTTAGTCCAGTTCATACTTTAACTGTTTATTTTAACATCAAATTTTACATATAAAAATTTTTGGTTAAGGAATGTTTTCAGATAATGTACACTTACAATATATATTTCATATGGTATAGGCATTGCTTCAGCATTTTTAAGTACGATACATGAAGATTTTTGATTCCATTTTTATCGGTCTGTAGATGTATAAGGTGTGCCAAGCTTTGATTTAAATATAGTATATAGGCATGGTGTCGTGTAGGTAAGATACAATCTTTTTTTTTTGTCATATACATATTCTATTGTCTGGATAAATGTATATATATATAGATATTTCACTTATCTGTTTGTATATGTATATTTGTTTCGCTGGTTCTATATAGAAGTTGCAGTTTTATATATGAGTACATATATTAAGTTATATAAGTTAGTTACTCTATGGTATATATATTTTAAGATATGTGATATAGTTTATTTTATGTTAGTAATATCTGTTGTAGTTGTTTGTATTACTATGCATATGTTATATATAGATTTTAAATTTCTCAATTACTGTTAAGTTATATATATATATTTATATATATATATATATTATAATAAATTTTTTATATTGATTTGATAATAAATATTGATATTTGGATGTTTCTCTAGGAATATATATATATATATATATTATTTTAAAATATGAGTTTAATATTTTATATAAATTTTAGGGAAGGATATATATGGGTATAATATTTATTTTGTTCCAGTTTATGTTAAGCTAAATTTGATTTGTTCCCATCGATTCCTATTTATCAGCTTTGACCGTCGAATTCGTGCCAATCTTACCTTGCTTTGGAATTCGTGCTTGGATTCGTAACTCATCTCATTTCATCGTCAAAACTCCTCTAGCCTCGAAAGGTGAGCAATCACTCACGATTAATGTTCTTATATTTATTAAATTTGATTTCAATTGAAACGTTAATTGAAATATGCTGCTGTTAGTTATTTACATTGTTATATATGTCATTTTCTGTATCTGTTCACCCGTGACATCTGACACCATTATCTGTTATTTATATTGTTGATATATGTCTGTTGCTGTTGTTATTTTTTTATCATATCTGTTATCACTCTGCAAGTTCCCTGTTAGTATAGAATCAATATGGGTTGAAATGATACATACCCGAACGATCTGTAGAATAGGAGAAAATCGTTATGGGTTGAAATGATAAACCCAAGCGATTTTCATTGAATTGAATTTGGGATTGTGGGTTGAAAAGATATATACCCGAATATATTATTTAAATCGCGGATTGAAATGATAAATATCCGTATCACTTGACCATAGGATAGAAAATTATATACAGGCACCGTTGGTCTATATATAAACGTTCTGAAAATGATTTCTATGGTTTTGAAGAGAAATATATGGTTTTGATAAATATTGATTTAAAAGATTTATTAAAGTTGATTTAATAAAGTTGATAAATAATATGTTAAGTATTTATTTAATATCTATATTTTCAAATATAGAATTTATAATGATTTGAAATTGATTGAAATTATATTTATTTAAGAATTATACTTAAATAAGTTTGATTTGAAATGTATTGAATTTGAAATTTAAAGAAGTGATTTACAACTTGAAATTTGAAAAGGTGACTTAAATGGATATTTCAAACGTATAAATATTTAAATGAGATCTTTTGTTTATTTAAATTGTAAATTGAAATTGTATTCAAATGTCTTGGAAACTTTAAGTTAATATTTCAAAACTAAATAATTGTAAAGTGAATCTGATATGTATATAAATTTATCGAATTTAGTTTTGAAATGTTGAATATTTAAAGCTTTGAAATATATTCAAATTGAAATGGCTTATTTTATGGTTTAGATACGTATTTGAAATTGATAATTTGAAATGGTTTATTTAGAAGCTGAATCGAGTTGAAACGGATGATTTGGGATTTGATTAAATTAAATTTTTGGAATTCGAGTTAATTTGAATCGACTTGTGAAATTTGAGGAAACTAATTTATTTTATAACGAAATTTTAATATCTAAACAGCTTAAAAGGAAAGTGTTATGTTTTCCAAAATACTGTGATTTCTCGACTATGATTTCGAAAGCATTAAAACTTTGGAAAGTAATATGATTTTGAAATTGGATATATTTGAAGTGAAATGATATCGTATAAAATTGGGGTTTGAAATGATAATGACATTTTGGTTTTGACGTATAAACTATTTTGAAATGACCACGGTGTTATAATAACGATTGGTTGGCAAAGAGACCGGGATCGGATATGGATATACTCTCTGTCGATACCGAAAACCACTTTGACAACCGTGTACGCGGTGGAGATTCCAGAATGAAGTAGGATGGTGACGACGTTCTTAAGGTATGTTACATGGACCCAACTCCCGTGAGTTGGCATAAGGTGGCTAAAACAGGAGCGATCTCGGACCAGTGAGGTAGCACCTCTTCTCGGACACATTTCTTCGATATTATACTCTTACTTGTGATTTGACTAGATGGCCATCCTCCGATTTGGGAATGTTGTTCGAGGTGGACGATAGTGGCTGCTATGCGCTTCATCAGTCCGTGTGCGTAATTGGTATATCTACCCTGGCATTGCCTAGTTGTGCCGTGTCACCTACCATATCGAGCTTTACTACGATTATGATTTTAAGATCCGACCGCGTTAAGGTTCTCCATCCCCTTAACGCTATTTTCCGATATGATTATACTTTACTTATTTAGACACTATTATAATAGCGAATATTACTACATAGTAAATAGTTTAACGGACCCTTAGAGGATGGTTATCCCAAACATCCTTTAAGTTACTTGTATTCCAGTTGATATTTCACTTGAGTTGGATTTATTGAATATAAGAATGTTAATCCTGACTCGAGTGTTTTGTGTTTTGCTTTACGCTCGGGTCAGACTGAGTGATACAGCATTTGAGACTCACCTTGGAGTTGGAGCTTCACTTGGAGATCCAGCTATCTATCGATCCTGCTTTCAGTTATTCAGTTGATTCCAGTGATGTATTCAGATCTTGTATTTGATTATCGTAGTGAGACATCTATTGTATTCGAGACTTCTGTTGTATCTTGTCTAACTCTGTTATATTTATATAGTAGCTTCATGAACTATTATCCTTTGGTTTCCGCTGCATTATTGTTATATTACTCTGTGTTTGTGATCTGTAATTATTTTATTTACTGTATATGATGAGTTTTGCCAAATTTTATTTACAACGCGGTATTTTGAGCAATTCAACTCCGGCATGAGTGTCTACCTATACACTTATAATGGATGCGAATGGTTGAAAATATCGGGTCGTTACAGTTGGTATCAGAGCTCTGGTTTTAGGCAAAACTCAGCATATAGAGTAAATTCAATTACAGAATCACTTTCGTTCGAGCTTGAATTCCTTCTTCTTTGACTCAGTTCCTTTGAATTTTTGGAACGTTCCCTTTGGTTCCAAAGTCCATTCGTGTCTCCCCTATTCGTGTCTTTTGATTCTGGAATATCCCATAACTCCACTTCGAATGATCTCTATAATAAATCGGCGGTCTCGCCAATCTTCGAATAATTTGTACTGGGGTGAAACTCCTTTATAATCGGTATTGATTCACCGGAGATTTCTGTATCCTCGGTTTACGATGCTGCTATCTTATGCTATACCCGAATTCTACCTCTGGTAATCGAATGTCGATTTGCTTCAGCATTCTACATCGATCTTATCTATGAAGTCACGGTTGACCCGGTTAAGGTTGCCCGCGATTTATACAACTTTATCCATCTTCCTATTTGAAATGCAATCATCTAACCTTCGTTCGAGCCGATCTATTTTTAGATTAGAATTCTCTTTGATTAGAGTCCCTCTATAATTGTATCTCTATCCTTATGTTGGAACCCAGTTCTGGAATCATCGTGTGAGGGAGTGTATTTGTAATTAATATAAAATAGTTTATGTTTATAGTGTGTTGTTTGAGTTGTTGATGTTGGTTTGGATTTTCGATCGATTTGTCTGATCAACGCTATCGATAGGATTTCCAAAACACTTGAATAGAGCAAACTGACACAATATAATTTTCAAATCTGATAAATGAAATCAATTTGTATGATTATATTATAAATATATAAGAAATATTTTCTGGAATTAAAAGTTAAATAATTTGGTTGTTGAAAATGATAATATTTGATTTTCATTTTATTGTTTTGTAAGTCATTGACTATTGCAAAATGACTATTGTTTATAAATTTATTTGGAATTGAAATGGATTTAAATTGAGAATTTAAGAATTAAATTTCTGGTGATTTCAAACTTTGTTTTAAAGTCTTAAAATGTATATTATTTAAAGTATTTTCGAATAAAATGGTTTTCAAAGAATTTTTAAATGTTTAAATCAGTGCTCTTCTCTTTGTCGCTGGAAAATAATTTCGGTGATGACGGCCGCATCATCGACATTCATTTTCGAGTTTCGAAGTGGAGAGACTATTCTGTAGCTTTGCTACGGTTTTGTTTTGAAAAAAAAAAAAACTTTTGATTTGAATTTCTTCAGTATAATTTGATTTATATATATATATAGGTATCTTATTTAAAAAAAATAAACTTTATATAAATATATTATATATATCTCTAAATTGTTTGAAGTAAATCGGAGATTTAAATTCTTAAATTTTAGATTAAAGATGATTTCAATTATAAACTAAAGTCAAAATTCTTGGATAAATAATTTAACTGGGAATAACTGAGTTGTAAAATCTTATTTGTATAATACTCAATTACATCTCAACATAACTTACCTAAAATTTTCATAAGTAAAAATGTAATCGGATAATATACAATATAAAATGACCTTTATAAATAGAATTTGAGTGGTTATAATAAATGTTATACACTTAAAATTTAGTTATAAATATCAATTGAAATAAATAGAATTATAAGTTAAGTGGATAATAAGATGAGACAAATAAATTTGTTTTGAAGGAATTAATAAACTGAAATTTGATTAAAGTATGGAAATACCTTGAATTTAAAATCAATTACTGAATATAAGTTAATTTAAATTGAAATTTATATGGTTTAAATTAATTTATATGGGTTAAATATATGTGATAGGAGATATTAAGTGGAATAAAGTTAATAATAATTTAGAATAAAAGAATTAAATTTGTTGAATAAACATGTGTATAATAAATGATTATATAAATTTGATGATTTAGAAATGGTTAACTTAGGATGACTAGATAAAAAGGATAATAAATTTAGAAACAGATAGGTTGATTTAACTTAAGTGAACTCAAATGGATTTAACCAAAATGTTGGATATTAATTAGTTTAATTTGAAATTTATATAGTTTTAAAATCAGTTGTTTATTTTGTTTTCAAAGCCAATTTTCTTTCTGGTTGGTTCTATTCTCCTCCCTCCTTCCTTTTCGGGGACGAAAAGTTTTGAGTGGGGGAGAGTGTAACGACCCGAAAATTTCAGTGGTTTTATTTATTTAATTAATTGAATTTTTGTGAAATTTTAAACGATAAAATTTTGAAATATAAATTTGATATTTGGAATGCATCTAATTAAACATAGCAACTGGTAAATTTTCGTCCGAAAATATGAAAATTTATTTCGCGCGTAAATTTACTTCAATTTAATCAGTTAAAAATTGGTGATAATAAAATGTTTTCCAAACCTGAATATTTTTACATAGAAAATTTGTAAATCATCTTCTGAGTGAGACATCATCTTTCGTTTCGTCAAATTTGGATGTCTATTACTCCGTTTACCTTAATTCTGGCTGAATAGCAGCATTTTCGGTACCGATTATCGACTTTTGATCGGATGATCGTACCACCAATATTTGTATACCGTTTTGATCGTCTCGTCGTGTTGATCTCAGCGGTATATTTATTTCTTTATTTTGAGGTTCGGTACGCGACGGAAATAATAAAACGGTTCGTTGTAACGGTACCAAAAATTTCTGACTTTACTCCTTCCTTCGGTTCAAATTTCTAGCGTGCTCCTACATTAAAGCCTTTGAACAATTCAACCTATTTCTATTCCTATCCTACCGTTTCTCCTCAAATAAATTAAATATATATTACTAAAAGTACAAGTTCAAATATATATGAGATGGCTTTACATTTTCTCAGATCTAAAGATTCATCTTCCTCCAATTCCATCTTTCTCTTCTCTGTCATTTTTCCACCCTCTTCAAACTTCTTCCATACGTGAAGCCTCTCCACCTCCCCATCCTCTACCGCCCATCAACCCCTAAGCATGCATCACCCTCTTCCCTTAGTCGAGCACCTCCAGCAACCAACGCGGCGAGCCTCCGCCACCCTCCACCGTGAAACGCCTTCACTCGCTCTCCCCACCAGCACCTGCCGAGCCCAAGCTCGCAACACCATCACCACCATCGATTCCACCTCCTCCACGCGACCCCAGATCTGGACGAAGTCACCCAAACACCTAACCGCTCTCCTCCCCTGGCATCTCCTCACCTTCGGCCACAGCCACACCTCCAGCTCACCTCCCCTCATGAGCACATACCAGGCATCGCGCACCCTCCAGCCACCCATGCCTCTTCCTCCCATCGCTCGAGGCCAAGACCCCACCGTACCCTCCCTGACAGCAGCAGCCAACGGCAACTCCAACACACCCGAGACGCACCGCATCTTCCGTCTCCTCCTTTTCTCTGCTCCACGTGGCCAAACCACCTAGACAAACACCGCTCCTTCCACCTTGTCAAACACCACAACCGAACCATTAGCAACCCAAGCTCCTGCGAGCTAGCCGAGCACCTCGCCTTCCCGCCATTATCTGACATGCCTATCCACTTCGCCGCCAACACCGAACACTTCCACCTCTTCAGCCGAACTCGGGTGCCATAGCAGCAGTCTCCTTCTTTGTTTAGCCTTGCCTGGCCAAGCTAATTAGCATCTTTGATCAAAAGGTGTATATATATATATTATATATTACTTTATATATATGTTTATATTATAAGTTTATATGTTATGTAAGCTTTGACTAACTCATGTTGCGTATATATAAAGTATGTTTTAAAAACATAGTAAATTTATAATATATTAAGGTGTTGTAAAATATAAGTTATATATATATATATGTTGCGTCATTGGCATATGTGTATATATCAGGGACAGCGAATGATTTACTTCCCCTGCAGCATTTGTATTACATATAATGTATGCCTGGATGTATTATAGCTTATATAAAGATTTGGTTACTGTTAGTTTATATGTAGTCTATAAAGTTCCTCATAGTTCTGTTATAGTTGGAATTATATAGTTTATATACATATATATTAGTTTAAGTATATAATGCAGTTAGAGATATATTTAGTTATATATTCTATGGGTTTAGTTATACATAATTATATATAGTTGTATGTACCTTTTCGTATGAGTTTGTTTAGAGTTTAAGTACAAATATATATATATATATATATATATATCTATACCCACGGTTAAAAGCTTAGTCTAGTTCATACTTTAACTGTTTATTTTAACATCAAATTTTACATATAAAAAATTTTGGTTAAGGAATGTTTTCAGATAGTGTACACTTACAATATATATTTCATATGGTATAGGCATTGCTTCAGCATTTTTAAGTACGATACATGAAGATTTTTTATTCCATTTTTATCGGTCTGTAGATGTATAAGGTGTGCCAAGCTTTGATTTAAATATACTATATAGGCATGGTGTCGTGTAGGTTAGATACAATCTATTTTTTTGTCATATACATATTCTATTGTCTGGATAAATGTATATATATATATAGATATTTCACTTATCTGTTTGTATATGTATATTTGTTTCGCTGGTTCTATATAGAAGTTGCAGTTTTATATATGAGTACATATATTAAGTTATATAAGTTAGTTACTCTATGGTATATATATTTTAAGATATGTGATATAGTTTATTTTATGTTAGTAATATCTGTTGTAGTTGTTTGTATTACTATGCATATGTTATATATAGATTTTAAATTTCTCAATTACTGTTAAGTTATATATATATATATATTTATATATATATATATTATAATAAATTGTTTATATTGATTTGATAATAAATATTGATATTTGGATGTTTCTCTAGGAATATATATATATATATATATATATATATATATATATATATATATATTATTTTAAAATATGAGTTTAATATTTTATATAAATTTTAGGGAAGGATATATATGGGTATAATATTTATTTTGTTCTAGTTTATGTTAAGCTAAATTTGATTTGTTCCCATCGATTCCTATTTATCAGCTTTGACCGTCGAATTCGTGCCAATCTTACCTTGCTTTGGAATTTGTGCTTGGATTCGTAACTCATCTCATTTCATCGTCAAAACTCCTCTAGCCTCGAAAGGTGAGCAATCACTCACGATTAATGTTCTTATATTTATTAAATTTGATTTCAATTGAAACGTTAATTGAAATATGCTGCTGTTAGTTATTTACATTGTTATATATGTCATTTTCTGTATCTGTTCACCCGTAACATCTGACACCATTATCTGTTATTTATATTGTTGATATATGTCTGTTGCTGTTGTTATTTTTTTATCATATCTGTTATCACTCTCCAAGTTCCCTGTTAGTATAGAATCACTATGGGTTGAAATGATACATACCCGAACGATCTGTAGAATAGGAGAAAATCGTTATGGGTTGAAATGATAAACCCAAGCGATTTTCATTGAATTGAATTTGGGATTGTGGGTTGAAAAGATATATACCCGAATATATTATTTAAATCGCGGATTGAAATGATAAATATCTGTATCACTTGACCATAGGATAGAAAATTATATACAGGCGCCGTTGGTCTATATATAAACGTTTTGAAAATGATTTCTATGGTTTTGAAGAGAAATATATGGTTTTGATAAATATTGATTTAAAAGATTTATTAAAGTTGATTTAATAAAGTTGATAAATAATATGTTAAGTATTTATTTAATATCTATATTTTCAAATATAGAATTTATAATGATTTGCAATTGATTGAAATTATATTTATTTAAGAATTATACTTAAATAAGTTTGATTTGAAATGTATTGAATTTGAAATTTAAAGAAGTGATTTACAACTTGAAATTTGAAAAGGTGACTTAAATGGATATTTCAAACGTATAAATATTTAAATGAGATCTTTTGTTTATTTAAATTGTAAATTGAAATTGTATTCAAATGTCTTGGAAATGTTAAGTTAATATTTCAAAACTAAATAATTGTAAAGTGAATCTGATATGTATATAAATTTATCGAATTTAGTTTTGAAATGTTGAATATTTAAAGCTTTGAAATATATTCAAATTGAAATGGCTTATTTTATGGTTTAGATACGTATTTGAAATTGATAATTTGAAATGGTTTATTTAGAAGCTGAATCGAGTTGAAACGGATGATTTGGGATTTGATTAAATTAAATTTTTGGAATTCGAGTTAATTTGAATCGACTTGTGAAATTTGAGGAAACTAATTTATTTTATAACGAAATTTTAATATCTAAACAGCTTAAAAGGAAAGTGTTATGTTTTCCAAAATACTGTGATTTCCCGTCTATGATTTCGAAAGCATTATAACTTTGGAAAGTAATATGATTTTGAAATTGGATATATTTGAAGTGAAATGATATCGTATAAAATTGGGGTTTGAAATGATAATGACATTTTGGTTTTGAAGTATAAACTATTTTGAAATGACCACGGTGTTATAATAACGATTGGTTGGCAAAGAGACCGGGATCGGATATGGATATACTCTCTGTCGATACCGAAAACCACTTTGACAACCGTGTACGCGGTGGAGATTCCAGAATGAAGTAGGATGGTGACGACGTTCTTAAGGTATGTTACATGGACCCAACTCCCGTGAGTTGGCATAAGGTGGCTAAAACAGGAGCGATCTCGGACCAGTGAGGTAGCACCTCTTCTCGGACACATTTCTTCGATATTATACACTTACTTGTGATTTGACTAGATGGCCATCCTCCGATTTGGGAATGTTGTTCGAGGTGGACGATAGTGGCTGCTATGCGCTTCATCAGTCCGTGTGCGTAATTGGTATATCTACCCTGGCATTGCCTAGTTGTGCCGTGTCACCTACCATATCGAGCTTTACTACGATTATGATTTTAAGATCCGACCGCGTTAAGGTTCTCCATCCCCTTAACGCTATTTTCCGATATGATTATACTTTACTTATTTAGACACTATTATAATAGCGAATATTACTACATAGTAAATAGTTTAACGGACCCTTAGAGGATGGTTATCCCAAACATCCTTTAAGTTACTTGTATTCCAGTTGATATTTCACTTGAGTTGGATTTATTGAATATAAGAATGTTAATCCTGACTCGAGTGTTTTGTGTTTTGCTTTACGCTCGGGTCAGACTGAGTGATACAGCATTTGAGACTCACCTTGGAGTTGGAGCTTCACTTGGAGATCCAGCTATCTATCGATCCTGCTTTCAGTTATTCAGTTGATTCCAGTGATGTATTCAGATCTTGTATTTGATTATCGTAGTGAGACATCTATTGTATTCGAGACTTCTGTTGTATCTTGTCTAACTCTGTTATATTTATATAGTAGCTTCATAAACTACTATCCTTTGGTTTCTGCTGCATTATTGTTATATTACTCTGTGTCTGTGATCTGTAATTATTTTATTTACTGTATATGATGAGTTTTGCCAAATTTTATTTACAACGCGGTATTTTGAGCAATTCAACTCCGGCATGAGTGTCTACCTATACACTTATAATGGATGCGAATGGTTGAAAATATCGGGTCGTTACACTCTACTGTTGGGCTATTTCTATACCTATGCATCCAACTTTGTGTATTTGTGCAAGCCAGTATTGAAATGATTCCAGTAGAACAGAGTTTAGGCAGGATAGTTCAATTTAAATTTCATTTCCAAATTTGGTAAAACTTACCTATGCACAGGTACATAGGATGTGCCCTCCGTACTAGTTTATAATTGAAGAGAGAAGAATCATGAACACAGAATTACAAGACAGCTATTTAGAAAATGCCAAATAAGCTTAGCATTTGGTACTGTAGATTAGATTGGTTTATTGCTGAGTTGGTTATTAACTTGTCCCTATAGTTAGTTCAAACTCCTGGAGCTTAGAGTGTCACGCGTCTATGTGATACTGGTCACTGTGCCCATATATGCATCAACATTATTTTTCACTTGTCATTTTTTTCATCAATAAAGCACTACAATACCAAGGTTGATGTGTTTGAATGTAACATGAGAATGCACTACACTAGTAAAATATTTTCACCTGGTAACATACTTCCTCTTCACAACTCTCTATCATGCAAGTCTATGACAAAGGGGTGTGTGTGCGCGTACCTACACACACAAATGAGATAAGTTTGATCCATCCACACACTTGTGTGGATTAAGTAGTCTTGTACAAGTATTCCATATATCTTACAAATTTATTATCTTGACAAGCTAACTGTAACCAGAGACTAACATATAAGTCATACAACACAAACTACATATTTCATTTCTGCATTTAGTTTATATTTTTTCATCATTCACATATCAACATATGTTGTGGGTTACTGTTATATTAGACGGTTGAAATCTTGTATGTATTTGTTCAATATATTTAGATGTTTGTTCAAATAATGATTAGTCAGTCTAGAAGAAGGGATGGGCTTTGCCATATTGCTTTTAGTGGAACTGTCTGTTCAACTTACCTCAGATTTTGAAAATACACAATTCTATATGTTGCTTTTAACTATTAAGAACGTAATAAGATTTATATTATGGGGGAAAAAAGGGGTTTGCTAGTGTTATTTCCTAATTGGCAATCCTATTTACAACTCCAATTGCTGTCTTTATAGTGGGTACCCATGCATTATTTTCTCCACAATCAAATAATGAAGGAAAAAATAAAAATCAAAAATCAATAAAGGTGGTAAACAAGCATCCACGTTATACAATCATTCATCATATGATCTCTTCCTCAAACTTCATTGGTTCAATTACCCACAACCAAAATACGAACGGAAGCCACACCACACAATAATCTAACACTATGTATATAGTTCATTTCACTACTCCAACAATATTATTACAACATCCATTCAAATAAAATTGGAGGAACTTCCGTCTCCTCCACAAACCCTAAATCCAACTCATGTCATCCTCCAAATTATTTTGCAACTACTGCCACTCTTCCAACTACAACCTCAATGGCTACTCTTGCCCACATCACAACACTATAGCCGACCTCAACGCTCCTTTAGATTTTCTCGATTCTTCCAATCCCAATACTATTTACACCACTACTACCACAGCAACCTCCACTAATAATAATAGTCACAGTACTAGCGCTCAAGGGTTGCAGGAGTTCCAATTTTTGGGAAACAATGAAGTCGACGCTCTGGCGTGGTTGTTCAACGACAACCCGCCTAAAGAGGAGGCGCGACCGGAAGAGAGGGCCTGCGGCCCTAAACGGCATGACCGACACGTGGTCGGGCCGATGGGCTTTAGCGATTATCTCGAGATGGATGGATTTCGAAATTCGTGCAATAATATGGGCGGCAGGTTGACGTTTGATGTTTGCGTGAGCGGTACGAGTTCGGCCGATTCGATGATTAGACACTCGCCTCCTGCGCCTATGGAGATTGCTTCAACCGTCGTTGGTAACATTGTGAGTTTTGTTTGTTGATCTATCGATTTAATTAGTAGGGCATCGAATATCATGAATTTTTAAATTTTGATCCTCAATTGCTCGACTGTTTTCTGATAGCCGACGATTTGAATGATGGAACGGGTTTACGTAACGAAAGGAAATTAATGAGCGTGAGATTTATAGTTGTGAAATTTCTCAGTAGATAAAAGATTCTTTTTATGGCAGATAGTGTGCCGGAATAAAGTGCAAGATAATAGTGCCAACGTTTTTAATCATTTCGCTCTTTTGCTGTCTAACATGTTGCATTACGCTTTTGGCATAAAGGTTTAGTATATTCTGTTCAATGTTCATTCTTTGTATTTTTAGAAGATGATCTTTTTGCAATATCTCATTGGCTGATTATGATAATATACGTTAAAGCACGAATAGTGATATTGAATGCAGATTGTTTATTTTATATCTCCTAAACAATATCGAAATGGATTTAGAGTATGATTTTTTTTGAAAATTATATATCCCAATTTGACTAGTGTTGCCAAAAGCATCCAACAAGTATTATTTATTTATTTTTTATAACAAAAATGATGCTTAATTTTAAGCAGAATATTCATATTAGTGTCTTGTGGAATCAAACTGAAGACCTCTAAAACACAATCTGACCAGCATATTATTCTTCTTTGTATCAATATACAAATAATACCCAATAGAGGTATGACCAGAATGATATTTACCGATATTTTGCTACTAGGTGTCCTCACTTAGTTATTAAGTATCAAGAACTTATCCAAATTTCAAAATTTCCAGCAAGTTACGTACCAATAACAACGTTTCACGTGTACTGTTTTTTTCAAAATAAAACATATCATACTTACCCAAATTTATAAAATTCAGGTAATTATAAACATGCTACCCCTTGCTCGGGTAGCAACCGTAGCATAGAGTAAAAAACAATGTTGTTGGGCACGCTAGACATAAAATATTGCCAAACTATGATACAAGTAAGATTTTCAATATTTTAATTTGACTGTTATCATGGAGGATGTCACTTCAGACAGGTTCAATTTCCATATCCTACTTCCATCCTAACTTTATCTGTACCATTCATTTTTGTACCATTTATCTGAATCATTCGTTTTTGTACCAATTCATTATTTAAAATTACGATGTAATTCAATCAACAATTAAATCGTGTGATGTAGGGTTCAGATTGAACTGGATACATGAGGACATTGAATAATTGAATATGGGAAAAGAGAAATTGAGCTGATCAAAGTTATCGATGAAACAAGAAAATTTGCATACTTAACCAATTCTTGGATTCAATTTTCACAACGTGAACTTTTGGTTTTTTTTAAAGAGATCACGGAAGCAGTGATTGTCCCTTTACAGAAAAGAATTCTTTTAAACTTTGCTCTGTTCAACCTGACATTTTCAGGAACAACCCTTTTTTATAAGTATACGTACTAGGTAGCTTTATGGTATTAAATTGCTACAAAGATACTAAATTACAAAAATAATCGAGTACTTACAAAAGTGTGTATATTATGTTGATGATCATACAAATAGAATACTGTGGACAATAGAATGAACCTCAAAACCCCATGAGTACAGTACATTTTATTAACTTACTGTAGCGTTTTGTTACAGGACAAGACACCAACAAACGATAAATGAAGCTTACATCATCTAATATGCAATTAGTAACCCAATTTCACTATGTTTACGCATCTGCATGCAAACTTCAAAACCAATTATTTAAAACCATATTTAAAGCTGATTAAAAGTTCAATAAAAAGATATTTCATTTTTACAATAGAATACATATTTGGTTTGTGATACCATGTCCTTTCTCCTCTTTTAAACATTTGCAGGCAAAATAAACACACAAGTATAGACTTGAAACTCCCCTGAAAACTTTATTTACATGTAGATGAGGACTCGTTTGTACAACGACGCATCAAGCTGCAGTTATACTAAAGAGCAAACGGGCGAGGGCACCACCTCAAACCAGCCCGACCCGAACACGGATCGAGAAGCTAAAGTACTGCGCTACAAAGAAAAGAGAAAGAAAAGAAGGTACGAAAAGCAAATTCGATACGCTTCTAGAAAAGCTTATGCTGAAATGAGGCCGAGGATTAAAGGTAGGTTTGCAAAGACACCGGAAGTCAGTAATGCTCCGGTTAACGAAGATAATAATGACAATGATAATATTGTTTCTAATTATGATCAGGAGAGGTTTGATTTTGGATGGTACCATCAGCAATCTTGATTTGGTTAGTTAATATTATTATTATTGCTATTATTATTCCTATTGTTAATTTGTTGCTATTTATATTTATGTTAATTATAGGTTATAGATAAGCTCTAGTTCTGTGATGAAAACGAATAATGCAGAGCGGATGATTTGTGATTTGTATGATGAATTATGTATATGCATTATTCTACATCGATTTGATTGGTAATATATATGTAGTGGCTTGCTATGACGCAAAGCTATGCTGCATAAATTTGCTTGTTATTTCGGGTTCATTGCTTAGATGGCTTTTGTCATGTACTGCTTCAGACTTTCAACAATCAATTAAATCACATCACAAGAACAGTTAAACAGAAATGAATGTAAAAATTGAAAGGAAACTCTATGTCAGAATCAGTAAGGAATACATATGATTTCTATTAATACATGTGATAAAAATTACAGGAGTACAGTTGTGTTCTGTAGAAAAGCCTTTCAAATACGTTGCCAAGCAAAATAAAAGTCTGATAAAAGAAGAATTCAAGAAGAATTCTAGAGAGAAAGAAAAAATGCTAGCCGTGAATGATAGAAAATATTATTAAACAATATAATTTGTTGACTTTGTATACGTTGCATTAATAAAAGTAAGAACCTTATGCCTTTGGCAAGACTATAAAGTAATTAAAATGGATGACTTAATTGGATATACTCCAAGAACACTACGCCGTCATTCAGAAGTTTGTTGACTTTTGTGAATCATATCTTCGATGAACTGCTGCTCTGTTCGGTAGCCACTGAGATGGAACAAAGTATTATTAAATTCTTTTATAAACACATGCTTATAGCATTTTCAATTTAGATTGAACGGGGACATAATGATGTCAAAACAGAGGCAATAAATTTACATTTAGAATCATGCTGTTAAATGAATCACAGTAAAAGAATCAAGGGCCTGAATCGGCATATACAGTTAAAAGAATAACGGTAGAAAAGTAAGGGAAGCAAAGAATGCGGAAGTGTGCATGCGCAAATGGGCCAGGGACCGGTATACCAGTCCCTAAGTGGCAATCCATTTGTTAGGCAAAGTAGCCATAGTCGGTCGACCGGTTACGACGAATAGAGCTCGTTTTTGAATCAATTTCAAAGGCAATTTCATCCGTTTCTTAAGGGCTTTTTGCACATTTACTTTAGATTCCACCGTGGTTGTATCCAACGACGATTTGGAGTTGATTGAAGACTCTATACGTATATCGCATCACATAGCGTTTCAAAACAAGACAAAATTAATCCAACACTTTAACGATAACATGCCCCATTAAAATTTATCAACCTCGTTGTGAACTCTTTATTTTCAATAACATTCCTCTCACATCACATGGATATTTGAACCACTATAAATCTTTGCGTCCATTTTAATTTATTTTAATTTTTGCATGTCGTTTGCCTTTGGCTGCTGATTCCTGAATAGATTTTGATTGTGCGACTTATTTGTTTTATCTTACTTATAGTCAATTTAATATAGGTTTTCGTTGTGAATTGCTTAACATATACTAACGTATCATAGACCATTTTCTCAAACAACTGGTATTGAAGTTGTAAAGTTTACTATTGGATAGAAGGTGTTTAATAGAATGAAATGACGGGTCTAGTGGATGTGAATATATGTAGGTCATTTGGATTCCAGTAATCGCGCGCTATGTTTGGGGATCCTATGTGGTATTTGGTTCGCAACTAGCAGTTGATGAGAAGTGGAATAGAGAATGATTTTGAGAAGTTACATTGGATAAAGAAAGCGGTGTTAAGGGGAATTTGTGCTCATCGTATGGTGTTTGAGACCAAAAAGTTGCATGCACATATTTCACATGTTGAGTTAGAGGAAATGAAAGAGCAAGCGTTTACTATAGTGTAACAACCCACCATATATAATACTCTAAACCAATGTTAAACAACCACGTATGATTCCAAATATCATAAGCTATGGGAAAAAACCGCCTAAGTAAATTTAAACAAAATAAGATAACATGTTATATAAATATACTATCATAGTGGAACGATAAAATGTAATACATAAAATATATATTCAGCACTCCGTATATGTTGAGTTGATGTACCCTTATGATCTGTATTTATCACTTTATCAATTATCTACTCATACACCATCTCATACACACACACTATCTTTTTTTCTCTCTTATCACAAAATACAATTATTTAAATCGAAATGAGTGGTTGAAATTAAGGGGCTACGTTAGGAGCTGAATAAAGGGGGCTGCTGATCCTATTTATATATAGGATTAGCAGCACCAAGTCATAAATACAGTTAATAATGGTACATCAACTCGATATATACGGAGTGTTGAATAAATAACCCTATACATAAATAACCAAGTCTGTCATGCATAAAACCGCAATACAAATACATAATATCGATCTCCATGCCTCTAAAAATCAAGCTATCTAGATAGCGTTTCTCCAAAGGAACTCAACTCTCAACCTACTCAAAAGAGTAATCGAAAGTTGTCCAAATGGAACGTAAAAGGAGAGAAATAGAGAGTCAGTCATAAGTCTAGCGAATGTAACTAGCCCCAAAATAGTGTACATATATAAACATACATCTTTATTAATAGTTGGAATAGAAGCGCAATCTTTTGGTATGACCATGAACTTTTCAAAATACCCTTATATATAACTTTTTGGTCCGACCATGAAATTTCAAAAATATCCTTTCTTGCAAATAAGAGGTCATGAATTCGAATCTCACCGTAAACAAATGGTAACATTTATCTTCAAATGGAAATTTTAAAATTCAAACCCTATTCGAACAACACAACACCAGAATTGCAATTTCTCAACGTTTATAAGTGTTGTAAATGAAATTGGTAACGGTTATAACTGTTACTAATAAGTGCGTGGTATTTTCTGTAACAGATTTCCTAACGTTTATAACCATTATAACCATTAGGAAAATTCATATTCCTAACGGGTATAACCGTTAGAAAATTGTTGTTTCCCGACTGTCATAACCGTTGGAACGTTAGAAATTACATTGCTTACTAACAGTTATAACCGTTAGAAATTACATTGCTTACTAACAGTTATAACCGTTGGTATTCATTCTCATTTGTAACATTTGTAAGTGTTACAAATTCAATTTTCCTGGACAAAACACTACTTGATTCAGCATCTTATACTACAATCATATATTATCAAATTTTAAATTTATAGAAACAACAAGCACAACCAAAATATCAAAACTAATAGTAACAACAAACACAACCAAATATCAAAATTAACAGCAATAACAAACACAACCAAATTTCATAACTAACATATCAATGAGTTTCAAAACAAACATCAAACATACATGAATATACTCCCTACAAAGTTCATTATATGACTTCAGGTTATACTGCTACAAAATGTATAAAAACTTACAAACGACGAATCTGACACTCCGGCCAAACTACGAAACCTCCATCAACAAACGACTTCAGGCAATAGCTTTTTTTATTGTCATTTCCAAATACTTTAGCAACGACATCTCTTTCTTCTAAACTAATTACTCCTTCATTACCATTACCACTAGCTTCTAATTTTTTTTCTTTTCTTGCGCATCTTGTACTTAAGCCTGCATATTCAATAACACTGCTCAGTTTATAAAACAAAATCGAAAAACAATATGGAAAAAAGAAACGATCCAAATTTTCATTTTAAAACTGACCAATCCAAATTCTTTTAATTTAACTGAGCCATTCGTTCAGTTTGAAACTGAGCGAACAGCTCAGTTTGAAACCGAGTTGTTTCACATGTAAGCTGATGCTTGTTCTTGCTTTTGTAACTACATTAGTGTGCATCAGTACTATAGAAAAAAGCTAGCAGCAAATGTTTAGCCAATGATGGTTTTGTTTAGTGCGATCTATCATGTTGTGATCTTAAAATAGCTTAATTCCTCTATTTTATTTTCTATGTTCAAATGGACTCAACGTTTTGATGTAAAAATCATTTATTGATACGTAGTGCGTAAATGCTAAGACGAGCTGAGCTCCAAAATAGCATATGTGAATGATTAGTGTATGCATTTTTAAATTAACTTTTTCATACATTTGTGATAAATTGCCGACCTGCAAGTTTTTTAAAAGAATTAAAATAAAAGATAGAATGGTAGTTATTTATCAAGACTTTGATTTGGAGAGAGTTCTTTTAGCAGTTATCTATAAAGACTGACTATTCATTTCAAGCATGCAGACGGTAAGTTATTTAATTTTCTTACATGTATTAAATTATTTTAAAATTATCCAAGTTGTTATTTATCATATTTGTAATTCATATAATTGAATAATTTAAAGTGAATGACTATCATTTTCTAAGTGTCATTTCCTTAGAAAAAATCGATAATACTGGACCACTTTTCTAAATTGAAAATGAAACTTCAACCAAGTACTTATATTATAAAATTGCTTAACTGAGATAGTGATGAACCTGGTTATAAAACTGATAAACTATTGTTCAATTGCTGGTCTTGAAAGTTTTGGCTTGGAAAAGTTGAAGGGAAAGCTGTGGGTAGATTGTTTTTGAAAAATATTGAATACAGGAACGAGATGTTTTATGGCACTTTTATTATGTATAAAATATTTCATTTTTCAATGTGTATGTGTTTGTTTATATTTAGTTGAAGTGATATTGTATGTAGATTTATGGTTATTGTGCAGACAAATTGTAAGAGATACAAAATAAATAGTTGAACGTAATATGTTGTTACTTTAAAGGAAACGCAAGTTAAAAGAAAAACTGTTTAACATTCAGTTTGTTTATTCACTATAAATCTTCATAAATGAAAAGATATGAACCTAAGTAAAAAGGCTATGATGTGTACATATTTTATAGAATCCTAGTGACATGCTTTATTCTATTGTCATTCGTAAAAATACATTTATTATCGCTGTTATCGCAAAACCATAATAAATATGAACCATTTGTTATCACAAAACCATTGAGAAATATGAAGTATAAGCCATTTCTTTCTTCCCTTCATTTTTTTCTTTTTTCACAACCTAAAGTTCTGATTGAGGGGAAAAAAATATTATAAACAATGAAGTATGTTGAGTGGATATCACAATAGAAAAATATTTCATTACTTCAATGAGTTTACTCCCTACGTCCGCTAAATGGATCTTAGTTGATGAGTAGGTGGCATTTTAGTGTTCATATTGGATTTAACATATTTAGTCTCTCAATCAAGCATTATTTTTAACATGTCTCTTTTACATGTAGCTTCAAGCAAATACATTGACATTTGTATTATATGATGCGAAATGCAGGTTAAGCTCGCATGAATTGAATCTCTGATACAATGTTAGATTTAAGAATAGCTTTGTTTAAGAAAAAAAATTTTGGCAAAATGTTGCTTTTAGTATTTATATAAGATTTACTGTGTTAACTTCATACATGGGATCGTTTCAATAGATGTTCTTTTTTGATTTGGGTGACACAAGCACCATTGTTTCCATTTATATTTTGCCTGTTGCCAAACGTAGATAATTAATAACTTCTAATTGGTAGCAGATGTTAACGTTACGCATTCTTGACATGACATGCTTCATTTAGCAGACATGTCAGGCTGGTTGGATGATGTAGTGAACAACATTTTCTTTGTTGACATCTAAGAAATGGTTGCGCTTCTACAGAAGAATGCATAATCCATTGGCGATTGAGTTTTATTATGACCAAATAGGTATTCAAAATCCATTTAGCTCTTTAGTTGTGATGATGAAACTTTCAAGTAGAATAAAACCATGTTGATTGTTCCACAAAAATAACATAGATGAACGTTGTAATAAAAGTAATAATGGAACGTTGTAAATAAAATACAAAATATTGTCTATAAATGATAATAATACAAAATACAACACTATTATATAGATGAACGTAAACAATATACTAAACAAAGTTTAAAAAATATATAAAAACCAGCCAAAGTCCATTCAAAGAAAGAAAGATTCAAATAATAATCACAAATACGTTTCTCTGTCGACTCATTACCATCAAAGAAAGAAACAAAAATGAAAAAAAATTCTTGAAGGTCGACAATGAGAACCAAGACGACAGAGCAATACCAATTTTTGGTTAGATTCAATCTTTGGCTAGAAGACGGCGGAGAAGAACGAAGAGACCAGGTTTTGCTTTTTTATTTTTTTGGAATTCGATTCCTTCTTCCATTTTTCTATCGTTTACCCTTCTTTTGAGTGTTTTCCCTTCCTTACAGCAATTCCGACTTCTATTTTGATTTTTTTTAATTGACAGAACCGAGACAGTATTTTGACCTAATCTCATCCCACCTCCGGCTAGAACCTAACAGAGATGACCGACATCACGTGGTTCTGACCGGCACCTGATACCATGGTACATGCACACACACACTTGTGTGTGTGTGAGATACTATTTAATGTTGTAGTGATTTATTTATTAACTAAATATAGTAAATATTATTGCTGTGACGCTTTAAATCGTCCTTTAAATTTAACACCAAACAGCACATATAAGTATTTGTGGATTTAAACACAAACACTGTGATTGTGCAATGGACTTAAAAGCTATTTTTACCAATGAAATGAATATGTACCTACGAATATTTGTGGATTCAACCACAAATACAGCAATTGTAAGCTATTTATTTTAACAGAGAAATGAATATGTACCTATGAATATTTGTGGATTTAACCACAAACACTGCAGTGGTGCAACGGACTTGAAAACTATGTTCTATTAGGGAAATGAATGTATACCTGCTTTTCAACTTCTTTGGTAACAGAAAATAAATCAAACTGGATATCCGTCTTCTGCAGAAACAACATAAATTTTTGCAGCTATTTTATATCAACCATCATCAAGAGTTCTACACCAGGATGTTGCACCTACAGACATGAGTAAAAACGATAAATAAATATTAGATTTTTCCCGAATAACAATAGTAATAATACTATGAAACATATTCTTGCCTTGACAGCAATATCCATCTTTGCAGACTTTAACCGAGCCCTGTGAACCTAAAATATGGAATAGCTAATAAAAATAAGAAACTGTTCAAATTACGCTTTTCTTAACGAAACCAGTTTGAACCTAAGGAGAACTACCTGTGCAATTGAAGCCGAGCCAACAGGATCTGCATCAAAACGTTCGAAAATGTCCTCAAATGTATTGCCTAATTCTTCCTATAATATTTTTTGAACGACTGGAAATGGTGTAGCTGGAGCTTGATCGCATAGCGTAACTAATCTTTTAACCCAAGCAGCTGGAGCTAAATCAGGTTTGCCTAGTATTTGGGAAGCCTGTCTCACAGGTTTAGACACTGCTGTCAGTAAAGAACGCTTTTTTCTTTCAATCAAAATAATGGGCAGCATTTAAGATCATCTATGCTATCAAAAAATTTCCAATAGAACAGGTATTAAGAACATATGTATTGATTGGTTCATGTCAAAATTTGCTAATGCCTAATTAAAAGAAGAAGAGGGGTAGGGGTTGTTAATCTTTGGAGTGTCTTGCAAATATATGTATAGATAGCATATTACTATAGATTAGCACCACGCATATACTATACCACTATAAACAATCTTTAAATGCATGTGAAACTTAAAAGGTTTAGTAAATTTATTGATATGGATTGATAGGTTAGCTTTTGTGGAATATAGTTTTCTAACTACTACACATTTAAAAATGATAAAAGGAGAGAAATTAGAAGCGACACCAATTATTTATTTGTTTACTAAACACAAAAACTATGTACACGCACATATATACTTATATAAATACATATCCATCTTTTGGAGCACCCATTAACAATTCTATCATATTTTTTATTTACACTATTTGAAATGCTTCAAAATTTTCTAGATATTTAATCTACATTATGAATAACTCTCTACAAGAAATGAGGATATTTTCAAATTTCTAGCCTCTTCAAAATAATAAGTTAATATTAATTGTTAAAACAGTTATTTTAGCTGTTGATTTGATATATCAAATCCATCATGTTATTTATATTCAAATGAACTAAAATTTCATATAAATGATCTCGAGTATTAAATATAACAGCAAAATTTCAGAACATTTGAAATATTGTAGCTCTAAATATAGTAGGGGTGCTGAAAGGATGCTCCAAAAAAGGGTGTCATTGAACCTTCTTCATATATGTGCGAATATCTATATACATGCAAATATGCATATGTATATGTGTGTATAACATGAGGAAATTATGTTTACACCCTACTTATTTATGTTTTATTCTCAAATTTCCCTACCTCTTAATATATTATAAAGCGGCCTCATGTTTTCATTTTTATGGGCATGATTTGAAAAATATGGTTTCCACTCCTTTTTTGGGGATCACGTACACCTTCTCCTCTCTCTTTTTGTTTGCTCATTCTTTTTTTGGATTGTTATGATTGCTTTAAGAGTATGAAAAAATTATCATAATGATTCTTATGACCTTCTTGTTTATCAACTTTTTTCATTTTTTTTATAACTAAGAATTGTATTGAGAGGAATGAATTATTGATTTTGATGATTTGAGAAGCTATTTGACTTGAAAATATGAGGATATATATAAGAGTTTTTTTGTATCGTAATAGGTTAAAAGAACCTCACTTGTTTTTCATATTGTAAACCAAACCTCTAAAGTTTACTATAATAGATCATGTACAAATTCGTCACATTTACAATATAAAATTAGTGATCTAAATCATAAACCCAAACTCAAACCCAAACCTTTCAAATTACATGTGATTACAACGACTCAAGTTGCTTGCACTTTTTAACATACAATGTAAAATGAATAAAAATATAAATGCACAATTGATAATATTTTAGACAACTAGTATGTTTATCTCGTTTATGCATCAAAGATATATTTTTTATAAATATACTCAAAGTTATTTTAGTAAAAACATATAAATTTAAATCTTACGTAAATTGTATTATAATAATGCAATGAACTGAAGCAGCGAGTAACATGTATGTTGCACTGGAAAAAATGCAGCCTAGAATAACAGCAACAAAAGTTGCACAAAAAAACAAAAATATCACAAACCCGTTAATTATGAAAACTATTTCATTTCAATTATAGAATTAATTATGAAATTCACATAAACGTGAAATTATGACATATCTGGGTAATAAACTAACCATTAAATCCATAGTAATAGTGTATTGCAAAATATTATGGAAATTTAAACTTTTCCATATATTATCTAAAATAGTTATCGGAATAAAAATATACAGTTCACTGAACTGAGTGAATTGAAAGCAAAATAATGAGTTGAGTTATCTTGTCAGAGAAAATTATGAAAAATGTACAATTTCTAGTGTGAGATATATAATATATGACATAAAATTGGGAGGACCAACTATCTTTATGAATTTTTTCCCATATTCCAAGTTCTACAATAAGAAAAAGACAAGAAAATGAGAAACCATTAAAAGAATGAACAATTAGTTTCTGATAAGCTTGTTATGTTTCATATCCATTTCTATTGCTAGTTTATTAAGTAAGCGATTTTGTGTTGTTTTAATTCATAGATAAGTGACTTTGTATGGTCTTACATCTATGCAAGAACAAGAATTTAAGGTAAATAATATAAAGTAGGGGGTATGCAATGAGGATATATAAAAATCTAAGAATTCAAACACAAATACTTTCAGAAAAAAGAAACATTAAAACTCAAATAAGGAATTATGAAACTGTATTATCATTGTTCATCAAACATGATTTAATTTTTATTGGATAAAATGTAGTCTAAATCTTCAATAATAGTCAAAAAAGAATTCATTGGTATTGGAAAAAGGTCCTAATGTGAAATTTTTCAATAAAATTCCAAAACGAATAATTTACCAATTCATGGAAATTCACTATAGTATCTTAAAACTTGTCAACAGTTTAAAACAACAGTTAAAAGCAATAGATGAATCCATTTAAATGCTTTAGAGCATTACTCTTACTTTATAAGCAAATCGAGCAAGTGTTAGATATCAGCTTCTTCAATTCAAACCGAGAAAAACTTAACGAAAATGATAATAAACTTTGATCTGACTAAGCTATATAAAAAATAGCAATCATCAATATTAGGCTCACATTTGACAGTGGGTGTTCAATTTGAAAACTGAACGGAAAAAAGCAAAATAAAACTACTTGAATCTCAAAAAGCTATCATAAACCCTAGACAAACATATATAGAGTTTATAATTCATTTGGTCTATTTGTGGAAAACATTTTGTTCAACTAGATTTCAGTAAGAAAAAAATAATACCGCATGCTCATGAAGAAAAAGTTAGAGAGCAAAAAAAAAGAAGTCATATTTCAAGAAAGGCATGGTTAAAAGCCTGAAATTTTCAAGTAAGTTTAACACATTTCCTTCACATGAGTGGCGTGGTATTCTGTAACAATTCACAGAAAAGAATGAATTGGTAACATATACTGTTGTCGCACCTCTTTCTTCGAACTAATACTCCTAGTCTCTTATTCCAGTTCAATTGTTTAACTCGGAAACAATAGGTGAATGCACAAAATACCTACTTTCGAAAATAAATTAAGGTTGAAGTAATTACCTGATTTAAATTTGAAAATTAATTTTTAGTCGATTGCCGAAATAGAACGCAGCCAAATCTTCCTTCATCTTCGTCAGGTGGTAGAAAAAAGAGCAAAGGCGGTGGAAGACGACGGTGGAGGTGGTGGTACAACAAGAGGCGATAACCCTAGAATGAACGAAAGAAGAAAAACGTGAAAGGATGAAACGTTCTACGTGAGAAATAGGATAAAGTAGTAATAGAAGATAAATTTACAATCCTATCCATGTTGCTCTTGATTATTTACCAAATTATCAGATTTAGTAATGGTTATAACCGTGATAATGGTCGTAACTGAAATAACCGTTAGAAATTTATAACGGCTATTACCATTACAAATTGAAAGCGAAAAAGTGTTACAAAATGAGTTGTTTGGTGTTGTGAAAACAATTACATTTTTTCTTTATATTTTTCATTTTATTTTTATCAAACTACATAGAACTTTCAAATTTAATAATTTAATGAAAAGCTTATATGCATGTGCGTTGCACGTGCTAAAACATCTTAATAAACTATGAGGAATGGTCTATACGGTATTATTACGAATATAACTCATCCCATTCTATTCCTACACCAATAAGTGGAAATAATAAATAATAGTGTCACTACAATTAATATAGTACATACTATAACAAGTTATGATACTAACAACATGATTAATGAGTGCAGAGATAAAACTACACTCGATGAACTGCAATGTCCAAGATCTCCTCATCTAAATCTAACCGAAATACAAAGTAAATCATGACAATACAATCATGATAATGCTACCATCTACATCCTTTATCTAACTACTAGTCTTGTACTAAACTTTAAGTATAAATATCGATAAGTGGCACATGACACGATCTCCATTTGTTACCTCTTAAAGAATACATAATATAGAGGTAATATCTATTATGAGTTAGCATCAACGATTTCTTTGGACACATGTAGGTCCTGCTTCAACACCTAACTATGTTAAAGACAATATATAATATACTCTTCATAGGCATCGCAATCTCTCTTAACCCTACTATAAGGATCATATATGTGGTTCATGTTTAACTTCTCAGCATGATGGGTAGCAATTCCCATGTTGTCTAGACAAATCTATGGACTACCGTCTAAAAACTGTGTCACAATGCTTTTGGATGGCCTAAGATAGGCCTACCGAAGCCGTATGTAACCCACTTAACACCGCGTACATACTTACACGCTAAAGAATAAACATTAGTCTTCTCACTATGTGGATTCCATAAATCTCAACTCATGCTTCTAAAAGTTCAGTGGGTATGTTCTAGGGACAATTATCTAATTTGTTACATGATCTTACTTAGAAACCAATCTTCTTCGAAATGTAGTAAGCTTCCTATTTTGTTTTCTATTACATATTGTTATATATGGTATAAATAATGACTAAAATCATTAAACATATATCAGTATGAAATCCTTAAATAAATTATTATACGATTGCAGTTACAAATGTTTTAACTATGTGTACTGGATCGTATACTTATAATATTTCGTTTTAAATGCTTCTTGGTAAAGACGTTTTGAGAAAAAAGATATCGATACATCGATTGAGATCGATATACATAATGCTTTCTAAATGTTGGATAGTGTATTGCTCATGACTACTGGGGGCACCAAGGAATTATGTAAATGTAGTTATTGGATAAATACATAATGACTCAACCGAGAGTTTCTCATTGGTTAATTATGACTAGGTCAAATGGGAAATCTCAGTGTGACGATATACGACGTTCTTATGACTCGAGAATTTTGTGGAACTTATACTCCAATTTGATTATAGTCAAATCATTGCACATCGCTCATGATACGGTTATAGTTCAATCTCGGTTGAAGCATTTGAAGTATATTCAATAAAGAATTCATCTCCTCAGCTATAAGGGGTTGGTATCACAGTCAATTCAAAATCAAAATCTCTAGCCATAGTACATCAATCAATAATAAATGTTATTATTAGACTAAGAACATTGGAGTTGAACTATATAGTTGTATATGGATATTATTAGACCATGACCAAACTCGATATGTCTAAGTGATATAGTGATGACGAAGATAATATGTATATGACATTGTTGCTTAAGGGTGTTGCTTAAAAGATTTAAGATACGATTTTACCTTGAAAATCTACAAGCGATAAATTTGGCCATAAGTCACACTATCAATTAAGGTAACGTGTGAATTTTAATATTTGAAATGTTCAATATTAATTATTGAGTAAATTTAAAATATGTGGGTCGCATAACTGAGTTTGTATAGTCACTAAAGTAAAACCCGATTTGATTAGTTTATAAATGTTATGAATTAATCAGATTAATTGTTATATTAATTACAGCAGGTGCTTATAGTAATTTTGGGAGCCTTTAGTAATTATTTAAATATATATGTAATAATTATATATGTGTTTATTTAATATATAAAACTTGTATTAATATTAAATAATGATATAATATTAAGTAAATTAACTAAAAACTGTTTTAATTATATAGGACGGGGCATAAATAGGGGGTAAGCGAAAGAGTTAGTGGTATGTCCTAGGGGTAATCATGCAATTTGTTACTTATATTTAATTCCTCTTGTTCGTACTAACATTGTTTGTTTTTATTTAATATACTTTGTTATATTTTAATATGTTTAATTAAATAATTAATTTAAAGTATATAATAAGAAAATCCTTAAATAAAATGCTAAGTGATTATAGTTGCAAATAGTCGCAATCGTGAGTAATTAATCATAAAATAAAATGACATTTTGTTTTAAATATTCTAAATCAAAATATATCGAGAAAAGATATCGATACATTAGTTAAAACGAGACTGTGTAAAGCTCTCCAAATATTGGGTTGTGTATTGCTCTTGGCTACTGAGGGCACCAAGGAGTTACATATTTATAGTTATTGGATAACTATGAAAGACTCGTCCAAGAGTTTCCTACTGGTTAATAATAACTAAGTCAAACAGGAAATATCAAGCCGATGATGTTACGTAGTTCCCTTGACTTGAGAATCTATGGAATATCAATATGAATACTCCACTTTAGTTATAGTTAAATCATGAGTGACTTTAATTGGGTATGAGTTAAAGCATTAGAAGTGAAACACCATTCAATAGAGAATTTGTCTCCATAATTGTATGATGTTAGTATCACAGTCAATTTAGTCAACTCAAGGTCAAAATCTTTGACCAAAGTAGTATGGTTAATGTAACATCTCGATCTTTCGATGCTCGAAAGTCGACATCAATACAACCACTGTATCAACTGCCGAACTATCGAATGCCGGAAAGCCGAATTGTTAGGGATGAAAAAGAAGAGGTAGAAGAAGACAGAAAGAAGAAGAAACAGAAACAATATCAGAATCTCACATTCGCAGCGGAACAATATATAATACATGAATGAATAATCTTTATAACAAAGAACTGTATCAGTTTATACAATACATCATCAGAGTTTACAATAACAACACACATCACTGGACAGTTATATAAACTTGTCCACATAACATAATACACAGCGGAATAATACTAGTATGAGTGATACGTCTCGCCATCCAGCTCGCCTCCAGATCTCCACAGCAACTTCTGAATTCTAGAATGACCTGATAACCTGACTCTAGGCTGCCCGTGTGGAAAATTATGGGCACCCAGAGTTTAGAAAGGAAACAATAAACTCCAGGTCGGTCGTGGGACTGGTGTGAGATCTTAAAAACAGTTATTTCCACAGAGAAAATAAAAGAAATTCGCAATGCTTTTGGAAAATGAAACTACCATAAGACCTCCCACCACACACACAATGCAATCGCAGACTTGGAGGAGATTTCTTCTTATGATAGTCAAATATGCTTAATACGAGAAAACTCTTTTGATATTATTACTAGTGCATAGTGTGAAAATCCTTTCGAAAATATAATATTAATCTTAGCCAGCATAGGTACCATTATATTATGCCTGCTATAGCTGCCACCTGAGGTGACAGGTTATACAAATTGCAATCGTAAAGGGCTCGTATTGTTTCTTTGGATTTCCAACAAATGGTCAGGCTAAGGAACTTCCTATGCCACATGGGTACGCCTCTAGAGGGACGTCCCAAGAACTAACTAGCTCTCTGCCAACATAAGGCCGGGTTACCTCTTACTAGGTAACTACTACACGAGTATGCCACCCCCCAGTCGTTTGTGACCTTTATCTGAGGTCCCTCGATCACAAAGCAACAATCACACAGTAAATGAGATTGGAGCAACCACACAGGTAAAATATCTGGGCTCCATACCATGATACCACCTTTTTCAAGAAGGAAATGACATACCCTAAAGGGTGCGACCCTCATAACCTTGCCGCATTTTCCTGTTTCGACCATTTCCGAGGTGTGAGGTCCGATGAGGTCTCGTCCACAAAGCTACGTTTTACACGAAAGCCATGCTTTGATCAACAAATGATCAGCAACACACAGCAACACTTAGCATGCCACACTACCAAATTGGGAGTATATCACTGATAACCTTCAACTACATAACCTCTGAGCTCGTACGTCTCAGAGAAGGGTGTTAAGCTAAGAGAATAAATTCTGCGCCACCAACAGATATGTATTTGAAAGAAATCTGCTTTATATCTTAAAGTGTAGCGTCAGACATACATCCATACAAGTCTGTTCCGGGTTCGAACAGAACCGAAGGCATTTCCAAAGAAGCCCTTGCAAATCCGGTTTTCAATTGCAATCCATAACGTCATATCATTATTTGGAATGGGTTATATGACACAAAATCCTCTCTCGGCTAAACCGAATAATGAGCGCTTGTTTTGAAAACAAATTCAAGTGCTAATTCAAAGGCAAATATTGATAGTCGATTATTTAACTATCAAACAACATTCACAATAAACAACAAGCCTTAATAATTTCCCCAAATCGTTTATACTGATAGTTGGATATTTTACTATCAAGCAATATTCATAATAATTATCCAATCTGGATAATTTTTCCAAATTATTAAATTTCAAAATATCTTTGCAAGATATATATTTTCCACACTTCATCACTTTGAAAACCAATTTCAAATCACTTTTCACTCACGGAATAAAATTCCTGATATTATTTATTTCCACTGTGAATTTAAATTTTCAAATATTCACATTCAAACACCAAATCAAATTCCAAATTGATTTCTAAATTTATTTCAACACCGAATCAAATTTCAAATTGATTCTTTCATTTATTTCAAATACCAAATCAATTTTTACAAATTGATTCCCAAGTCTATTTTCAATAGAACAGAACATTTGCGAATTGATTTCTAAGTTTATTTCCAAATACCAAATCATTTTACAAATCGATTTCCAAATTTATTTCAACACAAAATCCATTTCTAAATTTATTTCCCACTTACCAAATCATTTTCACTCAAAACACCGATCAATTTTCATATTGATTTTCCAAAGATTTATTTTCAAATACCAAATCAATTATCAAATTGATTTCAAAAAAAATTTATCACCTTTTAAATAAATCCCTTTATTCTTTCCTAATTATTTAAAATTCCATTTTCAATAAATTCTTCAACTTTTAAACAATATTATTCAAAACCCATTTATTAATATCTTTTCCAATATTTTGGAAATAATTCGATAAGATTTCAAAAATCAACTTTATGCTTTTAAATTCCTTCTTTTAAATTCACCCAATTCTTTCAAAAGAGATTTGCTTAAAATTTCCTACTTTAATTTCAAAATCCAATTTTATTTATTTTTGGTATCCAACGATACCAAAAATACATTCGGCTAAATTATAGCCTTTAACAAATTCAATCATCAATATAATCATTCACAGATTATCAATAAATCATCACACAACATATGAAACAAATTCATACAATTTGAGGAATCCTGTTAGATCCCTCCAACCTGTTTCCCTGCATCCACAGATGTTAGCACAACAATTAAATACCCATTCCACTTCGAGGTGGAATATCGCGGTATATGGGATTTATAAAATATCATCCGCTATTATGCGGCGCATAGGGTCTCATCCGCTATATAATGCGGGAATATCAATCTCCAAATACATATATAATACAAATTCCACTTCGAGGTGGAATATCGCGGTATATGGGTTTAAATATAATATTATCCGCTATTATGCGGCGAATAGGGTCTATTTCAATACAATTGATAATAATCCATGAAGTGACCCACTTTTCTTCTACTATATTTTTCTGATTTTTTTAGTTGAGTTTTTTTTAACAAGGGATCACTTCTTTTCTTGCCTCTTTCATTTCTTTTAATTAATTTCCCAATATCCAGAATTTACTAATATAAAAATATCAGTATTTTAATCAAGTCATATCATTTATATATGTGAAGATATATAAATGTTTCTTTGCCTATCAGAGTGTTAAAGTAGCAAAGAAATTTAATCACACAACATTTTTCCATAATTGAAAGGTTTTGTGTCACATAGCTATTTCTACACTTTAATCTTTTATTTGACTCAAGACTGACTAATACATGATTCAAGTGTCACTACCTTAAAATGACTCAGGATTAACTAATACATTTTCAGATATTTTCATCTTGGAATGACTCAAGATTGACTAGTACATTTTTCAAGTATTAGCACCTATTTTTCTCTTCTTCATTTTCAAGAGTATCCTATAAAGCAGATTAATTAATTTATGGATTTATAACCCATGAATTAGATCTTTGGGATTCAAAAATTCATGCATGTTGTTTTAGAATAATAAAACATATTAAAACTTGGTTTGATTCTATGGATCACTGGTTAGTCTAGCCCAGATTCAGGGTTCAAACATAGACATGCACAAAACATGCACAAACATGCATAAGCAATTCAGGTCAAGCAAAGTGCACATATCCAGGTTCATGAAGCATGTAATGATCATTTGAGTAATACAGTTGTAAACTAATCTAAAGGCCATACAGATTTTTGATATTTAGATTGGAAATAGTATTGAATATGATTTTAGAAAGGTCTTTGCATTTTTCTGGCTAAAAACATATAGAGTGTGCTGTTCTGGATTTTTATACACTTAACAAAATTACTCTACATTCTTGTTTAAGTCTATATTGTTTATCCCTATTTTCTGACTTGCTACTTCTATTTTCTATTTAAGTCAGTTCCAGATTTTATCAATTCCAGTTTCTAAATCCTTATATACTTATGGTTTTCAGGTTTTATGGTAATATAGTCCTACTCTTGTTCCAGACATACCATGGGATTTAGTTGCATTTCGAATTAGCTTGCTCTATAGTCTTGTTTGCTTCAGGAACCTGAAGACTATGGCTTCAAGCTTTTGCATGTACTTGTATCAATTACAAGACATGTACAAGCCTTACTAGTTAGACAAGACCATGTTCAACTCATCCTCTCAATACTTTGGCACATAATTATTTAGAAACAACTTAAACTTTATAACTTAAATATAACAAACATGCCAAGGGGAACACATCCACATATCAAATTAAATGGAATGTTCTCCCTTTTATAATCCTCTGGATTATTTCCAAAGTCTGTTACTTGAATAAACAACTCACAAGCACATATAATACTTAAGTTTTTTTCCTTTTACATGTTCTTTTCAAGAAAACAAAGCAAGTATCAATCCTGGAAATACACAAAACATAAGAGAGTTTGCCTAGATTATTTATTACAATCAAACTTCTACTTCTCTAAAGCATTTTAAAGCCAGCAAGTTCTTCAAACATCCATATGAGAAATCTACTCAAGCATCTTTCCCTGCAGCAACACTTTGAACTGCCTCAATGAAAATGAGACACCCCAAAGATTGCAAAGGCAACAAATAGGGTCAGAAAATATATTCGGGTGTGAGTGAAATCATAGTTTATAAATAACTTGTAATTACTAAACTCTGTGCAGAGACTCATATGTTTGATACTTATTTAGATTCATACTAAAATCTGACTATATATATATATACATATAAGCTCATACTAACATACATGCACTCAAGTATTCATTCATCAACACAATTCAGTTATATGTACATATACTCCTATGGATTGTCTCCCTTAATTCCATAGCTCAATTTCCCAATCCCCATTTACCATTTATTTGGTCTTAACTCTTGCCATTGAACACCATGTGTGCATTGCAAAGGGGCTCAATTCTGTTAACCCTTTACACAGAGGCCTACAGGACTTAAACAAGTCATGCACATACCCATCATCCACCTAATGATGAATAGATCAAGGCACTACTCCTAGATTAGCTTTATAATCTAGAGACCATTCTCATTTTCTTTCAGGAGAATTTTATTAATTCTTGAAATGCTTCCTATTCTTTTCTTCCTTTCATAAATCAGAGAGTATTAAACTCACTCAGGGATTTCAGCCAGACATACAAAGTATTCATGTAAAACACCACATCCCATTTCAAGGTTATTTTTATTCAATCATATTTTCTAAGACCTGCATAAATTTATTTCCAGAAATATTCCCATTTCTTACATAAATCTGGTGAAGTCATATAAAACCTTACATTTATTTTACTGTGAACATAGGGTAAGGTTTTTGAGAAAAACCCATAAAAACATATTAACTTGTGATTTGAACAAATCAGCACACACACACACACACACACACATATATATATATATATATATATATATATTGCATTGTTCATATCATTTTTAAAATGAACTAGACATAAGCATGAATCCCCTTATTCACACTGCCTACTTCATTCTTCATTAGTACCCTATTTCTCAGTAAAAATGTTTAACTCATTCTCATATAAAACTGGATTATAATCTACATAAGCCATTTCTACAATCAGGGTATTTTTCTTTTAAAAGCATTAATCAAAACAGATCCAAACATCAACCAAAGACTCAGCCAAAACACCAACCATGATCAACATTTATTTATTCAGAGAATAAAATTAAACCAAACATGATATGGTTTTATAAAAGTAATATGGCTGCCCTTAACTTGGGTCTTAATGCCTTAAATCTCATAAGATGATTAATCACTCACCTTCCTTCTTCTTTCCCCGAGAATGCTCTAACTTGAAAACAGTGTGAGTTTGCTCTTCTTCTTTTTTATTTTCTAAAAATATATTTCTGTTTTCAAAAATAACGGTTGCCTTTCCTTTTATTTCTAAAACATTTAACTAGGGTTTTAGTGGAGTGAAAAACCCATTTTATCCCCACACAAATAAGAGAATTTTGTAAATGTTTTTATGGCTAAATATGCCATTTTCTTTTGATTCCATTTCGAGTATTTCAGTTGCTTTTCTTCTTTTTCTGTGTACATGCCATTTGCATGTTTCACCTACACACTATTTTCATGTGACTTATCTACATTATTTATTTTCTTAAGACAAACCTGAAATGTTCACACACACACACACACACACACACACATATATATATATATATATATATATATCTTTTTATCAATTAATTCCTTGCTAATGTTTCAAACCATTTGTTTTCTCTTGATTATAAAATGTATTTATACCTATATAATACTAATCTGGTTTCATATATTTTAATCATCATAAGAGTTTATTTTATCACTCTATACTCTTCTGACTTCTTCTATACAATATATATATATGAGATATGTGAATATAAAACTTATTCATACTTAGTTATTTTATTTCTCATTATTATTTATTGAAGTTATTTTCTCCTCATTAGTATTTACTGAAAACAACTATCCTCTTCCTTATTTATTTCACTCATTCTTGATATTTATTTTTCATTTATTTTATTCTTTGAAAATTTTCCATTAACTGATTTTTATAAAATTATTTTTATCTCAATAATTTGGGTCTTCACATACTCTCCTCCTAAAAGGAATTGTGTCCCACAATTACTTTTCTCATACATTTCCATCCAAATGTATACAAAGCATAATTTCATTTCAGAAATTTCAGAAACTTATGCATTCAAAACCAATCAAACATACATAAGTAATGTTTAAGTTTATTATAATTTTAGGCATACCTTTAAGCAGAAAATAGATTAGGATATTTATCTTTCATCCTATCTTCAGTCTCCCATGTACAATCACTCTCATCTAAAATCCATTGGATTTTAACCAATTTAATTATTTTATTTCTCAATTTCTTTTCTTCTCTAGCCACAATACCCACTGGTTCCTTCTTATAAACCAGATTTTCTTGAACTTCAACTTGGGTAGGAGATTTCAGAATGGTCTCCTTATCATGCACTCATCTTCTTAATTGTGATACAAGAAATACATCATGTATATTACTCAATTCCTCTGGTAATTTCAACTTATAAGCCAAAGATCCTACTCTTTGAATAATTTCATATGGCCCTATATATCTTGGTGACAATTTCCTGCCTTACCAAACCTCAATATTTTTCTCATTAGTGAAACTTTGAGAAATACATAATTTCCCACTTCAAATTCCACTAGCCTTCTCCCTTTATCTGCATAGGCTTTTTGTCTCTCTTGTGCTGCTCTCATTCTATGCCTTACAAGTTCAATCCTTGCAGAGGTCTCTTTCACATGTTCTGGTCCAAGCAACACTCTTTCACCTGCTTCCATCCAACATGCAAGAGATACACAAGGCTTCCCATACAAAGCCTCAAATGGAGCCATACCTATAGTGGACTGATAGCTATTGTTATAAGCAAATTCAGCTAAATATAGATGATCTTCCCAGTTGCCTCCTAAATCAAGTATACATGCTCTAAGCAAATCCTCTAAAATCTTGTTAACAATCTCAGTTTGCCCATCTGTTTGTGGGTGGTAAGCTGTGCTCAAGCTTAATTCTGTCCACATAGCCTCTTGAAAGCTACCCAGAACCTCGAGGTAAACAAGGTATCTCTATCACTAATGATAGTCTTGGGGATTCCATGTAATCTCACTATCTCCTTCACAAATAATTGAGCTAATTTGTGAGCATTTCTATTTGAATTCACTGGAATGAAGTGAGCTGTTTTTGTGAGTCTATCAACCATAACCCAAATACTATCATTGCCTCTTCTTGTTCTTGGCAAACCATCCACAAAATCCATTGAAATGCTTTCCCATTTCCAGGTAGGCACTTCCAGAGGTTGTAGTAAGCCTGAAGGTCTTTGATAATCTGCCTTGACTTGTTGACATGTTAAACACTTTGCCACATATCTTGCCACTGCCCCTTTCATTCCTGGCCACCAATAGTTTCTTTTAAGATCATGGTACATTTTTGTACCACCTGGATGTATAGTGTACCTTGTCTTATGATGCTCATCCATAACCTCTTGCTTCAGTTCTTCTATATTGGGTATGCAGAGTTTCCCTTTCTTTCTTAAGTAGCCTCTATCATCAACTTCATAATTTTCTACTGACATGCCTTGTGATATCATGTCCTTCTTTTCTTTTAAATTAGTGTCTTGATTCTGCACATTTCCCATTTTATCAACCAGGGTTGATCTTAAGGAGATGAGACTTAATTTTCCATATTCAATCATGTCACTGTGTACATTGTCTGATGCACCAATTTCTTCCTTCATTTCTACTTCACTAAGGATTGTTAAATCCTTGAATTCAGTCATCATTAAGCTTGCCAATCTTGCTTGATGTCTACTCAAAGCATCTGCTACCTTGTTAGCTTTTCCAGGAGTATATAATATACCAAGATCATAGGCAGCTATAAACTCTACCCACCTATGTTGTCTCATATTCAAGTATTTTTGAGAAAACAAATACTTAAGTGATTTATGGTCTATAAACAATTCAAATTTAGTACCTAACAAGTAGTGTATCCATTGCTTCAATGCATAAACAATGGCAGCAAGCTCTAGATCATGAGTGGCATATCTGGTTTCATTTGGCTTGAGTTGCCTTGATGCATATGCTATGACTCTTCCATGTTGCATGAGTACTGCCCCTAACCCAGACCCACTAGCATCAGTATAAACCACTAATCCCTCATTTCCCTCTGGAACTTGCAAGACTGGAGCTTCCATCAATGCCTTCTTTAATGATTCAAAAGCTTGTTCACATTTTTCTGTCCACACATATGGTTGCTCTTTTCTGGTTAGCTTGGTTAATAAAATGGCTATCCTTGCAAAGTCTTTTATAAACCTTCTATAGTAGCCTGCCAATCCTAAAAATGACCTCACCTCAGTCACTGATTTGGGTCTACTCCATGATTGCTCTGCCATGACTTTGTTTGGGTCTACACAAATCCCTTGTTGAGATATAATATGTCCCAAAAATTTAACTTCATTCTGCCAAAATGTAAACTGCCAAAATGTACGCTTAGTAAATGTTGCATTTAAATCATGTGCTCTTAATCTTGACAAAACCAGATGCAAGTGCCTTGCATGCTCCTCTTCTGATTTTGAATACACCAATATATCATCAATGAAACAACTACAAATTTATCTAGAAAATCTCTGAATGTCCTATTCATTAAATCTACAAAATAGGATGGTGCATTTGTCAATCCAAAAGGCATTACTAAAAATTCATATAGCCCATATCTTGTGTTGAATGCAGTGTACTCAATACTTTCCTCCTCAACCTTCATTTGATGGAATCCAAAGGCTAAGTCTAATCTTGAAAAGATTCTTGCTCCATTTAATTGATCAAATAAATCATCAATTCTGGGGAGTGGATATTTATTCTTGATGGTAACTTTGTTTAATTCCCTGTAATCAATACACATTCTCATTGTACCATCATGTTTCTTTACAAATACCACCGGAGAACCTCAGTTTGAACTACTAGGCCTTATGAAGCCCTTCTGCTCTAATTCTTCCAGTTGTTGTTTCAATTCCACTAATTCTTTAGGACCCATTCTGGTAGGCTTCTTGATGATAGGACTTGCTCCTGGGATTAATCTTATCTGAAATTCAACTTGCCTATTTTCTGGAACTCCTATAACCTCTCCAAAGACATCTGGGTATTCTCTTAATACTTTTATGTCTTCCAGAATTAATTCTTTTTTAGTCATGCTCCTCATTTGATTAAGGCAATTTGTTTTGGCTATTTCACTCATGACTATAATATTTTTACCATTTTCTATTTTCAAAGAAATAGTAAAATTTTCCAAGTTCAAAATTGCTTTGAATTTACTCAACCAATCTACTCCTAAATAATTTCTATTCCAGGATATTTTAACACAAACAAATCAGATTTAAACATATTTCCTCCTATGTTTAATTTTACTCCCAAACATTTAATTCCTAGCATGCAAGAACTACCTAAGGGACTCTGAATAAACAAAGGTTTATCAACCAAATTGCATGTGAGAGCCAATTTATTTACTATGTCTTGTGATATTAAGGAATGTGTAGCCCCAGTGTCATATATAACTGAGATCGGATAATCTTTAATTAGGAGTATACCTTCCAATTGTCCAGAATTTCCCACTTCATTTGCTTTTGCTTTGCCTTCCAAGGCTCCTACCTTTGCTCCTTTCTTGAACTCTGGGCAATTCATTTTGATATGACCTTCTTTCCCACAATTATAGCAACTAAATGGGGTTTTCTTAGCTGCTTGACACCTATTACTCATGTGTCCTTCCTTGCCACAGTTGTAGCAAATAATTTTCTTCTTAACTTCCCCACTGGTTGCTCCTTCAACCTTCTTGTCTGAATTCTTCTTGTCATAAGGATGTGTTCTATTTTTCCCCTTCTTGTTGTTGTTATTAGCTCTCATGTTCCTGAATTTCTCCCTTGCATTATCATGTTGTTCAAAAGAAAAAGTGAGATATATGACTTGATCAAATGTTTTGTATTTGTATGGTAGCATTGCTCTACTTAAACCAGCATTAAGTCCTTGAATAAATCTTGAATTCTTTGATTCCTCATTCCCTATGAGCATGGTTCCATACTTAGACAAGCTCTTAAACTTTTGAGTGTATTCAGTCACACTCATTGATCCTTGCCTCAATCTTATGAACTCCTCAAGCAATGTTGCCTTAGCTGTTGCTTGGACAAACCTAGCCTCAAGCATATCCTTGAACTGATCCCATGTTATCTCATTTTCTGGTCTTCCTGTGATGATTACCTCCCACCAATCCAGTGCCGCTCCTTTGAGCCTTCTGGAAGCTATTTGCCTCTTCCTTTGGTCATTGATTTGCATGTCTGCAAATATCCTTTCCAAAGTTCTTAGCCATGTTTGCACACCCATGACTCCTTCAGTGCCTTCAAAATCCTTGCCTCCTAAATTTGAGAATGTTTTCAGTAGCTTAGATAACTCCTCATGAGGATTTTCTTCTCTCTGCATTGCTCCTTCCCTAAATGCCCTCACCAAATCTTGCAAATTGATAAATGGTGTTGCACTAGAGGGTCCTGCTCCAGAGTTTGGTGGTCTTCCTACCATGATTTGCTATATAATTTACATAGCTAGTTAGCCTTGTTTTTAATTTAATTGTTTCAGTAATTTATTCCTACTGAAAAAATATATATATATATATATTATTTTTTTGCTAAGTTTTTGGTAACATAGCTCTGATACCAACCGAAGTGACCCACTTTTCTTCTACTATATTTTTCTGATTTTTTTAGTTGAGTTTTTTTAACAAGGGATTACTTCTTTTCTTGCCTCTTTCATTTCTTTTAATTAATTTCCCATGATCCAGAATTTACTAATATAAAAATATCAGTATTTTAATCAAGTCATATCATTTACATATGTGAATATATATAAATGTTTCTTTGCCTATCAGAGTGTTAAAGTAGAAAAGAAATTTAATCACACAACATTTTTCCATAATTGAAAGGTTTTGTGTCACATAGCTATTTCTACACTTTAATCTTTTATTTGACTCAAGACTGACTAATACATGATTCAAGTGTCACTACCTTAAAATGACTCAGGATTAACTAATACATTTTCAGATATTTTTCTTGGAATGACTCAAGATTGACTAGTACATTTTTCAAGTATTGGCACCTATTTTTCTCTTCTTTATTTTCCAGATTATCCTATAAACCAGATTGATTAATTTATGGATTTATAACCCATGAGTTAGATCTTTGGGATTCAAAAATTCATGCATGTTGTTTGAGAATAAAAAATCATATTAAAACATGGTTTGATTCTATGGATCACTAGTTAGTCAAGCCCAGATTCAGGGTTTAAACATAGACATGCACAAAACATGCACAAACATGCACAAGCAATTTAGGTCAAGCAAAGTGCACATATCCAGGTTCATGAAGCATGTAATGATCATGTGAGTAATACAGTTGTAAACTAATCTAAAGGTCATACAAGTTTTTGATATTTAGATTGGAAATAGTATTGAATATGATTTTAGAAAGGTCTTTGCATTTTTCTGGCTAAAAACATATAGAGTGTGCTGTTCTGGATTTTTATACACTTAACAAAATTACTCTACATTCTTGTTTAAGTCTATATTGTTTATCCCTATTTTCTGACTTGCTACTTCTGTTTTCTATTTAAGTCAGTTCCAGATTTTATCAATTCCAGTTTCTAAATCCTTATATACTTATGGTTTTCAGGTTTTATGGTAATATAATCCTACTCTTGTTCTAGACATACCATGGGATTTAGTTGCATTTCGAATTAGCTTGCTCTATGGTCTTGTTTGCTTTAGGAATTTGAAGACTATGGCTTCAAGCTTTTGCATGTACTTGTATCAATTACAAGACATGTACAAGCCTTACTGGTTAGCCAAGACCATGTTCAACTCATCCTCTCAATACTTTGGCACATAATTATTCAGAAACAACTTAAACTTTATAACTGAAATATAGCAAACATGCCAAGGGGAACACATCCACATATCAAATTAGATGGCATGTTCTCCCTTTTATAATCCTCTGGATTATTTCCAGAGTCTGTTACTTGAATAAACAACTCACAAGCACATATAATACTTAAGTTTTTTTCCCTTTTACATGTTCTTTTCAAGAAAACAAAGCAAGTATCAATCCTGGAAATACACAAAACATAAGAGAGTTTGCCTAGATTATTTATTACAATCAAACTTCTACTTCTCTAAAGCATTTTAAAGCCAGCAAGTTCTTCAAACATCCATATAAGAAATCTACTCAAGCATCTTTCCCTGCAGCAACACTTTGAACTGCCTCAATGAAAATGAGACACCCCAAAGATTGCAAAGGCAACAAATAGGGTCAGAAAATATATTCGGGTGTGAGTGAAATCATAGTTTATAAATAACTTGTAATTACTAAACTCTGTGCAGAGACTCATATGTTTGATACTTATTTAGATTCATACTAAAATCTGACTATATATATATATACATATAAGCTCATACTAACATACATGCACTCAAGTATTCATTCATCAACACAATTCAGTTATATGTACATATACTCCTATGGATTGTCTCCCTTAATTCCATAGCTCAATTTCCCAATCCCCATTTACCATTTATTTGGTCTTAACTCTTGCCATTGAACACCATGTGTGCATTGCAAAGGGGCTCAATTCTGTTAACCCTTTACACAGAGGCCTACAGGACTTAAACAAGTCATGCACATACCCATCATCCACCTAATGATGAATAGATCAAGGCACTACTCCTAGATTAGCTTTATAATCTAGAGACCATTCTCATTTTCTTTCAGGAGAATTTTATTAATTCTTGAAATGCTTCCTATTCTTTTCTTCCTTTCATAAATCAGAGAGTATTAAACTCACTCAGGGATTTCAGCCAGACATACAAAGTATTCATGTAAAACACCACATCCCATTTCAAGGTTATTTTTATTCAATCATATTTTCTAAGACCTGCATAAATTTATTTCCAGAAATATTCCCATTTCTTACATAAATCTGGTGAAGTCATATAAAACCTTACATTTATTTTACTGTGAACATAGGGTAAGGTTTTTGAGAAAAACCCATAAAAACATATTAACTTGTGATTTGAACAAATCAGCACACACACACACACACACACATATATATATATATATATATATATATATTGCATTGTTCATATCATTTTTAAAATGAACTAGACATAAGCATGAATCCCCTTATTCACACTGCCTACTTCATTCTTCATTAGTACCCTATTTCTCAGTAAAAATGTTTAACTCATTCTCATATAAAACTGGATTATAATCTACATAAGCCATTTCTACAATCAGGGTATTTTTCTTTTAAAAGCATTAATCAAAACAGATCCAAACATCAACCAAAGACTCAGCCAAAACACCAACCATGATCAACATTTATTTATTCAGAGAATAAAATTAAACCAAACATGATATGGTTTTATAAAAGTAATATGGCTGCCCTTAACTTGGGTCTTAATGCCTTAAATCTCATAAGATGATTAATCACTCACCTTCCTTCTTCTTTCCGCGAGAATGCTCTAACTTGAAAACAGTGTGAGTTTGCTCTTCTTCTTTTTTATTTTCTAAAAATATATTTCTGTTTTCAAAAATAACGGCTGCCTTTCCTTTTATTTCTAAAACATTTAACTAGGGTTTTAGTGGAGTGAAAAACCCATTTTATCCCCACACAAATAAGAGAATTTTGTAAATGTTTTTATGGCTAAATATGCCATTTTCTTTTGATTCCATTTCGAGTATTTCAGTTGCTTTTCTTCTTTTTCTGTGTACATGCCATTTGCATGTTTCGCCTACACACTATTTTCATGTGACTTATCTACATTATTTATTATCTTAAGACAAACCTGAAATGTTCACACACACACACACACACACACACACACATATATATATATATATATCTTTTTATCAATTAATTCCTTGCTAATGTTTCAAGCCATTTGTTTTCTCTTGATTATAAAATGTATTTATACCAATATAATACTAATCTGGTTTCATATATTTTAATCATCATAAGAGTTTATTTTATCACTCTATACTCTTCTGACTACTTCTTTACAATATATATATATATATATATGAGATATGTGAATATAAAACTTATTCATACTTAGTTATTTTCTATCTCATTATTATTTATTGAAGTTATTTTCTCCTCATTATTATTTACTGAAAACAACTATCCTCTTCCTGATTTATTTCACTCATTCTTGATATTTATTTTCAACTTATTTTATTCTTTGAATATTTTCCATTAACTGATTTTTATAAAATTATTTTTATCTCAATAATTTGGGTCTTCACAATCCAAGCACACAATCAACAATTTTAATCTAACTATCACAATTCAACAATCAATCAATAACTGCAGTTTTCAATTATTCAATTTGAGTGAGAAGATCTCACCTTTTGCCCTTTTATTTTGTGATCCATTTCCATCCTAGCTTGTTTTCACTATTTTTGAACCTTGTATAAACAATTTATATGATTTAATTAATATTTGAATCAATTTGAACAATTATTTTCTTTTAATAAATTAAATCTACTAATGATTTAGTTTTAAATTAAAAATATAACTTAACCCAATTTCCTTTTAGATTAACTTAATAATTAATTTTAAACAATTTTATTTTCGAGGATAATTATTCTCTAGTAACAAATATATATATATATATATATATGCATGCTTATTTACTTTCTTTTATTTTTTTGAAACTACATACACTAAAATAAAAATCAAATTTTTATATAACTTTAAGCATTAAAAATATAAATTTCCATAAATCTTTCTGTATATATATATATATATATATATATTAATATAACTGCATTTAAATATTAATAACCAATATAGATTTTAAATCTATTTTTATAAAATTCTTCAACATTTTAAAATTCCAATATATATGCATACATATTTCTGTTTTCCCTATATGCATACAAATATACAATTTACTAAAATAAATTAAAATATACCTTACTGCATATCGAACGAAACCCTAGCTCCGGTCGAGTCGCCTCCTCCCTTCACTGACGTGCCTTCCCCTCGAAACGAACGCCACCACCGCCCTCCAAAATCGCCTAAGACTCGAGCGCTCCACCAACGCCATCGCGATCGAACTCCACACCATCCTTCTGCCGCGTGCGCGATATGATACATCGCACGCCCTCCACCACGCGCTGCCACTTCTGCCACGACGCCGACATATCCACGCCGAAGTCGCCGCAACTCCTATCGAACTCGTGACCCTGCTTCCCATCGTCGGCGAAGACCTCATCCCCTTCGTCCTTGCACGATTTCAATTAGGGTTTCATTTAATTTTTTTTCTTTTTTTTCCTTTGTATGAAATGGAGAAGAGGGAAAGAGATTCACGATTTTGATTTTGATTTTCAATTCGAAAATGGGGAAGAGGAGGAGTTCCCTCTGAGTTCGGCCATTTATTTTGATTTTTGTTTACTCGTTCGACTTGATACTGAAAGGGTAAGGAGAAGACGTGATTTTGATTTTACTTTTGACCGGTTGCATAAGGAAGACGTCTTGCTACAGTAACACGAAGTGAATAGAAATACAACTGATGTGAAGGAATTTCAACTGATATTTGACCAGGATATAATTATATATATTAATTCAAATTCAAATCCAAATTGACTCGATAACTGTAACTCAAAATCTTGACCTCCTATCGAGGCGTGCCACTAGGCGTTCGTAATGTTATACATCTATTCTAAACGCAATGGAAAAGGTTTCGAGTCCTAATTCGATCGTATGGAGAAGATAGCTTTTTTGGACCAGTATAATATTAAATTATCGATATAAATTGCAGCGCGTATATATATCGTACACTCACACAACAACTCCAATCACTACGAAAACTGAAATCCGATAATAATACAATATTACGGATCCAATGGAACTGGTTTCGTCAAATTTCAAGACTGTGCCTTGGAAGGCTATTTTTAAATACCGATTTAAACGATAAAATTTCAAAACTGAACAAAACACTGTCAAATTCAATTCTGATATTTGAATTTCAAATTAAACTAACTTCAAGATATTTAAAATCAATTAAATATTCTGATTTCCAATGTCAAAAATTCAGGGTCGTCACATTCTTCCCCCCTTAAAACAATTTCGTCCCGAAATTACAAGTTAAGAAGAATGATCCTCAACCCGTTTATCATTTTCCCAAAACCATACAGTTTTATCAAATTCTCAAACCAATCTTCTTATCATAACCACACTATCATCCTTATTAATTTTTCCAAACATTTCCATAGTTTCAAGCAACTTTATTTTACTTCATAATTCAAATTTAGATTTAAATTCAAATTTTAAATTATCCAAAATTTCTCAAAAATTTTCTAACTCTTTAAATTTTCGAAAAATTTCGCCAGCGTCTCCTTTGCGCGGCTAGCTCGGTACGACTACAAAATGTCCCTACGGACCCCAGATTTCAAAAGAAAACAAACGCCAAGTGGCTAGATCAAAAACCCAATCAAATTTCATACTGAAATTTCAAATACATACCTTATTATCGAACAAATTCAAATTTATCTTCGAAATCAAAATCCAATTCCATTTTCCTATAGCCTTTATAATCCGTGTATACTTTACTTAACAACAATGTCCAAATTTACTTAGTGTATTCCCAATACCAATTTTACTTAAGAATTTTGTCCATTCATTTCTTAAGTTCAATATAGGCACTTTGTATACCCTTATATTATTACTTCTACTATACCACTTGGTTTTAATTTACTTCTATTCAAATTGGATTCCAATTCCATATAAAATCAATTTACTTCAATTTACTAATTCATTTCAAATCTCAATACTTTTATTTCCAATTTTCATTCAGATTTTCATTTCAAATTTTACTTGAATTCAATTCATCTTCTAACTCTGAATATTGAGTTTTATTCACCTCATCTCAAATTCTAATTTTAAATCATTTGTTGTTAAGTGAAAATTTCCAAAAATTTCTAACTCCCAAAATTTTCAGAAAATTTTGACGGAGTCTCCCTTGTACGGAGGAGCTTTTGCAATTTGACAAGAGATATAAATATATATACATCGACCCACTCGGTCGGAAAAACAAAAAAATTCATATTTCCTATTTTTATTACATAGGCGTACCTTTATTAGCATTTTAAGCAAAGCGGTTATTTTTAAGCATTTTTGCGCAACCAAAATGCAGCCAAACGGCTTCCAAAAACCTGTACTTACTCAATTTAAACACATAAGTGACATATATAGGAAATCTATTAACATTTTACTCATTTTCAATAGTAAACACGTAGTTTTCATAAGGAATGCACTCAAAATAATTCCCATAAGCAATTTATCAAGTTTCAATACAAGTTTAATCGCTTTCATTTAATTCACATACCATTTCTATTCAATTCAAGTGATTTACAATGCAGTTCCTTATGTTCAATTCATTTTTTAAGCGAAACGAATTCATATCCATTTCAATTGATTCAAAAATCAATTTTTATTTTCTTATAATAACTCATAGGATTTTGTATAACCTCGTTTGCGTCAAACGACAACAATGTATATAAAAATTCAACGATATTCACTTAATAGAATATCCATTCTAGTTTATAACTAATTTAAATTGATGCCAACTCAATTTATTTTAATTCCATTTCATTTCCAATTTATTCCATTCAATTCAATTTGCATTCCATAATCACATTCGGTTTATTTCATTAATCTGAACAAATTTCATTCAAAACCATTTCACAAAACTCGACAACAACACTTTTGTCCAAATATTTCTTAAGTTATTTCAACTCAAAACTCAAGTTCATTTTCCTTGTAAACAATTTCTAATTTAAATCTTTGATTTGATTTTTCATTTATCAAATCCATTCCATCTACTAATTTAATTCAATTAGTATATTCACTTATCCTTTTTAAATTTCAAATTTCCATATTCAATTTTTTTTCTACTTACTTGAATTTATATGCAAATTCCAACCATTTCCAAATTTAGCCCACAACTCAATTTTAATTTAACTAATTCAACTTCCAATTCATTATTTCATGAATTAATAAATTATCAAGTTAGTTTACTTGAATTCAATCCATCTTATTTTATATTTTTTTCCAAATTTGGATTTTTTATTCAACTTGATTCAAATCAAATCTCATTCCATTTTTCAATTTCCAATTCATTTAATTATTTACAAATGTAACCTCATTTGTTCATTCACAAATTCATTCATTTTCAATTTGAATCTTATTCCAATCAACTTTCAAATATTTTTATAAGTTATCAAACTTATTTACATTCCATAACATTTTAAAGAAATTTCAGAGTCTTTTTAACAATTACACACATTTCAAAACTAACTTTGAAATTTATTGTGTCCCTTCAAAATATTTTCCTAAATATTTTTAAATTTCAAACCCCACCAGATTTCATATCCAACTCAAAAATACTTCTCAAATAATTATTTTCCAGACTTCTGGAAACCATTTTCAAATTAGGAAATTTAATCCTTTAAAATTTCAATTCAAATCCCTTAATCCGTATTGCAAAAATTACTCTGGCACCTCATTTCAGTTTATAAACTCATTTATAAATTCACATTACCAATTTCATTCCATTAATAAATTTTATTTTCAAATACTTCTCTGGAATTCTATTTCAAATTATAAATCACATTTACAATTTACATTTACAAATGTCATTTGTATATGAACTCATTTCCTTATCCTTTCAATTCATATTCATAAATTTCATTTATTAAATAAATTTATCTCCAAATCTTTGGTTATACCATTATTTCTTATTCAATTTCCATATAACAATGATAATAATTCAATATTATCACTTCCTAACAACCAAGCATCCATATACTATAATAATTTACGGAAAATGATTTCTTTTCTATACAAAAATAGTTTTGGGTAAATATTTCATTTACCCTTATTTAAAACAATATTATGTCAGTTTATCTTGTTTAAGAGTTTAGAAACCCCTATCGATTATAGTTGGCCAAACTGCACCGACCAGAATCTATAAACAATCAACCGATAAGTCAACACAATGTAAAACAAAATTTTGTATTCATTAACAAATACGTGCTCATATCTATTATTACACTCATACTCATTCTAGAGTACTACTGACTCTATCTCTAATGAGTAACACCCAACAGAGCCAGGGTTGTCGCTTAACCAATTGCTCTGATACCACATTGTAACATCCCGATCTTTCGACGCTCGAAAGTCGACATCAATACAACCACTGTATCAACTGCCGAACTATCGAATGCCGAAAAACCGAATTGTTAGGGTTGAAAAAGAAGAGGTAGAAGAAGAAGAAACAGAAACAATATCAGAATCTCACATTCGCAGCGGAACAATATATAATACATGAATGAATAATCTTTATAACAAAGAACTGTATCTGTTTATAAAATACATCATCAGAGTTTACAACAACAACACACGTCACTGGACAGTTATATAAACTTGTCCACATAACATAATACACAGCGGAATAATACTAGTATGAGTGATACGTCTCGCCATCCAGCTTGCCTCCAGATCCCCACAGCAACTTCTGAATTCCAGAATGGCCTGATAACCTGACTCTAGGCTGCCCGTGTGGAAAATTATGGGCACCCAGAGTTTAGAAAGGGAACAATAAACTCCAGGTCAGTCGTGGGACTAGTGTGAGATCTTAAAAACAATTATTTCCACAAAGAAAATAAAAGAAATTCGCAATGCTTTTGGAAAATGAAACAACCATAAGACCTCCCACCACACACACAATGCAATCGCAGACTTGGAGGAGATTTCTTCTTATGATAGTCAAATATGCTTAATACGAGAAAACTCTTTTGATATTATTACTAGTGCATAGTGTGAAAATCCTTCGAAAATATAATATTAATCTTAGCCAGCATAGGTACCATTATATTATGCCTGCTATAGCTGCCACCTGAGGTGACAGGTTATACAAATTGCAATCGCAAAGGGCTCGTATTGTTTCTTTGGATTTCCAACAAATGGTCAGGCTAAGGAACTTCCTATGCCACATGGGTACGCCTCTGGAGGGACGTCCCGAGAACTAATCACAAGGCCGGGTTACCTCTTACTAGGTAACTACTACACGAGTATGCCACCCCCCGGTCGTTTGCGACCTTTATCTGAGGGCCCTCGATCACAAAGCAACAATCATATAGTAAATGAGATTGGAGCAACCACACAGGTAAAATATCTGGGCTCCATACCATGATACCACCTTTTTCCAGAAGGAAATGACATACCCTAAAGGGTGCGACCCTCATAACCTTGCCGCATTTTCCTGTTTCGACCATTTCCGGGGTGTGAGGTCCGATGAGGTCTCGTCCAAAAAGCTACGCTTTACACGAAATCCATGCTTTGATCAACAAATGATCAGCAACACACAGCAACACTTAGCATGCCACACTACCAAATTGGGAGTATATCACTAATAACCTTCAACTACATAACCTCTGAGCTCGTACGTCTCAGAGAAGGGTGTTAAGCTAAGAGAATAAATTCTCTGCCACCAACAGATATGTATTTGAAAGAAATCTGCTTTATATCTCAAAGTGTAGCGTCATACATACATCCATACAAGTCTATTCCGGGTATGAACAGAACCGAAGGCATTACCAAAGAAGCACTTGCAAATCCGGTTTTCAATTGCAATCCATAACGTCGTATCATTATTCAGAATGGGTTATATGACACAAAATCCTCTCTCGGCTAAACCGAATAATGAGCGCTTGTTTTGAAAACAAATTCAAGTGCTATTTCAAAGGCAAATATTGATAGTCAGTTATTTAACTATCAAACAACATTCACAACAAACAACAAGCCTTAATAATTTCCCCAAATTGTTTATATTGATAGTTGGATATTTTACTATCAAGCAATATTCACAATAATTACCCAATCTAAATAATTTTTCCAAATTATTAAATTTCAAAATATCTTTGCAAGATATATATTTTCCACACTTCATCACTTTGAAAACCAATTTCAAATCACTTTTCACTCACGGACTAAAATTCCCGATATTATTTATTTCCACTATGAATTTAAATTTTCAAATATTCACTTTCAAACACCAAATCAAATTCCAAATTGATTTCTAAATTTATTTCAACACCGAATAAAATTTCAAATTGATTCTTCCATTTATTTCAAATACCAAACCAATTTTTACAAATTGATTCCCAAGTCTATTTTCAATAGAACAGAACATTTGCAAATTGATTTCTAAGTTTATTTCCAAATACCAAATCATTTTACAAATCGATTTCCAAATTTATTTCCACACAAAATCCATTTCTAAATTTATTTCCCATTTACCAAATCATTTTCACTCAAAACACCGATTAATTTTCATATTGATTTTCCAAAGATTTATTTTCAAATACCAAATCAATTATCAAATTGGTTTCAAAAAAAAATTATCACCTTTTAAATAAATCCCTTTATTCTTTCCTAATTATTTAAAATTCCATTTTCAATAAATTCTTCAACTTTTAAACAATATTATTCAAAACCCATTTATTAATATCTTTTGCAATATTTTGGAAATAATTCGATAAGATTTCAAAAATCAACTTTATGCTTTTAAATTCCTTCTTTTAATATCACCCAATTCTTTCAAAAGAGATTTGCTTAAAATTTCCTACTTTAATTTCAAAATCAAATTTTATTTATTTCTGGTATCCAACGATAACAAAAATACATTCGGCTAAATTATAACCTTCAACAAATTCAATCATCAATATAATCATTCACAGATTATCAATAAATCATCACACAACATATGAAACAAATTCATACAATTTGAGGAATCCAGTTGGATCCCTCCAACCTGTTTCCCTACATCCACAGATGTTAGCACAACAATTAAATACCCATTCCACTTCGAGGTGGAATATCGCGGTATATGGGATTTATAAAATATCATCCGCTATTATGCGGCGCATAGGGTCTCATCCGCTATATAATGTGGGAATATCAATCTCCAAATACATATATAATACCAATTCCACTTCGAGGTGGAATATCGCGGTATATGGGTTTAAATATAATATTATCCGCTATTATGCGGCGAATAGGGTCTATTTCAATACAACTGATAATAATTATCATCCAAGCACACAATTAACAATTTTAATCTAACTATCACAATTCAACAATCAATCAATAACTGCAGTTTTCAATTATTCAATTTGAGTGAGAAGATCTCACCTTTTGCCCTTTTATTTTGTGATCCATTTCCATCCCAGCTTGTTTTCACTATTTTTGAACCTTGTATAAACAATTTATATGATTTAACTAATATTTGAATCAATTTGAACAATTATTTTCTTTTAATAAATTAAATCTACTAATGATTTAGTTTTAGACTAAAAATATAACTTAACCCAATTTCCCTTTAGATTAACTTAATAATTAATTTTAAACAATTTTATTTTCGAGGATAATTATTCTCTAGTAACAAAAAAAATATGCATGCTTATTTACTTTCTTTTATTTTTTTGAAACTACATACACTAAAATAAAAATCAAATTTTTATATAACTTTAAGCATTAAAAATATAAATTTCCAAAATCTTTGTGTATATATATATATATATTTATATAACTGCATTTAAATATTAATAACCAATACAGATTTTAAATCTATTTTTATAAAATTCTTCAACATTTTAAAATTCCAATATATATACATACATATTTCTGTTTTCCCTATATGTATACAAATATACAATTTACTAAAATAAATTAAAATATACCTTACTACATATCGAACGAAACCCTAGCTCTGGTCGAGGCGCCTCTTCCCTTCACTGACGTGCCTTCCCCTCGAAACGAACGCCACCACCGCCCTTCAAAATCGCCTGAGACTCGATCGCTCTACCAACGCCATCGCGATCGAACTCCACGCCATCCGTCTTCCGCGTGCGCGATACGATCAATCGCGCGCCCTCCACCACGCGCTGCCACTTCTGCCACGATGCCGACGAATCCACGCCGAAGTCGCCGTAGCTCCTATCGAACTCGCGACCCTGCTTCCAATCGTCGGCGAAGACCTCAGCCCCTTCGTCCTTGCGTGATTTCGATTAGGATTTCATTTCGTTTTTTTTCTTTCTTTTTTTTTCTTTTTCTTCCTTCATATGAAATGGAGTAGAGGGAAAGAGATTCACGATTTTGATTTTGATTTTGATTTTCAATTCGAAAATGGGGAAGAGGAGGATTTCCCTCTGAGTTCGGCCATTTATTTTGATTTTTGTTTACTCGTTCGACTTGATACTGAAAGGGTAAGGAGAAGACGTGATTTTGATTTTACTTTTGACCGGTTGCGTGAGGAAGACGTCTTGCTATAGTAACACGAAGTGGATAGAAATACAACTGATGTGAAGGAATTTCAACTGATATTTGACCAGGATATAATTATATATATATTAATTCAAATTCAAATCCAAATTGACTCGATAACTGTAACTCAAAATCTTGACCTCCTATCGAGGCGTGTCGCTAGGCGTTCGTAATGTTATACGCCTATTCCGAATGCAATGGAAAAGGTTTCGAGTCCTAATTCGATCATATAGAGAAGATTGCTTTTTTGGACCAGTTATAATATTAAACTATCGATATAAATTTCAGCGCGTATATATATCGTGCGCTAACACAACAACTCCAATCACTACGAAAACTGAAATCCGATAATAATACAATATTATGGATCCAATGGAACTGGTTTCGTCAAATTCCGAGACTGTACCTCGGAAGGCTATTTTTAAATACCGATTTAAACGATAAAATTTCAAAACTGAACAAAACACTGTCAAATTCAATTCTGATATTTAAAATTCAAATCAAACTAACTTCCAAATATTTAAAATCAATTAAATATTCTGATTTCCAATGTCAAAAATTCAGGGTCGTCACAGTTAATGATATATGTTATTACTGAATTAAAGAGTTTGTTTATGGATTAACGGGGTTGCATAAGGATGATATTGGAATTTGACCCAAAAAAATTCCATAAATCCTATAGTGTTATAGTGTTGGCGAAGAGAATGTATGTAACTAATTGTTGTTAGAAGGAATCGCTTAAGAAAATGTGAATTTTGATTTTACCAAATAGTTCTATAAACGGTGAATTCAACCAAACTGCCACACCACTAGCTAAGATGACGTGCGAACATCAATACTAAATTTGTTCAAAATTAATCGCTGATTGAATTCACATCTTTGAGTCTTATAATCCCATTTGTGAATTCATCGAAATACCACATGATTTAATTAATTAATAAAATATTGTGAATTAACTAAATTTGAGAAATGTTAATTATTATTTAATTTATTTAATGTTTTGGAGTTGGATGTATATATAAAAGTTATATTTGCATGCATTGATATATGATATTGGTATAAATTCAAAAGGGTTTAAATAAAAGATAATTACATCAAGAGATTTATGGAAATTTGGTGCCATTTGAGGTGTATATGGCCGACCAAATCATGAGAAGAGAGAAGGGTAAAGAGAGTAAGAAAATTAAGGGAATTGATTAGAGAAGTTTTAATTAAAAGAAAGGAAAATGTTTCATTCTTTCAATTAAAACAAATCCACTAATTCATTTTCATTCATTCTTCCAACCATTTCATTTTTTTCTCCCGACTTCTACTTTGCCATAGTCGAAAATATAATCTTTCATTCCAAAACAAAATCAACTCCAAATTAAATAAAAATACCAAATAAAATAAAATCAAGCGGTTCATCATTCTCTTGTAAAGATGGGTATGGATCTACTTAGAGATCCGAGGAGAAATCTCAAATCAAGGTGTAACTTATTTGCTACATCCATAATGGTAAAATTTATTTTTTATATTTATATTTTGTCATATCTCTTTATAGCGGTTATATACACATATACATATACATACATACACAAATACATACATACATACACATAGATATATATATATATGTATGTATATGTATATGTATGTATATATATATATGTTCGTGTCTCTCTGTGTGCGTATCATTGCCTCTGTATGATTTATAATTGACATCATACTTTAAACAATTAATTGAATGATGTGATTTTGTTTTAATTCATTCGTTTAAAACTAAAATTGTTTGTACACATAAAATTATAATTTCATCTATAAGTATGATTCAATACATATGTAATGATTTTCTAAAGTAATTTATAATTTTAATGAATTAAATAACATTAATTTGAATCATTTTGAAAAATGAAATGCATTAACGGCTTGTTCTAAATTTATGTGTATGCTTTGATTCTATAATTTCTTTTTGATTTTATTTTGTTTTAAATTGTAAATTTTGAGTGATAAAATTTAAAAGTTTCACGTATATATACACACATATTTATTACATATGTACATATAAGAGTATTTATAAATATGTGAATCTTATGTTTATACTAAAACATTTGAAATCTATATATGCATATGTATGTATGTATGTATGTATGTGTGTTTATATACATATATACACACACAGATATATATATATATATATATATAAATTGAATAATTAAAATATTTTCAACTCCATAATTATATAAATGTAAATATACAACTCAATAGTAGTTCTTAATTCATTAAGGTTATTTCATTAATCAAAAGTAATTTTGATCTTAATTATGAATAAAATAGGCAAATCCAAATTTATATTTCAAACTTTAAATTTGAATTTTGAAATTTCTTTTAGTGATTTATGTTAAGTTTTGTCTAGTCAATCTTTGTTATTAATGTTTTAAGATCTCACAATGTTTTGTAACCAAAATACATCTTAGAAAACAAAATTAAATTGAGGCAATTGATATATTCATATAAATATCAAATATGTACATGGTGGATATAAATACCAATATCAACACATGTATATATTGAATTGTTGTTGTTTTGTTGTTGTTTTTTATGTTAAACAATTAATTATTGCATGTCATTTTGAGTAATGATTAGATATTGCAAAAGAGAAAGGTGTAATCAATTTTTGATACCACCTTTTGTCGTTTTCTTTTAGATCTTGATGTGATTACATTTAGATCTAATAATAATACGTGCATCCCCTTTATACACCCTTTAGAATTATGAATATATTTGATAAATTCTTACCTTTTAAAAGTTTAAATTAATAAACATATATTTAATAAATTAATTCGGAAAGTTAAATAAAATTGGATTTTAATTTAGTGTTACGGCCTAATTTACAGCAATATTCGAACAGATTTAATCGATTGAATCAAATAAACAAACAATGAAGAAATGACCCAAGGACTTATGTAACGACCTAGAAATTTTAATGATTTTTAATAAAGAAATTAACTAAAAAATTTATGAAAAATATACAATAATATTTTGGAAATGAAAATTTGATATTTGGTATGCGTCTATTGAAGCATAGCAAGTGGCAGATTTTCATTTGGAAATATGAAAGTTTGTCTGGTTGTGGAATTTAAAATTTAAAATTTAAAATCAATTAATTTGATGGAAATAAATTATTTTTGAAATCAGAATATTTGTACAAAATAAAAATGTAAATCTTTTTCTGAGTGAGACGTCGTATTTCGTTTCGCCAAATTTGGACTACTCAGCTCCGTTTATATTATTTTCGGCGATTTAGCAGCAGTTTGGCAGCGAATATCAAGTTTTGATAGGTTGGTCGTGTCACTAATATCTGTATACCATTCTGTTCATCTCGTCATGCTGATCTCTGCAGTATATTCAATTGTGCATTTCGGCATCCGGTACACGGCGAAATCTGCGAAACGGTTAACCGTATCGGTACCCGTTTTGAATCTTTTTGGCTTCTTTGTGTCCATTCAGTTATCCATCGGCTGAAACAAATGGCCACTAGTTAATAATATTCTCTGAATTCAATACTGACTTTCAATATTCCCTGGTTTCAATAAAGGTTTGTTGGTTCATTTTCATTTTTCACTGGTTCGTTCATTTCAACTCCTTTCCTCTTCCTCTTTTTAGTTTGGTTATGTCTTCTTCTTTGTTTGATTAAAAAAAGAAAAAAACATGTATATAACAAAAGATGAAGCCTAAAGCCTAACCGGTCTCCTTCCTACAAAACATAGATTTCACACTTCCTTCGAACGCCGACCATCTCCCTTTACCAAATCGCCGAACTCCCATTTCCTCTCGCCTGCACCAGACCTACGCTTCCAGAATTTGCTCTGACCCAAACTTAGTGCTCCAACCGAACCCTGTTCATCTTTATTCCCCATAGCTGCAAGCTTTCTGATCCATCAACTCTCCATCTCCACAACGTGCCGTGCCACATCATCCCCTAGCCGAGACCCGCCATCCTCCCTCCGACCCGGACAGCCCTGTCACCCTTCCATTCCGTCTTTCGAACAACCCAGCAGTAGACCAAAACCCGAAAACACCACACTCCTCTGACCTCCCTCCACCCGCTTCCACCCCGATAGCCTTCGGTCCTCCTCTGCCATGGAACAGCCCTCTCCACGCCAGTCTCCATCAGAACCACCCACCTGAAACACCCCACGGCCATCAACTCCCTAGTTACCTTCCCTTTCTTTTCTTCCTCTGCCCGCCACTTGTGCTTCAAGCCACCACCCAACGCCGAGCAAACCCTGTCTACTTGCCTCATCCTCTCCAACCGACCAGAACCCTTTGCCAGCCAAAGTCTCAGCCTCACACTCCTACCGAAAGCCATCCGCCACCTCCCATCTCCCTCCCCCCGACAACGAAGGCACCACTGCAACTCCCCTGACAGGCTCCTACAACCAAACCCGAGCCTCCGCCTAGCTCGCCGCAGCGTCCAACACTATAAACAATCACTGCCTGCGACAGTAGCCTGACCATGGCAACCCCTGACTACCTTCTCTTCCTTTTAAGAAAAAAGGTGTATATATATATTTCATATATATAAATATATATATATATATATTGTTTCCATTTATATCAAGCTGGTTTTGATTTGTTTTCATCGATTCCGAGTTATCAGCTTTGCTTTGTTCGTCGGATACGTGTCCATCTTGCTTTGCTTTGGAAATTATCGTTTGGATTGGTCAATTGTCGAGTTTGTGATTCAATTCGTAGCTTGTTTGTGTTGTCAAATTTCATAGCCTCGAAAGGTGAGCGATCACTTACGATTAGCATTCTTATGTTTAGTAAATTGATTTCATATGAAATGACGATTTAAATATGTTGTTAAATTTTGAATTTGTTAGAAATTTAATTGTTAAAATATGATATGTTATTATCTGTAATTGTTTACCTATATTAATTGACATATGACACCATAACTTTTTGTATATATTTAAATTGTTAATTATGATATATACTTGCTATCCATATGTATGTCATTTTATATTATTATTTTATTGTTCTCACACTACAAGTTCCCTGATAGTTAGGAAATCCTTATGGGATGAAATGATACATACCCGAACGATCTTATAGATTGGGAAAAATCGTTATGGGTTGAAATGATAAGCCCAAGCGATTTTATTGATTTTTGAATTTTGGGATTGTGGGTTGAAATGATATATACCCGTAAATATTAAATTATTGCGGATTAAAATGATAAATATCCGTATCAATTGACCATAGGTTAGAAAACTAAATACAGACACCATTGGTCTAATTTTTTATGATTTCCAGAATTTTTAAAGGAAAATATATGGGGTTTAATAAACATTGATTTTTAAAATATAATATAAATATTTTGTTTTTAATATGTGAAAATTTAGATTTTAAATTATATGTTTTGGAAATTTTGAAAATTAAGTTAAGCTTTGAAAAATGTAAATTTTAAGATTTCACTTATAATTTTATTGTTTTTAAATATATAAAATATAGCTTAATTTAAAATAAAATAGATTTAATAAATCAGATTTAATTTAATAATATTTAATATGATAAAATTTAATTTAATAGAATTTAATTGGATAAGTATATATATATTGTATTTAAATATTTATTTAAAATTTATATTAATATTTTGAAAATAGATTTTGTGATAACTTTAATAAAATAAAGGTTGGGAAGAGAAATTAAGTTAATTTGTAATTTAATTTGTCTGAGAATTGAATATAAATAAAAATTGATTGGAAACTTATTGATTTTGAGATTTTGAAAGATATGATTTTATAACTTGATTTAATTAAAGGTGATCTAAATGAATATTTTCAAATTTAAGTAAAATTGAATATTTAATTTTGATTTAAATTTGAAATTTTATTTAAATGCTTATAAAAAGTGATTAGTTGAATATTTTAGAATTAAATATAATTGAAGTCAGATATTTAATTATTGATTTTATTTAAATTTGTAATTTGAGATTTTAATTAAATGTTATTAAAAATGATTAAGTGAATATTTTCAAATTTAAATAAAAATTAAGGTTGAATTTTTTTGAAGTATAAATGAAATTTATCAAATTGAGTTATTGTAAATTGTTTGAATAGTTAAACTTTGAAACCTATTATATTGGAAGTGGTTTAAATTTGTAGTTCAAACTTGGATTTGAAATCAATATAAATTAAAAATGGATTTAATGAGAATTTGAATTGAACCTTTAACCTTTTTAATTGAAATTGTTAAACTGAGATTGATTTAAATTGAATTTTGAAACTAAAGTTGATTTGAATTGATTTCTGAAATTGGAAGAAACAATTCTAATTTGAAACTATTTTTGTTATAAACTATTTTTAATATATAAACTATTTTAATCTATAACCTATTTTTAATATAAACTATTTTAATGTAGACCTATTCCAATATATATATACTACTTTCAATATTCAAACTGTTTAAGTTGGAACTGTAATGATTTAAAATAAATAATGATTTCGAAAGTGATATGATTTCGAAAGTGAATATGATTTCGAAAGTGATATGATTTTGAAATGGATATGATATTTTGATATAAAGTATGAACTGTTTTGAAATGAAAATGACCACGGTGTGAAATAATCTTTTGGTTGTTAAAGAGACCGGGATTAGATATTGTCATACTATCTGCCAATACCAAAAACGACTTTAACAACTGTGCACGCGGTGGAGAATCCAGCACAAATTAGGATGGTTTGGCGACGTCTATATGAGGTATGAACGCAGCCCTGACTCCCTCGAGTCAGCTTGATGTGATTAAAACAGGAGCCACGCCGGGCCAAGTGAGGTCGCACCTTCGATCGAGCATGCTTCTTCGATGCCATTCTATTACTTTGTGATTTGATTGGGTGCACCTTTGATTTTGGGAGTGTGTCTCGAGGTGGGCGGTAGTAGCTGCTATGTGTTACCACCAGTCCGGATCAGCAAAACGGTAGTATCCTACCCTGGGCATTGCCTCGCGTGCCTTGTCACATGCCTTATCGCGCCCACTACAAGTTTGGTTTGTACCGTACCTATAGAGTGCCCTCTGATAGCCCTCCAGTTTACGGAGGAATTACAGTACTGTCACTACGCCATAAATGACCTTCTGCAACATTTTTGCAAGGTGTTGCCAGCTAAAATGTTGCGATAGCTATAGAATTTTGGTCCTACTGCAACGTTGTATTTTTGGTGTTACCTTAGCCATAGAAATGTGTTGCTCTAGCTAAACAAGTGTAACACGATGCAACATTTTTATATAGTGTTGCCATAGATGTTATCAGATTAAAAAATTAAAAAAAAAAATTACACCTCAGCGATCCACACCACCATTTAAAACAAAATCTCAACCGTCGATTCACACCATCGATCCACACCTTACCAATTTCCATTTCCCGCTTTCACTCATCCGCTTTCGTTTCTCACCCCCAATTTTCCAATCCCTAATTTTTATTCCTCCAACTTTAAAAAAAATGACGCCGCTCCTCCTTGTTTCTTCGATCTGGAGAATAACTGGCTTTGATTTTATCCCTTGTCGGCCATATCAATTTCCGTTATTTTCTTTCGCCTCGCGTCAGTTTTCCTCACTACTTCCGGATTTGCGATTTTGTTCAAGTTTTTGGCGATTCTGGTGATTCGAGGTAAGGCTGTGGGATTGTGATGGTTCAAGGAGTTGCTGATTTGGTCGCAATTTCATGGTTGGGGCCTGATGTCAGAGTGGCAGGGGGTAGTCGAATTAGTTTCGGTGAAAACTAGGGCACGCGATTCCAGTTTCTTTGATGCTCTGATTGATCGAATCTAGTGTGAGAAACGTTCCTGGTAGCTTGCTCCTTCGTTCTCCTTGATTGATTGCTCGAATTGCTTTGACTTCGTCGTCGGGTGCGATGTGATATTATTTGGTATGTTTTCTGCCTTCTGGTTTACTTGAATATTCTTGATTTTGGTTACACTCGCACGCTTTTGCCGATGATGAATTGGGATTTATTTATAGGCTTTATTTCCTATAATCTCGTGTTTAATCTTTCTGTTGGACTTTGAGAAATCTGGTATGTTGGATTGCAATGATGAATACAAACATATGTGTGTTGAGCTTTGTTGGTTTTGCTTGGTCTGGACTGAACTGGTACCATGCTAACCTTGTTCTTTAACATGAACTGATGCTCCAAGTCCTCTGTATATCATGTTACTGCCTAGGTTTCTCTTGTACATGCCTGATGCATTCACTATTTTTGCTTGATGGGCTGCCTATGTGTACTGCTGTGTTTCTTGCACTGGCTTGTCTATATTTTGCTGAACCTGGTTCTTGTTTGTTTTGTTGGTTGCTTGGCCCTGAGTTGAATCCAGTCGATGACTCGGGTTTGACCTTGTGCTGTGTCCGTTTTTTTGGCTTGTCTACATATCTGGCTGCACTTGAGTATGAACTTGCACTTGAGTAGTTGCACTTGAGTAGTTTCTTGTACCAAGCCTTATGATGCATGTATGTTCATCCATGTACATGCATTTCTTGGTCATGTTATGTTGCTTGCTGTGTTGAGTACTACTTTGTGCACTTGGCTTCTCCTTTGTGCATTTTTGCTTGAACTGTTGCTTGCTGTCTTCCATACTGCCTTGTATCCATGTGTTGCATTCATGTTTGGCTTATGCACTTATGAAAAGAAACAACCCAAATACCTGAGGCAAATAATATAACAAAAATATTTTCATTTTCTGTTCGAGTTAAATATTATTTTCCAGATTACTGCTTTTGAATTATATGTGACAGGTATTAAAGACTGGACAGCTGGATATAAGCTTGAAGACAGAGTCAAATCAAATGTGCATGAGCTTGAAGACAGGTTTCAAAGAAGACTGCGGTGCCCCGGACCCCCGCCGGCGCTGCGCCCGGACCCGCTTCTCGGCTCGCCTTCGGCTCGGCACTCGGCTCGCCTTCGGCTCGGCATATATTTATCAGTGTCGGTGTTTGTATAAATTGAAACTGCACATGTAATGAGTGAACCGAGTGATGTAGTGAGGAATATCTGTATATGTGAATATCAGTGTTATATATCATTGAATTGTAAAATAGTGGAGTCAGGAATTTGTACTATTTCAAATGTTGAAATAAAATATTTATTTAAATAAATTACTGTTTAAATATCAAATTCTGTGCAATAGCATTTTATTAAATAAATATTTATTTTTATTAAAAAATCAAATATGCTCTATATTGTGGGCCCCACAAATTCAAAAAGTTCATATCTATAGCAACATTTTGGAATGTTGCTACAGATACCTATGGGTGTTGCCATAGACCTAAATAGGGTTCTATTGCAACAATATTACTTATGTTGCCTTAGATAGTCAAAATGTTGCCTTTGAGGTCTAAGGCAACGGCAAAAATTGCATCACCCTAAAAGTGTTGCCATAGACCTATGGCAACATTTTTCGGGCCTGAGCCAACATTTTTCTTGTGTTGCAGTAGGCCATTTATGGCGTAGTGTGTATATAGACCACGGGAATATATAAAATGTGTTAAGGGGGATATGGGTAACGCCTTAACGCTATTTTAATAGTTTATTTTACCGTAGACATTATCTATGTAGCATATTGTACTATGTATGTAGATAGTTTCACGGATCCTTAAAGGGTGGAATCCCAAACATCCTTTAAGTTATATTGCATTTCACTTGGACATTTCACTTGAGTTGAATTTACTTGCATAAGAATGTTAATCCTAACTCGAGTGTTTTGTGTTTTGCTTTATGCTCGGTGATGTGCACGTAAATGTGTATATTTTTACCACCATATTTAATCTATTTAAATTAAATAAATGATCATATCGGGTATTTTAACTTGTTTAAACCAAAATTCATATTATTTTCAAATTGTCACATATTCTTCTTCATCCAAGGGCAAAATAGTCATTTTTGTGCATATATTAATTTTCTAAAATTTAATTGAAAATTTCTATATTGTTTTGTAGGAATTTGAATTCATACATAAGTGGTTTCATGATGATATATGCATGCACAAGAGTGAAGAGAAGAAATGAAGATGGAAATAATTCAAAGTGAAGATAATGGAGGACCCCACCTACCCACCTACCTTAATGTACAAATTAGAGGCTAATGCACATGCTTATGGAATTAATGGCTTCATGTACACTTAAATGAGGATTATTTGAAGCTAATGATTACTTGGCCTCCACACTTCCTAAGAGGGTATTTTGGGCATTCCCCAAACATATGAATTAGAGTTTAACACTTGTATAAATACCCCATATCTTCATGTAACCTCTCCCTCTCCTCTCTTTTAGTCTCTCTTTAGTTTAGTTTTAGATCAAATAAAAGAAAGCTCTCTTCTCTTTCTCTTTTCCATGGCTACTTAGCCATTTTTATTTTCATGTAACTTCCATTTTTATTATGCAATGTTAATTAGTGCTCTCTTTCTTTTACATGCTTCTTTTGTTTATTTACTTTCATGTTAGTAGTGTAGATTTATTTTTCATGCAAGTAGAATAGTTTTTTTTTTCTTTCATTTTTCTCTCTTTTTTCCTCTTGTTAGTTTCATGTTGTTTTCTACATTTGTTGATTTGATAACAAATATGAGAGCTTAATCCCTACAATTTAGAGATAAATCCACTCTCTAGATCACGTAAATCAACAAAATGAAGTTATGATCTCTCTTTTCTTGTCATTAGTGTAATTAGTTGATGTGCTTATCATAAGTATGGTATATTTGTGCTATTAGTTAGCCCAATATAAACCATCAAACTATAACACAACCACTAATACACATTTAACTCTTATGAAATATGACAACAAAGTTGAAATAAAAATCTATTTTAAGCATAGCCTATTAACTATTGTTTAGAAATATAGGTTATCAAATTTCAATTTCAACATTCACTTCTTTGCCATAATCATATTTAGATGAAGAGGCAATTTGTGTTATGTTTGTTTAAGCCTATTTGTTATGAACAATATAGACTATCAAATTCAAAGCTAAACAACATCATTAAACCACTTCAAGTGTTTCCATTAAAGCATAAAAAGAGAGTATAAACATCAAAATGTTGCATCTACATATTAGAGAGTTTCATTACCCCTAAATTGTAGGAACTCTGTTGCAATACTGCCCACTGTTGCATGCAACTCTGTCCAACAAACTTCAACACACTACATAACAGAGACAAACTGATGCAGCCCAGAGACGTGAAGTCATAAGTCGTGTGCGACCTAACTTGTTGTTGAGTCAAGTACGACCTATCAAGGAGGCTAACGGTCTAAAACTATGTGAAGAGTCAGGGGAAGTTGAAGCCTTAGGTCGTGGACGACCTAACGGGTTCCAAAATAGAGAGCTAAAGCTAAGGCATAGGTCGCTGGAACGACCTAACAGGGTGCAACGAGCTAACGAGTTGAAGGAAAAAGTGCTACGACTTAAAAAGAAACGACCTATGTTAGGTCGCAGGAAAAAGGAACGACCTATGTTAGGTCGCAGGAAAATGGAACGACCTAAGTTAGGTCGCGAGAAGATGAGGAGAGATAGGTCGTTCGCTATAAGTCGTAAGGCATTAAGTCGCGGGGACTTAGGTCGTGAAGACTTAGGTCGTGAGGCCTTAGGTCGCAAAGACTTAGGTCGCGCAGTTTTCTGAAGCCGCTTCTTTTAGGTCACTGATACAGATGCTGTTCATTCTTAAGTCGCTCGCTCCAGATGCCGTTCATTTTAAGTCGTTGATGTGTTGTAACTGTTTTGTTTTAAGTCGTGATATGCTAAGTCGTGAAGTTTAGGTCGTTTCCGACCTATGGGTTGTAAAAGCGTTATGTTGTATGTGCTTATGTTGTATTATTTTTAGGTCGGACTGTTTTAGGTCGTAATGCTTTAGGTCGTGGCCGACCTATGGTAAGTCGTGTGTTTAGGTCGTGACCGACCTAGGAGTTGTGCAGTTTTTGTGGCGTGTGTTGTAACTTCTATAAATAGGCCGGTGGTGCCATTTGTAATAGTTTAGTTGATTTGAATAAAAACTCTTGTTTTGTTAGCTTTGTGCTTTCACCAAATTGGTAGTTGAGTGTAATCTCCTATCTCCTCTTTCGGATAATCGAGTGCGCTTGATTCAACGATTGCAGAAGCCGATTCACGGAATCTAGTGCGCTAGATCAACGTGCGAAGAATCGCAGATCTTTGAACACGGTATCGTGCGCGATCAACGTGTTTGGGATAGCTAGAATTCGGTATCTTCGGATCAACGAATTTTGGCATTTTAGTATTCATCAATCCATCGATTGCTACTTTCATCGATCTACATTGTTTTTGTGTAATCCACTGCGTCAGTTTGGTATCAGAGCTTGTTTAGCCAATCATAGCTAGATCGAGTCTTGGAGCCGAGAATTTGAAGTTGAAGTGTTGATTTGTATGGTCTTGAGCTAGGCCGAGAGCAAGTTGAAGGGTTCATCCTTGTTTGAAGTGTTGGAGAGCGAATTTGTATCATTCAGAGAAGCTTGTTGTTCATAGTGTTCATCGCAAAATTGCAACGAGGTTGGAGTTTTCGATCCATATCATTTTGGATCTAAGTTCGAAAGGTGTTTGAAACTTGAAGTGTGAATTTGTTGAAGTGTTTGGGAAAGTTTTAAATCATGCCACCAAGGAGAGCTAATCGTCATCAAAACGTAGAAGCTTTGTATAGAAGAGAAGAAGCTGATGAGATGGAGCAAAGAATTAACGAAAATTTTAGTGGAAAGCTTAATGAAGGAATTGGTCGTTTAGAGAAGATGATGTTGGAGCTGAATCAGAATCAGAGAAGGGTTTCACCTGAATCCAACCATGGAAGAAGTAGAGTTTCGCCACATTCCAATCGAGAGAGAAGTAATGATAATGATCATCGAAGCATGAGCCGAGACAGTTATAGAAATGTTGATGAACGGGAACGTGATCGGAGGAATGTCGGTAGAAGGGATGTTGGTGGAAGGAATGATGGTAGTAGAGATGTGGGTGGATGAGATAGACAATGATATACATCTGATTTTGAAGAGGAGTTTGATGTAGGTAGTGTTCATGGACGAGGCCAAGGAAGAAATCAAGCGGAGTATGATCACAAGTGGGAGTCTGGGATGAAGACTGATATACCAGAGTTCAAGGGTGGTATGCAAGCTGAAGAGTTTCTGGACTGGTTGTCTAATGTTGAAGAGATTTTTGACTTCAAAGAAGTTCCAGAACATCATAGAGTAAAGTTGGTTGCTACAAGGTTGAGGGGTAGAGCTTTGGTGTGGTGGCAGCAAACCAAACTTACACGTGAACGGATAGGGAAGTCAAAGGTTGAATCATGGGAAAAGATGAGTAAAATGATGAAGGCCACATTCTTACCTTATAACTATCAGTCGCTTATGTATCAGAGGTTGCAAAACTTGAGACAGGGGACGAAATCTGTGAATGACTATGCTGATGAATTTTATCAACTAATTGCAAGGAATGATATTATGGAGACAGAAGAAATATTGACAGCTAGATTTGTTGGGGGGTTTCGAATGCAGATACAGGATATGGTTAACATGTTTGATCCCAGATCTGTAGGGGAAGCACACCAGAAAGCGTTGGCTTGGGAGAAACAGGGAAGGCGAGGTGGTGGTGTGTTTACAAATTCCAACAATCCAGTGAAGGGTGTTAGTGGAAGTTCTAATGTTACAAAAGCTGTTGCAAAACCAGTTGTGAATGAGGTTGGGAAGATGAAAGTCAATAATGGTTTCAAGTGTTATAATTATCAAGAAGTGGGCCACAAAAGTAATGAATGTCCAAAGCCGAAGAAACGAGCTATGATAGCGGAGGTTGAGGATGAGGATGAAGAAGCTGAGTGTTCCAATTCACCACCTGATGAGGGGGAAGAAGAAGTGTCGGGAGACGAAGGTTGTAATCTGATGATTAGGTCTTGTTTGACACCAAAGCAAGAGGAGGATTGTAGTTGGTTGAGGAGCAATATTTTTCAATCGACATGTACTATTCTGGGGAAAGTTTGCAAATTTGTTATTGATGCTGGAAGCTGTGATAATATAATTTCTTCAGAAGCTGTGAGAAAGTTGGCATTGAAGACTAAGAAACATCCGAAACCGTACAAGTTGGCTTGGTTGAGAAAAGGTGGGGAGGTGAAGGTAGGACGAAGGGCTTGTGTGAATTTTTCAATTGGAAAGAAATACAAGGATGAAATCTGGTGCGATGTGGTAGATATGGATGTCTGTCATTTGTTGCTGGGGAGACCATGGCAGTATGATAGGGCGGTGCAACATGACGGACGTACCAACAGTTATAGCTTTATGTTTGAAGGCACGAAGATTACTCTAGTTCCGAAGAAGCGACAACAGGAAGAAAACAAACTGGAGGAGATTGAAGAGCTGAAAACTTTATTATCCTTGAAGGAGTTTGTTAAAGAAGTTGAAGAGGAGCCAGAGGTGTTTTTTTTGATTGGGCGAGAGAGCAATGAAGAGGTTGAGATACCTGAAGAAGTTAAACCAGTACTTGAAGAATTCAATGATGTATTTCCTGGAGAGCTGCCAACGGAATTGCCACCGTTGAGGGATATACAACACCAGATAGATCTTGTTCCAGGTGCGGTGTTGCCACATAAACCACACTATAGAATGAGTCCGAAAGAACATGAAGAGTTGCGTAGGCAGGTAGAGGAATTGCTTGAACAGGGACGAATACAGTAGAGTTTGAGTCTGTGTGCTGTTCCAGCCTTATTCGTACCAAAGAAGGATGGGTCATGGAGAATGTGCACAGATAGTAGAGCATTGAACAAGATAACGGTCAGATATAGATTTCCGATGCCGAGGCTTGATGATCTGTTAGATCAACTCAGTGGGTCTGTGATCTTTTCGAAGATTGATCTTAAAAGTGGTTATCATCAGATACGAATTAGACCAGGGGACAAATGGAAGACAGCATTCAAGACAAGGGAAGGATTGTATGAATGGCTGGTGATGTCGTTTGGTCTATCGAATGCACCGAGTACATTCATGAGGGTGATGAACCAAATTTTCAGGCCGTACATTGGGAAATTTGTGGTGGTTTACTTTGATGATATTCTGATCTACAGTGCTAGTACAGAAGAGCATGTTCAGCATTTGAAGAAAGTGTTAATTATCCTTCGTGAAGAACAATTCTACGCTGCTACAAAGAAGTGTGTTTTTATGGCGAGGAGTGTTTTATTTCTGGGGTATGTTGTATCGAAGGAAGGAATACAGGTAGACCAAAGTAAAGTTGAAGCTATTAGAGATTGGCCGCAACCTAAGACGATAACAGAGGGTCGGGGTTTTCATGGGTTGGCTTCTTTTTATCGAAGGTTTATCCCACACTTTAGTAGTGTGATGGCGCCTGTGACTGATTGTATGAAGGGTAAACAGTTTGCTTGGACAGAGGAAGCAGGAATTGCTTTTGAGCAAATTACAGAACTCTTGACTTCAGCACCAATTCTAGTGCTACCAGATTTTCAGTTAGTGTTTGAACTACATACTGATGCATCCAAGGTTGGGATTGGAGGAGTGTTAAGTCAGAGGGGACGTCCTATTGCATATTTTAGTGAGAAGCTATCAGGAGCGAAGATGAGATATAGTACATATGATGTAGAATTTTATGCTGTTGTGCGAGTTAAACACTGGAGACATTATCTATTCAGAAAGAGTTTGTTCTTTACACTGATCATGAGGCATTGAAACATTTACAAGGGCAAGACAAGATTTCAGCTAGACATGCATCATGGATTGCATATCTGCAATAGTTTACTTTTGTTGTCAAACACAAGTCAGGAGTTACGAATCGTGTGGCTGATGCTTTGAGTAGGAGGAGTCATTTATTGACAACAATGAAAGTTGAGGTGACAGGTTTTGAATTATTACCAGAATTATTTGTTGAAGATCCTTACTTTATGAAGTTTGTAGATAAAGTCAAGAATGGGAAGACGGATGAGTTTGTAATGGAGGATGGTTTTCTGTTCAAGGGAAATCGATTATGTATACCTGATTGTAGTTTGAGAATGAAGATTGTGAAGGAGCTACATGAAGAAGGCCACGTGGGTAGAGACCGTACATTACAGCTAATTTCTCAATCTTATTTTTGGCCATCAATGAGGAAAGAAGTGGCAAGGTTTGTGGAGCGATGTCATATCTGTCAGGTTTCGAAAGGAACTGCGACCAATGCTGGATTATATATGCCATTACCTGTACCAACTAAACCTTGGGTTGATGTGAGTATGGATTTTGTTCTGGGGTTACCGCGAACTCAAAGGGGAAACGATTCCATTTATGTGGTGGTTGAGCGATTTTTGAAAATGGCACATTTTATTGCTTGTAAGAAGACGGCGGATGCTGTTCATGTTGCACAGTTATTTTTCAAAGAAATCTATCGACTTCATGGATTGCCCGAATCTATTGTGTCGGATAGGGATACTCATTTTCTAAGTCATTTTTGGCTAAGTTTGTGGAAGATGGTCGGAACGAAGCTGAATTTTAGTAGCGCTTACCATCCACAAACTGATGGGCAAACGGAGGTGGTTAACAGATCGCTGGGAAATTTATTGCGATGTCTGGTGAAAGATAATCTGAAAAGCTGGGATATGAAGCTATGCCAAGCAGAGTTTGCTCATAATCATGCTATAAACCGTAGTACGGGTTTCAATCCATTTCAGATAGTGTATTCAAGCTTACCGAAGGGACCGTTGGATTTAACGGTAATACCACACTCGAAGGGGACAGTCAAGCGAGCTGTTGATTTTGTTGATGGATTGACAGAATGTCATAAAATCGTTCAGGAACGATTGGAGAAAACAAATGAAAAGTATAAACGATCTGCAGATCTGAAGTGAAGAAATGTTGAGTTTAATGAAGGAGATTTGGTATATGCTGTGTTAACGAAAGATCGTTTTCCAGTGGGCGCTTATAGAAAGTTGAAAGCCAGGAAAATTGGTCCTGTAGAAGTCGTGAAAGGGATTAATGAAAATGCTTATAAATTGAAGCTGCCGGAGGATGTATATACATCTGATGTGTTTAATGTTAAACATCTGGTACCTTATTATGGGGATGAACAAGCTGATGTGGGAGAAATTACAAATTCGAGGACAAATTTCTCTCAACCCGGGGAGGATGATGCAGCCCAGAGACGTGAAGTCATAAGTCGTGTGCGACCTAACTTGTTGTTGAGTCGAGTACGACCTATCAAGGAGGCTAACGGTCTAAAACTATGTGAAGAGTCAGGGGAAGTTGAAGCCTTAGGTCGTGGACGACCTAACGGGTTCCAGAATAGAGAGCTAAAGCTAAGGCATAGGTCGCTGGAACGACCTAACAGGGTGCAACGAGCTAACGAGTTGAAGGAAAAAGTGCTACGACTTAAAAAGAAACGACCTATGTTAGGTCGCAGGAAAAAGGAACGACCTATGTTAGGTCGCAGGAAAATGGAACGACCTAAGTTAGGTCACGAGAAGATGAGGAGAGATAGGTCGTTCACTATAAGTCGCAAGGCATTAAGTCGCGGGGACTTAGGTCGTGAAGACTTAGGTCGTGAGGCCTTAGGTCGCAAAGACTTAGGTCGCGTAGTTTTCTGAAGCCGCTTCATTTAGGTCGCTGATACAGATGCCGTTCATTCTTAAGTCGCTCGCTCCAGATGCCGTTCATTTTAAGTCTTTGCTGTGTTGTAACTGTTTTGTTTTAAGTCGTGATATGCTAAGTCATGAAGTTTAGGTCGTTTCCGACCTATGGGTTGTAAAAGCGTTATGTTGTATGTGCTTATGTTGTATTGTTTTTAGGTCGGACTGTTTTAGGTCGTAATGCTTTAGGTCGTGGCCAACCTATGGTAAGTCGTGTGTTTAGGTCGTGACCGACCTAGGAGTTGTGCAGTTTTTGTGGCGTGTGTTATAACTTCTATATATAGGCCGGTGGTGCCATTTGTAATAGTTTAGTTGATTTGAATAAAAACTCTTGTTTTGTTAGCTTTGTGCTTTCACCAAATTGGTAGTTGAGTGTAATCTCCTATCTCCTCTTTCGGATAATCGAGTGCGCTCGATTCAACGATTGCAGAAGCCGATTCACGGAATCTAGTGCGCTAGATCAACGTGCGAGGAATCGCAGATCTTTGAACACGGTATCGTGCGCGATCAACGTGTTTGGGATAGCTAGAATTCGGTATCTTCGGATCAACGAATTTGGGCATTTCAGTATTCATCAATCCATCGATTGCTAGTTTCATCGATCTACATTGTTTTTGTGTAATCCGCTGCGTCACAAACCATCCACACCTCTGTCACATACAACTGCTTATGCTCATTTCCTCAGCCTCACATCACTTACCTGGTTGCCTACACAAGCACAGTGCCTTACCCCATACAACACTGCATCTCTCAAACAACAGTGAACTTCATTTCACAGCATACCAACCCTTACTGCTCTCATTTCCATCCCATACCACTTCAACTCAACTACTGTTCTCTGTTCACCACAGTGCACTAAAACTGTGCACCACCATTTCTGTGCAACTGTGCACATTTGCCACACTTCTCCTTCCTCTGCCTCAACTGTTACATTTCTATACAAGCAACTTCAATCACAATCATTATTCATTCAATACAACACCCTACTTCTTCAATCCTTCTCCAACTTTCATCTCTCACTTTTCCTCCCTCAAAAACAACCAGAATCCAACTGTAGCCTTCATCGCCTCGCTGAACCAGCAATTGTCCTCAAACTCTCATATTTTTATCAATTTTCTTTTGCTTGTTTTTCTCATTTTTTAGCTAATCACTCTCAACTTTGGTTTAATTTGATTGAATAGGAAATTTAAATCAACAATTCCCTGCGGATCGACCATTATTCGTCACGTACTACAAGTGTACGTCGTGCGCTTGCGGTTATATTTTTAATTTAAATTCGTTCGACGGTTTTCTAAACCGATAGAATTTCCATCGACGAACAAGTTTTTGAGATTTTTTTTAATTTTGGAAAAATTGAAAATGATGGTGAGTCTCAACAGAAATTCTATCGGTTTAGAAAACCGTCGAACGAATTTAGATTAAAAATATAACCGCAAGCGCACGGCGTACACTTGTAGTACGTGACGAATACGGGTCGATCCGTAGGGAATTGTTGATTTAAATTTCCTATTCAATCAAATTAAACCAAAGTTGAGAGTGATTAGCTAAAAAATTGAGAAAAACAAGCAAAGAAAATTGATAAAAATATGAGAGTTTGAGGACAATTGTTGGTTCAGCGAGGTGATGATGGCTACAGTTGGATTCTGGTTGTTTTTTAGGGAGGAAAAGTGAGAGATGAAAGTTGGAGAAGGATTGAAGAAGTAGGGTGTTGTATTGAATGAATAATGATTGTGATTGAAGTTGCTTGTACAGAAATGTAACAGTTGAGGCAAAGGAAGGAGAAGTGTGGCAAATGTGCACAGTTGCACAGAAATGGTGGTGCACAGTTTTAGTGCACTGTGGTGAACAGAGAACATTAGTTGAGTTGAAGTGGTATGGGATGGAAATGAGAGCAGTAAGGGATGGTATGCTGTGAAATGAATTGCCCTGTGTTTGTAGCTTGCATTTATTTGTGTGATTGTTGTTTTCTAATTTCAATTGCGTTTGCATTGCTATATATAAAAAAATTCACATTTCGAAAAAAAGAAATCTCATCACATTCACTGTTTAACAATTTTCATTACCCCTAAATTGTAGGAACTCTATTGCAATACTGCCCACTGTTGCATGCAACTCTGTCCAACAAACTTCAACACACTACATAACAGAGACAAACCATCCACACCTCAGTCACATACAACTGCTTATGCTCATTTCCTCAGCCTCACATCACTTACCTGGTTGCCTGCACAAGCACAGTGCCTTACCCCATACAACACTGCATCTCTCAAACAACAGTGAACTTCATTTCACAGCATACCATCCCTTACTGCTCTCATTTCCATCCCATACCACTTCAACTCAACTACTGTTCTCTGTTCACCACAGTGCACTAAAACTGTGCACCACCATTTTTGTGCAACTGTGCACATTTGCCACACTTCTCCTTCCTCTGCCTCAACTGTTACATTTCTGTACAAGCAACTTCAATCACAATCATTATTCATTCAATACAACACCCTACTTCTTCAATCCTTCTCCAACTTTCATCTCTCACTTTTCCTCCCTCAAAAACAACCAGAATCCAACTATAGCCTTCATCACCTCGCTGAACCAGCAATTGTCCTTAAACTCTCATATTTTTATCAATTTTATTTTGCTTGTTTTTCTCATTTTTTTTAGCTAATCACTCTCAACTTTGATTTAATTTGATTGAATAGGAAATTTAAATCAACAATTCCCTACGGGTCGACCCGTATTCGTCACGTACTACAAGTGTATGTCGTGCGCTTGCGGATATATTTTTAATCTAAATTCGTTCGACGATTTTCTAAACCGATAGAATTTCCGTCGACGAACACTCGGGTCAGACTAAGTGTCACAACATTTGAGAATCACCTTTGGAGCTTGGAGCTTTTCTTGGAGATCTATCTGTTATCTATTCAGCTTTCAGTCATTTCAATTATTTCCATTTGTTTATGTTCATACTTGTCATATTTGCTTTTGTATTGAGACTTCTATGTATTGGATTTCTGTTGTATTTTACTTTAGACTCTGATGTTCTGTAGTAGCTTCATGAACTACTATTTATCTATTTCCGCTTCTTATTATTGTATTACTCTATGTCTGTGATTCTGTGATTGATTTATTTACTGTATATGATAAGTTTTTGCCAAATATAAATTAACAATCTGTTGTTTTGAACAATTCAAGTCTGACATGTGTGGATGATTGTCGATTTGAATGGTTTGAAATGGCGGGTCGTTACAACTTAGGAAACAACAAAAAAGGCAAGAAAAGGAAAATATCAAAAAATGAGCAAAATAAAGTTTAAAATTTGAAAATTCAAGTTCTTGGATCGGTACCGAGCTAACTTGGAGTAAACTCACAATATCCTCGGGTCTGACTCAAAATAGGAGAGAGAAAACTCAAAGCGCGATAGCTTTAGGAAAAATCTAAGCAAAACTTAAAGCAACCCATGCAAAAACCCAAAGCGCAACCCAAAGTCAGCTCGGTATCGATCCACGAGCTATAGATCGATACCTACCTATGGAACTCAGGTCGAACACACAAAAAAATCTTGGATCAGACACTGAGCAAGCCAAAGAAAACTAGAGCACAAAAATCTTAGAAAATCTTCAGGACAAGCCCCAAGCAAACTCTCAAATTTCTTAGGTCGGACTCTATGTCGGTTTGGTACTAATCCAAGAGTCATGGATCGGTATTGATCCATGAATTCATGGGTTTTTTAACCCCAAAACTTTAGTAGAGAGACATGTGAATGTGGGAAACATGGTAGAGCATGTTTCAGAGATAATTTCGAGGATTTTTTGCCTATAAATAGAGGTAGAGTGCAGTTGAAAATGGATATTTTTTTATCTTCTTCTTTTCTAAATTTCTAGACTTTGACTTGGAACTTTGTCGAATCTTCACCGATCTGAGAATACCAATATATAAAATCACAGTTTGTAAAAGGCATAGAAATTGAATTACAAAGTTTAAGTGGACGTAGGCTAGAATATTTGCCTAACCATTGTAAAAATTATGTGTTCTTCTTTGTTATTTCTTTCTTTTCTTAGATATTTTCATATTTATGACTTTATTGGGTGTTTGTGTCATTTTTGGTGCAAAATTTTTGGTGCTTTCATTGAGAGGGCTCAGATTTAATAACTTTAAATGTAAATTTAGAGAAGATGAAGAGGCCTAACACTAGATCCGTGGTAGGAGGAAGTCATCAAGAACACGGGGATGGCTAAAAGGTGTCCTAAGGATCAAAACCCCATCCTCTATGCGATTAAGGGCAAGATGGGGAGGATGATGAAGGAGATCAAGATGGAATGGTGACTCAACAGGAAGAAATGTTCGATAGGTTCTTTAAAAGAGTAGGGCGGTTGAAATAACTGGAAACCAGAACGAAAGGCCAGAAGGTAGAGCGAACACCCTTGGAATCGGAGTGGAACAAGTTAGAGCAACTCCTATAGAGATACCTTAGATCGATATCAAACCAAGGAGTCAGAGCTATACCGATCCAAGAATCCATGGGGCATAATTGATTTAAATTTGGGATTTGAATGATGAATGTTGGAGGGATGATGTCGAGACCCGCAGCGGGATCCAGAATGCGAACGTGTAACCAAAGGAACATGTGCTAGAATTTCTCCGTAGGAACGAGCGGTAGAATGAAAACGTGGGATAGAGACTTTCTTGTAATAATAGTGATAGAATTGCTAAAATATTTAGACTAGCGTTAAGAGGTGGACCATCGGACCAAAGTCTAGAGGACGTGAACAAAAACCAGTTCACTCCTAACATTCAATATGCAAGGAATCCACCCGATTTCAAGCTATCAGCGTAGGAAATGTACGATGGAAAAATAGACCCAATGGTTCATCTGAAGAGGTACATTCGACATATAGAGGTGTTGGGTGCTTCTAAGGAGGTAATGGGGGCAGTGTTTTCCATTATATTTAACAGATTTAGCAATAATATGGTTTAGAAAGCTGGAGAATGGGTCCAAAAGCACATGGACCAAGTTAGTGTATGACTTCATATGACAATTCAGGGTTCATATTTCATGACCAAAGAATATGATGGTGCTATCGAGTGTGAAGCAAAGGGATGAAGAGATCGTAAGGAGTTATTTGACTAGGTTTAATATAGCCGCTACTGTAGTTCATAAGCCAGATCCATCGGTGGTTTTAATGGTGGTAGTTTCAAGAGTTGCTAATAAAATGGATTTTAAGATTGCTATTACGTGTACTGTGACTATGATTCTTTAAAGCTGTGTACTGTGACTATTACGTGTATATTGTTTGATGATTCTTCATTAATCAATATTGTTTGATGATTCTTTAAAGCTGTGTACTGTGACTATTACGTGTATATTGTTATGATTCACTTGCTTTACATTTATTTATCAATCTACAGTAGTACGGATCACCTACATTTTTATTTTCCATTGTCCATGGTTTGTTTTTTTACAATTTGAGGAAAACTTCATTTTCCTAAACCTTAGCTTTCTTCTTAATTTTGAAATTCAAAGTTCAAAGTTTTCAAATGTTGATAGTTACCTTGACAAAGGGCCTTCTTTGTTTCACACATTGAATTTAGATTTTAAATGTTTCCATGAGTCCATATTGCATGAATCCTGCTTTTATGCCATGACGTAGAGCATAGTGGTTCAATTACATTATTATATTAATTTCGTCTATAAGCTGAAAGCATAGCATAATGAATTGATTAATTTAGTTTGAGTAAGAAGAGACTGTATGGTCTGTAATAAATTTGATTCATACCAGTTGAAATGAATTCAGTGCATAAGCACATTGTTGGTTACTAGGAAAAGGACTTATGTAATCTTCTGTTGTGCAATAGCTTCGTATGGTCTGGAAAAGGTTTTAAATGGTTAGAACTATTAAAAGTATTAAAATAAATTTTTATTTGAACCGATAAACAGAAAACTTTAATGAGTCATATATTTATGTGAATCCTTTATACTTTAATATATTTATGTTGCTCCGAATCGGACGTGGCAAATGCCCGGGTCGAGCATGGGACCAACGCTTTTCTCTTCTACAGCATCATCAGGATTCTCCACCACCACCACCACCAACACTTCTATGGCTGTAGCTCCTATTACTACTCATCACCTTCAGTTTCCTCCCTCTACCAATTACTATTCTCGGAACTGAAGCTGAACTGGAGGCTGGAGCACAAAATCATTCATTCTTTTCAACATTGATGTGGTGTGTAAACCAACAACATATATTGTTTACTTTCGTTTATGTATATACACACATCACCAAAAGTTGGGAGACAGTGCTAAAGAAATAAATCAGGGTGATACATGCTTTTTTTACGCTTCCCTTGATAGCTTATATATGTATGTCTACTACATGTATTCTTATGTTTTTGCATTATGAGATGCATGTGCTGGTGTAATCTTTATAGTCAAAAACTTAGAAATTGTCCTATGTATATGGAGATGCCTTTAAGTTTGTGCAATCTTTTGTGGTCACTATTTTAATGCTGTCCCTCTTTTATAACACTTGTTATTTGTTAATGGGGATGATGAGATGGTTGCAGTCTATAAGGTACAAAATGGGTAAAAACTGTCTATCAACTGCGTGTTATTTGAATGGATAAAGTTGCTATTGCCTGCATGCTGTATTTGACCGTACTCATGGCTATCTAGCTTTTGTTAGGTTTAAATGCTTTTTATGACTTATTCTGGGAATTGTTGCTGGCTTCCTGCATTCATTTTACTCTCATTTTCTTTGATTTTTTTGTTTTTTATACTTCACTCTCAATTAGTTCCAGTCAGAGGAAACAATAATATAGCCGAGGCAGATAATTTATTGCATATTCATATATTTCCAAATTCGAACTGAGCCCGGGCGCAGTTTAGAAACTGAGCCGGGGCGCAGTTTGAGCCCAGTTACATTATTAATTATCAACTTAATTTAATGTTCAATTTAATTTTTATAAAGGAACTGCAAATTCAATTTAACATGATATTAAATGCAGGCACTTCTAGAGGAAGCGGAAAAAAAGAGGAAGTTGGATGATGGTTCTAAGGGTGGAGTCGAAGATCTTGAAGATGACCCAATTGCGGAAGTTTTTGGTTCCGACACGAAGAAAAATTATTGTCGAGCAATTAGTTCTACTTCTTCTATAAAACAAGTGAAGATGGCTCGAGCTGTAAAAGCTGTAACTGAAAAGAAGCAAGCCGTGGATTTGTCTATTTGGAAATTGGAGATAGAAAGGCAAGTAGCTAATCAAGTTAATAATGTCATCAATTCAATTACTTCAACTTTTATGAAATTTATGCCTAGTTTGCAAGAAAAATATGTTGCAAGTCCCACGACTCCACAAACGGAAGGTGCTTCTAATTTAGGAGATTCTCATACAAACAATAATGTATTGAATTAACCAACTTAATTATGTATTGTACTTGTTATGAAGTAGTTGACATTGTTATGAAGTAGTTGACTATGAAATATATGTTGTTATTTGATCATGAATATTGTAAATTTTGGGTTCCTATTGAATGTAGTATAATAATGCATATCATGTTAGTTATTAATTGTTTATTAATGTTAAAATAATTGACTATATTGAGAATGAAAATATTTCAGCGTTATCAGCATTGGCAATTAAAATTTACCAACGCTTATAAGCGTCAGCATAGAAAATTAAACAATGTTGAATGGTTAATTTGCCAACGTTTATAAGCATTGCTAAATAATATACACCAACGTTTATAAGCGTTGGCGAATACAACCTTCCAACGCTTATAAGCGTTGGGAAACTAAACTCGCCAACGCTTATAAGCGTTGGCAATAAATTGCGACGCCCCTACAGCGACGCTAATAAGCGTTGCTGAAACTGTTTGCGACAGTTATACTCGTTGGGAATCACCTGTTTTGCCAATGAAGTGAGAACCTATGGATCAGGAAAAAAGAGTGGGAAAGTATTTCCTATTCCATGAGCTGGATGTGTATGAAACAAATGATTGTAGGCACCTTCGTAATCTGATTGAGGAGTAGGTTAGGAACAACCAGCTATCGTAATTCATGAGGAACCAAGCTACAATGATGCAACAGGAGCAATCATCATTTGTATAAATAGATGAAGCCTTGGATCTAGGTCGAGGATAGTTATCTCATAATTGGGATAGTAGGGAGTCAGGTTTGATTTCCGCTCTTTTCCTTTATTTTCCATAAATGATGCAGTATTACAGTCAAGCCACTTACTCATGTATAAGGCCTCAATTAGTCTCTAAGCACGCTCTAAGTTGGATGCTTGGTTGTACTGCTTGATGGGATGGATGATGTTTGAATTTGAATTAAGTGAATGAATGCTTTATTTTAAAAATCACGTGAACGTTATAATTGATATTGATTTTGAAACACCAACGGAGATTGGTTACCCTTTATATTAATTTATGAACTGATTGAACGTGTTCTCCTAATCGAAGAGACGGGGGAATGAACTGTAAGGTGTAGTCCCCTTGTTAGAGAGTGAGTGGATTGGACTTGTATGAGATAGTGATTCTTTTCATCAGAGAGTGAGCGGTTGAAGTCGCTCGATCGTTGGGTCCCCTCAACGGAGAGCAAGCGGATTAAGCTCAACATAAATTAATGATCCAAGGAGAATGATGATTAAACTAATGATCCATAGAGATCATGAATTGTATTTGTCATTGATTACAGGATCTAGAGAGATCGAAAGCTGAGCTGGATATTGATAATGTGATCCGAAGAAATCTAAAACTAGACTTTGGACTTAAGGGCAAGTAGACTTTGAAATGATGTAATAGAAAATATTGGATTGCGTCGTTGCCTCAATTCGGTCAGGCTCGTTTATGATGGATGTTGTGCAATTTTAGATGATTTATAGATGATTCTCCGACTGATGGCAATACACTACCCTGATTAATAATTTATGACAACTAAATGATTGATTAAAGTCATTGCTTCGATTCGATTGAGCGTTCTTATACTGGAATACTGGGCGATAATAGACAATTTATAAATAATGTTCCAATCGGTGGCAATGAACTTACATAGTTATTGGCCTTTGATTACCTGATACATGCTCAACTCATGATAATAAATTTCCGGATGAACATGGGATAACATTGATTTTGATATATGATTGCTAACTCCCGAATGAACATGGGATGATATTGGTTTACAATATATGATATAATAATTCCTAAAGAACATGGAACAATATGATTTGAGACTAACGCTCAAACAAGGACTCGAGTCCTTATCTATAGTGGTCTTGAATGACCTTTCATTTACATGTTAATCTAAAGGAATTAGATAATTCGATGTGGTTTGATCAGTTAATAGCTAGAAAATTCAACTACTAGTTATTCATTGACTTCGATTTTTGTTCTTGAGCAAATCACACCTTCCATTCACAAGGCGTGCTTTGGGAGGCTAGTGTTACGGTCGAAATTGCCACAATCTTCGAACAAACTTAAACGATTAAATTAGACGAACAGGTGACAAAGAAGACTCAAAAAATGAGCAAAAAAGTTGAAAATTTAGAAATTCAAGTTTTTGGATCGGGATCCTCAGGATGGTACCAAGTTGACTTGGAGCATACCTAAAAAATCCTCGGGTCGAACTCAAAGCATAGGAGAGAATACTCGAAGCATAATAGCCTTGGGAAACTCCAAGCAAGACCCAAAGCACTCATGCAAAAATCCTAAGGTGATCGAAGTCAGTTCAGTACCGATCCATGAGCCATGGATAGGTACCAACCCATGGAACTTGGGTTGGACATACAAAAGCCTTGGGTTAGGCTCCAAGCAAGGCAATGAAAACTCGAGGGCAAAAATCTCAAAAAATCTTTAGGTCAAGCCCCAAGAAAATACTCAAATTTCTAAGGTCGGACTCCAAATTAGTTTGGTACCGATCCAAGAGCTATGGTTCGGTACTGATCCATGAAGTCATGGGTCAGTTTGACCCGAAACTTTAGTGAAACAACGCTTGAACTTAGGGAACATGGTGAAGCATGTATTGGAGATAATTTTGGGGGATATTTCACCTATAAATTAAGGTGGAGTGCACTTGAAAAAGAAGCTTTTTTCTCTTCTTCTTACCTAAATTTCTAGACTTTGCCTTGGAACCCTCTTAGATCTCCACCATCTGAGAATAACGATCCACAAAATCAAAGTTTGTAAAAGTCGCAAAAATTGAATAACAAAGTTTAAGTGGACGTAGACCGAAGTACTTGCTGAACCACTATAAAAATTGTGTGTTCTTCTTCACAATATCTTTGATAGTTTTCATATTTATTACTTCATTGGAGTATTTGTGTCATTTTTGTTGCAAATAACAAGATTGGATCTAGTTACACCCATTAGACTTCATAGGCTACCTATGATTCAAATACGTATTTCTTTTCCAAAATCTACCTATTTCAACCCGTTGTTGACCGACCTGGTTGCTTTAATGGTATCAGAGCCAAAATGGTTTATGCAGTCCAATGAGAAACTTTAGGACCAACTAATTAAGCTACTTACCCGATGGATGTCTAAAAAAGTAGTGTCTAGGCTTGGGTTGAATAATCGAATATTCTCCCCTCTCTAGCTATCGGCTTAGACTAATGGGTGAAGCAAGTCCAAAGGGTTGGCTCAATTGTATAGTTCTAAATTATTTTAGGCCATGTGCTAATTTTAAAATTTAGTTTGAAAATTTAAAATATATTTAGACTTAAAAATTAAATTTAAAATATAAAAAGGAAAATTTTATAAAATTTACAAAATGAATTTAATTTTTTTGGAGTTGTTTTGAGGAATTAAAATAATTAATTCCAAAATTTAATATTTATAATTATTATGATTAATTAAATTAGACTAAAAATTTATTTAAATGTTAACTAATTAACACATATATATGCATTGGTATTTCTATGTAACTGTAATTGTTATAATTATATATTTATCTTAAATTTGTTAAGATGAACTATATTGTAATTCTGAATTAATTTAAATATTTAATTAAATAAATGAATTTATTAAATACAATTAACTAAAAGTTAATTAATTAATATGTATACATATATTGATATGTATATATAAACAAACTATAAATGTTATAGTTAATTTTTAATTTTAAATAGTTTAAGATGAATATTATAAAATTTATATAAAATAAAGTTAATTAATTAAATATGATTTAAAAAAAAATTAATCAAATAAAATTAATTAATAGTAATTAAATTTAATTAGATAAAATTATTTTATAGGATATACATACATATTATATAAGTTCATTAAATTGTAAAAGTTATAAATTTAAACTTATACAACTATACATGTATAAACATAAGTTGAACTATAGAAAATCTAACTGTATTGCGCATATATTGTAATTCAGATATGCCCGATATTTGAATTATGAGGGTATTTCATAAAAATACATTATTTCATAAATCAATATCTCTCAATGTATTTATATTAAAATTATGAATTCATCATATATAAGTCGTCCTCTACCACATATATATTAACAAGTTACTTGTATACTCTTTATTTTTTAAGATTCCTCAAGCTAAGGATGTTATGTGTACTACTATTAATATATTAACTACACGAGGTAAGATATATGCACATATTTGTTGATATTTTTCAAGATACATGCATTATGCGTATGCTTTCGCAAATTAGTGGGTATGAGCGAATAATCTCTTTCGATTTGTGATAATCCATAAGGTCGAGATGAGTTTAAGACAAAGACCACAGATTAGGAGTTGTACGTGATACAATTGATAAGGTGTTATCCATCGCATGTAGGCCTATGATTTGTTGATAATCCTCAAGGTCAGAATCGCAAGGCAAATGGGTCCTAATGCCCAATAGAAAAATCAAAAGATTTTTATGCTTTTCTTAGGGTTTTGAGAAACATAAAAAATCTAATAGGAGCCTTTTTAATGAAATGAATACAGTTAACCTTTCTATTATTGTAAGAATACATGTTATAAAGTTAAAATAATCCACTTTGATAAAGCTAATATAATTGATAAAATGTATACAAGTTAAAATATACAAATGAACTGAAAGATTGACATAGAAATATAAATTATACTTACCGATAAACCTCTTGGCATGTTTCCATTTCAAGAACGATGCGTGACCCAAATAATACGATAGCTAAAAAATTCACGCCTTGGTCACATAGGTATTGATTTGCCCAAGACTGTATATTGTCTTCTATGAATTTTGGACTCTAAAAGCACACAAGAATATAGATATTTGGTCCATATTCAATCGCATATAAAGGTTATATGGTGAATAGTTGCCAATCGTAATGTATGAAACTTCGAGTAATTAGTTCATTCAAAATAAGCAAGTAAAATATAGAGCATGATCGTGTATTCAATATGATTGATTACAGTATGGATTTTGTTGTGTTAGATATAGCACTAAACCAAGAGCTACAAGATGTACCTAGGAATTCAAGCATTGAAATATTAGTTTGATCGGTTTATGTAAAGTGCAACTTATTCGATATCCTTAAATGTTAGGACGACCGAGTGCATTTTTGTAAAGATTTTGTGACCGTCTTGTAGTAAAGGTTTCCTTTTGAATGGCTTGACTATTTGAAAAGGAAAGCAAATGAAACGAGAATTGTATAAAATGCTAAAAGATACTTAATATGGAATGAGGAATGTAATTTCTATTCTAAAAGTATTTTCATTTATTTTTGTATGAAAGTTATTTATTTGGATTCAAAATATTTGACATGAAATTATCGATTATAAACTAGTTAAAGTATATGAAATAAAATCCCATGACAAGTGGTTGAATGGAGTGTAACGATCTCCCTTTTTGATCCTAGAATGTCGCCACTAATACATCAAAGGTATTCACATGCCGAACACCCAAGTGCCGGAAAGATCGATTGTTAGGTTAAAAGAAAAGGAAGAAAAGAAAACGAACAAGAAAGAGGAGAACAAAAACATTAGAATCTCACAACGAGATGATAGCATATAATATTAAAAGATAGTACACGGTGTTACTCAAATATATATAGCATTTCAGAGTTACTAATCTAAGTACCGTCATCAGCCTAGATAGTTATAACAGCTCATCCCTACAATTGCTGATATATATACATAAAGTAATGGGGAGGAAATAAAAATTCTATGGTAGGTAAACATACAGCTCATTTCTTAGAGCTCCAATGTACACCAATGAAAACCTGACTTTCTCAGACTGCACGCAGCCATGGAATAAGGGAAAAATAAAAACATGGGTCAAACATAAGTCTAGTGTGAGAAAATCAAGAAATATGTGCGATATATAACAGCACCTTCTAAGACCAACTGGATCACCAGATTCGGTTTTCTCCTTAAAAGAGCCAACCATCTAATACTTACATATTCGATACAATAGTAAATGTATAGAGTGTTGAATATAAATAAGAACTTGTTGTAACATGTGTATACCACAATAATAGTAGTTATATAGTCAAAACCACTAAGGTGCATTCGCTAAATTGTGTAAGGTGTCCATAAAGACGGTCTTGATACAACAAGGTAGATCTCCTACATAAGTGTTAGAGATTCTCTTCCGTATGTTGTATATCTCTAGATAAAACATACCATAAGGTCAACATAACTGGACCGCCCTTGGTGTGTGATCTGGTCATATTAACTCCCGCTAGCAGCAATCGATAAGCATCTCTAAATATGAAGTTGATATACCCTTGAGGTTTGCTAAACCTTAGGCGATGCCCCTTATCTGTTTTCTGTCATTTCCCACTGGTGAGGATACGTTCGGCATCTCTCTATGAGCCTTACATCACTCAAAACAGAACCTGAATCCCCAAAAGGATTCTGGTATCTCGAACAGATCGTGAATCTCCATATAGATTCTAGCATCTTGAACAGATCATAAACCTCTTCCAAAGCATAGAAAACATATATAGTTTTGAAGTGTTTATGGTTTCGAGTCATCTCATATAAGTACACTCCCTCGCTTACTGGGTGCTCCAAAACTAATCGATGGATTTCCTATTAACTCAATCTTGGTTCTTTCGGTAATAACAGAAAATACATATGGGTGAAGATCCTCTCCTAACCAAATGGATTTTCTTATCATTTGTCCTAGAAGGTAAGACGAGTTTATACGTAGGGTATAACATCATCTTGTGTTCCTTCTAGATGTTTCCTAAGTTAATATTTGGTCCATTTCAATAATAATGAGAATGATCGCATAAGGAAACTAAGTCCCATTTACTTCCCCTATGCAAGTAAACACACAGGCACTATCAATTCATACAAAGCATGGTCAAGTCACCTAAACGACTTTTAATCCCTTTTTAATTAAGTGGAAATTAGCTACAAGGGCGTCTTTAGTAAGTGGAATTAGTTTCTAGGACACACAACTGAAATAATTACTTTCAAGGACAAAACGAAAAATAATTAGTTTCTAAGGGCCTAAAAACCTATGAAATTATGTCTTTGAAATTATTTGGACGGCTGACTTTGTCCTTGAAAGTAATTATTCTGCTGACTTTGGCCTTGAAAGTAATTTCTTTGAATGTGTATCCTAGAAACTAATTGGACTGCATAGTTTGTCCTTCTGGTGAAATGCCCCTTTAATTAATTTATCGTTTATTAATTAAAAACCCTTTAAACTCCTTTTTATCTAATAAAACTTCTTTCATTAATCAGACTAATTGGTTATTCCTAACTAAGTAAACTTCTAACTAGACAATAAAAGTTGAAATAGCGGTAGATTTAGCGCTAGAAAATTCCATCACTAAATTTGTGACGGATTAGCGTATGATTTGCAAGGGACAATTTTAAGTTTTTTTCTACTTTAATTTTTTTTTTATTATCACTGTCGACTTAGCATATCTGCCACTAAACTATTGCAATTTGCATCAACTTGCCGACGGATAAGTTTTGAAGTTAATTTTCGTTGCAAATTAAGGCGGATTACCGACGTCTGAATTTCGACGCTATTTTGCAGCGGATTTCTAAAGAATTTGTACGGGAATTCATGTTGTTCTTAAAGTATTAATTTTTATTGATTAATAATTATTACTAACTAACTGATAATTAGTAATAAATTTTGAAATATTCATAAAGTTTAAATATAAAATTTGAAATCTTCATAAAATTGAAAAATAAATTTTCAAATAATTCTTAAATATTCTAAAATATTCAAAATTTCAAAGAATTCCAAAATTTTAAATGATTTTCAAAACTCGAATAAAACAAACATTAACTTGCAAATTATTACTTTCATGCGCATGTACAAGTTTTATTTTATAACTATCTTCTTTGATATGTACAAGTTTTGAATATATGTTTATAATTGTTTAAAATATTATAATAATTAATAATAAGCAATTTATAATTAATAACTAATGATAATAGTTAATCATTTATATAAATTTATAATTAATAATGGCTCTTCTTCTTTGAGAATATCTCTCTTTTTCTCAAAATAATTAATAATTTATAAATGATTATTTATAAAGTTAATAATTTATAATCAATTATAATCAATGATTATTCATAAATAATAATTTAAAATAAATAATTATATTTTATAATTAATAATTAATAAAATATTAAATTATAATTAAATATGTAAGACAATAATGTATAAATAACAACATATAGATAATGACATATATTTAATATTTAGTAACTAATAATTAATAATTTATTATAATTAATGGCTTATAATTAATTAATAGTACATAAATAATAATTTCTAATTATAAATTAATATATCTAAAATAAATTATATATTCTAACTAATGATTTATAAGTTATAATAAATAATAATTTCTGTTTAAAAATAAATAATTTCTAAAAAAATTTATTTATAATTAGCAAATTATCCTTTAACCATAATTATTAGCTAAAAGCACAACAAAAAATACAACTTTTGTTTTAGAATCTCTATTTTTTCAATGTTGTAAAAAACCCTAGGCCTAGGTGTATAAAATTAAATAAAGTAAAGGTAACATTTGTCATGAAAATAACTTTTAACACAATTATCTCGCTCAAACTAAATTATATTTCTTAACCCAAATTATCTGTATATCCCAAAATTTCCCTCATTCCTGCCTAGATCATTCTTTCCCTCCCAAAATATAACCTAATTTCCCAAATCAGTTTCGTACCAAATTAAACAACGCTGTCCAAAATTTCATCGACGCGACCATCGACAGCGAAGGGACCGCTCCAACTTCACCACTCGTAGCAAGGCCACTACTCCAGTGCGAAGATTGACTCAACTGCTCGCATCATGCGTGACCACTCAACTCCGCCGCTCTAGCTCAGCCGCACATCTCCAGTTTTACCTTTTCGTCTTGATGTCCGAAGATTGACTTACAATCAGGTGAAATCGTTGATTTTTTTTTCTTAGTTTCCCCTTTTTGAATGGCTTAAAACAACACTATTTTCTTACTAATTTCATGCTTCCAGTCTCATTTTTATCAGTTTATCTCGTCTCACGTTGGCATTCCACTATAGCTACAATTCCTTCTGAAATTCTGAAGGCAGGTACTTTCAACTTCTGCTATGTTGTGCTACTTTCCTTTTAATGTTTTTCTAATTTTTTTGAACAAACGGTTAGGTTTAGTTTTTTTGTCATTTATATATTCATGTATAACCATGGTTTAGATGTCCATTAACTGTTCTACATATGCCTATTTGATAATTGTTATGACTATATTCGAATTGGTGGTGTAACAAAGTTTATTTTGTATACTATATAATAAATATATGTTTATGTGATATTTAGGGACAACGAGGAAAGACTCAAACTGATGGGGGTATGCTGGTGGAGTGGGTAATGTGGAAGGAGAAACATCAAAGGGATGTGTTATGTTGTTGTTGCCTAGTAGTTGCTTTGCATTGCAATCCGGATAAGTAAATGGAATAGATTATTGAGTATTCATGCATTAGCATTACACATACAATCACTCCATAACTACATAACAATAAACCTCTCATATCTATTGTCCCAAAATATATATCTGTCTATTTACTCTCATTTTATGTTACAAGCATCAATGATAAGTCTTCCTCTACCTCACTAACTGCATTATAACTATTACACATTTATTTATCTCATTGTAGTTGTTTGTTTAATACATCTACCACACTATTTGAAAATGGGCCAATCTAGATAATAATTCATGAGTACTCATTGATAGTGCTTGTAAATATGTCAATTTTAAAACTCGATAAAAAAATCTACTACTAGACTTAACTGCACAATGATAAAATTCAATTTAAATTAAAACCATATTTCTATATATACTCTCTTTGGTTTTTTTGATACAATGATGTAGTGGATAGAAGTAATGAAAGTACATAATCTATCTTACCAAAGTTGAATTGAGAATTACAATAAGATTGTATAATGACATTTATTGTTTCTCTATTACAACAAAAGTAAAGAAAGTGCAAAATCTATCTTACCATATCATAAAGCTGTATAATTACAATAATGTTATACAATTACACCATAAACGAGTGCGAACCCGTGATACGCATACGGGGTTCAGTATATAATTCAGTTAACGGTGTATTTTTTAGATTTAATAGTATAAGAAGTTGAAAGCAAATACTTATGGGATGTAAATTTTTAGATTATCTTTTTTGTGAATACTTCTAACAACAATGTGTTGATAAATCCACATGATAGTCTATGAGCATATAGAGTATAATTAATATTTTAGAGTACAATAACTTTATAAAACATACTAAGAATCAACATCAGTTGTTCCTAACTTGGTAAGAACTACACTACTAAGCATGTCATTAATTAATTTTCAAATGTAATTCACATTAGTTAAACGTGTTTTTATCCTATGTTTAACATATAAATATAAACATGTGCACAATTTTGTTCGATAATAGAGTTCTAAACCTAGTGTTAACACTAAAATTTTGAATGCTAACACCTTGGTGTAAGTTGTGACAATGTGAAAGCACCACCCGTTTGCACGGGAACTAATGATAAGCAAAAAATAGCAAAAACAGTAAAAAGACAACAGTTTTTATAGTGGTTCGGCTTAAAGTCAAGCCTACATCCACTTTATCTCTTCTTTATTGCTGATTCAATTACAACTTTTACAACTTTTACAATGAATCTTCGGATACAACACGATCAAGACAAGAAGCTAGAACTTTAACGGTGAATTGCTCTTCGGATTCATATTGAATGTGGTTGATCTCTTCTCTCGACTCTTTGAAGTGTTGTGGCCAATTGAGTGTTGTGGAGGTTGAGAAAGTAGCAGAGTTTCCACGCTTCCAAGTCCAAAAAAAAAGGTCCTCTCTTCATTGGAGTAGGCGAGGTATTTATAGGGAAGAAGCTGGGCTTAGGTCGCTAGCGTCCTAAGGAGATGCGGTTTAAATGTGTCGAGGTATGAAACGGAGCGACCTAAGGGTAGGTCGTAGGTCGTGTGCGACCTAAAGAGAAGCGGCATAAAGAGTTGTTTTGGTCTGCTTAAGTCGTGGGTGACCTATTGTTGAAGAGACTGTGTTCTTAGGTCGTGAGCGACCTATCTTTGAAGAAGTAGCACTCTTAGGTCGTTAAGTCGCTGTGTTCATAGCAGTGATAGCTTGCTTCGAGGCTTAGATCGCCAGGTCGCTAGGAGGTTAGGTCGCAGAGGCTACTAGGTCGTGGAGGGTTTTAGGTCGCTAAGGATTTTAGGTCGCTAAGGATTTTAAGTTGTTAGGTCGTGAGGTCTTTTAGGTCGCTGGGTCACTCCACATTTTAGGTCGCTTGGTCGCAGAACGACCTAACAAGGACTTGCTCTGTCGAAATGCTGAGTTGACCCATCTCTGAGACGAACTATCTTTGGTTTCTCGGTCGATCTTTTGGTATCAAAGCCTTGCTTAAAAGGCGGGATAACACTTGCCCCCCAAAACATGCCTTGCGGTAGGAAGGTGTGTTTTGTAATGCCATAAGCCGGATGTTCATATCCTGTTGATGACCTGCAAAGGAACTGACAATTTTATGTGGCCCCAAATAACGACCGTTCGGGATCGAGCTATTTGGGATGGAGTGCGGTCGTTCATGGTCAAGCGCCTAACTTCAAATGGCGACCGTTTGGGATCGAGCCATTTGAGGTGAAGTGCGACCGTGCGCGGTCAGGTGCCGTTCATGGTCAAGCGCTTTACTTCAAATGACGATCATTTGGGATCGAGTCATTTGTGGTAAAGTGCGACCGTGCGCGGTCAAGTGGCGGAGCTCAGATGACGACCGTTCGTGGTCAAGCGCCTTACTTCAAGTTACGACCATTCGGGGTCGAGCCATTTGCGGTAAAGTGCGACCGTGCGCGGTCAAGTGGCGGGTCTCAAGTCAAGATCGTTTTGGATCGAGCCGCTTGAGGTGAAGTGCGACCGTTCACGGTCAAGCGCCTAACTTCAAATGACGACCGTTCGGGATCGAGTCATTTGAGGTGAAGTGCGACCGTGCGCGGTCAAGCGCTTATCTTCATGTGATGATTGTTCAGGATTGAATCATGTGAGATGTAATGCGACCGTTCACGGTCAAGCGCCTTACTTCAAATGACGATCGTTCAGGATCAAGCCATTTGTGGGAAAGTGCGACCGTGCCCGGTCAGGGGCGGACCCTCAAATAACGATCGTTTGGGATCTAGCCATTCGAGGTGAAATGTAATCGCTCGCGGTCAAGCGCCTTACTTCAAATGACGATCGTTCGAGATCGAGCCATTCGAGGTAAAGTGCGACCGTTGGCGGCCAGGGGGTGGACCCCAAATGACGATCGTTCGGGATCGAGCCATCTGAGCTAAAATGTGATCGCTCGCGGTCAAGCGCCTTACTTCAAATGACGATCGTTCAGGATCGAGCCATTCGAGGCAAAGTGCGGCCGTTGGCGGTCAGGGGGGTGGACCCCAAATGACGACCGTTCGGGGTCAAGCCGTTCGAGGCGAGTTTTCCTGACCTCAAATGACGACCGTTCGGGATCGAGCCATTCGAGGTGAGGTGAGCCGATGTGTGCTCGGGGGGGGGGGGGGCATTTGTGTTGAGGTGAGTTGATGTGTGCCCTGGGGGGACTTAATACTGGAGGGACCTAGCGTTACCGACGCCAGATTCACGTTCGGGTGAGTTCCTGGATCGTTGGTTATGGCGTTTCAACACCATCTCAGAGCATGCCTAGGGACCGTTCGCGATCCCGTACATGTGTAAGCGGCTTAGCCGTTTTAGAATCACAAGTAACATTCTTTTACTGAAAATGAGTTTTTAGTAGATATGACAAACAGAATCAAGTCCAATCATGAGAATAGAAAAACAAAACAAAACAGGGACGTCCAAGTGCAAACACCTACACTGCTACAATTAGGAGTCGTTTCAGAGCATGCCTGGGGATCGTTCGTGATCCTATACATGTGTAAAAAGACTTAATCGTGTTGGTGTGGGGTTTGCTACTTATTCGTCATTATCCCAATTATTCAATGACAAGTTGACGTCTCGATCCCGATACATCGCTAGCAGGTGCAGGTGGTGGCGGTTCCCGTTCCACAGCCGTCACTCCCCTTTTCACATATTTTGATAGTAGGCCATTGCAGACATGCCCTTCAATTTCATCCTTCAAGTGTCTACAATCATTTGTACTATGACCATTCATCTCATGGAATAAGCAGTCCTTGTCTTATTTTCTTTCACTGCTGGGCGGATCCCTCCTTATTGGCTTGCGATAAGAAATCTGTCCTTTAGTATCTTGGTAAATTCGTTCCAAACTTTCGTTTAATTCCGCATAAGTGGTGAAACGTGGCTCCCTCCGTGCTCGCTTTGACCTATCATCGTCATCTTCATCCTTTCGTTTTTCTTTATCTTTGCCAAGATCCTTTTCAACAGGTTTTACGCTTTGAGTGCATAAATTTCTATTCCCTCTCCTTCTTCTCTTTCAGTTTTTGCATCTTCTAATCATAAGATTCCTTCGGCCTCATGGAAAAATTCTCCTAAATCCATAGGGGGATCTCTGGTCGATGAATTCTTGAAATCTGTGCCATCAGCTATGCCCGACACGGCTGCCATTAGAACCATGGATGGATCTGGTCGATCTACCGATGCCGCAGCTGCGTTGAATCGCGTCAAAAAGCTTCTCAAAGATTCTCCAGTTATTTGCTTTAGTGCTGTCAAACTCATAAAATTCTTGGGCCTCGAGATGTGGACCCTGAATTGCCTCATAAACCTTTCAGTCAAATCATTCCATGTCCCGATAGATCCACTTTCCAGTTGTCTGAACCATAATGCCGCAATATCTGTCAAATACAATGGAAAGCACCGGGCCATAACTTCCTCTGATGCCCCCAGTACTTCCATATGCCTCATATATTTTGTTAGGTGAACTGTAGGGTCCGTCCTTCCATTATACATATCCAACGATGGTAGATTAAAGTCTGGTGGGTTCTTAGCTCGCCTGATTGTCGTGGTAAAAGAACTCCTATTCACATCCTCCAAGTCCTTGTTTACCAAACCGCCTCTCATAGCCTTTTTGACAATTTCCACCAATCTATCGTTGCCTCCTAGTTGTAGTCCTCGTCCATTGCTTTTGTCTTGCCCCCCGAGTTCACGAGGGGATGGTGGAATCTGTTCTTCTGGCTGGGTTCCTGTTCCTCTTTGATTATGTGCTCCAAGTTGTCCAATCTGATGAAACAAATTCTGGATCAACTCCTCTTGCCTTTTCATCATTGCCTCCATCTCGTCCCTGGTAACAAAGGCTGAAGTTTGGTTTGCTCTTGAGGAAGCCTCTTGACTCCCTTCATGCTGACTACTCTCTGGTCTTAGCCTTCTACTCGATCGCCTTGCCATAACTTTCCAGACCCCAACCTCCAAATTCTCTGATCTCACCCTTAGTTGAAAAAATTCCTACGTTCAATTCTCAGTGAAAGCACCAAAATGTTAACACTAAAATTGTGAATTCTAACACCCCGGTGTAAGTTGTGACAATGTGAAAGCACCACCCATTTGCACGGGAACTAAAGATAAGCAAAAAATAGCAAAAACAGTAAAAAAGACAACAGTTTTTATAGTGGTTCGGCTTAAAGTCAAGCCTACATCCACTTTATCTCTTCTTTATTGCTGATTCAATTACAACTTTTACAACTTTTACAATGAATCTTCGGATACAACACGATCAAGACAAGAAGCTAGAACTTTAACGGTGAATTGCTCTTCGGATTCATATTGAATGTGGTTGATCTCTTCTCTCGACTCTTTGAAGTGTTGTGGCCAATAGAGTGTTGTGGAGGTTGAGAAAGTAGCAGAGTTTCCACGCTTCCAAGTCCAAAAAAAAGGTCCTCTCTTCATTGGAGTAGGCGAGGTATTTATAGGGAAGAAGTTGGGCTTAGGTCGCTAGCGTCCTAAGGAGATGCGGTTTAAATGTGTCGAGGTATGAAGCGGAGCGACCTAAGGGTAGGTCGTAGGTCGTGTGCGACCTAAAGAGAAGCGGCATAAAGAGTTGTTTTGGTCTGCTTAAGTCGTGGGTGACCTATTGTTGAAGAGACTGTGTTCTTAGGTCGTGAGCGACCTATCTTTGAAGAAGTAGCACTCTTAGGTCGTTAAGTCGCTGTGTTCATAGCAGTGATAGCTTGCTTCGAGGCTTAGATCGCCGGGTCGCTAGGAGGTTAGGTCACGGAGGCTACTAGGTCGTGGAGGGTTTTAGGTCGCTAAGGATTTTAGGTCGCTAAGGATTTTAAGTTGTTAGGTCGTGAGGTCTTTTAGGTCGTTGGGTCACTCCACATTTTAGGTCGCTTGGTCGCTGAACGACCTAACAAGGACTTGCTCTGTCGAAATGCTGAGTTGACCCATCTCTGAGACGAACTATCTTTGGTTTCTCGGTCGATCTTTTGGTATCAAAGCCTTGCTTAAAAGGCGGGATAACACCTAGAGTATAGAAATTATGCAAAGTGGGATAGTATTTATATTTGGCTTGATGAAACAACATTTTCATTATTATACATTTTGAATTATATTATACTAATTAATTAGAGAAAATATTATTGAAGTTTTTAAACATCATGATCTTTAATACATATAGCATAATATGACATGAGAATTATACGTAATATATAAAATGAGCGTCAAATTTTGTATCTTTTGTATCGAGAGTATCATTTAGGTTTATAGATCATGCAATAATTTTTTAACTAATAATAATGTATATAGCACCCATTGTATTATTGTTACTATATTAAGTTTCTTTATAAAACCTTGACTTATTAACTATGCATATTCCCGTGATTATGATTCCAACTAATTAAAAATTATCCTTGTTTGTTTCAAATAATATGAATAAGAGTTGCACAACATGATTTAATAAAGGTATATTTTAGAAATATACAATGAAGTAAAACTAAAAATTAGTCTTAATCCATCAAAAAAATAAAATGTTATATTGAACTAAAAGTGGACACCAATTGATTAACATTAATGAGAATTAGGGTGCGTTAGCGGATAATTTTGATTTGAGGTTGGAGCTTGTGGCGTTTGTGGAAAAATATGGATTAGAGGTTGGATAGGAAGTATTTATGTAATGTATAGTATTTTTATGGTTGCAATAATTATTAATTGATTATTATCAATTAATGCATAGTATTTAATAAGAAGTATTATTAATTATTTAAAGAAAATTTCAAAAGATTCTAAAAAAATAAGAATTACGTCTGACTTATCTCAGAAAAGTCAGACGTGATTAATATATCTTGTAAAAATGCTATATTATTTATAGTCCAACTGTAGATCATTAAACCGCTAACGTGTCAGTTACGTCCGACTTATCGAACGTGATTATTACGTATCAATTACGTCGGACGTAATTATCGCTAACCGCTTTGGTTTAACGTTTCCGGTGTCCATAAACGGGGACTAAGTATGTAACTATTCCCTAATTAGATTAAATATTAATAAAAGAGAATTAGCTATAATAATTCTCAAATTAGTTCGAATTGGAATTGAATGAAATTAGCAACCATTTATTCTTTTTTAATACAATTCTTTCAATTTGAAGTTAGCCTACTCATAAACATTATTATTAATCCATCTTCAATTCATAATGATTAATAAACATCTCCATACTGCAAAAAAAACCAGAACAATATAGCATAAACAATCTTTACATAAAATAAAAAATAATTGCTAAGATGTTCCATAAGATCTCCAAGTTTCGGTGTTAACCATGCATTAAATGGGAAAATGCACGCTACTTATGAACTTTTCATAGTCATTGAAGCATTACTGTAGAAAAATGTATTACTGTAGATCAATTAAGATGGATAATATCTAATATTACAAAAAATAAGTGTAGGTTACGTATAGAAAAATAAAATTTAAGTTTATATAATGCTTATTTAGAACTGAATTTTCAATATACTTTTCTCGAAATGCAACATAGAAATTTATTATTTGACTATTGTTTTACTTCATAGATGATATTTTCCTGACTTGATTTTCTCAGATTATACTCAACTTAAAGATTCTTTGATGTATATGTGTTAGTAAACCAATAATGCCATATAATTTATGAAGGAAATGAAATTCATGATCATACTAGACAAACACAAAACATATTAGGAATTATTATGTATTAATTCTCTTTGATGCTAAGTTAAGGAAATAACTTGCCATAAATATGATCGTGTTAATTTAAAAAAAATTGATTGGATTTGATTATAACATCAAACAATTGAATTATCAAACTAACATATTACCAAATTATCAAATTAACATATTACCAAATTAAATAAATTACACATACTTTATATTGAGTTAATTTTATTTTAGTTTTGAAATAAAGCATTTAGGTTTGAAGCTAAAAATATTAAAGGAATTAAACCTACCATTATTTTCGAAACTGAAATCATAGATGAGAATTGGTAGTTTAACCATTTGACGTTCCATCTTTTGTACCTAGAGTATCATTTAGGTTTATAGATCATGCAATAATTTTTTACTAACGATTATGTATATAGTATCCATTGTATTATTGTTACTATATTAGGCCTTTTCAAAAAAATTGACTTGTTAACTATGCATATTCTAACTTTGATCATTTCAATTACTTGAACATGATCTGAGTTTGTTTGAAAATGTGCAAACAATACGAATAAAATCCACGCAACATGTTTAATAAAAGCATACTTTGAAGATATACAATTAAGTAAAATTAAAAATTAGTCTTAATCCATCATAAAAATAAAATGTTATATTGACTAAAAGTGGACATTAATTGATTAGGATTAATGAAGATTAGTACGTAACTATTCTTTAATTAGAATAAATTTCAATAAAAGAGAATTAATTGTGATAATTCTCAATTTAGTTTGAATTTGAATTAAATGAATATTATCAATTTATTCCTTTTAAATACAATTCTTTCCATTTGAAGTTAGTTGACTTGTAAACATTGTTAATAACACAAGTTCAATTCGTAATGATTTATAGACATCTTTGCAAAATAAAATCAAAACAATATAGCATCAAACAATCTTTGTAGAAAGTAAAAGATAATAGCCACTATGTTCCATAAGATCTCCAAAAATTCAATGTTATTAAATAGGAAAATATGCGCTATTTATGTACATTTTACGGTCAATGAAGCATTAGTATAGGAAAATGCACTAAACCGTGGGACAATTAAGATGGATAATATCTCATAGTACAAAAATAAGTATAGGTTGAGTATAAAAAAGTAAAATATTTATTTAAAAATTAAGTTTATGTAACACTTTTTTAAAAATAAACTTTCAACATAAAGTTACATACTATAGATAGAACAAAAGTAATATGTATACATTTTTATTTCTTTTCTCAAATATGACATAGAAATTTATTATTTGACTATTCTTCTAATTCATAGATGATATTTTCCCCAACTTGGTTTTCTTAAATACATATGTTTAAAAATGGAAATTGAACTCTGAAATTAATACATATGCAAAAAATAGAAAATGGTGAACCCAGACTCTTTAGCGGGAACAGTTATTGATCCTCCTACATCCAAACCCCCCGACATAACTGCATCCTCCTGTACTCCACCGGCGCCCCCCTCTCCATATTGCCTACCAGAGAATACTTCTCACCCAGAGGCTCCGCACATAGGGAAGTTCCTGTAACCGAAACAGCAAGTTGTGTGAATCCAGATGCAACTACTGCCGCCAGTCCAAATATCACGAACCAGATTACTGCTAATTCCACCCAGTCCACTACATGGACGAAATTATAGGCCGCAACCGTGAAGGACTGCTCGGTAGAAAGAGAAATCGATATTACAGACTTAACTTATTTTGCCCCAATCACTGATGGCGAGACGACTAAAGGTATGATCCCTAGAACGGTATTTACTGCTACCGAAGAAAAATGGAAAAATACATTAGTGGTTTATATTTTGGAAAGACAACCTATGTATAGCAACTTCAAAGTTTTGTTGATAAAATCTGGAAGCCAAATGGAGCCTATGAATTATTCTACAAGAAGAATGGATTTATTTTCATTAAATTTTATAACGCAGACGACTGTAGTAAAATCATACGGTCAGACCTGTATACCATAGGTTCAAGAATTTTGATTATTAAAAAATGGAAACTAGGCATTGAAATTATGAAAGAATGCTTTTCTACTATTCCAATATGGATTCGATTTATAGATCTGAAACTTGAATATTTGAACAATGAAGGTATTAGTAGAATGGCTATTGTTCTTGGCCGACCAATCCGAATGGATTCCACAATGGCAACTGATAACAAACTTAACTACGCCCGTGTTTTAATTGAAGTTAACGTTCAATTTCGTTATCCTTCGACAGTGTACATGGATGTATACAATGGTGATACAGATATGATTCAAGTTGAATATGAACAGAAAATTTCTCCATGCTCAAACTGCCAAGCTTTCGGACACACGGATTCATTTTACAACAAAGTCTTCAATAAAGAATGGAGACCGAAACAACAACCATCAAGTTCTAATCCAACAGTTTAGAATGACATTAACACATCATTGCATACTAGTTCTATGCCACAACAAGAAGCAACTAATGATACAACTAGCACAATTTTACAACCAATAGGCGTATCAAATATAAGTACAAAGCAACAAAAGGCTGTTTCAGATATTCCTCTCCATAATGCTTTCTCTTCCCTTATTGTTACTACCGAAACCTCTGAAGATACGGCATCTCTCAATAACCCAACTTCGACACCCCAAGCACCAATGCCCCGCCAAGATCAGACTAATTCTGCTGAAACAGATGAGTCCCTGCCTCTTCCACAGACTCTGGAAAACAAAGAAACCAGTAGTCCAACAGATAAAGACAATTTCATACAGACTATTGGTGATACCATTCAAGAATTAGGAAGCATGACTGATACTAATCTGAATGTCTCCCCCATGGTATCGAAGAATCCTACATATATTAAAAGGCGTTTGTCGCTAGCAAATCCCACATCGACTAACAAAGCTCCTCCTAAAAGAACCACAAGGAGCACTATGAAGAATAAATGAATATCATGACGTGGAATATTAGAGGTATGAATACCGACGACAAAGTTAGTCAGGTTTTCACACTTCTAAAAACTCACAGGCTTAGCATGATAAGCTTAGTTGAGACAAAACTATCCACTTAAAATATTGACAAACTGCAGGTGAAATTACCCAACTGGAACATGATTCATAACAATGGAGAAGGCAGCAAAGGTCGCATTGTGATTGTTATGGATATAGTAGTATGGGATCATACTGTATTTAGCCAATCACAGCAACATATCACATTACTACTATCAAATAAAGGAGGCCTACAATACTATTGTACATGTGTTTATGCCAGCAACTCGTTTTATGAACGCCAAAAGCTATGGGATTTTCTTTGCAACGACGCTTCTAATATAGGATCTCCATGGCTAGTTATGGGGGATTTCAATAATGCTCATAACCTGAAGGACAAAAAGGGAGGACTACCTATCCCTTTCTCCTATTTAACTACTTTTAAAAGTTGCTTATTTAATTGTGGCTTGGTTGAATCTATTTTACAGGGATGTAAATTTACATGGCGGCGTAGAGCCATTGCTACAAACATAGACAAAGTTCTCGTTAACTACGAATTTATGTCTATGTTTCCACAATTCGGTACTATTGCCTTACCATCATCTATCGGCGATCACACCCCTATATTGGTATTTTTCAGCCCCCAGCATCGGCATGAAAAAAGACCCCCCCCCCCCCCCCCCGCTATATTAATAACTGGTGCTATAAGGAGGGATATGATCACTGTTTTGAAAAAGGAATGGTTACAATGGGTTCTCACAGCTACAGGCTTATTTTTAAACTGAAGGCTATTAAAAATGAATTGAAAATTTGGCATAGGTTAAGAGCGAAGGATAATACTATAGCTAACCTCCAATCAGAATTTGATACTCTGTTCTATCTTGTGGATCAAGACCTAGAGAATCATATAATTTATGACAATATGTACCAAATTGGTCAGAAGCTAAATGATCAACTTCTAAGACAACATGATTTCCTTCAACAATAGAGCAAAATGCTATGGCTTCAACAAGGTGATAGCAATACCAAATATTTCTATGCCAAAATGTCAATGCGACAACAGAGAAATAAAATACAAGCTTTATTGGATACACACGGACAGTATACATATGACAGTGATATCATTAAGGGTGAAGCATTGACATATTATCAAAAGCTTTTCAACGGAGATATCATGACTTTATTCCCCTCTGTAACTACTAGAATGCAAATAAATGATAAAGGGAAGGCATACTTAAATTCTCCAGTTACAATGGAAGAAATTAAGACAGCTCTTTTCTCTATTAACGATGCTAAGAGCCCCGGTCCCGATGGTTTTTCCTTCAGATTTTATAAATTGCATTGGACAGACCTACAAGAAAGTGTTTTTAATGCTGTGTCAGAAATTCTTTACACAAAGAAATTGCCAAAGGGATTGAATCACAATTTCATTACTTTAGCCCTAAGAAAGATAAGCCCCAATCTATCACTGATTATCGACCTATTGCATGTGCAAATGTGTTATAAAAAAATTGTTTCAAAGATTCTATATAACCATATTAAATGGTTTCTTCCTTATTTAATTGAAGAAACTCAATCACCGTTCATACCGGGGAGAAGTATTGGTGAAAACATCTTGCTAGCCCATGAGGTTATTCGAGATTTTTCCAAACCAGGTAAACAACAAATGTGCATTAAACTCGACCTTCCAAAATCCTACGACATGGTTAATCGGGAGTTTGTCATTCACATGCTCTCCTCGATGGGCTTTCCTACGCCTATAGTAGAGCTTATATATGAATGTATTTCTACGCCTACCTTTTCTATTATGATTGATGGGAGACCACATGGTTTCATTCATTCAAACAGAGGGCTCTGGCAGGGAGACCCACTGTCCCCTTATCTTTTTTGCATTGCAATGGAATTTTTTACGCTATTAATGGAAGAGGGATTAGTTGACGGACATATACAACCTATATCTACTGTTCAACCTATAATAACTCATCTTTTATACACCGATGATGTTATGTTTTTCCTCTCTGCTACTACAAATAATGCAACTTTTATGAATCAAGTTCTATCTATAATGGAGGATAATGTTGACCTAAAAATAAATCAAAGTAAATCTCAAAAAAAATTCAGCAAGGATGCAACTTACAAATCAGAGATTTCATGTATACTACAGATTCCTGCACATGAATTGCCTATTAAATATCTTGGGCTGCCTTTATCAATGGATTACATCCATTCCAGACACTTCTTACCCTTGCTATATAAAATCAGCAATAAGTTAGAAGGATGGGACTGTAAGTTATTAACTACAACTGGCAGAGCAGAGTTACTGCACAGTACAATCACCCATATTGTACTGTACTGGTTACTGATATATAATTTGCCTCAAACTGTTTTGACCAAAATTTATAAAATGTATTCAGATTTTTTCTCGAAAGGAAAGCTTCACAAAGTTTCATGGGAGACTTTATGTAAGCCTAAAATACAAGGAGGGGTTGGATTGCGTAAATTTACTGATTTGAATAAAACTGCCAGAATTAAATTACTATGGAATTTATTAACCACGGACCGCTTATGGTCTAGATGGATGAGGACCAAATACATGTCTCAAGGAAATTTCTGGGTTATACCCATAGATAATAACTATTCTGGAACCATGAAATCAATCTTACGAAAACGTGAAAATGCTGCATCAATCATGGCCCGAGTTATTATCAATGGAGAAAACACAGATTTATGGTTTGATCCTTGGATAAACCATAAATCCTTGGTTGATTTACTTGGCTGGAACATGAATTTTTTAACTAATACAGCAAACAATAAACTTAGCGTTATCATATGAGAGGGTCAGTTTCAACCACAAGTGCTATCTAAAACTAGAGAGGTCGCAGTTTAAATCAACCAAATGCAAATCCTCTCTGATAATCCTACCGATTATAGGAAAATATGTGATAACAGAAACTTTGTGTTTTCAACAATCTGGAAGAACATCAGAATCGCAACTGATACTGATGACAATTTCAAATTAATATGGCACAACAAAACAACTAAAAAATTCTCCTTTACTACATATATGGCCTACCTACAACGTCTACCTACAATGGACAGATTATCAAATTGGGGTATTGCAACTGATTTACGTTGCGTGTTATGCAATGAACAAAACGAAAATCATCACCATTTATTTTCGAACTGTGAGTATAGCACTTATCTTTGGGATTCGATGATGCTCAAACTTGCTATTCAACCAGTTGCATCCAACTCATTGCGCGACCGCCTGTCCACGCTGAGGCTCAACCTCAGATCAAAATTCGTGCTACAAGATCTGGGCTTTGTGGCGGCGTCCACACTTATACATCATGTTTGGTTGGAATGTGTCAGGCGTCGATTTGAAAGACGGTGCTGCTCGAGGGAGACACGAATGAAGCTGCTTGAAGTAGATGTTCGACTACAATTATCCCGATGTTTCCACCACCAACAAGCACGTTCAATAGAGGGACAATTATTACTTCGATGGGGGATTGATTTGGGAGGTACAGGGTGAATGGGGGCATGGAGATAAGGTTTTTGGAGCTAAGGGTTTTTCTATCTGTTATTGTATGGGCTAGATCAGGTAGTTTTATGCACAAGGCGGTGTGTTTCTTAGCCTAGCATCTTGGGCCTGGAATTTATGGGTTTATCTTTGTATTTTGAGTGGTTTTTGTTGTTTTTTTATCACATGTATCGGAGTTTGTGTATATAGAGGATGTCGTGCTCTTTTTCCTTACCACAATGGTAAGGTTTTTTAAGGAGGCGAATCCTGCTATATTTAGGTTCTCATCCGTCATTAATATAGAACTTTCCTTTCAAAAAAATAATGTTTAAAAATGGAAAAACATCGATTTTGTCTCAGCTTATACATAATTTAAGATTGTTTGGTATACATATGTTAGTAAACTAATTATGCTATACAAAACATACGATAGAAATAAAATTCATGATCGCACTAACTAAACACAAATCAGGTGAATATAAAATGTAAATATAAAAATTGAGAACTAAAAAATAGTTCAGCATTACATATCAAGGATATTATAAAAATGATCAAAGATTCTACGATATCAATGTATTAATAAATCCAATAACCTCCTGCAGAATATGAAGGAAACCAAGTTGATAATGATGCAAGTTGAAACTGAAATAATAAGAAAGTATGAGATTTTTCCCAACTTGATTTTTGTATATACTTATATTTCAAAATAAAAACATCAACTTTACCACTTGTGTATTATAAAAAGTTTAAGATTCTTTTATATCTATATGTTAGTAAGCTAATTATTCCCTACAAAACGAATGAAAGAAATGCAAATCATGATCGTACTGAACGAACATAAATAAGATGAATGTCGATGTAAATAGAAAACTTAGGAATAAAAAATAGTCAGGCTTTATGTATTATAGATTTTACAAAATAACAAAGAATATGTGATATCAACGTTTAATAAATCCAATAACCTTCTGAAAATATAAAGGAAAACATATTCATATTCATGCAAATTATAACAAATATAAGAAGAAAACAATTTGTTGAACACGAATTTGAAGTAAAGATCTGAAATAATATATCTAGAGCTAAAACAAAAAATACAACCTTAAATTAAATGAAAATAAAGGTAATAAAATAAAAATCAAACCTTTAAATCCAGTTTGATAAATCAGTAAGCCAAGTTTTTTTGGAGGCTTTTAGACAATTTTTTATGAAACTATTAAAAGCAACAAATAGAAACATAATCTATCAAAACATGAAGAAAATGACAATTTTTTAAGATGAATATAAATTGAAGAACTAATGATAAATTCAATCAAATTATAGTTATAACGAAAACTAAAGAGGTTGACTAAAAAACTATTTAGATAGAATCTTTAAGTTGATTTAGACTGGAAATACATTTTTTTAGTTTTTTTTTGAATTGTAATATACATATAAAACTGAAATAGGGGAAGAGATAACATGATGAATAAAAAAATAAATAGGAGGGATGTAAAATAATGATAGAAAACAAATGAGGAATGAAAAAATTATAATGATAACATGGAGAAGAGGAAGAAATCTCTGTTAGACTACAAAGAAACCATGATTATGAGTTTATCAATAATAATAACAATAATAATAAACGCACATAAGATTATTTTATCAAAAGGAACAATGATAACATTAGTTGCTATGTTAATAATGGTAGTTTTATGGAATATTGAAAAATTTTAAGGGGTCTAAAAGAAAAATTATACCAAAAATCAAGGAGAATGCACTATTTAGCATGAGATTGAATGAGAGATAAGAATACCAAGAGTTCTATATTCCCTTTCTTATATAATAGAATAGATATGTAGTAAAAAGTCATTTACATTTTAATTTGAGTTGCAATCCATGCAAATAAGTAAATAAATTGTTCTATATTAACCTCTTAAGAATAATGCAGTAGCCAACGAAATGGAAACACTGAGAACTTATTGTCTAATAATAAAGAAAAGAAAGGTAAACCTTAGATATACTTATTTATTTATTGTAGTTATACCTATTACTCATCTGTTTTCAGTTTTCTATTTCTGAAAATGAGCAAGGGTCCTCTTCTTCTATACTTTGATCTAAATTAATCAAATCAAGATTTGTGGAGAAAATGAACTTATGATTAATATCATTAAATGAATCTATCATGCAAATACTAGACTGTTTTTATCAATATCTGGACTGAGAATGGATCGCATGGGTTGGAATCACTCTTCTCACAACATGATTTCATATAGCGTTAAAGGCCTAACCATAGTATGTAATGTGTGCAGGCTGGAATTTTAAAACTTTTGGGTATGTAGATATTAGCATCAATATCTGGAATTATAATTAATTAAACTTTTAATTAATTAAAACTCCTTTATTGATTAAAAATCCTTTATTAATTAGAACCCCTTTATTAATTAAAACTCTTTTACTAATTAAAACTGCTTTATTTACTTATATATGTATATTTAATTTCTCGTTATAAGAAAATATATTTGAATCGTATTATTTCACTATTCATTACCCTCTTTTCAATACTTTAAGTATTCATATACTTATCTCAACAGTATAAGTATATTCACAAATCACTTATCAAAGAGATTAAAAACGTATGTTACTCAAATACTGTTACTATATACCCCTTCTCTCTTTTATATTATTAACATATACTTTTTCTATATTTATTCAAAAGGATTCATACTTGCTATTATCTTTAAAATTCCCTTATGAAGATCTAAGTATATACATAATTATCTAACAATATTTTTCCACTTTAAATATAGTCCAAGGTTTATTATATTCTATAGTGTTCTGACTCAACTTTGGTACCAAACTGTAATGACTTCACCGCGATACTCATATTATTAAAGAACATTATAAGTAATGTCATCTAATACTATGGAGAATACGCCTTGTTAAGGACGACGGAATTTGAATATATCTTTAAACGAATACTGACACGTCATACTTACGGTTTACTTAATCTCTGGAATAAAATTTGACATGTACTGTCTCAGTTCAAAGTAATAAACACATTGGTTTCTCAAAATCACAACAGTATGTCATTTAAAATAGTAATCGTAGATCATAGTGGAATAATAAATCTCATATACATATACAAACTGTGAGTCTACAAAATAAAATACTAGAGCTACAATTTATACATGTGTTACAAATCACTAACTCAAATATACATCTCATAAACAAACATGAATCCTAAATGAGATAAACTAAAAGTCAAAAATGGTTATCTCCTTACTAGCACAACCATCCAAAGGTCAACCTATCCTATAACCTGAAAAGTGTCGGCTTGACCCGAGTATTAAAATAACATCTAGGTCAGACTATCTCTAAATATCCAAAAGGGTGAGAACATGATATAACATAAACATATATGATATATAAGTATATCCAGAGGTCCAAGATATAATAAGTCACGAAATTAATTTAACTCGGGATTTATCTCAAGGCACAGAGTGATATATTTAGGTTCCAGACACAGATTAGTCACTAAATGTAGAATTATAGAATAAAGCACAATATTCTAACACAAAGAAAGCAATCCATACTGATCACCCAGATCGTCCATACTAATCTTAATGATTGTCCATACCGTGACAAAAAAATGTGGTATCACTCGTACCGATCTGATACCAAAGATCGTCCATACCCTAACAGAATCACAACTGATCTCAAGGATCGTAGCAACCATGACTCAAAGATTCTGGATTATTCATTATTATTATATATCTATAATCATAAAGATATCCATGAGTATACCTATTAAGGAACTATCGGTCCCATCGAAAACCCAAAGAAGATATACTTTGAAGTGCCAAATACTATCACTTTTAGTAATCGTTGGAATTTAACCAAAATGTCCCATGCCATCTGGTGAAATTCAAGTATTTACTAGAAGCTAGTAAATCTCACCCGTTACGGATACCATCAGAAAATCTGAACAATATTCTCTTAAGGGTCTATTATTCCCACCGAACACCAAAAGAGAATAAACTCTAAAATGTTAAATACTTCATAATAGCATTCACAAGAATTTAACAAAGGCATCCTATACTACCTGGTGAAATTCGAGTATTTGCTAATGGGCTAGTAAGTTCCACTCAAATATTCTATTCAATGAGTTGTACAATATCCAATGAAGCGTTACTCGAGAGCATTTAAACCAATCGATAAAACTAAATCGATTGTTAGTACTCCCCATATTATAGAACTAAAGCTCTCAAAACATTCTCTTTTCAGTTTATAGTTTAGAAATCCAATAATATAATTTTCCATAAATTCCTTTATTTTTTAAATTTATATAAATATTCACTATTTGATAAAATCTTCCATGAACCCGCATTGTTCCAAATTGTACTTTATACACACACACAGTAGTCTCAAAATTCTATACAAGATAGTTAGTTAACAAACCATGTATTAAAAATTTATATATATATATATATATATATATATATAATTCCATTTACTGTATAAAATCATATTTATTACTCTTCTTTACCGATTTTGATATAAATAACCATTTTATTTAGAAATAAATTAGTTTTATACTTCATTATATTCCAAAAGCCACTTATATAAGTACCTGTTTATTTACAAAACCATAAACTCATTTTCTAGACCAAATTTTGTATTCTAACAAATGTTTAAAAATAACTTAAGTTTATATTTCCAAAACCATATGTCCAAATCCATAATCATTTATACTAGAATTACTTACTATTTATATATCACTATTTGTAAAAATCATTTATAAAAGGAATTTGATTAAATCAGAATATAGTTTGATATTCGAAACTTAAAATAAACTCTCTTTTATGTAAATAGATATAAGTTTATAAAATTCCAAACCTTTGAATCAAAGTGATTCAAAGTCCATAGCACACAACAGAATTCACAACAAAATACTAAGTCATCACAATATTACAGCCCTGAATTGGTCCATAAAACAAGGCATATAATATTCAAGAAAACACCAAGGGAAACGAACGGTCGAATGGGCGATCGAGCATATACCTGGAGCTGTAATAGCTCCAGGAGTACTCCATACCGATGCATCGGTGGTGTCCCACCGGTCCACCTGTTAGAGCGAAACCTAGAGCTATTACTGCCCCAGGTTACGCTTCGACAGCCCGTCATGTTGAACTATTGGCCTCTGATTGTTTTGGCTTCAAGGTCTCTGATTTTGATAACATGCAAACATAAATTCAACCACACTTTGATGATTCAAGAGATCAAACATATAGGATTTTCAACAAACAGCAAGCTGCAAATCGGAAAATGCAATAGCACAAGGATTAAGGATCATTTCAACAATAGATTCTACAACAATTCATCCAAAACAACACATACACCCAATATAAATTTAGAGATAGTTGTGTGAGTGTTTAACTCGCCTATAAGCACTTGAATTTAAGGTCAAAACCCGGATTAGCCTCTCTTGATAATTAGCTAGGTTATTTATAGAAATTACAATAAAAAGATTGCAAATAAAGGATAAGAACTGAGATTACTAACCCTAATTGATTCACTGGGAGTGTAGGAGATTGCCTTAATCTGATTTCTTCAATTACTAACCAATTGCCCTTTGTTTTAAGCTTTCAAATTCATAACACTTTGTTGAATAATTTGAAATGGAAAATATTTAATTACAAATCATTACTTATAAATAAATAAATGAATAAAACATTATTATTCACATGTTTACTATTAGAATTATTACCATATATTAATAAATCACTTCCTCCAAAATCTCATTTTAACAATAATCTCAACATTAACAATTTTACCTTAGATGCCAAAATTAAATAATTTATTTAATAATATTTCAAATTTGAACTGAAATTCTCTTTAAGGAATGAAACTCATTTCTCAAATAAATCAAATCAATTATTCTCCAAACCTAGATTTAATTTCACAATTAAATTTTTACGAACCACAAAATAAAATTAATTATCCATAATTAAACTTAATTAATTAGGTAATTAACAACAAGGTTGTTACATTATGGGTAATAGCTTTGTATAAGATGGGTGGGTTCATGATTAGTAAGATGATTTACATGTAATTAATTAATTATACCTTATTTTGTTGTAGAATTGTTTTAAATTGAATTGGAAACACTATTTATTTAGATTGGGAATTTAACAGTAATTATGACCTTGATGAATATGATCTCTTTCTTTTAATCTAAATTAGGTTGATGTAAATCTGTTAAATAAGAACTGATTCAAAGTGAGCATACCCTTTTTTGCCAAATTAAATATGAATTGATATAACCCTTTATATGCTAAAGTTAGGTTAAATTGATTATCAAAATTGAATATACCATATATAAAATTGAATATGCATTTGGGCAGTTATATATTTGAGATTCACAAACTTGAGTTTACTATTATTAGGGCTATTGTATGCCAAATTAAAATTAAAGTTATTGTAATGTGCAATTTAGAAGTTTACTATAAACAAAGACGATAATTAAAATTAATAAACAATTATCACCCCGATCAGTCGACCTCTCACTGGAGTCGATCGATAGCAACGGTCGACCGCTCCAGTGACCATCGGTCAATCGGATAGTGTTCCTAGGCATGGCCTGAACCTTGGCCTAAGGCCCAAGTATGAATTAAATTATATTGTATATATACTATATGTATATATAGAAAGGTTAGAAAAAGTAGGGAAGTTAGTTCCCTATGTTGGCGATTCTAGAACGTTACGGGACAGGAAAAATGCTATTTATTCTACAGGGTAGATATTCGACTGTGGCGATTCTATCGTGAATTGCATTCACACTAGGTTCTACAATGGATGCGCGATATTGACCATGATACCTGATGCAGTGTGTGGCCTGGTACTAATGGAAGTTCCTTGGTATCCATGGACACGATATAATACTGTGTTGTTGATGGATCTCGGTGTGGTGCGATAAGAGGCATTATGCTACCATTAAGAGGTGGGCATGGATACACGGATATGGAATACCTTGAAGTATTTGGTGCGAGTCGACATTGCGCATTCCCCTCAATGCATAAATATTATATGTGTAGTCAGAATGTGGGAAACGTAGTCACATGATTGAAAATTATAGGATGATCCTATGTTGGAACAGTAACAGTAGCCATTAGTCGATCATTAGTTGTCTTGGGGTTCGATTAGTTATTCAACCCTAAGTATGAGCCTTCACAAGCTGTTAATGTAAAGTGTGTTTAAAATTATTCCCTTTAGATAAATGAAGTGAGTAATTCACGGATACTAGTAGGACATACTAGGTCACATATAGTACTAATGAAGTTAATTGCATGTGATTACCATATATTGATGATGTAAATTCACCAGACTTTTGTCTGACCCACTCCTTTCCTTTCATTCGCCCACCACGGGATGATAGGACAGCGGTTGATTTGGCATAATACGTGGTGAAAGGAGCTAAGTATTGGAGTTCCACTATTCTTCATTGTTCCTCTTATAACTTTTTTGGTAATAATAAGTGTCTAGCAAACTTATATCGTACTTTGAAAATATTGTATATGAATTAAGTATTTTGGAGATAGTTTTTCTATAGTATCTATTTTCAGTACTTATATTTTTATTCCTTCCCCTGTGAGATCTGAAAGTGTAAAATACTTTAAATTTTATCCTTATATTCTTAGTCTCTATAATGTTAAAAACCTAATGGCTTGTGCTTCTTGGCACCGCTGCAAGTTTGAAGTCACCCTAGGCTTTGGATCTATATGTCGAAAGGTGCGGGTTGTCACATGTGGTGTGCATCCGCTCAAAAAAGTTCACTAACCTCGTCGAGTTAGGAATCACGTTGAATATAACGCATCTCAATCTGGGAGCTATTTAATAAAAAAATTGAAAAATCATTTGAAGGTTATTTTGAAGATTTTTAGAAAGTGTTTCTTTAAAGATTTATCTCGTTCTAGAAAATTATCTTTTAAAAATGTTATAAATATATTTGAAAGCATTACAAAGAAACAAATTTTGTTAACTAGCTTGGTCCATTTAACATGGTGAAATATGGTCTTAAGTGCTCGACATTCCATGTTCTATCTATGATATACCTGTCGGGTCTACTCAATAGATAAGTTCTTGGTATTACTTCATGAATAACTAAGTGTCCCTCCTAATTTGGACCTAATGGACCATCTGCTAGATTTTTGGTATTTTCCTTTACCCTTCTAAGTACAAGGTCTCCCTTTTGGAATGTCCTCTCTTTCACTTTTGAATTATAGTACTTGGAAATTCTTCAATGATACTCAACTATTCATAATGTGGCTTGGCCTCTTAGCTCATTGATCAAATGCAAAGACTCCTTTAATTCTTGGTTTGGTGCATAAGCGTATGCAATTCTTCGGTGTGATGGAACTTCAACCTATACCAGTAACATTGTAACAACCCATAATTTTGTGAATATTTTTAATTAAATTTTTATTTGAAATTTTGATTTTATAAATCATTTAAAAGTGAATTTTTAGAATTATTCCAATGTAAGTTTGGAATTTGTTGGTAATTTATTTTCCAAATGCAATAAATAAACGATTTTTGAAAATTTTATATTTTGGTCAAAATCTGAATTTTTAGTTTAAATATAAAAAAAATTAAATTTCAAATTTTAATATTTTTCTTTGAAGCAGAATATATTTATGATATCTGTTCTAATTTTCGTTTCGTTAAATTCTGAGTTATACTTTTTAAATCAGATAAATTACAGCATTTTTACACGCAGTTATTTACTGTATTTCAATTTCTAGTTTTCTATGTGCGTTTCTATATTTTTATTTTCTATGTTATTTTATTTTATTTTTCTATTTTGTTTATCTAAACTTTATTTATTGGATTTCACTTGTGTGTGTATTTTCATAAAAGGCTTGGAAGAAATCAAGGAGACATGCGTTACATTTCTTTAATGCTTGCCTTTTTATTTACCTGCCCTCTTTATTACTTACCCTAGCCATTCACCGTTCATAGCCATGAATTGCTCTTATTAATCATGTACAAACATCTCAAAATATCCTCTTTTCAATTGCATTTAATAATCATATATATATATATATATATATGTATGTATGTATGTATGTATGTATGTGTGTGTGTGTGTTTCTTTCTCCTTATTTCTTACCTTTTATTTCCTAGCCTTTTTGTTTTTCTATCATTTACTCCTCTTTAGCCGTTCAAAATCTTTTCTTGCCATCCACTCCACTTCATAATTCACGTACAAAATTTATTTCCCATCTCTCATTTTTCATTTGCATTTAAAAATAAAATATATTGTACGTTTTTCTCCTTAACTTATGCCTTTCCGTTTCCTTAGCATTCATAACTCCTTAGCTCTCTTTTTTTTCTCTTCTATAGCCGTGTATTTCCTTTTTCCATACATGTACAAAATTTATTTCCCATTATGATTCACATATTTCACTTGCATTTAGGAATAATATATGTATAAGTTTTTTCTCTTTATTTCTTGTCTCTTGGTTTTCCTAGCATTTACTCTATCAAATCACATAAAAATCTTCTCAATATCTCAGTTCATCATTTTGCCTCTTCTGATTGGAATATTTTACAGTAAGTTTCTTTTATTAAATAGGAAATAAATCCCACTCATTCACTAGCCTTTTTATTTGCTAGCCTTTCATTTTCTAAACCCTACATCTTAGCCATTCAAATCCCTTGAAACCCTAGCCGCCTTCTTTTTATTTCTTATTCACGTACAAGTTCTCATCCTCTCATTTTCATTTGCGTGAAGAAAATACAACAAGCTGTAACGACCTAGAATTTTGAACAAATTTAAATTGAGAATATTTAATTAATTTTAAATATTTGAACGATGATTTAATTTGAATCCCCGATATAACTTTGAATTTGGTGATTAAATTATAAAATTTAATCCGTTGATAGTTGAATTAAAATTTAAATCTTCAATTTAAAATTGAAGAAAAATATTTCGAAAGCTTATAAAACTCGTATTGATAATTCTGAAGATAACAGAAGCTTCAGAATCCAATTTCGAATTGATTTGATCAGTTTTGAAATTTACATCGTTTTAATCGATATTTGAAAATAGCCGTCCGAGGCACAGTCTCGGAATTCGACGAAACAAGTTCCATTGGGTCCGTAATATTTAATTATTGCCGGATTTCAAATTTCGTATTTTTTGGAGTTAATCTGTGAGCACACGACGTGTAAACGCATCGAAATTTATTCGAATTCGAATTTAAATTTAAATTTAAATTTGTCACTCATCACCATGTTTTCATCCCGTAAAGCACGCTCCAGTGTCTACGTCGAGAATCACGAAAATAAATCGTGTGACCCATCCCTTACGTTTTTAAAATAACCATCTCCTTCATTCCTCAGTTCAAACGAAAACAATTTTCGTTCAAATAAAAAAACAATGGCGACCCCTTTAATTTTCGTATGAACGAAAGAAAAAATCACGAGCCTCCTTTCTCGTTCGTTCACGAATTCATGTTTCAGTTCGTTCGTCCCCAAAGAAAGAAAAAAAAAGGGGAAACTGTTTTCGTTCTATTCCTCTCTAATCAAAATCGATCGAAGCTTCGTGGTTCACCGAGCATGTGGCTGCGATCAATCGCGATGGTTCGAAGGTGAGACGGGTTTCGCAGGCGAGGCCAAGGCGAGAGTGGCGAGTGGAATTTGGGCGATGGCAAGGAGGCTCGCGACTCTCGTTCGCGTGCGACTGTTGACGTGGGGATTCATGAAAGAGGCGACTCGTGCATTCGTTTGGAAGGGGCTCGTGAGCGGAGGCGATCGGTGACCAAGGTTGCAATTTTGGTCTGAGAAGTCGCGATCTCGTGGGTACTAGAGCTTGGCGGCAGCAAGACAGTGGTGGGGGTTCGCGTGAGCACGTAGGCGGATGGTCAGTTGCGATCGAACGTGGTTCCGATCTCGGCGTGGTGGATCTCGAGCCTGGGTTTGCTCGATTAAAAGTGAGGTATATTTACGATTTAAAATTTTCGATTTAATACCCAAGTACGTATGAAAATATATTCACAGAAAAAAAAAAGAAGGAAAAAATCAATTCTGTTTGGTTTAAAATAGATACAAGGAAAAATTTTATGCAGTAGAATAAGTAAGAAATTTTGTCCTATTTAATATGTAGGAATTTTAAAGCGTTTGGAAGTTTATTCCAAAAATTTGATTTTAAAAAAAAAATCTATACCGAGTATTTTCATAAATATATATATAAGATTTCAAAATAAAAATGAAGTATACGCTTATGTATTTTAATTTGCTAGTTCGCTTAAAATTATTTTTATTTATTAAGTTATATTGAAAATGATTTATTAAGGTGATTTATATAGCCAAGAAACTTATTTAATTTATCACTTGAAGAAAATTTATTAAAAGGAGAAAATTTGTTTATAATATCATTCTTTGTTTAAAATAAAAACACGTGTTAATAAAATTTATTAAACGGAAATTTAATTATTCAATTGATTTGAATATTAATAAATGGTATAAAATGTGTATACTAGGTCAAAAATCTGTAAAGAACGAGCTGGGATAAAAATGGATGGCAAAATAAAAGCAAAGGTGAGATTTTTCTCACTCAAAATTGATTACAGTTATTGATTGTTTGATATGATTGCTATGTTGATTGTGATATTAGATATAGTAGGATATATCTATATATATATAGCAATATATACATATTGGCATATGTATATATTGGATTGATTGATTTCCCGCCTCGTATAGCGGATGAGACCCTATTGCGCCGTTAGTAAGCGGATTTTTTTTTATAAAACCCATATATCGCGATATTCCACCTCGAAGTGGAATTGGTATTGTGCTAACGTCTTTGGATGCAGGGAAACAGGTTGGAGGGATCCAACTGGACCCCTCACATTGATTGAATTTATTTATACTGTGATATGAATCTGTGAATGATTATATTGATGTTATTTATCATATTGATATCTGGAAATTGTTTGAAGCTAAAATTTAGCTGAATGGATGTTTAATATCATTGGATTCCAAAAATAAATGAAATTGAATTTTTGAAATCAAAATAGAAATTTTTAAGTAAATAAATTTTTAGAAATTGAATAAATTCGAAGAAAAGAATTTAAAGGTATAAAAGCTGATTTTTATAATCTTATTGAATAAATTCCAGAATAAAGTGAAAATGCTAAATAAATGGATTTCATAAAACAGTGATTATCAATTGAAGAATTTAATTTAAATTTGGATTTTTAAATAGATTGAAAGAGATAAAGAAATTTATTTTCTTTAAAAGGAATTTATTTAAAAAGAAATAAGTGGGAAGTCCAATTAGAAATTTAATTGGCAAATTTAAAAGAATTTGAAAGAAAAAATGAAATTTATAGATGTATAAATCGGGAAGTTAAAATGAATGAAATTGTAGAATAGAAGATTTATAAGAAATTAACTTATAAAACTGGGTTTTTGCCTTTAAAGGGAGTATTGATCGAACTTGTTAATAAAGGGGATTTATAAATCAAAGTTGTTGTGAAATATAAGGTTGAATTTATAAACGTTGTTTTATAAATCTGAAATCACTTATTTTAATAAGTGTATTATAGAAATTAATAAAAGGAGATTTATAAACCGAAGTGGTTATAAAACAGAAATGGAATTTATAAGCGTTGTTTTATAAATTCGAAATCGATTGAATTTGATAAATTAAATATAGAAGATTATTAAAGAAGATATATTCGCGATTTTGGATAGCGAATTTTTATTGAAATAAAAATGTGTAAAAATGATTGAAATTGGGTTAAGTGAATTATATTCACGATTTTGGACAGTGAATATATTATTGAATAAAATGGATTCATTTTTGAAGAAGTGATATTTTAAAATGAAGTTAAATTGTTTTTAACGATGTTTAAAAAAATGTGTTAAATATCGAAAACATAGATTTCAACATTCATTGTTGAAATAGACGTTTTCGAGAAATAAGGAAATGGTGGACTATAACACTGTTGTTATAGTAAATGATTTCCGAAAGGAAATGTTTTTATCTAGTATTGGGATTTACATATCTATCTTAATTTCGAATCCCTATACTAGTGATTTTTGAGTCGTCGTAACGATGTTTTACGTAACATTCGTTTTGACTCAAATAAATGTTGTTATGATAAATGATTTCCTTAAAGAATGAATTTATACTTAAATTTGATTTAAGTATATCGAATATTTTCAAATGTTGAAAATAAATAGATTTGTGAATTACTTATTATAAAATAAGTATGGAAATGCTTTTCCAAAATGAAATGAAACGTTTTAGAATTTATCTTTGTAAAGATAAATTGAAATTGAATATTGAAAACGATTTGAAAATCGAATATCAGTAGATATTCGAAAATATAAATTCAATATGGAATTTATAAAAGAAAGGGAAGTTGTTTAAAAATAAAAGTTGATTTATTTTTGAAGTGTGGAAATTTTATATCTAGTAAAAGATATTTTGGAAGATGAAATAATTTGGAAAATTATTTGGAATCTGATGATGTCGCGCATCTTTATTGATAGTTAAATAACCGATGTAACGACCCAGAATTTTGACCAGATTAAATTGAGAATATTTAATTTATTTTAAATATTTGAACGACGATTTAATTTGAATCCCGAATATAACTTTGAATTTGGCGATTAAATTATAAAAATTTAATCTATTGAATTGAATAAAAATTTGAATCTTCAATTTTAAGCTGAAGAAAAATATTTCAAAAGCTTTTAAAATTCGTATTGATAATACTGAAGATAACAGAAGCTTCAGAATCGAATTTGGGAGTGAATTGTTCAGTTTGAAATTGTATCGTTTAATTCGAAAATTTAAAAATAGCGTTCCGGGGCACAGTCTCGGAATTCGACGAAACCAGTTCCATTGGGTCCGGAATATTGTATTATTGCCGGGTTTTAAATTTCGTATTTTTCGGAGTGGTTATGTAACCACACGGTGTGTAAACACGTTGAAATGAAATTAAAATTCAGTTTAATTTTAAAATTTAAAATCTATAAATATCAGCCACCTTTCTCCCCTAAAATCACGCCTAAGATTGGGAAAGAAATCGTGCTTCTCCCTGTTAAAATCACGATGCCAAATCGTGCAAGCATGGCTCTTTACCTTTTTAAAATCATCACTCGTCCTCTCCCTCACTTTCTAAATTAAACTTCAGTTCTAAATAAATGGCCGAGCCTTATCGTTCGTTTCAAAATCAAAGAAATGGCCATCACTCCTCTCTGAAATCGAAATAGCGAGGCGAGCAAGTCGAACGAAGGGGGAAGCGTGCTCGAACACGCGAAGACATCGCGTCGTCAACAGCGAATCGAATTCGTTCGATTTTTGAGAGGGATTCGCGTTCGATTGTGGGAAGGGTTTCGAAGTCGCGAACGAATGGGGAATCGAGGGGGATGTTGACGTGAGGCTTTTCGCGTGCACGAGGCTGAGTTCAGAAACGTGGGAGTTGATGGTAGAGGCAGCGCGTGGGTTCTCGAGCATATGGATGCGGCGGCGGCAAACGAAGTCGCGACGCGATGATAGGTGCGAGGCGATGTTCGTGGGTGCAGCAGCATTCAAAACAAGGCAAGTCGCGATTAAGGGCAGCAGTTTTGGGATGGAGGGGGTGGCACTGGCGAAGTCGCGGCTGGGATGTCGAGCAGTTCGACTTTGGGTGGCGCCGTGGAGGCCGGGCAGTGATATGGGGCTCGATCGATTTATGCTGAGAGGTAAAATAAAAAAAAAAGAGAACAATTTTTGAAATTTTATCAAAAGAAAATTTGTTATCTGAACACTATTTTAATTTACTGAAGGAAAATATATAATAGGAAATATTGTTAAGTAAAGTTAAAAACAGAAAATTTGTTTTTAACAGGAATATATATTATAGAGATAAAGTAGCTAGGATTTCGAAATATATATATAGGTTAAGTTTAAAACAGGAAATAACATTCGATAAAATTAAATTGTTGGTTTAAATAAATTAACAGATGATAATTTATTGTCAATTGATTCAAATATTTATAAATTGTATAATTTTTTTTATACAAGGTTAAAATGGAGAAAAACAAATTGGATTGGAAATTGGATGGCAAATTAAAATCTAAGGTGAGATTTTCTCACTCGAAGGAAAAAATTTAATATTGCAGTTATTGATTTAACTGATATGATTGCTATTTGGATGTGATATTAGATATAGTAGGATATATCTATATATATATAGCAATATATACATATTGGCATATGTATATATTGGATTGATGATTTCCCGCCTCGTATAGCGGATGAGACCCTATTGCGCCGTTAGTAAGCGGATTTTTATAAAAACCCATATACCGCGATATTCCACCTCGAAGTGGAATTGGTATTGTGCTAACGTCTTTGGATGCAGGGAAACAGGTTGGAGGGATCCAACTGGATTCCTCACCAGTATTTATTTATTTACAGATATATTGATATAGATCTGTTATCATATTGATATATGATATTGACTGTTGTGATGGACTAATTTATGCGTTGCATCATTGGATTCAAAATTTTGAAGTTTAAAAATAACAATTTTAACTTTAAAAGAGATTTTTAAAGTGATTATGTGTAAGTATACGATTCATTAAATTTTTGGAATTATTTATCTTAAATAAATAAATGTTATAAATTTAAAGTTATGGAAATTATAATGTTTGTGAAATATAACCAAAAGATGATTTTTGAAATAAATAGTTAAGTAATTTATAAAATAGTTTAAATAGAGATTTTTGAATTTATTATGAAAGCTCTATATATATGATTTATAAATTTGATTTTTATAAATCAAAGTGATGAAATTATAAAGGAGTTTTAAAGACGTTTTAAATGATGTTAAAATGGGTTTTATAAAGGACAGAATAAATGATTTGTGAAGTCCTAAAAGAACGATTTTTGTAAATAAACGAATTATAAGGGTTTAACTTATAGGATGGACTTTTGGTAGAAAATTGAGTTATAAATTGAATTGGATAAAAAAAAAGGGAATTTATAAGTTGAAGTAGTTATAAAATATAAAATTGTGATTTATAAACGTTGTTTATGAATCCGAAATCACTTATTTTGATAAGTGAATTGTAGAAGTTAATTAAAGGAATTATATCCACGATTTTGGACAGTGGATAAGCCTTTAAACAAAACGTGTAGAAATGTTGAATTTGGATAACGAACTATATTCACGATTTTGGACAGTGAATATATTACTTAATAAAATGGTTATGTTTTGGGAAGATAATATTATGAAATGAAGTAATTGTTTTAAAAGATGTTTTAAAACGTGTTAAAATATCGAAATCATAGATTTCAACATTTATTGTTGAAATAGACGTTTTCGAGAAATAAGGAAATGATGGACTATAACACTGTTGTTATAGTAAATGATTTCCGAAAGGAAATGGTTTTATCTAGTATTGGGATCTATATATCTATCTTAATTTCGAATCCCTATACTAGTGATTTTGAGTCGTCGTAACGATGTTTTACGTAACATTCGTTTTGACTCAAATAGATGTTAAAATTTATGATTTCCTGAAAGAATGAAATATATACTTAATTTGATTTAAGTATATTGAATATTTTTAAATGTTGAAAATAAATAGATTTGTGAAATACTTATTTTTAAATAAGTATGGAAATGTTTTTCCAAACGAAATGAAACGTTTTGAGAATTTATCTTCTTAAAGATAAATCGAAAATGAATTTTTGAAATCAATTGAAAATCGAATATCAGTAGATATTCGAAAATATAAATTCACTATGGAATTTATAAAAGAAAGGGAAGTTGTTTAAAAATAAACGTTGATTTATTTTTGAAGTGTGGAAATTTTATATCTAGTAAAGATATTCTTGAAGATGAAATAATTTGGAAAATTATTTGGAATCTGATGATGTTGCGCATCTTTATTGATAGTTAAATAACCGACTATCAATAATTACCTTTAGATAGGTATTTGTTGTGAATTGGATGAATTTGAATGCCACACTTATTGTTGAATAATCGCTCACTATTCGGGTTAGCCGGGAAAGGACCATGGGGTCGTATAACCCATTTCGAATATGTGATACGTCGTTATGAATTGCATTCGAAGACCGGTGTTGAAGACCGGATATTTTTGAAAACGGAAGGATTACCGTCGAGTTACTCTACATCGACTGATCTTCGATTTAGAGGTTTTATCACCCTTAGTGACGGGAAGTCCGGACGTGATTAGAAAATTATCCGGAAATGCAAGGGCTTCGTGAGAAGTGCCTTCGGTTCTGTTCGATCCCGGAACAGACTTGTATGGATTGTGTGTCTGACGTTACAATTTGAGATATAAAGCTGATTTCTTTCAAATACATTTCTGTTGGTGGCGGAGAATTTATTCTCTTAGCTTAACACCCTTCTCTGAGACGTACGAGCTCAGAGGTTATGTAGTTGAAATTTATCAGCGATATATCCCAATTTGGTAACGTGGCATACTGAGTGTTGCTGTGAAATGATCAGTGTTTGATCATTTGCGATATGATCATTTGTTTGATCTTATATCTTTGTGATCATAGGTTGATCATTTTTGTTTGACCCGAAGCAGGGCTTTTTGAGAAAGCGTAGCTTTGTGGACGAGACTTCGTCGAGCCTCACACCCCGGAAATGGTCGAAACAGGAAGGATGCGGCAAGGTTCTAGGGAGTAGCGCCCCTTAGTGTATGTCATTCCTTCTGGATAAAGGTGGTATCATGGTATGGAGCCCAGATACTTAACCTCTGTGGTTACTGCATTATTATTACTATGTGGTTTGTTGCGAATCGGGGATCCTCGGGAAGATCGGTGATGATCGGGGGATGGCATACGCGTGTCAGTAGTTACCTATTTTTGCAGAGGTAACCCGACCTTGTGTTGGCAGAGATCCGGTTAGGTTCTCGGGTCGTCTATTCCAGGGACGTACCCATCGTGGAAAAGGAAGTTCCTTGGCCTGACCATTTGTTGGAAATCCAAAGAAACAATACGAGCCTTTACGATTTCAATTGTATAACCTGTCTCCTCAGGAGGCAGCTATAGCAGGCATAATATAATGGTACCTATGCTGGCTAAGATTTATATTATACTTTCGAAATGTTTTCCACTATGCACTAGTAATAATATCAAAAATGATTTGATTTTGCGTAGTAAGCATCTTTGACTATCATAAGAAGAAATCTCCTCCAAGTCTGCGTTTGCATTGTGTGTGTGGTGGGAGGTCTTATGGTAGTTTCATTTTCCAAAAAGCATTGCGAATTGACAGTAAAGTTTTCATGTTGTTTATTTTAAAGAATAACTGTTTTACGATCTCACACCAGTCACCATGACTGACTCGGAGTTTATTGTTTCCCTTCTAAACTCTGGGTGCCCACCAATTTCCACACGGGCAGCCTAGAGTTATGTTATCAGGATATTCTGGATATTCTGGAGCTTTGGAAGCAAGCTGGATGACGAGACGTAGTATTTGTATCTGATAGTACTTATTCCGCTGTGTATTCTGTATGAGGACAAGTTTATATAACTGTCCATTGTTGTTTATTGACTCTGATGATATGATGTGATGTAATGTAATAACAGATATAATTCTTCTGTTTTTAAATGATATTCATTTATCTATTATATATTGTTCCGCTGCGATATGTGAGATTCTGATATTGTTCTGTTTCTGTTGCTGTCCTGTTGTTCTTCTTCTTTCTTCTTCTTCTCTTTTTCTTCTATCTTCTTCTTCTTCTACTTTTTCTTTTTCTTAAAACCATAACTTTTCGGGTTTCCGGCATTCGATGGCTCAGCAGTCGATAAAGTGAGTATCGATGTTGAATTTTCGAAAGTCGAAAATTTCGGGATGTTACAACCGACTATCAATAATTACCTTGAATTGGTATTTGTTGTGAATTGGATGAATTTGAATGCCACACTTATTTTTAAATAATCGCTCACTATTTGGGTTAGCCGGGAAAGGACCATTGTCATGGCCCGCAAATCCGTCCCTCTTGATTAACCACTAATCTCCATTGATTAACTCAAAATGAACGGGAATACGAACTATGATGGTTTAAGAAGAAGAAAAGAGTAGAAGAAGAAGAGAAACACAGAAGAAGAAGGAAGAACAACAGAACAACATCAGAACAGAAAACAATATCAAAATCTCACATATCGCAGCGGAACAATATATAATAGATAAATGAATATCATTTAAAAACAAAAGAATTATATCTGTTATTACATTACATCACATCATATCATTAGAGTCAATAAACAACAATGGACAGTTATATAAACTTGTCCTCATACAGAATACACAGCGGAATAAATACTATCAGATACAAATACTACGTCTCGTCCTCCAGCTTATCTCCAAAGCTCTAGAATATCCTGAATATCCTGATAATATAACTCTAGGCTGCCCGTGTGGAAATTGGTGGGCACCCAGAGTTTAGAAGGGAACAATAAACTCCGAGTCAGTCATAGTGACTGGTGTGAGATCGTAAAACAGTTATTCTTTATAACAACAAAATAATTTTTAAGTCAATTCGAAATGCTTTTGGAAAATGAAACTACCATAAGACCTCCCACCACACACACAATGCAAACGCAGAATTGGAGGAGATTTCTTCTTATGATAGTCAAAGATGCTTGATACGCAAAATCAAATCATTTTTGATATTATTATTAGTGCATAGTGTAGAAAACATTTCGAAAGTATAATATTAATCTTAGCCAACATACGACCAATATCGTATGCCTACTATAGCTACCATCTAAACAGTGGTGACCACCGTACGTAAATGGCAGGTTCTACAACTAATACCGTACAAGTCACGTATTGGAGTTTGGATTTCCAACAAATGGTCAGGCTAAGGAACTTCCTATCCACGATGGGTACGTCCCTGGAATAGACGACCCGAGAACCTAACCGGATCTCTGCCAACACAAGGCCGGGTTACCTCTGCAAAAATAGGTAACTACTGACACGCGTATGCCATCCCCCGATCGTAACCGATCTTCCCGAGGATCCCCGATTTCCAACAAACCACATAGATAATAATGCAGCAACCACATAGGTTAAGTATCTGGGCTCCATACCATGATACCACCTCTATCCAGAAGGAATGACATACACTAAGGGGCGCTACTCCCTAGAACCTTGCCGCATCCTTCCTGTTTCGACCATTTCCGGGGTGTGAGGCTCGATGAAGTCTCGTCCACAAAGCTACGCTTTCTACAAAAAGCCCTGCTTCGGGTCAAACAAAATGATCAACCTATGATCACAAAGATATAAGATCAAACAAATGATCATATCACAAATGTTCAAACACTGATCATTTCACAGCAACACTCAGTATGCCACGTTACCAAATTGGGATATATCGCTGATAAATTTCAACTACATAACCTCTGAGCTCGTACGTCTTAGAGAAGAGTGTTAAGCTAAGAGAATAAATTCTCCGCCACCAATAGAAATGTATTTGAAAGAAATCAGCTTTATATCTCAAATTGTAACGTCAGACACACAATCCATACAAGTCTGTTCCGGGATCGAACAGAACCGAAGGCACTTCTCACGAAGCCCTTGCACATCCGGATAATTTTCAATCACGTCGGGACTTCCCGTCACTAAGGGTGATAAAACCTCTAAATCGGAGATCAGCCGATGTAGAGTAACTCGACGGTAATCCTTCCGTTTTCAAAAATATCCGGTCTTCAACACCGGTCTTCGAATGCAATTCATAACGACGTATCACATATTCGGAATGGGTTATACGACCCCATGGTCCTTTCCCGGCTAACCCGAATAGTGAGCGCTTATTTAAAAATAAGTGTGGCATTCAAATTCATCCAATTCACAACAAATACCTATCTAAGGTAATTATTGATAGTCGGTTATCTAACTATCAATAAAGATGCGCAACATCATCAGATTCCAAATGATTTTCCAAATTATTTCATCTTCAAAAATATCTTTACTAGATATAAATTTTCCACACTTTAAAAATATAAATCAACGTTTATTTTTCTAAACAATTTCCCTTTTCTTTTATAAATTCCATATTGAATTTATATTTCAAAATATCTTCTGATATACGATTTTCAAACGATTTCAAATATTCATTTTCTTTTTATCTCTAAGAAGATAAAATCTCAAAACGTTTCATTTCATTTTGGGAATGCATTTCCCTACTTATTTAATAATAAGTATTTCACAAATCATTTATTTTCAACACTTGGAAAATATTCGATATACTTAAATCAAATTAAGTATATATTCCATTCTTTAAGGAAATCTATTTTCTATAACAACATCAATTTGAGTCAAAACGAATGTTACGTAAAACATCGTTACGACGACTCAAAATCACTAGTATAGGGATTCGGAATTGAGATAGATATATAAATCCCAATACTAGATAAAAATATTTCCTTTCGGAAACCATTTACTATAACAACAGTGTTATAGTCCACCATTTCCTTATATTTTCGAAAACGTCTATTTCAACAATAAATGTTGAAATCTATGCTTTCGATTCATAATACATTTTAAAACATCTTTAAAATGTTTAACTTCATTTTTAATATCACTTCTTCAAAAATAAATCCATTTTACTAAACAATATATTCACTGTCCAAAATCGTGAATATAATTCACTTAACCCAATTTCAATCTTTTCTACACATTTATTTCAAAGATAATTCGCTATCCAAAATCGCGAATATATCTTCTTTAATAACCTTCTATATTTAATTTATCAAATTCAATTGGTTTCGAATTTATAAAACAACGTTTATAGATTCTATTTCTATTTTCTAACTACTTCATTTTATAAATCTTCTTAAATAACCTTCTATAATCCATTTATCCAAATTGAGTGATTTTAGATTTATAAAACAACTTTTTTCCAAATTTCTTTTACACTTTATAACAATTTCAGCTTCAAAAATCATTTTTTTTAGCAAGTTCTATTTATATTCCATCTAAGGGCAAAAATCAAATTTATAAGTAAATTTTCTTACAAATCTTTTATTCCACAATTTCATTCACATCTTATAACTTCATAACTTATCAATCTATAAATTTCGTATCTTCACATTTTATAATTATAAATTCATATCTTCACATTTAATAACTTCAAAATTTTAGGCGTTTATTTATTTGAAATAAATCGACTCAAAGATTTAATAAAATGTTTATTTTAACAAGATCACTTTAAAAACCCTTTTAAAGTAAAAGATGTTATTTTTAAACTTCAAAACTGAATCTGATGATGCAACGCATCAATTAGTCCATCACAACAGTCAATATCATATATCAATATGATAACAGATCTATATCAATATATCTGTAAATAAATAAATACTGGTGAGGAATCCAGTCGGATCCCTCCAACCTGTTTCCCTGCATCCACAGATGTTAGCACAATACCAATTCCACTTCGAGGTGGAATATCGCGGTATATAGGTTTTTATAAAAATCCGCTTACTAACGGCGCAATAGGGTCTCATCCGCTATACGAGGCGGGAAATCATCAATCCAATATATACATATGCCAATATGTATATATTGCTATATATAGATATATCCTATCATATCTAATACCACATCCAATAGCAATCAAATCATCAATCAATAAATAACTGAAAATTCCACTTTTCATTTGAGTGAGAAAAATCTCACCTTAGCTTTGCAATCTATTTCCAAATCCAACTTGCTTCCTTTCACATTTTGACCTTGAATACAAAAATTTTGTAATTCATTAATATTCGAATAAAGTCGAACTATTAAATTCCACTTAATAATTTAAATTAACTTGTGATTATATTTTGACTAACAAATTCTTTTTAACAATTTGATTTGACAAAATTTTAAATTCAAACAAATCTTCTTTTGATAGATTTAATTACTTACCCTTTAATTAAATTTATCCAACTAATTATTAAATTTCTTTTTCTTACCGAAAATTATATTTTTAACTATTTTCCCCTTTTAACAAATTTTAAAATCGTTAAACAAGTAAAATTACGGTTAAATCACCTAATCCATTATCTTAATTTCAACTAATGACTTAATTAATTAAGTAATTAGTTTAAGTTTTAAAAACAAATTTTTCCTTTTGAAAATCATATATATATAAACTGTATTTAAATTCTTTGCTATCATCCTAAACTTTTAAATTAAAATAACAAATAGTTTTATACCTCACTGGAATAACTCAGGCCTTCACCACGCTCGACTCGAGAACCCATCCACTTCGATCGCAACATCATCCACGAGACCGATACCTTCGTCCAACATGCCGTAGTCGAAATCCCAGGGAACCCCAAAATCATGCCGAGTTCCTCCACATCGATCACGACCTCCATCCCCTGCTTGAACGCACCACCCCGCTATGGCCACCCATGCAATTTTCGCACGCGAGCCTGCTCTCGCGAACCTCCAACCAGACCAACCCATTCGAACTATCGCCCCCAAATCGCGATTTAAATCGAGGCAGCCCTAGCCTCGCTACCCAAAACCATCATCGCCACGCAACCCTACGTGCGCGCCGTTGCCTCGACGCCGCTCGAACGCGAGCGACTCCCAAACATCACGGCCCTGCCCTTGCGAACACGCTGGCCTCCTACCCTGTCGCTGTCATCGCGCGCGACTACTCGAGCCTCATCGAGATTCGAACGAGCTCGAACGAAGACTACTTGAGCGCGATGATTTTTTTTCTTTTTCGGTGGTGAATGGATTGCGATTTATTTTAGATAGAAGGAACGGCCATTTTTTTCTTTTGTTTGCTTTCGTTTTGAACTGAACGGAGGAGAGGGAGATGAGTATTTTAAAATCGAAACTGAGGCATGCTCTACACGTTTTAGTATCGTGATTTTAGGCAAGATTTACGGAAGAGTATCGTGCCAGCTTTTCTTCTGATGTCGGCAAGAATTTAAAATTTAAATTTAAAATTGAATTCGATTTAAAATTCAACACGTTTATTCACCGTATTGTCACATATCAACTCCGAAAAATACGAAATTGGGAATCCGGTAATAATGCAATATTACGGACCCAATGGAACTGGTTTCGTCGAATTCCGAGACTGCGCCTCGGACGGCTATTTTTAAATATCGGTTAAACGATATAAATTTCAAAACCGATCAAATCAATTCGAAATTGGGTTCTGAAGCTTCAATCATCTTCAGAATTATCAATACGAATTATAAAAGCTTTTAAAAATATTTTACTTCAACTTTAAATTGAAGATTCAAATTCTTATTCAACTTACAATAGATTAAATTTTAAAGTTTAATCGCAAATTTTCAAAGTTATATCAGGGAATCAAATTAAATTATCATTCAAATATTTAAAATTGATTAAATATTCTCAATTTAATTCGTTCAAAATTCTGGGTCGTTACAAACTTCCCTCCTTAAAAGAATTTCGTCCCGAAATTACAAGTCAGGAAGAAAAGGTCCTTAACTCGTCTACTATTTTTCACAACCTAATAGTTTTATAAATTTTCAAAGCAAATCTTCTACTAAAGATTTGTTATCATTTCAATTAACTTTCTAAACCTTTCATAGTTTTCAAACAACATTGTTTACTTCAACAATTCAAACTTAAGTTTAAATTCAAATTTCAAACTTTCAAAATTTCTCAAAAATTTTCTAACGCCCGATATTTTCGAAAAATTTCGCCAGCGTCTCCTTTGCGCGGCTAATACGGTACGACTACAAAACGTCCCTACGGACTCTCAGATTTCAAAAAGAAAAAGAAAAAGCCAAGCGGCTAGACAAGAAATCATCAAAAACTCATATTATAATTCAAATACGTACCTTTTGTCGAGCAATTCAAATTTATCTTTGAAATCAAATCCAATTCATTTACACCTGTATATCCTACTAGCCATAATATCTAGTTGCATATATTCAAACCATTTCGTACATTCAATTACAAAATTTTCAATTCATACTTCTTATACATTTTTACTTCACTGTTGAAGTTATATATCTATTTTCATTCAATTTTACATTTCACATTCATTTGAATTCAATTTTATCTTCTATTCTGAATATTGAATTTTATTGGTTACCTTTCATTCATAACTGCATCATTTTAGATTAGTTTCATTTACTAATTCATTACAAATTCCAATTAATTATTATTGAATTTAATTCGTTCCCAACCTTATTAATTTGGTCAATATTCAATTAGTTTCACTTACTAATTTTAGTTTAATACTTCACACATCAAATTCAATTCCAGTTCTATTTACTTACAACTTCAAAATGAATCTCAATTTTCAATTTCACTTTCATTTATTCAAATTTATTCACTTATACTTTCTTTAATTTAACTCCATCTTTTAAGTTAAATTTATTCTTTCAAAATTCAAATTGTATAAGTTATCAACTTACAATATTTCATAAATATTTTTATATATAGTATTCCAGAGTCTTTTCAACCTTTCAAAACCATTTTGAAAAACAATTCAAATTATCCTTTGAATTTCAAAAACAAAACCCAAATTTTTCAAACAACTTCCTTTAAAAACAATTTGGCAGCAATTTCTCTTTTGGAAACCCGAAAATGAACACCGGTGATGTCGCGATCATCATCGGAATTATTTTCCAGCGACCGAAAAGAGTTTAGAGCTTTTCATCTCTCCAAAATACTTTTCAAACCTTCGAAATCCAATTTCAAATCAAAAATGATTTAAACTTTCCAAATCTCCAAAATTTTCAAATTCTTTTCAAAACATTTCCAAAAACTTCTCTGGAATTCCGTTTTAAATTACAATTCACATTTATAATTTACATTCTTAAATTTCATTTGTACATGGATTTATTTCTTAACTTTGGAGTTATAATTCCAATTTCTTATTCAATTTCCAATGAGAATAATTTAATATTATTATTTTCCTAACAACCATGCATCCATATACTATGATAATTTATAGAAAATCATTTCTTTTCTATACAAAAAATAGTTTTGGGCAAAATTATTTCATTCACCCTATTTAAAACAATATTGTGCCGAATTGTTCTATACAAGTGTTTAGAGATCCCTATCGATAGAGTTGTACGGACAATACCGACCAGAATCCATATACCACTCAACAAACCAATCATCACAATATAAAACAATTTTATATTCACTAACAAATACGCACTCGTATCTATTATTACACTCAACTCATTCTAGAGTACTACTGACTCTATCTCTAATGAGTAACACCCAACAGAGCAGGGTTGTCGCCTAACCATATGCTCTGATACCAAATGTCATGGCCCGCAAATCCGTCCCTCTTGATTAACCACTAATCTCCATTGATTAACTCAAAATGAACGGGAATACGAACTATGATGGTTTAAGAAGAAGAAAAGAGTAGAAGAAGAAGAGAAACACAGAAGAAGAAGGAAGAACAACAGAACAACATCAGAACAGAAAACAATATCAAAATCTCACATATCGCAGCGGAACAATATATAATAGATAAATGAATATCATTTAAAAACAAAAGAATTATATCTGTTATTACATTACATCACATCATATCATCAGAGTCAATAAACAACAATGGACAGTTATATAAACTTGTCCTCATACAGAATACATAGCGGAATAAATACTATCAGATACAAATACTACGTCTCGTCCTCCAGCTTATCTCCAAAGCTCTAGAATATCCTGAATATCCTGATAATATAACTCTAGGCTGCCCGTGTGGAAATTGGTGGGCACCCAGAGTTTAGAAGGGAACAATAAACTCCGAGTCAGTCATGGTGACTGGTGTGAGATCGTAAAACATTTATTCTTTATAACAACAAAATAATTTTTAAGTCAATTCGAAATGCTTTTGGAAAATGAAACTACCATAAGACCTCCCACCACACACACAATGCAAACGCAGAATTGGAGGAGATTTCTTCTTATGATAGTCAAAGATGCTTGATACGCAAAATCAAATCATTTTTGATATTATTATTAGTGCATAGTGTAGAAAACATTTCGAAAGTATAATATTAATCTTAGCCAACATACGACCAGTATCGTATGCCTACTATAGCTACCATCTAAACAGTGGTGACCACCGTACGTAAATGGCAGGTTCTACAACTAATACCGTACAAGTCACGTATTGGAGTTTGGATTTCCAACAAATGGTCAGGCTAAGGAACTTCCTATCCACGATGGGTACGTCCCTGGAATAGACGACCCGAGAACCTAACCGGATCTCTGCCAACACAAGGCCGGGTTACCTCTGCAAAAATAGGTAACTACTGACACGCGTATGCCATCCCCCGATCGTAACCGATCTTCCCGAGGATCCCCGATTTCCAACAAACCACATAGATAATAATGCAGCAACCACATAGGTTAAGTATCTGGGCTCCATACCATGATACCACCTCTATCCAGAAGGAATGACATACACTAAGGGGCGCTACTCCCTAGAACCTTGCCGCATCCTTCCAGTTTCGACCATTTCCGGGGTGTGAGGCTTGATGAAGTCTCGTCCACAAAGCTACGCTTTCTACAAAAAGCCCTGCTTCGGGTCAAACAAAATGATCAACCTATGATCACAAAGATATAAGATCAAACAAATGATCATATCACAAATGTTCAAACACTGATCATTTCACAGCAACACTCAGTATGCCACGTTACCAAATTGGGATATATCGCTGATAAATTTCAACTACATAACCTCTGAGCTCGTACGTCTCAGAGAAGGGTGTTAAGCTAAGAGAATAAATTCTCCGCCACCAACAGAAATGTATTTGAAAGAAATCAGCTTTATATCTCAAATTGTAACGTCAGACACACAATCCATACAAGTCTGTTCCGGGATCGAACAGAACCGAAGGCACTTCTCACGAAGCCCTTGCACATCCGGATAATTTTCAATCACGTCGGGACTTCCCGTCACTAAGGGTGATAAAACCTCTAAATCGGAGATCAGCCGATGTAGAGTAACTCGACGGTAATCCTTCCGTTTTCAAAAATATCCGGTCTTCAACACCGGTCTTCGAATGCAATTCATAACGACGTATCACATATTCGGAATGGGTTATACGACCCCATGGTCCTTTCCCGGCTAACCCGAATAGTGAGCGCTTATTTAAAAATAAGTGTGGCATTCAAATTCATCCAATTCACAACAAATACCTATCTAAGGTAATTATTGATAGTCGGTTATCTAACTATCAATAAAGATGCGCAACATCATCAGATTCCAAATGATTTTCCAAATTATTTCATCTTCAAAAATATCTTTACTAGATATAAAATTTCCACACTTTAAAAATATAAATCAACGTTTATTTTTCTAAACAATTTCCATTTTCTTTTATAAATTCCATATTGAATTTATATTTCAAAATATCTTCTGATATACGATTTTCAAACGATTTCAAATATTCATTTTCTTTTTATCTCTAAGAAGATAAAATCTCAAAACGTTTCATTTCATTTTGGGAATGCATTTCCCTACTTATTTAATAATAAGTATTTCACAAATCATTTATTTTCAACACTTGGAAAATATTCGATATACTTAAATCAAATTAAGTATATATTCCATTCTTTAAGGAAATCTATTTTCTATAACAACATCAATTTGAGTCAAAACGAAAGTTACGTAAAACATCGTTACGACGACTCAAAATCACTAGTATAGGGATTCGGAATTGAGATAGATATATAAATCCCAATACTAGATAAAAATATTTCCTTTCGGAAACCATTTACTATAACAACAGTGTTATAGTCCACCATTTCCTTATATTTTCGAAAACGTCTATTTCAACAATAAATGTTGAAATCTATGCTTTCGATTCATAATACATTTTAAAACATCTTTAAAATGTTTAACTTCATTTTTAATATCACTTCTTCAAAAATAAATCCATTTTAATAAACAATATATTCACTGTCCAAAATCGTGAATATAATTCACTTAACCCAATTTCAATCTTTTCTACACATTTATTTCAAAGATAATTCGCTATCCAAAATCGCGAATATATCTTCTTTAATAACCTTCTATATTTAATTTATCAAATTCAATTGGTTTCGAATTTATAAAACAACGTTTAAAGATTCTATTTCTATTTTCTAACTACTTCATTTTATAAATCTTCTTAAATAACCTTCTATAATCCATTTATCCAAATTGAGTGATTTTAGATTTATAAAACAACTTTTTTCCAAATTTCTTTTACACTTTATAACAATTTCAGCTTCAAAAATCATTTTTTTAGCAAGTTCTATTTATATTCCATCTAAGGGCAAAAATCAAATTTATAAGTAAATTTTCTTACAAATCTTTTATTCCACAATTTCATTCACATCTTATAACTTCATAACTTATCAATCTATAAATTTCGTATCTTCACATTTTATAATTATAAATTCATATCTTCACATTTAATAACTTCAAAATTTTAGGCGTTTATTTATTTGAAATAAATCGACTCAAAGATTTAATAAAATGTTTATTTTAACAAGATCACTTTAAAAACCCTTTTAAAGTAAAAGATGTTATTTTTAAACTTCAAAACTGAATCTGATGATGCAACGCATCAATTAGTCCATCACAACAGTCAATATCATATATCAATATGATAACAGATCTATATCAATATATCTGTAAATAAATAAATACTGGTGAGGAATCCAGTCGGATCCCTCCAACCTGTTTCCCTGCATCCACAGATGTTAGCACAATACCAATTCCACTTCGAGGTGGAATATCGCGGTATATAGGTTTTTATAAAAATCCGCTTACTAACGGCGCAATAGGGTCTCATCCGCTATACGAGGCGGGAAATCATCAATCCAATATATACATATGCCAATATGTATATATTGCTATATATAGATATATCCTATCATATCTAATACCACATCCAATAGCAATCAAATCATCAATCAATAAATAACTGAAAATTCCACTTTTCATTTGAGTGAGAAAAATCTCACCTTAGCTTTGCAATCTATTTCCAAATCCAACTTGCTTCCTTTCACATTTTGACCTTGAATACAAAATTTTTGTAATTCATTAATATTCGAATAAAGTCGAACTATTAAATTCCACTTAATAATTTAAATTAACTTGTGATTATATTTTGACTAACAAATTCTTTTTAACAATTTGATTTGACAAAATTTTAAATTCAAACAAATCTTCTTTTGATAGATTTAATTACTTACCCTTTAATTAAATTTATCCAACTAATTATTAAATTTCTTTTTCTTACCGAAAATTATATTTTTAACTATTTTCCCCTTTTAACAAATTTTAAAATCGTTAAACAAGTAAAATTACGGTTAAATCACCTAATCCATTATCTTAATTTCAACTAATGACTTAATTAATTAAGTAATTAGTTTAAGTTTTAAAAACAAATTTTTCCTTTTGAAAATCATATATATATAAACTGTATTTAAATTCTTTGCTATCATCCTAAACTTTTAAATTAAAATAACAAATAGTTTTATACCTCACTGGAATAACTCAGGCCTTCACCACGCTCGACTCGAGAACCCATCCACTTCGATCGCAACATCATCCACGAGACCGATACCTTCGTCCAACATGCCGTAGTCGAAATCCCAGGGAACCCCAAAATCATGCCGAGTTCCTCCACATCGATCACGACCTCCATCCCCTGCTTGAACGCACCACCCCGCTATGGCCACCCATGCAATTTTCGCACGCGAGCCTGCTCTCGCGAACCTCCAACCAGACCAACCCATTCGAACTATCGCCCCCAAATCGCGATTTAAATCGAGGCAGCCCTAGCCTCGCTACCCAAAACCATCATCGCCACGCAACCCTACGTGCGCGCCGTTGCCTCGACGCCGCTCGAACGCGAGCGACTCCCAAACATCACGGCCCTGCCCTTGCGAACACGCTGGCCTCCTACCCTGTCGCTGTCATCGCGCGCGACTACTCGAGCCTCATCGAGATTCGAACGAGCTCGAACGAAGACTACTTGAGCGCGATGATTTTTTTTCTTTTTCGGTGGTGAATGGATTGCGATTTATTTTAGATAGAAGGAACGGCCATTTTTTTCTTTTGTTTGCTTTCGTTTTGAACTGAACGGAGGAGAGGGAGATGAGTATTTTAAAATCGAAACTGAGGCATGCTCTACACGTTTTAGTATCGTGATTTTAGGCAAGATTTACGGAAGAGTATCGTGCCAGCTTTTCTTCTAATGTCGGCAAGAATTTAAAATTTAAATTTAAAATTGAATTCGATTTAAAATTCAACACGTTTATTCACCGTATGGTCACATATCAACTCCGAAAAATACGAAATTGGGAATCCGGTAATAATGCAATATTACGGACCCAATGGAACTGGTTTCGTCGAATTCCGAGACTGCGCCTCGGACGGCTATTTTTAAATATTGGTTAAACGATATAAATTTCAAAACCGATCAAATCAATTCGAAATTGGGTTCTGAAGCTTCAATCATCTTCAGAATTATCAATACGAATTATAAAAGCTTTTAAAAATATTTTACTTCAACTTTAAATTGAAGATTCAAATTCTTATTCAACTTACAATAGATTAAATTTTAAAGTTTAATCGCAAATTTTCAAAGTTATATCGGGGAATCAAATTAAATTATCATTCAAATATTTAAAATTGATTAAATATTCTCAATTTAATTCGTTCAAAATTCTGGGTCGTTACAACCATGGGGTCGTATAACCCATTCCGAATATGTGATACGTCGTTATGGATCGCATTTGCTATATTACAGCATGATAGGGGGTTCTCGCTTCGCAGTTTGGTGGCGAACGGGGGACTCTTACCCCTACATGTCCCTGAGAGGGATGGGTTGGTTAGGCGAAGGCCGTGACAGTCGAGAGGCTGGCCGTAAAAGTAAATGCGAGGTACCAGTGTAAGCCACAGTGGGACTGGGATGGTTGCAAAGCCTACCGGTGGCCGCTTCTCCGCGAAAATTCTGGGATGTTACATTTGGTATCAGAGAATATGGTTAAGCGACAACCCTGCTCTGTTGGGTGTTACTCATTAGAGATAGAGTCAGTAGTACTCTAGAATGAGTTGAGTGTAATAATAGATACGAGCGCGTATTTGTTAGTGAATATAAAAATGTTTTATATTGTGTTTGCTTATCCGTTGAGATGTTTATGAATTTTGGTCGGTATGTGGGACGCCATATTATCGATAGGGATTTCTAAACACTTAAACGAGGCAAGACGACATAGTATTGTTTTAAAATAGGGTGAATGAAATAATTTTGCCCAAAACTATTTTTGTATAGAAAAGAAATAATTTTCTGTAAATTATTACAGTATATGGATGCTTGTTTGTTAGGAAAGTGATAATATTGAAATGTTATCATTATTATATGAAATTGAATAAGAAATTGAAATTGTAACTCCAAAGTTAAGAAATAAATTCACATATAAATGAAATTTAAGAATATAAATTATAAATGTGATTTGTAATTTGAAACGGAATTCCAGAGAAGTTTTTGGAAATGTTTTGAAAGAATCTGGAAATTTTGGAGATTTGGAAAGTTTAAATCATTTTTGGAGTTGAAAATGAATTTCAAAGGTTTGAAAAGTATTTTAGAGAGATGAAGGCTCTAAACTCTTTTCGGTCGCTGGAAAATAATTCCGATGATGATCGCGACATCACCGGTGTTCATTTTCGGGTTTCCAAAAGAGGAATTGCTGCCAAATTGTTTTAAATGGAAAGTGTTTGGAAAATTTGGGTTTTTGTTTTGGAAATTCAAATGGAATTTGAATTGTTTTCAAAATGGTTTTGAAAGGTTGAAAAAAAAAACTCTGGAATGCTATATAAAGATATTTATGGAATATTACTAAGTTGATAACTTATACCAATTGAGTTTTGGTAGAATAAATTTAACTTAAAAGAATGAAGTTAAATCAAAGCAAGTATAAGTGAATCAATTAAATGAAAATGAAATTGAAAGTTGAAATTCATTTCGAATTCGTAAGCAAATGAATTGAATTGAATAATTGAAAATGAAAGATGAATTAAAATTCATACGGAAATTGGAAATTCGGTTTAAATGTAAGTAGATTTAATCGAAGTAGAATTAAAATAAATTGAATTGATATCAATTTGAATTAGTAATTGGAACTAGTTTAAAATAGTGCAGTTGAATAAAAGAAAGCTGATAAAATTCAATATTTCAGAATTGAAAGTAAATTGAATCCAAATTTAGTTGAAATGGTAAACTAAATACAAATGAATGGGAAATGTAAAATTGAATGATAATGAATATGTAACTTCAACAGTGAAGTAAAAATGTATAAGCAGTTTATATTGAAAATTTTGTAATAGAATTTGCAAAATAGTTTGAATGTTGTAACTAGATATTATGGCTAGTAGGATATACAGGTGTTATTAAGGAATTGGATTTGATTTCAAAGATAATTTGAATTGCTCGACAAAAGGTAAGTATTTGAATTATAATATGAGTTTTTGATGATTTCTGGTCTAGCCGCTTGGCTTTTTCTTTTTCTTTTTGAAATCTGAGAGTCCGTAGGGACATTTTGTAGTCGTGCCGTATTAGCCGCGCAAAGGAGACGCTGGCGAAATTTTTTGGAAATTTAGAGCGTTAGAAAATTTTTGAGAAAATTTGGAAGTTTAAATTTGAATTTAAACTTAAAATTGAATTGTTAAGAAAACAATGTTGTTTTGAACTTATAATTGAAGTTAGAAATTTAGTTGAATTGATAACGAATCTTTAGTAGGAAGATTTGTTTTGATAAAATTGATAAAACTATTGAATGTCGAAAAATAGTAGACGAGTTAAGGACTTTTTTTTTCCTAACTTGTAATTTCGAGGATGAAATTCTTTTAAGGGGGGAAGTCTGTAACGACCCAGAATTTTGAACAAATTTAAATTGAGAATATTTAATTAATTTTAAATATTTGAACGATGATTTCATTTGAATCCCCGATATAACTTTGAATTTGGTGATTAAATTATAAAATTTAATCTGTTGATAGTTGAATTAAAATTTAAATCTTCAATTTAAAATTGAAGAAAAATATTTCGAAAGCTTATAAAACTCGTATTGATAATTCTGAAGATAACAGAAGCTTCAGAATCCAATTTCGAATTGATTTGATCAGTTTTGAAATTTACATCGTTTTAATCGATATTTGAAAATAGCCGTCCGAGGCACAGTCTCGGAATTCGACGAAACCAGTTCCATTGGGTCCGTAATATTTAATTATTGCCGGATTTCAAATTTCGTATTTTTTGGAGTTAATCTGTGAGCACACGACGTGTAAACGCATCGAAATTTATTCGAATTCGAATTTAAATTTAAATTTAAATTTGTCACTCATCACCACGTTTTCATCCCGTAAAGCACGCCCCAGTGTCTACGTCGAGAATCACGAAAATAAATCGTGCGACCCATCCCTTACGTTTTTAAAATAACCATCTCCTTCATTCCTCAGTTCAAACGAAAACAATTTTCGTTCAAATAAAAAAACAATGGCGACCCCTTTAATTTTCGTATGAACGAAAGAAAAAATCACGAGCCTCCTTTCTCGTTCGTTCACGAATTCAAGTTTCAGTTCGTTCGTCCCCAAAGAAAGAAAAAAAAAGGGGAAACTGTTTTCGTTCTATTCCTCTCTAATCAAAATCGATCGAAGCTTCGTGGTTCACCGAGCATGTGGCTGCGATCAATCGCGATGGTTCGAAGGTGAGACGGGTTTCGCAGGCGAGGCCAAGGCGAGAGTGGCGAGTGGAATTTGGGCGATGGCAAGGAGGCTCGCGACTCTCGTTCGCGTGCGACTGTTGACGTGGGGATTCACGAAAGAGGCGACTCGTGCATTCGTTTGGAAGGGGCTCGTGAGCGGAGGCGATCGGTGACCAAGGTTGCAATTTTGGTCTGAGAAGTCGCGATCTCGTGGGTACTAGAGCTTGGCGGCATCAAGACAGTGGTGGGGGTTCGCGTGAGCACGTATGCGGATGGTCAGTTGCGATCGAACGTGGTTCCGATCTCGGCGTGGTGGATCTCGAGCCTGGGTTTGCTCGATTAAAAGTGAGGTATATTTACGATTTAAAAATTTCGATTTAATACCCAAGTACGTATGAAAATATATTCACAGAAAAAAAAAGAAGAAGGAAAAAATCAATTCTGTTTGGTTTAAAATAGATACAAGGAAAAAATTTATGCAGTAGAATAAGTAAGAAATTTTGTCCTATTTAATATGTAGGAATTTTAAAGCGTTTGGAAGTTTATTCCAAAAATTTGATTTTAAAAAAAAAATCTATACCGAGTATTTTCATAAATATATATATAAGATTTCAAAATAAAAATGAAGTATACGCTTATGTATTTTAATTTGCTAGTTCGCTTAAAATTATTTTTATTTATTAAGTTATATTGAAAATGATTTATTAAGGTGATTTATATAGCCAAGAAACTTATTTAATTTATCACTTGAAGAAAATTTATTAAAAGGAGAAAATTTGTTTATAATATCATTCGTTGTTTAAAATAAAAACACGTGTTAATAAAATTTATTAAACGGAAATTTAATTATTCAGTTGATTTGAATATTAATAAATGGTATAAAATGTGTATACTAGGTCAAAAATCTGTAAAGAACGAGCTGGGATAAAAATGGATGGCAAAATAAAAGCAAAGGTGAGATTTTTCTCACTCAAAATTGATTACAGTTATTGATTGTTTGATATGATTGCTATGTTGATTGTGATATTAGATATAGTAGGATATATCTATATATATATAGCAATATATACATATTGGCATATGTATATATTGGATTGATTAATTTCCCGCCTCGTATAGCGGATGAGACCCTATTGCGCCGTTAGTAAGCGGATTTTTTTTATAAAACCCATATACCGCGATATTCCACCTCGAAGTGGAATTGGTATTGTGCTAACGTCTTTGGATGCAGGGAAACAGGTTGGAGGGATCCAACTAGACCCCTCACATTGATTGAATTTATTTATACTGTGATATGAATCTGTGAATGATTATATTGATGTTATTAATCATATTGATATCTGGAAATTGTTTGAAGCTAAAATTTAGCTGAATGGATGTTTGATATCATTGGATTCCAAAAATAAATGAAATTGAATTTTTGAAATCAAAATAGAAATTTTTAAGTAAATAAATTTTTAGAAATTGAATAAATTCGAAGAAAAGAATTTAAAGGTATAAAAGCTGATTTTTATAATCTTATTGAATAAATTCCAGAATAAAGTGAAAATGCTAAATAAATGGATTTCATAAAACAGTGATTATCAATTGAAGAATTTAATTTAAATTTGGATTTTTAAATAGATTGAAAGAGATAAAGAAATTTATTTTCTTTAAAAGGAATTTATTTAAAAAGAAATAAGTGGTAAGTCCAATTAGAAATTTAATTGGCAAATTGAAACGAATTTGGAAAAAAAAATGAAATTTATAGATGTATAAATCGGGAAGTTAAAATGAATGAAATTGTAGAATAGAAGATTTATAAGAAATTAACTTATAAAACTGGGTTTTTGCCATTAAAGGGAGTATTGATCGAACTTGTTAATAAAGGGGATTTATAAATCAAAGTTGTTGTGAAATATAAGGTTGAATTTATAAACGTTGTTTTATAAATCTGAAATCACTAATTTTAATAAGTGTATTATAGAAATTAATAAAAGGAGATTTATAAACCGAAGTTGTTATAAAACAGAAATGGAATTTATAAGCGTTGTTTTATAAATTCGAAATCGATTGAATTTGATAAATTAAATATAGAAGATTATTAAAGAAGATATATTCGCGATTTTGGATAGCGAATTTTTATTGAAATAAAAATGTGTAAAAATGATTGAAATTGGGTTAAGTGAATTATATTCACGATTTTGGACAGTGAATATATTATTGAATAAAATGGATTCATTTTTGAAGAAGTGATATTTTAAAATGAAGTTAAATTGTTTTTAACGATGTTTAAAAAAATGTGTTAAATATCGAAAACATAGATTTCAACATTCATTGTTGAAATAGACGTTTTCGAGAAATAAGGAAATGGTGGACTATAACACTGTTGTTATAGTAAATGATTTCCGAAAGGAAATGTTTTTATCTAGTATTGGGATTTACATATCTATCTTAATTTCGAATCCCTATACTAGTGATTTTTGAGTCGTCGTAACGATGTTTTACGTAACATTCGTTTTGACTCAAATAAATGTTGTTATGATAAATGATTTCCTTAAAGAATGAATTTATACTTAAATTTGATTTAAGTATATCGAATATTTTCAAATGTTGAAAATAAATAGATTTGTGAATTACTTATTATAAAATAAGTATGGAAATGCTTTTCCAAAATGAAATGAAACGTTTTAGAATTTATCTTTGTAAAGATAAATTGAAATTGAATATTGAAAACGATTTGAAAATCGAATATCAGTAGATATTCGAAAATATAAATTCAATATGGAATTTATAAAAGACAGGGAAGTTGTTTAAAAATAAAAGTTGATTTATTTTTGAAGTGTGGAAATTTTATATCTAGTAAAAGATATTTTGGAAGATGAAATAATTTGGAAAATTATTTGGAATCTGATGATGTCGCGCATCTTTATTGATAGTTAAATAACCGACTATCAATAATTACCTTGAATTGGTATTTGTTGTGAATTGGATGAATTTGAATGCCACACTTATTTTTAAATAATCGCTCACTATTCGGGTTAGCCGGGAAAGGACCATGGGGTCGTATAACCCATTCCGAATATGTGATACGTTGTTATGAATCGCATTTGAAGACCGGTGTTGAAGACCGTATATTTTTGAAAACGGAAGGATTACCGTCGAGTTACTCTACATCGGCTGATCTCCGATTTAGAGGTTTTATCACCCTTAGTGACAGGAAGTCCGGACGTGATTAGAAATTTATCCAGATATGCAAGGGCTTCGTGAGAAGTGCCTTCGGTTCTGTTCGATCCCAGAATAGACTTGTATGGATTGTGTGTCTGACGTTACAATTTGAGATATAAAGCTGATTTCTTTCAAATACATTTCTGTTGGTGGCGGAGAATTTATTCTCTTAGCTTAACACCCTTCTCTGAGACGTACGAGCTCAGAGGTTATGTAGTTGAAATTTATCAGCGATATACTCCCAATTTGGTAACGTGGCATACTGAGTGTTGCTGTGAAATGATCAGTGTTTGATCATTTGCGATATGATCATTTGTTTGATCTTATATCTTTGTGATCATAGGTTGATCATTTTGTTTGACCCGAAGCATGGCTTTGTAGAAAGCGTAGCTTTGTGGACGAGACTTCGTCGAGCCTCACACCCCGGAAATGGTCGAAACAGGAAGGATGCGGCAAGGTTCTAGGGAGTAGCGCCCCTTAGTGTATGCCATTCCTTCTGGATAGAGGTGGTATCATGGTATGGAGCCCAGATACTTAACCTATGTGGTTGCTGCAAATTTATTACTTTGTGGTTGTTGCGAATCGGGGATCCTCGGGAAGATCGGTTACGATCGGGGGATGGCATACGCGTGTCAGTAGTTACCTATTTTTGCAGAGGTAACCCGGCCTTGTGTTGGCAGAGATCTAACCGTAATGTTAGGTTATTTCTCGGGTCGTCTATTCCAGGGACGTACCCATCGTGGAAAAGGAAGTTCCTTAGCCTGACCATTTGTTGGAAATCCAAAGAAACAATACGCGACGTGTACGGTTTTAGTTGTATTACCTGCTATGGAATGTGGCGGTAACCTGCTATTGAACATAGTAGCTATAGTAGGCATAAGTGCGGAATGCCTATGCTGGCTAAGATTTATATTATACTTTCGAAATGTTTTCTACACTATGCACTAATAATAATATCAAAAATGATTTGATTTTGCGTAGTAAGCATCTTTGACTATCATAAGAAAAAATCTCCTCCAATTCTGCGTTTGCATTGTGTGTGTGGCGGGAGGTCTTATGGTAGTTTCATTTTCCAAAAGCATTGTGAATTTGTTTTATTTTCTTTGTGAAAAATAACTGTTTTACGATCTCACACCAGTCACCATGACTGACTCGGAGTTTATTGTTCCCTTCTAAACTCTGGGTGCCCACCAATTTCCACACGGGCAGTCTAGAGTTAGATTATCAGGATATTCTGGATATTCTGGAGCTTTGGAGATGAGCTGGATGACGAGACGTAGTATTTGTATCTGATAGTATTTATTCCGCTGTGTATTCTGTATGAGGACAAGTTATATAACTGTCCATTTGTTGTATATTGACTCTGATGATTGATGTATGTATAAAATGATATAGTTCTTTGTTTTAAAGATTATTCAATTATCTATTATATATATTGTTCCGCTGCGATATGTGAGATTCTGAGATTGTTCTGTTTCTGTTGCTGTTCTGTTGTTCTGTTGTTCTTCTTTCTTCCCTTCTCTCTTCTCTTCTTCTTCTTCTACCTTTTTCTTCTTTTTAAAACCATAACTTTTCGGGTTTCCGGCACTCGATGGCTCGGCAGTCGATAAAGTGAGTATCGATGTCGAATTTTCGAAAGTCGAAAATTCTGGGATGTTACACAAGCTCTAGGTTATTTCCATGACTCCCTTCTCTCTTTTTTTTCCACTTTTATTTTATTTCCTCTTTTTTTTCCTTTTGTTTTCTCCTTGCATAGCTCAGCCTCCACCACCACAACATAACCTCCTCCTCACTATTAGACCATGGCAAAGCCCACTTGGTGGTTGAAAGCAAGGTTATGTTCTTTGATTCGTAATTGCATAGTTTAATTCATCTTTTGTTGTGTTGAATCTTATTCTTATGATTTGTGTATTTGTTATATACAAGATCAATATCTTGGCTCTCCATCCATTCAAATCAGAATTGTGTCTAGTCGTGCTTTCGTGCTTTCCGGATTTTTGTTTGTGTGTTTTCTTTGCAAACTTCAGCGTAAAAAGGTGAGTAATCACACCTGACATTCATACTTATATTATTGTGAATTGATAGCAAGTGAAAGTGTAGAAATAATTATATTATGTTATACATGCCTGTGATATATTTATATGATATTAAATACTGTTTATATGCCTGTTACATCATCTGTTATATTTTATTTTATTTTACTGTTTATTTATATTATGTTCTCACACTGCAAGTTCCCTGTAGAATAGAATCACTATGGGTTGAAATGATACATACCCGAACGGACTTTAGAATAGGGAAAGATCGTTATGGGCTGAAATGACAAGCCTAAGCGATTTTTATTTATTTTATTTAACTTGGAATTGCGGGTTTGAAATGATAGAACCCGGATTTTTCTTTGTAAATTACGGATTGAAATGATATATTATCCGTATCACTTGACCTAGGTTAGAAAATATTATACAGACCTGTGGTTATTTTATAAGTTTTTCTGGAAGTTTTAAGTATTTTGAAAATGTAAATTTTGATATTTTAATTTAAATTTTGTTTTTAAAATGATTTAATAAAGTGAAAAATGATTTCATATGTATTAAAAATGTTAAATAAATAAATGGAAATTTGTGATTGGAAATATAAACTAATTTAGAAATATGTAAAGTTTTAATTATGAAAGAAACGTGTAAAGTTCTAATTAATGAAAGAATATGTAAAGTTTTAATTATGAAAGAAACGTGTAAAATTCTAATTAATGAAAGAAATATGTAAAGTTTTAATTATGAAAGAAACGTGTAAAGTTCTAATTAATGAAAGAATATGTAAAATTTTAATTTATGAAAGAAACGTGTAAAGTTCTAATTAATGAAAGAAATATGTAAAGTTTTAATTATGAAAGAAATGTGCAAAGTTCTAATTAATGAAAGAAATATGTAAAGTTTTAATTATGAAAGAAACGTGTAAAGTTCTAATTAATGAAAGAAATATGTAAAGTTTTAATTTATGAAAGAAACGTGTAAAGTTCTAATTAATGAAAGAAATATGTAAAGTTTTAATTTATGAAAGAAACGTGTAAAGTTCTAATTAATGAAAGAAATATGTAAAGTTTTAATTTATGAAAGAAACGTGTAAAGTTCTAATTAATGAAAGAAATATGTAAAGTTTTAATTATGAAAGAAACGTGTAAAGTTCTAATTAATGAAAGAAATATGTAAAGTTTTAATTTATAAAAGAGACGTGTAAAGTTCTAATTAATGAAAGAAATATGTAAAGTTTTACTTACTGAAAGAAACATGTAAAGTCTTAATTAATGAAAGAAACATGTAAGTCTTAATTTGTGTAATATTGATTTAAAATAATAAATGCCCTTTTTGTAATAAAACGTAAATTAAAACGTACATTTGATAATGTAAGTTTAATTAGTGTAATATTGATTAAACGATAAATGCTCTTTACTGTAATAGAAATGTAAGTTAAAAAGTACATTTAATATGTAAGTTTTAATTAATGTAAATGACATATTTTAATGACTAAAATAATAAAGTTTCTTTATTGTAATGATAATGTAAGTTAATAAGGTACTCTTAACTTAACATAAGAATTTCAGCATTAAATTGGATATTACAGTAACAAAGTTTATTTAACTATAAGGCTATGATAAAATGACCATGTTAAAAATTTGTAAGTATATAAATACTTTGATTATATAAAATATTAAATTGAAAAGTATTACATTCCAAAAATGCTATGATTCCTTAAGGTTACATTACCAAAATGCTATGATAATTTAAAGGAAGATTTCAAGTTCAATAAATTAAATGAAATATTCAGTGATTTTTGAAATTTGGGTTTTATTGAAATGATATATTATTGAATTGGTTTTGAAATGGAAATGATATATTTTTGAATTGGTTTTGAATAGATATGTTTTGGGTTTGAAAGTATGTATTAGTTTGAAATAAATGATATGATTTTGAAATGGTTTAAAGGATGTATTTTGATTTGAAACACAAACTATTTTGAAATTTATAACCACGGGTTATAATAACGATTGGTTGGCAAAGAGACCGGGATCGGATATGGGCATACTCTCTGTCGATACCGAAAACCACTTTGACAACCGTGTACGCAGTGGAGATTCCAGAATGAAGTAGGATGGTGGCGACGTTCTTAAGGTATGTTACGTGGACCCAACTCTCGTGAGTTGGCATAAGGTGGCTAAAACAGGAGCGATCTCGGACCAGTGAGGTAGCACCTCTTCTCGGACACATTTCTTCGATATTATACTCTTACTTGTGATTGATTAGATGGCCATCCTCCGATTTGGGAGTGTTGTTCGAGGTGGAACGGTAGTGGCTGCTATGCGTATCCATCAGTCCGTGTGCGTAATTGGTATATCTACCCTGGCATTGCCTAGTTGTGCCGTGTCACCTACCATATCGAGCTTTACTACGATTATGATTTTAAGATCCGACCGCGTTAAGGTTCTCCATCCCCTTAACGCTATTTTCTATATGATTATACTTTACTTATTTAGACACTATTATAATAGCGAATATTACTACATAGTAAATAGTTTAACGGATCCTTAAAGAATGGACGATCCCAAGCATTCTTTAAGTTACTTGTACCTTTATTACAGTTCACTTGAGTTGGTTTACATTATATAAGTATGTATGTCCTGACTCGAGTGTTTTGTGTTTTGATTTACGCTCGGGTCAGACTGAGTGATACAGCATTAGAGACTCACCTTCGGAGCTGGAGTTTTGCTTTGAAGATCCATATATCTATTCATTTTGTTATCCAGTTGATTCCAGTTGTACCTGATTTTCATACTGTTACTCCTGTTGTATCTTGGTATTCCTATTGTATCTTAATTAACCCTGATGTATTTATATAGTAGCTTCATGGACTACTATCTCTTTTACTTCCGCTGCATTATATTACTCTGTGTCTATGATCTGTGATTTTTTATTTACTGTAAATGATGAGTTTGCCAAATTTTTATTTACAACGTGGTATTTTGAGCAATTCAAGTCCGACATGTGTGGATGCGAATGGTTGAAAATATCGGGTCGTTACAGTTGGTATCAGAGCTCTGGTTTTAGGCAAACTCAGCGTATAGAGTAAATTTAATTACAGAATCGCTTTCATTCGAGCTTGAATTCCTTCATCTTCGATTCGGTTTCCTTTGAATTTTGGAACATTCCCTTCAGTTCCGAAGTCCATTCTTGTCCTCCCCTATTCGTGTCTTCTTGATTCTGGAGTGTCCCATAACTCCACTCCGAATAATCTTTCTAATAAATTGGCGGTCCCGCCAATATTCTATTTACTTGTAAAGGTGTGAAACTTCTTTACAAAAAGCATAGATTCACCGAAGACTTCTGTATCCTTGGTTTACGATGCTACTATCTTTTGCTATGCCTGAATTCTATCTCTTGAGATCGAATGTAGATTTACCCCAGAAAATCCACATCGATCTTATTCATTAAGTCACGGTTGACCTGGTTAAGGTTGCCCGCGATATGTATAGGCTTACCATCTTCCTATTCTGTTATTTAATCGTCTTATCTTTGCCTCCAATTTGTCTATAAAAAAATAAAAAAAATTCTCTTTAATTTGAGTCCATCAATTTGATTCCCTATCCTTATTTTGAAAAATTAATCTTGTATTTCAAAAAAAATTTATATTTTAAAGATGTTTTATATATTGTGTTGTTTGAGTTGTTGATGTTGATTTGGGTTTCCGATCGGTTCGTCTGATCAACGCTATCGATAGGATCTCCAAAACACTTGAACAGAACAAACTGACACAATATGTTTTTTTTAATTTAGTAGATGGATAAATTTTGTATAATTATAATATGTATAAGGTTAATTTTCTAAATTTTTGATAATTAATGGAATCGGGTGTTAAGAAATAATATTTAACTTTGTATGTATTTTATAATCATTGGCTTTAGTTTCATATCTAAATAATTAAACATGGTTATAAATTAATTTGGAAATTTAAATGAATTTAAATCAAGAATGTGAGAATTTAATTTTCGATGATTTCGAACTTTGTTTTGAAAGTTTTAAAAGGATATATTATTTAAAGGTAATTCGTAGAAATTGTTTCAAAGGATTTTAATTTGTAAATCAGTGTTCTTTTCTTTGTCGCTGGGAAATAATTTCGGTGATGACTGCAGCATCATCGACATTCATTTTCGAGTTTCGAAGCGAAGAGACCATTCTGTAGTTTTGCTACAGTTTTTCTTTAGAGAATTAAATTGATTTGGCTTTCTAATTATGACTTGATTTATAATATATGTGATTTAAGAGTTGATTTGATATATATTGTGTATATTTAATTATCTCTAGAATAGTTTGAAGTTAATCGGAAATCTAATTCTTAAATTTTATCTTAAAGGATAATTTCAATTATAAAAGGAAATCAAAATTTGAATAAATATTGAAGCTTGGATAATTGAGTTAAGAAATTTTATTTGTGTAATATTCTCTTGCATTCCAATATAACTTACCTAAATTATTAAAAGTTAAATATGTAATTAGAGAACACACAATATAAAGGAGATTTTATAAATAAAATTTGAGTGGTCATAATAAATGTTATACACTTAAATTTTAGTTATAAAGGATTAATAAAGGTAAATAGAATAAAAAGTTAATTGAATAATATACAGCATAAAGTGATGTTAAAGGAACTTATGAATAAATTGGAGTAAGTCATAATAAGTGTAAGTATACTTAATATATGTGATTAGACATATATTAAGTGGAATAAATGTAATAACCATCTGGAATAAAGAAGCATGAAACTTATTGAATAAAATTTTGAGTATAATAAATGATCTCAAATTCACGATTTTAGAAATGGTTAATTGGGTGATAAGATAATGAAATTATAAATAGATAAGATTTAATTAACTTAGGAAAAATCAAATGGATGAAATCAATTCTTAATTTAAGTTGAAAATTTTATGGTTTTAAAATTTATCATCTTATTTTGTTTTCCAATCTCTTATCCTTCGGTTGTTCCAATTCTCTTGCATCCTAAGCGGGGAATTGAATTCCAAATTGATCTTATCTCCTAAAGTTCGATTTGTAGTTCTTCCTCCCAAAATACCTTTACCAGTCTGTTTTGGAAAACTTTTCAAGAATCTTCTTCGTGCTTGTGTCCTTGATTTAAGAGGAACTGGGGAAGATCATCTCCATCTTGTTGAATTACCTGTAACGACTGTTACCAGGTATAATTTCAATCTTCTTTTTCTTTATATTGTCTTGGTTCTATCTCATTCTATTTGTTGTCTCTATTTTCCATGCCTCGTTCCTTTTCGTGGACGAAAAGTTTTGAGTGGGGAGAGTGTAACAACCCATAATTTTGTGAATATTTTTAATTAAATTTTTATTTGAAATTTTGATTTTTTAAATCATTTAAAAGTGAATTTTTAGAATTATTCCAATGTAAGTTTGGAATTTGTTTGTAATTTATTTTCCAAATGCAATAAATAAACGATTTTTGAAAATTTTATATTTTGGTCAAAATCTGAATTTTCAGTTTAAATATAAAAAAAATTGAATTTCAAATTTTAATCTTTTTCTTTGAAGCAGAATATATTTATGATATCTGTTCTGCTTTTCGTTTCGTTAAATTCTGAGTTATACTTTTTAAATCAGATAAATTACAGCATTTTTACACGTAGTTATTTACTGTATTTCAATTTCTAGTTTTTTATGTGCGTTTCTATATTTTTATTTTCTATGTTATTTTATTTTATTTTTCTATTTTGTTTATCTAAACTTTATTTATTGGATTTCACTTGTGTGTATATCTTTTCATAAAAGGCTTGGAAGAAATCAAGGAGACATGCGTTACATTTCTTTAATGCTTGCCTTTTTATTTACCTACCCTCTTTATTACTTACCCTAGCCATTCACCGTTCATAGCCGTGAATTGCTCTTATTAATCATGTACAAACATCTCAAAATATCCTCTTTTCAATTGCATTTAAGAATCATATATATATATATATACATATATATATATACACATATATATATATATGTATGTATGTATGTGTGTGTGTTTCTTTCTCCTTATTTCTTACCTTTTATTTCCTAGCCTTTTTGTTTTTCTATCATTTACTCCTCTTTAGCCGTTCAAAATCTTTTCTTGCCATCCACTCCACTTCATAATTCACGTACAAAATTTATTTCCCATCTCACATTTTTCATTTGCATTTAAAAATAAAATATATTGTACGTTTTTCTCCTTAACTTATGCCTTTCCGTTTCCTTAGCATTCATAACTCCTTAGCTCTTCTTTTTTCTCTTCTATAGCCGTGTATTTCCTTTTTCCATACACGTACAAAATTTATTTCCCATTATGATTCACATATTTCACTTGCATTTAGGAATAATATATGTATAAGTTTTTTTCTCTTTATTTCTTGTCTCTTGGTTTTCCTAGCATTTACTCTATCAAATCACATAAAAATCTTCTCAATATCTCAGTTCCTCATTTTGCCTCTTCTGATTGAAATATTTTACAGTAAGTTTCTTTTATTAAATAGGAAATAAATCCCACTCATTCACTAGCCTTTTTATTTGCTAGCCTTTCATTTTCTAAACCCTACATCTTAGCCATTCAAATCTCTTGAAACCCTAGCCGCCTTCTTTTTATTTCTTATTCACGTACAAGTTCTCATCCTCTCATTTTCATTTGCGTGAAGAAAATACAACAAGCTCTAGGTTATTTCCATGGCTTCCTTCTCTCTCTTTTTTCCACTTTTATTTTATTTCCTCTTTTTTTTCCTTTTGTTTTCTCCTTGCATAGCTCAGCCTCCACCACCACAACATAACCTCCTCCTCACTATTAGACCATGGCAAAGCCCACTTGGTGGTTGAAAGCAAGGTTATGTTCTTTGATTCGTAATTGCATAGTTTAATTCATCTTTTGTTGTGTTGAATCTTATTCTTATGATTTGTGTATTTGTTATATACAAGATCAATATCTTGGCTCTCCATCCATTCAAATCAGAATTGTGTCTAGTCGTGCTTTCATTCTTTCCAGATTTTTGTTTGTGTGTTTGCTTTGCAAACTTCAGCGTAAAAAGGTGAGTAATCACACCTGACATTCATACTTATATTATTGTGAATTGATAGCAAGTGAAAGTGTAGAAATAATTATATTATGTTATACATGCCTGTGATATATTTATATGATATTAAATACTGTTTATATGCCTGTTACATCATCTGTTATATTTTATTTTATTTTACTGTTTATTTATATTCTGTTCTCACACTGCAAGTTCCCTGTAGAATAGAATCACTATGGGTTGAAATGATACATACCCGAACGGACTTTAGAATAGGGAAAGATCGTTATGGGCTGAAATGACAAGCCTAAGCGATTTTTATTTATTTTATTTAACTTGGGATTGCGGGTTTGAAATGATAGAACCCGGATTTTTCTTTGTAAATTACGGATTGAAATGATATATTATCCGTATCACTTGACCTAGGTTAGAAAATATTATACAGACCCGTGGTTATTTTATAAGTTTTTCTGGAAGTTTTAAGTATTTTGAAAATGCAAATTTTGATATTTTAATTTAAATTTTGTTTTTAAAATGATTTAATAAAGTGAAAAATGATTTCATATGTATTAAAAATGTTAAATAAATAAATGGAAATTTGTGATTGGAAATATAAACTAATTTAGAAATATGTAAAGTTTTAATTATGAAATAAACATGTAAAGTTCTAATTAATGAAAGAATATGTAAAGTTTTAATTATGAAAGAAACGTGTAAAGTTCTAATTAATGAAAGAAATATATAAAGTTTTAATTATGAAAGAAACGTGTAAAGTTCTAATTAATGAAAGAATATGTAAAGTTTTAATTTATGAAAGAAACGTGTAAAGTTCTAATTAATGAAAGAAATATGCAAAGTTTTAATTATGAAAGAAACGTGCAAAGTTCTAATTAATGAAAGAAATATGTAAAGTTTTAATTATGAAAGAAACGTGTAAAGTTCTAATTAATGAAAGAAATATGTAAAGTTTTAATTTATGAAAGAAACGTGTAAAGTTCTAATTAATGAAAGAAATATGTAAAGTTTTAATTTATGAAAGAAACGTGTAAAGTTCTAATTAATGAAAGAAATATGTAAAGTTTTAATTATGAAAGAAACGTGTAAAGTTCTAATTAATGAAAGAAATATGTAAAGTTTTAATTTATAAAAGAGACGTGTAAAGTTCTAATTAATGAAAGAAATATGTAAAGTTTTACTTACTGAAAGAAACATGTAAAGTCTTAATTAATGAAAGAAACATGTAAGTCTTAATTTGTGTAATATTGATTTAAAATAATAAATGCCCTTTTTGTAATAAAACGTAAATTAAAACGTACATTTGATAATGTAAGTTTAATTAGTGTAATATTGATTAAACGATAAATGCTCTTTACTGTAATAGAAATGTAAGTTAAAAAGTACATTTAATATATAAGTTTTAATTAATGTAAATGACATATTTTAATGACTAAAATAATAAAGTTTCTTTATTGTAATGATAATGTAAGTTAATAAGGTACTCTTAACTTAACATAAGAATTTCAGCATTAAATTGGATATTACAGTAACAAAGTTTATTTAACTATAAGGCTATGATAAAATGACCATGTTAAAAATTTGTAAGTATATAAATACTTTGATTATATAAAATATTAAATTGAAAAGTATTACATTCCAAAAATGCCATGATTCCTTAAGGTTACATTACCAAAATGCTATGATAATTTAAAGGAAGATTTCAAGTTTAATAAATTAAATGAAATATTCAGTGATTTTTGAAATTTGGGTTTTATTGAAATGATATATTATTGAATTGGTTTTGAAATGGAAATGATATATTTTTGAATTGGTTTTGAATAGATATGTTTTGGGTTTGAAAGTATGTATTAGTTTGAAATAAATGATATGATTTTGAAATGGTTTAAAGGATGTATTTTGATTTGAAACACAAACTATTTTGAAATTTATAACCACGGGTTATAATAACGATTGGTTGGCAAAGAGACCGGGATCGGATATGGGCATACTCTCTGTCGATACCGAAAACCACTTTGACAACCGTGTACGCAGTGGAGATTCCAGAATGAAGTAGGATGGTGGCGACGTTCTTAAGGTATGTTACGTGGACCCAACTCTCGTGAGTTGGCATAAGGTGGCTAAAACAGGAGCGATCTCGGACCAGTGAGGTAGCACCTCTTCTCGGACACATTTCTTCGATATTATACTCTTACTTGTGATTGATTAGATGGCCATCCTCCGATTTGGGAGTGTTGTTCGAGGTGGAACGGTAGTGGCTGCTATGCGTATCCATCAGTCCGTGTGCGTAATTGGTATATCTACCCTGGCTTTGCCTAGTTGTGCCGTGTCACCTACCATATCGAGCTTTACTACGATTATGATTTTAAGATCCGACCACGTTAAAGTTCTCCATCCCCTTAACGCTATTTTCTATGTGATTATACTTTACTTATTTAGACACTATTATAATAGCGAATATTACTACATAGTAAATAGTTTAACGGATCCTTAAAGAATGGGCGATCCCAAGCATTCTTTAAGTTACTTGTACCTTTATTACAGTTCACTTGAGTTGGTTTACATTATATAAGTATGTATGTCCTGACTCGAGTGTTTTGTGTTTTGCTTTACGCTCGGGTCAGACTGAGTGATACAACATTAGAGACTCACCTTCGGAGCTGGAGTTTTGCTTTGAAGATCCAGATATCTATTCATTTTGTTATCCAGTTGATTCCAGTTGTACCTGATTTTCATACTGTTACTCCTGTTGTATCTTGGTATTCCTATTGTATCTTAATTAACTCTGATGTATTTATATAGTAGCTTCATGGACTACTATCTCTTTTACTTCCGCTGCATTATATTACTCTGTGTCTGTGTTCTGTGATTTTTTATTTACTGTAAATGATGAGTTTGCCAAATTTTTATTTACAACGCGGTATTTTGAGCAATTCAAGTCCGACATGTGTGGATGCGAATGGTTGAAAATATCGGGTCGTTACAAACATTGTCTCAAATCTATATGTCAGGTAATATGGTGTGTGGCATGTGGCCATCTTTGTAAAAGTTTTTTATGGCCACATGACAAGGGGAAGTTCATCCACCCTTTCCTTTCGCGTTCCCTAGCCATTTCTTTAAAATATTCTTTATACTCTTTTTTGCCACGTCCACTACCCTATTGGCTTTTGGATGTGCTACTAATGAGAGCTCTTTACTATCCCATTCCTTTTACAAAAGCGAGTGAACTCTTCGCTTTCAAACTAAGTCCCATTATCAGAAATGATCTTGTTTGGGAGTCCAAATCGAGTAACTATGTTTTTGATAACAAACTTCAGGACTTTCCCAGAAGTAATGTTTTGCAATGGTTCGGCTTCTACCCAGTTAATAAAATAGTCAATAGCCACTATAGCAATTTTTGCACCTCCTTTTAAGACTGGAAAAGGTCCTATTAAATCGATTCTCCATACATCAAAGGGTCAAGTACTTTTGGCAGGAGTTAATTCACTCCGGGTAGTCTTGGAATTCTAGAAATATTTTGACATTCGTCACATCTTTTCACATAATCTAAAGCATGTTCAGTCATGTGAGGCCAATAATAGCCTTGCCTCATTAATTTCTTTGCTAACTTTACTGCATTGGAATGATCTCCACAAAATCCCTCGTGATGTTCTTCTAATATCTTCATTCCATTTTCTAGGTTATACTTTTGAAATAGGGAATTGAATATCTCTTTCTACATAATATTTCGTCAATCATAGTATAGGAAGGTGCTTGATATCTTAATTTCTTTGACTCATTCTTATTTTTTGCCAATGTTCCCTTTTCTATCCACATATTAACTTTAAATCTCGCGTATTTTGGCTACTTCATGCACTTTTTCATGATTTTTACCCTCTTAAGAATTTTGTTTGTTGTCTTGTGATCGTTGGGCATGTGACTAGGTCAAAACGAAAGCTTTATGGTTTGATACTTCCCTTCTAAATTCAACACTCAATTTTATTAGAATCCAACAAGGACAATTTTCACCCCTAGCACTCCTCACGAACTTGCCGGTTTCACCAATGAGTTTGCTTGGGCATTCTTTTCCCTTAGTATATAGTGGACAGAAAAGGCTTAAAACTAGGCCAACATCTCGTGAGTCTTATTAAATATTGGTTTACCTAGGCATCCTTCGTTTGATATGTCTTGTTTAGTCAGGTGTAATTTTCTGTTTGCAGCTCTAACTCCTTACTCATTTGCAACACCATCTGCAAATAACTTCCATTTTGGTTTAAGTTTCCTTTCTTTTTATAGCTGGTATTTAATATACCATGTTCCCTAAGTTACAAACTTGGCCAGGATTATCCATTTATGGATATTCAAGGCAAATATTTAATAACGTATTGACATAATTCCATCCCCCACTTTATCAACCTTTCGAACATTTTAGGTATACTGAAAATTTGCTTAAGCGAATAATTAGTTAATACCTTGATTGGATGTGCTTGAAAATAGGATTTCATGTTGATAATATCAGGCAATAGGCTAATTTCTCAATAAGTAGATACCTAATTTCCGCATCCTTTAGCCTTTTGCTTGTATAATGTACTAACGTTCGGTTTCGTTTTCTTCCCTTATTAAAAATGAGCTGATCGCATGCTCCGATACTGCTATATATAGAAACAAATCTTCTCCTTCCACCGAGCTAGAAAGTACTAATGGCTTTTCCAAGTGATCTTTTAATTCCTGAAAGGCTTTTTTACATTCCTTCACCTATTCGAAGGACTTTCATTTCTCGATTACGTCAAAGAATAGAATGCTTTTTTCTATTGCTTTTGATATAAATTAGTTAAGTGCAACTACACGACCATTTAAGCTCATTACACCTTACTTGTTTTGGGCTCTGCCATATCCCGAATCGCCTTTATTTGACTAGGATTAGCCTCTATTCCTCGTGCATTCACAATGTACCCAAAACACTTCCTAAATTGGATTTTGAAAGACCATTTCTATGGATTTAATTTCATTTTTTATTTTCGTAGCATTCTAAATATTTCATTCATGTCATTGATGTGGTCAACTTATTCTTTGGACTTTACCAACATGTCATCAATGTATACTTCCACATTTTTCGATTTGATCTTTAATGATCGTATTTACTAGCCATTGATATGTGGCTTCCACATTTTTTAGTCTGAATGGCATTAACTTATAACAATATGTTCCCCAATCGGTCACGGAGCTCGTACGTTCTTCATCTGGCTTAAACATCGAAATTTAATTATACCTCGAGTATGCATCCATAAATGATAACAATTTATGTCCACTTGTGGCGTCTACCGGTTAATCAATCCTGGGAAGGCGATAATAATCTTTTGAGTATGATTTATTTAAATCCGTATATTCCTGTAACGACCCGATATTTTGGACCATTCGCGTCCATTATAAGTGTATGGGTAGACACTCATGCCGGAGTTGAATTGCTCAAAATACCGCGTTGTTAATTTAAATTTGGCAAAACTGAACATATATACAGTAAATGAATAATCACAGATCACAGACACAGAGTAATAATTCGCAGCGGAAATAAAAGAGATAGTAGTTCATGAAGCTACTATATGAATGTATAAAATACATCAGAGTTTACAACAGAAAAGTAATACAATACATCAGATACAAATCAGAATACATCACTGGAATCATCGAATACTGAAAGCAGAATAGATGGCTGGATCTTCAAGCAAAGCTCCAACTCCAAAGGTGAGTCTCGAATACTGGTACACTCAGTCTGACCCGAGCGTAAAGAAAAACACAAGACACTCGAGTCAGGATTAACATTCTTTTATCAATAAATCCAACTCAAGTGAAATAGCAATTGAAATACAAGTAACTCAAAGGATGTTTGGAATAACCATCCTTTAAGGATCCGTTAAACTATCTACTAGGTAGTAATGTACGCTAAGTAGATAATGTCTATCAGTAATATGTAAAGATATCAAAATAGTGTTAAGTCATGGCCCATTCCACCCTTAACACATTTTTATTCCCAAAAGCATATACAAGACCGTAGTTTCCCCAAAACCGGAAGTCACCAGAGGGCAATCCATATACTAAAGGTACAAAACAAATTCGTAGTGGTCGCGAATAAAGGGAATACAAGTATGACAAGGCACATGAGGCAATACCCAAGGTAGTGATACGACCGTTTGCCTGATCCGGACTGGTGAGAACGCAACGCAGCAGCGCCCGCAACACCGTGAAACAACACTCCCAAAATCAAGGGTGCACCAATCGACAACAAGTAATGAGTAGTTCGAAGAAGTGCGTTCACTTGAGGTAGCTGACCTCCATTGGCCCGGCACGGCTCCTGTTTTAGTCATTTCCAATTTGACACAAGTGTCAAGGCTATCCATTATCGTTCTCTTTCTTCAGTCATCACGTACATCATCCCAACCACTTCATTCTGGATCATCACTCCGCGTATAGTTATTAAAGTGGTTTTCGGTTTAGATAGAAAGTATATCCATAACCGATTCCGGTCTCTTTAATAACTTTCGTGATTATTACACCGATTGGTCGTTTAATATATTTCAAAACCAAATCACTTACAATTTCAATTAGAATTTGTAAACCAACATTTCATTTCTCTTTCGAAATCAATTTCCAAAATTTACGTTTCAAAACTTCCACATTCATAATCTCAAATCTTATAATTCAATTTCTATTTAAAACAATTCCAATATTGACTCAAGTTCGCAAATAAGTTTCCTTCCAAATCATTTGAATTAATATACTTTAACATTCAAATCAATTTCAAATTCATTTATCGATTTCATTCAATATTTATTAAGTTAATTTGCCATTCAAAACAATTTCTATTAAATTTCCAATTCATTAAATCTATTATTTAAATTTAACTTCATTATATCAAAACTTACAAATTTGAATTAAATTAAATTAAATTCATCAACTCAATTTCTTTAAATTTCAAGTCTTACATTAATTTCAATAAATCGCATTTTATTTCTTGTTAAAGAAATTCAATTTCACTTATTTACTTACTTAAATAATTTTCCAAAACTTAATTAATAAAGAAATTCAATTTCAATTATTTACAAAGTAAAAATTCACTTATTCAAAAGTTCAATTTTACTTATTAAAGAATTCAATTCAATTTAATCATTAAATAATTCAATCTTATTTAATTATTAAATAATTCAAAACTTAATTATTAAATAATTTCAAAGTTTAATAATTTCAAACTTAATTATAATTTCAACTTAATTATTAAATCCTTTCAAACTTAATTCAATTATTTCTCAAATTTAACAACATTCTTTCATCAATTACATTGTTAATATTTTGTTTCAGATTATTAAATATTAACAATTTCCTTTCATCAAAAAATTCAAATTTCTACTTCATTTCAAAACCATATTCTTTATTCAAATAAAATCTTCGTTTTATTTTTAAATCAAATTATTGACCAATCGGGTTTTATTTAATTCTCTACCCTAAGTCAAAATTAAATTTTTTGGGTATTTATCATTTCAACCCGATTCCAATTCAATTCAAAATCAAAGCATAGCAAAGGGAACTTGCAGTGTGATAACTGGGATGGTGTCAAAGTAAATAAACAAGCAATAACAACAATCAATATCAATCCAATAATCAATTTAAATAATCCCGTATTAATTCGCGTTGTTATTTGTACGAATTAATATGATTATTTCTAGAATCTACACTATCATTTCATGTAGATTAAAGATTATTACACTAATATTTATACGGTTCTTCAATTGTCATTCGATTTCAATTTTAACACTACAACAATTAATCAAATATACGTTCAATGGTTCAAAGTGTAATTATCACTATTCTACGTGTCAATTAATTTAACAATTAAAAGAGGTCATATTCAGCTAATCAAATTTCAACATATGTGTCGATTCAAATTTTAATTATCCTACGTCAAATTTATTTGCATAATATTTATCACTTTATACATTACAATTTTAACGTCCAATTTTAAACATCAAACAATCAATCATTTAACAACCAAACTGGATTATCATTGCATATATAACAGATAATGGTGTCAGATGTCACAGGTGAACTGATACAGGTAATAACAGTGTAAATAACTAACAACAGCATATTTCAATTGTCGTTTCAATTGAAATCAAATTTAATAAATAAAAGAACGTTAATCGCGAGTGAGTGCTCACCTTTCGAGGCTAGAGAGAACAAGAGATGACACGGATACGTGCACTGAAACAGTCACTGAAATCGAATTGCGAATCCAAGCACGAATTTCAAAGCGAATAGGATCGGCACGAATTCGACAGACAAAGCTGATAAATAGAATCGATGAGAATAAATCAAATTAACTTGATGTAAACTGAACAAATATATACATTATATATCACTCTAAAATCAATGTAAAATTTTGAAACACATGTCTAATATAAATCTGTATATATATATATATATATATATATATGTGTATTTTAAAACCAATAAATAACCCTTTAAACAAATCTCCATAAATTTACTTTGTTATAATAACCCCTTTTATTTATACAATATGTCATACTGCATACTTTAAAAATAGAGTACAGATGTGATACATAAGATATACACAAATCAAGTTATCAAATCTCTATACATATTTTACAATCTATATAAGTAACTGCAGTGCTGGTTTCAACAATCTATATCTTATTACTAGAAGAACAAAACAAAACCAGCTTATAACATAACTTATATATATATATATACTTTTTTTTTCAAATCATATACAGACACTAAAAAACATAGTATATAGATAATTTTAAAACGGTAGTCACATACAGGCACCATATATATAAACCGAACTTTAAAATATAGTATATATATAGTAAGAGGCCGAACTTCAGAATACAATATACAGAAATATAATTCTTTAGGCTTATAATACTGTAACTTGCAGAATAGACTATAATACATATAAAATTGTACGTATTATTTACATTTTCTTATTCAAACTTATATATAAACGAACATATATCAGATTAAATTAAAGAACAATTATGTATGAAACGATATATATATATATAGACTCTCAGGCAACAAAGCGAGAAAGGAAGAAAATGCTAACATCTCTAAAATACATGTACGAGAACATACCACTTCCAATATACGACATACATGTACGTGTATATGCTGCAGCAGTGAAAGAAATGGAAGAGGAGCTGCTGCGCGATGAGGCCCAGGGAAAAGGAAGCGAGGCTAGGAGACGAGGCGGAGGGCCGGAGAGAGATGGAGGCAAGGTATCGGCGAGCTGCAGGGGATGAAGGCGACGAGGGTGGTCAGCGGCAGTGTAGGCGGAGGAATGGCTGGGTTATATGGCTGCATGGCTTCGAGCCTGGGCATGAGGCGGCTTGTGTGATGAAGGCGGAGAAACGGGCTGGTGCTGTGGTTTGGTTCACAACATTCTTAGTCAGCAGATACAAATCGTAACACGTCTTCACAATCATCAACAAACAGTCTCCATGTATCTTTAAACTAGTAGAAGTCATGGCAGAAACAATACCTTGACGACCAACAACTCAAATGCATCGTCTCTGAAAGTATGACAAGCACAAATCGCCCCAATCACTTTGAAAAGGAGATCAGAAGACGGCCCCGGGTTTTTAATCCGCCTCGCTTATAAGAATATTGTAGCTTATTAGTTTGTGAAAACAGTTCAATGCAGGATCAGCGAACTTTATGTTGTTGGATTTGCAGGCGAAGATGAGTGGTTTGAGGATGAATTCGCAGTCCGCGAAGGAGAGGTCGGAGAGAGGGGGAGAGGTGGACCAATGAGTTCTCGGTGTAGGGTCGGCGTTGGAGAGGACAGTTGGCTGCGCGGGTGTGGACCAGGGCACGGTGGAGACTTTGGCTTCAAGGTGGTAGGTTGGCGCGGGTCAGGGAAATTTGGTGGAGAGGCTCGATGCATACATCGGGGAAGAAGGAAAAAGGCACAAAGAAGGTGAACATGGTTCGAATGATGCAGCTTTGTAAAGTTTATATTTAAAATTTTTTATAGAAAAACAAGAACCGAGGTGAAAGGAGAAGAGGAAGCAGGAGATAATGGTTTCAAGAGAAAAAAAATACGTAACTATGTAAGTTGAATAGAAAAAAATTTATATCTCCTTTCTATATTAGCCTGTAAGATATGAAGAGCCCGAGGAGAATAAAAGAACCGAGAATGATATTCAAATCAATTTAAAACCAATAGTCATGTTTGTTGAAAACTGGAGTATAAAGAAAAATGAACAGTGCGTGGCTCACGCACTCATAAACTAAATCAAAGGAAAAACAAACGTGAATTCAGGAAGACAATAAAAGCAAGTGACCGTTTGAATTTTGTACTGTTGGCTGTTGGCAATAAATGTAAAATAAATGAAAAGTAACAGAAGGACGATTGCTTGACACGGCTGGAGTTTGAAAGAGAAAAGGAAAATAAAGGTCACAATTTTTGTACTGTTACAGCAGACCGTTTTATCGTTTCCATTGCGCAACGGACCGCAAAACACAGAAATAAATATACCGTTTCAATCAGCACAATGAGGCGAACAAATTGGTATAAAAATATTAGTGGTACGATCGAATTATAAAAATTCGAATTTTCTAATAGCGGAAAATGCAAGAAAAACGCTGAAAAATAAGATCGACGGAGCTAAAGATGTCCGAATTTGGAAAAACAACAAACTGACATCTTGCTCAGAAGATGGTTTAGAATTTTTCTATGTAAAAATATTTAGGTTTCGGAAATATTTTATTTTCATCGCTTTTTAACTGATTAAATTGAAGTAAATTTACGCGCGAAATAAACTTTCATATTTTCGGACGAAAATTTACCAGTTGCTATGTTTAACTAAACGCATTCCAAATATCAAATTTATATTTCAAAATTTTATCGTTTAAAATTTCACAAGATTTCAACTAATTACGTTATTAAAACAGTTGAAATTTACGGGTCGTTACAATTCGACACTGGTCCTCCACTTTCCATTAGACTTCTTAACTAATACTGGATTTGCTAAACATTTTTGGATAAAATACCTCCTTAATGAATCTGTTTTCCAGCAACTTCTTTACGTCCCCTTTGCAGCGCAATTGTTCGGACTTTGTTGAATTTCCTTTTCTTTTGTCTTATGGGAATGAATTAGGTCTCTGTTGGGTGCATAGCACATTACTGAAGGGTCTATTCCCAATTGGCGTGGGTCCAAGCGAAAACATCCTTACTTGATTAAAGAAAGTCGATGATTTTAGTGGTGTCTTGCATATCTAAGTTTACGTTCTCCAAGTCCTCTGCATATTTTACATTTTCTTCATTTTCCCTAGAATCCATTTCTGGCTTTATTTTCTCTAAGATCTCTTCAGAATTCAAATCTTGATTTACTTGATTTAGTTTAGTATGCTTCCTCTTCCTACCCGGTGGTTTGATTTTTCTATCCAGCTTTTTACTATTCTATCAGTATCCTTTATTTATTTGCCTTAGATATCAGTTCATGATGACTGATATGTAAGGGTTATGGGATTTTAGTTTCATTTGATTTATTTAACATGGATCCATAACACAAATCACCTTCTTTATTACATTTCTTAAGAATTGCAAATACATTTCTCTGGAGCTAAACTATTCCCTTCACGCAGTCTCCATTCGGCTTTGGAAAGGAATTTCACAAGTAACTGTTTTGGAGAAATGAAGGCGTCTATCTCATCCAAAGCAGACCTCCTGCTAAAGGCATTCTAGTAAGAAGGTTGCTCCATCACCACAAACGAAGTTTCAAAGGTCTTAGTATAGGGCGAAATTCTCATTTGGACGTACAAACCTATCTGTCCATTTGGTGTAGAGCTTTTATTATTGAACCCAAAGATGGGCTCTAGTTTGGGTTCAAGCTTTTCTACAGGGATATATCCATCTTATCGAAGACAATCTCAATAATCACGGTTACTGTGCTTCCAATGTCTGTTAAGATTTTAGATACAAAAAATAGTTTGATCTAACCTGTAACCATTAGTGGATCGTCACGAGGATGTCTAACCCCTCTTAAGCTCTTTTGGAGTTATTATCAAATCTGGAATTTGTACACCTTTATCGGGGGTTCTTCCCCTACATAATAAATCCGTCTTTAGCTTCATGTATGTACCTATTCCTTGCGCATTTACTCATTTCTGCAATATGTGTCCTCCATGGATGGTATCAATATGATTGATCGGTGGTGGAATATTCGACAAAGGGTCACCTTCCCTGAAGTTGGCATTGTTAGCCAAGGTTTTTTCATCATTATTAGATTTTAGGAATTTCTAATCACTTTTGACGAACTCCTTAATTGCTCCTCTTCTTATCATGTCTTGAATGATTCTAGCCAACACAAAGCAATCATCAGTTTTATGACTGTTCACTTTGTGAAAAAGTGTAGTAATCTCCACCTCTATTAGGTTTCGGGTTCATCTTTGATTTGAATGAAGTAGGATATTTTATATTGTCCTTTGTTACAATATAAATATACGACATAGGCTGGTTTACGTCGACACAATTTGCTCTTGATGTTTCCTCCCACTTCCCTTCTTTATTAGGATTCGAAAAACCTCCTCATTCCCTATACTAAGACTTTTTTTATGAATGATTTCGTCTATTTGGACGAACTTATTGGCCTGGAAATGAAATTCATATAAACCCTTGCACCCATGGATATATAGCTCTTTCCAGAATGAGGTACTTTTTATTAGCCCAGGTGTTACGGCCATCTATTTTTCCCTATAAATTTCCATTTCAATTTTGTTAGCTTCAATATTGAATCTTTTAAATATTCCCTCAATAATTCCTTGATCTTTACTTTATATTTGCTAAGAGACTGATATCTATGGTTGGTTCTTCAGAAGTACAAAACTACATCGAAAATTCATATGAAAACTGCCTCTATAAATAAATGGTCTTCTCTCGATAATGGCGATACCATTTTGCAGTTGTGCCAAAGAATGTGGTGAGGAACAATCTGCATTTCACTACCCCCGTAGCATTATAGATATCCATTTGACTTTCTAAGGCCAACAAATGGTCATTTGGGACTGCTAATCCATTATATTTGAACGAAGGAATTTTGGTATAAGAAGGTAATGGAACAACCATGATTTCTTCGGAGAGTGTAACCCTCTAATGTTCTAATTAACTTTAGAATCCATTGCTCTTTTCCCTTCTACATCTATCATATCTTTGACCACCTTGTTTTCCAGATCTCTCAAGTATGTTTCATCATCCCCATAATCTTTCTATTTTGGTATGTAGTCTTTTTTAGAAGTCGAACTAGCTGACTACACAAGCAGAGACCTTGGTTCCTCGTTCACCTTTTGAGTTGCTTGATTATTATCTTATACTTTTACCTAGTTTAAGTTTGATTTTACTAGAACCTATACAGCTTCGTCCTTCTTTTGAGGGCCTAAAGCACTTTTCTCAACGATTTTGCTTCTTAAAACTAATACATCAACATTTCTCTGGGGCAATTCGGCTTCCTCCCCATCATCATATTTTGTTCTTTTGGACGTTCTTGATGGTTATTGACAAACTAGCATCTCAATTAGTTCTTACATAGTTTGAAATTGCTTCAATACACTTTGATGTCGGTTTCCTCATTGCAATGACTATTAGCATTGATGGTTGCCCTATTTCAACGTTTTTGATATTGAATTAAAGAGTTACAATTTCCTCGAGGCTTATATGGTGCATGGCTTCTTATACTTGCACATTGATTTTCTTTGTTGTTCTTCCCCTTTTTGCAGGAGTGAGAAGTCAAATAGGTAGTTTTCATTGTAAGTTCAGCTCTCTTTGAAAGCACCACAAAATGTTAGGTCGGAATTTTGTCCTAACTTGTATACTTTATCCACATAAGTTAGTGAACTTGGGCAAGATCGGACTAACAAGTAAGTATGTTAGTCATAATGTTCAAAATAGTCAAGTATGCAAATAAGAAATTGTTCGAGTACTAAGTCACAAAGTCTTAATTTGAATTTGACCTAATTAGTCATTAGAGTCCTAAAGTCAAGCTTTTTTGTTTATGCTTAAGAAAAATGAAAATGAGATAGCGGTACAATTTGGAGTTCGCCCCTTCATAGTAGGGGTTGCATGTATATTTATAGAAAATTTGGGACTTAGATATTTGGCATATGGTATTCATTGGAAATGGACGTTTGAGGTTTTACTCTCATAGCACATCGTCGCTTTGACATGCAGAGCAAATTCTTTCCAATATCATGGTAGTGACATGGCCTAACTAGACCTTCCACATAGCTGATCAGAGAATTGTCTCTTAGTAGTTCTCAATGTTCAATAGCATTTTTCTCAACCTACGATGGCTTATCTACATCAACTTGTGATAGGTTCATTCCTTCAGTTTGCGGTAGCATTCTTTTATCGATGGCTAATCAACTTGGGACAGCTTGTTTAGACAAACTTGCAATAACTTGTTTTTATCAATCTGTGGTGGCTTTAATTTTCTCAGTCTTACGATGGCTTATTTTCTCAACTCATGATAGCTCAACTTGTGATAGCTCATCTTCAACATGTGATAGCTTAATAACATCAACTTGCGATAATACCTTTTCTTCAACTTACGACAGCTCTATTCTTCAACATGCGATAGCTTAATAACATCAACTTGTGATAACTAGATATCTCAATATGTGATAGCTTAATATCATAAACTTGCGATAGCCCTATTTCTCAACATGCGATAGCTTAATATTAACTTTTTTACATTCTCTCTTCGACTTGCGATGGATCTGTTCTTCAATATGCGATAGCTTAATAACAACAAATTGCGATAGCTTTCTTCTCTTCAACTTGCGATGGATCTGTTCTTCAATATGCGATAGCTTAATAACAATAAATTGTGATAGCTTTCTTCTCTTCAACTTGCGATAGTTATGTTTTTTAACATGCGAGAACTTATTAACATCCACTTGCAATAGCTTTCTCTTCTTCAACTTGCAATAGCCATATTCTTCAACTTGCGATAGCTCATACAATAGCTTTATTCTTTAAAATGTGTGATAACCTTACTTATTTACTTTCGATGGCCCTACTCTTCAACATGTGATAGTTCTGTTCCTCAATTCATGATAGCTTTGCATTGTTAACTTTTGATAGCTTCATGCCTTATTCATTCTTGAATATTTTGGGTGTGATAATCATTTATACCCTATGTGTGTTATTGATAATTGTGTGTGTGTATTAGATATAGTATTCCATATATAAATCAATATTTGGTTGATCACATATGGAAGGATGTGATCTAATTGTTGAATATAAAATTAAAAGGGATTTTTTTATAAGAGAAATGAGAAGTTTTCCTTTTCCAAATGAAACAAAACCTTCCTTTTCATTTGATCAAATTTGATTCGGTTTATCCTTTCTTTTATGGCCGACCGCTCCCTCCTCTAACCCTCTTGACTAGATATTCATACCAAACATATTCAATTGATTAATTAATCAATTAATTATCCAAATAAAATAAGTTTTGTTAAATAATTAGCACTACAAAAGCAGTCATCAATAACGGTCTAAAACCGTTATAAATGATAACTATAGCAGTTCAGTAGATGTTGTATATCGATCTGTTATAGAAAACAATGGTTTATTTATAGCGGAAAAAAAACCAATATAAAAATATCATATTTTATAACGCCTTTTTTCCGCCATTGTAAATTTTTTATAGCAGTTTAATAAATGCTGCATATCGACATGTTATGATAGATACTAATCTATTCATAACACAAAAGGCACTATAAACTTTTTACTTGATATAACACTTTTCTTGTAAGCTTTCTATAATGTTTTTTAAGTGCTATGTTTTATTTTTTGCATTTGCATTTTTAAAATCTGTTGCATCCCTATAAATCACGATAGTCAATACATATAAAAATGCAATATTAAGAATATTTCTAAAACATTAGATAATGAAAAATCATAGAAAATATTAAACACAGATATAACACACTGTATTAAATAGAACCAAATATTCATACATAAAAGATCCCATGGTTTTAACTATATAATATTCTATTGTATACGTACACACAGAAAAGTAGCTAATTGTTTGCATTAAAAAGAAGAAATATCTCAAATCTTTCATTCTCTCACCTGCAAATAAAATGAATATCTCCACTAGAAATGAATATAAATATGAATATGAATAAAATTGAAAAATGAAGTATCTACATTAGAGAAAACTTTTTGCTAAATATTTCTTACCAAAAATATCCCAAGTGTCAAAAATTTTGAAAATTTAAGCAAAAGTCTCATTTGCGCGGTTAGCACCAAAAAAATCCCAAACACAAGAAAAATATATATACGATCGAAAGATGATCGGCATCACAATATATCAATCACAAACACTCATACAAATAAACTATCCAAATATTTGCTTAGACACACACACAATAAAATGTGTGTGTCACATAGCATGCACCCCTATTAAGCATTAAAACGTAACTTTTAGCAATACTAGTGAGCAAGCTAACATTTCCAAAGAAACATGAGCATGAAAAGAACCAAAAGCGAGTCAAAAGCCATCAAATACCTACGCTTAACTCAAACAAGCATATGAGCACATATATTTATGAATTTATACAACTAAACCAGTAGAAGTAAGACTGACTTTTAAACTAGCATTAATTTAGTAGGTAAAGAACAAAAATTCTAAACAAGAGCTCGTTTCCTAATAAAAGCAATAAATCGAAATGGTTGTGTGCATTATCATCCAGCAGGACAAGACTTAAGGCATTAATATTTATATTATTAATATTATAAACTTCGTTAATTATTATTATTATTATAAAGTTAATTAATTTTTATAAACTAAGTTTATTATTATATAAACTTAGTTATTTTTTATAAAACTTAGTTGTTGTTATAAAATTCGCTGATCTTCATTTATAAACTTAGTTATTTTTTATAAAATTTAGAAATTTATAAAATAAATTAGATGTAAAGGTGTTGAATGCTATATAACTTATTGTTGTTGTTACCATTATAAACTTAGTTAATTTTCTTAAACTTCGTTAATTTATTATTATTATAAACTTAGTTAATTTTATAAACTTTTTTAATTTTTACAAAAATTAATTGACGAAGTGAATTATAATAATCTTAGTTAATTTATTTTGATTATTATTATTATATAAATTTAGTTAATTTTCGTAAAACTTTGTTAACTTGGTTAATATTTTATATATTTATTATTATTATTATTATTATTATTATTAATTTTATTATAAACTTTGTTAATTTTTTTAAAACTTATAGTTAATTTATTGTTGTTGTTGTTGTTGTTGTCGTTATAAACATAGTTAATTTTGATTATTGTTGTGATTATTATATGAACTTGGTAAATCATGTTCATTGTTTATCATTCGACCCAAACAAATACTAGTAAAATAAATAAAATTCGATATCTAACGAACACTTATCCTAGTTAATTTATTATTATTATTATATAAATTTAGTTAATTTTTATAAAACTTAGTTTGGTTAATATTTTATAATTTATTATTATTAGTATTATTATTATTATTATTATAAACTTAGTTAAATTTATTTTGATTTTGATTATTTTATTATTATTATTTTTGGTGTTGTTGTTGTTGTTATAGTATTATTATTACTATTATATATAAATTTAGTTACATTTCATAATGGCTTATTTCATAATTGTTGTTGTTATTGGTATTATTATTATTAACTTAGTTAATTTTCATAAACATTGGTAAATCAATATTATTATTATTATTATCAACTTAGTTTAATTTTACAAGCTTGATTAATTTTTATATAACTTAACAAACGAAGTTATTTTTATAATCTTAGTTAACTTATTATTATTATTATTATTATTATTATTATTATTATTATTATATAAATTTAGTTAACTTTTATAAAACTTAGTTAACTTGGTTAATATATTATATTATTATTATTATTATAAACTTAATTAATTTTTATAAAACTTATTATTAATTTTTAAAAGCTTAGTTAGTTTTATTATTATTACGAGTACATATATACGTCCAGGTGGGCCTACATTTAATCACAACGTGCATGCATTTTAAGTTGTACCTATGGAATTAGATTTGATAGCAGCATCCTCATATTTGAACTCCGTCTAGGAAGAAGCCGTTATTTTTTTGTTCAGACTGCAATAACTTATTCATACTAATTCGGAATCCGATGAAACTTCGACCGATTAACTCCCACCTAAATTACGGACAATGTCGAATACTCGAATGCTTTATCTTGTGAACGTACATTGTAGTTCTCCAAGGAAACTAACAGTTTTACTTAGAAAATAATAGGCTACCACTTCCCTATATTTGAACTCCGCCTAGTGTAGAAGCCGCTATTTTTTTTGTTCAGACTGCAATAACTTCTTCATACTAACTCGAAATTAGACGAACTTCGACCGATGAACTCCCACCTAAATTACGGACAATATGGTACATTCGGATACTTCATCTTGTGAACGCATACCGTAGTTCTCCATGGGGACTGCCAGTTTACCTAGAAAATAACATGGTACCACATCCCCATATTTGAACTCCGCCTAGTGCAAAAGCCGCTATTTTTTTGTTCAGACTGCAATAATTTCTTCATACTAATTCGGAATCCGGCAAGACTTCAACCGATTAACTCCCACCTAAATTACAAACAATATGGAACACTCGGATACTTCATCTTGTGAACGGACATTGTAGTTCTCCATGGGGACTGACAGTTGTATTTAGAAAATAACAGACTACAACATCCTCATATTTGAACTCCGCCTAATGCAGAAGCCTCTATTTTTTTGTTCAGACTGCAATAACTTCTTCATACTAACTCGGAATTAGGCGATTCGACCGATGAAATCCCACCTAAATTATGGACAATACGATACAGTTGGATACTTCATCTTGTGAACGCACACTGTAGTTCTCCATGAGATAACAGTTGTACTTAGAAAATAACATGTTATATCCCTACTTCATCGCTCATTGTAGTTCTACATAGTAACTAATGGTTGTACTTAGAAAATAACAATTTATATCCTCATATTTGAACTCGGCCTAGGCAGAAACCGTTTTTTCTTCTTCAGACTGCAATAACTTCTTCATACTAACTCGGAATCATGCAAAACTTCGACCGATGAACTCCCATCTAAATTACGAACAATATGACACACTCAAATACTTCATCTTGTGAACGCACATTTTAGTTCTCCATGAAGGTTGACAGTTTACTTAGAAAATAACATGCTACCACATCCCCATATTTGAACTCCACCTAGTGTAGAAGCCGCTATTTTTTTGTTCAGACTGCAATAACTTCTTCATACTAATTCGGAATCCGACGAGACTTCGACCGATTAACTCCCACCTAAATTACGGACAATATGGAACACTCGAATACTTCATCTTGTGAATGCACACTGTAGTTCTCCATGGGGACTGACATTTGTACTTAGAAAATAACAAGCTACCACATTCTCATATTTGAACTCCACCTAGTGCAGAAGCTGCTATTTTTTCGTTCAGACTGCAATAACTTCTTCATACTAATTCGGAATCCGACGAGACTTTGACCGATTAACTCTGATCTAAATTACGGACAATATGGCACACTCATATATTTCATCTTGTAAACGCACATTGTAGTTCTCCATTGGGACTGACAGTTGTACTTAGAAAATAACAGACTACCACATCCCCATATTTGTGCTCCGCCTGGTGCAGAAGTCGCTATTTATTTTATTCAGACTGTAATAACTTCTTCATACTAATTCAGAATCCAATGAGACTTCGACCGATTAACTCCCACCTAAATTACAGACGATATGGAACACTCGAATACTTCATCTTGTGAACGTACACTGTAGTTCTCGTAGGGGACTGACAGTTGTACTTAGAAAATAACGGGCTACCACATCCCATATATGAACTCCGTCTAGTGCAGAAACCACTATTTTTTTGTCCAAACGGCAATAACTTCTTCATACTAACTTGGAATCAGGCAAAACTTCGACCGATGAACTTCCATCTAAATTACGGACAATATGATACACTCGGAAACTTCATCTTGTGAACGCACACTGTAGTTCTCCAAAGGGACTGGCGGTTTACTTAAAAAATAACATGCTACCACATCCCTATATTTGTCCGTCTAGTGCAGAAGTCGCTATTTTTTTTGTTCAGGCTGCAATATTTTCTTCATACTAACTCGTAATCCGACGAGACTTCGACCGATTAACTTCCACCTAAATTACGGACAATATGAAACACTTTGATACTTCATCTTGTAAATGCACACTGTAGTTCTTCATGGGGACTGACAGTTATACTTAGAAAATAATATGCTACCACATTCCATATTTGAACTCCGCCTAGTGTAGAAGCCGCTATTTTTTTTGTTCAAACGACAATAACTTCTTCATACTAACTTGGAATCAGGCAAAACTTCGACCGATGAACTTCCACCTAAATTACGGACAATATGGTACACTCGGGAACTTCATCTTGTGAACGCACACTGTAGTTCTCCAAGGGGACTAGCGGTTTACTTAGAAAATAACATGCTACCACATTTCTATATTTGAACTCCGCCTAATGCAGAAGTCGCTATTTATTTTGTTCAGACTGCAATAATTTCTCCATACTAACTCGGAATCCGTTGAGACTTCAACCGATTAACTCTCACCTAAATTACAGACAATATGAAACACTCGAATATTTCATCTTGTGAACGCACACTGTAGTTCTCCATGAGGACTGACAGTTGTACTTAGAAAATAACATGCTACCACATCCCAATATTTGAACTCCGCCTAGTGCAGAAGCCGATATTTTTTTTGTTCAAACTGCAATAACTTCTTCATACTAACTTGGAATCTGACAAAACTTCGACCAGTGAACTCCCACCTAAATTACGAACAATATCATACACTCGAATACTTCATCTTGTGAACGCATACTGTAGTTCTCCATGGTGACTAACAGTTGTACTTGGAAATTAATAGGCTATATCCTCATATTTGAATGCTATTTCTCTATGAGATGAAATGTAAAAGGATATATTTGAAATTTCAAAAAGACACCAAGTAAATCTATTCCATGAATTCTCTTTATTAGTAGTAAATTTAGTTAATTTTTATTATACTCAGTTAACATTCTTAATATTTTACAATTTTTTTATTGTTGTTGTTATTTTAGTTATTTTTTATAAACTAGTAAATTTTTTTTATTATAAGGATTATTTTATATAAAACCTTAGTTAAGATTTACCTGGGAGACGATTCCATTATCCATCATCCACTCCCAAGGAATTCTCAAACCTTTATATTTATTCACAGCGCCTTCTCTAACTCTGAACAAATTATACACACCATGCTCTTGCCTGCACTCAAATTTCAATTTTATAGTTAAAAGCTCAACAAAATTTATAACTAAAAACATTAACTTACTTTTCCAAAATAGCTTGCATTTTCTTCCCGTCACTATGAAATTTTAGTGCTTCAGTTTCAAGCTTTTTTAAATCACAGTAACCAAATGCTGCTTCTTGCATAGCATCTGCCTTGTGTTCAGGCCAATCAAAATGCTTCAAAGCTGCTCTTTCATCCACCTTCATATAAAATAACTATATTCAGAATAAGCTGTATGTGTAACACTTAATTATTTAAGAATACAGACCAAGAAGGAGAGTTTGTCATCAATCCATTTGACAAAGGTGACAAAATCTTCTGTTATTGTAAATGATGCATTATTTATTCTTTATCAAAGATTTTATAAGCTTGCCATGCCTCTCCACGTCTGTTTTGATCTGAAAAGAGATAAATAGTACTTCGTTCATATATTCAAAAATAATGGCTGCTTTTTATCTGTCATTCGATTATAGTTTACTATACCAAAATTAAAGAATGCATGGATTAATAAAACGGTCACTGACAACGAGTAATGTTATATACCACTTTATAGTTGAGGTGAGAAAATTGTTGATGTTGTACCACCAAGTGTAGACTAGAAAAAATACCCATACACAAATGTTGCTGTTGTTGCAGAACAGTTGCTCAGTGCCAGTTGTCTAATGAGGAGTCAGCTCCCTTTCATGCTTCAGCAACCCCTCCATTAGCTCCTACCCATATTCATGTTGATGGTCTTTCCAGTTCTTCATCCCCTTCCAAATCCTTATGCTTCATCTGCCTAGCTTGAACAATAATGCAAAAAATACTGATCTTCCACCTGCTGCACATTCCTTTCAAGCTTTGAGTATTGCTTGTTAACTCAATGAAAGTAGAGAAGGGTCCGGTGTTGCTTGTTAACCCAATGAATTGATTACACATAAACCATGGCATATCAACATGATGATCAATTTACACATGTGAATATATACTAGTAATATTCATACAAAAAAATTGTTTGTTTATTTGACAGGGCACTGACACCATCCTCATTTCTAAATTAGCAGGTGTTGTGTGCAAGGAAATACATTATAAATTTGATCCTTACATTTGAATGCATGAAAACAAATATAAATTATTGTTTATTAATTGTGCAACTCATATTGAACTCAAGTAAATTCAGTAAAGATAATCAAATACACATTCAATCATATACTTTTATATATCATACTGCTTTTTTTTTAAGAAACGGATGTTTTAAAAGTTATTTTTTTGTAAAGGGTTTGAACAATATTTTAACCACTTTTATTTGACTAGTAAACATATGCACGTTCAAAGTTCAAAGATTTATCTGTACTATAATGGATTTCTTAACACATGAAGAAAACTAATGCAAATCATTTCTTTAGTGATGGATGTTGTACCTGATCATCTTTCAATTTTGGGCGATATTTAGAGGCCGCATGCAAGTGGCCGAAGCCAATATCAAATCACAAAAAGCTATAATACTTAAATAGAATTTGAAAGTAATTTGATAAATTCAGAAATGTTATTGAAGAGAATGAAAAATGTATTTATTTATTACTGCAAACTGAATTGATACAAAGTTGAATCCAATACTGTAGAGTGATAGCTCTTTAAATATAGGCAGAATAGACTAATGGGCTTGGCCCATTACTGATACAGATAAGATAAAATACAAAGTATCGAGACTGGTTGCGATATGCTCTTTCATTTTACTCCCTCCCTCAACCAAAAGCTAGGGTTAGGGTTATCTATCAAGAGCAAATTTGAAAAATGGCGAAGCTGATTCTTCCTTTTAAAAAAACCCTTCCATCTCTATTTACTTTGTCTTGAATCTCTGTATTATGATAAAGTTCTAAGCTTGTGATCTGCTTTATCCAGATCTGAAACGAAATCTATCGCTGCTTCAAATTGTCTTCGAGACTTGATCCAAGGACTGGTGCAGTGAGATCTGAAGAGTTGAGCTGAGGGATGGATTCTTTGTTGGTCTCTTCAGTTATTGCTTCAATCTTCAAATCTTGTCTGAATCGATGAAAATTCTTCGCAGATAAGGCCTTTGTAAGTATGTCTACGCGTTGGTAAGTGATTCACTTGTAGTTTTCCTTTCTGTACCAACTCACGAACAAAGTATAAATCAATCTCTATATGCTTAGTTCTTGAGTGCATAATTGGATTAGCTGTCATGTAGACTGTACTTTGATTGTCGCACCATATCGTTGGTTTAACCTCTATTTTGACGTTCATTTCTAAAAGTAACGATTGAATCCAAATAATCTCTGCAGCAGCACTAGCTATACTTCGATATTCAGCCTCTGTGCTGGATCTGGAGATAGTAGTCTGCTTCTTTAAGCACCAAGAAATAGGATTGTTATCTAAGTATATATAGTAGCCTGTCACTGATTTTCTGTCATCGACATCTGTAGCCCAGTCTGCATCTGCATACGCTGTGATGCTTAGTTGTTTGCACTTTTTTAGCATAATTCCATAATTTGTTATGCCATTGAGATATCTGAGTATCCTTTTTTACTGTTTTCCAGTGTTCTTCGTGTGGTTCCTGCATAAATTGTGAAACTTTGTTAACACTGAAAGATATATCTGGTCTTGTTATAGTGGAGTATTGTAAGGCTCCTACAATACTTCTATATTGTTTGACATTTAATATTGGTTCCCCCTTGTATTTGGACAGATGTTGATGACTAATCATTGGTGTAGGCTGAGATTTAGCACCATCCATTTTTGCTTTAACCAGTAACTCATTGATATACTTCTTTTGACTTAAAAAAATTTCTGAGTCTGACTTTTTCTTTACTTCTATTCCCAGAAAATAATTTAGTTCACCCAAGTCTTTAATTGAGAATTGCTTGTCCAGATACTGTATTATCTCTTTGATCTCATTCTCATTATTACCTGTTATAATTAAATCATCAACATAAATCAGTATGTAAACAATAAGATTATTGTTAATTTTGATGAACAGAGGAGTTGTCAGATTTGGTAGATTGATAGCCTAAGTGAACTAATGTGGCTTTCAATCTATCAAACCATACTCTGGGAGCTTGTTTTAACCCATATATGGCTTTGTTTAGCTTGCACAATAGATTAGTGTCTTCCTTGTATCCCTGTGGCTGCTCCATGTAGATTTCTTCCTGCAAAACACCATTTAGAAATGCATTGTTTACATCTAACTGTCTCAAGTTCCAGTTATTATTTAAGGCAATAGTAAGAACTATTCTGATGGTTGTTGGTTTCACCACTGGTGAGAAGGTTTCACTGAAATCAAAGTCATATTCTTGTGTATATCCTTTGGCAACTAGTCTTGCTTTATGTCTGGACACTGTTCCATTTGGGTTTCTTTTTAATTTATAAGTCCATCTGCATCCTATAATGTTTTTGTTGCTTGGTGAATGAACAAGACTCCATGTATTATTTTTCACTAATGCCTGATACTCTTCATCCATTGCTGCCTTCCAGTTTTTGTCTTTAGATGCCTGTTCAAATGTATGTGGCTCTATGATGCATGCAGTTGCAGTATATACTTTTGGTTTATAAATTCCACTTTTTGATCTAGTAATCATATGATGGCCTGTTCTGGTCTGTAGTTCAGCATCAGATGATTCTGAACTGCTGTCCTGATTTGCAGTATCATCTGGTTGATCTCTATAAGTATTCTGATCTTGATTGCTTGATTCTACAGGTGACTAAGGATGAGTAGCAGGTTGATCAGCTGCATCATGACCTGGTCCAGATGACATTGTGTGTTGTGATCCAGTGGCTTCTGTTCTTTCCTCAGTTTCACCAGCATGCCATATATGTGGCAATACTGGTATGTTTGGTATGGAAACCTTTGGGTTATAAACTTTATGTGTAGTTCTAATACTTGCATTACTAAAACGAAATATCTTCTCATTAAAAACAACATGTCTGCTTATAAATATTTTTCCAGTTTCATCTAAGCACTTGTATCCTTTCTGTTTAATTGGATAACCTATAAAAGTACATGGTTGAGATCTAAAGTCTAGTTTATGGTTGTTATATGGCCTCAAATAGGGAAAACACAAGCATTCAAAAGTCTTTAAGTTTTGATGGTCTGGTTTGACACCTAAAAACTTTTCTAAGGGACTAATTCCATTCAGTACTTTAGTTGAAAGTCTATTAATTAAATAAACAGCAGTACTGAAGGAATCTAGCCAGAATTTCAAAGGTAGTGATGCTTGTGCTAGTAAGGTCAGACCAGTTTCAACAATATGCCTGTGTTTTCTTTCCACCAGGCCATTTTGTTCAGATGTGTATGGACATGTTATTCTATGAATTATCCCATTATCAAGAAAATACTTACTAAGAGGCTTGTATTCTGTGCCCCATCACTCTGAATGATCTTAATTTTATGATTAGTCTGCTTTTCAACTTGAGTGATAAAATATATAACAACATTATAAGTTTCTGCCTTGGATTTTAAGAGATATATCCAAGTGTACCTTGTACATGCATCAACAAATGATATGTAATACCTATACCCATAATCTGAGCAGATAGGTGATGGACCCCATAGATCTGTTGAGATCAATTCAAGAGGTACTTTGTATTCTGTAACAGAATCTGAAAAAGCTAATTTGTGGCTTTTGCCCATTTGACAGTAAGAACATATATAAGGCAAAGTTATATCATCAAAAGAAATTTTATTTTCTTTAAGAACCTGCTTTACAATACTTGTACATAGATGACCTAATTTGTAGTGCCAAAGATCAAAGTTGTTTTTACTGGTTTCACATGACTGCAATTCACTGTTATTACAATTTGTCATTCTTTGGTTTGAACCTTTGCTATTAGTCAGTGTGAACTTGTATAGGCCATTTACTGCATTACCCTGCAAGAGTATTTCCTTAGTTAGAATATCTTTAACTAAGCAATAGTTTGGGTAAAATTCGAAATAAACATTATTATCATGGGCAAATTGAGAAACACTCAACAGGTTCTTTTTAATGCTGGGTACTCTTAACAGATTATTGAGATATAATTGTCTTTTACCTTTGATATAAGCATTACATGTGTGTGTGATCTCAATTGCTTTGCCATTTCCCATAATAATAGATTGTTTACCTCTGTATTCTCTGCTGCCCAGATTTAGATTCTCTAGGTTGCTTGTTAAGTGATTTGTTGCCCCTGAATCTGGATACCATGACTCATCATGAACATGATCTGCATTAGCAATTTCATCCTGATTTTGATTTCTGTTTCCACTGGATTGTTTGCCTGTATCCGGTTGAACTTGTGCCATATTTGCACTGCCATTACTATTTTTCTGATTGCTTAGTCCCTGACCTGGCACATAATTTGCATTAAATCTGAAATAGCATTTTACAGCTATGTGTCCAAGTCTTTCACATATCTGATATTTTGGTTTGTTATTGTCATTAAATCTTCCTCTGCCTCTTCCTTTGGCAGTCTGACCTCCCCTCTGTGATTGCTGATCTGATCTTCCATAGTTCTGATTTCTGTTTTTACTGTTTGATGCATAGTTGATAGACATGTCTGTATCTGAGGGTTTCTTGTAGTCTAGCCTTCCTTCATGAGCCAGTAATATAGAGTGGACATAGTCAATAGTTGGCAGTGTTTCTTGTGATGCAATGACTGCCACTACTGCTTCATATTCATCCCCTAACCCACTCGGTATTGTTAAAACATGCTCTGTATTGGACATCTTATGTCTTGCTGCCTCGAGTAGATCACAAGTATTCTTGATCTTGTAGAGGTACTCTTTCATGGATTGATTGTCTTTCCTTATGTTATGTAGTTGCTTTTTGTAATGCATTATTTTTGCTGCTGACTGTGTATTGAAAATCCTTTCAACTGTAGTCCAAATTTCATTTGCTGATTTTCACCCTATAACTTGTGGTAGCAACTTTACACTGATTGAAGAAAGCAACCAAGAACTTATTAAACTATCTTGCCTTAGAAATTTGACATATTCCTCATTACTTACAGTTTTGTTTTCTTGATTGGTGATAAATTTGGATGGAGTGGCTATCATGCCTAGGATGTATCCATCAAGACCATATCCTCTGGCAGCAGTTTCAACTTGCACTTTCCAGAGAAGATAATTGTCATCTTCAAGATGTGCAATGATAAGATTGGAGTGTGGGCTAATCACAGTTTTGATTAAACTGTCAGTAATATCCATAGATTGTGGTGAGGTGCTAATATCATTGCCTGATGTTGCACTGCTTCCTTCAGCCATGAAGAAACTTCTTAAAAGAAAAGAATTGAGAAGGAAAGAACTCAGAAATTATGAAATCAAGAAATTCTTCCTTCAACAGGTATGTTGCAACCGAACAATATGATGAGGCTTCTCTGATTGCTCCTGGTATGGCACTTACCCTTTTTTTTTTATTGATGAGTTTTTGTTCTCTTCTCTGACTGGATTTCTGATTTTCTTTCTTGATTCTTGAATCTGTTTTTGTGGAGATTCTCTACTGCCGATTGCTAATCTTGGTAAGGCAGTAGATTCTTTGAACAGATTCCTTACCTAAGTGATGCATAAGAATTCTGATGGGTAGGCTGATCCAAATGATGAGATTTCTCTGATGAATCAGTTTTTGCATAAGGCTGTTAAGCAAATAGATGATTCTGTCCTGCGCTCTGATACCAAAATAGAATTTGAAAGTGATTTGATGAATTCAGAAATGTTATTGAAGAGAATGAAAAATGTATTTATTTATTACTGCAAACTGAATTGATACAAAGTTGAATCCAATACTGTAGAGTGATAGCTCTTTAAATATAGGCAGAATAGACTAATGGGCTCGGCCCATTACTGATACAGATAAGATAAAATACAAAGTATTGAGACTGGTTGCGATATGCTCTTTCATTTTACTTACTTCAACAAAAATATCTCTGTTATGAAATCCAGTATTCAAGTACAAAGCTAGAAAAAATCTAAGACTGGAATAATACAACTAAAAATAAAACAGTACAGTAATTTTTTTTGATAAAACAATATAGTAACTAACGCTAAACTTATAAAATACAGTAAAATGATAAAAATCTGCATGGCATATGTTCGTATACTCCACATAATAGCTAGTGGAGCATTGAAACAATGATACTATCAATAGTTCCCGAGATGAAAACTGAGCAAATAACAAGATTCAGTACACCAATGTGATTAGCCATCCATATGCCCTTTTTATTAATCATCTTACACTTGTCACACTAAATGATTTTCCCATCTTTGTTTAATATTACATTAGTTTCATAGATTCTACAATTTGGCCAATTCTTGATTACCTCCTTTTATTATTATTTAATACTTTCAAATTTACACATGCCACGCTATTTTTTAAAAAGTTCACTATGTATTGGGTAAACAAAGAAAATTTACTTGAGTTATCCAAATGCAGATGTTACCAATTTTATATTTTTAAAGACGCAAAAGTAAATGAATGGATAAGATTTAGTGGCTACATGAGTTCACAAACGTTTAGTGATAGGTGGTCTCATCCCATAAAACCAAACTTTCAGAAAATCTAACAAACAAAATGAACATATGTCAAGGTAAAAGTGAACGATTTCAAATGCATTTGGTTGTTCCTTCTACTGGGATATCCAATTTTCTTTTGTTGTTTTTTCTAACTCGGATTAAAGGTAATTGGTATGTTAGCATTCATATGCAAAAGCAGCAACAGATATATAAATCAATAAAAATAGAGATACAGTCATACTATCGCAGAAAAATTCGTACATCTAGAAGTGTTTTTTTTCCATCCAGTTCACTTCAAATTGTAGTGTTTTTTTCATTTATTATTTTTCATACAGCTCATATAATTGTGTATATATATTAAACACAACCCAAATTAATGGGTGATCTATTCATTTAATGTAGCTGTAACAGCAATTTTATCATCAAAGGAAATTAATGCTTACATTTTTGATCTCATTTTTTGGATGAGCTTCCTCCTTAGAATTTTACCAGTAGTAGACCTCGAGATGCTTTCAACAAAAGTTACTCTCCTCGATCTCCTGAATGGAGCAACCTGTAAAAGATAATGTAGAGTGCTAAGGCACTAATTATCCTGTCAGCATAATGTTTGAACTACAGATGCAACAAGTATTTTATTCAAATCGTAAAAACAAGTATTTCAAGATAATGAAAAACAAAGATGAAATAAGGATCGAAGACATACCTGCGGCGATGAGATTTAGGCGACAACGAAGTTGAGCGATGGACGAGACCATGGATTCTACAACGTGGATGAAAGGGAAGCAGGAAGAGGTGGTGATGAAGGTAGGGACAGTTGGGTTGCAGGAAATTTTGATGAAGATCGCAAGTGCAAGGAGGGTAAAGCGACTTAATTTTGGGGAAAGTTGGATTAGAATAGGGTTCTGGGAGGGAATCGATTATTTGGAAGGCGGGAATGAAAATAACCAAGGAGCCGGCTCTTGAAAATAGCATTACCTAACAAGTCAGTTGTTTAAAATAAAACCAAAAAAGCTAGAAGGCTCGGAAATCTTAGCATAAATTTTGTCCGAAATAATTTGTATACCCCCCTGAAATCAAGGATAACAATCCAACGCTGCTGCCCATTCCTGCACAGATCCACGCTCAATTCCTTCGGGCCTTCTAGCAAAGCTCAAATAAAACAAAAAATAAAACTATAGAATAAAGATGTTATTTTTTACCGTTGTAAAAATCCATTTTTTTGTAGTGTAGATTAGGTATAATGCTAGTTAATGGACTTCATATGTCCATTAAGATCCAACTAAAGAAATTTTTAAAAATTCACCCGTTTAACCGATTGAAAAATGGATTGGGCACCAACACAATGTACTTATATTATATTCATCTAGTGGAACATTAACGTTAAATTTGGGGATTTAAATTTATCAACACATTCGTTTCGTCGAGTTTATGCATTTGATCATGAAACCCCAAATGGTCCCATTCTCCTTTAATCGCAAGATACTAGGATCTATTTTATAAGTCCACATCATTCATAGGAAGAGAGCATCACTTCTAAGGATAGTGCATTTTTATCTTTAAATGCATAACATCGTATAGAACATAAAATTATTAGTTCGAAAAGCCCTTTATTCATCCAAACTCGTAATGTAGTGAAGTTTTATATCTCAAACAAGTGGTAAACACAATGAAAATAAAACTAAGGACACAACTATTTTAAGAAAAATAGGGAAAAAAATGCTTTTTATTCCATTGAATGGGATTAGTGCTTTATTTACAATAAGTAGCTTAAAAGTGTCAACTTCAAACTTCTTCTCCATGGAAAACTTCATTCCCAACAGGACCCAATGCACCTGGAATGGGAAAGGCTCACTTTAAACTAAGTATCGTATCTCAAATATTGGATTTCTTTACCTTAGAATTATAGTGTCAGACAATCTTTTGCTGGTGAGAAACAACACAAAGTTGAGCCCCTGACCATTGCTCAATGACCAAGTCAAGAGAAGCATTTAGCAACTTTACATTTTTTTGGGGATCGTGATGAGTACACGTATGTAAAGGGACATCAACTTTGACATAAATCATTTCCTCACACCCATTAACTAACGTGAATGATCATTTCAAAAATGGTGTTACAATCCCCATTGACCGCACATCCACAAAATTGGAAAGTTTAGCCAAAAAATTGACGTTTGTACTTTCCTCTAGTGGGACATGTTGTATTATTTATAGTCAAGCTCCCTTAAGGGTCCTTTAGCCCTTGCCAAATAAGAAGCTAACCTAATACCACGGGCCTCAAGCGCATTCAGAATTTGATTTACAACAAGATTAAAAGCTCTATATATGAGAATTAATTCTCATCTCTTTGGAAATATTGAGTCTCATGATCAATGCTTAGTATTTGAGCTTATTATTGGTTGCTCAAAATTTCAATCTTAATGCATAACAAATCTGTCGACCCTCAAAGGTTATTAGACAATGCTTTGCCAAAATCGTGATCATTGGATGCTCCATCCATGAATGATTACCAATTAGGTTGTTCAATTATTTCCCTCTATTTCATCTTTTTGAGTTGTAAACTCAACAATGAAATCAGCTAAGTCTTACCGCAAATGGCATTTCCCCGCTGATAAGTAATTTCTTATTGACTCAACTTAATATTCCTTTTCACCAATCACCTTAAAGTTTCTAGCTGATGTAAGTTGTCTTTGGGGTTGATCGGTCAATACTCTGATAGGATGAGCTTGAAAATAAGGTCGCAACTTTCGAGAGGTTATGAGTAAGCAACATGTTAGCTTTTCTAGTTTCGAGTATCATGATTCAACTCTAGTGAATCGTTTGCTAATAAAGTAAAATAGCCATTGGACACTGGCTTCCTTATGCACAAGTGCATTACTTAGTGCATGGGTTGTTACAACAAAATATAAGAAAATTGAAACGATCCGCAAATTTTACACATTAATTATTAATTAATTTTGAATAGCTATTTAAATTTAATAGGTGATAAAAGAAAATATTGAGTAGGGATGTCTTTATCGGGATTATGATGTTTCCATTTTGTTTAAACATATCGAAAACGTATACTTTGATATATAGCATGATATGTTTTTGTTGAGTTCGAAAATGGGTTTTTGTTTAGGACTTTATGACCGTTGTAGCCCAACGTGACCATCTTTTGTATATAAATAGATCGCTTTGAAGAAACCCTAGCAGCCTCCGCTCTATATTTCCTTCATTTTCTATTCTCCTCTTCCTCATATATTTAATTTCTTTTCCTAATGGAGATTAGGTCTTTTAAACCCATGCATATCATATACTAGATAGAACATCTCAATGAGGCGAAGAGACATTCAAGGTGCATTTTTCTGGTTGACACACTGTTTGGCCAGATATTGGTGAACAAACCTGGGTCGTTGATTTTAAGGTTTCATGATTGGCTATTTAGCAATAATTGATGGGTACGGTATTGTTGAAAACATCGAGGAAAGGTCATTAGTGGGTTCAGATCAAAAACTGGAGAACCAAGGCGGTCGAAAATTAACAACAAATCAGTTAGATTTAGGTTTGATGATGGCCGAATTTCGACCTTCAAGCACGTGCTGGGGTGATGAAATGGCGATGGGGAGCTTGTAGAAACAGGCGGCGGTGTGTCATAGGCTACGACAGTTGGAGGCAGGCGCTACGAGGCGACGATGTCATAGAGTTATGAGTAAATGCGAGTCAAGATGGTAATATTTATTTTTCAATTTAGCCCTTGTGTTTTTAATAATTGAAATTAAACCCTACGACTTCTGACCTTCGTATCTTTTTTATACTAACTTCAATTCACGTGCACTTTGTTCTATTAGACCTGTGGCAAAATTATGGATTATTGGCTCTTGGTTTTCTGAGTTTTGGGGCAGTTTGAAAAAGTAAATTGGTATGGTTATTTAGTTTTATTAATTTAGTGTTAAAATATTAAATGCATATCCATCAACAAAAATTTATATTCCTTGATATGCGTTGTGTTTTGTTCATGGTTGTTTGGTTATATGATGTTTTGGATGTTTTGTGCCTTAATCGGGTTATTTATTGTTGACTGTTGTATTATTGGATGCTTATATATAAATAATAGTGAATGTGAATGAGATAAAAACATTAACTAAAATAAAATGGATGAAATTGTGCGATAACGTGAAAAATAAATAAACGAAAGATGAGGTTATTTTCATATTTTGGAAGATTTTTGTAAATAATAGTGATTTAATGAACAAAATTGAAACTGATGTGAGAAATTTAATAATATTATTATTTATGAATATTTAGGGAAATTCATAGATAATAATGATAAGTCGATTTTATTATTATTATAAAATAAGAAAGATTTCATAAAAAATAATATAGTTTTTGTAAAGATAATATTGTTTTGAGTAAGTGACAAAATAAATGATTTTACATTGTTTATAGAAGAAAGTATTGTTGTTATTCTTTGGATAATATAATAAAGGATATTTTCAAAATAACAATAACAATAACAATAGTAAAAATATATACCCAAAAGTGTTTTGGTTAAATTATTACTATTTTGAGACAAATGACAATAAAAGAAGTTTTGAAGTATAATGTAGAATATCGTTATTATTGATATAAATAGTAATAAATTTCTTTTGGAAAATTATTAAAGAAATTTTAATATATATTATATTTTGACACAAATAATAATATTATGTTTTGAAAAGCAATTTTATTTTTAGTTAAAATGCAGGGGAAGCGTGCGTCTCTAAGAAAGAAATTAATAAGTGCTAAAATATTTCTAAAATAATAAGTAAACAACAAACTATGTATGTTATTAATGATATATTCGTGTTAAAAATCAGTTCACTTTAGTTGTTTAATTCTCGATATAGAATCTTAAAAAGACAACTTTTATAATTAGTATACAAGAATTTTGGAAATGTCCCAAATAATATACACAGACACTATATTAAATTGTCTAACATGGAGCATGTAAGATGGGTTTCATATGCATTGGCAATAAGAATTATTATACATGTTATATTGTCTGCAATATCACACTTCGCTTAGGTATTTGATACATAGACCAAGTAACAAATCTGAATTAAGATTACTATATGAAAATTAAGAGTATTCTCGAGTATTCACGAAATATTAGAGAATTGTTTATAGAAATAATGACTCCTTATAAAGGCGTGCAGGGACTTAAACTTCATAAGTGATATCAAGTATGGTGTGTCAATCCTGATTCATGTTCAAACCTAGATAAGGAGCCTTAAGTTGGAAATGTTCCAAATGAAAATGTTATAACTGATTTAATTAAACGATTAAGTTTGTCGCTATGAATAACACCGTAATAAAAGCAATGTGTGTGTTCGTATAAATATGCACAAACTTATAACTGAGCTAGGGATGACTCCAAATGTTGAAAATCCCATAACATTATTATACCATAATAATGTTGCAATACAGTTTGTAAAAAAAACCTAAAGCTCGCTAGAATTCAAAAATCGTACTTTGAAAAGTTCGACGTGATAAAGGCAGTTTATCACATTGGAGAAAGTTGATTGATAGAGTAGATAATTAAAACAATATACATGCTCATTCACCAAGGGATTGACTCGATCATTTTTTGAGAAAATCGATAGAAGGAGTTGGAATAAGATTCTGTAATTGATCCCAAATGCAAGTGGGAGATTGACAGAGTTAGGATTATGCTATATGGGCAATTATGTATTTTATTAGGCATATCTAACTCAATAATCACTCTTATTAAAAATAAAAACTGTTTTCTTTCTATTTATATATTTGTTATATTGTGATATATTTGATTTAAAGTAATTAAATAGAAAATCATTAAATTATATGTTATGAAATAGTAACTACAATGTGTTGTAATCTTGACAAATTTATCATATTTAAAATAACATGTTATTTTAAATATTCCTAGTCAAGATGTTTCGAGATAGGATATTGATACATCCATTAAGACTAGAGTGTGCAACGCTCTCTAATTGTTGGGCAGTGTAAACTATTAAGGGGCGCCAATGGGTTACTTACTGATAGTTATTGGATAACTATGGAATGACAAACTTAAGATTTTTCTGTTGGTTAATATAACTAAGGTCAAACAGAGAATCTCAAAGTGAAGACACTACACGATTCTCTCGACTTGAGAATACCGTTGAACTTCGATGTGGACAATCCACTTTGATTATTGTTAAATCATGGCGTGGTGTCCATTGATGAATGCAGCTAGGTGTGGGTTAAAGCATTAGAAGTGGATTTGTCTCCTCAGTTATATGAGGTTAGTATCATGGTCAACTACAGTAAACTCAAAGTCAAATTTTATAACCAGAGCGGAATGGTTAATAATAACTATTACTATTAAACCAAGGATTTTATGTTTGGACTAATGAAGTTTAATATGGACGATGTTTGAATATTGACCAATAAAAAATTACATAAGTCCTAATGTGATATAGTGTTAACAAAGAGAATTGGTGTAAATAATCATTACTAACAGGTACCACTTATAATAAATAAAATTGGATTTTACTGAAACGATGTGTAAGCAATAAATTCAGTTAAAATGTCACACCACTAGCTAAATGGCATGCGAACGTTAATATTTGAATTGTTCGATATTGATTGCTGACTGAATTTATATCTTTGAGACGCACAACCGTAATGATGAATACTCAAAAAACCATACGATCTAATTAATTTATAATCGTTGTAAATTAATTAATGTTTATGAAAGATTAATTATTAAATTTTATTTTATTTGTTTGAATATCATTAGTATTTAATAAAGTGCATATATAAAAGTTTTAAACGCATGTATCGATATACGATATTGATAGAATATTTAAACTGGACTTAACTAGATTGATTGCTAAGTGGTTTTGAGAAAAAATTTAGGCCTACTTGTCTCTTGTTTTGGCCGGCCAAAGGGTGAAATTGGAAAGGTTTTCAAATGGGATTTGAAAGAGGAAAGGTTAATTAAAGGAAGGAAAGATGTCGCTTTAATTATCATTGATTACCTTCTTAATTAAAATATTATCTTTCATTCATTCACAGATTCACTCCCCCGACAATAAATTTCTTTCTCTTCTCTCTTTCCTTCTAATGGATGAAATTCTGTGGCTTCCATGGAGGAAAATTCCTAAAAACAATTCAATTAAAATCAAAATAAAATAAATAAATGGTGATGATTCGGATCGTTGCAATTTCTAGAGGTGATTCAATCGGATCTTGGAGTCTTTCTTCATTCAAGATGTGATCTTTTTGGCTACATCTTAAGGTAATCTTCCAATCTCCTTTTAATGTATGTTATATCTTATTATAATTTAGATCCCCTATTTATACTACTCATCATGATAATTTTTAATATCTCGTCAATATAGTTTCAATATTATTTCTTATACAATGAATTTATATGTGCATATGTTGTTCAATCTATTAATTGTTGTTATTCAGAAATTAAATTACAATAATATTAAAAGGGAAAAGTTTATTTTTTCTTGGATTTGAGACTAATTGTTATATGTATTTTAAATTAAATACGTTGTCTAGATCTAAACCATAACTGAAATTATTTCAAAAATAATATGAAATTTTCATATATAATTTAGTTATTTTTATTATCAATTATTTTAGTTGTCATTTACATTGTTTCAATTCAAAATAAAAATACTTTAGTGTAAATTCATAAATTTAGAGTTGAATTCTTTTCTAAGGCAAAATTAGATTTCAAGTTGTTGATTTTAAATTGTAAACAAATGAAATCGTAAACTTTAAATCTATATGTTTAATAAATCCTACTATAATTTATTATTATGTTCATATATGTGTGTGTAGTTTCAATTCAAATTTTATAATTGGACTTTTATGTAAAATTACTAAACCAATGTCGAACCCCTTCTCTAGGCAAAATTTGATTTCAAATTTTTTGTTTTAGATTTTAAAACATGTAAAATAGTAAAAAAACAAATGTTTATATATAAACTCAATTTTTATTTTATATAATTTAAAATAAAATTATACATAATATATTTTCATAGAAGTTTAAAATGTTTTGAAAATAAGCTAAAGAAAGGTTAAAAGAATGGAAAAAGATTTCCTTCTTTGCCTTTTATTAATTTCCTCTTAAATGTCTTTTACTTTTTCTTCTAATGTCACTTAAATGCAACATTACCCATTCAAATTTGAATCCTTTTTGTTAAATCTATTTAAGCTGTTTATGTTATTTGTGTTCATTTAATGCACAAGTAGATTTTGACATGCATACTACATACACATATACACAGACATATACATATGTATATATACACATATACATATACATCTACATATATATATATATGTGTGTGTGTGTGTGTGTGTGGGCGCGCGCACTCTGTGTGTGTATAAACTTTCAAATACACGTGCATGCACGCGCGCGTGCACACACATATATAAGTTTAAAATGCTTCGTGACAACATTGCATATATGTTATAGATGCAAATCCTAACATCTATATACGTATACAATAACCTTGTACACCATATGCTATTGCAGTTGCATCATACGCATATGAGCGTATTTGATATGCTTAGTATAACATGTTTAGTAAAAATTAAATTAAAAATTCCCTTTAACCAAAATAAATAAAATAAGATTTTATTCAAAACAAATTTTAGATTGGATTTAAAATCCCTTAGATTTCATAGGCCCAATATATCGAAAATAAGGAATTTTTTTGATATCTACCTATTTCATCTGCTTCTGAATGGCCCGGTTCATTCAATGGTATCAGAGTCCAATAGTCTTTGCGGTCTAAAATTAGTAATATTAGGGCTAACTGACTAAAACGTACTCATATAGTATTTTGTCTAGAAATGCAATGTCGAAGGTTGGGCTTAAGTAATTAAGTATTCTGCCCTACCTAGCTACTAACATGACCGAGAGGATGAAGTAAGCCCAAAGGGTATCCTCAATAAAAACCCGAATTAATTTTGGACCTTGGGCTAATTTTAAATCTATTTGAAAATTTAAAAGACATTTTAAATTTAAATGTTAAGTTTAAGATATAAAAGTAAAATTTTATTAAAGTTATAAACGCGTTCAAAATTTTCAAAAAAAATTCGAGAAATTAAATAACTAATTTTTGAAAATTTAAAATTTAATTAATATGATTAAGTAAATTAAGTAATTACTTAAAATTTAATTAACATATATATTGGTATATGTGTATAATTATAATTGCTGTAGCTATTTATTTATCTTAAAATTCTTTATGATAAATTAAATTAAAATTCAATTTAATTAAAATATTTAATTAAATTGTAAGTAAATATAATTAAAAAGTTAATTAATTAATTTTTTTTACATATATTGATATCTATGCACAAACAAACTATAAATGTTATAATTGATTAACTACCTTAAATAACTTAAGGTGGGTAATAGAAATTTTATGTAAAATAAATTAATTGAATATGATTTAACTAATAAGAACTAAAATTAATTAAATAAGATTTAACTAATAATATGCTTGTATATATTATATAAGTAAATTAGATTATAACAGTTATTAATTGGTTAATACTTATATTACTATATATGTATAAAATTAAATGGAACTGGAAAGAAACCTAAATTATATTTAAGGAATAATAACATACATATATTATGTATATCGTGATTTCATATATGTTTAACACTTGAACCATTAGGGTATTTCATAATAAATATATTATTCCTTAAATTGATATCACTTAATATATGTGTATCTAAGATTCATAATCTTTAATATATAAGTTGTATTCCACCATTTCTATATCGATAGATTACTTGCATACTCTTTAGTTATTGATATTTCTCAAGCTAGAGATGTTATGTGTAGTACTATTAATATACCGAGTAGACGATGTAAGATACATGCACCTGTTTGTTGATATTCTTCAAGATACTTGCATTATACTTAGGTCATCACAAAATGATGGGTACAAGTGAATAATCTCTTTCGATTTGTTGATATACCTCAAGATCAAGATGAGATTAGGATAAAGACCACTATTTAGGAGTCGTATTTGATGCAATGATAAAGTGTTATCCATCTCTTAAGGGCTTATCCTTCAATGCCAGAATCCCAAGGCAAGCAAGTCATAATGCCCACTAAAGAAATTAAAATATTTCTATTTTTTCTTATGGTGTTGAGAAAGATATCTTGTTGGAGCCTTATTAGAAAAATGAAATGGTAAAATTTAACCTTTCTAGTATTGTAAGAAGATATGCTATATAAAGTTATAATCTAAATCGATAGATTTATGCAACTAATAAAATTGATAAAATATTTATAATGAAATGTTTATAAGCTAAGATATACAAATGAACTAAATTAAATATTGATAAAAAAATATAAAATATACTTACCTTTATATCATTTGGCATATTGTCGCTTCCAGACCCATGTAAGAGCCGATTTGTATAACCGCTAAAACATTATTATCTCGATTGCTTAATTGTTTATTTGTACAATACTGTGTACTATCTTCTATGAGTGCCAAACTCTAATAGCAATACAACCATATGGATATTTGATCCATATTCAATCACATATTATATGGTAAACAGTTATAGTTCATAATGTATGAACTTCAATGAAATCAGCTCATTGGAAATAAGCTAATAAACCATAGCAAAATCGTGCAATTAAAATGATTAATTACAATAGGCATCTCCTTTGAATGGTTCGACCATTTTAGAAAGGAAAACGAATGTGCGAGAGTGGATGTAACTTAGGCACAGATGAGATGAAGAGAGTGAATGGTCGCCTCTACTTCATAAAAGGATATACGAAATGAGAAATGTATAAAATACTAAATAATACTTAATATGAAATGAGAAATGTGATTTCGATTCCAATTGTGTTTTCATATAGAAAATTGTTTACCATACAGGTTATTCCCATGAGTTTAAGATATTTGATCAAAAACTCTTGATTGTAAACTAGTTATAGCTAAAGAAATAAATATGAGAAATTTGATTTCTATTCCAATTGTGTTTTAATAAAGAAAATTGTTTACCATAAAGGTTATTTCTGTGAGTTTATGATATTTGATCAAAAACTCTTGAATGTAAACTAGCTAAAAGAAATAAATAGCTCATAATAAGTATCTAAATCAAGCTTCATATTTTATAACTATTATAGTAATGGTAGAAATAGTAGGAGTATGTCATATAATGTTTATCCGTGGATGCATCAAGATACGAAAAATTGCTTTCGTAGATATACCAAATATTATTTATGAAATAATAACAGTTTTCAGTATTGACTAAAATGAAATATAGTTTTATTTTGTTATGAATATTTGTTACAAAATATATCTATCAGAATAACAATATTCGTTGCATTAGCTACATAACACAAAAGTATATAAAATTTTAGTAATTATTTCTGGAATTATGGACTAAGCCATATCTTGGAGGAATAATTCTTTAAGTCATATGATTATAAATCATATGATACTAATGAATTATATCTAAGAAGACTAAGGGCAAAGCACCCATTCAATGGAAGTGATAAAAGAGTTGGCGAAATCTTCAGTTGATACATAAAGATGTGTGTAGTCAAAAGTCTAATGATGCCAAAATGGATCCACCTACTTCTTTTAATTCAAAAATTAATTATCATAGAAATGAATACGTGTATTTGATACACAAGCAATATATTTATGATAAGTTCATTGAATATAGAATTGAAGTACGAATGTAACATGCAAAGGAAATAAAATAATTCAATTTGATCAAATAAGTGAGTATATTAGAAAGAGTTCCCAATGTACCTAAAATGAATAAGATTCTATCTTAAAAGTTACTGCTCCTAACGATATATAATGATGTATCGATAAGGCGTAACTGGGCTTTGTTGGACAAAGAACAATTGATGATGAGTGAAGTTGAGTTAACTTCTTTCTGTTATGCTATGTATATAAAAGTACACTATTTTTTTTGGAAAATTGGTACTTTATTTACTTGAAAATGAATTACAAAAGGTAATAGGGTATAAACAATGGTAAGAGTTAAACACCGTTCTTTTACTCAAAAACCATAGTACGTACCCTAAAAATCTACCCATCCAATAACCATTGACACTACAGACAAAATAGAAAAAATCAACAAAACAAATTGCTTGCACTTCTAAAAGAACACTAACGACTCAAAAACTAGGTCCAGCACCATGAAGAATTCGCCTTGTAAACTTGCTTCCAGCATTAATTAAAGTCACTTCAACAATCTCCTTTTCCAATAATACAGAAGAAAGTGAATTTCCTAGATCTAGTACAATCAAACACTCCTACAATCCTCTATTTGCTACCAAACACTCCTAATATCCTTTGTTCACTACCAAGTTCTCTCAAGAAGCTTCATCACAAGACTGGTCGAAAGCTAACATTTGAACCGCCTGCAGGATCCATAATACTACTAGCAACTAGAGGTACTTTACTTCTAACTGAAGTATATTGACGATGTGATCTTCTATTAGTTTGATCTTGTTGGTTGCAGTAGCCAAACTTAGTAAAGATATGTTCTTTACTCTCAAGGTCTTCATGTTTTATACCTGCTAGCTTAAGTAATTGTCTAATATCTTGTATGATTAACTCTAAGAAAATAATCTGTGGAGTTTCAATTCCTTTGAAAATACTTGAATTTCTCTCCATCCATATGTGTCATATCAGCATGGTTATGACTATGTCAGTTAGCTTTCGGTTGGATTTGTTAATAAAATTATTAGTGAAGATATGTGAAAATGCTACGTGTACAGAATAATTTGGAGGTGTTTGATTTGAAGCTTAGACCGGATATTGTTCCAAAGAGAGGTCGAATAGCTACATTCAAAAAATAAATGGTCAATGTTCTCCTCTCCTTGCTTGCATAGTTTGCATTCTAGTTCTATATTTGGATTCCAATTATGAATTTTTCTCTTGGTATTTAGTTTGTCCATTTTTGCTAAAAACAAACAAATTGACATTTTTGGTGCGCAAGCATTGTTCGAGATGTGAGCACACTAATATAATTTTGGTTGTTTGTCCCTAACTTGCTCCTAAGCCAATGAAAAGGTGAAACACCCATTACTCGGTAGCTTCCATTGCCAATAATCTTCTCAATTATCGTTACTGATAGGAATAGTGCGAATTAGTTAGGTAACATGAGCAGGTAAGCATGAAATATCTTGCCTCCATTGATCATTGTCCATGATAGATGAGATTTTTCTATTGAGACCTCCTATGATTGAAGAAACTTGCCCACTCAACATAAAGTTAAAATTAATTTCATCTAAAGAATAGTTTATGAGATCATACAAGATAAGAGTTTATAAGAAACACTTACATATCCTAGTCAAGGATTTGATAGGTTATGTGAGTCGAGAGACTGCACATAATATTTGTTCGTAAGGAATCTATGTGGACCACCCCAAAAGAATTTGGGACCGATCAATATTGATTAACCAATTTATGTGACTAATATAAGTTTTGTAAACTAAAAATTAAATTAGTTTATTACTTATATGAAGGTAGCTCGTTAAAACGTTTATGATAGCATTCTGTTGCATTGGGAAACAATTGTTGTTCTAAGAAATGTCAACTTCACGATGAAGGAATTTCTTTTAGAAATTATTAGTAGTAAGATGGATTTGGGTACAATCCAAAGATGAAACCGAATACAAAGGATGAAATGAAACCGACCAAGCCTAAACAGACACAACTAATTAGAATGTCTAATAAGAACTCTCGCATATCAAGGATAAACTATGATTTTATTATCAATGTCAAGAGAAGGATTTCCTCAGTTGTGAACAAGCCATTAAGAGAATTGACTCTACCATATGACATAATATGTTAATCTGAAATGGATTCAAAGTACATTATCAAAGTATGATTTTGGTAGTTGAACCCGAAGGGATATGATCCATTTGTAGTAAAAGTGTTTTCCAAACAAGAAGACCAATGTGTAGAATAACGTCTTAAATTTCAATTGTTGAAATTAACGTAATAAATTCGTCATTCAATGTACTTAAGTTAATTTGGATTTTACTCACAAAATTATCGCTAGATATGATTTTTGAGTTTTAGTATATACAAGTTGAAACGGAAATTTAAAATAATGATTTAGAACATGTTGTTTGCGCTTAATGACCAATTGCCATGAAATCAGTGTGAGCGATTCTAAGTTTGTAGGTTATTAAATATGATCCAAGAAATGATATTAATGCATTATTCGATAAGCACAAGAGTTAAGCAAGTATTTTGATAGTGAAATCAAGTAGTTTATTTCAGTCATAATGTAGAGGAAGCGTGTGTCTATAAGAAAGAATATTAATAGGTGCTAAAATATTTCTGAAAATATAATTAAACAACAAACTTCTGGCTATTAAAAATATATTAGTGTTAAAAAGCATTTCAGTTTGGTTGTTTGATTCTCGGTATAGGATTTGAATAGACATCTTTTATAATATATATAAAAGCATGTTGGGAAGTCCCCAAAAAGATGTATACATACACTATATTAAACTGTTTAACATGAAGCATGTATGATGGGCTCCTTATGCATTAGCAATAGGCATTATCATGCATGCTATATTGTCTTCAATATCACATTTCGCTTATCTATTTGGTACATATAGCAAGTAACAAATCTGAATTAATATTACTATATGAAAATTGGGAGTGTTTTCGAGCATTCGTGAAATACTAGAGAATTATTTATAGAAACAATGTGAAGGAGTGTGCAAACCTGGACTTCATAAGTAATATCCAATATAGTGTATCAATCCTGATTCATGTTCAAACCTAGTTAAGGAGCTTTAAGTTGGAAATGTTCCAAATGAAGAACTTATAGTTATTCAATCTAAAGGCTAAGTACATCATCTTGAATAACACTGCAATAAAAGCAAAATGTGTGTGTGTGTATGTGAAAAATTGTATAACTAAACTATGGATGTTTCCAAATGTTGAGAATCATGTGATATTTTTACATGATGAGAATGTTGCAATACAGTTCTTAAAGAACCTAAATATCGCTTGAAGTCAAAAAAATGCCCTAAATAGTTCCACATTATAAAGGTAGTTTATCAGCGTTGGAGAGAGTTGATTGACATAACAGATAATTAAAATAACATGGCATACCCATTCATTAAGGGACTAGTCGATCATTTTTTGAGAAAACCGATCGAAGAAATTAGAGTAAGATCCCATAATTGCCCCTAAGTGCAAGTGGGAGATTAATAGAGTTAGGGGTATGCCCTAAGGACAATTATGTAATTTATTACATATATTTAACTTAATAACCAACGTTGTTTAGAATAAAAGGTGCTTCGTGTCTACTATATACTTGTTATATTATAATATAATTAATTAAGTAATTAGTTTAAAGTATATAAACTAAAAAATCCTTAAATAATATGTTATGTGATAGTAATTACGGTATGTTGAAAGAAATTTATCACATTATAAATAACATATTATTTTAAATATTCCTAGTCAAGATGTTTTGAGAGAGGATACCGATAATTCCATTGAGAGTAATGTGTGTAATGCTCTCCAAATATTGGACAGTGTATTATTTATGACTGGTAGGGAAACCAAGGAGTTACGTACTAATAGTTATTGGATAACTATGAAATGTCTCACTCAAGAGTTTTTTGTTGGTTAATATAACTGAGGTTCAACAGAGAATCTAAAAGTGATGATATTACACAAATCACTCGACTTGAGAATTCTATTAAACTTCAATGTGGGCACTCCTTTTTTATTATAGTTAAATGATGGCATGACATGCACAAAACGACTATAGTTAAGTCTAAGTTGAAGCATTGTAAGTGAAACACTATTCAATAGAGAATTCGTCTCCTCAGTTATATGAAGTTAGTATCACTATCAACTATGGTCGATTCATAGTCAAAGTCTCCGACCAGAGCAGTACGGTTAATAATGATTGTTGTTATTGAACCAAGGATTTCATGTTTGGACTAATCAAGTTAAATGTGGATAATGTTGGAATTTTGACCAAACCGAATTCCATATGTCCTAATGTGATATAGTGTTGATGACAAGAATTAGTGTAAATAATCATTATTACCTATTACTGCTTATAATAAGTAAAATGTGATTTTAATGAAAACATTTGTAAGCAATAAATTCAACCAAAATGTCCCACCACTGCTAAGGTGATGTATGAATGTTAATATTTGAATTGTTCGATATCGATCGCTTACTGAATTTACACCTTTGAGTTGCACAACTGTAATAATGAATATTTCATAGAATCACACGATTCAATTAATTTATAATCATTATAAATTAACTAATATTTATGAAATACTAATTATTAAATTTTATTTTATTTATTTTGAATACAATTGGTATTTGATAAAGTAAGTATATAAAAGTTATAAACGCATGTATCAATATGTGATATTGTTACTCAAAATTTTGCAAGTAAGAAGATAGACTAATTATTGTTTCTTTTCTGGCCTGGTTCGATCTAGGCCGACTTGGGTCCATATCAGCTTGTAAACCAGCCAAGGCTAGAAACAAGCCAGCCTTGCTTCTACACCTGATGCCGACTCAAATCCAAGCTTAGCCCCTCTCGGCCCCTCTACTAAATTGCACATCAAGCCAACTTCTGGTAGAGGCACTGGATAACAACACCAGCAACTAGCTGGCTAATCAGAGCGAGTCAAAATCATAACTCTGCCTGGTTCGCTTTGACCCATCTCACTTACAACTGGCTCTCTCATGCCGACCCTTGTTTAACATGGTGCAAAGTCCGTCCGCCCACTCAAGCATCTCTACCAGCTATTTTTTCTATCGACATAGCTTAAAGTTGACTTCAAGGAGACCCGTCACTAATCCAGTTTCAGTATAGCCACATGCAGCCTGTAGGTTGTCTCGTCATACCTTGCCAAGCCCAACATACCCTCAATTCTCAGCGAATCCCTGTCCTCTTCATGGTCTCGATGACCAGCAAACCAACTCCACACATCTTGCTACATAGGCATGAGGTAGTATGGCGACAAAAGGTACACCCAGGTGTGTCTACTCCAGATAAGAAGCATGTTCCATTTCCATAACATATAACCATAGTACAAGTGTATTAAATGCGAAGTAAGGCGGGTCATGCACCTGGTATAGTTCTCTTATTGGCATTCATCTCAATAATACATTCCTTCCATCTAGCCAACTATTTATCATCAAGTCCGTTTAGCCATATAGACGACCATACATGCTTTATGCCTATTTTGCAGCACAATCTCAATCGTCCAAGCATTAGTTTCAGTTACTATAAACATACCATGCATTGCAACTTCAAAGAAGTTGGTTTTGGGCACTAGTGCCTAGCTAGCAGGTTGATATTTTTTGGTCATAAGAACACATAGCCACGCTAAGACTAACTGGAATGTGCAAGAATTCTAGTCATAGCACCCATTTCAGAGCTCTTCTCATAGCAAGCCCGTAAGATTAGATGCTCCATTAGTCTTAAGTGCTTCCATTTTCTTATTATTCTCATGTAATTCCTTGTAATTGTAAGAGATCCATATAGCAAGAGAACTTCGCAGTGGACTTAGTCAACTTTGCCGAACCACTATACATCTTATGTCATTTACCTTTAAATGCTCTTTTTTTCATAAATTCCCATTCTTAAGCCTAATAATTAGCAAATGACCATTGCTCTTCACAACACACTCAATTTGAAGTTGATGAAAAATACAATTAAAATTCTGGCCTTAGAAGGAGGGCTCGATCCTTCAACCATGTGGTCAACATCCATGGTAGGCATCAACATTTTAGCACTAAAGAGGGAGGCCTTCCCCTGAAAGCTTACTTTTCCTCACCTATCTTCTCCTCTACAAGAACTTCTCACACCTTGTGTTCCACTACCCCTTCCAATAACTAAGCAATTTCCCTTGAAAAGTTGGGCCATAACCTCAGTTTGGCTTTGTGTCCTGTGGCACCATAGTGCGTGCTTGTACCCTCTTATTACTACTGATATCAACTAGGTTGTGGAGGTTGCATTTGTGCTCTGCAAAAATATCGTGCCAACCATCAAAGGTTGTATTCCTTTGCCTCCGATCTTTCATCAAGTGGTGTCGCCTACACTAGTGCAAGGGGTGTCCCCTCTTGCGAAAGAGGGAGGGGTGTGAATCTCTTTCCACCAAGGGGTACTCCTTCCTATAAGAATGCCCAGGCCGTTCGTCACTCGTAGCTAAACCCAGGGGCAAAATAGCAAGCCTAGCAATCATGGCTAGCTGTCGTGCGCCCCCTGAAGGGTCCTTAACCAACTTAGTGCTTCGGTTTATGTCTGGATCAGCCCCCTCGGCCATCAAACAGCTCCTTTGTTAGTTGCCGCCCTCAATCATGTCCGAAAACGACTTGACGCCCGTTTGCATGTCTGAACATGCCCCAACTTTACAACCAGCCCCTTCTCAAACATACTTGCATGCCCAGCTCGGCATCATAGATATGTTCTCACTCATGACAATAAATTCTACTATTTGCTAAGTTCTTGTAAATGGAAGAATTTTTCGGTGGTCTCGCCAGTTTCATAGCACTTATATGTAGCGCTTAGTGCTCCAGCTCGAGCCGGAACCTGCGGTCATCTTATGACTGATAATGTGTCTCTTAGGAGAACCCTCGAGCCCTCATAGGTTTTAGTTCGAGCTGAGACATTTTACCACTCTACATATGACCACTTATCACCTAGGAGAATCCATGGGAAAATATGCACTCCCACTTAACACTAGTGCAGCCCGCCACTCAACACCTAATCGGCACTCGATTCACATGATGTTTGGGCTCAGCCCGCCACATAATCGCACTGCTATTTAGCATATCTTAAAAAGATGGAAATTTCATCGCAAAATAATGTAGGGACTACATTATCTATCTAAGATACGTTACTCTACAAGTCACAGGCATAAAAGAAAAAACAAAGCAAAAAATTTCAAAGACAAAATTTGCGACAGAAGTTCCGTTTCATTAAGTTGAAAGAGTGTAGGTGAACAATACCTAACCCACTGGGCTTACAAAGATTTTCCATTGCTAATCGGTTCAAAGTGGAAAAAAAGAGAAGGAGAGGCCCGTGCCAGGAAGCCCTTCAGAAGATCCAGCTTTAAATGTGTAAATAAGCACCCCTGGCACTAATCGATCGGTATTTTCTCTAGAAGTAAGGGTGTGCGGCGTCCTTTGAGGCCATCCACATTGAATCTTACGAGATATGTTGAAAAGCTTCTAGACAATGTCAAGGAGCAGACCAAGACTTCAGCTGTGACATTGGGTGCAGCGGCGACAATCACCCCTCTTTCCAATAAGACAATCAGGCCCTCAAGCTGACCTTCATTCGAGAATGTCAGAGTAAGATGGTAAGGAATCCCATCAACATTAATTGAGCCATCAACTAGATCATTAGCTTGAGACCGATGAACAATCACCATTGAAGAGATGACTAGAAAGCGCAGACTCAGGCCAAGCAACAAAGCAAGATCCATCTCAAAAAGCAAAGTTCCAAGACATGGTTTGAACCATAATCAACAAAAACAGTCTGACATAAGAGAGTTTTTCCATTTCTTTTAACTCAAAATAAGTTTGACAAAACCAAGAGTGCTCAGAAGAGTTTAGGGAGGAAGCGGAAGGCAAAGTTATCTATTTTTAGCAATACAAAACCGTGTAAAGTTCAAGTTTCTGAAGAAATTGCATGGAAAAAACTCTATGAGTTCAAAGTGGAGGAAAAAGGAAGTATTTATATACCTCTCCCTTCAATCGTAGTTGTTATGCTAAAAAGGCAAAAAGGATCTCAACCATTTAGGAATATTCAAGTGTAGTTGTTATGCACATGGGGGAAGTGACACGTCTCTACAACATCTCGAGAAGCACAACCACCATCGCCAATGGCGCAATGCCATGTAAAGAGCACATTGAATGCGTAGTAGAGCCATTAGTCAATGAAACTTTAAGATTTAATAAGTCCCTGCACACATTCGTGCACAAACTTGAAGGGCAGAATATTACTTAAATTTTTCTTAAGTGAGAAGATAAATTGATCAAGGTTTCTTTGCTTGGTCCGATCTAGGCCGAATCAGGTCCATACCAACCTACAAACCAACAAAGGCTAGAGACAAAGAGGCTAGGCTTCTACACCTGATGCTGACCCAAATCCAAGCTCGGCTCCTCTACTCAATTGCACATCAAGCTAGCTTCCAGCCGAGGCACCCCATAGTAACTCCAGCAGCCAGCTCACTAATCAAAGCGAGGCATAAACATAGCTCAGCCTGGTCTATTTTGACCCATCTTGCTTATAACCTTCTCTCTCATCCGGACCCTCTTTCTGCATGGCACCAAGTATGTCCGCCCGCTCAAGCATCTCTCCTAGCTATTTGCTAACTAACACAACTCAAGGTTTACTTCAACATGGCATGTCATTGATCTAGTGTTAGTATAGCCACCTACGGCCTACATCTTGTCACGTCATCCCTTGCTTAGCTTAGCATAGTCTCAGCTCTCAGCATTTTCCTATCCTCTTCATGGTCTTAGCGACAAGCAAACCAATCCGGCTCGTCTGGCCACCTAGGCATGGGGGTATGGCGACCAAAGGTATGGCCAGGTGCATCTATTCTTAACAAGAAGCATGTTCCATTTCCATCACGTATCATCATAGCAAAGTGCATTAAATGCAAAGTAAGGTAGGGCATGCACTTGGTACAGTTCCCCTATTGGCATTCATTTCCACCACACATTCCTTTCATCCAGCCAGTTATCTCCCACCAAGTCCATTCAGCCAGATCAATGGCCACACACGCTTCCTACCTATTTTGCAGCACGATTTCAACCATCCAAGCATCAGTTTTAGCTACTATAAATATATCATACATTGCAATATAAAAAAGGATGGTTCTGGACCTTAGCGCTTGGCTAGTGGGTTTGTCTTTTGGTTAGAACACATGGCCATACTACAGCTAACTAGAACATGCATGAATTTTCATCTTTGCATCCAATGTAGAGCTATTCTCACAGCAAACCCTTAAGATTAACTGCTCCATTAGTCTTAAGTTCCTATGTTTTCCTATTATTCTCTTGTAGGTCCTTGTAATTGTAAGAGAGTTATATAGTACGATAACTTCATAGTAGATATAGGCAGCTTTGCCGGATAATTTTACATCTTTGTCATTTACATTTAAATGCTCTCATAATTTCCCATCCTTAAGCCTAGTTATTAGCAAGTGACCTTTGCACTTCAGAATGCATTAATCTCATTCTGAGTTTGATGAAAAATACCTCTCAATGTTATAGTGCTAGAAGTAAGACTCGAACTTCTGACCTTGTGGTTGACAGCTACAGTGGGCATCGACATTTGGTGCTAAAGAGGGGCGCCTTCCCCTAAAAGCTCACTTTTCCTCACATGTCTTCTCCTCCACAAGCTCATGCCTTGTAGTCCACTACCCTCTCTTATAGCTAAGCAAAGTCCCTTTAGAAGTAGGGCAATAATCTCAGTTTGGCTTCATGTCGGATGTCGCCGCAATTCATGCATGCACCCTCTCATTACTGTTACTATAAACTAGGTTATGGAGGTTGCACATGTGTTCTACATTAGGATTTCCAATCATCGAAGGCTAAATTCCTCCACTTCTGGTCTTTTATCAAGTGGCATCGTCTATACTAGTGTAAAATGCATCCCCTCCAACGAAAGAGGGAGGTGCTCGCATCTCCGTCTGCCAAAGGGTGCTCCCTCCTACATGAACACCCGGGCCATTCGACACTCAAAGCTAAACTCGATGCAAAACAAAAAGCCTAGCAATCATGGTCACTTACCATGCATCCCCCTGGAAGGGTCCTTGAGCAACTCAATGCTTCGGTTTATGTTTGGATTAGCCCCTCGGGCCGTCAAACAGCTCCTTTATCCATCTAAACCATGTCCATAAGCAATCTGCGTGTCTAAAGATGCTTAGGGCTACTAGCCAGTGCCCTTCTCAAGCATACTTTCATTCTTTAGCGATAGATAACTGTATACCTTTCTTCGACGCATTGAAGAAAGGTATAAAGAACTTCGAGTTGAATCAGAATTCTTAGACAGCTTTCGAGGAACTACTACGACACATGGAGACTCCACCAGTCCTATCCAAGCCGGTGGAGGAAGAAGACATGTTCATCTACTTGGCAGTGTCCCCCCATGCTCTAAATCCAACGATTCTATGAGAGGAAGCCAGAATTCAACAGCCCATTTACTATATCAGAAAACGCTTCACTGGAGCTGAACGGAACTATCCGAAGATGGAAAAATTAGCATACTGCTTAGTGATAGCATCAAGGAAGTTGCAACCGTACTCTCAAGCTCATCCAATTAAAGTGTTGATGGATCAACCTTTGAAACAAATACTTTATCGACCTAAGACTTCAGGTCAACTTCTGAAGTGGAATATTGAGTTGAGCCAGTATGACATGACTTATCATCCTTGGAGGGCAATTAATGGACAGGCATTGGTCGATTTCATCGTAGAATTCACCATTCGAGATGGACAAGAGCAGGAGACAATGGAAGTGGTATCACGATTGAAGTTGTTTGCTGATGGTGCATCAAATGAATTCTTCTCGGGAGCGGGAGTGGTGCTTGAGACTCCCGAAGGACGATCGATCTACTATTCCTTGGAGTTCCTTGCTGCTAACAACAAGGCGGAGTACGAGGCATTGATAGCAGGATTGAAAATTGTGAAGGAACTAGGAATAAAAGCCGTGCATATCTACAATGACTCTCAGCTGGTCGTTTGTCGGGTAAAGAGGGAATATCAATCTAAAGGGGAAAATCTCGCTCCCTACTTTTAAAAAGCATGGGAACTTCTCAACAACATTGAACCCTACATGATAACCTATATTCCTAGGGAGCAGAACATGAAGTCTAATTACTTAGCCAAGCTGATCAGTTCCAGAGATGCACAATTAATAGGATTGGTTCCAGTTGAAGAATTAATAGCTCCAAGTATAGATCAAATGGATGTAGATTGGGTTCTGGAGACCGCGAAAGAGAAAGAATCGTGGATGATTCCAACCAAGGATTATCTGCTCAAAGGAATACTCCTGAGAAACCGGAATAAACGAAAGAAGCTCCTTCGAAAGACACAGTGGTTCATGCTATACAGTGGAGTGCTGTCCAGGAGAGGCTTCTCCACTCCCCTACTAAGGTGTGTAACCAAAGATGAAGCCAAGAAGATTCCGATGGAAGTCCACGAAGCAGCTGCGGTGACCGCACTGGGGGCAGACATTGGCAAAGAAGGTTATATATTACAGATATTTCTGGCCCACAATCAACCGAGATAGCAGGCTACACCAAGCGCTATGATTGATGCCGGAGATTTTAAAAGACCCCAAGAACCACATCCTCAGAACTTATGCAAATGGTCAGCCCTTGGCCATTTGCAATATGGGTAATCGATCTAATCGCCGTATTACCAATAGCCAAAGGAGGAGCCAAATACGTTATCGTTGCAGTTGATTACTTTACCAAACGGGCTAAAGCGAAACCATTTTCCACAATTACTACTAAGAAAGCAATTAACTTCGTTGCTAAAAATATCATTTATATGTTTGAAGTACCGTATAAAATCATCATAAACAATGGGACTCCGTTCGAGAGTGTCAAATTCAAGGACTTCTACAAGCGTTACCAGATTGAGAAAAGCTTTTCCACAGTAGCGCATCCATATGCAAACGGGTAAGTGGAAGAGATGAACAAAATCATCAAATCCACTATCAAGAAGTGAATAACAAAAAGCTAAAGGAAATTGGGTTGATGAGCTTCTGCTTGCACTATGGGATTACAGGACAACACACAAACTTACGACCCGGCACTCACCATTCGCTTTGGCATAAGGGTCAGAAGCGATGATCCCAGTAGAACTAAAAGACCCCTCTCGTCGAAGACGACACTTCAATCAAAATGAAAATGAGTAGCTTCTGCTCGAGTCACTTGACTAGATCGATGAGAAGCGGGAGGAAGCAAAACTAAGGACCGTTGTTCACCAGAAGAGGGTAGCATGACACTTCAAAATCAACGTTCGCAACCGCACCTTCGAAGTGGGAGATCTCCTCCTAAAACGGATCTTCCAAGGTATGGGAGAGCTTGACCCAAACTAGGAAGGACCCTACGTGATCGGCTTGAAACTTGGATATGGAAATTTCAAGCTGACAACGGTGGACGGAATTCTGATTCCCCGAGCTGGAACAGTGACTCGTTGTGGCACTACTTTATTTTATACCAATCTATGTATTTGCTATTTTCCCAAATAAGCCACCCATGGACACTAGGGGCATTGTATATAGTAGGACTTTCCTTTTATGTTATCCTAATAATAATAAAAAATCTTCTTAAACCAATGGAACTGTGTTCTTGTAAGCAAACCGCCGACGGTAAAATCGACTCAAACCACCTGATCGACAGGGAAAATCGATCCTTACCTTCTGAGAACCAGAGTTGCTCCGGCAGCGCTAGAAAGGCCCAAATCTTCATGCGCACCCATAAGCCACACTTCGCTGCTTAAACCGATGGAACTGTGTTTAAGTACGCTCCATTCCTCCACTGCTTGAACCGATGGAACTGTGTTCAAGTACGCTCCACTCATTCGCTGCTTAAACCGATTGAACTGTGTTCAAGTATGCTACATCCCTTCGCTGCTTGAACAGATGGAACTATGTTCAAGTACGCTCCAGCCCTTTGCTTCTTGAACTGATGGAACTATGTTCAAGTACATTCCATTCCTCCGTTGCTTGAACCGAAGGAACCGTGTTTAAGTATGTATCATTTCTTCGCTTCTCGAGCTGATGAACCGCGCTCTTCCAACCAAACTCCAATGCGCCACCCGTAAGCCCTACGTCACTGCTTAAACCAAGGAAATCACGTGCAAGTATGCAATCCACATACATCCCGTTTAACTGGGAAAATACCCCACAATCTCCGGATCAGGAGTATAGATCCCCAAACCGTCAAATCGATGAGTCTATCCGAAATTTCACAAGTATTGAGGTCGACCAGGCAACCTAGGGAAATATGTGACGGCCCGGATTTTTCGACCTCCAAAAATCGACATCAATATGTTCGCTGTATTACATGCCGAGCAATCGAATGCCAGAAATACTTGATCGTAAGAGAAAGAAGAAAGAGGTAGAAGAAGAAAATAGAAATTAACAACACAGAATCTCACAATCGCAGCGGAATAATATATAATTGATAATAACATGCCTTTATACAAAAATAAACTATATTTGTTATTTACATATTACATCATCAGGGTACAACACATCAATAACACAATATCGAACAGTTATAATAACTTGTCCCCTAAAATGCTGAATATACAGCCTACAATACACAGCGGAATAAAAACCAAGTACGTGTGATACATCATCGTCATCCAGCTCGTCTCCTGAGCTCCATAGCATCTTATCATGTATCTGTAATACTCGGTCTGACCCGAGCATTATAATAAAATAACACCGGAGTCAGTCTGGAAAACCAGTGTAAGAAAACACACTCAATTTGAATTATTAAAGTTGTCAAATCCTTTGAAAAACAAAGGTATCTCGTAAGACCACGCCACACATAAACACGACGGGTTTTTACCTTACGATAACCAAAACATTTCATATCAAATCCTCTGATATTGTAATAGTGTCTAAGTACAAATATTTATTCAAATAGCTGAAATTGTTACATTGATTAAATTCCAACATACTAGGCTCTACAACCAAAACCGTAAAGCTACGTATTTGAGAATGGATTCCATACGAATGACTAGGCACTAGGGTACCACCTGTCACAGTACACGTCTAGAAACAGTGTACCAAGGACCACGCCGGGATCCCCTGCAACACAAGACCGAACTACCCCTAACCTGGATAGTCCGAATATGCTATCACCCCTTGCGTTCCCACCCTTTCTGAGCTCCTTCCATGTATCGTAGTAATAAAATGATATCCGAGGATATCTAGAAAGGTGATAAACATACCCTAATTGGGTGCTACCCACTTAGCCTTGCTGCATCTCCCCTGCTTTTCAGTCATTCCCGGTTGATGAGGCTAGAGGCTACGATTACCTTTTTAAAAGAACTTTAACTTAGAATGCTCATTGTCCTCCATTGACAATGTACTGATAGCATTCATCCTTCCGTTCTAGGTCCGAACGGAACTGAAGGCACTATTCCCACTACATCCATTTTGGAATCATCCTCAGGATTAGTAGCGATTAGCCCTTGCACTTCACTGCTCCATCTTCGACTCCATGTTCTTGTTTTCCCTTCGAAAATGTACATATTGGATCGAAGTGGTTTTTGGATAACTTATCTGATCCCGGTCTCTTCGAAACAACGTTCGATATTTTCCGGTAAACTCAACCCCGGTTCTTTAGGAAATAAACAGATGAAAATAAGATCGGAGATCACCTCCTAACCGTTAGTAGATGGATTTCCTTATCAACGTCCTAGAAGAACGAAACGAGTTTATACATACAGTATAGCACCTCGAACAGTAACTGTACCATAAATTCCCGTATTTCTCCTAGATATTCCCAAAGTTATGTTTTTGGGTCCAGATTTAATAGTCGGCTATTTAACTATCAAATAAACAATCATCCAATCAAAGGTTTGATTTCCACTGAAAACATTTAGCCTTATTTAAAATTTTAATAAATTTTAAATTACTTAATCAAAATAGTATATGCTTATCTCAACGGATAAGTATATTCATAAACCATTCATTCCAAAATATTTGAAACTCCTTTTTTTTAAAATAAATATGGAAAGTACCACTGTGGTATCAAACATGGATTCACAGCTCAATGGTTACGTCTCTATCCCAGAGAAATCCAAAACTTAACTACAGGCACTCTCTGCCTCCGATTACGCCATGAAAGCATACCATTACTTTTTGAAAACTTTATTTAATAATTATCTTAAAATAAGGCTTATAAAGTTTCTATATAAATTTTCCAAGTTTCATTTAGGAAAAATACTCTTTTATAAAAGTTTACTATATAATATATTATTTTCAAAGCAATATTTATATTTTAACAAATTATCTTCAAATAATAATAATACCTTAATACTAATTGACTCTTAAATAAAAATTAACTTTTAAATCCAATTACTACAAAATAACCCTAAAAATAATAATTAAAATATAATCTAATCATTTTAAATAATTAAATAACTTTGAGAACAATAATTAAATACTTTTAAATAAATTTTTAAGGAAAATAAAGTAATTAACTTTAGATCATTATCAAAATAATTATTAATTAGCTTTAAATATCATTTATAAATAATAATCATTCTTAAAACAATTCTTGTTCAAAAGTCACTTCTAAATCGGAAAAGAGGCTTATTAATTTCAATGGTACTTAATCAAATTACCATTTATTCCATAACAATCTAGAATAACAGATACTGATATTCACAACCATCTATTTTAACAATTAATTCAACATCATATTGCCCAATATAAATATTAGAATAATAAATAATAGATGTCCGTACAAATATAATAGCAGAACAAGGTTTTTATTTCTTCTAGTCAATGTCCAAAACGCACATATTCACTAATAATGGCAGAACGGTGATTTATTCTGCCAATAGGGGTCTAATTTATGAAATTAGCGAAACGGTGTTTTATTCCGCTAAACAGATGTCCAATTTACCACATTCAATTTAAAATCTAGAATCGAATTGATTTCAATTTATTGAGTTCGATTATTATACGTTTTTATTTATTATTATTATTATTTTATTATTTTATAAGTAAACGAGCATACATAAACGAGCAACATGGGGATATATATATATAGGAACGGGAGGAGGTAGGGAAGGAAGAAAGGGGCTGAGGTACACATATAGGGTGGCTGGAGTGTTTGTACAGGCTTTCACATTTTTTTTTTATTTTCTTTTCAATCTTGCTGATTTGATTTTATATAGATGATTTGATATTTTATGTTTGATTTGATTTTTAGTATACTTGTTGAGATTTATTGTATGCTCGATTTGATTTTTGTCATGATGAAGTTCTTATGTATATATACACACACACATATATATGGATATATACACTTATACATATCTACCTTTTTATCATATACATATTTTCATTCTTACATATTTACATATATATTTAGAAATATACATGTTTACATATAAATATATGCATTTATATATTTTTCATATACACTACATTTATAAACATTTATACATATACTTATATATTTTGTCATTATAAGTTTGAAGTTTGCATCATGAAGCATGTATATACATACATACATATATATATATATATATTATCATAAATTTGAAATGGTGAAGCAATATACATTCACACATATATCTATTTAATTATATTCAGAAATTAACATTTGAAAATTTAATATAGCTTCTAATCTATGTATTCAGATATCACAATATTATAAAAATTAAATTATTCGACTTATAAAATTAATATTCAATATTTAAAATTTGTTAATTATCCGAATAACAGATGGCTAAAAATCCGGGTCGTTACACTCCCCCGCCCCCTTAAAAGAATTTCGTCCCTGAAATTCTAGCACAAGAACACCCCATATTATTCATAAGTCCGCATGATGTACACAGATCATACATATACATAATCTGATTCGATCACTACTCGAATACATGACTCCACCTCCAAATCAGTATCATTCGCCCGATTTACTAGTGCGGACCCTGATCAGACTCCTTGATTAGGAACCTCTGCTCTCCTTACATAGCTATAGCTATGATAGAAAACTTTAGTTCCATATCAAGTACCCTCATCAAGTGCTTGCCGTCAAAAATCGAGTAATAGATCCTTATTCGGAATAATGTAAAACACCTCAAAGCCTTGTACTCGAATAATTGATCAACTATATGGAAAAGAAATGATCTATATCCATTTTACGTACTCATTTAATTGTTTATCCCTAACACCAATTCTATTCTCACTAAAGCCTTTTATATGACTCTATTTGATTCGACAAACTTATAAAACACTTTACCCCATTACCAGGGTATACCCAACCATTAAGTCTAAATCCTTATTTTGAATTCACTTAAGAATTTTAATTACTCGGTTTTTATTCAAAACACTTTTGAAATGATACCATATATTTTGGAAATTTAAGGGTCATTTACAGGGATCTTCATTTCCAAAACATTTGAAATGATATTATACATATTTTAATCCATAACAATATATATAGCTCGAGTAACCCCAAAAGTATACCAAGGAACTGGGTACTACCAAACAGTATTACTTACTTTCTTACCAGAAGAATAATACTCAAGAGAAACATTTACCATCCGAACGTATGTCTTACCCATTTTAGTTACTTTCGAGCCACTCGAGCTAGTTAACTAAAAATCACTTCTTTCTTTCAAACCATTTTGAAACAATATCATAAATATATTTCCAGCAAAATATTTCACGAAATATTCAATTCCAATTTGCTTTGAATTCGTTCGGGTTCAAACTCGTCCCAACCATACAACGACAAAGAGAATAATTTACTAAGTGCACAATACCGTTCGCCTCAGCAAACATCCGATCATCACTTAGAAGATTATTCTGATCATCACAAAACAAATCAGAACTCATTCCCCGAACCAAATCCAAAAGAATACACATTTCTTTTAAAATTCTCCTTTACAAAGAATTTATACTTTAAATATATTTTAGCAAATTATTATTACCATTTCCAACCTCATTATACTCTAAAACTGTCTCAAAATAAAATATTATTTCCTTTCTCCCAAAATCATTTGAAATAGTAATACCCCATTTACTTTACTAAATCAAACCATACTTTTGGAATCAAATCAAAATTTGTTTTTATCAAAACAATTATATAGCGGGATCCTTACGGTCGCAATCCTCTATTTAGAAATGATTTTATCCCAATAACATTTTCAATTACTATTATTAACCTTCAAACCTTGAAACCATTTTGGCCAAAATCACCAGGATTTAAATTCTAAAATTCCTTTTATTTATAAGGCACATTTTAATAAATCTAATTTATAATTTATCTCCTTTTTAAAGGAAATCATTCTCAAATATTTATTTCAAAAATATTCTAGCTTTCTTATATAAATTATTTACCAAGTATTTATTCCAGAAATATTTAAGTTTTTCTTTTAATAACTTCTTTTATTAAAACCCCAATTTTTAACAACCAACTTTTATAATCAACCATTTCCAAATATTATTTCAAAATATTCCCAATTTCCTTTTAATAACATTTATTTAAACTTAGTCAAATCAATCTTTATATTTCCACAGTACTCATTTTCAGAATACCCAATTCTCTTTTTAAATAAATGCCCTTAGAAATCAAATTTCAACCCAACATTATCGATGGATGCCTTATATTTAAATTTGTGAAATTTATTTCACAAGGTACTCATTTCAATATTCCCAAAATTTCTATCTATCCAATCCAGATTTTCAAAGGAGGTTTCAAGATATACCAATTGACAATAGTCAATGCTCAAAAATGGACGAGCCCGACCGATCAAATTCTAGAAGGTAATGATGGAATACTATCATTCCTAACAACCTAGCATAACCAAGAATAACTATGGAAAACTTTTCTTTTATAAATAAAATATATTTTCAAGTAAAATTATTTCATTTACCCATTTTAAAACAATACCGTGTCAATTGGTCTTGTTCGGGTGTTTAGGAAATCCCTATCGATAACGTTGGCCAAACGCATCGACCAGAATTCTTAAACCTCTCAACAGAACAAACAACACAATACAAATTTTTTTTTTATACCACTAACAAATACGTGCTCTTATATATAATACACTCAAACTCATTCTAGGGTGGTACTGACCCTATCTCTAATGAGTAATCCCCACCAGAGCCAAGGTTCTCGCTTAACCTTCAGCTCTGGTACCAAGTGTGACGGCCTGGATATTTCGACCTCCGAAAATTGACATCAATACATTCACTGTATTATATGCCGAGCAATCGAATGCCGGAAATGCGAAATCGTAAGAGAAAGAAGAAAGAGGTAGAAGAAGAAAATAGAAATTAACAACATAGAATCTCACAATCGCAGCGGAACAATATATAATAGACAATAACATGCCTTTATACAAAAATAAGCTATATCTATTATTTACATATTACATCATCAGAGTACAACACATCAATAACACAATACCGAACAGTTATAATAACTTGTCCTCTAAAATGCTGAATATACAGCCTACAATACACAACAGAATAAAAACCAAGTACGTGTGATACATCATCGTCATCCAGCTCGTCTCCTGAGCTCCATAGCATCTTATCATGTATCTATAATACTTGGTCTGACCCGAGCATTATAATAAAATAACACTCGAGTCAGTCTGGAAAACCAGTGTGAGAAAACACACTCAATTTGAATTATTAAAGTTGTCAAATCCTTTGAAAAACAAAGGTATCTCGTAAGACCATGCCACACATAAACACGACGGGTTTTTACCTTACGATAACCAAAACATTTCATATCAAATCCTCTGATATTGTAATAGTGTCTAAGTACAAATACTTATTCAAATAGCTGAAATTGTTACATTAATTAAATTCCAGCATACTAGGCTCTACAACCAAAACCGTATATGTACGTATTTGAGAATGGATTCCATACGAATGACTAGGCACTGGGGTACCACCTGTCACAGTACACGTCTAGAAACAGTGTACCAAGAACCACGCTGGGATCCCCTGCAACACAAGACCGGACTACCCCTAACCTGGATAGTCCGAATATGCTATCACCCTGGGTGTTCCCGCCCTTTCTGAGCTCCTTCCATGTATCGTAGTAATAAAATGATATCCGAGGGTATCTAGAAAGGTGATAAACATATCCTAATTGGGTGCTACCCACTTAGCCTTACTGCATCTCCCCTGCTTTTCAGTCATTCCCGATTGATGAGGGTAGAGGCTACGATTACCTTTATAAAGAACTTTAACTTAGAATGCTCATTGTCCTCCAATGACAATGTACTGATAGCATTCATCCATACAAGTCTGTTCTGGGTCCGAACGGAACCGAAGGCACTATTCCTACTGCATCCATTTTGGAATCATCCTCAAGATTAGTAGCGATTAGCCCTTGCACTTCACTGCTCCATCTTCGACTCCATGCTCTTGTTTTCCCTTTGAAAACGTACTTGTTGGATCGAACTGGTTTTCGGATAACTTATCTGATCATCCCGGTCTCTTTGAAACAACGTTCGATATTTTCGATAAACTCAACCCCGGTTCTTTAGGAAATAAACAGACGAAAATAAGATCAGAGGTCACTTCCTAACCGTTAGTGGGCGAATTTCGTTATCAATGTCCTAGAAGAACGAAACGAGTTTATACGTACAGTATAGCACCTCAAACGGTAACTGTACCATAAAATTCCCGTATTTCTCCTAGATATTCCCAAAGTTATATTTTTGGGTCCAGATTTGATAGTCGATTATTTAACTATCAAATAAACAATCATCCAATCAAATGTTTCATTCCCACTGAAAACATTAAGGCTTATTTAAAATTTCAATAAATTTTAAATTACTTAATCAAAACAGTATATGCTTATCTCACCAGATAAGTATATTCACAAACCATTCATTCCAAAATATTTGAAACTCTTTTTTTTTAAATAAATATGGAAAGCACCACTGCGGTATCAACCATGGATTCATAGCTCAATGGTTACATCTCTATCCCAGAGAAATCCAAAGCTTAACTGCAGGCACTCTTTGCCTCCGATTATGCCATGAAACCATACCATTACTTTCCGAAAACTTTATTTAATAATTATCTTAAAATAAGACTTATAAAGTTTCTATATAAATTTTCCAAGTTTCATTTAGGAAAAATACTCTTCTATAAAAGTTTACTATATAATATATTATTTTCAAAGCAATATTTATATTTGAACAAATTATCTTCAAACAATAATAATACCTTAATACTGATTGACTCTTAAATAAAAATTAACTTTTAAATCCAATTACTACAAAATAACCCTAAAAAATAATAATTAAAATATAATCTAATCATTTTAAATAATTAAATAACTTTGAGAACAATAATTAAATACATTTAAATAAATTTTCAAGGAAAATAAAGTAATTAACTTTAGATCATTATCAAAATAATTATTAATTAGCTTTAAATATCATTTATAAATAATAATCATTCTTAAAACAATTCTTGTTTAAAAGTCACTTCTAAATCGGTGAAGAGGCTTATTAATTTCAATGGTACTTAGTCAAATTACCATTCATTCCATAACAGATACTGATATTCACTACCATCTATTTTAACAATTAATTCAACATCATATTGCCTATTATAAATATTAGAATAATAAATAATAGATGTCCGTACAAATATAATAGGAGAACATGGTTTTTATTTCTGCTAGTCAATGTCCAAAACGCACATATTCAGTAATAATGGCAAAACGGTGATTTCTTCTGCCAATAGGAGTCCAATTTACGAAATTAGCGGAACGGTGTTTTATTCCGCTAAACAGATGTCCAATTTACCACATTCAATTTAAAATCTAGAATCGAATGGATTTCAATTTACTGAGTCGGATTATTATATATATATATATATTTCATTACTTGCCAATCTAGAATTAGATAAATGATTTATCCTCAATTAACCAAGATTAATCAATCCATTTAACCATAAATTTATTAACATATAATTTATAGTTAAGTCATTTCTCAGTCCTCCACTTAAACAATTTAAACATTTAATTTTTCATTGCAGAAATTCGACTTATTAGCTTAGATGAAGATACAAGACGAATTTAACTCGTCTTAAATTTTACAAACCCGGCCCATTTAGATTCCACTTTGTATTGCAGAAAACATTTAAAACTTCACCTTGTATTTAACAGAATACTCGGGCCATAATTTGGCGAACCCGGCCCATTCTCTTTGTATTTTTTCCCCTTCAGTTCTTATATACTCCCCTCTCTTCTTCCAGTTTCCTTCCTTCTCTACCGTTTGAAAGCACGAAACTGTGCACCACTGTATGCACATTCTCACCACCTACGACAGGCTACACTCGCCGCCGACCCTCCTCACAAGTCGGCTTCGACCACCGCCTCACATCCGCCACCTGAAAATCACTGCTAATCTCTCCGTTCGAAGTTCGAACACTTTACTCAAAAAAAACTCGAACCTGCCGTGACCATCCACCGCCCCACCACGATGCCCTAAGCTACCATCAACCACCAAAATCCACCCAGACCTTCGCCATTGTCTCCTTCCCAATCTTTCCCTGGTCCGCACGTCTCCACCTTCTTCCTCTTGCCGCCATTTCCTCAAACTAGAGACCAAACCCAAAACCCACTTTAAACCCTACTCGACCTCGTCTAGCCTTTTCTCTCAACTGAAAATTTGCCGCGCTATTTTTCTTAAGTGCGCCATCGACTGAGCATCCTCCACACCCAACGCCTTACCCCAAAATCCATTACATCGCCGGAATTCGCCCAAACACCCAATTCTGATCAACTCCCAATTCACCCTCCACCTGCCATTTAAAATCACCAAACTTCCTTTAAAAATCGTATTATCCAGCAACGAACACAACTATATAATTCAAGGATTGAATTACGAAAGTTAAATTTTGGCCCTAGTTGACCTACTAACTGTAAAATAGAATTTTCTTTTTCCACGCTTGATGAAATCAAATGAAACAAATTTTAAAATTTTCTATATTCAAAAACACCCAATTTTTGTTTTGGGATCAGGTTTTAAAACTAATTAGATGTTGGGTTATTGATTTTTAAAGTTAAAGGATTAACTGTTTTATATATATATAAAATTGAACAGAGCAGGTTTAAGGAAGAAGCATAGTGGTTCGAGTTGCCGATGGACTATCCATATCTATCACACATATACATATGCATATACACATAACATCATATATACAGTTGACCTATATCAACTTATTCATTCATATCTACAATTATAAATATATAAGAGTAATATCATGTTAACAAGGTAGAATGGTTTACTCACTGTTTTTTTTAATATAGGTGAACACTGCTTTGTTTAACCTTCCTTCATGCTTCCGAACTCTTGGCCTCTTAACAACAGATTTTTTTTATAAGTAAATGAGCATACGTAAATGAGCAACATGGCTATATATATATATATGGGAATGAGAGGAGGTAAGGAAGGAAGAAAGGGGCTGAAGTACACATATAGGGTGGCTGGAGTGTTTGTACAGGCTTTCACATTTTTTTTTATTTTTTTTTATTTTCTTTTCTTTTCTATATTGCTGATTTGATTTTATATAGGTGATGTAATATTTTATGTTTGATTTGATTTTTAGTATACTTGATGAGATTTATTGTATTCTCGATTTGATTTTTGTCATGATGAATTTCTTATGTATTTATATATACATATATATGGATATATACACTTATATATATCTACCTTTTTATCATATACATATTTTCATTCTTACATATTCACATATATATTTAGAAATATACATGTTTACATATAAATATACGCATTTATAGATTTTTCATATACAATACATTTATAAACATTTATACATATACTTATATATTTTGTCATCATAAGTTTGAAGTTTGCATCATGAAGCATGTACATACATATACATATACTTATATATATACTATCATAAATTTGAAATAGTGAAGCTATATACATTCTCACATATATCTATTTAATTATATTCAGAAATTAACATTTGAAAATTTAATATAGCTTCTAATCTATGTATTCAAATATTCACAATATTATAAAAATCAAATTATTCGACTTATAAAATTAATATTTCAATATTTAAAATTTGCTAACTATCCGAATAACAGATGGCTAAAAATCCAGGTCGTTACAAAATCCTTTTGTCTTCTAGTAATCGATGTTATTTCGGTAACACCGAGAGCTCATCCATATTTCCTAAGTACCGACATTGCTCCGGCAACATCGGGAAAATTTCCTATCACAAGATTAGTGGAAATTAGCATTGCTCCGACAATATAATGAAAGGTCAACAACCAGATCGACGGAAACATCGAAATAAAATCCAAGTACTTGGGCTGTTCGAAAGTTTCTAGAGACAGAAATTGATATGCGAACATGATCTCAACTTTGAACTTGGAGGAATTTTGCCAAGGAATGGAATGCTCAGAATCGAGCATCAAAATCATAGGTTCTCTAAGATAGGAGTCTACTACACAACCCAGACTGGGGGAAACCAAGCGAGCTTCCCATAACAATCGGTCTTTAATCAATTGCTTAATCCCTAAGTTCAGAGTAACCAACTCTGGGGAGTAGGGACATACATACACCAACGTGCAGTCTAGACAAGCTAAGCTAAGATACACCACACTTCTGTTATGCCGAACGAAGAATTTTGGCAACCATGACTGAACTAGGCAAAGTAGTGTACAAAAATCACTGCAAATTTCACTATTTACATGCACAGAGTTGCAACAAATGCATGCATCACACAATACAACAGTGTGTAAGATGGAAATTGTAGGACAACCAGTTATATTATGTACACACATAACAGTATATAAATAGGCACAATACGTAAAGTATATGAAAAGTACACGAGTAAGATTACAATGGAAACGCTAATCTTTTTATTACCAATATCATTCTTTCTACTATTCAAACAGCAGGGGCCGTACCTGCACAATATGCCTATTTGGACACAACAAAAGCAACTGACTCTATTGATGCAATAACAAAGTTAAAATACTAAGTACAGACTGTATACTTGTACAGACTCAAACAACACCAAAGACACATACCAAAAGGACTACAAGTACTCCACTCCACCAGCGCTCGAGTGCACCATCACTTCTTCTCGCCTTTTCTGCCTTTGCCAGGGCAGATTGGGATCTTCTTCCTACTATCCTTACCAGTCCCTCCTTCTGCAGATGGGCCAGATCCCTCAGATCCTCTGATAGCCATTCTTCCCTACTTTGACATCCGTAGCTTGATAGTGGTTGGAGTCTTGCGCTTCGCGCCTCTGCAAAGTTTGAGTAAGAAACATGGATGTATGTTAAGTCATCACTGACTTCTTGAAGTCGGTACCAACTTCCCATACTTGCTTCATTCTTCTTAAGATTTCTCTGGGGTGCTTCTCTAGCCATTCACAGATTTTCCAAATAATTTCCATTTCAATTTAACTCGTTAAATCTTTAAATCAAAGATTTAACTTATAGCTTTCAAAACAATCCCATTTCAAATGATTTAAACCAATCATTATTCTAAATCTGTTAAAAATAACAGATTCAAATCATAGCTTTTCAAAACAATTCATTCATAACTTGGAAAACCCTTTTTCCAATTCAATCTTGAAATTCCTTCAATTAAACTGGAATTTCGTTTCTTATCTGAAAGCTTTTATTCTTTGAAAACAACAGTTTCATTTCAGAAATCTGATTCATTCATACGAGTTAAAGTCTTTGGGTTAAATCCAAATTCTCAAAATTATACTTTTAAATGGTTTAAATCCAGATAAACACATTTATAACATTTTTAATCCCTAGTTTCAAATTATAGGATTCAATTCCAAACTTGAATTCAAATTTAAATCAAATTATTTAAATTTTCAAAACTCGATTAAGTTATTCAAAATAACTTTTATCTTTGAAATTCCATTTCAAAGCTTTTCATTTTAAATCCAAATTTCCAATTTCAAAATCAATTGAAATTAAAATTTCAATTTCAAAAACATTGAATTTACATCATCTGTGACTTAACCGATTTCCACGTGAAATCCATATTTGTGTGTGTAAAAGTGTAGTCCAGGGTTTACACACGCGTATATTTACAAATTCTCAAACACTATAAAATATAAAAATGCTGCCTCGCCATTTATATAGTGATTTCTAAAATCCATTGGCTACAAACATCACTAAAAGTATTTCAAAACATATAAAATATTTTTTATAATACGTTTTCCCAAAATAATAAATATAACTCTTATTCTCAAAACCTTGTTCAAATATAAATTTCAAACATTACTAATTTTTCCAAACTAATATTTTAAGTATTAAATACCATTCAAAATATTTTGACATTACCCAAATGTTTTTATCCCTTCCATAATATATTGTGTCCAAATGCCTCGTTCTAGTGTTTAGGAATCCCTATCGATAATGTTGGCCAGACACATTGACCAGAATTCTTAACCCGCTCGATGGACATATTAACACAATTTCCATTTCAAAAATATCTATAAGCATTACTTCCACAATATTATTTACTTTTCTTATTTCCTTAAAACTTTCATTAATCAGTTTTTGAATTTCAACTCAATACTATACATGTGTGTGTGTGTGAATTTCAAAAATTTCAGACTACAACACTTGTTTGGCTTCCAAAATCATTTAATAGTAATAAATTTAACTTGCATATATTAAAACCTTTACTTCTATCATACACCCAGTAACTTCAAAATAATATCAAATGGCTTTTAAACAATATAAATATATTAATCAATAAACCATTTCAATATATATTTTATAGCATCAAACAACAACTTTCAAATCTATTTATAATAAATATAAATAAATATTTAAATTCATTTCAACTTTGATAAATTCATACAAATATTAATATGGAATTCAATATAATCAATTTCCAATAACCAGAAAAACATATAAAACAACAATCAATGCATTTAGCAGAAATATATATTTGTTTTCCGCTGCCCACTCTGCTTAAAATCAATCAAAACACCATAACACAATGCCAAATAAAAACACAGCAATACAATATTAAACCGCCCAATATAAAACATTCATCGTAAATATAAATACTGCTAGTGGACTAATTCCTTTCATCCTTGCTAAACCAACCTTTAATATCATATACTCAAAAGAAACAAGTGAAAAGTAATTATATAATTTAAAATATCAAATACGTTCCCAGATGATTACCCTAGTAATCATCCTGTATATATATATATATATGTGTGTGTGTCTGTGTGTATCTACTATCCATTATTATTGGTAACTACCCAATACACCCAAGGGTCAGGGACTATAAGTCTCATCCAAGGTCTCGACTCGTGTCTTTTATATATGATGTATTATTCTAAACCTGTTCTGATACCAAATTGAAACACCCCACCTCTATACCCATACTATCGAAGAGTATTACAAAGTTACTCTGTCATAAGTAATACAAAGAACAAGGCTATATGAGGTACATACGTGAATATCCCTTGGACCAACACTGGTGCATAATAAAACATCAAATAAATATCTCACTTATATGTACCTAGTATCGATATAAAGCAACAAACATGTGTGCCTCTAGGACAGAATAATACATAATATACAATAAATCATAGAGAACACAGAGTCCGAATTGCAGTGATAACATATAATATACAATATAATAATACCATAAGGGTACAACTCATCTCAAACGTCAATTATCCAATGTATTATGATGAATAATCAATATATATCTCAATGTCTTATATATATATATATAGTGAATCAATGTCATACAAATATCATAAAACAATCCTAATATAAGATCCCTCTAAGACCAATAAAATACATGTTAGTCATGACGTCCATGTACCTGAAATGTTTCAGACTGACCTGAGTATTACATAAATAACACAGAGGTCAAACTATGTCTAATCAAGAATTCATAATAAGGTAACACATGGTAAATAATGAATAATAATATGATAACACTAGCAAAGATACTCAAATCATGAGATGACATGTCAATACATATGTATATAAATATAGAAATGTATACATGAAAAAATGTATAATATCATAAATAAATATCAAGGCATTACGTCTCCCAAATAACCCAAATCCATATAAAACAACTAGTTCTGGTATCAAAAGATGTCATCACCCATATAGAAATGCATCAAATTAGGAATCACATAATCAACACAAATGGGTGAATCATACATATCTAGAAATCATTATCTAAATCCAGAAATTTCAATATATGAGATATCGCCGAGTATAATCAGGTTAGCATGAAGCATTGCCTAAATATATCTTTCAGTCTCGATAAAACATCATCATCAATACATATATACGTACATATAAAAGATAGGCTACCTATCAAAATACTAAGGTTCCACTAACACTAGATATGAATCACAGGTATAATCTCATCTTCTTATATAGAAACTATCAAAATACATCGTGATGGGAAATGACTATACAACATACATGAAGTCCCAAGTAGAGCCACCAATATAACACTATGTGGGTTATCTAATCCATATCTATACTAAAGTGAGGTGTATCAATAGTATATGCTAAACTAGTACTCCAATAGTACCAGAAGGAAGACTGATAGCACTAAGTAAACTCATGAGACACTAAGTCTCTACGGTCTTAGTTACCTATATAGTCACCGTGATACGTATCCACTGGTGTGCTCGTCAACGCGAGGACTCATAAGTCATGACACTACACTTTCCTCTATAGGTAACAAACTACTGGTCTAGGTTACATAGGGGCATACGCACGCATAGGAGTAGCATAAGGTCGTATAATATAGTGTTACAAATCTAGGGCGCGACCTCTTATTTAGGCTGCTAGGGTAGATTCTAGCCATCTGGTCCCCTCCAACACACATAATAGGAGTACATCATAATAGTAGCATATATAACCAACACGTATAGACATGAAGTCTTGGTCGTCGTTAGGCACAGAGCCATACTCGCTGAATATAGGCATAGAGCCATATACCACCACGTGTATCACCTTACACTATTCACTATATTCCTGTCACATAATTGTCATCTACTTACAATGAATAACCAAATAATTATCACATTTAATCTCTAAAAACCTTCTTTTGAACCTCATATATATAATTTATAAAACCAAATTTTTTACTATATAATTTATTTAATTATTAGCTATTATTAAACCGTTTTTTCTTTAATTAAAGTTACAATATACTAAAACATTCTTTTATTTATATATCTTATTATTTATATTAGTTACTAATTAATATATAAAATAAATAAAATAAATAAACACTCGCACAAAAGCACACCCAATCCACGACCAATAAAAGGATGAACACAGAACACATATCTAAATGATTTAAACTCAAAAATATTCATCTTTATCAACACAACAAGGTTAAATAAGATATAATGTAACTGCAGTTTGGCAACAACAAAATGGTCGATCTAACATGACCAAAATCATGGAAAATACATAGCTCTCGAACGCGCACGAAGCTCACCATTATCACAATGAAACACGATTTAAATCTAACTATATATGCACATGGATATTGAGAAGCACATATTGAAATTTGGTGAATTCAGGTCATTTATTCAATTTGATTTTAATTTACAAAGTGATGAGAGTTCGATTGCTTTAGGAGGAAGATGAATTAGCATAGAAAAGCCTGTAGGAGTATATTTGTGAAGAGGAAAGAAAATTCTAGGAGTTGGGCTTGGGTACTTGAGTTTGGGCCAAACAAATATAAAAATAAGTAAATTTAAAAACATATTTCCATTTTACTTTCCTATATAAAACTAAATTTCTATTTACTTAAATAAAAAAACTATATTTAAAAATCATTTCTTTTCCAAACCAATGTTATATTTCATTTATATCACTTTTATAAAATATTATTTCCACATTCTAAACTTATTTTAATTTCAAACATCATATTTTCACTATTTATATCATTTTATTAATTCATTTCTAATCAAACAAATTTGCTAATTATATTTTAACAATTAAATTACTATTACTAACTTTAACTTAATTGCTATTTTAAAAAAAAAATTGAGTTGTTACAGTCGTCATATACTACTTTATATGTAGTTAGCTTATGATCAATATACTTTTCCATATTTTTAATTAAACCCGTAATGATTATTTTTTATTGGTCAAGGTTTGTTTTTAGGGAATTGTATGGTGCAATTATTTTAGGAAGGAGAATGTAACAATGTGCAAATTCTATCACACTAATTGTTAATTAGTTTTGAATAGCTTTTTAAATTTAATACGCAATAAAAGTTAATTTTGAGTAGGGATATTTTTTTGAGAATTTTGATGTTTCCATTGTGTTTAAAATTATCTAAAACATACACTTTGATGTATAGCAAGATATACTTTTATTGACATTCGAAAATGGGTTTTTGGGCCTGTACGACCACTTTGGTCCAACACGACTTTCTTTCGACCATAGCAACCCCCGCTCCATATTTTCTTCAATTCTGGTCTCCTCTTCCTCCTTATGTCTAATCTCTTTTCCTTATGTAGACTAGGTCTTTTAATTCCAAAATCAACACCAAATGGATTATAGTGCCAAACCCATACGTACAATATGCCAGACCGAACATCCCAAAGAGCTGAAGAGACATCGAAGATTCGTTCTTTAGGTTGACACACCGTTTGGCCAGAAATTAGTGAAAAAATCAGAACCGTTGATTTTTGGGCTCGTGGTTGGCTATTCCATAACTATCGGTGGGTACATTATCGTCGAGGACATCGAGGAAGGCCATCAATGGGTTTTGATAGGATAACAAAGCACCATGGTGATCAGAAATTGATGCCAAATAAGTCAGATTTAGGTTCGTTGATTACTGAATTCTAGCCTTCGTAAGGGCGATGAACTAGTGGTGAAGGAGCATGTAGAACCAAATGGCGGTGTGTGGAAGGGTACAGTAGTTGGAGGCGGGTGCAAGGAGGCACCGATGTTGTAGAATCATGACTCAATGAGGGTTTGAGTGGTAATATTTATTTTTTAATTAGCCTTATGTTTTTAATAATTAAAAATTAAACCCCACGACTTCTACCCTCCAAATCTTTTACATACGAACTCTGATTCACGTGCGTTTAGTTTCATTGGACTTTTATAGAGGATTTGGCACTTGGTTTGCTGAGTTTGAGATTGTTTGAAAAAGCATGACGGCACGATTAATTAATTTTAGTTAATTGAGTTTTAAAATATCAAACGCACATCCACAAATAAAAATTATATTTATCAAAATGTGTTGTGTTCTATTAATGACCGTTTGGTTATAATAATGTTATGAATGTGTTCGGACTTAAGTGGACTATTACTATTGGTTGTTGTATTATTAAATATTTGATTATAAATAATAGTGAATTTAAATGTGATAAAAAATTTAATCAAAATAAAATGGATGAAATTGTGTGATAATGTGAAAAACAAAAAAAAACAAATGAAAGATAAGGCCATTTATGGATTTTGGGTGATGTTTGTAAATAATAGTGATTTAATGAATTAAACAAAATTAATATGAGAAATTAATAAGGTTATTATTTATGAATTTTTGGGGAAATTCATAAATAATAATGACAAATCTATTTTTTTAAATTGAAATGAGAGTTTTTCATTATTTATAAAATAAAGTAAGATTTCATATAATATTATTTTTGTACAGATTATATTGTTTTGAGTAAATGACAAAATAGATGATTTTTCGATGTTTATAGAAGAAATTATTATTATTATTATTTGGATATTAGAATAAGGAGTATTTTCAAAATAACAATAATTATAGCAAAATTATATTTCTAAAAGTGTTTTGGGCAAATTATTACTATTTTTAGACAAATGACAATAAAAAGAGTTTTGAAGTATAATATAGAATATTATAATTTTTGAGATAAATAGTAATAAATTAGCTTTAGAAAAATATTAAAGAGGTTTTAATATATGTTATTATTTTGACATAAAATAATAATATTTTTTTTTGAAAAGTAATATGATATGAACTAATATTTTTGATTAAAAAACGATGTTTTAAGGTATTTGAAGAGATAAAAGTATAACAAAAGAATTTGGAAGTATGTTATCGTTTTTAAAGAATTTTTATTATTTAAGATGAAATAAACAAAGCTGCTTTTGTAATAAACTATAATAAGACAATTTTATGCTTAAGAGAATAATGGTCAAAATATAATATTTTGGATGTTTGTAAAATATGTGATTAATAATTGATTGTAATTATCACATTTGTTTGATATATGATAACGAAATCACATTTTGGTAAATGTGCGATATTCTACCATTATTACTACCTAACGATGGGTAGTTAATTGTGGCTTTGGTTGTTTGATGACTGATGTTTCTGTTACTAATGTTAAGTAGTTAGTACACATTTGGTGATCCAATGTTTTTATTGCTAATGTTGACTGGTTAGTACACACTTAATGATACCGATGTTGTGTTGCTATTGTAAAGTGATTAGTGCACAATTGTTTGGTTTATATTTGCAGTGATGGTGTATTACTAATAGTTGATAATTAGTATATGTGTGAGTATATAAGTTGTGATTAGTTTATTCGGTGTTTGGTGTTGACATTGAGTATTGTCAAATGTAGGTTATGTTTAATAACCGAGTGTGCTATTATTGTTGTTACGCCATATTTATGATGATTGTTTGTGATGGCTTAGTAGGAGTAGAGTTTCTCGCTTGCAGTGGTTGCATTGATTGCATTAGTTGCACATATGCTATGGTAGTTATGTGCTAACAAGTATTTGGATGCAGGAAAAAGAACTACATGGCTTTATCTCCAAAAAGGTATGCTTGCAGTCTTTTCTAATGCAATAACTCTTGAGCCAATGACCAAGTGTATGGAGTTAAGCTCGGTCCGAACATGATTGATCAACTTTTACCTTTATTTTTTATATATATGTGTGTGTATCTATAAAGTCGAAGGAAGGAGCAGAGTAGGGAGTAAAGGCCTGGATATTAGTTGTATCGGGATGACGTTAACCTGATATAGTTCTTTTGCATCTTGGGTAGATTTACTATTTATTTAATGATGATAATGTATTGGAAAAAGCATATGTGATTTAATTTGTTAGATCTTATAAGATGTTTATACTGTGAGGTATGCCTATTTTTATTCCGCAATGAGGTTTTTTCTCTTTTTGCTCGTATTGATTATAGATTTTAAACAGGAAACCCATTGCCCATTGTTTTTTATGTCCGAGATTAGCATGCAAATGCATTTTGATGGTGTTTGTTACTAGTTTTATATGCCAAAAATAGTGGGTCGTCGCATAAAGATCCACCCCATCTAGGTGCTTAGATAGGACATGCGGTTTTTTTAAATGTTCTAGTTTATGCACAAAAGCTACATACCACTCATCCATTCATTCAAACTTACTATGTTCTTTTTTTAAAGCATTGAAGAATTAGATGCACCTATTAGTTTATTTGGATATGAACAATCTCTATGTTGCAACCTAACATTAAGACGCTACATTTTCTCCTCGTTTGAGGTGGTTATATATTCTCCAAGACCTTGATTTATTCTTGATCCGCCTCTATCGCTCTTGAGTTTAAAGTAAATCATAAGACTATCGCCGACGATACTCTAAAGGTAAATTTTAATAATTTAACCTCATCCCATATTTCTAAGTACATCAAACATCTTAGATAATGTGAAATGTGATATGTGGATCTCTATGACTTTAAAAACATGTCGCTTAGGTACGCCTCCATTATTTAGACAATCTGATTAGCAAATATTTTATTAACCATATGAAGGACGTAACTCTAACATTCTTCTAGCCAAACTGCATGACCTTCTAGCAGTGTAGTCCAAATTCAGTAATGAACCTCGTGTGATATTGATTTGTAACATGCATCAAAATTTGATTGTAACCAAATTATGCTCAATGAAAGACATCAATTCATGGACCACCATTTTTTTTACTAATTGATCAATGCATCGAAGTGGGAAGCTATCATTTTGGGTTTGCATCATTCAAGTTTGAATACTCAATGCAAGTACGCTAAATCCCATTTGGTTTTCGAACTAGAACTGGATTGGCTATCCCTTTTGGATATTTTGCTTCTTTGATAAAATCATTGGCAATAACTTATCCACCTCTTCTTTCAATGTTGTGGAACTTTCAATGCCTAAGCTTTTCCATTTTAGTCTCATAGTTATCGCTTTTGGATTAATGTCCAAGGCATGATAGGTGACGCTGTAGAAATTCCATACATATTTGAGTGGGACTAAGAAAAATCATTGTGATTGTCCCTTAAGAACCTTAATGGTTCGCACTTCATATCATACCCAAAGTTGGGTTCTTATCTTAATAGTTCGTAAGGTATCATGTAACATCCCTCATTCCGTGGCCTAAAACTAATTGTTACGAATGATGCAGCCATCCATAGGTATTAATTCTCGGTGAAAAAATATGGCTATGTTAATCATATCAATAAACAAAAGCACATGAATATGAAAAAACTTAGACACGGTTTAATAACAAATTTTCACATCTCATTTCCCAATTGATATTTCATATTCATTACATAATCCCATTCGTAATCCCACGTTCAGAGGAAATATAACTATACAAAATACTCTAAGAGCGACATATGAAGGTGCTCCTTGTTCGATCAGAGTCAAATACTTGGAAATTATACAACTTTGTCATTACATCCAAATAGACAAAACCAAAAACTACACAGTGAAAATAGATAAATCTCCTAATAATTAGATTGCCTTCTGCACATCTCCGAAAGTTTATTCGTCTAACTGGAACCTGAAATCCCTTACTCCTAACCTACTTAAATGAGTACCCAAGAGTTTAAGGGGAATGACAAAAACTTCGGGCCAGACAACAATCTGGTGTGAATAATAACCTAACATCTCGAACCAAAGTAGATATCTAGTAAGATCACGCCGTTGAGCGGAATAGGTTTCCCCTCACTAGTACCTTAACCAAAACATAACAACCATATACTGTACTCCTGCAACCACAATGGTTAGAACATAGAAAATAACATTTATAATCATGCAACAAATATTGGATTACCCATCCTAATTCATTAGATTATTCGTCTTAATTTCAAATGACTACCCATCACAATTTAATCTAACTACCCATCTTATTTTAATCTGACAACCCATCTTATAATTATGTGGACTACCCATCTCACATATAAGCATATTCAGAATTATGTGGACTATCCATCTCATATGTAATTATTACTTGGATTATCCATCCCCTACCACATTGACTACCCATCACATATGGTTTAATGATTTAAAATTTTGTGTACTATCCATCACACATATTCCATTTAACTTAAAATGATGTGGACTATCCATCACACATCCCATAGTTTTCCTAGGATACTATGAACCCTTTATTATCCTCATAGAGACTATCCATCTCCAGCATGATATGGACTATCCATCTCACATCCCATTGTTTTTCTAGGAAGACTATGAACCCATCATTTACAATTTAATTTATATTACCCACATGTTTAACCTATTTCTATTGGTGCCCCCAATTAGGTTATCTCCCCATAAAGTTATAACATTTCAAAGTGACATACATTGGTATCCCCAAATGACCAATGTCGAATTCATTAAGGAAAATGCAATGGTATCCCCAATGATAAAGTCTCATTTATAAAACATTTAGTTTGTTAAAACTAATCCACTTTGGTGTCCCAAACGATAGTGTCAAAGTTTACAAACTTTAAAACGACATTGGTATCCCCAATGACGACGTCGAAGTAGAAATTTAGGCACTTCGCCCTTTAATAATTTAATATAGATTAATGTTGATGGCATTAACAATGTCAAAGTCATAAAACATAAGGCTCACCACCTTTAAAAAAGTTAATATAAAGCAATGACGAAGATGATGTTGTTGACCTTCATAAACTATAGGCTATCCACCTATTAAACAAAAATTTTAACTTTTATATGTTATATGGCTATCTGCCGAAAATATAGGGTGTTCGACCCTCTTAAAACTTAGGCCTCATCGCCCCTTTAAAACATTTTTAATTTATATAAAAGCAAGCCTCTTCGGCATTAAAAAGATAAGGTGCAATGTCGTGACCAAGAGGCATTGACACTCAAGCATAAGATCACCGACATTGATGCACATCGACCCCAAGACTCTCGTCGATGTTATAAAACTTTTACACTTAAACCACTTCGGCTACTATACTGCTTTTTATATAAAGTCGAAGACATAATAAGAGGCGTCATTGCCTTGATTTGGAAAAAAAACGAAGAGATGAGATGCGAAACATTTAAAACAGTAATGAAGACATGGACGTCGTCAACGTCGATACTAAAGCTTTTAAAACATTTTGATGAATCGTGAAGACACCATTGCCACCGATACTCTATTGTCAACGAGGTTGAATTCGGCCGACTTGGAAACATTACATAGCTACCGAAGTAACTATCTTATGTTTCCTTTCACTATGACATCGATGCTGATGCATGCGGCCTTGTCTTTGGCTCGAAGACAATAGGGCGGCATGAAATTGTCGTAATTCTTATAAAAATTATTCTATTACTTCTTAAAGTAAAAACTTTTCACCAAATCACAATTGTCCAATTTCTATTGGATAAAACAATCTTTTACAAATCCTTTTCAGAAATCTCAGCCTCATTCATTATTAAGTTCCAAAACATACTTCAAAATAATTAATTAATCTCCATAATTAATTAACCTTTAAAATGCTTATCTAGCATAATAAATTCACCACAAATCAAAATCACTTGGGAAAAGTACCAAAATTCACATAAATTAGAGAATATCCTTCTCTTTATCATATAAAAATTTTGGAGCCAAAAACCATATTTAATTATTTTAAATAATTAAAACCCAAAATTAAGCTATTTCCTCCTTAGGAAATTCATAAAATAATCTATATAACTTGGAAAACTATGAAATTAAAAAACCATCTCCAAAATAATGTTTTATACAACATATCGGAAATCAAAGCATTTGGAGATTAAAATGTTAGATTTTACACTCAAAACCCATTTAAACGATTTCATAAAATTTCTAATAACAATTATTATATCTAAACAATGATTAAACAACTATATCTTGGCAAAACAAACATCAATCGTTCGGGTATTATACATAATCGAACTCAAAAGCAAAAAAGAGATGGTTTCATTATTATTCACCTTAGATTAATTGTTGAAGTTGAGATTTGATATAGCTTTAAACTTCCTAAGCTTTTTCTCCTTTGAATCCCCTTGATTTCATGATTCCCTCCTTAGGTTATGGCCAACCTCTTTTCTTCTTTCTTTTGATTGTTTTGTTTGAGTAAAAATGAGAATGATATGAGGGGGAGAGGGTTTAAGGAATAAAAGGTGGATCTACCTATTTTACCCTTCTCATATATCCTCTTATGTGTTATAAGTTTAAAACAATCTTATTACTTAGTTCATTAAGGCACGACCTTAACATTTTAAAATTTCATTTTCCTTATCCCTTTACATTATTATATTTAATATATCCAATTAAATGTCCTGAATAATGTTTAACTAAAAATATTACAGGCTCCCATCCTTAAAGAATTTCTTCCTTGGAATTCAGTAAGGACTACAAAACAAGCATATCAAACATGTAAGTATATCCTACCAACTATCTAGTCTATGTACAACAAATATAGAACTTACCATCATAATAGCTCAAGGTAAGTGTCCCTGATTCTTTCCTCTGTCTCCTAAGTACAGTCTTTCTCGTTGTCACTCCCCTAGACTTTCACTAACTTGACTGTCTTGTTCCTTAACTTCTTTTCATCTCCCACTACAACTCGAACTGGTTGTCTCACAAAAGTCAGATCCGCTTTACTACTAAATCTTCCAATGTCGTCGGAGCAATAGAAGTCTCTAGATCATGCACATACTTCCTAAGATGAGAAATATGGAACACATTATGGACACCTATCAAACTACTCGGTAATTCTACTCGGTACGCGAGTTTTCTGACCCTTTCTATAATAGGGAATGGTCCAACGTATCTTGGTGCCAGTTTCCCTGACTTCCCAAAATGTACTAACCCTTCATCAGCGATACATTAACAAAAACTCTTCCTCCAACTAAGAACTCTAAATCTTTATGCCTTTTATCTATGTAACTTTTCTGCCTACACCGAGCTTCTCTCATCCTACCTCAGATTAATTCAATCTTCTCTATGGCTTGGCTTACCATATCTGGACCAAGGACTAATCTATCTTCCATCTCCAACCAATATGCTGGTGATTTGCATAGCCTTCCATACAAAGCTTCGAAAGGCACCATTCCTATACTAGTCTGATAACAATTATTATAGGAAGCAAGTCGTCTTCCTACGACCCACCAAAATCTAGTACACAAACTTTCAAAAAAATCTTTAAGTACCTTATTGACTCTCTCTGTCCTCCCATCTGTCTGTGGTTGATAAGTGGTACTCATCTTAGGCTTGGTACCTAACACTTCCTGTACACTTTTCCATAACTCACTAGTAAACAATGCATCCCTGTCATTGACTATACTACTAGGAATCCCATGCAGTCTAACTATATTCTTCATAAAAAACTTAGCTAATAAAGGTGCCATCCTGGTTGACTTAACAGGAATGAAATAGGCACTCTTGGTCAATCTATCTACCATAACCCATATACTTTCATTTCCCCTGTTCGATCTTGGAAACCTGTCAATAAAATTCATGTATATCGAATCCCATTTCCAAATCGGTATGTCCAAAGGCTGAAGCAATCCATTTGGCTTCTGATGTTCACTTTTTACTTGCTGGAAATTTGCATATTGCTTCACCCATAAGCCTAATCTCTCTTCATACATTCCCAGAAGAAACTTCTTTTCATATTCTGATACATCTTGGTTCCCCCAGGATGAATCGTAAACTTCGATCGATGACACTCCCTAAGAACTTCCCTCCTTAGGGTTCCCACATCCGAAACATATAACCGTCCCTTCTTTCTTAACCATCCCTCTGGTTAAGATTAAAATATTTTAGATCATCGATCTCATTTCCATTTTCCAGCCTTCTGATTCGTTCAGCTAATACTCGATGATCCCTTTGTTTAGAAGCAATCCTTTCAATCAATACTGGTCAGACTTCGAAACAAAACAACATGACAATACTTTGACTAGAACTAGCAGTTGATCTTAATTGCACAATACAAGTTGTCAAAGCCTCCGGATCCTTCCATTATACCAACGTAGCTAACAACACATCTGATGTTTCCTGCTAAGTGCATCTGCAACTTTATTTCCATTCCCCGGTGTATACTCAATACCAAAATCATAAGATGCTAAAAACTCCAACTACCTCTGCTATCTCATATTCAACTCTTTCTAAGAGAATAAATAACTCAAAGACTTATGATCTGTATACAACTTGAATCGTTCACCTAAGAGTTAGTGTTTCCACACTTTTAAAGCGAAATCACCATTGCCAAATCCAAATCACGAGTTGGATATCTAACTTCATGTGGCTTGAGCTGCCGAGAAGAATAGGCAACTACTTTATCTCTCTGCATCAACACAGCTCCTAATCCCATTCCACATGCATCTGTATACACCACTAAATCCTGATTTCCATTTGGAACTACTAACACGGGCGCGTTGGTTAACAAATGCTTCAACTCAAGGAATGCTTCCTCATATTTATTAGACCAAATAAACTTCACGTCCTTTCTGGCTAGCTTAGTCAAAGGCGCTGTTATCCATGAGAAATCCTTGATAAATCTCCAATAATAGTTAGCTGATCCAAGAAAACTTCTTATCTCGGTCGCCATCTCAGGTCTTTTCAACTTTTAACAGCTTCAATCTTAGCTGGATCGATTGACAACCCATTTTCTGAAACTACATGACCAATAAACTTCACTTCCTTCTTCCAGAAATGATACTTCGAAAACTTCGCTTTCAGCTGATGCTGCCTCCGCATCTCTAAAACTATTCTAAGATGAACCTAATGATCTCTTTCATCCTTAGAATATATCAAAATATCGTCAATGAATACTAACACGAACCTATCCAAGTGCTCTTAGAAAATCCGGTTCATCAAATCCATAAATAAAGCTGGCGCATTAATTAATCCGAATGACATCGCCAACCACTCATACGAATCATATCTTGTTCAAAATGCCATCAACGGAATACTGTCCTCCACCACTCTCAATTGATGGAACCCTGTCGCCAAATCCAACTGGGAAAATACTTTAGCTCCATGCAACTGATCAAATAAATCATCAAATCTCGGCAAAGGATATCGATTCTTTATCTCCTTTTCATTCAACTTACGATAATCGATGCACAATCTTAACGACCCGTTTGGTTTTTTCACGAACATCCCGGCCACTCCCCAAAGCGAACTGCTTGGTCTAATAAAACTCTTTCCTTTTAAGTCCACTAGCCACACCTTCAACTCCTTTATTTAAGTAGATGTCATCCTACTAGGCGGTATACTTACCGGTTCAGCTCCTCATACAAGATCTATTCGAAACTCAATAGCTCATTTCGGCGGTAGGCCTGTAACCGCCTCAAAAACATCTACAAATTCTCTTACAATTAAAACCCAAATCAATTCGTCTTCCACTTCTATAGCACCTAATAAAGCATAAATTCTTAGACTCGAATTCTCAACTGAGTATACTATTCGGTCACTACTATTAGGATGTCTCAATGATATTTTCCTATCCTGGCAAAATACCTCAACATCGTATCTGCTCAACCAATCCATACCCAAAATAATCCCAAAACTCGTGATATCAAATACATACAAACTGCAGGCAAAAGTATAACCTAGCAACTCAAACTCTAGATGGTCACATATCATCCCTAGAGTTGCGTACCCTCCTATTGGATTAGCTATCCTTAAGGAAGTAACAAGGTATGATGATTCTAAACATAACTTATCTACCAAATACTAAGATATAAATGAATGCGATGCACCAGTATCAAACAGTACCCTAACTGGTATGCTATGAACCAAAACCATACCTTCCATCATAGACTTTCCCTTCTCAGCTGCTGTTGGTCTTGATGTAGATGGCTCCAAAGCAAACACCTTTCCTTTGTTAGCCTTGGCCGCTTCTGGACATGTTCTTATAATTCCCTGCCTAGCCGCAATTAAAGCACTTCTCATTTTGCTTCCCCACAACCACCTTGTCATCTCCAGGTCAATACTCGTCAGCACAATGCTCCTCCTCATCACACATGCAACAAACTATATCAGCTTTCCCCTTTTTGGTAGCCCCACCTTTCTGAGCTCCCTTCTTCTTAAAGAATTTCCTCTTCCTATTCTGAGATTCTGGTTCTCCATCGACTTCTCTTTCCCAAAGGTCAAAAGCATTTCTTCATTCCCAATAGCCATCTCCACCACTTCATTCGATGGATCTTTGAGATGTGGCAGGGTTACCTTAGCAATCTTCGGCCTCAACCCTTGCATAAACTCCTCGTTCCTCTTGATAACAGTGTCAATAGTGGTATATCCATACCTGGATAGCTCACCAAATTTAGCAAAGTACTCCAACACTGACAATTCTCCCTGCTCTAGCTCCATAAACTTCTTGAGAAAGGCTGACTTGGCTACTTTAGACAAAAACTATTCCTCGAATCTCCTTTGAAAATCTACCTAAGTCAATTCCTCTTCCTGTACCCCTATGGTTACCCCCATTCCACCGGAACAAAGCAGCTCCTTGCAACTGTCTTAAAGCCAATCTCCTTTTCTGCTCATCATTTAAACACGAATCAACAAAAATCCTTTCACAGTATAACAGCCAGTTCTCCACTTCTATTGCATCCTCGGTCCCCATAACAGGCTTTCCACCCACATTGGTTTAATCTTGACTCGGCTTAGCATAGTTATTACCAACTAGCGCTACTGGATTAACTCCTTTCGCATTAGCAATATTTCCTCCAGCTACTCCTGCAGCTGCTCCAACTTGCATCAAGTTGACGAAGAACCGATACATATTTCCCATATCTACTGGTGGGGTTCCGGCACCTACATTGGCATTTGCATTTTGATTAGCATTTGTTTGTCGACCCTGGTTCCTCCTGGTGTTGGGCCAAGCATTTCCATTGGTTATGGTGCTTCCTCCACCTAGATTCACTCTTCTTTTTCCTGCCTCTATATCTTTCTTTCTCGTAAATTTACATATGAGCTTTAGTAAGATATAGAAGAACGGTCTAAGAGAGGGGTGATAATACATACTTATATATAGAAAATACGAGTACGTTACTATAGCGTTATCCCATACACCAATCTTATTCTTTGATTCATTAAGATTATGTTTTTAAAAACTCTTTAGGTTTAAAATTCTTTTAATCATAAACCTATGCTCCGATACCAACTTGTAACATCCCACATTCTAAGGCCCAAAACTAACTACTGCGGATGTTGCAGTCATCCATAGTTATTAATTCTGGGTGACAAAATGTGGCTATGTTAATCATATCAATAATCATAAGCACATGAGTATGAAAAATTTTCAAACATGATTTAATAACAAATTTTCACATCTCATTTCACAATTGATATCTCGTATTCATTACATAATCCCATTTATAATCCTACGTTTAGAGAAAATACAACTATATAAAATACTCCAAGAGTGGCATATGAAGATGGCCCCTTGGTTGATCAGAGTCAAGTACTTGGCAATTATACAACTTTGCCATTACATCCAAATAGACAAAACCAAACTACACGGTGGAAATAGATAAAGCTCCTAATAGTTAGATTGCCACCTGCACGTCTCCAGAAGCTTAGTCGTCTAACTGGAACCTGAAATCCCTTACTTTCGACCTACTCAAATGAGTACCTGAGAGTTTAAGGGGAAAAACAAAAACTTCGGATCAGACAGTAATCCAGTGTAAATAATAACCTACAATCTCAAACCAAAATAGATATCTAGTGAGACCACGCCGCTAAGCGGAATGGGTTTCCCCTCACTAGTACCTTAACCAAAACATAACCATATATTGTGCTCCTGCAACCACAATGGTTAGAACATAGAAAATAGCATTTTTAATCATGCAACATATATTAGATTACCCATCCTAATTCGTTAGATTATCTATCTTAATTTCAAATGACTACCCGTCATAATTTAAACCAACTATCCATCTTATTTTAGTCTGACTACCCATCTTATAATTATATGGACTACCCATCTCACATATAAGCATATTCAGAATTATGTAAACTATCCATCTCACACGTAATTATTACTTGGATTACCTATCCCCTACCATATTGACTACCCATCACATATGGTTTAATGATTTAAAATTTTGTGGACTATCCATCACACATATTCCATTTAACTTAAAATGATATGGACTATCCATCACACATCCTATAGTTTTTCTAGGATGACTATGAGCCTTTAATTATCCTCATAAAGACTATCCGTCTCCAGCTTGATATGGACTATCCATCTCACAACCCATATTTTTCCTACGATGAATATGAACCCATCATTTACAATTTAATTCATGTTACCCACATGTTTAACCTAAATCTATTTTTGTCCCCAATTAGGTTATCTCCCGTAAGGTTATAACATTTCAAAGTAACATACATTGGTATCCCCAAATGATCAATGTCGAATTCATTTAAGAAAATGCATTGGTAACCCCAATGATAAAGTCTCATTTATAAAAAAATTAGTTTGTCGAAACTAATCTACTTTGGTGTCCCCAATGATAGTGTCAAAGTTTATAAATTTTAAAACAGCATTGGTATCCCCAATGATGACGTTGAAGTAGAAAACTTAGGCTTTCCGCCCTCTAGTAATTTATTGCAGATCAATGTCGATGACATTAACAATGTCAAAGTCATAGAACATAAGGTAATTGCCTTTAAAAAAGTTAATATAAAGCAATGTCGAAGATGTTATTGTTGACCGTCATAAACTATAGGCTATTCATCTATTAAACTAAAAATTTAACTTTTATATGTTATTTGGCTATATGCCGAAATTATAGGCCCTTCGACCCTCTTAAAACATTAGCCTCTTCGCCCCTTTAGAACATTTTTAATTTATATAAAAGCAAGCCTTTTCGGCATTAAAAGGATAAGGCGCGACGTCATGACCAAGAGGCATTGATACTCAAGCATAAGGTCACCGACCTTGATGCACATCGACCCCAGGACCCTCGACAACGTTATAAAACTTTTACACTTAAACTACTTCGGATACCATGTCACTTTTTATCTAGAGTCGAAGACATAATAAGCGGCATCATTGCCTTGATTTGGAAAACAAATGATGAGATGAGATGCAACATCATTTAAAATAGTGATGAAGACATGCGACGTCGTCGACGTCGACATGAAAGCTTTTAAAATGTTTTGATGAATCACGAAGACACCATTCCCACTGTCTCTGTTGTCGACGAGGTCGACTTCGGCCTACTTGGAAACATCACATAGCTACCGAAGTAACTATCTTATATTTCCTTTCACTACGACATCGACGCCCATGAATGCGGCCTTGTTTTAAGCTCGAAGACAATATGGCGACATGGCATTATCGTAATTCTTATAAAAACTGTTTTATTACTTCTTAATGCAAAAACTTTTCACCAAATCACAATTCCTGTCCAATTTCTATTGGATTAAACAATCTTTTACAAATCTCTGTCGTGCTCACTATTCAAGTGCCAAAACATACTTTAAAATAATTAATTAATATCCGTAATTAATTAACCTTTAAAATGCTTATCTAGCATAATAAATTCACCATAAATCAAATTCACTTGGGAAAAATCCAAAAAATTCATAGAAATTAGAGAATATCATTCTCTTTACCATATAAAAAATTTTGGAGCCAAAAACCATATTTATTTTTTTTAAATAATTAAAACCCAAAATTAAGCTATTTGCTCCTTAGGAAATTCATAAAATAACCTATATAGCTTGGAAAATTATGAAATTAAAAACCCATCTCCAAAATAATGTTTTATACAACATATCAGAAAACCAAAGCATTTGGAGATTAAATTCTTAGGTTTTACCCTCAAAATCCATTTAAATGATTTCATAAAAATTCAAGTAACCATTATTCTATCCAAACAATGTTTAAACAACTATATCTTGGCAAAACAAACATCAATCATTTGGGTATTATCCATAACTGAATTCAAAAGCAAAATTAAGATGGTTTCATTATCATTCACCTTAGATTAATTGTTAAAGTTGAGATTTGATATGGCTTTAATATTCCTAAGCTTCTTCTCTTCTGAATCCCTTTGATTTCGTGATTCCCTCCCTAGGTTATGGTCGGTCTCTTTTCTTTTTTCTTTTGATTATTTTGTTTGAGTAAAAATGAGAATGGTATGAGGGGAGATGGTTCAAGGAATAAAAAGTGGATTTACCCATCTTACCTTTCTCGTATATCCTCTTATGTGTTTTAAGTATAAAACAATCTTATTACTTAGTTCATTAAGGCACAACCTTAATATTTTCAAATTTTATTCTCTTTGTCCCTTTACACTATTCTATTTAATATATCCAATTATATGTCTTGAATAATGTTCAACTAAAAATACCGGTGTTACAGATTGTTTTCGTCAATCAAAATTGTTTCATGAATCTCAGTTATCCTTTCCCGTTCTGGGGCACTTCATTATATACGGTACAAGTGGACCCAAGTAGGATCTTAGACTATAATTGATATGCATCATGTGGCTTATTGTAGAAGGGAAGGGCCTTTCCACAGTCTCCCCATCTCTTATCGACACGCTTCTACTAACTTTGCAACATAACACTTCCTTCCAAAAGAATTAATCTCCTTTCACAACTCCGACCCCTGCAATGGTGGGAAATTTAATTGTTAAGCATCATGAAACTGCTCTAAGTCAAATGGAGTTGGGCATCCTGAGAATCTTTTATATGTCATGGTCTACAAGGATGACAGTTGGATTCGTGCAGCTATCCATGGGGTATCCCCTTGATCACGGTTAAGTTAATGCATCAAATGGGCATTTTCATTTTCTTGTAAATCCTTGCAATAAGGCTTTGCATGGATGCAAATCTTTGGATGATAGTTTCACCGTGTCAAAGCAATTTCTAACTACAATTTTATTAAACGTCCACTGTCCATAACTAGTTTACTCACTTTGTGTGATCCTACGATTGTAATTATTACAATGGAATTTGAATGAGGATAATCAACACCCTCGTCCATCTCATTCTCTAAATACAATGTTTTATCCCTTATGGCAGGGCTACTTGCCTCTCATGCATCATCCATGGGATGCTCTGCTTTAGCAAAGGGAACATGCTCCAACTAGCATCTGTTGCATGCAGGAGTATTGTTGTTGTATCTACCTCCAGTTTATGATAAACAAATAACCAGAGAGCGGTTCTACTTACCTCCTCTACTTCCTTTAGTAAGAGGTCACCTTAATGGCTGGTTAGTAGTCTACACATCCGATCTGGATTCGGCTTTCACGAAATGTTGAAGCTTCTTATTCCGGATGTGTTCCTCTATCAAATCTCTCAAATGATGACACTTATTGGTATTATTCCTATGAGTCTCCTAGAACCTGTAATACTTCCCGGATCTCCTGTCCTGCGTACGAATTAACTTGAGACCCTCCTCTGAACCTCTTTCTAGCATCATTATTCTTTCCAGTCAAGTCATTTCCCTTTTTCTTTCCTAAAACATCGATTATGCTACCCTTTAATGGCTTGGAATTGGAAGGATCTCTAATTTCTATTGGGTTCACCATGCCCAAATCAACATATACGGTCTCCAGCCATAATAACTCGTCAACCTTCTAAGAGATGTCCTTAAAGTTTGTGGACTTCTCTTACTTCAACTCCATGAGATTTTGCTTCTCTTTTTCATCCTTGACATGGTCACTATGTGCATGAGTTCCTTATTTGATCAGTTTATCACTATTTCAGTACTGTTAAACTTGTCAAACGGCTTCGTGAAGTCTACTCATCTCTCTGCTAATATAAGCCACCATGATGACATCTCATGGTTTCACTAGGTATACTCCGAACTAATCTTTAAATTCTTTCAATGTGCTGGCCATGAGTTAGTGGAACCAGGTTCAAGCCTGCAGAAGCATAATGTTGCTACAACCGTGAAGCATCTGTATTTAATAGACTTGTTGCCCCATGCCATTATCATAATTGTTTGTGTCTATTTAGGTGAAAAGTGGACCAGATGTTTTCGCATATGGTTGCGTGGTTGGAAATTTATACTTTGGTGAGTTTCTAAAAAGCTAAACTCGGAAGTAAATAAAATCTGACTTGATCCAATGAAATGACAGGTTGTGTCCTCTTTACAAAAGGACTCTCTTGCCATGTCAGGAGTTCGATTGTTTGAATGTGCAATACCTCTTCCATGAGCGTAGTATACCATAACCCACTACAACAAAAAAGATCCTATTACAACTATAATTTTACAACGGTCATAAAATGCCCGTTGTAATAAAGGTCTTTTACAATGTTTATTTTTTGAAAATTGTAATAAAATTATTTTCAACCACTCTTTTGTTTTGCTAGTTATAATATATGCCTATTGCAACCTTTTTTTTGCCAGCTGTAATAGATGCTTAGTTCTAACAACTCTTCTTTTTTGCCTGTTGTAATAGATGCCTATCACAACTTTTCTTTTTTACTAGTTATAATATATGCCTATTTTTAAAAACTCTTGTTTTTTGTCGGATGCAATATTATGCCTATTACAACCTTTTCCGTTTGCGCGTTGTAATAATTAATTAATAATTATAATTAAATAATAATACTTAATAATTAGTAATTAAATAATTAATAAAAAACCAATGATAAATAATAATTATTATTAAATAATAATAATAAATAATTAATTTGAAATATGAAGTAATTACCATTAATAATTCTATTCAATAATTAATAATTAATATAATAAATAATAAGTGATAGATAATTATTATTATTAAATAATTAATAAATAATAATTAGTTTTTAATGATTGATAATTAATAAATAAGAAGTAATATTTAAATAATTAATAATTAACATTTAATAATTAATATTAAATATATATTAGTTAGCAATTAATAATTACTATTAAAAATTAATAATTAATAAAATATACATAATAATTAACATTTAATAATTAATACTCAACTATAATTAGGAAGTAATAAGTAATAATTAATGTTGTAAACACATTGTTCTTTATAACTAGATTTATTAACTACAGTGTTAACCCGCCTTTTGGCAAGGCAATATACCGGCGGATTTAACCAAATCAACTGCACAAGACATAACATAGTCGGCGAACAAACATCGCAAGACGTTTAAAATATGGTTTCAACAAAGATCGAGCCGCTAAAGTCGCTTGGAGTTTGCTCCGAGTCGTCCCTAGGCTTACTTCGGGTTTTATGAGGGATTACTTCGGGTCTTTGGTGGATTATCATATTTACAAGTTGCTTCGAGTCACTGCAACACTTGCTTCGAGTCATTGAAGGGTCTACTTCGGTTCATGGAAGCGGCTACTTCGAGTCAGAGCCATGGATCAATCAACAACCAAGGTCCCCTTCAATCTCGTATCCATCCTATTCGTATCCACCAAGATTGCACTTGTTCCTTTCGTATCCATCAGGCAAACGCATCTCTCAGATCGGTCAAGGTCATTCACTTCGTATCGATCCATGTTGATATGTGCTTCGTATCGATCGACCAGATGATCGATATGAAGCAGCCCAGAGTCATACACTTCGTATCGATCCATGATGACGCATGTCTCGTATCGATCAACCGGATGATCGATATGAAACCATCACTTTCCATCGGTACGAAACCATCACCAAATGATCGATATGAGGAAAATGTGACATCATCGATACGAAAGGAATGGCACGTGATCGATACGAAGATGATAGCCATGCATCGATACGAAAAGAGGCAGGGATCGATACGAAGAACATAGCAACCGATGGATACGAATGAGGAAGCAGTCAACTCGGCATAAAATATGGATCTCACCTAAATAATCGCTCCATGTCATCTTCCTGATCGATACGAAACTGGGTCGATACGAGGCTATCGATACGAATGCTCCAGCATACCAACAATATCAATCTTGGATCGATCATAACTCGAGATCTACAAGTCCAAATACCACCAAATTCTCACCACAGCTTTCATACCACCAGAAGAATGTTCGTGATCGATCCCATCGCCATTGGACCACTTTTGGATCGATACGAAATACCTAGGGATCGATCCCAAACCACCCCGGATCGATCACGTGGGCCCACCCACATGTGAGAAGGAGTATTCCGAATTCAAAGTCAGATATTTCCATGCCACGCCTATAAATAGCAGCCATATGCCTCTAGAAAAAGGACTCTTTTTGGCTCTTCTACGCCGTTACTCTGCTAAACTGCATTGTAACTCTGATACTATCAATTGTACTCTTGTAAATCAGTAGAGAATCATCAATAAAACAACAACTCTTCAAAGTGGACGTAGACGACAATGCCAAACCACTATAAACCCTGTGTTCTTACTGCTTTCCTTTTAAATTTTGAGTGTTTTTCATATTTATATTCTCTACAAATTGTCTATCTGTGATCTGTGATTGTGAGTTGGTGCTTTCATCTGCAATTGGGTGTTTGCGACCAATTTTGGCACAAACATTTTGGTGCTTTCATTGAGAAGGCTAGCATTCAGGGATTCTACAGCTTGGATTTTGGATTTGAAGGCTTAAGCACTTGGATCTGGAAAGCTATGACGAAGCAATCAACAAGGAGACAAAGAGCGAAAAGGAGTCAGCATGAAGGAAGCCAGGAGGCGTCCTCAAGAGCTAATCAGACTTCAGTTTTCATCACCAAGGACGAGATGGAGATGATGATGGAGACTATGCAGGAAGGGACGCCGAAAAGACAAGAGCAGATTATGCAGAACCTACTCCAGTAGATTGGACAAGCTAGAGTGCAGAATCAAGAGAATGCAACTGCAGGAAGTGCTGGGAATAAGGATCAGGAGCATAGAAAAACTAAGATTTAGAATAGAGCGGGACCATCAGGAGCAGCCCCTGAGCTAGGGGGCACTCCCTCGAGCATGTTGATCCAATCTTAGGCAGGATACTAGGCGGAACTGTGCAACATGGCGTTGATAGAGGAATGGATGCTCGTCTAGGAGAGCAGATTCCATGATTCACTTATGAACTCAGGGGGTAGGTCGGAGGCAACAGACAAGGACCACAGCTTGACAGTGACAGATTGGCAGAGATGGTCAGACGGGCCAAGAAAGGAGGACTAGTGAATAGAGATCTGGAAGATGTGAACATGAGCCCCTTCACTCCCGCAATTAGGCAGGCCAGGAATCCACCAGAATTCAGGATACCAACACTGGAAACGTACGATGGAAGAACGGATCCTGTAGTTCGTCTTATGAGATATATGAGGCACATGGAGTTAATAGGGGCATCAAAGGAAGTCATGGCCCCGTGTTTCCCATTGTATTTGATGGATATAGCAGCACTATGGTTCAGACAATTGGAAAGCAGTTCGATTGGAACATGGACAGAGTAGATCGAGAAGTTTATGAGGCAGTTCAGAGTTCACATTCCGATGCCCAAGAACGTGACGAGTTTGACAACACTGAAGCAGAAAACCGAGGAGTCTTTGAGGAGTTTTTTAACATGATTCAATGCAACGGCAACATTGGTGGATCGCCCAGATCTGTCAATGGTTTTGATGGCAGTTGTATCTGGCATCGCTAATGGAACAAAATTCAAGAATTCATTGACAAGGGATCCACCTATGGATCTAGGAGAGTTTTACTACTAGGCAGAAAGGTTTCTGCGACAAGAGGATGCAAATGCTGAGAGAGGAAGGAGAGAGAGTTGATGTTTATGCAGTCAAAAGCGGAGATCTGCCCGGAAAGGATTCAGACAAAGACAAAGGGAAGCGGAAGGCAGAGAATGGCTCTGACGAGTTGAGGCGACCACGAAAGGAGCCGAGATTCACCTCTTATTCGAAGCTGAGCGAGACTTTAGAGCGGATATACCAAGATATAAGGGGGCCGGTTCCTTACCGAAGGCCAATGGGGAGAGATCCAACCAATAATGAAAGGAGATCAGACAAGTACTGCCTATTCCATGAGCTGGGCGGCCACAGTACAAACGGTTGCAGGCACTTGAGGGGAAGTCGAAGGACATATCAGGAATGGCATGCTGTTGTAGTATGTGAAAATGCGAGTAGCGACGGTGGAACATGAGCGACCACCATCTGCATCGAATGAAGACGGCCCCGGATAAGGGCATCAGCTTATCATCAACTGATTGGAATAATGACGAATAAGTAGCAAACTCCACATTACCACAGTTAAGTCGCTTACACATGTACGAGATCATGAACTGTCCTCGGGCATGCTCTTAGACGACTATAAACTGCAACAGTGGAGGTGTTTGCACTTTGACGTTTCTGTTTTGTTTTCTATTTTTTGCATCTGAACTTGATTTATTTGGACATTTTTGTTATAAGACTCATTTGAATGTAAATCTGGTATTTATAATTCCATAACGACCAAGTCACTTACACATGTACGGGATCGCGAACGATCCTCAGGCATGCTTTGAGATGGCGATGAACCGCCATAACAAATGATTCAGAAACTCACTCGAACGTGAAATCTGACATTAATAATACTAAGTCCCCTCGGGCACACACAATTTGCCTCGAACGGCACCCGACCTCCAATAGTCACAATTCGCCTCGAAAGGCACCCGACCTCGAACGGTCACAATTCTCCATGGACGGCATCCGACCTCGAACGGTCACAACTCGCCTCGAACGGCATACGATCTCGAACGATCGCTATTCACAATCATGTAAGTTTATCAATCATTTTACAGGTCATTAATAGGGTACGAACATCCAGCTTATGGCATTACAGAACACACCTTCCTATCGCAAGGCATATTTTGGGGGGCAAAGTGTTAACCCGCCTTTTGGCAAGACAATATACCGGCGGATTTAACCTAATCAACTGCACAAGACATAGCATAGTCGACGAACAAACAGCTCAAGATGTTTAAAATATGGTTTCAACAAAGATCGAGCCGCTACAAGTCGCTTGGAGTTTGCTCCGAGTCGTCCTTAGGCTTACTTCGGGTTTTCAGAGGGATTACTTCGGGTCTTTGGTAGATTAGCATATTTACAAGTTGCTTCGAGTCACTGCAGCACTTGCTTCGAGTCACTAGAGGGTCTACTTCGAGTCAAGGAGGCGGCTACTTCAAGTCAGAGCCATGGATCGATCAGCAACCAAGGTCCCCATCAATCTCGTATCCATCCTAATCGTATCCACCAAGCTTGCACTTGTTCCTTTCGTATCCATCAGGCAAACGCATCTCTCAGATCGGTCAAGATCATTCACTTCATATCGATCCATGTTGACATGTGCTTCGTATCAATCAACCAGATGATCGATACGAAATCAACTCTTTCCATCGATACGAAGCAGCCCACAGTCATACACTTCATATCGGTCCATGATGACGCATGTCTCGTATCGATCAACCAGATGATCGATACGAAACCATCACTTTCCATCGATATGAAACCAACACCAAATGATCGATACGAGGAATACGTGCCAACATCGATACGAAAGGAATGACACATGATCGATACAGAGACGATAGCCATGCATCGATACGAAAAGAGGCGGGGATCAATACGAAGAACATAACAACCGATGGATATGAATGAGGAAGCAGTCAACTCGGCATAAAATATGGATCTCACCTAAACAATCGCTCCACGTCATCATCCCGATCGTTACGAATCTGGATTGATACGAGGCTATCGATACAAACGCTTTAGCATACCAACAATATCAATCTTGGATCGATCATAACTCGAAATCTACAAGTCCAAATACCACCAAATTTTCACCACAGCTTGCATACCACTAGAAGAATGTTCGTGATCGATCCCATCACCATTGGACCACTTTTGGATCGATATGAAATACCTAGGGATCGATCCCAAACCACCCTGGATCGATCACGTAGGCCCACCCACGTGTGAGAAGGAGTATTCTGATTTCAAAGTCAGATATTTCCATGCCATGTCTATAAATAGCAGCCATATGCCTCTAGAAAAGGGACTCTTTTTGGCTCTTCTATGCCATTACTCTGCTAAACTCCATTGTAACTCTGATATTATCAATTATACTCTTGCAAATCAGTAGAGAATCATCAATAAAATAGCAACTCTTTAAAGTGGACGTAGGCTACAATGTCGAACCACTATAAACCTTGTGTTCTTACTGCTTTCCTTTTAAATTTGAGTGTTCTTCATATTTATATTTTCTACAAATTGTCTATTTGTGATCTGTGATTGTGGGTTGCTTCTTTCATCTGCAATTGGGTGTTTGTGACCAGTTTTGGCGCAAACGTACAGCTTTTAAAAAAATTAAAAACGCTGTCTTGGTACCCTTTCAACAACAGTTTTAAAATGTCGTAAAAACATTGTTCTTTACAACTAGATATTAATTAACTATAGCTTTTTTTAAAAGTAATTTTACTCATAGGTTTATGTTAAGTTCTTTGAATATGTTTAGTATTGCTTAAAATATTATAATAATTAATAATTTATAATTAATAACAAATATTTAACACTTACATAAATAATATATAAATGAAAACTTAAATATGTAATTATTTATAACTTATAACCAATGATTATTAGTAAATAATTCATAATTACTATTTATTATCTATATTTAATTTTTTTTATTTAATAATTTATTACAATTAATTGTTAATAATTTGTAAATTATGTTAATATTTATTAGTTACATTTAATAATTAATAAATATAATTAATAATTAACATTAAATAGTTACTATTGAATAATCAATGCTAAATAATTAATAACTAATATTCAATTATAGTTTTGAAGTAATAAGTAATAATTTATAATTTATAACTAATAAATAAGAAGTAATAATTATCAATAATTAATATTAAATAATTAATAATTTCTATTAAATAATTAATAATTTCTATTAAATAATTAATAACCCATCTTTAATGATTAATAAATAGTATTTATTATCTAATATTTAATGGTTAATAAGTGCATTTGATCTTAGTTCGCGCGTGTCCTAGTACCAATATGTTTAGCTAAGTTCATAAGTATTGCAACTTGTGTATCATATAAAATATTGATGCTTGTGTATAATTAATTTCTAATAAATATTAGTTACTATTAAATAATTAATAGTTATTATTAAATAATTACTTATAATAATTAAGTACTAATTAATAATAATTAATGTTGACTGTTTAATGATTAATAATTAATAATTACTATTAAATAATGATAAAGTATTAATAATTAAAACTAATATTTACTATGTAATAATTAATTTTTAATAATTAATGATTAATAAGTAATCTTTAATAATTAAGAAGTAATATTTATTATTTAGTATTAAGTATTTAATATTTAATAATTATAGTTGATAATTATATTTAGTAGTTAAAATTTTAAAGTTCGAAAGATATAAACATTTCGCTGCAAATTATTACTTCCATATGCATCTAGAGGTTTTATATATAACTATCGTCTTTAACATTTTCCCTACGATCTGGAATTTTTGGCTCCGCCAATCCAAAACTTTAAGCTCTAATCCAAATTTTTTTGGTTATATCCAAAAAATTTCCTCCACATGCCCTCATTTTATAATGCCTTCCTACAAACAACACTACTCCTTCATGCCTCCGTATTCTGCCACACAATAGCAGCTCCCTTCTTAAAAACCCTAATTTAACCTTTCTTCCCAATCGGCCAATCCCAAATAAAATTTCTCGATCCACACGACTTTTTAAAAAACCCTCCATATCTCTGAATTCCAATTCCCTAATCCAGATTGCAACTTCCAAATCCATACCTACGTGCATCACACCCATCCTTCTCGGTTACAAACCTGATCTCCATCACTAGATCCACTCAAATCTCCACTCGAGCCTCCCTGTCTCATTCCGTAGACCCAACTCGATAGCAAAAATCGCTGAGATCTGAAGGAGTTGTACATGCAAGATCGAAGTGAGGCGGTTGTATGCGTGAGTTTCTCATTGAATTTAGCGTGGTGGTGATGGTATGAAATGGGTAGACCTAGTTTTTTAAAACATCGATTTTGCTTCAACAATTTGTTTAAGGCCTCTATCGTCATTCAAATTTCCAGGTTTGACTTCTTTTTTCCATCTAAGTTCGACATTACGAAAGCAAGAAAAGTTTAGATGACAGTTTATTATTGTTATCATTATTTTATGATTTTAGTTTTTTTCAGATTTTTTTGGTATTTATGATATAATTGGATATTATAGAATTATTATTATTATAAGATTGGTTAACAAATACAGAATTACAAAATGCGATATAGTTGGATATTACAAAATTACAGAATGTGATATAATTGTTCGATTATAGAATTATCATGATTATTTTATGATATTCCTCTGTTTTTTGCCCTCCTCTAGTAGTGCTTTTAAATGAAGTAGAAAGTTTATTGGTTTCATCTTTCGACATTAAATGTAATATAATTAGATAGGTTGGCAAGATAAGCAAGAAATTTACAGAATCATGGAACATGCCTTGCTTGTGGCAAATACCTTGGGTGGATATTTTCTAATTTTATTTGTTGAAAATATATTAAATTTTGTCAAAACTTCTACTCACTAAATAACATCCAATGATATTTGCTTCATTTTACATTAAAAGACTGGTTTTGAGTGGGTATAAATTTGCATTACCTGTAAGTTATTTGTCCTATAATCTGTTCAAAACTTCTGCTTACTAAAGGTCTGTTCAGTTAGTTGTCCTATAAGTTTAACAAATACCGTCCTCTTACTTATATAAATTTTATCAAAACTTCTGCTTACTAAAATCTGTTCAATTAGTTATCATATGAGTTTAACAAATACTGTTCTAATAACTAGAGTTTTTATTAAGATCAAAGGAATTTCAGGTTATGAGGTGGGTAGATTATCATGTAGAGAGGATGTACAAATTAAAGGAATATTATTTAATATGGTTATGATTGAATATTCACGCAAATTTTGAGGTGAAATTTAAGTTGCTAAATTTGAAGTCAGGTAAAGCTATTTAATGCTAGTTATGATCGTTTTGGCATCTGATAATAAGATGGAGAAGTATACTGCATTTTTTCCAGGGATTATCAATTCAAGTGCAGCTATAAGCTGCTAAAGTATTCCGATTGAAGAGGGTACTTGTATTTTAGTCTAAAAACATACGCAAACATTTGTTTGATTGCCCAAATACTTGTAAAATCTTTTTTGTTATTTTTAGTAAATATGAATGAATATGTTTGTTATTGGTACAATATTTTGGTTTCAATAGCAAATTAATTTTAAATTTATGAGTGTAATGTAACATTATTTATTTATTTTTCCATTTGAATTTTTTGACAATAGGCAAAATTAGTTGTAAAAGACCCTATTGCAACGGGTAAAAACAGTTGTAAAAGATCTTATCGCAACGGGCAAAACTAGATGTAAAAGACCCTATTGCAATAGGCAAAAACAGTTGCAAAATGAACCAACTCTGTTACAACTCCGCATATTACAATGGTTGCAAGCCCGTTGTAAAAAGGGTATTTTATTATAGTGACTGTGCCCTCGATTGTATGATTAACTATGATGGTAACCACCCAAAGGCTAATAGCTTGTAGCACGGTGTCTATATCATTTTTTCCTCATTAAAGGACTATAGATGACTTCTTTTATGCTGAACCTTGTGGCATTCTCTGCTCTAGCTACAATATCATCTAAAAAAAGATCATGGTGTCTTTAAGTTCGACTAGCCAGCGTAGCATAAAAATTTAATCCTGCTTGGTGAGGTGAAACTCGGGATGGGTTGTATTAGAATTAATTGGTTTGATAATTCCTGACTTGGGAATGAATGTCTCAATTAGGAGAGGCTTAGCTATGCCCCTGGTTGGCCAGTACCTACTCTTCCCTCCAATTTCCTTCCTTCTTACTTCTCCTAAATCTTCAAACCAGATCCAAGCTTGCTTCATATGGCCATTATGAAATGAAATCGTAGTCCTTCTGTCACGATCCAAATTTCAGCGTTCGAAAATCGACACCCGTACTTCACTTGTACTCGAATGCCGCAGATTCAATCGTTGAAATTCGAGTCGTGCCGGAGCTTATAACACAGTAAGTATAACAACACAGCGGAAGAAAGAAATGAATGATATCATATACAACTCCAATGGATACAATATCCAGAATGATATACAACAATGATATCAATATGATACAACAATATCAGAGACAAATAAAGATGCTACAGCGGGAACAACATAACTGATAACTCCAATGATCTGAAAAAGAGAATGAGTCCAACCACTCCAACATCAAGCTCCATAAAGATAAGCATGGTCGGTCATCCGAGAACTCCGAACACTGAACTAGCTCCCGATAATCTACTAAACCTGACTATGTGAAAAACCCAACTCTAGACTGCCCGTGTGGAAAATTGTGGGCACCCAGAGTTTAGGAAGTGAACAATAAACTCCGAGTCAGTCATGGGACTGGTGTGAGCAACAAAAATAGTTTATCTTTAAAACAAACAACAAAAGATTTTTCAACATTGAAATCCGCAATGCTTTTGAAAAATGAAACTACCATAAGACCTCCCGCCACACACACAATGCAATCGCAGACTTGGAGGAGATTTCTTCTTATGATAGTCAAATATGCTTAATACGAGAAAAATTTCTTTTGATATTATTATTAGTGCATAGTGCAGAAAACATTTCGAAAGTATAATATTAATCTTAGCCAGCATACAACCATTATTGTATGCCTACTATAGCTACTATGTTCAATAGCAGGTTACCGCCACATTCCATAGCAGGTTATACAACTAAAACCGCACAAGGCTCGTATTGTTTCTTTGGATTTTCCAACAAATGGTCAGGCTAAGGAACTTCCTACTGCCACGTAGGAACGCCTCTGGAGGGACGCTCCGAGAGACAACTGCTCTCTGCCAAAACAAGGCCGGTTACCCCCTTCCCGGGTAATAAACCTGAGATATGCCACTCCCGGACGTTTGCGACCTTTATCCGAGGTACCTCGATCACAAAGCAACAATCACACAGAGTAAATGAGATTGGAGCAACCACACAGGTAAATATCTGGGCTCCATACCATGATACCACCTTTTTCCAGAAGGAATGGACATACCCTAGGGGAGCTACCCCTGAAACCTTGCCGCACTTTCCTATTTCGACCATTACCGATTTGTGAGGCTCGATGAGGTATCGTCCACAAAGCTACGCTTTACACGAAAGCCATGCTTTGATCAACAAATGATCATCAACACACAGCAGCACTCAGCATGCCACACTACCAAATTGGGAGTATATCACTGATAACCTTCAACTACATAACCTCTGAGCTCGTACGTCTCAAAGAAGGGTGTTAAGCTAAGAGAATAAATCTCTGCCACCAAACAGAAATGTATTTGAAAGAAATCAGCTTTATATCTCAAAGTGTAGTGTCAGACATACAACCATACAAATCTGTTCCGGGTTCGAACAGAACCGAAGGCACTTCCAAAGAAGCCCTTGCAATCCGGGTATTCACAATCCCGATCGGACTTCCCATCACTTAGGAAATCTCTATACCGTAGCTACTCAGTGCAGAGACAATCGATAGGTTATCCTATCGTTCTCGCAAACACCCGGTCTTCACCACCGGTCTTCGAATGCTATCCATTTACGTTGTATCACTATTCGGAATGGGTTATATGACACAGGGTCCTCTCCCGGTTAAACCGAATAATGAGCGTAATATTTTAAAACATATGGATATTAGGATTTCATTTAAGTCACAACTTATTACCCAAAACTTCTCTTTCAAATGGTTTAAAAAAATTACCATTTTAATCTTTTACACAAAAGATTCATCTCACAAAGTTCACCCAGTTTCACAAAGGTCTATTCATAGATTTCCATTTCAATTTGGATTAACTTGTCCAATCTTTAAAACAAAGATTTAATTGATAGCTTTCAAAACAATTCCATTTCCAAAGATTTATTCGTAACTTGGAAAACTATTTCCAATTCAAACTTGAAATTCTTTTGACACAATTTGGAAATTCATTCCTTATATAAAAGCTTCTATTATTTGAAAACAAATAGTTTTCATTCTGGAAAACTAATTACAATTTACATAAGTTAAAACCATTCAAGTATAAAACTTGGATTAAATTTCTTAAATTTCCAAAACCATACTTTTAAATGGTTAAAATCCATATAAAACATATTTATAACTAGTATGGTCTTTTTAGACCATAATTTCCAAATCATTGAATTCAATTTCAAATATTGAATTCAAATTTAAATCAAATCATTTAGATTTCAAATTTTGTTAAGTTATTTGAAACTCATTTACAAAGCTCTCAATTCCAATTCCAAAACTATTTTGGATTCAAGAATTCAATCTTTACAATTGTCAAAAATCTGTGACTTAACTGATTTCCTCGTGAAATCCATATTTGTGTGTGTATGGTGTAGTCCAGGGGTTTCACACAGTAGTGCAACATCAATAAATCATCACAAATTCAAATACAGCAATATATTTGACAAGCGGTATAAACTATAAAGCTTATCCTTATTCATAGATCCACAGATAAATCACAGATAGACAATATAAATAAATAAATAAACTACATTCATCACAGCTTGAATTTAAAACAAATCATATCACACAGCATCACACAATAGGGAATATCAAACAATTCACAGCATTCAATAGAATACAATCATCCATAAATGAAACCAATTAAGATATCTGATTAATCTAAACCATATTATTTGCCTATGGATAATTTCTAGTCAGGGTTAATTAATAATTAATTAATTACAAACATTTAATTAATTATTCTTTAATTAATCATTAATTACCCTTGATTAATCTTATCCAGTAATTAACTACTCTTAATTACTCATTAAATAAATTAATTACTCCTTAATTAATTATCTTTAATTAATCCCTTACACAAAGTAATTGAATCCAAATTACTTCCATTATTAAATCATCTTCCACTAATTACATCCCGTAGTTACCCTTAATTACTTCACTAAGTAATTATACTTCATTAATGACATTAAGTAATTACATTTATTAAATCATCAAGTGATTATTTTAAATTAATTAAACTTAATTAATTAACTTAAACTAATCAAATTTATTAAATTAATAACCTTGAGTAATTAATTCCTTTAATTACTTTTATTAAGTAATTATACTTAACTAATTTCACAATTGATTATCTCTAATTAATTAATTATTAAAATTAATTACTCTAATTAATTATCCCTTAATTACCTATATCACTTAAACTAACTCCTTGATTAATTACATTAATTAATCCTTAATAACCAATTAATTAAATTCTAAATTAATTTACTTATTAGTTTAATGAAATCTCAAATCATTAAATCTAAATTAGCTTTTAAGAAAATCATTTCCTTTATTAATGATTTTATCATCATTTTCAAAAGCTTTTGGAAACACTTTTACATTTAAAATTACATTTGGATTTCATTCCAAATTAAAGATTTGAAATGATTAACAATTTTAACTTTAACAAATTTAAACCAGGTTAAAACTTTTTTAAAATCAAATGTTAAAGAAACATTCATCATATAAGAAGTTTATATAATGGGTTTAAACCAAATCATTTAAATTCAAATTCATTTAAAAATATACCTTACCCCGTTGAGTTGTTTAAATATTCTAAATTTTATAAAACTTCATTTTCTCTTCAAACTAGGATTAAAAAGTAATTTTGAATCCCATCTTTTACTTCTGATTTCAAACTTTGTTTACAAATCCTTTTTTAAAATTTAAAATCAGTTTAAAATTTAAAACAGATAGGTTTTTAAAGAAAACCTGTAACAAATCAAAATGACCCGAGGCCAACCTAACTTACTTCGAGTCGCTAACCCTCCTACTTCGGCCAACCCTTCAAATTTCTCGAGTAAAACTCGAGTACAACTTTGTTCAAAACCAAAAAAACAACATCATCAGAAAATGTACACGGTGCACATGCACCGACCATCCACCAATCTCCGATCAACCATGATGACCTAAACAAGTCATCGATCACCATCACATCTCACTACGATCATCAGATCGTTACAACGCACTCGAAATCAAATTCGAGCCTCACAACCAAAACCTGGAACAAGTAACGGAAAACACCACCAAACCTGTCAGCGCCTCGTCCTCGAAGCTCCGACCACCGGAAACTCTATAACTTCGATCGTGCCCCCGTCAACCCACCAACTTTCAACACCCAAAGCCTCGTTGCACTCGATCCAGTAAGGAAGTCGAACCAAAACTAAATTCAACCCACATAAAAACTAGGGTTCTAAACTTAATCGAACAATCTCCATCGCCACAGTGATGCTGATCAACTTCTGGCAATTTTCCCATCATCTACGATCACTCCTCCATCATCACCCAAGATCTCGACCTCCCAGATCCTCGAGATCACCGGAGATTACCCGATTTCCCATTTTTGTTCAACCCAGAACTGCATACTTATTTCCAAACTAAAAATTATGATTCTTGTGTTAAAAATCATGTTTTTGTTTATGTATTCAGTTTATAATCCTGAATTTATAAATTACACAGTTTAAAATTTCACTTATATCGACAAGCACAGTTGTTTTTAGTTTTACAGAGATACTCAGGCTTTATTTTGACTTGATTAAATTTTTAAACCTTAATCTATGTTAAATCAAACAACATTCATTTATAAATCAAATCCTATCAGAAACTAGATTAAGTAGCAAGGGATTTTAAATAAAATTTTGAGCCTAGGAACAAAACATGAACAAAGCACATATACACAGCATGCATACTAGAAATAATCACATCAGATTTCACTTATATATACATGCAATACTTATTCATTTCAACACACTAGAATACAACCAAATTTACTTAAGTTTTAAAAGTTACTCACCGTGTTTTGAGAAGATGAATAAAGCCTTCTTTTCTTGAATCAGGCTTGTGAAAATTGCAAGCTAAAGCCTTCATTTTTGATCCTCTGGTTTGACTTGATTTATTTTGTTGTTTAAATCTGAGTTATTGATTTTTAAACTGAATGATATCTTCTTTAGATTTACACAGTTGAATGAACGAACCAAATATGAAGAAGTTTGATGTATAGAAAAGAAGTTTACAGGTTGATGATGATATTTGTACAAGTGATATTAATGTCTTTGTACAATACAAGATGATATTTTATTTTTTTGTACAATACAAGGTCAGAGATTTTTTCGTGGCTGGTATGATATTGTTGTGCTAGCATTAATTAACATGTACAAACATACTTATCCAATTTGTTTTGTTTACATAAATATTTATACTAGCACCTTCTTTTGCAAGCTTTTACTTATCTTTTATTTGTTTGAATACTTGAATGTATTTTTGTTTATACTTGTCTTTCTTATGTTTACTTTCTATTTTACAACTATAAAATTTATCTTATGTATCTATTTTAATTTCTATTTCTAACTTAAATTTTTATTGTTTGATATGTCTTCACATATATATATATATATTTTATTTTATATTATATAAAACAATATATATTTTATTTTATAAGTACCTTTGTTTATATTAATACATATTTACTTTATATATTTACTTTTATATATTGTATAAAACTATACAATTTATTTTGAAATATAGATGAATTTCTACATTTTATTTTGTTGTTAAAATTTTTAGCAAATATTCTACTTTCTATTTTTATTATAATTTATCTTATATTTATTTCTATTTCTAGTTTGAATATTTATTATTATTATTTTACTTTAATATTTATTGTCTTATATTTATTTTATAAAATATATTTTATAATTTCAAATCTACTCATATAGGCACAACTATATAAATTCACTTATATATACAATTTCTAAATTTAAAATAATTTAATATATTTTATTTGGATTCGGGGAAACTCGAATCAATTTATCAATGAATTTCACAAATTTTTATTCAAAAATTAAATTAATTATCAATTTAAATTTATATAAAATCCGGGGTCGTTACACCTTCTCTATTATGGTTGACTAATCCCTGATCTCACTCAACATTGCGGGAGCCTCTTTCTTGATCGCCGTTGTCTTCGTGAACTATCTAACGAGCATTTTGGGTTGTTCCTTGCTATTCAATTTGTTGGACCAACTGATCCATTATAACACATTGCTTAGCCGCAATACACGTTTGCAAAGTCACATACTTCTGATTCACCTCCTACCTAGTCACCACATCAACAGTTTCATATGTACCTAATGTAACAATTGGTTCTCTTATAAAATGTTGCCTGTATATCCTTCACTCACACTAGTAGTTGTTGTTTGCTTTTTTACCTTCTTTTAAAGCTATCTCTTGATAGAAATCAAGCTAAAGATCCACATAAATCCAGGAGAAATGATATGTATTCTGAGATCGTTTTCGAGTAAAATCACCAAAAATGTTTGCTTAGTTTCTAGGGAACTACCTCATAAAGTTTGTGTAATTATATATACATACATGCATATATATATAATTATATACATATATATAATGCTAATATTTCATAATTATATTTATAAATATTTTTATTTTTAAATATTAAAAATATTTATAATATATATTTTTTAAGTAATGTTTTTATATATATATAAAGTATTTCAGATATGTAAATAAAAGTGTGTATATATATACATACATTTGGATAATATATTTGCATATTGGATGTGAAAACGTGTAATATCTCGTCGTTTCAAGCGTTAAAAGTCGACACTAATGCATCCATGGTATTCATGTGCTGAGCATCCAAGTGCCGGAAAGATAGATTTTTAAAGTACAAGAAAGAAAAGATAGAACAAAATATCACAACGTGACGAGTAAAATATGATATACAACAACTCTTTACAAACGAACTTTAATACACACACAATCATTCAAAGTACTAACCTTTCATTAGCCTGGACACTTATAACAGTCTGTCCTTGCAATTTCTGATAAATACAAATAGACATTAAGAACAATAAATAGCGGAAGAATATAAGTTATATGAGTACGTCTCGGAGAATCCAACTCATCTCCTGAAAGCTCCAAAGCATCCAGCTAAACCTCAAAACTATGCTCGAGTTGACCCGAGCATTATAAGAAAATAACGCTTGGATCAGTCTGGTAAAGCAGCGTGAGAAAACTCAATCAAATTATATTGATTTCTATATTTATAAAACCCTTTCAAAATGAAAAGTATCTCGTAAGGCCACGCCGCAAATAAACACGGATGTGTTTTTATCTTACGATAAACAAAACATTTCTATAAGAAATCTTCTGATATTATATTAATGTTTAGAGTATAAAATAAATATAGAATCATAACCGAAATTGTTACATTATTAAATTCGTATTGGAAAATGGATTCTAATAATGACAAGTCAAGGGACTACCTTTCGTATAGTATATCTCTTGATAAAATATACCTAGGTTCAGACCCTGCACTTGGTCTACCCCAGGCAACACAGAACTGGCCTACCCCTGAACTTAGACAGTACGAATATGTTATCACCCTGGTAGTTCCCAACCTTCATCGAGAGCTCTCATGCAAAACCAAATCCATAATATGATAATCTAGAAAGGTAATGACACACCCTAATGGGAGCGTCCCACATAGCCCTGCTGCATATCCCTATTTTAGTCATTCCCGATTGATGAAGCTGGAGGCTACGCTTTACCATTTTAGATAGAAAACCCACTTGGAATGCTAACACTGCCTTTCAGGCAGAAATGCAATGCCAGCATTCATTCACACAAGTTCGTTCTTGATCTGAACGAAACTGAAGGCACCACTTCTTGAACATCCATTTTGGAATCACCCTTAAGAATAGTAGCAAGTAGCTTTTGCACTTCAAAGATCCCCTTCTTCAATTATCTTCCAAATATTCAAATTCGAAATGCTAATGCTGGTTCAATGTGGTTTTCGGATAACATATTTGATCCCGATCTCCTCAAACTGGCAACGATTATTTAAAACTAACCAAGTTTGATAGTCGGTTATTTAACTTTCAAATAAAAACAACACCCAAATCAGGGATTTAATTCTATAGGGAAAACCAACACGGGTTAAGCACATAAGTAATCACTAACATCTTTAATTTATCCTTTCATTAATTAAAATCATCTTGAAAAAACTTGTATCAAAATACTTTTACAAAGGTATACTCACAAACCCTTTTTGCTCCTTTTAATACCTGGAATAATATCCATATACTTATCTCAACAGTATAAGTATATTCACAAAAACACTGAGAAAGATTTTTTATTTGGTGTTGAGTATGGAAAAATGTTCCCATACCACCTTAATTATTTATAGATCATTTTGGAAATAAATCTCAACTTCTTTCGTAAATTCCCTTTTTATACAACTTTAAAACCATTTATCAACTTCTTTTGTAAACCTCTAAACCATTTATAAAACCCTTTTATAAGTTTCCAATTTTTTTTATAAAACTCTTTTTATAAATTTCTAAACCCATTTATAAAAATTTATCCTTTTATAAAACACCTTTATAAAGATCCTTTATAAAAAATCCCTTCTAAAATTACATAATAAACATCATTTCTAGAATTCCTTTATAAATTTCTTTATAAAAATTCTTTATAAAGCCTTTATAAAAATTCTTTATAAATCCAAAACACCATTTTCATTTAAAAACTCTTTATTAAATGAAATTCCTTTATAAATCAATTTATTATTTAGAAATACAATTAATCAGATGATTTAATTAACCTTAAATATCATAAATAAATAATAAACTAATTTTTCAACAACAATAATAACATAATAAATTTCTTTTGGAACATCATTAATGAAATAATTAATTTACTTCAAAATATTATTCGTATAAAAATCAATAATGTTAACAAGAAAACTTTTCAACACCCCAAAGTATAGTTGAAAGTGCAAGTATATCCTAATAAACCTTTTTGATTAAGTAGAGAAAGTTAGGATCTTATTGCTTCCTTTGATTAACCTTTCGAATAGGTCTTTCTTATGGAAACTCTTCCTTGTACAACCTTTCAACCCAGTTGAAACACTTATCCCTTTCCTTTTAAGTCTTTCAAACCAGCCTAGTTGGCTTATCGATCGATTCGAAACACCCTATTGAAACAATGGTGGTAACCTAATGGTTGGCTCTAATGTTGTTGGGTAATTGACTAAATGATGGGTTTCGACTTCGTCGATAGCTTGCTTTATTAATGGCTTTAGTTTGGATCTTTAAGCCTGGGGATTTTGGCCGAGTTTAAGGTTTTGAATCACTAGAAAGGTGAGATTTTGGAGTGTAATGGTTTGGAGCTAAGAACCTAAGTGTTTTGGGTAAAGTATGGGGTTTTGACTCACTTGGAAGGTATCCTTTCGATGAAGTCAGCACAAGCAGAACACAATCGAGTCCAGTAAAAATCTCCAAACAGTTGTATAAGCAAAAACATCAAAATCTTGCTTTTATTTAACTAATGTTGTACACAGTGATCAATTTCCCCAATTTGATTTCCAAATTAGGGTTTACAAATTTACAAATTTGTGAAAATACAAGAGAAGAGTGAATGAATTCGGATCCCCTAAACCAGACGCCTAGGGTCTTATTTATAGATGTGAGTTGGCACCTTTCGACTCAGTGCTTTTGACCTGGTCGAAAGGTAGCTTTACAGACCTTTCATCTTCATTGATAGTTGCGTATCCCTCTGCATTGCATTCGAATGGGTTTGAATGCTTCGTGTCTTCATTGAAAGTGGTAGATGCACTTTTTCTCTTTGTGTTGCTTTATTATTGCAAGTGAGAAGGTGCATAGCTTTTGACTTTGTCAGTAGATACATCCTTGGGGTTTCGAAGGTATTGAAATACTCTGGATTTTGACATGGAAAGTAGCTTCCTAAGACATACTTGCGAATTGATGCGACACCCTTCCTGGTTATTAAAGGCTTCGACCAGTTTGAAAGGCTTGGTTATTGTAACAACCTGAAATTTAACCCATAATAATTAATTCGTTAATTAATGAAATAATAAAATAATTTTGTGAAATTATCAGAATCAAGCCACGGAAGTTGCACCATTGTGTCCGTGGTAATTTTCTAGTCAATTTCCATATATAGAACGTCAGAAACCGAGCTAATATGACCATGTTATAAAATAAACGAAATAAAAAGAAAAAGAAAAAAATATTACAGGTCGACCTGCCAGTTGACCTGGTAAGGGGGCGGTCCACCGCCCGGTCGAACCGCCTTGGCTTTTGGCGTAGGACCGAAGGTGAGTGATTGTAATTATTTTAAGATTTCTTTAAGTATTTTAAAATAATAGGGTTTTCAATAGTTGTAGTTTTACTACGATTTTTGGAATAGCCTTTTAAGTAGTTTATTTACAGTTTTTAGAATTATTTTCAGTCTATTTCTTTTCAGCTATTCTTTTCAGTAATTTTAGTTTATTTCTGTTAATTATAGCTTTTCCGTTTATTTACAGTATTGGTTTATTTACTGTTATTTATACGTTATTTACAACTTCTTTCTACGCTTTGGATTTTCTTCTATTTTCAGTTTTCTTTTATTCCTCCTCCTTCTTCGTGTATGGATTAGAATAGAATTAACACGAATATAGATTAAATTGTACGAAAACTGAAATAATGGGATATAAAATGTAAATTTCAAAGACTGTAATATAAATGGAATTGGATTGAAATTACGCCTAATTATGACGTAAATTGGACTGAATTAAAAAGATTGGCCTAGTTAAAACTTAGAATTATAACTAAAAAGAGTAAAAGATGAAAGAAGCTTATTTTCACACTTAGACCTTGGGTTAAGTAATAAGCATGATTATAACGTAGGTTATAATAAGAATAAGAACAAAATAAGGCATATTTTAATACTTAGGAGAAATTAATAAGCACAGATAGTAGAGAAAAATGTAAAGGCTTATTTAAATAATCTACCTAAGTTAATAAGCAAAGATGAAAGTAGGATCTATACCAAATAGCATTCCCTATTGGACAAAACAGTGATCTTAGGGCATGCTTATGCTAAGAATGGTAGTAATTGGTCAAAAAAATAGAAGTCCAAATCACGAGGGATTTGGATAAGGGGCGCAACTAGATATTGTTTGGATGAAGGACCAGTACCAATAGCATTTCCCCTATAGATTCTATGGACACACAGTGATCTCACAACATTATCCTGAAGTGAGATGAGGGGCTTGCTATGCTGGAAGTTGGAGGTAATAAGAAGACCCAATAGGTGGAGCAAAAGGTAGCATGGACATGGTGGCAGTTACGCGTGCGACTTCCATTCGGGTGCTTAGTAATAGCTATGAGTTCCAAGCGCTTAGTATGGGTGTCTTTCGTAGACGCCATTACCTTTTGTGTAGGGAGCTACATATGTCATCCGGATCCACAGTGGTTGCTCTGTGCATCTTTTGTAGATACCATTGGCTGCTGTGTAGGGAGTTATATAGCGGCCGGTCTGTAGTAAGGTCTATGGAGTAGTAGACCGATCAAAAAGAGTAGAATTAGGGTTACATCCTAATTACAGGATTAGGAATTCAGCCTAATCAAAGCAGAAATCAAGGACAAGTGCAAGCAATCAAAGTTAACCTATCTTATAAACTGAGCAATATTTAATCGTACTTATTTTTAGTTTATCTCTTTCCTATTTCCTTTTATTATCCTTATTTATGCTAGAACTATTGCAGAGTCTATTACTTTTATCTTGCTTAAAGACTCGAGTAATTACTATCATTCACCAGACTTTTAGTCTAACCCACTCCTCTATTTTCCGCTTTTCCCCCATAAGCAATCAAGGAAGAAGTCAGTAGACTGCTGTTGCTTGGAGTTTTCTTGGAGGAGTTCCCTACTATGTATTTCTTTTATTTCAGCTTTTGTTCTTTCTATGTACTGGCTTATTATGAGGGATATTATGTACTCTGATTTTGAGACTATGAGTTTTTATTTCATAAGACATATTGGATTTTTAGACATGTATGTGGTATTTGGTATTTGACTTATTTATGAAGCAATTATGAAGTTTTATTTTAATTAAGTTATTATTTTAAGTTTCCGTTGTTTTTATCTATTTTTGTCTTGTGAATCTTAGTCTTTGTTAGCTTTAGTTATACCTACAACGCATCATGCCTTTTATTGTGTCCTTTTTGGGTATATTAAGGGGTGTGGGGGTGTTTCACTTGGTATTAGAGCCTAAGGTTACAGGATTCCAAAAAATTTATTTTAAAAGTAAAGTATTTTCCAAAATAACTTGTTTTAAAAGCATTTTTCAGAAAAGAACTCTTAGAAATAGTTTTTAAATATAAAAGATTTTTTATAAAAATTCCCTCAATGTCCAATTCAACCTTCTTTCGATTCTTTCGAGCCTAAGTTCCTTTTCTTTGCATAGTATGGCTAACTAGTTCCGTAGAGCTACGGTACCAGGGGTGCAAGGGCAAGCGCCCAATACAACATCGGTAGGTGGAAACCCCTTTAATCCACCTATACCAGCCGATTTTCTAAGCTATTCAAGAACTTCACTAGCATAGAGGGCTAAACGTTTTCTGGCACGAAGGATTTCAAGGAGACACAAGCTAGGTTGGAAGATATGGAGCGAAAGTTTAGGCGGTTAGGTTTGGAGGACCGACAGAGTGGTCAACCTATATCTTGGCAGCTGGAAGAAGAGATTAGGGCGGTTCCTACAAGCTCTAAGAAGCCATGGTGGAAGGGCAAGAAGGGTAAGAAGAAAGAAAGGGAAGGCCCTCAGAAGCGAATCACGAAAAGTGGGAAATGTAACCGTTGTAGAATGACTGGTCATTACGCAAGAGACGACAAGAGAGAGAAGGGGAAGAAGTGTTACAGCTGTGAACAACCTGGTCATCTTAGCAAGTTTTGTCCTCAGAAGATGGGCACTACAAGAAAAACCATTTATAGTTGCAAAAATCGGTGGCGTTTTATTGTAAATGCAACAAAAAATAGATTACCAAATAATATAAACATGGCAAAAAATAATTCACGTTTCCCGCTTCTAAAAAAAGAGTCCGCGCGAACTAAATAAACGTAACCTATCATTTTACTCTCGTACTTAACAAAATTCTCGTCCCTAATTTGCTTTCTTCTTCAGAAATTTTTTTCCCCTTTTAATCGTGTTAAATTTTCATCGCACTCAAGTATCATCGTCAACTCCGTCGTTTCCCCCTTACTCAACATCGAGTCGCGGCAGCCAGCAGATCTAGGTATATTTAGGTATGAATCTTTTAAATCGATTAGGTATATTTAGGTATGAATCTTTTAAATAGACTTTGTGATTCTATTTGGATTTTATATGAATTTGAATGCATCTTATTTTCGTATTTTTTCCTAAACTATTACTGAAATGGTTGATTTAACCCTAATTGCAATGATCTGTTGGGATATCTGCTTTGATTTCTTTGAGTATATGAATGTTCTGTTGAAGTGGTTCAGTGAATCAATGGTTGCTTGCTGAGAGGAGGTTGAGGTTGCGTGTTTCGGGAATTTGGTGGGTTCAAGTAGCATTGATGGAGGTCGCGGGTTTTTTGCGATTGGGTATCGGCTGGCTCGATGGTTGAGAGTGGTAAATGTTGGAGCATAAATAATCTTTTGTGGAGTGGCATGCACTGGAAATATGTCAGTTGTGTGGATGTGAGGTAGTGAAGAGGAGGCGGTGAAGTTGACTATTGGTTTGGTAAGAGGAAACTATTGGTTTGTACATTCTGAGGCTTTGAATTTATATGCAGTAATTCTATAATTTGCTAGACTTAGGCTTTGAATTCATGCATGGATTAATTATAAATACATGTAAATCTGAGGTTAAATGCAAAATATAAGTGTAAAATTTATATTTTTGGAAAAGTAATCTTTGCCTTTGTCTACTAAACCACAATGGTTATATGCAGTAGTGCTACAAGTATTTGTACTTCAACGTCTAGTTATTTTTTTGATTACAACATATAACCAATTTATACATCAAAGATTGGAAACTTATTTGCCTTCAAATGTCGATAATGGAAAAAGGCTGGGTTTTTTTAAACAGGTGATAAAACCATGATTAACTTAATATGTATTTTGAGAATTAGAACATATAATATAATACTAAAGCTCACTTTTTTTTTACTTTTTTCATAGAACTAGTATAGAATACCGACAAGGAGCAATGAATTTCATGCATGATGCAAAGAGGAATGTAAGAAGTGCAGAAAAATTTTTATGCCCTTGCAAGGATTGTCGGAATCTTAGTCGTCATGATGACCAAATCATCGTTGAACATTTAATTATAAAAGGAATGGATCCTAAATACATTGACGGTGTATGGTTTAACCATGGTGAAGAGATAAATGTAGAGAATAAAACAAATACGTTTGACGTATATGAACTATTCAAGATCATTCACTATGAAGATGAAGATTTTTTGAATCAAGGATTTTTTGATGATGATAAAGACGATGTTGATTCTCGAAGAAAAGAGGATGAGTTAGTCAAGAACTTGGAAGATGCAGAAACTCCATTATATCCTGGTTGCACAGATCACACAAAATTATCTGCCATCACCGTCTTGTATAATCTTAAATGCGAGACTGGCTTGTCCGATAGTGGTTTTGATAAGCTTTTAGCTGTGCAACATCTATTTCTGCCGAAGGATAACGTGCTTCCCAAAACCTTATATGAAGTCAAGAAATTTCTTAAAGCATTCAACATGGGTTTTGAAAAGATACATGCTTGTGAGAATGATTGTTGCCTTTTCAGAAAAGAATACAAAAAGTTGTCCAAAATGTGATTCCTCGAGATGGAAGAAAAATCAAGATACTGAAGAGGTTATACAAGGTGTTCCAGTTAAAGTATTGAGATATTTCCCAATCATTCCGAGGTTTAGACGAATGTATAGATCTCAAAAGATGGCTGAAGAATTAAGATGGCATTTTAATAATAAAAGTAACGATGGAAAAATGCGTCATCTTGTGGATTCTATGACATGGAAAATGGTGGATGAAAAGTATAAATCTTTTTCATCTGATCCACGCAATCTTAGGCTTGGTCTTGCTACAGATGGATTCAATCCATTTTCCATGTTGAGTTCGAAATATAGTTGCTGGCCGGTAATGCTTGTGACATACAATCTCTCGCCTATGTTGTGTATGAAGAAAGAAAATATTATGTTAACTTTACTTATTGGGAGGTTAGTGGTTAATTTATTTTTTATTGTTTTAATACAAGAAAAACCCAATAATGCATTATTTTTTTGGTTTTCATAGGAACTTCCATTACGTCATAATTTAGATGTGATGCATGTGGAGAAGAACATTGGTGAAAGCCTATTGGGCACAATGTTGCATGAAAATAAATCCAAAGATGGAACCAACTGTAGAAAGGATTTAGAGGATTGGGGAATTCGAAGTGAGCTTCATACACAACCTCGTGGGAATAAAACATATCTTCCACCAGCTCCATATATGTTGTCATAATCCGAGAGAAAAATATTTTGCAAAAGACTGTATGATTTCAAAGGACCGGATGGCTACTGTTCAAATTTAAAAAATTGGATTTCGTTGTCGGATTGCAAAATTAGTGGATTGAAGTCACATGATTACCATGTATTAATGCAACATTTATTGCCAGTAGCATCGAGAGGGTTCATGGCAAAGAAGGCAAGAAAAGCGATAATTCGCTTATGTTCTTTTTTCAACAAATTATGTCAACGTGTTCTTGATAGAGAGAAGGTAGAACAAATCAATGTTGAAATTATTGACGTTTTATATGAGCTTGAAATTTTTTTCCACCATCTTTCTTTGATATAATGATACATTTATCCATTCATCTTGGAAAAGAAGCACAAATGTGTGGACCTATTCATTTTCGATGGATGTACCCATTCGAAAGATATATGAAGACACTCAAAGATTATGTCAGAAACTATGCACGACCAGAGGGATGTATTGCAGAATCGTATCTTGCAACAGAATGCATGTTGTTTTTCAATGAATTTTTGAAGAAATCAGGACATATAGAGGAGAAAGGAGCTTGAAATAAAGATTATGAAAGTAGTAGAATATTAGAGGGATGTCCAATTTCAGTATCGAAGACAATTAAATTGCCAGTTAATGAGAAAGAAAGTGCTCATTTAGCTGTGTTAAGGAATATGGCCGTGGTGGAACCGTTTATAGAGTAAGTTTATGTTATATTGTTTTAAATATTTTGATGTGTTCGCAATGATATATATAACTTATAATCAATTGTTCAATACTAGTTTGCATTTGGAGGAATTAGAAAATTCAGACCAACGCATGACAAAAAATGCGACCTTACTTTGGGAAACACATACAAAAAGTTTTGTCGATTGGATTAAAAGGAAGGTTAGTTAGATTTCAAATATATTCTCATTCAACTATCAATATTACTATATAAATTTACATGCTAAATGAAATTTGTTGTAGATACCTATTACCTCCAAGGATCATAATGACTTGTTAAAATGGATTGCTTATGGTCCGAAGGATGATGCCATGTCTTTCAAAGGATATATCATCAACGAGCAACGTTTTCATGTAAAAGATTTAGGGAGAGAAACTCAGAATTGTGGGGTGACTTTTGATGCAACTACTATGTGTAGAGCAAGTGCTAAAGATATGTCCCAAGTGGTTGATGTGGTCACTTATTATGGAATATTGACAGATATAATTTTATTAGATTATCATTTGTTTTATATTCCAGTTTTCAAGTGTCGTTGGACGCATAAAGGAAATGGAGTAAAAGTTTATGATGATGGGTTCACTCTTGTTAATTTACATCAAGCATCATTTTCACGAGACCCATACATACTTGCATCTCAAGCAAAACAAGTATTTTATTCAAGAGAGAACGATGTTTCTAATTGGTACGTTGTAATGAAAGCACCATCAAGAAGTTTTAATGATATAGAGGAGCACGATTGCATCGAGGAAGATATTCAAGTGGTGGAAGATGAAATAACTGAAGCGGATGATGAAGATGTTTGCTATGTTAGAGAGGATTGCGAGGGCATAATTGAGTAGATTATATGTTCTACTTGAGCATAGTTGTTCATTTGCTTTAGTGATGGTTGAACTTATATATTAAATCCGGGCTATTTGGAAATTTCATTGAACTTGTATTGATTTTCTTTAGTGATTGTTGTTCATTTGCTGCACTAATGCTTTGTTTTTTTTTAATGTTGCGAATGGCTGTTAGTTTGCACCATTTAATTTTCTAATCCATTGCAAATGCATGTACCATTCAATTTTTGTTCTTTGTGTTTTGATCTTTGTATACTTCCATAGACAAAGCATTATATGTTCTTATCAATTCTGTTTGCATATATTGCTTAATAATGAGTAGTGTTCTTATCAATTCTGTTTGCATTACATGTACATTTTCTCATAAAATTACAAATCTGTTCATCATCTCAAGGCTTTTAGGCCTGCTTGTTTGGTTTGCAAACTGCCACATCTCTTTTCAGCTACATGTTGATGATATTTAAGTGTTGTTTGTTAATATTTATCGCTGCTTATTGTTTACATGTGCTTATTGATTTATACTGTGTTTTCTGTCACTTGCAGAAAAATATGTCTACAACATCTGTACGTACCCGCTTGTAGAGAAAGGCTGAAGAACAAACAGTCAAAGCTAAGAACAAACAGTCAAAGCGAAAACGTAAAGTTCCAGCTAGTATAAATGAAATAGAAGAACAACCAGACAATGCTAAGAAGCAAGCCACTGTTCACAATGAAGAAGACGAACAACCACTAGATGATATCCCCTCTGACCCAAATGAAGGACTCCGCTCAGAAAATGAAACCCGTCCTGAACAAACTGCTGATGCCGAGCTGGAAATTGGGAAACAAAGTGAAGCTGAAATCGGAAGTACATCTCGGAAAAGAGGCGGTAGAGGTCCAGCAAAAGCAAAAAGACTCCCGTCATGCAGTCATGATCGAATTGAAGTTGAGTTCAATGATCTAGGTATACCAGTAGGGCAAGGGTCGGTATATTTATCCTCTTTTCTTGGACCGCTTGTGTGGGAGCAGGTTCCATACACCATTGATGATTGGAGGAATATTAGTGATGACTTAAAAGAAGTTTTGTGGCAGTCGGTTCTGGTATGAAGCAGGCATCTATTATTTAACATTCTGACTCTAATATGTTTTGAAAATGACTTCTAATATTGCATGGTCTTGCCAATTATAAATTGAAATTGCCATCTAATAACTTCTGGATAAATTGAAAAATAGTTCTTGCCAATTATAAATTGAAATTGCCCTCTAATAACTTCAGAAAACCTTTCAGATTTAATTAAATCTGTCGTATTTAAATTAAATAAATTTTACTAATATCATGTTTTGATGTATTGTTGCAGATTAGATTTAAATTGGAAGAGGAATGGCAAAGAAAAGCTATATTTCAACAAATGGGAGTACTTTGGAGATCGTCAAAAAGCAAATTGGTTCGAAATTTGCAAAACGCGGAGAACAATGAGGAAAGACTTAAACTGAAACCTACGAACATAAAAAGCATAATCGATTGGAGGAACTTTGTGAAGGCGAAAACAAGTCCGGAGTTTAAGGTAAATCATTCCTACTGAACTCGTCTGGCATGTTTCTGCAAATCCATCTACATAATTAGCAACCGATAAATTTCTTTAGAAGTGAAGTCCAAGTGTTGGTGGATGCTGAGGGTTCCTGTTTAGGTATTAGCTGCAGGAACCTATGACAGTACAAAATACAAATGCATTATGACAAGCACAGGAACATTTTAAATGAAGTAAAAAAAACACTTTGCAAGTTAGTTCAATCTATAAATATTATTAGTAGATATGGAATGCTGTATATGTCACTGAGTTATCCAGCATTAATAATACCAAATAAGTATATGACCATGATGAATTGATTTTCAAATAAATTGCAATCCTCACCATACATATTTACCCTGCATTATAAATATTAGATAGTTTTTCTTTTTATGATTTTGGTTGTTAAATTCTAGCATCTTTCAATATTTTCAGCAAAAAAGTGAGAAATATTCAGCCCTTAGGTAAACACAACTTCCGCATACAACCGGTCGTAGGGGAATGGCTAGAAAGACCGAAGACATGGTAAGTTAATTAACTATAGCATTATTTAACATTATTTTATACCTGTCAGTTTATTAATTTAATGTTATTCTATTTTTAGAAAAAAGAAAGTGTAGATCCATCGTCCATAAGTAGAGCTGATGTGTGGATTAGATCTCACATTAAAAAAAATGGTGAACCAGTGAACATGGAAGCTGCGAATACTATTGTAAAATTGTTTTTAATTTTATTGGTATATTTTTTTTGAAACTATGATATTTTTACCATTGTACATTATCTATGTGTATTTATTTATATAGGAGGAGATCAAAAAATATGGTAGCCTATCCCAATCCAGCTCGACACAGACTGATATTGGAAAAGATGCTCTTGTACATGTACTGGGACAAGATAAACGGGGACGGTTAAGGGCATTGGGTAGGGGTTGCACTTTAACCAAGCTAGCTTTGGCCCAGTCCAAAGATAAACAAGTGTCTCGGTGTCGAGAGGAAATAGCAGAATTGAAGGGAATGATACAGACTCTGATGGACCAGAAGGTAAATTTTTGGAAATTAATTTATATTCGTAAAATATTAATTTATATTCGTGCTTCGCTGCAGGGTAAAGAAAGTTCGAGAAGGAACTCACCTGATTCGGTAAAAATAATATTTATATTACTCAATAAATGAAATTTATATTTTAATTTTTTAATCCAGTAATTGATTTAATTTTCCGTTGATTAATTGTAGAGCGACGACGAAGTATGTTTGCTATTGAATTGGGATGGAACCTCTGGAGTTGTTGCCCATGGGAGGCTGTTGTCCATGGACCCAGATGACGTTGTCAATGGCATTCATCTTGGACCAAATGCTGGGAGCATTGTTATAGATTCAGTGGATAAAGCAGATACTTATTTATGGAGGCCTACACCTGAAATGGCAGTCTTAGTAGACGCTAAGAATAAGGTAGTTGCTTGGCCATCAGTTTGCATCAAGGTCCCGCTACGAACACGGTTGAACTGTAGTGCAGCCAGTACGGTAATTTTTTTCATGTTAAGTATATTAGTGTAATATGCTGCGAGCTTATTGATGTCTAAAATGCAACGAGCACACCCCCCATCTGAATAAAAATTTAACACATATTCGTTGTTTTTGTATAGCATACTAAAGTCTTGAATTTCACTTCTCATTTTTAGAGTACCAGCATCATCGAAGACACTTGCAAGATTAATGTAAGTATTAATTTTCAAATTTGAAGAAGTTAACTGTGTATGAAAGTTTATTTAATGTGCATGTATACATTATGCATAATAATCTCTTTTCTTTTAGCCGATTGCAACCATGCAAAAGGATGCCAAATGCCAGTTGATCGATTTGGGTGGAGCAGACGTAGTGGCTGAAGGAAGTATTGCATCAACTGATCCGATAACGATGGTCCATTGTCGTCCATTGGGACGTAATGCTGTAAAAGTTTGGATTGAACTGGTGATAGTTCCAGATGCAGAGATATAGAGACCAACATCGGGTCTGACGTGCATGGATGATTGCTTTGGCGTTCCCATAGCTTGGCCAATGGAAAAAATCATTATTAAGTCAAAATGAAAGGTATATTTTTTTTATATATACATTAGGAATGCTAGCAGCTAAAGTGCAGATAGATTTTTGGTAAAATGATAAAAGTACATAAGTAGGGGTGTTATATTCGAATTGTGGTTGAATGATTGTGATTGGTGGTTCAGGTTCAAGGGAGGGAAAATAATTGATGGTGAGGAGTTATGTATGGATTGTGGTGGAATGTTAGTGATGCAGTTTTAAGTTCAGGTTTTGTTTTCTCACTCTTTTGTTCTGTTCTTTATTGACAGGTAGTTCAGGTTTTGAAGACATCAGCAATGACAGGTAGTTCAGGTTTTTATGGTGGTTCAGGTTTTGCTCGGTACTTTGGTTATTTCAGACGTTTATTTTAGATGTATATGTACGGTTATGACACTTATGGTAGTTTGGTTATAACACTTATGGTAGTTTGGTTGTGTATGTGTACAGGTAGCTTTTTGTCGGCACCTATGTATGTGGATGTATGAATGTCTATGTATCTTGTGGATCTTCAATGCGTATACGTATTTTGTAGTTGTTTAATATATTGTGTTCAAAAGTGTATGTGCTTGCGTATTCTGTTATTATATAATTGGATGCTAGATCAGGGGTAAATCTTGAGTAGCAGGTGGAGGGAAACAAACGCTACTGGATATTATTTATTTTGGTAGCGTTAAAATGTCGCTACAAAAGAGTGATTAAAAACTCAAGTACACTTATGCTGGCGTTTATTAGGCGCTACAAAAAATGTATATAACGCCATGAAAAGGTAACGTGGAGGAGAAAACCCTTTCGGTGGCGTTAAACAGGCGCTACAAAAAAATTTAGATAACGCCAAAAAAAGTATCATGGAGGAGAAAACCTTTTCGGTGGCGGTAAATAGGCGCTACAAAAAAGGAATTCTATGGCGTTATAAAAACGCTATCAAAAAAACAAATTTGGTGGCGTTTAAAAAAGTGCAACTAATACTCGAGGATTTTTAGTGGCATGTTTTCTCGTAACGATTATCGGAACGCCACTAAAAATACGTAGTGGCGGTTTTTGGGCGCTACAAAAAAATCAGTTTTCTTGTAGTGGGGGCAGGGAGCAAGTGCACCTGCAACGCAGGTTCAGGCTTTGGATGCAACACCTTCCAGCAGCCGACCGGATTGAGGTAGGAAAATTTGGTTTCTATTTCTGATTTTCCCATTCAGACTTTTTTCAATCCTAGAGCATCACACTCTTTCATATCTAGTTCTTTGGTAGATGGTTTGCACTTAGACATCTCTTTTGTAGTAGACCCCATTGTTGTTTCAAACCCCATAGGAGGATCGACACTCTTGTCTATGGTTTGTAGGGGTTTGAAAATTTATATCCTAGGTGTAGAATTTGACTATGACGCCTATATTTTTGGGGTATGGGATGATTTTGGGAATAGATTGGTTATCCACATATGGAGCTATATTAGATTGCGAGAGGAGAGTCGTTAGACTAGAGACATGCGTCGGTAGGACTCTCGAGATTTCTTGCGACCCGCAAGTGTCAGTTATGTTGAGCTTCCTTTATTCCTTCGATTCATCATCATCAGAGTTAGATTCGGTTCTTGTCGTCAGAGATTTTTCCAAACATCTTTGAGGAGGTTAGGGGACTACCCCCATCTAAGAGAGATGTTGACTTCAGGATTTATTTGGCTAGCCAGTAGCATTACCCGTAGGGCATATGGCGCCTAGGAAAAGGGAAGGATTGAGCAAGCAGATCCATGAGCTTCGAAGAAAGGTTTCATAAGAAGAAACATATCAGAATAAAGAGCGCCAGTCGTCTTCGCTACCAAAGCATGTGGTTCTCTTCGACTTTGCATTGAATATAGAGAATTGAATAAGCTCACAAAGAAGAACCATTATCCACTCTCTAGGATAGATGATCTTTGCAACCAGTTAGTTGGATCTTTAGTATTTTCCCAGCTTGATTTAGCCACTGGATTTCATCAGCTTAGGGTCACTGATGATAACATTGATAAGACCGCATTTAGGACACCAGACGGATTCTTTGAGTGGTTAGTCATGACTTTTTGGCTAACCAATGTCCCAGCCTATTCTATAGATTTGATGAACCATGTTTTTAGAGATGACCTAAAATAAAGTTCGTGGTGGTATTTGTGGCCGACATTTTGGTGTTTTCCAAGAAGTATGGAAGAGCATGTTATTCATCTAAAGGAGGTTCTTTGTATGCTTCATGCTCGTCGGTTGAGAGCATAGTTCTTGAAGTATCTCTTTTGAAGTGCGTTTATTAGGGCATAGAGAATATCTACACATGATAGGGATTTAAGAGACGGTTTTGTACATTTAGGATTTGGATTATGGAAATCCAAAGAGAGGTAGGCAAAGGTTAGAGATGTACAATAAAATTCAGTAGACAAGTAGAGAAGAAAGTCCATGTGTAGGTAATTGCAGAAATTATAATTGTCCCAGACAAGTGGATTTGACGTTGATGCCTTAGAATAAACATGAGTATATAAGAGGAATAGGAGTAAAAGCCTTTAGTTTAGGAAAAGTACTCCGAGGGTAGTAAGTAGGAAGACCCACTTTATGCTAAGCCCAATAAAATGAAATTTTCGAAATTTAAAAAGTTGAAAAAAATTGCAATTGTTGGAATTGAAAATTTTCATTGTTAATATTTTCTTTCAGAAAATAAACATGGGGTTTCTGAAGAATGATATGAAATTTAAGTTGGTTTATATATAATGAAAAATTGGAATTCTTTTTGAAGAATTATGGAGTGTACATATATAACTCACTAGTTTCATTATAAGTAAACAAAGATTTTAAACATAAAAACTTAGGGTGTATCAAGTATCGAAAACGTAGATTACAACTTTTATTGTTGTAATAAATGTTTTCGTGGAAAATAAGTGGAGCATAGGCTATAACACTATTGTTATGGTAAGTGACTCTCAAGAGAAATATTTTTACATAGGTATATGAGATTTATTGGTATTTATTTAATTGAATCCATACACCATTATTTTTTTGGGGTTGTAGTAACGGTGTTTTACGCAACATCCATTTTAACCCAAATAAAAATGTATTTTAAAAGGTAATTTCTAAGTATAGAAACAAAATGGTTTGTAAAGTACACTTATTATTAAGTGGAAATTGGTACGAAGGGCCTAATTATATGGCCCATTTTTTTTCCAGGACACGGGTTTGAAATTATTATTTTCGAGGACAATTATGTGCGGCGTGCGTCTTCATCTTCTCAAACATCTAAATATCTTCTGAAATCGATCGTGGAAATTAGGCGCGTTCGTCTTCATCTTCTCAAACAACTACGTATATTCTGAAATCTGCCGATCTTGGAAATTAGGCACGTGCGTCTTCATCTTCTCAAACAAGTACGTATCTTTTGAAATCTACCGATCGTGAAAATTAGGCGCGTGCGTCTTCATATTCTCAAAGAACTACGTACCTTCTGAAATCTACCGATCTTGCAAATTAGGCGGTCGTGAAAATTAGACGTATCTTGTTCAATCAAAGCGGTCGTTTCTTGTGCAATTGAAGCGGTCGTGAGGCGTTAGTTTCTTCTCAAATCGAAATCGACTTTAATTGTGGGAAATCGTGAGGCGATTTTCTTCATTTGGTGAGTCTCTTTTTTATTTGCTGTTTTTCATTCTCAATTCTATTTTTTATGATGTTACTGTATGTTTCTTTTCACAGGAGGCTGTTTTCATCTATTGGAGGAAGGTTTTGTTTGATGTAGTTGGAATAATGGCTTCTGAATGGTATTGTTTTATTCTTATAACACAATCACTTTGTATTTAGCTTCGTTTGTTCTTTAGTTTGCAATTAAACTCTGATTGTTTAGATGTTTAAGAATGGTGTATCAAAATTCCATTATGGCTCTAGTAATAATTTGGCAGCCATTGAATGTGATTATGTGTTTTAAAGACCATATTGATCTTAGTGTGTGTTTGTTATGATAATTTTTCTCTTCTTTTTCACCATTAAGTATATTTTTGCAGATCATCTTTTTCACCTATGATTTTTCAACAATGTAAACTTGAATAGGTACAATCACAACGAATGTTTTTCTTCCACATGCTCCACTGTTGTAATCAGGTTATCCCAAAGAGTGATAGTGATCTGTAAAAGATAAATTGTTTTATCTTTTTTCGAAAAGTGGTATATAAAATGATTTAAATGGTTTTATGCTATTAGTTTTTATTTAAGATCAGTTTCACATAGTTATATTTTCCACTGTTGTAATCAGGTTATCCCAAAGAGTGATAGTGATCTCTAAAAGATAAATTGTTTTATCTTTTTCAAAAAGTGGTATAAAAAATGATTTAAATAGTCTTATGCTACTAGTTTTTATTTAAGATCAGTTTCACATAGTTATATTTTTTTAATATTTTTTTTACATTTTTTTTTGCAGGTGTGATTCATCTGTTATAGTTGTGTTTGATTTCAATAACAATTGTTTTAGTGCTCGTTTTGGATTGGATGCTTCTATTTCTTATGTTAGGAATAGGATTTGGGAGCAGTGGAATAATTTTACTCCATTATGCTTTGATACTTTTTATATTCGAGAATCAAAGACTACCTTTATTGAAACGGATAGTGATCTTCAAGCTATATTGTGTTTGTCTTGGTTTAAAAAGGAAGAATTTTTGGTTTTTTTTCTACGGCTGAAGAATGATTCAATGGATAATTTTGTTGGTGAAAGTAGCAAGTCTGGTTCAGTTGTTGGTGTTGAGTCAAGTAATAATATGTTAGGTTATGATGATGATTTAGATTCTGGTTTTACTCAACAAAAGGATTTACATTAGTTGTTGAAGAAGAATTCAAATATGGAATTTTTTACTGGCGTTGGTCAACAATTTGATTCTGCTATTTGATTCCGTAGAACAGTTAGTGCTTATTGTTTGAAGAATGGATTTAAAGTACAGTATATTAAGAATTGTAAAGAACGATTGACAGTTCGATGTGCTGTAGCTAGCTGTCCTTTTAGGATTCATGCTTCTTGCAAACTGAAGCAATTGGACCAACTATTTGTTAAAAACATTAACTTGATTCATACTTGTGGTGGTGGATTTCGTTCCCTTAGTAGTCCAACCATTAATAGTGATCTTGTGAAAAGTTTAATCGTCAATCAAATTCGTGATGAGCCAAAAAGAAAAACCAAGGATATCATTAAAAGTTTTAGAAGAGATTATGATGTGGAGCTAAGCTATTACTTTGCTTATAAGGGTAAGAAATTGGCTATGAATGATATTTTTGGTGATGAAAAGAAATCTTACAATGAATTAGTTTGGTATTTGAAGGCATTGGAAAGAAATAACCCAAATAGTTATTCAAGTATGGATGTGGATTCTGAAACAAATCAAATTGAGAGAGTTTTTGTATGTTATGAGGCATGTATATTTGGATTTAACTATTGTCGTCCTATGGTGTTTTTGGATGCTACCTTTTTGAAAGGGCGAAGTGGTATTTTGATGGCTGCCACTGCGAAAAATGGGAATCAAGGTACTGAATTTTTTTTTGCTGTTGTATTTATGTTACATAGTACTGTTTCTTTAAGTTATTGTTCTAGTGAATTTTGTTGTGTACATACTGCATTTTGTTCAAGTGATTAGTCTACTGTTATATAGTACTGTTTCAAATATAGTGCATTTGGTTGTTTCAAAAATGAATTCAAACTGACAATTTAATTCAACTGAAAATTAATGATGATTAATGTTGGTTGTTTTTTTTATTTTTATTTTGATAGATACATAATCTAGATGTTTTATTTTTTTCAGTTTATCATGATACCTACTGCTTATGCTGGATTTACCAGAATCTGTCATATTTCAAACAATAAATGCATATATGTTTTTATCTCTAACATCTTCAATCTAGTTGCACTAGTTACAAAGTAGGTACAATTGTTCAATGGACAGCCATGCTCTTCTTATTGTAAATTTGATCCAAAACAAATACTGTAAAAGATATAATGTTCTTTAATTTGATATACAAAATGTTACTGTATACAGGAGTTAAAAAGGATAAATGCATTTATCTTTTAATATAAAGAATTAAATAACATATTAAGCCGTCATTATATATCATAGATACTACTACATGTTGAACATATTTATCATTTTTCTCTTTATTTGAAGTTCTTACATAAGGTATACAAATGATTTAAACAACATATAGAAAAGATAAAAGCATATATGTTTTAGATTTTTGAATATTATTCTTTGTATTGTATGCATGAATTATGTATCATATCTTTGCAATTTCTACCCTTTCTGCGTAGACTACACATGTGATTGTCTACTATTAGATAATACTGTTTCAAATATAATTTTTTTTACACAAAAAGTGAATTAATTTTTTGTTGTTTCAAATGTAATACATAAACAGTGAATTATTTTTTTTTGTTTTTTTTCCAGGTTTTTTCCCATTAGCAATGGCTCTTGTTCCCAAAGAAAATGAAGAGTGTTGGAGTTGGTTTTTAAAACACCTAAAGAATGCTCTCAGTTGTGATAGAATATTAACTTTTTTAAGTGATAGACACTGGGGTTTATTGTTAAGTATTCCAATTTTTTTTCCAAATAGTCATCATTCTTATTGTTTGCATCATATGCAAAATAATATTGCTAGCATTGTGAAAAGTGGAAGGGGTGTTTGGGTAGCTCATTTACTTGAGCATTGTGCTATAGCTTCTAATCATCATGAGTTTGAAAAAGCCATGTCCAAGTACAAAGAAATTGGAGGTGCCAAAGCTATACAGTACTTGAATGATAAACCATATGATCATTGGCCTGATTTGTTTTTTCCGGGGAAGCGATATGGGGAAAATAAGTACAATGTAGCTGCGAGTTTTAATTCTTGGATTTTGGATGAAAGAAGTTTGCCTGTTACTGCTTGTCTTGATGGAATTAGGGTAAAACTGATGATGCAAATGTCTAATCGTAGAGAAGAGGCATCAAAGTGGACTAGTGTGCTATGTCCAAAAATGGAAGCTCGTTTGTTGAAATTGAAGGAAGAAGGATTTGGGTGGAGTGTTTCTAAATCATCTAGGTATTTATTTCTATATTTTTACATGATGTTCATAGTTTCTGAAAAAAATGATAAATGCATTTATCTTTTTTCAACTTGCTATGTAGCCTGTGTTATGATTTCATTTTGTTGGTATTTATAAATTTTAAACCCCTCTGGATCTTTTGAATCTTGACAGTCGCGGCATTGTAATTAACACTGTATGTAATTCTTAGCTCTTTCATTATTTTCGTCTGGATGAGTTTGTACATTTTACTTATGGTATATTAGTTCTTGACTTGGACAATCCTTTTGATATTTTTGGAAAAGTCAAATCTGGTGCATCAAGGGAATGTTTTTAGTCAATTCCACTTAATCAGTGGATGCCTTACCCATTGAAATCACTGTCAAGGTTTACTGGTTTTAATTCTTACTATAACCTTTATGCTTTCTTTTTTCTAGATTGGTTATCAATTTTTTTAAAAAGAAAGTCAAAATCAAAATTTACATAAGATATACTTTCTCTAAAGAATATGAACAGTATGCCTATTGTTATTTGTTTTGGTTTATGAGTCTTATTTTTCACTATTAGTTCTATGCACATGAATTGGGTCTTATTTATTAGATAGATTAGAGAGAATATATATAGTGCTAATAATCATTTTTTGGAAATGCAATCTGTGTACATATTTTAACTGTTTTTAATTTTACATTTTGTAGGTATATTTTTGAAGTTCATTCTCCAACATCTCAAAAGGTTGATCTTAAAAATCGCATTTGCAGTTGCAATCAATGGAAAGTGACAGGTTTTCCTTGTGCGCATGCTTTGAAGTGTATTTCTTTAACCAGAAATTCTGTTTATGAATATATTGAGAATTACTTTACTGCTGAGTATTATCGAGCTTCATATTCACATTTGATCAATCCTATTCCAACTTTTGATAAGGAAGCAATTGAAGCTGAAGAATCATCTATTGTTCTTCCTCCTAAGCCTGTTCGTGGAGCTGGTAGGCCTAGGATGAATAGGACTGAAGGGGCTGACTTTCATGCTAAGCAAAACAGATGTGGAAAGTGTAAAAAACAAGGACATAATAGAAGAGGATGTTCTTTGAATATTTGAGTTGATTGTTTTAGTCCAATGTATTTGATTGGTTGTTCTATAAATACTCTGACTTGAATAATTGAGTTGATTGTATTAGTCCAGTGTATTTGATTGATTGGTTGTTCTATGAATACTTTGACTTGAATAATTGAGTTGATTGTATTAGTCCAGTGTATTTGATTGATTGGTTGTTCTATGAATACTTTGACTTGAATAATTGGATTATTGCATAGGTTGAATTGGATATAATCTGATTTTGATTACTTTTGGTTGTATGCAATTGTTTATGAGTTTCTGCTTTTCTGGTAGGCACTGTGATGGTTGTCGGTAGGTAGTCAGTGTGGAATTGGTAAGATGATGGTTAGTGAAGAAGAATTGTGGGTTGTGGCTTCTCTGACAGTGTTGAGTGTGGAATGTTGCTGCAGTTTGTATTGAATGAAACAGTGGTGTAGTAGTATTTGCTTGTATGGTCAGAGAACTGTGAAGTTTATAGGTTGTGAATGGTTTGGGATGGAAGTATGGTTAGTAAGTGAAGTATGACAGAGTGGTATTTGTACTTTTGTAAAGGAGGAGGTGTTGTAGTTAAGAAGTGAGGCAGTGGAGGTTGGCAGTGAAGTAAGTAGTAGTCAGAGGCACTTGAAGTTGTGAATGATGAAGGTGGTAGTTACTCTTCTAACAGGAAATGGAAAGTATGGAAGAACTATTGTTTGCAATTGTTATGTTTAAAAAGATAAATTGATATATCATTGGCCTCAAACAAGCTTAGGACTTAAGTATATTTGCGGTCATTGATTTAAATTTTCTTTGTGCAGAAATATTTGTTCAATTTTGTTTGTGCAGAAATATTTGTTTAATTTTGTTTGTGCAGAAATATTTGTTGATTTTTCATAACAGTGGAATACCTATCCATCTCCAATAGTTATTTATCTTTTTGTAATAACTTCTTTTTTCAAGAGAGCAGTATTCAACCAGCATTCCTTCTTCCCATTCTCACGCATCATCACTTTCATCATTCATTTCCACTAACATCTACCCTTCTGCCTACAACTGACCAACCTTGCACTTGCCACAACCTAAAATAGCTCACAGGACTTCCATCACCTCTCACTGCACTGCAACTCCAATCACTATCTTCAAACTTCTGTCATTTGACATAAAACATCCTCAACACCAACAGAAAACGACCTTTATAACCTGAAATTCACAGCAACCATCAACACTAACTACATAGCACTTCCATCCACACTATCTTCCTCATCCTAGCAAATTACTTAACATCACATTAACCTTCACATTACACAACACACTCTGTATTATACGGCCCAATTTTTTTCTAGGACATAACATGAATGTATAGTCAGATTAAAAGGTGACAGCGCAAACAAGTGCACAGCATACACATAAACAAACTCAAGTCTACAACATCTGTAAGTAGGTTTTACAATTCAAATAATATGGCCTAAGTCAACCATTACAAATTCATCAGTCAAATAAAATTTTAACAAATGTATGATAAAAGGACTATTAGACATCAAAGAATTTGTTGCTATCATTGTCAGTTCACATCTTTTGTTGCTGAAGCTGAACTGCAGAAATTTTCAATTGTCCAGCAGTATGGTTCATCAGAGAGAATTTGTGCAGTTATCTGTGCTCTAAATGCGTTTACTTGTTCTAGACTGATTTTTGATGTTGTGTCCATTCCTTGTGCTAACTTTTGGATAAACATCATTACGAAAATTCCACAGTCGAACCTGCATTTGTTAAAATTTTAGTTATTGTGTAACATTCATCGTTGTATAAAAATCTCCAGTATCAGTGATTATGAAAATATAACTAAACATGTACTTATATCCATTACATCAAAAGATAAATGCTTCTATCTTTTTTAATAGTTGAATAAAGTAAGATCTGACACTTAATATTTTATGAAGAACTCTTTAATTAATTTCATTTAACAATAAACCAGCTCCAAAACAACAAACAACTTATATCATTTACATAAAAACATAAATGCTTTTATCTTTTCTATGTAATAACTAATATCATGAGAAAAACATCAAATACCTTGAATGCATTAGATAATGTACCATTTGTATCAGTGATTATGAAAATATAACTGAAAATGTACTTAAATCCTAGGTAAACATTTTTAATCAGTGATTATGAAAATTACCCGTTGCTTTATTGAGCACAGTTAATATTTTTAATCAATGAAGACTTTCCCAGAATTGTTTTCTCGCCTGCGTCCTGTAAGTCTTTATTGATTTTGTTTACCGCTGCTTTCTGCCAAATATATATATATATATATAATTTTTTTTAATAATAATTATAAATCTATTTATCTTTTTTACTTTCAGTGTATTTTACTTACCACATTAATAGCAAACCTTGAATGTCCACTTCTTAATGTCTTAGATCTTGTGGTCAAGTGTAGAGAATCATAATGGTTCCATGAACATGATTCCACTACTAGCTCTAGCAAGCTCCAATGTCCGTTTCCATGTATAGGAAATAATATATTGCAACATAATGGATTTAGAAGTGCTTGTTTAATAAAAGGATTAAACATATTTTTTTTGATCTTTTCCAGGTTTCCATCTGTTGCGCTTTTCTGTTAAAAAAAAATTCAAAAAATTTATCTTAGAAACAAATTAAATTTTACATTATAGTACACTTACTGTCATTGTTGTGTTCACATATATAATGCTAGAACTTTGTTCTAAAATTTTTGTTTTTCTGAACCAAAACCAATCAATAACCTACATTTCCAAAAAAAATATGGATTAAGAATAGATTTTATAATGAATCAAAGAAAAGAATTTATAATGACGCAAAGTATAGTTTTTTGTACTTACTTGACCAGAAATATATTCTCCATAGAGAAGTTCTTCTATCATACTTTTTGTGATGGTGATGAAGTTTTCATCGTCACAAGTAAATGCTTCATCACTAAAAAATTAAGATTAGTATGTTCTGTGTTGTATGGCACTTACAGTATGATTAGTATGTAATGAAATATTTTTTAACAAAAGAAAATAACAATAGTACATACTGTACAGGAATTTTATGAATTGTCATACTGTCATACTGTACAGGAATTTTATGAATTGTACATAAAACAGCTGACAGTACATTAAAAAGATATATTTTTTTTATCTTTTTTTAGTTGTCACTTGGATTATTAACTAAAATACAGTGCATTAAAAAAAGTAAGGTTGCAAATAAAAATACTTGGTGCTGACAATAATAGGTGCTTAAATAACTTTTTTTTGTCTTCATGAACATCAACCAGCAAACTATTCATCACCAAAAATTTCTTTTTTTTCTTCAGATTTTAATAAATTTCAACAGCCTTGGATTGTCGATGATACAACCCAACTACTTGATAGAATGACTCAATTTGGCAATTTTTAAGTTAAACTGAGTCAATCCATCAAGTCGCTATGTAGTACACCAACAATACAAGGTTGTTTATTGAATGGCACAAGTGACAAATTGTTATTAACTCTGATTAAACCATAACTTAAAAAGTTTACACATTATCGGATGTTTATTGAATGGAACTACCAAACATGACAATGTTAAAATGTTTGCATATTATGACATGGTTAAAATGGTTGACAAATTTGTGACTTGTACATTAAACATATGACAGTACATACAAAAGATAATCAGTTTTATCTTTTTTTAATTGTCACCTTCAATATTAACTAAAGGATGGTACAGATCTACCATAAGTTAACCAAATATTAATAACAGGTTTAAGAAAAATATATTGTCATACTCTACAGGAATTTTATGAATTGTACATAAAACAGCTGACAGTGCATTAAAAAGATATTTTGTTTTATCTTTTTTTAGTTGTCACTTGGATTATTAACTAAAGTATAGTGCATTAAAAAAAGTAAGGTTGCAAATAAAAATACTTGGTGCTTACAATAATAGGTGCTTAAATAACTTTTTTTATCTTCATGAACATCAACCAGCAAACTATTCATCACCAAAAATTTCTTTTTTTTCTTCAGATTTTAATAAATTTCAACAACCTTGGATTGTCGATGATACAACCCAACTACTTGATAGAATGACTCAATTTGGCAATTTTTAAGTTAAACTGAGTCAATCCATCAAGTCGCTGTGTAGTACACCAACAATACAAGGTTGTTTATTGAATGGCACAAGTGACAAATTGTTATTAACTCTGATTAAACCATAACTTAAAAAGTTTACACATTATCGGATGTTTATTGAATGGCACTACCAAACATGACAATGTTAAAATGTTTGCATATTATGACATGGTTAAAATGGTTGACAAATTTGTGACTTGTACATTAAACATATGACAGTACATACAAAAGATAATCAATTTTATCTTTTTTTAATTGTCACCTTCAATATTAACTAAAGGATGGTACAGATCTACCATAAGTTAACCAAATATTAATAACAGGTTTAAGAAAAATATATTGTCATACTCTACAGGAATTTTATGAATTGTACATAAAACAGCTGACAGTGCATTAAAAAGATATTTTGTTTTATCTTTTTTTAGTTGTCACTTGGATTATTAACTAAAGTACAATGCATTAAAAAAAGTAAGGATGCAAATAAAAATACTTGGTGCTTACAATAATAGGTGCTTAAATAACTTTTTTTTATCTTCATGAACATCAACCAGCAAACTATTCATCACCAAAAATTTCTTTTTTTTCTTTAGATTTTAATAAATTTCAACAGCCTTGGATTGTCGATGATACAACCCAACTACTTGATAAAATGACTCAATTTGGCAATTTTTAAGTTAAACTGAGTCAATCCATCAAGTCGCTGTGTAGTACACCAACAATACAAGGTTGTTTATTGAATGGCACAAGTGACAAATTTTTTATTAACTCTGATTAAACCATAACTTAAAAAGTTTACACATTATCGGATGTTTATTGAATGGCACTACCAAACATGACAATGTTAAAATGTTTGCATATTATGACATGGTTAAAATGGTTGACAAATCTGTGACTTGTACATTAAACATATGACAGTACATACAAAAGATAATCAGTTTTATCTTTTTTTAATTGTCACCTTCAATATTAACTAAAGGATGGTACAGATCTACCATAAGTTAACCAAATATTAATAACATGTTTAAGAAAAATATATTGTCATACTCTACAGGAATTTTATGAATTGTACATAAAACAGCTGACAGTGCATTAAAAAGATATTTTTGTTTTATCTTTTTTTAGTTGTCACTTGGATTATTAACTAAAGTACAGTGATTAAAAAAAGTAAGGTTGCAAATAAAAATACTTGGTGCTTACAATAATAGGTGCTTAAATAACCTTTTTTATCTTCATGAACATCAACCAGCAAACTATTCATCACCAAAAATTTCTTTTTTTTCTTTAGATTTTAATAAATTTCAACAGCCTTGGATTGTCGATGATACAACCCAACTACTTGATAGAATGACTCAATTTGGCAATTTTTAAGTTAAACTGAGTCAATCCATCAAGTCGCTGTGTAGTACACCAACAATACAAGGTTGTTTATTGAATGGCACAAGTGACAAATTGTTATTAACTCTGATTAAACCATAACTTAAAAAGTTTACACATTATCGGATGTTTATTGAATGGCACTACCAAACATGACAATGTTAAAATGTTTGCATATTATGACATGGTTAAAATGGTTGACAAATTTGTGACTTGTACATTAAACATATGACAGTACATACAAAAGATAATCAGTTTTATCTTTTTTTAATTGTCACCTTCAATATTAACTAAAGGATGGTACAGATCTACCATAAGTTAACCAAATATTAATAACAGGTTTTACGAAAAATATATTGTCATACTCTACAGGAATTTTATGAATTGTACATAAAACAGCTGACAGTACATTAAAAAGAAAAGAGAAATGCTAATGGCCCAGTTTTGTCCTTAAAAATAATTAGTTTCAACTTGAGTCCCAGGTTCCCCAATTGATTGCCCCGCAATAATACCTACATCTTCCCCCAATTCAACCAGATCGCCGTGAGTGGAACTTCTACCATAACATAATTCAATTGAGTCAAAAGTAGTTTAGTTACTTACTTGTTTCGTCCAAGAATTTTGAATTTTTTTTTGACAATTTCTTTTTTTTCTTCGGTAAGATATTCGAGTAGTGGACATTTGTCAACATTCTTTGGCTTCTTCTTCTTTTTTGGTTCTTTTAGGACAATATCTTCAACAACAATTGGATTTTCATAAACATTTTCTTGAGCAGGCTCTTTCAGATTGTCAGATTTTAAACTATCTTGTGTCTGCTTTTCTAGTATGAAATCTTGAGTTTGCATAATATCAAAAGTTGGAAAATTAGCAGAACTGTTTATGTGAATCATACCAACAATTTTTTTTTACCTTTTTGAGCTTCAGTTTTTTTGTTGAAATTATCTTTTTCCTCCACTTCATGCTTTTTTAAATTTTCCAATTTCTGAAGCTTCATTTCAAGAATTTGGATTCTATTTTCAGCTGCTTCTCTTAAACATCTTTCCTCCTTTAATTGTTCTTCAACAATTTTCATCTCAGAGCACAAAAAATTGACTTTTGATTGTAGCTCCATTATGTTATCAGCAGATTTTTCAGATTTTCTCAAACTTGTGTCTTCCTGGTACTCATCTAATTTCCTTTTGTTGTTTCGGTCTACTTCCACTTCAATAGCTTTTATTTTTTTGGAAAGAATTTTTTTTTCTTCTTTTGTTACATCTGCAAATTTTTTTAAAATCTACAATGAATAAATTTAAAGTTAAGCTTTCATATATATTGTCATTGAAGTACTAGACAAGTTAAGCTTGCACATTAAACATATGACTACTAACATTCTACAAAATTGCTTTCGAAAAAATCAAAAAAAATGTACAGTTAAAAAATAGCATACTTTGTCATTGTCAACCTCAGTGAGGTTCAAATCTTTCAATTTCGATAAATCCCATTTTCCCATTCTTGGGATTTTTGTTTGCAGATTTTCCTTCGCAGCAACTATTTGTGTTCGTTCACAAATCCAATACTGCAAGAAAAAGATAAAAGCATTTATATTTTTGTATTAAATATAAATTTGAATATATTTACATTTAGTTAAAATTATGAAAGCATACCAGTAACACCATAGTGCAGCCTGGTGTACTTCTAGGGCCAGCATGATACTTTTTAACATTTTTCAACACATTTTCACATATCGCTCGCGGCCAAGAAATTGAATTGAATTTTTTTAAGTTCAGCAACTTCGGCAAGAATCCCCATTGCATGTAGCTTTGGTTGTTTGGAAATAGGAAAGTTATAACTAGCAGCAACAACAACAATTTCACTATATCTTCATTTCCTTTTTCTTCTTCTAACAGTGTATTCTGTCTTTTAGTTACTGTTTTTTTGGCTAATTATGTCTTCTTCTTCAAAATTGGCAGTTAAAAAATTAGAGAAACTTTCCATGGCTAAGGCTTTGTTAAAAGCTGGTATAGGAAACAAGTCTTCTCCAGCTATTGGCATTCCAAAAATTAGACTGACTTCTTCAGGAGTAATTTTGAGTAATTTGTTTCCAATTGTGAAAGCATTTTCTTTTTCATCAAAAGAAGTAATGATATCATCTAAATTTGAAGCACTTTTCCTCAAATCTTGTCTTGTTATTGAATCACTAAGAAAAACGTTGAATAAGTTTTTGAAAGGCGTTTTTTCTAAAAAAGCTTTTGCTTCCGGTGAAAGAATGTGTTTCTCCTTTATAATTGACATCACCTTATAGACTACATCCAAATTACATCTATAAGTACCTGTGTACTGCCTTTTTTGCTTCTTATCTATTTTCTTAATTTCATACTGATCTATATCATCCAAATCAGTACTGTCTTCTGCTAGTTGCTGTGAAAACGTTTTTTCATCATCAGATATGAAGTCTTCTTTTTCATTCACATCAGGTAATTCTTGTGTTGGTGCACTTTGATTCTATATTTAGGAAAATCAAAAAATAAATTAGAAGGTAAAAATAACAAGATTATCAAAAAAATATCTTACTACACAAAAATTTGAATAAAATGATAATATGTTTTATCATTTACATTATTTTGTATTTTTTTGAGGTTAAGATAATTTTTAGTACATAAAGTACCTCTATTTAAAAAAATAAAAGATAAAGCACTTTTTTAGTATATAAAGTTTTTTTTTAAAAAAAACAAAAGTATAAATTGAATCCAATAGGTTTTGTTGTAAAGAACAAATGTTTGAATTTTTTTTAGACCTATTTCAATCATCACAGTTTGAAAATTTCGCATTCTCTAATTTATAATTTAGACCAATGAAAGATAAATGAACATTCACAACTGAAAACCAACAAGATTTATTTGATGAAATGAAAATTTACAATTAGAAAGTTTCAAAGTATATAAAGATAAAAGATAATGTGTTTTATCTTCATCATCACAATACCCTTGAAGTAATTACATGTACAACATGTATGAATGCAACATGAAAGCTACAACATCAATGAATATTCAGATTCAAAAGTGACAGTGCAAACAAGTGCACAACATACACAAACAAATGCACCATAAAAACAACTCAACATCAATGAAAATGAAGTAACCAAACCTGACTGAAGTGTTCAAACATTACATATATACATGTATGAAACATCAAGTGAATTTGCAACATCATACACATTGAAACCAGAGTCCAATGCAGACATGTCGACAAGATGAGAATGCAAGTGCAGACAAGCTAGATGATAACTGACTGCAAATAAAGCAACAAGTCAAGTCAATGCACATCAACCCAATACAAAATATATGAAGTGAATGCAGAAACACACACACACACACCCGCATGTATACGTAAATGTAGTGACAGGATAGCAGACTAACCAAGGTAAACAATGTAAGGTCAAAAAATTTAGGTATTTTTTTATTTAAAATATGGAATCTAGATTTCAATTTATTACGTATATACAAAATGAAGATTAGAATTAAATATTATGGGAAACATAAGTATGAAAACAATTACCAATGGAGTTGTAAATGGTGATGGTCTTTGGCTGTGTTCATCACAAAATGGACTGGAAATAGGTCTTATATTTATGCATTGCGTTCCACCTTCGTTTATGAATATGCAAGTTGTTTTTCGAATGAATATCTTCGACTTAGAAGACCTTGTATGCATTTTTACACTGCATAAAAATTGTCATATATAATGAAATGTTAGAAAGAGTGAAGAATAATATTTTTGTACTTAAAAGTTGATTAAGTATATTTATTTCGCATAAATCCTTCAGGACAATTGCAATTGACTTAAATTCAGTATTTATGATGTTATATGTAGTAGCTGATATAATAATTTATCTAGGATTTATTCTGTATTTTAATGTTCGACATAAAAACAAAAATGCTTTTATCTTTTCCAACTAGGGTTTAAATTAGATTTATATTTTTTCTAATAACTTGAAATCATTGTAAAAACCAAATCCTATCTAACAAATAATTGTAAATATCGGACACAACTAGGGTTTAGCATGTAGTCTAAATATTTTACATTAATAGATAGATACGTTTATCTTTCTTAACAGCTAAACAATTACTTGTTCAGTTTAACAACTAGGGTTTAGTATCATCTGCAATTGAATATTTAGGCATGCTTGATTAAACAAATGTCGATTATGTTAAATTATAACAAGAACTAAAATACCTTAAATCCATTATAAAAGTTATTATCAGCATCAGTAACAATGAATATTTAAGTACGATTTATCATATAACTAAAACATTTACATCAAAATAAAATACAACTTACTTGTTCCGCATTTAAGTTTAAGTTTAACTTACTTGTAGAAATTGCTCGATGAAAGCGTTATAGTTTAACCTGAAATCGATGAAGCTGAAATCGATGATGCTGAAGCAGAAAAATCGGGAAGAGAAAATGGAATGGAAATTGGTACAGAAGAAATCGATTTTGTTTCTAAACCCTATTTTTGTTTTGAACTGGCGGCAGGTATGGATTAATGAAAAGTAGCGGGTTTATTTTCGACCCGTGTCCTGGAAACTAATTATTTTGAACAAGTGTCCTAGAAAATAATTAGTTTATGCTAAGAGGCCCTTATAGTAAAAATTCCCTATTATTAATAAGTATAAGGAAGTGTTTTTTGCAGTTACAGAAATATTAAAACAATTTTGAAGATGAGTTTTTTTGAAAGAAAAATGTGTAAGTTAGATATTAGAAAATATTTATCATGGAAGAATATACTTTAAACATATTTTAATCTATTGGAATGAAAAGAATAATGGTATGATTTTTTATGAAACCAATAAAAATGTTTTGTGCAAGTTACAAGGAATACATGAATGAAAGAGATATACAAGGTATGAAGAGCACCATATTTTGTATAGCCTATTTCGAAAAATATAAAATAAGTTCCTTGTAATTTCACATAAACATGAAATTCTTTTTTTAAAAGGTTCATAGAAGGTTCTAGCGTTAATAACTTCTCATAAGAGAAAGTAGTTCTAATACATTAAGATATGAGACTATTAGGTGTAATAAGAAACTGTTTTGAAAACACACAAAGGATATTTTAAAGATATTTTAAAAGAAAATGGTTTGGTGAAAAAGTAAATAAGCTTTTGAAATGAAAAACTTAATCAAAGTAAAATTTGAAAATTCAATTTTTTATGGAAAACCGTAAAAGTCTTTAAAAGAAAGAGAGATATAAGTTTTAGACTTAAAAATTTGGAAGTTTTTCCCTCTAGGTTTGGGAAATAATATTAAGTGACCAAGTATTTTTGAAATTAATAGAAACTGAAAAGATAACACTTTTCAAGAGAAAGATTTTGCGATTTGATGTTTCAAATTTTTTAGAAACCTTAGTTTTTAAAACATGGTGATAAATACCAAACCAAACTCTTAAATGTGGAGTAGATTAGAATCATTTCCTAGGAGTAACGGAAAAGGTGTAAGGAGTAGCAGTAATTACTTTTAGAAGTAATAATGGAAGTTTCCGTAAAGTGGATAGGACACTAGTAAGAACCTAGGAATGTTGATTCCTGAAGTACAGTAAAATGGAGTTAGTAGGATAGTAAGACAAGAATGGTTGAGAATGAGTATTCTTGATTTTGGAAGAACTTGGGAAAAACATCTCTCTTTAGTGGAATTCATATGGTAGTAGTTTTCAAGCTAGCATTGGAATGACGCCTTTTGAAGCTCTTTTTGGAAGGCCGTGTAAGACGTCTTCATGTTGGTAGGAGTCTACGGAAAGGTTGCTTCTTGGTTCCGACATGGTTAGAGAGATTTCAGTGAAGGCTAATTTGATTAGGAGAAAATTCGAATCTCATATCCATGTCTTTTTGATAATAAGTTTTAGAATTTCCTTTTTCCATCTTTAGTTTTGAATAGGTTCTTTCCTTTATTATCCTTTGGGGAGGGTAGAATTTAGGATTTAACATATGGATGGTAGGATTTGATGCAAACATGTTAATAGAACATGTTATGGATGATGTATGCTAGTGATTGCAAGTGTTTGCTAGTGGATGCTGATGGACACATATAGGTACACTAGGCACTATTATTCTTTAGGGATCGGCCTAACTAGGACACTAGAGCATATGCATATGGATGTGTGTGCATTTTATTTTATTTCCATGGTTGCTATAAATGGATGTTTATCACTTGATTGTTGCATTTGGATGATGTTTGTAGCACACATATAGAATTATCCGTTATCATTAGGAAATTTTTGCATTCATTTGGATACATGGCACGGACATGATTGCATAAAAGGAGGTCAACTGAATCAGTGGACCGCCTAATCTTTTACATTAGTTAGGGACATTTACACTACAGTAATTGCATAAGTATCATAAATTACATTAGAAAAACTGAAGGACAATGGATGAATGATGATGATTGAGTATTTGGTTGTAGAATTGGATGAAAAAATTTAGTACATTCTTTTATCCTTAGAGATTTCGGGGACGAAATCCCTTAAGGAGAGGAGAATGTAATAACCCGAAATTTAACCCATAATAATTAATTCGTTTATTAATGAAATAATAAAATAACTTCGTGAAATTATCAGAATCAAGCCACAGAAGTTGCACCATTGTGTCCATGGTAATTTTCTGGTCAATTTCCATATATAGAACGTTAGAAACCGAGCTAATATGACCAAGTTATAAAATAAACGAAATAAAAAGAAAAGGAAAAAAAATATTACAGGTCGATCGGCCAGTCGACTTGGGCAAGGGGGCGGTCGACCGCCCGGTCGACCCGCCTTGGCTTTTGGCAAGCAAACGAACGTTCGTTCATTCGAACATTCCAGAGCCTATTGGTGACGTGTTTTGCATTCTTCTGACCAATCCGGTCCATCTATTTTCGCATCCGATGGCTCCTATTCAGCCTATGACGTGGATGCATTCTATTCAATCTCCAAATCCAACGGTCCGAGATCCACTTCTACCCCTATAATAGACCCCTAGACCTAACACCTTTTCTCATTCTAGGTTTTCTCCAATTGGGTTCACCTTTCAAGGCAGGACCCTAGACGGAATAATTTTTCCAAAGGAGAAAATCGTTATAAATTAAATTATTTTACAACTCCAAGTGTATCCGGGAAGACCAAAGGAAGAGCTTAGGATCGGAGGTGAGTGATTGTGATTATTTTAAGATTTCTTTAAGTAATTTAAAATAATAGGGTTTCCAATAGTTGTAGTTTTACTACGATTTTTGGAATAGCCTTTTCAGTAGTTTATTTACAGTTTTTAGAATTATTTTCAGTCTATTTCCTTTCAGCTATTCTTTTCAGTAATTTGAGTTTATTTCTATTAATTATAGTTTTCCATTTATTTACAGTATTTTAGTTTATTTACTGTTATTTATACGTTATTTACATCTTCTTTCTACGCTTTGGGTTTTCTTTTATTTTCAGTTTTCTTTTATTCCTCCTTCTTCTTCGCGTATGTATTAGAATAGGATTAACGCGAATACAGATTAAATTGTAAGAAAGCTGAAATAATGGGATATAAGATGTAAATTTCAAAGGCTGTAATATAAATGGAATTGGACTGAAATTACGCCTAATTATGACATAAATTGGACTGGATTATAAAGATTGGCCTAGTTATAACTTAGAATTATAACTAAAAATAGTAAAAGATGAAAGAAGCTTATTTTCACACTTATACCTTAGGTTAAGTAATAAGCATGATTATAACGTAGGTTATAATAAGAAAAAGAACAGAATAAGGCTTATTTTAAAACATAAGAGAAATTAATAAGCACAGATAGTAGAGGAAAATGTAAAGGCATATTTAAATAATTTACCTAAGTTAATAAGCAAATATGAAAGTAGGACCTGTACCAAATAGCATTCCTTATTAGACAAAACGGTGAGCTTAGGGCATGCTTATGCTAAGAATGGTAGTAATTGGTCAAATAGAAGTCCAAATCATGGGGGATTTGGATAAGGGGAGCAACTAGATATTTTTTGGATGAAGGGCCGGTACCAACAGCATTCCCCTATAGATTCTATGGACACACGGTGATCTCACATTGGCCTGAAGTGAGATGAGGGGCACGCTATGCTGGAAGTTGGAGGTAATAAGAACACCCAATAGGTGGAGCAAAAGGTAGCATGGGCATGGTGGTAGTTACGCGTGCGACTTCCATTCGGGTGCTCAGTAATAGCTATGAGTTCCAAGCGCTTAGTTTGAGTGTCTTTCGTAGACACCATTACCTTATGTGTAGGGAGCTATGTATGTCGTCCGGATCCATAGTGGTTGCTCTGTGCATCTTTCGTAGATACCATTGGCTGATGTGTAGGGAGTTATATAGCGGCCGGTCCGCAGTAAGGTCTATGGAGTAGCAGACCGATCAAAAAGGGTAGAATTAGGGTTACATCCTAATTACAGGATTAGGAATTCAGCCTAATCAAAGCAGAAATCAAGGACAAGTGCAAGCAATCAAAGTTAACCTATCTTATAAACTGACCAATATTTAATCATACTTATTTTTAGCTTATCTATTTTCTATTTCCTTTTATTATCCTTATTTATGCTAGAACTGTTGTAGAGTCTATTACTTTTATCTTGCTTAAAGACTCTAGTAATTACTATCATTCACCAGACATTTAGTCTGACCCACTCCTCTATTTTCCGCTTTCCCCCCATAGGCAATCAAGGGAGAAGTCAGTAGACTGCTGTTGCTTGGAGTTTTCTTGGAGGAGTTCCCTACTATGTATTTCTTTTATTTCAGCTTTTGTTCTTTCTATGTACTGGCTTATTATGAGGGATATTATGTACTCTGATTTTGAGACTATGAGTTTTTGTTTCATGAGACATATTGGATTTTTAGACATGTATGTGGTATTTGGTATTTGACTTATTTATGAAGCAATTATGAAGTATTGTTTTAATTAAGTTATTATTTTAAGTTTCTGCTGTTTTTATCTATTTTTGTCTTGTGAATCTTAGTCTCTGTTAGTTTTAGTTATACCTACAACGCACCACGCCTTTTAATGTATCCTTTTTGGGTATATTAAGGGGTGTAGGGTGTTTTAGTTATGCTTTCGAAGGGGTTGTTCTTATTAAGGCATCTTTCTGAGTAACTTGAATGAAGGCGAAACCTTCGGTTTTGAAAGGTTTGGCGCGCATGTGTGTGGCTATTACTATCTGCCTTCTGAAGGTATTCCTCAACCCATTCGAAACGTCTTTATGCAGGCGAAAGCATCTCTTTCGAAAGGTAGTAATTGAAGCACAAGGGTGCTTTCGACCCTTTTGATCCCTTCGTAAGCTTGTAATACATCCGTCCCTTGACTACAACATCCCTTCGACTCCTTCAAAAGGCTTTCTTGGTGCTGCCATCTCTCGTTCCTTTTTTCCTTCTATTCATTTTTGTTTCAACAAGTTTGAAGTGAGAATTGGTGGTAACACTTGCCCCCCTCCCCACGCGAATGGACGCTTTGACTTTCCAAGTCAACCATTTCGAACCCTCAATGTTTCTCGCTTTTTCATATTCTTGTGTAAATCCTGGCCGTTCATTTAAATTTGATTACACGGTTTGCCATCCATGCTGACTTTTCTTATAAATCAAGTCCCTTTCTTCCCCTCTTTCATTTATCCGCAATTAGTAGAAACTTCCTGCAAGAATCAAAAATTTTAAATTCTCAAATAATTTCTATTGCCAACAAAGAGAAATTCAAATCCAAAGTTAGTTTTTATTATCTTGCTTTTTGAATTTTCCTTTTACAGTGAATTTTGATTTTTAAAATTTTCTCGGTTCGAATCTGAACTATTGTTTTAATTTAATAGAAATCATTTAGGTTTTTCATTTGCTTGAAAGCATTCTCTAATTCATTCTCAAGGCTTACTTAATTTTCTTTCTTCTGTTAATTTTCATTTAGAACTCATCTGATTTGGATTTTTTTAAGGTTCGAATTGCATTTTGGGGATTTTTTTTAAGATTAACGATTGTAAATTCACATTCATATCAAGTTAGTTATTGATTTTTTGAAGTTCTACGTTAAAATCGAATTTGTAGAAGAAGGAGATTTCCAGTTACTTCATAAAGATGTTTTAGTAGTATAAATCGCATTTTGGCGCTACAATATTACCTTTCGACCCCTTCGAAAGGGGTTGAGGCGGCAAATGTTGTTTTACTTCTTTAACCCCTTTCGATGGGGTCGAAAGGATGTCCAGCGCCTACCTCTTAATTGAACTCATCGAAAGGTCGACGTAGTTAATGTGAAGTAGACTTTCTTCGAAAGCATATCCATGCTTTAGTATATTCTGATACCTTTCGACATGATCGAAACATTTTGTATCGAATTATGTTTGGTTGTTGGTATGCTTTCGAAATCATGTTCCCCTTTCGACTTGCTCGACGCCCCTTGTAACTAATTGGGACTTGACCATTATTTTCTACAAAATGTTGTCGAAACATCTCAAATCCTTTCCATTTTTATCAATATAATTCAAACTTAAACCTTTCGACTCGATTGGCATACAGGGTTTCGACAACATCCATGTTCTTTTTGTTAAACAAAATTCAGGGGATTCGACAGCGTCGAAAGGTCCTTTTGTCTTGTTTATTAAATGTTGGTAGTGTATATTTTATTCAAATTGATTGTGTAGGTTTCAATTACTTCCTTCAATAACAAAATTATCCTTGAGCATTCGACATTGTTGAAGGGTGTTTGTTGGGCGTCAACTTCTATTCTCCTTTTCGACTCCATCGAAAGCTCAACAAATTTCATTTTTCCAACTCTAACATTCTTTCAAGAATATGAAACTTTATGTTTTGCTTGATATTCAAATTGTTGTAATTGGTTTTCAATATCCTTGAAAAAATGTTAATTTTACAACAAATTATAATTTCTAACTAAAATGATTTCACCTGGCAGGATCATGGGCGTGAAAAAGTCTTCCAAAAAACCAGAAAAGGACACAATACCAGTGATGGAATCTTCTCCCAAGAAGATTGAAGCAACTTCCAAACACTCCTTAATATCTACCCAGGATGAGGTGGACACAATTCTCAATGACTTCGGCATTACTGGGTGGAAGCTATTCCCCTGAGTGATAACGACGCCGTTCAAAGCCCACCTGAAGGATATTTTGCTTACACTGCTATTCACATTTGGCACAGTGATTTCCTACCTTTTCCTGATTTCCTAGCCAAATTTCTGACCCACTTGGGCATTGCTCCCATTCAACTATCACCAAACGTATATACATATCTTCTATCTTTGGAACTCATGGCACTAGAGTCTGGAATTCCATCACTTAATGTTGAAGTCTTGAACTATCATGTTCGATTGGTTAAGCTTAGCAACCTGAATAACCAAATCTTTAGAGTCAATCCCCCCAAAAAGTTAATATTCGAGGGGGTAAATAAATTCAGGGATTGGGCAATGCATTTCTTCTTCATAAAATGCTTTCCCAACATCAGTGGGGTTTTCTCTTCCCCCTATAAGTTGATCACAGTCTTTATTTTTCCATTTAGTTACTTTCCTTTTCTAATCTATGCTTCCTTGTCAGGTGCTTCTGTTAAAGAGCTGAATGAAGAAGATAAGAAAATTATAAAGTCGTTGATTGCCGCTTTAAGTAGGATTGCAAATAGATTAACCCTGTTAAATCCTTCAAATCTACAAAAGCATTCCCTCCGACCAGCGGGCCAGAGGGTTCTTGGTCAACCTCCTTTAGTTCAACACACATCCCGAAGCAAACTCTTCCTTTCTTTGTGTGATTCGAAGAATTTATCTTCGTGTCACCAATTTGTCCCGATCACTTTGGTAAGTTTAAACGTAGTATTTGTTTTTTTATCATGTAACCTTTTAAATTGCTTTTCCGACTTGTATTTATTTTTTGAATTTTTAGTATCTGCTTCTCAGGTTGAACCAATTATACATGATCCAACTCTCCCCACTTCTACAACCCATGTGTCATCTTTGTCACAAGCCATTGCTATGTCAAAGATGGCTGCTAGAAGAACGTTGGGTAAAATGACCATGGCGGAACCATCCCCTAAGAAAGCTAAGATCATTTAATTTACCGATTCTCCTCCACGAGAAGAGAGGGAGTCTGTTGATATTGACAAAACTATGGAGAGTCCAACTATTGAAACTTCTCTTGATCAACCCAAGAAGACTCCCATAAAGGTCGATCCCCTATCGTGCATTATCATCTCCTGCTCTCCTCGTGTGATTGATCAAATGCAAAAAGACTTGGGGACTTCGACCCCTCCCCAGCAGTTGCACTCTCCCAAATCCACATCACTTGTGCCTCTGAGTGATTCTGAAAAGATGGTTCAGTTTATCTTGGGTTCTCCATCCTTTACTTCTATCTGTCCGCCTTCGTCCATTTCTGATCCAATGGATCATTGTCGTTCTCTAGTTGAACAACAACTCCTGGTATGCCTAATATCACTTAACCTTATTGTTATTATTTCTCTCCAAGTTTTTGACTTATGTTATACCTTTTCTTTTAGATTTCTAAGAGCTGGCTCTCCCTGCAAGGTGTATTAAAATCTTCCACAGAGACACCAAAGCTTTGAGAAGAAATTTCAAACTTAAATAGCCAAGTCTCCTCCTTGTATGTAGATAAAAATGAAGCTATGATGGAATTTGAGAGATTGAGAGCTTCTCTTGCTCATTCAGAATCAGTTATCTCTGAAGAAAGGAACACACATCAACTCCTTACCGATGAAAATTTGGCCTTGAAAATGACCCTGAAAGAGTCTAAGGACGAAAAAGCTCGAATGGCAGCAAAATAATCTTCGCTAGAGAAAAAGCTGAAGAAAAATAAAGATTCTCTAAAGTTGGCTATCAATGTTATTTCTAATGCAAAGTAGTGGGTGTCCCAATTCCTTGATACTTCTCTTGAAAACATCATTGTCAATTCTTTTGAAGATGCCATGGTGCTTGCTTATGCCGACAATATCGATAAATGCCCAGACTTGAGATTTCCTTCACTTGACCCTGCTCTTGTCAATAAGGTTATGGACAAAATTAAAAGATTGGAGCAGGGGGCTGAAGTTTCTGAAAGAGAGGAGATCGATGCCTCTAAAATTCTGTCCTTCGAAGTCTCTTCCTTCGAAGTTGACTCCGACTCTGAAGATGAAGGTGACAAAGATGAATTCGCCGAGGAAGAGGGCGGTAATGATGATGATGATGATGATGACAATGTTGACGACAATGTAGATGGAGGCCAAGGTTCAGGTGGCGACCGAGGTGGTTACACTGATGCTCCGAAAAAGATGATGATGACAACACCAAGGCTTCTTAAAAGGTCAATCCTAATCCATCTATTCATGAAGCAAGCCCACCTGAACCCCCTACACCTTCTGACCCTCAAGAGGAGCCTGCTAACAATAACATGGAAAAACCAAAAGAGAAGAAGGTGGTTCCTCAAGCATCAATTCCCGTTTCTTAGGTATGGGATTCTTTGTTTAAACGACTTTCACTTCCAAGATAATAATAGTTTAAATCCTTTATCTTATATAAAGAGGAAACGCATTCATCCTTATAAAACCAAGCTTGAAAGAAAACAAGCGGAAATAAATAGCTTGTATAGAGTGTTAGATAAACAATTGAAAGAACACAATATTCTCTCTGATAAATATCACAGACTTAACAAAAGTGCGGCAGTGTTAGCGTGTTTCAAAAATCAAGAAGTTTCCTCACGACTGAGGAGGGTGCACCTTCGATATGACAGTCTTTTGAATGAGAATGGGTGTTGATTATGCTTTTTTGGATGTTGATTAAAGGGAGAAACATCTTGGAAGACTTTTTATACAAAGCCTATTGTAGATACCCAACTGGAGATTTCTCGTACTTATGTGACTTTAGTGGGGGTCTACTCAGGCGTTTACACAAGAGATATTTGGACGAATTTGAACCTGACCCACATCCTGGAGCATGTTGGAACTTACCATGAGTCAGATCGATTCCCCAAGAGTTGCCTCCAGAAAAACTTAAATATTATAAGGACAAATTTGTTTCAGAGTTATTTACAGAGTCGATTTTGTATGAACCAGATGATCAATCATAATTATGTAATAATATTGGTTTGTGACTTTCTTGTTCTAATTTCCTTTCATACTTAGTTGTATTTTATTACGTTATCACAGAATGAATGTCCCCCCGACAGCTTTGTTTCTAGAGACTATTTAAGCAAGTATGTTAAATTAAGAAGAGAATATTCAGAGAAGGCTTCACTTTTGAAATCTTCAAAATTAACCAGATATTGCTTTCTTAGAGATTTACCAAGACTTTACATGGAACATCCTTGTCTTCATTTTGATTCTCTTGGTGAAGAAAAAGAAAAGCTTCTTTGGGAAATCCAGACATATCATACCAAATTAATATGTGGTCGTGATAGTCCTCCTGCCGGGGAATGAGACTATAGCAAATATCCTCCGGTTATTACCCTGGAAGGATTTAATGTTACTTTTGACTCAATAGGTATTCTTTTTGCTAATTCCTTGAGTAAAGTTAGAAATGCTGTTTCCCAACTTTAGATATGAAACAAGTGTCTAATTGAACGTTTTCATTTCATTTTTACTTGAGTTGTAACCCTTTATTGCTATAATGAAGAGATTGATTATTCTAGCCTTAACTTCATTTTCTCTTTTCTTTTTTTGTTTGTTTATTTAGGAGTTACAACTATCTATAATGCCATCCTCGTTAGATTCTCTATCTCGTTTCATCAGCATTAAAGATCGGCTATTAGCAGACATTGAAAAGAGAAAACTTGCTAATGATCCTTTGTCTTCTCGCTTTCAAAACAATTCCATGGCTCTTGAATGGTACAGAAGATATTTGCTTCAAAAGACGATCGTTAGAAACCTCAATAATCAAATTGCCAATCTTGAGGCAGACATTAACAGTAAAAATGAAACAATCTCTACATTAAAGCGCCAAATTAAATCAAATCCTTCGATTGACTTTGACCATAAGATGTCGGAACTCCTCCAACAAGTAAGTGATTTGAAGATTAAGTTGAAAGATAGTCAAGCTCGGTGTGAATCGCTTGAATTCATTATGGGAAGTAATATTTCAAACATCGATTCATCAGCTTCTTCTATTGTTCCATCTGTTGCGAAATTAATAAGGTCTACTTCCCTTTCCATCCAAAAGTTCCCTACTATGACTAATCCTACCCTTGGTTCAGACGAAAAAGTAGTAGGAGAATGGTGCAGGAAAGTCAAATTTGAAATGATGAAGTATTTCGATGAACAACAGAAAATGTGGTACTCGCAGCGCATAAATGAGTATGCTGCTAAGATTCAAAAACTTGACCGCGAAAAGTATCTTCTTCCGAAGTGTATCGCTGATTTGGAAAGGGAAAATAAAACTCTTAAAGGTGCAAACAAAGCTTTTAATCATGCTTAAAAGACCAACATTGAGTCTATTGATGACGAAGACAAGATGAGAAAAAAAGAGAGGAAGCTTAAAGAGATTCTCCGTATTGCAATTCATCACATTGTGGATCCTTTGATTGCCAAGAATCTAAATAAGGCTGTTCAAGATTCATGAACAATTTATATTTATGAAATGTATTTTTTTTCCGTATACTTGTAAATAATTTCATAAATTATGAAAATTATCAAAATTTTGTAAATATCACCTGGTTTGTAATCCTTTCTTGTAATGTTGTTTCTGAATCAGCTCTTCTAAATCTTGTGCCATGATTTCTGTATTTGCTGGATCTTCCAATCCTTTTTACTTATCTCCTTTCCCCAAAAAGCATGAAGTAAACAATATTTCTTATTGTTAGCTTGAAATCTATATAGAAGTCTGTCCATGTCACTTGTAGAAATTAACAAATCATCATGTTAACATATGAATAGTAATCCCATTTTTGAATATGATTAAATGTCTTGAAACACTTCTTTGGTAACGATGATAAGTAACTAAGAATTCAACTTTAATTATATTGCGAGATCATCAGAAGTTTGATGGTAGAAAACCGTAAATTCAACCAAGGATTTTGTTATAGATGTTTAGAATTCCAACTTTTGGAGATAACCAATATAAAATCGATAATGATCATTGATGTGCGCGTAAATGTGCATATTTTTACCACCATATTTAATCTGTTTAAATTAAATAAATGATCATATCGGGCATTTTAACTTGTTTAAACCAAAATTCATATTATTTTCAAATCGTCACATATTCATCTTCATCCAAGGGCAAAATGGTCATTTTTGTGCATATATTAATTTGAGAAAATTTAATTGAAAATTTCTATATTGTTTTGTAGGAATTTAAATTCATATACAAGTGGTTTCATGATGATATATGCATGCACAAGAGTGAAGAGAACAAATGAAGATGGAAATAATTCAAAGTGAAGATAATGGAGGACCCCACCTACCCACCTTTCTTCATGTACAAATTAGAGGCTAATGCACATGCTTATGGAATTAATGGCTTCATGTACATTTAAGTGAGGGATTATTAAAGCTAATGATAACTTGGCCACCACATTTCCTACAAGGGCATTTTGGGCATTCCCCAAAAATATGCATTAGAGTTTCTAACTTGTTAAAATACCCCTTATGTTTCATGTAACCCTCTCCCTTAGTTCCTCTTAGTTTTAGTTTAGGCTCAAAATAAAAAGACAAACTCTCTTTCTCTTTTCATGGCTACTTAGCCATTTTTATTTTCATGTAATTTTTCTTTATTATGCAATTTAATATATGATCTTTTCCCTTTCTTGTTTATTTCCTTTCATGTTGTAGTGTAGATTTACTTTCATGCAAGTAGAATAGTTCTAATTCTTGTTAATTAGCTCTCTTTTTCATTAGCTTTCATTTTCCTTCTTTTTTAGTTTCATATTGCAAGCTACAAGTGTTGATATGATAACACAAATGAGAGGCTAATCCCTTCAATTTAGGGGTAATGAAGCCTCTAATCATGTAGCTTCAACATTTTTATGTAAATGCTCTCTTTTTGTGCTTAAAATGAAGTGGTATAACTTGTTGTTTTTGATGTGAATTTGATAGCCTATATTGTTGACATCAAATAGGCTATGCTTAAACAATAACAAACAATGATTACCTCTTCATCTACATATGATGATGGTAATGAAGTGATTGTTGAAATTAAAATTTGATGGCCTATATTTCTAAACAATAGTTAATAGGCCATGCTTAAAATAGATTTTGCTTTCAACTTTGTTGTCATATTTCATGAGTGTTAAATGTGTAATAGTGGTTGTGTTATAGTTTGATGGTTTATATTGTGCTAATTAATATCACAAATATACCATACTTATGATAAACACACCAACTAATTACACTAATGACAAGAAAAGAGAGATCATAACTTCATTTTGTTGATTTATGTGATTTAGAAAGTGGAATTATCTCTAAATTGTCAATTTATTTTCATAGTATTCATTCACATTTGTAGTTGTTAGTTTGTTAGTTTTCTTATTTTTTTTAGCTTGACAATCTCTCGACTTTGGTTTAATTTGATTGAATAAAATTTTAAAATCAACAATTCCCTGTGGATCGACCCGTACTCGCCACGTACTTCAATAGTACGCCGTGCGCTTGCGGTTCTTTTTATTTCAAAATCCGTTCGGCTATTTTCTAACTCAATAGACATTTAGCCGTCCGAACAAGTTTTTGGCGCCATTGCCGGGGAGTTGTTTTGATTTTAGTTTTCTATTCTTCGAATTATTTTCATTTGATTTGACTTAGGAAACTTAAAAGCAGAGTTTTACTTCAAATTTTTTTTTACAATTTCAAAAAAAGGGGTTGTTTTGAATTTATTTTCATTTAGTTTGTTCTAGTTTTTCATTTTACTTTAATATATATATATATAATCCGTGTATATATCTTTGGTTTTTACTTTTCAAGTTGCCAAAGCAGATAGGAAAATTGCTTGCTTTGCTGTGCTTGCAAAAAAAAAATAATTGCCTGTTTGCTTATAAATAACTTTTGTTGCATTTTACTCTTATTTATTGTTTTTAATTTCTTTCATTGTTGATTGCTTGCATTTGCATTTTCATTTGTATATAAAAAAAATCAAAAAAAAACATCAAAAAGAAAAAAACAAAAATCATTCGTAGTTGCATTGTTAATACACATTTAATTTCTGCTTTGCATTTCATCCGAGAATTTGTTAATAATAACGGTTAGACATCGATAGCTCTTAATTGTATATTTGCAAGTTGTCTTCTTTGAACAATTTAATTTCTTGGTGTCTAGGCTACGGCAGAGTAATAACCATTTATAAATAATACGGTGATTCGTAAATATTATAGTGGTTGTTCCTCTGAAGGTACTTTAACCTTCGGTTGCATTGCTACGGTGATTCGTGGTGCATCGATAACTCCTGCCCGCTACTTGGCTGAGAACTATCTTGTTGATTTAAGACAGAGTGTGATTATACAATTTTGGGTTAACTTAGGATACATCATTTGTAATTAACCCATGCATTCATTTAGCTGCATTAGTTCATGCATATTTAAAAAAAAATTCAAAATCCAAAGCTAAAAAATAAAATTGTAAATATTCCTTTTCCTTTGAAATTTTTAAATCCTTTTTCTTTGAAATTTCAAAAATCCAAAAAAAATTATAAAACCTTTTCAAAAACAAAGAAAAAAATAGAAAAACCAAAAAAAAACAAAAATCAATTTCCCTTTTGAAAAGAATAAATTTTGTTTGTAAATATTTTTTCCTTTATATAAAAAAAACCCCCCAAAAACATTCTTGAAAATGTCAAAGTTTTCCCACTCACTTGAATTTTACGATAGTTGTGAAAATCAATATAATCCATATGATTTCACTCCAAATTCGTATGGATATTTTAACAACAACTATTGTTTAAATGATTCAAATTTTGAACCACAAAATTTTCAAAACGTTGACCAACCCTCAAATCTTGAAAAGAGCATTTCGTCTTTACTTGAAATCCCTACACAACAAAATCAAATGATAAATGATTTGTGTAATTCATATTTGGCAATGATTCAAATCATAGTTTTCAAAATAATCAGAATTTGAATTCACTTCAAAATTCAAACGATTTCGAGTATAACCCATGCCAATTCAATTTTGAACTCCAAAATGAATTTCAAAATCAAAACGAAAATGTGATCCACTTTCCAAATAATTTTGGTAATGGGAATAATCTCGACTATGATGCAAGTGAAAATTTCTGTTCTCAACAAATCCAAATCGGAATTCCTCAAGCTAATAATTATAAATTGGATTTTGCTGAGCAAATGAATGAAATTTACCATGATCACACGGATTCGTTGTTTGAAACTTATATGAAACAACGTGAAAAACAAAATCACATTCCAACGTGTGACGAGTCAAACAATAATCCATCTTTTACCCAAACCGACGATTTTCAAATAACAACTTTTGAAATTGAAAATAACAATCTTAATGAAGTTGTTGAAAACACGATAATTGAGTTGGATTTCAATTCTTTTGAGGGTGTGGAACCAAATTTAAAATTCGATCTTTATTTTCTCGATTTTGAAAATTTGAATACAACAACTTTGGATTTTGAACTTGAGATACGCAATGAAGTTGTTGATAATCTAACAAAGGAAGACAAATTTATTGAACACAAATTTTTTGGACTTTTGGATGACGAGTTGTTAAATTCCGACGGGGAAGATTTAAATCACCACTTTGATTTTGGAATCAATAATTTTGAAGAAGTTTTCAATGATAAGCTTGAATTTCAAATTGGTGAAAGTGAACTTGAATTTCAATCAATTGTTTTATCGACCCCAAAAATCATCGAAAAGGAAACAACTCATAAGATTTTTAATAAAACGACATTCGTTTTTCCAAATCCAAATTCAACTTTAAAATCTTGTATGGTTTGGTTTTCTGAACTTAAGCTGTGTTTCGTATACTTGACGAGGCAAATGAATCGGTTTTTGGAAGACCGTTTCATTTACTTTTTAACGATATACTTTCTGATCTCATGTAAATACCGTTAATTTTCATTTAAATAAAGGTCATGTTTTCATTTTTATTTTTCTCCTTCCACTTGGGTTGACTGTGGGGACACAGTCAAAATCAAGTGTGGGGGGAGACTCATCATCATTTTTAATTTTTCATGGTTTATTTATTTTTATTTTCTTTCCAAAATTAAAAAAAATCTCAAAAACAAAAAGAAAAAACAAACAATTTTTTTTAAAGCATTTTGATTTTTTTTAAAGAAACACTATAGGATAAATATATGGTTTTGGTTAATTAAATTGAAATTTTTGAAAATTTATTTTTCTTAACAAAAATAAAAATGAAGTTTGATTACAAATAACGATGGTTTAACTAGTATATAGGAAGATTCATACGTGTTAATTATGAAATACATCCTAATTGAAAATCTTTGTTTTAAAAAGTGGTGAATTTAAAGTAAAGGATATAACATTTTTTTGTCTTCTAAGTTAAATGGTGCTAAGATGATAGTGCAAAACTCTCTCTTCTAAAAAACAAAAAGAAAAAAAAACAAAATACAAAAAAAAAATATTTCTTGTATATATGTATATTTTTAATAAACACCTAGAGTCATGTGTTCACACTTGTGTGTTCACTCGCCATGCTCTGTACCCTTCTCACATAAGCCAGAAAGGCAGTGCACGATCGGTATATCTGGCCTCAGTTTATCTGAGTTAGGTGTATGTATTTAAAAATTATTTTTAATAATGCCTACAGTCGATAAGTGTTCGCACTTGTGTGTTCACTCGCCATGCTCTGTATTCCCCTCACATCAGTTCGCAAGGCAGTGCATGGGTAATATATCTGGCCTCAGTTTACCTGAGTTAGGCATATGTAAATATTGTAAATATCAATAAAATTTTCAAAAAATGGAGAGAGAAAGCAAATGAAATCCAAGCACTATTTTTACTTAGTTGATTTGACTTGTGATAGAAAAGAAATGAAAATACCACTTTGATGAACTATGATAATCGATAAGAATCCATTTCATAGTTACACTACGTAATCAACCGAAACAACGAGTTAAACTATAGTCTATTTGCTTTGATAACTTGATTTTTATTGGAAATTTTGACAACTAAATGACTTAAATTTTCAAGATAATAACCAAACCTATATTTAACTTATGTGTGTTAATTTAAAAGTAAACCCTTCATTTGTATGTATTTTCAAAAACTTGCATTCATCTCTTTGTAAATAAATCTTGCATTGTGTAAATATTTTCATCCTACATTTGGATTTTGTGGGTAGTATCCACTGAAAACCCTCACGAGACAACACTCGTCCTACTGGGGACACCCAGAGGTTTAACGGCTTGTTGCATACGCTCAATGCAATCATGCTCCCTACGAAAATGGATTTATCTTAGCTTTTCTTTATTCGAGGACGAATAAAAAGATAAGTGTGGGGGTATTTAATGTGCGCGTAAATATGCACATTTTTACCACCATATTTAATCTATTTAAATTAAATAAATGATCATATCGGGCATTTTAACTTGTTTAAACCAAAATTCATATTATTTTCAAATCGTCAAATATTCATCTTCATCCAAGGGCAAAATGGTAATTTTTGTGCATATATTAATTTGAGAAAATTTAATTGAAAATTTCTATATTGTTTTGTAGGAATTTGAATTCATATACAAGTGGTTCCATGATGATATATGCATGCACAAGAGTGAAGAGAACAAATGTAGATGGAAATAATTCAAAGTGAAGATAATGGAGGACCCCACCTACCCATCTTTCTTTATGTACAAATTAGAGGCTAATGCACATGCTTATGGAATTAATGGCTTCATGTACATTTAAGTGAGGGATTATTGAAGCTAATGATAACTTGGCCACCACACTTCCTACAAGGGCATTTTGGGCATTCCCCAAAAATATCCATTAGGGTTTCTAACTTGTTTAAATACCCCTTATGTTTCATGTAACCGTCTCCCTTAGTTCCTCTTAGTTTTAGTTTAGGCTCAAAATAAAAAGACAAGCTCTCTTTCTCTTTTCATGGCTACTTAGCCATTTTTATTTGCATGTAATTTTTCTTTTTTATGCAATTTAATATATGATCTTTTCCCTTTCTTGTTTATTTCCTTTCATGTTGTAGTGAGATTTACTTTCATGCAAGTAGAATAGTTCTAATTCTTGTTAATTAGCTCTCTTTTTCATTAGCTTTCATTTTCCTTCTTTTTTAGTTTCATGTTGCAAGCTACAAGTGTTGAAATGATAACACAAATGAGAGGCTAATCCCTTCAATTTAGGGGTAATGATGCCTCTAATCATGTAGCTTCAACATTTTGATGTTTATGCTATCTTTTTGTGCTTAAAATGAAGTGGTTTAACTTGTTGTTTTTGATGTGAATTTGATAGCCTATATTATTGACATCAAATAGGCTATGCTTAAACAATCACAAACAATGATTACCTCTTCATCTATATATGATGATGGTAATGAAGTGATTGTTGAAATTAAAATTTGATGGCCTATATTTCTAAACAATAGTTAATAGGCCATGCTTAAAATAGATTTTGCTTTCAACTTTCTTGTCATATTTCATGACTGTTAAATGTGTAATAGTGGTTGTGTTATAGTTTGATGGTTTATATTGTGCTAATTAATATCACAAATATACCATACTTATGATAAGCACATCAACTAATTACACTAATGACAAGAAAAGAGAGATCATAACTTCATTTTGTTGATTTATGTGATCTAGAAAGTGGAATTATCTCTAAATTGTCAATTTATTCTCATAGTTTTCATTCACATTTGTAGTTGTTAGTTTGTTAGTTTTCTTATTTTTTTTAGCTTGACAATCTCTCGACTTTGGTTTAATTTGATTGAATAAAATTTTAAAATCAACAATTCCCTGTGGATCGACCCATACTCGCCACATACTTCAATAGTACGCCGTGCGCTTGCGGTTATTTTTATTTCAAAATTCGTTCGGCTATTTTCTAACTCAATAGACATTTAGCCGTCCGAACAATCATGTAATAGAAGTCCGGTGACCCAGATTCGGGCATTAATGAATGAAATTTAAAAGTTAGAAGATCCGAAACCCAAATTCGAGTATTTGCGGATGATAATCAGAAGTTCATAATAATAATCTTCTTAATAGAGATCTTTAGCCCAGATCCAGGCATTAATGAGTGAAGTTCAGTAATTAATAGTTATATCCTCGAAACCTAGATTCGGGTATAGCGAAGACCGTAAATAAAAAGACCCGAAACCAAGATTTGGGCATTAATAAGTGAAGTCCAGAACTCAATAATGAATGACCCGAAACCCAGATTCGGGTATTAATAAGTGAAGTTTGGAAATTTTTCTTTGGTGATTAGTTGGAGGCTGCAGATTCTTGTTTAAGCCTTCTGTTCTGTTATGCTCCTCAGATCTTGTCTCTTTCGACATGTGTTAACCCTTTAGGCCTTATATGTAGTTGCTATTTGATTAGCTGCTTCTCAAGCTTGGACATCTTAGTCCATCATTTGATATGCCGCTTCTCGAGCTTGGACATCTTAGTCCGCGGTTTGATATGTTGCTTCTTGGGCTTGGATGCCTTAGTCCATTGTTTGATATGCCGCTTCTTGGGCTTGGACGTCTTAGTCCATTGTTTGATATGCCGCTTCTTGCGCTTGGACGTATTAGTCCATTGTTGTCTGGTGCGCTTGGTTAGCTTATCCACAAGCAGGACCCAAGGACTTACCCAACCTCCCTCTAGGAGGCGCCTTGACCTGGCCATAGCATGGCGCGACCAAGGGCTTGTCGATACTTTAACCTGGCCATAGAGTGGTGCAGATAAAGGCTTACTCTTACCTCCCTCCAGGAGGCGCCTTAACCTGGCCATAGAGTGATGCCGCCAAGGGCTTGTCGATGCTTTAACCTAGCCATAGCATGGCGCAGATAAAGGCTTACTCTAACCTCCCTCCAGGAGGCGCCTTGACCTGGCCATAGCATGGCGCAGCCAAGGGCTTGTCGATGCTTTATCTTGGCCATAGCATGGTGTAGATAAAGGCTTACTCGCCCTCTAGGAGGTGCATTGACCTGACCCACTCGGTGCAGACAAAGGCTTTGACCGTTAAAAGTAATGTCTAAGTGTAAGGAGTATTTCACTCCCAACCATGTAGATTCTCTTTAGTAAAGTAATTCTTTATTGACTTCATCTAGGATCTCTTTACAACCCCATTAATTTTGCCTTGTCTAAAAAAGATGATTATCATTCCTTCGAGTGCTCGACATTGATTCATCTCATGTCCATTAATCGTGTGATAGTGGCAATAGGATTCTCCCAGATTCCTTTCATATTTAGGTTATTTCTTTTGTGATGGCCAATAGTTAAGCTCTTCTTTAGTTAGCAGGTATACATTCTCGATTGATGTTGTCAAATTGCATTCTTTTGGAAGTCTAGATTTGAAGCTTGTCTTTTGAGAATGATTTCAAGATTTTTTATTACTTGGTTCTGAAGCTTCACCCTCAACAACTAACTTTCTTTTCAAAACCCTTTGAAGTTCGTGTGTTGGCAATGTCCCACTTTTTTCTTGACACCATTTATGTGCAAAGGCGTTGTAATCGGCCATCATTCCTTCTTCAAAGATTGTGCCTTTAGTGTAAAATTGAATTGTTTTCCTTATTTGGTTGAACAAATTATCACTTGTATCCTTTGTTTTCCCTAAGGAAAAGATAGGTGTGGGACCAATGTGGAAAGGGTTTAAACTCCATTTTTCCGGGTCATATGATTCTTCTGTTTTCTTCTTCATAATCCTAAGAGCTTCCAATCTTAGCATTAGCTCTTCATGTAGTTTAGAATCATTAGTAGTTCTCGGGGAGAATCCAACTAAGTTTGGTTTTGAGGACTCTTGTTCGGACCTCTTGATCTGGTTTAACATGATGATAGAAAATTCTAAGGTAGTCAGGTTTGGAATAGGATTGGGTTAGAGGAAAGTGAAGTTGGAAGTTCAACATGGTCGGAGGTTCAAGCTCTCCTTCCAGCGCCAAAATGTTAACAAGAAAACTTGTCAACACCCCAAAGTAGAGTTGAAAGTGCAAGTATGTCCTAATAAACCTTTTTGATTAAGTAGAGAAAGTTAGGATCTTATTGCTTCCTTTGATTAACCTTTCAAATAGGTCTTTGTTATGCAAACTCTTCCTTGTAAAACCTTTTGACCCAGTTGGAACATTTATATCCTTTTCCTTTTAAGTCTTTCAAACCAGCCTAGTTGGCTTATCGATCAATTCGAAATACCCTATTGAAACAATGGTGGTAACCTAATGGTTGGCTCTAATGTTGTTGGGTCATTGACTAAATGATGGGTTTCGACTTCGTCGAAAGCTTGCTTCTTTAATGGCTTTAGTTTGGATCTTTAAGCCTGGGGATTTTGCCTGAGTTTAAAATTTTGACTCACTAGAAAGGTAAGCTTTTAGAGTGTAATGGTTTGGAGCTAAGAACCTAAGTGTTTTGGGTAAAGTATGAAGTTTTGGCTCACTCGGAAGGTATCCTTTCGATGAAGTCGGCACAAGCAGAACACAATCGAGTCCAGTAAAAATCTCCAAATAGTTGTATAACCCAAAACATTAAAATCACGCCTTTATTTAACTAATGATGTACATAGTGATCAATTTCCCCAAGTTGATTTCCAAATTAGGGTTTACAAATTTACAAATTTGAGAAAATACAAGAGTAGAGTGAATGAATTCGAATCCCCTAAAAAAAACCCCTAGGGTCTTATTTATAGATGCGGGTTGGCACCTTTCGACTCAGTGCTTTCAACCTGGTCGAAAGGTAGCTTTATAGACCTTTTGTCTTCATTGACAGTTGCACATCCCTCTGTATTGCATTCAAATGAGTTTGAATGCTTCTATTTTCATCGAAAGGGGGTAGATGCACTTTTTCTCTTTGTGTTGCTTTATTGTTGCAAGTGAGAAGGTGCAAGAGCTTTCGACTTTGTTAGTAGATACATCCTTGGGGTTTCAAAGGTATTGGAATACTCTGGGTTTCGACATGGAAGGTAGCTTCCGAAGACATACTTACGAATTAATGCGGCACCCTTCCTGGTTATTAAAGGCTTCAACCAGTTCAAAAGGTTGGTTATGCTTTCGAAGGGGTTGTTCTAATTAAGGCATCTTTCTGAGTAACTTGAATGAAGGCAAAACCTTCAGTTTCGAAAGGTTTGGCGCGCGTTTGTATGGCTATTACTAGTTGCCCTCGAAAGGTATTCCTCAACCCATTCGAAACGTCTTTATGCAGGCGAAAGCATCTCTTTCGAAAGGAAGCAATTGAAGCGCAAGGGTGCTTTCGACCCTTTTGACCCCTTCGAAAGCTTGTAATGCATCTGACCCTTGATTGAAGCATCCCTTCGACTCCTTCGAAAGGCTTTCTTGGTGCTGTCATCTCTCGTTCATTTTTTCCTTCTATTCATTTTGGTTTCGACAAGGTTGAAGTGAGAATTGGTGGTAACAAATAACTTCAAACCATTATTAATATAACAATTAATAATTTTAAACATTATTAATATAATAATCAATAATTAATCTTTAAAAACTTATTGTAATAAATAATTAACTTCTAAAATTTTATTAATAAATAATAATTATTAATTCCAAAACATTATTAATAAATAAATAATTATTAATTATCTTCAAACAATATTAATTATTTAAACAAATAACTTTTTACAATATTCAAATATTGATAAATAACCTTAAAACAATATTAAATAGAAACAACAATTTTTAAACATTATTAAACAATAGTTAAACAACTTTAACACATTTCTAAATGATTTAGAAAAGACAAATAAAAAGGTTGGTGTAAAATAGAAAAGTTCAAAATCCGCTTAAATAAAAAAATATTCTTGAAAACCCAAACGTTAGAATTGAAATCATTCTCCGAATCAAAAACCAACTTCAAGCAATAACGACAATTAATAGTATTTCAAATACTAAATTGAGTCCAATAGCCACCGAAGGATTTTACCAATGTTGTTATTAATTTTTATCACTACAAGGGTTAAGTTTTCAACATTTAACAGTATCATAATCCAATAGGGCCAAACAATCCGGTTTGATATTCAATAATTCATATAACAGGAGTACTATTGAAAATAAATTAACAATGATGAGGAATACCATTGGATCCCTCTACAAAATCCCTGTTCGTCATTAAATTCCCCACATACGATTTCATATATTGACCGCTCTCAAAAGCGATAATTCATCAAAACTAAACAATCAACCAATATAACGTCCAAGCATACAACCAATAATTTTTATCAACTATAAAACATTACTAATTAACCAAAAAGGTGAGTAAAACTCACCGAAATTCCAGTTATCGTTCTACGTTATGGTTCGATCTAAAATTGGACAACATTTTGGTTTTGATTTTAGCATGAAATTCCAATAGCTCCAATCTCAACCAATCCAATTCCAAAGTGTAGATATCGACGATACAAGTCTAACGTGACTGACCTCGTTCGATTTGGACCCTTAAAATACAAATCCTCCTATTCCCAAACTTCCTCCCCGCCTGATCACCAAAACCAGAATGACATGGCCGTGCTTCCCATCCCACCTCTCTCCTCCATTTCTCCACGATATTCAAATTAGACAGCTCCATTGGCCTCCTTTTCGCAAATACCATCTCCCTAATCCCATGAACTATCACCCGACTTCCCCCTGCAAGACACGATTATGGAGGCTTCGCGTACTGTTCCTGGACGACGCGACCATCAACTCTCGACCGGATGACGACAAACCATGGCAACGAGTACTACTCAATGCCATATTCTCAAAACCAACCTCCAAATCAACTATCGTTGCCTTAATATCCTAATAATCAAAACCCTAGTTCACTAAAGTTGACCAAAACTATCGAACGCCAAAAATAATAGAGCCCCACCCTCCTTGTTTGAAGATCTACACCACTAACACTCAAAGATTTAAGTTTTATATTTTTTTGAAATTTCTATTTCCTTTTGTCTGGATTTTAGAAAGAAGAGGAAAATGTGATTTCTTTTTTGCTGTAAAAATGAAAATAGAAGGACGGAGGCCGATAAACCAATGTGAAGTGTATTCCTTTGTCTAGTGTTGACCTTGGTGTAAATTTCAAATCCCGGCATCTCATCGTACATATTTTCATTTGCGTACGAACTCTGAATGACAAACAAAAATATGGTCACGCTCCAAACAGCAACATGACCTCAAAACAACTAACATACATTGGTTATTTGATTTTGTAAAATCATAAAAAAAACACAGCGGTTTGTCGATAAATCGTCAAATGAATTATTTCATTATTTTCCAAATTAAAAAAATTATGGAAAAATCAAATAAATTAAATTAAAAACACGATTGAGTTGTTATATTAAAAATAAATTTCTGATTATTTATTTGAACTATCTATTATTGCAAATAAATTTATAAAAGGAATTCACCGCTGTTACTTATAAATTAAAAGGAGTTAAATAAGCCCACTAAATCAAATTAATTAGTATTCAAATTAAAAATCTAGTTATTTGAAACACTATTCAAATATTAATTCACAATTCAAATATTTTAAATAATACCCATATTTGAATTCAAGTTTTAAACCTTAAAAACCAATTATTTTTGTTAGCGCCAAAATTGGTCACTAACACCCAAACGTAAATGAAAGCACCAACTAACAGTCACAGATAACAGACAAAGTGTATATAGAGAGTATAAATATGAAGAGCGATAAAAATTAAAAAGAAAGCAGACAAAACAGTGGATTTATAGTGGTTCGGCTGATTCTGGCCTACGTCCACTCCAAAATTTTCCTTTTTATTAATATGAGAATCAATTACAGTTACAGTCCGGAGTTTTCAAAACAATTATGGCAGAGTAGCCTTAATGAGGAAGAAGAAGGGAAACATAATGAAGATCCCTTTTCTACAGCCCCACATGCTGTATTTATAGGCAAAACCAGGTAACCAGGCTTTCTGAGTGACCTAGGGCCCGCTAGATCCATAGCCGATCCAGAATCCGTAGCCTTGACCAACTCCCTATCCAAATGTCGCCGACCCAGGAAAACCACCAAGGCGACTAGAAGTAACGATGCTTCTGACTCGAAGCAAGGCCTTGCCGACCCACACTCCTATTGCTAATCCAGAACCCACGAAGCCGACCCGGGGAAACGCCTTCAGGGACTCGAAGGCGCTCGCCTCTACATAGCCAATCTAGATTCCAACTACACCAAGCAACATCCCATGAAGTTGACCCGAAGCAACAACTACTTGGACATGAGGCTGTCGAGCGATGTCCTATGCGGACCTACTTTATATCCCACTGGGCTACCGAGCGACAACCCGTAGCGAAGGACCTTAGGACTCGAAACAACCGAGCCCCATTCCATACCGAGCCAGTTCCTTCCATTCCTACCGAGCCACAACTACAAGACCGAACCACCAACACGGCCGAGCCACTTATGCCGAACCACTTCCTACGCCGAACCACGCCATCCTAACCGAACGACGCCTCCCAGACCGGACCACATCATTCTGACAGAACGACGTCTCCCAGACCGGACCACCTTGGTCGAACGGCCGAGCCACATGGCCGAACCACCAATGACTGAACTATGCTTGACCTCCTCTCCTCGATCGAACGGCACCTGCCGGTCCACATAGGCCGAACCATGCCTGGTCGACCCACCTCAACTTTTACAACATGTCCGAACGACACCATCTAGACTGATCCATACCTCCTAGGCCGAACGACACCATCTAGACCGAACCATGCCTCCTAGGCCGAACGACACAATCCATGGCTGATCGTCTCTCCATCTAGTTGACTAAAACCCATCGTATTCTAGTCTCCACAACCGAGCAACCGGTTTAGTTAAATCCGCCTGTCTACAGCCTTGCCAAAAGGTGGGTTAACATTTGCCCCCCAAAACATGCCTTGCGGTAGGAAGGTGTGTTTTGAATAGCTTCAAGTCCAATATCTGGAGTCTATGTTCAGCTTATAACCATACCATTATATCCGTGATTCAAGCCATCCTATCCAAGTGCCATATCTTTGTCCGAATCCGCGACTGCTATGAGTCGATTTCCGATTCTCAGTCCAGTAACCAAATCCTTAGCCAATTCCCTAGGCATCCGAACCCGTCAACCGAGTTTTAATCCATCCATATCCAATAACCAAATCCATGACCTTTCCTGGTTTAAATTTAAATCCATAGACCTCGCCGGGTTGCTTTATCCTATTCCGGCCTCGACTCTCCGGTCAAGGACTTTTATGTTCTCCGACCTCGACTCTCCGGTCGAGGACTTTTATATTTTCCAGCCTCGACTCTCCGGTTATATTTTCCGGCCTCGACTCTCCGGTCGAGGACTTTTATATTCTCCGGCCTCGACTCTCCGATCGAGGACTTTTATACTCTCTAGCCTCGGCTCTACGGCCAAGGACTTCTATATTCTCCTGCCTCGACTCTCCGGTCGAGGACTTTTATACTCTCCGGCATCGGCTCTTCGGCCAAGGACTTTTATACTCTCCGGCCTCGGCTCTCCGGTCGAGGACTTTTATATTCTCCGTCCTCGGATCTCCGGCCATGGACTTTTATACTCTCCGGCCTCGACTCTCCGATCGAGGACTTTTATATTCTTCGGCCTCGACTCTCCGGTCGAGGACTTTTATATTCGTTGGCCTCGACTCTCCGATTGAGGACTTTTATATTCTTCGGCCTCGACTCTCCCGTTAAGGACTTTTATATTCTCCGGCCTCGACTCTCCGGTCGAGGACTTTTATATTCTCCGGCCTCGACTCTCCGGTCGAGGACTTTTATATTTTGTTCGAGTCCATTCCATCGCTCTCCGGCGAAGGGACTCATACCTTGTGATTAATGCCCCGTCTCTCCGGTCGGGACCGTAATCGTGTAACCGATATTATTTATTAATCCAAATCCAATTATCGCAAAATCTAATTAACAAAATAAAAGTCCATACAATAAAGAAAATCAAATGTCCGTAGTACCAAGAAAGAAACCAGAGTTCACAGAAAATAGAAAAAACAAAATTTCATAAACCCGAGTATCACGGTATATCATCATCTCAGAGCATGCCTAGAGACCGTCCTCGATCCCATACATGTGTAAGTGACTTAGCCGCCTTACTTTGGGGTTTACTACTTATTCAAAGCCATAAACCCATTCAGCTAATAATAAGGCGACGATGCCTAAATCTAGTGCTAGCTTCGTCTGATGTGGGCAGTGGCTGCTCCTGTTCCACTACCACAGCTCGATTCCTTATATACTATTGTAAATGACCATTCCTTATATGTTCCTCGATGATATCCTTCAAATGTCTGCATTCATTCATGTTATGCCCAACCAGCTCATGAATAGGCAATGCTTTCCCGATGCCCGTTCGTGTTCGGAGGGTTCCCACTTTGCTGGCCTTCGATACTGGAGGCGTCCTCGAGTATCTAAATAAATTCTTTCCAGAGTCTCATTCAAATCCGTATAAGAAGAGAATTTTGATTCCCTCCGTTGCCTTTTCGATGTGTTACCATTATCATTCATTTTCCTTTTCCCTTTATCATCTTTGTTTGGAACTTCCCTGGGTGGATCTCCACCCCTTACTGCATAAGCTTCAGCCTCTCTCCCTTCTCTCTCAGCCTGCACATCTTCCTGCCTCATGGTAGAACTCCCCGAGATCCCTCGGTGGGTCCCGTTCCAATGATATCTTGAAATCCGAATTATCTGCAATCCCTGAAACTTCCGCCATCAAAACCATCGATGGATCGGGTCGATTCACTGAAGCCACCGCCGCATTGAATCTGGTTAAGAAATCCCCGAGCGACTCTCCCTTCCATTGTTTCATCGATGTTAAAGTCATCACGTTCTTGGGTCTGACTATGTGGACCAGAAACTGTCTCATAAACCTTTCAATCAGCTCCGTCCATGTGCCGATGGAGCCACTCTCTAGCTGTCTGAACCATAATGATGCGATATCCATCAAATACAAAGGGAAGAATCGTTCCATGACCTCCTCCGATCCCTCCAGCACTTCCATATGCCTAATGTACCTCATCAAGTGAACAGTGGGATCCGTTCTCCCGTCATACATCTCCAGTGTTGGTAGTTTGAAATCAGGTGGGTTTCTAGCTTGCCTGATCGCATGAGCAAAGGGACACCTATTCACATCCTCCAAGTCTCTATTCACCAATCCTCCCCTCATAGCCCGTCTGATTACGCCCGCCAACCTATCATTGTCATCAAGTAACGGCCTCTGTGCGTTGTCTCCAACCTGCCCCCCGAGTCCACGAGGGAATTCTGGAACCTGCCCTTTTAGATGAGCATCCACTTCCCTATTAATGCCAAATTGCCTAGCATTACCTGGTTTCCTTACTGGAATAGAGCCTACACGATTCAAGGGCATGCCTCCTAGTTCAGGGGCCGTTCCCGATGGTCCAACTCTACCCTGTATTTCGGTCGCTTCATGCCCTTGTTCCTGATTCTGGGCTGCCTCCGTTCCTATCGCTCTAGCTTCGTGATCCTCATTTCCGGCATACCCTGCTACTCCATTCCTTTGGTTTTGCATTCCAACTTGTCCAACCTGTTAGAGTAGGTTCTGTATCATTTCCTCTTGTCTCTTCGGCATTGTTTCCATATCGTCTCTGGTGATGAAAATCGAGGCCTGATTCGCTCCCGACGAAGCCTCCTGACTCCCTTCATTCTGACTCCTTTCAGTCCTTTGTCTTCTTGTCGATTGCCTTGCCATAACTTCCCAAGAATCCGAGTTCCTAGGCCTTTAAATCCAAAGACCAAGCTTTAGAATCCCTGAGTACTAGCGTTCTCAGTGAAAGCACCAAAATGTTAGCGCCAAAATTGGTCACTAATACCCAAACGTAAATGAAAGCACCAACTAATAGTCACATATAACAGATAGAGTGTATGTAGAGAGTAGAAATATGAAGAGCTGTAAAAATTAAAAAGAAAGCAGAAAAAGAATTGGATTTATTGTGGTTCGGCTGACTCTGGCCTACGTCCACTCCAAAATTTTCCTTTTTATTGATATGAGAATCAATTACAGTTACAGTCCGGAGTTTTCAAAACAATTATGGCAGAGTAGCTTTAATGAGGAAGAAGAAGGGAAACAGAATGAAGATCCCTTTTCTGCAGCCCCACATGCTGTATTTATAGGCAAAGCCATGTAACTGGGCTTTCTGAGTGACCCAGGGCCCGTTAGATCCATAGCCGATCCAGAATCTGTAGCCTTGACCAACTCCCAATCCAAATGTCGCCGACCCAGGAAAACCACCAAGGCGACTCGAAGTAACGATGCTTCTGACTCGAAGCAAGGCCTTGCCGACCCACACTCTTGTTGTCGATCCAGAACCCACGAAGCCGACCCGGGGAAACGCCTTCAGGGACTCGAAGCCGCTCGGCTCTACATAGCCGATCCAGATTCCAACTACACCAAGCCACATCCCATGAATTTGACCCGAAGCAACAACTACTTAGACACGAGGCTGCCGAGCGATGTCCTATGCCGACCCACTTTATATCCCACTGAGCTACCGAGCGACAACCCGAAGTGAAGGACCTTAGGACTCGAAGCAATCGAGCCCCATTCCATACCTAGCCAGTTCCTTCCATTCCTACCGAGCCACAACTATAACGTCGAATCACTTCCTACGCCGAACCACCAACACGGCCAAGCCACTTATGCCGAACCACGCCATCCTAACTGAACGACGCCTCCCAGACCGGACCACATCATTCTGACTAAACGACATCTCCCAAACCGGACCACCTTGGTCGAACGGTCGAGCCACATGGCCGAACCACCAATGACTGAACTATGCTTGACCTCCTCTCCTCGATCGAACGACACCTGCCGATCCACATAGGCCGAACCATGCCTGGTCGACCCACCTCAACTTTTACAACATGTCCGAACGACACCATCTGGACCGATCCATACCTCCTAGGCTGAACGACACCATCTAGACCGAACCATGCCTCCTAGGCCGAACGACACCATCCATGGTTGATCGTCTCTCCATCTAGTTGACTAAAACCCATCGTATTCCACTCTCGACAACCGAGCAACCGGTTTAGTTAAATCCACCTGTCTACAGCCTTGCCAAAAATCGGGTTAACAATTTTAATGTTTAAAATCAATTAAATATTCAAAATCAAATGACCAAAATTCAGGGTCGTTATATTCACCCGCCCTTAAAAGAATTTCGTCCTTGAAATTGCTAAGGTAAGAAAAATTCTCTAAATCCTTAAACTTTTTTAAAACCAATTAGTTGAAATAGGTTATTAATATTTTTAAGTCCTAATGTTATGATAAATTTCGGCCGTGTCTCCTTTATGCGACTCGATCGAAAAAACTAAAAATCGCCACTACAGGCCTAAATCAACAAAAGAAAAAAAATCCATGTAGCCTCCCATATCTGGGGCATAAAATCATCAAACCAAACCAAAAATATAAACATGTACCTAATAGTCGAGCAACCAAACTCTACTTATGAACCTGTACTTACAAATAAAATCCAACCATGTAACTTGCATTACTAATATCAATAGCATATAATTTAATAAAGCCTATACGATGTACACATTTCATCCGTACATAATATCCAATTTGATAGCTCGTTCGACCATATGTTTCACTTTTGATCTAGTATCGCTCACTCAACCACTCTATTGCGGACTCTGATCCGGTTCCTTGATTAGAAACCTATGTTATACTTACATATCCATATACTATGATATAGAACTTTAGAATGAAATCAAAAAATCCATATAAAGTGTTCGCCGTCAAAAATCGAATGAAAAATTCTAACTCAGACGGGTGTACATAGATTTGAAATCATGCACTCGAATTTGGATCAAATCAGTTATGCAAAAAGAATGATCTACGTACAACTTACATATTTATTCCATTGGTTATTCCAAATTCTTTTTATTCAAATCCAATTTTAAATTACACTTAATTTCCAATAGTACTTCCTTTAATACTAAAATTCATTTACAAACCATTTCATAAATCATTTTATTTAACTTTACTTAAGTAAAATTTCATCTCGTAGCTCGATTTTCAAGTTTACTTTTCTTAACTATACCAATTATTTTAATTTACATTTATTATTTCTTAGTATATTCCCTTTAATACTAAAATTATTTATGAACTTGTAACATCCCCTATCTAGAGGACCAAAGCTAAGCGCTACAGATGCTGCAGTCATCCATAGTATTAACTTCCGGCGACTAAATACGACTATGTTTATGGTATCCAAAATATCAGAAGCGTTTGAATATGAAACAAAATCGTAGATTTCAAAAACATCTTTTCACATTACATTTCCAAAACACATGTTTCCTATTCAAATTACATAATCCCATAATCTTTTCCAGGTTCAGATAAAATATAATTATTACATAAATACGCCAAGAGCGACATATGATTATGCCCCCTTGGTTGTACTACATAGACATAACTCTCCTAAATACAACACAACGGAAAACAAAACAAAACAAAACATCAACTCCTATATAGCTATCCATCAGCCACCTGCTCGTCTTATGAAGCTTTATTCGTCAACCTACTAGAACCTATAAAACCTCCACCCTCAGCCTACTCAAATCAATTTTGAGCACCCAAGAGTTTAAGGGGAAAAACATAAACTTTGGGCCATGCATAAAGACTGGTGTTAATAATACTATACATCTCGGTTATTTAATGTTAAGTGAGACCACGTCACTTAGCGGAACGGGTTTCCTTTCACTAACATCCTTTTAAAACATATATTCTGCAAATCAAAACCCTGCAACCAAAACTGGTTAAAACTGTAAAGCATTTTATGTAAACATACATATCAGGTGATAGATGGGCTATATGTCCAAACACTATAGTTTTGTTTGGCTTACCGCTAACCTTTGGCTGTCTCGGGCCTACCAGACAATATAAAAATAATAATCTAACACCTGTTAGACACTCCTCTTCTGGACTATCAGTCCTTAACTATCTATTAAATACTTCTCTTCTGGACGGTCTGTCCTTAACTTAACATCTCCTAGGGTCACCTGATCCTAATGGTTTTGCGGGCTCACCAATAACCTATCTATATACAAATATATATTCCCTTCTATGTGTAACCATAAATTTTGTCTTACCTGTGACAAAGCCCTACACACTGGAATTTTGGACTAAATTAGCCGGGGCTAGTAGCTAATGTATAACCCTATACCAGTCCCATCTGGTATTCTAAATCTAAGTCATTTTACTTAGGGATACCTTCCCAAAATTTTCCTTGAAAACCTTTTCATATGAAATTGATTTAAAACCTTTTAAACCTAACTTAAACAAGGAAAACACATATACTCTATGCTTTGCTCAAAATCACCTTGCCATGTTATATATATACTTTACCCCAATCTTAGTTGATGAAAACATTTAACTTTTGAAAATACTCCTTTTGAATCCATTGAAAGCACCTCTTTCAAAACCAAGTAAAACCCTTTATTCAACCTAGGCCGAAAGGCCAAAACCTTCCCTTCGAAACCATTTTTAAAACCTTCGAAACCCTTGAAAAACCTTCCTTTCGAAAGCTTTAAAGACATCTTTCTTTTAAAACCTTTAATCATTACCTTTCGAAACCTTTGGAAAACCTTTCCTCTCAACCTTTCGAAACCATTGGGGAAACACCCCTTTGAAACCATCATTAAAAACCATTCGAAATCATCAAACCTTTGTAAACAACAAACCTTTCGAAAACATTTGGGTTCAATTTAAAACATGTGGAAACACCTTTTGAAACCTTTCAAAACCATCTCTTTCGAAAACTTTAGGTTAATCTTTAAAAATCTCTAAGGGTCACAACAACAGCGTCGAAAGAAACTCTTTCGAAAGCCAAAAACAAAGCAAAGAAGTGATGGTGTCGAAACCATCCTTCCAAAAGCATTGGAGAAGTGACACGGTTTTTATAAAACAAAGTATACCCTTTCGAAGGCATTGCTTCGAAAGATAAGAAGCGGCAGCTATGGTTTCGACCTAGTCGAAAGCCTTACTTAAAAACAAAGGCGCAACCCCTTTAAATCCAATTTTTTAAACCATTGACCTATTCGAAAGCCAACCAGGTCGAAAGCAGTTTTCTCAAAACAAAGGCGCAACCATTTCTTCAAATCCTTTAACTATGTCGAAAGCTATACAGTCGAAAGCAAAGCAAGCGCAACTTTCATTTAAAACAAACTAGCGCTTCAACCCCTTCGGAACCCCTGGTTTCAACCTCATACCTTCCGCCTTCTTTCCAATTCTCTATGCACCATGTCTATGGTGCCATGCACATTGGTTTCGTTAGTGATGGTTGTTGAGGAACTAAGTCAAAAGCTAACAAACTCGAAGACAGGGTGCCGAAAGTGGCGAAACATGTTTTTGGCATTAAAATCTGATTTTTAACCTTTTTAAGTAATCTTTTTAACTAACCTGCCTTATTTGTCAAAATCTTATTGGTTGCTAATTTTTATTTCCTAAAAGCACTACCATAATTTTAGAAATAACAATTTAATTTATTTACAAATTACCCCTTCATCTTTTATAAATATATAAAACATTTAAGTCCCATATCTTAAAATTTTATATATTCATCAAAAAACTTTGGAAAATTCTACAAAAATTCCAAAAAATCCTTTTTAATATGTTTTCTAACATATATAAATTTCAGACTCAAATTATTTATAATTTAACCGTAAATTATTTATAACCCAATAAGTCATTTTCTTCACTAGAAAATTAATATAAAATCCACATTAATTCAGAAAATTATGAAAATTGAAAGCCATCTCTAAAATATCATTTCTGATCTATATCTAAAATCGCAAGGCATTTGGATGTCAATAAATAGGGTTTTCACATCAAACATATCATAAAATCTATATGAATAAGCATAAATCATCAACAAGCATACATAATCATTCAATCATTCAAAAACATGGCATAATCATGCAAATAATTCGGATTTTACCATAAAACCGAAAATCATTAAGAAAAATGAGATGTAGTCGTTATTCACCGTAGCTTTGTGATTAAGGATATGAGATTTGATCTTGATTAATTGATTTGATTCTTCTCTTGAATCCTAGCTTTATCTTCTCTTGAGATTGCTAATTGTGGCCGGCCTTAGAAGTATTTTTGTTTGGAAAATATGAAATGAATGTGCGTTTTGGTTTCCTAAGGGTTTAGGGTATAAGTTTAATAATTTTCCTATTTTTTCCTCCTTTATTTCCTAACACCCTAATTCTTTGATTCATTGTTTACTCATTAACATGGCATGGCTACCCCTTAATTAAATCACAAATATCAATCCATTAATCAACCCACATTATTTAGTTTAACTTAATTAATTAAATTTCCTAAATAATGTCACTAAAAATATGGGGTGTTACAATCTCTCCTCCTTAAATAATTTTGCCCTCGAAATTACGATAAGGCACAAAACAAAATAATCAAAGGTAAAACATACCATCAAACAAATCAGGATAAGCGTGTCTAATCCTGCTCTCAGTCTCCCAAGTACAGTCTCTAGCATCGTCACCCCATTGGACCTTTACTAATCTGACTGTCTTGTTCCTCAACTTCTTCTTGTCTCTCGCGACTATCCGGATAGGCTTCCGACTATATTCATGTCTGGTTCCACTCCTAAATCTTTTAACACAGTTGGTGCTATAGTAGTGTCGGGATCCCTAACACACTTCCTCAGATGAGATACATTGAAAGCATCGTGGACTCCTGCCAAACTACTCGGTAACTCTACTCTATACACGAGTTTCCCGATCCTTTCTTAAATAGGAAATGGTCCTACGAATCTCGGTGCTAACTTCCCTGTCTTCCCGAACCTGATAACACCTTTCATCGGCGGTACTTTGACGAAAACATGATCTCCAACAGAGAACTCTAAATCTTTTCATCTTCTATCTTCATAGCTCTTCTGCCTAGACTGAACTTCCTTCATTCTCGCCCTTATCAGCTCAATCTTCTCTACTGCTTCTCTTACCAAATCGGGACCAAGGACTAATCTATCTCCGGTCTCTAACCAACATACGGGAGATTTGCATGGTCTTCCATACAAAGCTTCAAATAGTGCCATTCCTATACTAGTCTGATAACTATTGTTATAGGAAACTCGACTAGGTGTAGGTGGTCTTCCCAAGATCCCCTGAAGTCTAATACACAAGCTCTTAGCAAGTCCTCCAAGATCTTGTTAACTCTTTCCGTTTGCCTATTTGTCTGGGGATGGTAAGCGGCACTCATCTTGAGCTTGGTTCCTAAACTTTCCTGTAGGCTCTTCCAGAACTCGCTAATGAATAGGGAATCTCTATCACTAACAATACTACTAGGAATTCCTTGAAGTCTAACCACATTCTTCATAAATAACTTCGCTAAAACAGGTGCCGTCCTAGTTGATTTAACCGGAATGAAATGGACACTCTTGGTCAACCTGTCCACTATGAACCATATACTTTCATTTCCTCTATTAGATCTCGGCAACCCGTCTATGAAATCCATAGAAATAGAATCCCACTTCCATACAGGGATATCCAATGGCTGAAGCAACCCACTTGGCTTCTGATGCTCAGCTTTCACCTGTTGACAGTTCAAACACTGTTTCACTCATAAGCCAACATCCCTCTTCATGCCTTCCCAGAAGAAACTTCTCTCCATATCCTGATACATGTTCGTTCCTTCTGGATGAATAGTGAACTTCAAGCGATGGCATTCCTCCAAAACTTCCTTCCTTATGTCTCCCACATCTGGAACACATAATCTACCCTTCTTTCTTAACCATCCACTTTGGTCAAGACTGAAATTCTTCAAGACATCGCTCTCCGTTCCATCCCTTAATTTCCCGATCCTTTCATCTAACACAGGATCCTCTTCCTGTTTAGAAGCAATCTTCTCAATCAATACCGGTCGGACCTCTAAACAAGGTAACATAGTAGATTCTCCACTAGACCCAGTCTCGGATCTCCACTGCACTTTGCAAGTCGACAACGCTTCCAAATCTTTCCATTCTGCTATCATAACTAACACTGCATTATGATGCTTCCTACTAAGCTTATCTGCAACCTTGTTTCCTTTCCCTGGCGTGTACTCAATTTCAAAATCATAAGCGGCTAAAAACTTTAACCACCTCTGTTGTCTCATGTTCAACTCTTTCTGAGAGAACAAGTACTTCAACAACTTATGATCTATATAAAGCTCGAACCTCTCTCCCAAAAGGTAATGCCTCCACATCTTCAAAGCAAAAATAACTGCAGCTAACTCCAAGTCACGAGTCGGGTATCTAACCTCATGCGGTCTAAGCTATCTAGAAGCGTAGGCAATTACTTTACCTCTCTGCATCAACACAGCTTCTAATCGAGTTCCACATGCGTCTGTATAAACTACCAAGTCTTGATTCCCCTCCGGAACCACTAACACAGGTGCATGGGTCAACAAGTGTTTCAAGCTCTGGAACACTTCCTCACACCTATCGGTCCACACAAACTTCACATCCTTTCGCGTTAGCTTGGTCATCACGTTGCTATCCGTGAAAAGTCTTTTATAAACCTCCGATAATATCCATCCAACCCAAGAAAACTTCTTATCTCGATTACCATTTCTGGTCTTTTCCAATTATTAACAGCTTCGATCTTATCTGGACCAACTGACAACCCTTTCTCCGAAACCACGTGACCAAGAAACTTCACTTCCTTCTTCCAAAAATGGCACTTCGAAAACTTTTCCTTTAGCTGATGCTACCTCAGCGTCTCAAGCATAACTCTAAGATGAACTTCATGCTCCTTCTTATCCTTAGAGTATGTCAAAATATCATCTATAAAAACAAATACGAACCTATCCAATTGCTCTCGGAAAATCCGGTTCATCAAATCCACAAAGAACGCCGGCGCATTAGTGAGTCCGAACGGCATAACTAACCATTCGTATGACCCATACCTTGTTTTAAACGCCGTCAAAGGTATACTATCTTCCGCCACTCTAAGCTGATGGAAACCTGTTTCTAAGTCTAATTGAGAAAATACCTTGGCTCCACTCAGCTGATCGAACAAATCGTCAATCCTAGGCAACAGATATCGATTCTTTATCGTTCTCTCATTCAACTTACGATAATCGATACATAGCCTTAACGATCCGTCCGGCTTCTTAGCAAATACTACGGCTGCTCCCTAAGGTGAACTACTTGGTCTAATAAAAATCTTGCCTTCCATATCAACCAACTGAGCCTTCAACTCCCTCATCTCTGTAGGTGTCATCCTGGTTGGCGGCCTACTAACCGGTTCTACTCCAGGCACCAGATCTATCTGAAACTCAATGGCTCGTATCGGCAGCAATCCTACTACCGGCTCAAAGACATCTACGAATTCTCGAACTACGAAAACTCGATTCAACTCATCTTCTTACTCCATAACACCCAACAAAGCATTCACCTCACAACTAGGGTTTTCTACGGCATACACTATTCGATCAGTACAGCCCGGGTGTCCAAGTGATATTCTCCTATCCTGGCAAAATATCCTAGCATTATACTCACTTAACCAATCCATACCTAATATAATTCCGAACCCTACAAAGTCAAACACATGCAAACTGCAAACAAAGGTGTAACCTAACAAGTCAAACTCTAAGTGGTCACAATTCATCCCAAGTGTCGCATACCCTCCTATCGGATTTTCAACTCTTAAGGAAGTAACTAAATATATGGGTTCTAGGTTAAGCTTATCTACCAAACATCGAGATATAAATGAATACGATGCATCAGTATCAAACAAAACGCTAACAGACATATCATGAATCTGAAGCGTACCTCCCAATACTGCCTTTCCTTTCTCCTACACTGTCAGCTATGAAATAGCAGGCTCCAATGCAAATACTTGTCTTTTATCTCCTTTAGCTGACTCTTTGCATTGGTTCTTATAGTGCCCAACTTGATCATAGTTGAAACATCTAACTCCTTTCTTCTCAGCAACCTTTTTTCCTTTGCCTATCCGCCACTCATGAGCATAATGGCCTTTCTTATCACACTTGTACCACTTCAGACTTCCCCTTCTTTGCTGCTCCACCTTTCTGAGCACCCTTTTTATGAAAAAACTTTCTCTTTTGACCTTGCCCAACCTAGACCTCCTTCTCCTTCTTTTTCTCCATACAAGCAAGCATCTCTTCGTGTCTTAACGCCATCTCCACTAATCTCTTCGTGCCTTAATGCCATCTCCACTACCACATCACAGGGATCTCTGATATGCGTAAGGTATCCCTAGGCAACTCAGGCTTCAATCCCCTGATGAACTTCTCATTCCTCTTCATCACTGTATCAACTATGGCATAACCATATCTAGTCAATTCTTCAAACCTACCAACATACTTCAAAATAGACATTTCTCCTTGTTCTAACTCAGTGAACTTTCCGATCAAAACAGACCGCGCCATTACCAACATGATCCTCTCCTGGAACCTTCTCCTAAACTCAGCCCATGCCATCTCCTCTTCATTTACCTTAGCTGTCACACTATTCCACCAAAATAAAGCTGCTCCTTGAAGCTGTCTCGAAGCAAGCCTCCTCTTCTACTCATCATTGAGCCCTAAGTCAGCAAATATCCTTTCACAGTGCAACAACCAGTTTTCTACTTTTATAACATCTTTAGTTCCAATAAACAGCTTCCCTCCAAGCCTAGCATAGTCTCTACTCAAGTTAGCATAATGGTTGACAACCGGAGCTTCCTGAACTCCTCCCGCAGCATTTCCTCCAACAACCTCGGCGGCAATCCCAAGTTGCATCATATTTACGAAAAACTGACACATAGCCCCCATATCTACTCGGGGGACTCCAGCACCAACATTCTCAGCATGATCCTGACCTTGAGTCCTCCTTGTATTGGGTCGAGCATTTCCATTGGTGGTGGTGTTGTACCCTCCTAGATTAACTCTTCCTCTTCTAGCGTCCATATCTATATTCAAGCCTCGTGAGATATAGAAGAATAGCCTAATAGATATAAGAGATATAACGTATACTTATATATAGCAAATACAAGTACGTTACTATAGCGTTATCCCATACCCCGATCTTACTCTAATTCCTTAGGATTATGTTTTCAAAAATCATTTTTAGTTAAAGTATTTCATAAACCTAAGCTCTGATACCAAGTTGTAACATCCCCTATTTAGAGGCTCATAACTAAGCGCTATAGATGTTGTAGTCATCTATAGTATTAACTTCCGGCGACTAAATACGGCTATGTTTATGGTATCCAAAATATCATAAGCATTTGAATATGAAACAAAATCACAGATTTCAAAAACATCTTTTCACATTACATTTCCAAAACACATGTTTCACATTCAAATTACATAATCCCATAATAATTTCCAGGTTCAGATAAAATATAATTATTACATAAATACGCCAAGAGCGACATATGATAAGGCCCCCTTGGTTAACCAGAGTACTACATAGACATAACTGTCTTAAATACAACACAGCGGAAAACAAAACAAAACAACAATTCCTATATAGCCATCCTCAGCCACCTGCTTGTCTTCAGAAGCTTTATTCGTCAACCTACTAAAACTTGTAAAACCTCAACCCTCAGCCTACTCGAATCAATTTTGAGCACCCGAGAGTTTAAGGGGAAAAACATAAACTTCAAGTCAGACACAAAGCCTGGTGTGAATAATACTATACATCTTGGTTATTTAATGTTAATTGAGACAACGTCGCTTAGCGGAACGGGTTTCCCCTCACTAACATCCTTTTAAAACATATTTTTGCAAATCAAAATCCTGCAACCAAAACTGGTTAAAACTATAAAGCATTTTATGTAAACGTACATATCAGGTAACAGATGGACTATCTGTCCGAACGCTATAGTTTTGTTTGGCTTACAACTAACCTTTGGCTGACTCGGACCTACCAGACAATATAACAAAATAATCTAACACCTGTTAGACACTCCTTTTCTAGACGCTCTGTCCTTAACTATCTGTTAAATACTTCTCTTCTGGATGGTCTGTCCCTAACTTAACATCTCCCAGGGTCACCTGATCCTAATGGTTTTGAGGGCTCACCAATAGCCTATCTGTATACATATATATTCCCTTTTGTGTGTAACCATAAATTTTAGTCTTATTTGTGACAAAGCCCTACACACTGGAATTTTGGACTAAATTAGCTGGGGCTAATAGCTATGTATAGGGCGCGACCCTATACCAGTCCTATCTGGTATTCTAAATCTGAGTCATTTTACTTAGGGATACCTTCCCAAAATTTTCCTTGAAAACATTTTCATCTGAAATTGATTTAAAACCTTTTAAACCAAACTTAAACAAGGAAAACACATATACTCTATGCTTTGCTCAAAATCACCTTGTCATGTTATATATATACTTTACCCCAATCTTAGTTGATGAAAACATTTAACTTTTGATGATACCCCTTTCGAATCCATTGAAAGCACCTCTTTCAAAACAAAGTAAAACCCTTTATTCAACCTAGGCCGAAAGGCCAAAACCTTCCCTTCGAAACCATTTTTAAAACCTTCGAAACCCTTAAAAAACCTTCCTTTCGAAAGCTTTAAAGACATCTTTCTTTTAAAACCTTTAATCATTGCCTTTCGAAACCTCTGGAAAACCTTTCCTCTCAACCTTTCGAAACCATTGGGGAAACACCCCTTTGAAACCATCATTTAAAACCTCTCAAAATCATCAAACCTTTGTAAACAACAAACCTTTCGAAAGCATTTGGGTTCAATTTAAAACATGTGGAAACACCTTTTGAAACCTTTCAAAACCATCTCTTTCGAAACCTTTAGGTTAATCTTTAAAAATCTCTAAGGCTCACAACAACAGCGTCGAAAGAAACTCTTTCGAAAGCCAAAAACAAAGCAAAGAAGTGATGGTGTCGAAACCATCCTTCCAAAAGCATTGGAGAAGCGACAGGGTTTTTATAAAACAAAGTATACCCTTTCGAAGGCATTTCGTCGAAAGTTAAGAAGCGGCAGCTATGGTTTCGACCTAGTCAAAAGCCTTACTTAAAAACAAAGACGCAACCCCTTTAAATCCATTTTAAAAAAAATTTGACCTAATCGAAAGCCAACCAGGTGTGTCGCTCAAGGGAGTGTAGCCTTCGGGCCTAAACCCTTTGAGCTTTCTATTGCTGCCATTACTATTCTTCTTATTGGAGTTTTGACCTTTCCACTTTGAAATCCCATCTTTCCCAGTGGTTCCTTCAGCAGTTCGAGAAGTGTGCGCATTTTGATTCATCGCTACATCGCTTTGCCCAGCATTTTCCGGTTGTACACTAGTAGACTTCCCTTCCAATTCCTGCACTTCCTCCAACTTTAAGTACTGACTTGCTTTGTGATTGAAATCTTTCCTGGTAGTGGGCTGCTTCATTTTAATCCACACGAACTAATGCTGTTAACCCGCCTTTTGGCAAGGCCACGGACAGACGGATTTAACTTAAACAACTTCACAACTATCGAGACTAAAGTATGATGGATTCGGTTTAAAATGATGAAGTTCACTTGAATATGTCGTTGGGAAAAGGAGTGGAGAAACTACATGGCTCGACCTAGACAGTTTGGCAGATGACGTTCGGCATTGGGATGGTTCGGCGTTGAAGGCTGTTCGGCATAGAGAGATCGTCGTTCGACATAGAGGGATCGTTCGGCACTGAACGAGTGCTCGGCATTAGAAGGATCGTTCGGCATAGAGGAATGTTCGGCACTGGACGAGCGTTCGGCATAGAGAGATCGACGTTCGGCATTGGATGGAGTGTTCGGCATAAATATTGTTCGGCACTGGACGAGCGTTCGGCATAGAGAGTTCGTCGTTCGGCATTGGATGGAGCGCTCGGCATTAACCAACGTTCGGCATTTGGAGACGTTCGGCATTGGATGGATCGTTCGACATCAAGGAGCGTTCGGCATTGGATGGGTCGTTCGGCATACCTCACCTCGCTCGACATCGCACCTCCATACCTCGCACCTCCATATCTTGGTACCTCGCACCTCCGCACCTCCATACCTCGCACCTCCATATCTTGGTACCTCGCACCTCCATACCTCGGTACCTCGCACCTCCATATCTTGGTACCTCGCACCTCCATACCTCGGTACCTCACACCTCCGTACCTCGATACCTCGGTACCTCGCACCTCCCAACGTTCGGCATAAGGAGATCATTCGGCATTCACACCTTGTTCGGCATTCAGCGTTCGGCATCTATGGTTCGGCATATGGAGACCACTCCATTTGGGCTGAGGTACTCGGCTACCAGGCCCACCAGGGAAGTCCAACCTATCTTTGTCTATAAATAGAGAGGCAGGGGCACAGTAAAAGGGGATCTTCTTTCTGCTCTCTTACTTTCTCTTTTCTAAGGCTAAGGCAACTCTGCCATTTTGTAACTGTAATCGATTATTACATCAATAAAAAGCAAACTTCTGGAGTGGGCGTAGGCCGGAGTTAGCCGAACCACTATAAAATCTTTTGTTCTTTACTGCTTTCATTTCAGTTTTAACTGTTCTTCACATTATTGCTCTCTACATACATTCTATCTCTGAGCTGTGATTGGTATTTGGTGCTTTCATCTGCATTTGGGGGTTAGTGACCAATTTTGGCGCTAACACTTTGGTGCTTTCACCGAGAATTGAAACACTCAGGAATTTTGGAGTTAGGAACTTGGATCTTAGAAAGCAATGGCAAGACCACCAACGAAGAGGCAAGCAGTGGAAAGGAGCAATCAGGAAGGAAGTCAAGCAGCATCTTCTGGAGCTGGGGAGGGTCATGCATCCATCTACATAACTCGGGACGAGATGCAAGTGATGATGAATTCTATGCAAGAGCAGATGATGAAACGGCAAGAGGAGATGATGCAGGCTCTTCTTAGGCAATTTGGACAACCAGGAACTGCAGTTGCTCAAGATCGTGGAGCTGGACCAGAGGAACTCAACCAACGGACAGATGGAGTGAATCAGCAGGGGGCAGCTCCCAATCAACAAACAGTTAACAATCTAGATGGACCTAGACTCGGGGGCACACCACTAGGTGATGCTGGACCAGTTCATGGAGGGATACCGGATAACGCTACGCGGTCTGGCATCGATAGGAATACAGGAGTACGTGATGAAGAATATGTGCCAGAATTTCCTCGGGGACTTGTGGGGCAGTCTGGATTGGTTGGAAACACTGGATTGGCTGACATTATCAGGCGAACTATTCGCGGAGGTCTGACAAACAGGGATTCAGAGGGAGTTAACAAAAGTCCGTTTACTTGGAACATCAAGACAGCTAGGAATCCGTCCGATTTCAAACTACCCACTCTGGAAGTATACAACGGGAAGACGGATCCCACCGACCACTTGATGAGGTACACTAGGCATATGGAAGTGCTGGGGGCAACGGAGGAGGTTATGGCCCAATGTTTCCCCCTGTACTTGACTGAAATTGCTGCTATGTGGTTTAGACAGATGGAGGATGGATCCATTGGAACATGGACAGAACTGGTGGACAAGTTCTTAAGTCAGTTTCGAGTTCACATAAAAATGCCAAAGAACGTGATGACGCTAACGTCAGTCAAACAGGGGGCAGATGAATCGCTCAGGACATTCTTAACTCGATTTAATGCAGCAGTTGCCTCGGTGGATCGGCCAGATCCATCAATGGTTCTGATGGCTGCGGTATCAGGAGTCAGAGATAATTCGGATTTCAAAGTATCGTTGATACGGGACCCACCGTTGGATCTTGGGGAATTCTTTCATGAAGCTGAAATATTTCTTCGACAAGAAGATGCATGTTTGGACATGAGGCCAAAGGAAGTAAACACGACTAAGGATGGAGGACTACCCGATAAAAGCTCGGGTGGGGGCGAGGATAAAGGTAAAAGGAAGCGCTGGGGAGAACCAAAGTTCTCCACTTACACAGGATTGAATGCAACGTTGGAACGGATTTTCTTAGATACTCGAGATCGCCTTTCTTATCGAAGGCCAGCAAGGAGGGAACCCTCAGAACGAGAAAGGGCGTCAGGAAGGCACTGTCTTTTTCATGACCTGGACGGGCATGACACTAACAGCTGCCGGCATCTAAAGGATATAATCGAGGAGCATATAAGGAATGGTCAGTTGCGACAGTATGTCGGAACTCGAAATGCGGCGGTGGAACAGGAGCAGCCACCACCTACCTTGAACGACAAGGGCATGAGGCCCAGGAATGGTGGCCGATTGGTCATCAACTAATTTTAATGGTTTGGAATAAGTAACAAACTCCGGGCAAACGGTTAAATCACTTACTCATGTACGGGGTCGGAGATAACCCCCAGGCATGCTCTGAGATGATGGCTTACCGAGACGCCCGGGTTTGCGAAATCTGTTTTTTCCTTTGACTTGGACATTTGCTTTTTCTGGTTTGGTTTTGGAGTTTGGTTTGAACTCCCTGTTTTGCTCGTTTTCTGGTTTGGATCCTGGTTTGGATGTTTGTTTTTTGGTATGGATTTTCGATATGGGTTTCTGGTTTTCTATTTTGGATTTGGATTTCGGATCGGATTTTGATTGGATTTTCTCTGGATTTTGGCTAAAAGGTCGTCGAGTATGGACTATGCTCGGCAAGGGTCCGGAGAGACCAGGACTCGGCCTAGGACTTAGGCCCCCATATTATCGGTTACTATTTTAGATTGTCGAGTATGGACTATGCTCGGCAAGGGTCCGGAGTGACTAGGATTCGGCTTAAGACTTAAGCCACGGCATTATTCGACGTTCAGGGACACTGAACCGTGAACACCATGGAATTACTTAAACGTAGGTCGTCAAGTGTGGATTGCGCTTGGCAAGAACCCGGAAAGGTTACGGATTTGGATATTGGCTATGAATGGCTAAGGATTCGGACAAGGACCCGGAGCGGTCCTGGATTTGGATATCGACCCGGAGAGGTCGCAGATATGGTTATAGGTTATTGGATATGGATGGATTGGAACTCGGTAGTCGGGTTCAGATGGATGTGGAATCAGATATGGACGTGGCACTCGGATAAGATGGCTTGGTAATGGATTGGATTATGAATCAGAAAGTATGGATGTGGATAACATACATACTTGGGATATTGGACTTGAGGCTATTCAAAACACACCTTTCACAGCAAGGCATGTTTTGGGGGGCAAGTGTTAACCCGCCTTTTGGCAAGGCCACAGACAGACGGATTTAACTTAAACAACTTCACAACTATCGAGACTAAAGTATGATGGATTCAGTTTAAAATGATGAAGTTCACTTGAATATGTCGTTGGGAAAAGGAGTGGAGAAACTACATGGCTCGACCTAGACAGTTTGGCAGATGACGTTCGGCATTGGGATGGTTCGGCGTTGAAGGCTGTTCGGCATAGAGAGATCGTCGTTCGACATAGAGGGATCGTTCGGCACTGAACGAGTGCTCGGCATTAGAAGGATCGTTCGGCATAGAGGAATGTTCGGCACTGGACGAGCGTTCGGCATAGAGAGATCGACGTTCGGCATTGGATGGAGTGTTCGGCATAAATCTTGTTCGGCACTGGACGAGCGTTCAGCATAGAGAGTTCGTCGTTCGGCATTGGATGGAGCGCTCGGCATTAACCAACGTTCGGCATTTGGAGACGTTCGGCATTGGATGGATCGTTCGGCATCAAGGAGCGTTCGGCGTTGGATGGGTCGTTCGGCATACCTCACCTCGCTCGACATCGCACCTCCATACCTCGCACCTCCATATCTTGGTACCTCGCACCTCCGCACCTCCATACCTCGCACCTCCATATCTTGGTACCTCGCACCTCCATACCTCGGTACCTCGCACCTCCATATCTTGGTACCTCGCACCTCCATATCTTGGTACCTCGCACCTCCATATCTTGGTACCTCGCACCTCCATACCTCGGTACCTCGTACCTCCATACCTCGGTACCTCGCACCTCCGTACCTTGATACCTCGGTACCTCGCACCTCCCAACGTTTGGCATAAGGAGATCATTCGGCATTCACACCTTGTTCGGCATTCAGCGTTCGGCATCTATGGTTTGGCATATGGAGACCACTCCATTTGGGCTGAGGTACTCAGCTACCAGGCCCACCAGGGAAGTCCAACCTATCTTTGTCTATAAATAGAGAGGCAGGGGCACAGTAAAAGGGGATCTTCTTTCTGCTCTCTTACTTTCTCTTTTCTAAGGCTAAGGCAACTCTGCCATTTTGTAACTGTAATCGATTATTACAGCAATAAAAAGCAAACTTCTGGAGTGGACGTAGGCCGGAGTTAGCCGAACCACTATAAAATCTTTTGTTCTTTACTGCTTTCATTTCAGTTTTAACTGTTCTTCACATTATTGCTCTCTACATACATTCTATCTCTGAGCTGTGATTGGTATTTGGTGCTTTCATCTGGATTTGGGGGTTAGTGACCAATTTTGGCGCTAACAAATGCCATAAAAACTATATCTTCATTGGTGTTGCTTTCTTCCATCACCGCGGTGTTAAACCTGTTCATGAAAGACTTTAGTGATTCATTACGCCCTTGGAATAACCCGGATAGGAACATGGCATCTTCTAGCTGCGCGGTATGGAGTCTGAACTGATCAATGCTAGTTTTTCAAAAGTAGAGATAGATCTTGGTGGAAGCTTAGTGAACCACATTGACGCAACCCTTTTGAGAAAGATAGGGAAGCATCTGCATCGAATGGCTTTAGAGGCATTCACTCTATCCATATACCAACTGTATTTGTACAAGTGAGGCTTCGGGTCTTTCGTTCCATCATAGGACGGAATAGTTGGCATTGTGAACTTTTCGGGATATATCTCGTTTAGGATTGCATCGGTGAAGGGATTATGGCTTGGCACAGATCCCCATTCATTACCTCTTCTATCTTTACTCTCCTATATTAATTGCTTAACCATGTCCGCTATGTAAGCCTCTGATGTCCGGTAGTCCTGAGGACGGCGATTGGTTACTACACCAAGTGTTTGACTTTGCAAACGGTCTTGGTGAGTGGGCTGAGGCCCAGGCTCTCCTGTATTCGGGAGATCCACTCCTGCAGGGTCCCGTTAGCTTGCGGTTGGTCTCACTGGAGAAGTTTGGGTATTCCTTGCATTATCAACTGCATTGGTGTCTTCTTCTGACTTGTCGTCTGGCTCTCCGTCCTCTGAATCAGAAAGATCCATAGCTATGTCTTCTACAGGGGTCTTTGCCCTCTGACTCAAATTCAGAATAGGTTGCCTTGTGGTATATGGAGTACTTGCATTTCCATCCACGTTAAGTCTTGTTGTCACCCTTTTTTGTGGCTATGTTCCTTTTCTTCTATGTAGACCAGAAACAGAGGAATTCTCTTGTTCCATAGCAACCGCGGGTTCGGGCATAGTCCTTGGTGTGGGATTTGAGTATAGGGTTAGTAGAGCGTTAAGCTATCCATTAGAGCCTTTTAGCTACTCTCCAATTTTTGGTTGATCTCATTAACCATTTTATTTAACTCATCCCCGGTAACTACTTCATGCTGACTGGAGGAGGCAGGCGCCTGATTCCCTACGTTAGCACCATTCACTTTGGTTTGTTGGGGATTAACATCTTCTCCAGCTACTACTGCCCCTATTGACCTTCCAGAGGCAGTTCTTCTTCTTCTAGGAGCCATTGATTCCAAACAGTGGATTCTTCAAGTAAAGATATGGATCTAACTTCCGGACCTATGGGCTCCAAAGTAGATAGCTAGATCTGGATCCTGAGTTGGATTTCTTAGTGAAAGCACCAAAATGTTGACCCAAAAAATGGACCAACACCCTGGTTAGAGTTTGAAAGCACCAGCTCTGTTCTGACAAAGCAATATCACAGATCACAGATATCAAGAAAGAACAATAAAAGAAAGTAGACAGAGAGTTTCTATAGTGGTTCGGCTGTTAATGAAGCCTGCGTCCACTTTATAGTTTTATTATAGACTGATTGCTGTTATAATAGATGTTTGATTACAAGGCTTTGATTATTTTCTAACTAGATTGAATCTCCAAAGTTGGAATCCACTGGAGAATCATAGCGTATTCCTTTGGAGATTGTTGTATGGGAGGTAGAGAGTGAAGAATAATTCTAGCAGAGCTTCAGCAACCAGTCCGGAGAAGATCCAGTTTATGTTGCAGGTATGATGGTATTTATATGGGCTAGAGAGCTTCTGGGCTAAGTCACTCCATTGTTAGCTCGCAGGTAGGTAGGAAACGACCCTGGGAAAGTTTGGCTTTCAAAACAAGGCAATGCCATGAGTTGCTGGCGACCCATGGCATATGGGTCGCTTGCGACCCATGGACTTGGCTCGTTTTGCGAGCCAAGGTCTTGGCCTCTTTCGTAGTATTCTTTGGCTGTCTTATTGGAAGCTTTACGGAGAGGTATGGGTTGCTGATGATCCAAACACTTAGGATTTTTCTGGAGTTTGGAATAGGAGATGTTTCCATAGCCTTTTATCGTAGTTGTTTCACTTCGATGGAAATTTCCTAGCTGTTTTCGTTTAGCTGCTGATTGAACTAAAAGAATGCTGATCTCTCGGCTTCGCTGATCCCAGTCGCCGCCTTAGTCCCGAACCATCCTATCTACACAAGGTTGTTCTATTTTCTATTGGTTTCTACTGGGTTAAAAACCCGGATAACATGTAGAGAGTTCAAATAAAGACAAAATCGTTTCAATACTCTTTTCAAGATTGGAGGGTTGGTCATCAATTTGAAAACTTTGTGGTTTAAAATTAGAATTGTTTATACAATAGTTGTCATTAAAATATTCATAAGAATTTGGTTTGAAATTATATGGATTATATTAATTTTCACAACTATTGTAAAATTTCGGCGAGTAAGAAAATTCGGACATTTTCAAGAAATTTTTTTTAAAGGAAAAATATTTACCTAAAGTAATTTATTTTTCAAAGGGAAATTTGATTTTCGGATTTTTTAATTTTTTGGTTTTGAAAAGATTATATAGATATTTTTTTTTCTAAAAAAATTAACTTAATTTTTTTTTGGATTACTGTTTTTGATTGAAATTTTTTTCAAAGGATTTTAAAACTAAGTTAAGAAATATTTACAATTTTTTTAGTTTTGGCTTTTGAATTTTTTTTTTAAATATGCATGAACTAATGCGACTAAATGAATGCAAATGACTTAATTACAAATTTTCTATCCTAAGTAGCTCTTAACCCAAAATTGTATAATCACACTTTGTCTTAATTCAACAAGATATTTCTTAGCCAGGTAATGGACAGGATTTATCGGTGCACCACGAATCACCATAGCAATGCAGCCGATTTAAGTACCTTCAAAGAATCAACCACTATAATATTTATGAATCACCATAATATTTATGAATCACCATAATATTTATAAATGGTTATTGCTCTGCCGTAGCCTAGACACTAAGAAGATAACTTGTTCAAAGAAGACAACTTGTCAATATACAACTAAGCCCTAGGTGAGCTCGTGACACCCTTAAAATGTCTAACCGTTATTATTAGTCAAGTTCTAAGATGAAATGCAAAACTGAAATTAAACGTGTATTAACAATGCAACTATGAATGAAATTTGTTTTTGTTTTTGTTCTTGAATTTGTTTTCTAAAATGCAAGCGACCAACAATGCTAGGCAGTTAAAAACAAAAGATAGGGGCACAATACTAGAGCGTGCAAAATATATTAGCAATTTATTTTAAAAGCAGCAAATTTTTTTTATAACCAAGCAAGGCAAATTTTTAGCAAGCTAATCCGTTCCTTTTCTGCTTTTGCAACCTGAAATTAAAAACAAAATATATATAGTTTTTAATGTTTTTTTAGATGAAGAAAGAAAACAAAGCAAAACAAAACAAAACAAGAAAAAACAAATGAAAACACCACAAAACAAAAGAAAACAAAACAATTGGAAACAAATCAAAACAATTAAAACTGGTTATATTTTTTTTTTGATTTTAAAGTAAGAAACTAGAAACAAAACAACTCAACTCCAAAACAACTCAACCTAAAACACAAAAGAATTTTTTTTTGAAAACACAGCCCAAAACAACTTAACTCGAAACAAATCAACTTCAATATGCGATTTCACTCTTTTTTTACTTTTTTTAAAGAAGAAGGTATTAAAACAAAAGAAAACAAAAAAAGTTTTAAAACAAAACAAAATAGCAATACTCAGACCAACAGGCCCACTACCCGCTTGTGAAATATGAGTGCCCAAATTATTCTTCTGCCAAATCCAATTAGAACAAAACAAAAATAAAAAAATTAGGTAGTGTTTGGTTTAAAAATGAATTTTGTGTTTTCGGTTTTCAATATGTATGTCAAACATGAGAAGAGTGGAGGGATGACGGAGGGGATGAATGAAAGACGAAGGGGAGGATGGAAGGGATAGAAGCACAATGGAAGAATGGATTGTTTCTCGTACTTGTGTTATTTTTCAAAACACGGAAAAAAAATCTGTTTTCTATTTTGTATGTTAACTTCGTTTTCTAAATTGGTTGTTTTTGTCAATATACATGCATCGTGTACGTTTTTGTATGGACGAAAACTAAAAACTAAAAATAACAAACCAAACAATGCCTTACTTTCTCAATCAAAAAGAAACGGAATTCAACTCGTAGTTCGCGATTTTGGTTGTTGTTGCAAATGGAATCGACAGTTTGAAGGTCGATTGGGGGCAAGTAGGATTGCGGGTGAGGTGGTCGCGAGTTTGGTTTCGAAGAATTGGGGAATGAGGCAATTTGAATGAAGAATGCCGCGGCGATTTGGAATTTGGTGGTTGGCGATTTTCGAGCGTTTTTGTTGCTGTTGGTTGAAGGTGAGTTTGAGGTGGCTGTAGATTGAGGTTTGGGGAGATGGTAGGGATTAATGTCGTGGGTTGTGGTTGCTGAAGGCTTCTTCTTTACGGTTGGATTGATTTGCAGTAGGAGGTTGAGATATGTGGGGAGGTTGATGTGATGATAGGTGGGGGCTGGAGATGAAGCGATGTATGTAAGGTGTGAGGTTGCTGTTATTGGAGTGGTCGAAGTTGAAAAACGTGTGCAGTAGGATAGTTTGATGGTTAGGAGTTGACAGTTTTTAGGATGGTTTGACTGTGGTGAGATTGTAAGTGGTACAGTGAAGGGTGGTGAAGATCGTAAGTGAAGAGGATTTGGTGAACTGGTATGGCAATATTGATGGTAGATGAAGTTGCCATCATGGATGGTTAAGGGTATGTGTATGGTATGTGAATGTTTTAGTGGTCAGGCACAGTGGCAGAGGTGATGGGAATGTGACATTGCAATAGAGAGAGAAGTGGTTTGGGGATGTTGTTGCATGGTGTTGTTTGGTTTGTACTGTTAGGGGTGATCAAGTTGAATACTTGGTTAGTTGATGGTGATTTAATGGGTTGCAGACACTGTTTGGTGAATGTGAGTGGAGCAACAAATGATGTGCATAGATGTGTGTTGTGGTGTGTTTGAGGAAGTGGACGTGCTAGGTGGTTACAGCAGTAGTGGTGTGTGGTGGTTATGCTATAGTTGGTGAATGTAGAAGTTAATTTCAGGTGGGTTGTATGGTTGAGTGGTTGTGGGTGTATGATGATATGATGAATCAACTGTGGTGGTTATTTGTTGCACTGCAGTGATGTATGGTGGTTATTTGTATGGTTTGAAGTGAAGGTAGAGGGAAGGGAATGGTAGGCAGAAGTTGATCAGAGGGGAGATGGTTGGTGATGCAATCAGAGGGGGAGTGCATAGAAGAGTGCACGATTGTACATGGTTTATGACTGTGAAGTATAGGATGGGATGGCAAGTGTTTTGTGGATTGAATATATGTGTAGGTGAATGTTGATTGAAGGAATGACAGTTGAGATGCAGTGGTATTGGATGCTAGTTTTGAAGTGGATATGGTGGTGTTTGATGACCGTGTGTTTGGCTTGTGTTTGAAGGAGAGTAATATGGTTTGTTTTGTGAACTTGTTGTGGTGGAATGGTTAAGACAGATGTATAGTTGTAGTGTGTATTGGTGACAGGGGCTGTGACATATGGTGGTTGATATGGATGGAGGAGATATGACGGGGGCACTGAAGTGTTGTGACAGGGGACCTAAAGTGTTGCACTTAAGAGTTGTACAACCGTTTGATGATGAATGGAAATTGTGTACAGTTGGACCAGAGAGTTGAATCAACAGCAGTGTTACACAGTTGAACCAAAGAGTTGAATGGAAATGTGTGTATAGGGATAATTTTGAGATTGTGTACATGGATGTTCAAATTTTTGAATTGAAAATGCAAATTGTAAAGAAAAGGAAAAACTATAAAGAAAAAATGAAATGCAATATTCTAAATAAAAAGGAAATAAAATATTTTTGATTTTGTTGTGGAATTGTGTCTGTTTTTTTCTTTTAAAAATAATAATAATATGGAAATGCAAATGGAAAAGGAACAAACACACAACAACATAGGCTATTAGTTGTGGAATTTGTGTTTGTGTTTGTTTAAGCATAGCCTATTTGGTGTCAACAACATAGGCTATCAAATTCAAAGCTAAAACAAAAAATTTTTACCCATTCAAACATTGTCATTAAGCACAAAATGAGATCAAAAATTAGCTAAATGTTGAATCTACATGATTAAGAGAGATTCATTACCCCTAAATTGAAGGGGTTTGGCCTCTCATATTTTTATCATTTCAACAAATGTAGATTACAATATGAAACAAAAACAAGAAGAAAATGCAAGCCAATTAAAAAGAGAGCTAATTAAAATGAAATAAAAGCTAATCTTCTTGCATAAGAAATGAAACTAAGCTACTAACATAAGAGGAAAGAGGGCATGTAAATAGAAAAGAGCATGAATTAACATTGCATAAAAATAAATTACATAAAAGAAGAAAATGCTTAAGTAGCCATGAAATTGAAGAAGAGTGTTTATATTTATTTTTGAGCCTAAAACTAAACTAACTAAAGAGGAGGCTAAGAGATTAATTATATGAACATATGTGGTATTTATACAAGTCTAAAACCCTAATGCATATTTTTGGGGACTACCCAAAATACCCCTTAGAAAGTGTGGCCACCAAGTTATCATTAGTCTCTAATTAATCCTCCATTAAGTATGCATGTAACTTTAAGCTCCACTAACATGTGCATTAGCTCTTAATTGAAGATCAAGGTAAGTGGGTAGGTGGGGTCCTCCATGAAACATGAGTTTGAATTATTTCCATCTTTATTCCTTTGTTTCCTCTTGTGCATGCATATTTTTCATGAAGCCACTTCCAATTTTTACTTAAATTCCTACAAAACAACATTAAAAATATCCAAGTAAATTTTCTAAAATTAAATCATGCACAAAATTGACCATTCTGCCCCTATATGAAGATGAATAAATGATTATTTGAAAATAATTTGAATTTTGATTTAAACATGTTAAAACACCCTATATGCTCATTTATTTAACTAAATTTGATCAAATATGGAACTAAAAACATGCACATTTACGTGCACATCACCTTACTTTTGAATTTAAATCAAAACATGTTTTACCAAAAGAAAACTTTTATGGTAGCAATTCGTCACTTAGAAACTCGAAAATGAACACCGATGATGCTGTAGTCATCATCAGAATTATTTTCCAATGACCAAAGTGAGTTCAGTGCTTTTATCTCTTTTAAAATTCATTTCTAAGAATTTTTCTATTCCAAAACACTCTCCAATAATACTATTATTATTTGTCACAATTTGAAAAACAATTTCAAATCTCTGGGATTTAGGTACTCAAATTCTCAGTTTTAAATCCTACTTATATACTTTCACTTCTTATATAAGATCATTTCATAATTGTTTATTCTTGCTTGAATTATAATAAACAACTTTTTATTAAAATAAAATTTTAATTTTACTTAACGTTATTCCCAAATGTCTTATCGTCAAACTATGAAACTGAATTCACAAGGTGTTCGTATTCAATTTAAACAAATAAAACGCCCATAAACTATCTGAGCACAACTAATCAACAATAAATGATAATAATCAAATATTATCATTCTTTAATAACCCACACACCATACATAACTATATTAATTTTGAAAATTGATCCTTTTATATATAAAAGATAATTTAGGTAAAATTATTTCATTTACCTAATTTCAAAACAATGTTATGTTCATTTGTTTTATTCAAGTGTTTAGAAACCCCTATTGATACAATTGTTCCTTTTATATCGACCAGATTCATAACCACTCAACCATAAATCAACACAAGATAAAACATTTTTATATCACTAATAAATATGCCCTCATACACACACAAACTCAACCTAGAGTCTCACTTACCCTATCTCAAATGAGTTAACCCCATCAAAGCCTAGGTGTTCGCTCAACCTAAACTTTGATACCAACTGTAACATCCCATCCTTTTGACATTTAAAAGTCAACACTAATACATCCATGGTATTCATGTATCGAGGATCCAAGTGCCGAAAAGGCATATTGTTGGGGTACAATGATAGAGTAGAATCTCACAACGTGATGAGTAAAATATGATATACAACAACTCCTTAAAAAAGAACTTTAATACACACACACACACACATAATCATTAGAGTACTAACCTATCATCAGCCTGGGTAGTTATAACAGTCCGTCCTTCCAATTTTCGATAAATACAAACAGACACCAAGAACAATAAATAGCGGGAGAATTTAAGGTAAATGAGTATGTCTTGGAGAATCCAGCTCGTCTCTTGAAAGCTCTAAAGCATCCAGCTAAATCAGGAAACTATGCTTGGGCTGACCCGAGCACTATAAGGAAATAACGCCAGGATCGGTCCGGTAAACCAGCGTGAGAAAACTCAATCAAATTATATTGATTTCTATATTTATAAAACCCTTTCAAAATAAAGAGTATCTTGTAAGATCAAACCGCATATAAACACGGATGGGTTTTTACCTTACGGTAACCAGAACATTTCCATAAGTAATCTTCTGATATTATGTTAATATCTATGGTTTAAAATAAATATGGAGTCATAGTCGAAATTATTACATTATTAAATTCTAGCATAATAAGTATAAAATCAAGTCTAAAGGCTCATATTGTAAAATGGATTCCAATAATGGCAAGGTAAGGGACTACCTTCCGTACAGTACATCTCTAAATAAAATGTACCTAGGGTCAGACCCTGAACTTGGTCTACCCCTGCCAACACAGAACAGGCCTACCCCTGAACTTGGATAGTACCGAATATGTCATCACCCCAGTTGTTCCTAACCTTTATAGAGAGATTTTATACACAACCAAAGCCATAATATGATAATCTAGAAAGGTGATGACACACCCTAGTGGGAGCGACCCATATAGCCCTACTGTATATCCATGTTTTAGGTATTCTCGGTTGATGAGGCTAAAGGCTACGCTTTACCCTTTTAGATAGCAAACCCACTTAGAATGCTGACACTGCCCTCCAGGCAGAAATGCAATGCCAACGTTCATCTATACAAGTTCGTTCTATGTCTAAACGAAACCGAAGGTACCACTTCTACCACATTCATTTTGGAATCACCCTCAGGATTAGTAGCAAGTAGCCCTTGAACTTCAAAGAGCTCCATCTTCAATTATATTTCAGATATTCCAATTTGAAATGCTAATGGCAGTTCGAAGTGGTTTTGGATAACATATCTGATCCTGGTCTCCCTGAACAAACAACGATAGTTTAAATTTGGCCAAGTTTAATAGTCGGTTATTTAACTATCAAATAAAAACAACACCCAAACCAGGGATTTAATTCTATAGGGAAAACCAACATTGGTTAAGCACATAAGCAATCACTAGCCTCTTTAATTTATCCTTTCATTAATTAAAATCATCTTGTAAATGCTTGTATCAAGATACTTTTACAAAGGTATACTCACAAACCCTTTATACTCTTTTAACACTCTGAATAATATTCATATACTTATCTCAATGGTATAAGTATATTCACAAAAACATTGAGAAAGATTTCCAATTTGTTGTTCAGTATGGAAAAATGTTTCCATACCACCATAGTTATTTAAAGATCATTTTGGAAATAAATTTCAACTTCTTCCATATATTCCCTTTTATACAACTTTAAAACGATTTAACAACTTCTTTTGTAAATCTCTAAACCATTTATAAAACTCTTTTATAAATCTTCCAAATAATTTATGAGACTCTTTTTATAAATTTCTAAACCTATTTATAAAACTTTATCCTTTTATAAAACGCCTTTATAAAAATCCTTTGTAAAAATCCCTTCTAAAATTACTTAATAAAAATCATTTCTAAGATTCCTTTATAAAATCCTTTATAAATTCAAAGCTCCATTTTTGTTTATAATTCTTTATTAAATGAAATTCTTTTATAAATCAATTTATTATTTATAAATGCAATTAATTGGATAATTTATTTAACTTTAAACACCATAAATAAATAATAAATTAAATTTTCAGCAACATTAATAACATAATAAATTTCTTTTAGAACATCACTAATGAAATAATTAATTTACATCAAAACATTATTGGTATAATAATAATAACTTCAAACCATTATTAATATAATAATTAATTATTTCATACATTATTAATATAATAATTAATAATTAATCTTCAAAACCTTGTTGTAATAAATAATTAACTTCCAAAGTATAATTAATAAATATTTATTAATCTCAAAACATTATTAATAAATAATTAATTATTAATTATCTTCAAACAATACTAATTATTGAAATAAATAACTTTTACAGTATTAAATAGTGATAAATAACTATAAAACAATATTAAATAGAAACAACAATTTTTAAACATTATTAAACAATAATTAAACACTTTAAAATATTTCTAAATGATTTAGAAAAGACAAATAAAAAGGTTGGGGAGAACTAGAGAAGTTCAAAATCTGCTTAAATAAAAGAATATTCCCAAAAACCCAAAGATTAGATTTGAATTCATTCTTCGAATCAAAAACCAACCTCAAGCCAAAACGACAATTAATAGTATTTCAAAATACTAAATTAAGGCCAATAGCCACCAAAGCACTTAATCAATGTTGTTATTGATTTTTATCACTACAAGGGTTAAGTTTTCAACATATAACAATATCATAATCCAATAGGGCCAAACAATCAAGTTTGATATTCAATAATTTATATAACAAGAGTATTATTGAAAATTAATCAACAATGGCGAGGAATCTCATTGGATTCCTCTACTAAGTTCATGTTCGTCATATACGTTCCCTATAAACGATTTCATATATTGACCACTTTCAAAAGCAATAATTCATCAAAACCAAACAATCAACCAATATAACATCCAAGCATACAACCAATAATTTTTATCTACTATAAAACATTACCGATTAACCAAAAAGGTGATTTAAACTCACCCAAATTCCAGTTATAGCTTCTGCGTTCTGGTTCTGTCTAACATCGAACAGCGTTCGATTTTAGTGCCAAATTCCAATAGCTCCAATCTCAACCAATCCAATTCCAAAGCATAGATCTGGATGATACGAGTCTAATGCAACTAACCGCGTTTGATTTGGACCCTTAAAATACAAATCCCCCTCTTCCCAAACTTCCTTCCTGCCTGATCACCAAAACCGGAACGACATGGCCGTGCTTCCCATCTTACCTCTCTCCTCCATTTCTCCACGGTATTCAAATCCGACAGATCCATTGGCCACCTCTTTGTGAAGACCATCTCTTCGATCCCATGAACTATCACCCGACTTTCCTCTACAAAACGCGATCGTGGAGGCTTTGCGTACTGTTCCTGGATGACGCTACCATCAATTCTCAACCAGATGACGTCAAATCATGGCTACGGGTGCTACTCGATGCCACATAATCAAAACCAAGCTCCAAATCAACTATCGTTGCCTAAATCTCCTGATAATCAAAGCTCTAGTTCACTGATAGTCGATCAAAATTGTTGAACCTAAAAAGTAATGGAGCGCACCTTCCTTGTTTGAGGATCTACAGCACTAACACTCAAAGATTTAAGTTCTATATTTTTTTATTTCCTTTTGGTTGAATTTTTGGAAGAAGAGGAAAATGTTTTTTCTTATTTGCTGTAAAAAGGAAAATAGAAGGATAGAGTTCGACAAACCAATGTGAAGTGTGTTGCTTTGTCTAGTGTTAATCTTGGTTTAAGTTTCATTTTCCAGCATCTCACCGCATAGATTTTCATTCGCGTACAAACTCTAAACGACAAAACAAAAGTGTTGTCGCGCTCCAAACAGCAACACGACCTTAAAACGATAATAATATATACTGTTTATTTGATTATGTAAAATCACAAAATACACTATCGTCTGGTGACAGAACGTCAAACGAATAATTTTAATATTTTCCAAATTAAAAATTATTGAAAAACCAAATAAATTTCACTAAAAATACGTTAATAAAAATTGAGTTGTTATATTAAAACTAAATTTCTGATTATTTATTTAAACTATCTATTATTGCAAATAAATTTATAAAATGAATTTATCGTTGTTATTTATAAATTAAAAGGAGTTAAATAAGCCCACTAAATCAAATTAATTAATATTCAAATTAAAAATCTAGTTATTTGAAAAATTATTCAAATATTAATTTACAATTCAAATATTTTAAATAATCCCTATATTTGAATTCAAGTTTTAAACCTTAAAATACAATTATTTTAATATTTAAAATCAATTTAATATTCAAAATCAAATGATCAAAACTCCGGGTCGTTACATTCACCACCCTTAAAAGAATTTCGTTCCCAAAATTCCCATGGTAAGAAAATGTCTCTAAATCCTTAAACTTTTTCAATACTAACTAGTTGAAATAAATTATTAAATTTTCTAAGCTCTAAAGTTATAGAAAATTTTGGTAACATCTCCTTTGCGCAGCTCGATCGAAAAAACTACAAATCGCCACTACGGGCCCAAACCAACAAAAGAGAACAAAAGCCATGTGGCCTCTCATATCTAGGGCATAAAGTCATTAAATGAAACCAAAATTATAAACATGTAGTTAGTAGTCGGGGAACCAAACTCTACCCATGAAACTAAAAGCATCAAACTAGCTTTTGCTTACATGAATCTGCATCTTACTTATGAATAATATCCAACCATATAACTTGCATTACTAATATCAATAGCATATAATTTAATAAAGCCTGTACGATGTATATATACCATCCATACGTAATATAAAATCTGATTGCTCGCTCAATCATACAATTTCACTTGCGAACTAGTATCGCTCTCGACCACTCTAGTGCGGACTGTGATCTGGTTCTTTGATTAAAAACATATATTCTTCTTACATAGCCATATACTATGATAAAGAACTTTATAATCAAATAAAAAATTTGTATCAAGTGTTCGCCGTCAAGAATCGAATGAAAAATTCTAACTCGGACTTGTGTACATCACCTTGAAATCATGCACTCGAATCTGGATTAAATCTATTATGCAAATAGAATGATCTACGTACAACTTACGTATTTATTCCGTTGGTTAAACCAAATTCCTTTTATTCACATTCAATTTTAAACCACAATTAATTTCCAATAGTAGTTCCTTTAATACTAAAATTCATTAACAAACCATTTCATAAACCATTTTTTTTAACTTTACTTAAGTTAAATTTCATCTCATAGCTCAATTTTGATATTAACTTTTCTTAACTATACCGTAAATTATATAAAACTATATAAGTCTATAAATTACATAATATAAATTATATAAAACTATATTATTATAAATTTAAATAAAATAAAAGATTTTATATAAATAAAATTTAGAAATATTCTAAAAAAGTTAGACTTTATAGGCCCAACAAAGATCCAATAGGGTAAAAAAATTAAAATTCACCTATGACTTCCACCACAAGCTGACCTGATTCTAACCGTGCACACCATCGCTAGATGTGCCGACAATGTTGGATATCCTATTATCATCAATAGTATTTTATTTTATTCTTTTTTTATTAAAAGAGAGAGAGAGAGTAACGCAAAAACGTCTTAGCACCTCTTAGTTATAAAGATTTGAAAATGTTAACGCATGTACTTTAGACTTATCACTTTTAAATGACGATAGCAAATTTCAATAAACATCATAGTTGTCACCTTTGAGTCAACCTATATACTAGCTTCACTATTATCGCTTTTAGTTAAAATTTTCATCTGAAGCTAGTGATTCATAGGAATTTCATTCGAATGACCAAAATAGTGCACCTACTTTGTCATGTCCATTCAAAATAAATTGATTTCAAATAATTTTGTTTAAAAAATAAAAAAATGTTGTCCGTAATGCATGTGCCTCAAAGAACTCCAAATCTGCATTAAAAATGAAAGAAATGTTGAAAATTGTGAAATTAAAAAAATCAAATCTTTGGGGAAAAATGTAGGTTTTAATAAAAATGAATGCAACATGAGCCTTCCCTCACATTTTAATTTGACAATGTCCACGCTGTTTAAAACATTTTCTAAACTTGAAGGAAAGTAACCACAAATAAATTCAATGCAAAATGATTTGTAACATAAAATGTAGTTTAACAATATACTGAAATTGATTATATGAAACAATACATATGTTTACAATGAATGTGATGCGAATAACACCACCATCTCTTTTTTCTGCCCTTTATTTTAATTTTATGTGTTCCCCCCACACTATGGTTGGGCATGGCTCCTAATAAGCAAATTCGTTTTACCAATATTTCATCTTTATACCATGATTTATAATCAATTAAGTTGGTATTAAGATATCTTGAAAGTAGAATTTTTTTTCCACCCAAGCTTTGCGCAAGATGCGACTCATGTACTTTAACAAATTTATCGGTATAATCCTTCAAAAATAGATGATCATGTACAAGTATAGTTGAAATAGTAAAACCAACATATTGTTTGTTTACTAACAGTTTATATGGCTTAGGTTCTTCCTTTACAAGAGGTAGTTCAAGATTATGTTCAATATCAAGGGTCTCATTAGTTGACATTTCAACATTCTCGTTAAGTTCTAGATCAAGCTTGGGTTCACATTCACCACCTGTTTCATTCACACACAAAAGTTTCATGTTTTTCCTCGACTATGATTTCCTTAAAATTAAAATTCTCAATGTCGGATTGGTAATTTAAATTTAACCCATCCTTGTCTGACAATTCATTCTCAAAAAGTCTGAAAAAATCGTGTTTACTAAATTCATCTTCTTTAACTAAATCATTAACAAATTTATTATTTTTGTAGTTTTCAACCTCAAAAATTGTTGTTTCTATCTTGTACATGTCAGGCAAAGGGAGACTGAAATTCAAACTTGTATCATTTTCTTTAAAAGAATCGAAATCCAAATCAATATGAGAATGTTGAACAACTTTATTAAGATTAGCATTTTCAATTTCAAAAGTTGTTATTTGGAAAATATCATTGTGAGTAAAACTCGGATTATCTTCTGACTTATTGCATGTTTGAATTTCGTTTTTTTTCATCGTATTATTTCAAGAAATACAAATAATTTTAAATATTCATCATACTTGTTGTTAAATTTTATTACTCCCTTGTATAAATCATATATATAATTTTTAACTTTCGTATATTTTCCTTGGTAAGAGCTAGTTTCAAAATTATAATCCAAATAATGTTCATGATCAAAATTAGTTCCATGTTATTTTTTGTTTTCATTTTCATGCGTATAATTATCTTTATCTGAGTTATTTTTAAAATTATAATCCAAGTCATTTTCATGATCAAAATTATTTCAAATTGAATTTTGTTTTCATATTCATGAAAATTATGTTGGCCCATGGAATGGAAATTCGTTTGATAATGGAAATAGTTTTGATATTAATAACCAGGTTCGTACCCGAAATTGTTAAAGTTGGATGGAAAATAATAATTTTGGTTGTTTTCAAAATCTATACTTGAATTATTTCGAAAATATTGTTCACGCTGGGAATCATTTTCAAAATGAATTTTGTATCCATATTGATTTGAGAAAATTTATTTTCTAATTCGTTCGATATGGTGGTTTCCTTTCTTTTCTTAATAAATTCGTGATAAGTTTTGACCAAAAGTTCTATATAACTTTTTTCATCATATTGCCTGGCCTTATAGTTGAAACCTTTTTGATGGCTTTTGTTAATCTGGTTTTTAACCGAGCAGATTTTCTATAGAAGTTAGAACCTCAAGATAAAAATAGAACAACTCAATAACTTGAGAACATACTTAGGAGAATAAGAGAATGAGACTCATACAATTTTATTTGGAAAACAAGCTAAGTAAACTACTCTATGCCGAGAGGCACCTCTCGGTATCGAGATGTCATTTCTTCATGATTTGCCTTCTTTAACCCCATGCACTTCATATGTCGTTCCAACCACTCATCGTCAAGCACTTTTCTCAAAAGATGGGCAATCAAATCCCAAGATTGATGAGAAGAAAGCAAAGAAAGCAGGATAATACAAGTGTTATCGATAGAATCATCATAAACCACTCAAAGTTTATGGAAAATAACTTGGAATACATCGGATTGGAGGTAGGAGAGGAAGACTAGCAAAAGGCATGGGTAAACGACTAAGTAATGTTCTCGGTTTCGTGAGGAATCTCTCAGTACTGAGAGGTCATTTCTCCCAAATGGGCCGATGAGCTCATTAGTGCATACCTGGGCTTACTTCTAGACTTCAACTCAAGCGAGCTCCTGAAATTGTATAGTTGTTTCTCTATAAATACAAACCTTAGAGCAACTAAAAAAGGAGTCGAGACTCTGCTCTTTCTTTATCTCCTATCTCTACCTCGTAACAGTCACCAAAGTAGATACTACTGGAAGTTCTAGGCATAAGAACCTGTCAACCCCTTGTACTAGTGACTCTAATTCTCTCTCCATATCCATAATCAATAAGATTATAAAGCGACATAGGCCAGAGATTGCCAAACCACCATAAAAATCTTGGGTCTCTCTACTTTTCTACACTCTTTTGCAATTTTCTATTATTCCTACTAGATCTAATCCTACAACAGGTTATATTTGGGTGTTATGCCACTTTTGGCATCAACACTTTGATACTTTCACTAAGAAATCCATCCCATGGTTAGATCTAGCTTGCTGCTTCGATTTTGGAGAGATCAAGTGGCTAGATCCAGAAGTTTTGCTTGAAAAATTGGGAAGTTTGCTATTTGAAGTCAATGGCATCTAGAAGATCCAATAGATCCATAGAAGCAATAGTTGGTGGTGATGAAGGAAATGTCCATCAAGTTGAAGTTACCAACCAGCAGGCAGTACCAAGAGCATCTGCTCAATAGGAAGTGGTTACTAGAGAAGACTTTAATAAGATGCGGCAGGAATTGAATCAGAAGATTGTGGGTAGTCAGAAAGCTTTGATGGACAAAATGGATGATTTTCTAACCCTACAACCACTAAGAACCGAGAGAACTAGAAGGGAAACTTCACTTAGGTTAGAACAAGAAAACTCCACTGTTTCTAGCCAAAATGGAAGGGATGGAAAATAAAAGTAGAAAGGAATAGTTGTTGGAGTTGCAGGAGGAGTTGTAGGAGGAAGCAGGAGTGCTTTCCCCATGAAAAGACCACCAGTACCGATAGGGCTTTTCTCGGTACCGAGAGGAACGTGATAGAGAATGGGGGATAGGAAGCTAATGCAGTGGACGCTTCTGATGAGGAATAAGACTTGCAGCTTGATGATGATGATTTTGAGCTGGATGTTGGTGCTAACATAGATGGAGTTCAAACAACCGCAGCTGAACCAACCATGCGCCAATGGAATACCGTAGAAGTGGTTCTTCCAAAGACTGGAGAACCTAGTTGATAGCAGGCAAGCACATATAATTTGCAAAGTCAAACACTCAGTATAGCCCCCGATAGTCAATCTACATAGTACTGTGCTAACGAGGAATATAAAGCTGACATGGTTAAGTGATTGGTGAAAGAAGTTAAAGGGAGGAAGAATGTGGATTGGGGTTCCACACCAAGCAGGACTCCATTCACGGAGAATATTCTAAGAGAATAGTATCCAAGGAAGTTCACAATGCTGATTATGCCATCATACAACGGAACTACTGATCCTAGGCAACATTACTCAAATACAATGGCACATGGACAGTGCTAGGGCGACGGATGCTGCCTGGTGTAAATGCTTCTCCATTTTCTTGGAAGGAGTCGCATCGATGTGGTTCACTAGGCTCATGCTTATATCCATTTTGACTTTTGATGAGCTTGCTAGGAAATTTCTAGAGCAATTCCGACTGCATGTTGCATGACCTAGGGACATGATGTCCTTATCTAGCATATCTCAAGGACCTAAGGAATTACTGAAGGGTTTCTTGAACCGATTTAATATTGTTGTTACTGAAGTTAGCAATCCGAAGTAAGATCTTGTACTCATGTCTTTGTTCTATGGCATTCACCAAGAAATGGATTTTGGAAGATGGCTGAAGATGAAGCAAATTACAACCATGGAAGAGTTCCATCAAAAGGCTAATCAGGTTCTATGCATAGAGTAAGCAGGTTTAGCTTCAGGGAACACCAATGGCGGATAGTCAAAGAAGGTTCTCCAGAGCAACATGGCAGTTAAACAACTTGGAGATAGCATTAGTAATGCAGTGACAAATGTTAGAAACTTTAGTAACCAGAAGAAATGTAATCAAGGCCATAGAGATAGGCATAACGATAACAAGAAACGTCCAAGGAATATGAGACTGAAAGATTTTACACTTTTAAATGATATGTTGGAGAATATTTATCTTGCTACTATGGGAACTGAGAAATATAAGAAATTGGTCAGGATGGAAGCGATAGAGCAGCAGAAGTAATCTGGGAAGTACTACCGCTTCCATGAAACTCATGGGCATAACACCAAGGAATGCTGTCACTTGAAGGATTTGATTGAGGAGCTGATATGAAAGGACAAGCTCTAGCGATACGTGAAGCAATAACAGAACCTTGACCAAGCTATAGGACCACAAGGGCTGCCCACCCAACGGAAACCACTTGGACCTAACGGAGAGGGGCCCAGGAGGATGGATAGAAGATTGGTTATCAACACGATAACGGGAGGACCTCACCCAGTGGAGAAAAGCTGGGGTGAGATGGAAAGTTACACGAGCTCGTTGAAGCATGCACCATAGGAGAGTTGCTATGTCGTTGAAGATGGAGCTCTGGTTATGCAACAGAAGATGATAATGGATAACACCATGTTTAGAAATCAAGATTTTAAATGAGTTGAATCACCGACTCTCGATCCTATGGTGATAACGGTCGAAATCGGACCAGCAGTTGTGCATTGGGTGTTGTAGATAATGGGAGTTCGGTCAACATCCTATTCAAAGAACGTGTAACTAGATGAAGGTCAATATGAAAGATATGACCGCTTGCAAGATGAAGAATTAAGGATTTACGATCGAAACTAAAAAGCCAATTAGGATGATAGATTTTCCTGTAGAGCTCGGTGAAGGAGAACGAAGAGTGGTTCACATCCAGAAGTTTGTTATTATTGATGTGGTCTCTACATATAATGCTTTCTTAAGCTAACCGACCCTAGCCAAGTTAAGGACTACTTTGGTTCTATGGTGTTTGATAATGAAGTTTCCTATGGAGAATGGGATTGGAGTGGTGTGAGGAGACCAACGCGCGACAAGAGAATATTTTTTTACAGAACTATGAGAAGCTAAGCGCTGAGAAAAGGGAATGAATGTGGGGAGAACTCTCCACATTCAGGAACCATGGGCACAACAATTACAGAGCAGCCCCTAGCTTGAGAACCATAGCTGATTTGAAAAGTCTATGGATCCCAGAAAGAAGTCAGGGAAAGTACGGGCAGCAGCGGCAGAGCTTACAGTGAGTGTCCCTATTGATATGGATTATCCAACTTGAGTATTGAAGATTGGTTCTTAGCTTGGAATTGGACTGAAAAAGAATTGATTAATTTCCTTCAAGAGAATCTGGACGTGTTTGCTTGGACACATTCTAATATGTGTGGCATATCGTCGGAGATAGCGTGTTGCGCACTAAATATCGATCCTATGTTCACACCAGTGAAACAGAAGAGGTGTATCCTGTGTCCGGAGTGATCTGCTATACTAAAGGAAGAAGTGGATAAGTTGTTGGCTAATTGCTTTATACATGATGCTTTATACCCTCAATGGGTATCTAACCTCATATTGGTAAAGAAGTGAAATGGAAAGTGGTGAACGTATATTGATTACTCGAATCTAAACAAAGATTGCCCAAAGGACAGCTTTCCTTTGCCCAGGATCGACTAGCTTATTGATGGAATAGTGGGGCATGAATTGCTCTCGTTTATAGATGCTTATTCTAGGTAAAATCAGATCATGATGCATGCGTTGGATCAGGAGAATACTAGCTTTATCATAGATTTAGGATTGTACTGCTATCAGGTAATGCTGTTCGGTTTGAAGAGTGCAGGAGCTAAATACCGACGATTGGTTAACACAATATTTGAGAATCAAATTGGATAGAATATAGAGGTATATGTGGACAATATGTTTGTAAAGTCGTGGGTGTCTCGAAATCATTTGGATGATCTCTAGGAGATGTTTGAGATTCTATGGAAATACGGAATGAAGCTAAATCCATTAAAATGTTCTTTCGGAGTAGGTTTTGGGAAGTTTTTAGGATTTATTGTGAATGTATGGGGCATCGAGGCCAATCCAAAGCAGATTAATGCTTTAAGAAATGTAACTACCCCAACCACAAAGAAACAACTTTAGGGTTTGAATGGAAAGATCACTGCTTCGATCATCTCAAGGGCGAAAGATAAATGCATACCTTTATTCAACGCCCTCAAGAAAGGTGAAAAGAATTTCAAAAGGAACTAGGATTGCCAGAATGCTTTCGAAGAGTTATTGAGGCACATAGAGATGCTACTTGTCTTGTCCAAACCGTTGGATGTGAAGGATTTATTTGTTTGCTTAGTACTGTCTGCTCATGCACTGAGCGTATCATCAGTACGAGAGAATGCAAGGATTTAAAGACTAGTCTACTACATCAGCAAGTGGTTCATAGGGGCTGAAAAGAACTACTTGAAGCGGGAGAAACTCGTGTACTGCCTACTGATTGCGTCAACGAAGTTACGACCGTATTTTCAGACTTACCCAATCAAAGTGTTGACGGATTAGCCTCTGAAACAGGTATTGTACTGACATGAGACTTTGGGATGGCTGCTAAAGTGGAATATCGAGTTGAGTCCATCAATATTACTTACCATCTCATGAGAGCGATAAATGAGCAAGCACTAGTAGACTTCATCGCCGAGTTTACCGCAAGTGATGGTGAAGAGGAAGAGGATGCTGCAGTCGTAGCTCCTCATTGGAAATTGTTTGTGGATGGTGCTTCGAATGAATTTAGCTCAGGGGTAGGAGTAACATTTAATACGCCGGAAGGACAATCAACCTATTATGTATTGAAGTTGGAATTTTCCACAACTAATGACAAAGCTGAGCATGAGGGGTTAATAGCAGGATTAAGGATAGCAAAGGAGTTAGGGATAAAGACGCTACACATATTTAGCAACTACCATCTGGTGGTTTGCTAAATCAGGAAGGAGTATCAGGCCAAGGGCATGAGGCTAGCCCTTTACCTGTCAAAAGCACTGGAACTATTTGAAGACATGTAGCACTATACGATAATGCACATCCCTAAAGAAGAGAACACGAAGGCTAATTCATTAGCTAAGTTAGCTAATTCTGGGGAAGCATGCGTAATAGGATTGGTTCCAGTGGAGGTTTTAACAGCTTCGAGCATTGATAAGATGGGCATCGACTAGATTCTGGAGACTACAAAAGAGGAGGGATCATGGATGACTCCGATCAAAGGCTATCTGATCAATGGAACTCTCCTGAGAGACAGGAATGAATGGAAGAAACTCCTTCGAAAAGTGCCATGGTTCCTGATGCAAGACGGAGTATTGTACAAGAGAGGATTCTCAACTCCCTTGCTTCGGTGTGTAGTGAAGGATGAGGCTAGGAAGATCCTCATGGAAATCCATAAGGCAACTATAGTGATCACACCGGGGGTAGACTTTGGCAAAGAAAATACTTTGCTATGGATATTTTTAGCCAACAATAGACCAAGATGAAGTTGACTAAAACAGACGACGTGACCGATGCTAAAGATTTACGAAGATTCTGAGAACCCCATCTTTAGAATTAAGTAAATGGTCAGCCCATGGCAGTTTGAAATTTGGGGAACCGACATCATCGGTGTGCTACCAATAGTAAAACAAGGAGCTAAATATGCTATCGTTGCAGTGGATTACTTCATGAAATGGGCTGAAGCGGAACCACTTGCCACAATTACAATGAGAAAGGTAATCAATTTTATAACAAAGAATATTATTTGTAGGTTTGGAGTGCCCTAGAAAATCATCACAGATAACAGAACTCGGTTCGAGAGTAATGAGTTTAAGGATTTCTGCAAGTGCTATCGAATCGATAAGAGCTTCTCTGTGGTAGCACATCCTCAAGCGAACGGACAAGTGGAAGCAATGAACAAAATCATCAAATCCACCTTGAAGAAGCAGTTGACTAGAGCTAAAGGCAACTGGGTTAATGAGCTTCCAATAGCATTGTGGGCTTATTGGATAACACATAAGTCGGCAATAGGACACTAGCCCTTCGCTTTGGAATATAGATCGAAAGCAATAATCCCAATAGAGCTGGAAGTCCCCTCTCATCGTCAAAGGCATTTCGACCCAAAGGTGAACAAGGAGCTCCTACTTGAGTCTCTCAATTTGGTAAATGAGAAGAGGGAAGAAGTCGAGATAAGGGTAGCTAGCTACTCACTAGGAAATAGTAGCACGACACTTTAACGCCAATGTTTGCAGCTGTACTTTTAATGTAGGGGATCTCGTTCTTAAATGGGTTCTTCTGGGTAAGGGGCACTTGGTCCGATCTGGGAAGGACCTTATGCAATTAATCATAAGCTTGGAGATAAAACTTTCAAGCTACCAACCGTCGATGGAATCACGATCCCGCGTGCTTGGAACAACAATTTGTTGCGGCACTATTACACTTTGGCTTTCTTGACTTACTTCCACAAATAAGCCACCCATGGATGCTGGGGGCACTATAAATAGGTAAGTCTTCAGGAATTCATCATTGCCTGAAGATAAGCGGTGGTGAGAAGGCTTGCCAATTTAACTAACCTTAACGAATTCGTAGTTGCCCGGAGATGGGCGACAACATGAAGGTTCATCGACCCGATCCAGGAGTCAATTGGATCACTCGGCTTTGGCCTTCAAGAATTTGTTATTGCTTGAAGATATGCAACGTTAAAGAAGGAACTCCCAGAATTAGGTAGCGTTGAGAAAAAAAATACTTGGAATCAAGTCATCAAAATCACCCGTTCCCGGAGATAGGTGCTGGCATATGAATGGGAATCTCAACAAAAGCACTAGCAACCAAGCAGGACACGCTTGGTCCAAGCGAGGATAGCCATGGGGGCTCAAAAACAAGAATTTTTCAAGCTTTCCCGGTCCAGGAACGGAAAAAGGGTACTTAAACTAGGGGAAATTAGAGAAGTTTCCCTATAACACTATTAACTTATAAATGCTTAAATTATTGCATTTAGAATTATAAATCTCATGAATAGGAAAAATCACGCAAACAACCGGTCGAAAGGAACCCGACCAGGCACCGACGAGAATAACCACAAAGTTTGTCAAATGAAGATTCTCTTTTGTCGAATAGAGCATTTTGGCAGCTATAAACAGGGTTGAGTAACAAGATGTAACCAAAGAAATTATAAAAATATTATTTATATGCACAAAGTTACAGTAAATAAGCACATTGCACAAAAACAGGCATATAATTGCAGTACGGGCAGTTATGTCGTATACAAATAGTACAGTACATAAAGGTACCAAAAAGTAAATGAGAGGAAGATTACTGGACAAAAGTCAATCTATCATTACCACAACTTTTATGTACATCATGAGCCGGGTCCGTACCCACACAGTCTCGGCCTGTTAAAAACAAGAAAAAGCTGAAAGATATGGAGTCCATGACACAAAATATGCAATCTCAGGCAGCAAGCTCCAAGTACCATCTAGTAAGTCTTCCCTTTCTTGTCGCTTTTGCCACTTAAATCTCTAGGAAGAGTCCTGTTCTTTTTCTTTTCATCTTTAATCACCCTATATAGGGGAGTATCGCCCTCTGAATAGGTAGATTCTTCACCGGCTGTGGTATAAGGGTTGCCAGATTTACTGGTTGGAACTTTACCAGGCTTAGTCCTGGGAGGCCTGATCTTGAGTATGGGAAGCTTGAATGTGGGGCTCATATGAGTTGAAGACATGGGCTTTGTGGCGCCTGGCTTGAATTTCACCCGGATCTTCTCAAAGTCAACCTTCAATCTCTCCGCCATCGTGGTATGGTCAGTGGGGTCTACAACTTTGGTTATGATAACGTCTTCCTCTTGGGACATGGAAACGTCCTACAAGTTTCCCAGGGCAACTATTTTCTCAGAATCAGGCCTTGGGTTGGAACCAAAAAGAGGAGTAGAGATAGCAAATTCCATGGAGACAAAAGTAGACGTGATAAAGGTAGTGGAAGATCCCAAGCTTTGAGTGGCCAAATGCGGAGAAGGTAAATGCGGTCGACCTACAAGTTGGCAGACATAATGATAAAGTTTAATGATAAATTCGGGAGAGAACCGAAGTTTCTCAAAGACTAGTGAAACAAGAGATATACTAGAGCACAGGCTTCAATCCTTGAATGAAATCATGAATTCTCCCTTTTCAGTCCCATCCTCCTCCATTTGACCCATGGAGGAAGGAATGTAGGAATCGTGAGAATTAGTTTATGTAGAAATTAGAGTCACACGGGCGGTTTTAGAGCCAACCCCCATGGAAGTAGGAATAATCATCGTCAACTCTCCAGATTTTGGAGTGGACACTTCATGCTGACTCAAAGAGCTCGGGCTAGCGAAAGCTCTGGCAGCAATGGTGGCGTTGGCATACTCTTCAGCTAAGATTTCCTTTCCTACATTAAGTGCTTCTATGTCCTTGGCATCGAGGTACATACCCATCAACTCCTCTTTCGAACGATTATCACCAGCCCATGCAGCCTGATGAAGCACCTCCTCCCAAGCATCGGCTAGAGTCTTAGGGTAGTCATTCCCCAACTACTTTAGATTTTTATGCATAACGATGCTGGTGTAGAAATATTAGAGATTTTTGTTGACTTGGTCTCTCTCTCCCCTTCTTCTCTTGAAGATCTTTGAGTTCATGTTGGGAAACTGGAAACTCGATGTTGTTGGCAAGTTTCTCGGTTGACCGAAGCTCCAAATTAGCTGTAAGATTCTGTTTTTCTTCATGGAGCTTTTGAATCTCCTCAAGGAGTCATTCAAGTACAGTTGCCAGTTCCAAGATGGTCTAGGCCCTAACTCGTATGATTTCATCCTTTTCAGTGAGAGCCACGTCTTTCTCTTTCATTTGCTTCTTTAACTCTACCCTTTCTCCATGGGCAATCTTCATGTTATTCCACATAACAATCTCGGCACAATCGTGAGCTATCCTCATTTCTTCCATCAAGTGATAAGAGTTGGCTTTTGATTTCAAAGTTGCATCCCTTTCCCTTGTGACCTTCACCAGGTCCTCTTCCCTCCCCTTTAAATCCTCGTGTAATTCGCCTTCTCGGAATAAAAATACTGGATGTTGGTGCAATTAATTCTATTCATATCGGAGAGGGCTTGACATAACTTCTTCCAGCTATATTTAGTGCCAATATGCTTCCTGGCATTTCGAGCATCCCGATCCACCACTTCTTTTGGAACATCCTCGATGTCTTGGTCAAACTTCATTTCGTGCAAGAATAGGTTTGGAAACACAACAAGTAAGCATGGAGGAGTAGCCAGAAGAGTAAGCGAAGGAGGAAAGATTCCCTTGGAAGTAGGTGGAATCATTGTAGTCAAATAGCATGGAGTAGAAATTTATTGCTATAAAGAAGTCTGACTTCAGAATGTGGCGGATGAGCACCGGAAGAAGAGCCATGACGCTTGGAGAATTCTTTTTGGCATTTCGCAAGGTCACTAGATAACTCTCCTTCAACGTCTCTCTTCCTCCTCTCCTTCTCTCTCTTTCTCTTTTTCACACTCCCTATTAGCTTGATGGTCTTCATCAGCCTCTCGGTCTTTACTCCTCTACCTTTCCTCGTCGGTCTCACAACGACCCTGATAGCTAAAGCGAGGTGGATAAGGATCGGGTGTCTTCCTCTATAATCTTCCCGACTACATAAAAGAGCTTTGTATTTGTCATGACCCATGGAACTTGGAATAAGAAAAGGATAGTATAAGAATTGGGACTTTAGAAAACGAAGATGCAAGAATGCGTATGCATGATCGTAGTGAACTATATGATAGTGCCAATGGTTCCTTAAGTATTCTACATAATATGTTGGCAAGTAATTAAAGACGGGGTTTTGCCATAATTCGCTTATAAACCCTCCAGGCAAGAAAGTGAAGCCTGAGGCTACTTCGTTCAAAACGTCATGAATTGATATATCAATTTCACCGATATCACTCAAACCAACAAAAATGTCGCCAAAGAAGCGGCATTGCAGGTTATCTCTTCTATGGCTAGCATAGCTTGATCTTTGTCCCCTTTGAAGTTTCGATGGATATATGCTCCGAATGGGCGAACTGGGAAGAACAGGGCTCTTGTAGGGCGTCTCATGAATGATTCGCCCTCTTCTGCACTAGGACGATAGTCGCTATCACTATCACTTGATCCCACATCACTTTCTTCAATCATTAGCTTTTTCCTTACTGTCTCTCCTCATTCTCACTCTCTTCTGGGATTGACTGCATCCGGACTCCTTGTCCCTTTCTCTCGAGACATCGCTAATTGCGGTTTCTTCAGCCCCTCTTTTATCAAGTTCCTCTTCATGTCCCATACCTGAAAGACCTTCAACCTCACCTGTACATTCTCATCAGAGCTGCGAGTATGACGGTTGGTTCAAGAGGGCATCTAAAGCTGCTTGATGGAGTCAAATCAGGGATGGAAAACATGTTATGTAGCTTCATACTGATCTGCTAGAGATTTTAATTAGTAATGAGAGAGGCAGTGATGCATTGCTGAAAGCTAACCTTCCTTAGTCCATCCAGAGTGTTGGAATGTTTGTCATGGAAGTCTCGAGTAGGAATGTCTGTGAAGAAACAAACAACAAGTTGAATGCTAGGATGGAGTAAACTCGAGCATGGGAAGGATTAAAAGAAAGAGACTCACTTTCGGATAGCTAACTCCCGTTGAAGTCGTACGAGCAACGAGCAACGAGCAATGAGCAACGAAGTACTCGTTTTTAAAATACGAGTGCTTGTTGTGGAGAGACTTGATAATTTTGCATCTGAACCAAGCCTCGATGATCATATAACAGGGAGCCTTGTGGTGTTGTTAGAAGTGTAGGAAGTAGGTTAGCTCTTGAAAAGTAGGGGCCCTGCTGAAGTGATTCATGAAGAGAACGTACAAAGAGCTCAGGAGAGTGTAACCATTTGATGGACTTGAGCCGGAGCCAACCAAAACTCTTGTAAAATCATGGAAAGAAATGGATTGAAGGGCTGCACTGCATCTTCGAGGCATATATATAAGCAGTGTATCTTGAAGGAGGGAGATATGCCCGTTCGCCTTGAGTAGGAAGCCGTACGTTACCCTCAGGAATTTTGTGCTAGTGACAGATATTTTGGAGCATTTTTGTGGAAATGACAGTTGGTATTTGATCGGGCAGATCATTCAAGACCCTTAGACTAATGTATTCATTCAGGAGAGGAGGCTGATTCTTTGGTGGAACCACTGGAACAACTGCGCCTTGTAACTTAGCACTAATCGAACGCCCCGGTCTAACAGAGATAGAAGGTGAAGCCTGAGTTGTGGAGTACCCGGCTTCAGGATGAGCAGACGTGCCCTCACCGGACTTAAGGCATAGCGATTGGAGTTATTCTAGATAATAAAACTTGGTGTTCAACATGGTCAGGTATGTTTTATTTTATATATCGAACTCATGTAACAAATGATCGGAATCCAAAGGAAGTCGATGTGTATTGACCAATCAGATTTCGATTGTTGATCGAAGCAAGTGAAAGTGTAACTTTATGCAGTATGAGTCCAGTGTTATGTACACAACGGAAGGACCATCCTGTGTAGATAACTCACTCGTGCTAGAAAAATAAGCCACGTCGTATAATGGAACTGTATATCGGAACTTACTCGTTATCGATGAATATTCGATAACGGAATTGTCGTCAAGAATGACGTGGAAGCTTTTCTTTATAGGAACACTGGGAGTACAATAATAAGGAAAACATTTTGGTAGAATCGTCCAATGCGACTGTTCTCAAACAAGAACTATCTTATTGGAACTAGAACAACGGTGAGAGCTTAGCCGAGACTTGACAAGAGTTAACCGAAGTCGGGGAGTCAGACTTGTCTCTGGAATGGCATGCACACGACCAAGGCAAAAATTGAGTTCACCGAAGGTCAAGCACATCCCAAACTTCAACCTTCTCCTCTCAACTACAATCGGTTGCACCCCCGTCATCACCATCACCATATCAATGAAAAATCGCCAACCTTGGAAGTTGGAACCTTGGATCGATGGTTAAGTTAAAAACACACAAACCTGAAAGTTTTTCGATAGCAAAATGATGAAGCGGCAGCATTCAGGTAGCAGGTGATGGTGTCAGAGAGTCAATGGCGATGGTTGGAGGCAGCATCAACAGTGAATGGTCGGTGGCGAGTGAACAATGACGGCGATAAAGGTTGAAAGTACTCGATGCAAAGAGAAGTAGTTAACCACGAATTAAAATGCAAGAAAATAAATTCTGGGTCCCAAAAGCTTTTATAAGCACTCGGTTAAAGACGAAACGTCTAGGTGCCGAGAGGATTTTTCTTCCCAAAAATTTTCAAGAGGCATCGCGGGAGAAAGAAAAGACAGCCTGTCTAAGGCATGGAATGATCTCTGGAGCGTAGATCTGGTCCTTAATGTGGAGAATGGAATTATGACTATTCAAAGCAGTTGAAGGAAAATCCACCAAAAAAGCAATGACATGAAGCAGTACTTAAACAATCGACTGGAATCAACGGATAACATGTTAGAACTTGTCTCAATCCAGAGCACACATTATGTTCAACGAAAGTATACTGTAGGGGGCAAGTGTTAACTGGGTTTTTAATGAAGAAGATTTTCAACGGATGTTAGAATGTCAAGACGAAGACAGTACGACTCAAGAACTTGAGAACATACTTAGGAGAATAAGAGAATGTGCCACAAAAAAGTTTAACTAGAAAACATGCTAAGTAAACCACTCGGTACCGAGAGGTCATTTCTTCATGATTTGCCTTCCCTATGCACTTCATATGTTGTTCTAACCACTCGTCGTCAAGCACTTTTTTCAGAAGATGGGTAAGCAAATCCTAGGATTGATAAGAAGAAAGCAAAGAAAGCAGGATAATACAAGTGTTATCGAGAGAACCATCGTAAACCACTCGAAGTTTATGGAAAAGAACCAGGAATACATTGAATTGGAGGTAGGAGAGCAAGGCTGGCAAATGGCATGGGTAAAAAACTAAGTAAAGCTTTTGATACCGAGAGGTCATTTCAGCCAAATGGGCCGGCATGCTCATTCGTGCTTACCCTAGCTTACTTCTGGGCTACAACTCAAGCGGGCTCCTAAACCGGTACAGTCGTTTCTCTATAAATGCCAGCCTTATAGCAACCAAAAAAGGAGATGGGACTCTGCTCTTTCTTCATCTCCTATCTCTTCTTCACAATAGTCGTCTATGGCAGATACTATTGGGAGTTCTAGGCATAAGAACTTGTCAATCCCTTGTACTAGTAGCTCTAATTCTCTATCTAAATCCATAATCAATAAGATTATAAAGTGGACATAGGCCAAAGACTACATACCACTATAAAAATCTTGTGTCTCCCTACTTTTCTACGCCTTTTTGCATTTTTCTGTTATTCCTACTAGATCTAATCCTATAGCAATTTATATTTGGATGTTGTGTCACTTTTGGCGTGAATGGCTTTTTATGATAAAAAATTATTCTTGAAATTATAATCCAAATCATTCCATGGATCAAAATTATTTCCATATTGACTTTCACTTCCGTTTTCATAAAAATCATATTGATGTCGACAATCATTTTGAAAATGGAAATTGTTATTTTTGATAATGAAAATCATTCTGACGATGGGAATTAGGTCTGTAACCTATTAAAATTGGAAGAAAATTAATAATTGGTAATTTCAAAATTTTGACTTGGATTATTTTGAAAATTTTATCCGCTTTGAAATCTGTTTGTACTATAACCAAAGTCTCTTGCACTGTCAAAATCGTTTTCAAAGTGATTTTCATACCCATATTGATTTTGAGAAAAATTATTTTTGGGCTCAAAATCACTTTGACGTGGATTAGGCCCATAATCAAAATTATTAAAATTTGGATTAAATTGGTAATTTTGATTATTTTTTAAATTTCGACTTTGGTTACTATTATCATAAAGTAACTCTTTTAAAGTTTTTTCCTTTTGGATAATCGTTCAATGAAAATTCATTACACTAATTTTTAGATATTTTTTATAATTTTAACCACAATTTAACACGAACATCGAAATATAAAAATATAATCCAAATAAATGTAATACTTAAAGAATTAAGTAGTTTTCCACCACTATCTCGATCGTTCGATCCTGATGCTTTGTTGATGCAGCTCCCAATTTCCATGCAAGCAATTCATGCTCCAATAGTCTTCGATACTCTAGCTCTTTTTTCTTTGCCCTAGCCTTTCTCCCTTCTTTTTTGTCGTTTCTTTTATTAAGAGTTGAATTATATACACCGCAATGCCTCCTTCATATTACCCAAATTTCGGATGGTAGCACACTGCCGACCGAAAAGGTAAAAAATTACACATGATCAGTGGTACACCAACGATTGTTATTCCAGGTAGTCGAAGGTATTAATGCCGGTCGAAGCGTCTGGGTAAAATGTATTTGGTGTAGGGGTGTATTTAGGTCCACTCTTTATTAAGCCTAGCTCAATAAAAAATAATTAACCAAACCTGTTACCATTAAACTTATGACTTCTTCCTTCTACCGCCTAACACATTCTCTTACTCGCTTTTTTTGAAAGAGTTCAACAGTCATGAAATGGAGATCTTCTTAGTGCAGAGGAGACTAGCACTATTATGGATCGAGAAGGAGGTTATCCCTTAGATCTATATAGGAGAGAGGGAATTCTAGATTGGATCTTGTGTTTGCGGAGGTGGGAGGAGGTCGTAAGGTCAAAAGTGGTGCGATTGGTGTTCGAGGTGGTGTAGGTTGCGGTCGTCCATAAGTTGTGGTGTGGAATTAGGTGGGTTAGGATGGCCAAACGAGGTGTTGTGAATTTATGTAGTAACAGAAGATGTAGCCGGCTTCGGAGCTGGGAGGTGTTCAGGTGCTTGAGGTAGTTAGAGTTTCATTGTTGACATGGATATGGGTGATCTTGGGGTTGCAGAGGTTGATAGGGATCGGGTGCTAGTAGATTCGGGTTTTGGGGTGGTGGTTTGGTGATGGTCGACGATGATGGTTGTCGTGGTGTTGTGGAGGTGGGTGGTTAAAGAAGGTTGCTGCGGTGGAGGAAAAGTTGAAGTTTGGGAGTGCATTTTCTAGCGACTAAGTGTTTCGGCGATGAGGTTGCAATGGGGAGGGTGTGGTATGGATGTGAGGTAGTTCTGATGGTGGGAGGATGTAACATCCCGTATCCGAAGGCCTAAAGCTAAGCGCTACAGATGCTGCAGTCATCTATAGTATTAACCTCTAGTGAGAAAATACGTTAATGCTAATGGTATCCGTAATATCAGAAGCACTTGAATATGAACAAAATCACAGATTTCAAAAAACAACATTTTACTTATTACTTTTCAAAACAATAATTCATATCCAAGTTACATAATCCCTTAACGTTTCCCAGGCCATGATCAAATATATTAATTACAAAATACGCCAAGAGCAACATATGACGATGCCACCTTGGTTGACCAGAATCAATATAGTCATATTTGACTTAATACAGACAACGGAAATAAACGGAATAAACTGTAACTCCTAGTTAGCTATCCGTCAGCCACCTGCTCATCTCCAGAAGCTTTATTCACTAAAATTACTAAAACCTGAAACCTCAACCCTTAGCCTACTCAAATCAATTTTTAGCACCCAAGAGTTTAAGGGGAAACAGAAACTTCGAGTCAGACAAAAACCCTGGTGTGAATAATACTATACATCTCGGTTATTGATATTAAGTGAGACCAAGCCACTTAGCGGAATGGGTTTCCCCTCACTTATATCCTTTTAAAACATATATTTTGCAAACCTTTTCCTACAACCAAAACTGGTTAAAAATGTAAAGCATTATCATGTAAACAAATATATCAGGTAATAAATGGACTATCTGTCTGAAAACTGTAGTTTTGTTTGACTAACTACTAACCTTTGGCTGACTCGGGCCTACCAGAAAATATAAACCAAATTTATCTAACATCTGTTAGACACTCTTCTTGTGGATGGTCTGTCCTTAACTATCTGTTAAATCTTCTCTTCTGGACGGTCTGTCCCTAACTTATCTTCTCCCAAGGTCACCTGATCCTAATGGTTTTGCGGGCTCACCAATAACCTATCTGTATACAAACATATATTCCTTCTGTGTGTTATCATAATTTTAATCTTACCTGTGACAAAGACCTACACACTGGAATTTTGGACTAAATTAGCTGGGGCTAATAGCTAATGTATAGGGCACGACTCTATACTAGTCACATCTGGTATTCTAATATTTGAGTCATTTTACTTAAGGAAACCTTCCCTTAAATTTTCCTTGAAAACCTTTTCAAAATGATTTAAAATCTTTAAATCAAACCCAAATAAGGAAAATACATATACTCTATGCTTTACTCAAAATCACCTTGCCATGTTATATATACTTTACCCAAATCTTAGTTGGTGAAAACATATAAACCTTTGAAAGTACCACTTTCGAATCCATTGAAAGTACCACTTTCGAAACCAAGTAAAACCCTTTGTTTAACGTAGGCCGAAAGGCCAAAACCTTCCTTTCGAACCCATTCTCAAAGCCCTTTCAAAACTATTGAAAAACCTTCCCTTTGAAAGCTTTAAAACATTAGAAATCCTTCTTTAAAACCTTTAAACTGTGCCTTTCGAAAGCATTGGAAAAACCTTTCCTTTCAACCCTTTCGAAACAATCAGAAAACCTTCTCTTTCGACTCCTTCGAAACCATTGGGGAACCGCCCCTTCAAAACCTTTCTTTAAGACCTTTCAAAAGCATTAAACCTTTGTAAACACAAACCTTTTGAAAGCACTTGGGTTTAATTTAAAATATGTGGAAGCCTTTAGAAACCATTCAAAAATTTACTCCTTCGAAACCTTTGAAAACCGTTTCGGTCGAAACCATTTGGATTATGCCTTCAGGTAGAGCAAAAGGATCAGAAACCCATTAAAGTCGAAAGCATTCCTTTCGAAATCATTCTTAAGTAAAGAAGTGATGGTGTCGAAACCATCCCTTCGAAAGCAATGGAGAAGTGGTCAAGTTTAAAAAGCAAAACAAAGCAAATCAACCATTTCGAAACCAATCTGGGTCGAAAGGTTGAAAGAGGCAGTCAAGGGTTTCGACCCAGCCGAAAGCATTTATTTAAAAACAAAGGCGCAACCCAATCGAAACCATTTCTTTAAAATCATTTGACCTAGTCAAAAGCCAACCAAGTCGAAAGCTATTCATTCGAAAGAAAGCATGCACATTTTCATTTAAAAGTAAAGTATCGCTTCAACCCCTTCGGAACCCTTGGTTTCGACCCTATACCTTCCCCCTATATCCAATTCACTACGTACTAGTTACCTGATACCATGTGCATTAGTTTCGATGGAATTGGAGGTGAAGGTAAGAAAGCGAAAGCCTGGTGCCGAAAGCATCAAAACAGTAAAAACCATGTATATTAGTCCATTTTAAACTATTTCTTTGTACCTAACCTGCCTTGTTTGTAAAATTATGATTGGTTGCAAGTTTCTCTTTTCTAAAAGTACTGCCAATTTGCAGAAATAACAATTTTGAATTATTTAAAAAATACCCCTTCTTCTTTTTATAAATATATAAAATATTTTAGTCTCATACCTTAAATAATTTTATATATCCATTAAAACACTTAGGAAAATTCTACAAAAATTCCATAAAATCGCTTTTGATATGTTTTCTAACATATATTAATTTCAGACCCAAACCATTAATTATTTAACCGTAAATAATTTTTAACCCAAAATAACATTTTCTTCACTATAAAATTCGTATAAAATGCACATAAATTCTGAAAATCTGAAAATTGAAATCCATCTCTAAAATATCATTTTTGGTCTATATAAATATTCGCAAGGCATTTGGATGTTATTTGATAGGGGTTTCATATCAAAACATGTCATAAAATCTATATGAACAACCATAAATCATCAACAAGTATACATAATCATTCCATCCTTCAAAAACATGGCAAATCATTGCAAATAAGTTCGAATTCAACTTAAAATCGAAATTTTTTTTGAGATGTGGTCATTATTCACCGTAGCTTCAGAGATTAAGGAGCTTGAGATTTGAATGGATTTGATTTGATTTAGCTTCTTCCTTGGCTTTTCTTAATCTTCTTCCCCTCTCTTGTTAATAGTGGACGGCCTCAAGTTTTAAAAAATTTGATGAATGAAAAATGAACGTGTATAGGATACACGGCCAAGGGTTTAGGGTATAAGAATGGCCTCTTTCCTATTTTACCCCTCTTCTATTTCATTTTAACTTTTCTTTTATTTCATTGTTTAAATGGCATGGCTACTCCTTAATTAAATCAAATCTCAATCCCCTAATCAACACATTATTTTATTTTATTTAGCTAATTAAATATCCTAAATAATGTTGCCAAAAATATGGGGTGTTATAGACTCCCCTCCTTAAAGAATTTCGTCCTCGAAATTACGATAAGGTACAAAAAATCAATCAATGAGTTAAAACATACCATCAAACAAGTCAGGATAAGTACCTCTAATCATGCTCTCAATCTCTCAAGTACAGTCCTTGTCATCGTCGCTTCACGGGACTTTAACTAATCTGACTGTCTTGGTTCTAAGCCTCTTCTCATCTCTTGAACCAATGCGAATCGTCTTTCTCACTGTAGTCAAGTCCGGTTTTACCACTAAGTCATCAAGCACAGTCGGTGCAATAGTAGTCTCCGGGTCTCTAACACACTTTCTGAGATGAGAAACATGGAAAATATCGTGGACTCCTGCCAAACTGCTTGGTAACTCGACTCTGTATGCGAGTTTCCCAATCCTCTCAACAATACGGAAAGATCTAATGAATCTTAGTGCCAGCTTTCCCGATCTTCCGACTCTGATCACACCCTTCATCGGTAACACCTTAATGAAAACCTGATCTCCAACTGAGAACTCTAAATCTTTCCCTCTTTTGTTTTCATTTGCCTAGACTAAGCCTCCTTCATCCTAGCTCGAATGACCTCGATCTTTTCTTCAACTTCCCTAACCAAATCTGGACCAAGAACCAACCTATCCCCGGTCTCTAACCAACAAACGGGAGATTTGTATAGCCTTCCATACAAAGCTTCAAATGGTGTCATCCCAATACTAGTCTGATAATTGTTGTTATATGAAAACTCGACTAAATGCAGACGGTTTTCCTATGATCCCCCGAAATCTAGAACACAAGCTCTTAACAAATCTTCCAAGACTTTGTTAACTCTTTCCGTTTTCCCATCTGTCCGCGGATGGTAAGCGGTGCTCATCTTGAGCTTGGTTCCCAAAACTTCCTGCAGACTCTTCCAGAACTCACTAGTGAATAAGGAATCTCTATCACTAACTATACTACTAGGAATTTCGTGCAGTCTAACTACATTCTTCATAAATAACTTCGCCAAAATAGGTGCCATCCTAGTTAACTTAACTGGAATGAAATGGGCACTCTTGGTTAGTCTATCCACTATGACCCATATGCTTTCATTTCCTCTACTAGACCTTGGCAACCCGTCAATAAAATCCATAGAAATAGAATCCAATTTCCAAACCGGAATATCTAATGGCTGAAACAATCCACTTAGCTTCTGGTGTTCAGCCTTTGCCTGTTGGCAATTTGCACTGCTTTACCCATAAGCCAATATCCCGCTTCATACCTTCCCAAAAGAAACTTCTCTTCATATCCCGATACATCTTAGTTCCTCCCAGATGAATAGTGAATTTCGAACGATGGCATTCCTCCAAAACTTCTTTCTTTATGTTTCCTACACTCGGAACATATAATCTCCCTTTCTTTCTCAACCACCCATTCTGGTCAAGACTGAAATCCTTTAAGTCATCATTCTCGGTTCCATCTCTTAACTTCCTGATCCGCTCAGCTAACACTGGATCCTCCTCCTGTTTAGAAGCAATCCTTTCGATCATCACTGGTTGAACTTCCAAACAAGATAATATAACAGTCTCTCAACTAGACCCAGCCTCGGATCTCCACTGAACTCTACAAGCTGTTAAGGCTTCCAAATCCTTCCTCTCAGCAATCATTGCCAACACTGCATTCTGATGCTTTCTGCTAAGTGCATTTGCAACCCTGTTGCCTATCCCCAGTGTGTACTCAATCCCAAAATCATAAGCAGATATAAACTATAACCAACTCTACTGTCTCATGTTCAGCTCCTTCTGATAGAACAAGTACTTCAACGACTTATGATCCATATAAAGCTCGAACCTCTCTCCCAAAAGGTAATGTCTCCACAGCTTCAATGCAAAAACCACTACAGCCAATTCCAAATCATGTGTCGGATATCTGACCTCATGCAGTCTAAGCTATCTAGAAGCATAGGCAATCACTTTACCTTTTTGCATCAGCACAGCTCCCAATCCTGTTCCACACGCATGTGAATAAACCACCAAATCCTGATTCCCTTCCGGAATAACCAAAACCGGTGCATAGGTCAATAAGTGATTCAAACTTCGGAATGCTTCCTCACACTTACGGTCCACACAAACTTCACATCCTTCCTCGTTAGCTTGGTCATCAGTGCTGCTATCCGCAAAAAATCCTTAATGAATCTACGATAATAACCAGCTAATCCAAGGAAACTCTTTATCTCAGTTACTGTCTTGGGTCTTTTCGAACTATTCACCGCTTCAACCTTAGTCGGATCTACTGACAACCCTTTCTCTGAGACTACATGACCAAGAAACTTCACTTCCTTTTTCCCAAAATGGCACTTCAAAAACTTCGCCTTCAGCTGATGCTGCCTCAACGTCTCAAGCACCACTCTAAGATGAACTCCATGTTCTCTTTCATTCTTAGAGTATATCAAGATATCGTCTATAAAAACCAATACGAACCTATCCAAGTGTTTTCGGAAAACCCGGTTCATCAAATCCACAAAGAATGCCAGCGCATTAGTCAGTCCGAATGGCATAACTAACCATTCGTACGATCCATATCTGGTCCTAAACGGCGTCAATGGTATATTATCCTCTGCTACTCTAAGCTGATGGAAACATGTCGCCAAATCCAACTAGGAAAATACCTTGGCTCCACTTAACTGATCGAACAAATCGTCAATCCTCGGCAATGGATATCAATTTTTTATCGTCTTCTCATTCAACTTACGATAATCAGTACATAGCCTTAACGATCCATCTGGCTTCTTAGCAAACATTGCGACTACTTCCCAAGGTGAACTACTCGGTCTGATAAAACTCTTGCCTTCTAGATCCACTAGCTGCACCTTCAACTCCCTCCTTTCTTTAGGGGTCATCCTGCTTGGCGGCCTACTCGCTGGTTTTGCTCCCGGAACCAAATCTATCCGAAACTTAATGGCTCGTTTCGATGGCAATCCAACTATAGGCTCAAAAAAATCCGTGAATTCTCTGACCACGAAAACTCGATTCAACTCATCTTCCAATTTTATAACACCCAACAAAGCATTCACCCCACTGCTAAGGCATCCTACGGTATAAACAATCCTGTCGCTACAATCAAGGCACCTAAGCGATATTTTTCTATCATGGCAAAATATCCTAGCATCATACTCGCTTAACCAATCCATCCCAAGAATAATTCCAACCCACACAAAACCAATCACATGCAAGCTACAAACAAAAGCACGACCTTACAAGTCAAACTCTAACTGGTCAAACCTCAACCCTAGAGTTGCATACCCTTCTATTGGATTTGCAACCTATAAGGAAGTAACTAAATATGTGGGTTCTAGGTTAAGCTTATATATCAAACATTTAGATATAAAAGAATGCGATGCACCGGTATCAAATAGAATGCTAACAGACATACCATGAATCTGAAGCGTACCTCCTAAAACTTCTTTTCCCTTCTCCTGAGCTCTTGGCTTCGAAGTAGTAGGCTCCAATGCATACTCCTTGCTTTTTCCATCCTTAGCGGGCTCTTTACGTTGATTCTTATAGTACCTATCTAATCGCAGTTGAAACACCTGATGTTTTTCTTCCCGATCACTTCTTTCGCCTTCCCAGTACGACACTCATTGGCGAATTGACCCTTCTTGTCGCACTTAAAACAAACCACCTAAGATTTTCCTTTGTTAGCAGCTCCACCTTTCTTAGCACCATTCTTATGGAAGAACTTCCTATTTTGGCCTTGCCCAACCTGGACCTCCTTCACCTTACTCTTCTCCTAACAAGAAAGCATCCCCTCGTGCCTCAAAGCCATCTCCACAACCACATCATAGGGATCTCAAATATGCGGTAAGGTAGCCGTGGCCAACTCAGGCTTCAATCCCCTGATAAACATTTCATTCCTCTTCATCACTATGTCCACTAAAGCATACCCATATCTGGCTAACTAGTCAAACCTACTCACATACTCCAAAACAGCCATTTCTCCATGTTCTAACTTAGTAAACTTTCGGATCAAAACAAACTGCGCCATCACCGACATGAACCTCTCCTGGAACCTCCTTTTGAACTTTGCCCATGTCATTGTCTCCTCGTCTACACCAACAGTCAGACTATTCCACCAAAATAAGGCTGCCCCCTGAAGCTGTCTCAGCACAAGCCTCCTCTTCTACTCATCATTGAGCCCCAAGTCAGCAAAAATCCTTTCACAGTGCAACAACGTTTCCACCTAAATAGCATCCTCGATTCCAATAAATGGCTTCCCTCCAAGCTTAGTAAATTCTCCACTCAACTTAGCATAATTGTTAACTACCGGAACTCCTGCTTCTGCCGCATCTCCTCCTACCACTTCAGCTGCAATTTCAGTTTGCATCATATTCACATAAAACTGATACATAGCTCCCATGTCCACTTGCGGTACTCCAACACCTACATTCTTTGCTTGTGCCTGACCTTGGGTTCTCCTCGTATTAAGTCTGGCATTCCCATCGGTGCCCTCCCCTCCTGGGTTAACTCTTCCTCTTCTACTATCCATATCTGTATTCAAACCTCATAAGATATAGAAGAATAACCTAACAAAGATAGGAGACTAGAGATAAAGCGTATACTTATATATAGCAAATACGAGTACGTTACTATAGCGTTATCCCATACCCCAGTCTTACTCTAATTCCTTAAGATCGTGTTTTAAAAACCATTTTTAGTTTAATGTTTTTCATAAATCTATGCACTGATACCAAGTTGTAACATCCCATATCTGGAGGCCAAATGCTAAGCACTACAGATGCTACAATCATCTATAGTATTAACTTCCGGTGACAAAATACGGTAATGCTAATGGTATCTGTAATATCAGAAGCACTAAATATGAACAAAATCATAGATTTCAAAAAACAACATTTTACTGATTACTTTTCAAAATAATAATTTATATTCAAGTTACATAATCCCTTAATGTTTCCCAGGCCATGATCAAATATATCAATTAAAAAATACGCCAAGAGCGACATATGACGATGCCCCCTTGGTTGACTAGAGTCAATATACTCATATTTGACTTAATACACACATCAGAAATAAACAGAATAAATTGTAACTCCTAGTTAGCTATCCATCAGCCACCTGCTCATCACCGGAAGCTTTAATCGCCAAAATTACTAAAACTTGAAAACCTCAACTGTCACGCCCCACCTCTATACTCACACTAGCCAAGAACACTACGGGGTAATGCCATCGACTAGCATGAAGAATAAGGCTGTTGAGGAGCGACCATCTGTGTAATTGCTTTGTGCAAGTACCGATATGTCAGATAGAATGACTTGCATTTCGTTACAAGAGGAAATCTGACATATCAAATACAAACTCAAAGCTACTACACAGTGGCTATGTGGGCTTCAGAAACAAATATAGAAATAAGCATAACACAAATCAGTCATAGATATTCATCTCACAAAGGCAGAAACAGATATGAATATAACACATAAAAGTGTACATCAAAATAGTGGTCATACAAGATCCACTACATCACAGAGAATAGGTACAAGTGCTAGAGAAAAGAATATGTATACATCAAGGAGTCTCTATCTCGAATGTATAATAACAAAAACTACTAAGCTAAAGTAGTTAGCCAAAAGTCAAATGACGGACCCTGATAAGAAGTCAAGCAGAAGCACCTGAAATACCTCGGTCTGACCCGAGTATTATTTAAAAAGAAAATAATAAACGGATCAGTCTAGCTATAAATGTCATATAAAATGAGATAGGATAAGAGATACGACAAAAACGTATGATAACAATAATGCCATACTATGACAAATATACATCATAAAACAACAAATATCATACAATATCTCAAATCTTGTCAAATATCCAAAAAGAATATCACATTCTTTAGTGTATTCACCAAACCCCAAATATTGACAAAACATATCAATGTTAATCGCAAAAATTGGTGAAACACAAATTCTAGAAATCATCAATTAGAAATCCAGGAATCACAAGGGGGAGGCCTATCAAAAACGGAAGCATGAAAACTCACCAACACGTGTATCACAAACGGGTCGTTATCCCATGGTCGCTAACCATAGAGCCGGTGCAACGACGTAGTGCAATAACGGTACGCCCGAGGAACCTGAAACTCAAATGAGCCGGAACAACGACGTAGTGCAATATCGGTACACCCGATGAACCTAAAAATCAAAAAATTTGGAACACAGACGTAGTGCAATAACGGTAAGCCCGATGAACCTGAAACTCAAATAATTTGGAACAACGACGTAGTGCAATAACGGTACGCCTGATGAACCTAAAACACCATAAAACCCATAGGTCGCTAGCCTATAAAAATGAGACGAAGCTCCACAAAACTGGGTACAGTCCCCCATGTGGACAAAGAGACCTCGCATATCGCTAGTCTAGACCATAAAATGATCGCCATCGATCAATAGGAAGTGTGAATTACACTAAGCTAGTAAATAAATGAGTTTAGCTTCATGTCCCATAACCACTAGCTTAACTTAAATATTTACGAACAACCAGTAGATTTCCACTCAAAAATTGTCAAAAGATTTCGATCGAACAAGTCTAAGAATTAACCGACGAAGTAAACGCAAGCGTTTCATACCACTTGTTTTACTAAGTCGTTTAATTGGATTTCTCGTACGAATGAGGTAAAGGTTTGTATATACTAATAGATTAGAAAACGGCTTTAAAAACGGGCTTTGTATTTAAAAGTAGTGTTGAAATCATTTTTGTGAAAGAGTTTGAGTATTTACTACTAGTATAGAAACCATTGTATTTTTAAAAGTGACAAATCACAGAAATGATTGTAGAAACAATCAATCAACCAAAAATTCACATTCGATGACGTGAATCAAAACCATAGAAATCAATATCAAATCCATTAAATGGATATTCCCAAAAATCCCGAAAAGAAGTCAACGAAGTCGATAATAAATGACAACAACTAATCGGATCAACCAAAAATCGATAAAAATGGAAATCCGCTCAAAATAGGCAATTTGGTTGAAATAAGCAGCTCTAGACGTCTGAGCTGAAGCTTTGGAATTTTCTTCCAGTTCTCCCAGACATCTGGGAAGTAAGCTCAGATGTCTGAGCTAAAAGACTGGAATTTTATTCTTATAGCATCAGACGTCTGAGCTTAATACCAGACGTTTGAGCTGAAGCTCAGGGCAATATTTTGCCTAGGCCAATGATGGCCAATTCATATTCGAACCAAACGAATGAGCGACGATGGCTAGAGATCGATGTCAAGCGACAACCCAACCCTATAAACACATCAATACACTCCAAATAACATGTCCAAACATCCATATAAGGATTTTCATATATTTTGACTTCAAAATACCAAAATTTGGATAATTCGTCAAACCAATTCAATTCAAAATGGACAAGAAATAGATGTTAGGAATTCATACCTAACAACTATCAAAGGTATAGATATAGATGTGAGTTAAAGAACTCACCTTTAAACCCAAATCAATGAATGAAAAGCTTTAAAACAAGGCAAGATCAACCACTCTTCAACTTCAACTCAAGAAGCTCCAAATTTAAGATCATAAGCAAATATTCCTAAATTAGGTTATAGGAAATTTCTGAAAATTGGAGAGGAATTGAGATGGAGAAGATGAAGAGGATGCTTACCAAAGCTTTTCCTTGATTTCTAGAGCTTGAATTGGAATTTCCTAAGAATCTAGGGCTTAGGAATTTTGATTTCTTTTCCCCTATTTTTTCCTTTAGGGCTTGAGTATTAAGAAATTGGAAATGAAATGAATGAAGAGGAGTTGGAGGAGGAGTTAGGGTATTATTGGGTTAGTGGGCTGAAACCCAACCCCAAAGCCCAAAATAGAAAAATAGAAAAATTCTACCCAACTCTAAACATATCGATGTTTATACTCAAAAAAGTTGTAAACGTCATTTTGAACTCAATGGAAGTGGTCTCGAGTCCGGATTCGACTGTTTACAAAAAGTAACATTTCGGACTTTAATCCGACTAACGATGATATATTTAAATAAATCATTAAAATATATTATCGTAAAAATATGCGGGTTGTTATAGACTCCCCTCCTTAAAGAAATTGCGTCCTCGCAATACTTAAGAAGAAAATATAAAGTAAAAACCATACTAAGGCATAACAACACAAAACGAAGAAATTTTGAAATGAGAAGTTCACCTTAAGGAGCACGAGAGAGTAAGTCCGGATGTGTTCGCTCGATGAATTCTCTGGATCCCAAGAGCAATCCTTAGGATTTGAGGACCATTGAACTTTCACAAGCGGAGCATCTTTATTACGAAGGTGTTTGACCTCCGTTGCAATGATATGAATAGGATGTTGCTCATAAGTCAAATTAGGTGAAACTTCGATTTCTTCAATAACACCAGGCTCAAGAATAGAATCGGAAATTCTAAGGCATTCCCATAGTTGAGAGACGTGGAATACGTCATGAATAGCAGAAAATTGAGCCGGTAATAAAAGGCGATAAGCCACGGAACCAATGCGTTCGGTGATGAGGAATGGACCAATATATCGAGGTGCTAACTTTCCCGATCGACTGAAACGCACAACACATTTCATAGGTGATACACGAATAAACACTAAATCTCCCACAGAAAATTCTAATTTCCTTCTTCGGTTATCGGCATAGGATTTTTGTCTACTTTGAGCTTCTTTCATCCTATGACGAATAAGGTCAATCTTTTCTGTGGAATCACGAATAAAATCTGGACCTAAAACCATCTTCAAGCCAACACGAAGGAGATCGGCATGGCCTTCCGTAGAGTGCATCGAAAGGTGCCATTCCAATACTAGATTGGAAGCTATTATTATAAGAAAACTCAACAAGAGAAATATGATCTTCCCAACTTTCTCCAAAATCAAGAACACATGCACGAAGAAGATCTTCAAGAGTTTGATTCACACACTCGGTTAGCCCATCAGACTGAGGATGATAAGCGGTGCTAAAATTAAGCTTTGTTCCCATAGCTTTTTGAAGACCTTTCCAAAATCCACTAGTAAATAATGGATCACGATCGCTAACAATAGAAGTTGGAACTCCATGCAATTTAACAATTTCTTTGACATAGAGTTTAGCCAAAAGAGGTACGGTTCGATTGGACGAATGGGAAGAAAATGGGCGGATTTTGTAAGTCTATCAACTATCACCCATAGGCTATCATGACCCAAACGAGAATGGGGAAGACCGTCAATAAAGTCCATAGAGACTTGATCCAACTTCCAAACGGGAATGTCCAAAGGTTGCAATAACCCACCGGGCCTTTGATGCTCGGCCTTTATGAGTTGGCAAGTCAACAACGCTTAATGAAGTTTGCAATATCAAATTTCATTCCATCCCATTAATAAAGTCGCTTCATGTCCGCGTACATTTACTACTACCAGGATGAATGGTAAATTTAGAATGATGAGAATCTTCTAAAATGTCTTTACAAAGATCACTAATATTTGGCACGATAAGTCTACCAAATTTTCGAATTCCGCCTCGAGCATCAATATCAAAGTCGTTCAAACCTTCAATATCAATTTTATCCCTACAACTTTGGCTAAGAAGAGACAATTCGAGATCATGCTTTTGAGCTTCAAGAACATGGTCTAAAAGAGAAGGATGAGCCTCAAGGCTACATTAAATAAGAGATGAACACGAATCGGATACACAGTCTCGAATCTCACATGTGGACAAAGTCTCGAGATCATTCCATTCAGATATCATCATAGAAACAACCGCTTGTTGCTTTCGGCTAAGGGCATTGGCAACATGATTACCCTTTCCGGGAGTATAATGAATATCAAGATCATAAGATGCAAGGAACTCGAGCCAACGCCGTTGACGCAAATTAAGTTCCTTTTGAGAAAATAATTACTTCAAAGATTTATGATCGGTGTAGAGAACAAATTTCTCTCCTAAAAGATAATGACGCCAAATTCTAAGGGCGAAAACAATAGCTGCGAGCTCTAAATCATAAGTAGCATATCTAGTCTCGGCAGGCTTTAATTGCCTAGAAGCATAAGCAATAACACGTTCCCTTTGCATGAGACGACACCCAAACCAACACGACTAGCATCGGTATAAACAACAAAGTCTTGGTTCCCCTCGGGAATCACAAGAATAGAAGCATCGGAAAGGAGTTCTTTTAATTTTTAAAAAGCAGCTTCACATTTGTCTGACCAAATGTACTTAACTCCCTTCTTTGTCACACTAGTAAGAGGCACGGAAATTTTAGAAAAGTCTTTTATGAAACGACGGTAATAACCCGCCAATCCAAGAAAACTATGGATTTCCGTCACACTCTCCGGTCTCTTCCAATTTTGAATCGCTTCAATCTTTGAAGGATCCATGGAAATTCCAGATTCAGAAATAATATGCCCCAAAAATTTCACATGAGATTGCCAAAAGTGGCACTTAGAAAATTTTGCTTTCAATTGGTTCCTCCTAAGAGTTTCCAACAAAATCCGAAGATGTTTTTCATGCTCTTCCTCGGTTTTAGAATAAACAAGAATATCATCGATAAAGATGAGAACAAATCGATCGAGGAAGTCTTTGAAAAATCGATTCATAAGATCAATGAAATAAGCCAGAGCATTTGTTAAACCAAATGGCATAACAAGCCATTCATAAGATCCATAGCGAGTACGGAACGAGGTCAAAGGAATGCTATCCTATGCAATACAGAGCTGATGAAAACCGGTTGCTAAGTCTAACTATGAAAAGACTCTATCACCGCTAAGTTGATCGAACAGATCATCAATCTGAGGTAAAGGATATTTATTCTTGATGGTGAGATCATTAAGCTTGCGGTAGTCAACGCAAAACCTAAGTGTACCATCAGATTTCTTCACAAAGATAGCTGAAGCTCCCCATGGAGAGGAACTAGAACGAATAAATTGTTTTCCTTCCAATTCGGATAATTGTTTACGCATCTCCTCATTTTCCTTATTTGACATACGATAAGGAGGACGAGTAATAGGTAGAGCTCTAGGGATTAGATTAATTCTGAACTCAATTGCTCGCTTAGGTGGTAATCCTAAAACGGGCTCAAAGATGTCGGAAAATTCACAAACAACGTGAATGAGGGAAATGACATCTTCCTCATCATCATTATCGTCATCATGCAGGTTTAGAGAATATAAGGATGCTACCAAATTGGAATTTGAATCTTTAAGTACAATAGAAATCTGCTTAACAGATTGAGGATGTCGAAGATGAATAGTCCGCTCGGGACATAGGATATGGGCTTCATAAAGATTAAGCCAATCCATTCCCAAAATCATTCCGAAACCAAAGTAGCGCATAACATGCAAATCTTCTTGGAAAGAATAATCACATAAAATAATCTCGACGTCTTTACACAATAAACTGAGTGTTGCAGATCCACCAACCGGATTCGCAATTCTCAGTGAAGTCATCAAGCCTATAACATTTAAAGACAAAGCATCAACAAGTTCTTTTGATATAAAAGAGTGGGATGCACCCGTATCAAAAAGAACTCGAATAAGAAGATCATGAAATATAATAATGCCATCAATGATAGAATGAGAAATACCTTGACCAAGAGAAGTGTTACTAGGGGCTTGCACAACATTTAGCTTTCCCTCTTTCTTGTTTGGAAGTTTAGGGCATGAAGATAAAAGATGACCTGAACTTTTGCAACAACGACAAAAAAGAGGTTTTGGGCACCTATTTGCATAATGGTCCTTAGAACCACAATTGTAGCATTGCCCACGACTAGAGGTAGGAGTCTTTGCTACCGAAGTTGCTTGCTTCCCTTTCTTGTTAGGATTAGGCTTGAACTTGATAGGCCTCTTCTTGTTGTTGTTGAAGTTCTGTTTGGAACCCACAACTTCAACATCACTTTCTTTATCAGCTTCTTCAAGTCGAAGAGCGATATCAACAAGCTGATCAAAAGAAACTTCTAGTTTAAGGAGTAAAGGCTTTTTGAAGTCCTTATTCAACCCATAGACAAACCTCTGATTTTTCTTCAATGGGGTATTAATATACTCGACCCCATATTTAGAGAGAGATTCAAAAGATGCGACATAGTCAGTCACAGAAGATTCACCTTGAACAAGGTCGATAAAGCATCGAGCTAAAGATACTTTTTCAGCTTCCGGCACAAACTTTAACTCGAACCTTTCCCGGAATTGCTCCCAAGTAAGATCCGCTTCAATAATATCCGAGATCAGAAGCTCATACCAATCTAATGCTCTCTCCTGGAGCATGCTAGAAGCCACTTGGACTAGATATAGATCAATAAGATTCATGCGGGAAAAGATGCGATCGCATGTTCTAAGCCAAGCTTGGACTTCTATAATGCTTTCGTAACCTTTGAATGGCCTTCCACCCAAATTGGTATAGTCACTGCACAAGCGTGCAAACCCTGATTTAGGATGAGTAGGCTCTGGAATGGGTCTGACAGCTTGAGCATTCTTCACAAGATCTAAAAGCTGCTGGGCAAACATAAATACTCCATCCCGAGGAGTAGCACTGGATTGACGGGCACTGGGACGGCCAGGCCTAACCATTTCTCTTATTTAAGAAAGAAAGAAAGAAGAGGAAAAAGGTTATTCTCAGAATGAATATCAAACAAACTTGATTGATAAAACAAGGCATCATAAAAGAAAATAGGATAGAACGGGTCCAATGACTCGAATTAAATTCTAAGGCACGACTTCTAAGAATGACTTAGGACAATGATCCTTGCTAGATTATTCTACATTGTTTCGAAGTTTGGCTCTGATACCAAGCTGTGACGCCCCACCTCTATACTCACACTAGCCAAGGAAACTACGGGGTAATGCCATCGACTAGCACGAAGAATAAGGCTGTTGAGGAACGACTTGCATTTTGTTTCAAGAGTAAATCCGACATATCAAATACAAACTCAAAGCTACTACACAGTGGCTATGTGGGCTTCGGAAACAAATATAGAAATAAGCATAACACAAATCAGTCACAGATATTCATATCACAAAGGCGGAAAGTGATATGAATATAACACATAAAAGTGTACATCAAAATAGTGGTCATACAAGATCCACTACATCACAGAGAATAGGTACAAGTGCTAGACAAAAGAATATGTATACATCAAGGAGTCTTTATCTCGAATGTATAATAACAAAAACTACTAAGCTAAAGTAGTTAGCCAAAAATCAGATGACAGACCCTGATAAGAAGTCAAGCAGAAGCACTTGAAATACCTCAGTCTGACCCGAGTATTATTTAAGAAGAAAATAATAAACGGATCAGTCTAGCTATAAATATCATATAAAATGAGATAGGATAAGAGATACGACAAAAATGTATGATAACAATAATGCCATACTATGACAAGTATACATCAGAAAACAACAAAAAGAAAACATTATCTCAAATCTTGTCAAATATCCAAAAGGATTATCACATTCTTTAGTGTATTCACCAAACCCCAAATACTGACCAAACATATCAATGTCAATCGCAAAAATTGGTGAAACACAAATTCTAGAAATCATCAATTAGAAATCCCAGAATCACAAGGGGGAGGCCTATCAAAAACGGGAGCATGAAAACTCACCAACACGTGTATCACAAATGGGTCGCTATCCCATGGTCGTTAACCATAGAGCCGGTGCAATGGCGTAGTGCAATAATGGTACGCCCGAGGAACCTGAAACTCAAATGAGCCGGAACAACGACGTAGTGCAATATCGGTACGCCCGATGAACCTGAAACTCAAATAATTCGGAACACCGACGTAGTGCAATAACGGTACGCTTGATGAACCTGAAACTCAAATAATTCAGAACAACGATGTAGTGCAATAACGGTACGCCAGATGAACCTGAAACTCCATAAAACTCATAGGTCACTAGCCTATAAAAATGAGACGAAGCTCCACAAAACTGGGTACAGTCCCCCATGTGGACAAAGAGACCTCGCATATCGCTAGTCTAAACCCTAAAATGATCGCCATCGATCAATAGGAAGTGTGAATTACACTAAGCTAGTAAATAAATGAGTTTAGCTTCATGTCCCGCAACCACTAGCTTAACTTAAATATTTACGAACAAACTGTAGATTTCCACTCGAAAATTGTCACAAGATTTCGATCGAACAAGTCTAAGAATTAACCAACGAAGTAAACGCAGGCGTTTCATACCACTTGTTTTGCTAAGTCGTTTAATTGGATTTCTCGTACGAATGAGGTAAAGGTTTGTATATACTAATAGATTAGAAAACGGCTTTAAAAACGAGCTTTGTATTTAAAACTAGTATTGAAATCATTTTTGTGAAAGAGTTTGAGTATTTACGACTAGTATAGAAACCTTTGTATTTTTAAAAGTGACAAATCACATAAATGATTGTAGAAACAATCAATCAACCAAAAATTCACATTCGATGACGTGAATCAAAACCATAGAAATCGATATCAAATCCATTAAATGGATATTCCCAAAAATCCCGAAAAGAAGTCATCGAAGTCGGTAATAAATGACAACAACTAATCGGATCAACCAAAAATCGATTAAAACGGAAATCCACTCAAAATAGGCAGTTTGGTAGAAATAAGCAGCTCCAGACATCTGAGCTGAAGCTCTGGAATTTTCTTCCAGATCACCCAGACGTCTGGGAAGTAAGCTCAGACGTTTGAGCTGAAAGACTGGAATTTTATTCCCGTAGCATCAGACGTCTGAGCTTAATACCAAACGTCTGAGCTGAAGCTCAGGGCAATATTTTGCCTAGGCCAATGATGGCCAATTCATATTCGAACCAAACGAATGAGCGACGATGGCTAGAGATCAATGTCAAGCGACAACCCAACCCTATAAACACATCAATACACTCCAAATAACATGTCCAAACATCCATATAAGGATTTTCATAGATTTTGACTTCAAAATACCAAAAATTGGAAAATTCATCAAACCAATTAAATTCAAATGCAAATGGACAAAAAATAGATGTTAGGAATTCATACTTAACAACTATCAAAGGTATAGACATAAATGTGAGTTAACGAACTCACCTTTAAACCCAAAAACAATGAATGAGAGGCTTTAAAACAAGGCAAGATCAACCACTCTTCAACTTCAACTCAAGAAGCTCCAAATCTAAGATCATAAGCAAATATTCCTAAATTAGGTTATAGGAAATTTTTGAAAATTGGAGAGGAATTGAGATGGAGAAGATGAAGAGGATGCTTACCTAAGCTTCTCCTTGATTTCTGGAGCTTGAATTGGAATTTCCTAAGAATATAGGGCTTAGGAATTTTGATTTCTTTTCTTTCCCCCATTTTTTTCTTTTAGGGCTTGAGTATTAGGAAATTGGAAATGAAATGAATGAAGAAGAGTTGGAGGAGGAGTTAGGGTATTATGTTGGGTTAGTGGGCTGAAACCCAAACCCAAAGCCCAAAATAGAAAAATAGCAAAATTCTACTCAACTCCAAAAACATATCGATGTTTATACTCAAAAAAGTTGTAAACGTCGTTTTGAACTCAATGGAAGTGGTCTCGTGTTTGGATTTGACTGTTTACAAAAAGTAACATTTTGGACTTTAATCCGACTAACGATGCCATATTTAAATAAATCATTTAAATATATTATCGTAAAAATATGCGGGTTGTTACATCAACCCTCAGCCTACTCAAATAAATTTTGAGCACCCGAGAGTTTAAGGGGAAACAGAAACTTCGAGTCAGACATAAAGCCTGGTTTGAATAATACTATACATCTCGGTTATTGATATTAAGTGAGACCATGCTGCTTAGCGGAACGGGTTTCCCCTCACTTATATCCTTTTAAAACATATCTTTTGCAAACCTTTTCCTACAACCAAAACAGGTTAAAACTGCAAAGCAATATCATGTAAAAAAAATCAAGTAATAAATGGACTACCTGTCCAAAAACTGTAGTTTTGTTTGGCTAACTACTAACCTTTGGCTGACTCGGGCCTACCAGACAAAATAAACCAAATTTATCTAACATCTGTTACACACTCTTCTTGTGGACGGTATGTCCTTAACTATATGTTAAATTGTTCTCTTCTGGATGGTGTGTCCCTAACTTATCTTCTCCTAGGGTCACCTGATCCTAATGGTTTTGCGAGCTCACATATAACCTATCTATATACAAACATATATTCCTTTTGTGTGTAATCATAATTTTAGTCTTACCTGTGACAAATCACTACACACTGGAATTTTGGACTAAATTAGCTTGGGCTAATAGCTAATGTATAGGGCGCGACCCTATACCAGTCTCATCTGGTATTCAAATATTTGAGTCATTTTACTTAGGGAAACCTTCCCTTAAATTTTCCTTGAAAACCTTTTCAAAATGATTTAAAATCTTTAAATCAAACCCACACAAGGAAAATACATATACTCTATGCTTCACTCAAAATCACCGTGCCATGTTTTATATACTTTACCTAAATCTTAGTTGATGAAAACATATAAACCTTAGAAAGTACCCCTTTCAAATCCATTGAAAGTACCCCTTTCGAAACCAAGTAAAATCCTTTGTTTAACCTAGGCGAAAGGCCAAATCCTTCCTTTCGAAACCATTCTCATAACCCTTTTAAAACCATTGAAAAACCTTCCCTTCGAAAGCTTTAAAACATTAAACATCCTTCTTTAAAACCTTTAGACCATGCCTTTCGAAAACATTGGAAAAACCTTTCCTTTCAACCCTTTCGAAACAATCAGAAAACCTTCTCTTTCAACTCCTTCGAAACCATTGGGGAAACACCCCTTCAGAACCTTTCTTTAAGACCTTTCGAAAGCATTAAACCTTTGTAAACACAAACCTTTCGAAAGCACTTGGGTTCAATTTAAAACATGTGGAAGCCTTTCAAAACCATTCAAAAATTTACTCCTTCGAAACCTTTGAAAACCGTTTTGGTCGAAACCATTTGCATTTTTCCTTTAAGTAGAGCAAAAGGATCATAAACCAAATAAAGTCGAAAGCATTCCTTTCAAAATCATTCCTAAGTAAAGAATTGATGGTGTCGAAACCATCCCTTCGAAAGCATTGGAGAAGTGGTCAAGTTTGAAAAGCAAAACAAAGCAAAGCAACCATTTTGAAACCAATCTGGGTCGAAAGGTAGAAAGAGGCAGTCAAGGGTTTCGACCCAGTCGAAAGCATTTATTTAAAAACAAAGGCGCAACCCAATCGAAACATTTCTTTAAAACCATTTGACCTGGTCGAAAGCTATTCATTTGAAATCAAGCATGTGCATTTTCATTTAAAAGTAAAGTATCGCTTCAACCCCTTCAGAACCCTTGGTTTCGACCCTATACCTTCTGCCTATATCCAATTCACTACATACCAGTTACCTGATACCATGTGCATTAATTTCGATGGAGTTGGAGGAGAAGGTAAGGAGGCGAAAGCCTAGTGCCGAAAGCATCGAAACAGTAAAAACCATCTAGATTAGTCCTTTTTAAACTATTTCTTTGTACCTAACCTGCCTTGTTTGTCAAATTGTGATTGATTGCAAGTTTCTCTTTTCTAAAAGTACTGCCAATTTCCAAAAATAACAATTTTGAATTATTTACAAAATCCCCTTCTCCTTTTTATAAATATATAAAACATTTAAGTCCCATACCTTAAATAATTTTATATATCCATTAAAACATTTGGAAAATTCTACAAAAATTCCAGAAATTCACTTTTTATATGTTTTCTAACATATATTAATTTTAGACCCAAACCATTAATTATTTAACTGTAAATAATTTTTAACCCAAAATAACATTTTCTTCACTAGAAAATTCAAATTCTAAAAATTCTAAAAATTGAAATCCATCTCAAAAATATTATTTCTGGTCTATATAAAAATTTGCAAGGCATTTGGATGTCATTTGATAGGGTTTTCATATCAAAACATGTCATAAAATCTATATGAACAACCATAAATCATCAACAAGTATATATAATCATTCCATCATTCAAAAACATGGAAAATCATTGCAAATAAGTTCGGATTCAACATAAAATCGAAAAAAATAAGAAATTTGAGATGTAGTCATTATTCACCTTAGCTTTAGAGATTAAGGAGCTTGAGATTTGATTGGATTTGATTTAGCTTCTTCCTTAGCTTTTCTTAATCTTCTTCCCATTTTCTTGTTAATGGTGGCCGGCCTCAAGTAAAAATTTTGACAAATGAAAAATAAACGTGTATAGGATACATAGCCAAGGGTTTAGGGTATAAGCATGGCCTCTTTCCTATTTTACCCCTTCTATTTCATTTTGACTTTTCTTTTATTTCATTGTTTAAATGGCATGGCTACCCCTTAATTAAATCAAATCTCAATCCCTTAATCAACACATTATTTTATTTTATTTACTAATTAAATATCCTAAATAATTTTACCAAAAATATGGGGTGTTACAGAGGAAGAGAAGAAAACGAGGGAAAAGAAACGTTGTTTGTTTATTTATTTGAAATATATGTAAATAAAATGATTTTTTATATCTATGTGAAAAAAGGACTAACTAAACTATCATTTTTTTCTTTTTTATATTTCAAAGAAATAAAAAACAAAAATAAGTAGACAAATAAATTAAAAAAATAAATTAAATAAAAAATAACTCGAATCAAATTTAAATAAACACTAGAATTTGATTAAACTCCTTAGCAATGGAATCAAAAACTTAATCGATGATTTTTGCATGGCATCGGTTGTGATAATTATGCGAATATGGTCGAATCCACATGAAGTTATTTAATTACTTGGCGATTTGACAAAATTTGAAGATTGGATTTGGTTAATTGAAAATAGAAATTACTAAACTAGAAGAAATATGAAATTTCGGAGGAACGTCTAAAAGAAATAAAATTGCCAAAAGGCAAAAAATAAATCATAAATTAAGCAACAGAGTTCGATCGATCAATACGAGAGCATTCAGAAAGCAAATAGATCTACTGATATCTTGGCGAACCAGTTGATCTTAAAGGAAACTGAAATGCAAAATAAAAATAAAAATAAAAGCCATATGATTAAGAATTTAAGTAAAATAAAATAAAATCTAAGATTTATTGTTGAAATAAATATTTGATTACATGAAAATAAACTAAAGAGAAAATAAGAAAAAACTAAATTGATGCCCTAATGGCATCCTTAAAGGAAACCCTAATTAGATGCCTAAACGCCAAGATGATCTCAAATGTGGCTAGATGGAGGTATTTGTAAGTGTACGTGTAGTACTAAGGATAGTGTAATATGGTATATAAATGCGGAAACTGGTAATAACAGTAAAGTAAAAATTAAAGTAAGCACACCAGGAAATTTTATACTGGTTCGAACTTCCCGTTCTATGTCCAGTCCCAGAATACCCTCTGGATTTAAACTAAACCCCTCACTTAACCCGGAGGAATAGGTATACGACACCTGAGCAGTCGAACAGGAATTTTTCCGCCTCAACAGCCGAAGAGGACTTCAACTTAATACAAAATGTTTGTTGACGAATGTGTTCTAAATAACACTGATAGTCTTTTGATAGTACAATTTTCCTATAATCAAATCCTCAAGAGTATGTATGTGTGTGAAGATTTAGAAGGAAGATAATCACGTAGAATCGAAGTATATATGAATTAAAACAAGGATTCTAGTGATATTAATTAAGAATGAAAACTTTTATTTGCAGAAATGAATAAAGATTAGATTTCAGAAATATAAACAAGAATCGGTGATTGTAGAAGTGAATTGAATATGTTTATATAGTTGTAGAAGAGTTGTAACCTTTTATGAAGAGTTTTAGTTAACAGTTGTGTCCATACCTCTTGAAATAGAGGACATTCCTCTTCATGAAATGATCGCATCTCTTCAGTAAACTAGCCGTTATTCTCTGGTCGGTCGACCGGAAAACCTGGCCGGTTAGCTGAGTTTGAAAACGTATACAAAACAGAAAGTAGCTGTGCACATGATACAGGGTCGGTCGACCGAGGATCCTGGTCGGTCGGCCGACCTGGTGTTATTTGCACAGTGAACACAGTTTTAATATAAAATGTTTTGTGTGCATGTGTGACTATTTGAGGAATGATTTTAACAATATTCTAAGACTCAATAAAATAAAATATCCATACTAATCTCTGGATTGTAGTATTGTCTCCTTTGTAGTGCACAATATGCACTTATTCTCTTTTTGTCGCTTTCATATAGTATTCTCGTCGTATGATCTCTGAAGCTTGTGTCATGAATCAAAACTCATGAATCAACATTCTCCCCCTTTTTGATTGATGACAATACTTATGTGACGAAGTAATATTGACATATATATTATAATTCTCCCCCTGAATATATGGCGACTTTTCTGCAAAAATTCGTTAGTTTTCATACATTTCTCCCCCTTTGTCATCGACAAAAAGGAATACTTATAACATATTAATGTAATGCGAAACATTTAAATTTACATAGTACATATTTAAGCCTAAATAGAAATAATTTAAAGATGTTTGCTTAGTACATAACAATAATTAAGAAAAAATAAGAGTGCAAGAACAGAAATTCTTGAAGGTAAATAAATTGTAAAATACTACAATTACTCCTCATCATCGTCGGTATCCCACTCTTCTGGACGAATATTTTCATCGAGAGGAGCCGGTTCCTTAACCCGTCTTTGAGTGGTAGGTGCGGGAGTTGCCGATGTGCTGGAACTTGTGTTATCGGATGTAGACCAAGAGAAATTTGGTGCTGGTCTTTTTCCAGGAGAAACAAATGAAGCACTGGCTTCAGAAGTACATGATAAGGCATCCCATAAATTTACGAAGAAGCCTTTGATCTTATTGAAACGCCCATCAATTTTTCGAAGGCGAGAATCCAAAGCTAGTTTATTTTGAGCCAAAATATCAATGGCAGCCGCTGTGCTAGTACCGAGAGGTGGTCGTTGAATTGAGGTTTGACGAGTTATACGTTCTGTAGTATGAGTGGATGGTTGAGGTGTAGAATAGATGCGACGTAGTTGTTCTTGCAGAGCAGTACGCCATTGCTGAAAAGTTGTAATTTGGGACGATGCATCGGGTAACTTCATTAGTTTTATGGTTCGTGAGTCAAAGGTACGAACTTTGGATGTTTTGGATTCCGGAGCATGGGTGACAAAGTTATTAATCAACCGCATTATGTATTCTCCATAATAAATATGGATCATCTTTCCTTGGTTGAACGTAAGGAATTCATCCATAAGAAGTTATGTCCAATTTACTCGAATATTTCCACACATAGCATATAACGCCTTGAAGTTTTCGAGATATACTAAGTGGTATGACCCTCCTCTTGGAACAATAGACTTCATCATGAATCGATGAAAGAGTCGGGCTTTAGGTCGGAGGGATGAAGTTTGCCTTAAATCGGTAGCGTCATCTTCAAAAAATAGATGACTTAGACGGTCACGAGTCGATGTATTACAATCTACATCATGTAAAGAAATTCCACCCGGTCGAGCATTTAAAATGTGGTTAATTCGATCAATGGATAGAAAAATCAAAGTGCCACACACCGATGTCCAAACACAATTTTCAGTGTTTCTTGGTGGATTTACAAGGTTGAGATTTGCTAAAAATAACTTGACCATTATATGATTAATTTTCAAGTTATTTTTCCTATGGTCTAGAAATGTATCAAGACCACTTTCAAGGGCGGCATTTTCAATACCGTAGGAGGTAAAATCAGGATAACTTACGAATGATTCCTCAAAAATTTTGGCATCTTGAAGCCTTATCCATCTCTCTAAAGCTTTGTCACTTACTAGCCAAGAAGCAATTTGAGAGTCTACAGGAGTTGATGAAGATGAGCCAGCAGTAGTCTTAGATTTCTTCTTAGGGGCCATTTTTTCTTTGAAGAATTTGAAAAAGTTTGGGGATGTTGTAATGGGGGCTAGGGTTAAAATCTATTTTGGGAGAGTAAAAGTGAAGAGGTAAGATGAAAAAAGTGAATGGATGGGTTAAAATATGTAGGCAATTTCACCAGAATTATCACGCTCGGTCGACTGATAGACCTGGGTCGGTCGACCGACTTGAGGTTCAAAAACTTTCGGGAAGAGCTTCGGTCGACTGGTGCAGGGTACTCGGTTGACCGACTAAAAAACTGATTGTTGCTTCTTCGGGATACAGGGTCGGCTGACCGACTCAGATAATTCGGTCGACCGACCTGGCAGAATTTTTTTTAAAACATCTCGGGATTAATTCGGCTGACCGATTCAGGCTCTTCGGTCGACCGAGTTATGTGAAACAACCAAATTTCTGCTGTTTTTCAATAGAGAATTATAGAAATATAAATTATATTATTACATTATTTATATCTATACATGTTATTGAAAATAATAACATATATATTATTAAATTATAGCCATGGTTCATCAGCATCTACGTTCCCATGAATTTGGAGACGGAACATTTTCTACCGGTGACCATATTGGAGCTATTGGAGTTTGAACATGGTCTGAAGGAGATGGAGTTCTGTAAGAGGGTTCAGCAACATCTTCCTTCTTAGATGAACAAATTTTCATGGCAATCTTTTCAAGAAAACTTAAACGTCTTGCCGTGACTTTTGTTCATAATAGAGTTCCCGTTGCATATTCATTTGCTGTTGTTGGTAGTGATGTATTTCATCAATCTTTTGTTTGGTTGATGGAGATACTACTATTGCATTTTTCCCTTTCTTTTTATCAGGTGTATAGCCTGTATGGGAGTCTTCCCATGGTTTCCACCTGTGTCGGGGGTCATTATCTGCAGAGGAGAATTCTAGAACACGGTTAGGCATTGGAAAAGTAGGATAGGGACCATTTTCGAGGATGCGATCAGAACAGTCATCGTCCGGAGATGTGTATGAAAGATGAGAATTTTCAGAATTGTAGACGTCATTGTTAGAAGACATTTTTGTTTCAAGTTTTGTTTCGTAAGAAGATTTTTGTATTATATGTTCTATTCAATAAACATAGTAAATATATATAACCATTTATTTTCTAAAAAAATAGTGGTTTAAAACAAATTTTAATTTTAATCATAGAACTTTTTAAACAAAAACTGTTTGTAATTGTATGATATATAATGCTTTAGAGTCAAAAATAGTTTGTTCTGAAATTAAGGTTAATAGTACAGATTGTAAATAGAGCTGGAACAAGAAACACCCATAGCTCAAGTGGCTATAATACAACATCTAACATATAAATCAAAGGTCATGAGTTCGAGTTCCGCTTTGGTCAGAAATAAAATAATTTTTTTTGTTTTTCCATATTTTTCCATATTTTTATTTATAAGTCTTTAAACGACATTATACCTAAATCATGTCTTAGTTTTATAAAAGTATTTTCATTTAGCGGTTTAGTAAAAATGTTAGCTATTTGATTTTCAGTGTTGATAAATTCTAGATTTATTAATCCTTTTTCCAAACAATCACGAAGAAAGTAATGACGAATATCAATGTGTTTTGTTCGTGAGTGATTGATCGGATTTTTAGAAAGATTAATTGCACTAGTATTATCACAATAAATTATTGATTTTTCAAGATGACAATTAAAATCTTGTAGTGTCTGTTGCATATATACGACTTGTGTACATGCCAAAGCAGCAGATATATATTCTGCTTCACACGTTGATAAAGAAACACAGTTTTGTTTCTTACTAAACCAAGAAACTAAGGAACGTCCAATGAAGTGACACGTTCCGCTCGTACTTTTTCGACCCGTCCGACTTCCTCCAAAATCAGCATCACTATAGGAAACTAATTCGAAAGGACATTCTTTCGGATAAAATAGTCTGAAATCTTTGGTTTTAGTTAGATAACGAATAATGCGTTTAACTGCTCTCATATGTGATTCTTTGGGATTTGCTTGAAATCGAGCACATAAACAAACACTCATCATAATATCGGGTCGACTCGCTGTTAAATAAAGTAAAGAACCTATCATACTACGATATAACTTTTGATCAACACTTTTTCCATCTTCATCTCTATCGAGATGAATCGTTGTACTCATAGGAGTTGGTTTGGCAGCAGTGTTTTCCAGACCAAAACGTTTGATTAAATTATAACAATATTTTTCTTGATTAACAAAAATTCCATTTTCAATTTGTTTAATTTGTAATCCAAGAAAATATGACAATTCTCCCATATGAGACATTTCAAATTCATTTGTCATTATAGTTGAAAATTCTTGACATAGTTTTTCATTTGTCGAGTCGAAAATAATATCGTCAACATATATTTGAATTATTAAAATATCTTTATTAGTTTTCTTAATAAAGAGTGTTTGATCTACTTTACCGATTTCAAAACCAGATTCTAATAAATAACTTTTAAGACGATCATACCAAGCACGTGGTGCTTGTTTTAAACCGTATAACGCCTTTTTAAGTTTATATACATGATCCTGAAATTTTTCATGATTGAACAAAGGTGGTTGTTCAACAAAAACATTTTCTTTTATGAATCCATTTAAAAATGCACTTTTAACATCCATTTGATATAGTTTAAAATTATGAAAACACGCGTAAGCTAATAATATTCGTATTGCTTCAAGTCGGGCGACTGGAGCAAATGTCTCTTCGTAATCAATTCTTTCTTCTTGATTATATCCTTGTGCAACTAATCTAGCTTTATTCCTTATTATATTTCCTAGTTCATCTGCTTTATTTTTGAAAACCCATTTAGTACCGATGACTGATTGATCACTGGGTCTAGGAACGAGTTCCCAAACTTCGTTTCGTTCGAATTGATTTAATTCTTCTTGCATGGCAAGTATCCAATAGTCATCAGTTGAAGCTTCTTTTATATTCTTAGGTTCTATGTTAGAGAGAAAAGCTACATGACCAACTTGATTTAGTTGATGTCTGGTTTTAACATTCGTATTAACTTCTCCAATTATATATTGCACAGGATGATCTCTTAAAATTCTAGGTGGAGATTTTATTCTATTAGAAGTAACGTTTGTATTGGTTTCATGAATATCAAGATTTTCATTTGTATTATTATTTTCATTTTGAGTAGATTCATCATCAGAATCAATAGTAACACTTGGATTTATATTTTTAAAATTTTCGTTGAAAGAAACATGTAAACTTTCTTCAATAATTTGAGTTCGTTTATTATAAATTCGATAAGCCTTGCTTCGTTCTGAATATCCAACGAATATTCCTTTATCGGATTTTGGATCGAATTTGCCTAGTTGATCTTTAGTATTTAAAATAAAACATTTGGAACCAAAAACTTTTAGATATGAAATATTTGGTTTTCTTCCATTTAGAAGTTCATATGGGGTATTTTTAGTTAATGGTCGAATAGAAACGCGATTCAGTACATAACAAGCAGTAGCTACAGCTTCTGCCCAAAAATGTTTCGATAAAGTTGTTCCATTTAGTAAAGTTCTTGCACATTCTTGTAACGTTCTATTTTTCCTTTCTACAACTCCATTTTGTTGTGGTGTTCTAGGAAACGAAAAATTGTGGTTAATACCTTTCTTGTTACAAAATTGTTCAAAAACTTCATTCTCAAATTCGCCTCCATGATCACTTCTTATATTTTTAATTATCAATGTTTTAATATTTTGAATTCTTTTAACAAAAACTTTAAAATTATCAAAAGTATCACTTTTATTTTTCAAAAAGAAAATCCAAGTATATCTAGAGAAATCATCTACAATAACAAAAACATATCTATTATGATTAATAGACTGCACTTGAGTTGGACCAAAAAGATCCATGTGTAAAAGTTCAAGTGGTTGTTCTGTAGATATTACTTTCTTTGATTTAAAAGAAGATTTTGTTAATTTTCCTAATTTACATGCATCACAAAATATGTTAGTTTCGAATTTTATATTTGGTAAACCTTTAACTAATTTATTTTTAGCTAGTTTGTTGATGGTATTAAAATTGATGTGACAAAATCTTTTGTGCCAAAGACAAGAATTGTTTTCTTTAGCCACTAGACACAGATTTGAATTATTATTAACGTTCATATTTAAGATGTAAATATTTTTATCTCTTTTTCCTTCGAAAATAATGTTATGATTTTTATCAAAAATGTTACATTTATTTTCTGAAAAAGTTATATTAAAACCTTTATCGCAAAGTTGACTAATACTTAATAAATTATGTTTTAAATTTTTAACTAATAAAACATCAGTAATGAGAGGTAAATTAGATATACCGTTGCTATTGAGATTGCCTTTGCCGATGATATATCCTTTTGAGTTATCTCCAAAGGTGACTGCTCCTCCATTTGAGTATATAATGTTTGACAACATTTCTTTGTTTCCAGTCATATGTTTTGAGCAACCGCTATCTAAAATCCATTTTCCTCTCTTCTTATGTGGTACCTGCAAAAAGTTTATAAAAAGTTGGTACCCAATCTTTTTAGGGTCCTAAGAGTTAGATCTTAGGAAGCCAAACCCATACGGGTTCAGAATTCCCTTTATAAACATAATTTTGGTTATTATAAACAGTTTCCATAAAAATTTTGATATGTTTATTCCTTATTAATATATTATTTGTTTTTGGAATCCATATCTTAATAGTTTTAGTATTTGAATAAACTGTTTTCTTAATATCTTTCTTAATTTTATTATTAATTTTACTTTTAGTAAAATTATTTTGTTTCTTAAATCCTAGTCCAGATTTATTGTTAGAGGATTGAGAGTTTTCTAGTATACTAGAAAGATTTTCTCTTCCTTTATTGAAATTAGAAACATTTTTAGAAATATGATCAAATTTTAATTTCAGACTAGATTTTTCTAACTCTAAATCCTTAATCTTAGATATTAAATTATTATTTTCGAAAAGTGAAATATCATTTTTATTTTTCTGAATTTCTAGTTCTTCAGATATTGACGTAATTTGAGAAGATAAGTTAGAATTCGATTGTTGAGAAATTTCAAGTTCTTCTTCCAATATTATCTTCTCATCTTTTAACATATCTACTTCTAAAACTGTTCTATCTAACTTTCTTTGCAATTCTTTATTTTTCTTTTTAAGTTGTTTTGTTAAATTTACTAATTCAGAATTTATTTCAATTAAATCTTCAAAAGTAAAATCACTTACATCGTCTGACGAAGCCATGAAGCATACATTTGCTTGTTCATTATCACTTTCACTCTCTGATGAGGATGATGAGTCAGTGTCGTCCCAAGTGACTGAAAAAGCCTTTCGTTTGGTTTTATCCTTCTTGGAGTTATTCTTTTTACGATCTGGACAATCCTTCTTCATGTGTCCTTTCTTGTGACATTCATAACATTCCATTGTTGAAGATGATGGTTTGCTGCTATTGGAATTGTTGTTGGAATTATTTTTGTTTCCCTTGAATCTGTTTTTGTTGAATTTCAAAAACTTTTTGAAATTTTTAGCGATCATTGCCATATCTTCATTATCTGAGTCGGAATCATCTTTTTCTGCTTGGAATGCCACATTTTTCTTTTCTTGTGCACCATTTCATTTTGCTTGCAAATTTACTTCGTAGGACATTAAATTACCTATCAATTCTTCTGGTTTTAATGTTGACAAATCAGTCGCTTCTTCAATAGCTAGGACTTTTCGTTCCCATTCGTCCGTTAAAGAATTTAAGATTTTTGTAACAACATCAAAATCAGTAAACTTTTGTTCTAGTGATAATAAAGCATGATAAATATCCTGAAATCTAGAGTACATGTCATTTATAGATTCATTTGGCCTCATTTTAAAATTTTCAAATTGATGTTTCAACATAGAAATTTTGCTTAATTTAACTTTGTTCGTTCCTTCATGTGAAACTTTAAGAGTTCTCCAAATTTCCTAACCGGAAATGCACATGCTAACTCTATTGAATTCATTTCTATCTAATGCACAAAATAAAATATTCATAGCCTTAGCATTTGATGTAGCATCTAGTTTTTGTGTGTTACTCCAAGTTGAGTATTCTCCAGTAGGAGTTCTGTACTCACTTTGTATAATATTCCAGATATCAAATCCACTTGATTGCATATAGATTCTCATTCTAGTTGACCAATAATTGTAATTTATACCATTGAAAAGTGGAGGTCGTGATGTCGATTGACCTTCTGTGAAACTAGAATTAGTGTGAGTGTTAACATCGTTAATTTGTGTGGTTGTCATATTACTAGAAATAAATATCAAATAACTTTGTGATGGTTATAGGATGACCTTGCTCTGATACCAAATGTAAGTGTACATGTAGTACTAAGGATCGTGTAATATGGTATATAAATGCGGAAACTGGTAATAACAGTAAAGTAAAAATTAAAGTAAGTACAGCAGGAATTTTTATACTGGTTCGAACTTCCCGTTCTACGTCCAGTCCCAGAATACCCTCTGGATTTAAACTAAACCACTCACTTAACCCGGAGGAATAGGTATACGACACCTGAGCAGCCGAACAGTAATTTTTCCGCCTCAACAGCCGAAGAGGACTTCAACTTAATACAAAATGTTTGTTGACGAATGTGTTCTAAATAACACTGATAGTCTTTTGATAGTACAATTTTCCTATAATCAAATCCTCAAGAGTATGTATGTGTGTGAAGATTTAGAAGGAAGATGATCACGTAGAATCGAAGTATATATGAATAAAACAAGGATTCTAGTGATATTAATTAAGAATGAAAACTTTTATTTGCAGAAATGAATAGAGATTAGATTTCAGAAATATAAACAAGAATCGGTGATTGTAGAAGTGAATTGAATATGTTTATATAGTTGTAGAAGAGTTGTAATCTTTTATGAAGAGTTTTAGTTAACACTTGTGTCCATACCTCTTGAAATAGAGGACATTCCTCTTCATGAAATGATCGCATCTCTTCAGTAAACTAGCCGTTATTCTCTGGTCGGTCGACCGGAAAACCTGGCCGGTCTGTTGAGTTTGAAAACGTATACAAAACAGAAAGTAGCTGTGCACATGATACAGGGTCGGTCGACCGAGGATCCTGGTCGGTCGGCCGACCTGGTGTTATTTGCACAGTGAACACAGTTTTAATATAAAATGTTTTGTGTGCGTGTGTGACTATTTGAGGAATGATTTTAACAATATTCTAAGACTCAATAAAATAAAATATCCATACTAATCTCTGGATTGTAGTATTGTCTCCTTTGTAGTGCACAATATGCACTTATTCTCTTTTTGTCGCTTTCATATAGTATTCTCGTCGTATGATCTCTGAAGCTTGTGTCATGAATCAAAACTCATGAATCAACAGTATTTAATGAGCTCTCTACATTCAGATCTAAAAACGGGAATGTTCTAGAACATTTTGATTCGGTCTTTCTCTTTCAGCTTCTTTACTCTGTGTTTCATAATGTTCTACAAATCACTTTCTCTAACTTACTCCACAAGCTTCTTGGTTTGGTGTGTTTTAGAAGGATTTTGCTCTAGGAGATGTAATTGGTTTAAAAAATATGTGCCGCACTGGATTCAAACCAGTAACCTTCTAGTAAATGAATATCTTAAAAACCAACCGAGCTACAGCAACTTTTATGTATATACAACAATGATTTCTTACTAAGGGAGCTTTGGGGTTGAACTATATCCTTTTAATCAATTCCTCAATAATATATTCATTTTTCAAAAATAAAGAATCTGCAATAAACACAACAAAAATACCAAGTAACACTGCCTTATAAATATTAAAATGTGTAAATAAGGAGTTTAAAATATTCACAATTTGATGTTCATCATCTAGTATGAGTTTATGTGCCAACTTGTGATAGAGTTAGAGGTATGCCCTAGGGGCAATTATGTAATTTGTTATATATATCCAACTTGTTGACCAATCTTGTTCGAAATAAAGGCATTTTCTTTTTATTATAAACTTGATATACTGTGGTTATATTATTTAATTAATTTAATTAAAAGTATATTTAATTGAAAATATATAAATGGTACGTTTTGTGATAATAGTTACAAAGTGTTCTAATCTTGAGTAGTTTATCACAATGAAACAAATATAGCAATTTACATGTTCCTAGTCAAGATGCATCGAGACTGGATATCGATGTATCTGTTGAGATTAAAGTTCGTAACGCTCTCCAAATATTGGATAGTGTATTACTCATGACTGTTGGGGGCATCGAAAGGTTACGTACTGATAGTTATTGGATAACTATGGAATGACTCACTCAATAGTTTTCTGTTGGTTAATATAACTAAGTTCAAGCAGAGAATATCGATGTGACTAATTTACACAGTCCTCTCGACTTGAGAATACTATTGATCTTCAATGTGGAACTTCACTTTGATTATAGTTAAATTATGGCACGACGTCCATTGAACGACTATAGTTGGGTCAAGTGGAAGCATTGGAAGTGAAACACTATCCAAGAGAGGATTCGTCTTCTCAGTTATATGAAGTTAGTATCACGGTCAACTAAAGTCAAATCAAAGTCAAAGTCTATGGCCAGAGCATTTCGATTAATAATAATTGTTATTATCGAACCAAGGACTTTGTGTTTGGACTATAAAGTTGAATGTGCATGATATTGGAAGTTTGACCATTACCAAATTCCATAAATCCAAAGTGATATAGCTTTGATGAAGAGAATTGGTGTAAATAATTGTCACTATTAGGTGCTTATAATAAGTAAAATTGGATTTTACCAAAAGATGTGTAAGCGGTAAGTTCGACCAAAATGTCACACCACATGCTAAATGACGTGTGAACATTAATATTCGAATAGTTCGATATTAATCGTTGACTGAATTAACATCTTTGAGTTGCACAACCGTAATGATGAATTCTCCAAAAAACAACATGATTAATTTATAAAATGTTGTAAATTGATTAAATTAAATGATATTTGAGAAATATTAATGATTATTTATTTGATGTTTGGAAGTTTTTTGTAATTATTTTAATTCATTTATAAAAGTTATAACTACGCGCATTAATATACGATATCGATGTAATTTATAGATAATTGCATGGAATGATTTATGGGAATTTTATGTCATTTGATGACATGTTTTATGGAAATTTTATGTTATTTGATGACATGATTTATAGAAATTTTATATCGTCTGATGACATGATTTGTGGAAATTTTATGTCATTTGATGACATACGTGTATAGAAAGGATTGGAGAGAGAGAAACAATCAAGGGAATTAATTAGGGAAGTTTTAATTAAAGAATGGAAAAGGTTTCATTCTTTTAAATAAAACATATTCTCTAATTCATTCTGTACGGACAATTAATTTCTTTTTCATTCATTCTTCTTTATTCTCTCCTCCTAACTTTTCATGGCAGAAAACAAAAAGGATCAAATTTCCAAAATCTTTGAACTCCAAATAAAAACATCAAATAGAATAAATAAAAAGTGTTTCATCATCTCTTGCAAGGATAACATAGGGATCTTGAAGATTTGAGGAGATATCATCATTCAAGGCGTGACTTCTAGGCAATATCCTAAGGGGAATTCATTTTCAAGGTGTGTTTCAAGGCTTTAGGCAATAGGATCCTTGCAAAATCCGGAGGCTGATTTCTGAATTTGGGAGTTTTTATTCATCATTCAAGGTGTGATTTATTGGCTACATCTAAAGGTAATCATTAATTAAATTCACCTATATATTCATATGATTAATATAATTAGATTTTTTATGATTCACTTTATGTTTCAATTTTTCAACTTGCAATTGCAACGTGTAAATTAAATATACCTTATGCTTAATTTGATTAAATCATGTTTATTGTATTATTTTTATTTAGATCTATGTTTGTTCATAAATTCTTTTTAATGTATGTTTATGATAAATTGAAATGTTTTGATTCTCGTATTACTTCTAATAAATTATCTTCATTCTCTGTATTGCTTAGATCTGTAAAAAAAATTCACAAATTTACACATGTCTGGTTTGTTAAAATCTCTTTGGTTTTATTTTGAAACTTATGAAATTGAAATCGACATTGGATGAGATTATATGTATACAATGACATAACATTCACTTATTCAATTGCTACTTAATTACATATATGTTAAACTGTCTACCATTCCTTGAAATTAATCTTATTATATGTTAAATACGTGTGTACAATTGTATCAATCTTTATTTTTTCTTTAAAAGGGGTAACTTTGATTTAAGATTATTGAATGGACTTTAGTGCAAATTATAGTTCTTTGTTGCTTTCTATATTTACCTTTTCATGTAAAATTTAAAGTATTGTTTCATTCCTAAATTAAAAGTTTAATGAAAACTGTTAACTTTAAAACCAAAAACCTTTTATAAAAATGTATATACAAAATATCATATGATACAATGCTTGCAAATGTATGTTTTTCAAATCTAAATTATTGAATTGTAATTATCATATATATAGAATATAAATGTTTAGTTTAATTCAAACTTGTACAAAGATTATAAGCAATGATGTAACATTTTTTGTTTTTAAACCTTTCTTAATTGAAATCGCATCTATTAATGTTAATGTTGGACTTCAAATTATTTAAAACAACTGATAGTTTTTCACTTTATATGAATGTATGTATGTATGTATTTACAATTATTAAGAATGTATGCATATATTGCATTAATAAAATTTAGATAACATAGGTGTGTGTAAATATGATTGATATTTAATAAATGTAATTTAATATATTAGTTGTTACAATTAAATAAATAGGGTAAGAATGAATGGTTTCCTTCTTTTTATATTCTACCATATCTTCTCTCTATTAATTGAATAAGGTAAGAGAGGGAAAGAAATGAAATGTCTCCCTCCTTTTATATTCCGCCACATCTTCTCTTTTTTAATTGAATAGAGTAAGAGAGAGAAACAAATTGTCCCTTTCTCTTAATTCATTTGTACATATTTCATTTATACACCACTTGTATACTGCACTTACCCTTCACACAAATGAATGTATTCGATACATTCATTATAATACCTATAATTAAATTTAAAATTCCTTTTTGCCAAATAAAATAAAATATTGATTTTATTTAAACCAAACTTAGAAATGTTCTAATTATATTAGACTTTATAGGCCCATTAAAGATCCAAAATGGTATTTTTTTTGAAATTCACCCATTTTTTCCGTTGAGGGCTGACCTTGCTCCAACAATGGTATTAGAGCCCAAAAGCATATGCGGTCTAAATTAATCATGTTAGCGCTAACTAATTAAGCTTGCGCACTTAGTACGGTGTCTAATAAGGTGATGTCTAGGATTGAAATTGGGTAATTAAGTACCCTGTCTTACCTAATTACTTGCCTAGCCTGAAAGGTGAAGTGAGCCCAAAGATTGCCCCTAATAGAAAAGACCCAATTTAAATTGGGCCTTAGGCTAATTTTCAAAATAGTTTTGAAAATTAAGACAATATTTTAAATTTAAAAGTTAAATTTAAAATAAAAACATGTTTATTATAAAAGGTTATAATATAACATAAATTTTCAAAATGTTTGAAAAGGTAAAGAAAATTTTAGAATGTTTGAAACTGTTTAAATATTAATTTCAAAATTTGAATTTTATTAATAAGTTTAATAAAATAAATTAATTAAATGATTTAATTAATTAAGACCTATATGTATTATATATGTGGATATATGTTATGTTATTAACATAAGTATACATGTATGTAAGATTAATTTTGAAGTTGATATAATTTAATTAAAATTGTTTAATTAAATAACTTAATTAAAGGTTAATTAATTAAATAAAAAATACGCATATATAATATATATGTGTTATACTATAAAGGTTACAATATACACTATAATGGATATAGAAGATATGTCCAATATAAAAGTTGTATTGGAATACTAATTAATTAAAATTAGTTAAAGAGTTATTAATTAAAAATTAGTTAAATAAGATTTAATTAATATAACATTACACTAAGACTATTATATAAGTGACATGAAATATAAAAGTTATTTAATAATAAAACTTATATGATATGAATGTATAAACTAAAGGTGGAACATTAAAAAAAACCAAGCAGACTTAAGGGATAAGTACATATGTAAATGCATGTATACTATGATAATGTGTCTGACACTTGAATCACGAGGGTATTTCATAAAAAATACATTATTCCATAAGTCGATATCACTCAATATATATATATATATTGAAGATTATGAATCTCCAATATAATGTTGTCCTCTACGATATATATATTAGTAAATTACTTTCTCACTCCTTAGTTGTTGAGCAAACTCAAGCTAGGGATGTTATGTGTAGTATTATTAATATATTGAATAGACGAGGTAAGATAACTATATGCATTTGTTGATCAAACTAGATGTACATATACTATACTTAGGCCGTTGCGATTTGGTAGGTACGAGTGAATAATCTCTTTCGATTTGTTGAGCTAACTCAAGGTCGAAATGAGGTTAGGACAAGGAAACATGGGTTAGGAGTTATACGTAATACAACCGATAAGGAGTTATCCATCGTTTGTAGGGCTATGATTTGTTGAGCAAACTCAATGTCAGAATACCAAGACAGACGAGTCCTAACACCCACTAATGAAGTTGAAAGAATTCTATGTTTCATCTTAGAGTTTGGAGAAAACATAAAATACTAGTGGGAGCCTTATTATAAAAATGAAATGGTAACATTTGACCTTTCTAATATTATAAGAACATATGCTAAGTAATGTTTTAATTATCCACAATGATAAATTTGTGCATTTAATATGATTGATAAAAACTTTATCAATTAATATATACAAATGAACAAAATTGAAAATTGACAAACAGAAATATAACATATACTTACCAACAAAAGATTATTGCATGTTAACATTTCAACACCCATGCAAGTGCCTAATTTTACAACTACTAAATACATTCGTAGTTTGATCACTTACGCATTTATTTGATCGAGACCGTGTATTGCATTCTATGAGTTTTAAACTCTAAAATCAAAACAAGACTATGGATACTTGATCCATATATAATCGCATATAAGTGTTATATGGTGAACGGTCGAAATTTGTAATGTACAATGTTTCGATGAAATTAGTTCATCCAAAAAACCAAATGAACCTTAGTGCGAGATCGAGTATTCAATTTGATTGATTACAAAAGGATCGTATCATGTTAAATGTAAAACTAGACCAAAACTACCATATAGATCTTATAATTCGGCCATTAAAATGTCAGTTTGATTAGTTTATGTAAGTTGCTTCGTATTTGATGTTCTTAAATGTTAAGGATGATCAAATGCATCTTTTGTAAAGATTCATTATGATATTGTAGTAAGAGTTTTTCTTTTGAATGGTTTAACCATTTAGAAAGATAACGAAAGTAGAAGAGTAGATATGATTTAAGGTATAGTTGGGATGATGAAAGTGAATGTTCACTTTTTCTTCATAAAGAAACATCGGAGACAAAAATTGTAATGATAACAAAAGATACTTAACATTTGAATAAGAAATACGATTTCTATTCCGAAATGTATTTTTGTATAGAAAATTGTTTTCAATGAGATTTATTTGTATGTGTTCAAGATATTTGATCAAAGAACTCTCTACTGTAAACTTGTTGTAGTATATGAAATAAATAGTCTACATTAAGTGAATAATGGACCTCCAAATTAAGTATGCAATTATAGTAATGGTGAAAATAGTGGGAGCATGTCATACAACACTTATTGATTGCATCAAATTACAAAAATTGTTTTTGTAAAACATGCCGAACATTATTTATGAAATAATGACTATTTTTGGGTATCAATTGAAAAATTGACATAGCTATATTTCAATATGAATATTATGAATATTCATTGTGAAATAATACTATAATTGGTATTTGTTTTCATAACAAAAGTGATGCATTGGGAAATACAAAAGTATATAATATTATTTACAGTTATTTTGGAACTATAGACTAAGCCGTAGTTTTGAAAAATAATTTTGTTATATGATTATGAATCATGTGATACTGGTTAATTATATCTCAAATAATTAATGGCAATGCATCCATTCAGTGGGAGCATCATAAGAGTTGAGAACTATTTGGATTTATACATATAGATGTATACAATCTAAGTCTATCAGTACCAAAACGATTTCATGTACTTCGTCATATTCATCGATGAGTTATCATCGACATGGACATATGTATGATACACATGTAATATGTCTATGGTAAACTCATAGAGTATAAAACAGAAGTAAATAAAATAACATGGGATAAAAATGATTCGATTTGATCGAATGAGTGAGTATATTGGAAAAGTGTAACGACCCGCATTTTTGGGTCTTTGAATTTGAATATTTAATTTATTTAAATATTAATATTTGAATTTAAATTATAATAAGATATATGTTTCAAATAATGGTCTGATTTTTGATAACGTATTTTTAATTTAATTTATTGGATTTTTCCATAATTTTTAATTTGGAAAATAATAAAATTTTCGTCTGACGCTTTTTGCGGCAAATGTCGGTACTTTTCTAACTTCACGGAGTAAGTTAACTTGTTTATTTTATTGTTGTTTTATGATCGTCTCACATTGTTGAGAACGACCATATTTTTATTTTTGTTGCTCGCAGCTCGTACGTGAATGGAATATAGTATGGCAGGGTACCCTAAAACTTTTGAAGATAAAACTTATATAAAAAATAAGTTAGTACACATATATTATAAACTCACCCACACAATATATTTTTGCAAATTTTTTCCAGTGCTTTACTCGAAATTTTGGTGGCTCGCATTCAATGTTGTACTTCGTGTTTTACTTAATTATTAAGGAATTTGTTTATATATAGTTAGAGACGTATGGATAAGAGGATGTTTACATTATTATCTTTACTGCATATTCAAATAAACAGAGGACACATTTTTCTTCTTCCCTGTTTAAAAAATGAACACAACAGCCTATATTTCAACTTTCCCTCTTTATTAATAATTCAAATATCTTCCTATATACTTAGAATTAGCAAAAGTCGTCAACTTGAAAGTTGTAGAGGACGGAAAGAGCTACACTTTCTGTTGAAGTTGCACTTGACATTGTAAAGCTAAGAGGGAGATATGGAGGGTGGAAGTTTCGGGTTCTATTGGTTTGTGCTTGGCAGTGGAAGGTGGAATCTTGTGGGGACGTTCGTGTACATTTGTAATGTTTTGGTCTTGCTGGAATGCTAGGTTGTTGAAAGGTGGATTCTGTTGTGTGTGGCAGTGAGTGATGGATTGGGTGATGCATGTTTGGGGGTAGTTTCATATGTTCTGGGGTTGGGAAGTTGGCTGTGCATGCATGTAGCTTTGCATGTATTTGTATGGAGGAGCAGCTCGATTTGAGCAAGCAGGCGCTTGGGTTTTATTGGCAGTAGCGTGATGGGTTGTGGGAAGATAATGTATAGGTGCATAGAGATGAGGAGACGATTGATGGCAGCAGGCACGTGAAAATGTATTGAGGAAGAAATTATTGTTTTGATGATTGGAGCTTGTGATGCAGGTTGGAAATAGGGCAGTGGGCTTTGGGCCCAAGATTTAGTGGGTGAGAAAACTTTTATAAATTTAGTTGTTTGATTTATAAATTAAAAAGGTATGAATTTTTAAAATGGGCAACTACCGCATACAAAGCCCGTTTGACCCATAGTTTTGCGTTAGACTCGTGTTGGCGAGTACTATGTTATGGCATAACTTGTTGTTGATTTGGTGTAGTATAATTTAATGATAAATTGATATTGAATGACCTATAATTACATTAATTTGGATGTTACGTAGTTTAATTAATTATACTTCATGGGTGTTATCTATTTTGCCAAATAAACACCATTATGTTAAAGTAAATTAAATAGAGTAAATTTGGACACCTGTTTAACTAAATAAAACACCGTTCCGCCAATTAAATTTATTTAACATTTAATTAGCAGAATAAATCCCTATTTCGCTATTTTACAGATTTGGACATCTAATTGTATATCGTTAAGGGATATGCCACTTTGAATAAGTGATATTTAACCAATGATGGTTAAGTGTTGGATTTATTTACGTAGTCGTGGATTATGTAAATATCTGTTATTAACTTAGAAAGTTAAATTGAATAATATGGTAGCTTGTTTAAGTACCATGGTGTTCATTAAGCCTCCTTCAAATTTGAAAAGCTAATTGTTGATTTGAAAGTCATTTTAAGAATAATTATTTTTATTATAAGGTTTAAAGATAACTATTATTTAGTAATAAGATTTAAAAAGGTAATAACTTATTAGTAATAATATTTTAAAGATAATTTATAATTGTTTTAATAATGATTAAAGTTAATTATTTTAGTAATATGATTCTTAAAAGTTATTTCTTAATGTTATTTAAGGATGTTCAATTTTTATTTTAAAGTTACTTAGTTATTGTGTAAAAATGTTTTAATTATATTTTAATTATTTATTTAAAATGATTAAACTATACTTTAATTTTTAATTAAAGTAAATTAATTATATTGACTTAAGTTATTTAATGGTATTATAGGTCAATTAATTATCATGTTAATAAATTTTTTAAAGTTAATTAATTATTGTTTTAATAACATTTTAAAATTAATTAATTATTATCCTAATATTGTTTTGAAGTTAATTTATTATTACAATAATAGTGTTTAAAAATTAATTTAATATATTGTTAATGAGATTTTAAACTTGTTATTTTTAATGAGATTTAATTTAAATGAAAAAGAAGAATGGTTAAACAATAACTTATTATTTAAAGTTATTTTAAATAATGTATGGTTTATCAAGGGAACCTTACTGACTTAAAGAGCTTATTAGATAAGTTGTTTAAACATGGGAAATGTTTATAAATGGTTCTAGATATTTATAAAAGGATTTATAAACGAGTTTAAAAGATTTGAAAATAAAAGAAGTTTTATAAATGGGGCTTTGAGTTTTATTAAGAATGTTTTATATTGGAGATTTATAAAGAAGCTTTATAAATAGATTTGGAAATATTTATAAAATAAAGAAATTTAGAAAGAGATGGTTGATATTCATGGCATAAATCGTGGGCCAGGGACTGCCTACACTTTACTATGGATTCGTTGGGATAGCGACACAACTATTGTGTAAACTGCAATACTGAACGATACTTTCAGAAAAAAACTATTTTTTAAAGATTTTTTAAGTTTCTAAGTTTTGGAAGTGAAATGGTTTGTGAATATACTTATACCATTGAGATAAGTATATGTTTATATTTACTAAGAAAATACAATGGGTTGTGAATATAATTATCTCGTTGAGATAAGTATATATGGAAGTGATTTCCAGGTATTTGAAATCTGAATTTAAATTAATAAAAGACTTATTTAAAGAGGCTAGTTGATTTCCATGGGAAAATGTGATCTTGTATTGAATGTTTGTTTATTTGATAGTTAAATAACCGACTATCAAATCTTGGCCTAAATATGCAATCCTTCTTAATTTTGATTGTAGGGAAAATATTCCTATTTAAAACCGAAGGATTTTAACTTTGGAAATATCTAGGGGAAACACGGGGATTATATCGTATAGTTACCGTAGGTGGTGCTATACTTACGTATAAACTCGTTTCCTTCTTCTAGGACAAATGATAAGGAGATCCGTCCACTTAAACAATTAGGAGGTGATCCCCGCTCTTATGTATTGTCTTATTATTTCCTAAAGAACTGGTATTGAGCATTCCGAAAATCAGTGTTTGGTTTGTGAAGCACCCGAGAAGTGGAAGAGTGTACTCGTAAGAGATGACTCAGACCCGTAACCACTCCAAAAACCATATACAGTTCTATGGCAGAGATTCGTGATAAATTGAAATGTTGGGATCCATGTGTGATTCCGAGACCCGTTGGGGTATGGGAATCTGGGTATGATTCCAAGATCTAATTGAGATGTGGGAATCCATGTGTGATTTCGAGACCCGGTGGGGTATTGGAACATGTGGGATTCCGTGATCTATTTTGATGGCGGTGCTTAAGCTGGAATGCCGGATGTAGCCTCATCAGCAGAAATGACTAAAACCGGAGATAGGAGGCATGGCCAGTAGGGTTGGCAAACCCATAGGGTGCAGTCGGCTCCTCCTAGATGTCACTTACAGTTGTTATGCATGCATGGGGCGATGCGCTCGGTCTTAGCGAGATCGGCCATGTTTTTCCTATGGTACATCAGTTGGGATGTATGCTACTTTAGAAGGATATCTTTGATCCTTGTGCAGGAGGACCGTTCCTCGAAGTACTAAGGGCACCTCCATGGAAATCCTACACAATTAGCGAACGAGACTTATAGGTTTTTGATAATATACCTAGTATTGTTGTGATGTACACTCACGAGCATCACAACTACTTGATTATTATTATTTTCACCCTTAGACATTATTATAATATCACTGGAGTTTCTATAAAAAGGGTTTGGTTATCGTAAGGTAAAAACTTATCTGTGTTTATGTATGGCGTGGTCTTATGAAATATCTTTGTTTCAAAGGGTTTATTTAAACTTTAAGAATCCATTTGATTGTGTTTCTCACGCTGATTTTACCAGACTGACCCGGGCATTGTTTTCCTATAATGCCGGGGTCAGACCGAGCATATTTCCAGGTTTAGATGGATATTTTTGGAGCTTCGGGAGATGAGTTGGAGGCCCAAAGACGTATTTACGTACATGGTTATTTTTCCATTGCATTCATTGTTGGATTTATCAACAATTGTGAGGATATATTGTTATAACCATCCGGCTGAAATAGGTTAGTATACACTGATTGACATCTATATATACATATATTAAAGTTTTGTTTTTGTGTAAAGATTTTTCATATAGTATAGATTATTTGTTCCGCTGTGAGATTCTGTGTTATTTAGTTTCTTCTTGTCTTCTTTCTTCTTCTTTTCCCAACTATCCACCTTTTCGTTCAATTTGAGTGTGTCATGTGTGGTTTATTGACCGCTTAAACTGTACGGAAAAGTGAGTCTTTACAAAAAGATTCCGAACATACCTTAAAATGAATAAAGATTCAATCTCAAAAGTCACTCCTCCATATGATGCATAATAATGCATCTATAAGGAGTAATCAAACTTTGTTGGACGATGTATGATTAATTGTGAGTAAAGTTGAGTTATTTTCTTTCTATAAGGTCATGTACTTAAGATTAGTACACAAGGTTAATATTATTTCATCTAAATAACAGTTTACAAAACATGAAAGGTAAGGGTTTAAAAGAAACCCAAACATATCCTAGGTCAAGGAGTTGGCAATGTGTGCAAGTCGAAAGTCTGCATATAATAACTCTTTGTGAGGAATTTTGTATGAATCTCCTCATAAGGAATTTGGTAAACTCTATTATTACATGACATATTTATGTTGTGAACATAAGTTTGGTAAACTAAAAACTAAACTAGTTTTATATAAAAGGCTATTCATAAAGTGTTTATGAATACCTATTCCGTTGCACTGAGAAACAATTGTTGTTTAAAGAAATACCAACTTCATTGTGAAGGAATTTCTTTGAGAAATTATTGGTAGTAAAATGGAATTAGATACGATCCAAAGATAAAACTGATTATGTGGGATGAAATGAAATTAACCTGACCTACACTACAAGAAAAGTTATTTTTGATAACGCCAATTGATAACGCTTTATTCTATAGTGTTATTGTTTATGTTGATTTTTTTTATTCAAAGCAGGGAATTAACATGTAACGCTTTCAGAAAACCCGACCCTTTAATTATTTTGATGGCCGCCAATTCTTTTGATTATTTCCCTCTTTTTTTCGTTCCCTTTCTTCCCTCCCCCTCTCAAACCAGAAAAAACTGTTCTCTCTGCCTTACAATCCCTAAATCACTCATTCGTAAACCCTTATTATCAGATCTAGTTCAAAGAGGAGCGTGGAGCACCTGGATCGATCGATTAAACAAATTGTAAAGCTAGGGGCGTACGGGAGTAGTACATATGAAATTCATAAAGCGAGGACATCGGTGAGCGTACGGGAGCGAATCGTGGAGGATTTTCTTCTAACAAAGGGACAAAGTAAGTAACATAAACATAGATTTCAATCTGAATCGAGAATGATAGATGAATCCATTCAATTTTTTGCTCGAGCTCTCCTTGTTGTTTCGATCCCAGCAAGCCTTATGATGATTCATGATATTGTTTAGAAGGGGTATCGCTCTGAAGGCTCTTTTTCTTCCATTACATTTTCTTTTTCCAATTACTTTTGTGAAGGAAAAGTTTTGGCTTCTAAATTGCATCGATTTGGAGTTATCTCTATACATTCTAAAGTTTATTTTGTGTGTGTGACCCTGTGAGTTGTTCTCTCTTCTATACGAGGCATGCATTTTCTTTCTATTTCAACAGCGTGCTTGGATTGCTTTTATTCTTTAACATTTTATTGAGAGGATGCAGTTATGTGTACAAGTAAATCGAAATTTCTGATATATTTCATGAATTTACCCTGTTTTCAGTACTTTCCCACTGAAATTAGATTAAATTTGTGAAAATTGATTTGCCTTAGCAAATCCTTACCAAATACTAACTCAAGTAGTAGACCCAGTATGTAATTACCTCTGGTTCATTCAATTTTTGTAGTTTACACATTATGTTAGCTCTAGTATGCAATATGTAACGCCCCACTCTAAGACCCACTGTAACAAAGAGTATTACGGGAGTAATACCGTCTGTTAAAGCGGAGAATAGAGTATAGTGGGAGCGACCATTTGTAATCAAGCTATAACTATCTACTGAATACGTCGAAAGGTGGAATCTATTTAAATTTTTCTCAATCAGGTGGTTCGACATATTCGGTAAATACTTATAAGGAAATTACAAATGACTAAAGATCTATCAGAATAAGCATAGTAATAAATGATAAAACATCACAGAACAGAATCACATCACAGATATAAAATCCCAGAACAATACATCATCAATACAGATCCAAATACCATAAGTGGGTACAAAGCCACTGCTCACACATGTGAGTCAAAAATATGTACATATCAAAGTCTGAATAATAACAGAGTAGCGGAATAGTGGACAAATAAAAACGCTATCTATCAGCATAGCAGATAATGTCCAAGCGGAAGCACAGAAGCTAAGTCCAGAGACCTAACCTGAAACAACTCGGTCTAACCCGAGCGAAAACACTCGGGTCAGGCTAGCTAAACAATCAGTAATAACTAAGATATATAATAATGTGGTACATAAATAAAACAGTACTTATCCAAAGAGAAGTATATTATGAACCACATGAATATAATGACGATCCCTAATCATCAATAAACAATAAAAATCTCCAAAGAGAAATCAACACCAAAGTGTATAATAAATAAAATCGCCTCATATCATCGGCGTAGCCAAAGCTATAAAAAGATGCCCATAGGCAATAATCCCAAAAGTGACCAGAGTCTATAATCAATGCCCAAGCAAAGATCGATGCTCCAAAGAGCAATGGGGATATACTGAAAAGTCAGTGAAATCCAACACTGAAAAGCAATGTCCAAAGACACTGTGAATCCACAAGGTAATCACACTTACATCGTATGGTTCCATAGAACCAACACCGAATGGCGGTACTCGAATGGATATAAAAATCATCAAATAATACCAATATTGCACGTGCACCGACCAGAGTCGTTGTTGCCAAGTACTGTAGGGTTGTGATCGATCACTCGCACAGATGCGGAACGCGCGAGACGACAAGATCCTTCCCAGAAGGATAAAGGCCCAGAGGCGCATGCCGAAAAATAAACTGCTCCATAGAGCAGGTGTCCAGTGACGGTTGCCCAGAGGCGTGGTGACCCAGAGGTCCAGTACTGGCCGCCCAAAGGCTAATGTGTCACCAACTTCTTGGAGAGGAACCCGTAAAGTGTTAACAATGAGTCCCATACCCCACGTTCGCACTAAACGGTTTACTAACCAATAGCAAGCTCACACTCCAAATAATAAAAAGTCCACCTCGTATCATCGGTAAACTAGACCTAAAGGTCAAAACGATCAACCGAATAGGTCGGGGATTAACTAGAAAGAGAATACACACGGTTCCATAAGCCGGAGATTTCCTAACCGTTTAAGCACCTTTCCACTTCGCTCGACGTGCTAAAAAGTGAGTGTGAGATTTTTATTATAGAAAATAATGGTGCGAAACGGATTTATAATTGATTTTGAAATCATTTTAAAACGGCTTTTGAAAACTCTCCTATTATGGAGTAATTAATGTAATAATTAAAAATATTATTATATAATAATTTCTAAAGCCATTTAGGAGTGAAAAATCTTTTGAAAATGATTCATAAAACCCGTGTACGAAATCTAGAGACAAATCTCAAAGAAACCAATAAAACCAGAAAATCACTGAAAAATATTCTAAGTGTTTGTAAACATTCAAAAACAGATGCGAACCCAAGTTCGGCAATTTATTTAGACCAGCAAACTATGTCCAAATGTCATGAAAATTTGCAGGCATGTAGTCCAACATCCCTACTTTAAGATGCAAAAAGAATTTCTGGATACCGAGTTGAGACAAAGTGGCAGCGACGTCTCAAAGTTGGACCCTGAACAAGATTCACACTGTTTACCAACGGCGACCAGAGTTCAACTTCGACACGAAATTCGAAGTACCAAACGAACTCCGATGTTGACCAAATTTTCCAGAGATGGAGATCGAAACTCCACCTTTCCAACGAGACCAAAAACGTCGAATTCCGATTTCGGATGCGATCGTAGCGGCATCGCGAAGTAGAGGTAAAAAGTCTGAAAACAAGATTGATTTTTTTTTTCAAACCCGGCCCGCCTGGGCTGGGGAAGCCCCAGCCCAAGCGGGCTGGGTCCATTGGGTCCCCAGCCCGCCTGGGCTGGGGAAGCCCCAACCCATCGGGCTGGGGTCCATTAGGTCCCCAGCCCGCCTGGGTTGGGGAAGCCCCAGCCCGGGCGGGCTGGGGTCACCTGGTCCCCAGCCCGCTTGGGCTGGGTATGCCCCAGCCCATCGGGCTGGGGTCCATTAGGTCCCCAGCCCGCCTGGGCTGGGGTTCATTGGGTCCCCAGCCCGCCTGGGCTGGGGAAGCCCCAGCCCGGGCGGGATGGGGTCAGCTGGTCCCCAGCCCGCCTGGGCTGGGGAAGCCCCAGCCCAGCGGGCTGGGGTAGGGGGGGTTTAGTGTGCCAGCCCACTAGGGGCTGGCCTGCTTCTGGCTAGCCCAACTGGGATAGCCTGCTGTGCCCTGGTGCAACCCAGGTCTGTGTTGGGCGCTCAGGCCCCTGTTTTCAGCCTGCACATTTCCAGCCAACACAAATTGCTGATTTTAGTGATTTAGGGGTGTTTTTTTTCAAGTTTTGGCATCAAATTTTCACCAAAATTAACTAGCAATAATCACTAATAGATATAACTAGCAATAATCACTAATATATAGTAATTACCTTAATGAAGCAATGGATCAAATAGCTTGTGTGCAATAATCAAAGCAAGCCAAAATGCTCAACCCTAAAGCAAAAGATCAAGAGGCTTCAAGGACCCAAAAATCAAAAAAAACAAAACAATGAATACAACAAGATGGTAGAGGTAAATAGGGATTAAGAAGGATTAGAGAATAGGGGAGATTGCATTACCTTTCAAAGATTAAACTAGTTTAATTATGAAGAGAAGGAGATGGATCTTCTAAAGGGAGGCCATTAATTATGTTTAGATCTAGGTTTAGGAATTTATGAAGAGGAGGGTTAGGGTTTATGGGAGGGGTTTGAGATATTATATAGGAGTGGGTTGGTTAATGGGTCATGGTAAGAGGTTTTAAAACCCATTAGGACTTAGTTTATTTTCCTAAGGTTATCATGTGAACAAAATCCTAAGTGGCATCCTAATTTTAATTAAAACCATATAATTGTCTCATTAGCCAATTAAACTCATTATCACATTAAAAATTCCCCTTTTAAATATTAAATTCCAAAAATATTAATTTCCCCATTTTAAACCCAAAATACTTTAATTTGCAAACCAATTGCAAATTTAAATTCCCAAATTTTTTGTTTAACTCCCTTTTCAACTTAAAATCATAATTTTAATTTATTATTCGGTAATTGCAATCTCAGGGTTGTTACAGACTCCCTCGCTTAAGAAAATTGCGTCCCCGCAATTCCTTAAATATAGAAGTCGTCTATAACATCTAATCCACAAAAGGAATACAGAAGATAAAATATAGGTGCTCACCCATGCTGGAAGATGAAAGAAAACCAGGATAAGTACGCTCGATAAATTCTCTGGTCTCCCAAGTGCAATCCTTAGGATTAGACGACCATTGAATCTTCACAAGCGGAACCTCTTTGTTTCGAAGACATCTGATCTCCGAATCAAGAACACGAAGAGGATGCTGCTCTATAGATAGATCGGGTGAGATCTCCAAATCAGGCACGATATGAGGCTCGATAATAGAATCAGGATCGCGCACACACTTGCGAAGCTGAGAGACATGGAACACATCATGTATTCCAGAGAAATGAGCAAGTAGAACCACACGATAAGCAATGGGGCCGATGCGTTCCGTAATAGGAAATGGTCCGACATAACGAGGAGCCAACTTCCCTGTAGAGCTGAAATGCACAACCCCCTTCATGGGAGATATCCGAATAAAGACATGATCACCAATGGAGAACTCAAGAGGCTTCCTACGGCTGTCCGCGTAGGATTTCTGACGGTTCTGCGCCTCTTTCATTCTCTGACGAATAAGAATAATCTTCTCAGTAGATTCCCGAACTGAATCTGGACCAAGAAGGTGCTTCTCACCAGATTCTAACCAACAAGCAGGAGAGCGACATGGCCTTCCGTAAAGAGCCTCGAAAGGTGTCATGCCGATACTGTAACGACCCACTATTTTGAACTATTCAAATCGACAATAAATCCACACATGTCGGACTTGAATAATTCAAAACAATAGATTGTTAATTTAAATTGGCAAAACTCAACATATACAGTAAATAAAATAATCACAGATCACAGACACAGAGTCTTATAACAATAATGCAGCGGAAACAAAAGAATAGTAGTTCATGAAGCTACTATATATATAAAACAGAGTTATACAGGATACAACAGAAGTCTCGAATACAATAGTCAAATACAATATCAGAATACATCACTGGAATCAACTGAATATATGAAAGCTGGATAGATAGCTGGATCTCCAAGCGAAGCTCCAACTCCAAAGGTGAGTCTCGAATACTGTATCACTCAGTCTGACCCGAGCGTAAAGAAAACACAAAACACTCGAGTCAGGATTAACATTCTTATATCAATAAATCCAACCAAGTGAAATAACGGCTCAAATACAAATAACTCAAAGGATGTTTGGGATAACCATCCCTTATGGATCCGTTAAACTATCTACTATGTAGTAGTGTACGTTAAGTAGATAATGTCTAATCAGTAAAGTACGATATCAAAATAGCGTTAAGTCATGGCCCATTCCACCCTTAACACATTTTTATTCCCAAGAGCATATACAAGACCGTAGTTTCCCCAAAACCGGAAGTCACCAGAGGGCAATCCATATACTAAAGGGACAAACCAAAATCGTAGTGGTCGCGAATAGGATAATCAGTATGACAAGGTACATGAGGCAATACCAACTAGGATACTAGTAGTTGCGTGATCCGGACTGATGTTGGGCATAGCAGCTACTACCCCAACACCGCGAAACAACACTCCCAAAATCGAGGGGTGCACCCAAATCGAATCACATAAGTAATAGATAAGATATCGAAGAAGTGTGTCCGCTAGAGATGGCGATCCTCAATGGCCCGGCGCGGCTCCTGTTTTAGTCATGTCAGGGGTCATCCAAAATCGTTCTCTTTCTTCAGTCAACGCGTTCACCAAACCATCCACTTCATTCTGGATCAACACTCCGCGTATATTAGTTATTAAAGTGGTTTCGGTATCGACAGAGAGTATGTCCATATCCGATCCCGGTCTCTTTAATAACTACGCATTATTACACCGATGGTCATTTAATAAAATTTCAAAATAGTTATATTTCAAACGACATATCATTGACATTTCAAAACCATATAAAACGATATCACTTTTCCTTCAAATAAATCCATTTAAAAATCATATCACTTTCCAAAGTTATATTGCTTTCGAAATCATAAGTCTTTTAAAATCATAACACTTTGGAAATCAAACTTGAAATCATAGCATTTTGGAAATCACAACACTTTCCTTTTAAACAGTTTAGATATTCACAAATCAATTTACATAAACTCGAATTCCAAAATTAAAATTTAATTAAATCTCAAATCATCAATTTCAATTCAATTTAGTTTCTAAATAACCATTTCAATCTATCGATTTCAAATACATATTTAAACCATAAAATAAGCCATTTCAATTTCAATATATTTCAAAGCTTTAAATATTTAACATTTCAATAACATCTAATACAACTTCAATTCACAAATTCAAATAAACAAAATATCCCATTTAAATTTATATCATTTGAAATATTCATTAAAGTCACTTTTAATCAAATTCAAGTTAAAACATATCTTTAGAATTTCGAATTTTATAAATTTCAAATCAAACTTTATTTAAGTATAATTCTGAAATAAATATAATTTCAAATCAATTTCAAATCATTATAAACTCTATATTTGAAAATATAGATAAATAAATACTTAAACATATTTCATATTGATTCAAATCAACCTTATTAAATCAACTTTAATAAATCTTTAAAATCATTATTTATTAAAACCATATATTTCTTTCAAAACCGTAGAAATGTTTTCAAAACATTTATATATAGACCAACGGTGTCTGTATATAATTTTCTATCCTATGGTCAAGTGATACGGATATTTATTATTTCAATCCGCAATTTAAAATGTATTCGGGTATATATCTTTTCAACCCGAAATCCCAAATTCAATTTAATTTGAAAATCGCTTGGGTTTATCATTTCAACCCATAACGATTTTCTCCTATTCTAAAGTCCGTCCGGGTATGTATCATTTCAACCCATAGTGATACTATACTAACAGGGAACTTGCAGAGTGATAACAGATATGATAATAATATAACAACGGTAACAGGCATATATCATCAGTATAAATAACAGATAAGGGTGTCAGATGTCACAGGTGAACAGATACAGATGATGACATATATATATCAATATAAATAACAGATAATGATGTCAGGTGTCACAGGTGAACAGATACAGATGATGGCATAGGTATAGCAATATAAATAACTAACAGCAGCATATTTCAATTGTAGTTTCAATTGAAATCAAATTTAATAAATAAAAGAACGTTAATCGTGAGTGATTGCTCACCTTTCGAGGCTAGAGATGCATGAGAAGATGACACGGATACGCACACTGATACGGACATAGAGATTGAGTTACGAATCCAAGCAAAACAAATTGGCACGAATACAACGATCAAAGCTGATAACAGAAATCGATGAAATCAAATCACAACAATCAACATAGCAACAAATAAAACATGTCATGCGTCAAAGTTTAACAATATAATTCTATGTGCTACCGAGATCGAAATGGTCTGAAATTTGGTATGAATAAAGATCAAAACTTGTATTTTAAACTGCAAAAGAATCACTTGATTTGGACAGGAGACGAGAAAAGTTATGATGTCACGAACATAGACTCAGGCCATGTTTGCAGTAGTGCAGAATAATTTCTATGTACAAAAGAACAGCTGTCTGGGTCTAACTTCCAGATCCTCGACCACTAATCAAACGATGTCGGATTTGGATGAAATTTGACAGGCATAAACTAGGTAACTTTGACTTCTTTTTAAAAATAAAATCAACCCATTCCGACGTAAGACAGAAGAGATACGATGCGTCAAACATGAACTCAGGTCGTGTTTGCAGCAGTGTAAAATAATTCCAAGTATAAAAGAACAGCTGCCTGGGTCTAACTTCCAGATCCTCGACCACTAATCAAACGATGTCCAATTTTGCTGAAATTTGACAGGCATAAACTAGGTAACTTCGACTCTTTTTAAAAAATAAAATCAACCCATTCCGATAAAACATGAGTGAGATATGATATCGTGAACATGTAGTCTAACTGCTGTTATTTCGAAAACTATACATATAAACTCATGTTATCACATACGCAAACAAATAAAAAGCAAAAATTTGAAATAGATGATATAAAATCTGAAGCCTTATCAACTGCAAACTGTTGAAAGAAAAGAAAACTATATTTATAAACTCTATATTTGAAAATATAGATATTAAATAAATACTTAAACATATTATTTATCAACATTCCTAAAACTAGTAGTCCACAAATTTGTATATCTAATATAAATATATGAATACCCTGCCATATATAACTTATGTAAATTATAAACATAAACTAACGTATGAACCACATATATATAGTAGGTATCATTTAATTTAAACTTATAATATAACTCATATAAACTTTATATAAAACCCATACTACCATATAAGCTGATGTGCATAAATACACTTGCCGTAAACCAACAGAAATAGATAATGTGTATGAACTAAACAAACAAAATACAATGAAAACTGACATTTATAAAATATAGAACGGAAACACTTATATACAAGCATGCATACATTGGACACAACATGTACCCATGGCTACAATAGAAGTCACAGCCATTTTATTTATTTTTAATTTTTTCTCTACTACTTGACCATCAACATACAAACTGATGTACTTTTATAAATAATATACTTGTTATATAGTAGACTAATATAATACAACTTATATACAGTAGAACATCTTATTACGAGAATGACAAAACAAAATTCAAACTTACAAATATAACTTAATGTATACATATATATATATATATATAAATAAGAACCCATACCTATATACACTAACAACATGCAAAACGAATATGGGTACCTGCATATGAACGAGAGTGGAAGAAGCATCGAACAAAGGGCGCAGGCACAAGCAACCGAGAGGGAAAAAGTCTGCTCGCCGATGGTGGCAGTGCGAGGCATCGGTTCTTGAAGTGGAGGAAGCTTCGACTAGAGGCGCAGACAATGGGTTGCGGGCTGCGCTTGCATCGGAGGTAAAGGAGGGAAACTGGTCATGGCGGAGAGTAAGCGGGTCCGTGGTAGCTGCCATGGACGAGTAGAGGCCAGGGTGTTCGGGTGTGAGTTTGTCGTAAGAGGTGGATCGGCAATTACAAAGGAGGTGGAGCACGGTGGCTAGGGAGTGGGTTTCGGTGGGAGAGCCGAGGCTGGCAAGTGGAGGTTGGGGATGAACTCGGTGTACGGTTCTGGGTTGGCCATCGGCTGTCATGTGAAGGTGCTTGGACGGGAAACTCGGGTGTAGGAGGCAACTGCCGAGGCTGAGTATGGTGCTTGGCTTCGTTCAGGTAGGAGGCGCAGGGGATGGTCGAGCTATGGGCTGGGGCGGATGACGTGGAGGTGGTTGCGGGGTGCATGGGTTTGGAGATGGCGGTGCAAAGGAGGATGCGAGCAAGGGCCAACACGTGAGGCCGTGATTTGGTGGAGGAGGGTGACGATGTTGGCGGCGGGATGCCGGAGCGGTGGTGGTCGCGTGGCAGTTGGTGGTTGCGAAGGGCGATGGTCGCGTGGTAGTGGGCGGATGTGGCCGAGGGTTTAGACGAGGGAAGGCTTGAGGCGGTGGACGAGGCAATCCAGTCTAAGAGAGAAAGGAAAAAAGAAAAGAAAAAAAATGGCAGGAAACATGGAAGCATGGGTTGGGTTCAGGGGAATGAGGAAGACAAAGCATATATATTTTCTTTTATATTCTGTTTTCAAACAACAGAGCAAAAGTAAATAGGAATTGAAAGGTCAGGGAAGAGAAAGAATGGGGGGATACGTGCAAGCAAGCTGTAGTTGGAAGGAAAGAAATTGACAGGTTGCAGAGTTGTAAACAACTTTATTGTTGCTTTTCAGATCAAAGCAGATAAGCAAAGAGAAAATGAAAATCAAATCCTGGGAAAAGCAAATGTCACCAATCAAATAGCTGTCTGCAACGTTATAATTACGATTCATTAAATGCTAGGCTGCGCAGTTCAAATCTTTAAAGCAAAGAACCAAAGGGTTAAAATTTTCGGTACCGGTACGCACTGTTTTTATTATTCATTTTCGTCGCGTACCGAACCTCAAAAGACAGAAATAAATATAGTACGGAGATCAGCACGTCGAGACGATCAAAACGGTATAAAGATATCAGTGGTATGATTGAATTATAAAAATTCGAATTTTCTAATAGCGGAAAATGCAAGAAAAACACTGAAAAATAAGATCGACGGAGCCAAAGATGTCCGAATTTGGAAAAACGACAAACTGACATCTTGCTCAGAAGATGGTTTAGAATTTTTCTATGTAAAAATATTTAGGTTTCGGAAACATTTTATTTTCATCACTTTTTAACTGATTAAATTGAAGTAAATTTACGCGCGAAATAAACTTTCATATTTTCGGACGAAAATTTACTAGTCGCTATGTTTAACTAGACGTATTCCAAATATTAAATTTTTATTTCAAAATTTTATCGATTAAAATTTTACTAATTACGTTATTAAAACAGTTAAAATTTACGGGTCGTTACAGATACTAGACTGAAAGCTGTTGTTGTAGGAGAACTCTACAAGCGGTAAGTGATCCTCCCAACTACCTCCGAAATCCAGAATACAACAACGCAAAAGATCCTCTAAAACACGATTCACCCCCTCCGTCTGACCGTCGGTCTGAGGATGATAAACAGTCGAGAGATTCAGCTTTGTGCCCAAAGCTGACTGTAGGCACTTCCAGAAGTGACTAGTAAAGATAGTGTCTCGATCACAGACGATAGAGCTAGGAATGCCATGAAGTCGAATGACTTCCTTCACATATAACTTGGCAAGCTGAGGAGCAGTCCGAGTGGACTTAATAGGAATGAAATGAGCTGATTTGGTCAAGCGATCGACGATGACCCAAATAGAAGTATGGCCTGACCTCGATCGAGGCAGACCGTCAATAAAATCCATGGATATCTGATCCCATTTCCACAATGGAATCTCTAGCGGCTGAAGAAGACCGGATGGACGCTGGAGCTCAGCTTTGATCTGTTGACAAGTCATGCAACGGCTTACATAACTTGCAACATCACTCTTCATGCCTTCCCAATAATATACCCGACACATATCGGCATACATCTTGTTCGAACCGGGATGGATGGTGTACTTAGTGCGATGACACTCGTCCAGAATGTCATGCCTAAGTGATAAATCAGATGGTACCAAAATACGGTTCTTCCTGCGAAGACACCGATGAGAATCAATAGAATAATCCAACAATGCCTCATCACTAGATCCTGACTCAAGGAGATGAATATATCGCAATAAGTCTGGATCCTGCCGCTGAGCATGGGAAATGGGATCCAATAGAATAGGTCGGGCTTCCAAGCTGAATAACAAGATCTGAGGATCAGAAGACGGAGCTCGATTTCGAATATCACACATAGAAAGAGTCTCAAGAATATCCCACTCGGCTATCATCATAGAAACTACTGCCGATTGTTTGCGACTGAGTGCATCAGCCACACGATTACCCTTGCCAGGGGTATACTGAATATCTAAGTCATATGAGGCGAGAAACTCGAGCCATCACTGCTGCCTCATATTGAGATCCTTCTGACTGAATAAATACTTCAACGACTTGTGATCGGTGTAGAGAATGAAACGTTCGCCCAATAGATAATGACGCTACGTCTTCAAGGCAAAGACAATAGCTGCTAACTCAAGATCATGAGTAGGATAGCGAACCTCATTCGGACGTAGATGCCTAGAAGCGTAAGCAACTACCCAATCCTTCTGCATAAGCACAGCACCGAGGCCTCTACCACAAGCGTCGGTGTAAACAACAAGATCCTGGTTACTCTCAGGAACTACAAGGATAGGAGCATGAGTGAGAAGTTCCTTCAGTCGCTGAAAGGAAGCTTCACACTTATCAGACCAAATAAAACAAACCCCCTTACGAGTCAGAGTCGTGAGGGGAAGTGCAACTCGAGAGAAATCCTTGATAAACCGACGGTAATAACCCGCCAGCCCAAGGAACCTGCGAATATCATGAACTTTCTCGGGCTGCTTCCAATTCTGAATAGCTTCGATCTTGGCAGGATCGACGGAAATACCCTCAAATGATACAATATGGCCCAAGAACCTGACCTTGCTCTCCCAAAAATGGCACTTGGAGAGCTTGGCCTTAAGCTGATGCTGACGAAGAGTATCCAAGACGATCCGCAAATGATGAGCATGCTCTGCCTCGGATCTAGAATAAATAAGAATATCGTCGATGAAAACCAGAACGAATCTATCGATGTATTCCCGGAATACTCGATTCATAAGATCGACAAAGAAAGCCGGAGCGTTCGTCAAACCGAACGGCATGACCAACCACTCAAAAGAACCATAACGAGTGCGAAATGCTGTAAGAGGAATGTTGTCTTCGGCGACTCGTAGCTGATGGAATCCGGTGGCAAGGCCGAGCTGAGAGAAGACCTTCGCACCGCTCAACTGGTCAAACATGTCGTAACGGGAATTAGAGTTAGACATGATTCAATGATAGATAATTAATTAAGGAATACTACGGAATATAACAGATTCCTATACATATTCCTAACTTATCTATCAATAAACATAAGGAAGGGATTTGATTTAATTCGGATCTAATTTAAAATGTATTGTACTAAGTGTATCTGTTCTGTGTTTATTATGCTTATTCCTGAAACCAGGCTCTGATACCAAGCTGTAACGCCCCACTCTGAGACCCACTGTAACAAAGAGTATTACGGGATTATTACCGTCTGTTAAAGCGGAGAATAGAGTATAGTGGGAGCGACCATTTGTAATCAAGCTATAACTATCTACTGAATACGTCGAAAGGTGGAATCTATTTAAATTTTTCTCAATCAGGTGGTTCGACATATTCGGTAAATACTTATAACAAAATTACAAATGACTAAAGATCTATCAGAATAAGCATAGTAATCAATGATAAAACATCACAGAACAGAATCACATCACAGATATAAAATCCCAGAACAATACATCATCAATACAGATCCAAATACCATAAGTGGGTACAAAGCCACTGCTCACACATGTGAGTCAAAAATATGTACATATCAAAGTCTGAATAATAACAGAGTAGCGGAATAGTGGACAAATAAAAACGCTATCTATCAGCATAGCAGATAATGTCCAAGCGGAAGCACAGAAGCTAAGTCCAGAGACCTAACCTGAAACAACTCGGTCTGACCCGAGCGAAAACACTCGGGTCAAGCTAGCTAAACAATCAGTAATAACTGAGATATATAATAATGTGGTACATAAATAAAACAGTACTTATCCAAAGAGAAGTATATTATGAACCACATGAATATAATGACGATCCCTAATCATCAATAAACAATAAAAATCTCCAAAGAGAAATCAACACCAAAGTGTATAATAAATAAAATCGCCTCATATCATCGGCGTAGCCATAGCTATAAAAAGATGCCCATAGGCAATAATCCCAAGAGTGACCAGAGTCTGTAATCAATGCCCAAGCAAAGATCGATGCTCCAAAGAGCAATGGGGATATACTGAAAAGTCAATGAAATCCAACACTGAAAAGCAGTGTCCAAAGACACTATGAATCCATAAGATAATCACACTTACATCGTATGGTTCCATAGAACCAACACCGAATGGTGGTACTCGAATGGATATAAAAATCATCAAATAATACCAATATTGCACGTGCACCGACCAGAGTCGTTGTTGCCAAGTACTGTAGGGTTGTGATCGATCACTCGCACAGATGCAGAACGCGTGAGACGGCAAGATCCTTCCCAGAAGGATAAAGGCCCAGAGGCGCATGCCGAAAAATAAACTGCTCCATAGAGCAGGTGTCCAGAGACGGTTGCCCAGATGCGTGGTGACCCAGAGGTCCAGTACTGGCCGCCCAAAGGCTAATGTGTCACCAACTTCTTGGAGAGGAACCCGTAAAGTGTTAACAATGAGTCCCATACCCCACGTTCGCACTAAACGGTTTACTAACCAATAGCAAGCTCACACTCCAAACAATAAAAAGTCCACCTCGTATCATCGGTAAACTAGACCTAAAGGTCCAAACGATCAACCGAATAGGTCGGGGATTAACCGGAAAGAGAATACACACGGTTCCATAAGCCGGAGATTTCCTAAATGTTTAAGCACCTTTCCACTTCGCTCGACGTGCTAAAAAGTGAGTGTGAGATTTTTATTATAGAAAATAATGGTGCAAAACGGATTTATAATTGATTTTGAAATCACTTTAAAACGGCTTTTGAAAACTCTCCTATTATGGAGTAATGAATGTAATAATTAAAAATATTATTATATAATAATTTCTAAAGCCATTTAGGAGTGAAAAATCTTTTGAAAATTATTCATAAAACCCGTGTACGAAATCTAGAGACAAATCTCAAAGAAACCAATAAAACCAGAAAATCACTGAAAAATATTCTAAGTGTTTGTAAACATTCAAAAACAGCTGCGAACCCAAGTTCGGCAATTTATTTGGACCAGCAAACTGTGTCCAAATGTCATGAAAATTTGCAGGCATGTAGTCCAACATCCTTACTTTAAGATGCAAAAAGAATTTCTGGATTCCGAGTTGAGACGAAGTGGCAGCGACGTCTCAAATTGGACCCAGAACAAGATTCACACTGTTTACCAACAGCGACCAGAGTTCAACTTCGACACGAAATTTGAAGTACCAAACGAACTCCGATGTTGACCAAATTTTCCAGAGTGGAGTTCGAAACTCCACCTTTCCAACAAGACCAAAAACGTCGAATTCCGATTTCGGATGCGATCGTGGCGGCATCGCGAAGTAGAGGTAAAAAGTCTGAAAACAAGATTGATTTTTTTTTTCAAGCCCGGCCCGCCTGGGCTGGGATTCATCCTGGCCCCAGCCCGCCTGGGCTGGGGAAGCCCCAGCCCGGGCGGGCTGGGGTCACCTGGGCCCCAGCCCGCCTGGGATGGGGTCCATTAGGTCCCCAGCCCGCCTGGGCTGGGGAAGCCCCAGCCCGGGCGGGCTGGGGTCAGCTGGTCCCAGCCCGCCTGGGCTGGGGAAGCCCCAGCCCAGCGGGCTGGGGTGGGGGGGGTTTAGTGTGCCAGCCCACTAGGGGCTGGCCTACTTCTGGCTAGCCCAACTTGGCTAGCCTGCTGTGCCTTGGTGCAATCCAGGTCTGTGTTGGGCGCTCAGGCCCGTGTTTTCAGCCTGCACATTTCCAGCCAACACAAATTGCTGATTTTAGTGATTTAGGGGTGTCTTTTTCAAGTTTTGGCATCAAATTTTCACCAAAATTAACTAGCATTAATCACTAATAGATATAACTAGCAATAATCACTAATAGATAGTAATTACCTTAATGAAGCAATGGATCAAATAGCTTGTGTGCAATAATCAAAGCAAGCCAAAATGCTCAACCCCAAAGCAAAAGATCAAGAGGCTTCAAGGACCCAAAAATCAAAAAAACAAAACAATGAATACAAAAAGATGGTAGAGGTAAATAGGGATTAAGAAGGATTAGAGAATAGGGGAGATTGCATTACCTTTTAAAGATTAAACTAGTTTAATTATGAAGAGAAGGAGATGGATCTTCTAAAGGGAGGCCATTAATTATGTTTAGATCTAGGTTTAGGAATTTATGAAGAGGAGGGTTAGGGTTTATGGGAGGGGTTTGAGATATTATATAGGAGTGGGTTGGTTAATGGGTCATGGTAAGAGGTTTTAAAACCCATTAGGACTTAGTTTATTTTCCTAAGGTTATCATGTGAACAAAATCCTAAGTGGCATCCTAATTTTAATTAAAACCATATAATTGTCTCATTAGCCAATTAAACTCATTATCACATTAAAAATTCCCCTTTTAAATATTAAATTCCAAAAATATTAATTTCCCCATTTTAAACCCAAAATACTTTAATTTGCAAACCAATTGCAAATTTAAATTCCCAAATTTTTTGTTTAACTCCCTTTTCAACTTAAAATCATAATTTTAATTTATTATTCGGTAATTGCAATCTCAGGGTTGTTACAGACTCCCTCGCTTAAGAAAATTGCGTCCCCGCAATTCCTTAAATATAGAAGTCGTCTATAACATCTAATCCACAAAAGGAATACAGAAGATAAAATATAGGTGCTCACCCATGCTGGAAGATGAAAGAAAACCAGGATAAGTACGCTCGATAAATTCTCTGGTCTCCCAAGTGCAGTCCTTAGGATTAGACGACCATTGAATCTTCACAAGCGGAACCTCTTTGTTTCGAAGACGTCTGATCTCCGAATCAAGCACACGAAGAGGATGCTGCTCTATAGATAGATCGGGTGAGATCTCCAAATCAGGCACGATATGAGGCTCGATAATAGAATCAGGATCGCGCACACACTTGCGAAGCTGAGAGACATGGAACACAATATGTATTCCAGAGAAATGAGCAGGTAGAGCCACACGATAAGCAACGGGGCCGATGCGTTCCGTAATAGGAAATGGTCCGACATAATGAGGAGCCAACTTCCTATAGAGCTGAAACGCACAACCCCCTTCATGGGAGATATCCGAATAAAGACATGATCACCAATGGAGAACTCAAGAGGCTTCCTACGGCTGACCGCGTAGGATTTCTGACGGTTCTGCGCCTCTTTCATTCTCTGACGAATTATAATAATCTTCTCAGAAGATTCCCGAACTGAATCTGGACCAAGAAGGTGCTTCTCACCAGATTCTAACCAACAAGCAGGAGAGCGACATGGCCTTCCGTAAAGAGCCTCGAAAGGTGTCATGCCGATACTAGACTGAAAGCTGTTGTTGTAGGAGAACTCTACAAGCGGTAAGTGATCCTCCCAACTACCTCCGAAATCCAGAATACAACAGCGCAAAAGATCCTCTAAAACACGATTCACCCTCTCCGTCTGACCGTCGGTCTGAGGATGACAAGCAGTCGAGAGATTCAGCTTTGTGCCCAAAGCTGACTGTAGGCACTTCCAAAAGTGACTAGTAAAGATAGTGTCTCGATCACAGACGATAGAGCTAGGAATGCCATGAAGTCGAACGACTTCCTTCACATATAACTTGACAAGCTGAGGAGCAGTCCGAGTGGACTTAATAGGAATGAAATGAGCTGATTTGGTCAAGCGATCGACGATGACCCAAATAGAAGTATGGCCTGACCTCGATCGAGGCAGACCGTCAATAAAATCCATGGATATCTGATCCCAATTCCACAATGGAATCTCTAGCGGCTGAAGAAGACCGGATGGACGCTGGAGCTCAGCTTTGATCTGTTGACAAGTCATGCAACGGCTTACATAACTTGCAACATCACTCTTCATGCCTTCCCAATAATATACTCGACACATATCGGCATACATCTTGTTCGAACCGGGATGGATGGTGTACTTAGTGCGATGACACTCGTCCAGAATGTCATGCCTAAGTGATAAATCAGATGGTACCAAAATACGGTTCTTCCTGCGAAGACACCGATGAGAATCAATAGAATAATCCAACAATGTCTCATCACTGGATCCTGACTCAAGGAGATGAATATATCGCAACAAGTCTGGATCCTGCCGCTGAGCATAGGCAATGCGATCCAATAGAATAGGTCGGGCTTCCAAGCTGAATAACAAGATCTGAGGATCAGAAGACGGAGCTCGATTTCGAATATCACACATAGAAAGAGTCTCAAGAATATCCCACTCGGCTATCATCATAGAAACTACTGCCGATTGTTTGCGACTGAGTGCATCAGCCACACGATTACCCTTGCCAGGGGTATACTAAATATCTAAGTCATATGAGGCGAGAAACTCGAGCCATCGCTACTGCCTCATATTGAGATCCTTCTGACTGAATAAATACTTCAACGACTTGTGATCGGTGTAGAGAATGAAACGTTCGCCCAATAGATAATGACGCTACGTCTTCAAGGCAAAGACAATAGCTGCTAACTCAAGATCATGAGTAGGATAGCGAACCTCATTCGGACGTAGATGCCTAGAAGCGTAAGCAACTACCCAATCCTTCTGCATAAGCACAGCACCGAGGCCGCTACCACAAGCGTCGGTGTAAACAACAAGATCCTGGTTACTCTCAGGAACTACAAGGATAGGAGCATGAGTGAGAAGTTCCTTCAGTCGCTGAAAGGAAGCTTCACACTTATCAGACCAAATAAAACAAACCCCCTTACGAGTCAGAGTCGTGAGGGGAAGTGCAACTCGAGAGAAATCCTTGATAAACCGACGGTAATAACCCGCCAGCCCAAGGAAGCTGCGAATATCATGAATGTTCTCGGGATGCTTCCAATTCTGAATAGCTTCGATCTTGGCAGGATTGACGGAAATACCCTCAAATGATACAATATGGCCCAAGAACCTGACCTTGCTCTCCCAAAAATGGCACTTGGAGAGCTTGGCCTTAAGCTGATGCTGACGAAGAGTATCCAAGACGATCCGCAAATGATGAGCATGCTCTGCCTCGGATCTAGAATAAATAAGAATATCGTCGATGAAAACCAGAACGAATCTATCGATGTATTCCCGGAATACTCGATTCATAAGATCGACAAAGAAAGCCGGAGCGTTCGTCAAACCGAACGGCATGACCAACCACTCAAAAGAACCATAACGAGTGCGAAATGCTGTAAGAGGAATGTTGTCTTCGGCGACTCGTAGCTGATGGAATCCGGTGGCAAGGCCGAGCTGAGAGAAGACCTTCGCACCGCTCAACTGGTCAAACATGTCGTAACGGGAATTAGAGTTAGACATGATTCAATGATAGATAATTAATTAAGGAATACTACGGAATATAACAGATTCCTATACATATTCCTAACTTATCTATCAATAAACATAAGGAAGGGATTTGATTTAATTCGGATCTAATTTAAAATGTATTGTACTAAGTGTATCTGTTCTGTGTTTATTATGCTTATTCCTGAAACCAGGCTCTGATACCAAGCTGTAACGCCCCACTCTGAGACCCACTGTAACAAAGAGTATTACGGGAGTAATACCTTCTGTTAAAGCGGAGAATAGAGTATAGTGGGAGCGACCATTTGTAATCAAGCTATAACTATCTATTGAATACGTCGAAAGGTGGAATCTATTTAAATTTTTCTCAATCAGGTGGTTCGACATATTCGGTAAATACTTATAACGAAATTACAAATGACTACAGATCTATCAGAATAAGCATAGTAATAAATGATAAAACATCACAGAATAGAATCACATCACAGATATAAAATCCCAGAACAATACATCATCAATACAGATCCAAATACCATAAGTGGGTACAAAGCCACTGCTCACACATGTGAGTCAAAAATATGTACATATCAAAGTCTGAATAATAACAGAGTAGCGGAATAGTGGACAAATAAAAACGCTATCTATCAGCATAGCAGATAATGTCCAAGCGAAAGCACAGAAGCTAAGTCCAGAGACCTAACCTGAAACAACTCGGTCTGACCCGAGCGAAAACACTCGGGTCAGGCTAGCTAAACAATCAGTAATAACTGAGATATATAATAATGTGGTACATAAATAAAACAGTACTTATCCAAAGAGAAGTATATTATGAACCACATGAATATAATGACGATCCCTAATCATCAATAAACAATAAAAATCTCCAAAGAGAAATCAACACCAAAGTGTATAATAAATAAAATCGCCTCATATCATCGGCGTAGCAAAAGCTATAAAAAGATGCCCATAGGCAATAATCCCAAGAGTGACTAGAGTCTGTAATCAATGCCCAAGCAAAGATCGATGCTCCAAAGAGCAATGGGGATATACTGAAAAGTCAATGAAATCCAACACTGAAAAGCAGTGTCCAAAGACATTGTGAATCCACAAGGTAATCACACTTACATCGTATGGTTCCATAGAACCAACACCGAATGGCGGTACTCGAATGGATATAAAAATCATCAAATAATACCAATATTGCACGTTCACCGACCAGAGTCGTTGTTGCCAAGTACTGTAGGGTTGTGATCGATCACTCGCACAGATGCGGAACACGCGAGATGGCAAGATCCTTCCCAGAAGGATAAAGGCCCAGAGGCGCATGCCGAAAAATAAATTGCTCCATAGAGCAGGTGTCCAGAGACGGTTGCCCAGAGGCGTGGTGACCCAGAGGTCCAGTACTGGCCGCCCAAAGGCTAATGTGTCACCAACTTCTTGGAGAGGAACCCGTAAAGTGTTAACAATGAGTCCCATACCCCACGTTCGCACTAAACGGTTTACTAACCAATAGCAAGCTCACACTCCAAACAATAAAAAGTCTACCTCGTATCATCGGTAAACTAGACCTAAAGGTCCAAACGATCAACCGAATAGGTCGGGGATTAACCGGAAAGAGAATACACACGGTTCCATAAGCCGGAGATTTCCTAACCGTTTAAGTATCTTTCCACTTCGCTCGACGTGCTAAAAAGTGAGTGTGAGATTTTTATTATAGAAAATAATGGTGCAAAACGGATTTATAATTGATTTTGAAATCACTTTAAAATGGCTTTTGAAAACTCTCCTATTATGGAGTAATTAATGTAATAATTAAAAATATTATTATATAATAATTTCTAAAGCCATTTAGGAGTGAAAAATCTTTTGAAAATGATTCATAAAACCCGTGTACGAAATCTAGAGACAAATCTCAAAGAAACCAATAAAACCAGAAAATCACTGAAAAATATTCTAAGTGTTTGTAAACATTCAAAAACAGCTGCGAACCCAAGTTGGGCAATTTATTTGGACCAGCAAACTGTGTCCAAATGTCATGAAAATTTGCAGGCATGTAGTCCAACATCCCTACTTTAAGATGCAAAAAGAATTTCTGGATTCCGAGTTGAGAAGAAGTGGCAGCGACGTCTCAAAGTTGGACCCAGAACAAGATTCACACTGTTTACCAACAGCGACCAGAGTTCAACTTCGACACGAAATTCGAAGTACCAAACGAACTCCGATGTTGACCAAATTTTCCAGAGTGGAGTTCGAAACTCCACCTTTCCAACGAGACCAAAAACGTCGAATTTCGATTTCGGATGCGATCGTGGCGGCATCGCGAAGTAGAGGTAAAAAGTCTGAAAACAAGATTGATTTTTTTTTTTTCAAGCCCGGCCCGCCTGGGCTGGGATTCATCCTGGCCCCAGCCCGCTTGGGCTGGGGAAGCCCCAGCCCAAGCGGGCTGGGTCCATTGGGTCCCCAGCCCGCCTGGGCTGGGGAAGCCCCAGCCCGGGCGGGCTGGGGTCACCTGGGCCCCAGCCCGCTTGGGCTGGGGAAGCCCCAGCCCGGGCGGGCTGGGATCACCTGGTCCCCAGCCCGCCTGGGCTGGGGAAGCCCCAGCCCATCGGGCTGGGGTCCATTAGGTCCCCAGCCCGCCTGGGGTGGGGAAGCCCCAACCCAGCGGGCTGGGGTCCATTGGGTCCCCAGCCCGCCTGGGCTGGGGAAGCCCCAGCCCGGGCGGGCTTGGGTCAGTTGGTCCCAGCCCGCCTGGGTTGGGGAAGCCCCAGCCCAGCGGGCTAGGGTGGGGGTGGGGGGTTTAGTGTGCCAGCCCACTAGGGGCTGGCCTCCTTCTGGCTAGCCCAACTGGGCTAGCCTGCTATGCCTTGGTGCAACCCAGGTCTGTGTTGGGCGCTCAGGCCCCTGTTTTCAGCCTGCACATTTCCAGCCAACACAAATTGCTGATTTTAGTGATTTAGGGGTGTTTTTTTCAAGTTTTGGCATCAAATTTTCACCAAAATTAACTAGCAATAATCACTGATAGATATAACTAGCAATAATCACTAATAGATAGTAATTACCTTAATGAAGCAATGGATCAAATAGCTTGTGTGCAATAATCAAAGCAAGCCAAAATGCTCAACCCCAAAGCAAAAGATCAAGAGGCTTCAAGGACCCAAAAATCAAAAAAACAAAACAATGATTACAACAAGATGGTAGAGGTAAATAGGGATTAAGAAGGATTAGAGAATATGGGAGATTGCATTACCTTTCAAAGATTAAACTAGTTTAATTATGAAGAGAAGGAGATGGATCTTCTAAAGGGAGGCCATTAATTATGTTTAGATCTAGGTTTAGGAATTTATGAAGAGGAGGGTTAGGGTTTATGGGAGGGGTTTGAGATATTATATAGGAGTGGGTTGGTTAATGGGTCATGGTAAGAGGTTTTAAAACCCATTAGGACTTAGTTTATTTTCCTAAGGTTATCATGTGAACAAAATCCTAGGTGGCATCCTAATTTTAATTAAAACCATATAATTGTCTCATTAGCCAATTAAACTCATTATCACATTAAAAATTCCCCTTTTAAATATTAAATTCCAAAAATATTAATTTCCCCATTTTAAACCCAAAATACTTTAATTTGCAAACCAATTGCAAATTTAAATTCCCAAAATTTTTGTTTAGCTCCCTTTTCAACTTAAAATCATAATTATAATTTATTATTCGGTAATTGCAATCTCAGGGTTGTTACACAATAAAATGCTTTTCTTATCACATTATGTTAGCTATAGCTTATAGGATGCTGTGAAATGTTTTTCTACTCCCTATTTTTTGTTTAAGCATTCTAAAGTTAGTGGAACCACACTATTTTTTTTTTTATTTTAAATCTTTTGATTACTGTACATGCTAAAAGTATAATATTTTCTTTGGTTTCTCAAGTTATTGGCAAATAATCTACTAATTTCATCGATTTAGGTTGCACAGTGAATAATTATGCATAATGTATTGCCTTATATTTGTTTGACAATGAAGGTCCTCAAAAATGAATCGAAATCACAAAATGTATACTTGGATTTGTTAGCCACTACGCTTGCTTATTTATTTCATTTCTAGGTTGCACAGATAACCTTTTGATTGATGTAACAAATTTTAGTTTCAAGTTTAGCTGGATTTGTTGACAATCAAACCTGAGCAAAACGTGGATCAGGTTTGGTAGTTATGCTTATTGTGGTGTTATAAACATACACGTGTATATGATGATTTGTCATTTAGTGTTTTTTTGGATGAAAGCTTTATTTGCTATTTCACTACTAGGATTTGCGATTGAACTCTATATTGAAGTTATAGTCTGAATGGAATTGAATTCAAGACTTCAAACAAAGTTAAGGCCAGTTCAGTCCGACTTTATCCTTCTATATTGATTTCAATTTGTAATTACGTCTATTGATTAGTAAATGGTTGCATCTTTAATTAATAAGGTAAAAACTTTGAAGTATTAATCATGCTCTTCTACTCTTCCAGTACATCACTCGTACTTATATGGTCAAATTGACATTTTATATGGAATCACTATGTTATTCTTAATTTTTTTCAGATATAAGTGTTTCTGCAAATTCACAAAAATTATTTTATGTGGGCAATAAAACTTACTGCTCTCTTTTTACAATTTATGTTAATGATGAACTGTGAGTATCATGCATATACCATGTTTGATTAAAATTGTCTAACTAGAACTGTAGCCCGTCTTATCCTGTTCCAAACCAATTACAAACTGCCTTGATTGCTTGAACTATCATATTTACTTTCTACAAATTTTTACATAGCCAACTGCCATTGTCGACTAATGTTCAAATCAAAATGTTATTATGAATTTTTTTTAGAATTTACGAAATTTATGATAGTTCTGAAATTTGTTGAAAGCTAGAGTTGAGCTTCTATGAAAGGTATTTACCTTTTCAGTTACAATGGCATCGGTGCATGTAGGATGAAATAATTTAAGGTATCAAAACTAGTTTGTTAAATTGAAATTAGATCATCGGTGCATGCAAGATCAAACCCAAATCAACATATGGCAGGTGGGAGATGTGCTTGCTATTTCTCGCGTATTTTGTGATAAACTCTTGAAGCAATATGTTGTTGTTGAGCCTGAAAGTAAGGTATTTTCTTCATCATGTTATATTCTAGTTGTGCATATTGTTGCAATTGAAGTGCATATACTGATTATTACCGATTAATTTCTATAAGCTATACTGATTGCCGTAAATCCATTTCAAAGATTACCTCATCTCGATGATCCTCATTTGATGGAAAAATACAACGGGGCTGCATTTGGTGAATGTAATCCACATCCTTTTGCGGCTGCTGATGTAGCCTATAGGTACTCTTTAGTTTGATTCCGTAAATTGCAATTCCAAAGTGTAGAAATATGTATCGGTAAAACTTCCTTTTATTATTACCGAATGATGAGAAGTGAGGGTGTAAGCCAGTCTATTCTAGTAAGTGGAGAAAGTGGTGAAGGTAAACAGAATGCACCAAGATGCTTATGCGTTATCTTGCCTATATTTGAGGAACAATAGTTGTTGAAGGTCGCACCGTTGAGCAACAAGTCCTGGAGGTAAACTAGTTTACTAATATCCTCTTTGGTATAATAACCGTACTGTATTGATCAATAAGCATATCATAATTTTTTTATTAAAATCTTTTCCAGTCCAACCTTGTTCTTGAAGCATTTGGAAATGCAAAGACGGTCAGAAACAATAACTCAAGGTAAGCATTATAACATTATTTCAAATTAATTTTCAACAAGTAATGTCATTGGGAAAGTTATAAAAACCATGTTGAAAGTGATGCAGGCATCTTAAAGAAATTAATAATGGTTAGGTAATCTAACTAACTTAACTTCACATGTCGAATAATTGATTCTCTATTCAATATATTTGCTTCCAAAATCTTATGATAATATGCATTGAAGATAATATACTATAAATATTGATCCAAAACCTATTGCAGATATTGCAGATGGATTGATTTCTGAAGTTGTGGATATTGTTTGCTTCATCTAATTTAATAAATTATCATTTTTCATAAAATATATGAATTCTTATTTCAATAGTAGCAAAAATGTTTGATTTTGTCAATCATCGCTTACTATTTGATCTGCACAGCTGAATTCATACAAGCTTTAGATTATCTCATACACAAACATAGGATCAATAAATATTGTCAGTACCATGCCATATTGGTACTAATTAATCGAAAGTCTTGTACTCCTTTGTCAATTTTTAATAGTAGAAGCACATTATATTCTATGATCGTTGTCGTATAATTGATCTTAGTTCTACATTATGAAATTTGATTATAATTGCTGCAACTTGAAAACCAAAAATTGTACAAACCATGAATAAGCAGCAATAAAATACAAATCATTAAATGTAAAAACGGGGGAAAAGACAAAACAAGGGTGAAATGAGAAAATTAAAAGGACAAACGAAGGAATATTTAAAGCTCGAATTTGTTTGTGGAAGCAGAGGATGGATGAAAGCTATACTGGTCGATTTTATAAAGAATCTATGCTTCACGGTCCAGATTTATAAACTATTCACACTTCACGGCTGTGCAAAACTGACTAATTTTCCCCATCCTTAATCGAAGGGGTAAAAAACTCAATAAAATAATAATTAATCGAAGGGGAAAAAACTCAATAAAATAACAATTTTATAAGGTACTTACACTTCACAATGGAGCAATACTGACCAATCGACGCGGTCTTTAATCAATCAACATGAGATCAAGTATCAGTGATCAACTAATATTAAAATAGTAAAATATTTTTGTAGAACAACAAATTTTTTAGATGAATAGATGGATAATTGGCGAAAAAGAATGAGCACGGGCGTTACCTAGAACATAAATGCACATATTACTTTTTATTTGGAAGATTGCCTGAATAATGTTGTGTTATTATACTTCAGGCTAGAAGATTCATCACCCTTATAGATGAGCTATACAATCACCATTGTTGTCTTTTTTATTTAGCATCTTCCTCAATTGATGATCATTTTCAATAACTGAAGAGGGAACACATTTTGATTTAGAGAGGTAATATAAGTAAATTCTTTATAGTGTCAAATGAATTATTTTAAAACTGAATTACTCTTTTTAATTAATGGAGCTAAATGAAAATAATTTTTCCTTCTTCCAGTTTTCATTTTAAAACCGGGGCAGAGGATAGTAGACTTAGAGTGAATTATATGTGTCGGGGGTAAATTTCTAGGAGTTGTTTGATAAATAATATTGTGAAATATAATATAAAATAGGAAGTTAGTGTAGCAGCATTGGGAATGCTCTTATAATACCAAGATTGATTTAGATTAAAGCAGAAATTATACCTACTTACTGCTGATTTGACAAATTGCTAGCTAAAAAATCGATTAAGTAACTACGTTATTTGGACCAAGAAAAAATAGAACTAAGAAACTACGTTATTTGGACTAATAAACCATATAGTACCTTAAAATTAGGAAGATTTTAAGGTATCAAAACCGGTCCCTTAAACTAAGATCAATCATAATACATTATAAAATATTAACCAAGTTAACTAAGTTTTATAAAAATCAACCAAATATATATAATAATAGTCAAAATAAAAATAAATTAACTAAGATTATAAAAAATTAACATCATTAATTAAGTTTTACAAAAATTAAGTTAGTTTATAAAAATTAAATAAGTTTATAGTAATAATAATATAACTAATGTTTATGAAACTCAATTATTTATAATAATAATACTAACAACAACAAAATTCATAATATCAATAATAATAATAAATAAATAAAGTTTATAAAAATTAACTAAGTTTCATAACAATTAACTAAGTTTAGGATACTAATAATACTAATAATAAAAAAAAATTATAAAATATTAAACAAGTTAACTAAGTTTTATAAAAAATAATTAAATTTATACAAAATAATAATATAATAATTAACTAAGTTTATAATATAATAATAAAATATTAACCAAATTGACCAAGTTTTATAAAAAATAATAAGTTTATGTAATAATAATAATAAATTAACTAAGTTTATAAAAATTAATTAAGTTTATAATAATAATACCAATAGCAACAACAACAATAATCATAATAGTTAAAATAAAATTTTATAATCTTAGTTAAATAATCATAATAATAAAATTAACTAAGATTACTTAAATTAACTAACTGTACGAATAAAATTTAAATAATAATAATAATCACAATAAAATTAACTAATATTATAAAAATTAACTTCGTTAATTAGGCTTAAAAACTATATAAGCTTATAAAAATTAACTAAGTTGATAATAAAAATAATAATTCTAATTTAAACTTACACAAATGTGCACAGACATGAACAACCCAAGCGCACTGCCTTCTACTGTCACAACTTCCTGTTCTCTATTTCTTTGGAAACAAACTTCTTCCCTTTCTTCAAAAATCAAAATATCCCGATCTATACACATTTAACCAAAGTATCCAACACGAAAGTCGTGTGTTTAGTCCCCTAGTATTTTTAGAAATCGTTCGTCGGGGTTTTCATCGAGCGAGGTGGTCAACATTGTTCGATTAGAGTAAGCGGAAAAAAATGAGTATATAACTTTGAAAAATCATTGCTCTCAATCTGCTTCAAATTGATCGATGCCGTTTGCATCGTCGGAGTCGTATGAAGACGTAGCACTTTTGGTAGAAGTTCGATGGCGTTCGATGACGGTCACCGACGCTCGTCGGAAACTAGGATTTGTAATCGATGTCGATTTAGGCGTTGATAGGGGATTGATAGCGTTATGGGTAGAAATTGAGAATATTTTTTCTGTGTTCGTTGTTGTGGTTTTAGACCTTGAAACAGAGTATGATGATCTTATAACACATTTGGTTGCTTTGTGTTTCTAAAATTCATTAACCCTGATACATGACCCTTGCTTTATTTGTTTTAGTTGTTGAATTATAAAAGGGTAACAAATATAGTTGGGCAGCCTGTAGGGTGATGGTGATACGAGTTTATGTCTATACAGGTTAAGCACACTAAACTTTAGTGCCCTCTTTAAGGTGCTTTTGTAACCAGTTCTTTGCTATATTGATCTATAGTTCGAATGTTTGCTGTGTAGTTTGTTTTGAATGGAGTTTTCACTTGCCTAAGTTTCATGTTGGCTTAGCATGTCAAATTGCATTGGCCTTCTACTATGTTTGGCTTTCGTTCACATGTTTTCCTGCTTTGAACTATACCGCATATTTTCTGTTTTAAATCATAGCAGATTGAATTTAAGGTTTTAAACATGAGGTTTGAAACCTGGTTTTGTTTGAATGGTGTACAAGTTTATATATAGGGAAAATAAAAAAATGAAATATTAACCTGTACATGTTTCCTTGCTTAAACTCAAGCAGCACGTCATGTTTTCTTACTTTAATACCTTTGTATCACTAACAGGGATGTAAGATTATAAAATTTACGTAATGGGTATAACATAAGTTTGAAAAGAATACGCATGTCTTACCAGACTATAGAAAAAATGGAGAAATGTAACTACCAAAGCAAATTTGAATGCTGCATATGCCCAAACATATTCCATGTATGTTGAAATCAATAGAAAAGCAAAAAAATCATAAGAACAAAAACATATTTTGATAATAACAACATTGTTATCAGATAAATTAATTACCTTTGACAATTGGTAATACCGATCCAAGTGCACCCAAGAGTACAGAGAAGGGAGCAACTGTCATGATTGCTTTGTATCCCATGTCATTAACCTATGGTAGCAAGGCAAATTTATGACAAATCAGTGATAGCTGTTAAGTCGTCGAAATGCATGTTATCACAGTTTTATATAATTATTTTCAAATTGTTTTGAATTTTTAGGAAGTACGGCCAATGACCGAAGACAAGCATGAAGAAAGGCTTTGAGCAGTTCAAGTTCTTAGTGATGCATTTGGTACTTGTAGACGTTAACTTTGAACTATGTTGTCTTTTGTTATCATGAATATGTATTGAATTTGGTAACTCATGTATTGAACTTATTTTTTGTTAGTTGATACTTTATTTTGTTATCATGAATATGTGTTGCGATTGCTGATTATTATATTTTTTCGTTCATGCATTGTTCAAATTGTTATCCATTTAAAGAAGATTCATTTTGATTGTTATTATTAAAATGTAATAGTGGGGTGCATCAACTATGTAGTAAAATAAAGCATAGCTTCTAAAAAGTGTTATAACTATATGACATAAGTGCTATAAAAAGATAATGCAATGTACGAGGTTACTGTCAAAGGGTAGCAGCAAATAGGTGTTATTGTATCTACACATTTTATAAAGGTATATATATGCTGTAAATGGATGTAGAATATACTATGAAGATGTTGATATATAGCATGAAATAGACGCTATAGGATAACTATTTTATAGCGGCAACTTTATGCTATGAAATCATGCTCTTTTATAGCGGTTTTTTTGTGTGTTATAAATGTGCAATTCTTTTTTATAACATGTCGATAGACAGCGTTTATCAAACCGCTTAGTTGTGTTTAATAGCGGCTATATGCCGCTATAAAAGACCGTTTTTCTTGTAGTGCTAAATGAATACATCACATAAGAATGTCTAATTAGTATTCTCGCACAATGAAGAGAAACTATGAGTTTCTTATCAATGTCGAGAATATTTAATCTCCAGTTGTCAATTAAGCCATTAAGAATATTCACTACATGATATGGTATGATGCGCAAATCCGAAGGGATTCCAAGTACATTATCTAAATATGATTTTGGTAGTCATAATCGAAGGGATGTGATCCATCGACCGTGATTGTGTCTTTATGAGCAAGACTACTACAGTTGGAATTAAATGAGCAATGTTGATAAGAATAATATCGCAAATTTCAATTGTTGAAATTAGCATAATAAATTCAGCATTCAACGTGCTTAAGTTAATTCAAATTTACTCACAAAATTACCACTTAGTATGACTTTATGTTTGGTACGTATGTATTGAAACAGAAAATTCTAAATAATGATTTATAATAAACTGTTTACAAATGATAATAAAAAATGTCGCGGAGTCAGTGGAAGCGATCTTGAGTTTGTGAGTCCTTTGATATGATCCAAGAAATGATAGAAAGTATTGTTTTATAAGCATTAAAATTGAAAAAATATTTTGGTAGAAATATCAAATAGTTTGATTGTCAATCAAAATGCAGAGGAAGCGTGTGTTCATAAGAAAGAACGTTAAAGGTACATTGATATTTCTAAACTATAAGTAAATAACACGCTGTTGATTTTAACGATATACTTGTGTTAAAATCAACCTTAGTTGTTTCAATACTGAACTTTGGATTGTAGATGATGTCTTTTATAGTGAGTATAAAAGATGTTGGGAATGTCCCAAATTGATATGCAAAGACACTTTATTAAATTGTTTAATACGGAACACATGAGATGAGTTCCTTATGCATTGGCGATAGGAATTATCGTACATGTTACGTTGCCTACGATATCTTGATTTTTTAATGTATTTGATACATGAAGCATATATCAAATCCAAATCGATATCACTAAATGGTTGTTTGAAGTGTTCTCGTGTATTTATGTAATATTAGAGAATTGTTTACAGAAACAAAAACTCCTTATGAAGGAGTGTTCAGACTCAAACTTCATAAGTGATATTGAGTATAATATGTTAATAATAAATTCAAGTTAAGAATCTTTAAGTTGGAAATGTTCCAAATGAAAAAACGTGGCTGATTCAATGAAAAAGGCCAAGTACATCGTCTTGGATAGCACCGCAATAAAAGCAATGTATATAAAAATATAAGTGCACAAATTTATAACTAAGTAGATTCCAAATGTTGAGAATCTCATAAATTTGTTATATGATAACAATATCGCATTCGTAACAGAACTAATAGCTCACTAGAAGTCGAGAGACATACTCCGAATTATTCCACATGATAAAACAGTTTATCACCGTCGGAGAGAGTTGATTGACAAAGTAGATAATTAGAACATAATAGCATACATGTTCACAAAGGGACTGACCCAATTGGTTTACAGAAAACCGATTGGATAAATTGGAATAAAATTTTACAATTGACCCCAAGTGCAAGTGGGAGATTGATAGAGTCAGGGGTATGCCCTAGGAGCAATTATGTAATTTGTTACATATATCTAAAACGTTGACCAATCTTGTTAGAAATAAAGGTATTTTCTTTTTATTATATACTTGATATAATGTGGTTATATTAATTAATCAATTTAATTAAAAGTATATTTAATAGAAAATCCATAAATGGTATGTTTTGTGATAATAGTTACAAGTGTTGTAACGGTGAGTAATTTAACTCAACGAAACAAATATACCATTTTAAATGTTCCTAGTCAAGATGCATCGAGACTGGATATCGATGTATCCGTTGAGACTAGAGTATGTAATGTTCTCCAAATGTTAGACAACGTATTACTCGTGACTGCTGGGTCACCAAAGGGTTACGTACTGATAGTTATTAGATAACTATGGAATGACTCACTCGATAGTTTTTTGTTGGTTAATATAACTAGAGTCAAGCAGAGAATATCGATGTGACTAATTTATACAGTTCTCTCGACTTGAGAATATCGTTGATCTTCAATGTGGAAGCTCCATCTTAATTATAGTTAAATCATGCCACGACGTCCATCAAACAACTATAGTTGGTTCGAGTGAAAGCCTTGGAAGTGAAACACTATCGAAGAGAGAATTCGTCTCCTCAGTTATATAAGGTTAGTACACGGTCAACTGAAGTCAACTCAAAGTCAAAGTTTCTATCCAGAGCATTTCGGTTAATAATAATTGTTATTAATGAACCAAGAACTTTGTGTTAGGACTATAAAGTTGAATGTTGATGATATTGGAATTTTAACCATTACCAAATCCCATAAATCCAAAGTGATATGGTTTTGACGAAGAGAATTGGTGTAAATAATTATCACTATTAGGTACCGCTTATAATAAGTAAAATTGTATTTTACCAAAAGACGTGTAAGCAATAAATTCGGCTAAAATGTCACAACATCTGCTAAGTGACGTGTGAACATTAATATTCGAATAGTTCGATATTAATCGCTGACTGAATTTACATCTTTGAGTCGCACAACCGTAATAATGAATTCTCTAAAAAAACCACATGATTTAATTAATTTATAAAATGTTGTAAATTGATTAAATTAATTGATATTTAGAAATATTGATTATTATTTATTTGATGTTTGGAAGTTTTTTATAATTATTTAATGCATTTATAAAAGTTATATTTATGCGCATTGATATACAATATCAATGCAATTTAAAGATAATTGCATGAAATGATTTATACAAATTTTATATCATTTGATGACAATGATTTATGGAAATTTTATGTCATTTGATGACGTACGTATAAAGAAAGGATTAGAGAGAGAGAAACAATTAAGTGAATCAATTAGGTAAGTTTTAATTAAAGAATGGAAAAAGTTTCATTCTTTCAAATAAAACCTAATCTCTAATTGATTCTGTACAAACAATTCATTTCTTTCTCTCCTCCTAACTTTTCATGACAGAAAAGAATCAATATTTCCAAAATATTTCAACTCCGAATAAAAACATCAAATAGAATAAAACAAAAGTGGTTCATCCATCTCTTATAAGGATATGATGGGGATCTTGAAGACCTAAGGAGATATCATCATTTAAGATGTGACTTCTAGGCAACATCCTAAGGGGGATTCATTTTCAACGTGTGGTTCAAAGCTTTGGGTAATAATATCCTTGCAAAATCCGGAGGCTGATTTCTGAATCTGGGAGTTTTGATTCATCATTGAATGTGTGATTTATTGGCTACATCTAAAGGTAATATTCAATTAAATTCACCAATATTTTCATACAATTAATATAACTAGATTTCCTATGGTTCACTTCATGTTTCAATTTTTTATCTTGCAACGTGTAAATTAAATATGCCTTATGCTTAGTTTAATTAAATCATGTTTATTGTATTATTTTTATATAGATCTATGTTTATTCATCAATTCCTTTTAATGTATGTTTATGATAAATTGACATATTTTGATTTTCATATTACTTCTAATAAATTATCTTCATCGTCTGTATTGTTTAGATCTGTAAATTCTTATCACAAATTTACACATGTCTGCCTTGTTCAAATCTCTTTTATTTTATTTTGGAAACATATGAAATTGAAATTTGACATTGGATGAGATTTTATGTATACAATGACATAATATTCACTTATTCAATTGCTAACGAATTACATATATGTTAAGTTGTCTACCATTCCTTGAAATTGATCTTATTCATATGTTAAATTCGTGTGTACAATTGTTTCAATCTTTGTTTTTTTAAAGGAGAAACTTTGATTTAAAATTATTGAATGGACTTTAGTGCAAATTATAGTTCTTTGTTGTTTTCTATATTTAAAGTTTCATGTAAAATTTAAAGCACTGTTTCATTCCTAAATTAAAAGTCTAATGAAAACTGTTAACTTTAAAACCAAAAACCTTTTATAAAAATGTATATATAAAATATCATATGCTACAATGCTTGCAAATGTATGTCAGATCTAAATTATTGAATTGTAATTATTATTTATATAGAATATAAATGTTTAGTTTAATTCAAGCTTGTACAAAGATTATGAGCAATAATGTAATATTTTTATTTTTAAACCTTACTTAATTGAAATCATATCTATTAATGTTAATTTTGGACTTCAAATGACTTAAAACAACTGATGATTTTTCATTTTATATGTATTTGTCTATAATTATTATGAATGTATGCATACATTTCATTAATAAAATTTAGATAACATAGACATATGTAAATTTTATTGATAAGTAATAAATGTTATTTAATATATTAATTGTTACAATTAAATAAATAGGGTAAGAAATGAATGATTTTCTTTCTTTTATATTCTACCATATATTCTCTCTATTAATTGAATAGGGTAAGAGAAGGAAAGAAATGAATGTTTCCCTCCTTTTATATTCTGTCGTATCTTCTCTTTATTAACTCAATAGAGTAAGAGAGAGAAACAAATGGTCCCTTTCTCTTAATTTATTTGTACATATTTCATTTATACACCACTTGTATACTTCACTTACACTTCACACAAATGAATGTATTCGATACATTCATTATAATACCTATAAGTTGAAATTAAATTTAAAATTCCCTTTTGCCAAATAAAATAAAATAAAATATTGATTTTATTTAAAAAAAACTTTGAAAAGTTCTAAGTATATTTAGACTTCAAAGGCCCATTAAAGATCCAAAATAGTTTGAAATTCACCTATTTTTTCCGCTGCAGAATGGTCTAGTTCCAACACTTTCGGCCCAACATTTATGGCGCTCTCACCAAGAACAGAGTTACTCGGGAGTAGATCCAACTTAGTATTATGGATTAAGGTGTCTGGATTTTGGATCCTAAATTTTGTTGTTGCAGATCTTCAATGCTATAATTTTTGAAGTACTGACCCCTAGAAGATCCGGAAGATCTGAAGCTATAGAAGGTAGAGAAAATGAAAGTTCTCAATGAAAAAGACCAACCAGGTGATAGTCGCTTTTCCACGCTACAGCAGAAAAGCCATTTCGCTATGGCTTTATGTCATGGCAAAATGATTTCACCACGGCCCAGAGCCATGGTGAAATGGACAGTGGCTAAATATAAATTAGCCACAGCCTAGAGCCGTGGTTAATTTATATTTAGCCACGGCAACCACTGTAAAAGTCAGATCAGAGCTCAACAAACCCAAAACTCATTACGGTTGGCTCTTAAACCTCACAAAATATCAGCAAATGTCAAAACCCATCTTATGATGAATAGCAAACACTACCATACCATGATAAATTTCAATATAATATGAGTGCTTTCCTCAATATGAGGATCACTCTTTCATTTAAAAAATGTTAATATAATGATGATGTATTTAAAATTTAAATCAAATTCAAACAACAAGCACTAAATATGAATTCATGTTCCTCATTTCCAAACTATTATAAGGTCACCATGATCAATCTTCTTATACAAGAGGTATCTTTGGAACGACAAAAAGTTTCTGGTTCTTACAGTTCAACACAGTAAAAAAAGGAGGTAAAAGAGTATACAACTACTATCTGTAACTCTGAGGCAGGCAATATCATGTCATTACAATTTTACTAATAGACATTTTTCCAGTTTTGGGCATCACATGCCAGTGCACTGTTATATTGAACTCTATGTCACGTAGGTTGCTTCCCTGTAACATTTGTAAATAGTACAGAATCATTATAACATGTTATATATATATATATATGTATATATAGAAGAAAATGCTGTTGGGAAAAATCCCTTCAGATGATCAGTCTAAGGGAATAAAAAACCCAACGCAGCGGAAAAAAACTGAAACGTGATTGTAGTGAGACAGAACAAACGAAAGATGAACACCAGAACAGACAGTCACATATCAATGCAATGCAGTAAAATAAATAACACCAGTATTTATAGTGGTTCCACTACCGCTAGGCAGTGTACGTCCACTTGGGGAGAGGAGATTTTATTAATCACTAAAAGATTAGAGTTACAAGATTGATTTACTTTTGGAAGCTATACATAAGAAGAATTTACAATACAGACAAAATTCTACAGAGTTTCAGCTCTCTAGGATGGCTCTGAAATTGGCTAAAATTAGCTCTCAATTTCGGCTACCATTGTTGTCCAGAAGCTCCTCTACTTATAGAGTGAAGAAATGAGGAGGGGTAGCTGCTATATAGCAGCCCTGGGGTTTGGTTCGGCAAAACCCCGAGCGAAAAATCTGGACCGTAAGCAAACTGGAGTGGCGAACTACCGAACGAAAAGTTTGGTCTGGCACTCCAAATCACCGAACGAAATATTTCATTTAGCAAATCACCGAACGAAATATTTCATTTGGTGATTATCTTTTCTCTCCCGCTTCTCCATTTTACCAAACGAACTAATGCCGCTCCAAATCATGGTTCCAAGGCTCGATCGGCATCACTGCCTTCCTTCATCGAATCAAATCAGCTCCTCCTTTCTTCTTGGCTTTCTCCTCTTCGTTCGGCAATTCTTGGAGCTAGGGTTTCTTCCTCCCCGAGTTTATGCGTCATGGATTAGGTACTAATTTCTATCAATCTCCACCTTGGTACCTAATTCCATACAAGCCTTCCAACTTCATCTACATCTTCATGCTCCAAGCAATGGATACTTACCCAATGAGCTTCGGCAATGCCATCACCCATTACACTCTGTCAACGAACCAAGTCTGAGCAATGCTCGAACATAGCAACAAGCAATGACTTGGTAAACATGTCTACTGCATTCTTTTTTGTGTGAACTTTCTAAAGACGAACTAGCTTCTCTTCACTCATCGAGACAAGGAACGACTCTCTCACCTCAATATGCTTCGTCCTTAAGCTATACGCCCTATATTAGCTAAATGAATTGCACTCTGATTATCACAGTACACATTCACTCCTTCGTATACGTAGCCCAAATCACACAAAAGTCGCCTCAAATAAAGCGCCTCCTTAGCTGCTTCAACCGCAGCTATGAGCTCTGCCTCTGTAGTAGACAAAGCCACAATCGTCTGCAACCTCGCTCTCCAACTAATCGCTATCCCACCAATGGTGAACACATATCTGGAGGTTGACTTCCTTCGATCTCTATCTCCGACATAGTCGGAATCACAAAATCCAACAAGGCTGAAATCTCTTCCTCTACCACCAAAGACAAGTCCATGGTTTGGAGTTCCTCTAAGGTATCTGAAGATACACTTCACTGCTTCCTAATGCATCTTTCCTAGATTTTCCATGAACCTACTCACCAATCCAACTGCCTGTGCAATGTCAGGCCTAGTGCAGACCATGGCATACATCAAGTTGCCAATTGTACTTGCATATGGGACCTTCATCATATAAGCCTTGTCCTTTTCCGAAATTGGAGAGCCTTTACTAGAAAGCTGTATGTGCAAAGGCATGGGTGTGCTGATTGCCTTTGCCCCTTCCATGCTAAACCGAGCAAGCACCTTTCGAATGTACTCCTTTTGAGTGAGGCTCAAAAGTCCTAGCTTTCTATCCCTTTGGATTTCCATATCCAATATTTTCATTGCTTCTCCAAGGTCCTTCATTTCGAATTCCGCTTTTAGCTTTCTCTTTAAACTATAGATTCAGCTTTATCCTTGGAAGCAATCAACACATCATCTATGTACAAGAGTAGGTACACCCATTTACCATTTTTTAAATGCTTGAAGTACACGCAAGCGTCTTTGATGCTACGATCAAAACCAAGTGAAAGCATAAAAGAGTCAAACCTCTTATACCATTGTCTAGGCGACTGCTTAAGTCCATACAATGACTTCTTTAATTTGCAAACCCAATTTTCTTTTCCATCTACAACGAATCCTTCTGGCTGCTTCATGTAGATGGTCTCATCCAAGTCTCTGTGCAAGAAAGCGGTTTTCACGTCCAGTTGCTCCAGCTCCAAGTCATGAACTGTGACGATAGCGAGCAAAATGTGGATGGACGTACGCCTCACTACTGGAGAAAATATCTCATCAAACTCCAATCCCTTTCTTTGTGAAAACCCTTTAGCAACTAGTCTAGCCTTGTATCTTCCATCATCCTTCACCTTGAATACCCATTTACAACCTATGGCTCGGCTTCCTTGAGGAGGTGGTACCAAATCCCAAGTCTTGTTCTTCTTCAGCGACTCTAACTCCTCTTTCATTGCGCACATCCACTTCGAACTGTCATATGACTTCAAAGCTTCATCAAGGTCAAACGGCTCCTCATGAACCACATGTAGGGCATAGTCAAACTGATCACCAAGGCTAAGGTTCACAAACTGCCAATCACCATACCTTTCAGGCGGCCTAATAGTCCTACGACTGACCCGGGTAGGTACTGCTTTGCCTAAACTCCTTTCAGCTCCACCTTGAACTGAACTTCCTCTAGATTCATGCACATCACCAACACTACTAGAAGGTACCTGTGGACTATCCTGTGATGTTTCATCAACTGAGTTTTCTTCGACAGCATCAACAATAACTCTACTCTTTGGCTGAAACACGGGAACTTCTTCCATCTCCTTAAGCCTATCAGAATCTTCTGATGTGGTAGGTAGCTTCTTCTTTGGATTGAACATAGCAGACTCATCAAAAGTAACATGTCTGGAATGAACAATCTTCCGATCAACAGGGTTCCAAATTCGATACCCTTTGATACCATCTGTGTATCCCATTAGTATGCCCTTATATGCTCTAGCCTCCAACTTGTCATCACCTGTATGGTGAACGTACACAGGACAACCAAAAATTCGGAAGTAACCAAGATACACTGCTTTACCTCTCCACTTCTCCTCTGGAATCTTCCCATCTATGGCTGAGCACGGAATTCGATTTATGATATGCACCGCAGTTGATAATACCTCAGCCCAAAAGCCTCTAGACAAACCCTCCATCAATCTCAAGCAACGAGCCTTCTCCTGTAGATTCTTGTTCATCCTTTCTGCAACCCCATTGGATTACGGATCTCCGGGTGTAGTGAAATGTCTCTGAATGCCATGATGTCTACAAAAGTCGAGGAACTCTCTAGAGACAAATTCACCGCCATTGTCAAATCTCAGCACCTTCAATCTAGAACCAGATTGGTTCTCAACAAGCGCTTTCCAGTCTCTGAACTTCTCAAAACTCTCTGATTTGGCCTTCATCACATACACCCATACTTTCCGAGAAAATTCATCAATAAAAGAGATAAAATACTTTGCTCCTCTAAGAGAAGGAGTAGCAATCGGTCCTCAAACATCTGTATGCACGTACTCAAGTACTCGCCTCAATCTATGGAGTCCAACTCCAATAGATACTTTAGTTTGCTTGCCTAACACACACTCCTGGCAAAAATCCATCTTGTTGAAGCTTCCTCCTTTGATCATCTTCCATCTTCGAAGAAACTCTAAGCTCTTCTCTGAAATATGACCCAACCTGAGATGCCAAAGCTTTGTGGCATCCAATGCCCGAGAACTATCTACTCCAACACACGACTCTCCAAGAACCGTTGTTCCTTTCAGCAAATACAAATTTCAGAACGCATCTCCTTTCATAAGAACTAGTGCACCTCTCGAAACCTTCAGACTATCCTTCTCGATAGTTACCTTGCATTCCAAAGATGCCAATTGTCCTAAAGAAATTAAGCACTTTCGAAGACCTGGAACATACCGGACATCTGTCAAAGTGCGTATCACTCCGTCAAACATCCTGATCCTCACTCTACCTTCACCCATTTCTCTACAGCTAGCATCATTACCCATAAGAATAGAGCTTCCCTCTCGTCCAACAAAAGAACCGAAGTAATCCTTATTAGGCGTCATATGGAAAGACGCCTTCGAGTCCAGCACCCAATGGTCTGAGACATCCGACAATGCTACATACAACACATCGTCAGATACAGACTTCTCCACCGCAAATGATGAAGATCCGTCTTTTTCCTTCTTCTTCAAATCTGGACAATCATTTTTCCAATGACCAGGTTTCTTGCAGATAAAGCACTTCCCATCCTTAGACTTTCCTCTCCTGCCATTACTGGGCTTCCTGGACTTGGAACACCCTCTAGAGTGCCAATTCTTCTTATCATCTCTACCTCTTTCAACAAACAGGCCATGACTACTACTTCCACCTCTACTTCCTTCACATATCATCTTCATCTGATCTCCCAAGCCCTTAGATAGAAGGCCTGACTTCACATCTTCCACTGTCAATGTGTCTCTAGTGAAGATAAGGCTATTAGCGAAACCTGTGTAACGCTCCGGAAGAGAACACAAAAGAACCATTGCCATTTGCACCTCATCCATCTTCAAGTCAATAGTATTCATCTTCATCACAAGATGATCAAATAAATTAAGATGTTCCTTCACTGATGTACCCTCTCTCATCTGCATGGTGAAAAATGTCTTCAACAATATGAGACGATTAGTCAGAGATTTCTTCAAGTAGAGATTTTCTAGCTTGTTCCAAATGCCCCTAGCAGTGGTCTCACTGCTAATCTCTGAGATGACATTCTCTCCCATAGCTAGCTGTAAAGTAGTAAACGCCCATTTCTCCATCTCCTTCCTTTTCGCGACTGAGATCTCAGCCGTCAACTCCTCAGGGACAAACACTACTAGATGAACTTCATGTTGAATATGCTAGTACATGATTTTTGTTCGATGATAATAAACATATATATATATATATATTCATTTAAATGTATTTTTTATTGTACTATTTTATTTTTCATATAATTAAATAAATATTTGCTGAATAAAATAAATAACACAGAATTTAAATTCAAACAGATATTTTATTCAAACAAATATTTTATTACAATTATGCGAATAGTACAAATTTGAGCTCTCACTACATACATACATTTTTCAATTACATTACAATTGCGATTACATCACAAATTTCACTCTACAATGTTCACCTCACTACATATCACTCATTCACTCATATTTTATTTTCAACTTTTCTCCAGTCTGAATCCAACATTTGAGCAATCTGTAAAATAAACACTGACACGGTAAAATTGAAAAAAAATATTTTTCCAGTGTAAAATAAAATGTGTATTTTGAAAATATTATGTGCCTCGGTTATTTCGGTTGTTCGTCATCATTTTCGTTTTTAAATTCATCAAACACGAACAGCCTGTGACATGCACAGTGTACCACTATACATGCCACAAGGCCGTGCACACCGATATACACTTGATAAAACTGCAGGGACAGGTGAGCACAAGGTCAAACCCAAGCCATAAGCTGGATTCAACTCCGATGTAATACAAAAGCATCACAAAATTGTCGAGTACAAGTTCTCATGAAACAAGAATCCAAAACTAGACCATGCTAACAAGTGCACAAATGTGTACACATGAGAACATACTCGACAATAGAGTCATGAAGCAAACAACCCAGACTTGTACATACCAGTGTGTACAACAAAGCACCAAACAATTCAAGTGTTCAGATTCAAGAGATCAGAGCAAGTGGAGACCAAACCCAAGTGTAATATCAACACAAATGAACATAACCAGACCTGGAAACATGAAAGCATGACAATACATATGGCACCAGAGCAATGCAATGACCAGAGGCAACTCCAAGCAAACCACACATGAACCAAACTTCAAAAGGAATCCAAGTTTTATCAACCCAAATCAATAAAATGAAAACTCCAGACTGCAATAACAAAATCAAATCCAGTGCAGGCTCAAGTGAACACACAACATTGAAGACTTCATTTACATAAATCCATGAACAAGAACGACCAAACTCGAGTGAACAGAGGCAGATTCACAACAACTATGCAATAGTGCAGACAATCAGAACAATGCATATGTGCATACAAGGATACATAACAAAGTGCAAGGGGACTAAGCAAATCAACATGGCAACTCAATCAAGCTAAAGATACGAACACATTGGAGCTCAAGTAATGCCAATCACACACACATATATACATATATGTATGTATATACATGGTAATACCCAGTGAACAGTGAAAGGAAACAAATGCAAACAGACCAAGAAAATGTAAAAACAATACAACCAGACTTAGAGTGATGCCAAAGAACAGAGACATGGTTTGTGAACCATGTACAAAAAGCAAATGACAGTGCATATGACCACATACATATATACATAAATACACATACATACATACATACACACACACACACACACATATATATATATGCAGTGGAAACCAGACTAGACTTCATATGAAGTATACAAGCATTCAAATGATACCAGTCATCATAAACTAAAATGAATACAGCATGAACTCAAAGACAGTATGCAAGTGGAACAACACCAGACACGTTACAAAATCAGACTCAAGTAAAACACAACTAGAGGCAACAACAGATCAACAACACATACACACACACATACATATATATGTATGTACATATATGGTGATACAGCAAGTTCATACACAACAAATACAATCATCATAGAAACAAGCAGTGGTAACAACATGACTCAAGTACAATCGAAATGAAGTGCAACCAGATCAACATATAATGCAGACCAGGCAGTGAACAAAATAAAGCAGTAGTGTTTAAAAAAAGAATCAACAGGAGTTAACTATACACGAAGATAAATAAAATTCGTATACTAACACGATGAACAAGTCGGAGTAGAAAAGAATGAAACTTGCAGTTAATCGAAGTCAAATTCTCATCACAAATTCAAAAGGCCAAAATCAAAGGAGCATAAAGAACAGAACCAAATCAGAAAACCAAACAAGCCGTGGTAATCAAGCAAAGCACATCAATAAAATATTCGAATTGAACCAGTCTAAACAAATCATATGTATTCAAGCAAAATCGAATGGCAGAGCAAAATTAACTGACGAATTCAAGTGAAATATTCAAACGGAAATTAAGGGAATCGATCCCTATTTAAACCATTAACATCATCGGCAATCAGAGCATCGAGTTCAAGCATATCAACAAGAGTAAATAAAGGAAATCGCATACCAGTATCATTCAATTCGAACTCGATCAAGAAGCAGCCGCGAAGGAACGAAAGGAACATACTATTTGAGCCTCATTTCTTACAAGCGAGAAGCATTCAATTCAATCAACTTCAAGGCAGCTATTTGAATTCCTGAAGCCCTAATTTGTTGAAAGAGGAATGGAAGTTCTCGAAGACACAGCCATTTTCACAAAGCAAAGAAAGCGGACGATAATATAAAAAAGAAAACGGGACATATTTTATCACCGTGTTATTTTCTTATGGGTCGGCTTTTATAAATTCTATTGGGCTTTTATTTTTAAAATTTGGGTTTCTTGTTTTAGAGTTGTGTTTATTTTGTAATTTACTTTTAAACTTTTATAAAATTCTAGTTATGTGACTAGGGGACGAACTACGGTGGTGTAGTTCGAGAATTCGCAACTCAGCGGTTGAGTTGTGGCAGGGTTTTGAGCGTAGAGTTAGGTTAGTCGATAGTGGGTGTCGCAAGTTTAAGTGTGTAGTGCCTGACTACTTAATTTCAAGTAGAAACCTTGGGGCAGCACGTAGGTAGGGTTTTGCCAAAGCTGGGTAAATCTGCATTGTTTTATTTCTTCTTTTATTATTCTTCTATTATCTGTGCTGCAATTATTTTATATATTTCCGCATTAATTTTCATAATTATTATTATCACCCTATTCACCCCCTTCTAGGGTGAAATCGATCCTACGCTTCATTCCTCATTAGAACAGCCTTCATCCTCCATTGCCACTTCTCGAAGTCTTTATCCCTATTCCATTTCTCAATTTCCAATTGTGATCCTAACGCGATATACATCCCTCTAGTATAGGGTCTTGTAACAACTGTAGTTGCTTCATCTCCTGCCATAGCGTCTAGCACTCCTTAATCAACCTTACAGCTCGGATACCAGACTATTGGGGAGAATCCCTTCAGATGATCAGTATAAGAGAATAAAAAATCCAACGCAGCGGAAAACAACTGGATCGTGATTGTAGTGAGACGGAACAAACAAAAGATGAACATCAGAACAGACAATCACAGATCAATGCAATGCAGAAAAATAAATAACACTGGTATTTATAGTGGTTCCACTATCGTTAGGAAGAGATTAGAGTTACAAGGTTGATTTACTTTTGGAGGCTATACATAAGAAGAATTTACAATACAGACAAAATTATGCAGAGTTTCAGTTCTCTTGGATGGCTCTGAAATTGACTAAAATTAGCTCTCAATTTCGGCTACAATTGTTGTCCATAAGCTCTTCTATTTATAGAGTGAAGAAATGAAGAGGGGAAGCTGCTATATAGCAGCCCTAGGGTTTGGTTCGGTAAAACGCCGAGTGATAAATTTGGATCGGTAAGCAAACTGGAGCGCAAACTACCCAACAAAAAGTTTGGTCCCGCACTCCAAATCACCGAACAAAATATTTCCTTCCGCGATTTTCTTCTCTCTCCCTCTTCATTTTACCAAACGAACTAATGCCGCTCCAAATCATGCTCTCTAGGGTTTCGCTTCCTGCACCAAATCATGGTTACAAGGCTCGATCGGCATCACTGCCTTCCTTCACCGAATCAAATCAGCTCCTCCTTTCTTCTTGGCTTTCTCCTCTTCCTTCGGCAATTCTTGGAGCTAGGGTTTCTTCCTCCGCGAGCTTCTGCGTCATGGATTAGGTATCAATTTCTAACAAATGCTATACAAAAAAACCAAAATGAACAGATATGCCACACTGGCTTGCCTGATCAACTACGGGATACTTGTTTTTGGTAATCATCTGAAACTTTGCATGCCCTTTTTCTTGTATGATGTGATCCCAAAGTGAAATCTGCCAGGATGGATTTAAAGATGCATATTTTTAGGAACTTGCATTACAAAAATTGACCAATATAAGTGATTTTACAGGCTTATTAAGATTACTGTGATTTGGGTATTATTTAGAATTACTGCTGACTTAGAAAGATGATGTAAAAACATGTTTTCATGATGATTTTACTGTCTTGGGCTGATGCTGATAAAATAGCTCAGGTTTGGTATCTACTTCAGGGAAGAACTATAAACATTCAAATAGAATTAAATATATGATGAAAGAACAAAAAGTTCTAATTTTGGCAGTTCAGATCTATGGTCGGGTGAACCCAAAATTTTGTGTAAGAGTTCATAACTTATGAATTAACTAAACATCATCATTCTAAAAAATTATATACTGTATAAAGTTTATTATAAGCTGAGATGCTGCAATGAAACAATTGTTTTCAACGGTCTATTCTAATGTTAGGATTTTCTTTTAATATCAGAATCATAAAGACTGATAGCTAAGGATATGGAATTGATGATGCAATATATATATATATATATATATAAAATCATAATAAGAAATGGAAATAAACCTGATTAAAGCCATTTTGTGGGGTGGCATAGTCAGCCGCAACAAAAACAAAGACATGCACAATGTTACGTATTTAGAAGAGGAAGAATATGCTAGTTACAAATTATAGACCAAAGAAGCATGCATAACTTGTTTACTCCACATATCTTACCGATATAAATTTACATGAAATTTCATACCATACTATAATTTTTTCATGAAAATTTTGTTTACTCCAAATAAGCAATGATGATATTCACATATCACATGAAAACTTACTTGGTTTCCGAGAGATGGGATTACTTGATGCACAATCCATTGTGAGTCCACAACGCCAATTTTTCTAAGCGCGGACTATTTGAATAACAAACAAGGATGAATTGAATCATATAGCAACAAAATTTCCATGTCATAGATTATTAGTAAAAAAACAACTAAAAACAACAAAATTGTTACCGTTTGGTATAATCTGGGAAAGCATCAAACGAATGTAATTGTTGCAATAAACAAAGCAACGGATATGCTAACGGAATAAAACTTTGTTACCTGAAGATTAATCGTGCTATGTACAACTATCAATAGGAATAAAAGATTATTTGGTCGATCTAGTAGAAAGTTTTAAACTTTAAATTTCTACAAATTAGAAAACAACGGTGATGTCAGGAAGCCTTAAGAATTGAAAGAGAATTTTCGATCAAGGAAGGGGTACGTAAGATGGAGGGATGAAGGGAAATGAGTGCAGTGTTATTTTTAAAAAAGGACAGAATGATAAACTGTGTAATGGTGCAATGTTCACTGTGAACAACCAAGATCAAACATCACATGTCAGACAATTCCACGTACTACATATCAAAGCAATAATAAAAGGATGAACATAAACGCTAGCAGTTATTAACATCATATATTAACCTTTTTGGTCACAACAAATCTATGGGACCGAATACTGTAACCTACAACACTGAAAGAAACTCATGCAAGAAGACTTGTCATCTCTGTTGGTTTCTTGATAGTGAGTTTGATCCTGACTTGGATCATCGTTGTACATGGTGGTACTGAAACGATCACAAATTTCTACCACAATATAACTATCATGTGTGGAAGTCCAAGTCCGGTTCAGTACAGAAAACAACACCGTATTATAATATGGAGGACTAAATTAACTTAAAATACATACAAAAACAAAAATAGGCAAAGATATGAAAAATCTAAATTTAAGAAAATTCATTAACTCAGTTAACAATTTGTAACTAATGAACGGTAGGGAAAATTATTGTCAATTTATCTAACCGTTGAGTGCAACAGCTAAACCAGATTGTTGTAACAAATAAATTGATGAATCTGATAACTGAAGCAAAAGTTATTACCTGAAGAGAAATCATGCTATCAGCGGTTGCCAATGATAATGAACCAATGTTAGTTCAGTCCAGTTGCAATTTTTAGGCCTATAACCTCTGCAACTTAGGAAACATATTGGTGCTGTGAGCAATCCTTAATTAGAAGAAGAATTTTTTTGGATGGAGAATGACCAATAAGAGTATTATGATTGGATATTTGATGCAAAATCATGGAGAAATTAAATTCGATTATGAGGAATTAGAATATTATCTACTAACTATGTAAATGTGAATACAGCAATAAGAAAAATGAAACAAAACTCGCCATATAACCATCTGATCATTCCAGCAATGAGGATATAGGATCTAATATTAACCTTGTAACACAGAAAACAAAATAATATTAGTACTTAGGGATTAAGATAAAAAGATATTGCTATTAAGATAGTTAAAGATAGGAAACCACTAAAACAAGTTTATAGAAACAAAATCCAAAATGACTAACACATGGGAATTGTATTGAAATATTAACAGTTTAAATATATCAATGAACATTGCCTGAATTATATGTCTATGCAGCTTCTGTTTATAATCAATACATGTTGTGTACATAAGTATCAGCATGGCCATCATTTGCAAGTGCTTCTGAACTAACAGATCAACACGAGTCGATATTTTTGTACCCTTTTTCAGCAATTTTTATTCAATTTAAGTACTTAACAGACAAAAATGATCTGTTAGGCATAATCAATTCAGATTTGAGTATTTTCTCAAGGTTGTGACATTCTTCCACATGAAAACAAATTATTAAAAAAAAGCTATGGAGAAGCATAAGTAAATCATTCTAAAGTTCTATTATTAAACATATATATATATATATGCAATCCAATTTACAATCATAGCTATAAAACTAGGCCAGGGAGAAGCCATCATGCAATCCAAGAGATTTAAAGGCTAATCTGGTTCAAAAGAGAAACCCTATTCATAACAAAATGCAGAACCACTCTATTTCCAATGTCAGCATAATCTAAACGAAAGGTTACTTGAGACATGTTAACAGCCAAGCAAACAAATTTGCAAAAAACATAATAAAAATACGAAGAGAATAAATTCTTCTTTATCATCTAATTACTCCAAAATTTTCAGTTTCAAAACAAAAGTTAAAGAGATGGATTGATTTCTGTAAAGATTTAATCCCAATGGATTACAAAAATCATCTTTGTATCATTATTTTGAGTTTGAAGTATGGGTTTCACTTATAATCATGGAGGACCGCTTACTCACACAATCACACCATTCCCATCATCATCCGCTTATCCTCATTTGGTCCAACAGTAACATTTGCTCTGCAATATGTTCAGGACCAAATTGGTTACATGCTTGTCTATTTACAGGCGTAATATAGAACTATTAATTCAAAATATTTGGGATTAAGGGAAACAAAGTAGTTGAGATGTTATTAGTGTAAAGCCCTGAGAGAGAAGGGACTTGCACTTTATTAAAAAGATAAGCCTTCCCATGCTTGCAATAAAATGTCTGGCAAATGAATGCAACAATAGAACGAGTTGTTGTAGTTTGTGGCACACATAAAGGCAGAAAAGAAAAGATTCAGGAGTATCATGCAGAAATTTGAGTGTCTCAACTATATGTGAGATCATCAATTTGAGAGGGAGAAATTGGGTATTTGTTGTGCTGGAGTAAAACTTTCTTCTATGTTTGATAAACAATGATTACTTGTATGTTAACCTCTTCATGATACATATGTACATAATCCTATAAAAATGGAACTTCTACTACTTGCAATTTCAGAGCTATTAAATAGCATGTTTTACTACTACTTCTAGTTAGCATGATATCAAAGCCTACAGCTCAGTGACTCGGGTATTTTAAAAAGCAAATAGGCACTGGCTATGGTGGGAATATGGGCAAAATAGACCTCAAGAAAGAAATGTCGTACGTTCTATTTTTAAATTGTGTTTGAACTTATAGAGCAACCCACTATAAAAGATTGCATAAATGCGATCACTGCAAATTTGAGATTAAAACTCACTAAACATCAATTCAAGTGAAAATCGGGAGTAGGATAGAAGATTTGATTAGATACAGCTAGGATATTGATACGTCTAGGTATATATAGATCTACATATAAGATTTTTATGTAGCTGAACTTAGCAAACATATATTTGGCACGCTTTTCATGCGCACCTTACACATTCACTCGTTAGGCACAGATAGAGGTACAACATACATAACGAGACATCTCTTTTTTCCATTAGCATTCAGTTACACTCATATATATGTGTATGTATATATGTATGTATGTATGTATGTATGTATGTATATTAGTAAATTTATAACGGCTAACTCTTCGTCGTTATAAACCAAACCCTATAACCAGCCGTCGAGCCATTTCCTCTCCTCATCCCCTTCTTCATTTTCATTTTCGGCAAACCCACTCCCCATTTTCTTCAATTTCAACCCCGAAACGTCGAATTCTGTGCTACTATACACAAATTAAAATCTGTTTTTGAGATCTACACCCACAGAAATGTCTGGATTATTCAAAAATTTGCGAAAAAGTTCATGCATGGAGACAATAGCAGTGGTGGTGACACGGTGGTGGTAGTAGCGTTGGAGACGGCTTTGGCAAAGGTCATATTATTGTGCAGTACGGTCATGAACACGGAATAGAAGATTTGCTTGAGGCCGCTGAAAATATCGAGCAAGGCGGAGGCGAAGATGAAGGCGGTCGACGTGGTCGCGGATGCCGCAGGGGTGGTCGAGCGGGCAGGACGCACAGGGGTGTGGGGCAGATTTCTGCTAGAGTCGCCGAGCTTGATGGATTTCAGGATTTGAACCTTAACGCGGCGAAATTGCATATGCTTTCTAACTTTCGCGCCCTTCTAGAAGGCGAAGTACATGTCAGCACACGGACAAGTTTGGCTGTAAGTATTTTTTTATATGATTAAAATAATTGCAATACGTTGTTAGTTTAAATTTAAAATTTTGATTTTATTTAACTTAAACTATCGTAGAATATCCGTTCGCGGGGTTTTTAGTGAATGCGCTTAGATATTTTCATACGAATTTGGCAAATAAGGATAGAGTCGTAGCACTTTTACACGGGCTTGAATTCCATCATTTCTTAGGTAATCTAATGAACCATTTACTTAAGAAACATGTTAATTTATCATTCCGTAATTTAACTTGTTATGTACTCTACAATTCTATGAATAAACAATGCTATAAAAGGTAATGTGCAATTGTGCGCAGCTATTGCTTTACAGTGGTATAAAACCACTCACACGTTTCACTTTCTTAGCGGTGAGCTAGGAATTACACCGCTTGATTTCTCTATACTTACAGGCATTAACATTGAAGTGGACGTTTTTCCATCGCTTCCATACGATGATACTCGATGGCGTGATCCGGTACTTGTTCATGATCTTCTACCACACTTTGACGCTTCCGCTGCATCATATCAGGCCGGAGGCGCTATTAGAGTCAGCGCTATTCATGCTGACATGGACAACATACTCAGTTATTACTCTCCCGATGATGATCTGGAGCTTGCGAGATTATTTGTTCTATACCTCATGAATAACTTGTTTTTAGCACCTCGAGCAGTAGTTTAGCGGTCGGGTGTATTGAAGTCGCATTTCATTTGGATTTCGGTGGTGTTGTTCTATATGTCTGGGGTACGCCTATTCTTGCGTACTTGTATAGATGTCTCGATGTACAGTGCACCATTACGGACGCACAGGTTTCATTATATGGCTTCTGAGAGTTACTATAGTACTGGTATTTTGAGTATACAGGATTTTTCATTTCTTCACTTTGACTTCAGATGCGTCTAATTTTTTCCCTCGTTTGTCATTTTGGTGCGCAGACAACGGGGGCCCACGGATAATGAATGCCGTCATGTTTATTCAGTTTTCCACAACCAAATCGATTTGAGGATGTGTAGACATCAGATTATATAACATCCATTTCATGATAGTGTATCGATCGGCCTTGATTTTATAGAGATTGCTAGGATGCTTGCCGGGCGGAGATTTCCACTCTTATCTTATCCCTCGGCCTTTGGTGCATATTGGTATCTTGGTGAGAGGTATTGGAGACAGTTTTACGACTTTGATGCTATTCTTGATGATCCACACCCTCATACCTATCGTTGTATGATTCATCCTTCAGAGTAGCTAGACCTTACGAGAGCAGGAGGTTGGTGGCCTGCCGAGACCGTTGTTATTACCGGTCCATCATATGTTAACTTCTGCACATATTTTACAGTGGGTACGGTGATACCATTACCTATGTAGCGACAATAGATTTAGTCGGTCCATCGGTTATACGCCACGGGATACATCCCCCGATTGTTAAGGATCTTACCCAGCCCAGTCAGGGGTACCGTGCACCCGATCACATGTCGGCTGCTTCTCACTTCCGATTGACCATGGCAGTTCCTACTATTGGACCAGACCGGTATGTTGACGTGTTTCATCCTCCAACGCACGATCAGTACCTAGATCCGACCCGGATATCTTACGCCAATCTATACGATATGCAGCTGGGGATCATACATACATGATATGTAGAGCATAGGCGTAGCCTAGACTACTATGATAGTGAATTACGTCGGTAGGCAGAGGCAGCAGCACGACTGCAGGCACAACTGGAGGAAGAGGGTAAGAGATTTGCCGACATGCTGATGTCCTATGAGCATTTATCTGGCCCAAGCGGTGGTGGAGATGATGATGATGAGACATGTTGTCGTTGTCATACACGTCCACGTACAGAATGGTGATCTTTGTATTTCATTTGGGTTTATGTTATTGGTGTACTTATTCTTTTGTTTTGATGTATGATATATCTATTGTATTCGGTTTATGTATCGATGTCATTATCATTTATGTTTCTGTGTCGTTGGTGTTATTACTTATGTGCTCTGATGTATGATATATCTGTTGTATTTAGTTTATGCATCGATGTCATTATTTTTCATGTTTCTGTGTTGTTGGCAACTGTATAGATGTTTTCCCAAAAGCATAGATTACCATAACCTGATAGTACAAACAATTACATTCATTGGCAACAAATATACCACTTCCTTATCCACAGCTAACTTGAAGGTTGTGGTAACATAAATTCTAACCAACTAGTGGTACACCATTTACTACGAAGATACAGATTAAAATCTCCCACGGTTACAAAAGAACCTACATAATTTACTATTGAATTACAGATTCAAAACAACTAGTATAGGTAAGATGAATGAGAAAAATGTTTGAATATTTCTCTTGCTCTCTTCTTATAATAAGCTTTAAAGCAAACTTGTCTTAATTTCTTATTTCTTTCGATTAGTTGCACCAATGGATTCTTTTCCATCATTTTCTTGTGTTCTTTTAACATATCTAGTTCTCGCTCCATATATTCATTGCCTGTCTCCTTTCCAATTTCCTAACATAAACAGTATCAATGTCATATAATTTCAAAAAGCTACATGCGAAAGGGAAAATAAAATAAAAACAGCGAACCTGAACATTATGAATGATATTATTTAAATTTTTCATCTTTGTATATGACCATCTTGGTATTCCTAACTCTCTACATCTCTTCTTCAGCAAAGTTAGTCCCACATTCATTTCTTTTGCCGCTTTCATGATTGGCATATGAAAATATTTTCTCATTTCTTCCAAACCTATTTCTTCTATTTTCGACTTGCTCTTTCCTATTTCCTTCTCTTTATCACATACAACATTCTTCACTGTTGCGTTACCATTGATGGCATTGAGATTGCTATCTAAACACAATGAATTGTCAGTAAAAGAAAAATAGCCAATATCTATGCTTTCACACAACTTGTAGTCGTTGACTGACAAAGGAGGATAATAATCAAATGTTTGTAGCTCCTTAACTTGATTCCATGAAACATCATTGTCAAAGAAATTGTCTTGTAGGGAAATTAGTTCATTTGAATCACTGGAACTGTATTCAAATGAACTAACACCATTGAAAGCCATGTTATTTGACTAACATTGTAAATGTATTTATACAGTATATAGGTAATGGAGAAAATGGATTATATAGGACTGATGGAAAGATTTTAAAAGGTAGGTATTAGATTGTAATTATTAATATTGGTTCGCATATTTATTGAGAACTAATACAAGCTATTCAATCCACTTTGGAAAGTGGGCAGATAATATTTAAGTTTATTTTCATGGTCAGTTGAAAAAGTTCGGATTGAGTATATTTTTTTACCATGTTTTTCTGTACTAAAGTTAATCACGTCTATACAGGTTGTAAGATGAATGAGAATAAGGTTTGGATAGTTCCCTTGCTCTCTTTTTCTTATAATTACCAGTTTGACATTTTCCGCTTCACTTCTATATATACATATACCAGTGTACATCTACTTCTTCACAATCATCTACTCCTTCTTTACTTCTATCTACATCTTCCTCACATTCATTTACACCTCACACCAATGCCATCCTGGCCTTCTTCTATTGACTCTGATATAGGAGGCTACGTGCCTTCAAAAAGTCAACGCACCGATGAGGATTGGCTTGTCAAGTATCAAAAGCAGCACCACGAGGACATCCACCGTGAGTTCCCAGATCTTAGCCAAATAAGACTCCAGGAGGACGTTCAACCTCCATATAAACAACAGGTTGTACAACATCCATATGAACAAAAGATAAGACTTCCTACAAACACACAGGAACGCCAGGAAGTTCGTAATGAACGGATTCAGATGGAGCAGGAAGTTAACTCTCCTCTATTACTATATTGTGTTTGCGGAGTGTCAGTTACGTATTCCGTCATACGAAGCAGAAACGACATTGGACGATGCCATTATAGTTGCCATAACTTTCCAATTGGTTGTGGTTTATGGGAATGGATTGATGATCCATTCCCTCGTTGAGCAATGGAATATGCAAATGAACTAGAATAAGAACTAGCCGTGCTTCGTAACAGGCTGCGTGCACTGGAATTTGAGTGTGGTGGTGGGCATAACTAACATGTTGAAGTATGTCATATGTTGTGGTATGTTCTAGTATGTCGTATGTTTAGGTCTGTTTTTTGTAGTATATTTAAGTATGTTGTGGTATGTTGTAGTATGTTGAATTATGTCGTATGTTGTGGTATGTTCGAGTCTGTCGTATGTTTAAGTATGTCTTTTGTTGTATGTTTAAGTATGTCGTGGCATGTTGTAGTATGTTGAAGTATGTTGTATGTTGTGGTACGTTTAAGTACATAGTTTAGTCTCCCAATTACATCGAACATACACAACTCATATTACTATGGATGGACATGCATTAAACTAATACAACTCATAGAATACAAGTTACCCAAACTAATACTCATGGACATAAACCGACCTAAGACACTTGGAAAAACACATGGACATACATCGTACGTTGATATAGTACTCACTCAAACTGTCTAATATAATTCACCCACAAATCGTATGCAGCATGACCAACAAAGTGTGTTTGATGATCAATAAAGTACAGGGAGTCAAAAGTTGATCGGGTCATTTGAAAAACATTATCTTGTTCTACCTCGGATATAATCCTTCGATACCTCCTACAAGCCCTAGTAAATGTAACAAATGTACTTCTAGTATCCAAATTTCTTCTTCTCACCCTACATTCTTGATGGTTATTGTAAGCTTCGTTGACGGTGACCAAAAAATCTTCATCGACCTCCTCTTCCATGTGTCTTGTATCAGCCAGTATATAGGCTTTAATCAACACCAAATAATCATTGGGAGTCCATGTTTTATTTTCCGTTTGGACTCCTATGAACCTCTCATGCCAATACTTAGTGTATAAATAGTAATCATGGGGATTGAAATTGTAGCGATGTGGAGCTAACCAAAACCAATCAATGGCCTCTACAAATGTACACTGTAGCTATTATTGCCTTGTCCTTTCCAACACTATAGACACACTGTGCATCCGTAGCACAATCAATTACCTCTGCAAACGTACACTGTAGCCATTATTACCTTTTCCTTTTCAACAATATAGTTACTCTATGCATCTGTAACTCAATCATTGATCTCTACAAACGTACACTAGCCATTATTGACGTGTCCTTTTCCAACACTGTAGCTACATTATGCATCCGTAACTCAATCAATGACCTCTGTAAACGTACACTGTAGCCATTATTGCCTTGTCCTTTCCAACACTGTAGCTACACTGTAGCCATTATGGCCTCTACAAACATACACTATTGTTTATCAAGTACTACTGATGTGGAGCAAACCGTAACCATTCAATGTTGTGTGATTCATTATCTTTTATGTTCCATATCCTTTTACCTCCTACACTTATATATACTTGCATTCCGATCTACTCCAACACACAATTGCAAAAACTAAAACAAACCAATAAATCAAATTACTCACTGCTCAACAACCATGGATCCTAACCTATACTACCAGTACAAACAAGACATGAACCAAAGCCACGACAATGAACAAGAGATGGACGATGAAATGGCAGAGTTTCAAATTCAACAAGTAGTAGTAGGATATTCTTACTTTTTTGGTGAAGGATGCACGAGAAACCGTCGTGGTAGTATACCTAGATGGATTGACCGACGATATAAGAGGGACTATAAGGATGGACATTAAAGGCCGACGAAGGACTACTTCATTGACAATCCAACCTACGTGATAAATTTGTTCTACCGTCAATTTCGAATGGGCCCAGATATTTTCTCTAAAATTTATCTCAAACTTCATGAAAACAACCCATATGTCACTTATAGGCTAAATGGAGCACTAGAACCTAGGTATTCTCCCCACATCAAAATCTCCGCTGATTTACGTATGTTAAGCTACGAAACAGCTGGTGATCAGATGGATGTATATTTCAGAATTGCATCATCAACAGCAATAGAGTGCATGAAGGAATTCTATAAAACAGTGACCTAACAGTTCGACGAGGAATACTTACAAACGCCGGGACCTATTGATGTAAACAAAATACTAGCTAGAGGAGAAGCCAGAGGTTTCCCAGGTATGCTTGGAAGTTTGGATTACATGCATTGGGCATGGAAAAAATGTCGAACGGGTTGGAAAGGAATGTTCACAGGACACAAAAAGGTGCCAACAATGATCCTAGAAGCGGTTGCGACCGATGATTTATGGGTTTGGCATGCTTTCTTTGGAGTACCAGGTTCGTTAAACGAAGTAAATGTTTTAAAACAGTCATACCTATTCTCTGAAACATCTAACGGACTTTCAACGGACGTTACATATAAAATTGGTAATATCGATATAATTTTGTCCTAATCAACCAACTTTATCGAGAAAGATTACTTTTTTAGGACAAGAAGTTGATAGCGAGATCTAGAGCATCAAACTAGATATTACCTAGTCGATGGAATTTACCCATAGTGGAGAACATTAATACAAGGATTTAGGGTCCTAAAAAATGAATAAGAGAGCTATTTAACTGAAAAAGTGGCAAGCTACAGAAAGGACATCAAACATATGTTTGGTGTCTTACAAGCAAGGTTTCATATTTTACGAAATCCTGCTCGATTTCATGATGCAAGAGTTCTATCTGAAATTATGTATGCTTGTATAATAATTCATAATATAATTGTAGAGTCTAAAAGAGGTGGGTATAAAAATCAAAGGACTAATTACCCGGACATGTTTAAGGGTTCTAACAAAAGACTTGAGAGAAACGTTAATTCAATGGAGGAATATGTTGCCATGGTACAACATATTGAAAATCAAGCTGCACACTTTCAATTGCATGACCTGTTGGTAGACCACTTGTGCGCACACAGAGGAAGGAATAGCAGGAATCCATAGTCATGCTTATAGCAGCTGTTTATGGAATTGTTGATGAAGTTGTATGTTTGCTAGTTTGTTTACTGTATTATGTTTTAAGGTTTGTATGTTGACCATTTCGTAATATTATTATGGAACTTGTTTAATAAAATGTTGTACGACCTTAGTTCAAAATACAGAATGGTACAATAATATTATAACAAGTACAACAAAAATACACACATAAACCAAATGACACATAGAGATACTACAAAGATACAACACAAATACATACTTAAAACAGACGACACAAAGTAACACCAACCAAGTACAGTGCAAACGCACATCTAAAACCCATTCCTATCTGTGCCACTTCCGCTTCCAATGTCTCTAACTTTCTTATAAGTTTCCAACTGCTCGGTTACTAGTTCTTGCTGCATAGGAAAAGCCTACTGAAATCACAAGTCATCAGTTTGATATAGTTCTTCTCTCACATCAAAGCTTTCTTCTTCTCATAGGCTCGTCTTTTGAACTCTTGATCTTCCATGATAGCCTTCTGAAACTCCATTTCATTGTGAGTTCTTTGTGCTGAAAAGTTGGCTCTATGCTCTCTTATTTCTCTGCAGACGTCTCTAAAGTTCTTACAAATCTTGAAAATTCCGCATTGCGCTGCTCCAACTGAATTAACTTATTTCTACCAAGAGGACGTCCATCACTGTTTCCAAATAGTGGAGATATTTCCTGGGAACTTGGATTGCTTCCTAGACTTGAATCAGAGTAGTTCATTCTTCTGGCATTATTTTGTTGCTCGTACATGAAGTTGTTAGGATTCTTCCATTTCGGTAAACTGGAGAGAAGCTTAAAGCACTCTTGGAATTTGAATGGTTGACTGTATTGCAATCGATAAGCCTTATGTGATTCCCTATAGAACAAATCCAAAAGTGTATGAATATACAAAACTAGTCAAATACATTACCATTTCAAAGAAATGTAGAATAATATTTTATTTACAATGTCATAAGGAGTGACACCGCTTTGCTGTCTAGTCTGAAATCTAGTAAGTATTGCCAAATAGTTTTGGCATTCAGAGTTAATAACTCGATATCCTCCTCTGAGCGATCCTCATGTTCTATTCAACGGTTCCAAGGGGTTGTAAAAATCCACAACTCTTTCCCAAAATTTATGGCCTTTCATATTATTGCCAGAAATACTATCTTGTGAAATGCGTATCTGTGATTTAGCAAGTGAAATATATTGTTCAGAAGTAAACTTAACTTGCTTTTTTCTTCCGTCAACTGCTACTCCTTCCTCTTCGACATTTTCCATGTCAATGTCTTCTATGCCAACGTCTATTTCCACTACAACTGAATCTTTGCGCCGTTTGTTGAAAATTCCACTTAAGGATTTCCACTTCTTCTTCTTCTTCTTGTTATATTTTGGGCTCGGGGGCCCAAGCATCTCTGCAGCGGCTTCTTCATTGCATTCTTCCATATTTATTGCATCGTCTTCTTGGTTTTCGTCTTCCTCCTCCTCCTCACTACTAACGGTTTCTTCATTAGTAGGAGCCTCGCATGCATAAGAATATTGCCTTTGGAGATTCCGCATTGCTTCACGACCACGAATCCTAACTGTTGCGCATTAAGATGTTGATGTTGTAATTGGTCGTTTTGCATCATCAAAGACATGTACGACAAATGATTGTCGTATGCGCCTAAAGGAGGACGTTGTTGGTAATATGGTTATGGAGCAGTAGATTGAATGAGAGGAAAGTTAGGACGAGTGCGCAGTTGGTAAGGTTGGCTATAAGAGAAGTTCAATACGGCGAATAGTCATACTCATGTGATGGAAGAATTGTTTTTTTTGGTGTAGTGGGCGTTGGTTGGAAAATCCGGTGGAAGGGTATGTGGACATGGGTTTCTTTGGCGGAACATTTGGATGAAGAAGACATTTTCAGAATTAAAGGAGGAAGAAGTGAACATGAGGTGGTGTGAAAGGAGGAGAATGGTGGTGGAATATATAGAGGGGGATTAGGTGGAACGTTGGAACATAGTCGTTCTGTTCACAATGGCAATGTTTTATAACGGCAAAGACTTTGCCGTTATAAGTTTCTAACGGCAAAGACTTTGCCGTTATAAGTTTATAACGGCGAAGTCTTAGCTGTTATAAATTTATAACGGCGAAGACTTTGCTGTTATAAACTTATAACGGCAAAGTCTTTGCCGTTATACTAACAACCCCTATCCAGTTCACTAGCCACGAGATCAGTTCAAACTAGCCGCCGAGAAGTAAAAAAGCCACACTTGGTTGCTCCGTGGCTTGTTTAGCAACTGAACAAGCCATTGTTGGTTATGCCTTAACACATCTATACTCACTAGTACCAGACATACATATTTGCTATTATATCATTTATAGGTACTCCCATATGTTTACCAAAAAGCTCTATTTGAGCTCAGTTATTTAGTACATTTACCATATTGGTTTCCTTTTTGGTTTGTTTTTCAATATTTAATCTCTTGTCCACTTGAACGTAAACCATAAGCCTGTGCAGTTAAAGCCTTGCTAAAGCCCCGCAAAATCTCCGCTATAGTGCATAGCATTCTCCAACTGCTACGTTATTTCAATCTAGCGCTATTAAATAGTAGGTCTGCTTTAAGCCCCGCTATTTACCCCTACACCCACTAAAACAAGGCTTTTTAGCATCCGTTTTAGCAATATGAATATAAAAAGGTTGATTAGACCAGTTTTCTTTTAAACAAATCAACAAAGTTATGGTAAACACCTAATTTTTTAAGGCACAAGTGCTCAATTTAAGTTAGAAATCTATTGTAGTCACCAAATTTAGTCTGCATAAACCATGATATTCTTCGGTTTTGCTATATAAGATTAAAAATATTTCTTTTGCCTAAACAAATGATGTGAGAATGAGAATAAATTAACTTTGTATATTTGTTTTTATGTCTATGAAGCTTTTTGCACCTCCGCTATATTCCGCTATATTCCTGCTTTATCGCCGCTACAATTTTTTGCACCTCCACCGCTATAGAAACGCTAAGCGCTTTAGTTGCATAGCCATAAAGTGAAAAATTTTGAACTAATATTTTATGATCAACTAGAAAAAAATCTCTACTGTGTTATATGATATACAGTGAACTTCCATGGAAAAAAAATTTCAGGTAAAAGAAATTCTCTCAATCTTAAATAGTCCTTCCTTTCCCTTCGCACAAAAAAACATGTAAAATTGGGAAAAGAAAAGAAAAATGAAAACAAATTCCATACTCACGACTCTTTCAACTACCCCTCTGTGCCCTCATCAAGATATCCCACCATTTACGTTTCTTCTTTTGTCTATGAAATCATAGGACTCTGCATTTCATATTTATTTCTTCTAAGTTTTATTATTTTGAGATTTGCATTTCGTCTATGGAAATACCAATACTAAGTAAATCATTGATTTAGGTAATCAGACAAAAAACAATTTGATTTATCAAATAACATCAATTAGAACTATATGAGTAAGCGGTCCTCCATTTCCAAAATAGCAAATAAGATACCCCTCAATTTCCAAAACTATAGAACTATATACAAAAAACATTCTTAACAAACATAACAATCATGAAATCATTCATAATGAACCATTAATAATAAGTAAAAATAAATATCGAATCTTATTATATGCCTTGAACGGATCGATTTCAAATTTCGATATTATGAGATGAGCCGATCCTTTTGAATTGCTTCAATGATATGCCGATTTAGAACTGCCAAGGCAAGAGAGCGATAGAGGGGGCAGAACTATGGTGGAGCGACATAGAGAGAGGGGGTGTGACGACCTGGCATTTTGAACCATTCGCATCCGCACATGTCAGACTTGAATTGCTAAAAATGTCAGATTGTTAATTTATATTTTTCAAAACTCATCATATACAGTAAATAAATCAATCATATAATCACAGACACAGAGTAATATAACAATAGGCAGCGGAATAGATAAATAGTAGTTCCTGAAGCTACTACATAAACATCAGAGTAAAACAAAATACAACAGAAATCTAAAATACAGAGTAGTCTCAAGTACATAAGCAACTGACAAGTCTGAACATAAGCGACTGGAATAAACCGAAATAGCTAAAAGCTGGATAGATAGATCTTCAACCAAAGCTCCAATCTCCAAAGGTGAGTCTAAAATGCTGTGACACCCAGTTTGACCCGAGCGTAAAACAAAACACAAAACACTCGAGTCAGGATTAACATTCTTATATTAATAAATCCAACTCAAGTGAAATGTCAACTGAAATACAGGTAACTTAAAGGATGTTTCGGATTTCCATCCTCTAAGGATCCATGGAACTATCTACTATGTAGTAATATACGCTATTATAATATGTCTATAGTAAAGTAAAAGTATTAAAACAGCGTTAAGGCGTTACCCATATCCCCCTTAACATATTTTTATATATTTCCATAGTCTATACAGTACCGTAACTCCCCCCGTAAACTGGAGGGCTATCAGAGGGCACTCCATAGGTATGGTACAAAACAAACTCGTAGAAGGCGCGATAGGGCATGCGACAAGGCACTCGAGGCAATGCCAGGGTAGACATACCGTTTGCATATCCGGACTGGTGGTAACGCATAGCAGCTACTACCGCCCACCTCGTGACACACTCCCTAATCAAAGGGTGTACCCAATCAAATCACAAAAGCAATAGAATGGTATCGAAGAAATGTGTCTGATCGGAGGAATGACCTCACTTGGCCCGATGTGGCTCCTGTTTTAGCCGCATCAAGCTGACTTACGGGAGTCAGGGCTCCGTAAATACCATATAGAATCGTCACCAAACCATCCTACTTCATTCTGGAATCTCCACCACGTACACAGTTGATAAACTGGTTTTTGGTATTGGCAGAGAGTATGACAATATCCGATCCCGGTCTCTTTAACAACCAAACGTTTATTTCACACCGTGGTCATTTTTCAAATAGTTCATACTTTATATCAAAATATCATACACATTTAAAACCATACCAAATTCGATATCATTATTCACTTTAAATAATATTCATTTTCAAAATCGTAGCACTTTCAAAATTATAACACTTTGAAATCATAACACTTCCAACTTAAACAGTTTAGATATTGAAAATAGTATATATATTTAAAAAAGTTATAAATTGAAATAGTTTATATATTAAAATATTTTATCTAATAGTTTTCTCCAATTTCACAAGTCAATTCAAATCATCTTAAATTCCAAAATTCAATTTAAATCAATTCTAGTTTAACCATTCAATTTAAAGGTCAAAGATTCAATTCAAATTCTCAATAAACCATTTCAATTTATATAGATTTCAAATCCAAGTTTGAACTATCACTTCAATTCAAATAAGATTCAAGTTTAAATATTCAAGCATCTACAATAAAAATTTCATTCATATTTCAACATTTTAACTTTAATTCCATTCAAATTGGAAAGTATTCTCTTAACCATTTTTATAACAATTTATTTAAATCCCAATTTATATATTTAAATCAATATTAAATATTCAATCTTAATTTTATTAAAAATTAAGAATATTCATTTAATCACTCTTTATCAAATCAAGTTATAAATCAACTTATAATCATATCTTTTCAAAATCTCAAAACTAATAAGTTTAAATCAATCTTTTCTTAAATTCAATTATTAACCAATTTAAATTCCAAGTCAACATTAATTTATCCTCCCAACTTTTAATATTAAAGTTATAAATCTATTTTAAAATATTAATATAAATTTTAAATAAATAATTTAAAACATATCATATACTAATTAAATTAAATTTTATTAAATTAAATCTTATTATTAATTGTATTTTGTATTAAATCTTATCTTATATATTTTTAAAATAATAAAACTATAAGAAATCTTAAAATTTATATTTTTCAAAACTAACTTATAAATTAAAATTTCCAAAAACATATTATTTAAAAATCTAGATTTTATCCCTATATAAAAATAACATATATATATATATATATATTATTTTAAAATCAATATTATTAAAATCATATATTCCCTTTCAAAACTTTGGAAATCATTTTTCAAAATATAGACCAACGGTGTCCGTATATAATTCTCTATCCTATGGTCAAGTGATATGGATATTTATCATTTCAACCCATAATTTAAATGTCTACGGGTATATATTATTTCAACCCGCAATCCCAAAAATTCAATGAAAATCGCTTGGGTTTATCATTTCAACCCATAATGATTTCCTGCTATTCTACAAGATCGTTCGGGTATGTATCATTTCAACCCATAGGGAATTCTATACTAATAGGGAACTTGCAGAGTGAGAACAAATATGATATATAATATCAACAACAGGCATATATCATCAGTAACAGATTAAAATATAAACAACAAGATATGGTGTCATATCCCACAGGTGAACAGATACAGATAATGGCATATCATATATAGCAATTATAAAATTAATAGTTCAATTTAGCAACATATTTCAATTGTCGTTGCAAGTGAAATCAAACTTAATAAATATAAGAATGTTAATCGTGACTGATTGCTCACCTTCCGAGGCTAGAGAGATGAACGAGAATGGAAGCGAATAGACATAGATACGCACATGGAACAGGGACAAACTGGAATTTCTACGACAAATTCGATATTGAAAATATAAGTCAAGTTGGACACGAGATTGATGAAACAGGATATATTACACATATATAAATTTCCTAAAAATCAACATTAAACTTAAACACCTATCAAAATATATATATATATATATATACACATATATTTTAAACCATTATCCAAACAAAATCTTTATATTTAAATTTCAAAAATCAATGTTTATAATAAAATTAATAGAAACTTACTTTGCTATAATAAATATATTGGCTCAAAACAGATCATATAAAACTCATATAATATATATATACTACTATATACACATATATATATAAACTCGTGTGCTTTTTATATTTTAAAATCAGTTTTAAACACACACACACACACACACACATATATATATATATGAAATCCAAACTCATATCTACTAACCTACATAACCCAATATATAATTATAGGTATAAACTTACATATTTATAATATTTAAAAATCAAAAATTATAAAACCTAATATGACTTATATGTAGGTCTTACATAACTTAAATAACTTATATATATATATATATATATATGCAACAGATTATACGCCTATACATATAACTTATATATCACAACAACTAAATATATAGATATAAATATACATTATATATAGAATATAGACCACATGACTTATGTAAACATAGCTTTGCATTAACAATGCATAAATGTATGCAGACACCATATAAGATTTCAACAAAATGCATATACATTGTTATAAATCTATTTAAAATATTAGTGTAAGTTTCTTTTTTTTCAAATAAAATACCTTAAATATCCAACAGAATATACATATCCAGGCTAGTCTATATAAAAGAAAATCAACTCAATGCATACTAACATACAACTTATATAGAATGTACAACATATATATAGAGTATAACATATTATATATTTACTTATTTATATATATAGAAAAATAAAAATTTAACAAACATCTACCTTTTAAAGTTCCATATGTGTGTGTATATATATATATACGTGCATACATCAATATGAATAGCTACAAGCTATTGAAGGTCGGAGGAGGCACGGCCAGAGGTGGCTCGGGCTCGGGAGAAATGAGACGGAGGGGAAAAGCATCGGTGGCGGGTTTGGTGAAGGGCTGCTGAAGCTTCGGGAGTGGAAGGGTTGTTGGCCAATGCGGGTCTGGGTTCGCGAAGGTGTGCTCGGCGCCGGAGCAAGCTGCTGCCATGGCCAGGAGGAGGCGGAAAATCAGTTGAAAGGAACAAGGAAAGTGGAAGGGGAAGGTGGCGTCTTGGGCTGCGCGGCATGAGTCAGCGGAGGGAGATGCTCGTGGGTAGGAGATGGGAACGGTTTCAGCAACAAGTAGGTTCGAGAAAATTCCAAAGGTGGTGATAAATGCAACCCATATTATAACTTGTACATATATTTTCCCCTATGCATGAAATTCAGAAGGAAAAAAAATAAGGAGGGGAGACCGAATTCGATTCAATGGAGAAGAGAAATAAAAAGGAGGGGGACAAGCATGGGATTTGGAGAAAAGAATTAAAGCTACAGGAAAAAGGAAAGCTTTGTATATATGGTTTGGAATATGAAGAGCAGCCAAACAAAATGAACAGGTTCAAAAGATGGAAGAGAACGACCAATGTCTCAAGCAAAATAAATATATCGTCATATATTATATTATAATCTTGAAAGGGAAGAGAAATAGGCAGAGAAACGTACCATCATAATTATAGGAAATGGAAAAGTGAACATGAAGTGACAATTCTGAAAAAGCAAAAATGAAGCTGAAAATAAATAAATGCTAGTGGCCGTTATTTCAGTCGTTTGAAATTTGAATGGACACAGACCATCAAAAGTTCAAAAGTAGTACCGATACTGTAACGACCCGTAAATTTTAACAGTTTTAATAATGTAATTAGTTGAAATTTTGTGTAATTTTAAACGATAAAATTTTGAAATAAAAGTTTAATATTTGAAACGCGTCTAGTTAAACATAGCAACTGTAAATTTTCATCCAAAAATATGGAAGTTTATTTCGTGTGTAATTTTATTTCAATTTAATCAGTTAGTAATTGATGAAAATAAAATGTTTTCGAAACCTGAATATTTTTATATAGAAAAATTCTAAATCATCTTCTGAGCAAGACGTCATTTTTCGTTTTTTTTTTCAAATTCGAACTTCTTTAGCTCCGTCGATCTTATTTTCGACGAAATAACAGCTGAATTTAAAAGTTTTTCGAAACCTAAATATGTCAACATAAGAAAATTTATTTAGAACATTTTGAATAAGACTGCGTAATTCATTTCGCGAATTACGGACGTTTTAGCCCCGTTTAGATTTTTCCGTACGAAATAGCAACGTATATCAGTGTCTGTATCGACCTTTTTATTGGACGATCGTACCACTGGTATCTGTATACCGTTTTGATCGTCACGTCGCACTGATCTTTGCAGTATATTCACTTCTGTATTTTGGAGTTCGGTATGTGGTGCGATCTGCGAAAACGCCCAGCGTATCGGTTCGGCAACCGAGTTCTTTCAGTTTCCTATCCCTTCTTTTCTCGTACACTCAATAGCCATTCACGTTTTGACTATTACTATTCCCACCATTTCAATTTATTATCTTTGGTTCGTTCCCAATTTGTTTGCTTCCATGCCATTTAGTACTGTTCTTCATAATAAATATATATACATCATGAATGTTTCAATTGATAAGGAACCTACACGTAATTTATACCAATTTGTAATAATATCTAGCCTGCACGTTTTCTATCCTAGCTATTGCCTGTACATGCCTTAAAATAAGATGAATATATGTTAAAAACTAGTTTGCGTTCATTTTTTATTTTATTTTACTAAGTATACATTACAACTATAGCTGTTGTTTCCTCTTCCCGATTTTGAAAGGCCATTCCTCTTCTTTTGCTTTGCTTCTCTGTCTTTATACCGTTCCCTAAAAAAATAAAAATAAAAAAAATAAATACAAACCTGCTCTCATATATTGTTTGATATATTAGCTGTCATCACCTTCAGCCTTTGAAATGTGGTTCGCCTTCCTTCTTTCTACCATGGCCGAACGTCAAAATATATACAGATATAAATGCAAGTCACTCTCTTTCCTCCGCTCGTATTCTCTCTCCTCCGCCCCTCACTCTCTCCTTCTGCCTTGAATGTCAAGCAGGAACAGCCAGCTCTGACGCACCTCCTCCACTCCGCAACCCAGATCCCTAGCGCCTTCACTTGCCTCGTCACCCGCCTTCTGACCCTCCACCGCCACCTCCTAGAGTGCCGATCCCCTCCTTCTACCAGCCGTCCCTTTCGAGCTTCTACCTCTCTCACTTCTATTCTTCTAGGTATTTATGTTGTTGTTTTTTTTATCTATAATATATATTTGAGATAAAGTAATGGTGTTATATGATTTTATTAGTTTTATATTTATATGCTTATAAGTATTACAGTTTGCCGTAAGTAATATATATAGGTCTGTGAACTATATATTTGTTATATAAAAAAAATATAAAAAAATCTGTTGTTTTCGTATGTAAGAATTTATTCAAGTCTATATCACTTAGTTGGTCATGTATAGATTTAAATATAGGTCATACATCATCTGGTAGTTGTATACATGTTTAACATATATTAATTTATATGTTAGATTTTACAAGTTTCCATATATCAGTTACTGAGTCGTGTCATAGGATAGTGTTATGTTCATTTATGTATGTATTTTGTATACTGGGTCTCAACATTTTATTATAGTACAGTATGATATATAGGTAAGTCATATGCGTTACCCGTTAATTTACAAATTTGGGTTTGTAGCTTTTGTTTTAAAAATACGTCGGTAGTATAAGATCTAAGAGGTGTGTTATATACATATATTTTACTCTGTTGAAATTTATATAAAACTTTATAAGTGATATAGCTGTTGCTCATATATATAAGTGTATAAATATAAACTGGTACTGTCAAGTTCATATATTAGTTATGTATATATTATGTTGTCTGAGTAACATGATTTTTCAGCTGAGCATAATTTTATATATTTTTGTTGTAGTGTATGCATAGGTTATTTGGCTGTTAGTAACATGTGAATTTGGTTTTCAATTATATGAATGTCTTTATGTGTTGGGATTTAATATTTATTTGAAAATAAATAAATATATTTAAATATATTGGTTTTAATATATGTATTTGATTTAGAAACAGGGAGGTTTTAAATGCATATATACATTAAATTTTATTGGTGTTGGAGTTTAGAATATGACTATATATATATTAATAGTTATATATATAGCTTATACCATATATCTTCATCGACACAATCCTGATTTAATTTCATCAATCTCTATTCATCAGCTTTGTTCGTCGAACTCGAATGCATCGTGCTTCGCTTCGAAATCGGTGCTTGGATCCATAACTCATCTCGTTGTTTTTCTCTAGCCTCGAAAGGTGAGCAATCACTCACGATTAATGTTCTTTTTGTTATTAAATTTGATTTCAATTGAAACGACAATTGAAATATGCTGCTGTTAGTTATCTACACTGTTATATATATGTTTTACCTGTATCAGTTCACATGTGACATCTGACACCATTGTTCTGTTATTTATACAATGATAATCCAGTTTGGTTGGTAAATGATTGATTGTTTGTTGTTGACATTGGACGTTAAATTGTAAATGTTGTAAGTGATAAATAATTTGAAATTGACGTAGGATAGTTAGATTTGATATACGTGTTAAATTTGGTTTGATGTCATTTGCATAATATGACCCCTTTAAATGTTTAATTACTTGACACGTAGTAATATGGTTAATTACACCTTGAACCATTTGAATGTATGTTGTATAAATTGATGTAGTATGAATTGAATAGTAGATACCAAGTTAAGAACCGCATCAAATATTAGTGCACTAATCTTTAATCTACATGAAATGATAGTGTAGATTCTAGAAATAATTATATTAATTTGCACAAACAACAATGTAAATTAATACGATTATTTCGGGATTATTTGAATTAATTAATGGATTGTTATTGATTGTTGTTATTGCTTGTTTATTTACTTTGACACCATCCCAGTTATCACACTGCAAGTTCCCTTTGTTATGCTTTGATTTTTGAATTGAAATGGAATCGGGTTGAAATGATAAATACCCAAATTGAACTTTGACCTAGGATAGAGAATTAAATAAAAATCGATTGGTCAATAATTTGATATAAAAATAAAATGAAGATTTTATTTGAATAAATAATATAGTTTTGAAAGAAAGTTGGAATTTGAATTTTAATGAAAGGAAATGTTAATATTTAATAATGTGAATCAAAATATTAACATAGTAGATGATGAATGAACGTTGTTTTAAAATTAATTATTTAATAATTAAATTTGGAATTATTAATAATTAAGGTTTGAAATTAGTTAATAATTAAGTTTTGAATTTTTTTAATAATTAAATAAGATTGAATTATTTAATAATTAAATAAAAATGAATTCTTTATTAAGTAAAATTGAACTTCTTGAATAAGTGAAATTAAGTTCTTTATTAATTGAGTTTTGAAATTGTAACTAAGTAAATTAATAAGTGAAATTGAATTTCTCTAATAAGAAATAAAATGTGTTTTATTGAAATTAATGTAAGACTTGAAATGTAAAGAATTTGATTTGATGAATTTAATTTAATGCAATTTGTAAGTTTTGATACAATGGAGTTGAACTTAAATAATTGATTTAATAAATTGGAAGTTAAAAAGAAATTGTTTTGAAGGATAAATTTATTTAACGAAGAATGAATGAAATCGATAAATGAACCTAAATTGATTTGAATGTAGATTAAATCATTTTAAATGATTTCGGAATGAAACTTATATACGAATTTAAATAAATATTGGAATGGTTTTAAATAAAAATTGAAATTGTATTATAAGATTTTGAAATGGTAATTTGGATGTTTTGAAGCGTAAATTTTTGGAAATTGGTTTAGAAAGACAAATGAAATGTTGGTTTACAAATTCTAATTGAGATTGAAATTGATTTGGTTTTGAAATAAATAAATGACCAATCGGTGTAATAATCACGAAAGTTATTAAAGAGACCGGAATCGGTTAGGGACATACTCACTGTCTAAACTGAAAACCACTTTAATAACTATACGCGGAGTGTGATCCAGAATGAAGTGGTTGGAATGATGTACGTGATGACTGAAGAAAGAGAACGATAATGGATAGCCTTGACACTTGTGTCAAATTGGAAATGACTAAAACAGGAGCCGTGCCGGGCCAAATGGGGTTGGCTACCTCGAGCGAACACACTTCTTCGAAAACTACTCATTACTTGTTATCGATTGGTGCACCCTTGATTTTGGGAGTGTTGTTTCGCGGTGTTGCGATCGCTGCGGCGATGCGTTCTCACCAGTCCGGATCAGGCAAACGGTAGTTTCACTACCTTGGGTATTGCCTCATGTGCCTTGTCATACTTGTATCCCTATATACGCGACCACTACGATTTGTTTTGTGTTATACCTATGGAGTACTCCCTGATATCCCACTAGTTTACGGTGGAGTTTACAGTGCTGTATAGACTATAACGCTTATATAAAATGTGTTAAGGGGGATAATGGTAACGCCTTAACACTATTTTGATATTTTATATTACTGATAGGCATTATCTACTTATCGTACACTACTACATAGTAGATAGTTTAATGGATCCTTAAAGAATGGTTATTCCAAACGTCCTTTGAGTTACTTGTATTTCAATTGCTATTTCACTTGAGTTGGATTTATTGATATAAGAATGTTAATCCCGACTCGAGTGTTTTGTGTTTTGCTTTACGCTCGGGTCAGACTGAGTATACCAGTATTCAAGACTCAACTTTGGAGTTGGAGCTTCGCTTGGAGATCCAGCTATCTATCCAGCTTTCAGATATCCAGTTGATTCTAGTGATGTATTCTGATATTGTATTTGATTATTGTATTCGAGACATCTGTTGTACCTTATTTAACTCTGATATGTATATAGTAGCTTCATGAACTACTATCTTTTGTTTCCGCTGCATTTATTACTCTGTGTCTATGATCTGTGATAATTTATTTACCGTATATGTTCAGTTTTGCCAAATTTAAATTAACAATTCGGTATTTTGAATTATTCAAGTCCGCCATGTGCGGATGCGAATAGTGCAAAATAGCGGGTTGTTACAGTTGGTATCAGAGCTTTGGTAGCTCTAGGAAAAACTTAGCATATAGGGTAAATGTATTTACAGAATTACTTTCATTCGAGTTGAATCTCTTCCTTTTGACTCGATTCCTTTGAATTTTGGAACGTTCCCCGCGGTTCCCAAATCCATTCGTGTCCCTCACTATTCGTCTTCTAATTCCGGAGTATCCCATAACTCCACCTTGAATGATCTTTATAATGAGTTGGCGGTCCCGCCAATCTCAATTTGATTTGTAAAGGGGTGAAACTCTTTTACGATAGAATCGATTCACCGGAGATTTATATATCCTTGGTTTAGATGCTGATATATTTGGTTATGCCAAATTCTATCTCTTGAGATCAAATGTCGATTTACCTCAAAATTCTACATTGATCTTATTCTTGAAGTCACGGTTGACCTGGTTAAGGTTGCCGCGAATTATATAAACTTATCAATCTTCTTACTTTGTTATTTAATCATCATATCTTTGTTTCGAACTTATCTTTGAACCAAAATTCTCTTTGATTTGAGTCATCAAATTTAAATCCCAATACTTATTTTGAAATCCATCCTTGTATCGTCGTGCGAGGTAGTGCATTTGTTATTAATATAAAAATGTTTTCTTTATTGTGTTGTTTGAGTTGTTGATTTGGGTTTTTGATCGATTCGTCTGATCAACGCTATCGATAGGATTTCCAAAACACTTGAACAGAGCAAACTGACACAATAGTATTTTCAAAATTTGGTAAATAAAATAATCTTGTATGATTATATTATAAGTATAAATTTTTTGAAATTGAATTGTTAACTGAATTGGTTGTCAGAAGGGTAATATCTGATTTTCACTATTTGTTTGTAAATCATTGATTATTCCAACAGAAAAATAAAGGGAATTATAAAAGTTTTATAGATTTATGTAGAAATTTAAATGAATTTAAAGTAAGAATTTGAGAATTTAATTTCCTAAAATTTCAAGCTTTGGTTTTTAAAATTTTAAAATGTAAATTATTGAACATATTTTCAAATAGAAACCGTTTTCAAAGAATTTTAAAATGTTGAAATCAGTGCTCTTCTCTTTGTCGCTGGAAAATAATTTCGGTGATGGCGGTCGCATCATCGACCTTCATTTTCGAGTTTCGAAGTGGAGAAACCATTCTGTAGCTTTGCTACGGTTTTGTTTGGGAAATATTTTAATTTGAATTTCTTAAGTATGACTTGATTTATATATATATGGGAATATTATTTTAAATTTAATTTGATTTAATATATATAGTATATACATAATTATCTCTAAAGAGTTTGAAATTAAACGGAAATTTAATTCTTAAAAGTATGTTAAAGGATGTTTTCAATTATAAATAAAGCTAAATTTTTGGATGAATATCTAAAATTGAAATATTTGAATTTGAAAATTTTATTTGTATAGTACTAAATTGCATTTCAATATAACTTACCTAAATTTTTCAGAAGTTAAATTGTAATTGGATAATATACAATATAAAATGACTTTATAAATAAAATTTGAGTGTTTATAATAAATGTTATACACTTAGATTTTAATTATAAAAAAATGCTAATAAAGATGATAGAATAATAAGTTAATTGAATGAGTTGAATATAATAAATTTTGTTTCGAATGAATTAACAAATTGAAATTAGATCAACTTACGGAAATACTTTGAATTTAAAATCAATTATTGAATATAAATTAATTTAAATTGAAATTTATATGGTTTAAGTTAATTTATATGGTTTAAAAAAATTATTTGGTTTAAATATATGTAATAAGATGTATTAAGTGGAATAAACTTAATAATAATTTGGAATAAAAGAATTAAATTTGTAGAATAAAATATGAGTACAATAAATGATTATACAAATTGATGATTTAGAAATGGTTAATTGAGGATGACTAGATAATAAGATAATGAATTTAGAAATAGATAGATTGATTTAACTTAAGTAAACTCAAAGGGATTTAACCAAATTGTTAAATATTAAAATCGAAAATTTAATTCTTAAATTTATGTTAAAAGATGTTTCGATTATAAAATGAAGTCGAAAATTTTGAATAAATATTTAAAGTTGAAATAATTGAATTAGAAATTTTAAATGTAAATTATTCAATTTAATTGAATACACTTGACTTTTAATTATAAAATGTTAATAGAGGTAAATAGAATAATAATAAGTTGAATGAATGGTAAATGGGTCAAATTAAATAAAATTTTGTTTTGAAGAAATCTTTTGGTACCAAATATTAATAAATTGAAATTTAATCAACTTATTGAAATACCTTGAATTTATATCAAATATTGAGTATTAATTAAGGTAAATTGAATTTATATGGTTTGAACTAATTGTTTTGGTTCGTTTCTATCTATTTTCTTTCTGGTTGTCTCCATTCTCCTACCTCCTTCCTTTTCGGGGACGAAAAGTTTTGAGTGGGGGAGAGTGTAACGATCCGTAAATTTTAACCGTTTTAATAACGTAATTAGTTGAAATTTTGTGAAATTTTAAACGATAAAATTTTGAAATAAAAATTTAATATTTGAAACGCGTCTAGTTAAACATAGCAACTGTAAATTTTCATCCAAAAATATGGAAGTTTATTTCGTGTGTAATTTTATTTCAATTTAATCAGTTAGTAATTGATGAAAATAAAATGTTTTCGAAACCTGAATATTTTTATATAGAAAAATTCTAAATCATCTTCTGAGCAAGACGTCATTTTTCGTTTTTTTTTTCAAATTCGGACTTCTTTAGCTCCGTCGATCTTATTTTCGACGAAATAACAGCTGAATTTAAAAGTTTTTCGAAACCTAAATATGTCAACATAAGAAAATTTATTTAGAACATTCTGAATAAGACTGCGTAGTTCATTTCGCGAATTTCGGACGTTTCTAGCCCCGTTTAGATTTTTCCGTACGGATTAGCAACGTATATCAGTGTCCGTATCGACTTTTTTATTGGACGATCGTACCACTGGTATCTGTATACCGTTTTGATCGTCACGTCGCACTGATCTTTGCGGTATATTCAATTCTGTATTTTGGAGTTCGATATGTGGTGCGATCTGCGAAAACGCCCAGCGTATCGGTTCGGCAACCGAGTCCTTTCAGTTTCCTATCCCTTCTTTTCTCGTACACTCAATAGCCATTCACGTTTTGACTATTACTATTCCCACCATTTCAATTTATTATCTTTGGTTCGTTCCCAATTTGTTTGCTTCCATGCCATTTAGTACTGTTCTTCATAATAAATATATATACATCATGAATATTTCAATTGATAAGGAACCTACACGTCATTTATACCAATTTGTAATAAATATCTAGCCTGCACGTTTTCTTTCCTAGCTATTGCCTGTACATGCCTTAAAATAAGATGAATATATGTTAAAAACTAGTTTGCATTCATTTTTTTTATTTTACTATGTATACATTACAACTATAGCTGTTGTTTCCTCTTCCCAATTTTGAAAGGCCATTCCTCTTCTTTTGCTTTGCTTCTCTGTCTTTATACCGTTCCCTAAAAAAATAAAAATAAAAAAAATAAATACAAACCTGCTCTCATATATTGTCTGATATATTAGCTGTCATCACCTTCAGCCTTTGAAATGTGGTTCGCCTTCCTTCTTTCTACCATGGTCGAACGTCAAAATATATACAGATATAAATGCAAGTCACTCTCTTTCCTCCGCTCGTATTCTCTCTCCTCCGCCCCTCACTCTCTCCTTCTGCCTTGAATGCCGAGCAGGAACAGCCAGCTCTGACACACCTCCTCCACTCCGCAACCCAGATCCCTAGCACCTTCACTTGCCTCGTCACCCGCCTTCTGACCCTCCACCGCCACCTCCTAAAGTGCCGATCCCCTCCTTCTACTAGCCATCCCTTTCGAGCTCCTATGTGACGCCCCACCTCTATACCCACGCTAACCAAGAACACTACGGTGTAGTGCTGTCAATTAGCACGGAGAATAAGGCAGTTGAGGAGCGACCATCCGTGTAACTTCTTTGTGCGAGCACCGATATGTCAGATAGTATAGAATGCATATCATTTAAGGAGGAAATCCGACATACCGATACAAACTCAAAGCTATCACACGGTGGCTATATATAATCTTCGGAAACAAATATAGAAATAAACGTAACACAAATCAGTCACAGACAATTCATATCACAAAGACGGAAATAGATATGAATATATAACACGCATGAAGGTGTTCATTAGAGTAGTGGTCAAGTAAGATCCACGATAATACAAAAGAATAGCAACATGTGCTATACAAAAGAATAAGTACACAATATAGAGTCTATATCTCAAATGCGTACAACCAAAAACTACTAATCTAAGTAGTGCCAAAAGTCAGAGTAGCAAATCCCGGGAGGAAGTCAAGCAGAAGCACCTGTAACATCTCGGTCTGACCCGAGTATTATTTAAGAAAATAATAAACGGATCAGTCTAACTATAAATATCAGATGACATGATATAAAATAATAGATATGGCATAAACATAGAATACCCATACTGACATACTACTATAAGTATGAAAATGATGATCAACAGGAGATCAACCGATGAGAAATGATCAATATCACAAGAATCTTCTCAAAGATCCAAAGAGGGCATCATACCCTAAACTTGTACTCATAACAAGTCAATGACATAAAAATCCAGAAATCAAAACAAGAAATCCAGAAATCATAAAAAGAGAAAGAGGCCTATCACATGACGGTCCGAAGACCATGGGGAGCTACCCCATATGTGTGAGTCGGAATCACACTGATTGAGGCCTAGGCTAACCAAAAAGCAGAAAGGTATGTGTGAATGGAATCACACAAGTGGTGTCTAGCCTAACCTCGCAAACAAAAAGATATGTGTGAGTCGGAATCACACTACTGCGGCCTAGACTAACCTTGCGGACAGAGAGATGTGTGTGAGTCGGAATCACACTATTGCGGTCTAGTCTTACCTTGCAAACAAAGAGACATCGCACAATTGCTAGTCTAAATCATAAAATGATCGTCATGATCAGCGAGAAGTGTCAATCACACCAAGCTAGTAAATATATGAGTTTAGCTTCATGTCCCATAACCACTTGCTTAACTTAAATATTTACGAACAAGCTGTAAATCTTCAGTAGGAAATTGTCACGAAAAGAGATCAATCGAACAAGTCCAAGAGCTAACCGACGAAGTGAACGCAAGTGTTTCATACCACTCGTTTTACTAAGTCGTTTAAGTCGATTTCTCATTCGAGTGAAGTAAAGGCTTGTATATACTAGTAGATTGAAAATCGGTTTGAGAAAACGAACTTTTGATATTTAAAATAGTGTTGAAATCGCTTTGATGAAAGAGTTTTGATATTTACTATTAGTATTGAAACCTTCATATATCTTTAAAGTGACAAGTCATAAACGATGGTAGAAACAAATCAATTCACGTTCGAAGACGTGAGTAAAGTCCAAAGAAGTCAATCCCAAAACCATCAAAGTAGAAATTCTGATAAATGTTTTTCAGAAGAGATTGCCTACGCAGAGTAATACGGGGTTCGACCTGCCCGGTCAGGTCGCGGGGGTCCAGGGGGGAGCGCCCACGGCGGGGTGCGGGGCAGCGCCCCGTCACGGTACGACTTAGTGAAGGCAAGCTGGTCCAACGACCTAAGGAGAAGTAGGTCATACGACCTAAGGGAAGACTGCCGTGCAACCTAGCTGAAGAACAGGTAAAATGACTAAGTACTAACTCGCGAACGACCTAGGGGAAAAACAGGTCAAACGACCAAGTACTAACTCGCGAACGACTTACGACTTAAGGGAGGCAAGCGACTTACGACTTAAGGGATAAGGTCATACGACCTAAGTGGAGAATACCACGCGACTTAGCAGAAGAACAGGTCGAACGACCTAAGGGAAAAACAGGTCAAACGACCAAGTACTAACTCGCGAACGACTTACGACTTAAGCCTCTATTCGAGCTACGAGCTAAGGCTGGAACGACCTAGTGGAGTTAGGTCGGGGACGACCTACGACTTAAGGTCATACGACTTAACGGTTTAAAAGCCAACGACCTAGGACTTAAGAGCCATACGAGCTACGACTTAAGCTCAAATACGAGCTACGACTTATCACTTAACTCGCGAACGACCTAGCGAAGGCAGAACACCCAGAACGACTTAACACTTTAACTCGAGAACGACTCAGGCCTTTAACTCGTGAACGACTCAAGCCAGGCGAACAGAAATACACGCGCGCGACTTAAACCCTTAACTCGTGAACGACTCACGACTTAGGCTTAACTCGTGGACGACTCAGCGAAGGCCAGAAACGACTTAAGGCCAGAAAAATCACCAAAACACTGAAAATTGAAGTTTTTCGCCAATCCAATCCAAACCAAATGCAAATGTTGATGCAAATACAATAGGGGATCATTCCCAACAGTCCAAGATAGATATAGGCAAGATATGAGATCAAAAATCTCACCTTTTCACGGAATTTGATGAAGATGGAGATTTGAGAGCAAAGCAAGAACACCAACAAGCTTGAATCAATGGTCTTCACGTGAATTTGATGTTGAATCTCGGATTTGCAATAGAATTTGTGTTTGGAGTTTTAATTTCCACTTCCCACCACCATTTTTGACAAAGCTTGAAGTGTTTTGATAGAGTGAAGAAGATGGTTGGGCTGAACTGAAGGGGTGCAGTCCAAACCAAAGTCAAAGGCGGGAAAAAGTGTTGAAAATTTCACTATCTCCAAACATATCGAAGTTTATACTCAAAAAGATCGCAAACGTCATTTTGAACTCAATGGGGGTGGTCTCGAGTCCTAATTTGACCGTATGCAAAAAGTAGCTTTTCGGACTAAAATCCGACGAACGATGTTATATTTAAATAAAATATTTAAATATAAAATCGACAAATATGCGGGTTGTTACATCCTACCTCTCTCACTTCTATTCTTCTAGGTATTTATGTTGTTGTTTTCTTTATCTATAATATATATCTGAGATAAAGTAATGGTGTTATATGATTTTATTAGTTTTATATTTATATGCTTATAAGTATTACAGTTTGCCGTAAGTAATATATATAGGTCTGTGAACTATATATTTGTTATATAAAAAAAAAAATTTTTTTTTTTTTCGTATGTAAGAATTTATTCAAGTCTATATCACTTAGTTGGTCATGTATAGATTTAAATATAGGTCATACATCATCTGGTAGTTGTATACATGTTTAACATATATTAATTTATATGTTAGATTTTACAAGTTTCCATATATCAGTTACTGAGTCGTGTCATAGGATAGTGTTATGTTCATTTATGTATGTATTTTGTATACTGGGTCTCAACATTTTATTATAGTACAGTATGATATATAGGTAAGTCATATGCGTTACCCGTTAATTTACAAATTTGGGTTTGTAGCTTTTGTTTTAAAAATATGTCGGTAGTATAAGATCTAAGAGGTGTGTTATATACATATATTTTACTCTGTTGCAATTTATATAAAACTTTATAAGTGATATAGCTGTTGCTCATATATATATAAGTGTATAAATATAAACTGGTACTGTCAAGTTCATATATTAGTTATGTATATATTATGTTGTCTGAGTAACATGATTTTTCAGCTGAGCGTAATTTTATATATTTTTGCTGTAGTGTCTGCATATGTTATTTGGCTGTTAGTAACATGTGAATTTGGTTTTCAATTATATGAATGTCTTTATGGGTTGGGATTTAATATTTATTTGAAAATAAATAAATATATTTAAATATATTGGTTTTAATATATGTATTTGATTTAGAAACAGGGAGGTTTTAAATGCATATATACATTAAATTTTATTGGTGTTTGAGTTTAGAATATGACTATATATATATTAATAGTTATATATATAGCTTATACCATATATCTTCATCGATACAATCCTGATTTAATTTCATCAATCTTTATTCATCAGCTTTGTTCGTCGAACTCGAATGCATCGTGCTTCGCTTCGAAATCCGTGCTTGGATCCATAACTCATCTCGTTGTTTTTCTCTAGCCTCGAAAGGTGAGCAATCACTCACGATTAATGTTCTTTTATTTATTAAATTTGATTTCAATTGAAATGACAATTGAAATATGCTTCTGTTAGTTATCTACACTGTTATATATATGTTTTACCTGTATCAGTTCACCTGTGACATCTGACACCATTGTTCTGTTATTTATACAATGATAATCCAGTTTGGTTGGTAAATGATTGATTGTTTGTTGTTGACATTGGACGTTAAATTGTAAATGTTGTAAGTGATAAATAATTTGAAATTGACGTAGGATAGTTAGATTTGATATACGTGTTAAATTTGGTTTGATGACATTTGCATAATATGACCCCTTTAAATGTTTATGTTTGCACAAAAAATGGGCAAACACCTCCAAGTCGTATGATTTAGTCGATTTTATGTTGTTTTTAGTGATCTGGGTGATTTATGCAAATATGTAAAAAGCAGTGACTAAACTGTAAAAGACACATAGATTTATAGTGGTTCAAACTTCAGCCAGAATGTGCCAACGTCCACTTTATATATTATTTCTCCTTTCTTGTTCAGATTACAAGTACAAAGCTTTGATACAAGTATATGGAAGTTGTTTGAAAGTTCTATCCGTGCTTGAGCTCTCAAACTTGTCCCCCATTGTTGTACCCCTACCCCTCTATTTATAGAGTGAGGCTGAGGGTAGGGGTCTTGGATGTATATAGCTGCTGGTGGGCCTGGGCTGGTGCAATCTGGCCTGGCCAGGTTGGTTCGGCAACGCCATGGTTCATAGGTGGTTGGAGTGGCTTTGGTTCGGTGATAGTTGGTTCGGCAGTGGCTCTGGTCCGGGAATATGTTGGTTCGGCAGTGGCTCTGGTTCGGTAAGGGTTGGTTCGGCAGTGGCTCTAATTCGATGATGGTTGGTTCGACAGTGGCTCTGGTCCGGGAATATGTTGGTTCAGTAGTGGCTCTGGTTCGATGATGGTTGGTTCGGAAGTGGCTCTGGTCCGGGAGTAGATTGGTTTGGTGGTGAGTGATTCGGTGGTGCCTTCTTCCCTTTGGTTCGGTGGTGGTGGAAACGCACCCAACATTTACCCCCCAAAGTGGAGCATATGCCAGCATATGTCGTGCTTTGTTTCATTCGGTCCTACATGCCGAACCAGTTGGTTCGATCATCCTTGTTTGCCTATAAATACAGGCTTCATGTCTTTGTTCATCTTCCATCGTCTGAAATAGCCGAACCAATCAAGTACCGAACCAGACTCGACTGTTTGAAATTGCCGAGTCAACTAAGTACCGAACCAGTCTCGACCACCGGACCAGGTGAGGTTTTCCTTCTACTGAACGAAACTGTTGTGATTTAACTACCGAATAGGATCGGAGAGCACGAGTACTAAATGAATTCCAGGCCTTGAACTACCGGATGAACTTGAGTGCCAAATGAACTTTAGTCTCGAACTACCGATCGAGCTTTTAAGTTTTGAATTATGGACGATATTCCATGCCGTATGTACTTGCTTGTTTATGTCTCTACATCCTTATTCTAACAATGTGTTTCCTCGTGTTGCAGATAATGTCTCATAAGGTTGAAACTCGATCAGAAAAGAAGAAATCCCATGACATAGAAGATCCTTCCGCAGTGCCCCCAGCTCAGTCAGGACCGAGATGTCATGGGCCCACTCCGAGGTCACTAGTAGATGGGTACGGCCCTCAGGAGCTTCTGAACTCACCTCCTGACTGTTTCCCTAACTCTCTCAAAGACGAGCAGCTTGACGTCATTTCTCGCTCCTTTGGGATTGACAGAGCGCGCATGCTATTACCGGGGGAGGGAGTGATGCCATATAATCCCCCCGAAGGATATTTCGCCTATAGAAGGTACCATTGTATGTGTGGGGCCATTCCCCCGATCAGTGCTTGGATAATCAGCTTCATCACCTACTTGAAGGTGGCTCCATTTCAGCTTCAGCCTAATTCCTACGCCTTCCTGGTGAGCCTGTTTGTCATTTTCCAGAGGAGATACGGGCGTCCTCCCTCCAACCGGGAGATCCGGTATTTGTACAATTTGAGAGGCTATAAGAAGGGGTCTCCATACATCAGCTTGGAATCAGCCGTATCTTTCAAGCCGGTCCTGGACTTATATTCGAAGTTCAGCATGTTCAAGAAAGAATGGTTTTTCATCAAGGATGACTCTGTTTCCATCCGTCGCTTCACCTCTGGCTGTAAGTTGAAGCTTATTTATGATTTCTGTTCTGACTGCAATGCTTCTTCTTATGTGCTTTTATTTCTTGCTAGCGACAGGTGGCTTTGCGGTCGTGGAAAACGATCGCTTAGTTCAGATGGCTGCGGAAATAGAAGCCATTTCGGGAAGGGATAGGTCGGCTTCTTACTTGATCAGGAACGCTACACTTCTGGGGCACAACCTGATTCTACCACATCAGTCCGTGGTCAAGCAGAGAGACACGGCGGAGGAGAGGGCTGCCAAAGCTACAGGCGGGGCCACGGCGAAGAGCAGCAAAAGGAGACCCTTCTCGATACATCCAGTCGCCGGGGGGAAGAAACTCAAGAAGTCCGATGGACCCTATCCCAGCACACATCTAGATGTTCAGGAGGAGGAAAAAGTGGAGGGGGTAAAAGGCGAGGATGAAGGAGGTGAGGCGGAGAGCGAAAGCGGTAGAGAAGGTGACGGTGATCGTCACGGCGATGATGGTGGCGAAGGACAAGGCGATGATGGCACCGGGGCTTTGCCTCCTGGGCAGGCAGGCGTGATTCAAGAGTGGACAGATGACGCTCTCCGCCAAGCCTTCGAAGAGTTGGAGGAAGGACCGGCCTTGGCGGAGAAGCCCAAGAAAGCTGATAAGGCCGGGACCGGCGTCGATTTATCTTCCGGGAGTGCTTCTACTGAGGCAACTTCTGCGATTCAAGGTGAATTTCTCTTTATTCTTTTTAATTCTTGAATGATGGCTCAATGCATGCTGGTGACACTTGGTTTTCATTCCAGGAGCGGGCAAAACGGCCAAGACCTCAGATCTTTGGCACAGGCTTGAACAATACAGACTCCTCAAAGCTTCTGCCAAACCGAAGCCTCCTACTAACCGCCCTGGAGACGTAGTCGGCTATCGTCCTCTTCTTGGAGTTATTGAAGAAGATATACAAAAGAGGAAGAGGAGTCGATCTTCGTTTGAATCTCTTCCTGGCCCTCCGGCCCCACTCCAGCCTATTCACGATATTACGGAGGAGGATACTGAGTTTATGCCTTCCCCACATCCATCTGAGAATCCAACCGTCACGGCGATAGATCACCCTAGCTTGGTTCGTAATCCGTTTGCTGGTCATCCAGACCTGGACCCGGCCTCTCATGACATCTCCTTCGATGAGGCTACTGGTGAGCACCTTCTCCCTCGCAATCCTATGGTACGGGTGCTTCACGAAGCTAAGTCCCTGGACCTTGATTTGCTTACCACCCGGGTTGTAACTTTGGGGGATGAAGCTAAGGCGAACATCGACCGGGTTGCTGAGGAGACCAGGAAATTGATGGGGCATCATGCCCGACTAGTCAAGGCCGGGGAGGAAATTGGGAGTGCCAACATTCGACTACGGTTAATGGTTTCCGACCAGGCTAAGCAACTCGCCGATCAAGCCATTCAAATTTCTCAGCACGAGGCCGCATCCAGGCAACTGAAGAAGACTATGGAAGAGGCCAGCAAGGCAGAGTTACGAAAAATGGAGGCCGCCTGCAAGGAGCGGATTGACATGGCCATTGCGACGGTGGATGAGGTTCGACAAGCGGACCTCGAGCGGGCACAGGAATTATCGGGGAGACTTGAGGCCGCTGAGCTTGCTCAGTCCAGGTTGAAGGAGGAGATGGAGGCGATGAGGATATCCTTTCAGGCTGACCGCTCACAATATCGATCGAAGAGGGATGCTGCCGTTGCAAAGCTGTGTGCTTTTGAGGCCCGAATGAGGGAGCTTGAGGAAAACGAGGGGATGATGGATGAGATGCTCCAGGATATGTATTTCCGCACTTGGAAACAGGGTGACTTATCCTGGATGGATGATTACCCCCGAGTTATGGCCAGGATTTATCTCAGGGCTCTGGAGGAGGCTAGGGCTGATGCGGATAAAGAGGGTGGCGCGGTCTTTAGAATGGATGTGGTCACTGCCCAGTTTACCAAGGAGGAGAAGGTGGCGGTGAAGGAGGGTATGCGGCTGCTTGTTGCTGAGGAGGCAGGTGTGCAAGTAGAGGATGATGATCAGGATGGTCAGGAAGCGGGCGTTGGTAAGTCTTCCCTTCTAGTCTTTCCGTTAACTTGGTTGCTTATCACTAATGAATTCTTTCTTTGACCGGACAGGTGGGCAACAGGACAAGGGTAAAGCTCCGACGCAGCCGGCTCCTTGATTTGACCTGGATATCTTTTTGTGGACTTGACATTGTTGTATATGTTAGTCTCAAAATAGTAACGTAACTTTTAGGTTGTAATTATGTTACTTGTAATAAACAACATTATTCTTGACGTGTAATTTTTTTAACTTTAGCTGATTCTGTCGTATTTGAATGCTTTTTGTTATTTTGACATGTTGTATGAGAAATATAGCTATGCATATGCTTGTAATTCAGTTGTGTTTGATGTCAAGTTCTTGCTTGAAACATAATTTCATGTCTTGCAATGTTAGTGTGGTGTGTGAATAAATTATAGCCACGTATTTATACACGGAAGAAGAAAATACCGCCCTTCATATTTTACTTGTAGATGGCAGCTTCGAATGTCTTGTGTGACTGAGTATGGAATGCGGCCTAGTGTCCTGTTGTGAGTTCCCACTCCCATCAGCGAATGTCTCCTATTCTGTGTCCTGTACTTTAGGGATCGTTATAGAGGATAGGAGGAAAGTTTTTTAAATAAAATTGAAATATGGGAAATAGTAAAACTTCCAATCACGGAAGGCCTTCGATGTGCTTAAGTTCGTGGCAAACGGGCTTTGTAGTCACTTTCCCTAGCTGTGGGTCTTGGAGACATTTGTCACCCATCTTACGCCTCCGTGGGGAGTTAATCTTTTTTTACCACAGCCGTACTTATGACACATCGGAGCCGAGATCGTGCACAGTAACTACACGGGCCATTATGGCCCGTAATCATGGGTATTATTCGGTTTACTGTGGCCGGCTAGCGTGGGTGTCGATCGTCGACCGTGAACTACCCCTGGCTGGCCACACCTTATGTTGGGGCTTAAAGTAGGTTCACAGTTGCCGGCGAGCCGAACGCCGTAATGAGCTGCCTTGGCTATAGTCGGCCTTCTTGGTGGCTTATAATCGGCTCATTATAGTTGGATTTGAGGGCCGTCACGAGCAATGAGTTAACCCGCAGCAGAGGGATGAAAGTGTCTCATTGGCGAGGGCATAGATTCGTATAGTACCTGTTAGGTCTCGTCCAGGAGAAGTCGCGCTGTGGAGCGCCTTGAATGAAAATGCTATTTGCACAGGATTTTGTTCAACAGAAAAGGATAAAGTTAACAAGCAGCCAAGATATAAAGAAACAAGTTAAAAAAGAGGCAAGGTTTTTAAAGTGGTTCGGCACAAAAATGCCTACGTCCACTGATTCTCTTTGTTAATTCACTTCATATGGGCTGTACAAGTTAAGAAAAGTATCGACGAAGGTGTTGGATGTTCCATGCCCTCTAGAACACCTCCCCCTCTACTGTTGACAAAATATAAGCTCCATTGTGGAGATCTTTATGAATTACATATGGTCCGTCCCAGATTGGATCTAGTGCTCCGGGGCGTGGGAAGATTCGCTTGAGGACAAGATCTCCCTCTTGCAAGCTACGATGCTTGACTTTGGAGTTGTATTGCGCTGCCACTTTTTGCTTGTGAGCTGATGTTTTGAGTGCTGCATCGTTTCTTCTCTCTTCAATTAGATCAAAAGACATGTGGAGGAGTTCTTCGTTTTCTTCTGGGTTATAGTGGATCCTACGGTGGGAAGGCACTATAGTTTCAACTGGGAGAATAGCCTTCGATCCGTATGCCAAAGAGAAAGGAGTATGCCCCGTTGATGTTCTGAAAGATGTGCGATAGGCCCACAGTGCTGTAGGAAGTTCATCCACCCAAGCGCCTTTTGACTTTTCGAGTTTCTTTTTGATTAGAGTTTTGAGAATTTTGTTGACGGCTTCAACTTGTCCGTTTGCCTGGGGATAAGCTACGGATGAGAAGCTTTTGTGAATTCCATGCTCTTGGCACCAGTTGGCGAACTCCTCGCTGTCAAACTGAAGTCCATTGTCCGATATGATTTTGAATGGGACTCCGTATCTGCATAGGACATTTTTGATCAAGAAGTTAATAACTTTTGCTGAAGATACTTTATTTAGGGGTTTTGCTTCCACCCATTTGGTGAAATAGTCGACTGCCACTACAGCATATTTGGCCCCGCCTCGGCCCATTGGCAGTTCGCCAATCAAGTCAATTCCCCATACTGCAAAGGGCCAAGGGCTTGTCATTTGAGTAATCTCAGTTGTTGGTAGCCGTGGAATCTTAGCAAACTTCTTACATCTGTCACATTTTCTGACGAAATCTAAGGCGTCCTTGCTTAAGGTGGGCCAGAAATATCCATATCGGAGTATCTTTTTTGCCAAAGTCTGCCCTCTAGTGTGATCTCCACAGCTTCCTTGATGGATGTTGGATAAGATTTCCTTGGCTTCCCTTCCAGCGACACACCTTAATAAAGGGTTAGAGAAGCCGCGCCGATAGAGGATGCCTTCTTGTATTGTGTAGCGGGAAGCTTTCCTCAAGATTTTCTTGACTTTGTTATGCCCGTTGGGTAGTGTGCCGCTTTGTAAGTAGTCTCGGATGGGAGTCATCCAAGTTGCTTCTTCGGTTGCAGCTATCAGATTCACTTGCTCAAAATTTGGGGTCAGTTGCTTTGAGATGGCTACTGCTCCGAAAATAGCGCCGTCTCTCATGCTAGCTTGCTTCGCCAGTTCGTCGGCCTCTTGGTTCTCTTCCCGAGGGATGTATTTGATTAAATAGCGATCCAATCGATTGAGAAGCAACTCGGTCTTCTTTAAATATGCCATGAGTCGTTCTTCTCGAGCCTGGAATTCTCCTAGTATTTGATTTACAATAAGTTGAGAATCGCTATGAAGACACAAAGAATTGGCTCCGATTTCTAAGGCAAGTTATAATCCAGCTATCACTGCTTCATACTCTGCATCGTTGTTGGTGGCAGCAAATTCCAACCTTATAGCATAGTGTAGCTTATTTCCCTTGGGAGTGATTATTACCACACCTGCCCCCGAGCCTTATTCGTTTGACGCACCATCCACAAAGAGATTCCACTTGATGTCTTCTGCAATTTCCAATTGCTCCTTACCTTCGTTGGTAGTGAATTCGGCAATGAAATTGGCCATGGCTTGTCCCTTGATGGCGGTGCGAGGATGGTAGGTGATATCATATTGACTTAGTTCAATGCACCATTTAAGTAGTCGCCCAGAAGTGTCGGGACGATGGAGTACCTGCCTCAGTGGTTGATCGGTCAGAACTCTGATGGAATGGGACTGGAAGTAGTGACGCAGTTTCCATGATGTGATTAGCAAACAGTACGCTAGTTTCTCAAGTTTAGGATATCTGGCTTCCGCCCCTGTAAACCTCTTGCTTACGAAGTATACTGACCGCTGCGTGCGTTCGTCTTCTCTAACCAATGCGGCACTTAGAGCATGAGATGACACAGCAAGGTATAGGTATAGCTCTTCGCCTTTGTTCGGAGTTGAGAGTACTGATGGTCTCTGGAGGTGTTCGATTAAGTTAAGGAAAGCTGTTAAGCATTCGTTAGTCCATTCGAATTTTCCTTTCTCTTTTTTTAGAGCTTCGAAGAAGGGGATGCATTTGTCGGTCGCTTTGGAGATGAATCTGCTCAGGGCGGCCACCTTCCCATTTAGGCTCTGCATTTCCTTTCGGGTAGAAGGTATCCTGATATCTTTCAGAGCTCGGACTTGTTCAGGGTTTGCTTCAATCCCTCTGTCATGGACGATGAATCCTAGAAACTTTCCTGATGATACTCCGAAGGAGCACTTTAGGGGATTCAGCTTCATTCCATATTGGAGAAGTACTTGAAACATTTCATCCAGGTGGCTTACGTGATCGTCGGCTCCCCTTCACTTTACCAGCATGTCATCCACATAAACTTCCATAGTTTGTCCTATTAGCCCTGCAAACATCTTGTTGACGAGGCACTGATAGGTGGCCCCCGCGTTTCTAAGTCTGAAAGGCATTACCTTGTAGTAGTACAATCCTCGATCAGTGATGAAACTAGCGTGGTCTTGATCGGGAGCATGCATAGGAATTTGGTTATATCCTGAGTATGCATCCATAAAAGATAAGAGTTCGTGCCCGGCTGTGCTGTCCACAAGCTGATCGATTCGGGGAAGTGGGAAGCAATCCTTTGGGCAGACATCATTTAAGTTGGAGAAGTCAATGCATGTTCGCCACTTCCCATTAGCCTTCTTTACCAGCACCGAGTTGGCGATCCATTCTGGGTAGATGGCTTCTCGTATGAAGTCATTGGCAAGTAGGTTCTTTACTTCTTCATCGAGGGCTGCTGATCGTTCTGCCCCCATACTTCTCTTTTTCTATTTTACTGGCGCCCTGGTAGGATCAATGTTTAGTACGTGGCATGCTATGTCAGGGGAGATTCCGGTCGTGTCAGCATGTGACCATGCAAATACATCCAAGTTGTGGTGGAGAAAATCAATGAGTTGTTCCTTCAATTCGGCTTTTAGTTGGGACCCGACTTTCAATAGTCTACTCGAGTCATGTCGGTCTACAGATACAAATTCCATAGCCTCTGCAAGCTCGGCGGTGCCCTCCTCCTCTTTGTCCCTGGGGTCTAATTCATTGAAAGGGTCGCTGGTATATCGAAGAGGAGGGGCTTTCTTTAGTTGCTATGCTTCCAAACTTTTTGTGCAGAGGGCAATCTCTACACTCTTCCCTTTATCCTTCCTGTGGTTGTTGCGAAGTTCAGTTACATAGCAGTCTCGAGCAATGTCCTGGTCTCCCTCTACTTCCCCTACTCCATTGTCCGTTGGAAATTTCATCTTTAGGCACCATGGGGCCAGGACAATTTGGAAGTCAGACAAGGCTGGCCTTCCTAAGAAGGCATTGTAGGCCGAGTGGTTTTCTATCAACACAAATGTCTGTTTCCGCACAATGGAGCAGGGATGACTTCCAATTTCAACAAAGAGGTCCAGTTGACCGAGGGGCATCTTCGCATCTCCAGTGAAACCATGTAGTGGTTTATTGCAGGGAGAAATATCCTTTATTGACAGTTTCATTTTGTCGAATGCATGCTTGAATAGGATATTTACTGAGCTTCCAGTGTCTACTAGAATTCGGAAAACTTTGGCTGGACCGAGCCAGGCAGAGATAACCATGGGATCCATGTGAGGGTACTGCCTCCCCTCTAGGTAACGCCTACTGAATGTGATGTCATCACTCTCTTTCCGCTTCGGGTGGCGTTCTTCTATAACAGAGTTAACGCAGTCTTCATTGTTTCTAAGTGACTTTCCATCTCTGCCCAGCTTCTGTCGACGATGTGTGGTCCTCCCGAGATGGTATGGACCACTATCTTCTCTTGACTGGAGCCGCTAGTGTTGCGGTTTCCTCTGCCTATCTCTGGGGAGGGTAGCCTTGGGTTCTCATTGGCAAGAGCTAGAGTCCTGTTCTGACCTTTTACATAGCGTTCCAGTCTCTTCCTTCTGATGTGTTCTTCAATTAAGTCCCGGAGATGATGGCATTCATTGGTATCATGCCCATGAGATTCGTGGAAGCGGCAGAACTTTCCAGATTTAAGTGCGTTATCTGATTCCTTCTTGTATGGTGGGTGTTTGTATCTAACTTTGTCTTGGGTGGCAAGGAAGATGTTTTCGATGGTTTCATTCAAAGGAGTGTAAGTGTCGAATCTCGGTCCTGGCCGATATAGGCGCTTTTCTCCCTTCTTGCCCCCAGCATTGTCTCTAGAATCATTTCTTCGAACGTCCTTTGCTACAGCGGGCGTGTTGCCGTGAGCTGCCTTATTTTGTTGCCCTGACTGCCCCTCAGTGGCAGCGTCTTCAAGCCTCATATATTTCTCGGCTTCATGGAAGAAATCGGGTAAAGTAGCTGGTTTTTCTTTTGTCAATCTTCTAGCAAATTTAGTATCTGGATGCACACCACTACAGAGGGCCATTAAGATAAGCTTCTCATCGGCATCTTGGACAGCGGCCGCTGCGGCATTGAATCGGGTTTGGTATTGCTGCAGCTTCTCTCCAGGTTTCTGTTTGATACTGGATAAGGAATAAGCGTCCTTGGGTTGCTCCACATGAATGCGGAACTAGCTGATAAACTTTTCTTTCAGCATCTCCCACGAGCTGATGGATCCTTGGGGTAGATGACAGAACCAGGAGGTAGCTAGATCTGCTAAGAATAGTGGAAAGCATTTGAACAGTACTCCCTCTGTTGCTCCACTCATGAGCATATGCTGTGTGTATCTCTGTAAGTGTACAACGGGGTCGGAGGTTCCTTTGTAAGGTTCCATTGTTGGCATTTTCCATTCTCGGGGGGTGATGGCAATTTCGATATTGCGGGCGAAGGAGCTGGTTACCCTAGCGCCTATCCCTCAATCTCTTTGATCCCGTTGGACGCACTCTCTAAACAAGCGTTCCATCCTTTCATCAGAATTTGGAGCAGATAGAAATGAGTTCGGTTCTGCTCTGTGGGACTGATTCCATCAAGATGACCTGTAGGGATGGTATCGTCTATCATTCCTGATATTTTCCAGTGGATGTCTTTGGTCTTCTGGGAGCATGTTAGGGTCAGCTACAGTTGGCCCTTGCCTTGATCTTCCCCTGCTGGGTTCTGATCTAAGCACTTCCTCGGGTCCAACTTCGGGCTGGACTCTAGCTCGGCCCCATTCACTGGTGTTTCCGTGGTTAGGCAGTACGACAGGCTCGGCTACAGTTGACCTCCGCCCGGTACCTCCCCCGTTGGGTTCGGTTCCAAGCGTTTTCTCAGGTCTAACTTCGGGCTGAGCTCGGTCTCGACTCCTACCATGGTCGCTTCTGTCGTTAGCTCCTTCGAAGAAGGAAGATCTTTGTTGTCTCTGAGATCCTCCAGACTGGGACTCACCCCATGATTCAGTGTTGCGGTTGGACTCTTCAGCATCCCTTAAGCGTGACATGAGTTGGTCCACCAAGGCTTCCTGCTGGGATGTGAAGCGGTTAGTCACTTCAGCCACAACCCTGTCTAGATCTGCCCTAGTAATTGCTGCCGGCTGTTCTGTGGCAGGGGTTGTCGGATTTGCCTGACCTTCATTTGGTACTGCTGCTGGAAGGGGACGATTTACTTGATCTATGACCACTGGATCTGGAAGACTGCTGGTTGCGATGTTTTTTCCTTTGTTAACATCTTTCTTCTGCTTGGGAGGCATGTCTTCCAAGTAATGTGCGATGCTGATAGGAAGAAAGTTAAGTGGGAGAAGCTGAAGTCCGGGGTTCAACGCTCTCAATGAAAGCACCAAAAATGTTTGCACAAAAAATGGGCAAACACCTCCAAGTCGTATGATTTAGTCGATTTTATGTTGTTTTTAGTGATCTGGGTGATTTATGCAAATATGTAAAAAGCAGGGACTAAACTGTAAAAAACACACAGATTTATAGTGGTTCAGCCAGAATGTGCCTACGTCCACTTTATATATTATTTCTCCTTTCTTGTTCAGATTACAAGAACAAAGCTTTGATACAAGTATATGAAAGTTGTTTGAAAGTTCTATCCGTGCTTGAGCTCTCAAACTTGTCCCCCATTGTTGTACCCCTACCCCTCTATTTATTGAGTGAGGCTGGGGGTAGGGGTCTTGGATGTATATAGCTGCTGGTGAGCCTGGGCTGGTGCAATCTGGCCTAGCCAGGTTGGTTCAGCAACGCCTTGGTTCAGAGGTGGTTGGAGTGGCTTTGGTTCGGTGATGGTTGGTTCGGCAGTGGCTCTAGTCCAGGAATATGTTGGTTCGGCAGTGGCTCTGGTTCGGTGAGGGTTGGTTCGGCAGTGGCTGTGATTCGATGATGGTTGGTTTGGCAGTGGCTCTGGTCCGGGAATATGTTGGTTCGGTAGTGGCTCTAGTTCAATGATGGTTGGTTCGGCAGTGGCTCTGGTCCAGGAGTAGATTGGTTTGGTGGTGAGTGATTCGGTGGTGCCTTCTTCCCTTTGGTTTGGTGGTGGTGGAAACGCACCCAACAGTTTAATTACTTGACACGTAGTAATATGGTTAATTACACCTTGAACCATTTGAATGTATGTTGTATAAATTGATGTAGTATGAATTGAATAGTAGATACCAAGTTAAGAACCGCATCAAATATTAGTGCACTAATCTTTAATCTACATGAAATGATAGTGTAGATTCTAGAAATAATTATATTAATTTGCACAAACAACAATGTAAATTAATACGATTATTTCGGGATTATTTGAATTAATTATTGGATTGTTATTGATTGTTGTTATTGCTTGTTTATTTACTTTGACACCATCCCAGTTATCACACTGCAAGTTCCCTTTGTTATGCTTTGATTTTTGAATTGAAATGGAATCGGGTTGAAATGATAAATACCCAAATTGAACTTTGACCTAGGATAGAGAATTAAGTAAAAATCGATTGGTCAATAATTTGATATAAAAATAAAATGAAGATTTTATTTGAATAAATAATATGGTTTTGAAACGAAGTTGGAATTTGAATTTTAATGAAAGGAAATGTTATTATTTAATAATGTGAATCAAAATATTAACATAGTAGATGATGAATGAACGTTGTTTTAAAATTAATTTTTTAATAATTAAATTTGGAATTATTAATAATTAAGGTTTGAAATTAGTTAATAATTAAGTTTTGAATTTTTTTAATAATTAAATAAGATTGAATTATTTAATAATTAAATAAAATTGAATTCTTTATTAAGTAAAATTGAACTTCTTGAATAAGTGAAATTAAGTTCTTTATTAATTGAGTTTTGAAATTGTAACTAAGTAAATTAATAAGTGAAATTGAATTTCTCTAATAAGAAATAAAATGTGTTTTATTGAAATTAATGTAAGACTTGAAATGTAAAGAATTTGATTTGATGAATTTAATTTAATGCAATTTGTAAGTTTTGATACAATGGAGTTGAACTTAAATAATTGATTTAATAAATTGGAAGTTAAAAAGAAATTGTTTTGAAGGATAAATTTATTTAACGAAGAATGAATGAAATCGATAAATGAACCTAAATTGATTTGAATGTAGATTAAATCATTTTAAATGATTTCGGAATGAAACTTATATACGAATTTAAATGAATATTGGAATGGTTTTAAATAAAAATTGAAATTGTATTATAAGATTTTGAAATGGTAATTTGGATGTTTTGAAGCGTAAATTTTTGGAAATTGGTTTAGAAAGACAAATGAAATGTTGGTTTACAAATTCTAATTGAGATTGAAATTGATTTGGTTTTGAAATAAATAAATGACCAATCGGTGTAATAATCACGAAAGTTATTAAAGAGACCGGAATCGGTTAGGGACATACTCACTGTCTAAACCGAAAACCACTTTAATAACTATACACGGAGTGTGATCCAGAATGAAGTGGTTGGAATAATGTACGTGATGACTGAAGAAAGAGAATGATAATGGATAGCCTTGACACTTGTGTCAAATTGGAAATGACTAAAACAGGAGCCGTGCCGGGCCAAATGGGGTTGGCTACCTCGAGCGAACACACTTCTTCGAAAACTACTCATTACTTGTTATCGATTGGTGCACCCTTGATTTTGGGAGTGTTGTTTCGCGGTGTTGCGATCGCTACGGCGATGCGTTCTCACCAGTCCGGATCAGGCAAACGGTAGTTCCACTACCTTGGGTATTGCCTCATGTGCCTTGTCATACTTGTATCCCTATATACGCGACCACTACGATTTGTTTTGTGTTATACCTATGGAGTACTCCCTGATATCCCACTAGTTTACGGTGGAGTTTACAGTGCTGTATAGACTATAACGCTTATATAAAATGTGTTAAGGGGGATAATGGTAACGCCTTAACACTATTTTGATATTTTATATTACTGATAGGCATTATCTACTTATTGTACACTACTACATAGTAGATAGTTTAACGGATCCTTAAAGGATGGTTATTCCAAACGTCCTTTGAGTTACTTGTATTTCAATTGCTATTTCACTTGAGTTGGATTTATTGATATAAGAATGTTAATCCTGACTCGAGTGTTTTGTGTTTTGCTTTACGCTCGGGTCAGACTAAGTATACCAGTATTCAAGACTCACCTTTGGAGTTGGAGCTTCGCTTGGAGATCCAGCTATCTATCCAACTTTCAGATATCCAGTTGATTCTAGTGATGTATTCTGATATTGTATTTGATTATTGTATTCGAGACATCTGTTGTACCTTATTTAACTCTGATATGTATATAGTAGCTTCATGAACTACTATCTTTTGTTTCCGCTGCATTTATTACTCTGTGTCTGTGATCTGTGATTATTTATTTACTGTATATGTTCAGTTTTGCCAAATTTAAATTAACAATTTGGTATTTTGAATTATTCAAGTCCGACATGTGCGGATGCGAATAGTGCAAAATAGCGGGTTGTTACAGTTGGTATCAGAGCTTTGGTAGCTCTAGGAAAAACTTAGCATATAGGGTAAATGTATTTACAGAATCACTTTCATTCGAGTTGAATCTCTTCCTTTTGACTCGATTCCTTTGAATTTTGGAACGTTTCCCGCTGTTCCAAAATCCATTCGTGTCCCTCACTATTCGTCTTCTAATTCCGGAGTATCCCATAACTCCACCTTGAATGATCTTTATAATGAGTTGGCGGTCCCGCCAATCTCAAATTGATTTGTAAAGGGGTGAAACTCTTTTACGATAAAATCAATTCACCAGAGATTTATATATCCTCGGTTTAGATGCTGATATATTTGGTTATGCCAAATTCTATCTCTTGAGATCAAATGTCGATTTACCTCGAAATTCTACATTGATCTTATTCTTGAAGTCACGGTTGACCTGGTTAAGGTTCCCGCGATTTATATAAACTTATCAATCTTCCTACTTTGTTATTTAATCATCATATCTTTGTTTCGAACTTATCTTCGAACCAAAATTCTCTTTGATTTGAGTCATCAAATTTGAATCCCAATACTTATTTTGAAATCCATCCTTGTATCGTCGTGCGAGGTAGTGCATTTTTTATTAATATAAAAATGTTTTCTTTATTGTGTTGTTTGAGTTGTTGATGTTGATTTGGGTTTTCGATCGATTCGTCTGATCAACGCTATCGATAGGATTTCCAAAACACTTGAACAGAGCAAAATAACACAATAGTATTTTCAAAATTTGGTAAATAAAATAATCTTGTATGATTATATTATAAGTATAAATTTTTTGAAGCACTTAACATATTTTTCCTTTATTATTTAATTTATTTCACTTAACATATTTTGTAACATATATTAGGTGTATACATTTTATAACCATATATTATTCAACAAATAATTTTTCTTTTTTATTATCCAATTTATTATCAGTAAATTCCCTTAACAAAATATCGTTTTGATATCCTATTACTTATCATAGTGTATATTATCCAATTACATTCTAATTACATTTAAACTTTCCAAGTATGTTGTATTAACGTTTCTGAGTGTAATTATGCACTATACAAATTTTCTTTTATTTACAATATTTATATTATCCAAATTTTAGTTTGAACAATTTATTACTTTATTTCTCTTGTATAACCTTCAATTTTATATTCACCCTAACATTTTAACTTTTTGAATATTTTAGGTAAGTTATATATATTAGAATGCAATTGATCATCATACAAATAATTATTTTTTCTATTTCAACTATTTCAAGTTATTTTAAATTCCAATTTAAATTTTAAACACTTCAAATATTTCACAATTTTGATTTATTTCAATAATTGAAAACCCTCGCTTTACACAGAATTTAGGAATTAAATTTCCGGTTTCACTTCCCACCATTTTGAAATAAATATATACATATATATATTTTATAAATCAAATCATACACAAAATTTTTAAATCAAATCCATTTTTCCAAAAACAAAAGTGTAGCAAAGCTACAAAGGGGCCTCTCCACTTCGAGACTCAAAAATGAACGTCGATGATGCTGCAGTCATCACCGAAATTTTTTCCAGCGATAAAAGAGGAGAGTACTGACTTACTTCATTAAAAATTCTTTTGGAAACAAATTCTATTCGAAAATACTTTTAAATAATATATTCCAAAACTTTAAAAACCAATTTTTTCTTGAAAATACCGAAAATTGAATTATCAAATTCTTAATTTAAATTTATTTCAATTCCAAATCAATTTATAAACCATGTTTTATAATTTCATTTATTTATATCATGTTGCAATAGTCAATGGTTTACAAAACAATAAATGATAATCAAATATTATCATTTCTAACAACTAGTTCATTTAACTATTAAATTTCAGATACCTTTATATATAATATAATCATACAAAAAATTATTTCATTTCACCAAATTTTGAAAACAATATTGTGTCAGTTTGCTTTATTTAAGTGTTTTAGAATTCCTAGCAATAGCGTTAGCTAGACGAATCGATCGGAACCCAAAATTCAAACTTAACAACTCAAACAACACAATATAAAACATTTTTATATTAATTATAAATATACTCCCTTACTCGATGATTCAAGAATGGATTTCAAAACAAGGATAGAGATTCAAATTCAGAAGGACCTAATCAAAAAGAATTTTAACTAATGAGATAGACTCGAAAGGAAGATAAGATAACTAAAATACAAAAGAGGAAGATGGATAGACTTATATTGATCGCGGGTGGCCTTAACTGGGTCAACCGAGATTCCAAAAATAAGATCGATGCGGAAATTCAATTTCCCACTTGAAGGGAAGAGAAGCGACTTCACCCAATATCAGGATAATCTCTGATTATCGGAGTGGAGTCAAGACTACAAGGGAATTACCGTGATCATCTAGTAGAGACGGTTCGGGCTTTGCATGAAATAATAGCATCTAAACCGAGGACGTATAAATCTCCGGTGTATCGACGCCTATTGCAAAGGGGTTCACCCCTTTACAAATCATACTAAGGTTGTCAGAACAGAAATGGAGTTATGGGATGCTCCAGTATCAAAAGAACACGAATAGGGAAAGACAAGTATGAATTTTAGAACAGAGGGGAAGCTCCAAAATTCAAAGGAAATTCGAATCAAGAGGAAGGAACTCAAGCTCGAACGAAGGTGATTCTGTAATTAAATTTACTCTATATGTTAAGTTTTTCCTAAACAAGAGCTTTGATACCACTTGTAACGACCTGGCATTTCGAACCATTCGCATCCGCACATGTCGGACTTGAATGCTAAAAATGTCAAATTGTTAATTTATATTTGGCAAAACTCAGCATATACAGTAAATAAATCAATCACATAATCAATATGCGGCAAAATAGATAAATAGTAATTCCTGAAGCTACTACATAAACATTAGAGTTAAAACAAAATACAACAGAAATCTAAAATACATAGTAGTCTCAAGTATAGAAGCAACTGAAAAGTCCGAACATAAGTGATTGGAATAAACCGAAATAGCTGAAAGCTGGATAGATAGATCTTCAACCAAAGCTCCAATCTCCAAAGGTGAGTCTCAAATGCTGTGACACCCAGTCTGACCCGAGCGTAAAGCAAAATACAAAACACTCGAGTCAGGATTAACATTGTTATATTAATAAATTCAACTCAAGTGAAATGTCAACTGAAATACAGCTAACTTAAAGGATGTTTGGGATTTCCATCCTCTAAGGATCCATGGAACTATATACTATGTAGTAATATACGCTATTTTAATATGTCTATAGTAAAGTAAAGGTATTAAAACAGCGTTAAGGCGTTACCCATATCCCTCTTAACACATTTTTATATATTCCCATAGTCTATATAGTACCGTAACTCCCCTCGTAAACTGGAGGGCTATCAGAGGGCACTCCATAGGTATGGTACAAAACAAACTCGTAGAAGGCGCGATAAGGTATGCGACAAGGCACTCGAGGCAATGCTAGGATAGAGATACCGTTTGCGTATCCGTACTGGTGGTAACGCATAGCAGCTACTACCGCCCACCTCGCGACACACTCCCAAATCAAAGGGTGCACCCAATCAAATCACAAAAGGCATAGAATGGTATCGAAGGAATGTGTTCTATCGGAGGAATGACCTCACTTGGCCCGACGTGGCTCCTGTTTTAGCCGCATCAAGCTGACTCACGGGAGTCAGGGCTCCGTAAATACCATATAGAATCATCACCAAACCATCCTACTTCATTCTGGAATCTCCACCACGTACACAGTTGTTAAAGTGGTTTTCGGTATTGGCAGAGAGTTTGACAATATCCGATCCCGGTCTCTTTAACAACCAAATGCTTATTTCACACCGTGGTGATTTTTCAAATAGTTCATACTTTATATCAAAATATCATATACATTTAAAACCATACCAAATTCGATATCATTATTCACTCAAAATAATATTCATTTTCAGAATCGTAGCACTTTCAAAATTATAACACTTTGAAATCATAACACTTCCAACTTAAACAGTTTAGATATTGAAAATAGTATATATATTTAAAATAGTTATAAATCGAAATAGTTTATATATTAAAATATTATATCTAATAGTTTTCTCCAATTTCAGAAGTCAATTCAAATCAGCCTAAATTCCAAAATTCAATTTAAATCAATTCTAGTTTAACCATTTCAATTTAAAGGTCAAAGATTCAATTCAAATTCTCAATAAACCATTTCAATTTATATCGATTTCAAATCCAAGTTTGAACTATCACTTCAATTCAAATAAGATTCAAGTTTAAATATTCAAGCATCTACAATAAAAATTTCATTCATATTTCAACATTTCAATTTAAAGGTCAAAGATTCAATTCAAATTCTCAATAAACCATTTCAATTTATATCGATTTCAAATCCAAGTTTGAACTATCACTTCAATTCAAATAAGATTCAAGTTTAAATATTCAAGCATCTACAATAAAAATTTCATTCATATTTCAACATTTTAACTTTAATTCCATTCAAATTGTAAAGTATTCTCTTAACCATTTTTATAACAATTTATTTAAATCCCAATTTATATATTTAAATCAATATTAAATATTCAATCTCAATTTTATTAAAAGTTGAGAATATTCATTTAATCACTCTTTATCAAATCAAGTTATAAATCAAGTTATAATCATATCTTTCCAAAATCTCAAAACTAATATGTTTAAATCAATCCTTTCTAAAATTCAATTATTAACCAATTTAAATTCCAAGTCAACATTAATTTATCCTCCCAACCTTTAATATTAAAGTTATAAATCTATTTTAAAATATTAATATAAATTTTAAATAAATAAGTTAAAACATATCATTTACTAATTAAATTAAATTTTATTAAATTAAATCATATTATTAATTGTATTTTGTATTAAATCTTATTGTTAACGGTAAAAAGTGAACGCTATCACCCGGTGTGTGTAATAAACTTGTGAAAGCACCACCCGTTGGTACGGGAACAGAATATGAGCTGTGAATAGCAGAAAAACAGTAAATGAACAACAGATTTATAGTGGTTCGGCCCGTAATTGAGCCTACATCCACTTTATAGTCTTTTATTGCTGATTTGATTACAATTCGATACAATATCCCACTAAATACAATACAATTTGATCATGAAATCATTCTTGACTACTAGCTCGATCTTTAATGATGAAACTCGACGAATCCGCGTTGGATGTTAGGAGCTCTTCTCGAAGATCGTTGTAGTGTCTTGAATGCTTGAAGATCTTTGATTGCTGAATGAGAGGAAGCTTCGACAGCGTAACGGCGCTTGGAGAAAATGAATGGCCAAAAGTCCCCACCATGTTGGAGGTTATGGGGTATTTATAGGAGCAGATCTGAGTGCTAATTTTCTGCTAAGTCTTAGGTCGCAAACGACCTAAGTTAGGTCTTAGGTCGCGAGCGACCTAAGATAAATCCTCTTCCTTTGGTAACCTTGCAGCTTGAGTTATAAGTGCGGTCTTAGGTCGGGGACGACCTTAATTGGTTCTTAGGTCGCAAGCGACCTAAGATAAGTTATGGACTTCAAATTGCTCTAGGTCGTAACACTGCTAAACCGTGAAACCTTTAGGTCGTTGAGTCTTTTCAGCAGTAAAGTTGCTAACTTCTTTAGGTCGTGACATTCCTGTAGCTTAGGTCGCGAACCTTTAGGTCGCTAGCTACCTTAGGTCGCAAACTTCTTAGGTCGCGAACTCTTCTGTAGTTAGGTCGCGAACTCTTCTGTAGTTAGGTCACGAACCTTTCTGTAGTTAGGTCGCGAACCTTTCCTGTAGCTAGGTCGCAAACCTTTCCAAGTCCTTAGGTCGCTAGCTACCTTAGGTTGTTGAGTTCCATAGGTCGCAATCCTTTCTGTTGCTAGGTCGCGAGCCTCTTAAGCTGTTAGGTCGCGAGGTCACCCTGGATCTTAGGTCGCAAACTTCCTAGGTCGCAACTTTTCCTTAGGTCGCAGAGCCTCCTAAGTCGCAGCTGTTCCTTTCAGCAGTTAGGTCGTAGACTCTCTTAGGTTGCTATGTTCTTAGGTCGCAGACTCCAGTTAGGTCGCAGAATCTCTTTAGCAGTTAGGTCGCAAGCTTCATTGACTCGCTCAATATTTTAGGTCGCTTCTTAATGGGAGTTAACATTTGCCCCTCGAAGTACGGGCCGAAGTCATAGGTCGCGTGCTTCGACTTAACTCCGCTAGGTCGCGAGCGACCTAAAACACTAACTTGCTTGTCTATTCATCTTCCTTTCTTGGTTTCATATAAACCGGTTAGGTCGCTTCTTCCTCCCTACTCTACTACTTCGATCCCTTGCTGCCATTGACGAATTTTTCGAGTTTTCAAAGGCGAATTCAACCTATTCCAGTCATCGATTCTTCCTTACCATTACATCCCGTAAGTGAGTTTGACATCCATCCTATCATAATCATCGTTTAATCTTGAATCCCTGCTTTTTCGACCTTAGCCCCATTCTATGAGTTGTGCACCGTTTCAAGTGGCTGTCGTGGTTGACTCTCGATAGTTGCTTTGGCTGATTCATGAGGGCATAGTAATGTGTTGGATCTGCGATGGATTAGGGATGTGTTGAATCGCTCTTGGTATCTTTCGATGAATTGAAGGGGTGAGGAAGGCGATGGGTTTATAGGTGTAATTGATAACGGGTTATAGGGTTTGGTGGTTTGTGGCGTGGAGAGGAAGTTAGCAGTAAGGGTTTCAGGCGACTTAAGACCATTCGCGACCTAAGGAATAGTTCGGCCTAAGGAAGACTAGAACCTGTGTTAGGTCGCTGAACGACCTAACTTTCTCGTGACATAAGCTTTAAATCGCAGCCGAGTTAGGACTTGATCAAATCTGTATTGCTTTTAACCCTTCAGTTGCACTGTGCAACCTAAAGGTGTTTCGACCAAGAATAGGTCGCCGAATGACTTAGAACTTAAAACAATTCTGCATAGCCCTGAATGCTTTTATTTGCACTGCACGACTTAAAATCACTCCAACTTATGTTAGGTCGTGAACGACCTGGGACTTAGAAATTTAGGCAGAATTTGGCTGATTTTTTGAATTGTTTTAGACTTTGTTGCACTTCTTTTCAGATTGCCTTAACTTTAATGCTGATAACCTGTTTAGAAACAATATTCACAGAAAAAATGGGACGAATATACTGCCATTGATTGCCCACACCAAATGACAGATTAGTTGACAAAGAATATCAAACTTAAATGAACTTCGCGAATGAAATGTTGTGAACTAACAAATCTAAGTGAAGTATTAAAGCAAAATTGAAACGATCAACTAAAGCTGATTTATTTGCATCAACACAACACTGTTCTTGGACTTAAGATATCAAGCCCCGAAACTTTATAATCGACAAGTATCAATTAATTTAGTTTCATTTATATTTGCTTGTTATTGCGTTAGTTTTGCACAACACTTCACTCTTTTTTAGGAAACGTGCACCTTAATATTTGATCGTCCAGTTCCTTGTGTAGAATGGCATCCCAACAGGAAGACTTGGAAATAGCTGGAGAGGCTTTTCCAATTGCTACTCCACTGAACGACCCTCCGGAACGGACTTCTACTACTCTAAGCCACAAGATCTTCAGACAATTGTGCATCCAGTTCGGCATTGCCGAAGCAGATGCTTTACTTCCTGGGTCAAGCGACACTGCTGACAGGCCGCCTCTTGGCTTTGTTGCCGTGAATCGTCAGATGTGCTTGAGCGGAGCTATTCCACCCTTTAATGATTGTCTTCGAGAACTTCTCCTTCGGCTATCTATCTCCCCTTTTCAACTGCACCCTAATGGATACTCCATCCTGCTGGGACTGTGTGTGCTTTTCAGGAGAACGTTGGGCCGTTTTCCCAGTTTTGCCGAAATTCGCTTCTTGTGCACATTTGTAAAGAACAAAGATCATCCCTCTATTACACTTGTGAGAAGTGCCAGGAACCGCAAACTAATTCTGGACTTGTCTGAAAGTGCCCACGGATTTTTGACTCAATTCTTTTATGTCCGCTGCCCTCCGGGATTCTACGCCATTTGGAGAGTGGGAAGTACGATTATCTATCTTTCCGATTTGTTCTCAAAACTTTTCAGAATTCGAACTGTCAAATGCTTAACTCCATTCTTTCTTTTTTGCAGCACTTCCTCCCCCTCTTCGAGATGCCAGTCACAAGGTGACTTTTGAGAGGCTTATGGCCGTGCCAGTCGAGGAGAGAAGTGTTCAATTTTTATTGAGAGATGAGTTCCTCCACGAATTTGGACTCTTACATCCTTCCCGTTCCGCTCAGCCACATGAAGTCCCTGATTCTCCTGCTGAGGAGTCGGATGCCCCTGTTCCTGCTGAAGAACCTTTATTGCAAGAACTTACCGCTGAGACTTCATTGGTAAAGTGTTCTACTCGTTCCGGCATTGCTGAGACGTCCAGTAAGTTAGCACTTGCCCCGGTTGTTGAAGAGGAGGAAAATCTTCACACTGTTGAAAAGACGGCTGAGATGGAAATTGAGAAAGATAATTCTCCCACGCACCATGGCGATGATACTTTCGATAGTCTGAGCGACATCATGATAACCTCTCAGGAGCTCTTTAAAGATGATGTTTCTAAAGTGGTTCCTCCTGTTATCGAAGCAACTTCTTCTTTGCAACAATCCACAACACCTTCCACACAACTTATTGCCATTTCTACACCCAAAAGTGGTTTGTAGTCTGACGCGCGTAGTTTACACATCACACACACTTAGAATTTTGGTACTTATATGAACTTAGCTTCTTCAACTTGAGGATTTCTAAAACTGGTCTTTTTCTTCAATTTCAGGTTCTCTGATGGGGCGAAGCGGCTCTTACTTCAACAAATTTCAGCGCTACGGAAGCCGTGAAGCTTACGACTTTAGGAGTTATATCAGTGCCGTGAAAGAAACTGATGAGGAGAGAGCTGCTCGAAAGGCTCATGAGAGGCGAGCTCATGAAGAGCGTCGCCGGAGAGAAGATGAGGAATACTACGGGAGAAGGGACGAGCAACATGACTCTTCTCGCAGAAGCGACGATCCTTATAAAAGGAAATCTTACGACGATAAGGGGAAGAGTCACACTTCTGATGATTCCAGTAAACGTGCCAGACTTGGTGAGAAAGACACATCTAACATCTCGGAAAAGACAACCGCTTCTGTTCCTCCTAATACATCTTCCGGTTCTCCTGCCCTTAAGGAATCTGACATCCAGACCATCATTAATAGGCCACAGTACCAAGCTGGAGATGGTCCTCCCACACTCCAGAGCCGATTTCCGAATTGGTGTCTGAAAGGAGTGCGTTTTGATTTGGACTTGGTCCCCATTGATAAGCAAGCGATGCTGAAAAATGTCGATGCCGTAAAGCTTGACATCGAAAGAATGTCTGGGTGGCAGAAGCTGGTTGACGAACTTCAAAGGGTCAACCATCTGAACCTTGAAGCGATGATGACAATGGAAAATGATAAATCTGAGTGGGACAAATGGCGCAAACAGCATGACTCGGAGATGAAAAGCATTAGCGATGGTTATGTGAAGCTCGAAGCCGAAGTTGAAAGGCTTAAAAAAGAGCTTGCTACTTCTTCCACTTCTTATTCTCAGAAAGAGGAAATGCTTCAAAAACAAGTTCGAGACGCCCACGCTGCTCAGAGAGATACTGAAGTCAAACTTGAAGCAGAACAACATGTTACTAGAAAATATCGTGATGACGCTGCTCAACTTCAGGAGAAACTCAGCTCTCGAGACTTAGAAATTGCTAGGCTACAATCCCAGTTACTGAAGGCTGAAAGAGAATGTGATGAAGTTCTCTCTGGTAAAGTTGCAGCCGAAGAATCCCATAAGGCGACCCTAGCTACCGTTGACGCGACCCTGTTTGACTTCTATATGCATTGTGTCCTGGGGCGTGGGAGCCTTTCATTTTTGGGACCAGAGTATGAAGTCACCCTAGCGGAGGTGTGGGAGGCAATCATTGACTTATTTGGTGGTGCCGGATATTCCGAAACAGATCTTCAAGCTACCTACCTAAGTGAGAGCGATCGCGATGCCCTTGCCAAAGGAAAAGAGCAGCTCGTCCGAGTGCGGGCCGAAGCGACGGGAGAGAAGCTTCCTGGGAAAGAAACACCCCCTATTGCTCCTGCTTATACTTCGACTTTAGCTCATGCGGATATTGCTGGCTCTAGTTCTCATTCCACGCCTCCTGCTAAGGTTGACACAGAAACTGCAACCACCCCTACAGAGGAAGAGGCAATGAAAGACTTCCAAGCTCGGGAATTTGAGATTGATCTCGCTAAACCGGCTTCTCCAGGTAACTTTGACAATTCACGGTTTTCTTTTTTCTCAGAGAATACTGATTTTGATATCTTTTATTATGCAGCAGACGCCCCATAAACTGCCCCAACTTTTCCTTCTTCAGCTGCCGTTCCTCCCCCTTCTCAAGTTATACCTCTTCCGGCTTCCCAACCTGGTTCACAGGAAGAACCAATAGCGGCCCTTCAAGGTTTAGATGAACCATCTGCTTCCGAAGAACAGAAGGCAGAAGGTTTGGAAGATAGCGAGAAGACCCCGGAGCAGTCTTTCGATTATGACACAAAGCTTTCTACATTTCTTGCCCCGGGGAGTGAGTCTTCTTCCAAGAAGAAGGGGAAGCGTGTGGTTTCAAAGAAAGGAAAGAAGAGTTCCTCTGCTGCTGGGGATGAGGCAGATATTGATCCGGCTGAGTCTCTTTCTCCTTCTTCTCCGATGCGGCCTACGAAGCTAATTACCAGGCCGGGTAAAAGCTCCAAGGGTGGGAAGAAGGAGAAATGAGTTTGATTTTGCATTTTCTGCTTTTTGTATTGACCGGGGATTGTGCGGATACCGGTCTCCGCTTCTTTTTGTAACCTGTACAATGTAAAAATTTCTCATAGTATTGAAATAAATAGATATTTTTCTTGTACAAATCCTTGTGTATGTAGGAATACATCTGTTTTTCATTTGAAGTATAGAGTAAACGATTCTTTTCACTTGTACAAATTTTCTGTCTGTGTTTCAAGAACGCATTTACTCCACATCTTTATTACGTGATATTGCAATGAACTTGTGGTATGTTGCTTGTATATTACTTTTATTAATGTAACTGAATTGTATAGTGTTGCCCCCACACCACAAGTATATTGTAATATTTCTTGATTTCACAAGACCGATACTCTTATTTTAGAGAATAACTTTCCACTTTTTCAGGGAAGAATTATTCTGCTTTTAATAGAGTATATCTTGTCTTTGGAGAAATCTTTATTTTCTTTTTCTTCCTGAAGAACATTTCGACTTCTGGGAATGATCACTTTTATTTGTTTGAAAGTGAATTTTCCTGCACAGTGAAATGAGCTTCCGCAGAAGGTTTTGATTTTTGTGCCCCAGTAAAGGGTTTATTTTTGGTATTTCAAGCAAGGTGAAGTACGCCTCTGAAGAGGTCTTTTGGTCTCCGAAGAGAAGCGATTTTGGAATTTCATCTCTGGTGAAGTGGGTCTCCGAAGAGAAGCATTTTGCACTTCTACACGGGTGAAATGTGCCTCCGAAAAGGGCTTTTGCCTCCGAAGATGGCTTGTGCCTCCGAAGAGGGCTTGTGCCTCCGAAGAGGGCTTGTGCCTCCGAAGAGGGCTTGTGCCTCCGAAGAGGGCTTGTGCCTCCGAAGAGGGCTTGTGCCTCCGAAGAGGGCTTGTGGTTGCCTGGAAGTTACTTTCTCATGGTCGGAGGGGTCCACGGGACAAGCGTAAGTCGTTCGATTGGATGTTTGTTTGTACAAACGATCGCAATCGATTAACAAGGTGCCCCTTTTTGGTAGTCCCACCGATCTTTTTGATTGAGGAAAGCTCTCCATTTATTGGCGTGCCTCGTTAGAGGGCTTTGTTGACCCTTGGGAAGGAGCATCAGTTGGTTGGTGTGCCAGGAAGGTTGCGTCTTAGGGGCAAGTGGATCCATGGGATGGACACAAGCTGCCTGATCGGATGCATCACAATCAGCCAGCGAGGGTCTTATTCCTTCTCCTCGGGAAGGTATCCCTTTAGTGGATCTACCTGCTTTCCTGTTGAGAGGCATACCTTCCTTTGGCTGCTTCCTTGTTTGCCTGCTCATGTTGTATCATCATCCGCCAATCTGCGATCCTTTATCATCGTTTCCAAGTGCGTGTTCCCTTCTTTTGCAAGTGAATTGCTTTATCCGAAGAAGTAGACTTCACTGTTGAATGACTCCACAGAGTAAACGCAAGTTATTTGGTTGGATGCCTTTTTATATTAACTATCGCAACCAGTTAACGAGGGCTTGACATAGCGGAGCCGTCAACTTTTTATGTGAAGCTTCTCTTGTATGGGATTTGAGTTTGAAATTTTTGTTGCTTGGAATTTGCTAAATGATTTGTAAGGCTCGCTTAGCTTTGCGATGGGTGAGCTTTGCTTTAATGGCCTGCAGTATTAGATCGATATTTTAGCAATACATTTAGAGTATTTACACATCGAAATATAACAGGCATTTTATAACAGAAAACACAATGCATAGTTTTTCATTATTGAGTCACGCTGATTTCTCAACGGTTTACAATGCAGAAGTTACACATCTATTATTATCTTTACACATTCAAGCAATGCTGTTAAGTAAAAATGAATGCTAGTTATTATTGTTTCAGAATCTCCAAGCTGGATTTCCATTTGTGCTTGATTCATAGCTTTTGGATTTTTATGCCAGAGAAATTGAGAGATGCCCCAGCCGCAGTTTTGTGGGTAATTAGTAGTCATCCCAACTTCTGCTTGCTGGGTATAATCCGCCTGTGATAGCATTAATGACAAGCTTTTCTGAATCTTGCACTGCAGTGTTGTTGTGAGAATCGGATTGATGGGTAGGATGTTGTTGATCCCGAGTGGATGAGGTTGGATTGACTCCGCTTTTCTTAACGTATTGTTGGAGTTTACCTTGTTCCAACAATTCTTCAATTACTTTCTTTAACTGGCGACATTGGTCAGTGTCATGGCCAGGTTGATTGTGAAATTGGCAGAATTTCCCATTACTCTTTGCACCTTTCGTCATCTCAGGTGGCTTAGGATACTGGACAACGTCTTTTGTTGCAAAATAGATATTCCTTGGTGTATCAGTTAAAGGGGTATAATCTGAAGAATTAAAGCGGCGAGGTTTCTTTTCATTTCCCTGGTTCTTTCCTCCTTCATTCTCCCTTTTCTGACTTTCAGATTCTCTTTTCTTAGATAGGACACTGTTGTTATTAGTTTGGGCAGCAACCACCTTTGACGTCGTAGAAAGGTTTTCAAGGCGAATGAACTCGTCGGCCTTTTTATAGAATTTATCAAGTGAGTTTGGTTCCTTCATCTTTAGCCATATTCCAAATTTACTCGATTTATCAATGGCTCGCATCAAATAAGTCAGGATCATGCGTGGTTCCGCATTTTCCACTTCGGCTAAAGCTATATTGAAACGACTCAAGAAAGATTTGATTGATTCTCCGGGCGCTTGTTCAAGGTTAGACAGTGACATTATATCCTTAGCTTTTGAAGCATACAATCTGAACTGTTCCTTAAACTTTTGTGTTAAGTCGGAGAACTTATCTACAGACCGAACTGGAAGCTTTGTGAACCAAAGTAAAGCCACACCTTCCAGGTATACCGGAAAGTACCGACACTTGATCTCGTCTGATGCTCTTGCACCGGTCATATGCCAATCGTATTTGTATAGGAAATGATTAGGGTCAGTGGTTCCCCTATAGGCTTGGATAGTAGGAGGTGCAAATTTCCTTGGGAATTCTGCTCTCAGGATCCTTTCAGTAAACGGAGTTCTGCTTGGCGCAAATCCCCAGTCAGCCTCATCCTCTTCCCTTTGCATGCTCTCTTTCATGATGCGGCCAACCATTTCAGACAGGTACTCTTTATTGTTCAAAGACACCTCCGGGCAAGCACCAGTTCTTCCCTCGGAAGTTTGCCCGGGCATATGTTCATGACAAGTTGGTTGCGGCCTAGAACCATCAGCTTGGAAAGGTGGCGTTTCAGGAAGGGTGGTTTGATGGTTTTCTGGTTGACGATTTGCCCCAAGCAGGGCAGTTATTCTATCCATCATCAAAGCATTTTGAGTTTCAATTTGTTGGTATAATCCAGAAACTGCGTCATCCAATTCAGCCCTGGTGACTCCAACGGTTGGAGTTGCTTGATCTGTTGTTGGGGAAGCGAAAGTCCCTTCGTGAGCATTTCCGGATCTGACGGGTCTACCTCTTCTTCCAGGAGCCATTATCTCGGATCTGGTTTTTTAAGAGAGGTTCTTTTTATGAATCTTTGCGAAGCAACGGTGGATGATTGCCTGAGTTGGTTTCTCAGTGAAAGCACCAAAATGTTAACGGTAAAAAGTGAACGCTATCACCCGGTGTGTGTAATAAACTTGTGAAAGCACCACCCGTTGGTACGGGAACAGAATATGAGCTGTGAATAGCAGAAAAACAGTAAATGAACAACAGATTTATAGTGGTTCGGCCCGTAATTGAGCCTACATCCACTTTATAGTCTTTTATTGCTGATTTGATTTCAATTCGATACAATATCCCTCTAAATACAATACAATTTGATCATGAAATCATTCTTGACTACTAGCTCGATCTTTAATGATGAAACTCGACGAATCCGCGTTGGATGTTAGGAGCTCTTCTCGAAGATCGTTGTAGTGTCTTGAATGCTTGAAGATCTTTGATTGCTGAATGAGAGGAAGCTTCGACAGCGTAACGGCGCTTGGAGAAAATGAATGGCCAAAAGTCCCCACCATGTTGGAGGTTATGGGGTATTTATAGGAGCAGATCTGAGTGCTAATTTTCTGCTAAGTCTTAGGTCGCAAACGACCTAAGTTAGGTCTTAGGTCGCGAGCGACCTAAGATAAATCCTCTTCCTTTGGTAACCTTGCAGCTTGAGTTATAAGTGCGGTCTTAGGTCGGGGACGACCTTAATTGGGTCTTAGGTCGCAAGCGACCTAAGATAAGTTATGGACTTCAAATTGCTCTAGGTCGTAACACTGCTAAACCGTGAAACCTTTAGGTCGTTGAGTCTTTTCAGCAGTAAAGTTGCTAACTTCTTTAGGTCGTGACATTCCTGTAGCTTAGGTCGCGAACCTTTAGGTCGCTAGCTACCTTAGGTCGCAAACTTCTTAGGTCGCGAACACTTCTGTAGTTAGGTCGCGAACTCTTCTGTAGTTAGGTCGCGAACCTTTCTGTAGTTAGGTCGCGAACCTTTCCTGTAGCTAGGTCGCAAACCTTTCCAAGTCCTTAGGTCGCTAGCTACCTTAGGTTGTTGAGTTCCATAGGTCGCAATCCTTTCTGTTGCTAGGTCGCGAGCCTCTTAAGCTGTTAGGTCGCGAGGTCACCCTGGATCTTAGGTCGCAAACTTCCTAGGTCGCAACTTTTCCTTAGGTCGCAGAGCCTCCTAAGTCGCAGCTGTTCCTTTCAGCAGTTAGGTCGTAGACTCTCTTAGGTTGCTATGTTCTTAGGTCGCAGACTCCAGTTAGGTCGCAGAATCTCTTTAGCAGTTAGGTCGCAAGCTTCATTGACTCGCTCAATATTTTAGGTCGCTTCTTAATGGGAGTTAACACTTATCTTATATATTTTTAAAATAATAAAACTATAAGAAATCTTAAAATTTATATTTTTCAAAACTAACTTATAAATTAAAATTTCCAAAAACATATTATTTTAAAAATCTAGATTTTATCCATATATAAAAATAACATATATATATATATATTATTTTAAAATCTATATTTATTAAAACCATATATTCCCTTTCAAAACTTTAGAAATCATTTTTCAAAATATAGACCAACTGTGTCCGTATATAATTCTCTATCCTATGGTCAAGTGATACAGATATTTATCATTTCAACCCGTAATTTAAATGTCTACGGGTATATATTATTTCAACCCGCAATCCAAAAAATTCAATGAAAATCGCTTGGGTTTATCATTTCAAACCATAACGATTTCCTCCTATTCTACAAGATCGTTCGGGTATGTATCATTTCAACCCATAGGGAATTCTATACTAACAGGGAACTTGCAGAGTGAGAACAAATATGATATATAATATCAACAACATGCATATATCATCAGTAACAGATTAAAATATAAACAATAAGATATGTTGTCATATCCCACAGGTGAACAGATACAGATAATGGCATATCATATATAGCAATTATAAAATTAACAGTTCAATTTAGCAACATATTTCAATTGTCGTTTCAAGTGAAATCAAACTTAATAAATATAAGAATGTTAATCATGAGTGATTGCTCACCTTCCGAGACTAGAGAGATGAACGAGAATGGAAGCGAATAGACACAGATACACACACGGAACGTCGACAAACTGGGAATTTCTGCGACAAATTCGATATTGAAAAGATAAGTCAAGATGGGCACGAGATTGATGAAACAAGATATATTACACATATATAAATTTCCTAAAAATCAACATTCAACTTAAACACCTATCAAAATAAAATATATATATACATATATTTTAAACCAATATCCAAACAAAATCTTTATATTTAAAATTCAAAAATCAATGTTTATAATAAAATTAATAAAAACTTACTTTGCTATAATAAATATATTGGCTCAAAACAGATCATATAAAACTCGTATAATATACATATATATACTACTATATACATATATATATAAACTCGTGTGCTTTTTATATTTTTATATATGAAATCCAAACTCATATCTACTAACCTACATAACCCAATATATAATTATAGGTATAAACTTACATACTTACAATATTTAAAAATCAAAAATTATAAAACCCAATATGACTTATATGTAGGTCTTACATAACTTAAATAACTTATATATATATATGCAACATATTATACGCATATATATATATATAACTTATATATCACAACAACTAAATATATAGATATAAATATACATTATATATAGAATATAGACCACATGACTTATGTAAACATAGCTTTGCATTAACAATGCATAAATGTATGCAGACACCATATAAGATTTCAACAAAATGCATATACATTGTTATAAATCTATTTAAAATATTAATGTAAGTTTCTTTTTTTTTCAAATAAAATAACTTAAATATCCAATAGAATATACATATACAGGCTAGTCTATATAAAAGAAAATCAACTTAATGCATACTAACATACAACTTATATAGAATGTACAACATATATATAGAGTATAACAAATTATATATTTACTTATTTATATATACAGCAAAATCAAAATTTAACAAACATCTACCTTTTAAAGTTCCATATATATATACGCCATACATCAATATGAATAGCTGCAAGCTATTGAAGGTCGGAGGAGGCACGGCCAGAGGTGGCTCGGGCTTGGGAGAAATGAGGCGGAGGGGAAAAGCATCGGTGGCGGGTTTGGTAAAGGGCTGCTGAAGCTTCGGGAGTGGAAGGGTTGTTGGCCGATGCAGATCTGGGTTCACAAAGGTGTGCTCGGCACTAGAGCAAGCTGCTGCCACGGCCAGGAGGAGGCGGAAGGTCAGTTGAATGGAACAAGGCAAGTGGAAGGGGAAGGTGGCGTCTCGGACTGTGCGGCATGGGTCAGCGGAGGGAGATGCTCGCGGGTAGGAGATGGGAACGGTTTCGGCAACAGGTGGGTTCGAGTAAATTCCAGAGGTGGTGATAAATGCAAGCCATATTATAACTTGTATATATGTTTTCTCCTATGCATGAAATTCAGATGGAAAAAAAAGGAGGGTAGACCGAACTCGATTCAATGGAGAAGAGAAATAAACAGGAGGAGGACAAGCATGGGATTTGGAGAAAAGAATTTAAGCTACAGGAAAAAGGAAAGCTTTGTATATATGGTTTGGAAAATGAAGAGCAGCCAAACAAAATGAACAGGTTCAAAAGATGGAAGAGAACGACCAATGTCTCAGGCAAAATAAATATAACGTCATATATTATATTATAATCTGGAAAGGGAAGAGAAATAAGCAGAGAAACGCACCATCATAATTATAGGCAATGGAAAAGTGAATGTGAAGTGACAATTCTGGAAAAGCAAAAGTCAAGCTGAAAATAAATAAATGCTAGTGGCTGTTATTTCAGCCGTTTGAAATTTGAATGGACACAGACCATCAAAAGTTCAAAAGTGGTACCGATACGGTTAACCGTTTTCATGGATTTCACCGCTTACCGGACTCTGAAATGCATAAATAAATATACTGCGGAGATCAGCATGACGAGACGAACAGAATGATACACAGATATCAGCGATACGATCATCCTATCAAAACTCGATATTTGGTGACCAAAATGCTGCAAATCTGTTTGAAAATAAGATAAACGGGCCAGAGGAGTCCAAATTTGACGAAACGAAATATGACGTCTCACTCAGAATTAAATTTATTGTATAAAAATATTCAGATTCGAAAAAAAATTAATTTCATAAATTTACTGATTATAAATTGAAAATAAAATTACACAACAAAATAAACTTCCGTATTATCTGATGAAAATCTAACATTTGCTACGTTTAAATAGACGCATACCAAATATCATTTTTTTCCAAATTCGATTATTTAAAATTTCAAAAAATTCAGTTAATTACGTTATGAAAACCGTTAAAATTTATGGGTCGTTACAGGGGGCGAAACTATGGCGGAGCGATCAAGAGAGGATGCAGAATTTGGGCGGGCTGAAGGATCCAGGGGCTAGGTGTATTCTTTTGATTAGCGTAATATATTATACGGAACAAGGGTGTAGCGTATTTGAGATTATAGACAAGCAAGGGGTTAAAATAAATTAGGGCAACTTTGTAACGGTCTGGAGCCATTGCAAAATGATCTCGGCCCTTAACCATTGTCACTTATTTTGCAACAGCTAAAAACCATAACAAAATTACCATGGCTCAAGACCGTGGTAAAATTTCCGCATTGGAGTGTGGAAAAATGAGCAGTATGATGTAGTGCCTAGACCATTTAACGCAAGAGATTATGTCAATGGTTGAATTTTACAAGATGATGGCTGAATTGAACCAGAGGATGGTAGACGACTAGAAAGTGCTTCTGGATAGAGTGGATGCAAGTATTGCCTTGTTGACCTAGCAACTCCAAAGGCATAGGAAGAGACAGATAAATGCGTCATCTTTTAAGTTTTAGATGAGAGAATTCATCTTCATCTAATCTGAACAAAAGATATAAGAAGCAAAAGATAAAGGAAAAGGCTGTTAGGGCATTGAAGAAGGCAATAGCACGAAGTGGCCACAGTTTGGCCATGACAAGTGTGGTTGGTACCAACCAAAATCAGGTCAGTGTCGAGCATAATTTAGTTTGTTCTGGAGTGCGACTACTTGAGACCGTTGATTTGTTTGACAATAAAGATGATTTACATGATACTGGTAATGATGTTGGGTAGAGTGCTGGTGCATAGACTGCTGGGGTTCAAATGAATACAACAGAACTAGCCAGGCATCACAGAAGATCCAAAGGAGTGTTTCTCCCAGAGATATGAGTGCCTACACAACATCGAACAAACCAAAAACATTTACAGACTCAAACACTTGGGGATGTTCCTGATAGTCGCCTTTTGGATAACCAGACCAGTTTAGAATATATTGTTGATATAATAATGTAACGACCCGAGATTTTCGATCCTGAAAATTCCAGATAGTTAGGAAAAGAAGAAAGAGATAGAAGAAGAAGAAACAGAAAAACAAGTCACAGAATCTCACATTCGCAGCGGATCAAAATATAATATCATATAATACCATTTATACAAAGAAACTGTATCAGTTAAATTACACTTTAATACATCAGAGTTACAACATATACACAATCACTGGACATATACATAATCAACATGTCCAAATATACAACAATATATCATAGCGGAAACACTCCATACGTTCCTGCCATCCAGCTCGCCTCCGAGCTCCAGAACGTCCTTACCTGAAAAATCTGTAATACTTGGTCTGACCCGAGCATTACATTAGAGTAACACCCAGGTCAGGCTGGAAACCAGCGTGAGTAAACCCATGTAAATTTGAAATACTAAGTTCAAACCATAAAAGGAAACCCGGGTAACTCATACTTCACTACAAGTTCATTACCTGTTATGCTCAACACTTATTTCACGACTCAAATACTAAGTATTCTAACTTAGTTCAAAGGTTCATATTGTTCCATTTCAGCCAATTAACATCACATCTCAATCTATATAGAATCGAAGTGGTTCCGAGTTTTACAGATACCCGACTCCGGTCTCTTCGAATCCAAAGTTATTCATTAAGCCAAATGTTTAGGTTTAAACAATACAATCTATATTCAGGATTTCATATTCACATAACAATTTATCTCGAATAGATGACACATAATATCACAGTTCAACCAATGTATCTCATAACTCAAAGCATTCAATACATCAAGGATATCAAACAATTCAAAGCATTCAATAAAATTCAATCATCCATAAGTAAGATCAATTAATCATCTAATTAATTTAAACCAAATTAATTACTTATGACTAATTACTAATACTGGTTAATTAACATTAATTAATTACCAACCGTTTGAATTAATTATCCTGTAATTATTTATTAATTAACCTTTAATTATCAACCTTAATTAATAAATCAGTTAACCTTTAATCATTAAATAATTAACCTTTAATTATTTAATTACCCTTTAAATAATTTTCCCTAATTAATTACATTAATTAATTAATTCTCAATTAATTATCTTTCCTTAACCACCTTCATTAATTAATTAACCTTTAATTAATTTCATTAATAATTACCTTGGTTAATTATCCTTTAATTAAATAATCCGTTAATTACTCGATTAACTTTTAATTGTTTAATTATCCTTAAACTAATCATTAATTAACCCTTAATTAATTATTCTTAAATTATTAACTAATCATAAATCATTAATTATCATTAAATCTTTAATTAATAAACCTTGTAATTAATCATCATTAACAATATGAATTAACTTCACTTTTAAGTTAATAATAAAAACATTTTATTTACTTCTTAATTACATTGTTAAATATATATTTAAAACATTTAAAAAAACACTTAATCATTTAGAAATAAATCTTGGAAAATTGTTTTAAATCCTTGTAAATAAATTTCCCCTGAAAACTTAATTTATCTTCTTTTTAAAACTTATATAATTTAATAAACTTTAAAACTTGTTCAGTTGTTCACTTGAAAACTTTTAGAATCAACAGGTTTCAATAAAACCCGAGCCCAATCACTTAAATCCCGAGCACGATTTCGAGTTACTCATTTCTCTTCGTTTCCCCGAGCCAATTTATCATTTACTTCGAGACAAACCCCGAGGCCCTTACTTCTTCTTCCCCAAACATCACCACTGACCCATCGTGCACCTGTGCACCACGCACACCGATCTGGTTATCTCCAACCAGTGCCGCGACCATCCACAAGTCGTCAACGACCGTCTCCACTCAGGCAACCACCCAGAATCCTCATCGACTTCCTAAATCGAAATTGAACAAGATACCATTGCCTGAAACCCAAATCTAATCACCAGAAACAGCTCGTGCCACCGCGTCAGATCATTAGGGTCCACGCCGCTCCGCCTGGATACTCGCTAAATCATCCCCTTCCTAATCCCCCTACACCGGTCGACTTCGGTGCATCGACGACGCCGCACGACCTTCGAATGCAAACTCGATCAAAACTGGGTCTAAAACCCTACTTTGCCTCCACCAGGCCACTCCGATCATCTGAAAATTCTTCCACCATTTTTCCCTAGTAACACAACCTTCCAGCCACATCCAGCATCCATCACGACGTCCAACTCCTCGTCGTTCGCCGAGAATCGACGAATTAATCAAATCTGATCAACTCACGAATTCCCTTCATACCCAATATTAAAAATTATGATATCTATATCAAAATTCAATATTTTTACATATGAATCAAGTTATATAATCAAAACAAGAAATAAAGACATTCGATTTTTCTAGTTTGAAAAGATTTTACTGTTATTTCACATTTTCGAAATATTCACCAAACATCTCTACTTGAAACCATTTTTAAAATTGAAATCATGTTAATTTGAACACATTTTGTTTAAACATCCAAGCCTATAAAAGATCATGGGATGAGATCTTGAATTTTGAACAGGTTTGAAACCTGCAAAGTAAGAACAGAGATACATTTACCTATGCACACAAAATATACAGGCATGCAATCATATTTTACATTCATACAAACCATTTTCACCATCATGCTTTCAAGTATTATCCAAACATCAAGATATAATAACAGATTTAAGAGGTTTGCTTACTGTTTGTTTTAACCTTGAAACTTATTCAACCTTAACATTTGCAATGATTAAAAATATATTTCACTATTACTATCCATTTTCATCCCGAAATCATCACTTACAAATGTTTGTTTGGAGAGGTGTAGATTATTTATGTTGTTTTTAGTCTGTGCATGTTTAAACAGAGGCATACTGCTTGTAACAGACAAGCATACAAATTTACACCTATATACACTCACAGATATAACTGCATATCCACGATTATACAATCAGCTCCAATATCATCAAGAAACCATAGCATCTTTAGATTCAAAAAAGAAAGTTGCTCACTGTACTTTCTTATTTCAGAGATTACTCACCTTGTAGCAGCAGAGACCAGAAAGCAAATTTTGTTTTGAAAAGCTACAGTTTGATCTTCCTTTTATCTTCCTGCTTGTTAGAGTTGAATTGTAAACTTGAATTGAGTTGTTTAGTTATTATTTTAAGTTTGAAAAATACTTCTGCTTTGCTCAGTTTGGATTCACGAAAATAGAATAAGAAGATTGGTATATATGTAGGACAAGTATACAGGGTGATTATTTTGTTAGTACAAGATTTTTCCATTTGGGTCAGAGATTTTTCTTTTCTTTGCTTGTTTGGCTCGGCTGAAATGTTGCTTTGGTGGCTTGCATTAATGGCCTTGTACAATTTCCCTTATTTTATTTGATTTGTACATAGGTGAATAGAATGTTGTCTTCATTTACAAGCTAATGGATATTTGCATGTATATTTGAATACTTAGTTGAATGTATTTGCTTTTTTCCTTTGCAGCCAAGATATTTTTATTTTTCTTTTTGACTTGTCTTATTGTAATATAAATGAATTTCTATTTTTACTTTGTTTTTTTTCTTTTATTATATTTTGTTTGTTTTATTACTTGGTATTATTTTGTATTGATTTACTAAGATATATATATCCACTTTGTCTTGTTTCACCAGTCCTATACTTATCATATTATTAATTCGTCTTTCCAATCTGTATTCATTTTTTTTTAAAGTTAAAACTATCAATATATAACTTACTATTTATTATTTGTTTTCATACTTACTCAAAATTTATTTATGATATTATTTATTTCTAATAAAACTACTTATTTCTATTTCTTATAAAGGTTAACTACCCAACATATAATTTACTTATTTATTATATTATTTAATATCCCAATTCATATTTTATTTCACTCTTATATTATATATTGACAAGGTATATTTTATTTACATTAAATACTTATAAATATCTGTTTTAGAGATAATAAGTCTATATTCATTTTATCTGATTAAATACTCGTTAAAATAATATTGCTAAATTTCTGAGATGTCACATAAGTTGTATTTATATTAAATATTTACTAAAATAATAATGCCCAAAAATCTCGGGTTGTCACAAATAAAGATATTGATGTATGAAAATCAATGAAGAAAGAATGAGGAATATGGCTCATCACTTAGCAAGACCCAATTCAGTGATCATATCTTGGGAGGAGTATCCCAAATTTGTTATACCAACGATGCCGTTGTATAATAGGACAATGGATCTTAGACATGATCTATTAAAATACGAGCAGCACATGGATGCCGCTAATAGAGTTAGGGGTGTTCCCTAGGGCAATTTTTTAATTTTTTACATATTTCTAACTCGATAACCAATCTGTTCGAAATAAAAGGTATTTTCTTTCTATTATATAATTGATATAATGTGCTATATATATTAATTACTTAACTAATTTGACTAAAAGTATATTTAATCGAAAATCCATAAATGGTATGTTTTGTGATAGTAGTTCAAGGTGTTGTAACCGTGAGTAATTCATCACAAAAAAATAAATATACCATTTTAAATATTTCTAGTCAAGATGCCTTAAGGCTGGATATTGATATATCCATTGAGACCAGAGTACGTAACGCTTTTCAAATATTGGGCAGTGTATTACTCGAGGCTGTTGGGGCTACCAAGGAGTTATGTACTGATGGTTATTGGATAAATATGGAAAGACTCACTCGATGGTTTCTGTTAGTTAATATAACTTAGGTCATATAGAAAATATTAATGTGACTAATTTACAAAGTTCTCTTGACTTGAGAATACTGTTGATCTTCAATGTGGAAGCTCCACTTTGGTTATAGTTAAATTATGGCATGGCTTTTATTGAACGACTATAGTTGGATCGAGTAAAAGCATTGAAAGCGAAATACTATTCAAGAGAGGATTCGTCTCCTCAGTTGTATGAGGTTGGTATCACGGTTAACTGATATCATCTCAAAGTCAATATCTAGCCAGAGCAGTTCAGTTAATAATAACTGTTATTATTGAACTAGTGACTTTGTGTTTGGACTATAGAGTTGAATATGAACAATATTGGAATTTGGACCGTTACCAAATTCCATAAGTCCAAAGTGATATAGTTTTGACGAAAATAATTGGTGTAAATAATCGCCACTATGTACCACTTATAATAAGTATAATCTGATTTTACTAAAAAGATGTGTAAGTGATAAATTAAGTCAAAATGTGACACTACTAGCTAAGAAGACGTGTGAATGTTAATTTCTTAATTGTTCAACGTTAATCATTAACTGAATTTACACCTTTGAGTCGCACAACCATAATGATGAAGAATAAACCACACGATTTAATTAATTTATAAATTATTGTAAATTAATTAAATTAATTAATGTTTATGAAATATTAATATTTAAACTTTATTGATTGGTTTTGAATATCATTAGCATTTAATAAATTGTGTATATAAAAGTTATAAACACGCATATTGATATACGATATATTTAAACTAGGTTTAAATAGATCAATTGCTAAGTTGTTTTAGGAATTTTCTTTAGGATCCACATGCATGATGAAAATAGGAAGAATTTTCAAATGCGATTTGGAAATCCAAAAGGAGCGATTAAAAGAAGGAATTAAATCTCCGTCTTTTACTTCTCTTTACAACTCACTTAAATCTCATTTATGAAATGATTTTTGTCCTTTTCTCTTAAATTATATTACTTTTGACAAAGAAATATGTAGAGGAGGTAAAGGATTTGATTGGATTTTAATAAGGAATTAAATAGGGAAGTTTTAAAAGGAAAAATTGAAAGATTTCAATGTTTCCATTAAAACATATTCTCTCTTATTCAGTCCATGATTATTCTTTTCCTGACATAAACATTTCATCTTCTGTCTCTTGCTCTCCTCCTCTCCCTTAATGGCCTTCGTGAAATAAAAATTCTTTAAACAAATTCAAATAAAATTAATAACATTCAAGGTGGTATTTACCTCTAGATCCTTGAAAAATCTCGAGGCTGATTTAATCAAATCGGAGTTTCATTCTTCATTCAAGGTGCAAAATCTTAGGCTTCATCTTTGGGTGATTCTAATTTTATTTTATTATATATTCACCATGTTAGTGAAGTTTAAATCCTGTACATGCTGCATCTTATCTCATCATTTGTTCATTATGTTGACCCAAAGTTCAGATCTGATATATGTTAAATAATTTAAATTTAATCTCATCATTTGTTTATTATGTTGACCTAAAGTTCAAATTTGATATATGTTAATTGATTGTATGTTCATTATGATAATATGAGTAGATCCTACATTTGCTACAACCTTTTCATCATATGCTCATACTATATGTATATGTAGATCTAATTCATTTTACAACAAATTTATATATGCCTAATTTGTCTAATCTAATTTTGTCATTATTTTGGAAATTATTATTTTATAAAAGGCAAAAAACAATTTTGGATTGGAAACTAATTTGATTAATTGATGTATTTTGTACCTTAATATATACCCATGTATAAATTAACTATATATGTAAATTATTTAAAATTAATTTGGAGATTGAATACATGTTTCATATATTTGTTGTTTTGAATATAATTTTTGGTTGTTGTTGATATTTGTTTAAAGGGATTTTCAATTAAAAAACATAAGTGGAGTTTTGTGCAAAATATTACAAACCCTTTGAATCCCTCTTAAATTAAAGTAGATTTCAATTAGTTACTTTAGTCATAAAACATGTAATAAATTACAAAGTTTACATATATGTGTTATTTTATTTTAAAACGTTGTTTTTAGTTATTCATATATGCATACATACATACATATACATACATACATCATACATACATACATACAAATACATATATTCATATACATGCATACATACATATATACATATACATACATACATACATATATATATATATATATGTTCGAGTGTTCAGGTTGTTTCGAAATAGCATTAAAAATAAGTTAACGAAATGATATAATTCCTCCACCTTTTCCACTCCTTATTAATTCCTTATTCTAACATAATTGATTATCCTTTTATATATACATGTAAACTTTTGATTAGGTAAAATAACTTTCTAGCATATTATATATGCCAACATAAGTAAACTACACACACACACACACACATATATATATATATATCATTATTTTATATAATTTCAAAATAAACCATGGACAAAAAGGCATATATAAACGGTGAATATGTCCACTACGGTGTAATCCCAACACATGTATATGTACATATTAACTATGTACACTACATGCATGTTGCACTGCACTACACACATATGAATGTATTTGATACATTCGTTATTACATATTTGAATTCAACTTAAATTAAAAACCCCTTTTACTTATGAAATAAAATAAAATATTGATTTTATTTAAATGAAACTTAGAGAAGTTCTAAATGAATTTAAACCTCATAGGCCCATTAAAGATCCAATGAAGGATTTTTTTTTGAAATTTACTATTTAACTCCACTGCAAACATGCCTAGTTCCTTCAATGGTATCAAAGCCCAATAGTCTATGCGGTCTAAATTAGTCATGTTAGGGCTAAGTAATTAAGCTTATCCACTTAGTACGGTGTCTAGACATGTAATGTCTAGGATTGGAATTAGGTAATTACATATCATGTCCTACTTGGTTACCGGCCTGGCCTAAAAGGTAAAGTGAGCCCAAAGGCTATCCTTAATAGAAAAGGTCCAATTTGAGTTGGGCATTGGGCTAATTTTCAAAATAGTTTTAAAAATCATGACAAGATTATAAATTTAAAATAAAAACATGTATATTATAAATGGTTATAATATAATATAAATTTTCAAAATGTTTGGAAAGGTAATGAAATTTCAAAATGTTTGAAAATATAAAATATTAATTTCAAAATTTAAAATTTATTAATAAGATTAATAAAATAAGTTAATTAATTAATACTAATTTGCATGTATTATATATGTTATGTTATTTTAAAGTGTTTAAGGTAACATAAGTATACATGTATTTATATAAGATAAATTTTAGATATAATATAATTTAATTAAAATTATTAAATTGAATAAATTAATTGCAGGTTAATTGATTAAATAAATAAATTAAAGGTTAATTAATTAAATAAAATACACATATATAAGATATATGTGTTATACTATAAAGGTTATAGCATGTGTGTGTACACGCACGTGTGTGTATATGTGATATATAGCTATTACTATAAAGATTATAGTATATACTATAAAGGTTATAGTAAACATGTCTAATGTAATAGTTGTATTGGAATACTAATATAAATTAATTAAAGAGTTAATAAATTAAAATTAATTAAAGAGTTAATAAATTAAAATTAATTAAAAAGTTAATTAATTAAAATTAATCAAATAAGATTTAATTATTATAATTTATACATAAGACTTATTATATAAGTAATCTTAAATATAAAAGTTATATAATAAAATAGCTTATATGATATGAATGTATAAACTATAGTAAAGAAATCCAATCAGACTCTAGATATAAATATGTACATAAATGTATATATACTGTGATTTCTGATGTTTCCGACACTTGAATCACGAGGGTATTTTATAAGAAATACATTATTCCATAAGTCAATATCACTCAAGTATAATATTGAAGATTATGAACATTTAATATAATTTTGCCCTCTATCGTTTATATGCTAATATGCTACTTGCATACTCTCTAGTTATTGAGAAAACTCAAGCTAGAGATGTTATGTGTAGTATTATTAAATATTGACTAGACGAGGTAAGACAACCAGATGTATTTGTTGAGCAAACTCAAGATACATATACTATACTTAGGATGTCATGAAATGGTAGGTACGAGTGAATAATCTTTTCCAATTTGTTGAGCAAACTCAAGGCCGAAATGAGATTAGGACAAGGAACCATGAGTTTGGGGTTGTATATGATACAACCGATAAGGGGTTATCCAATGTTTGTGGGGCTATCACCTGTTGAGCAAACTCAAGGTCAGAACCCTAAGACAGATGGGTCCTAACACTCACTAGTGAATTCGAAAAACTTCTATGTTTCATCTTAAGGTTTGGAGAAACATAAAAGACTAGTGGGGGCCTTATTAGAAAAATAAAATGATAACACTTAAGCTTTCTAATATTGTAAGAATATATGTTATATAATATTATAATAGTCTACATTGATAAATTTGTGCATTTAATACGATTTATAACATATTAATCAATTAAGATATACAAATGAACTGAATTGTAAATTGACAAATAGAAATATAACATACACTTATTATTAAATACTTCTTGCATGTAAATGTTTTCTACATCCATGCAAGTGCCTAATTTTACAACTACTTAATACATTCATGATTTGGTCACTTACGTATTTATTTGTTCGAGATCATGTGTTGCATTCTATGAGTTTCGAACTCAAAAGTAATACAAGACTATGGATATTTAATCCATATACTATCACATATAAGTGTTATATTATAACAGCTCGGATTTGGAGTTTACCTTTCAATATTAAATTATAATTATGATTTAATATTGTATATTGAATAAAAATAAATTAGTGAAAATAAATTGTTTATTTATTATAAACAATGAATTTGGGAAATAATTGTTGAAAATAAAGCATAAAGCTTTATTTTAATGGTTTGGGTGATAATAAATGTGAGAATAATTTTATTTGAGTGAAAATGCAATAATTTTGTTAATTATTGCTTTGTGGCTTCTTCAAATAATTTTTAAAAGAAGTAACCCTTTTTTAATAAGTGTTTAATGAAATAAAAAGGAGAAAATGTGATTAAAAATAAGTTTTGAGTGTAAATAATATTTGTAAATGAATTGGAACATTTTTACAAGTAATAAAATGTAATTTGTTGAATTTTAAAAGTAATAAACGTGGTATATTTACAATTAATGAACAAAAAGTGCATTTTATTCAAAATAAAGGAAATTAACAATAAACATGTTTTAAAAGAGTAAATTATCATTTTAAATGGTAGAAAATGTTTTATTTTATAAGTATACTAGTTTACATATTTTTCTTTTGTTAAAATATGAAGAAAAGTGCATTTTGTTTTGTGCATATGTTATATTTGAAGCATTTTTAGTTTATAAGTGAATTAATTAACCTAAGCCCTTTTATTTTCTTTTAATTGTTGGGTCTAGTCCCACTTATGACTTAACCTGATGAGAAATGAGAAAACAGAAATCACTTGTACGTTCATTTCTCAACTTCATCTTTTTCCTCAGCCAAATAACAATATACAGTAAACCTCCTTCTCAAAATTAAAAACCAAGCCAATTTCTTCAAATTTATTCAGCAGATTGAAGTCTTTTTCACTCTAGAGAACAAATCAAAGGTAATCAAACTCCAAATATCGTAATTTCATCAAAAATCTCTGGTTTGTGAATTAGGTTTCTAATTTACTATATGTTTTCTTTTGCATGCATTGTTCTTCTCTTGTATAGGTCCTTAGAGGCTATTTCTCAAGCCAAAACTTCCAACTTTCTACTAAAATCCGAGTCTTTGCATCTAAACAGCAAGGTGAGTTGTAATACTCACAAATTCTAGCTGAGCCAAGCTCAAAATTGCAAGAAATTGTAGAATTTTTTTTGCTTTTGTTGATAAGTTTGTGTAGTTTTTCTGTCTGAAATATGTTTCATATTGCCACTTTGAATGCTTGTAACTTTTGATTCCGGCAACGAAATGCTGTCGGATTTCTTGCATTTGGTAGCTTGCATGTTGAACTTCATTTATGAAAATTTTGGTTGAAAAATATTGTCATTTGAGTGTTCAAAACTTTGCTACAAAATCAACTCAAGCACAGATTTTTGCCTGTAGTTGTTTTCTGAGTTGCTGCAAACATGGTCTGAGTCCATGTTTGAGAAATCATAACTCATTCACTTCTTATTGGAATTAACCGATTCTTTTTTTTATTGGAAAGATAGTTTTCTAGTATATGCATACAAATTTTCAGCTCTATCCAAGTTAATTTGGTCCTCTGTTTCATGCTTGGAATTTGAACCCAAGATGGTTTCAGGCCTATACATTTTTTGTTTTTGAACTGTTGCAAACATGACCTGAGTCCATGGTTGAGACAGCATAACTCATTCGTTTCAGATAGGATTTTGAGTGATTCTTTATGCAGATTTAAGTAGGAGTGTTGATTTACATTCCTGCAAAATTTCATGACAATCTGGGTTTGTTTGCTATTTCGAAACTGATGTCGAACTTGAACCCACAGCCTACTGGAATTCAGCGATTTAACCTTGTTTTTTGTCCAATTTTGAAACGACGCAGATTCTTCGTTTCAAATCGGATTTGAATGATTCTATTTGCAGAATGAAGTAGGAATGTTGAACTACATTTCTGCAGAATTTCAAGTCATCTTGATACTGATAACTTGTTCAAATCTGCCGTCGAATATTGAGTCGTAGCTTGTTTTAAACGGATAATACTTGGTGTAATTTCCGTTATTTCGATGTTTTCTTGATATTTCTTTCTGGATTTCATACACAGGTATTATGATGTTTTTTAAATAAATGGGCTTTTGAAATTATTATTATATATTATTATTTTTAGTATAAAAATTATATACTCTATAATAATAGAATTTCAAAGGCAATTTCTAAAGCGATTTCGAAACGTTCCTAAAACTCGTTTTCTTCAACTTAATTTCTATATAAAACACACAATTTTGAACTTCGAGCGAAAAGGGAGGAGAATTAAGTGATTAGATAAAATGCGTGCCATGAACACGTGCGTTTATCTTTTCAGTTAATTCCTAATCTATTCGTTTGATCGTTTTGACCTTCGGGTCTGGTTTACCGATGAGATGAGGTAAACTTTGTACTGCTTTGAGTGTGGAATTGACTAATGGTTAGTAAACCGTTTAGTGCGAATGTGTGGTATGGGACACATGTTAACACTTTGTGGGTTCCTATCCGAGGAGTTTGTGACACATATTGCAAGTTAGTGGTGTCCAGTACTGGGCCTCCCGACCTTCGCCACTACGGTTTGTTGCCTTCGGGTTTGTGCCTTCGGGTTTGTTGCCTTCGGGTTTGTTGCCCTATAGTATCGCTTTTGGAGTTGGTCCTTCGTCACTGCTCGAGAGATACTTGGGTTTGTTGCCTTCGGGCTTATGGATCCTTGTTTATACAGTATTGAGCACGTGCATCTTTTGTTTCATTGATATTTATATTTCCCTACAGTATAGCCTTTCGGAGTAGGTCCTTTGAACCACTCGATACATAGCGATTACCTTGTGGAAAATGGTGTTACCTTTAATGGTATTTGTTATTTGCCTTTTTGGCTTGATTTGGGATATTCATATCCTTTGTTTATTTGAGTTGCCGATGATACGAGGCTTGTTATGATTCATCTTTTGTTAGATGATCAAGTTGTCTCTTTTAGAGATATTTGTGGTACTTATGACCTTGCATATTCATTATCATTTAGCTTATCTAACTGATTTGTTTAGTTAGCCTGACCCGTGTATTTTTATACTCGGGTCAGACCGAGGTGTTTCAGGTTAGGTACATTTGGACTTAGCCTATTCTGCTTCTGCATGGACTATTCTGCTAGCTCCTTTTGTTATAGCTTTTTGTGTAGTCCTTTTTGGTTGTAACTTTGATATGTATATTCTTTTGACTCGCTTGTATATTGTGGTTGCTATACCACTTGACATGTATCATTTTGTATACTCTATGATGTATCTGTATATGTGTATATGTATATGATGATCTACTGTCCTGTGATGTATTTTGCATTCGTGTTGTTGTATTTTGTTCTGGTAGCTCCTGTAGCCACCTATGGCTTTGTATTAAGTATTTATTGGATATGTCGATCCACTTGAGATAGAAAAAAAATATGGCATTTGTCGACGTATTCAATAGATATTTAAGACAAGACTATAGATGGTCGCTCCTATCCATCCCTATTCTCTACATTAGTAGATAGTATTACCCAGTAATACTCTTTGTTAATGTAGGTCTCGGGGTGGGGCATTACAGCTTGGTATCAGAGCCGAGTTCAGAACAAAATATGATAAACACATAACAGAAGAACATATTACGGTACATCAAAGTGTAATACAAATGTTACGAATCCCTGGATCATCGTGCTTTTGTTCTTTTCGTGTCCTTTGGGGTAGATAAAATTTTGGGAATACGTCTAGGAATGCATTTTAATTCCGTAGGATTCCATATTTCAATTAATGATATCTACCATGTGAATAATCTTTATCTTATCTTAACTTTCAGTTAATGGTTGGAAGAGGCAGAGGACGACGTTCGGATGCGGGGCAGTCCAGTGGCTCCCATCCGGATGGAGTATATATGTATGTCGATCAGTTCATGGAATTATTTAGGAGCACCCAGCCTCCAGCTCCTACTCCAGCTTCTCCTTCGCGCAAGTCTCCTTTCGCGCGCATGTGCAGTGACTTTGCACATCTCGGAGGCAAGCCATTCAAAGGCTCCGAGTCTGTTTTAGAGGTTCAGGCTTGGATTCGTTCTTGCGAGCGGATATTTTCTCGCATGGATCTTTCGAATTATCACAAGGTTCTTGTAGCATCCAGCATGTTACAAGAGTGTGCTCTTGATTGGTACGAGCTATTCACTACCGAGCTCGACGAGTCTACTCTTACATGGACTCAGTTTCGGGAACGATTCGAGCTTAAGTTCGTTCCTTAGTCTGAGAAAGCATCTCTTGCCCATCGCTTCCTCGAGCTAAAGCAAGGGAAATCTTCTGTTTCTGATTATGTGTCTTCTTTCGAGGCTCTTTCTAAGTATTGCCTTGAGTATATTAGCACTCCATACAAGAAGAACCTCAAGTTCATTTCTGGCCTTAAGAAATATTTGAAGAAGTCTTTGATGCTCCAGCTCAAGCTTTCTTTCGAGGAGCTAGTTGACTCGGCGCTTCATCTTGAAGCCGTCGAGAAGGAGATCGATAGTGGTGATGATGTTGAGGTTCGTAAGAACCCCAACAAGAAGTAGTTTCCATTTCAGAAGTCCAAGTCTTTTCCTTCCAAGAAGAAGAAGACTGTTGGTTCTAACTCTCAGACTCAGCCTACTGGAACACCTTCCATTCGGAAGTGTTTCAATTGTGGTTCTCCTGATCATATGATTGAGCTTGTCCTAAGCCTCTCTTCTGCCGCTATTGCAAGAAGGAAGGTCATCATGTTACACCTGCCCTACTATTCCTGCTAGTGCCAAGTCCGGCAAGCTTTATGCTACTAAGGCTTCTGGAGGTTCTTCTCAGCCCAGAGGTACATCTCCTTCTGTTCTGGAAGGTTCTATTTTATTTCATGACCGCAGTGTTCGAGTTCTTTTTGATACGGGTGCTTCACATTCATTCGTATTGAAGAAGTCTTTGGACGTATCATGTATGGTTACTTCATTGAGGATTGCGAATCCTATATGGGGATCCACGACCCTTATCATGCTTTGTGATGATGTTGAGATTGCTTTATGTGGCTTTTATTTTCGTGCGAATCTACACGTTATTTCTTATTTGGGATTTGATATGATTTTGGGTATGGACTGGCTAGTGCGATACGATGCCAGGATTATTTGTTCTAAGAGAATTTTATACCTTCAACATCCAGATTCATCTACTTCGCTATCACATGTTCTTCGGAATGTGGATAATTCCGAAGTGGCTTTATATTCTTTAGACTCACGAGATGTTGATGATATATCTCGTATTCCTATTGTTTGTGACTTTTTGATGTATTTGAGCCTGTTTCGGGTTTACCACCCAAGCGGGCAATTGAGTTCCACATCGATCTCATTCCAGGCGCGCAGCCAGTTAGTCGTCCTCCCACGAGGATGTCTACAAAAGAAAATAAGGAATTCAAGAAGAAGCTTTTAGAGCTTGAGTCCAAGAAGTTGAATCAGTCTAGTTCATCACTGTGGGGTACCGCGGTTGTATCTGTGAGGAAGTCCGATGGTACTCTTAGGCTTTGCATTGACTATCGCAAGCTTAACGAGTTGACCATCAAGAATAGGTATCCATTACCTAGGATCGATGATATGCTCGATCAATTGAGTGGTGCTAAGGTCTTTTCTCAGCTCGACCATTGCACTGGTTTTCATCAGTTACGAGTCGCGAAGGATAGCGTTCCTCTTACAGCTTTCTGCACTCGTTATGGTTCTTTTGAGTGGCTCGTTATGCCGTTCGGTTTGACGAACTCTCCTACTTTCTTTGTCGATCTCATGAATTGAGTATTCTGGGAATATCTCGATAAGTTCGTCCTTGTGTTGATTGACGACATCCTTATTTATTCTAAGTCCGAGAAAGAGCATACCCACCATTTGAGGATTGTCTTGGATACTCTTCGTCAGCATCAGCTCAGAGCCAAATTCTCCAAATGCCACTTTTGGGAGAATAAGGTTAAGTTCTTAGGCCACGTTGTATCTTTCGAGGGCATTTCGGTCGATCCCTCGAAGATCGAAGCTATCCAGAATTGGAAGAGGCCTGAGAATGTTCATGAGATTCGTAGTTTCCTTGGATTGGCGGGTTATTACCATCGGTTCATTAAGGATTTTTCTGATGCTGTGCTTCCTCTTACTAGCCTTACTCGGAAAGGCATTCGTTATATTTGGTCCGACAAGTGTGAAGCTTCCTTTCAGACATTGAAGGAACTTCTCACTAATGCTCCTATTCTTGTGGTTCCCGAGGGGAATCATGATCTTGTTGTCTACACCGATGCTTGTGGAAGTGGTCTCAGTGCTGTTCTTATGCAGAAGGATTGGGTAGTTACTTATGCTTCGAGGCAACTGCATTCGAATGAAGTTCGCTATGCCACTCATGATCTTAAGCTAGCCGCCATTGTCTTCGCTTTGAAGATTTTGCGCCATTACCTCTTAGGCGAGCGCTTCATTCTTCATACCGATCATAAATCCTTGAAGTATTTCTTCACTCAGAAGGAACTCAATATGAGAAGGAACTCAATATAAGACAACATCGTTGGCTCGAGTTTCTTGCCTCTTATGATATTAATATCCAGTATACCCCTGGTAAGGGTAATCGTGTTGCTGATGCGCTTAGTCGCAAACATTCGGCTGTTGTCTCTATGATGCTAGCCGAGTGGGATGTTCTACAGACCTTATCGCTTTGTGATATTCGAGATCGAGCTCTATCTTCTGATTCTCCTATCTTATTATTTAGTTTGGAAGCTCGACCCAGCTTATTGGATCGTATTGCCAATGGTCAGCGGTGTGATCCCGATATTATGCACCTTATTCAGATTTGTGAGTTCGAGTCCCATGATGAGGAGTTGAGGGATCTCAGCATTGATCCTCATGTGTGTCTTCGCAAGAAGAACCGTCTTGTTGTGCCTTCTGATTCTGCACTTAGGCATGACATTCCAGATGAACTGTCATCGTTCTAAGTATACCATTCATCCTGGCAGTAGTAAGATGTATGCCGATATGCATCGCCTTTATTATTGGGAAGGCATGAAGCACGATGTGGTGAGTTATGTGAGTAATTGCATGACTTGTCAACATATCAAGGCCGAAAAATCAACGCCCTTCTGGTCTCCTTCAGCCTCTAGAGATTCCATTGTGGAAATGGGATCAGATTTCGATGGATTTTATCGATGGCCTACCTCGTTCGAGATCGGGTCATCGTAGTGTTTGGGTTATTGTTGATCGCCTCACCAAGTCTGCTCATTTTATTCCTATTAGGTCTAATAGGACTACTTCTTATTCGGCCAAGCTTTATATCAAGGAAATCATGAGACTTCACGGTGTTCTTAGTTTGATTGTTTGTGACTGTGACCCTTTGTTCACGAGTCATTTCTGGCAGAGTCTTCAGCAAGCTTTGGGAACAAAGCTTAATTTCAGCACAGCTTATCATCCGCATTCTGATGGACAGACTAAACGGGTGAATCGTATTTTGGAAGATTGTTGATTCATGAGTTTTGATTCATGACACAAGCTTCAGAGATCATACGACGAGAATGCTATATGAAAGCGACAAAAAGAGAATAAGTGCATACCGTGCACTACAAAGAAGATAATCTTACAATTCAGAGATTAGTATGGATATTTTTATTTTATTTGAGTCTTAGAACAATTTTAAAATCATTCCTCCAATAATCACACACGCACACAAAACATTTTATAGCAAAAACTATGTTCACTGTGCATATAACACCAGGTCGGCCGACCGACCAGGATCCTCGGTCGACCGACCCTGTATCATATGCACAGTGACTTTCTGTTTTGTATACGTTTTTCAACTCAGCTGACCGGCCAGGTTTTCCGGTCGACCGACCAGAGAAAAATGGCTAGTTTTCTGAAGAGACGCGATCTTTTCATGAAGAGTAATGTCCTATATTTCAAGAGGTATGGACACTACTGTTGACTAAAACTATTCATGAAAGATTACAACTCTTCTACAACTATATAAACATATTCAAATCACTTCTACAATCACCGATTCTTGTTTATATTTCTGAAATCTAATCTCTTTTCATTTCTGCAAATAAAAGCATTCACTCTTATTCAATATCACTAGAATCCTTGAATTTATTCATATACTTCGATTCTACGTGATTATCTTCCTTCTAAATCTTCACACACATACATACTCTTGAGGATTTGATTATAGGAAAGTTGTACTATCAAAAGACAATCAGTGTTATTTAGAACACATTCGTCAACAAACATTTTGTATTAAGTTGAAGTCCTCTTCGGTTGTTGAGGCGGAAAAATTCCTGTTCGGCTGCTCAGGTGCCGTATACCTATTCCTCCGGGTTAAGTGAGGGGTTTAGTTTAAATCCAGAGGGTATTCTGGGACTGGACGTAGAACGGGAAGTTCGAACCAGTATAAAAATTCCGGGTGTGCTTACTTTAATTTTTACTTTACTGTTATTACCAGTTTCCGCATTAATATACCATATTACACGATCCTTAGTACTGCACGTACACTTTCATTTGGTATCAGAGCAAGGTTATCTTATAACCATCACAAAGTTATCTGATATTTACTTATTTTTAGTAATATGGCAACCACACAAATTAACGATGTTAACACTCACACTAATTCTAGTTTCACAGAAGGTCAATCGACTTCACGACCTCCACTTTTCAATGGTATAAATTATAATTATTGGTCAACTAGAATGAGAATCTATATGCAATCAAGTGGGTTTGATATCTGGAATATTATACAAAGAGAATACACAATTCCTACTGGAGAATACTCGACTTGGAGTAACACACAAAAACTAGATGCTACATCAAATGCTAAGGCTATGAATATTTTATTTTGTGCATTAGATAGAAATGAATTCAATAGAGTTAGTATGTGTACTTTCGGCTATGAAATTTGGAGAACTCTTAAAGTTTCACATGAAGGAACGAACAAAGTTAAATTGAGCAAAATTTCTATGCTGAAACATTAATTTGAAAACTTTAAAATGAGGCCAAATGAATCTATAAATGACATGTACTCTAGATTTCAAGATATTTATCATGCTCTATTATCTCTAGAACAAAAGTTTACTGACTTTGATGTTGTTACAAAAATCTTGAATTCTTTAACGGACGAATGGGAACGAAAAGTCCTAGCTATTGAAGAAGAAACTGATTTGTCAACATTAAAACCAGAAGAATTGATAGGTAATTTAATGTCCTACGAAGTAAATTTGCAGGCAAAACGAAATGGAGCACAAGAAAAGAAAAATGTAGCATTCCAAGCAGAAAAAGATGATTCCGACTCAGATAATGAAGATATGGCAATGATCGCTAAAAATTTCAAAAAGTTTTTGAAATTCAACAGAAACAAATTCAAGGGAAACAAAAATAATTCCAACAACAATTCTAATAGCAGCAAACCATCATCTTCAACAATGGAATGTTATGAATGTCACAAGAAAGGACACATGAAGAAAGATTGTCCAGATCGTAAAAAGAATAATTTCAAGAAGGACAAAACCAAACGAAAAGCTTTTTCAGTCACTTGGGACGACACTGACTCATCATCCTCATCAGAGAGTGAAAGTGATAATGAACAAGCAAATGTATGCTTCATGGCTTCGTCAGATGATGTAAGTGATTTTACTTTTGAAGATTTAATTGAAATAAATTCTAAATTAGTAAATTTAACAAAACAACTTAAAAAGAAAAATAAGGAGTTGCAAAGAAAGTTAGATAGAACAGTTTTAGAAGTAGATATGTTAAAAGATGAGAAGGTAATATTGGAAGAAGAACTTGAAATCTCTCAACAATCGAATTCTAACTTATCTTCTCAAATTATGTCAATATCTGAGGAACTAGAAATTCAGAAAAATAAAAATGATGTTTTACTTTTTGAAAATAATGATTTAATATCTAAAATTAAGGATTTAGAGTTAGAAAAATCTTGTCTTAAAATAAAATTTGATGATATTTCTAAAAATGTTTCTAATTTCAATAAAGGAAGGGAAAATCTTTCTAGTATATTAGAAAACTCTCAAACTCCTAACAATAAATCTGGACTAGGATTTAAGAAACAAAATACTTTTGCTAAAAGTAAAATTAATAATAAAATTAAGAAAGATATTAGGAAAACAGTTTATTCAAATACTAAAACTATTAAGATATGGATTCCAAAAACCAATAATACATTGATAAGGAATAAACATATCAAAAGTTTTATGGAAAATGTTCATAATAACAAAAATTATGTTTATAAAGGGAATTCTGAACCCGTATGGGTTTGGCTTCCTAAGATCTAACTCTTAGGACCCTAAAAAGATTGGGTACCAACTTTTTATAATTTTTTGCAGGTACCACATAAAAAGAGAGGAAAATGGATTTTAGATAGCGGTTGCTCAAAACACATGACTGGAAACAAAGAAATGTTATCAAACATTATATACTCAAATGGAGGAGCAGTAACCTTTGGAGATAACTCAAAAGGGTATATCATCGGCAAAGGCAATGTCAATAGCAACGGTACATCTAATTTACCTCTCATTACTGATGTTTTATTAGTTAAAAATTTAAAACATAATTTGTTAAGTATTAGTCAACTATGTGACAAAGGTTTTAATATAACTTTTTCAGAAAATAAATGTAACATTTTTGATAAAAATCACAACATTATTTTCGAAGGAAATAGAGATAAAAATATTTATATCCTAAATATGAATGTTAATAATGATTCAAATTTGTGTCTAGTAGCTAAAGAGAATGATTCTTGCCTTTGGCACAAAAGATTTTGTCATATAAATTTTAATACCATCAACAAACTTGCTAAAAATAAATTAGTTAAAGGGTTACCCGATATAAAATTCAAAACTAACATATTTTGTGATGCATGTAAATTAGGAAAATTAACAAAATCTTCTTTTAAATCAAAGAAAGTAATATCTACAGAACAACCACTTGAACTTTTACACATGGATCATTTTGGTCCAACTCAAGTGCAATCTATTAATCATAATAGATATGTTTTTGTTATTGTAGATGATTTCTCTAGATATACTTGGATTTTCTTTTTGAAAAATAAAAGTGATACTTTTGATAATTTTAATGTTTTTGTTAAAAGAATTCAAAATATTAAAACTTTGAAAATTAAAAATATAAGAAGTGATCATGGAGGCGAATTTGAAAATGAAGTTTTTGAACAATTTTGTAACAAAAAAGGTATTAACCATAATTTCTCTTTTCCTAGAACACCACAACAAAATGGAGTTGTAGAAAGGAAAAATAGAACGTTACAAGAATGTGCAAGAACTTTACTAAATGGAACAACTTTATCGAAACAATTTTGGGCAGAAGCTGTAGCTACTGCTTGTTACGTACTGAATCGCGTTTCTATTCGACCATTAACTAAAAATACACCATATGAACTTCTAAATAGAAGAAAATCAAATATTTCATATCTAAAAGTTTTTGGTTCCAAATGTTTTATTTTAAATACTAAAGATCAACTAGGCAAATTCGATCCAAAATCCGATGAAGGTATATTTGTTGGATATTCGGAACGAAGCAAGGCCTATCGAATTTATAATAAACGAACTCAAATTATTGAAGAAAGTTTACATGTTTCTTTCAACGAAAATTTTAAAAATATAAATCCGAGTGTTACTACTGATTCTGATGATGAATCTACTCAGAATGAGAATATTAGTATAAATGAAAATCTTGATATTCATGAAACCAATACAAATGTAACTTCTAATTTAATAAAATCTCCACCTAGAATTTTAAAAGATCATCCTGTGCAAAATATAATTGGAGAAGTTAATACGAATGTTAAAACCAGACATCAATTAAAACAAGCTGGTCATGTTGCTTTTCTTTCTAACATAGAACCTAAGAATATAAAAGAAGCTTCAACTGATGACTACTGGATACTTGCCATGCAAGAAGAATTAAATCAATTCGAACGAAACGAAGTTTGGGAACTCGTTCCTAGACCTAATGATCAATCAGTCATCTGTACTAAATGGGTTTTCAAAAATAAAACAGATGAACTAGGAAATATAACAAGGAATAAAGCTAGATTAGTTGCACAAGGATATAATCAAGAAGAAGGTATTGATTACGAAGAGACGTTTGCTCCAGTCGCCCGACTTGAAGCAATACGAATATTATTAGCTTATGCGTGTTTTCATAATTTTAAACTATATCAAATGGATGTTAAAAGTGCATTTTTAAATGGATTTATAAAAGAAAATGTTTTTGTTGAACAACCACCTTTGTTTAATCATGAAAAATTTCCGGATCATGTATATAAACTTAAAAAGGCGTTATACGGTTTAAAACAAGCACCACGTGCTTGGTATGATCGTCTTAAAGGTTATTTATTAGAATCTGGTTTTGAAATCGGTAAAGTAGATCAAACACTTTTTATTAAGAAAACTAATAAAGATATTTTAATAATTCAAATATATGTTGACGATATTATTTTCGGCTCGACAAATGAAAAATTATGTCAAGAATTTTCAACTATAATGACAAATGAATTTGAAATGTCTCATATGGGAGAATTGTCATATTTCCTTGGATTACAAATTAAACAAATTGAAAATGGAATTTTTATTAATCAAGAAAAATATTGTTATAATTTAATCAAACGTTTTGGTCTTGAAAATACTGCTGCCAAACCAACTCCTATGAGTACAACGGTTCATCTCGATAGAGATGAAGATGGCAAAAGTATTGATCAAAAGTTATATCGTAGTATGATAGGTTCTTTACTGTATTTAACAGCGAGTTGCCCCGATATTATGATGAGTGTCTGTTTATGTGCTCGATTTCAAGCAAATCCCAAAGAATCACATATGAGAGCAGTTAAACGCATTATTCGTTATCTAACTAAAACCAAAGATTTCGGACTATTTTATCCGAAAGAATGTCCTTTTGAATTAGTTTCCTACAGTGATGCTGATTTTGGAGGAAGTCGGACGGATCGAAAAAGTACGAGCGGAACGTGTCACTTTATTGGACGTTCCTTAGTCTCTTGGTTTAGTAAGAAACAAAATTGTGTTTCTTTATCAACATGTGAAGCAGAATATATATCTGCTGCTTTGGCATGTGCACAAGTAGTATATATGCAACAGACATTGCAAGATTTTAATTGTCATCTTGAAAAATCAATAATTTATTGTGATAATACCAGTGCAATAAACCTTTCAAAAAATCCGGTCAATCATTCCCGAACAAAACACATTGATATTCGTCATCATTTTCTTCGTGATTGTTTGGAAAAAGGATTAATAAATCTAGAATTTATCAACACTGAAAATCAAATAGCTGACATTTTTACTAAACCACTAAATGAAATTTCTTTTATAAAACTAAGACGAGATTTAGGTATAATGTCGTTTAAAGACTTATGAATAAAAAATATATATATATAAAATGATGAAAAATATAAAATTATTTTTCTGACCAAAGCGGTACTCGAACTCATGACTTCTGACTTATATGTTAGATGTTGTAGTATAGCCACTTGGGCTATGGGTGTTTCTTGTTCCAGCTCTGTTTCTAATTTGCATCATTAAAACTTAATTTCAGAATATACTATTTTTTGACTCTAAAGCATTGTATGTCATTCATTTGTAAACAGTTTTTGTTTAAAGAATTCTGTGATTAAAACTAAAATTTGATTTTAGACCACTATTTTTTTTGAAAATATGGTTATATATATACATACATGTTTATTGAATAGAACATAAAATACAAAAAAAAATTTTTAACAAAACTTGAAACAAAAATGTCTTCTAACAATGATGTCTACAATTCTGAAAATTCTCATCTCTCTTATACATCCCCGGACGACGACTATTCTGATCGTATCCCCGAAGGTGGTCCTTATCCTACTTTTCCAATGCCTAATCGTGTTTTAGAATTTCCCTCTCCAGATAATGACCCCCGACACAGGTGGAAACCATGGGAAGACTCCCATACAGGTTATACACCTGATAAAAAGAAAGGGAAAAAGGAAATGGTAGTAACTCCATCAACCAAACAAAAGATTGATGAAATTCATCACTACCAACAACAACAGATGAATATGCAAAGGGAACTTTATTACGAACAGAAAGTCACGGCAAGACGTTTAAGCTTCCTTGAAAAGATTGCCATGAAATTTTGTTCATCTAAGAAGGATGATGTTGCTGAACCTTCTTACAGAACTCCATCTCCCTCTAACCATGTTCAATCTCCAATAGCTCCAATATGGTCACCGGTAGAAAACGTTCCATCTCCAAATTCATGGGAATGTCGATGCTAATTCATCATGGCTATATTTTAGTATATATATGTTATTTTTTTAATAAGCTGTATAGATAAATATGATGTAATAATATGATTATATTTCTATAATTCTTATTTGAAAAAACAACATGAAAATGTCTATTGACATGCTTTCGGTCGACCGAAATGCCTGAACCGGTCAACTGAAGCTGTCCCGAGAAGTTTTAAAAAAAAACAGATTTCTTCCAAGTCGGTCGACCGAAATACCTGACTCGGTCAGCCGAACGTATTTCCCGAATGACATTAGAATTTTTTTTTACTCGGTCAACCGAATTCCCTGCACCAGTCGACCGAAGCTTTTCCCGAAAGTTTCAGCACTGTTCTGAACCTCAAATCGGTCGACCGACCCAGGTCCTTCAGTCGACCGAACGTGTTATTCTGCTGAAATTGCCTTCATATTTTAACCCAACCCTTCACTTTTTTATCTCACCTCTTCACTTTACTCTCCCACAACAGATTTGAACCCTAGCCCCCATTACAACCTTTCTAAATTTCTTCAAATTCTTCAAGAAAAATGGCTCCCAAAAAGAAATCTAAGACTACTGCTGGCCAATCTTCCTCAACTCCTGTAGATTCTCAAATTGCTTCTTGGTTAGTAAGTGAAAAAGCTTTAGAAAGATGGATAAGGCTTCAAATGCAAAAATCTTTGAGGAGTCTTTTGTAAGTTATCCTGATTTTACCGCCTACGGTGTTGAAAATGCCGCTCTTGAAAGTGGTCTTGATGCTTTTCTTGACCATAGGAAAAACAACTTGAAGATTAATCATATAATGGTCAAGTTATTCTTAGCAAATCTCAATCTTGTCAATCCACCAAGAAACACTGAAAATTGTGTTTGGACATCGGTTTGTGGCACTTCGATGTTTCTCTCCATTGATCGAATGAATCATATTTTAAATGCTCGACCGGGTGGAATCTCATTACATGATGTAGATTGTAATCCATCAACTCGTGACCGCCTAAGTCACTTATTCTTTGAAGATGATGCTACCGACTTAAGGCAAACTTCATCTCTTCGACCTAAAGCACGACTTTTTCATCGATTCATGATGAAGTCTATTGTTCCAAGAGGAGGGTCGTACCACTTAGTATATCCCGAAAACTTCAAGGCGTTATATGCTATGTGTGGAAACATTCGGGTAAATTGGACACAACTTCTTATGGATGAATTCCTTACATTCAACCAAGGAAAAATGCTCCATATTTACTATGGAGAATACATAATGCGGTTGATTAACAACTTTGTCACTCATGCACCGGAATCCGAAACATCCAAAGTTCGTACCTTTGACTCACGAACAATAAAATTGATGAAGTTACCCGATGCACCATCCCAAATTACAAACTTTCAGCAATGGCGTACCATTCCATGAGAACAACTACGTCGTAGCTATTCTACTCCTCAACCCTCCACTCATTCCACAGAACGTATAACTCGTCAAACCTCTATCCAAAGACCACCTCCCGGTACTAGCACATCGGCTGCCATTGATATTTTAGCCCAAAATCAACTAGCTTTGGATTCTCACCTTCGAAAAATTGATGGGCGTTTCAAGAAGATCAAAGACTTCTTCGTAAATTTATGGGATGCCTTATCATGCTCTTCTGAAGCCGGTGCTTCATTTGTTGCCCCTGGAAAAAGACCAGCACCAAATTTCTCTTGGTCTACATCCGAGAACACAAGTTCCAGCACATCGGCAACTCCCGCACCTACCACTCAAAGACGGGGTAAGGAACCGGCTCCTCTCGATGAAAATCTTCATCCAGAACAGTGGGATACCGACGATGATGAGGAGTAATTGTAGTATTTTTAAATTTATTTTAACTTTCAAGAATCTCTTGTACTTTATTTGTTTCTTAATTAATTGTTATGTTATGTTCTAAGCAAACATCTTTAAATTATTTCTAATTAAGCTCAAAGAATGTACCATGTAAATTTAAATGTTTTTTGCATTACTTCAATCTGTTATAAGTATTCCTTTTTGTCGATGACAAAGGGGGAGAAATGTATGCAAATTAACGAATTTTTGCAGAAAAGTCGCTATATATTCAGGGGGAGAACTATAATATATATGTCAATATTACTTCGTCACATAAGTATTGTCATCAATCAAAAAGGGGGAGAATGTTGATTCATGAGTTTTGATTCATGACACAAGCTTCAGAGATCATACGACGAGAATGCTATATGAAAGCGACAAAAAGAGAATAAGTGCATACCGTGCACTACAAAGAAGATAATCTTACAATTCAGAGATTAGTACGGATATTTTATTTTATTTGAGTCTTAGAACAATGTTAAAATCATTCCTCAAATAATCACACACGCACACAAAACATTTTATAGCAAAAACTATGTTCACTGTGCATATAACACCAGGTCGGCCGACCGACCAGGATCCTCGATCGACCGACCTTGTATCATATGCACAGTGACTTTCTGTTTTGTATACGTTTTTCAACTCAGTTGACCGGCCAGGTTTTCCGGTCGACCGAGCAGAGAAAAACGACTAGTTTTCTGAAGAGACGCGATCTTTTCATGAAGAGTAATGTCCTCTATTTCAAGAGGTATGGACACTACTGTTGACTAAAACTATTCATGAAAGATTACAACTCTTCTACAACTATATAAACATATTCAAATCACTTCTACAATCACCGATTCTTGTTTATATTTCTGAAATCTAATCTCTTTTCATTTCTGCAAATAAAAGCATTCACTCTTATTCAATATCACTAGAATCCTTGAATTTATTCATATACTTCGATTCTACGTGATTATCTTCCTTCTAAATCTTCACACACATACATACTCTTGAGGATTTGATTATAGGAAAGTTGTACTATCAAAAGACAATCAGTGTTATTTAGAACACATTCGTCAACAAACATTTTGTATTAAGTTGAAGTCCTCTTCGGTTGTTGAGGCAGAAAAATTCCTGTTCGGCTGCTCAGGTGTCGTATAACTATTCCTCCGGGTTAAGTGAGGGGTTTAGTTTAAATCCAGAGGGTATTCTGGGACTGGACGTAGAACGGGAAGTTCGAACCAGTATAAAAATTCCTGGTGTGCTTACTTTAATTTTTACTTTACTGTTATTACCAGTTTCCGCATTAATATACCATATTACACGATCCTTAGTACTGCACGTACACTTTCAAAGATCTCCTCCGTATTTGTATTCTTGATTTTGGAGGTAGTAGAGAGGATCATTTACCCCTTGTAGAGTTCTTATACAACAATAGTTTTCAGTCGAGTATCGGTATGGCTCCTTTCGAAGCCTTATACGGAAGGCCATGTCAATCACCTTCTTGTTGGTTGGAATCTGGTGAGAAGCCTATTCTTGGCCCAGATTCTGTTCGTGATTCTTCTGAGAAGATTGATCTTATTCGTCAGAGAATGAAAGAGGCATAGAGCCGCCAGAAATCCTACACGGACAACCGTAGGAAGCCTCTCGAATTCTCTATTGGTGATCTTGTCTTTATTCGTGTTTCTCCTTTAAAAGGGGTTATGCGCTTCGGTACGACTGGGAAATTAGCTTCTCACTTTATAGGACCATTTCCTATTACTGAACGTATTGGCCCCGTGGCTTATAGAGTTTCACTTCCAGCTCACCTATCTGGCATTCATGACGTGTTTCACGTCTCTCAACTTCGGAAGTGTCTTCGAGAGTCGGATTTTGTCATCGATTCTCCTGATTTGCAAGAGCTTGAGATCTCACCAGACCTATTTGTTGTGTAGCAGCCTATTCGCGTACTTGCTATGGAGGTGAAATGCCTTCGAAACAAGAACTTGCCGCTCGTTAAAGTTCAATGGTCCACTAATCCAAATGACTGCACTTGGGAAACCAAAGAGTTTATCGAGCGATCCTATCCCGGTTTTCTAGCTTATCATAGCGATGGTGAGATATTCTTTTTACCTCAAGCTTGTTTTCCTATCTTTTGAAGTGATGAGATATATGGTCGCATACATACTTTTCCTTAAGAATAGCGGGGACGCAATTTTGTTAAGGGGGAGTCTATAACAACCCAGATTTGGAGTTTACCTTTCAATATTAAATTATAATGATAATTATGATTTAATATTGTAAATTGAATAAAAATAAATTAGTGAAAATAAATTGTTTATTTATTATAAACAATGAATTTGGGAAATAATTGTTGAAAATAAAGCATAAAGCTTTATTTTAATGGTTTGGGTGATAATAATTGTGAGAATAATTTTATTTGAGTGAAAATGCAATAATTTTGTTAATTATTGCTTTGTGGCTTCTTTAAATAATTTTTAAAAGAAGTAAGCTCTTTTTAATAAGTGTTTAATGAAATAAAAAGGAGAAAATGTGATTAAAAATAAGTTTTCAGTGTAAATAATATTTGTAAATGAATTGGAACATTTTTACAAGTAATAAAATGAAATTTGTTGAATTTTAAAAGTAATAAACGTGGTATATTACAATTAATGAACTAAAAGTGCATTTTATTCAAAATAAAGGAAATTAACAATAAAAATGTTTAAAAAGAGTAAATTATCATTTTAAATGGTAGAAAATGTTTTAGTTTATAAGTATACTAGTTTACATATTTTTCTTGTGTTAAAATATGAAGAAAAGTGCATTTTGTTTTGTGCATGTGTTATATTAGAAGCATTTTTAGTTTATAAGTGAATTAATTAACCTAGGCCCTTTTATTTTCTTTTAATTGTTGGGTCTAGGCCCACTTAGAACTTAACCTGATGAGAAATGAGAAAACACAAATCACATGTACGTTCATTTCTCAACTTCATCTTCTTCCTCAACCAAATAACAATATACAGTAAACCTCCTCAAAATTAAAAACCAAGCCAATTTCTTCAAATTTATTCAGCAAATTGAAGTCTTTTTCACTCTAGAGAACAAATCAAAGGTAATCAAACTCCTAATTTCATCAAAAATCTCTGATTTGTGAATTAGGTTTCTAATTTACTCTATGTTTTCTTTTGCATGCATTGTTCTTCTCTTGTACGGGTTCTTAGAGGCTATTTCTCAAGCCAAATCTTCCAACTTGCTGCTAAAATCCGAGTCTTTGCATCTAAACAGCAAGGTGATTGTAATACTCACAATCCTAGCTGAGCCAAGCTCAAAATTACAAGAAATTTGTAACGACCCGATATTTTGGACCATTCACATCCATTATAAGTGTATAGGTAGACACTCATGCCGGAATTGAATTGCTCAAAATACCGCGTTGTTAATTTGAATTTGGCAAAACTGAACATATACAGTAAATAAATATAATCACAGATCACAGACACAGAGTAATGAATGCAGCGGAAATAAAAGAGATAGTACTTCATGAAGCTACTATATAAATGTATAAGTTACATCAGAGTTAAACCAGATACAACGGAAGAGTAATACGATACATCAGTTACAAATCAGAATACATCATTGGAATCATCGAAAACTGAAAGCAGAATAGATGGCTGGATCTTCAAGCAAAGCTCCAACTTCAAAGGTGAGTCTCGAATACTGGTACACTCAGTCTGACCCGAGTGTAAAGCAAAACACAAAACACTCGAGTCAGGATTAACATTCTTATATCAATAAATCCAACTCAAGTGAAATAGCAATTGAAATACAAGTAACTCAAAGGATGTTTGGAATAACCATCCTTTAAGGATCCGTTAAACTATCTACTATGTAGTAGTGTACGATATGTAGATAATGTCTATCAGTAATAATAAGATATCAAAATAGTGTTAAGTCATGGCCCATTCCACCCTTAACACATTTTTATTCCCAAAAGCATATACAAGACCGTAGTTTCCCCAAAACCGGAAGTCACCAGAGGGCAATCCATATACTAAAGGTACAAAACAAATTCGTAGTGATCGCGAATAAAGGGATACAAGTATGACAAGGCACATGAGGCAATACCAAAGGTAGTGATACTACCGTTCGCCTGATCCGGACTGGTGAGAACGCAACGCCGCAGCGCCCGCAACACCGTGAAACAACACTCCCAAAATCAAGGGTGCACCAATCGACAACAAGTAATGAGTAGTAAGAAGTGTGTCCACTTGAGCTAGCTAATCCTCCATTGGCCCGGCACGGCTCCTGTTTTAGTCATTTCCAATTTGACACAAGTGTCAAGGCTATCCATTATCGTTCTCTTTCTTCAGTCATCACGTACATCATTCCAACCACTTCATCCTGGATCATCACTCTGCGTTATAGTTATTAAAGTGGTTTCCGGTTTAGATAGAGAGTATATCCATAGCCGATTCCGGTCTCTTTAATAACTTCCGTAATTATTACACCGATTGGTCGTTTATTTATTTCAAAACCAAATCAATTCAAATTTCAATCAGAGTTTATAAATCAACATTTCGTTTGTCTTTCTAAACCAATTTCCAAAATTTACGTTTCAAAACTTCCAATTTACCGTTTCCAAATCTTATAGTTCAATTTCAATCTTTATATTGAAAACAATTCAAATATTGATTCAAGTTCGTACAAAAGTTTCATTTCGAAATCATTTAAATCAATTTAGTTTTAACTTTCAAATCAATTTACATTCATTTATCGATTTCAGTCAATATCGTTAAATTAATTTATCATTCAAAACAATTTCTATTAAACTTCTCATTCATTAAATAAATTACTTAAGTTCAACTTCATTATATCAAAACTTACAAATTGAATTAAATTAAATTAAATTCATCAACTCAATTTCTTTAAATTTCAAGTCTTACATTAATTTCAATAAATCACATTTTATTTCTTGTTAAAGAAATTCAATTTCACTTATTTACTTACTTAAATGATTTTCCAAAACTTAATTAATAAAGAAAACTCAATTTCAATTATTTACGAAGTAAATTCACTTATTCAAAATTCCAATTTTTTTACTGTTTAAAGAATTCAATTCAATTTGATCATTAAATCATTCAATCTTATTTAATTATTACATAATTCAAAACTTAATTATTAAATAATTTCAAAGTTTAATAATTTCAAACTTAATTATAATTTCAAACTTCATTATTAAATCATTTCCAAGTTCAATAATTTCAAACTTAATTATAATTTCAAACTTAATTCAATCATTTCTCAAATTAAACAACATTCTTTCATCAATTTCATTTCAGATTATTAAATATTCACATTTAAATTTCATTAAAATTCAATTTCCAACTTCGTTTCAAAACCATATTATTTATTCAAATAAAATCTTCATTTTATTTTTAAATCAATTTATTGACCAATCGGGTTTTTATTAAATTTTCTATCCTAGGTCAAAGTTCAATTTGGGTATTTATCATTTCAACCCGATTCCAATTCAATTCAAAATCAAAGTATAACAAAGGGAACTTGCAGTGTGATAACTGGGATGGTGTCAATGTAAATAAACAAGCAATAACAACAAACAATCACAATCCAATAATCAATTCAAATAATCCCGAAATAATCGTATTAATTCACATTGTTATTTGTGCAAATTAATATAATTATTTCTAGAATCTACACTATCATTTCATGTAGATTAAAGATTATTACATTTCGGTTTTCACTTGTCATCTATTACAATTTCATCCATCATCAATTTATCAACATACATTCAGTGGTTCAAGATGTAATTAAACAAATCCTACGTGTCAATAAATTTTGACAGTTAAATGGGTCATATTATACAAATGTCATTTAATCAAATTTAACATTTAACTATCCTATATCAATTTCAATGGCATACTATTTATCATTTTAACATTTACAATTTAACGTCCAATATAAACATCAACAGTCAATCAATTATCAGCCAAACTGTATTATCATCACGTAAATAATTAACAGAAAATGGTGTCAGATGTCACAGGTGAACTGATACCGGTAATAGCAGTGTAAATATCTAACAGCAGCATATTTCAATTGTCGTTTCAATTGAAATCAAATTTAATAAATAAAAGAACGTTAATCGTGAGTGATTGCTCACCTTTCGTGGCTAGAGAGATAGACAATGAAGTCGAGTTACGAAATCCAGGCACGAATCTCAAGACAAGGCAAGATTGAACTCGAATCGACGGACGAAGCTGATAATTGGAAAAACGATGAGAACTATTCAGAATCAGTTGTGATATAAATTGAAACGAAATATATATACATATTATTTTTCAAAAATCAATTTAAAACATATATTTATTTTCAACTTTATACTTATTCCCATGCTTATGAAATAAATTATATACATTTATATAACTTATAAAATATACTCAGACATGTTGTACTTATGCATATAAGCTAGATATCACCAACAACCAAACCGACTATATATATATGAAGCTACTTAATTATTATATTAAAAATCAATGCTTACACAAATATATAAACATACCACTTTATATATACCACATAATGACAACAACAACTTATATAAGCTTGTAATTTAAATCTTTATGCATTTCAAAATTTAAAACAAAACAAGCAGATGAACAAGTTCAACAAAATGTATGCAAACTAGATAACTACCGGATAAACAACTTTACATATAATTTAGTAAACAAAGATCAGTATATATATAATGCTGATGTATGCTCTGGAAAATATAATATAAACATGCCTACTTTTGTAACATATACATTTAAAATGCCAATGTTTATTTAATTATATTGTAAATCAATTTATACAAACTAGTACATAAAAACAACATGTAGCATATATACTAGTAGATATATACCAAAAGATGAATCACATATGAACTGTAGATATATAAAATTAACAGATTACACATATCTTATGTACTTGTCAAACGTATATATATTTAAACCGCCCATATTAAAATAATGAATATGCATATTAAAATCAACGTTCAAACAAATATAACACATTTAAAAACTTATGTATATACACTATATACAACTCAATATATTTATTAAAAATCAAGCATGGAAAACAATATATACACATATCTATTTATTTTCAAATCTCTGTTATTCTAAATTTATATACATCTTACAACCAACTAGCATATATATTTATTATAACATATTATAATTATACTGTCATAGACATACTTGTCTGGAAACAAGATTTTTTTAACCTAACACTTCAAAAAGTTTTGTAAGCATATATGGGACGAAGTTAACATCTACAGAATATGCAGACATCACCTAATGCAGGCTTGAAAAATGTATAAGCGAACAACAAAATTGAGTAACAAAGATGCAGACAAACAAAAAAAATATACACACAATAATATATAAGCACAGTCAATACCATATTCACAGTTGATACTATATGTACAACAACAGTTATAATATATTTTATATGAAAGATTGTTTTGTACGTGTCTTCTTGCCTGCTATTGCATATTGTACACAAATTATCTTATAAGTTATACTAATATATATATACATAAAAATTGTGAGATGCGATAGAGTACAAACAAAAGAGCCAAACTTACCCGCAGACATTTTTCATAAAATGAGGTAAGCTGCCGAATGCATAAGAAGGAGCACGGTTGATGTTGCGCTTGGGAGGCTGGCGATGGGAAGAGTGAAGGAAAGGGAGAAGCGCAGAGGTCGGCTGGCCTTGGTGGTGTGCTCATGCCTGGCGAGGCTGCTGTCGCGGCTATGACGTGGGTGGATCATGGAAGGCAGGAGCGGAAATGTGGGAAGAAGGTTCGTGAGCGAGGGGACGAATCTAAGATGGGAAGGGTTTCGCGATTATAGGCCTCAGTATAAAAGAGAAGAAAAATATAGAGAGGAGAGGAGGAATAAATATAAACAGAGAAGAAAGAAATTGAAGATGGGAAAGAAAGGAAACAAAGAGCTTTTGACGAATAGAAAATATATGCTACAGCAACCATTGATATTCAATTCTGCAGGTTGGAATCATAAAAGCAATTAATATTGTGTGCAGCATGTTTCAAATTTGAAACGTAAGGAAGGCTAATGAATAGGCAGAAAGACAGAAATATTTGAACCATAGAATAATGTAGAAGGCATAGGACTAAATAATAAGGGAAAAAAATGTCAACGGTCACACACGATTAAGCTGAAAAAAATAAAATAAATTTAAAGCTATTTATTATTGATTGGACAACACACTTCAATTTTTGAGACGGAAGGGAGAATTAAAGTCACTGTTTAGCACCGATACGACGCACCATTTTATTGTTTTCGTCGTGTACCGAACTTCAAAATACAGAAATAAATATACTGGGGTGATTAGCACGACGAGACGATCAAAATGGTATACAGATATGAGTGGTACGATTTAATTATAAAAATTCGAATTTTCTACTACGAAAAATGCAAGAAAAACACCGAAAAATAAGATCGACGGAGCCAAAGATGTCTGAATTTGGAAAAACGACAAACTGGCATCTTGCTCAGAAGATGGTTTAGAATTTTTCTATGTAAAAATATTTAGGTTTCGAAAACATTTTATTTTCATCGCTTTTTAACTGATTAAATTGAAGTAAATTTACGCGTGAAATAAACTTTCGTATTTTCAGACGAAAATTTACCAGTTGCTATGTTTAACAGACATATTCCAAATATTAAATTTTTATTTCAAAATTTTATCGTTCAAAATTTCACAAAATTTTAACTAATTACGTTATTAAAACAGTTGAAATTTACGAGTCGTTACACTCTCCCCCACTCAAAACTTTTCGTCCCCGAAAAGGAACGAGGTAGGAGAATAGAAACAACTAGAAAGAAAACAGATTTGAAATACAAAATAATAATTAATTTAAACCATATAAATTCAAATTTAGATTAATTGATATTCAATAATTGATTTAATCCATTTGATTTCACTAAAATCAATCTCACTATTTCTAAATTCATTATCTTACTATCCAATTATCCTAAATTTACAATTTCTAAAACCATCAATTTGAATAATCTTTTATTATAATCATATTTTATTTATAAATTCAATTTATCTTATATATTATCCAATTACATATTCAACTTCTGAATGATTTAGGTAAGTTGTATTAGAATGCAGTTGAACAATATACAAATAAAATTTTCCCAATTCAATTATTCAAGTTTAAATATTTATCCAAAATTTTGTTTCATTTGTAACTAAAATCATCCTTTAACAAAATTTTAAGAATTAGATTTCCGATTAACTTAAACAATTTAGGGATATATATAATATATTTATATCAAATCAAATTAAATTTAAAAATAAGATCAAAATATACTGAAGAAATTCAAATCAAAATATATTTTTTTTTCTCAAAACAAAACCGTAGCAAAGCTACAGAATGGTTTCTCCACTTCGAAACTCGAAAATGAATGTCGATGATGCGGCCGTCATCACCGAAATTATTTCCCAGCGACAAAATAGGAGAGCACTGATTCAAACATTTAAAATTCTTTGAAATGATTTCAATTTGAAAATATTTAAAACTATACACCTAAAACTTTCAAATCAAAGTTGGAAATCACCGGAAATTAAATTCTAAAATTCTGATTTAAATTCATTTGAATTCCAAATTAAAATTTTAAACCATGTTCTATAATTTCATTAATTTATCATATTAGAATAATCAATGGTTTTCCAAACAATAAATGAAAATCAAATATTATCATTTTTGACAACAGATTCATTAACAATTTAATTTCATAATATAATCTTACAAAACTTTATTTTATTTACCAAAGTTGAAAACGAAATTGTGTCAGTTTGCTCTGCTCAAGTGTTTTGGAAATCCTATCGATAGCGTTGATCAGACGAATCGATCGAAAACCCAAATCAACATCAACAACTCAAACAACACAATATATTTTAAACATTTTAAATATTAATTTACAAATACACTTCCTCGCTCGACTATATAAGAATAGATTTCAAAGCAAAGATAGAGATTCAAATTTGATGGACTCAAATCAAAGAGAATTTTGATTCAAAAAATAAGTTTGAAACAGAAGATAAGATAATTCAATTTCCACAATCGGGAGATGGAGGAGTTTATTTAATTCACGGGCAACCTTAACCGGGTCGTCGGTAACTTCAAGAATAAGATCAATGCTGAATTTTCGAGGTAAATCAACACTCGATCTCAATTATGGAATTCAGGTATAGCAGGGAATAGATAGCATCGTAAACCGAGGATACATAAATCTCCGGTAAATCGGTGCCTATTATAAAGGAGTTTTGCTCCTTTACGAATCATTCGAAGATTGGCGAGACCGCCGATCTATTATAGATATCATTCAAAATGGAGTTATGGGGTGCTCCAAAATTTGAAAGAAGACGAATAGTGAGGGACACGAATGAATTTTGGAACCGAGGGGAACGTTCCCAAAATTCAAAGGAATTGAGTCAAAGGAAGAGATTGAAACTCGAATGAGAGTGATTCTGTAAATACATTTACCCTATATGGTAAGTTTTGCCTAGAGCTACCAAAGCTCTGATACCAACTGTAACGACCCGATATTTTGGACCATTCGCATCCATTATAAGTGTATAGGTAGACACTCATGCCGGAATTGAATTGCTCAAAATACCGTGTTGTTAATTTAAATTTGGCAAAACTGAACATATACAGTAAATAAATATAATCACAGATCACAGACACAGAGTAATGAATGCAGCGGAAATAAAAGAGATAGTAGTTCATGAAGCTACTATATAAATGTATAAGTTACAACAGAGTTAAACCAGATACAACGGAAGAGTAATACGATACATCAGTTACAACTCAGAATACATCACTGGAATCGTCGAAAAGTGAAAGCAGAATAGATGGCTGGATCTTCAAGCAAAGCTCCAACTTCAAAGGTGAGTCTCGAATACTGGTACACTCAGTCTGACCCGAGCGTAAAGCAAAACACAAAACACTCGAGTCAGGATTAACATTCTTATATCAATAAATCCAACTCAAGTGAAATAGCAATTGAAATACAAGTAACTCAAAGGATGTTTGGAATAGCCATCCTTTAAGGATCCGTTAAACTATCCACTATGTAGTAGTGTACGATATGTAGATAATGTCTATCAGTAATAATAAGATATCAAAATAGTGTTAAGTCATGGCCCATTCCACCCTTAACACATTTTATTCCCAAAAGCATATACAAGACCGTAGTTTCCCCAAAACCGGAAGTCACCAGAGGGCAATCCATATACTAAAGGTACAAAACAAATTCATAGTGATCGCGAATAAAGGGATACAAGTATGACAAGGCACATGAGGCAATACCCAAGGTAGTAATACTACCATTCGCCTGATCCGGACTGGTGAGAACGCAACGCCGCAGCGCCCGCAACACCGTGAAACAACACTCCCAAAATCAAGGGTGCACCAATCGACAACAAGTAATGAGTAGTTCGAAGAAGTGTGTCCACTTGAGGTAGCTAATCCTCCATTGGCCCGGCACAGCTCCTGTTTTAGTCATTTCCAATTTGACACAAGTGTCAAGGCTATCCATTATCGTTCTCTTTCTTCAGTCATCACGTACATCATTCCAACCACTTCATTCTGGATCATCACTCCGCGTTATAGTTATTAAAGTGGTTTCCGGTTTAGATAGAGAGTATATCCATAGCCGATTCCGGTCTCTTTAATAACTTCCGTAATTATTACACCGATTGGTCGTTTATTTATTTCAAAACCAAATCAATTCAAATTTCAATCAGAGTTTATAAATCAACATTTCGTTTGTCTTTCTAAACCAATTTCCAAAATTTACGTTTCAAAACTTCCAATTTACCGTTTCCAAATCTTATAGTTCAATTTCAATCTTTATATTGAAAACAATTCAAATATTGATTCAAGTTCGTACAAAAGTTTCATTTCGAAATCATTTAAATCAATTTAGTTTTAACTTTCAAATCAATTTACATTCATTTATCGATTTCATTCAATATCGTTAAATTAATTTATCATTCAAAACAATTTCTATTAAACTTCTCATTCATTAAATCAATTACTTAAGTTCAACTTCATTATATCAAAACTTACAAATTGAATTAAATTAAATTAAATTCATCAACTCAATTTCTTTAAATTTCAAGTCTTACATTAATTTCAATAAATCGCATTTTATTTCTTGTTAAAGAAATTCAATTTCACTTATTTACTTACTTAAATGATTTTCCAAAACTTAATTAATAAAGAAAACTCAATTTCAATTATTTACGAAGTAAATTCACTTATTCAAAATTCCAATTTTTTTACTGTTTAAAGAATTCAATTTAATTTGATCATTAAATCATTCAATCTTATTTAATTATTACATAATTCAAAACTTAATTATTAAATAATTTCAAAGTTTAATAATTTCAAACTTAATTATAATTTCAAACTTCATTATTAAATCATTTCCAAGTTCAATAATTTCAAACTTAATTATAATTTCAAACTTAATTCAATCATTTCTCAAATTAAACAACATTCTTTCATCAATTTCATTTCAGATTATTAAATATTCACATTTAAATTTCATTAAAATTCAATTTCCAACTTCGTTTCAAAACCATATTATTTATTCAAATAAAATCTTCATTTTATTTTTAAATCAATTTATTGACCAATCGGATTTTTATTAAATTTTCTATCCTAGGTCAAAGTTCAATTTGGGTATTTATCATTTCAACCCGATTCCAATTCAATTCAAAATCAAAGTATAACAAAGGGAACTTGCAGTGTGATAACTGGGATGGTGTCAATGTAAATAAACAAGCAATAACAACAAACAATCACAATCCAATAATCAATTCAAATAATCCCGAAATAATCGTATTAATTCACATTGTTATTTGTGCAAATTAATATAATTATTTCTAGAATCTACACTATCATTTCATGTAGATTAAAGATTATTACATTTCGGTTTTCACTTGTCATCTATTACAATTTCATCCATCATCAATTTATCAACATACATTCAGTGGTTCAAGATGTAATTAAACAAATCCTACGTGTCAATAAATTTTGACAGTTAAATGGGTCATATTATACAAATGTCATTTAATCAAATTTAACATTTAACTATCCTATATCAATTTCAATGGCATACTATTTATCATTTTAAAATTTACAATTTAACGTCCAATATAAACATCAATAGTCAATCAATTATCAGCCAAACTGTATTATCATCGCGTAAATAATTAACAGAAAATGGTGTCAGATGTCACAGGTGAACTGATACCGGTAATAGCAGTGTAAATATCTAACAGTAGCATATTTCAATTGTCGTTTCAATTGAAATCAAATTTAATAAATAAAAGAACGTTAATCGTGAGTGATTGCTCACCTTTCGTGGCTAGAGAGATAGACAATGAAGTTGAATTATGAAATCCAGGCACGAATCTCAAGACAAGGCAAGATTGAACTCGAATCGACGGACGAAGCTGATAATTGGAAAAACGATGAGAACTATTCAGAATCAGTTGTGATATAAATTGAAATGAAATATATATACATATTATTTTTCAAAAATCAATTTAAAACATATATTTATTTTCAAATTTATATTTATTCCCATGCTTATGAAATAAATTATATACATTTATATAACTTATAAAATATACTCAGACATGTTGTACTTATGCATATAAGCTAGATATCACCAACAACCAAACCGACTATATATATATGAAGCTACTTAATTATTATATTAAAAATCAATGCTTACACAAATATATAAACATACCACTTTATATATACCACATAATGACAACAACAACTTATATAAGCTTGTAATTTAAATCTTTATGCATTTCAAAATTTAAAACAAAACAAGCAGATGAACAAGTTCAACAAAATGTATGCAAACTAGATAACTACCGGATAAACAACTTTACATATAATTTAGTAAACAAAGATCAGTATATATATAATGCTGATGTATGCTCTGGAAAATATAATATAAACATGCCTACTTTTGTAACATATACATTTAAAATGCCAATGTTTATTTAATTATATTGTAAATCAATTTATACAAACTAGTACATAAAAACAACATGTAGCATATATACTAGTAGATATATACCAAAAGATGAATCACATATGAACTGTAGATATATAAAATTAACAGATTACACATATCTTATGTACTTGTCAAACGTATATATATTTAAACCGCCCATATTAAAATAATGAATATGCATATTAAAATCAACGTTCAAACAAATATAACACATTTAAAAACTTATGTATATACACTATATACAACTCAATATATTTATTAAAAATCAAGCATGGAAAACAATATATACACATATCTATTTATTTTCAAATCTCTGTTATTCTAAATTTATATACATCTTACAACCAACTAGCATATATATTTATTATAACATATTATAATTATACTGTCATAGACATACTTGTTTGGAAACAAGATTTTTTTAACCTAACACTTCAAAAAGTTTTGTAAGCATATATGGGACGAAGTTAACATCTACAGAATATGCAGACATCACCTAATGCAGGCTTGAAAAATGTATAAGCGAACAACAAAATTGAGTAACAAAGATGCAGACAAAAAAAATATATACACACAATAATATATAAGCACAGTCAATACCATATTCACAGTTGATACTATATGTACAACAACAGTTATAATATATTTTATATGAAAGATTGTTTTGTACGTGTCTTCTTGCCTGCTATTGCATATTGTACACAAATTATCTTATAAGTTATACTAATATATATATACATAAAAATTGTGAGATGCGATAGAGTACAAACAAAAGAGCCAAACTTACCCGCAGACATTTTTCATAAAATGAGGTAAGCTGCCGAATGCATAAGAAGGAGCACGGTTGATGTTGCGCTTGGGAGGCTGGCGATGGGAAGAGTGAAGGAAAGGGAGAAGCGCAGAGGTCGGCTGGCCTTGGTGGTGCGCTCATGCCTGGCGAGGCTGCTGTCGCGGCTATGACGTGGGTGGATCATGGAAGGCAGGAGCGGAAATGTGGGAAGAAGGTTCGTGAGTGAGGGGACGAATCTGAGATGGGAAGGGTTTCGCGATTATAGGCCTCAGTATAAAAGAAGAAGAAAAATATAGAGAGGAGAGGAGGAATAAATATAAATAGAGAAGAAAGAAATTGAAGATGGGAAAGAAAGGAAACAGAGAGCTTTTGACGAATAGAAAATATATGCTACAGCAACCATTGATATTCAATTCTATAGGTTGGAATCATAAAAGCAATTAATATTGTGTGCAGCATGTTTAAAATTTGAAACGTAAGGAAGGCTAATGAATAGGGAGAAAGACAGAAATATTTGAACCATAGAATAATGTAGAAGGCAGAGGACTAAATAAAAAGGGAAAAAAAATGTCAACGGTCACACACGATTAAGCTGAAAAAAATAAAATAAATTTAAAGCTATTTATTATTGATTGGACAACACACTTCAATTTTTGAGACGGAAGGGAGAATTAAAGTCACTGTTTAGCACCGATACGACGCACCATTTTATTGTTTTCGTCGCGTACCGAACTTCAAAATACAGAAATAAATATACTGGGGTGATTAGCACGACGAGACGATCAAAATGATATACAGATATGAGTGGTACGATTTAATTATAAAAATTCTAATTTTCTACTACGAAAAATGCAAGAAAAACACCGAAAAATAAGATCGACGGAGCCAAAGATGTCCGAATTTGGAAAAACGACAAACTGGCATCTTGCTCAGAAGATGGTTTAGAATTTTTCTATGTAAAAATATTTAGGTTTCGAAAACATTTTATTTTCATCGCTTTTTAACTGATTAAATTGAAGTAAATTTACGCGTGAAATAAACTTTCGTATTTTCAGACGAAAATTTACCAGTTGCTATGTTTAACTAGACGTATTCCAAATATTAAATTTTTATTTCAAAATTTTATCGTTCAAAATTTCACAAAATTTTAACTAATTACGTTATTAAAACAGTTGAAATTTACGGGTCGTTACAAAATTGTAGAAATATTTTTTACTTTTGTTGATAAATTTGTGTGGTTTTTCTGTCTGAAATATGTTTCATATTGCCACTTTGAATGCTTGTAACTTTTGATTTCGGCAACGAAATGCTGCCGGAATTCTTGCATTTGGTAGCATGCATGTTGAACTTCATTTCTGGAAATTTTGGTTGAAAAATATTGTCATTTGAGTGTTCAAAACTTTGCTGCAAAATCAACTCAAACACAGATTTTTGCATGTAGTTGTTTTATGAGTTGCTGCAAACATGGCCTGAGTCCATATTTGAGAAAGCATAACTCATTTATTTCTTATTGGAATTCAATGATTCTTTTTTTGTTTGAAAGATGAAGTTTTCTAGTATATGCATACAAATTTTCAACTCAATCCAAGTTAATTTGGTCTTCTGTTTCATGCCTGGAAGTTGAAACCAAGATGGTTTCGGGCCTGTACATTTTTGGTTTTTGAACTGTTGCAAACATGACCTGAGTTCATGTTTGAGACAGCATAACTCATTCGTTTCAAATCGGATTTGAGTGATCCTTTTTGTAGATTGAATTAGGAGTGTTGAGTTACATTCTTGCAAAATTTTATTACAATATGGGTTCATTTGCTATTTCGAAACTGCTGTCGAACATGAACCCGCAGCCTGCTGGAATTCAGTGATTTAACCTTGTTTTTAGTCCAACTTTGAAATGACACAGATTCTTCGTTTCAAATCGGATTTGAATGATTCTTTATGCAAATTGAAGTAGGAATGCTGAACTACATTTCTACAGAATTTCAAGTCATTTTGATACTGATAACTTGTTCAAATCTGCTGTCGAATATTGAGTCGCAGCTTGTTTTAAACGGATAATACTTGGTGTAATTTCCGTTATTTCGATGTTTTCTTGATATTTCTTTCTGGATTTCATACACAGGTATTATAATGTGTTTTAAAAATGTTTTTCAAATAAATGGGCTTTTGAAATTATTATTATATATTTTATTTTTTAGTATAAAAATTGTATACTCTATAATAAGAGAATTTCAAAGGCAATTTCTAAAACGATTTCGAAACGTTCCTAAAACTCGTTTTCTTCAACTTAATTTCTATATAAAACACACAATTTTGCACTTCGAGCGAAGAGGGAGGAGAATTAAGTGATTAGATAAAACGCGTGCCATGAACACGTGTGTTTATCTTTTTACTTAATTCCTAATCTATTCGTTTGATCGTTTTGACCTTCGAGTCTGGTTTACCGATGAAATGAGGTAAACTTTGTACTGCTTTGAGTGTGGAATTGACTAACGGTTAGTAAACCGTTTAGTGTGAATGTGTGGTATGGGACACATGTTAACACTTTGCGGGTTCTTATCCGAGGAGTTTGTGACACATATTGCCACTTAGTGGTGTCCAGTACTAGGCCTCTGGACTTTCGCCACTACGGTTTGTTGCCTTCGGGTTTGTGCCTTCGGGTTTGTTTCCCTATAGTATCGCTTTTGGAGTTGGTCATTCGTCACTGCTCGAGAGATACTTGGGTTTGTCGCCTTCGGGCTTATGGATCCTTGTTTATACAGTACTGAGCACGTGCATCTTTTGTTTCATTGATATTTATATTTCCCTACAGTATCGCCTTTTGGAGTAGGTCCTTTGAACCACTCGATACATAGCGATTACCTTGTGGAAAATGGTGTTACCTTCATTGGTATTTGTTATTTGCCTTTTTAGCTTGATTTGGGATATTCATATCCTTTGTTTATTTGAGTTGCCGATGATACACTACACCAAATACTGAGATTTGCAACTAACCATCCGCACATTTGGCAACGGTTAATAACCGTTTCCATTTAGCAACGGTTAATAACCGTCTTGGTTCAGTTAGCAACGGGTATTTCTTGTTGCTAATTGGGAACGGTTATTAACCGTAGCTTCTTTGGAGACAAATGATGGCGGTGAATTTCATCCTTTCGCGCAATAATTTTTGGCGCGCTTCGTTCCAATTAGCAATGGTTTTCAACCGTGGCTAATTAGCAACGGTTATTAACCGTCCCAATCTTTTAGCCGGCCCAGTGGCAAGCCCACCAAGCCCCTGGGATGGGGCAACCAACTGAGCCGGGCAACACCCAAAATCTATTTTACTTCACAGTTACAGCTCAATAGCAATCTCCATGTTGGCGATCTGCTCGAACCCAAAAAAACTAGGGTTTCAAAAATCAACGCTTTCTAAATAATCATCGCTGCATACTCGGCTATTCCATCAGCCATCGTCGGCTCAAGCTTGCCTCCTACGCGATATTTTCTACTGCTGATTTGAAGTCCTGCTACAGTCTCTATACTGCCACTGCTAATTAAGTATACGAATTTCTTGTTTTGAGTTGTCTAATTTTCTAAAATTGAGTCGCCCTTATCTGTTTTACTTCACAGTTACAGCTCAATAGCAATCTGGCGATCTGCTCGAACCCAAAAAAACTAGGGTTTCAAAAATCAACGCTTTCTAAATAATCATCGCTGCATACTCGGCTATTCCATCAGCCATCGTCGGCTCAAGCTTGCCTCCTACGCGATATTTTCTACAGCTGATTTGAAGTCCTGCTACAGTCTCTATACTGCCACTGCTAATTAAGTATGTGAATTTCTTGTTTTGAGTTGTCTAATTTTCTAAAATTGAGTTGCCCTTTTACTGCTTTAGATTTCATTAACCTTGAAAACGCCTGAAGCTAATAACTTATTAGTATTTAGTTATAAACAAGTAGTTTTCTGTAAATAATCGTTTAGGAATTGAAATTTGAAAGCTGAAGCTAAAAAACTAATAATTATTTAGGAACTGATACTTACATTGATGTACTATTTTTCTTACAGTGTGTGTATGTCTACCCGCAAACATTTAGTTCATTTTTTCTGCAACTTGAAAAGATCCCCTTCTGCCTTTTTTACTATTTCCACTGAACCATGTGTAAACCAGACCATCAACTGCACAACCAAAATGGTCGTGAAGGTCATTTCTACTTACCATGTCTTTATATGTCACTCCTCAGAATTGAAGTGAACTCAAAATATATCAACTGCAGATGTTATACCGTTAAAAAAAAGGGTCTACCATATATAGGTCGAAAATTAGAAAAATAGGGTGAACACGGAACCAATAAAGCTAGCCTCTTTTTTCCTACCTCTATCTCGACTCATATAATGGTTTCTCATATCATAGACAACTTAGAATAATAGCCATACATGTAATAGGTTCACCATATGTAATGATTTCTCATGATTTATACTGTGCTTAAATTATGTTTAACCTTGCTTGCGCACAACACAAAAATTCAAGCTTCACATATAATAAACTTCAACTAGTCAAATTAATAGCACCACATTGATTTGTTTTACAAATTGTAATGTACTGTACTGTACTGCATGCTAGTTAGACATAGTTGCTTATAGTGACTGCTAGGGTATAAGTTGATGCAATGAATTTTGTTTTACTAAATATGAGACCATATTTAGTAAGTGGATAAAATTGTTGTTAATGGCGCAAACCAAGTATCAGGAGAGGGGTAATGCATAGACATTACTCTGGTGCTACAAAATGGCGCCGTTGTAATGGCAAATTTTTTGGAAACAGGTTGATGCTAATGTTAAATTTCAAGTGAAATCAAAAGAATATTCATCTGTTTAGTTAATATCAGAGTTGAACTTGGTGGAAAGCCATAAGATATTGTTACCCATGATTTATTATTAGCTCTTGTTATTTTCTTTCAGTATGTCTTTTAGTATAGACAAACAATGGATGAATCAATCTAATCGAAGAAATACAGAATATGTGGAAGGTGTGAGAAATTTCGTTAAATTTGTTGCTGAAAACGGTGGCAATAAGGAAAAGTATTCGTGCCCTTGCACGCGGTGCAAAAATGAAGATACATTCAAATTAAATGACATTCATTTTCATTTGCTTAGATATGGTATTGTTCAATCATAAACCGTGTGGTGTTTTCACGGGGAAAGAATACAGGAGAAGCCAAAACAACAACCGGTTAGTCATGCCACAAATACTGATGAGTCCGAACATATTAGGATGGAGGATTTGATCAATGATGCAGATAGATTCAATCATTTTCAACCTACAAGTCAGTTTTATGATAATGCTAATATTGGTGAGCAGTTTACAGATAAATCATTTTTTGATAGTGCAACTGCAACAGAGCCATTGTATCCTTCTTGTCCAAAAGAGATTACAAAGTTGTATGCCATTGTGAAACTGAATAGCTTGAAGACCCAATACGGCTTTTCAGACAATGGTGTGACTGCAGTACTCGAATTCATAAAGGAGTTACTCCCCGAAGGTAACACGCTACCTTCAAAGTACCCCGACATGAAGAAGATCATTAAGCAAGTTGGGATGAATTACATAACTTATGATGCATGCATTAATGACTGCATCTTGTACTGGAAAGATAATGCGAACAAAGTTTCATGTACAAATTGCAACGCACCAAGATACAAGACATCATTCGACGAAGAGAGAAAAGCTACCACAGTACCTCAAAAGACCTTAAGACATTTTCCTTTAATTTCTAGATTGAGAAGACTGTATACTGTACCATGGATAGCAGAAGCGATGACCTGGCATGGTCGTGCCAAGTCCGATACAACCGTAATGCGTCATCTGCGTGATACTTCTCAATGGAAAACTACAGATTCTTTTGATTCTTCGTTTTCTGCTGAACCACGAAATATCACGCTTGGAATAGCAACAGATGGTTTCTGTCCGAATGCTTCTTTAACTAACCCTTACAGCTGTTGGCCAGTAATTGTAGTACCATATAACCTTCCTCCGTCTTTGTGCATGAAAAGAGAGTTCTCAATGTTAACACTGTTGATTTCTGGGCCAAAACAACAGGGGAAGGATATTGATGTTTATTTAGAACCTTTGATAGACGAGTTAAAGCAGTTATGGGAAGGAGTCGTTACATTTGATTCATTTATGAAATCTGAGTTCACAATGAGAGCTAGAGTGTTGTGGGCAATCCATGATCATCCCGCTCTTGGGACTTTATCGGGATGTACAACTCACGGCTACTTTGCATGTCCTCTTTGTGGAGAAGAAACTACATCTGTTTATCTCCCTGAAAGTAAGAAGATTTGTTACATGGGACATCGTAGATTTCTTCCGTCCGGACACAAGTTTCGATACGATAAGACAAATTTCAACAACGAGCAAGAACTTAAGCATCCTCCAAAACCACTGACTGGTTATCAAGTTGAAAAAAAGGTAGCGAATATAAAAATGAAAGTTGGTAAAAAACATACCGGAAATTGGTCGAAAACGGAAAAAGACAATCGATGAAGAAGTTCCTGCATGGTATAGGAGGCTTGATCAAATTTTCTTTATCCTAACCGTTGTTTGCTTTGAATTGCTTTGTACTAGTAGTCTTGGCTTTAGTTAGATGTATATATATATGCCTTGTACTTGTAGTCTTGGCTCTAGTTAGATGTGCAGTTTGCTTTATTACTGCCTGGTCTGTCGTAGATGTATACTTGTAGTTTCTTTTACTGGTCTGCCTTTGATCTTGTTTACAGTCTGGCATAGTATCCATACGCATTTGGTCCAACCAGTTTGTTCTTGTATATCATGTGATGGTTAGTTTGCATCAGTTATTTATGCATTTCAGTATAGTTGCATTCTTGTGCTTTGTCTCTGCATTCACTTCAGATATACTGACTTTTGTTTTCATCCCCTGGTTGCTTGGTACATTTCTGTAGCTCCACTGATGGTCTATATTGTGTTGAGCTTCAAGTCTGCACTGCAAATCATTTTGCCTCGAGTTTGTAGCTGCACTGCAAATCATTTCTGTAGCTCCACTGATGGTCTATATTGTGTTGAGCTTCAAGTCTGCACTGCAAACATTGAAGTCTGAAAACTGGAATGCTTTGCCCTGTAATGAACCATGCAGACTTCACTGCTTGCAAAACAATGTAGTGTAATTGATGAAATCTTTGTACTGTAGTGTAATAAACAATGCAGTGTAATAAGTATGATATTCCGGCACGGTAGCATTCTGTTTGCAAAACAATGAGTGTAATTATAAGTTTGATAATAATATTATATGTATGGAATATGTGCGATATGTTTATAGTGCTTGTGTACCAATATTTTGATATTCTGGCATATTTTGATATATATATTGATATTCTGGTATATATACTGAGATATACGCAGTAGTGAGTTACAGATGTGATTTTGTAGGAGCAAGAGCAAACACTATGTGCAACGGTTGTTAACCGTTGCTTTATGTGTGACTGGGCATAAAGCAACGGTTTTAAACCGTTTTTTACTGGACATAAAGCAACGGTTTATACCCGTTGCATTTTTCCCAATTTGCAACGGTTAATACCCGTTGCCTTTGACACAATTTGCAACGGTTTATACCCGTTGCCTTTTGGACATAAAGCAACGATTTTCTCCCATCGCTAAATTCAACCACTCCTGTAATGAAGACGGTTTTTACCCGTTGCTTTTAGACTTAACAACGGTTTATACCCGTTGTTAATATCTTATAATGGTGTAGTGATACGAGGCTTGTTATGATTCATCTTTTGTTAGATGATCGAGTTATCTCTTTTAGAGATATTTGTGGTACTTATGACCTTACATGTTCATTATCATTTAGCTTATCTAACTGATTTGTTTAGTTAGTATGACCCGTGTATTTTTATACTCGGGTCAGACCGAGGTGTTTCAGGTTAGGTACATTTGGACTTAGCCTATTCTGCTTCTACATGGACTATTCAGCTAGCTCCTTTTGTTATAGCTTTTTGTGTAGTCCTTTTTGGTTGTAACTCTGATATGTATATTCTTTTGACTCGCCTGTATATTGTGGTTGCTATACCACTTGACATGTATCATTTTGTATACTATGTGATGTATCTGTATATGTGTATATGTATGTGATGATCTACTGTTATGTGATGTGTTTTGCATTCGAGTTGTTGTATTTTGTTCTGATAGATCATGTAGCCACCTATGGCTTTGTATTAAGTATTTATTGGATATGTCGATCCACTTGAGATAGAAAAAAAATACGGCATTTGTCGACGTATTCAATAGATATTTAAGACAAGGCTATAGATGGTGTCTCCGATCCAGCCCTATTATCTACAGTACTAGATAGTATTACCCATTAATACTCGTTGTTAATGTAGGTCTCGGGGTGGGGGATTACATATATGGTTAACGCTCACAATTCATAATATACGATACTTTGATGAAATTAGTTTATTTGAAGTAGACAAATAAAACCATATTGTGAGAACAAGTATTCAATTTGATTGATTACAATAAAGATCGTACTTTGTTAAATGTATTAAATGTAAAAAAATAAATATCGGTTATTGACTAGTTTATGTAAAGTGCAACATATTTGATGCCCATAAATGTTAAAGAATAATCGAATGCTTTTGTAAAGATCTCATCATGATATTGTAGCAAGAATTTTCCTTTGAATTGCTCGACCATTTAGAAAGAAAAACGAGTGTACAAGAGTAGGTGTGATTTAGGATATGGGAAGAGAGTGAATAGTCATATCTGTTTCATTAAGAAACATTGTGAATGAGAATTGTAATAATAATAATTGATACTAAACATTGTAATGAAAATTATGATTTCTATTCCGAAGTGTATATTCATATAGATAATTATTTTCTATGAAATTATTTCTTTGGATTCAAGATATTGGATCAAAGACCTTTCCACCGTAAACTAGTTGTAGTCTGTCAAATAAATAATCTTTATTAAGTGAATGATGAACCTCCAAATTTGGTACGCTATTATACAAATGGCATATATAGTGGGAGTATGCCATATAGCACTTAGTGATTGCATCAAGTTACGAAAATTGTTTTTGTAAAACATACAGTGCATTATTTATGAAATAATGATTTTCAGTGTTGACTGAAAAATAAACATAGTTATACTTCAGTATGAATACTATGAATATTCATTATGAAATAAAACTATAATGTGGTATTTGTTATAATTACAAAAGTGATGCATTGAAAAATACATAAGTATCTAAAATTACTTTCAATTATTTTGGAATTATAGACTAAGCTATAGTTTTGAGAAATAATTTTTACATTTTGATTATGAATTATATGATACTAGTTAATTATATCTCAAACAATTAAGGGCTATGCACCCATTTAGTACAAGGGTCTTAAGAGTTGATGAACTCTTTGGATTGATATATATGATGTATGCAATCGTAAGTCTATTAATACCAAAACGGTTCTAGACACTTTGTCTTATTCACCGATGAGTTATCATAGACATGGACATGTGTATTTGATACACATGTATAAATCTATGATAAGCTCATAGAATATAAAACGGAAATAAATAATATATCATGCAACAGAAGTAATTCAATAGGAATGGGTGAGTATATTCAAAAGAGTTTCATATGTACCTAATATGAATAAAAAATCGGTCTCAAAGGTAACTCCTTCCTATAATACATAATGATGTATTGATATGGAGTAATCGAACTTTGTTGGACAAAGCACAATTAATGATGAGGGAAGTTGAGATAAATTCTTTCTATAAGGTGTGTACTTAAGAGTAGTATACAAGGTTAAAACTAATATCATATAAATAATAGTTTACAAAACCATAGAGATAAGGGTTTATAAGAAAACCCTACATATCCTAGGCTAAGGAGTTGAAGGGTTGTGTGAGTCGAAATACTGCACGTAATAATTGTACGTAAGGGATCTTGTATGAATTACACCAAAAGAAGTTTGGGTATGATAGTCATTGGATAACTGATTTATCTTGTGAACATAAATGTTTAAAACTAATACAAAATTAGTTTTACATAAGATAATTCATAAAATGTTTATGAGTGCCCGTTATGTTGCACTGAGAAACAACTATTGTTTCAAGAAATACCAACTTTATAGAAAACGAATTTCTTTAAGAAATTATTGATAGAGAATGAATATAATATAAGGATAAAACTGATTACAAGAGATGAAATGACATTGACCGAACCTAAATGAACACAACACATTAGAACGTCTAATGAGTATTCTTGTACATTAAAGAGAAACTATGAGTTTCTTATCTATGTCAAGAATAAATAATCCTCGATTTTTTAACTAAACCGTTAAGGGTATTGACTCTATGATATGGTATGATGCGCAGATCCAAAAAAGACTCCAAGTATGTTGTCAAAATATGATTTTGATAGTTGTACTCGAAGTGATATGATCCATTGGCCACAAATGTGTCTTTAGGAGAAAGACAAATGCAGTTGGAAAATAGTAAGCCAAATTGATAAGAATAACATCTTTAATTTCGATTGTTGAAATTAGCATAATAGATTCACCATTCAATGCACTCGAGTTTATTCATATTTTATTCACAAAATTATCGACTAATATGACTTTGTGTATTGGTATGTATGTGTTAAGATAGAAAATTCTAGATAATGATCTGTTTGCACATAGTAAGCAAAGTGTCTCGAATTCAGTGGGAGCAATATTAAGTTTGTGAGTTTTCAGATACGATCCAAGAATGAATACGAAAGTATCATTTAGAAAAGCATCAAAATTGAACAAGTGTTTTGATAGAAATATCAAATAGTTTGATTATCAATCAAAATACAGAGGAAGAGTGTGTTCATAACAAAGGGCGTTAAAAGTTACATTGAAATTTCTAAACTATAAATAAACAACATGTTGTTGATTTTTTTAACGACGTACTTATGTTAAAATCAGCGTTAATTATTTAAATACTCGATGTTGGATTTGTAAATGATGTCTTTTATAGTAAGTAAAAAAGAATTGGGAATGTCTTAAATGATATGCAAGGACATCTTATTAAAATATTTAATAAGTAACATGTAAGAAGGATTCCTTATGTATTGGCAATAAGAATTATCATACATGTTACGTTGTCTAAGATATCGTGATTTGTTTGTGTATTTGATACACGAAGCAAATATCAAATCCAAATTGATATCACTAAATGATTGTTTGAGGTTTTCTTATGTATTTATGAAATATTAGGGAATTGTTTACATAAACAACAAACTCCTTATGAAAGAATGCTCGGACTTAAATTTTCATAAGTGATATTGAGTACAATATGTCAATAATAAATTCAAGTTAAGAATCTTTATGTTGGAAATATTCCAAATGAAAGATTGTGGCCGATTCAGTGAAAATGGCTAAGTACATTGCTTTAAATAATGTTGTAATAAAAGCAATGTATATAAATATAAATGCATAAATTTATAGCTAAGCTAGGGGTGATTACATATACTGAGAATCCTATAACATTGTTATATGATAACAATGTCATAGTATGGTTCATAACAGAACTTAGAGCTCACTAGAAGTCAAGAGACATACTTTGAATTATTCCACATAATAAAGATAGTTTATCAGCATTAGAGAGAATTGATTGATAGAGTAGAAAATTGAAACATAATAGCATACTCGTTTAATAGGGGACTAATCAATTGGTTTTGAGAAAATCGAAAGGAGAAGTTGGAATGAGATTTCATAATTGACCCCAAGTGTAAGTGGAAGATTGATAGAGTTAGGGGTATGCCTGAGGGGCAATTATGTAATTTGTTAAATATATCTAACTCAATAAATATTCTTGTTCAAAACAAAAGATGTTTTATTTCTATTATATACTTGATATAATGTGTTATATATTAATTAATTAATTTAATTAAAAGTATATTTACTAGAAAATTCTTAAATGGTATGTTTTGTGAAAATAGTTATAAAGTATTGTAACCGTAAGTAGTTTATCATAACAAAATAAATATACCATTTTAAATATTCCTAGTCAAGATGTATCGAAATTAGATATTAATAAATCCGTTGAGACTAGAGTACGTAACGCTCTTGAAATGTTGGATAGTGTATTACTCATGGGTCGTTGGAGGCACCAAGGGGTTATGTACTGATAGTTATTAGATAAATATGGAATGACTCACTCGATGGTTTTCTGTTGGTTAATATAAGTAAGGTCAAACAAAAATATTGATGTGACTAATATGCACAGTTCTCTAGACTTGAGAATACTGTTGATCTTTAATGTGGAAGCTTTGTTTTGATTATAGTTAAATCATGGCACGACGTCCATCGGACGACTATAGTTGGGTCGAGTGGAAGCTTTTGAAGTGAAACACTATTCAAGAGAGGATTCATATCCTCGGTTATATGAGGTAAGTATCACGGTCAACTGATGTCAACTCAAAGTCAAAGTCTCTGGCCAGAGCCGTTTCATTTATAATAATTATTATTATTGAACCAAGAACTTTGGTTTTGGACTATATAGTTAAATGGGAAATATTGGAATTTTGGCCATTACCAAATTCCATAAGTCCAAAGTGATATAGTTTTGAAGAAGAGAATTAGTGTAAATAGTCGTCACTATCAGATCCCGCTTATAATAAGTAAAATTGGATTTTACTAAAAAGATGTGTAAGCGATATATTCAGCCAAAATGTCACACCACTAGCTAAGGTGATGTGTGAATGTCAATTTTCGAATTGTTCGATATTAATCCCTGACTAAATTTACACCTGAGTCGCACAACCGTAATGATGAATACTCTAAATAAACCACACAATTTAATCAATTTACAAATTATTGTAAATTAATTAAATTAATTAATAATTATGAAATATTAATTACTAAACTTTCTGATTTGTTTAGAATATCTTTGGCATTTAATAAAGTGGGTATATACAAGTTATAAACATGTGTATTGATATACGAACACCCATAAAATGTTTAAACTAGGTTTAAATAGATTAATTGCTAAGTTATTTCAGTATTTTTTGTAATGACGGGCCTTTCGACCCTCGAAAATTAACACTAATCCATCCACTGTATTGCGTGCAAAGCATTCAAGTGCCAAAAATATCGACCATTATGGGAAAGAAAGAAGATAGAAGATAAGAAGCAACTAAACACTTACATAATATCAAAATGCAACGGAATAACATATATTAATCAACATAATTATCTACAAAGTCATTTCCAAGTTATACATTAGAGTCATACTAATACGAATTTTACCTTAGGACAGTTATAACAGCCTGTCCCTACCTAATTGATATAATATACATATAAACAACAGAAATAAGATAATAACTAGCTATCGATGAAGCCTCCTGCTCCAATCTCCTCCAAGATGCATTAGGGAGAAAACCTAAACTACTTGGTTGCCCATAAAAATTTGGGCACCCAAGAGTTTTCGGGAAAGAAAATAAAAGTTCGGGTCAGACATGGGTCTGGTGTGAGTATACTCAAACAACTGAATTATTATATTTAAAACCCTTTTAAAATCAAAGGTATCTTGTAAGAACACGCCGCACATAAACACGGACGGGTTTTTACCTTATGATAACCAAAACACATTTTATAGAAAATCCAGTGACATTAGAATAATGTCTAACGATTCAAGTAAAAAATGAATAAGCTAAAATGCTTGCATCTCACGTTTCAACATAGTTGGGTACATGTAAAACCATAAAGGCACGTATTGGAGAACGGATTCCATTCTATGACAAGATAAAGAACTACCTTCCGATGGTACATCTGTAGATAAAATGCACTGGGGTCTGAGAAGAACATCTTGTACCCCTACCACACAGGACTGGCCTACCACTGACTAGTAGTATTGAATATGATCACCCCACTTTAGGTCCTGAAGCATACATGAGTAGATAGTAATTGATCTAAATTTGGGATGACCATACCCTGAATGGGAGCGACCCACATGGCCCTGCTATATGTCCGATTTTTGTCATTTCCCGGTTGATGAGACTTGAGGCTATGTTTTACCTTTTTGAATAGCAATCCCACTTGGAATGCTAACACTGCTTTCCAGGCAACAATGCAATGGCAGCATTCATCCATGCAAGTTTGTTCTGAGACTGAACGAAACCTAAGGCACTACCTCCACTACACCCATTTTTGAATCATCCTTAGGGTTAGTAACAAATAACCCTTGCACTTCAAAACTCCATCTTCGATTTCATACTCTTCAAGATGTCTTAGTTCGAACCACTTGAGTTGGATCGAAGTGATTTTCGGATAACATATCCGATCCTGATCTCTTTGAAACAACTTTCGATAATTTTCGATAAACTCAATCCCGGTTCTTCAAGAAATAAGCATATAAAAGATAAGTGTGGAGTTCACCTCCTAATCATTAGTGGACATATTTCGTTATCATTTATCCTAGAAGAACGAAACGAGATTTATATGCATAGTACAACATCATTAGGAATGACTGTGCCATATAAGTCACGTGTTTCTCCTAGATATTTCCAAAGTTACGTTTGGGCCAAGTTTGATAGTCAGTTATTTAACTATCAAATAAACAATCATTCAAACATTGATTTAATTCCATATGGAATCCACTAAGCCTTATTTAATTAATCTTTAATTAATTAAAATCACTTTATAAACATTCGATCAAAAGATCTTTATAAAACACTATTCCCAAAACCCCTTGCATCCCTTTTATACTTGGGAAAACATTTATATACTTATCTCAACAGTATAAGTATATTTACTAAACTTTACAGTTTCCTTCTTTTCAATTTTTTTTGAAAACATTACTTACTATAAACCAATCCACTTATCCTTTATAAAAAGTTCCATTTTAAAAGCTCATTTCACATTTAAATATATTTATAAATTTCAAAAATCAATTTATAAACACTTTTACAAGTCTACAAGGCAATTTACAAACTTCTTTACAAACCTCTAAAATCATTTATAAAACATTTCCCTATTTAAAACACCTTAGATAAATCTTGTTTAAGAAAAATCCTTTACAAAATATCTTTTGCAACTCATCCTTTTAAATCGCTTTAAATAAACCTTTTTACTTAGTAAAACCTATTTCTATGAACAAGTTAATATGCATAAATACCTTAATAAAATAGTAATATTATAACTTGAAAAATAATTTATAAACCTAAACCCAAATTGATTAAGGAATTGAAATTAATTCAAAACCATACTTTATCATTTCAAAAAGTGCTTAGCAAACCACTGGTGCTTATTTAAGTTACCATTTAGTTTCAATTTAATTCCATGTCACTTATCAATTTTTACATAGGCCAACATACATGTAAATCAAATCCATTATCAAATCAGGGAATAACATATCAACACAACTCAACTAGCATATACATGTCCAAAAAATATAATAGCAGGATGTTGATTTGTTCTGCTAAAAAGATGCCAAAAAAATTCAATCAATTTATAGCAGAACTGGAATTTATTCTACTGAACATATGTCCACACAATAAACAATTACATTACAACAGAATGGAAATTTATTCTGCTATCAGATGTCCAAACAATCAACTTATAGCAGAAGGAGGATTTATTCTGCTAACACATGTCCACACAATCAAACCATTTACATAACTCATTCACAATTGTTTGTCTACTTAATGGTATCGACATTTGAATCCTGGGGTTCAAAACCATCTTTGGAAAAGAAGTTCCCTTTAACCACTTTCATTCTTGGAAAATAAAGGATTTGAAACTTTAAACTTTTTTTAAAAATAATTAACTACAAGTAAATTCTTATGTAAATCATAATTAGTCTTAGTTAAATTTAATATAAATTTATAATTAAACTTTAATTAAATAACATTTATCTATACTTAAGTTTAATTACGTAATAATTAAGTAAATAATTAACCTTTAAATAAATTAAATAATTAACTCTAATTAAATTGAACTTGATTAAATAAAATTAATTACTTTTTTAACTTAATTAATCAATAATTAAAACTTCTTTATTAATTAATCATTAACTTACTTAATTATTACTAATTACTTACTAATTACTTAACTTAATTACTAATTAATTAATAATTAATTATCCTTAATTAATAAGTTAATTAATTATCAAACATACTTAATTAAGTAATAATTAACTTTTATACTTACTAATTAAGTTTAAAAATGGTTTTCCAAAATCATTAAAAGAATTACTTTAAAACATGAAAATCATTTAAAATTTCCGAATTACAACCACAGAGATTATTGCTATGGATGCAATAACATATAAATACTTTTCTAAGCTATCATCCAATACTTCATCTTTTCACCTTTACCATCCCTTAAACACAAAAGGAAATGATTTTGAAATCTTAAACCAAAGATAGAAACGAAAATGGAAACATTTTATTAACCAAACTAGTAAACTTCTTGATTTTTGAAAATGTATCTCAAACCCTTTTAACATCTCAAGTTCCTAGCCCTAAGCCATTCAACCACAATTCAATCATATTTATGGATACCAAGTCACAACATTACCATATCGCATCAAAGGTTAAAATTTTATATCCAAACTTATTGTTTAAACCATTATTTTCAAATCTGATGCCAAATAACATATTAGCAACATGCATATCATCCAAACTATACCATAATCCAACCAACAATATTATATATATATATAACCATATAACCAACAAATATAAATGAATATTTTTCCCAAAAATTTAAGAATCTACTCATCAAAGTTTTGCAAAACTCTTTTGAAAACTTGAAATACTTTAGAACTTGCAAAGCTTGAAAAACCACAAAAATCAACTCGAAAATGGGTCATCTTCTCCTTGGTTTTCAGCCATGTTACTCTCGGAATTTGGAAAAGTATTCAAAAGAAAAGTTCTTGAAAATTATTTTCTCTACAATTTAAGACAAAGGATCACTCGATTTAGATTTGTTTTGAGGGGGAAAGCATTAAAGAAGGAGTGCTATTTTCGGGCTTGAAAACATAGGTCCGAAAACGAGTCATAAAAAATGTATTTTTGACCCAAAAATATTCAAAATTTGAAAAAGTGGTTCAAATAAAAGTTGTAGCCATTAGAATTACATGTTTTTTTTAAAAAACAATATCTTGATTTGGGGTAGTAAAGAGAAAGTTATGGCCGAATGAAGTAGGAGGAGAATGGAGAAAGAAAAAGTTTAAAACTCAGTTTTTAAAACATTTAAAAAGAAGTAAAAATTCAAATTTAAATTCTTTAGAATTCTAAATGGAAGCCATTAAAGGGTTTTGAAAAACTTAGAGAAAAGTTTTTGAAAATAAAAGAAATAAAACAAAGAAGGAAAGAGAAGAAGAATTTAGTTTTATACAAAGTAAAAGTAGCAAATTACCAAATTTCCCTTTCCTACTTTGCCCTCCATCCACATTTCAACACCTCATCTACCTTGTCTCCCCACATCATTTTCATGTTTTTCACTTGTCCCTCTCTTCTCTTTTATGATGAAACATGTTCTAAGTACTTTTGTGCTTAATGTCTCCTTTTATATGACATTTTTCTTATATATTTTTTTCTTAATTGTATTTTTTGTCCGGAAACAGCCTATTCGCAATGCAAAGAAAATGTTGCGTACATTATCGACCTCCCCAGAGCCTACTATCGTGCGGGAGCCTCGTGTTCTGGGTTCCACCTTTATATTTTAGACTTTATGTACCTAAATGTATACACATGTATACATACATCATACAAGCCTAACTTATTTAAAAATGTATATGTTTTATTAATATAAAAAGTTCAAAACATTTCCGATAACTTTTATCCAATGAAAATTTGAAAATTTGAAAAACGAATTCCTATCATGTTTTTTATTTTTCTTCGAGCTAAATATTTTTATAAACAAATTTTGATAAGTATTTCACCATCATTATTTATTATTAAAAAGAGTTTTATTTTCATTATAAAACCTATATATTTGAATATTTAAAATTCATTAAATATTCGCAAATCAAAGTAGTGAAATTCCAGGTCGTTACATTCTTCCCCACTTAAAAGAATTTCATCCTCGAAATTACACCTCAACCTATCCTAGAAAACACTTAACACTATACATCAGTTCGTATGATATACATGGATCATTCATATATAAAGTCTGAGTCAATCACTACTCGAATACATAACTTCACTTCCGAACAAGTATCGCTCACCCGATTTTCTAGTGCGGACTCCGATCAGGTTCCTTGATTAAGAACCTCTGTTCTTCTTACATGTTGTAACTATGATAGAAAACACTGGTCCCATACCAAAAATCCTCATCAAGTGCCCGCCGGCAAAAATCGAGTAGTAGCTCCTTATCCGTAATGGTGTGAAACACCTCAAAGCCATGTACTTGAATCTTAGATCAAACTATATGGAAATGGGAGATGATCTACGTCCAACCTACGCACTTCTTTAATTGGTTCCTTCTAATACCAACTCTATTTCTACTAAATTATTTATGAAAACATTTAATAAAACTAAACTTAGGTTCACTTGGAACTACTCTACTACATCCTAAGAGCATATACAGTTATTTGATTTAACTATTCCATTTTGCATTTATTTTCCTAAGAAAACTCAAGATCCAAATGCCCGATCTTATTTCAAAACTCTTTTTGAATTGAAACAATATATTTTAATTATAGAATATATATATATAGCCCTAGTAACTCCAAAATGATACTAAGGAACTGGGTACTACCAAATATTACCATACACTCCCTTTCTAAGAATGGTAATACTCAAAAGAAGTGTTTACCATCCGAACACATCTCTTTCTCAATTTTAAGTTATTTTCGAGCTATCCGAACTCGTTAACTTAAGAATATTACTTTTATTTCAAAATCCCATTTTTGAAACAATACTTCTCATATTTCCAACAAAACATTTATCACCAACTAGCTTTAGGTTGGTTTGGGTTGAACTTGTTCCGATTGTACAATGATAAAGAGAATAATTTACTAAGTGCACCACAACGTTCGCTTAGGCAAACATCTGATCGTCACTTAGCAGATTATTCCGATTATCTCAAAATAATCAAGACCTCATTTCCCCTAGCCAATCCAAAGAAAATACTTCTTACTGAAAATTTTCATTCCCAAAATTTTCTTAATCCAATTTTTTTTCAAATAATACTATTATTATCTTTTTAAACCTTAAAAATCATTTTTCAAATGCACTGGGATTTTAGTCCTTAGGTTTTTAACTTAAATTCTTTTTAATTAAAAGACACACTCCTATAAATCCATTTTATAAATCACTTTTATAAAACATTTTTCAAATATTTGTTTCAAAAATTCTAGCTTTTAATAAACATCTTTTATTAAATCAATTTAACCTCACATTATCAATCGAACGCATTATAGTCAAATTGTGAAACTTAATTCACAAGGTATTCATTTCAATGCTTTCCCTATTTCTATTCACCCCCCAAGTCTTAAAAAGAGAAGCTACCTATACACACTAACAATAGTCAATGCTCTACTGGACAAGCATGACTAACGAAATCCTAATTGATAGTAATAGAATATTATTATCTCTTAACAAACAACACCTCAACTAACTATACCATACCATATTATACTATTTTGAAAATCATTCTTTTATATATAAAATATACTTTTGGATAAAATTATTTCATTTACCTAATTTCAAAGTAGTACTATATTGATTTACGTAGTTTAAGTGTATAGAAATCCCTATCGACATGCTGGTGCCCCACGTCTCGACCAGAATTCATAAACCATTCAACTGATAAATCAACACAATATAAAACATTTTGTATCAACTAACAAATATGCGCACCTATATATAATACACTCATACTCTTTCTGGGGTCTCACTTACTCGATCTCAAATGAGTTTACCCCACCAGGTCTAAGGTTCTCGCTTAACCTTGCGCTCCGATACCAAATGTAACGAACGTAGGATTTTCAACCATCTGTCAGTAAAGACCGATAGGCTTTTTAACCATCCTAGTACCATTGTGGCATTACATTGGTACCTCGAATCAGCTTCTAAGGCCTACCTCGCGACTGTAAGCACATAGCAAACCAACCCATTAAGGCCTTATATTACCTCTCCGGGACGTGTAGGTGTAAGATTTTTTTCCTTGCCACAAATAGAAAGCGAGAACCCCTATCATGTTAATCCAACCAATGGAAACAGATCCGATCTCGGTCTCATCGAAACAACTTTCGATAATTTTCGGTAAACTCAACCCCGGTTCTTTAAGAAATAAACAGATAAAGAAAAGAGCGGAGTTCGCCACCTAACTGTTAGTGGATATATTTCCTTATTATTTATCCTAAAAGAACGAAACGAGATTTATACACATAGTACAACATCATTGGGGATGACTATGCCATATAACTTACGTGTTTCTCCTAAATATTTCTAAAGCTACGTTTCATCCATGTTTGATAGTCGATTATTTAACTACCAAATAAACAATCATTCAAACATTGATTTAATTCCTTATGGAATCCACTAAGCCTTAACTAATTAATCTTTAATTAATTAAAATCACTTTATAAACATTCAATCAAAAGATCTTTACAAAACACTATTCCCAAAACCTCTTACATCCCTTTTATACTTGGGAAAACATTTATATACTTATCTCAATGGTATAGGTATATTTACCAAACTTTACAAAAGTTTCCTTCTTTTCAAATTTTTAAAAACATTACTTACTATAAACCGATCCACTTATCCTTTATAAAAAGTTCCCTTTTAAAAGCTCACTACACATTTAAACATCTTTATAGATTTCCAATATCAATTTATAAACACTTTTATAAGTCTAAAAGTAAAATTAAAAAACCTCTTTACAAACCTCTAAAATCATTTATAAAACATTTCCCTATTTAAAGCTCCTTTGTTAAATCTTCTTTAAGAAAAATCTTTTACAAAATATCTTTTGCAACTCATCCTTTTAAATCACTTTAAATAAACATACTTAGTAAAACCCATTTTTATGAACAAGTTATTATTTATAAATATCTTCATAAAATAATAATATAACTTGAAAAATAATTCATAAACCTAAATCCAAATTGATTAAAGAATTGAAATTAATTCAAAATCATACTTTATAATTTCAAAAAGATCTTAGCAATCCAATTGGTACTTATTTAAGTTACCATTTAGTTTCAATCTAATTCCAAGTCACTTATCAATTATTTACACATGCCAACATACATGTAAATCAAACCCATTATCAAATCAGGGAATAATGTATCAATACAACTCAACAGCATATACATGTCCAAACAACGTAATAGCAGGATGATGATTTGTCATGCTAAAAAAATGTCCAAAACAATTCAACCAATTTATAGCAGAATGGGAATTTATTCTACTAAACATATGTCCACACAATAAACAATTACATTATAGCAGAATTGGAATTTATTCTGCTATCAGATGTCCAAACAATCAAACAATCAACTTATAGCGGAACGGGGATTTATTCTGCTAACACATGTCCACACAATCAAACCATTAACGTAACTCATTCACAATTGTTTGTCTACTTAATGGTGTTGACATTTGAATCCTAGGGTTCAAAACCATCTTTGAAAAGAAGTTCCCTTTAACCACTTTTATTCTTGGAAAATAAAGGATTTAAAAATTTAAACTCTTTTGTAAATCATAATCAATCTTAATTAACTTTAATATAAATTAATAATTAAACTGTAATTAAATAACATTTATCTATACTTAAGTTTAATTAAGTAATAATTAAGTAAATAATTAACCCTTAAATAAATTAAACAATTAACCCTAATTAAATAATAATTAAAATAATTGAACTTGATTAAATAAAAATAATTACCTTTTTAACTTAATTAATCAATAATTAAAACTTGTTAATTAAATAATCATTAACTTACTTAATTATTACCAATAACTTACTAATTGCTTAACTTAATTACTAATTAATTAATAAATTAATTAACTAATTATCAAACATACTTAATTAAGTAATAATTAACTTTTATACTTATTTAGTTTGAAAATGGTTTTCCAAAATCATTAAAAGAATCACTTTAAAACTTGAAAATCGTTTAAATTTTCCGAACTACATCCATAGCGACTATCTCTATGGATGCAATAACTTAGAATTACTTTTGTAAGTTATCATCCAAAACTTCATCTTTTCACCTTTACCTCCCTTTAAACACAAAAAGAAAGGATTTTCAAATCTTAAACCAAAGTTAGAAACGAAAATGGAAACATTTTATAAACCAAACTAGTAAACCGCTTGATTTTTGAAAATGGATCTCAAACCCTTTTAACATCTCAAGTTCCTAACTCTAAGCCATTCTACCACAATTCAAGCATATTTGTGTATACCAAATGACAACATTACCATATCACATCAAAGGTCACAACTTTATAGCCAAACATATCACTTAAACCATTATTTTCAAATCTAATGCCAAACTACATATTAGCAACATGCATATCATCCAAACTATACCATAATCCAACCAACAACATTATATATATATATAACCATATAACCAACGTATATATAAAAGAATATTCTTTCCCAAAATGTTAAGAATTTATTCACCAAAATTTTGCAAAACTCTATTGAAAACTTAAAATACTTTAGAACTTGTAAAGCTTGGAAAACCACAAAAATAAACTCGAAAATGGGTCATCTTCTCCTTAGTTTTTGGCCATGTGACTCTAGGAATTTGGAAAAGTGGTCAAAAGAAAAGTTCTTGGAAATTATTTTCTCTGCATTTTAAAAAAACACTCAATTTAGATTTTTTTTGAGGGAGATATGGTCAAAATGATGAGTGCTATTTTCGGGCTTGAAAATATAGTTCTGAAAATGAGTCAGAAAAAAATGTATTTTTGACCCAAAAATATTCGAAATTTGAAAAGGTGGTTAAAATTAAAGTTGTAGCTACTGGAATTATACATGTTTTAACAAAAATAAAATCTTGATTTTGAGTAGTCTAGAGGAAGTTATGCCCGAATGAAGTGAGAAGAAAATGGAGAAAGAAAATGTTTAAAACTAATTTTTTAAAACATTTAAGAAGTAAAAATTCAAATTTAAATTCTTTAGAATTCTAAACGGGAAGCAATTAAAGAGTTTTGAAAAACTTAGAGAAATTTTTTTGAAAATGAAAGGAGATAAAACAAAGAAGGAAAGAGAAGAAGAATTTAGTTTTATACAAAGTAAAAATAGCAAATTACCAAATTTCCCTTGCGTACTTTGCCCTCTATCCACATTTCGCCACCTCATCTACCTTGTCTCCCCACCTCATTTTCACATTTTTCACTTGTCCCCCTCTTCTCTTTCATGATGAAAACATGTTCTAAGTACTTTTGTACTTAATGTTTCCTTTGATATGACATTTTTCTTATATATTTTTTTTCTTAATTATATTTTAAACTTTACATACCTAAATGTATACACATGCATACATACATTATACAAGCCTAACTTATTTAAAAATGTATATGTTTGATTAATATAAAGAGTTCAAAACATTTTCGATAACTTTTATCTGATGAAAAGTCAAAAATTCGAAAACGAATTCCAGTCACATTTTCGATTTTTTTTCGAGCTAAATATTTTTGTAAACAAAATTTGAAAACTATTTCACCATCATTATTTATTATTAAAAAGTGTTTTATTTTCATTATAAAACATATATATTTGTTAAATATTCGCAAATCAAAACAGTGAAATTCTAGGTCGTTGCAATATTTTTAAGGCGCACGTGCATGAGGAAAAGGGAAGAGTTTCCAAATGCGATTTGAAAATCCAAAAGAAGAATTTAAAGAAGGAATTGAATCTTCATCTTTTACTCCTCGTTATGGCTCACTTAAATCTCATTTATGAAATAATTTTTATCTTTTTCTCTTTAATTCTATTTCTTCCGATGAAAATATGAGAAGGAGAGCATAGATTTGACTGGATTTAATTAGGAATTAAATAAGAAGGTTTTATAAGAGAAAATTGAAATGTTTCAATGAATTCCTTTAAAACATTTAAATAGTGTTAACCTTTAGACCCTTGTAAAATCTAGAGGTTGATTCAATCGAATTGGAGTTTTATTCTTCGTTCAAGGTGCAAATCTTAGGCTTCATCTTAGGTAGTTCTAATTTAACTTTTTTATATATTCACCATGTTAATGAAGTTTAAATCCTGTATATGTTGCATCTTATCTCATCATTTTTTCATTATGTTGACCCAAAGTTTAGATATGATATATGTTAATTAATTTGAATCTAATCTCATTATTTGTTTATTATGTTAACCTAAAGTTCGGATCTGATATATATTAATTGATTATATGTTCATTATGATACATAAGTAGATCCTACATTTGCTACAACCTTTTCGTTATATGTTCATATTATATGTATATTTATATCTAATTCGTTTTACAACAAATTTATATATTCCTAATTTATCTAATCTAATGTTGTCATTGTTTTGGTTATTATTATTTTATGGAAGGCAAACAAACAAACAAATAAAAAAAATTGGATTGGAAACTAATTTTATTATTGATGTATTTTGTACCTCATTGTATACCTAAGTATAAATTAACCATATATGTAAATTATTTCAAATTTCTTTAGAGATTGAATATATGTTCAAATATTTGTTGTTTTGAATATAATTTTCAATTGTTGTTGATATTTATTTAAAAAGTTTTTAAAATAAAAAAAAGTGAAAATAAGAGATACATCCCTAAAATCAAACTTAATACACAAAACATCCTCCAAAAAAAAGATATAAATTACATCCCTATTTTCAAATACTGCAATTTTCTTCCCTAAAATACCCCTCTGCTCCATGGATGAAAGTTGGTTCTTCATATGTGGATGTTATTCTCACATCATAATTAAAATTTGCACCCCATTAATTATCAATCTTTAAAATGTTTTTGTAGAAACGACGGATTAACAAACCGTTTTCACCATTAAATCACAAATTTTATTATCTTTCTAATGAGTGCCATTATGCATATGTAAAAACAACGGTAGGCCAATTTTATAAATTTTCTGCAATTTTATGGTATGATTGCAAACAATTCAGCAATTATATGGTATAGTTGCACTTTTCTGCGATTACTTGGAATAATTGCAGAAAAGTCTATAATTATTTCATTTAATTGCAGAAAAGTCTGCAATTATTTCATTTAATTGCAGAAAAGTCTGCACTTATATGAAATATTAGCAGAAAAGTCTACAATTATTCCACTGAATTGCATAAAAGTCTGCAATTATTCCATATAATTGCATAAAAGTCTTCAATTATATGGAATAATTGCTGACATTTGAAGAAAAAATGATGATTATTTCATATAATTGCATAAAATGGAAAGTATACAGAATAATTGCAGAAATGTCGGCAATTATATGGAATAATAGCAGATAAGTCTAAAATTATTCCATATAATTGCATAAAAGTCTGCAATTATTCCATATAATTGCATAAAAGTCTGCAATTATATGGAATAATTGCTGACATTTGAAGAAAAATTGATGTTTTTCAAAAATTGCAGAATTCTCTGCAAATATATGGAATAATTTCCGCCTTACTGCAAATATGATTTTTTTTGTATCAACAATGGATCTCATTTTAAAGATTGTAAAATTTATGATTTTTTGGTGAAAACGGTATGTTGATCCGATGTTTTTAAAAAAAGTTATGCACGTTTGAAATGCTAAAAACATAAAGGGTATTTGAGTCTTTTGACGCAGGTGGATTTGAAATTAGGGACTAGAAACGTAAGTTTATTTTGGGGAGAATGTTTTCTCTATTTTGAAACTTAACAGGGATGTGAGCCAAACTATCCCTAAAAAAACAAAAGTGGACTTTGTGCAAAATATAAAACCCTTTAAATCCCTCTTAAGTTAAAGTAGATTTCAATTTGTTACTTTAATCTTAAAATAGGTAATAGATTACAATGTTTACATATATATACACACACATACATACATATACATATATATGTTATTTTATTTTAAAACATAGTTTTTAGTTATTCATATATGCATACATATATGTGTTTAAGTGTTTAAGTTGTTTTGAAATAACATTAAAGATAAGTTGATGAAATGAGATAACTATTCCACCTTCTCCACTCCTTACTAATTGCTTTCTTTAACATAATTGATTGTCTTTTATATATATGTAAACTTTTGATTAGGTAAAATAACTTTCTAACATACTATATATATAAGTAAATATAAGTGACCTATATATATGTATATATATTCATATATGATTATTTTATATAATTTCAAAATAAACCATGAACAAAAAAGGCATATATAAAGGGTGAATATTTCTATTGCGATGTAAATCCCAACACCTGTATACGTACATATTAACTATGTACACAACTTGCATGTTGCACTTGCACTACACATATATGAATGTATTTGATACATTCACTATTATATATTTAAATTCAAATTAAGTTTAATACTCCTTTTAGTTATGAAATAAAATAAAATATTGATTTTATTTAAATGAAACTTAGAGAAGTTCTAAATGAATTAAAACCTCATAGGCCCATTAAAGATCCAATATAAGAATTTTCTTGAAATTTACTCTTTAATCCGCTGCGAGCTGGCCTAGTTCCTTCAGGTGCTAGAGCTGTCAATGCAGTAAGGTGTGGGTGTTTCCCCATATTCTTGGATAGGCTGGCTACAATGTGGTTTACTCGGCTTGCACTGAAATCCATCTCTATATTTGATCAATTGGCGAGAAATTTATGGAGCAGTTCAGGCTCCACACCGCTCGATCAAAGGACGTGATGTCCTTGTGAGTATTCAATAGGGTGTCGGAGAGACCCTAAAGGATTTTCTAATTTTAATTAACACTGCTATATCAAAAGTAAGCAACCCAAAGTAGGACATCATAGTTATGGGTTTGATCCGAGAGATACACCAAGACATGTATTTTAGCAGATGGCTGAAGATGAAATCGCTGCCCACCAAGGAGGAATTCTATCGAAAGGTGACCCCATATCTATGCTTGGTAGAGGAAGGTATGGCCGTTGGAAAGGCTCGTGGGAGAAAGTCGACTTAAATTATCAAAAGTAATGTCTTAGTAAACCCGTGAGAGCCCAGCAACTTTGCGATGATTGTGGGAACTAATAATAATAAGAAGAAGAAGAAATCAAGGCACTGGAGTAAAAAATGATATCAAACAACATCCAAGACACCTAATGCCTAAGGATTACACTTCGTTGAATGATATGGTTACGAATATATAATTTGCTATGCAAGGAACTATGAATTACAAGAAGTCACCTCGGAGGGAGACAACAAAAGCTAGACGACACTCGAGGAAGTATCATCATTTCCACGACACTCATGGACTGAATACTAATGAATGTCGTTATTTAAGAGATGTGATTGAAGATTTGATATGTAAGAAGAAGTTGCAGCAGTACATAATAGACTCGTAGGATGGAAAGCAAAATTCTAGACCTCAGGCGTAGAATGCTCAAAAGGATTGACCTTGTAACAACTGGTCCTTGATAATACCTTGAAACCAATATCGGATGATAATATCAAACTTCATAATACTACAAAAGACAGTTTGTATAGGTAAAACTAAAACAAATTTTTTTACCATGGCATGTCAATTGAATCTCCTAGCGAAATGATAACATATAATATACTGAATATACATGAACAAAACTGGATGAGTAATATATTTAGTGCAACACTAACAAAAGTAACAGATAAATAAAAGTCTCATATATAAATAACATATCCACCATGTACTACTACAATCTTAATTATATATCCAAAGTGTCAACATCATGCCTCGAACATGCTCCAATTGTGCCACTCTGATAATGTATCCCCAAAAGCACCTGACCCTCAAATTACTCAATCGAGCACCCGAGAGTTGTCATGACATAAACAGACAAAGATAAAATGCAGTTTGGACATAAAGCCTGGTGTAAGGGGAACTATCTCAAAATACTATATATCAAACTATATGCATATATGAAACAGGAAGCTACTAAGGCACATCCGCTCCTCTCCACAAACGTGGCTCATGGATAATCCGATTGCCCATAAATAAGTAAAGCAAACCCATCTTAAAGGTAGGGAATCATACCATAACCTAATTTTCTCCTATAATCAATGAGTTAGCACAACTAATATAATGTGACTGATATGTAATAGTATACCATGAAGAAGGTAACACAATATACAAATGTAGGGGTAATATAGATATCACAATAATACTATCAACCAACTAATATATGATACACAACATAACGATAAGCTAAAAATAAAGAATAAAATTGATACCCATCATTACTGATGGGTGGAGTCTGCTATGGACATCTAACATGATCCAATGATCCCTATTAAGGATCTAAATTAATTAGAGCCTGTATCAAATTGCATTATAGACATTAATCACAAACCAATGATTCCCGTTAAGGGTCTAAATAAATAGAGTCAGTAATGAATTGTACAAAGACCCCGAGCCGCATCCTCTTGATGGGACCCATGTAGATCTCACAGTGTCCCACAGTGAGCATATGTGATATATGACCTACTCTATGTGTCTGAAACTAGTCCCAAAATAAATAGAGTCAGTAACTAATCGTACCATAAACCCCTAGTCACATTCAGAGTGATCGAACTCGTGTAGATCTCACGGTATTCCACAATGAGAATATGTGATATATGACCTGCTCTATATACCTGAGACATTTGCGACTCTCACCGTACCCCATATCGAGCATAAGTGATATATGATATCTTAGTAGATGATCATCATCAAAAACGTCATTTCCTCCTTCTTAGCCATCAAGGATTTCTCATAACTTGCGTACGTCTTCATCAAAAAGAGAACGACGGACGTGTCCCGTAAAATAGGCTATCGAAAGCTACAAAAGAGCACAAATGCGATATAGATATATATACATCAAAATATACATCACGTAATCATATATGCGTACTATGAATGAAGACCACTATACCATCATCGTCTATTTGCATGTATTTTCACTACATAAAGAACAATAACATGTATGGCCACCAATATAAGGGCAATACTAGGCACAATCATAAATATAAGACCGATACCATTACATGTCTACCCTAAGGTTGAAACCCAAAGGCATGGACTAACTCTACCTGATCGTACACGCTCATCGAACATGATTGTGCCACTATTCATCGTATCAATCTCATGCCTGATTGTTATTAATAACTATTGATCACATATGAATCACTTTACATTAGTATCCAAATCTTGAGCTTCATCTTGCAATCGACCTTCCTGAGTAGCCCAAAGTCCTCCCAAAATCATGCCGAAGCCTTGCATTGACTCGCATTTGGAACCAAGGAAAAATCCCCATTAATTTGCACACTTCCTAGGCTTACTGCCCAGGCTTGCACCCAACCGGTACACCAATGGTATAGCTACTGGTGAGTGGTAGCCTTTCCCAGATAGTAAGGCTGAGAAGGGGCTAAATGTGCCAAAACAATCACCGATTCAAGATCCGTTCTCTCTATCACTTTGCCCGATGAGTCGCCTAGCTCCTTCAGCCTTCCTTCACTACATCAAATCTCTTCTGGAGTCTATTGATTGATATTTTGGAAGTGGTTCCTTATGTATTCGAAAACCAATTTCAATACGAAATCCACTCTTTTACACGTAGACTTCCGCGGGATGACTTCTATGGCCCAGCCTCCTCTAACACGCCAAAATGAACTCAACCGACCTTCTTGCCTTACTGATGCTCTCACATATGTTGATGCACCAACTTGTGCATGTATATGCATATACTTACACACAAGATGCATAAAACTTCACAAATCATGTTTCAAGCTTCACCGAGCGATTACTCAACCCGGTATTCTCTCACACAACTTAACGCAGTCCATCTATGGCTACATGAGATTGCTCACATATGGATATTCCTATACACATATATAATTATTCACACAAATAAACAATCGTTATCAACAATCTAAACTATTCAACATTTCTAGTTACAATACATGAATTATATTAATTATTATATAAATTCAAATACACATATATGTATACCTATCCATATACACAAACACATACATATACATATACATATACACATACACATACACATACACATACATATACATATACATACATGTATATTTAAATGAGTATTAAATCAAATCTTACTTTTATTTACTAAATCTTTTCAATAAAAGTCCAATCTCATTTTCAAATATTTTATAAAATCATTTCATTATTTTATAAAATACAATACTAGCTTGTTAATCATTTTAAGCCTTTATAATACTTTATTTTTTCATTAAAATTAGGTATTTACCTCATAATTATTTTATAAAACCCTATAATCATTTTATAAAATAATTCCTTTATACTATTTAATAAAATATCATACTTTTATAAAATATTCCTTTATACTATTTTATAAAATATCTCATAGTATTTTATAAATTATATTATTTATAATATTTTATAAAATTTTCCATTTTATAAAATATATCATTTATACCATTTTATAAAATCTCTTACGTTTATAAAATATTTCTTTTATACTATTTTATAAAATATCTTATGCTATTTTATAAAATATATTATTTATACTACTTTTTAATTCCTTCCATTTATAAAATGTATCATTTGCATTATTTTATATAAAATCTTCCATTTTACAAAATGTATCATTTACATAAAAAATTATTTTTTTACTTAAACAATATTTATAAGCACTAATTATGCTTCTTTAAGCCTCTAATCACTAAAAACTCAAACTTTGCTCTCTTGAAATCTTGGATGAAATTCCAAATTCAACTTCAAGCTAGTTCCTTGATAGGCTATGTGAGGAATGAGTAGAGAAGAATTATGGCGATTTTAGTTTGAATTTTGGAATTTATTTTGGCTTATATTAGTGGATATAAGGATAAGGGAATAAAAGGAGATTAGAGAAGTAATTAGAGAACAAAAGGAAATATTACGTGAAATGAAAATAATGAGTGAAACATGTGGAGGTTAGCCACTTATAGGCAAGCCAATAGGCCTTAGTCCAAGTTCATTTCTATTTTTAAGAAATCACCATTCACTATAAAAACTCGTTGATTCCAAACATAGCCAAGTTTACATTGTCACACCTAAAATTCCAAGAATAAATCATGTACTACGGGAACTCATCGTGCATAGAGTGAAGCCATCATAAGTTAATAAGGCTAGCATGCCTAAATTTTATAAAGCACCATCATATGAGAAAATGAGCCATCATTGTCAATCTAACAAAGTCATCATGCATATAATGAAGGTATCATATTTTTATAAGGCTATCGTGCCTTAGTTGTATGGAGCACCATCATATGAAAAAAATGTCATCATAGTCGATCTAACAAGTCATCATGTATCAATTTGGCAAACTATTAAGCTATAGAGCAGCCAAGCCATTCAGAGAAGATTTGAAAGGTATTCATCATGATTCATCCACTGAGGCCCTCATGGAAAATGTGTAGAAGATAGCATGAAGCATTTTATTGATGCAATCCTAGAATATTATAACCACACCATTAGATTCATTATGGAATAACGTACTTCAGCCTTCGTGAAGTATTCCTTGAAATCATAATGAAAGAGGTACGATAGGTTAGCTATTAAAATAACCATCACGATGAAGCCTTCGAGGGTATCATGGAGAATCTTCAAAACCATCATGAAGTGTTTTATAGAGAAAAATGAGATAAATACTAAAGTTATCGTGGGAAGTCTTGTAAGGCTATCGTGAGAAGTTAAACAAGCCATCACATGATACCTTTAAATGTTAAACAAAGGTTATCCACAGAAGTTCAGTGAAACAAATATGTGCCATCTTCAAGTAGCAAGTCAGGGCCACTGTAAAGAGTAATCATGACTAAAATCTGATGAAGCCATTGCACACCAACTTAATGAAGTTATTAAAAGATGGAGTAATCAAGCTATCATGAAAGGATTCATAAAATGACCTCTATGGAGCTACCGTGGGTTATCTTATTGGAGTCTTCTTGATGATTCCTGCAATTAATATGAAACAACACATAAGGGATATCATGAAGGAACAACCATTGTGAAGCTATTAGCTAAAAACATTATTGTGATCTATCGTGAATCAAGAAATTAGTGCCTTTTGATTTATAACTTTTTAAGAAACTATGAGGAAATGAATGAGAGCCCTCGTGATCAATACAAACAATCAAAAGACGGTCTTACAAAATATGATCAATATAAACCATCATGATCTAGATAAGCCATCATGATTAATATAAGCCATTATAAGGAATACCTACATATGCCACCATGAGGAATACTGAAATGTGCCATCGTGAGGTATTCTGTAAAGAAAAATGAAATAGAATTCGAAACCATCATAAAAAATTCCTCAAGGCTATCGTAAGTTAAAAAAAAAGAGGGATGACCAAACCTTCATGAAATAAGTTAATTCATGCCATCATGACATATTTGCAAAGCTCTATGAATGTGATTAAATCTCTAGCACTCATCAATGCCAGGTGATAAGTGGCACAAATCTAGTTGGCAAAATCTTCTATAAATATAGGGGTGCCCCCAAATAGGGATGATTTTTTGATTTCACCTTCTTTTACATTTTTATTTTTTTACCTTACATAAAGAAAATCTTGAGTGAAGTACATCAATGGTCGACCAAGCTGTCTTGAATTTGTAACTTCGTGTTAAAGGACTTGGACAATCAATAAATTGCATAATGACTTCTTGTGAATGCAAGGCTATTCTTATGAATTCACGACTAGCATATTTGAATTGGAGCAAAACCTACTCAAGTATTTCAGATTTCCATGACCTAAATTTAATGCTAACACTAAGTGGTTCTTTCATCGAGAGCCAAACTCAAGGCCTTATGAAATGATCAACAATAGTACTTATATAATGGAAAATTCAACCAAGAAAGTTGGAGCCAACCACAAAAAATAGTGATACACCATGTCCTCCTCAAAAAAAATGGGACCCCTTACATTGATATAGAAAAAGCAAAAACAACACAACCGCCTATACCTAAAGAGACACCAAAGGAGAAGGATGAACTTCAAGCTATGAAGAGGAAATTAGAAGTTATGCATGAACTTATCGAAGCATTAGTTTCACAAATATTTTCATCAAAGAGAGCAAAAGAGACGGAGAGAAAGGAAGTTGAGTCTCCACCCAAAAAAGTAGGTAGAGTTAAACTTACGAAGTAAGAATGCCGCAAAGAAAAATTTAGGACCAGAAAAGAAGGAAGAAAGTCTCCAAACTCAAAAGCTGAGTAAAAACTCGATATAACAAACTGCAAGTTCCTCTTATCGAAAGCATTATAAGCCAAAGCAAGAAATTTATGAGGATGAGGAAGCTTATTTCAGGGACTTAACGGATAGGAATACAAAAGACATGGCTGAGTTAAAGGGAAAGAGGATGCTGGACCCTAAATTCAACAATAATTTTAGGGAAATAGCATTCACCAAAAGGATTATGACTGTACCATTACCTTCTTATGTTAAAATCCTGTCTATTAGGTATGATGGAACTGCTGATCCGGACGATCATTTGATAGCGTTTGAAAATCAAATGGATTTGTACAATGCCCCGGGCACAGCATGATGTAGACTATTTTCAACCACATTCTTCGAAATAGCAGCAAAATGTTATAGGCGCTATAGAGAAAAGACAATCTACTTATGGGAACAATTCTTATACGAGTTTTCAGCCCAATCCCGCACTTCGAAGGAACCTATGCTTGATGCAAGCATACTGGACAACATCAAATAAAAATTAAGGAAATTACCAAAGGACTATTTGAAGCAATTTAATGCAGAAAGTAATAAAGCAGAAAGGGTGAGCAATAGAGAGACAGTGATGGTGGTCAAATCTGGTTTAATCGAAAATACACCATTCGGGAAAGAGTTATACATTCATGGGTGTAGAGACCTATAAGATTTCCGCTTTCAAGCTGACAAGTCTATAAAAGTAGATGAGATATTTCATAACAGAAGGAATCAAGGGGAGAAGAGGAACTTTTCAATCTCTAACAAAAAGGGAATATGGGAAGAGTTTGCGAAGGCAAATACTATTGAACTAAATCAGCATTTCTCTTATATATGTTGTTACAAAGGACGAACCCGATTAGTCAGTTTCATTTAAAGCAAAGACGAATCTAGAGCGGAAAAAGAGTGAGATTACTGTGCTTATCATAAAGTAAACGACCAAAAAATAAATGAACGTATAGTTTTAGTAGGAGTTACCCTGAATATGATTAGGATGGGAGTCCTTAAAGAATTTGTAAAGATCGATAAGCCCACCCCCAATGAAAAGCCACCAGTCGACAACACCAACATCATGGAAAGTGATCTTTCACATGGTTTACTACAACCAATGAATCATATCGATGTGATACATGGAGGACCACATATAGCTGGCTAGATCAAGGGATCAAGATGTAGGTATGTGAGAGAGGCTAAAGAAGGGATCCACTCAATAAACAATGAGCCCCATTGAAGTCATTTAAATGCACAGTCAAAATGTAGTATTTAGTGGTAACTCCTCAAGAGTTTAGAGGAATCCGATATCCCTACACCAACCATATTATGATAACTGCCCAAATAGGACTTTCAATTGTATCCAAAATTATGATAGACATGGGAAGGGCGGTGAATGTCATCTTCAAAAGTGCTTTCGAACAAATGGGATAAGGGAAGAAAAACTTGAACCTAGTTTGGAGCCGATCTTTGGATTCAATAGTAAAGGTTCTACTCTGGTTGGTCAAATTAAATTGTTTGTCCAAGTTGACACCCCTCCGCATTTATAGATGTTTGAGATGCTGTTTGTGATCATAGACCATCCTTCCTACTATAATGCTTTCTTTTGGAAGGCTGGATCTTGATGAAATTGATGCTTTTATATCATCGAAATGTAAGTTGATTAAGTTTCTCTGTAAAATAGAATGGGGAACTATTTGTTGGGAGCAGTTGAATTCTCATAAAGTGTATTTTTCCAAGCTTGAGAAATTTAATAAAATGACAGGTTCTAGCTATAGGCTTGCATCTAAAAAATATGATCAAAACCAAAAGCCCCTGCATATTAGTCCTCAGGAACTTATATCTAAGGCAAACAACTCAAAATTTTCTCTGACAGCAAATCGAGTAATCAACAGGGAAGTTAGATTCAGTCACGAAAAGAAAGTATATTGAATTAAACTAAATTAGTCATGATGAGGATGAGTTTTTGGAGGAAATAATCCCCGACATGGATTCAAGGGATGAGCGAGATAATGCGCAATCATTGGAAAGCGTGGATGAAGTAAAATTAGATCCCCGGGACTCTGCAAAAACTCTGAAAAATGGCAATGAAATGAACAAAGAAACTAAAGAAAGGTTGATCTCATTTTTACAATCAAGTATAGATGTATTTGCATGGACCCACATGGACATGGAAGGGATTGATCCATCTGTAATGTATCATGCACTCAACATTGACCCAAAATATGTTCTAGTAAGACAAAAGAAAAGGTTGTTTGATAAAACCCCCACCGTGGCACTAAAGAAGGAGGTGAAAAATTTGTTGGAAAATGGATTCATATGATAGGTGTTTTACCCACAATGGTTAGCAAATCCGGTGTTGGTAAAGAAATGTAACGGTAAATGGAGGACATGCGTCAATTATATAGATCTCAATAAAGCATGCCCAAAAGATTGATATCACTGCCCAAAATCGACCAATTAATGGACGCAACTTATAGTCATAAACTCTTGTCTTTTATGGATGCTTACTTAGAGTATAATCATATTTCAATGTTTAAACTTGATGAGGAACATACGAGCTTGGTCATAGACTTGGTAACGTACTGCTACAAAGTAATGTCATTCAGATTAAGGAACGTAGGAGCAACATATCAATGACTCATGAACATAATGTTTAGAAATCAAATAGGGAGAAACATGGAAGTTTATGTTGATGACATGTTGGTGGAATTTGAGAAAGAGGAGGATCATATTGAGGATTTGAGAAAAATGTTTGATGTACTAAGAAAGTATAAGATGAAATTAAATCCATAAAAGTGCTCTTTCGGAATCCAAGCCAGAAAGTTCTTAGGATATATTGTCAAGCGTTAGAGGAATCAAAGTCAACCCTAGTCAGATAAAAGCTACTGGAGATACGGCACCACCTAAAACATGCAAGGAAGTGATGGGATTAAATGGATGAGTCATGACTCTTAATCGATTCATATCTAAAGCAATAGATAGGTGTATTTCTTTTTTGATGTAATAAAGAAAAAGAAAACCTTTTAATGGATGGAGGAATGTCAAAAAGCTTTCTAGGAGTTGAAAAATCATCTAGAAACACCACCAATTTTCTCGAGCCCTACAGAAGGAGAAGACTTATTTATGTACATGGCTATATCAGAATATGCCATCAACTCCGTTTTGGTGAGAGATGAAAATGGAATCCAATTCTTGATTTACTACACGAGTAAAATACTAAAAGATGCTAAAACTAGGTACCTGGTTATAGAGAAGTTAGCATATTGCTTATTATTGTCGATACGGAAGGTAAGGGCTTATTTTTATGCTCATCCAATCAAGATCCTAACCAACTACCCATTAAGGAAAATTTTGAGTAAACCTGAAGTATGAGGAAGGTTGATAAAATGAGGAATGGAGTTGAGTCAATATGATATTGAATACAAAACAAGGACATCAGTCAATGGATAATTTTGGAAGACTTTGTTGTAGAATGCATGGGATTCATCGAGGAACGGACGGAGAGAGAAAGGAAACTCGATCCAAAATGGCAATTAAATGTAGAAGAAGCATCAACAAGTAAGGTGCAAGTGCGGGATATGTTATAATTACCCCTGACTGGCACAGACTTGACTATGATTTCAAATTTGGCTTTCCGACAAACAATAATGTGGCAGAATATGAGTCAATGACCGTAGGGTTAACCTTAGCGTGGCATCATAAAATTCCCAAAATTGAAATACTCAATGATTCACGGTTAATGCTAAACTAGTTAAACAAGATATTTCAAACTAAAGACGCCCGACTAGCCCAATACATTAAAAGAATCAATTAGATGTTTGCTCACTTTGAGGATTTCTCTATACACCAAATTCCAAAGGAAAAGAATGGACATGCAGATTCTTTAGCAAAGTTGGCAAGTTCACAAGGAGCACTTGAGGTCAAAATCATACCCATTGGATTTCAACAAAACCCCAAGTATTGAAGAAGAGAAGTTAAGCAAGGAAGCTTTGGTTCTAATTAGATACCAAGTTCGTTAACAATCATATAACGAGAAGAATTCTCAAGAAGATAACAATGTTAGAAAAAGTCCGAAAACGGTATGTGCTCGCGAAAACCCGTACATAAATCATTGAATGACGCCCCTAGTCGGATGTATTGAAAAAGGAATCTTACCAAAGTAAAAGAGAGAGGCATGAAAACTAAGGTACCAAGCTTCTTTATACACCATAATTGATTGAGTATTGTATAGGAAGGGGTAATCGACACCTGACTTAGGACGTGTTATACCCAAAACGTGCATAAGATTGCTAATTCAAGGCTATGAAGGATTTTGTGGAGATCATTCCAATGGAATAAAACTATCCAAAGAAGTGATGAGACAAGGATATTATTGGTCTTGAATGATAGAAGAGGCCATAAATTATGTCAAAAGATGTGACAAGTGCCAAAAACTCTCTAAAATACCACGACTTCCTCCTAGCAAATTTATCATCATTTCCAGTCCATGGCCCTTTGACGTATAGGGGATTGATTTGATCAGTCCTCTTCCAGTCTCAAGAGAAGGAGCAAAATTTGTTATAGGAGCAATTAATTATTTTACTGAGTGGGTGGAAGCTGAACCCCTACCTAACATAACAGTTGGAAAAGCTATTATGTTTATTATTAAGAATATAGTAACAAGATTTGGGATTCTAAACAATATCATTTTCAATAATGGAACCCAATTCGAAAGAAAGGAGTTCACTCTCTTCAGTGAAAAGAATGGAATCATAAAAAAAATTCATCAGTAGCCCATCTAAAGGCTAACGGAGCAGTAGAGGCAGCGAATAAAACCATAAACGACATTTTGAAGAAACGATTAGGGAATGCCAATGGGAATTGGATAGATGAACTTCCCTTCGTATTGTGGTTATACCAAACATTTGCAAGGACTGCTATTAGACACACTACATACTCCTTACTTATGGATTTGAGGCAATGTTACTAGTTGAAATTTAAGAACTACTTATACTTATGAAACAAATCAAGAATTAAAAAAGGAATCGCTTGACTTGCTTAATGAATTATGGGACCAAGCTACTATTCGAACTGTAGAACATCAATGCAAAATCACAAAGTATTATAATTCAAAAGTGGAAGAATGGATGTTCAGAAAAGGAGACTTGATTTTGAGGAAATTAATGACAAACACAAAGGACCTCATGGACGGCCCCCTCGAACCAAATTGGGAAGGTCCACTTGTCATTCACGAAGTAGTCCTGCCTGGGATGTTTTGATTAAGCAAACCTGAAGGAAATGTGATAAGAAGGACTTGGAATGCTAAACACTTAAGGCCATATGTCACAGCATTGGATGAATAAACTAAATTTCCATGAACGGTTTAATGGATGAAATAGGAACCCCATCTAAACAATCTCCCCCAAAATTGAAATGCAGGCGTTCCAATTTAACTTCTAACCATATGAGGTTGGTAAGATTCATTGAACAAAGGCGTCCTACATATCCAAAAGAAGACAAAAAGCCTTGGTCTCACTGCCAGGCCTGGCCAAAGCGACCATCCAAAGAGTGATGGTCAATTAAGCTGTTGATCTCACTACCAGGCCTGGTCAGAGCACCCACCTAAGGGAGATGGACGAAAAGCCTTTGGTCCTGCTGCCAGGCCTAGCCAAAGCAACCATCCAAAGAGTTATAGTCAATTAAGCCGTTGGGCCTGGTCAATGAAACCATCCTAGGGAGATGGATGGAAAGCCTTTGGTCTGACTGCTAGGCCTGGCCAAAGCAACCATCTAAAGAGTGATGGTCAATTAAGTCATTGATCCCATCGTCGGGCCTGGTCAACGCACCCATCCAAGGAAAATGGATAAAATGCCTTTGGTCTTGCCGCCAGGCCTGGCCAAAGCAACTATTTAAAGTGTGATGATCAATTAAGCTATTGACCCGGTCGCCGGGCCTTGTCAACACACCCATCTAAGGAAGATGGACGAAAAGCCTTTGGTTCGACCATCAGGCCTGGCTAAAGAAACCATTGAAAGAGTAATGGTTAAGCAAGCCATTGATCCTGCCACCAAGCTTGGTCAATATATCCATCCAAGGAAGATGGACGAAAAGCCTTTGGTCCCACCACCAGGCCTGGCCAAAGCGACCATTCAAAAAGTGATAGTCGATAAAGCCTTTGATCCCGCCGCCAGTATTGGTCAAAGTACCCATCCAAGGAAGATGGTCGATGGAAACTCTAATGATCAAGCAAGGTCTATGAAACAGCCATTTAAAAACGGACAATCGACTAAACTACAGATTCAATGAATAACCAACCCAAAACAGGCAAAGGAGGAGATGCATTTCTTCAAAACTTCAAAGATTCCTATCTTACCGCAACATTATTCGTCCTAATGGAAGTTACTCCCAAGAGATTTCAAGTAGATTTCCTTGTTTCCAAAAAATTCATTTTTCAAAAAAACATACTGTGAAGACCCATCTCCTCGACTCTCGAAAATCGACACTAATACATCCATGGTATTCACGTGTCGTAAATACAAGTGTCAGGGAGGTAGATTTTCAGGGGTAAAGTAAAGATAAAAGATAGAAACACAAATTCTCACATTATGTTAAAATAGATAGTACATATAACTAACCTTACTAGGGTACATCGGAGTTTTTTTTGTATGAACTAACCCAGCCAGGAACAGTTATAACTGCCTGCTCCCACAATTTGCTGGTACAAACTAAACTTAGACATAGCAGAAAAATAAAAATAAATAGACAGATAGACATCCACATTGGGTGCTCCAGCTCCATGCTCCAAAAACCTCTTCCAGCATGCTCTTCCCCAAAATACTCCAAAAAGAATTCTGACTACTTGGCTGCTCGGAAAAATAGAGCACATAGAGTTTAAAGGGAAAACAAAATAACTCTGGGTCAGTCATGGGACTGGTTTGAGAACTCAAAATACGTTGTTTGAAAACAAAAAGGTATCTTATAAGACCACGCCGCACATGGAACGGATTTTTACCTTATGATAACCAAAATATTCTTACGTAAAAATAATTGATATTATTTTTAATGACATATCTTTGAAAACATTTGCATGTAAACTTATCAATCTTAGCCAAAATTGTTACATTATTAAATTCCAGCATACTAACCACAAACGCGGGTTCTACAAACAAAATGGCAGGCACTTATTGGAGAATGGATCTCTATACAAATGACTAGGTGAAGGGACTACCTTTCGGCAGTATATCTCTAGCGGAATGTACCAAGGTCAGCAGAACATCTGCACCACTACCAACACAACACCGACCTACCTTTCTCACTAGATAGTACTGAATATGTCATCACCCCGGTCGTTACCAACCTATTCGAGATGTCTCTTAGCATACACCACAATAATTTAAATCTAAACATAATAGCGGGTATAAATATATCTAGAAGGGGATGATTATATCCTAATGGTTGCGAACCACATAGCCTTGTTGCATCTACCCTGTTTCGGCCATTTCTGAGTGTGAGGCTTGAGGTAATGATTACCTTTCACATTGCATATCCTCTTTCTTTGACTACCACATTGCCATTCCATGGTCACACAACTGATTTCTACAGACGTATAACTCTTGAGCTCATACGTCTTAGGAAAGGGTGTTAAGCTAAGAGAAGTTGCCTTGTCCGCCACCAACAGATGATACGTTCGTAGAGATCACTTATGTAACTAGAAATGCAACGTTGGACATTCGTCCATACAAGTTGTCCAAGAATAAGACAAACCGATGTCACTCTCCTACCATATCCTGTCGGGAATCCACCCTAGGATTAGTAGCGTTTAGTCCTTGCATTGGATATTTCATTATGAAGAGACTACTGCTACTATATGTATATTGAGAGTTTATCCCCAAATGATCAACGAGCAGTCCTTCATTATGAAAATCCCAAATATCATATCCACATCTTTACTTCAAATACGTAAATTGGTTCGAAGTGGTCTTCGGATAGGAATCATCCAGATCCGACCCCGGTTCCTTAGAAACAATCATCGATAAAAAGATGTTCTTGTGAATAGAGAAACATTCTTTAATTGATTTAGTTCTTTTTATCAAAAATCTCTTTTGGAGAGATATATTCCTTAAACATGCTTTCCGGCATATACAAAATCATTAAACCTCTCTTATCACTTCTTTTGATTTCTTAAAACTTTTTTTACACTTAACTCATTTCGGACATTACGACCTTATCTATCCCTCGCCCAGGGAAGTGGCCAGGTGAGCCAGGGCACTGGTTGCTCCTGAACATCTCCTTAGTTTAAGCACCTAACATCCGGATCTCACGAATAAAAAAATCCAGTCTACTCGTCGGCTCTTAGAGCCAAGATTAAACCACTAATTATAATAGCTTTTCTTTAAACATTTATTTAAATTCGTTTTAAATAAATACAAAACTTCCAAATTATTATTAAAATACTAAATTATCCATTTGAAAATATTTATAAAAGATTTGGAAAAAATTTGTTAGGTTTAAACTATATTTCAAAGTTATAGAAAAAATGCTACGGAAAAGTGCTGCGGAAAGTGCTCTTTTAAGCTATATTGATCAAAACAACTTTTTATTATTTGAAAATTCATTTTTATTACTCAAATCACTTTTAAAACATTTTAAAGCATTTATAAGATTTATTCCATAATTTTAAACAAATTTAAAACATCGTTTCCAAAGAAATCCAGTTTTAGATTCCGAACTGCAAAACCGCGATTTATCCAAAACTTGTTTTACTCATATTTCAAAATCTATTTATCGAAATCTCGATTTTCTTTCTTAGTTGGAAAACTATAGATATAATATTTCAGAAAATTCTTATCTCGAAAATTTCCAAGATATATTCCATCTTTTACACTTGTTTGACTTTTATAGCGCGAAATCGTTACAAATTCCGATTCCGATTTTTGGTCATATTTTTTCTTTTAAATTAATATGCATAATCTTGTAAACAAATTTTGAAAATAATTTTATTATCATTACTAACTAATAAAAATGATCATATTTTATTTATAAAATCATATAAATTACTATAAAAAATTATTTACAAAATTATTGTTATATCGATAAAGCTAAACAATCATTTATTTAAAGTGATATATTTACGGGTCGTTACAGACTCCCCTCCTTAAAAGAATTTCATCCTCAAAATTAAGATAAGAAAGAAATAGCTCAAAAGGAAATATATTCGACATAATGAATATATACAAAAATATGGATAAGTGACTACACCACAGGCGATGAGTACACTACAACGACATGATTTTTACAGTTCAGTCTTTCATCCTAAATTCGAGATATGCCTTTTTCATTCTATCCTTTGTTTCCCAAGTGCAATCCTAAGCATCTCCACTCCATTGAACTTTGAATAACCTTACTACCTTCCTCCTTAATAGTTTCTCATCACAATCAACGATTCGAACAGGTCATCTAATAACTGCCAAATTCGGTTCCACCTCCAAGTCTTCTTGAGCAGTTGTCTCTATGATTTGCTCTAGGTCATGCACATGTTTCCTTAAATGAGATACATGAAAAACATTGTGCACTCCTTCCAACCTTTCTGATAATTTCACTCGATAAGCTAGTAGGCTGATTCGTTCAAGAATGGGAAATGGTCCAACATATCAAGGTGCTAACTTCCCGCTCTTTCAAATCTCACTACTCCTCTCATCGAAGAGAGTTTCAAAAAGATTGAATCTCCAACTAATAATTCTAGATTTCTACGCCTTTGGTCTGCATAACTTTTCTGTCTACTCTGGGTTTCTTTTAGATTCTTTCTAATCGTATCGACCTTCTTTGAAGCTTCTCGTATCATATCAGGACCAAGTAGTAACCGATCTCCGGTTTCGATCCAACATGTTGGTAACCTGCACGGACGACCGTATAGAGCTTCATACGGTGCCATGCCGATACTAGCTTGATAACTGCTGTTATAAGAGAACTCTACTAAATGAAAATGATTTTCCCAAGAGCCTCCAAAGTCTAGAATACATGCTCTGAGAAGATCTTCCAAAATGCGGTTAACTCACTCCGTCTGTCCATCAGTTTGGGGCTAATAGACAGTGCTTATTTCAGCCTTGTTCCTAAAGTGGTCAGTAATGCTTCCCAAAATTGCTAGTAAAGATTGGATCCCGATCGCTGACAAAACTGCTTGGAACTCTATGCAATCGTACAATTTCCTTCATATATATCTCGGCAAGGCTTGCAGCCGTCCTTGTTGGCTTAATTGGAATGAAGTATGCACTTTTAGTTAATCGATCGATGATAACCCAAATGCATTCGTTCCCTTTCCTCATTCGAGGTAAGTCATCAATGAAATCCATTGATATTTGATCCCACTTCCAAGTTGGAATCTCCAGAGGTTGAAGTAATCCTGCAATTTTCTGCTGGTCGCTCTTGACTTGTTGACAATTGGCGCATCCACTAACATAAATGGATATGTCCCTTTTTATGCTTTTCCACCAAAATGTACACTTCATATCTTTGTACATTTTGTTAATTCTCGGATGAATGTTAAGTTTGGTTTTGTGACATTCATCTAATACCTCTTGCCTAAGAATTTCCCTATCTCGAACACAAATTCACCCATTCAATCGTAAAACTCTGTGCCTATCAAATTCGAAGCTTGAATTTTGCCCTTTGTATTTAGCTTTAAAAATCTTCTTTAGGAATTGATCTTCTTTATGCTTGCTGGAAATTCTTTCCAGAAAGGATGGAGTTTCTACCAAACAAGAAACAACAGCATATTTCCTACTTAATGCATCAGCTACTAAGTTGGCTTTCCCGGGTGTGTATAAAATATCTACATCATAAGATGTGAGAAATTCCAACCAACGTTGCTGCTTCATGCTTAAATATTTCTAAGTGAAAAATACTTTAAAGATTTATGATCCGTAAAGTTCTCAAACTTTTCACCTAATTAAAAGAGGGAACTTTATTTACTAAGGTCAATTCAAAGTTTTAATTGAAACAAACTATGAAAACTTCTTACCCAGCAAATAGTGCCTCCATATTTTTAATGCGAACACCACAGGTAATAATTCTAAGTCATGCGTTGCATAATTCTTCTCATGAGTTTTTTAGTTGTCTACTTGAATAAGCAATCACCTTCCCTTCTTACATCAGAACTACACCAACTCCTTCTCCACAAGCATCTATATGAACGGTTAATTAACTATTTCCATTTATAATTGCTGGAACTGGAGCAGTTGTCAACCTCATTTTGAGTTCCTGGAATGCTGCTTCACATTTATGAGTCCAGATAAATTTAGCATCCTTCATGGTCAACTTCGTTAGGTGGTAGGAAATATTTGAGAAGTCTTGAATGAATCTTCTGTAATACCTTGCTAGACCTAAGAAGCTACGAATCTCTTTAGGAGTTCATGGCTGCTTACAATTTAGAATAGCCACAACCTTTACAGGATCTACTTTGTTAACAAGAAATCTTTTCAACACCCCACAGTAAAGTTATGGAAAGAGGTTAATCCCTTTTGGTTTCCTTTACTTAAATTGAGAAGATTTGTAGATGTGTATTTCCTTTGATTGCCCTTTCGAATAAGATGATTTAGTGACGATTTTCTTGTATCAACCTTTTGACCTAGTCGAAACACTTAATTTCCTTTTTTCTTAACCTTTCCAGCTCACTAGAGAAATATGACCATTCCTTCGAAAGCCTTCCTTTCGAAGCAGTTGCGAAACACAAATGAATAGCTCAATGAATCCCAAGATAAGCTTTGACTTAGTGGGTTTCGAACCTGTCGATGGCTAGGTTATTTGATGACTTAAGTTTTGATTTTGGGAACTAAGGTAAATTCAGCTGGGATTGAGGTGTCAACCCTATCGAAAGCTGGAGTCTTAAGTGCCTTGGGTTTGGATTAGGAATCGAACGTTAAAGTGGATTGGGATAAGGTTTCGACCTTGTCGAAAGTAGAAGTCCAATAACAGGTATCTTGGAATCTATAACTGGAATTACTTGAATATGCATGAGTTTCGATCAAGTTGGAAGAGTCCTTTCGACGTGGTTGACACCTGGAAAAACATGATTAGATCTGAGAAAAAGCTTGTGAAACAACTAAGTAATCAAAAATATTAAAGACTTCCCTTTCGTAACTCAACAAAGTCTTTATTGCTAAATTTCCCCAATTCAATTTACAAATTAGGGTTACAACCTTTGGAATTAAGAAAATACAAGTGTAGAATGACTGGGTTCGGATCCCCCAAAACCAGACCGCTTGGGTCATATTTATAGATGTGGGTCAGCACCTTTCGACCCCAATGCCTTCGACCTGGTCGAAAGGTGGTTGTCGTATTGTCTTTAGAATGCTTCCACCTTTGTCGAAAAGGACGGTTGCACCTTTCTTCTCTATGTTGCTTTTTAGGACCTTTCGACTCTGTTGATAGGCTTTATCCAGTGGTTCCGAAGGTGTTGCAATACTGATGGTTTCAACTCTTTTAGTCGCTTCTGAACTTCTTCCCATTATTTGATGCAGAACCTCCCTATATAATAAACAACCGATTCGAAAGGCTTGGTTTGGCTTTCGAAAGGGTTGCTCTGGCCAATGCATGTTTCTGAGCGGTTTGAGTGAAGGCAAAACCTTTGGTTTTGAAAGGTTTTGCGCGTATATGAAGAGTTGTCCTTCTTTGTCTTTGAAAGGTGTTGTTTAACTCATTCGAAAGGTCTTCATCTATGTGGAATCATCTGCTTCGAAAGATGGACACTGAAGCGGTAGGGTGCCTTCACCCTTTCGACCCTTTTGAAAGGTTCAAAATCTTCTGGACTTTGGTTGTAGCATCCTTTCGAACCCTTCGAAAGGTTGTGAAACTTCTATACTTTAGCGATAGCATCCCTTCGACTCCTTTGAAAGGACTTGCTAGAGTTTCTTCTTCTTGTTCTTTCTTGACTTCTATTCGAACTGGTTTCGACAAGGTCGAAAGGATATTTGGTAGTAATATTTGTCCCCCCCCTTTTGAAGGGATGCTCTTGACTTTCCAAGTCAATCATGTCGAAACCCTGAATCTTCCCGCTTTTTGGTATTCCCGCGTGAATCTGGACAATTCATTTAAATCTGATCGAACGGCTTGACGCTCTTGCTGACTTTTCTTATAAATTACGTCTTCCTCTTTTCTTTTTTCATTTACTTTCAATGAGAAAAAACTCCAAGCGAAATCAAAGTCTTCAATATTTTGAGATAATCTTATCTTCTTCCATCAAAAATCCAAATCTAAGTAAGTTAAATTTATTTTGCTTTACGAACTTCTTTCTCTCTTTTAATTTCACGGTGGATTTCATTTTGAAACCTTACAGTCAGAATTTCAATTTTTGTTTTTATTTTCCTAGAGCTACTTAAGTTTTAAATTTAATCCACATGAGAACATTTTGTGATTCAATTCGATCGATCAGATTTATTTCTCATTAATTTTCGTTTTGAACCCAATTTTAGATTTTATGATTATTGCTACTTTTGAGTGAATTTGAATTATCAACTTAAAGATTTCAAAATTTAAAAAGTTAATTCATGTTTAAATTCACTTGTTTAATGATTTTTAAGTTTCTGGGTTGAAATCGGGTTGGGGAAGAAGGAGTTTCTCGCTTGCTTCACCTAGAAGTTTTGAATTGTACGAATTAAAAATTAGCACAATGAATTTACCTTTCTACCCCTCCAAAAGGGATTAAGGCGACAACTCTCATTTTGCTTTCTTAACCTCTTTCGACGGGGTCGAAAGGTAGCGTGGCGCTTCTTTTGACTAAAGTAGCACGCAATCAACCTTTTCGAAGGCAATCTTGTGTGTTATCGTATCTAGACATCTTTCGAAGAAGTTGGCTATTACAATTCTCTTTTTTGAAAGCATAAATTTTATTGTATAGGTTTCGACATCTTCAGATCATACTTTCTCCTTATTAGTTTAAGTTAAAATACATATTTTTGTAAAGGAGATTAAAGAAAAGATACTTTGTATAAGTTACATATCAAATGTTTCGACTAGAAGAAACTTTTTGTACTCAACTCAGTCGAAACCTACTACATTAATTTAAATTTATTGTTGCTATGCCTTCGAAGCCATACACCAATTGTAGAAACCTTTTATAAGTGACTGAGGCTTAATTTTTCTCTTTTCCCAACATCGTCGAAACGTCCCTTGATTCAAACTCGAAACCTTTCAACTTTGTTGGCATATAGGGTTTCGAAAACATTAACATTCTTTTAGAAAAACTAAGGTAATAGGTTTTGACTGTGTCGAAGAGTCTTCCCTTTTGTTTACTGAACATTGGTACTGTATACTTTGTTCAAATTTTTATGTTGATTTTGAATATTCCTTTCTGATAACAAAATTCCAATTGAGCTATCGATAGTGTTGAAGAGTGTCGGTTGGACATATACTTTAACCTTTCCTTTCGACCCTGTTGAAAGCTCAGTAAATGCTTATATCTGGGCTTTCGACATTGTTGAGAGGTGTTTGTTAAGTGTTAACTGTTATATTCCTTTTGACTCTGTCGAAAGCTCAATAAGTCTCATTTTTAACTTTAACATTCTTTCAAGAATTTAAAGTTTCATATTTTGTTTGATGTTCAAATGGTTGTAGTAGGTTTCTAAATCCTTGAAAAAATGTTAACTTCATAACAAACTGTCATTTCTAACTAAAACGTTTTCACCTGGCAGAATCATGAGTTCTCTAAAGAAATTTGAAGCTACTTCCAAGCGCTCCCTAATATCCACTCAGGATGAAGTGGATGCCATTCTTAATGACTTTTGGATTACAAGAGTGGAAGCAATCCCCTTGTAGAAAATGACACCATCAACAATCCACCTGAGGGGTTCTTTGCTTATACTGCAATCCACGTCTGGCACGGTGGATTCCTTCCTTTCCCTGAGTTCTTGCTGAAGTTCTTATTTCATCTTGGAATTGCTCCAATTCAGCTATCGCCAAACGTTTATACTTATCTTTTATCTCTGGAGCTGATGGCATCGGAGTCTGGCCTTTCCTCCTTGAATGCTGAAGTTCTTAATCATCTCGTCCGGTTGGTTAAGCTCGACAACCTTAACAATCAAATCTTCTGAGCCAATCCTCCTAAGAAATTAGTCTCTGATGGAGTAAACAAGTTTAGAGACTGGGAAAGTCAGTTCTTCTTCGTTGGATGCTTCCCAAACATTAGCGGCACTTTTGCTACTTCTCGTACGCTTAGATTTTATTATTTTCTTTCCATCTAGTTACTTTTCTTTGTTGATCTTCCCTTTTGTCAGGTGCCCCAGCTAAAGAACTAAATGAGGAGGATAAGAGAATAGTAGAGTCTCTAATTGCAGCTTCAAGCGAGATTGGGAGTAGATTAACGCTGCTAAATCCAACAAATCTGCGAAAGCACTCCCTTTTGCCGGTGGGCCAAAGGATACTTGGCCAACCTCCTTCAGTCCAGCACACCTCCCGAAGCAAACGCTTCCTTTCTTTGGGAGACCCATCAAACTTCTCTCCAATGTCACCCATCTATGCTGACCACTCCGGTAAGTTATAAACGCTGCACTTGTTATGTATTGTTGTGTTGTTTACTCAAATTATTATGCTGACTCATAATCTATTTGAATTTTCTTCAGCTGCTCCTCAGGTGGAAAAACCCGCCAGTGGTCCGGCTTCTCTCTCTTTGACTTCTCATGCGCCATCCTTTTCTCAATCTCTTGCTAAGATGAAGATAGTCGTTAAAAGAAAATTAGTCAAATCAACTATGGTGGAACCCCCTCTCAAGAAAGCAAAAGTTGTCGAAGTTCCTGATTCTAAGGAGGAGAAGTCTTTAAATCTTGATAAAGCTTTAGAGAATCCAATTGTTGAAGCTTCTTTCGACCAACCCATGAAGACCCCTACAGCAGTCGATCCTCTCTCCCGCATCGCTGTTTCAAGCTCTTCGGGTGCACTTGAGCAGATGCGAAAAGCTTTGAAAATGACCGCATCTCAAAAGAGCATTCCTCCACGGCCATCATCTCCTACATCCTCCATTAACTTTGAATAGATAGTCCGATCTATCTTAAGCTCTGCATCCTTTGCCTCCATCCACCCGCTTACCTCTATTTCTGACTTGGTAGGTCACTATCGTTCTCTAATAGAACAACAACTCTTGGTAAGCTTCTCTTCACTTGACTTTATCGTTACTGTTCTTCTTTAAGTTTCTGACTTATGCTGTACCTTTTCTTTTAGATTTCCAAGAATTGGTTATCTTTGCAAGAGAATGCATCCAAATCAAGCTTCAGGAGGAAATTTCCACTTTAAAGAATCAACTCTCCTCCTTACTATAAAAAAAGATGAAGCTACATCCAAACTGGAGCGATTGAGAGCTTCCCTTGCTCAGTCGGAATCTATTGTCTCAGTGGAAAGGAAAGCCCGCCAACTCCTCATCGACGAAAACTTGGCAATGCAAATGACTCGAAAAGAATCTAATGAGGAGAAAGTCCGAATGGCGACAAAGCAAGCCTCTTTTAAGGAAAAGTTTGAGAACAACAAAGCTTCTTTGAAACTGGCAGTCGATACTATCTCTAATGAAAAATAGTGATTGTCATGGTTTCTTGGCACCACTCTTGATGAAATTATGATGAATTCTTTCGAAGATGCTCTGATGCTCACTTTTTTCAACAACATCAACAAATGCCCTGAATTATGCTTTCCTTCGCTCGACCCTACCCTTGATGATAGAGTTATGGGCGAAATTAAACGTTCGTAGAGAAGTTGCCTTGTCCGCCACCAACAGATGATACGTTCGTAGAGATCACTTGTTTAACTAGAAATGCAACGTTGGACATTCGTCCATACAAGTTGTCCAAGAATAAGACAAACCGATGTCACTCTCCTACCATATCCTATCGGGAATCCACCCTAGGATTAGTAGCGTTTAGTCCTTGCATTGGATATTTCATTATGAAGAGACTACTGCTACTATATGTATATTGAGAGTTTATCCCCAAATGATCAACGAGCAGTCCTTCATTATGAAAATCCCAAATATCATATCCACATCTTCACTTCAAATACGTAAATCGGTTCGAAGTGGTCTTCGGATAGGAATCATCCAGATCCGACCCCGGTTCCTTAGAAACAATCATCGATAAAAAGATGTTCTTGTGAATAGAGAAACATTCTTTAATTGATTTAGTTCTTTTTATCAAAAATCTCTTTTGGAGAGATATATTCCTTAAACATGCTTTCCGGCATATACAAAATCATTAAACCTCTCTTATCACTTCTTTTGATTTCTTAAAACTTTTTTTACACTTAACTCATTTCGGACATTTCGACCTTATTTATCCCTCGCCCAGGGAAGTGGCCAGGTGAGCCAGGGCACTGGTTGCTCCTGAACATCTCCTTAGTTTAAGCACCTCACATCCGGATCTCACGAATAAAAAAATCCAGTCTACTCGTCGGCTCTTAGAGCCAAGATTAAACCACTTAATTATAATAGCTTTTCTTTAAACATTTATTTAAATTCGTTTTAAATAACTAAAGAACTTCCAAATTATTATTAAAATACTAAATTATCCATTTGAAAATATTTATAAAAGATTTGGAAAAAAATTGTTAGGTTTAAACTATATTTCAAAGTTATAGAAAAAGTGCTACGGAAAAGTGCTGCGGAAAGTGCTCTTTTAAGCTATATTGATCAAAACAACTTTTTATTATTTGAAAATTCATTTTTATTACTCAAATCACTTTTAAAACATTTTAAAGCATTTATAAGATTTATTCCATAATTTTAAACAAATTTAAAACATCGTTTCCAAAGAAATCCAGTTTTAGATTCCGAACTGCAAAACCGCGATTTATCCAAAACTTGTTTTACTCATATTTCAAAATCTATTTATCGAAATCTCGATTTTCTTTCTTAGTTGGAAAACTATAGATATAAAATTTCAGAAAATTTTTATCTCGAAAAATTCCAAGATATATTCCATCTTTTACACTTGTTTGACTTTTATAGCGCAAACTCGTTACCAATTCCGATTCCGATTTTTGGTCATATTTTTTCTTTTAAATTAATATGCATATTCTTGTAAACAAATTTTGAAAATAATTTTATTATCATTACTAACTAATAAAAATGATCATATTTTATTTATAAAATCATATAAATTACTATAAAAAATTATTTACAAAATTATTGTTATATCGATAAAGCTAAACAATCATTTATTTAAAGTGATATATTTACGGGTCGTTACAGACTCCCCTCCTTAAAAGAATTTCATCCTCAAAATTAAGATAAGAAAGAAATAGCTCAAAAGGAAATATATTCGATATAATGAATATATACAAAAATATGGATAAGTGACTACACCACAGGCAATGAGTACACTACAACGACATGATTTATACAGTTCATTCTTTCATCCTAAATTCGAGATATGCCTTTTTCATTATATCCTCTGTTTCCCAAGTGCAATCCTAAGCATCTCCACTCCATTGAACTTTGAATAACCTTACTACCTTCCTCCTTAATAGTTTCTCATCACAATCAACGATTCGAACAGGTCGTCTAATAACTGCTAAATTCAGTTCCACCTCCAAGTCTTCTTGAGCAGTTGTTTCTATGATTTGCTCTAGGTTATGCACATGTTTACTTAAATGAGATACATGAAAAACATTGTGCACTACTTCTAACCTTTCTGATAATTTCACTCGATAAGCTAGTAGGCTGATTCGTTCAAGAATGGGAAATGGTCCAACATATCAAGGTGCTAACTTCCCGCTCTTTCAAATCTCACTACTCCTCTCATCGAAGAGAGTTTCAAAAAGATTGAATCTCCAACTAATAATTCTATATTTCTACGCCTTTGGTCTGCATAACTTTTCTGTCTGCTCTGGGTTTCTTTTAGATTCTTTCTAATCGTATCGACCTTCTTTGAAGCTTCTCGTATCATATCAGGACCAAGTAGTAACCGATCTCCGGTTTCGATCCAACATGTTGGTAACCTGAACGGACGACCGTATAGAGCTTCATACGGTGCCATGCCGATACTAGCTTGATAACTGCTATTATAAGAGAACTCTACTAAATGCAAATGATTTTCCCAAGAGCCTCCAAAGTCTAGAATACATGCTCTGAGAAGATCTTCCAAAATGCGGTTAACTCACTCCGTCTGTCCATCAGTTTGGGGCTAATAGACAGTGCTTATTTCAGCCTTATTCCTAAAGTGGTCAGTAATGCTTCCCAAAATTGCTAGTAAAGATTGGATCCCGATCGCTTACAAAACTGCTTGGAACTCCATGCAATCGTACAATTTCCTTCATATATATCTCGGCAAGGCTTGCAGCCGTCCTTGTTGGCTTAATTGGAATGAAGTATGCACTTTTAGTTAATCGATCGATGATAACCCAAATGCATTCGTTCCCTTTCCTCATTCGAGGTAAGTCATCAATGAAATCCATTGATATTTGATCCCACTTCCAAGTTGGAATCTCCAGAGGTTGAAGTAATCCTGCAATTTTCTGCTGGTCGCTCTTGACTTGTTGACAATTGGCGCATCCACTAACATAAATGGATATGTCCCTTTTTATGCTTTTCCACCAAAATGTACACTTCATATCTTTGTACATTTTGTTAATTCTCGGATGAATGTTAAGTTTGGTTTTGTGACATTCATCTAATACCTCTTGCCTAAGAATTTCCCTATCTCGAACACAAATTCACCCATTCAATCGTAAAACTCTGTGCCTATCAAATTCGAAGCTTGAATTCTGCCCTTTGTATTTAGCTTTAAAAATCTTCTTTAGGAATTGATCTTCTTTATGCTTGCTGGAAATTCTTTCCAGAAAGGATGGAGTTTCTACCAAACAAGAAACAACAGCATATTTCCTACTTAATGCATCAGCTACTAAGTTGGCTTTCCCGGGTGTGTATAAAATATCTACATCATAAGATGTGAGAAATTCCAACCAACGTTGCTGCTTCATGCTTAAATATTTCTAAGTGAAAAATACTTTAAAGATTTATGATCCGTAAAGTTCTCAAACTTTTCACCTAATTAAAAGAGGGAACTTTATTTACTAAGGTCAATTCAAAGTTTTAATTGAAACAAACTATGAAAACTTCTTACCCAGCAAATAGTGCCTCCATATTTTTAATGCGAACACCACAGGTAATAATTCTAAGTCATGCGTTGCATAATTCTTCTCATGAGTTTTTTAGTTGTCTACTTGAATAAGCAATCACCTTCCCTTCTTACATCAGAACTACACCAACTCCTTCTCCACAAGCATCTATATGAACGGTTAATCAACTATTTCCATTTATAATTGCTGGAACTGGAGCAGTTGTCAACCTCATTTTGAGTTCCTGGAATGCTGCTTCACATTTATGAGTCCAGATAAATTTAGCATCCTTCATGGTCAACTTCGTTAGGTGGTAGGAAATCTTTGAGAAGTCTTGAATGAATCTTCTGTAATACCTTGCTAGACCTAAGAAGCTACGAATCTCTTTAGGAGTTCATGGCTGCTTACAATTTAGAATAGCCACAACCTTTACAGGATCTACTTTGTTAACAAGAAATCTTTTCAACACCCCACAGTAAAGTTATGGAAAGAGGTTAATCCCTTTTGGTTTCCTTTACTTAAATTGAGAAGATTTGTAGATGTGTATTTCCTTTGATTGCCCTTTCGAATAAGATGATTTAGTGACGATTTTCTTGTATCAACCTTTTGACCTAGTCGAAACACTTAATTTCCTTTTTTCTTAACCTTTCCAGCTCACTAGAGAAATATGACCATTCCTTCGAAAGCCTTCCTTTCGAAGCAGTTGCGAAACACAAATGAATAGCTCAATGAATCCCAAGATAAGCTTTGACTTAGTGGGTTTCGAACCTGTCGATGGCTAGGTTATTTGATGACTTAAGTTTTGATTTTGGGAACTAAGGTAAATTCAGCTGGGATTGAGGTGTCAACCCTATCGAAAGCTGGAGTCTTAAGTGCCTTGGGTTTGGATTAGGAATCGAACGTTAAAGTGGATTGGGATAAGGTTTCGACCTTGTCGAAAGTAGAAGTCCAATAACAGGTATCTTGGAATCTATAACTGGAATTACTTGAATATGCATGAGTTTCGATCAAGTTGGAAGAGTCCTTTCGACGTGGTTGACACCTGGAAAAACATGATTAGATCTGAGAAAAAGCTTGTGAAACAACTAAGTAATCAAAAATATTAAAGACTTCCCTTTCGTAACTCAACAAAGTCTTTATTGCTAAATTTCCCCAATTCAATTTACAAATTAGGGTTACAACCTTTGGAATTAAGAAAATACAAGTGTAGAATGACTGGGTTCGGATCCCCCAAAACCAGACCGCTTGGGTCATATTTATAGATGTGGGTCAGCACCTTTCGACCCCAATGCCTTCGACCTGGTCGAAAGGTGGTTGTCGTATTGTCTTTAGAATGCTTCCACCTTTGTCGAAAAGGACGGTTGCACCTTTCTTCTCTATGTTGCTTTTTAGGACCTTTCGACTCTGTTGATAGGCTTTATCCAGTGGTTCCGAAGGTGTTGCAATACTGATGGTTTCAACTCTTTTAGTCGCTTCTGAACTTCTTCCCATTATTTGATGCAGAACCTCCCTATATAATAAACAACCGATTCGAAAGGCTTGGTTTGGCTTTCGAAAGGGTTGCTCTGGCCAATGCATGTTTCTGAGCGGTTTGAGTGAAGGCAAAACCTTTGGTTTTGAAAGGTTTTGCGCGTATATGAAGAGTTGTCCTTCTTTGTCTTTGAAAGGTGTTGTTTAACTCATTCGAAAGGTCTTCATCTATGTGGAATCATCTGCTTCGAAAGATGGACACTGAAGCGGTAGGGTGCCTTCACCCTTTCGACCCTTTTGAAAGGTTCAAAATCTTCTGGACTTTGGTTGTAGCATCCTTTCGAACCCTTCGAAAGGTTGTGAAACTTCTATACTTTAGCGATAGCATCCCTTCGACTCCTTTGAAAGGACTTGCTAGAGTTTCTTCTTCTTGTTCTTTCTTGACTTCTATTCGAACTGGTTTCGACAAGGTCGAAAGGATATTTGGTAGTAATATTTGTCCCCCCCCCCCTTTTGAAGGGATGCTCTTGACTTTCCAAGTCAATCATGTCGAAACCCTGAATCTTCCCGCTTTTTGGTATTCCCGCGTGAATCTGGACAATTCATTTAAATCTGATCGAACGGCTTGACGCTCTTGCTGACTTTTCTTATAAATTACGTCTTCCTCTTTTCTTTTTTCATTTACTTTCAATGAGAAAAAACTCCAAGAGAAATCAAAGTCTTCAATATTTTGAGATAATCTTATCTTCTTCCATCAAAAATCCAAATCTAAGTAAGTTAAATTTATTTTGCTTTACGAACTTCTTTCTCTCTTTTAATTTCACGGTGGATTTCATTTTGAAACCTTACAGTCAGAATTTCAATTTTTGTTTTTATTTTCCTAGAGCTACTTAAGTTTTAAATTTAATCCACATGAGAACATTTTGTGATTCAATTCGATCGATCAGATTTATTTCTCATTAATTTTCGTTTTGAACCCAATTTTAGATTTTATGATTATTGCTACTTTTGAGTGAATTTGAATTATCAACTTAAAGATTTCAAAATTTAAAAAGTTAATTCATGTTTAAATTCACTTGTTTAATGATTTTTAAGTTTCTGGGTTGAAATCGGGTTGGGGAAGAAGGAGTTTCTCGCTTGCTTCACCTAGAAGTTTTGAATTGTACGAATTAAAAATTAGCACAATGAATTTACCTTTCTACCCCTCCAAAAGGGATTAAGGCGACAACTCTCATTTTGCTTTCTTAACCTCTTTCGACGGGGTCGAAAGGTAGCGTGGCGCTTCTTTTGACTAAAGTAGCACGCAATCAACCTTTTCGAAGGCAATCTTGTGTGTTATCGTATCTAGACATCTTTCGAAGAAGTTGGCTATTACAATTCTCTTTTTTGAAAGCATAAATTTTATTGTATAGGTTTCGACATCTTCAGATCATACTTTCTCCTTATTAGTTTAAGTTAAAATACATATTTTTGTAAAGGAGATTAAAGAAAAGATACTTTGTATAAGTTACATATCAAATGTTTCGACTAGAAGAAACTTTTTGTACTCAACTCAGTCGAAACCTACTACATTAATTTAAATTTATTGTTGCTATGCCTTCGAAGCCATACACCAATTGTAGAAACCTTTTATAAGTGACTGAGGCTTAATTTTTCTCTTTTCCCAACATCGTCGAAACGTCCCTTGATTCAAACTCGAAACCTTTCAACTTTGTTGGCATATAGGGTTTCGACAACATTAACATTCTTTTAGAAAAACTAAGGTAATAGGTTTTGACTGTGTCGAAGAGTCTTCCCTTTTGTTTACTGAACATTGGTACTGTATACTTTGTTCAAATTTTTATGTTGATTTTGAATATTCCTTTCTGATAACAAAATTCCAATTGAGCTATCGATAGTGTTGAAGAGTGTCGGTTGGACATATACTTTAACCTTTCCTTTCGACCCTGTTGAAAGCTCAGTAAATGCTTATATCTGGGCTTTCGACATTGTTGAGAGGTGTTTGTTAAGTGTTAACTGTTATATTCCTTTTGACTCTGTCGAAAGCTCAATAAGTCTCATTTTTAACTTTAACATTCTTTCAAGAATTTAAAGTTTCATATTTTGTTTGATGTTCAAATGGTTGTAGTAGGTTTCTAAATCCTTGAAAAAATGTTAACTTCATAACAAACTGTCATTTCTAACTAAAACGTTTTCACCTGGCAGAATCATGAGTTCTCTAAAGAAATTTGAAGCTACTTCCAAGCGCTCCCTAATATCCACTCAGGATGAAGTGGATGCCATTCTTAATGACTTTTGGATTACAAGAGTGGAAGCAATCCCCTTGTAGAAAATGACACCATCAACAATCCACCTGAGGGGTTCTTTGCTTATACTGCAATCCATGTCTGGCACGGTGGATTCCTTCCTTTCCCTGAGTTCTTGCTGAAGTTCTTATTTCATCTTGGAATTGCTCCAATTCAGCTATCGCCAAACGTTTATACTTATCTTTTATCTCTGGAGCTGATGGCATCGGAGTCTGGCCTTTCCTCCTTGAATGCTGAAGTTCTTAATCATCTCGTCCGGTTGGTTAAGCTCGACAACCTTAACAATCAAATCTTCTGAGCCAATCCTCCTAAGAAATTAGTCTCTGATGGAGTAAACAAGTTTAGAGACTGGGAAAGTCAGTTCTTCTTCGTTGGATGCTTCCCAAACATTAGCGGCACTTTTGCTACTTCTCGTACGCTTAGATTTTATTATTTTCTTTCCATCTAGTTACTTTTCTTTGTTGATCTTCCCTTTTGTCAGGTGCCCCAGCTAAAGAACTAAATGAGGAGGATAAGAGAATAGTAGAGTCTCTAATTGCAGCTTCAAGCGAGATTGGGAGTAGATTAACGCTGCTAAATCCAACAAATCTGCGAAAGCACTCCCTTTTGCCGGTGGGCCAAAGGATACTTGGCCAACCTCCTTCAGTCCAGCACACCTCCCGAAGCAAACGCTTCCTTTCTTTGGGAGACCCATCAAACTTCTCTCCAATGTCACCCATCTATGCTGACCACTCCGGTAAGTTATAAACGCTGCACTTGTTATGTATTGTTGTGTTGTTTACTCAAATTATTATGCTGACTCATAATCTATTTGAATTTTCTTCAGCTGCTCCTCAGGTGGAAAAACCCGCCAGTGGTCCGGCTTCTCTCTCTTTGACTTCTCATGCGCCATCCTTTTCTCAATCTCTTGCTAAGATGAAGATAGTCGTTAAAAGAAAATTAGTCAAATCAACTATGGTGGAACCCCCTCTCAAGAAAGCAAAAGTTGTCGAAGTTCCTGATTCTAAGGAGGAGAAGTCTTTAAATCTTGATAAAGCTTTAGAGAATCCAATTGTTGAAGCTTCTTTCGACCAACCCATGAAGACCCCTACAGCAGTCGATCCTCTCTCCCGCATCGCTGTTTCAAGCTCTTCGGGTGCACTTGAGCAGATGCGAAAAGCTTTGAAAATGACCGCATCTCAAAAGAGCATTCCTCCACGGCCATCATCTCCTACATCCTCCATTAACTTTGAATAGATAGTCCGATCTATCTTAAGCTCTGCATCCTTTGCCTCCATCCACCCGCTTACCTCTATTTTTGACTTGGTAGGTCACTATCGTTCTCTAATAGAACAACAACTCTTGGTAAGCTTCTCTTCACTTGACTTTATCGTTACTGTTCTTCTTTAAGTTTCTGACTTATGCTGTACCTTTTCTTTTAGATTTCCAAGAATTGGTTATCTTTGCAAGAGAATGCATCCAAATCAAGCTTCAGGAGGAAATTTCCACTTTAAAGAATCAACTCTCCTCCTTACTATAAAAAAAGATGAAGCTACATCCAAACTGGAGCGATTGAGAGCTTCCCTTGCTCAGTCGGAATCTATTGTCTCAGTGGAAAGGAAAGCCCGCCAACTCCTCATCGACGAAAACTTGGCAATGCAAATGACTCGAAAAGAATCTAATGAGGAGAAAGTCCGAATGGCGACAAAGCAAGCCTCTTTTAAGGAAAAGTTTGAGAACAACAAAGCTTCTTTGAAACTGGCAGTCGATACTATCTCTAATGAAAAATAGTGATTGTCATGGTTTCTTGGCACCACTCTTGATGAAATTATGATGAATTCTTTCGAAGATGCTCTGATGCTCACTTTTTTCAACAACATCAACAAATGCCCTGAATTATGCTTTCCTTCGCTCGACCCTACCCTTGATGATAGAGTTATGGGCGAAATTAAACGTTCGTAGAGAAGTTGCCTTGTCCGCCACCAACAGATGATACGTTCGTAGAGATCACTTGTTTAACTAGAAATGCAACGTTGGACATTCGTCCATACAAGTTGTCCAAGAATAAGACAAACCGATGTCACTCTCCTACCATATCCTATCGGGAATCCACCCTAGGATTAGTAGCGTTTAGTCCTTGCATTGGATATTTCATTATGAAGAGACTACTGCTACTATATGTATATTGAGAGTTTATCCCCAAATGATCAACGAGCAGTCCTTCATTATGAAAATCCCAAATATCATATCCACATCTTCACTTCAAAGTTTTAATTGAAACAAACTATGAAAACTTCTTACCCAGCAAATAGTGCCTCCATATTTTTAATGCGAACACCACAGGTAATAATTCTAAGTCATGCGTTGCATAATTCTTCTCATGAGTTTTTTAGTTGTCTACTTGAATAAGCAATCACCTTCCCTTACATCAGAACTACACCAACTCCTTCTCCACAAGCATCTATATGAACGGTTAATCAACTATTTCCATTTATAATTGCTAGAACTGGAGCAGTTGTCAACCTCATTTTGAGTTCCTGGAATGCTGCTTCACATTTATGAGTCCAGATAAATTTAGCATCCTTCATGGTCAACTTCGTTAGGTGGTAGGAAATCTTTGAGAAGTCTTGAATGAATCTTCTATAATACCTTGCTAGACCTAAGAAGCTATGAATCTCTTTAGGAGTTCATGGCTGCTTACAATTTAGAATAGCCGCAACCTTTACAGGATCTACTTTGTTAACAAGAAATCTTTTCAACACCCCACAGTAAAGTTATGGAAAGAGGTTAATCCCTTTTGGTTTCCTTTACTTAAATTGAGAAGATTTGTAGATGTGTATTTCCTTTGATTGCCCTTTCGAATAAGATGATTTAGTGAAGATTTTCTTGTATCAACCTTTTGACCTAGTCGAAACACTTAATTTCCTTTTTTCTTAACCTTTCCAGCTCACTAGAGAAATATGACCATTCCTTCGAAAGCCTTCCTTTCGAAGCAGTTGCGAAACACAAATGAATAGCTCAATGAATCCCAAGATAAGCTTTGACTTAGTGGGTTTCGAACCTGTCGATGGCTAGGTTATTTGATGACTTAAGTTTTGATTTTGGGAACTAAGGTAAATTCAGTTGGGATTGAGGTGTTAACCCTGTCGAAAGATGGAGTCTTAAGTGCCTTGGGTTTGGATTGGGAATCGAAGGTTAAAGTGGATTGGGATAAGGTTTCGACCTTGTCGAAAGTAGAAGTCCAATAACAGGTAGCTTGGAATCTATAACTAGAATTACTTGAATATGCAGGGGTTTCGATCAACTTGGAAGTGTCCTTTCGACGTGGTTGACACCTGGAAAAACATGATTAGATCTGAGAAAAAGCTTGTGAAACAACTAAGTAATCAAAAATATTAAAGACTTCCCTTTCGTAACTCAACAAATTCTTTGTTGCTAAATTTCCCCAATTCAATTTACAAATTAGGGTTACAACCTTTTGAATTAAGAAAATACAAGTGTATAATGACTGGGTTCGGATCCCCCAAAACCAGACCGCTTGGGTCATATTTATAGATGTGGGTCAGCACCTTTCGACCCCAATGCCTTCGACCTGGTCGAAAGGTGGTTGCCGTATTGTCTTTAGAATGCTTCCGCCTATGTCGAAAAGGATGGTTGCACCTTTCTTCTCTATGTTGCTTTTTAGGACCTTTCGACTCTATTGATAGGCTTTATCCAGTGGTTCCGAAGGTGTTGCAATACTGATGGTTTCAACTCTTTTAGTCCCTTCTAAACTTCTTCCCATTACTTGATGCAGAACCTTCCTATATAATAAACAACCGATTCGAAAGGCTTGGTTTGCCTTTCGAAAGGGTTGCTCTGTCCAATGCATGTTTCTAAGCGGTTTGAGTGAAGGCAAACCTTTGGTTTTGAAAGGTTTTGCGCGTATATGAAGAGTTGTCCTTCTTTGTCTTCGAAAGGTGTTGTTTAACTCATTCGAAAGGTCTTCATCTATGTGGAATCATCTGCTTCGAAAGATGGACACTGAAGCGGTAGGGTGCCTTCACCCTTTCGACCCTTTTGAAAGGTTCAAAATCTTCTGGACTTTGGTTGTAGCATCCCTTCGAACCCTTCGAAAGGTTGTGAAACTTCTATACTTTAGCGATAGCATCCCTTCGACTCCTTTGAAAGGACTTGCTAGAGTTCCTTCTTCTTGTTCTTCCTTGACTTCTATTCGAACTGGTTTCGACAAGGTCGAAAGGATATTTGGTAGTAATATTTGTCCCCCCCTTTTGAAGGGATGCTCTTGACTTTCCAAGTCAATCATGTCGAAACCCTAAATCTTCCCGCTTTTTGGTATTCCCGCGTGAATCTGGACAATTCATTTAAATCTGATCGAACGTCTTGCCGCTCTTGCTGACTTTTCTTATAAATTACGTCTTCCACTTTTCTTTTTTCATTTACTGGCAATGAGAAAAAACTCCAAGCGAAATCAAAGTCTTCAATATTTTGAGATAATCTTATCTTCTTCCATCAAAAACCCAAATCTAAGTAAGTTAAATTTATTTTGCTTTACAAACTTCTTTCTCTCTTTTAATTTCACGGTGCATTTCATTTTGAAACCTTACAGTCAGAATTTCAATTTTTGTTTTTATTTTCCTAGAGCTACTTAAGTTTTAAATTTAATCCACATGAGAGCATTTTGTGATTCAATTCGATCGATCAGATTTATTTCTCATTAATTTTTGTTTTGAACCCAATTTTAGATTTTATGATTATTGCTACTTTTGAGTGAATTTGAATTTTCAACTTAAAGATTTCAAAATTTAAAAAGTTAATTCATGTTTAAATTCACTTGTTTAATGATTTTTAAGTTTCTGGGTTGAAATCGGGTTGGGGAAGAAGGAGTTTCTCGCTTGCTTCGCCTAGAAGTTTTGAATTGTACGAATTAAAAATTGGCACCATGAATTTACCTTTCTACCCCTCCAAAAGGGATTAAGGCGGCAACTCTCATTTTGCTTTCTTAACCTCTTTCGACGGGGTCGAAAGGTAGCATGGCGCTTCTTTTGACTAAAGTAGCACGCAATCAACCTTTTCGAAGGCAATCTTGTGTGTTATCGTATCTAGACACCTTTCGAAGAAGTTGGCTATTACAATTCTCTTTTTTGAAAGCATAAATTTTATTGTATAGGTTTCGACATCTTCAGATCATACTTTCTCCTTATTAGTTTAAGTTAAAATACATATTTTTGTAAAGGAGATTAAAGAAAAGATACTTTGTATAAGTTACATATCAAATGTTTCGACTAGAAGAAACTTTTTGTACTCAACTCAGTCGAAACCTACTACATTAATTTAAATTTATTGTTGCTATGCCTTCGAAGCCATACACCAATTGTAGAAACCTTTTATAAGTGACTGGGGCTTAATTTTTCTCTTTTCCCAACATCGTCGAAATGTCCCTTGATTCAAACTCGAAACCTTTCGACTTTGTTGGCATATAGGGTTTCGACAACATTAACATTCTTTTAGAAAAACTAAGGTAATAGGTTTTGACTGTGTCGAAGAGTCTTCCCTTTTGTTTACTGAACATTGGTACTGTATACTTTGTTCAAATTTTTATGTTGATTTTGAATATTCCTTTCTGATAACAAAATTCCAATTGAGCTTTCGATAGTGTTGAAGAGTGTCGGTTGGACATATACTTTAACCTTTCCTTTCGACCCTGTTGAATACTCAATAAATGCTTATATCTGGGCTTTCGACATTGTTGAGAGGTGTTTGTTAAGTGATAACTGTTATATTCCTTTTGACTCTGTCGAAAGCTCAATAAGTCTCATTTTTAACTTTAACATTCTTTCAAGAATTTAAAGTTTCATATTTTGTTTGATGTTCAAATGGTTGTAGTAGGTTTCTACTAATCCTTGAAAAAATGTTAACTTCATAACAAACTGTCATTTCTAACTAAAACGTTTTCACCTGGCAGAATCATGAGTTCTCTAAAGAAACTTGAAGCTACTTCCAAGCGCTCCCTAATATCCACTCAGGATGAAGTGGATGCCATTCTTAATGACTTTTGGATTACAAGAGTGGAAGCAATCCCCCTTGCAGAAAATGACACCATCAACAACCCACCTGAGGGGTTCTTTGCTTATACTGCAATCCACGTCTGGCACGGTGGATTCCTTCCTTTCCCTGAGTTCTTGTTGAAGTTCTTAGTTCATCTTGGAATTGCTCCAATTCAGCTATCGCCAAACGTTTATACTTATCTTTTATCTCTGGAGCTGATGGCATCGGAGTCTGGCCTTTCCTCCTTGAATGCTGAAGTTCTTAATCATCTCGTCCGGTTGGTTAAGCTCGACAACCTTAACAATCAAATCTTCTGAGCCAATCCTCCTAAGAAATTGGTCTCTGATGGAGTAAACAAGTTTAGAGACTGGGAAAGTCAGTTCTTCTTCGTTGGATGCTTCCCAAACATTAGCGGCAGTTTTCCTACTTCTCGTACGCTTAGATTTTATTATTTTCCTTCCATCTAGTTACTTTTCTTTGTTGATCTTCACTTTTGTCAGGTGCCCCAGCTAAAGAACTAAATGAGGAGGATAAGAGAATAGTAGAGTCTCTAATTGCAGCTTCAAGCGAGAATAGGAGTAGATTAACGCTGCTAAATCCAACAAATCTGCGAAAGCACTCCCTTTTGCCGGTGGGCCAAAGGATACTTGGCCAACCTCCTTCAGTCCAGCACACCTCCCGAAGCAAACGCTTCCTTTCTTTGGGAGACCCATCAAACTTCTCTCCAATGTCACCCATCTATGCTGACAACTCCGGTAAGTTATAAACGCTGCACTTGTTATGTATTGTTGTGTTGTTTACTCAAATTATTATGCTGACTCATAATCTATTTGAATTTTCTTCAGCTGCTCCTCAGGTGGAAAAACCCGCCAGTGGTCCGGCTTCTCTCTCTTTGACTTCGCACGCGCCATCCTTTTCTCAATCTCTCGCTAAGATGAAGATAGCCGTTAAAAGAAAATTAGTCAAATCAACTATGGTGGAACCCCCTCTCAAGAAAGCAAAAGTTGTCGAAGTTCCTGATTCTAAGGAGGAGAAGTCTTTAAATCTTGATAAAGCTTTAGAGAATCCAATTGTTGAAGCTTCTTTCGACCAACCCATGAAGACCCCTACTGCAGTCGATCCTCTCTCCCGCATCGCTGTTTCAAGCTCTTCGGGTGCACTTGAGTAGATGCGAAAAGCTTTGAAAATGACCGCATCTCAAAAGAACATTCCTCCACGGCCATCATCTCCTACATCCTCCATTAACTTTGAAGAGATAGTCCGATCTATCTTAAGCTCTGCATCCTTTGCCTCCATCCACCCGCTTACCTCTATTTCTGACTTGGTAGGTCACTATCGTTCTCTAATAGAACAACAACTCTTGGTAAGCTTCTCTTCACTTGACTTTATCGTTACTGTTCTTCTTTAAGTTTCTGACTTATGTTGTACCTTTTCTTTTAGATTTTCAAGAGTTGGTTATCTTTGCAAGAGCATGCATCCAAATCAAGCTTCAGGAGAAAATTTCCACTTTAAAGAATCAACTCTCCTCCTTATCTATAAAAAAAGATGAAGCTACATCCAAACTGGAGCGATTGAGAGCTTCCCTTTCTCAGTCGGAATCTATTATCTCAGAGGAAAGGAAAGCCCGCCAACTCCTCGTCGACGAAAACTTGGCAATGCAAATGACCCTAAAAGAATCTGATGAGGAGAAAGTCCGAATGGCGACAAAGCAAGCCTCTTTAAAGGAAAAGTTTGAGAACAACAAAGCTTCTTTGAAACTGGCAGTCGATACTATCTCTAATGAAAAACAGTGATTGTCACCGTTTCTTGGCACCACTCTTGATGAAATTATGATGAATTCTTTCGAAGATGCTCTGATGCTTTGATGCTCACTTTTGTCGACAACATCAACAAATGCCCTGAATTATGCTTTCCTTCGCTCGACCCTACCCTTGATGATAGAGTTATGGGCCCTGAATTATTAATCTTAAAGATAAGCTATTAACGGAACTTGAAAAGAGTAAACTTTTCGAAGATAACTTACTTGCTCGCTTTCATGGCAATAAAAAAGCTTTAAGGTGGCACAAAAGATTCCGACTTTAGAAAACTATTGTCAAAAATATTAAGGATCAAATTACCATCTTAGAAGCAGATGTTAATAGTAAGAATGAAGCGATTTCCGCTCTGAAGCGTCAAATTAAATCGAATCCTTCACTTGACTTCGATCATAAAATGTCAAAACTTTTTCAACATATAAGTGATTTGGAGATGAAATTGAAGGATAGCTAAGCTTAGTGCGAGTCATTGGAATTTATCATAGGGAACAATATTTCGAGTATTGATTTACCAGCCTCCCCGGCTACTTCATCCACTGCTAAAGCTATGAGATCAACTTCCCTTGCTGCTCAGAAATTTCACACTACAACAAATCCACCTCTAGGCTTAGATGAGAAGGTAGTGGGTGAGTGGTGTAGGAAAGTTAAGTTCGAAATGATGAAATACTTTGACGAACAGTAGAAAGCAAAATATTCATAGCACATAAACGAATATGCTGCTAAAATTCAAAAACTCGAATGCGAGAATTATCTCCTTTTGAAGTGCGTTGCTGAATTGGAAAGGGAAAATAAGACCATTAGAGTCGCAAATAGAGCTTTCAATCGCGCTTTGAAGTCTAATATCGATGTGATCGATGATGCGGACATGATTAGGAAGAAAGAGAAGAAGCTTAAAGAAGTCCTTTGTATTGCTATCCGTCACATCATAGACCCTTTGATTGTTGAGAACTTGAACAATGCTGCTCAAGACTTATGAAGAATTCATACTTTGAGAAATGTATATATTTGTTTTATACACTTGTAAATAATTTCATTAGTTGTGTAAAACATGTAAATTTTGTAAATAACACCTGATTTGTGATTCTTTCTAGTAATGTTATCCCTGAGACATTTGTTTGATAGCTTGTTCGGCAATGTCTGTATTTGCCGAATCCTTCATTTTTCTGTATTGTTCTAATTTTCCTGAAAAGTATAAAGCAAACAATATTTCCAATTGTTAGCATGAAACTGATATAAAAGTCTATATATATCATTTGCGTAGATTAACAAATCGTCATGTCAATCATATGGTAATAAATTAAAAGTAGTTATAGTTGGTTAAATGACTGAAACCCATCTTCGGTCATAATAAGAAATAATGATGACTTAAACTTTAACCTATATTGCTGGAATATCTAAAACTTGTTGATAGGAAATCTTATCCTCAACTAGGGGTATAAATGTCTTTAGAGATCCATCCTCTGGAAATAATCAATAGAGAATTCAATATGATCAAGTAATAGAAATCTTGAAATCATCACCTGAAAATTTGTAGTAGAAATCCCATGACCCATATTCGGGTATTAAGGAAGGGGTCTAAAAGTTAGAAACCTGAAAACCAGATTAAGGTATTAGTGGATGATATTAGAGATTAAGAAACTCGAAACTCAGATTCAAGTATTTTGTAGATGATAACCGAAAACCCATAATAATGATCTTTTGATAAAAGTCTTCAACCTAGATTCGGGCATTAATTATGGATAATCAGGAATCCATAATAGAAATCTCAAGCCCATATTAGGGCTTTAAAGTGAAGTTAAGCAATAGTCTCAAAACCCAGATTCGGGTATGATAAAGGTTGTAAGTGATTGATAAAGACTCGAAACCCTGATTCGGGTTCTAATAGATGATTCGGGTATTAATAAGCGGAGTTCTTCTATTCCTTAGATTCTGTCTTTTTCGACATATATAAACCCTTTAGGCCTTGTATGTTGTCGCATTTTGATTGGCTGCTTCTCGACCTTGGACGTCTTTGCCCATCATTTGATATGCTGCTTTACGGGCTTGGACATCTTAGTCTGCTATAGATATGCCACTTCTCGGGCTTGGCCATCTTAGTCCTTTGTGGATATGCCATTTTCTCGAGCTTGGACATCTTAGTCCCTTGTAGATATGTCGCTTTCTCGGGCTTGGACATCTTAGTCCATTGTTGTTATGCTGCTTTCTCTGGCTTGGACATCTTAGTCCATTATTTCCTGGTGTTGTTGGTTAGCTCATTCTTAGCCAAGGACTTACCCAACCTCCCTCTGGGAGACGCCTTGACCTGACCAGAGGCGCGGCCAAGGGCTTGTCCGGTGCTTTAACCTGGCCATAGTGTGGCGCGGATAAAGGCTTACTCCGACCTCCCTCCAGGCGCCCTGCCCTGGCCATAGAATGGCGTGGACGGGGGCTTGTTCGGTGCGTTAACCTGGCCATAGCATGGCGCAGATAAAGGCTTACTCTGTCCTCCCTCTAGGAGGAGCCTTGACCTGACCAGAGGCGCGGCCAAGGGCTTGTCGATGCTTTAATCTGGCCATAGCGTGGTGCGGTTAAAGGCTTGCACTCCTCCCTCTAGGAGGTGCTCTGCCCTGGCCAACTCGGCGCCGACAAAGGCTTTAACCATTAAAGGTAGTGTCCAAATGCAAGGAGTATTTCACTCCCAACCATGTAGGTCTCTCTTAGAAAAGTAATTCTTTATTGATTTCACTCATGTTCTCTTTACAAATTCGTTAATCTTTCCTTGACGGAAGAAGTTGATTATCATCCATTCTAGGGCCCTGCAATGGTTAGTTTTATGTCCATTCATCATACGGAAATGACAGTAGGCTTCCCTATAATTTCTTTCATATTTTGGCCTCTTTTATTCGATGGCCAATAATTAAGCTCATCCTTTGTTAGTAAGTAGACATTCTCAATGGATGTTGTTAGATTGCTCTCTTTAGAAACTCTTGACTTGAAACTTGTTTCTTGAGGATGGCTTCTAAATCTCTTATTACTTGGCTCTGTAGTTTCCCCTTTAATAACTGGTTTTCTCTTTAAAACTCCTCAGGGTTCTGGTGTAGGTATTGTCCCGCTTGTGACTTGACTCCATTCGTGTGCAATGGCATTGTAATATGCCATTATTCCTACTTCAAAGATTGTGCCTTTGATATAGTGTTGGATTGTTTTTCTCATTTGGTCAAATAAATTGTCGCTTTCCTTTTTCTTTTCCCTTAAAGAAAAGATTGGGGTGGGACCAACATGAAAGGGTTTAAACTTCTTTTAAGTGGATCATAGGCTTCAACTTTCTTTTCCCTTATGATTCTTAAAGCCTTCATCATTAACAGATGTTCTTTTTGGAGATCTCTATAGTTAGCCATCTTTTGGGAGAATCCAATTAAGTATGGTTCCGAGGACCCTTGCTCGGATCTTTTGATTCTACTGGACATGATAAAGTAAGGCCTTGAGTGGGAGAGTTTGAAACTAATTGGGTTAGAGGAATGTAGTGTTGGGTGTTTAACAGAGTCGGAGGTTCGAGCCCTCCTTCTAACGCCAAAATGTGAACAAGAAATCTTGTCAACACCCCAAAGTAAAGCTGTGGAAAGAGGTTGATCCCTTTTGGTTTCCTTTAGTTAACTTGAGAAGGTTAGTAGATGTGTATTTCCTTTGATTGCCCTTTCGAATAAGATGATTTAGTGAAGACTTTCTTGTATCAACCTTTCGACATAGTCGAACGCTTAATTTCCTTTTTTCTTAACCTTTCGAGCTCACTTGAGAAATATGACAATTCCTTCGAAATCCTTCCTTTCAAAGCAGTTGCGAAACACAAATGAATAGCTCAATGAATCCTTGGATAAGTTTTGACTTAGTGGGTTTCGACCTTGTCGACAGCTAGGTTATTTGATGACTTAATTTGTGGTTTTGGGAACTAAAGTAAATTCAGCTGGGATCGAGGTTTCGACCTTATCGAAAGCTGGAGTCTTGAGTTTGGATTGGGAATCGAAGGTTAAAGTGGATTGGGATAAGGTTTCAACCTTGTCGAAAGTAGAAGTCAAATAGCAGGTAAACTAGAATCTATAATTGGAATTACTTGAATATGCAAGTGTTTCGATCAAGTTGGAAGAGTCCTTTCGACGTGGTCGACACCTGCAAAAACACGATTAGATCTGATAAAAAGCATGTGAAACAACTAAGTAATCAAAATATTGAAGACTTCCATTTCTTAACTTAACAAAGTCTTTATTGATAAATTTCCCCAATTCAATTTACAAATTAGGGTTACAGCCTTTAGAATTAAGAAAATACAGGTGTAGAATGATCAGGTTCGGATCCCCCAAAACCAAAGCACTTGGGTCTTATTTATAGATTCAGGTCAGCACCTTTTGACCCCAATGTCTTTGACATGGTCGAAAGGTGGCTGCCGTATTCTCTTTAGAATGCTTTCGCCTTTGTTGAAAGGGATGGTTGCCCCATTCTTCTCTATTTTGCTTTGTAGGAGCTTTCGACTCTGTTGATAGGCTTTATCAAATGGTTCTGAAGGTGTTGCAATACTGATGGTTTTGACTCTATTAGTCGCTTCTAAACTTCTGCTTGTGACTTGATATGGAACCTCCCTGGATATTAATGGCTTTGACCGATTCGAAAGGCTTGGTTTGGCTTTTGAAAGGGTTACTCCTGCCAATGCATGTTTCTGAACGGTTTGAGTGAAGGCGAAACCTTTGGTTTTGAAAGGTTTGGAACGTATATGAAGAGTTGTCCTTCTTTGTCTTCGAAAGGTGTTGCTTTAACTCATTTGTAAGGTCTTCATGTATGTGGAATCATCTGCTTCGAAAGATGGACACTGAAGCGGAAGGGTGCCTTTGACCCTTTCGACTCCTTTGAAAGATTCAAAATCTTCTGGACTTAGGCTGTAGCATCCTTTTAACCCCTTCGAATGGTTGTGAAACTTTTATACTTTAGCTATAGCATCCTTTCGACTCCTTCGATTGATGGAGCTCCTTCTTCTTGTTCTTCCTTAACTTCTATTTGAACTGGTTTCGACAACGTCGAAAGAATATTTGATAGTAACATACTGAAATCCCGTCTCTTGACACTATATGTCCAAGGAATCTTACCCCTTTTCCCAGAAATGGCATTTTGAGAATTTGGCTTTAAGCACATTATTTCTTAATATCTCCAACACAATTTCTAGATGCCTTTCGTGTTCTTCTTTTGACTTAGAATAGATAAGGATATCATTGATAAAGACTAACAATAATTTATTGAGTACATCTCTAAATACTTTATTCATCAGGTCTACAAAGTAAGCGGGCACATTGGTTAGCCCAAAAGGCATAACCAATCACTCGAAGAACGTGTTCGGACCTTTAAATGCAGTTAGATGGATGCATTCTTCAGCGATTCTCGGCTGAAGGAATCCTTTAGCTGGATCCTTTTTCAAGAATACCCGAGCACCATGTAACTGATCAAACAAGTCATCTATTCGGGGTAGAGGATACTTGTTCTTGATCGTTTGTTTATTCAGATATCAGTAATCTATGCACAACCTTAGAGATCCATCCGACTTGGCAATAAAAACTACTGCTGATCCCCAACTTGAATAACTCGGTCTTATCAACTGTTTCTTTAATAGCTCTTGAGTTTGGTTATTTAACTCTTCCCTCTCCTACGGAACCATCCTTTGGTCATGTTATTTAATTGGTCTTGCATCAGAAATCAAATCTACGAAATTTGCTTTCCAGATGCGGGGGTAAACTCTTTACTTCTTCAAAGACGTCTGGAAATTCTTTAACAACAGGTATGGTTCCTAATCCTTCCTAGGATGAGTCTAATTGATATAGGAAAATTCCCCTCCTTGGACTAGTATCTTCACAAGATATTTCTATAAACTTCCCGAAACTGGTCCATAAGCTTATCGTCCTACTAAAGCAATCGAGAACTACTTTATACTTAGTTAACCAATCCATACCAAGCAAAATTTTGAATCCAATAAAATCTAAGACAAATAGGTCGAAAGGAAATTGATGGGAAGAGTGGGAAACTTGGACTTTTCACAATTCATACAAAGGTTAGTGGTACCACCTATAGGATTCGTCACGCAATAGGGGTATCAACTATCTTAGGTTTAAGTTTTAATTCTTCTACGGTTTTCTTAGCAATAAAACTATGAGAAGCTCATGTATCAAACAATACTCTAACTAAAACATCTTCGATAAAATATTAACTTCCAAACCTCCGTTGCCCTTCACATATTGATAGGTTTAAGGCTCATCCTTTATTGCGTAGACTCTGGCTTGCTCTCCCTTCCTTATGATCGGACAATCCTTGATCATGTGCCCCGGTTAGTGACAATTATAGTAGAGGCTATTCTGAACCATAGGAGAGGCAGAACCCTTGACCTTTGGACTTCTACAATTCTTTGCAATATGGCCCTTCCTCTTGCAATTGTTACAAGTATAATCCTTGAAGCGGTTTCCTTGAGATCCTTCCCCGGGTTTCCCTGGTCATGGCATTTCCCCACTGTTATTAAACTTCCTCTTTTTCAAGTTGTTGGTATTGTTGTTGATGTGGTCTGAGCTACTACCGGCTCCTTCTTGTCCAATGTTTCATAACAGAATCCCATATCCAACAAATCTATAAACGACCCCTTAACATGGGCAGTCATCATACTCTGCTACTTCTCGTGCATCCCATAAATAAACTTCTCGTTTTTCTTTAAAGGCGTGTCAATTAGACCTGGCCCAAAACAAGATAATTCGTTGAACTTATTAGCATACTCTTCAATAGTCATTTCGTCTTGCTTCAGATCAATAAAGCTTCTGTAAAGACGAGATTTTTCGGACGCTGGCATGTACTGTTCCTCCAAAACCTCCTTAAACCTTTCCCAAGAAAGATTGTCCTCCGAATCATTTAGGGTAATGGACTCCCACCAAGCTAGAGCCCCTTCTTGAAGTTGCCACAAGGCCAAGAATCTCTTTTGCTCATCATTGATGTCCAATGCTTTAAAGATCCTTTCGCATGATTTAATCCAAGCATGTACTTCAATGATAGCTTCTGTATCCTTGAATGGTTTCCCCCCTAAGCTAGTATAATTCTTGTACAGGGTGGAAAATTTAACCTGGGGTAGTACGGGAGCTATTTCTTCTATAGCGCCGGTTGGAGTTCGACCGTTGGTTGTTGTGGTGATGCTATTTCCCCTCCTTCGTCCTCTATGAGCACTTATGTCTTACTACCTGAATTTAGTAAGATAACATTAGAATACAAAGATGAAATTATCTTGGGGAACGTGTATATAGCATAACTTTTATTCAGATAAGGATTCTAAATGCTCACTCTCATAGATTAAACTCATTCTAGGGTATTGCTAACCCTATCTCTAATGAGTCATACCCCACCAAAGCGAAGGTTCTCGCTTAACCTTCAGCTCTGATACCAAATGTGAAGACCCGTCTCCTCGACTCTCGAAAATCGACACTAATACATCCACTATATTCACGTGCCGTAAATCCAAGTGCCGAGGAGGAATTTTCAGGGGTAAAGTAAAGATAAAAGATAGAAACACAAATTCTCACATTATGTTAAAATAGATAGATATATAGTACATACAACCACCGTTACTAGAGTACATCAGAGTTTTTTTATATGAACTAACCGAGCTAGGAATAGTTATAACTGCCTGCTCCCACAATTTGCGGGTACAAACTAAACTTAGACACGGCGTACAAATAAAATAAATAGATAAATAGACATCCACATTGGGTGCTCCAGCTCCATGCTTCAAAAACCTCTTCCAGCATGCTCTTCCCCAAAATACTCCAAACAGAATCCTGATTACTTGGCTACCCAAAAAAATAGAGCACCCGGAGTTTAAAAGGAAAACAAAATAACTCCATGTCAGTCATGGGACTGGTGTGAGAACTCAAAATACGTTGTTTGAAAATGAAAAGATATCTCATAAGACTACGCCGCAGATAAACACATAATGGGTTTTTACCTTATGATAACCAAAATATTCTTACGTAAAATACTTGGTATTATTTTTAATGAAATATCTTTGAAAACATTTGCAAGTAAACTTATCAATCTTAGCTGAAATTGTTACATTATTAAATTCCAGCATACTAACCACAAAAGCAGGTTCTACAAACAAAATGGGAGGCACATATTGGAGAATGGATTTCCATAAAATGACCAGGTAAAGGGACTACCTTCTGGCAGTACATCTCTAGTAGAATATACCGCGGTCAACAGAACATCTGCACCTCTACCAACACAAGACCGGCCTACCTTTCTCACTAGATAGTACCGAATATGTCATCAACCAGGTCGTTACCGAGCTATTCGAGATGTCTCTTAGCATGCACCATTATAATTTAAACCCAAACATCATAACGGGTAGAAATATATCTAGAAGGGGATGATCATACCCTAATGGTTGCGAACCACATAGCTTTGTCGCGTCTTTCCTATTTCAGCCATTTCCAGGTGTGAGGCTTGAGGTAACGATTACCTTCCATATTGCATATCCTCTTTCTATGAATGCCACACTACCATTCCATGGTCACACAATTGATTTCTACAAACGTATAACTCCTGAGCTCATACGTCTCAGGAAAGGGTGTTAAGCTAAGAGAAGTTGCCTTCTCCGCCACCAATAGATGATACATTCACAGAGATCACTTATGTAACTAGAAATGCAACGTCAGACATTCGTCCATACAAGTTGTCCAGGAACAGGACAAACCGAAGGCACTCTCCTACCACATCCAATCGAGAATTCACCCTAGGATTAGTAGCGTTTAGTCCTTGCATTGGATATTTCATAACGAAGAGACTATTGCTACTATATGTATATTGGGAGTTTATCCCCAAATGATCAATGAGCGGTCCTTCATTATCAAAATCCCAAATATCATATCCACGTCTTCACTTCGAATACGTAAATCAGTTCGAAGTGGTCTTCGAATAGGAATCATCCAGATCTGACCCCGGTTCCTTCGAAACAATCATCGATAAAAAGATGTTCTTAAGAATAGGGAATCATTCTTTAATTGATTTAGTTATTTTTGCCAAAAATATATTTTGGATATATATATTCCTTAAACATTCTTTCCGGTATATAAGGAATAATTAAACCTCTCTTATCACTGCTTTTGAGTTCTTAAAACCTTTTTTACACTTAACTCATTTCCGACATTTCGACCTTATCTATCCCTCGCCCAGGGAAGAGGCCTGGTGAGCTAGGGCACTGGTTGCTCCTGAATATCTCCTTAGTTTAAAATCCTCACATTCGGATCTCACGAATCGAAAAATCCAGTCTACTCGTCGGCTTTTAGAGCCGATTAAACCATTTAATTATAATAGCTTTTCTTTAAACATTTATTTAAATTCTTTTTAAATAACTAAAAAATTTCCAAATTATTATAAAAACACTTAATTATCCATTTGAAAATATTTATAAAATATTTGGAAAAAAATTGTTAAGTTTAAACTATATTTCAAAAGTTATCGAAAAAGTGCCGCGGAAAAGTGCTGCGGAAAGTGTTCTTTTAAGCTATATTGATCAAAACAACTTTTATCATTTGAAAATTCATTTTTATTACTCAAATCACTTTTAAAACATTTTAAGCATTTATAAGATTTATTCCATAATTTTAAACAAATTTAAAACATCATTTCCAAAGAAATCCAGTTTTAGATTCCGAACTGCAAAACCGTGATTTTTCCAAAACTTGTTTTACTCATATTTCAAACTCTACTTATCGAAATCTCGATTTTATTTCTTCGTTGGAAAACTATAGATACAATAGTTTGGAAAATTCTTATTTCGAAGAATTCCAAGCTATATTCCATCTTTTACACTTGTTTGACTTTTATGCCGCGAAATTGCAAACTGCCATTACGCGACGCGCCTATTTTGACTAAATTTTCAATTCTTATTCAAACTTCACTAAAACACTTTTAATTATTTGTAAAACATTTCAAACTAGTTTTAAACTATTTTTAAAGAGGTTTAACATTCTATACACACCTTTTTATTAATTCATGGAAAGTGATTTCCTCTATGCTTATTGACATGTATTTCTGTGACTTGCATATATTTTCAACATTCATATGAAACAATCCAAACTTGATGATCTAAGCATATTAAAAATCCATTTCAAACATCATATCATCATCCAAAATAAAATATAATAGTATAGAAGTTCTCACCTTGAGTTTTCAACGATTAATTTAAAATTCGCTATAGTTCCGCTACTCAATTTCCGAAGCTCACTATTCTTCGAATTTTGGCTCCTAAATGCCTCGGCCAAGACTTGAGATGGCTTGGGGGTGCACGGCCTAGGGTAGAGCAAAGAAGTGCTTAGCCTAGTGATGAAGTGGGGTGGAGATTTGAAGAACAAAGAGAATAGGTGGAGTTTCGAGATTGTTTTAATGTATTTAAGTTTATATAACTATATATTATAATTTAAATTCTTTTGAAATAAATTTTGACATTATTTCTATTAGGATGGAAGCCATTAAAGTGGAAGACAAAGCTTAGAAATATGAAGAAGAAGATGAATGAAAATAAAGAGAAGAGGGTAGGGTATTTATAGGAAAAGAAGAGTGTAAAAGTATCCATGCATACATCATCATCTTCATCACCATTTCAAGGCTTCTCCAATACACCTTCCCCCCTCTAAGGCACGACAAAAGCCTCCCCCGATGTGCCCATCACTTCCATCTTCTCATGTTTGCATATGTTGACTTATACATACTTAAGAAGTAAGAAATCTTAAAATATATTATATATTTTATATTATACTTTTATACTTAATTATTTTGGTATATATACGTTCAAGTGTATGTTTCATGTATGCACATGTACATGTATATGTATATGTAACATATCCCTACAATGTTGCACAACTTCCACACATTGTATCGTTACAAATCCCAATTCCGATTTTCGGTCATATTTTCTCTTTTAAATTAATATGCATATTTTTGTAAACAAATCTTGAAAATAATTTTCTTATCATTACTAACTAATTAAAATGATCATATTTTATTTATAAAATCATATAAATTAATATAAAAATTATTTACAAAATTATTGTTATATCGATAAAGTTAAACGGTTATTTATTTGAAGTGATATATTTACGGGTCGTTACACATACTCTAATAAGTACATATATTTGATTTTCACATCAAATGGTTTCCAAATGAAGTTATGAAATTTTTTTATAAGGATATCTTCGAGTAAATTTGTGAAAAATTCTTTACCATGAAATATATCTTTGATAAGAAAGATCATTGCAAATAAAAGTATTTCTAAAGGATTGCAACACTCGTATATTTTGGAAATTTCTTTTGGAAGTCACAACGTAAAGATCAAAAGTCATAGCGATTTGAAGTAGCATAAGCAATCAATGATGGCAGATAAAGCATCAAAGAGTGATAAATTGAGAGGAAAAGGAACAATGCAAGAACAAAAGTTTATTTAAGCTGAAGCATAAAAACTTCTTATGCTAGGAAGGCAAGTGTTACACCCAAACATTCCAAGAAAAAATCATGTGCAATGGGAAGTCATCGTGCATAGAATAAAGACATCGTATGTTAATAAGGCTACCGTGCCTTAATTATATAAAGCATAGTCATATGAGAAAATGGGTCATCATAGTCAATCTAGCAAAGTCATTGTGCATAAAATGAAGCCATCACATGTTAATATGGCTATCGTGCCTTAGTTGAATGAAGCAACATCATATGAGAAAAGGGGTCATCATAGTCAATCTAACAAAGCCACAGTGTATCAATTTGGCAAAGTATTAAGCTATAGATTAGCCAAGCCATTCAGAGATGATTTGAAAGGCAGTCATCCACCGAGGCTCTCATGGGAAATGCATAGGAGATAGCAGGAAGCATTTTATTGAAGCCATCATGGAATATTAAAGCCACCATTAGAGTCATCACGGAATAATGTACTTCAACCTTCATAGAGTAATCCTTGAAGTCATAATGAAAGTGGTACGAGGAGCAAGCTATTAAAATAGCCATCACGATGAGGCCTTTGATGGTATCATGGAGAATGTTCAAAACCATTATGAAGTGTTTTATAGAGCCAAATGAGATAAATCCTAAAGTTATCATGGTAAGTTTTGTAAGGCTATTGTGAGAAGTTAAACATAGTAATTGCATGCTATCTTCAAATGGTAAATAAAGGTTATCGCGGGAAGTTCTATGAATCAAGTATGTGCCATCCTCAAATAATAAGCCAGGACCATTATGAAGAGCCATCGTGAGTGAAATCTAATTAAGCCATTGCACATCTACTTATCCAAGCAATCATGGAGGGATTCATGAAACGACCTTTATGAAGCTGTCATGGGTAATCTAATTAGAGTCTTCATGATGATTCGTGTGGTTAACATGAAACAAATCTTAAGAGACCTCATGAAAGAACAACCATCATGAAGCAATTCACTAAAAACATTATCGTGAATCAAGAAATTACTGCCTTTTGATTTATAACTTTTGAAGAAACTACGAGGAAATGAATGAGAGCCCTCACAATCAATACAAACCTGTTAGGAAATCAATTCTATGGTTTCGATGATAACAACTATACAATAGAAATCGAATGTACATATATATCTATATTTACAGATAGTTGATAGAGTAACGTCACCAAAGAGACTAAAGCAACACTCAAGAGAAGAATCAAAAGACGTCAAATCAAAAGAGATTGAAGAGAAATAGGACATGCACAAGATAAAGCAACATGCACACTTTCAGACGTCTGAGAGCACTATCCAGACGTCTGAATGATTCCTCTGGTTCATAATTTAGAAGCAATCAGACGTTTGGTTACCAACGTCAGACGTCTGAATGATTCCTTTGGTTCATAATTCAGAAGCAAACAGACGTCTGGTTACCAACGTCAGACGTCTGAAAAGTATCCAGGCTTATAATAGATATGAAGACCAGACGTCTGAGGTTACTTTCCAGACGTCTGATTCGAGACTCGACTGTGCATTTTCAAAGCTCAACTGCCACATTCGAAAAGACACATTCACTTCTCTTTGTCGCAACTCTTCATCACCATCAGAAGCGACTTTAAGGAGATTACAGCAGATGCAACTATACAAGAAAACTCTTCATCACTATAAATAGCATCAGGAATTCAAGAGAAGATAACAACCTGACTTACTTACTCTCTTATCTCTTGTACTCTATTTATTCCTGATCTATAAGCAATCAACTACCTGTAATCAACTCTTCCATATATATAGAACTCCTTATTCAGATATTCTCTAGATAGATATATATTGGAAGCACTCTTGTACTCAATAGTCAACATCCGTGTTACAGAACACATTCTTGACAAAGAAACTCTGCTATTGTAAACCTGTTCCTCCAGGTTAAGCGAGGGTTAGTTGAAAGGAAATTCCGAAGAGGAGCTTCGGGACTGGACGTAGGACGGGAGGTCTGAACCAGTATAAAATACCGGTGTGATTACTTTCATTTACTGTGATACTATCGTTTATATTGTTATATTATATAGTTAGCTGTTTATATTTGCATATAATCTATATGATCCACTCATATAGACTTTCAATTGGTATCAGAGCAAGGTTCGTTTAAAAGAACAGTAACACGTTTTTTTTAAATTATTCTAATATGGCAAGTATATTTCAAGAAGGACAATCCACAGCACGACCCCCACTTTTTAATGGCTCTAATTATTCATATTGGTCTACACGTATGAGAATTTTTATGGAAGCTAATGGTTTAGAAATTTGGTCAGCCACTCAAGATAAATATGAAGCTCCAACTACTGCTATGAACACATGGACCGATGTACAAAAGACCTTAGCATCAAATAATGCTAAAGCTATGAATGTTTTGTTTTGCTCACTTGACAAAAATGAATTTTCACGTGCATGTTATGTACAACTGCATTTGATATTTGGCGTACTTTACAAATTACACATGAAGGTACAACAAAGGTTAAACAAACTAAAATTTCAATTTTGCAAAATCAATTTTCATCATTTAAAATGAAACAAAATGAAACTACAGTAGACATGTATTCTAGATTTCAAACTATTCAACATGATCTTATGGCATTAGGAGTTAAGTATACTGATTTTGATTTAGTTTCTCGAATACTCAACTCTTTAACACCTGATTGGGAAAGAAAGGTATTAGCTATTGAATAAGCAAATGATCTCTCTACTCTCAAAGTTGAAGAGTTGGTAGGAAATTTGATGTCCTATGAAGCTAATTTGCAGGCACGTAAAGAATTAAATTCGGAGACGAAGAACATAGCATTTCCATCAATAAAGAATGATGACTCAGATTTAGATGAAAATGAGATAGTATTCATTGCCAAAAACTATAATAGATTCAAGAAATTTAGAAAGATGACCAAGTTTCAAAAAGAAGGAAAAACCAACTCAACAAATCTATCTCAAATTAAGTGCTATGAATGTGATCAATACGGACACATGAAAAAGGATTGCCCAAAACTTAACAACGATAAAAAGAAAAGCAAATTGGAAAAACTCAAAAAGAAGAAGGCTTTCAAGGTAACGTGGGATGACTCTGATTCTTCATCTTCAGAAAGTGATAGTGATACTGACGGAGAACAAGCTAATGTGTGTTTTATGGCATAAAAAGATGAGGTATGTCCGAAACTTAGCTATGAAGAATTACTTGAACTTAGCATAGAATTAGATGATAAATTTAGACAAATAAAAAAATTAAACAAAGAATATATAGTAAAAGTAAATAGATTAGAACTTGAAGTAGGAATGTTGAAAGATGAAAAAACTATTTTAGAAGAAGAACTTGAAATATCTCAAGAAAAATTAAGAAATAATGTGATAGAAAGTGAGAACATTACTCTAGAAAAAGAGAATTTGCTAAAAGAAAATATTGATTTTAAAAAGGATATTGAATTATTGAAAACAGAAAATAGAGAGTTAAAAGAAAAATTAGATAAAATTACCAATAATGTGTCAAAATTCAACAAAGGAAAACAAGATTTGGAAAATCTTATCAAAACATCAAAACCATCAGGTGATAGAAATGGAATAGGATTTAAAAAATGCTCTAAACAAAGAGAAAATAATGCTAAAAATATTAGTTATATAAAAACTAGAAGTTTATCTAAACAAAAATTGAATACCAAAAATGTGAAAATTTGGGTTCCTAAAACAAATAATAAATTGATTAGACAAAAGCATATCAATAATTACTTAGAAAATGTAGTTTATAATAAAAATTATATTTATAAAGGTACCAAACAATCTTGTGTATGGCTACCTTCCTCTAACAATTAGGACCCTAATCAAATATGTGGGTACCAATTAAAATATTTTTTATCAAAGAAAATGTATACGTTGAACAACCACCACTTTTTGTTCATGAAAATTATCCCGGTCATGTTTTTAAATTACATAAAGTACTATATGGATTAAAACAAGCACCTCGTGCATGGTACGAACGTCTTAAAAATCACCTAATAACTTCTGGTTTTCATATAGGAAAAATAGAAACAACTTTATTCATTAAAAGAGAAAATGACGATATTTTAGTTGTACAAATCTATGTTGATGATATCATCTTTGGTTCAACCAACGAAAAGCTATGTAATGATTTTTCAAATATTATGACAAATGAATTTGAAATGTCACACATGGGAGAATTAAATTTCTTCTTAGGATTACAAATAAAACAACTAGAAAATGGAATTTTTATTCACCAAGAAAAATATTGTAACGATTTATTACATCGATTTAAAATGGATAAAACTTCAAGCAAACCAACGCCAATGAGTACCACTATTCACTTAGAAAAAGATGAAAATGGAAAAGATTTTAATGAAAAGTTATATCGAAGTATGATTGGTTCTTTACTATATTTAACGGCTAGTCGACCAGATATTATGATGAGTGTATGTCTTTGTGCCCGATTTCAAGCCAAACCAAAAGAATCTCATCTACGATCTGTTAAGCGAATTTTACGTTATTTATCTAATACTAAATATTATGGTTTGTTTTACCCTAAAGGATCACCTTTTGAACTTGTCTCATATAGCGATGCGGATTTTGGTGGTTGTAGAACAGACCGAAGGAGTACTAGTGGAACATGTCATTTTATCGGACAATCGTTAGTTTCGTGGTTTAGTAAAAAGCAAAATTGTGTTTCTTTATCTACGTGTGAAGCTGAATACATTTCCGCAGCTCTAGCATGTGCGCAAGTAATATACATGCAACAAACACTAATGGATTTTGGTAAAATCATCAAAAATTCTCCAATATATTGTGACAACACAAGTGCTATAAATTTGTCAAAAAATCCTGTAAATCACTCACGCACCAAACATATAGATACACGACATCATTTCTTACGAGACCATGTTGAAAAAGGAACTATATCTTTAGAATATGTAAGTACCGAAAATCAAGTAGCCGACATATTTACAAAACCATTAAACGAACAAACTTTCATAAAACTCAAACGAAGTTTAGGAATTTGTTCACTTCAAGATCTTGTCTAAAGCTTTGACATCTCCCTCATATAACTCCTTCTTATTATTAATGCAAATTTTTCTTTTGACTTGAACTTTTATGTATTCTTTTTGATAATGTCAAAGGGGGAGAAATATATATATATAATCTTATCAACAAAACTAAGCACATATTTAGGGGGAGATTTGAAATATATATATAAGTACATTGAATAGTCATCATCATCAAAAAGGGGGAGATTGTTAGGAAATCAATTCTATGGTTTCGATGATAACAACTATACAATGGAAATCGAATGTACATATATATCTATATTTACAGATAGTTGATAGAGTAACGTCACCAAAGAGACTAAAGCAACACTCAAGAGAAGAATCAAAAGACGTCAAATCAGAAGAGATTGAAGAGAAATAGGACATGCACAAGATAAAGCAACATGCACACTTTCAGACGTCTGAGAGCACTATCCAGACGTCTGAATGATTCCTCTGGTTCATAATTCAGAAGCAATCAGACGTCTGGTTACCAACGTCAGACATCTGAATGATTCCTCTGGTTCATAATTCAGAAGCAAACAGACGTCTGGTTACCAACGTCAAACGTCTGAAAAGTATCCAGGCTTATAACAGATATGAAGACCAGACGTCTGAGGTTACTTTCCAGACGTCTGATTCGAGACTCGACTGTGCATTTTCAAAGCTCAACTGCCACATTTGAAAAGACACATTCACTTCTCTTTGTCACAACTCTTCATCACCATCAGAAGCGACTTTACGGAGATTACAGCAGATGCAACTATACAAGAAAACTCTTCATCACTATAAATAGCATCAGGAATTCAAGAGAAGATAACAACCTGACTTACTTACTCTCTTATCTCTTGTACTCTGTTTATTCCTGATCTATAAGCAATCAACTACCTGTAATCAACTCTTCCATATATATAGAACTCCTCATTCAGATATTCTCTAGATAGATATATATTGGAAGCACTCTTGTACTCAATAGTCAACATCCGTGTTACAGAACACATTCTTGACAAAGAAACTCTGCTATTGTAAACCTGTTCCTTCGGGTTAAGCGAGGGTTAGTTGAAAGGAAATTCCGAAGAGGAGCTTCGGGACTGAACGTAGGACGGGAGGTCCGAACCAGTATAAAATACCGATGTGATTACTTTCATTTACTGTGATACTATCGTTTATATTGTTATATTATATAGTTAGCTGTTTATACTTGCATATAATCTATACGATCCACTCATATAGACTTTCAAAACCATCTAAAGACAATCTTATTAGTTGTGATCAAGATGAACCACCATGATCATGATGAGCCAACATGATCAATATAAGCCATCGTGAGGAATATCTACACATGCCATCCTGACGAATACTAAAATTTTCCAATGTGTTTTATTCTTTGAACCCAAATGAAATAGATTTTGAAACCATCGTGAAGAACTCCTCAAGGATATCGTGATGTGTCTTCAAGGCTATCGTTGGTTAAAAAGAAGCAGAACGACCAAGCCTTCGTAAAGTTAATAAATTAATGTCATCATGATATATTCAAAAAGCTCCATGGATGAGACTAAATCTCCACCACTCATCCATGCCAAGCGACACATGACCCAAATCTAACAGGCAAAATCTTCTATAAATATAGGGGTACCCTTCTAAAAAAGAGACGATTTTCTGATTTCACCTTCTTCTTCATTTTCATTTTTTTACCTTGCATAAAGAAAAGCTTGGGTGAAGTACATTAATGACCAACCAAGCCATCTTGAATTTGCAACTTTATGTTGAAGGACTCAGACAATCCATAATTTGCATGATGACTTCTTGTGAATGCAAGGCGATTTCTTATGGATTAATGAATAGCATATTTGACTAGGAGCATAATCCTACTTAAGTATTTCAAACTGCCTTGGGCTAAATTTAGTGCTAAGAATACTCATTTTTCTTGTGAAGGAATTATGGTCTCAATAGCAGGTGTATCGAGTCCTAATTTATCCATCTTTAAAAATATGAGTATAATGGGCATTCTATTAATTAACAGTTAAATATCCAATCGTTAAAATTATGGGTTGTTACTTTCTCCCTTCCTGAAAAGAATTTCGTCCTTGAAATTCATATGAGTACAAGATAGTAGCAGGGCTGACCAAAATTCCAGAATCTTAAATTTAGAAAAATTTCAGCAGTACTTCCCTTGCGCTGCTAGCATTACAAAAACTCCCAAATTAGAATGCATCACACATCTTGGAAATACGTGATGACTTGCATTATAGCACATTTCCCAATAATGCTTACCCCTTTCAAAAGAAAGTTCTCACTATATTAATATAGATTTAAACAAATAAGCATTTAAATAACTATGATTCAGCCCACAAGTACCTAATTGTATTATAAAAAGAGCATTATGCACCAATTCTATAGCAACACAAAATTAAAATATGTAAAATTAAGCACAATACCCAATACTAACACCATCAGACATGACTATCTATTGGAGAGTAAGCTAAAATAAGTTAGTTTTTAAATATATCATAGACTCCGAGTCACATCAAAAATGCAATCGACTCATATAGACCTCACCTTGACCCCTACAATGGTCGTGGATAATATGTAATCTATCCTAAATAGCTATTGCTGCCTCTCTCCTAGCATAAAGGTAACCAAACACACAAAAACAAGCAATGACAAGCAATGACGATCAAAAAAATTCAACTAGTAATCAATCAAAAAGCAACAATAACCAATCAATCAAGCAACAACAAGCAATCAACAAGTAACAATTAACAACGATAATCAATCAAGCAACAACAAGCAATAAATAAGCAATAATAAGCAATGACAAACAATAACATACAACAACAATCAATAACGAGCATTAACAAGCGACAAGTAACAACAATTAAATAAAAATCAATCAATAAGCATCACCAGTAATAATAATCAATCAATCAACAAACAACAATAATCAGTCATCAAACAACAACAACAAGCAATAACAAATATCAATAAACCATACAAACAAAAATGAATAGCATATAAAAAGAGTGCTTATCAATATGCATGGTAACCAACAATGGTCAAAGAATGCGTGTCAAACTATAAACTCCCATGAGTCTATTCGACATTCAGGATGAACTAAATGCCCGAGTGATGCAACCCCTTTAATGGATATAGTATATGAAAGACTATTACACATCCCGCTATGAAAAGGAAAACTTATATGATATGTTGGATCACCAATCTTCAAAACTCTATAATATACCCAACAATCTTGTTTCAATTTTATTTTCTTCCTGAGCAGAACTCATTCTCTAGAGAAGAAAACTTCACAAAATAAATCATTATTAAATGATAATTTACAAATGCTTGGATTCACTTGGGTTCAAACTCAACTCAACTGTACAATGTTGATAACGATAATATACTAAGTGTACAACGATGCCTGCCTAGGCCAGTATCTCATTGCTACATAGAAGATTACCTGAATTGTCACAAAACTAATCGAGAAGTCCTTCCTCGAACTATCACAAACAATATAAGCTATATTATAATTTTACAATGAATAATAATCATCCAAAATAGTATACCTTGCCCGATGCAATCATCTGTTTGCTCGCATGATTTCTGTGTTAAACCAAGGTCGGGCACCTAACTCGTCACATGTAGACTTCCATCTGGTTCCTTAGTCCAACTACTAAAATTTCCTCACACGACTAGAGTCGCTCTTCAAAAATCTCTTAGTAACCTAAAGAATCCGACTCAAGTGATCGCCTTTAAGAGTCGAGTGAGAAACCCCTGCCTAATTGATGCAAATCACCTAGAAACCCTACTCTCGAACTAGTGATTGGGAACTAGTATGTGAATGGATTGATCCATAGAAAATATCTCTTCAGCACATGGGATTAACCCTACCCCCAAAGATATATTAACACAAAGACAAACACTTCTAACATGAATAATTCTATGCAAAGGTCATAAGTCACCTACTTGATTTTTGCTCATTACTGGGCATCCGCCAAATCCTACTTGGATGCAAATCCTACTCACACTTCATCGACCAACCCCATTCAACTCTAAAGCTCAAGCATTTAGTCTGAATGACAGTACACTTGGTCACTACACCACCTTCAACATCTGCTGCAGTTGTTATTGTATCCCGTCGGCTCATATGAATAGCTTGGAAAAAGATACCTTAGCAACTAGCGACAGAAATAAAACTAAATTCAGAAGACAAATGGTGTATGCAATATATATAGTAGAAAAATAAAAGTACACTCTCCGTACATATCTCCTTCTACCAGGTTATTTAACTCACCAAGGTTTCGATACCAAATGTAACAACCTGTCCTTTGTAATACCTTGAAATAAACGCCGAATGACAACATATAACTTTCGAATGCCGCAAAATACAGTTTTTAATGTAAAATTAAAACCAAAAACTATACCAAGGCAAATCGATAGAATTTCATAGCAGAATGATAACATATAATATACTGAAGATATACGAAAAGAATTGGATGAACAATATATAAGATAGTGCACTGGGGGAAGTAACAGATAAATAAATATCAATACATAAAGCTAGAATAGAATATCTAATACAAAAATTCTCATATATAAATAACATATCTGCAAAACTATCGACATCATGACTCCAACATGCTCCAAATGCGCCACTTTGATAGTCTATCCCCAAAAGCACCTAACTCCCAAACTACTCGATCGAGCACCCAAGAGTTGTCATGACAAAAACAAACAAAGACAAAACGCCGGTTGGACATAAAACCTGATGTAAGGGTAACTATCTGAAAATACTATATATAAAAACTATATACATATATAAAAAAAGGAAGCTACTAAGGCACGTCCTCTCCTCTCTACAAAGGTGGCTCAGGGATAATTCGAACAACCTATAAACAAGTAAAGTAAAGCAATTTCAAAGGTGGGGAATCATGCCATAACTTGCTCTTCTCATGCAATCAACGAGTTAGCACAACTAATTTAATGTGACTGATATGTAACGATATACTATGATAAAGGTAAACCAATATACAAATGCAGGGTCAACATAGATATCACAATAATACTACCAACCAACTAATATACCACACATCACATAACAATAAGCTAAAAATAGAGAATACAAATTGATACCTATCATTACTGATGGGTGGACTCCGCTATGGATATCTAACACGATCCAATGATCCCTATCAAGGATCCAAATTAATTAGAGTTAGTATCGAATTGTACTATAGACATCACAAACTAATGATTCCCTTCGAGGGTCCAAATAAATAAAGACAGTACTGAATTGTACGGCCCCTAACTACATCCTCTTAATGAAACTCGTGTAGATCTCACATTGTCCCGCAATAAGCATAGAGGATATATGACTTACTCTATTTGTTTGAAACCTAGTCCTAAAATAAATAGAGTCGGTACCTAATTATACCATAGACCCAGATTCGAATCTAGAGTGATTAAACTCGTGTAGATCTCACCGTATCCCACAACGAGCATATGTGATATATGACCTACTCTAGATACCGAGGACTAGGCAGCTGCCAACCACACCACAACAATCGCCGATTCAAGCTATGTTTCTTTCGTCACTTCGCCTACCTCCTCCAGCCGGCTTTGCCACATCTCACCTCTTTCGGAGTCTATTGGTTGATATTAGGAAAGTGATTCCTTATGTATTCGAAAACCTATTTGGTACGAAATCCACTCTTATACGCATACGTTCCACGGGACAATTTCAACGGCCCACCCTCCTTTGATACACCAAAATGAACCCAACCAACCTTCTCGCCTCATATAATGCACTAATGTGTATTGATGGACCTACTCGTGCATGCATATGCATACAGGTACATGTAAACATGTATAAAACTTCACAAATCATGTTTCGAGCTACAACAGGGAGATCATTCGAACCGGTATTCTCTCACGCATCTTAGCGCACCCGATGTCGCTATAGCTACATGAGATTTCTCACAACTTGTTTATATGTATATGGATATTCCTATACACATAAAATTATTCACACAAATAAACAATCATTATCAACAATCCAAACCATTCAACAATTCTAATTATAATACATGAATTATATTGATTAGTATATAACTTTAAATACACGTATATATGTACTTATCCTATACATATACTTATATTTTAATAAGTATTTCAATTATTACTTAGATCAAATCTTACATTTATTTACAAAATCTTTTCAATGGAAATACAGTCTTTTTTCCGACTATTTTATAAAATCATTCCATTATCATATAAAATACAATACTAGCTTATTAATCATTCTAAGCTTATATAACACTTCATTTCTTCATTAAAATTAGGTATTCACCTCATAATTATTTTACAAAACCTTATTATCATTTTATAAAATAATGTTATCATGCTATTTTATAAATTCTCATACTTTTATAAAATATTTCTTTATATCATTTTATAAAATATCTCATACTATATTATAAAATATATCATTTATACTATTTTATAAAACTTCCATTTTAAAAAATATATCATTTGCACCATCTTATAAAATCACATACCTTTATAAAATATCTCTTTTATACTATCTTATATAATATCTCATAATATTTTATAAAATATATTACTTTTACTATGTTATAAAAGCCTTTATTTTATAGAATGCATCATTTATGTTATTTTATAAAATCTTCCATTTTATAAAATATACCATTTACTTATAAAATTATTTTTTACTTAAATAATATTCATAAGCATTAATGAAGCTTCATTAAGCTTCCAATCATTAAAAATCCAAACTTTGCACTCTTGAAATTTTGGATGAAACTCCAAACTCAACTTCAAGATAATTCCTTGATTGGTTATGTGAGGAATGAGTAGAGAGGAATTATGGTAATTCAAGTTTGAATTTAAGAATTTTATTTAGGCTTGGATTTGTGGATTTAGGGTTAAGGGATTAAGAGGAGATTAGAGAAGTAATTAGAGAAGAAGAGTAAATGTTATGAGAAATGAAAATAGTGAGTGGGAACATAAGGAGGTTTGCCACTTATATGCAAGTTAATGTGCCTTAGCTCATGTTCATTTATTTCTAAAGAAATCACTATTCGCTCTAAAAATTCATCGACCCCAACGATAACCAAGTCTATACTCATTTCTCTTGTGATGGAATTACGGTTTCAATGGCGGGTGTCTCAAGTCCTAGTTTATCAATCTCTTAAAATATGAGTATAATGGGCATTCCATTAATTAATGATTAAATATTTAAATTGATTATTTAAATATCCATTCATTTAAATTGTGGGTTATTACAAACTTGAACCAACGGAGTGGGGCCTGGGCGAACAGATGGTAGAATTGTTATTAACAAAATTATTGGAGGACCTCATTAGTTGAGAAAATTTGGAAATAGATGGTGTGGTATGGGACATCATTAAAGCATATGCCATAGGTGAGTTGTTTTTCTATCAAGATGGAGCTCGAACAAAACAACTAAAGATGATGAGTGATGCTATAGTTTTTCTAGATAAAGATGCTAATGGAGTACTAATGGCAACGCTTGACTACATAGTGATTACGGTCGTGATAGGGCTAGCAACTATGCATCGAGTTCTAATTTACAATGGAAGCTGGGTTAATATTCTTTTCAAAAAACATTTGATAAGACAAAGATAGTCCTAAGGACATCGGCCATGTAAATCCCACATTCAAGGATTTATCGGAGAGGCAAAAGAGCCTATCGGAAGTATTGACTTATTTGTGGAGTTGGATGATGGTGACCGACAGATTGTGTGGGTGCTGACCTTCATGGTTGTTGATGAATTCTTAACTTATAATGTTTTTCTGGGCCAATCGACCCTTTCCAGTTTCAGAATAGCGCTGGCCTCGTTGTGTCTAATGATGAAGTTACCAAATAAAAATGGGATTGAAGCTATTCAAGGCAAGTAGAGCATCAGTCATCAATTCTATATCGCTAGGCTTAGAGAAGCAAAGTGACATAAAAAGGTAAGGGTGCAAAGAAGGATATCCACATCAAAACTATGGACACATAGCAATTATCACCCAAGCCCTAGATCGGGTCCATAGCAAGTTCTAAAGGCCTATGGACCCTTAAAAAAAGCGAAAGGATGTGAGAACAGCACCAACAAAGCCGACGATCAACATCCCATTGATGAGGATGATCCAACTAGGGTCCTCAAAGTCGGATCTCAGCTCAACATAAAGATGAAAAAGGAATTGGCAGGGTTTCTCTAAGCAAACCTGGATGTATTCGACTGGACAAATCCCGATATGTGTGGAATGTAACGACCCATAATTATATCATTTTGAATAGGAATATTTAATTAATTTCAAATATTCAATTGATTGTTTTAAATGATATATAATCCATTTTAATTAGTTTATAATGATAATAAGTGATTTATAATGGTTTTATAAATATATATAAAGATATACAAACTTCGTCGCATTTTGGTAGATCGATGTCATATTTTTATAAATGGATTTTAATATTATTTAATATGGTTTTATAGCTTAAATAATATGGTTTTAATTATTTTAAGACGATAAGAAATTTATTTTCAAGTTTTGTTTACATAAATAAATAGTTTGATTAAAAACTGAAAATATGACCGGAAATTAGATTCCAAATTTACAACGGTTTGACAAATGGAAATTGTTTTAAGTCATAGCAACCTTGTTTAAACATATACACATGCATATACATACACATATACATATAAATATGTATCACAATTAGTCAAATCAAAGCCAAAAGAAATATCTAAATATATATACATATAAACTCCTTATGTTTAAACAATACAACTTGAAAAAGCAAACTCACCATCACTTATATAAGGACAAGCACATGGGGTGGCAAATGGGGAAGGGGGTGGTTCGGTTAAAAGAAGGGAAGGGTGGAGTAGTACATGGGTGAAGGTGATGTGTTTTGATGATGTTTGTGATATTTTACACATCTTTACCTTTAAATAACAAGGCATACCTTCACAATTCATTCACTCATTCACACTCAAAATTCCTAAGCTTCTCTTCTTCTTCTAAGGCACAACAATGGCCTCCATCTCCTCTTAAAAATATTCCAAAATCAAGTTGAAGTTCTGTCGAAATAATCATAAGATATAGAGAGATATTCCACTTTAAATTAAAGATCAAGTTAGTGATCACCTCTTCTTTCTCCTTGCTTGGATGAGCTCATCAAAAGCCACCACCACCTCTCCACCCTCTCAAGTACAAGGCCAAGAAAACCTGAGGGTCCTAGGGCAGGACTCATAAGCTTCGGTATGGAAATAGCGGAGCTATAGTCGATTTCATAGCATTAAAAGTTAGATTGGGAAAGCATATATATGAGAATTACTCCACTGGTTTATTTTGTTAAACTATATAATGATATGGTATACTTTGCTATGCTTGTTTCATATGCGTGATCATCATGTTTTGGACATGATAATATGTTTGCTTGGTTGTAGAAATAATTCACGGAAAATGCACGTCGAATTCACACGAAGAAATCACTTTCTTTATATAAATTATAAAGGTGTATATAGCCTTGTTAACCTCTCTATACACAAGAAATATTGTCATAAATGGTTTTAAAATGATTCATAACATTTTTACAAACATTTACAAGTGTTTCAGAAAAGCTTTAAAAAGTTTGGAAAATGAGTCGAAATTGAGTGCGTCCCGTAACTATTGTTCGTGATTTCGCACCATAAACGTTAAATCAATATGTTGAATGAAATATAGCTCGAAATTATTTGAACTAAGAATTTTCCGGACTCATATAACCATAGTTTACAAATGAAAATGAAAAATCGAGTTTTCATTTAATAAAGTTTGAGATATGTCCAAATCAAGTTTTGAAAATAGTCGTGTTTTGGTAGTTCGTAAACCATAATTTTCAACCTTTTAAAATTTGATATTTTTAAATCATTAAACATATAAAATAAATTCCACAAATATGTTAAAAAATTTTAAAAGGGATTTAAGTTATAAAAATGGACATAAATATATAACGGAATAACTGTTTTGATCTACAAAGCTTTAAAATCACTACTCACCAGCAATTTGACAACTAAATTTGGAATTTTTTTGAATAAATGATTTAAACTTGGATTTCCCTTATCGAACCTTTTGGAAACGTTTTTCGAATAACCATACAAATATTTTAAAGGATTAGAGTCGATCAAATAAGTTGACCATCTTATGGGTGACAAAGAGGTAGTCTCTAGGCTAGAGTTTTGAAAACCAGTTGTCCGCTCCCCCTAGCTATCTGAACTGACCCAAGGGAGGAATTAATTAATTTGATTTACTCAGATCGTATTTTCTTAAGATAAAAGAAAAGAGGCTTGGAATTCTCTACAAATTTAAACAAGATTTCAATAAGATTTTGATGGTAAAGAGGACGTTCTAGTTAAACTCTACATTAAATTCCGAGGCCGGAACCCATACTATCCATGTGAATTAAAAAGGTGATTTCACCATTATTCGATGAATAATACCGGTTGAATACAAAAATTAGTATTGGGTGTAATTAAACTAAAATCTATGAATCCTTTTTACTCGGTACTAATTGGTTTGGGTATACAGTAAACGATAACATTGTTTTGAACCTATTAAAAGATATGTTTTGGAAATAAGTAATCTCCATCAGAAAGATGGAAATAATTTTCCTAAGTAATTTAAAGGAAATGATTTGTTATTTACAAAGTTAAAAAGAGGTTTAATATATCTGTATATACCAAGAAGAAATGGTTTAAAATATATCTCTAAAGATATTTTATCGGATATAAAGATATTATTGAATGAATGATGATCACCAATCACCCACATACTTAACATCTTTTCTATCAATAATTGTTTCTGAGAGACCGAGATCGGATTTGGGTGATTCCTATCCAAAAACCACTTCGAAACAATATACGCGTTCGGAAGTGAAGACATGTTGAAGACAATGATTTTGAAATCTTCAATGCAAGGACTATGCGCTACTAATCCTATGGTTGATTCCCAAATAGGATGTAGAAGGAGTACCTTCAATTTGTCCTGTTCTTGGACATCTTGTATGGATGAATGTCCGAAATTGCATTTCCAAGACCACATACATTGGTTGTTAAAAACGTACATCTGTTTGGTGGTGTATGAGGTAACCCTTCTTATACTTAACACCCTTCCTTGAGGCGTATGAACTCGAGGGTTGTACTTTTGTGGGAACCAATTAGTGTATCGTTGGAAATGGCAATATGGCATTCAAAGTGGGATTTGTCATGTGAAAGGTAAAATGTTACCCCAAGCCTCACACATCAGTAATGGCAAAAATAGGGTAGACGCAGTAAGGCTAAATGGGTCGCACCGATTAGGATATGATTGTTTGTGCCAAAATTGGTCACAAACCCCGAAAGTCGTGAAAGCACCGGTGTTTGCACATAGATCCACAATATTCAAACATAGATCTCAAATCTAGGTAAAGTAGAGAATAAAAATGAAGAAATAGAAAAATTAAAATGAGTAAGAAGGCAAAGAACACAAGGTTTATAGTGGTTTGGCTATCTCCAGCTTAAGTCCACTTTGAATCAATCCTTTTATTCCTTTTGTATTGAGATTACAGTTACAAGCCTTTGAAATCAGTAAACAAAATGGAAGAGTTTCGCTTAGAAAAGCCGAAGAAAATCCCTCTTTAGTTGCCATAGATCTGCTATTTATAGGTGCAGATCTGAAAATATCCACCCCAAAACCTGGAATACCTCTTCTCATGCGCAGGTGGGCCCACCAGATCGATCTAGAGTCATTTGGGATCGATCCAAGTACAATTCGTATCGATCCAAAATTGGTCCAATCAATCTGAGATCGATCATGGACGTTCTTGAGTGAATAAGCAAGCTCCTGTGAAAATTTCATAGCATTTGGACTTGTAGAATGAGAGTTATGATCAATCCAAGTTTGTATTTGTGAGTAGGCTGAAGGCTTCGTATCCATCAATTTGCCTCCATCACTTCGTATCCATCAGTCCCCATGTCCATAGCCATAGCCTTTGTATCCATCCGAGCTTCACGCAGTGATCCATGTTGAGCGCTTCTTCCCTTGACCGGTTCGTATCAATCGATACGAAGTGTGCCTTCGGATCCATCCAATGTAGCTACCCTTCGTCTCCATCGGTATATTCTATTCGTATCCATCCACCAACCCTCCTTCGTATCGGTGCTTGCATCTCACCTTCCTTCGTATCGATCCCTGAATGCTGCCTTTCGTGTCGATTAACAAGCGATCGATACGAAATGCTTTTCCTTGTAATCACTGCCTCATTCTTCATTGCGATCCCAGCCTTGATCGATATAAAGTATGCCACCATACTTTTGCAGTGTCCAACCAAATCGATGCGCATTGCATCGATATGGAACCTATCGATCCGAAGTCCACGTCCATTTTGATCGATACGAAACTATCGATACGAACCAGTTTTTCATGAACCTTGATGAACCCCGTTTGACCTGAAATTTGAAACGTACCATCTCCAAGCCTTGTCCATCATTCCCAATCGATCCCACCTTAATTGGAGGTTGGTCTAATTTTGACAATATCGATCAAAGCCTTGTTTCCAATCGATTACTAATCCTGATATCTACCCTTTTTAGCCAATTTGTTGATATCCCGGCCTTGTCCAAAAGGCGGGGTAACATTTGCCCCCCAAAGCATGCCTTGCGATAGGAAGACGTGTTTTGAATAGCTTTAAATCCGACATCCAAAGTCCATATTCCATCCATAGCCATATCATCTGACGCATAATCCAATCCATTACCAAGCCATTCTATCCAAGTGCCATAGCCATATCCTTGTCTGAATCCATGACTGCTCCGACTCGATATCCGATTCCGAATCCAGTAACCAAATCCTTAGCTAACTCCATATCCATCCGTACCCGACAACTGAGTTTTAATCCATCCATATCCAATAACCAGATCCATGACCTCTCCGGGTCGACATCCAAATCCGGGACCGCTCCGAGCCCATATCCAAAGTAAGGACCTCTCCGGGTCCAAATCCAAAACCTGGACCTCTCCGGTCCCAAATCCAAATCCATAGACCTCGTCGGGTAGTTTTATCCTTCTCCGGCCACGACTCTCCGGTCGAGGGCATTTTATTCTCCGGCCTTGACTCTCCAATCGAGGACTTTTTATATTCTTTGGCCTCGACTCTCCGGTCAGGGACTTTTTATATTCTCAAGCCTCGACTCTCCAGTTGAGGACTTTTATATTACATTCGAGTCCATTCCATCACTCTCCGGTGAAGGGACTCGTAATTTGCTATTACTGCCCCATCTCTCCGGTCGGAACCGTAATCGCGTGGCCTGTATTATTTATTAAATTAATCCAAATCCAATCAACACAAAGTCCAATTGACAAAATAAAAGTCTGTACAACCAAGAAACTAAATGTCCATAGTACCAAGAAAGAAACTAGAGTCCATAGAAAACAGAAAGAAAACAAGATTTCATAAACCTGAGCATCACGGTTTATCATCATCTCAGAGTATGCCTAGGGACCGTCCTCGATCCCATACATGTGTAAGTGACTTAGATGCATCACTTTAGGGTTTATTACTTATTCAAAGCCATAAATCCATTCAGCCGATAATAAGCTGACGATGCCTAGATCCAGTGCCATCTTCGTCTGAGGTGGGCAGTGGCTGCTCTTGTCCCACTACCACAGCTCGATTCCTTACGTACTGTTGTAGATGACCAATCCTTACATGCTCCTCAATGATATTCTTCAAATGCCTGCAGTCATTCGTGTTGTGCCCATCCAGCTCATGGAATAGGCAATTCTTTCTAGATGCCCGCTCGTATTCAGAAGGTTCCCTTTTTGCGGGCCTTTGATACTGGAGGCGCCCTCAAGTATCCAAGTAAATCATTTCTAGAGTTTCAGTTAAATCTGTATAAGAAGAGAATTTAGATTCCCTCCGTTGCCTTTTCGATGTGCTACCGTTGTCGTTCATTTTCCTTTTGCCTCTATCGTCCTTGTTTGAATCCTCCTTGGGTGGACCTCCACCTTTTACTGCATAAACCTCGGCATTTCTTCCTTCTCTTTCAGCCTTCGCATCTTCCTGTCTTATAAACCTTTCTGCTTCTTGGTAAAACTCCTTGAGATCCATCGGTGGATCCCGCTCCAAAGGTATCTTAAAATCTGAATCATCCGCAATTCCTGAGACTGCTCCCATCAAAACCATCGACGGATCGAGTCGATCCACCGAAGCTACTGTTGCATTGAATCTGGTTAAGAAATCTCTAAGTGATTCTCCCTTTCATTGTTTTATCGATGTTAAAGTCATCACATTCTTGGGTCTCACGATGTAGACCCAAAATTGTCTCATAAATCTCTCAATCAACTCCGTCCAAGTGCCAATTGAGCCACTCTCCAGTTGTCTGAACCAGAGTGCTGCAATATCCGTCAAATACAATGGGAAGCACCACACCATGACTTTCTCTAATGCCCCTAGCACTTCCATGTACCTTATGTACCTCGTCAAGTGAACATCGGGGTCTGTTCTCCCATCATACATCTCCAGCATTGGTAGTTTGAAATCCGATGGATTCCTAGCCTACCTGATCACATGAGTGAAAGGACTCCTATTCACGTCCTCCAGATCTCTATTCAATAATCCTCCTCTCGCAGCCTGTCTGATCATGTCTGCTAACCTGTCGCTGTCATCAAGTTGTGGTCCTTGTCTGTTGCCTCTGACCTACCCCCCGAGTTCACGGGGGAATCCTGAGATCTGTTCTCTTGGATGAGCATTCATTCCTCCATCGATGTCAAACTGCATATTATTGCCTGTTATCCTGCCTGGAATTGGGTCAACATGATCTGGGAGTGTGCCCCCTAGCTTTGGGGCTGCTCCTGATGGTCTCGCTCTATCCTGAATCCCGGTTGCTCTGTTCCCCTAACTCTAGTTCTGGACTCCTTCTGCTCCTATTGTTCCATTCCCGTGATTTTGCATTCCAGCTTGTCCAACTTTTTGGAGTAGGTTCTACATCATTTCCTCCTGCCTTTTCAGCATCCCTTCCTACATAGCCTCCATCATCATCTCCATTTCGTCTCTAGTGACGAAAACTGAAGTCTGATTAGCTCCTGAAGAGGCCTTCTGACTTCATTCATGCTGACTCCTTTCCGTTCTCTGTCTCCTTGTTGATTGCTTGGCCATGGTTCCTTCTAGATCTGATCCTTTAGCTTTCCAAATATGAACTCCAAGTCTGGTGTAGCGGGTGCTAGTCCTTCTCAGTGAAAGCACCAAAGTGTTTGTGCCAAAATTGGTCACAAACCTCGAAAGTCGTGAACGAACCAGTGTTTGCACACAGATCCACAATATTCAACCATAGATCTCAGATCTAGGTAACTTAGAGAATAAAAATGAAGAAATAGCAAAATTAAAATGAGTAAGAAAGCAAATAATATAAGGTTTATAGTGGTTCAGCTATCTCCGGCCTACTTCCACTTTGAATCAATCTTTTTATTCCTTTTGTATTGAGATTACAGTTACAAGCCTTTGAAATCAATAAATAAAATGGAAGAGTTTCGCCTAGAAAAGCCGAAGAAGATCCCTCTTTAGTTTCCATAGAGCTGCTATTTATAGATGTAGATCTGAAAATATCCACCCCAAAAGCTGGAATACCTCTTCTCATGCGCAGGTGGGCCCACCAAATTGATCTAGAGTCGTTTGGGACCAACCTTATCGATCCAATACAATTCGTATCGATCCAAAAATGGTCCAATCAAGCTGAGATCGATCATGGACGTTCTTGAGTGAATAAGCAAGATCCTGTAGAAATTTCATAGCATTTGGACTTGTAGAATAAGAGTTATGATCGATCTAAGTTTGTATTTGTGAGTAGGCTGAAGGCTTCGTATCCATGGATTTTGTATCCATGGATTTCATTTCCATCAATCTGCCTCCATCACTTCGTATCCATCAGTCCCCATGTCCATAGCCGTAGCCTTCGTATCCATCCGAGCTTCACGCAGTGATCCATGTTGAGCGCTTCTTCCCTTGACCGGTTCGTATCAATCGATACAAAGTGTGCCTTCGGATCCATCCAATGTAGCTACCCTTCGTATCCATCGGTATATTTTGTTTGTATCCATCCACCAACCCTCCTTCGTATCAATGCATGCATCCCGCTTTCCTTCGTATCGATCCCTGAATGCGACCTTTTGTGTCGATCAACAAGCGATCGATACGAAATGCTTTTCCTTGTAACCACTACCTCATTCTTCGTACCGATCCCAGCCTTGATCAATACGAAGTATGCCGCCATACTTTTGCCCTATCCAACCAAATCGATGTGCACTGCATCGATACGAAACCTATCGATCCGAAGTCCACGTCCATTTTGATCGATACGAACCAGTTTTTCATGAACCTTGATCCATCCATAACTCGAGCATATGAACCCCGTTTGACCTAAAATTTGAAACGTACCATCTCCATGCCTTATTCATCATTCCCAATCGATCCCACCTTAATTGGAGCTTGGTCCAATTTTGACGGTGTCGATCATAGCCTTGTTTCCAATCGATTTTCAATCCTGATATCCACCCGTTTTAGCCAATTTGTTGATATCCTGTCTTGTCCAAAAGGCGGGGTAACAATGATCATCATCTTTCTAGATTTCATTCCATATATTGGGTTTGTTGTATGCTTTTAGGATCCCATGGATAGGTCAGGAGCGATCGAGGTGAAGGATATTCGATACAATTTATGTTATAGGTAGGCTGGTTCTGTGTTGGTGGAGGGCGACGGGGTTGTGCCTCGGTACATTCCTTTAGTGATGTACTATTGAAAAGTAGTCCCTTACCTTGTTATTATTGAAAATCCATTCTCCAATACGTGCCTTTATAGTTTTGATTGTAGAACCTAATATGCTGGAATTTAATTAATGTCACAATTTCAACTATGTTTAATAAGTTATTTGAAAGGGTTTTCAAAGAATGTTATTAAAAATAATATCCTTATCTTACGTAGCAAATGTTTTGGTTATCATAAGGTAAAAACCCATCCGTATTTATGTGTGGTGTAGTCTTATCAGCTACCGTTTGGTTTCAAAAGTAACTGTTCTTTTGTGTTTTCCCACACCAATCCAATGACTGACCCAGAGTTCTTTTTTTTTCCTTAAACTCTGGTTGCACTATTTTTCTGGGCAGCCAAGTAGTCAGGTTTAGCTTGGAGGATTTTGGAGGAGCTTGGAGCATGGAGCAAAAGTTTCCTCAGTAGATAATTATCCATTTCTATTTCTGTTGTATTATGTATAAGTATATACCAACACCTGTGTAGGGATATGCAGTTATAACTGTCCCTAGCTGTGTTAGTACTTGCCATGACTCTAATGCATCATTTTGAGAGTGATTGTAAGTACTATCTATATGTAAAAAAATTAAGTCATTCAATGCGATTTGATCTGTGTTTCTATCTTCTATCTTTATTTTCTTTTACCCCTAATCATTCGCCTCTTCAACACTTGAATTTGCAGCACGTGAATACCATGGATGTATTAGTGTCAATTTTCAAAGGTCGAAAAGGCGGGTCGTTACACTTGGTATCAGAGCTTAGATTGAGCAAACACCTAAGCCTTGATGGGGTCGACTCAATAGAGATAGGGTTACTAATGCCCTAGAATGAGTTTAGTCAATGAGAGTGCGTATTTAAAAAGTTTATCTGAATAAATATATTCAAGTTATTTTATACCCATCCCCTAAGATAATCTCGTCTATGTATTCTAAACTGATTCCTTACCATATTCAGATAGTACAAAATGAGTAACCGAAGTGGACGTAAAGGGGAAATAATAGCACAAAAACCACCAATGGTCGAACTACAAATGGTGCGGTAATTGAAGAAGTAGTAGTTCTTGTGCAACCTCAGGTTAACTTTGCCGCACTATGCTATGATTGTACCAGCTTGGGAGGAAAGCCATTTAAGGGCATAGAATCTACTACTGAAGTTGAAGCTTGGCTCCGATCATGTGAGAAAATCTTCAAAAGAATTAAACATCGATAATGATCAAAAAAGGTTCTTAGCCTCCTGGAAGTTGAAGGATGGGGCTCTAGCTTTGTGGGATTCCATTACTCTTAATGAATCGGAAGGTAATTTTTCATGGGCAAGGTTTAAAAAAGTTTTTGAAGGAATAATACATGCTCGCTGCTGGAAAGTAGCCTCTATAGAAGTTTTATGGATCTGAAGCAAGGAGAAATGTCCGTGGAAGAGTATTTGTGCAAGTTTAATGAATTATCTCGCTTTGGGCTTGGACTAATAAATACTCCTCTGAAGAAAAGTGAGATGTTTATTACTGGGATGAAGGAGCAGTATCAGGATAAGATGACCGCTCATGTGAATGGAACCTTTGTAGATCTGGTGAATATGGGTTTTCGGTACAAAGTTTCGGACAAAAAGAATCCGGTAGTAGTTCAAGGCAACAACAACAATAAGAGGAAGAAGCCATGGCAAGGCAAGACCAGTAGAGGATGTTAGGAGAACCAGTTTAAGAATGTGGATTGTTTTAACCGTGGAAAGAAGGGCCGTCTTTCAAGGTTCTGTAGGAGTCTTAAAGTTCAAAAACCACAACAGGGTCCTATTTCTCCTATAGTTTCGAAAAATCTCTGCCACAACTGCCATAGCCCGGACATTGGAAAAATGCTAGCTCACTAATGAAGAAAGATGAGTAGGTTAAGGTTTATGCTATCAAGGACGAGCCTTCAACCTCTAAAGATGTAAAGGGCAAGGAAGTTCTAGAAGGTAATATCTATGTTAATGAGAATTTAGTTAAAGTATTGTTTGATACTAGGGCTTCCCATAGTATTATTACTAAAGGATTGGTTGATAGATTAAAACTGATTACAAAAATAGTAGATACCCATATTTGTGTATCTAATCTCATAGGTGGTACAACCAATCTTTGTATGATTTGTGAAAACTTCCAAGTTACCCGCCTTTTCCATAATTTTTCATGCGACTTATTTATTCTTGACTTTATTAGATTCGTAGTTTTACTAGGTATAGATTGGTTATCTAAGAATAAAGCTGTTCTTGATTATGTTAAGAGGACTGTACTGGTAGAAACAAAGTTAGGGAAGATTATTGAAATATTGTGTAAAGAACCTAGTCCAGTAAGGGATAGTTTCATGTATGCACTAGATTCATCCAAAAAGGGATCAGAGACGATGTCGATTATTAAGGAGTTTTAGGATGTCTTCGAAGAAGTGAAAAGTTTTCATCCACATTGGGAAATTAAGTTTCGTATTGACTTGATTCCTGGTGCAAGGCCTATTATACACCCCATTCGAAGGAACGCTCTGAAAGAAAAGATAATTGAGGAAGCAAACCGATGAGTTGTTAACGAAAGGGTTGATTAGATCTAGCCACTAAAGTTGGGGCACAACAGTAGTTTTTGTTGCAAAGTCTGGTGGGTCCCTAAGACTTTGTGTAGATTATCGAGACCTGAATAAGCAGACGATGAAGAACAAGTATCCTCTTCTCTGTATAGATGACTAGTTTAATTAACTTTATGGTGCTCGAGTATTCTCACAAATGGATCTGGCCATAGGATTCCATCAACTAAGGATTGCATAATATTGCATTCCATTAATTGCACTCACATGGATTGTTTCTACGAATGGTTGGTTATGCCTTTTGGGCTGACCAATGCCCCCGCTTATTCTGTGGATCTCATGAATAGAGTGTTTAAAGATGTGCTCAATTCAAATTCATGTTGGTTCTTATTGATGGTGTTCTTATCTATTCAAAAGCCAAGGAGGAACACAAAAGACATCTGGAGATTGTATTGGGGATATTAAGGAGACATGTGCTTAAAGCCAAATTCTCAAAGTCCTATTTTTCGGAGAAGGTGGTAAAGTTCCTTGGACATGTAGTATTAGAGGTTGGAATTTTGGTTGATATAGGCAAAGTTATAGCTATTTAAGACTGGAAGAAACCATGAACTTTAATAGATATCCGCAGCTTCTTAGAATTGGTGAGATATTACCAGAGGTTCGTTCAGGAATTCTACAAAATTTCCTCCCATCTAACGAAGTTAACCAAGAAGAATGTTAAATTTGGTTGGATACCAAAATGTGAGGAAGTGTTTAATGAGCTGAAGAAAAGGTTGACCAATGCTCTAGTCCTAGCTATTGCTGATGGAAGCGGCGGTTTGACCGTATACACAAATGCTTGTGGAGATGGAGTACAGGTAGTGTTAATACAACATGGAAGGGTTATCACTTATGCAAGCAGGCAACTAAAGCCTCATCGGCGAAATTATGCAATGCACGACTTAGAACTATTAGCAGTTGTTATCCCGCCTTTTGGCAAGGCCGTGACACCAAGAACTTGACTAGAAACCAATGACAGTTCGTCTTGGAGATCGGTTATACGTAGGCTCACTATGGATATCGACGAATTTTTTTCGAGTCCGGATCGAGCTAAAATTGATATGACATGACAAGCAAAGCTATGAGAGCCAATATTCCGAATTTCAAGTCAATCGGAGTTCATATACTCAAGATATTGATCGATCACGGTTGAGAAATCCAAACTTGCATCGATCATAACTCGAGATCTACAAACCCAAATGCCACCAAATTTTCACTGGAGCTTAAGTACAACATGAAGAATGTTCCTGCCAAATTTCGACTCCATTGGATGAAATCTTGATCGATACGAAATCTGTTCGTATCGATCACGGATCGGACCGAAACTTCACGGGCTTGGGCGCGCGGGCCTGGTCACGTGCCAGAGAGGGTCTCCCGAGATCTGAGCGAAATACCAGCCTCCTACACCTATAAATAGACCCCCAAAGCCAACAGAAAAGGGGTTCGTCTTCTTCCTCTTTGAGGTCTCCAACGCCCGGACTCCGCCAGATCCAGATCTGAACTCCATTGCTACTGCTACCAGCGAATTTCACTGCTGCAAATCATTGTTATTCGCTGTAATTCATTGAAATCAATTGTAAACATCAAAGAAAGATCAATAAAGCAAACTACTTCATAGTGGACGTAGGGAATACGCCGAACCACTCTAAATTCTTGTGTCTCCCTGCATTTTAGTTATTCTCATTTCTGAAATTTAGAGTTTTTGTTAGATAAATCCTCTTTTTACATTTAATTTCTTCACTTTATCTCTTCAAAGACTTCCGAAGAGTGTTGTACCCAATTTTAGTACAAACACTTTGGTGCTTTCACTGAGAAAAAAAAACCTTGCTTTTCTCCTACTCTATGGATCTACTACCGTAGTTGGATTGCAAAAATCTAAGGAGGAGATCCAGATCTGTCGTCAAGTGGTTCCATCTATTCTATTCAGATTGCTCCAGATCTAAGAGGAACTGCATTCATCAATCATTTCGTATCCATATTTTCGTATCCATGAAAATATGGTAATTTTCGTATCCATCATTTCGTATCCAGAAAATATGGTCATTTTCATATCCATATTTTCGTATCCATGAAAATATGGTGTTTTTCGTATCCATGTTTTCATATCCAGAAAATATGTCAAAGTTTGTATCGATCAAGAGTGCTCTGTTCGTATCGATCTGCTTCGCATCACTCTGTTCGTATCGATCTGCTTCGCATCGCTCTGATCGTATCGATCGCCACTTTCCTGTTCGTATCGATCAAGAGTGCTCTGTTCGACTCGCTTCACAGCCATCAGAAATGACCATTTCGACTCGCTTCGCAACCATCAGAAGTGACTGCTTCGACTCGCTCCGCTTCGCCTCCATCAGAAGCCAACTTCGACTCGCTCACTTCGACTCGCTTCACAGCCATCAGAAATGACCATTTTGACTTGCTCCAGTTCGAATCCATCAGAAGTGCACACTTCGACTCGCTTCGCTCCGAGCCATTCTTCGACTCGCTCCAGTTCGAATCGATCAGAAGTGGACACTTCAACTCGCTCCGCTCCAAGCTATTCTTCAACTCGCTCCAGTTCGAATCCATCGGAAGTGCACACTTCGACTCGCTCCGCTCCAAGCCATTCTTCGACTCGCTCTAGTACGAATCCATCGGAAGTGCACACTTCGACTCACTCCGCTTCGAGCCATACTTCGACTCGCTCCGCTTCGCATCCATCAGAGAGCCTCTGTTCGACTCGATCTGCTTCGCATCGCCCTGTTCGTATCGATCGCCTGTGCTCTGTTCGTATCGATCGCAACTGCTCCAATTCGTATCGATACTCACATGCTGTTCGTATCGATCCATCTGCATCCAATTCGTATCGCTAAGTGAATTCAAAGCTCAATTTAATGAAGGAACATTTTATCCGTGCTTCTAATTGTTCCATGACTGAACAAGACATAGGAGATCACAACAACAAATGTTGAGTTGCAATCAAGGAATGGGTAAAGAAATACTACTCAACCGTACTCCCAGAGGCTGGAGAACCTAGCTAATATGCCAAGAACTGGAGTTGATTAGTATATCATGCTTTTAAGGTGGAATGCAACTTCCTCCAATTGACCAGTTTTTAAACTCCTGAATTGACAACTATGGTACGATGGCTAATATGACGACTGCCCTACAATGTCTACTCTGCCAACTCAAAACATAGTTGGTCACCGCTGAACCATCTTCAAATGCCCGCATCTTAATCATTCCACGTCCACATGACTAAAAGCATGACATACAACCTCAAGAGGACTTCCTTAATACCCTATATAGGTCTCCTATCTGGATGAAAGTTTGGGATAAACACCAATCTATTAGCCCATTTTAACCAACTCGACATCCAATCGGCGTTACCAACCACTCAAACGTTGGACAATCGTGCATACATCATTCACCAGTGTTACAAGACCCCTTGGCAATAAAATGGACCTGATCATAATGTCAATTAGAGAATCTTTCCCAATCGAGACCTATTCGTTGAAACCATCCTACATGCAGAACTTCCAGTGAAAATTCAACATGTTAACTATGTCGGTGCACTATGGAAATACAACCCTCGACACTACCTTATGAAGTGGGAATGGCACGTGGATTTCTCCAAGGGCGATGTATGCCATCAAACGTAGATGTCTTCCCTCATTCCTCAGCGAAGACCGTCAATCACGACTTTGATAAGAGAATTGGTGGATTGCCACCGACGACTACACCAACATGTCTAGGCCAATATTGAGTTGATGAATCGGATGAAGGATCAACATAGCAAGATAAGGAGGGGACCCACTCCATACTCTAGATCAGAAAACTCCTCTTCTCTAGATGGCTACCGTGAACGCCAACGCCATAAGGCTGGTCCGGAAAGGATAGCTCCAACAATATGTGCAAGCCCTATAAAACGAAGGACCGGGAACATCCGACCCCTATCGATCAAGGATTTTGATCAAATTGAACCATTTGCGTTAGACTTCCAACTGAGAAGGGCTAGACTGAAGTGCAATAGCGAGCATACGACGCTGCCTCACTTATCAATGAGATTTGATCTGATCTCTTTTGAATTATTTCTAATTCAATTTCATTTACGTTGTGAAATATGACCTACTTGAATTAAACTACTTGCAAATGATGCAGGTAATCGAGTACTTAAGATTGGGTGCAGAACAACCTCCGCGGACTATGATCAAATCATTGAGGTATCATCGTGACGAGCATGATTCAACCACTCATCGGCTACTATAAGCCCCTGACTGGGGGCAAGGCATCAAAGCGGAAGAGACTGACAAGGTCAGGACTCTAGTACAAAGTGGATGCAACCGACCATCCCCTCATCCGCCTATGCAATTTAATTAGAAGATTTAAGAAAGACTTGGAGTTATATGTCCCAACAATGCACTCTCCATCTCGTGTTTGAAGCTCACCAAAATACTTATGCTTCTTCTGATGCCCGATAAAATCGGAATCACATCAAGGGTGGACGTGATGTCACCATCCATGCATCCAATCCTACATTAGACATTTGGGATAATTTGAGGGAACACATGTTTAAAGGTCCAGCCCTCAATTTAAAGTCATCAACGACTGACTGCCTACTCGCTAACCATCACGAGCTGTCATTTCAACTCTCTTCCTTAGCTCGATCGAAAGAATGCAAAGTATAAATTGGACGTGACTCGACTGTCTGCTCTCCAATTCTTGCACCCGACTTAAGGGAAAATATACAACTCAAAGTGGATGTAGTTCGACCATCCTTTCCTATGCTCGAGCACAAAGCTTGCCAGAACACTAATCTTACTCCTTAGGCTTAGCAAAAGTGGAATCCAAACGAACATGGACGTGATCCAACCGTCCATAAACTAAATCTCATCCTTCGTTGAGGGGCCTATAAGTGGAAGTTAATCGGGATCCTACCGATCACTCGTTAAGTGAAACCCCGAGCTCAGGGACAAGCCATCACACTGCGGCAATAAGGGATTGATACATGACAATCCTCTAACTAACTCTGTCTCCCAAAGTGTGAGCTGGAGTATAAACTTACGGACATGGGCTCGAGGAGGATGGATCCATCCATCTAACAACTTCGCCCGTGTTCAACCTAAACCCGAAGAGGATGGATCAGTACATCTAACAACCTCGCCTTCCATATTTACAAGCTCGAGGAGGATGGATCCGTCCATCTAACGACTTCGCTTGCCTACTCAGGGTGGATATGATACAACCATCCACGTACCTGATCAACTAACTCCAGATTCCTAGAGTGCGAACTGGAGTATAAACATCAACTCTGAACTCCCAGAGTGCGAGTCGGAGTATAAACATTAACTCCAGATTCCCAGAGTGCGAACTGGAGTATAAACATCAACTAACTCCAGATTCCTAGAGTGCGAACTGGAGTATAAACATCAACTCCAGATTCCCAGAGTGCGAAACGGAGTATAAACATCAACTCTGAACCCCAGAGTGCGAGTCGGAGTATAAACATCAACTCCGGATTCCCAGAGTGCGAAACGAAGTATAAACATCAACTCCGAACTCCCAGAGTGCGAGTCGGAGTATAAACATTAACTCCAGATTCCCAGAGTGCGAACTGGAGTATAAACATCAACTCTAGATTCCCAGAGTGCGAATTGGAGTATAAACATCATCAACTCCGGATTCCCAAAGTGCGAAACGGAGTATAAACATCAACTCCGAACTCCCAGAGTGCGAGTCGGAGTATAAACATCAACTCCAGATTCCCAGAGTGCGAACTGGAGTATAAACATCATCAACTCCGGATTCCCAGAGTGCGAACTGGAGTATAAACATCAACTAACTCCAGATTCCCAGAGTGCAAACTGGAGAATAAACATCAACTAACTCCAGATTCCCAGAGTGCGAACTGGAGAATAAACTTCAACTAACTCTAAGTCCCCAGAGTATGGACTGGAGTATAAACACCAAATGGGTGTGACTAACAACCCATCAACCAACTCCAGCCCTCTAAGCATGGTTTGGAATATGAATACCAAAAGGGATGTGGTTTGACTGTCCATCTATCGGCTATGGTTCCTCATCAAGTTCTGTAATACAAAAAGCGGATGTGGTTCGACCGTCTGCTTTCCAATCTTCCCCTGACATGGGGGCACACTTAACACAAAAAATTGGATGCGATTCTACCATCCAGCACTAAGCGGGCGTGACCCAACCGTCCACGCGTAACCTCTTGTCCCCGGCATAGGACCCATAACATAATTTTATAGGGATGCACTCCAACCCCATAAGACAAAATTTCTTCCTTGATTCGACAGGGAGACGCGGATTCGCAAAACAAACCTAGCTGAATGTCCTAGTCTTAATGGATGTGACTACCCGTTCTACTGCAAACGAACCTAGCACGACCGTTCACCCGCTAACTCTCCCCTATGATCAACCGGGCTGTTCGTGCAACATGGACGGATGTGACATAACCATCTGCCAATCGATTCCTTCCTACAGTTCAGTGGGAGAAGCATCAAATTAAAGTTGTTGTAATGTGATTGACCACACTTCGACTTTCGCCATTGACTAGTGCTAGAAGGATTAATTGAGGAAAATGCGGTCCGACCATTTTCTACTAAAACTCTTAGTCCCTAGAGTGTGGACAGGGGTATAAACGTCAAATAGGCGTGATGAATGGCCCTTCAACTGACTCTGATCCCCAAAGTGTAGCTACAAGAATAGACAAACGAATGAATGTGATTCGACCATTCATTCGCCAACTCTGACCTAAACTCGACATGAGCAATATAAACTCACTACAGGTGCAATTAGACCATCCACGAACTAACTCTTCTAACTCAAGACTGGAGGTAGAAGTACAAATCACCGAAAGAAGAGAAAGGTGACTCGCTACATCTCCAGCTTAGCGTCCTTTACAACTTAAGGCAACGACTACAAGGAAACCCTAATGCTAACCAATCAGAGTGATGCCCGAAGTTCTGGGCAACCAATTATATCGTACCGCCAGATCGACGGGCAATATCGATCTGCACCCTTCACATCGTACCATTGAATCGACGGTCAATATCGGTCCTCTTCGTCTACAAGTCGATGTGACCCGAACTCCATCGAATACCTTTGACCAACAGAGCATGGATAGAAGAATGAACCACGAATGGGTGTGACTTGACCATTCGTCCTCCGTTACCCTCCTTCGATCCATCAGGAAGAGCATGAGACCAGATGAGCATGACATGACCGCATTCGAGCTAACTTTATCCCGAAATCTGACGGGAGAACGTAAATCGAAATGGACATGGTTGATCACCCAACTCCAAATGAATGCAACGCGACCATTCATTCATTGACTCTTACCATGATCCGACTAAAAGAGCAGTTCAAAACAAGTGCAACCTAAACATCTGCACACTGATTTTTACCCTGGATTCAACAAGGGAAGCATCAATCCTGCATTGGATCTGACTGGACGATTCACTCTTCAGTTTTAGCCCAAAGTATGGCGACATAAGCAGCGAAGTGAATGTCATTGACCGTCCAGAATCTAGCTTATGTCCGAATGTCGGCAAAGTAACAATGTATCCCGCCAATAGGAAAGAACTAGAACATAATACAGGATAGGCACGACTCAGCCTTCCATTGGTTAACTCGATCCCATGGTTCAATGGGATAGAATACAAAATTGAAGTGGAAATTATATACCCTGCCACTTATCGAGATATTCCCCAGACTTGGGGGCACGAACAAGAAGATAAGATTAATATGATTCAACCATTCATCAGTCAACTCTGGTTCTTAAAGCTTGAACTGTAGTATAGACACAGATAGGACGAGACTAGATCGTCCGCGTAATGCATCCGCCAACCCGAGACTGGGGGAAAAAGAGTAATTATCCGAGAGTTGACTATGACAACTTGAACCTATGACCCATGCCTGATATTCATAACAACTCTAGGTTGCGACCGAAAGGATGCCTAGAGATAAAGTCATTAGATCAATACCAGGACTTATGGGCGACTGATCATCATTCTGACCCTTCCGATGAGCAATGGATCGCAGGTACATTGAATGAAAAGCGCATCATTCAGAAACACAAGTAAATTCAATCTCAAAGCTGGAGCCAGCTATGCAGCAGCATGTAGTACAAGGCTAAATTCTACTAATCCTTTGATTCAACATCCTTATAAGCCTGACCATTTACCATTGCAAATAAACACATGAGGCACCTACAAACCATCACGAGTATTGTAGATCAGATCACAACTCTGCGCAATGATGAAGAAAGAGTCAACTGCTTTACTTTAAGTGAATCTTGATGTGTTCGCTTGGACTCGATCTCATATATAAATATATATGGACTCTCTCCAGCCATGAAGAACCCTGCATTAAATGTCGACCCGAGGCATGTCTCGATGAACAAAAATGATGCGACATGGATCCGGAAAGATCTATTGTACTTCAAGAGGAGGCGAATCTGCTCAAAACCAGTGGGTTTATCCATGGTGCCCTCCAACCAAAATGAGTATCCAATCCTTTACTTATAAGAAAACCGAATAGAGAGTGGAGGACATACGTCAACTACTCAGATTTTCATGGGGCATGGCAAAGCACGGCTTTCCACTTCCAATGATCAACCAACTGATGGACCTGACCATCAGACATGAATTACTCACATCCATGGATGAAAAATCCAGATACAATCGAATACTGAAGCATGTCCTAGACCAGGAATACAACTGTTTCATTATTGACCTGGGCCTATAGTGCTATGCTGAAATCCATGGATTCAAACTTGAGAACGCTTATGCTACTTACCAAAGAACGATTAACAGATCATTCAAAAATTATATTGGCCGATCGATGAAAGTAGATGTGGTTAATATGCTTGTGAGATCACAACTATCAAACGACCATATCGATGACTTGACAGAGTTAGAGACACCCATGTACCAAGGACAACCAAGCAGCTCTGATAGATCGCTTAAAGAGACCTTCCATTTTACCCAAACCTTTGGATCGCGAAGATTTATACATCAATTGGGCCGTGTCAACACACGCCATAAGTGTTGCAATGCTATGTGAAGATAAACGAATCCAAAGACTAGTATATGATGAAGGCTGGCTATTGATAAGCTCACCCCGTTAACGTCTATATCGACCAGCTGTTACGATAGGTCCAATAGAAACCTTAGATGTCTGAAAAGTTACTCAAATGGAGTATCAAGCTAAGCCAATTTGATATCACTTATCTCCCTCGGAGAACTCTCCATGGTCAAACATTAGCATACTTCATATCTGAATCCACCACATTAGACGACTATCCGAAGAACAGTGGAGAACCGTCCAACCGATGGAGAACGTACACCGATGGAACTTCCAATAATCGGCTTTCTAACATCGAAGTTGCATTAATGATTCCTGAGGAACGAACGATCTGTTACGCCCTGAAACTCAACTTCCCTGCAACAAATAACGAAGCTAAGTATGAAGCCTTGGCGCTCAAACTTGCAAGAAAACTGCGAGTGGAAACTTTACATGTCTTATGTGATTACTGGTTAGTAGTACGCCAAGTCAGGGAAGATTATCTGACTAGGGGGCATCGTCTTGCTCCTTATCTCAACCGGGACCAAAAGCTACTAGCCGGCTTCGACTATTACACCACTACACAAATCCTCAGAGAACTAAACGAAAAGGCCGAAACAATCGCCAAGCTAGCCAGTTCTGGGGATGCACGACAAATAGACTTTGTCCCAGTTGAAATGCTTATTCTTCCAGTCATTGACATATGAAGATCAACTAGATCTTGGGGACATATCTAGAAAAAGAGTCATGGATGACTTCTATCAAAGATTATCCACAATCGGGGATTCTTATTGAATAAAGGAATGAGAAATGGAATATCCTCCGTGAAGCATCACTGCATGATTATGTCTCGATCGTTCGACTCCATCGATATAAAGCATTACTCCTGTATCCGCCAGTCCGAGACCCAATATGACGTATCCATCGATACGGAGCATACATTCCAACATCTTGGATCGATCCAGGAGAGGATCGATACAAAGGAAGGACTTAAAACAACCATCGAACGTTGTTACAACTCAAATTTCACATCGATCCAGGAGTGGATCGTTACGAAACTCGATAAAAAAACAAAAAACTTGACAACGACCCATGAACGTGCAAACGTTGACGGAAGTCAGGTTAACATACGTACATGTATGACGAACTAATATTCAATTTTCAAAATTTACAGGAATTGAATGCTCACCTGATGACAATTACAACAACGAACAACAAATCGCTAGCACTCGACACTTAGTTACAACAATGCACTACATAATCATTGGCAGTCAACAAATCAACCTTTATATTACTGGAAATCAATCGAAGATTACATCTTTTGACGAAAAGATAGCAACTACTCAACGAATCAGATAGAACTTTTTCAGAATGAAGGATGCAGCATTTCAAAGCACGTCATGTTCACACAAGACGTACTTTGGGGGGCAAATGTTATCTCGCCTTTTACCAAGGCCGTGACACCAAGAACTTGACTAGAAACCAATGACAGTTCGTCTTGGAGATCGGTTATACGCAGGCTCACTATGGATATCGACGAATTTTTTCCGAGTCCAGATCGAGCTAAAATTGATATGACATGACAAGCAAAGCTATGAGAGCCAACATTCTGAATTTCAAGTCAATCAGAGTTCATATGCTCAAGATATTGATCGATCACGGTTGAGAAATCCAAACTTGCATCGATCATAACTCGAGATCTACAAACCCAAATGCCACCAAATTTTCACTGGAGCTTAAGTACAACATGAAGAATGTTCCTTCCAAATTTCGACTCCATTGGATGAAATCTTGATCGATATGAAATCTGTTCGTATCGATCACGGATCAGACCAAAACTTCACGGGCTTGGGCGCGCGGGCCTGGTCACGTGCCAGAGAGGGCCTCCCGAGATCTGAGCGAAATACCAGCCTCCTACACCTATAAATAGACCCCCAAAGCCAACAGAAAAGGGGTTCGTCTTCTTCCTCTTTGAGGTCTCCAACGCCCGGACTCTGCCAGATCCAGATCTGAACTACATTGCTGCTGCTACCAGCGAATTTCACTGCTGCAAATCATTGTTATTCACTGTAATTCATTGAAATCAATTGTAAACATCAAAGAAAGATCAATAAAGCAAACTACTTCATAGTGGACGTAGGCAATACGCCGAACCACTCTAAATTCTTGTGTCTCCCTGCATTTTAGTTATTCTCATTTCTAAAATTTGGAGTTTTTGTTAAATAAATCCTTTTTTTACATTTAATTTCTTCACTTTATCTCTTCAAAGACTTCCGAAGAGTGTTGTGCCCAATTTTGGTACAAACAGCTGTTGTGTTCACATTAAAGTTATGGAGGCATTATTTACTAGGTGAAAAGTTTGATCTCTTCACAGACCATAAATCTTTAAAATATCTTTTCACTCAGAAGGATTTAAATATGAGGTAGCAACGTTGGTAAGAATTCCTCACATCATATGATCTAGACATTTTTTATACACCCAGGAAAGCCAACGTAGTAGCAGATGCGCTAAGCAGAAGGCATGCCATTATAGCTTATCTAGTAGTGACTCCGACTCTTCTGGAAAGAATTCCAGCAAGCAAAGAGAAGATAGGCATCTAAAGAAGATAATTAAGCATATAAGCAAAGGGTGGGATTCAAGCTTGAAAATAGACAACCATGGGGAATTACGGTTAAATGGGAGAATTTATTTTCCCAACGTTGACAGCTTAAGAGATGAAGTGTTAACTAAATGCCAATGGTCCAAGCTTAATGTTATCCCGCCTTTTGGCAAGGCCGTGATACCAAAAGATCGACCGAAAACCCAAAGATAGTTCGTCTCAAAGAATGGTTATACACTGCTGTGCTAGGATATCGATGAATTTTGCCCGAGCCCGGATCAGGCCATAAATGATAGGACATGACAAGCAAAGCCATGAAAGTCAGCGGTCCAAATTTCAGGTTAATCGGAGCTCGTATGAGTGAGATATGTTCGGTACAAGTTAGCTCGGATATGATGTTCGTATCCATCATTTAGTCTAGGCGATGTCCTATTTGAATCCACCAGGTTCGCATCCATCGGAATGACAGCGCCTCAGCATGTTCGAATCCATCGAGTTTGGCCCTGTTCGTATCCATCGGGTTCGAATCGATGGTGTGCACATCGATTAGACCACACCGCTTCGCATCGGTCACCTCCGTATCCATCAACGGGCGGCGCGTTTCGTATCGATCGATTCGTGCCAAATTCGTATCCACCAAAGAACCTCGGTTCGCCTCGATTCAGTTCGTATCGATCAATTTGTATCCATCGATGCAAACTGGGTAAAGGCATTCGGTATAAACGAGGCGAAGTTTGTGGAAACGAACCGGTCAACTCGCCGCAAAGATTGGATCGATACGGAAAGCCCGCTCCATGTCACTGTGTGCACGTGCCCCTGATCGATGCGAGAAGGATGGATACGAAACCATGGGTTCGAAATCGGCAGTGCTTACGAAAACGCAAGCTTGCATCGATCATATCTCACGATCTACAAATCCAAATGCTACGAAATTTTCACAGAAGCTTGCGCACAAGGTAAAGAATGTTTCTGCCAAGTTTCAGCTCGATTGGATCATTTCTTGATGGATACGAAATCATTTCGTATCGATCACAGATCAAGTCGAAACTTGGTGGAACTAGTCGCATGGGCCCCCTCACGTGCCTGAAGAAGTCTCCCGAAGTTTGAGCGCGATCTCAGCCTCCTACGCCTATAAATAGCCCCCTGAAGCCAACAGAAAAGAGATCTTTTGGCGATTCAACGTCCAAACTCTGCCGGATTCAATTCTACACCTCAGTATTGCTGATATATTCGAATCTCAGATCTACAATCCACTGTAATCTTCCGTAATTGGTTGTAATCATCAAGAGAATATCAATAAAGTCACCAACTTCAGAGTGGACGTAGGCAAGATCGCCGAACCACTATAAATCTTGTGTCATTTACTGCATTACTGTGATTTTTCTGAGTGATTTGCATACTTGTTGTTAAACTGAGATCTATGATTGTGTACATGTCTGTCATCTGTGATCTGTAATTGCGAAAGGGTGCTTTCGACGACTATTGGGTGTTTGTGACCAATTTAGGCGCAAACATTTTGGTGCTTTCACTGAGAAGGCTAATTCAGGGATTCTACCGCTTGGAAGTTGAATTCAAAGGTTTGAAAGTTCGGATTTGAAAAGTTATGACGAGACAATCAAGTAGAAGACAGAGGCCAGAGAGAAGTCAGCACGAAGGAAGTCAAGAGGCTTCCTCAGGAGCAAACCAAGCTTCAGCCTTCATCACCAGGGATAAGATGGAGGCAATGATGAGAAAACAAGAAGAAATGATACAGAACTTGCTTCAACAGATTGGGCAACTTGGAGCGCAAAATCAAGGAATAACCAGGGTTCAAAATGGAGCAGGACCATCTGGCGCAGCGCCAGAACTGGGGGCACACACTTAGGACATGTTGATCCGAACCCAGGAAGAGAGACAAGGACATCCGAGCAACCTGGCGGCGATAGAGGGATGAACGCTCAGCCAGGGGGGCAGACACCTGAAATCTCACACAGACTCGGGGGGCAGATCGAAGGTAGTGAACGAGGACTACAGCTTGGAGACAATGATAGATTGGCAGAGATGGTCAGACGAGCCATGAGAGGCGGATTAGTAAACAGAGATCTTGAAGACGTGAACAGGAGTCCTTTTTCTCCTGCGATTAGGATGGCTAGGAACCCACCAGAATTCAAGTTACCATCAGTGGAGGTGTACGATGGGAGGACGGACCCTGCGGTCCATCTTATGAAGTATATGAGGCATATGGAGGTACTGGGGGCATCACAGGAAGTCATGGCCTGGTGCTTTCCATTGTATTTTAAAGATATCACAGCATTATGGTTTAGGCAGTTGGAGAATGGCTCCATAAGAACATGGGCAGATTTAACTGAAAGATTCATGGAGCAATTTAGGGTCCACATTGCAAGACCCAAGAATGTGATGAGTTTGGCAATGCTAAAGCAGAAAGTTGGGGAGTCTTTGAGGAATTTTCTGACGCGATTCAATGCAGCAGCAGCATCGGTGGATCGACCAGATCCATCCATGATTATGATGGCAGCTGTGTCCGGAATAGCTGATGGCACAGAATTCAAAAATTACCTAACTAAAGACCCACCTATGGATCTAGGAGAATTTTATCATGAGGCAGAAAAGTTTTTGCGATTAGAGGATGCTCGTACAGAAAGAGAAGAAGAAATCGATGTTTATGCAGTTAGAGGCGGTAATTCACCTGGAAAAGGTGCAGAGACTGGTAAAGGGAAGCGGAAAGCTGGATAAAATGACGACAGGTTAAAGCGGCAACGGAGGGAGCCGCGATTTACCACCTATTCAGAACTGAACAAGGGTTTGGAGCAAATCTACCAAGACACCCGAGAGCAAGTTTCCTATCGTAGACCAATGCGACGGGATCCGACTACCGACGAGAGAAAATCAAACAAATATTGCTTATTCCACGAGCTGAATGGACATAGCACAAATGACTGTAGACACCTGAAGGATGAGGTAGAAGGGCATATCAGGAATGGTAGGCTACTTCAGTATGTGAGGAGGCGAGCTCCAACGGTGGAACCAGAGCGACCACCGTCTACATCAGCTAGGGGTGACCCCGACCCGGGGCAACGTATGGTTATCAATTGATTTAAATAACGATGAACGAGTCGTCAACTTCTCACTAACACCATCAAACCATTTACACATGTATGAGATCGCAAACGATCTACAGGCATGCTCTGAATGATTATTGACCGTCTCGTAGTGAGAATTTACACTTTGACATCCTTGCTTTGCTTTTGTTTCATGTTGATTTGGACATTTAGACTTTGCTTGTTTGGACATTTCTGTTATGGAACTCATGTGAACGTTAATTTGATATTTGCAATTTTGTAGAAGAAGTTACTCGCGTATGCTTTGGATCGCGAACGGTCCACAAGCACACCTTGTATGGCGACAAACCGCCACGATCGCTAATTCAGAAATTCACCCGAACGTGAACCTAACATCGATAATACTAAGTCCCCCCCTGGGCACACTCATTTGCCTCGAACGGCACTCGACCTCGAACGGTCACAATCAGCCTCGAACTGCACCCGACCACGAACGGTCACCGTTTGCCTCGTATGGCACCTGACCGTGAATGGTCACACTTCATCTAATATAACATTCGATCGCGAACGATCACACTCTGCCTCATGCGGCACCCGACCACGAACGGTCACAATTCACCTAATATGACATTCGATCGCGAACGATCACATTTCTGCCTCGTACGGCACACGATCGCCAACGATCACATTCTTCTTTCCACGTCACTTGATCACGAACGGTCACAATTCGTCTAGAACAACATCCGATCGCGAACGATCACGATTCATTTAAGAACGACCTCCGACCGCAAACGGTCCCATTTCTTTATTTCTCGCGAACGGCCTCCGACCGCAAACGGTCCCATTCCTTTATTTGCCGCAAACGGCACCCGACCGCGAATGGTCCCATTCCACCATTTGCCACGAACGGCATTCGACCGCGAATGGTCACATTTCACCTCAAATGGCACACGATCCCGAACGATCATCATTTGAGGTCATATGAAACTGTCAAGTTTTTTGCAGGTCATCGACAGGATATGAACATCCAGCTTATGGCATTACAAAACACACCTTCATGTCGCAAGGCATGTTTTGGGGGGCAAGTGTTATCCCGCCTTTTGGCAAGGCCGTGATACCAAAAGATCGACCGAAAAACCAAAGATAGTTCGTCTCAAAGAATGGTTATACACTGCTGTGCTAGGATATCGATGAATTTTTCTCGAGCCCGGATCAGGCCACAATTGATAGGACATGACAAGCAAAGCCATGAGAGTCAGCGGTCCAAATTTCAGGTTAATCGGAGCTCGTATGAGTGAGATATGATCGGTACAAGTTAGCTCGGATATGCTATTCGTATCCATCATTTAGTCTAGGCGATGTCCTGTTCGAATCCACCAGGTTCGCATCCATCGGAATGACAGTGCCTCAGCATGTTCGAATCCATCGAGTTTGGCCCTGTTTGTATCCATCGGGTTCGAATCGATGGCGTGCGCATCGATTAGACCACACCGCTTCGCATCGGTCACCTCCGTATCCATCAGCGGGCGGCGCGTTTCGTATCGATCGATTCGTGCCAAATTCGTATCCACCAAAGAACCTCGGTTCGCCTCGATTCAGTTCGTATTGATCAATTTGTATCCATCGATGCAAACTGGGTAAAGGCATTTGGTATAACCGAGGCGAAGTTTGTGGAAACGAACCGGTCAACTCGCCGCAAAGATTGGATCGATACGGAAAGCCCACTCCACGTCACTGTGTGCACGTGCCCCTGATCGATGCGAGAAGGATGGATACGAAACCATGGGTTCGAAATCGGCAATGCTTATGAAAACGCAAGCTTGCATCGATCATATCTCACGATCTACAAATCCAAATGCTACGAAATTTTCACAGAAGCTTGCTCACAAGGTAAAGAATGTTTCTGCCAAGTTTCAGCTCGATTGGATCATTTCTTGATGGATACGAAATCATTTCGTATCGATCACAGATCGAGTCGAAACTTGGTGGAACTGGTCGCGTGGGCCCCCTCACGTGCCTGAAGAAGTATCCCGAAGTTTGAGCATGATCTCAGCCTCCTACACCTATAAATAGCCCCCTGAAGCCAACAGAAAAGAGATCTTTTGGCGATTCAACGTCCAAACTCTACCAGATTCAATTCTACACCTCAGTATTGCTGATATATTCGAATCTCAGAGCTACAATCCACTGTAATCTTCCGTAATTGGTTGTAATCATCAAGAGAATATCAATAAAGTCACCAACTTCAGAGTGGACGTAGGCAAGATCGCCGAACCACTATAAATCTTGTGTCATTTACTCCATTACTGTGATTTTTCTGAGTGATTTGCATACTTGTTGTTCAACTGAGATCTGTGATTGTGTACATGTCTGTCATCTGTGATCTGTAATTGCGAAAGGGTGCTTTCGACGACTATTGGGTGTTTGTGACCAATTTAGGCGCAAACACTTAATATTCACCCTAGGGTTTACAAGATGTACAAAGACATAAAGCGGACATTTTAGTCAAAGGGTATGAAGAGGGACATTTCCATTCATGTTAGTAGATGTGCCAATTGCCAGCAGATTAAAAGTGACCAGCAAAAGCTGCAAGACTACTTCAGCCTCTCACAATTCAAACATGGAAATGGGACCAGATATCAATGGATTTCATTGATAGCTTACCTCGATCAAGGAAAGGAAATGAAGGCATTTTGGTTATCATAGATCGATTGACCTAAAGCACACAATTTATTCTAGTAAAGCCAACAAGGACCGCCTCAAGCACTGAAGATATATACATAAAGGAGATTGTTTGTTTGCATGGAGTTCTGAGTAGCATGGTAAGTGATCGGGATCCAACTTTTACCAGTCAGTTCTGAGAAGCATTACTGACAGCTTTGGGAACGAAACTGAGTTTATGCACCACATATCATCCCCAGACTTATAGGCAAACAGAAAGAGTGAACCAAGTATTAGAAGATCTTCTGAGAGCTTACATCTTAAACTTTGGAGCATGGAAAAATCATCTTCATCTGGTGGAATTCTCTTATAACAGCAGCTACCATGCAAGTATTGACATGGCACCATATAAAGCTTTGTATGGTCGTCCATGTAGATCACCAGCATGTTGGATCAAAATCGAAGATCGGTTAATACTTGGTCCTGATATAATTCGATAAGCCTCGGAGGAAGTAGATATGATCAGGAAGAAGCTAATGGAAGCTCAAAGCAGATAGAAAAGTTACATCGATCAGAGGTGTAGAAATTTATAATTCTCGGTTGGAGATTTTGTATTCTTGAAAATCTCTCCGATGATGGGAGTAGTAAGAATTGGGAGAGCTGGAAAGTTAGCACCTCGATATATTGGACCTTTTCCTATTCTTGAATGGATTAGCCCATTAGTCTATCGATTGGAATTACAAAAAAGGTTGTCAGGTGTGCACAATGTTTTCCATGTGTACCATGTACGAAAATATGTGCATGACCCGAAACTAATTGTAGAAACAGCTGCCTAGTAAGATTCATAAGTAGAGCCAAACTTGGCAGTTATCAAATGACCAATTCGAATCGTTGATCGTGATGAGAAGCGGTTGCGGAGAAATGTTGTGAGATTAGTTAAAGTTCAATGGAGTAGTGATGTTGAAGACCGCACCTAAGAAATTGAGGATAGAATGAGGAAAGCTTATCCAGAATAGGATTGATGTGTAATTTGTAAATTGTATGGATATAGTGAACTCACCACCTATGGTATGACCACGTTTCTTATTTCAACGTATATAATATTTGTTCTTTTAAGACATCTTCTACTTGCGTTAATTTGGGATGGAATTTTTTTAAGGGGGAAGAATATAACGACCCGTAAATTTATCATTTTGAATAGGAATATCTAATTAAGTTTAAATATCCAATTGATTGTTTAAAATGATAAATAATCATTTTAATTATTTTATAATGATAATAAGTGATTTATAATGGTTTTACAAATATGTATAAAGAAATACAAACCTTGTCGCATTTTGGCAGATCGACGTTGTATTTTAATAAATGGATTTTAAGATTATTTAATATGGTTTTATAGCTTAAATAATATATTTTTAATTATTTAAAGATGATAAGAAATTTATTTTTAAGTTTTGTTTACACAAATAAATAGTTTGATTAAGAACTAAAAATATGACTGGACAGCAGATTTCGGATTTACAACGGTTTGACAAATGGAAATGGTTTTAAGTAGTAGCAACCTTGTTCGAACATACACACACATGTATATACATACAAACGTGTATCACAGTTAGTCAAATCAAAGCCAATAGAAATATTTAAACATAATATAAACTCCTTATGTATAAATAAATACAAATTGAAAAAGCAAACTCACCATCACTCATATAAGGACAAGCACATGGGGAAAGGGGTAGTTCGGCCGAAAGAAAGGGAAGGGTGGAGTAGCACATGGGTGAGGTTCTTATCTGTGTTTTAAACCCAGCAGAATCCGAAGGAAGTCGAAACAACTTCGTCAAGTTAGAACAGCTCAAGAGCCAACCGAAAGGACTAGAAGAACCAACCAAGAAGGATCAAGGAAAAAGAAAGAGAAAACAAACTAAGGTGATGGTCGCTTGCGATCCATCTCCTATGAATTGATAGTGATCCATGAGGATAGCTCATAGGTCAACTAATCCTCTTGCATCATGGACCAATAGGCATTCGAGGAATGATGGCTGAGTTTGATGGAATTCCAAGCTAGTTAGATCAAAAAGTAAGCATTCGTCTAATTTAATCAGCAGTCCAATGCAACCAGTATGTGAATCATCACCAAAAACAAGGCAACAAGCAACGAAATTACACGAAGAACATCACCATGAGACAACAAACTCAATCCAGAAGGTAAAGTCCAAAAACACCCTAAGTACATGGATCGCTAGCGATCCATATGACTGTGCCAGATTGCCATGAAGTTTGGAGAAAAGGATGATAGAAGGCATCTCAAGCAGTTGAGTCATCGGTGACCCAAGGCTATGGATTGCTAGCGATCCATAACCTATGGATCGCTAGCGATCCATCAAATTGACTCGGCTCGCTATGAAACTTTCAGGGCACCTTCGTACGGTCATTTGCAAGCATCTAGCAAGTCAGCCTAGCCCAATAAGCTCTCCAACCCCTATAAATACAATCCTACCTACAACATAAACAGGATCTTCGGGACTGGCTGCTGAAACTCTGCAAAAACTACTTTTCATTCTTCTTTTCCCACACAACGTTCATCTACAAGGTTCGATGTGATTCTCCAGTGAACTCTAGCATCGGTGGCTTGATCCCATTTATATAATTCAATTGCATTATACTCGGACTCAACTTGTAATAGCAATCAGTCAGTAAGAAAAGTTATAAAGTGGACGTAGGCTTCGTTAACAGCCGAACCACTACAAAATCTTCTTGTCTTTTTACTACTTCGTCTCTTTTTACGATTATTCTCTACATTATTTCTTTGTAAGAGCAGGGCTAGTGCTTTCGCACTTAATCCAGGGTGTTTATCCATTTTTTGGGTTAACATTTTGGTGCTTTCACTACAGGAAAAATTATTTTTCGTAGCATGAATGCACAGCGTTTTAATAAAAATGCTGCAATTATCTTGATGGAATTATTAAAAGAAAAGAAAAACAATCCTAAAAACGCTGCTACAGAGATCTAGAGGGAAAATAAAAATATGTCGCGTCTCTCCTAAATAGCTCAACATCGACCTCTCTCCCCTACGTATCCCTTTCCCCAATTCAATTAAAAATTTAACTCTTATTTCTCTCTCACAAATCCACTATCTTTCTCTACAACTCTTATTCCTCTCTCGCAAACAGCCCTACCACGGAGCCCACCGACCCCATCTACACCATCGTCTCGAATATCACAAAGAAGTCCTTAGTTTTTAGCACCTTTTGGTACGTCATCTCCATCACAGACAATAGGAACGAGAACACAGCCGATGCTATAAGTATCGGTATGAACCCAAACGGGTACCTGCTTTTTGGTATGTTCGTAGTGGAGTCATCGTGATTGGGGTTGACTCCAAGGAGGGCAGTGGAGAAGGTGACGAGGATGATGGAGTTGAGGACTGGGGAGGTGAGCTTTTGGGAGCTGAGGAAGAAGGAGAAGATGGAGTTGAAGGCGAGCTGGGTTAATGAGACGAGGAAGAAGGTGGAAACTGGGAGGTAGAGGAGGCCGTAGGAGTACATGAGGTTGTCGAGGGAGGAGGCTATGCCGATTTGGATGTAGGGTTGGATGAGTTTTTTGAGTGGGGGAGAAGAAGAGTTATTGGAGGAGGAGAGGAAGAAACAGATAGGAAGGATGGTGGGGCAGCCGGAGCTCACTGCTGCAGATAGCCATGTGCTGCTTCCTCCTTTGTTGTAGTGGAATCTGCCTAGGGGAGTGGCCACTGTTTGGCCAGAAAGGATAATAAATTTGTTATGGCTATCTATAATGAAGTAGATGGCCTCTAATTGTTGGTTTCGGTAAAATTTGTTAGATTTAGAGAATTTTTTTTATCTACATACTTATTTTTTTTACATATTCATAGGAATTGGTAGTACACTTATTTTATCTACAAGAACTTATTTTGTTTACAAGAATGAAAATTGTTTATAAGTGTAATCATTGAGAATTTGGCAGTTTCTTCAGAACAGCTTATTTATAAAGTAATATTGATACAAGCATCTCTTGTAGATAAAAATGATAGAAGCTAGAAATTATTTACTTTGGAAAGCGATGATATGCTAAATGATGCTTATAACAGATGTGGTGAAGTTTGTGCTGAATATGCCAAGACATTTTACTTGCATTGGTCTTATGTTTATTCAGTCTTTTTCATTTAAAAATAATGTCTAGTTAGTTCAACGTATGTGATGTTAAAATGTAGCACTTAATTTTGTGTATCAGGAACCTTGCTTATGACACCTGAGAGGAGAAAGGCTATTTGGGCAATCAATGGTGAGCAACTTAAACAAGTTTAAATTTAAATAATTCTTAAATCTATGACAGTTTTGTAAAAATGAAATTTTCATTTTATGTCTAGTATATCACTGATTTACCTTGTCTTTAGTTATTTCCATTATGATGCAAGAATAGCTATAGATGTTTTTCATGTGATTTTGCTGAAATAACAAGTCATGTAAATGTTGAATGGAGAAATGTATAATATGTCTTTATGAACTATTTGTTCCTTAGTTCTTGATTCTTACAGTTTTGTAATTATATCGTGTTTGTAAACATAGAATCTCTGAAATAGAAGCAACCCTTTGTACTTTTATGTGGACGATAATATTACTTTAGTTAGGTCAGATAATTCTAAAATAAACATATAATTTAACATTTACAAGCAAAATACTTGTGTACAGATGGGAAGTTATTCACACATACTGCATTGCACTACTGGAATGAGAAGCAGAAACGTAAAACCATCAACAATACTGATTCTAAAATCAATTAATCTTGACTGCTGGAATATCATAATTGTCTATAAATCTTGTTGTATTGCACTGCTGGAATGAATGGCAAGGACTGTATCAACAAATGGTTATATGATGCCAGGAAATGGACGATTTTTTCTTCTTTCTAGGAATTCATATAGTCCATTCCAGGTTGGAAAGAGTTTGAGATCTAGTTCTAATGCCAGGAGCTAAAAAACATATCAGTTACTGCTTCTTAAAGGTTGTAAGTATTATATTTGCTATCGAATATTTGTATTTAAGTAATTTACTGTCAAATAATAGCAAAGTTTGCATACTTTTGCTTCAATGAATACATACTTTGTAATTTACATACTAAACTTGCTAAAATGCACCATTATATGGATGTTTCCCCGCTGGTTTTAAGCAATGCTAACTTTCTAAAATGCACCATTGTGCTGAACTAGAGTTACTTGGATTACTTTTTGTACTCGAGAAATAGAAGGTTAAAAAAAATGCTATTTGCAAGACCAATCCGTGCATGCTACACTTGATTCATGATTGTTAAATTATGTAATTTTGATTTTTGGTAGGTTAGATTCAGAATTCATATCGGTACTCGAAATGGTTTCTGTAGTTCTATAAATACCAAAATATGCGAACATCCAAAAATGTGAAAGTTTTTTACCTTGGGCTGATTTTGGAGGTCATGCTTGAGTTTGTTTATTATGATTTCTATAGTGAAAATTATTATCAAATTGGCATAGCTCCAATGCTCATAGGACAAACTCATATTCATTGGGGCATGCTATAGGGTACTAGGTGACATATTCTATTTATTATTTCATATTTTTGTTCCTTTGAGCACATAAGCCACAATAGTGTCCTACCCATTTACAAGGCATGGTGCCAAGAACACTATATATGACAGTTGCAAAAAATGCACGGGTCACTAGTTAAGACGCCATGTTGAATTGGCTTTAAAATCAATGTGTGAAACAATCTGTCACATAGAAGTTAATTTCTTAACTAGCTCAAATGAACAGGTTGAAATGTCCTCGAATGTATTGGACTTCAATCTGAAGCAACAGGCTGAAAGAGAGGACAGTATAGGTTAGAGCTGAACTGACCATAGTAAGAATTGAATAAAAAAATCCCAGATCTGACGCATTGATCCAAGTCTGAGAACGATCGTTAATACATGACCAAGGCACTTGAACTGGAACCAAAGAGAGGAATGAAAGGAAGATGCATTGAGCGTCGAAGGAACTGAATTCTAAAGTGGAATTATGAGCTCGAAGCAGACACAGTCTGAATTGGAAAAATATGCTTGAGCATTGCCAAATACAATAAAATGAACAATGTGGAACCGAGCATGGCCAAAAACTATGGAATTTGAAAATATATTGAAAAGACATTTGATTCAGTCGACTGAACTGGGGTGTTTAGTCGATTGAATGTTCAAACATTCATGTGCATCTGTGCATGTTTCAGTCGACTGGATTACCCAGTTCATTCAACTGAAACCGTCACTATAAGCCTATTAAACTTGGTTTTAAATGCAAGTTTATGTTATAACTTTATATAGTTAAAACCAAGTTTTTATAGATTAATTTGAGTAGGTTTTAAAAGCTTGTGTGTGTGTATACCACCGAGGAGAGATTTTAACAATTGTTGAATACTAACTAGACTATAGACAAACCAAATCCAAATGTTGAAACTTGTCGTCGAAATCTTTTGGTCTTCGATCTATTGTCGAATAAAATAGTTTTTCTCCTGCAATTTAGGTTAGTTCATATAATATATACTTATATAGTTATCACAATCAAAACATCAAAATACTAGGTTCTAACAAGTACATAGACGAAGCGAATGCTTCAGACACTGTTCGATATAGATGTTTCCCAATTTTTCTGGAGGAAATTGCTTCCATGTGGTTCACTAAGCTTCCGCCAAGGTCCATCTCCACTTTCGATCAGCTGGCAACAAGATTCCTTGGTCAATTCATGCTTTACACATCGCAGCCTAAAGATGTAATTTCCTTGTCCGGTCTATTCCAGGATGAAATGAATCTCTAAAATCTTTCATGGCCGGTTCAATACCGCAGTGACTGAAGTAAGCAATTCGAACGAGGACATGGTTTTTATGGCCTTGGTCCACGCCATTCACCCCGAAGCTGAGTTTGGAAAATGGATTAGGATGAAACAGCCTACCACTAGGAAGGACTTCAATCGTAAGGCGTGTCAATACTTGAGACTGGAAGAAGAGCAGGAAGTAGAAAGGAGGTCTGCTAGCTTGCGACTGATGAATGTTGGGCAGAGTAACATGGCAATGAACCAGAACATAAACGCCTTCGGGACCGCTGAAGGAAGTGCGGGAAAAGACCGAAACCTAAGAAGGAAAAATCAGAATTCGAACAAACGGAATGGTAACAATAAGTGACTTAAAGTCTTCAGGCCCGAAGATTACACCTCGCTTAATGATACTCCGGAAATATATATCTCACAACACAGGGGATAGAGGAGTATAAGAAACCCCCTAAAAAGGAAGCAACTGAACAATAAAAGTGCTCCGGGAAGTTCTGTCGCTTCCATGAAACGCATGGTCACAACACAAACGAGTTCCGTCACCTAAAGAAGTTGATTGAAGAACTGATCCGAGAATACAAGCTTCAGCAATATGTGAGAAAATCGCAAAATCCAGACCAACCCGCAGCTCCCCAAGCTCCTAGGATCGAAGAAGCCAAGCTGGAACCATCGAAGAGGGATCTAAGCGAACTGACCAGAGACTCATCATTGGAACGATATCTGGAGGACCTCATCCTGCACAAAGAAGTTGGTAGAAATGGAGCGGTATGCGAGCTTGTTAAAACACACTCCGAAGGATTCGTGCCTCGCGATCGAAGATGGAGCCCTAGCTAAGCAGTAGAAAACTTTGAACGATGATATAGTATTCCGAAGTCGGGATATCGAGGGGATTGAAGCTCCAACTCTCAATCCCATGGTAGTGACAGTAGGGATCAAACTCGCGATGGTCCGACGAGTATTGGTTGACAGCGGTAGTTCCATGAATATTCTTTTCAAACGCACCTTCGACTGGATGAAGATTAGCATGAAAGATGTATATGCTTGCCAAAAAAAAAAATCAAGGATTCATCGGCGAACCCAAACAACCCGTCGGGACGATTGACTTGCCTGTAGAACTTGGGGAAGGCGACTTAAGAGTCACCCTCATTCGAACTTTTGTGATTGTGGATGAACTTCCGCATACAATGGCTTCTTGGGATGGCCCGCAATGGCTAATTTCAGAATCGCTCTAGCTCAGTGGTGCCTCACCATGAAATTCCCAGCGGCGAAGGGAACTGGGGTGATCAAAGGAGATCAATGTGCTTCCAGGGAATGTTACATCGTAGAACTGCGCGAATCCAAAAGAAAGGAAAAAGCAAAAGATGTGGGGAGAACTCTCCACATTCGTGAAGCAGCCAAATAACAACTACAGAGCCGCCTCTGGCTTGGGGACCATAGCCAATTCAACAAGGCTGTGGACCCTAGAAAGAAGGGTCTAGGGTGGATCAAGCAACACCGGCATAACTGACAGTGTATGTTCCAGTCAGCATGGATGACACGATGCGGGTCCTGAAAATTTGATCGTACTTTGGAAGCAAGATGCGATCAGAACTCACCAAATTTCTTCATGCCAACTTGGATGTGTTCGCTTGGACACATTCTGATATGTGTGGGGTATCACCGAAAATTGCATGCCATGCACTCAACATTGATCCCAAGTTTATGCCGGTAAAACAGAACAGGCTCAGTCTAGGCCCCGAGTGGTTCGAGGCATTGAGAGAAGAAGTAGACAAGCTAATGGAAAACGGTTTTATCCATGATGCGACCTACCCCGAATGGGTATCTAACCATGTTTTGGTCAAGAATTCAAACGGGAAATGGCGAACTTGCATTGACTACTCGGATTTAAACAAGGCCTGCCCGAAAGATAGTTTTCCACTGCCCAGAATTGACTAGCTTGTGGATGGGATAGTTGGACATGAATTGCTATCATTTATGGATGCATACTCGGGATGCAACCAGATCATGATGCACGAACCTGATTAGGAAAACACCAGCTTAATCGCCGATGTAGGATTATACTACTACAGGGTAATGCCATTCGGTTTAAAGAGCGCAGGGGCAACCAACCAAAGATTAGTAAACGCCATGTTCAGGCATAAGATCGGAAAAACTATGGAGGTCTACGTGGATGACATGTTGGTGAAATTACGAACAGAAGCCAATCATCTAGATATATTTGCTGAAATGTTTGAAATACTCCAAAAATATGGAATGAAACTTAATCCATTCAAATGTCACTTTGGGGTAGCCTCCGAAAAGTTCTTGGGATTCACAGTGAGCGCCAGAGGCATTGAAGCAAATCCAGAGTAAATAACTGTCTTACAAGAAGTCCAAGCCCCGAAGAATAAGAAGGAATTACAAAGCTTGAATGGGAAAGTCGCATTGCTAAGCCGTTTCATCTTGAAAGCCACCGACAAATGTATACCGTTCTTTGATGTGTTAAAGAAAGGAAAGAAGAACTTCGAATGGAATGAGGCTTGTCAAACCGCGTTTGAAGAGTTGCTGCGACATATGGAAACCCCGATGATCCTATCAAAGCCAGTAGACGGAGAAGACTTGTTCATCTACTTAGCAGTCTCACCTCATGCGTTGGGTGCTGCTCTTGTGCATGAAGAAGCTAGAGTCCAGCGATCCATATATTACATTAGTAAGCGATTCATTGGAGCCGAGAAAAATTACCCGAAATTGGAAAAGCTGGCGTATTGCCTCTTGATCACGCCTAGGAAGTTACGACCATATTTCCAGGCACACCCAATACAGGTATTGACCGATCAACCCTTAAAGAAGGTATTGTACCGACCCGAGACTTCCGGGTGGCTCATTAAATGGAACATCGAATTGAGCCAATATGAATCACTTGCCATCCTAGAAGGGCAATCAACGGGCAAGCGTTGGCAGATATCATCGCCGAATTTACCATATGGGATGATGAAGAAGAGATACCTCCGAAAGTGGAAACACGATGGAAACTCTTAGTCGATGGCGCGTGTAATAAACTTTGCTCGGGGGGAAGGGGTAGTGCTTGAAACTCCCGAAGGACAAGCTATTTGCTACGCCCTACACTTGGAATTCCCTACGACAAACAATGATGCAGAGTATGAAGCATTGATAGCAGGGCTGAAAGTCATGAAGGAACTCAGAATAAAATCTGTTCACATCTACAGCAACTCTCAACTGTTCGTCTGCCAGGTGAAAGGCGAATACCAGGCTCGAGGGAGAACCTTACCCCATATCTATCTAAAGTGCAAGAGTTGTTGAATGACATCAAACATTACACCATAACTCGCATCCCGAGGGAGCAAAACACGAAGGCTAATTACTTAGCCAAATTGGCCAGCTCCGGAAAGCTCAATTGTTGGGACTAGTCCCGGTGAAGGCCCTGACCACTCCAAGTATAATGGAAATGGAAATCAGCTCGACTTTTGAAATCGTCGGGAACTCTTCCGGTGGATAGGAACCAGTGGAAAAAGCTTCTTTGAAAGGCACTGCGATTTATAATATAGGATGGAATACTCTATCGAAGGGGGTTCGATGCCTCCATGCTCAGATGTGTGACCAACAACGAAGCTCAACTGATCCTGAGAGAAGTTCACGAAGGCGACTACGGAGACCATACCGGGTGGAAAACCCTTGCAAAGAAAATCCTTCGGTACGGATATTTCTGGCTAATGGTAAACGGCAATGCAGCAGATTACGCCAGACGGTGTGACCGATGCCAAAGATTAAGCAAGATCAAAAGGACCCATTCAACCGAGCTAACACAAATGGTCAGCCTATGGACATTCGCAATTTGGGGAATTGATCTTATGGTGTACTACCAATAGCCAAAGGAGGGGCTAAATATGCTATAGTTGTCGTTGACTATTTCACAAAATGGGCCGAAGCAGAACCATTGGCCACCATTACCACAAAGAAAGTAATTAATTTTGTTACTAAAAACATTATTTGCAGGTTTGGTGTGCCAAAGAAAATCATCACCAATAGCGGGACCCAGTTCAAAAGCGCCGAGTTCAAAGACTTTTGCAAACGCTTTCGAATTGAGAAAAGCTTTTCCACAGTCATTCATCCACAAGCAAACGGGAAAGTGGAAGCAATAAACAAGATCATCAAGTCCACCATCAAAAAGTGGCTAACTAAAGCTAAAGGGAATTGGGTTGATGAACTTCCACTCGCACTATGGGCTTATAGAACGACACACAAAGCAACAACCGAGCATACTCCATTCGCCTTGGTGTACGGTTCAGAAGTAATGATCCCCGCCAAACTAGAAGTCCCCTCTCATTAAAGGCAGAATTTCAATTAGAGGCAAAACAAACAGCTCCTAATCGAGTCACTTGATATCATTAACGAAAAGAGGGAAGAAGCCGAACTGAGGACCGTTGCTAATTAAAAAATGGTCGCACGGTACTTCAACTCCAAAGTTCATAACCAAACCTTTGATGTGGGAGACCTTGTCCTCAAACGAGTCTATCCTATACCGAGAACCTTTGGACCAAACTGGGAAGGGCCGTATGTAATTAATCAAAAGCTAGGGGACGGAACTTTCAAACTGACAACCGTGTACAGAATTCGGATTCCCCAAACATGGAACAGCGAATCGCTGCGCCGTTACTTCACCTGAAGCTATCTTATGTACGTTTTATCTTTCAACAAATAAGCCATCTCGAGATACCGAAGGCATTGTAAATAGGCAAAACTTGCCCAACGTTTCTTAATAAAATTGCTTTGCTTTCTGAACCGATAAAACTACTTTCATAAAAAGTAACATGTTTAGTCGACGGGGTCAAATCGGCTCAAAACCATCAAATCACTGCTTGAGATAGTGGAATCACATTTGAGTATGCTCCACTTATCCGCCGGATCGATGGAAGCAGATCGACTCAAACCATTAGATCGGTGGAACTCGATCCCCGCCTTCTAAGAACCAATGTTGCTCCGGCAGCATCGAGAAGGCCCAAATCAAAGCCATGCATCCCATAGGCCGCGAACTACCTTTTTGAACCGTGGCATCATGCTCTTGAAGCATAAACTCCTCACGTTGCCCGAAGATTGGTGACGTCGAGAAGTTCTAAACTGTTCTGGGTCGACGGTTCATATCAACCCCAAAACCCACGCACTTCATAAGCCGCGCGTACTGTTAAGTACTGGTATTACCGAGAAACTTGTCCATTGTAGGAATAAAAATAATCAACCCACTCCCGCTATCGGGAGAAACGGGTATGAATCAAACAATGTCAAATTACTACGAGTCGGCAGAAAATTCCAACTGTTGACCAACAATAAATCTGAAATCAAGCTGTATAAATCATAAGTTCCCAAAGAGAGGAACCACAAAATAGATCCAATTATAGACATCCGTAAATCACTTGGATCAACCAGTCATTTGTCATGTGTTTGAAGTAAACAGCCCCGTCAACTTGGGGGGGAGGGGACACACCAGTACTCAAATAAAAATACTCAAAAACAAAAACACTTCATAGTTCTGTTACTCCAACCAAAAAAATTTGGCGGTAATCACTGGACTAGATAAAATAAAATAGCAATAAACGAAATTGACATAAGTGCATAAAATGCAGATAAGTAGATAGATGAAGTTATAATCAAAATGTCAACATTATATTGCTTACAATGTTTTCAGTACAAAGTCAAAATGTGGGGACCGTACCCACACAATATCGGCCAACAAAAAGGAAAAATACAGTCGCTGCAACAATCAAAGCAGTAGGTGCAGACTTTGCACTTGAACAAAACACATATCAAATAAAATAAAATATCTTAAAAAACTGGCTCTGGTGCTATTCGAACCTGTCAATGCCTCTTTCCACTACTCCCCTTCCCACCTTTAGTTGGAAGTTTCTACTTCCCCTTAGAATCTCGACCAGGGGTAGTGTCGCTGCCCGTGATATCAACTATCTCCTCGGTGCTGGCATCTCCTCCTTGTTCTCCGACCTTCTTGGAAGACCCCCTTTCGTCTTGGGCTTTACGGATTTGCGGGGGCTCCTTGAATATTTTATTGCTTCAACCTTTTCCTTCTTAACGGCAACCAGTTGCTGTTTAGATTTACGTGGCTGTTAAGTCTGGATTTCCTGCTCTCGAGCTTCGGCTACCGTAAAGTCGCCCTCCAAAGAAACAAAAAGGTGGTCTAGACCATGTAATGTAGCGATCTTCTCAGATTCCGTCCTCGGCTTCAAACCAGACACAAACACAGCAATCGGAGTAGATATAGAGACAAGTATCGAAGTGGTTGAAATAATGGCGGGCCCGGGCATCGAGGAAACCGACGGATCAATAGATAAAGAAGGCGGACCTATAAGATCAAAAATAAAAGCATTAAGTTTGTCTTGTTCTTGCAGCATGAGCTGAAAATTCTCAAACTCGGGGACAACAAGAGGGTTACCGGCATCAGAGGAATGGCCGAGAATATTGATCTTATATTCCCCGCCTTCTCCTTATTTTGATGGCGGCACAATCTTCGGAGAAGTTTCGGGCCCAGAACTCGCCAACTGATTACCGGTCTGTTTTGACGATTCGCTAGGCCCAGAAACAAGGGGCTCCGGTAATGTTTTGGCAATTAAAGTCGTAGCAGCATCGGCAGCTTCTTGTTCCTTCTCAATTCGCAGGATTTTCGACCCTCTATAAGTGCCCTCTTTGATCCTCGTTAAGGTAGGCATCCTCCAACTCTCGCTCAATATAGACATCCATGTTTTCTCGAAAACGGGCCAGAATTTCTTTCCAAATCACGGCGAGAGTGCACGGGAACTTTCTGCCCAAATAGCTGAGACTCCCATGATGCAACAGGGAGTTGACATAGAAATTTAAGATGGTCTCTTCCATCTTCTTTTCGGAAGTAAACTGTAGCTCCAAATAGTCTGCTGTAACGGCGGCCTTCTCAACTTCAATATGAGCTTTGTCAGCACTAAGCTACACAATTCTTTTTTGGAGCGAGGCAGTCGTATGGGCTTGATCGAAGACGATCTTATCACGGGACTTCATGATCTACTCATATTCTGCAATTGTCTTGTTATGCCCTTCAACAATCTTGTCGTGATTAGCAATAGTTTTCTTCTAGGCTTCAATAATCATGTCGCAAGCTTCGAGCTCCTCTTTTAACTTAAATTCGTCCGCATGGGCCTTCTTAATTTCATCTTGAAATAAAATCTCTATTTTCGCATGGGCCTCTTTCGGCACTTTTAGCAAGCTGGCGTTATTCTTGCTCTCCCGAAGCGCCGCGTCCCTCTCCTGTACCAGTCGCTCAATTCTAGCATTATGTTCGATAACGCCCCCTCGAAGTCATCTTTATCCGATTCAAAGGAGAGGATTTCTTGATAATTATTGCGATTCGTATCGGCCAGCTGCTTGCATAGCTTTTCCTATCCCTCGACTTGCTCTAAATCACTTTGAATCACCTGAAGGCGAAGCATATAGGAATTTTTGCGGACTAGGTGAAGATCATAGTCAAACTTAACTCCCTTTAAAAACCACCCAGGGAGTCCAGCTTCAAGTTTAGAGGGACCAGACTGAATAATGTAATCTGGCCTTCTGTGAGGGTACGAGGAACCAGGAGCGGGCAACACATGGGTCAATGGGGCTTGAGATGAAGACGGAGACTGAACGGAAGAAACTGAAATTTCAAGACCGACAAAAACTGGGGCCGGGACAAAGGCCTGTTGGTCGAAAGGATGAGAACCACGATCAACCTTTGACTTCTTGGATGGTTCCTCTCGATCATCAAGGGTTTTTCTCTTCTCATAGCCACTTTTATACGTCCTACCCCATTCCATGTCATCCCGGCGACGAGCTTCGGCCTCCAAGTCTTTTCGCCTTCTCCATTCCTCTATGGTCTCATGGGGCTGATGACGGCTTGTGGACCGTTTCGACAACGTTGTGAATCAGTGAATTGCGAGATCATCATAAAGTCCATAAAGTCCGTGGTCTCTCATGGTACCTGACATGAAAAATAAATAAAGAGCTTTAATAACGAAAAATAGGCCTAAATAATGTGTATGTAAGTGAATGTGACATTAGTGAAATGTGTAATGTCTCTTGGGAGGGCTAAAAGAACATCACAAACCGGATCGGGAAGCCATTGTGACAGAATTTGGGCTGACTCCGGGCGTGGTATAACCCGGGTGAGGAGACGTCCCTCCGAATCTGAAATCTTCCCCCATAAGTTCATCGATATCCACATAAACGTTGCTCAAATCCCTAAAGTCTATGTCGGCATCTTTAATCGGGGACTCCTGACGTCGCTCGGCTACTAGACGAGCATCTTTATTGCGGGTCTCTCAGGGAGGAGAATCCAAAAGAACGGGACTCATTCCCAGAGTCTTGTCACACGATTCAGAGTCTCCATCACCAGAACCTACGTCGAAATCATCATCACTGGAGGAGGAATCATAACTACTGCTACTTTCAACTTCACCCTCCTCTTTTTCTGTGGCTACCGTAGCCTTGCCCTCTTGCTGCTTAAACTCTTCCTCCCCTTCCTCTGGAATTAGGGGTATTCTAGCTGGACAGTTGGCTTCGGTCATGACATCCCTTACCTCATGAGTTTCCTTAGCAGACTTGTTAGACAAGCCTTCCTTTTCTTGAAAAACACCCTCTTCACAACCATGTGAGGAAGAAGCGGAGCGTGTTCATATTCTAGAACGAGAAGGAGATGGGACCTCAACCGCTACGGTGGATCTCCCAGGATGTAATAGCTCATACCGGAGCATTTTTTCATCCGTTAGCAAATATTTAACCGATCTCTCCCCAGCATCTACGGCCTTCAGGGTATGGAAAATCGGGTCAAGTGATAGGTCTTTATTCGACCTTGGAATAACTGCAGGAAGTATTTGACTTGTCAGAAATCCCATAACGGCATACCAAAACTCAAGAAGTAAAGAAGAGAACTTACCCCCCGTTGTCCAAAGGCGGTTAAACCCTTTGGGACATCTAACGAAGAAGTACTGAGTCTTAAATTGAGATGATTGCTTTGAAGCTGCAGCACGATCTTGCGATTCCTTTGGGCCTCGATGTCGACAAGGGATGGGCACTCGTCCCTCCTCTTAAACAAGAGAAAATATCTCAACTCGTCAAAACTCGGAGCGCGGTTGAATGTCTGCGTAAACAGAACGTGCAGGCAAGTCAAAATTGCATATCCATGTGGATGAATATGGAATGGGGCAAGTCCCAAGTTTGAGAGTGTTTCCCTCAAGAAGTCATTGAAGGGAGGCACTGCTCCATTTAAGCACATGTACTGGTGGCAAGCAGTGTATCCCGGAGGCGGCGTATGGGAAAACTCATTCTTCTCCGGGAAGCGCATGTCATCCTCTGGAATGTCATGTTGCATGCAAATGTTATGCAAAACCTTAGCGAAAATTACGAAGGAAGCTCTCTCCGGTGGATTAAGAAGAACTCTGAAATTCGGAGGAGTCCAGTCCACAACCGGACCCATTAGGACTATTTGACTATATTCAGCTCACGAAGCATAAGAGGAAGAGGCGACGGACGATGATTCAGCTTCTGAAAGTGCTGGACTTCCTCCACTGGACTTACGGTGAGAAGGTGGATACTTCATTCTATACAACAGAACTTGCGTCCAACGTGATTAGGTAATTCTATCTTTAACTAAAAATTCTCCTACGACGCTTGAATTCCAAAGGAATATCGATTTGCGCCGACACATCGGATTTCAAGTATATACCGGGGCAAGTGCAGTGTGTTATCTACGTGGGATAAGCTTGGTGTCCTGAAAACTATGGACGCTTTATCCCATGTAGATAGTTCGCTCACAGTAAAGAATTGTTATCTCGCCTTTTGGCAAGGCCGTAACACCAAGGAATTGACTAGTAACCAGTGACGGCCCGTCCCAGAGATCAGTTATACATGGGCTCACTACGGATATCGATGAATTTTGTCCGAGTTCGGATCGAGCCAAAATTGGTAGGACATGACAAGCTAAGCCATGAGAGCCAACATTTCAAATCTCAAGTCAATCCGAGTTCGTATGCTCAAGTTATGAGCGATACAAGATTGGATGAAAATCAACTACCGGTCGACTCGCTCCTTCGACTCGCTTCGCAACACTCAGAAGAAGCCAACTTCGACTCGCTTCGCAACACTCAGGAGAAGCCAACTTCGACTCGCTTCACAACGCCCAGGAGTGACAACTTCGACTCGCTTCGCTCAAAGGCCAACTTCGAGTCAACCAGGTTCGACTCGCTCCATATCCCTCAGAGCTGCTCTCTTCGACTCGGTCCAGTTTGAAACCATCGAAAGTGCACACTTCGACTCGCTCCACTCAAGCAACTGTTCGACTCCATCAACTTCGACTCCACTGCTCAAACCTCCCAGGGTGCCCCATTTCGACTCGCTCGACCAGTGCTTGCTTCGACTCGCTCGACCAAGTGCTTACTTCAACTCTCTCGATCTGGGCACACTTCGACTTGCTCAATCAGTGAACAGTTCGACTCGCTCGAAGCAATATCTAGGACAGAGTAAGAATCAAGTGCCACATCACTGAGTCGAATGGAAGCGAGTCGAAACAGGAGCGAGTCGAAGGAAACAGCCTACCGAAAACTCCATTTCGTATCGATCATATCTCCCAATCTACAAGTCCAAATGCTATGAAATTTTCACAGAAAACTACGTGCATGCTAAAGAATGTCCACGCCAAATTTCGAATCCATTGGATGAAATCTTGATCGAGTCGAAATCTGTTCGTGTCGATCACGGATCGGACCGAAACTTCACGGGCTTGGGCGTGCGGGCCTGGTCACGTGCCAGAGAGGGTCTCCTGAGATCTGAGCGAAATATCAGCCTCCTACACCTATAAATAGACCCCCAAAGCCAACAGAAAAGGGGTTCTTCTTCCTCTTTGAGATCTCCAACGCCCGGACACCGCCAGATCCAGATCTGAACTCAATTGCTGCTGCTACAAACAAAATTTACTGCTGCAAACCACAATTGAATGCTGTAAATCATTGAATTCACTTGTAAACACAAAAGAAAGATCAATAAAGCAAACTACTTCATAGTGGACGTAGGCTATACGCCGAACCACTCTAAATTCCTGTGTCTCCTTGCACTTTAATTATTCTCATTTCTGAAATTTGGAGTTTTTGTTAGATAATTCCTCTTTTTCCATTTAATTTCTTCACTTTATCTCTTTAAAGACTTCCGAAGAGTGTTGTGCCCAATTTTGGTACAAACACTTTGGTGCTTTCACTGAGAAAAACCAATTTTTCTCCTGCTCTTTGGATCTCCTATCTATATTGGATTGCATAAATCTAAGAAGAAGATCCAGATCTAGAACTTTGAAGCCCTTCCATTCTATTCAGATTTGCATTAGATCTAGGAAAGGACTTTCATCTCCTCACCATGATGAGCACACGTACCACTTCTACAACTGCTGATCAAGGAGCACGGGACTGACAAAATCCCGCGCAATCACCTCCATCCAACCAAAATGCTGCAGGACCTCCAGATCCGTCAGGTCCAATCACTAGGCAAGAATTCCAGACATTGCTTCAAGAGTTGACCCAAAGTCGACAACAGCTAGCGGAACAACTACGCGCCAACGCGGAGTTGACTAACTAGCTAAATCGCCAAAGGCGAAAAAGACCAAGAAGAGACAAGGTTCTCAATCTTCCATAGAAAGTTCAGCCTCCTCCGATGGCCCAACTAGATCCACACGTCCACGGCTAGGTATAAGCTACACCCAAGCCATGGGACACCAACCTGCTTCGAACCTTGGGCAACCTAGAGCTGGACCACCGCTAGCCTCCGCACAGAACCTTCAACTTGGGGAGGAGCTGCTCCTTATCATGTTACCGGCAACATTGCTACTACCACCACTATCGGATGGGGGGGTGATGCTAGAAACCAAGCTGATCCTCAACGTAGCCAACGAGAGCAGACTCCTGAGCCTTATGTCCCTGAGGATGTTGAACCAAGGAGGTGAGACATAGACCGTCGACCACGTCCGGTCCAGACTCACGCTGTGGAACCCGACCACACCTTGGCACAACATGCTCCAAGTGTCCGAACACTAGATATACCAGCGATGATCCGCCAAATGATCCGTGAAAGTCAGGGTCTCTCTAATGACGACTGGGGAATCTCCCGAAGTCATACCCCTTTCACCGATGATGTTTTGTATGTTGAACCACCTCGGCACTTCAGGATACCAGCTTTGCCAGTTTATGAAGGATGTTCTGATCCCAATCAACATGTCCTGAAATACGAATGGCTGATGAATGCTGCTAGAGCTGATGACGCAGTAAAGTGTCGTAGTTTCCCCATTTCCTTAGAGGGCATCGCTACCATGTGGTTCACTCGTTTGCCACCACGATCCATCTATAACTTTGACCAAATGGCCACCAAGTTTGTCGAACAATTCTGTATGCACGTGGCGAGGCCTAAGGACGTTAACACTCTGTCTAGTGTTACGCAAGCTCCCGGAGAAACACTTAGACGTTACCTGGAGTGATTCCATGTTGCATGTGCAGAAATAAGCAATCCCAATGATAACTATATCCTGATGGCACTGACTAAGGGGATTGATGCTGATTCGAGTTCGGAAATTGGTTAGCTGGGAAACCACCTGCGTCATTGGACCGTTTCTATTCCAAGGCAGCCCAATTCTTGAGAAGGGAGGATGCGAAACAGTCTAGGAAGCAGGATGACGCAGGGCCCAACATCGAAGGTATCCAAAGTAACGTCGCTGTTAAACAGTCCGGAGACAGTTATGGAAAAATTCAGTTGAACATCCAAAATAAATAGAATCAGCAGAAGGATAATAGAAATCAGAACAAAAAACGTGATCAGGATCGTGGACCATGGCGTAGAGCTTCCATGTACGTGCGGGCGCCGTGGTCTGGTGGTGCGGGCCCATCAAATCAGAATCGTGCGCCGAATCAGGAAAGACAGGAGCAACCCGCTCGTGCAAGAGAGAGGTTGGTTATCAATACGATAAGTGGTGGTCCTCACCCAGCAGATCGAAGCTGGAAGGAAATGGAGTCATATGCCAGTTCTATCAGGCATGCGGACTTCGAGTGTTGCAGTAACTTTGATGAAGGAACTCCGGCCAAGCAACTGAAGACGATGACAAATGACATCGTGTTCAGGAACAGAGACGCTGATAAGATCGAAGCCCCCACTATTGATCCACTAGTCATCTCGGCACAAGTGGGTCCCGTTTGGATGAAGAGGATCTTAGTTGACAGTGGGAGCTCTGTGAATATTTTGTTCAAGCGAGCTTGTGATAAAATGAAAATGGAAGCCACGGACTTGAAGCCTTATCAATCTCGAGTCCATGGTTTCAATGGAAGTGCTACTATACCCACCGGAATGGTGGAATTGCCAGTAGAGTTGGGAGTCGGAGAACGTCGGAGAACGTCGTAGAGTACGGATGTTGCAGTTCATTGTTTTGGACGTAGACTCCCCTTACAATGCTTTCTTAGGCCGACCGGCCCTCGCTGAATTCAGGGTAGCCATCGCTCTGTGGTGGTTGACTCTAAAGTTTCACACTGGTCATGGAATAGGGATCATTCACGGGGATCAGGCTGCTGCCAGAGCCTGTTATGTTGCTGAGCTACGAGAAGCGCAGCGAAAGGAGAAAGGAAAGGGCATGGAGGAATCTCTCTGCGTCCGTTTCGCCGATAATTGACAATTAACGCCCGAGCCCAGGCCCGAGCACACCAGCCAATTCCTCAAGGATCTTGACCCAAGAGAAACTGAAGACGAAGGAGAATCTAAAGAAAGTCAAGCATCCCCGGCCGAGCTGACGATTGATGTCCCAATTGACAACCACGATGCTTCGAAAGTAATAAAGATTGGATTTCAGCTGAACCAGCAGACTCAAGAGGAATTGGTTGAATTTCTACGGGCAAATCTTGACGTATTTGCTTGGACACATTCTGATATGTGTGGGATCTCGTCGGACATCGCGAGCCACACTCTAAACATTGACCCGCGGCATGTCCCGGTCAAGCAAAAAAGGCGCGGTATGGATCCAGAGAGATCTGCCGCCCTTAAGGAAGAAGTAGAAAAGCTTGAAGCAAACGGATTCATTCGAGATGCGCTATATCCTGAATGGGTGTCAAATCACGTGCTCGTCCGAAAGCCAAATAGGAAGTGGAGAACATGTGTCGATTATTCCGATCTGAATAAAGCGTGCCCCAAAGACAGTTTCCCGCTTCCTAGAATTGATCAGCTAGTGGATTCGATGGCCGGACATGAACTCTTATCCTTCATGGACGCATATTTAGGCTACAATCAGATACCGATGCATTTACCCGATCAAGAACATACCAGCTTTGTAACCAATCTGGGACTTTACTGTTACAAGGTTATGCCATTCGGACTCAAGAACGCCGGGGTTACTTACCAACGATTGGTTAACCGGATGTTTGCTAATCAAATCGGGAAAACAATGGAAGTATATGTAGACGACATGCTTATGAAGTCACGACTCTCCACCTACCATGTAAAAGACCTGGAAACTATGTTCAACGTACTTCGGGAATACAAGATGAAGCTCAACCCATTGAAATGTCACTTTGGAGTTGCATCCGGAAAGTTCCTTGGGTTCATCGTTAACGCATGGGGAATCGAAGCCAATCCCGAAAAGATTTGGGCAATTAGAAATCTTGAAACTCCCAAGACTATAAAGCAAGTCCAGAGTCTCAACGGAAAGGTAGCGGCATTGAGCAGGTTCATTTCAAAGTCCACTGACAAATGCATTCCCTTCTTCGATCTGATCCGAAAAGGGAAGCGAAACTTTGAATGGACCACAGAATGTGAGGGCGCTTTCCAAGCACTAGTTCAACATCTATCCACACAACCAATACTGTCAAAGCCTATTGATCATGAGAAGTTTTATGCATACTTGGCGATATCAGAAAACGCTATCAGCGCTGCCTTGGTTCGAGAAGAAGATGGGATACAGAAGCTAGTGTACTACGTCAGCAAACGATTGACTAGGGCTGAAAGGAACTATCCGAAGCTAGAAAAGTTGGCTTATTGCCTTGTAATCGCATCAAGAAAACTCCGACCGTATTTCCAAGCACACCCCATTGTTGTTTACACCGACCAGCCGTTACGACAGGTCCTTTCGCGGCCTAAGACGTCTGGTAGGTTACTCAAGTGGAACATCGAACTGAGTCAGTTTGATATTACTTACACTCCAAGACGAGCAATACAAGGACAAGTCCTCGCTGATTTCATAGCTGAATTCACCATTCCAGAGGATTTGCCTGAAACCAGTAAATCCACCGAATATGTCTGGAAGATGTATACTGATGGTGCATCAAACGACCGGTGTTCGGGCGCTGGTGTTGTGCTCAAAACTCCAGAAGGTCGATCTATATGCTACGCTTTGAAGTTTGACTTTCATGCAACCAATAATGAAGCTGAATACGAAGCCCTCTTAGCTGGCTTGAAACTCGCCAGAGATCTGAAATCATCGCGGTGGAAATTTATTGTGATTCACAATTGGTTGTGTGTCAAGTACGGGGAGAGTATCAGGCAAAAGATCGAAGGTTGGCTGCTTACTTAGCTCGAGTTCAGGAAGAACTGAATCAATTCGATTACTACACCATCTATTGTATACCTCGGGAGTGCAACCAAAAGGCCGATTCATTGGCAAAGCTAGCCAGCACAGGTGAAGCTCAGCAAATGGGACTCGTTCCCGTAGAAATGCTATCTTCCCCAAGTATCGACCGGACAGAAATAAACTGGGTATGCGAAACCGTTCCTGAAAAGGATTCATGGATGACTCCACTCAGAAATTACATTGAGCACGGAACCCTGCCGGAGCGCAGGAGTGAAAAAAGACAAGTCCTTCGGAAGGCCTCACGATTTACCATCCAGAATGGACTCATGTACAGAAGAGGGTACTCAGTTCCCCTACTCCGGTGTATCGCTCACGATGAAATTAAACAAGTATTGCGCGATGTGCACGAAGGAGAGTGTGGCGATCACACCGGAGGACAAGCACTTGCCAAGAAAATACTCCGCTACGGATACTACTAGCCTACCGTGAATCGTGATGCGTTGGACTATGCAAAGAAATGTGATAGGTGCCAGAAATATGCCCGAATTCCTAGAGCTCCTCCTACCGAGATAACGCAAATGGTCATCCCGTGGTCGTTCGCAATATGGGGCATCGACATCATCGGTGCTCTACCTCCGGCAAAAGGTGGTGCGAAGTACGCCATCGTCGCAGTTGATTACTTTACAAAGTGGGCTGAAGCCGAAGCTCACGCTACCATTACAACGAAGAAAGTAATCAACTTTGTGGTTCGTAACATCATCTGTCGATTCGATCTCCCACACACAATTATTACGGACAACGGAACCCAATTCGACAGTGCTGAATTCAAAGATTTCTGCAAACGATTTCACATCCAAAAGAAATTTTCCGCAGTTGCATACCCTCAGGCAAACGGGCAGGTCGAAGCAGTTAATAAAGTCATAAAATCCATCTTGAAAAAATGACTGGAGAAGGTCGGGGGCAAGTGGGTCGATGAACTTCCTATGGCTCTATGGGCTTACCGAACAACCCACAAGACCGTGATCGGCCACACTCCATTCTCTCTTTCTTACGGCTCAGAGGCTGTTATTCCAGTCGAGCTAGAAGTACCTTCTCATCGTGTGACATACTATGATCCAAAAACAAATGCTATATTACTTGCTGAATCTCTCAATCTACTAGATGAGAAGCGTGAAGAAGCTGATTTGAGGGCAGTTGCGCATCAAAGTCAAGTCGCCCGATTGTACAACGCCAAGGTCCATCCACGAACCTTCAAACTAGGCGATCTCGTCTTAAAAAGAATCTATCTGCTTCCTTCGCATATGAAGCCGACATGGGAAGGACCGTATGTTATTGAACGGAGGCTCGAAGATGGCACATTCAAGTTATCGACCGTCGACGGTCTTACCCTGCCAAGGGCTTGGAATAGCGAGAGCCTTTGCCGCTATTACACCTGACAGGCTATTTTTATCCATTTAGTTTACTTTCCTTTTCTGCAATTTGTTTATGCATTTCGAAATTAGAACTTGTAATAAGGCAACTGACTTTGCCATACTTTCTTATTTCAGCACTAAAATGCAATCTCTTCGAGCCAGAGCTGTGATGTACTTGAAATGCTTCATATAACCATCACTATGCACGGAGAGCTAAGTTTCATCGTATGGTGGAATTTATTCAAATAGAGAGTGGCTGCACTGCAAACAGTCACTCGCTAAGTGAAACCCGAGCTCGAGGGCAAGCCATCACACCAAAGTCAAAAAAAAAGATTGACACACGACAATCCTTCATCAACTTCGTATTCCCAGAGCGTGAACCGGAGTATAAACATTCAACTCTGTATTCCCAGAGTGCGAAGCGGAGTATAAACATTCAACTCTGTATTCCCAGACTGCGAAGCGGAGTATAAACATTCAACTCCGAGTTCCCAGAGCACGAACCGGAGTATAAACATCAACTCCGTATTCCCAGAGTGCGAAGCGGAGTATAAACACCGACTCTGTATTCCCAGAGTGCGAAGCAGAGTATAAACATTCAACTCCGAGTTCCCAGAGCGCGAACCAGAGTATAAACATCCAACTCTGAGTTCCCAGAGCGTGAACCGGAGTATAAACATCAACTCCGTATTCCCAGAGTGCGAAGCGGAGTATAAACATTCAACTCCGTATTCCCAAAGTGCGAAGCGGAGTATAAACATTCAACTTTGTATTCCCAGAGTGCGAAGCGGAGTATAAACATCCAACTCCGAGTTCCCAGAGCGCGAACCGGAGTATAAACATCAACTCCGTATTCCCAAAGTGCGAAGCGGAGTATAAACATTCAACTCCGAGTTCCCAGAGCGTGAACCAGAGTATAAACATCAACTCCGTATTCCCAGAGTGCGAAGCGGAGTATAAACATCGACTCCAGATTCCCATAGTGCGAAACGGAGCGTAAACACCAACTTCAAGTTCCCGAAGCATGGATCGAAGTATAATTATCGACTCCAAACTCCTGGAGCGCGAGTCGGAGTACAAGTGCCAATTCCAAGTCCACAGATGACGGACATATGATTGAAACTCAAGCCGGCATGACCAACTGCCAATAAACAAATGAGGATCCCCGGAGCACGGATATGGTCATCGACGATCGGACGAGTGTGAATAAACCGCTCAATCCCCGTTTGTCTCAAACACCCATCCAGCGGCACTAGACTCGGCATGCTATAAGAAAAGAGCAATCGCTGACTGATGTTTTACGACAAACCACCAAGACTGGGGGCAAGACTTAAACATCAACCATCGACTGAAGCAATGCGACGTCAAAATTCGACTCGTTTCCCGGTCACAAACCATGTCCACAATACCCGAACTTGGCGAACGGAAACCAACTTCGTTCAAAAATTGAAACTTCACAAGTGTAGCTCAGACACTGAAACACTTAGACAAATACACAATGACAAAAGGAAGTCAAAAAAGAAAAGTTTCATTTCTATTGATTATAGAAGAAGTTCGTGTACAAGTTTCCAAAAAATTCCTACTAGTAGGGGCCGAACCCGCATCTATACACGGCTAACAAAATGCAAATCAAAATACACCGGGAGAGCGTGCCTAATCTTTCTTTTTCCTTAGCTTCCTCCTTGGTGTGGAACCGCTGGAGCCATCGCCAGTCTTCCTCTTCGAGCCTTTGCTTTTCGGCGGTTGGTCTTCAGGTGAGGGCATTATGTCGACGTCCTCCTCTGAACTCGTGTGAATAAGAATGCTCCCTACGGGCGGAGTCGGAGGAACGGGATCAATTACAGAAGGTGGAATGGGCAGGCTAGTGGAAAAGACAGTGCCACCAAGAGACATCATTCTGAGAGGGGCAGGTCCCGATGCTGCCATCCCACCTCCAAAGCTGCCGCCATAAGCCGTTGCTGCCAGTTTAGCGTCAATCTGAGCAAACATCTCCTCTTCGGTTACTGCTCGAGCCCCTCTGAGGGCATCAGTAGTCGGCATTGAAGAGCTTGTAGCAGGATCAGTTCCGCTCATGACAGATGACAAGTCAGCACGAGGATCGCCGTGGCGGCGAAAGAGTTCATCCATCAGCTGCTCGTCGAACGCGATCGTACCTCCCTGCAGATCGTCAAGCGGAGCAGCTGTACTCATGGTGGTTGCCTCGGTCATGATAGCCTCTTGCATTTGATATGGTTCTTGAGTGGTAGGAGGCATGGCCAGTGCGGCATCGATCACTGGACAAAGAATAAAAGAACTGTTAGGACTTAACTCAATCGAAGATTCCGATTTAAGAGAAGTGGAATGTTCAGAATACCTTCCTCAGTTCGACTTGTAGGCATTAGGGCGGCATCAGTAACTTGCGCAGCAGCCGGAGACATCTGCGGCTGATCCGGATTGTAAGCAGGAACAGCCTGGGAATCGACCGCAAACGAGGATTTGGGCTGGGTTGACACGGGAACTTCGAGACTTGCTTCATGATGGTCAACTCCAGAACCCTCTCCCACTTCAAAATGCTGGGCGCCAAGTTTTTCCTTCTCACGCAGAATCATCGACTCATGGAGAACCTTCTTTTCATCATCAGTCAGAATGCGATTCTCGAGTTCGAATTCATCTACGGACTCACCCTGATGCGCCTCTTTCTCTTCCTCAACCAGTCAGCTCCAAGCATTGTGGAGATGCGTTGAAAAGTCGTCGAGCCAGGCTAGGCCCCTGTGCCTCGGCACATTAGCATTATAAACAACAAGGAGGTCTTTGATGTCGGCCTCTAGCCTGGACTCGACCAGCTTCACCTTCTCCTCGACCTCAGTCTCCACCTTCTGGACTTTAGCCACCGCCGCATCCCGTTCATCCCTGAGTAAAATAGCCTGTTCGCATGCCTCCTGGGTTGCGTTGTTCGCATCATCTTTTTCCTTGGCCAAGTCGGCAAATTTGGCCTTAAGTTCATTCAACTCCTTGACCGCCGCATCCCGCTCGGTGGTAACTTTAGTGTTCCGGTGGCCCATCTCCTCCACCAGGGCAACGTGAGTCTGTCCCAACCTTCCATCTCCGCCTTCGCTTCGTCAGCCCTTTTAACGGCCTCAATCTTAGATTTCCGAGAAGACTCGGACTCAGCGGAGAGTACCTGAATAATCTGATCCCTTTTTGCGAGCTCGGACTCCATCTTCTCAAGCGCTTTGGCTTGCTCAAAGGCCACTTTGGAAGCTTTCTCGGCAGCCTTTTCCCACTCCTAGTACTAGGTGTATATGTCGTGAACAAAGTCATGCATCGTGTTTTCCACCCCTGATGGAATTCTCTTTAAGTGTGGTGGGAAGACATAACCGTCGAAACAGATGTTCAGGAAGTCCTTCTTCATCTGAGCCAATTTGAGGGCCCCTTCTCCTGTGGGGTCAGCTGGGACTTGCTCTGTAACCATGGAGGCCGTGGTCTCGACTCTCTGAAGATGAGTTTCGGACCTAGAAGCGTGAGAAGACGGCCTGTGACGAGGAGGCTCTGGTGGATTTGAAGTTTGAACAGGAGGAGGAGACGGAAGTCTAGGAGAAGGAGAGCGAGATCTGGATCGATATCTATACTCCCTGTAACGCCCGTACCTATCCTAGTTATAGTATTCGCGATCGCGATCTCTTTATGAATCCCTCCTGCGGGAATCATAGTAACCAAAAGCTTTTCGGGCTGAACGGAGATTCCCGAGCATCGATCCACTTCCAGACATTGTACTTGAAAATGATAAACGAAGAAAGAGTTAGTAACTTCCTAAGTTGGACGAAGTACAGTTGTGAATCATGTAGTGTAGCGAAGTGTATACATGTGCAATCCCCCGACCAACCGGAAATGTCGGCCGCACTTGTAACAAGCAACCCGCTCGGTTCAAAAGCACTATCAAGCCCCTCCGTCCCGGTGTCGTGTGGAGACGACACAAAATCCGGGATCGGAATATCAGCAAGCCCTGCAAAAGGACTCTCCACTCGCGGAGGAGGAGCCTCCGAAATTCTAATCCCCTGGAAAGGTAAAGACACGACCACGGATTTAAATCTCTTGGATTTAGGGCGTTTGTCAGCAGCGGCCTTGCCTTTTCTTCTTCCTCCCGAATCCAGGACATCATCAGAAGGCCCAGTTGGAAGCTCGGTATCAGTGGGCATTCTTTCCGGATCAATTTCTTCGGTGATCACGGCTACGGGCGCTTTGCGCTTCACCCATTTCTTCGGGACCACTCTATGTATCCCTTCCAGATGTATGCTCTGTCTCCATTCTATCAGCCCGACAGCCCTCAAATTCCTGTCGGTCAGGACTAAGTCTATGTGCCTCTCTTCGCCCGGAAACGCTTGAAGGATCCGAACAAGCTCTCTGAAGTATGCGCCATCGGGACGAGAGATTGCAACTATAAGAAAGGAAAAATATGTCAGTTTTGAAGTCAGTTACTAGTATCTCAACAATTCAAGAGAGAAATGGCAACACTTACGTCTGTCCAACCACCGCCCAGCGAATCCAGGGGGCACCGAACGTAGAACCATTCAGTTTTATAGTAACTTAGCCTTCCCCAGGAGCCCAGTACAATGTGCCAGCTTCTGACCGCCTCCAGGAAGGTGAAAGAAGGACTGTCTCCATGGCTCTTGACATTGAATAAATATCTGATTTCGATCGGCTTCGGCGGTCGAAAGAGGATCTCCATAAACAAGACAAACGTGCTGTTCAACAAGGCATACCCATTGGGATGTAGCTGAGATGGAGCTATGCCAAGAAACGATAACATCTCCCTTATATATTCATTGAAGGGACGAAGTGTCCCCGCTGTGCAAGCGTGACGGTTGAAAGCAGTAAACCCCTCCGGGGGATCGTGTGGCCTATCAGTTGGCCCAGGAAGTAGCACGTCGTCAAGCGACAAACCATGCCTTAGGCAAATCCGTCCTAGCATATCTTCATAGATACCCGACGGCACAGAATCTGTTGGATTGAGAATAAACCGAGCACCCGGTCGCTCGTCCGGAGCTGGCTCTATAACTTCGGCTTCAATAACTGGTATCTCTATGGTTGGAGGAATAGAACTTGGGATTTCCGGCTGTTGAGAACTTGAAGGGTCCATGGCTGGCTAGCTTATAAAAAATCATTGTTAAAATGACAATAACACTCGTGCATCCCCTAGTGTAAAGTGTGTAAGTGTGTTGTGCAGTGCAGTACTGTATATTATTTGAGAAGATCAACTGGATTAAGGAAAACATGTAAACGACGAGACTTCGGGATTCAGTCGGAAGGACCGTCATCGCTGACCGTCACAACCATGCCATCCAGTTATTAGCTATCAGTCCAAGGTAAAGTGTGTTATTATTTTGGTAAGTTCCAGTTTCATCGACGAACTTCAATAGGCAATCAGGTGTGCGGTGAAACAATTAAGTCCAGTTAAGAAAATCTGAAGCTCGTCGGAGTTAAGTGGTCAAAGGCACTAGAATTTTCGATATCGTCAAAATTAAATCAGTGGTTAATCATCAAAAGTTCAAGTTCAAGACAATCGCTCCGGTTCAAGTTTGAAATGTTCACTAGGGCGCGAGTTCGAATCGATTGTTTAGGGTGCGCAGTTCGACTTGGTTCAAAGCCCCGCGTTTCGAGTCGCTTCGAAGCCTCTGCTTCGACTTGGTTCAAAGCCCCTGTTTCTACTCGATAGAAAACTACGCAGTTTGACTCGATCCCAAGGCACTCCACTTCGAACCGATTCAAGACGTACTTTTCGACTCAATTCGAGGCCATCATTTCGAGTCCATCAGGCGTGGCCCCTTCGTATCGATCCATGAATTCAGAGCGCTTGATTCAAAGCGAAGCTCCACCATCGATCGATATGAAGACCTTTGCCTCATCATCTCGAAACCCATACTCCATCGACATGAAACGGAGGCCAAAGAGCTTTCGATCGACCACGACTTTGATTGATCTGATAAGAAAACCCGAGCCTCATCGTTTACGCGTGGATTCGTTTATTGATTACCTAGATCTGACAGTTAAGTTCAAATGGTTGAAGATAGGAATCGATTCGAAGGCAAAGGGTTTTTTCTCTTGAAATGCTCTGGAACAATACGAAGGCAAGGCAAATAAAGATGAAAGGTAAAAAGTGAAAAAATGTCTAAGTACGAAGTATTTATATGGACTCGAAAGCAAGGGGAATAAACGATTCGAATCCCAGTGGAGTCGAACACGTGCTTCGACTCCCTCTTCAGTGCGTTGATGCGGGGCTCCCTTTCGTATCGTTTGTCCTCGACTCCCTCTCCGGTGCAGCATAACAAGCAGTTCGAATCCATCAGGGAAGCGCATTTCGACTCGCTCCGTTTCGACTCGCTCAGTTCACGGCCATCAGGGAAGCGCATTTCGACTCGCTCCATTTCGACTCGCTCTGTTTCGACTCGCTCAGTTCACGGCCATCAGGGAAGTTCATTTCGACTCGATCCATTTTGACTCGCTCAGTTCACGTCCATCATCGAGTCGAACAAGCGCTTCGTATCCATCGAACCTTGCGTCTATCGATGCAAATTTCCTATTCGTATCCATAGTTTCCAACTCCATCAACTTGACAAACTTACTTCGCATCCATAAATCCAATGAAAATTATCTTCAATGTTTCAATCCTTCACATCGATTCGGGAGAGGATCGTTACGAAGGAACATTCAAAAGCAACCGTCAAGCGTTGTTGCAACGAATTTCACATCGGTTCAGGAGAGGATCGATACGGAATTCAAAAAACAATGAACTGACAACGACTCGAGAACGTACAAACGATAACGGGAGTCAGGCTAACATATATGCATGAATGTCGAACTAGTATTCAATATTCCGGATTTTCAGGAATCAGAAACACATCCAATAACGATTACAACAATGAACGGGTAACCACTGGCATACGGCAATCAGTTGCAACAATACATGGTACAACAGTCGACAGTCAACAGTTTACATTATTAAGAAGAACGGTCAAAGGTTACAGCTTTCATCAAAAAGACGATAACTATTCAAATTAAAGATGGGAGTATTGCAAAGCATATCATGTTTCCACAAGACGTACTTTGGGGGGCAAATGTTATCCCGCCTTTTGGCAAGGCCGTAACACCAAGGAATTGACTAGTAACCAGTGACGGCCCGTCCCAGAGATCAGTTATACACGGGCTCACTACGGATATTGATGAATTTTGTTCGAGTCCGGATCGAGCCAAAATTGGTAGGACAGGACAAGCTAAGCCATGAGAGCCAACGTTTCAAATCTCAAGTCAATCCGAGTTCGTATGCTCAAGTTATGAGCGATACAAGATTGGATGAAAATCAACTACCGGTCGACTCGCTCCTTCGACTCGCTTCGCAACACTCAGAAGAAGCCAACTTCGAATCGCTTCACAACACTCAGGAGAAGCCAACTTCGACTCGCTTCGCAACGCCCAAGAGTGACAACTTCGACTCGCTTCGCTCAGAGGCCAACTTCGAGTCAACCAGGTTTGACTCGCTTCACATCCCTCAGAGCTGCTCTCTTCGACTCGCTCTAGTTTGAAACCATCGAAAGTGCACACTTCGACTCGCTCCGCTCAAACAACTGTTCGACTCCATCAACTTCGACTCCACTGCTCAAACCTCCCACGATGCCCCATTTCGACTCGCTCGACCAGTGCTTGCTTCGACTCGCTCGACCAAGTGCTTACTTCGACTCGCTCGATCTGGGCACACTTCGACTCGCTCAATCAGTGAATAGTTCGACTCGCTCGAAGCAACATCTAGGACAGAGTAAAAATCAAGTGCCACGTCACCGAGTCGAACGGAAGCGAGTCGAAACGGAAGCGAGTCGAAGGAAACAGCCTACCAAAAACTCCATTTCGTATCGATCATATCTCCCAATCTACAAGTCCAAATGCTATGAAATTTTCACAGAAGACTACGTGCATGCTAAAGAATTCCACGCCAAATTTCGACTCCATTGGATGAAATCTTGATCAAGTCAAAATCTGTTCGTGTCGATCACGGATCGGACTGAAACTTCATGGGCTTGGGCGTGCGGGCCTGGTCACGTGCCAGAGAGGGTCTCCCGAGATCTGAGCGAAATATCATCCTTCTACACCTATAAATAGACCCCCAAAGCCAACAGAAAAGGGGTTCTTCTTCCTCTTTGAGATCTCCAATGCCCGGACTCCGCCAGATCCAGATCTGAACTCAATTGCTGCTGCTACAAACGAAATTCACTACTGCAAATCACAATTGAATGTTGTAAATCATTGAATTCACTTGTAAACACAAAAGAAAGATCAATAAAGCAAACTACTTCATAGTGGACGTAGGCTATACGCCGAACCACTCTAAATTCTTGTGTCTCCTTGCACTTTAATTATTCTCATTTCTGAAATTTGGAGTTTTTGTTAGATAATTCCTCTTTTTCCATTTAATTTCTTCACTTTATCTCTTCAAAGACTTCCAAAGAGTGTTGTGCCCAATTTTGGTACAAACAAGAATGAAAAGGGCTTTTCATATCATTTTTCAATATTATCTCTTCTACACATACCTGTTATCGATCAACAATCAATAACGGATCTGTTGTCTGAAGCGACGCGAAAATCTCTTCCCAGTTCAGGTACACCGAATGTGCAATAACAGGACAAATCCGAACTCTTCGGAAGGCAATAACAACATAAGCTGCTTGTGAGATGCTATCCTAAGCCATTATTTCCCTCCGAAAAGATTAAACCCAATTTGTGATACGTCGTGTTGTATCAGCAATGTAACATAGTACAAGTCAATTTTGATTCTGTAGACGAAGACAGCAAAACATGTCAAGCGTTGGGGCAGCGCCCGAGCGTCATTCTGTGAAGAACTCAAGACTCTATTTACTATCTTCTTCCACAAAATTACAATCAACTCAGATTTTCCACGATATTCATCACCGATATAGCCCCGTCGTCGAATTGCAAAACGAGCACGACAATCAACCTAACCCACCAATAGTTAAGAATCAATAAAGGAATGCGAATAAACTCGGAGTGTTGGCTGTCTGTGGAAAGGAGGATCGGTGGTGATCCAAAATAGAAGGGTCGGTAGTGATTCAGAGAAGAAGGACCATTGGCGATTTGGAAAAGTAGAGCAATAAAGACGTGTGGTTAAGTCAAGGCGATGGCAAAGTCATGGGTGGCCGAAGGCAAGGAGCTCCGACGGCGATGAACGATGGCGGCAAGATACGTTTTAGGTTTTGGATCGGATCACGGAAGGATAGCTCAGATCTTCAAATCAAAGAAAGATGGGAAGAGAGGGTCGGCTCGATTAAGTTAAATAGGAGACTGGATGGAAACAACCACTAAGTCATTGGATCGCTAGGGATTCATTGGCTATGGATCGCTAGTGATCCATCAAAATGCGTTCGATCTCTCCCAAATTTGCTAAGTGTGATCCATATGTTATTAATAGGCATCCTAAAAGTTATGGTGTCAAAATTGGTTGTTATAACAAGAAACAACAATTCACGTTAAAACTTAACGAGCAGCTAAACAACCAAAGCTAAATTCGCAAGATGGCCCTAACACGATCACTTGAACTTCACCAAGCGGAAACAAAAAGGCAATTACTTCCATAGCATGCCTTGTTTCCAATGAAGGCATACTCTGGGGGGCAAATGTTATCCAGGTTTTAAACCCAGCAGAATCCAAAGGAAGTCGAAACAACTTTGTCAAGTCAGAATAGCTCAAGAGCCAACCGAAAGGACTAGAAGAACCAACTAAGAAGGATCATAGAAAAAGAAAGAGAAAACATACTAAGGTGATGGATCGCTAGCAATCCATCTCCTATGGATCACTAGCGATCCATGAGGATAGCTCGTAGGTTAATTAATCGTCTTGCATCATGGTCCAATAGGCATTCGAGGAATGATTGCTGAGTTTGATGGAATTCCAAGCTAGTTAGATCAAGAAGTAAGCGTCCGTCTAATTCAATCAGCAGTCCAATGCAACCAGTGTGTTAATCATCACCAAAAACAAGGCAACAAGCAATGAAATTACATGGAGAACACCACCACGAGACAACAAACTCAATCCAGAAGGCAAAGTCCAAAAACACCCTAAGTACATGGATCGCTGGCGATTCATATGACTGTGCCAAATTGCCATGGGGTTTGGAGAAAAGGATGATAGAAAGCATCTCATGCAGTTGAGTCGTCAACGACCTAAGGATATGAATCACTAGCGATCAATCAAATTGACTCGGCTCGCTATGAAACTCTCAGGGCACCTTCGTATGGTCATTTGCAAGCATCTAGCTAGTCGGCCTAGCCTAATAAGCTCTCCAACCTCTATAAATACAATCCTACCTGCAACATAAATGGGATCTTCGGGACTGGCTGCTAAAACTCTGCAAAAACTACTCTTCATTCTTTTTCTCCCACACAACGGTCATCTACAGAGTTCACTATGATTCTCTAGTGAACTATAGCGTTGGTGGCTTGATCACATATACATAATTCAATTGCATTGTACTCAAGATTCAACTTTTAATAGCAGCCAGTCAACAAGAAAAGTTATAAAGTGGATGTATGCTTCGTTAACAGCCAAACCACTATAAAAATCTTCTTGTCTTTTTAATACATCGGCTCTTTTTACGCTTATTCTCTATATTATTGCTCTGTAAGAAAGGGTTAGTGCTTTCACACTCCATCAAGGGTGTTGATCCATTTTTTGTGTTAACAGAGGTGATGTGTTATGATGATGTTTGTGATATTTTACACATCTTTACCTATAAATAGCAAGGCATATCTTCACAATTTAGTTCATGCATTCACTCTCAAAAATCCTAAGCCTCTCTTCTTCTTCAAAGGCACAACATTGGCCTCTATCTCCTCTTAATAATATTCCAAAATTGAGTCGAAATTCTACCGAAATAATCATAAGATATAGAGGGATATATCACTTTAAATTCAAGATCAAGTTAGTGATCACCTCTTCTTTCTCCTTGCTTGGCCGACCTCATCAAGAGAACCACCACCTCTTCACCCTCTCAAGTATAAGGTCAAACACACCCAAGGTTCCCAGAGCAGGATTCATAAGCTTCGGTACAGAAAATAGCGAAGCTATAGTCGATTTCGCAGCACTAAAAGTTAGATGGGGAAAGCATATATGTGAGAATTAATCCGCTATTTTATTTTGTTAAACTATATAATGATATGATATGTTTTTCCATGCTTGTTTCATATGCTTGATCTTGAATGTGATAATATGTTTGCTTGGTTGTAGAAATAATTCATGGAAAATACATATCGAATTTACACGAAGAGATCACTTTCTTTATATAAATTATAAAGGTGTATATGGCCTTGTTAACCTCTCTAAACATAAGAAATATTATCATAAATGGTATGAAAATGATTCATAATGGTTTTATAAACATTTCCAAGTGTTTCAACAAAGTTTTAAATATTTTGGAAAATGAGCCAAAATTGAGTGCGTCGCGTAACAGCAGTTCGCGATTTCGCGCCGTAAAGGTTAAATCAATGTGTAGAATGGAATATAGCTCAGAATTATCTGAAATAATAATTTTCCATACTCTTATCACCATATTTGCAAATTAAAAACGAAAATCGAGTTTTCACTTAATAAAGTTTGAGATACGTCCAAATCAAGTTTTCAAAATAGTCGCGTTTTAACAGTTTGCAAACCATAGTTTTCAACCTTTTAAATTTTGATATTTTTAGATCTTTAAAAATATGAAATAAATTTCGTAAATATGTTAAATTTTTTTAAAGGGGTTTAAGTTATAAAAATTTACATAAATATATAATGGAATAAGTGTTTTGATCTACAAATCTTTAAAATCACTATTCACTAGTAATTTAACAACTTAATTTGGAAAAAATTTAAATAAATGATTTAAACTTGGATTTCTCTTCCCGAATCCTTTAGAAATGTTTTTCAAATAATCATACAAGTAATTTAAAGGTTTAGAGTCGATCAGATAAGTTGACCGCCTTATGGGTGACAAAGAGGTAGTCTCTAGGCTGGAATTTGGGAAACTAGTTACCTTCTCCCCTAGCTATCCGGACTTGCCCGATAGAGGGGATAGTTAATTTGATTTACTCGGATCATATTTACTTAAGATAAAAGAAAAGAGGCTTGGAATTCTCCATAAAGTTAAACAAGATTTCAAATAAGATTTTGATGGTAAAGAGAATGTTCTAGTTAAACTCTATATTAAATTCCAAGGAGGGAAACTATACTATCCATGTGAATTTAATATGTGATTTAACCATTATTCGATGAATAGTACGGGTTGAATATGGAAATTAGAATTGAGCATAATTAACCTAAAATCTATGAATCCTTTTTACTCAATACTAATGGGTTTGGGTATACAGTAAATGATAACATTGTTTTTAACCCATTAAAAGATATGTTTTGGAAATAAGTAATCTCCATAAGGAAGATAGAAATAATTTTCCTAAGTAATTTAAAGAAATGATTTGGTATTTCCAAAGTTAAAAAGAGGTTTAATAATCTGTATATACCAAGAAGAAATGGTTTAAAATATATCTCTAAAGATGTTTTATCGGGTAAAAAGATATTAATTGGTTGAATGATGATCATCAATCACCCACATACTTAACATCTTTTCTATCAATAATTGGTTTGGAGAGATCGGGATCAAATTTAGGTGATTCCTATTCGTAAACGACTTCGAACCAATATACACATTTGAAAGTGAAGACATGGTGAAGGCAATGATTTTGAAATCTTCAATACAAGGACTGCTCGCTACTAATCATAGGGGTAATTCCCAAACAGGATGTAGTAGGAGTACCTTCGTTTTGCCCTGTTCTTAGACAACTTGTATGGACAAATGTCTGACATTACATTTTTCAGACCACATACATTATTTTTTACAAACGTACATCTATTTGGTAGTGTATGAGGCAATCTCTCTTATACTTAACATCCTTCCCTGAGGCATATGAACTCGGGGGTTGTACTTTTGTGGAAACTAATTAGTGTATCGTCGGAAATGACAATATGGAATTCAAAGTGGGATTTTTCATGTGAAAGGTAAAATGTTACCTCATGCCTCACACATCGGTAATGGCAAAAACAAGGTAGATGCGGTAGGGCTAAGTGGGTCACACCCATTAGGGTATGATCATCACTATTCTAGATTTTCCTCTATATATCGGGTTTGTTGTATGCTTTAGGATCCCACGGATAGGTCGGGAAGGACCAGAGTGATGGGATATTTGGTACTATCTATGGTAGAGGCAGGCCAGTTCTGTGTTGGTAAAGGGCAGCGGGGCTGTGTCTCGGTACATTCCTTAAGAGATGTATTGTCGAAAGGTAGTCCCTTACCTTTTCACTATTGGAAATCCTTTCTCCAATACATACCTTTACGGTGTTGACTATAGAACCTAGTATGCTGAAATTTAATTAATGTAACAAATTCGGCTATGATTAATATGTTATTTGAATGGGTTTTCAAAGAATGTCATTAAAGTAATATCTCTGATTTTACATAGCAAATTTTTTGGTGATCATAAGGTAAAAATCACGTCCATGTTTATATGCGGCATTGTCTTATGAGATACCTTTTGATTTCAAAAGTATCCGTTCTTTTGAGTTTTCTCACACCAATCCCATGACTTGCCCGGAGTTTATTTTCTTTTCCCTTAATCTGGGTGCCTTAGTTTTTTGGGCAGCCAAGGAACCAGGTTTAGATTGGAGCATTTTGGAGGAGCTTGGAGCAGAATATTCCTCTGTAGATAGTTATCCATTTCTATTTTCGATGTATTATGTATAAGTATATATCAGCACTGTGTAGGGATAGGCAGTTATAACTATCCCTAGCTGGATTAGTATTTGCTATAACTTTGATGCATCCTTTTGGAGAGTGATCATATGTATTATCTATTTGCAAAAAAAATTAAGTTGTTCAATGCGATGTGAGAATTTGTGTTTCCATCTTCTATCTTTATTTTCTTTTACCCCTGATCATCTGCCTCTCTAGTACGTGAATACCATGGATGTATTAGTGTCGATTTTCAAGGGTCGAGAAGGCGGGTCGTCACATGGAATATCGTCGAAGATAGTGTGCCATGCCTTGAATGTGGACCCGAGATGCCATCTTTTGAAGTAAAAGAGACGCATTTTGGATTCGGAGTGATCCGCTCGTTGAAAGAAGAAGTGAATAAGCCAAGGGCAAATGGCTTTATCCATGATGCCTTATACCTTGAATGGGTATCGAATTTTGTTTTGGCCGAGAAGCCAAATGGAAAATGATAGACCATCTTATGGAATCAATGGCTAGACACGCACTGCTTTCATTCATGGATGCATATTCCAGCTACGATCAAATACCAATGCACGTTAGATCAGATGCATGTGAGATTCATTACTGATTTAGGCTTGTACTGCTATTGAGTAATGTCGTTGGTTTGAAGAACGCTAAAGCTACCTACTGACGATGGTAAGTAAGATGTTTGAAGATCGAATCGGGGGGATAATGAAGGTTTATGTGGATGATATTTGAAATCACAGTGATTGATGAACCACATGGACGACCTTGCTAAGATGTTCGATGTGCTTCATAAGTATTAAATAAAGCTTAATTCATTAAAGTGGCATAAGGTAAGTTTTTAGGTTTCATCGTGAATTCAAGGGGCACTATAGCTAATCTAGAGTTATTATCCGGGTTTTTAACCCAGCAGGATCCAAGAGAAGGCGAAACAACTTGATGAAGTCGGAATGGCTCAAAACTCAACCAAAAGGACTAAAGCAACAAGCCACAGAGGGCCAAGAGAAAAAGACGAGGAAATCCACTAAGGGCATGGATCGCTAGCGATCCATAGATATAGCCCAGGGTTCAACTGTTTTTCTTGCATCATGATCCAATCCATATTGTAAAAGTAGTGACTGAATTTGATGAGATTTCGAGTTAGCTAAACCAAGAGACAAGCATCCATCTAGTCCAATCAGCAGCTAAATACAACTAGCAAGTAAATTGCCATCAAAGCAAAGCGACGAGCAATGAGACTACATGAACAATGTCGACACAAGACAACAAAGAAAGTCCAAAAACATGATAGTGTATGGATCGCTAGCGATCCATACACTATGGATCGCCAGCGATCCATATGTGAACAAGGTACAAGCACGACCCATACAGATTGAAGCAGAGAAAGGAGCTAAGTAATTAGGTCGCATTCGAGCTAATTCTATGGATTGCTAGCGATCCATCCTTTTAGCTTGGATCGCGAGCTAAACTCCATTGCGTCTTCCTACGTCCATCTACGAATAGCTGGCGAATAGGCTTGGCCCAATAGCTCTCTGATCTCTATAAATACCATCCTATCTGCAACATAAACGGAATCCTAGAGAACTGGTTGCTGAGACTACCGAAAGCTTTCTTCACTCTTCATTTCCCTCACAACAATCTTCAAAGGGGTTCACTATGATTCTCCAGGATACCAACCTTGGAGATTCAATTTAGCTAAAAATATTCAAGAACTTTGTAATCAAATACATCTTGTAACAGCAATCAGTCAATAATAAAAACTATAAAGTGGATGTAGGCTTCATTAATAGCTTAACCACTATAAAAATATTAGTGTCTTCTTTATATTTCTTGGCTTTCATAATTATTATCTATATTAATGCTCTGTAAGAACAGGGCTGGTGCTTTCACACTCAATCCAGGGTGTTGATCCATTTTTTGGGTTAACATTTGGGTGCTTTCACTGAGAAATGAACTCAGACTTAGATCTAGCTATCTACTTTGGATCAGATAGGTTCAGAAGTTAGATCCTCAATCTCTACTTAGAAGGTTTGATGTTGAGAACAGAAGAACCAACAAAGAAGGATTGGAGAAAAATCAAGCAAACACATGCTAAGGTGATGGGTCGCTAGCAATCCATCTCCTATGGATCGCTAGCGATCCATATGGTTAGCTCGTGGGTCCACCAATCCCCTTGAATCATGATCCAATAGCATTCCAATGCAACCAACGTATGGATCATCATCAAAACAAGGCAACAAGCTATGAAATTAGATGGAGAACATCAACACGAGATTATAGACGCAATCCAAAAGGAAAAGTTCAAAAATCAACTAAGTACATGGATCGCTACCGATCCATACCTTTTCACTAGACTGTCATAAACTCCAGAAAGCTTAGTCCAATAATATTCTACGTATATGGATCGCCAGCAATCCGTATGCTATGGATCACTAGTGATCCATATGGTTTCATTGATTTGCAGCGACCTACATGAAACAAGATGGGAGAAGGATGTTAAGGGGTTGGCTCGCTTTCCATCATAATTTTTGGATTGCCAGCGATCCATAAGCTATGGATCACTAGCGATCCATTGAATTCGCTCATGTCACAATGCTTTCTCCAGTGAATTACCTCTATAAATACTCTCCTATCTTCGACTGACCAGCTTCGAATCCCATCATGGAGTTCCAATCAATAATGGTCGTCGTCAAAAATCATCAAAAATCGTCAAAGCAGTCGTTAAAAAACTCACCTCAGGATTGACTTGAAGTCAAACTCGGGTAATCGCCCATTTGACTCGAAGCAGATTCTGGAAGTCCTGACATGAAGTCGAACTCGGGTAATCACCCATTTGACTCAAAATAAACCTAGGAAATTCTGGCCCGAAATCAGACTCCGGTAAAATCAAGATTTTCTCTAAGCAAACATGCAAATGGCTCCAAGCAATATTTATCATCAACCCAGCACTTCAAATTCTATGACTCCAAGCGAATCATGTGCTGACTCCAAGCAAATGGCAAATTTTCTCGAGTCGGACTCCAAGTAAAATACCACCAATCCATCAATGCCGATCCTCTTCATTTTTCCATATCTCGAACGTGCGAACTCCGAATACCTTGAAATTTGGAACGCAACCTTGTGGGGCCTTCTTTGTCATCCCAGACCGACCTCACCTAGTTTGAAATTTTTTAGGATCGTCACTGATCCATGACCCCATCTTAAGTGATTTTTCATTCAATCGGTATTTCCAATCATTCAAGCATAGACAATCAAGCATATATCATTCTCAAGCATTATAAATAGCTGTAACTTGAAAACGGACTGATTTGACAATGATTAGAGCATCTTCCCCAATCGGAACTCATTCACCGAAGTCGTTTAACATGTAGAAAGAAGTTTATCATGCCAACTATACCTTTTATACAACTATACAACTGATTCGAAGTTACTTCTTTACAGGTATGACTAGTATATGGACGAAGCGAGGGCGACGGATGCAGTCTATTGCAAGGCCCTTAGGAATCATTAAAGGATGAAACAACCTACTACCCTGGAAGAATTCTATGGGAAGGCAAACCGGTTCTAAATACTAGAAGTAGTGTAGTTGGAAGAAAGCAAATCTAGCAATTTTCCAAAGAACATACCAAACGGTGAAGGAACTACAGGATGTCAGGGATCTTCTGCCCAAGCAAGGCCACTAAGACCCAGTAGAAAAGCGCCCCAGCTAACTGAGGAAATTAGACGAAAGGATGATTATCAAATAACACTGTTGTTTGTACCAAAATTGGGCACAACACACTTTGGATGTGACTGAAGAGATCAAAGTGAAGAAATTAAATGGAAAATGAGACTAATCTAACAATCACACCAATAAAAGCATGCAAAATTAGAAAAAGACAAGAAATTATAGTGGTTCGGCATCGTAGCCTACGTCACCTTTGAATGTTTTGTTGTTTATTGATAATTGATTACAACAGTACAACACTCTAACACTCGATTTACAATGGAGTTGCGGCAGAGTAACAGCGTAGTGGAGTCAAAAGACCTTTTTCTATAGGCGTAGGGGTGCTATTCATAGATGTAGGTCTGAAATATCTGCCCAAATACTCATTCTCATACGTGGGTGGGTCCACCAGATCGATCATGGATCATTTGGGATCGATTGGGATCGATCCCCATTTCCTTCGTATCGATCAATATTGCGTCCATTTGGGTTGCGATCAATCATGGGAATTCTTGAGGTGGTAAGTAAGCTCCTGTGAAAATTTCATAGCATTTGGACTAGTAGATTTCGAGTTATGATCGATCCAAGATTCATTTTGTAAGTGGGATGAAGCGTGTGTATCGATCCATGTTCGTATTGATATTTCTTCGTATCGATAGGCTACGTATCGATCAATGGTTCATCAATGACGTGAAGCAATAATTTAGGGGAGATCTGCATTTCATGCCGAATGACTATTTCTCTTGGTTGACTTTGCCTTCTTCGTATCGATCGTGTGTGGTTCCTTTTGTATCGATGGTTGTATGCCGCTTCGTATCGATGCATGGAAGGAGTCTTCGTATCGATGCCCGGTTGCTAACTTCATATCGATGCTTGGAACGATCGATACGAAATAGAGGGAAGGGGTTGATCGATACGAACCAAACATATGGATTGATGATGCATGATTGATACGAATAGGATGGAAGTGGAGTTGATGGATACGAAGAGGGATGGACTTTGATGGATACGAACTGACATCTTCTACATGGATTTTGATCGATCTATTATTTGAGCATACGAACTCCGATTGACCCAAAATTTGGAATATTGGCTTTCGCAGCTTTGTTTGTCCTACCATGTTAATTGTAGCTCGATCCGGACTCGGACCAAATTTTCCAGTATCCATAGTGGACCTATGTATAATCGATCTTCAAGACGGATTGTCTTTAGTTTCTAATCAAGTCCTTGGTGTCACGGCCTTGCCAAAAGGCAGGATAACATTTGCCCCCCCCCCCTCAAAGCACATCCTGTGTGAACATGATGTGCTTTGAAAAGATGCAATCTTCATTCTGAAAAAGATCTATCTGATTCGTTGAATAGTCGTCATCTTTTCATCAAGAGATGTAACCTTTGATGGATTTCCAACAATATAAATGTTGAACTATTGTCTGCCAACGATCATGCAGTGTTTTGTTGTAACTAAAGATTGAGTGCCAGTGATTTGTTGTTGTTTTTTGTTGTCACCAGGTAAGCGTTCAATTCCTGTTAATTTTGAAAATCAAACATTAGTTCGTCACACATGCACGTATGTTAACCTAACTCATGTTTACGTTTGCACGTTTACAGGTCGTTGTCAAGTTCTTTGGTTCTTGTTTGGATCGAGTTTTGTATCGATCCTCTTCTAGATCGATGTGAAATTCGAGTTGTAACAACGATTGATGGTTGTTTTAGGTCACTACTTTGTATCGATCCTCTCCTTGATCGATTTGAGATGTTTGAATGCATGCTTTGTATCGATGGTTATCGATACGAAATGGATAATCCTTGGAGATGCTTCATATCGATGGAGATGAGGTCTTAGGGTCTTGGAATAGATGGATACGAAACTAACGCTTCGTATCGATGGAGTTGAGTTAATAGGCTTGATCTTGCAGTGAATTTCATATCGATGGGATTCGTATCGATGGATACGAAATAGATGGCTGGTCATCGATGGATACGAAGTATAAACTGTGGATTGCTCTGAGTTGATGGATATGAAGCAGCGTCTTTGTATCGATGGATACGAACGTTCTAGGTAAGCCTGCACAGTGCCTTTCATATCGATGAAACCTTGACTGCTTCTACCATTTCTTGCTACTGGGATACGAATCGTTTTTCGTTGGTTATGAAGGCATATAATTACCTTTTGTACTTAGCCAAATTTTATCACTTGCTTTTTCTTTCATATCTGCTTCGTATCGACCGAGAACAGGAGAAAAAAGAATGCCTTCATCTCCAAATCAAATAACCCATTAATTCTTCAAACCGACTCTTTAAACTAGGTAATTAACTAAATGAATTCATCTTAAAATGACGAGACTTGAGGCTCGATGCTAGTTCATCCAAAGTTGTGGCCGATTCCGGCGTTGTTGATGTCGAAATTAGGCTAGATAGAGGTCGACGAGATAACAATGGAGCCTTTGGCAGCTTGGGAAGAAGAAGAGCAGTTGATTGGGACGATGGAGTTACTCGTATCGATGGTGGATGGAGGAAGCATCTTGGTATCGATCTGGAATATGGAAGTTTGTATCGATCTAGAAATGAAGGATGGAGGGAGCAGCTTTGTATCGATCTGGAATTGTGGGAGTTCGTATCAATCTGAAGCGATCGATACGAAGCCATGGCCGTGTGATCGACACGAAGCTGAGGCTTTGTGATCGATATGAAACCTAACTTTCATGATCGATACGATGTCGGGCTCTCGTGGAACGATCCAAGTTTGAACTTCAAAGGGTACGAACTTTTGCATATTTGAACACTCGACTCCGACGAGTTTTAGCCTTGCATATTTGGACTTGACCACTAAACTGCATAATTGACTATCCTTCGAAGCTCGTCGATGGAACTGTAATTAACCAACTTAATGAACTTTAACACGGATCGTTGTTTGAAGTCGGGATGGCACGGTTGGGAAGGTCAGCGATGACGGTCACTACGGTTGAAACTTGAAGTCTTGTCGTTTTAACATCCTTCGAACTTGTAGAAATTTAAAATAGTATGCAGCACTGCACTACACAACACGATCATTCACTTCACACCGGGGGGAACACGGGTTTATTGCCATCTAATGATGATTTTTACTGAGTTCAATAGCTATGGATCCTAGAAGCTCCGAGCCGCAGGATATTCAGAGTCCTCCACTTCCTGGAACCGAAGTGCTAGACATTGCGGTAGAGGTAGTTAGTCCTGCCCCGGATAAACTGGCCGGTGCAGTTTTAGTTTTAAACCTAGAGGATTCTGTTCGTTCTAAAATCTCCGAAGACATGTTAGGCAGGATCTGCCTTAGGCATGGATTATTTCTAAATGATGTTTTATTGCCGGGGCCAGAAGACAGAGCCCACAATCCCCAAGAAGGGTATACCACCTGCAATAGGATTATGTGCGCAGCCGGGACGTTGCACCGGTTCAACCAATTTATTCAGGAAGTGCCGTTCTTTTTTAGGATTGTGCCTTCTCAGTTGCATCCAAATAGATATGCTCTCCTCAACAGCTTGTATATTGTCTTCATGGAGCATCTTTTCCGGCCCCCGAATATCGAGGAAATCAAATACCTATTTAACATCAAAAGTTGCGGGGATAACCCTTCATTCACCTTCTTAGAAGCAGTCCGAAACTGCCAAGTAGTGGCAGGCACTTGGAGTAAATTAAGCTACTTTAAAACCGAATGGTTCTTCGTTCGATGTCCACCAGGATTTTCCAGACGGTGGTTAGTTAGATGTAAGTGCTCCAACTTCTTTGTCGATTGATTGGATAATATAAGTTGATGCTAATACTTTACTTCTTTTGCAGCTTCGATTCCACGGCCCGAAGGAGCGCAATTTAAGGAGATAGTAAGGATTCTCCAATCGGTGCCGGCCGAGCTTAGAGAAATCGACGAAGTCCTTACAGATGAAAACTTAATCGCCGTAGGGCTGATAGAGGGAGATCAAAGCATCGGGCTAGCAGGAGTTCCCAGAGTGGCTCTGGTAAGGCAAGGAGGACGAAGAGCTCCTGGAGTCATAATCATCGAACACGATGATGATGAGAGTTTGCCAGCTAGGGATGAGCCTGCAGTTGCACCTTCGCATAGTCTTCGATTATTGAAAAGAAAAGGCAAGGCTCTCGCCCATAAATCTTAGAGGCATAAAATAGTTGTGGTATCTCTACTTGCTGCGGCTGCTATAAGTAAAGAGACTTCTTCTTCGCAAATGGAGAGTTCTCTGAAAGGATTGGCGGATATCCCTATTCCAAATGACTTCGCTTCATTTCAAGATTTTGGATTAGAGGGACTTCACTCCCCATTGCAAACTGATGTAGGCTTAAGTGCTTTAGATGTAGGGGAGTCAACTCCTACGAGCAAGGCCACCATAATCAGTTGGTTGGGGGGTTCGCACATGCATACACACATTTCACGGCATCACACAAGTTCTAATCACATGTTTTCTAATCTCTGGGGATGACCAATTCTGCTTCTCTTTACATCTTACAGACACAATGGTGAGGCAGGGGTCGATGCTTAGCACTCTTCATTCTAAACGCCACACATTCAGCTCTCACTTCGAATCTTATAGGCACGAATCTGAAAGAGATTACGACCGTGGCCATCACTCCAACCAGGAGCGTGAGTGTTATGAAAGGGAGAGGGAGATGTCACATCAATATAGGCGTCGCTCCCGGTCGCGATCGCCTCCACCTAAAGGTTCATCAAAACCCTCCAGCTCCGGAAAACAACCCTTTGAGACTGCCCACCAAATAGTGCCTCCTCATACTTCGAAATCTGGTGAACAATGCCGTAAGACTGAGGCGGAAGCTCCCATCGTTACAGAACCGGTCGCTATAGAACCCACTGGAGAAGGAGCCATTAGAATTGCCAAACTAAAGGAAGACTTCCCAAACATCTGCTTTGATGTCTTCCATTTCCCTCCGAACTTGAAATGAATTCCAATGATGTAGAAAGAATTGTACAGAACTACGTGCATGATGTCTACAATCAGTACTGGGAGTGGATGAAAACTGCGAAAAAGGCTTCGGCGGTAGCTTTTGAGCGGGCCAAGATAATTGAGAAAAGGAGATCGATCTCACTTAGAAAAATCAGATAATATAAGTGCTCAATAACGAAGCCGAATATTCAAGGAAGTCGGAGATGGAGGCCGATAAGAGAGCCGATTAGGCAAAATAGTCCATGGAAAGAATGCGACAGACACATATGGCCTTGGTGGAAGAGATGGGCCACCTGAATACTACTGTCATGGCAGAGAGAGATGCTGCGCTGAAAGAGCTTAACGAGCTAAAGGCGAAATTTGCTGAGGCCATCAAGGAGAAGGATTAGGCCAAAAAATCTACCCAGGAGGCATGCAAACAGGCAGTGATACTCAAGGATGAAAGGGATGCGGTGAACTTAAAGGCTCAGGAAGCCGAAGCCAGAATTGAGAATGGAATCAAAGCGGTGGAGGCTAGGATGCAGAATGAATTTGAAGATATCCTGGTCACATACAACGTCAATGTTTTAAGAAACCGCAATCTAAATTGGCTCGGCGAAGATTATCCCTTCCAACGTACAGATCCTGGAGCCGCTTGGTGGAGGACTAAAAGGTAATCCGAAATACCACAACTATTGATGAGTTCGAACTGGAAGCTCAAATACTTGTCGAAGATGAACCAAAAGTCCTCCACGATACAGTCGTCGCTCTTGAAAAGGAAAAGCTAGCTGCTAAGTATTCGGACGTTGGAGAAGGATCTAGAGTTGAACATCATGAAGCAGGCTTTGAAGCGCTCCAATTCTCTCAATCTGAGCCTACTTCTTCTATTGATCTTCCAGTTGTTCTGGGATACGACCCTGACCAGCCGCACCTATCTCTGGTACATGAACGCAGCTCTGAAGGGACATCGACCCAGCACGTGAGTCAATCTGAGGAAGGTATTCTGAACACTTTTTCCATTCATCCAAATGCAAGAGCATTGTTAGAAGATGTCACTAATATTTTCTCCTATCTTTATTCAGTTGTAGATGCCGCATCAATCGATCCTCCTGCAACTCAAGAAATGCATCATGAGCAGGAGGCTATAATGATGGAGGCCACAACTACAACGGTCGCTACATCGGCTGGGGAGACGCACGAAAGCAGCTGCATCCTTGATGAACAAATGTTGGAAGCACTCCTTAGTCATCCAAGCAACCCGAACATTGAAATTCCCTTCAGCATAGATGATGATGTGATAATTATGGGCTCCTCTGGCCCAACCAGCAATATTCCCATAGGCATTCGCGCGGAGCAGGCCGATCGAATAATGGAAGAGATTAAGGCCGAGATGGAGTAGGCTGAGCTGAATCATAGAGTTGGTGGCATGGCGGGTCCTGGCCCGGTTCCCATACCTGTCATTTCTCCTGGTGGTAAAGTCATTGATACGGGCTCTCCTCCGTCTTCTAACATCGAGAATGCCACCACTCCTCCAGCTCCGCATACATAGGACACACTGGTCCATGTGAGTTCCGACGAGGAGACAGCTGTTATTCCCCCGGCCGGAGACAAGCCAGCTGATGCAGGCCGGGGAGGTAAAGGCTCGAAGAGACATCCAAGCAGCAGTACAAGCGGGTCTACGCCAAAGAAGAGCAAGAAGGATAAAAAATCAAAGCCGTAGACTCACACTTTTGCTTTTTCTTTTTGTAGATAGTTGGAATAGGATCCTCTTTTGCTTTTGCAGGCCGTGTATAGATGCAGATTCAGCCCCTGCTTATAGGAATTCTTCGAATAAGTTTTTTTGTACTTATCTTTTTCAAAGAATAGTGGAAACAAAACTTCTCTTTGTTTTTTCCAATGTTTATTTGTTTAAGTATTTTAGCACTCGTGTTTCCACCCATTGTACTTATGAGGCTTTAGTTTCTGAGTTGAACTTGAGTCCGGTCATTAAGTCCTGAAGTTATGGCTTCGGGTCATAATCAAACGTCGAGTTGAATTCCAACGTTGCGCTGTCTCGGTCATCGACTGGTACTTGAGTTATGCCCCCAGTCTCGGGGAGAGTTGAAGTGGTCAGTCGACAATCGTTTTTCGCCTTTGCTAATTTTTTTTTTTTGAGATCATGGGGAACCTTAAGATCATGGTATTCATTGATACTCACTTAAGTAAACCCCACGCCGTGTGTCTACCCCGCTTTTATTTAGTCGTCGCACACGGATGCTTAACGTTGAAACTCCCACTGATGGCCTTTGCTAATTTTAATTTAACTAAGTCGGAACAAAGTTAAAGTGAAATGAGTTTGAGTGGTCGGAGCACTCTCGCTCTTTTGCTAGTATTTGCATCCGCACTCTGGGGATTAAACTTGTATGCCAGCGGTCGGTCACCCTACATAATGCTTGGAATTATATTTGCACTCTGGGGACATAAGTTAATTTACAGACGGTCAGTCACACTCGTTTGGTATTCGGAATTATATCCACACTCTAGGAAATAAGTTAATTTTTGGGTGGTTAGTCATGCCCATCTAGGGTTTATACTCCGGTCCACGCTTTTGGGACCAGAGTTAGTTGATAAGTGGTCAGTCACACTCATTTGGTGTTTATATCCGGTCTGCGCTCTCGGGATCAGAGTTAGTCGATGGATGGTCAGTCACACCCATTTAATGTTTTGGATTATGTTCGCACTCTGGGGACATAAGTTGTTTTACGGGTGGTCGATCACATCCGCTTAATGTTTATGCTCTAATCCGCGCTCTCGGGACCAGGATTAGTTAATGGGTGGTCAGTCAAACCCATTTGGTGGTTATATTCCAGTTCGCTCTTTCGAGATCAGAGTAAGTTGGTGGGTGGTCAGTCACACCCGTTTAATGTTTATACTCCAGTTCGCACTCTGGGAATCTGGAATTGGTTGATGGGTGGTTAGTCACAACCATTTGGTGTTTATACTCCAGCTCGAGGCCAGAGTTGATCGATGGGTGATCAATCACACCCATTTGATGTTTACACTCCAACTCACACTCTGGGAATCTAAAGTCAGTCGACAGACGGTCAGTCACGTCTATTTTAGTATTAGGATCTCGTTTGCACTTCGGGAACAAGGAGTTGATAAAGGTTGTGGATGGTCAGACCACATCCACCTTGATTTGGCAAGCGAAGTCATAGATGGACGGATCCATCCTCTTCGAACTTGGAAGAATGAAGGCGAGGTCGTGGATGGACGGATCCATCCTCCTTAATACCGGATTTTGGAGTTTTGTACTTCAGCTCGCACTCTGCGAGCTGGAGTTCGTTAGAGGATTATCGCATTTCAATCCTTCTTGATCTTATCATTGCTTGCCTCTGAGCTTGGGGTTTCACTTAACGAGTGACCTGTCAGAACACAATCACTCCTTATTTGAATGAGTCTCACCGTAGGATAGGACTTTGCTCTTCGTACATCGTGACGGTCACTTGATGCATTTCAAGAATTGCCACTCTGGCTTGATGAGTCTGCATTTTATTGTTGGAATAAGAAAGTGTGGTAAATTCTGTTGCCTTATCCCAAGTTCAAATTCAAAAAATGCATAAACAAACTTCAAAGAAAAAGTAGACTAAAAATGAATAAAAGCCAGTTGTGTGTAATGGTGACGGAGACTCTCGCTGTTCTATGCCCTTGGTAAAGTGAGACCGTCAACAGTTGATAGTTTGAATGCGCGTCTCCAAGTCTCCGTTCAATGACATATGGTCCTTCCCATGTCGGTTTCATATGTGAAGGGACCGGATAAATTCTTTTAAGTACGAGATCACCTACTTCGAAGGTTCTGGGATCAAGGTCCTTAAGGAACTGGTTGTGGCGCCTGAGCCTAGGCTCAGGCGTTAGTTGTCAATATCTAAAAACAAATGTAGAGAGATTCCTCTACGCCCTTCCCTTTCTCCTTCCGCTGCGCATCCCGTAGCTCCGTAACATAACAGGCGCATCTAGCCGCCTGATCACCATGCACTACCCCGACCCCATTATTAGTGGGGAACTTCAGAGTTAAACACCATAGGGCAATCGCTGCCTTGAATTCCGCAAGAGCCGGTTGGCCCAAGAAAGCATTGTAGGGGGAATGTATCTCTAACACCACAAACTGCAGCATCCGGACTCTCCGGCGATCTCTAATACCCAACTCAATTGGCAACTCCACCATTCCAGCTAGTATAGTTGCGCTTCCATTAGAACCATGAATTCGTGACTGACATGGTTTTAAGTCTTTCGCTTTCATCCTCATTTGGTCATAAACGCGCTTGAAAAGTATATTTACAGAACTTCCGATGTCGACCAAGATCCTCTTCATCCAAGAAGGACCTATCTAGGCTGAGATGACCAACAGATCGATAGTGGGTGCCTCGACTCTGTCAGCATCATGGTTCCTGAAAATGATGTCGTCTCTTATCGTCCTCTGTTGTTTTGCCAGGGCCCCATCATCAACATTACTACAGCATTCAAAGTCCACATACCTAATCAAACTGGCATATGACTCCATTTCCTTCCAGCTCCGACCAACCGGATGAGGACCACCACTCACAGTGTTTATTACCAACCTCCCGCCAGTACGCATGGGTTCTTCGGGCCTAGCTTGGCCTTGGCCTTGACCTTGATTCGGGTTAGATGGGCCCGCACCTCCATCCTGCAACGCTCCGAACAAACTGTTCCAACTTCCTTTCTCTAATCAATTTCTCGATGATGTCTTGCAAATGATGGCACTCATTACTATTATGGCCGTAACAATCGTGAATCTATAGAATTTCCCGGTTTGAATTTGTTTCTCCGATGATAGTTTCGGAGATGGCTTCTTATACTGTCCGGTATTACCAGTTTACAAATAAACATTTTACAGTGATGTGTTTAGGGGAGTATATTGGTCGAACATGGGAGCTCTGTGTCTTGGTCCGCGATTTGGGTCTCTCTCCTTTCCATGACCTCCGTTACCCTTCTGTTGACCTTGCTTATTCTGAATATTCAATTGCACTTTGCCGGAATTCTCACCGGTCTGTTTCACAACAACATTACTCTGTATGCCTTCAACATTGGGCCCCGTATCGTCATGCTTCCTAGATCATCTAGCGTCTTCTCTCCTCAAAAACTGGGCTGCCTTAGCATAGAAACGATCCAATGAAGCGGGGGGTTTCCCAGCCAACCAATTGCCAAACTTGGAATCGGGATTGATCCCTTTAGTCAATGCCATCAATATTGAATTATCATTGGGGTTGCTAACCTCAATGCAAGCAGCATGAAACCTTTCCGGATAATGCCTAAGAGTCTCTCCTGAAGCTTGAGTGACACTGGACAAGGTGTTGACATCCTTCATTCTTGTAACATGCATATGGAATTGCTCGACAAACTTTGTAGCCAATTGAGCGAAACATGAAATGGATCTGGGTGGCAGACTAGATGATGGTTTTGATTCCGTAGTTTGGATCTTAAATGAACTCCTTATCGAGAGGTATTTCTGTAGATTGTATCTTAAAAGGATTCCCTATCTGAAGGGATTTCGAAGGAGGACTAAATCTAGTAGAAAGATGCTCTTGAACCTTTCGAACCAATGAAATGTAAAAAGAGGATCGATATTTGATTATATCAACAAAAAGTACATAAAAAACATGAAAAATTTGATCTCAAACATGAAATTCTTTATTATGAACTGAAGTATGCATAGTAATACTTGTTGGAAAAAGCCCCAAATTTATTTAGAAGTTAGGGATACAAACTTTCAAAACAGTAGTGCTTTCAAAGACTAAAATTCGGATCGCAAAAATGGACCCATCGGGTCTTATTTATAGGTGCAGGTTAGCACCTTCCGCAGGGGTCATGGCGACCATATCGGAAGGTAGGTTTCACTTGCATCCTTCCGACCTTGTGGGAAAGGGAGGCCTTTCGGATTTGTCTGAATGTTGGCTTATAGCTCTCTGATCATATCTTAATGCCCTTGTCTCCACCGGAAGGTGAGAATGCGGCATCCACATCTTTGATCTAACAATGGAAGGGCGGTTGATTTGATGTGGAAGGGAACCTTTCAACTCCATCGAAAGGTCTTCTTTGAAGGTAAGCGGCACTATGAAGTGCTTGGTTGATGTTGTCCTATACTGATTGATCTGCGGAAACAGCCTTTCGATCCCATCGAAAGGCTCTTTTGAATAAGGAGCCAAGTTTTCTTTACGGAAGGTAACGTTTGTACATGATGTTGTTGACTGCTACAGAAGGTCTTCAATGTGGAGCTATCACTTGCGGAAGGTTCTTCCATGGAGGCGATACTTGCGAACATCTTCTGTCAGCAGTGAGTTTTCTTCTGTGGAACCCTCCTATGCGGAACTAAAGGTGAAGGTCTTTATCCTCAGAAAAAAATCTTTTATGAGTGAAACCATCCCATGCGGAACCTTGGTTGCGGAAGCCTCCTTGACTTTTCCATAAGCATCCCTTCGGCTCTTTCGGAAGGTCTTTCAGCGATCTCTACTCTTCATCGAAACCTGATTCCGGTGGTGAATTTTGGTGCTAACACATCGTATATAAAAGACATAAGTCGAGGCCTTAGATGAGACTTAGTGTCCCTACCTATTAGGACTGTTGGGTAATTTTTTGTAGTAAGAGTAATACATAACTATTAATAAAGAGAATATAATGAATGAGATTTTCGAAGTGCCTTTTTGAAATTCCAAAAATATCCCTATTTGTAACACCCCGTAAAATGAACTATAGATAAATTAAGTAAATTAAACTAAATATGATAAGGATTGAATATGGAAATTTTATAAAAGTTGGAATTTGACCATGAAATTTATTCCGTTACATTCGTAGCGAAATTCTGACCTGTTTCCATATATAACATGCTGAAAACGGAGGTCAAACAAAGAAGTTATGAGCATTTGAAGTTCTTGGATTTAAATTAACTTAGTTTGAATTCAAATTCAAACAAGAAATCAAATTTAGGATTCAAATTTCAAAATTAGCTTGGGGGCTAAGTAAACGATTAATTAAGGCTTAATGTTAAAAAGTTAATTAGGGAATAAAATAATTCGGCCACGGAAACAAAAATAAACGCGCCTAAATAAGATAGCGGTCGACCTGAACAAGTCAACCAGTCAACCATAGCGATCAACCGGTCACTCAAGGGCGGTCAACTACTTGGCAACAAAAGTTGCCAGTGGAGGCTAGAGTTTTATGCTATGTTCTATTCGATTGTGCGTTGCAAGTTTACCCATTTCCTACCTACTTCCATCCTACGGTTCTAGTGTATTTTAACTCCTATAAATAGGACCCTATCCTCTCCACTTTTATTCATGCTATTTGGGAATACGACAAAACTCTGCCATTGCTATCTCTCTAATAGGATTCAGAAACTTCGTAGAAAATTCAGGTAAGGATTCAACTTATTTCCTATTTGTTTCTTCTTCCTCCAATCTATTCTTATCCTATTTTTCTCCAATTATTTTGAATCTAATGAATATATATATATATATATATCTTCCCTATTGTGTGTGTGTGTGTGAGTGTGTCTATATATACCAAAAGAGAGAGATTTTGGAAGAGATCGAAAGGTTGCAAATCCATTTGAGTAAAGCTAAGGCTAATTTGTGAGTGGAAACCTTAGTATTTCTTTTTAGCAATTGTTTAGTGTATTTCTTTTGGATTTGAATATGTCTTAGGGATTTTGGGATTTTGAAAATATGATAGATAAAATCCCCTAAAATTCCTTTTTAATTCGATATGTCAATTCTATGCTTAGATTGCCAATTATTTACATTAATTTGATGGAATTTGTTTCGTTATTTCAATCCTTGATAATTTCATAGTCTATTCCACTCCTCCTTCTTCATTGGTTTAAATTGGAATCCTTCAATAAAATAAGGGGTTTAGATTATGAATTCTGTTCATAGTTTACACCACTTATTCTTATCTATTTCTTTATAAAAAAGGAGTTGAATAGAATATGAGGTTTAGATAGAAATTCTTATTGTTAAGATATTCCATTGAATTGGTGTAATAAATTGAGTTTCAATTTTATTTACAAGTTTGTTATTATGGTTTTGATTATGAATATTTATTCCCTCTTCTGGACATTTGGATTCCATAAAACCTTGGGAAATTAAAGAAAAAGGACTTGTAATAATAATTGGTTAAGGAATTGACATTTGATGCAAGTTTAGGGCGTAAATCCGTCGTTTAGAACTTATTAAGCGTGAATATTTACTTATTTCTATCTACGTAATTAACATATAACTATTGTGTATATGGCATAGTTAATTAGGCATTTATTTATATCTATTTTCCTCCATTAGGAAGGTAATTTATTTTGAGGCAAAAATAAGAGGAAACTCTTATATAACCTAATTACTATTTTAAGGCGTAATAAGGAAGATTCCTTATAAGGTCTTATTTATGAAACGGTGAGGTGTGTGTACATATAGAGTAATTAATTTATGGCTAAGTCATAGAGATGCGAGGTCAATAGAGTTGCATGACAAAAGTCTGCCCTTTACTTTGAGGCTACCAGCAGTTGTGTATACTTTTATTGATATGAGACGTCATTATGATAAATATTTGTAATGACGCGAGGTTAGTCCAAATCCAGTATAGGAAATCTGCCCAGCTAATATGTCTACCAATTCCTACGAATGGTGGACTAATGTGAGAGGTCATTATAGGTATGGGCCATAAGACGAAGGCTCTGCTTTGATGTTTGAGGTATTAAGTGGTTGGACCCGCCTTTTCCCCAGATGAAGTATTAAATGGCCAAAAGGTTACGCTATGTGGTATCTCTATAGGGGTCTGCTTTTGGAATTAGGCCTTAAATGACGGGGTCTGGCTATTTTCCACTTGGAAGTATTAAATGGTCTATGAGATTCCATATGATGTCAGGTAGATAGTACCATTGAGGAGCACCCTTCCGAAATTAAGCCTTAAATGATGGGGTCTTCCTATTTTCCACTGGGAGGTATTAAGTGGCTTGGGTACCGTCTCCTACATTATTAGCTATTTATAACATACGATTGGGATATGGGATATACTTCTAGAACGGAAGGTATTAATGGATGGACCCACCTCCTTTCCTTATAAAGAAGTATTAAATGATTTTAATGATTTTATGTTCGTAGATATATTCTAATTTTGAAATATACTGCCCAAGTAGGTAAGACTCAAGGTTTTTATTCACCGGACACTTTTTGTTCTGACTCCCTCCTTATTACAACATAGGTTAAGGACGGAGTGATAGAGGCGACGATGCTTAAAAGCGAATAAGCTTGGCAAGTGGTAGTATTTATTATTTTTTGCTTTCATGTGTACCCATAGATTTAAACAATTGTTGTAACGGATATTATGGTTTTTATGGGATTTTGTGTTATGACATTTTTATGGTTTTGAAATAAGTGGGTACACTTTACTATTATATTCTATTCCATCCGATGTGAGTTCTGAAAGTTTAGTTATGGCTCTGCAATATTATTTCGTTTTACTACCAACAGCTTATCTTAGATTGGATCTAAGTTTCGATGGGTCTTTTTTGGGTCGAAATTTTGGCCTGTTCAGGGGTGGGTTGTTACATTTGGTAGCAAATCTCTAGGTTACCCCCTTTTATTTTGAAAAAGGTTTTTCAAAGTGAAATTTCAAAAGAATTCTTACTATATATATACCTATACCCCCTTTTCTTGAACATACGCACATACACTAGGCAAACTTTTCTTTTCTTTCAGCATGAAAATACTATCTTAGGAAATCGCCACTAAAGGCTGAACTTATAGATAGTTGATATGGCCGATAATCAATTTTCTTCCAAACAATGGAACCCTACTCACGGAAGACCACCCATTCGTGGAATGCCCGAATAGTTTAAGCAATATCTTAGGACCGTCGGCAGATTCCTATTCCTCCAGCTACACCAGTAGCACCCACTGCCCCGACCGTTGATGCAGCACCCCGTCCTGCCGACTTTCCTAAGCTATGTAAGGACTTTCTCAATATGGGAGGGAAGACAAACTCTAGAACTGAAGGATATTTGAAAGCTAAAGCATGGATTGGTAACTGTGAGACGATATTTAGAGAACTTGGTTGGGGTGATCAGTTAAGAAGAAGAATGGCAGCTTAGCACCTCAAGGAAGAAGCTTTAAATTGGTGGAACTTTGTGACTGATGAGCACCCGAGCATGATATTCTCTTGGGATGAATTCAAGGACCGATTCTAGAAGAGATTAATGTCTAGAGTAGAGGTTAGCTTGCAATTGGAAAAGTTCATTCAGCTGAGACAAGGAGATTCTACCCTTAAGGAGTATATAGCTAAGTTTACTGAGTTGGCCAAATTCGGGATGAACCTGATAGACACACCTATGAAAAAGACCATGAAGTTCGTGAAGGGCTTAAATTCCCCGCTAAGAGAAATCTTGTTGACCCAAGTACCTATGGGGGTCGCGTATGAGATGTTGGTAGAAACGGCAATGCTGCACGTGGCCAATGAGGAAGATAAGGGAGAGATAAATAAGTCGACAAAGACCCAAAAGCAAGAAGGGTCTAAGAAAGGGAGATTTTGGGCTAACAAGAAGTCGAAGGGGAAGTTTAAGAAGGAAGTAAAGGTGTGTAAGAGATGCCAAAGGAGGGGTCATGAAGCTAAAGATTGTAGGGTGAGTCAGATGAAGGAAGCCTTTAAAGGAAAGTGCTTTAACTACCACAAGGAAGGGCATCACAAGAATCAATGTCCCAAGATGGCTAAGGAAGGACTAAGCAGACAGGCACACGCTATTGAAGTTGTCCCTATTGCTAGTAAACCACCAAGGGACCAAGGAAAAGCGGCTCTAGAAGGTATAACTCTTATTTTTGGGGTTACTATTCAGACCATATTTGGTTTAGGAGCATCACATTCCTTTATAGCTAGGGATGTAGTAAATTCCTTAAACCCTAAAACCCAAATGGTCAACAGCCCAATAGAGGTTTTTAATCTCATTGAGGGTTCGACCCATCTTTGTCTTATTTGCAAAGACCTAGTGTTAGACATATGCGACTTTGATTTCATATGTATTGCATCGTTCTAAATTTCGAGGGGGATGAACTTATCTTGGGTATGGATTGGTTGTCATATTACGGAGCCATTTTTGACTGTGACAAAAGGGTAGTACGATTAAGGAGTCATCGAGGTTGTGACCTAGAAGTTCTTTTACACCAAAAGCTTTAGTAGAGTTAAGCTATTTATACTCACTAAATCTATCTGTTAATCATGAATCGCTATTTGTACCCGTAGTTTGTGAATTTCTTGATGTCTTCAAGGAGGTCTCGGGTCTTCCACCCCATAGGGAGATTGAGTTTCGAATCGATTTGGAGAAATTCGTAAGACCCGTCGCTCTGCCTTCGTGACATATGACTCCCAAAGAAAGAAGGGAATTGGACAAGCAAATCTTAGAGCTATTGAAGAAAGGATTCATCCACAGTAGTACTTCTGAGTGGGGAGCCCCTGTCATTTTTGCTACTAAGGCAGATGGTTCTTTAAGACTTTGCATCGATTATAGAGAGTTGAACAAGTTAACAAGGAAAAACAGGTACCCTCTACCTAGAATAGATGACTTGTTCGACCAACTTGTAGGAGCTAAAGTCTTTTCTCAATTAGACTTAGCTATGGAATTCCATCACTGTAGAGGAAAGCAAGCCGAGGACCGCATTCCCTATGCCAGGTGGACTCTATGAGTGGGAAATAATGCCTTTTGGACTAATGAATGACCCAGCATACTTTGTGGATTTGATGTGTAGAATATTTAGAGGTCAACTTAATAAATTTTTCGTGATGTTTGTTGATGATATCTTGGTTTTCTCCAAAGGCAAGAAGGAGCAAGAGGACCACCTTAGGAAGGTATTAGAGACCTTGAAAAGAAACCAACTCAAAGCTAAGTTTTTAAATGCCGCTTTTGGAAAAATGAAGTTAGGTTCCTTGGGCATATTGTTTCGGTAAAAGGATAGGCGGTGGACCCTACTAAAGTGGAAGCTGTCCAAGGATGGAAGGTTCCTAGTAATGTATCGGAGGTTTGAAGCTTTCTAGGGTAGGCAGACTATTATAGGAAGTTCATCAAGAGTGTTGCACAAATAGCAGCCCCTTTAACCCGATTGACTAAGAAGAATCTAGTCTTTGTTTGGGATGATAAGTGCACTAAGGCATTTGAGAAGCTAAAGGAGTTATTGACTAGTGTACCCATGCTCACTATTCCAGACAGAACCAAGTCGTTTACAGTTTTCACAAATGCATGTGGCATAGGATTAGGAGCAGTTCTTATGCAAGAGGGAAAGGTAATTGCCTATGCTAGTAGACAACTAAAAGATCATGAGACGAGGTATCCAGTGCATGATTTAGAATTGGCAGCAATTGTTTTTTCCTTAAAGATGTGGAGGCATTATCTTTTGGCGGAAAGTTTTGAGCTATTCACTGATCATAAATCACTCAAATACCTATTTCCCCAAAAAGATTTGAATCCTAGGCAGTAGAGGTGGATGGAGTATATAACATCCTTCGACTTTGGTATTCAATATACCTCCGGAAAAGGGAACGTAGTCGCCAACGCCCTTAGTAGGAGACACCCTACCCTAGGTGCTATATATGAATGGAGACAGTGGAGTTTCTCTCAAATTTTAACCTCCAACGTCAAGAACCCATCCAGGGTTTCCTATCAATTATGGAGGTTAGACCAAACTTGATGGATTGTATAGGGCACGTGCAAGTAAAAGACAAGGATTTAATAGAGATTTTGGAAAAATTAAGGAAAGAAAATCATTTTCCCCATGCTAGAATATACTCGGTTGATGAGAAAGGATATTTGAGAAGATATGGACACCTTTGCGGTCCAATGATTGATGACTTGATGAGAGATGTGCTTATGGAGTGTCACTACTCAAGGATGACCATTCATCCCGAAGGAGATAAGATGTACAAGGACATGAAGAGAATTTTCTTTTGGAATGGAATAAAGAGGAACGTAGTTGAGTTTGTTGCTAAGTGTTTGACATGCCAAAAGATAAAAGTTGAGCAAGGGAAGCCCGGTGGATTATTATTACCTTTGGAAATTCCGACTTGGAAGTGGGAGCATATTTGTGGAAGGATTGCCTAAAAGTCAAAGGGCAATGAGGCTATTTGGGTTGTTGTTGATAGACTCACCAAGAGTGCTCATTTTGTTCCAATTAGAAGAAATAGGACCAGCGCCTCTCTCTTCTAGATTTATATTAAGATGTAGTTCGTCTACATGGAATTCCAGTAAGCATAGTTAGTGATAGAGACCCTTTGTTCACTAGCGAATTTTGGAGGAGCCTACAGACAGTTATGGGAACTTCTTCGAACCTTAGCATGACATATTACCCGCAAACTGACAGACTAATAGAGAGGGTGAATAGAATTTTGGAAGACTTGTTGAGAGCTTGTGTCTTGGATTTCGAAGGACATTGGGAGCAGCATCTACCTTTGGTTGAGTTTGCGTATAATAATAGCTATCAAACTACGATTGGTATGGCCCCTTTTGAAGCACTTTATGGGCGGCCATGCAAATCGCCTAGTTCTTAGTGCGAAACCACTGACAAAGTATTGCTCGGACCTAATTTGATCTGTGATACCATGAAAAAAGTAGAGTTGATCAGGCAGAGGATGAAGGTAGCACAAGACCGTCAGAAGTCTTATGCGAATAAAAGAAGGAAAGAGCTTGAATTTGAGGTTGGAGATATGGTATTTATTAAAATCTCCCCTCTTAGGGAAGTTAATAGATTTGGTAAGTCTGGAAAATTGACACCTAGATTTATTGGGCCACTCAGAATTCTGGAAAGAATAGGAAATTTAGTGTACCGTGTGGAGCTTCCTGACAAGTTGGCAGGAGTCCACAATCTTTTCTACATTTCTCACCTTAGGAAATACCTTCATGACACCGCTAGAAGAGTAGAGCCTGATCAATTAGGGGATTTTAAGATGGAGTTGACAGTGCCCCGTGCCACCGCACGCATTGTAGAGCATGGTACTTGGGGACTCCGTAGTAAAATATTTAAGTTGGTCCGAGTATAATGGGGGGAAATTCGGCAGAAAGCACATTGAAGGCCGAGGAGAAGATGAAGAACACTCACCCAGAGCTTTTCACTGATAATTTTTCTCTCCAAAAGTAGGATTTTGGTTGCATCGCGGTTGCTAGATTGGATAGTAGGACATGATTGTTATACTTTTTCACAATCACTTTACATTTATATAGAAATTTTTATGCATGTTTAGGATATTTGCATACATAATTACATGACACGATTACACACTCAGGCTAGGATTGAGCTCATTTTAGCATGTCTATAGTACATGATCACATTACACGCTGTTGAGTGGATGGTTGTGTAGAGAACTTGGTTGTATAACATGAATGTATTGCGAGTTACGATGTTCGCCCCTTGGAAGATTTCAGGACGAAATCCTTTTCAAGGAGAAAGAATGTAAAACCTCGTAAAATAAACCATAAATAAATAACGTAAACTAAACTAAACATGATAAGGGTTGGATATGAGAATTTTATAAAAGTTGGAATTTGACCACGAAAGTTATTCCATTGCATTTGTGGCGAAATTCTGACCTGTTTCCATATATAATATGCTAAAAACAGAGCTCAAACAAAGAAGTTATGAGCATTTGAAGTTCATAGATTTAAATTAATTTAGTCTGATTCAAATTCAAATAAAAAATCAAATTTAGGATTTAAGTTTCAAAAATTAGCTTGGGGATAAGTAAATGATTAATTAAGGCTTAATGTTAAAAGGTTAATTAGGGAATAAAAAAATCGACAACGGAAACAAAAATAAATGCCCCTAAATAAGATAGCAGTCGACCGGTCGCCTAAGGACGGTCGACCGCTTGGCAACGATGTTATGTTCTACTTGGTTGTGCGGTCTAGATTTACCCATTTCCTACCTACTTCCATCCTACTGTTCTGGCGTATTTCAACTCCTATAAATAGGACTCCATCCTTTCCACTTTTATTCATGTTGTTTTGGGGAATACGACGAAAGTCTGTCATTGTAATCTCTCTAATAAGATTCAGAAACTCCATAGAAAATTCAGGTAAGGATTCAACTTATTTCCTATTTGTTTCTTCTTCCTCCAATCTATTCTTTTCCTATTCTTCTCCAATTATTTTGAATCTAATGAATATATATACACCTTCCCTATTTTGTGTGTGTGTATCAAAAGAGAGAGATTCTGGAAGAGATCGGAAGGTTGCAAATCCATTTGAGTAAAGCTAAGGCTAATTTATGAGTGGAAACCTTAGTATTTCTTTTTAGCAATTGTTTGGTGTATTTCTTTTGGATTTGAATATGACTTAGGGATTTTGGGATTTTGAAAATATGATTGATAAAATCCCCTAAAATTCCTTTTTAATTCTATATGTCAATTCTATGCTTAGATTCCCAATTATTTACATCAATTTGATGGAATTTGTTTCATTATTGATATCTTTGATAATTTTATAGTCTATTCTACTTCTCCTTCTTCTTTGCTTTAAATTGTGGTCCATTAATAAAATAAGGGGTTTAGATTACGAATTTTGTTCGTAGTTTACACCGCTTATTCTTATCTATTTCTTTGTAAGAGAGGAGTTGAATAGATGAGGTTTAGATTGCAATTCTTATTGTTTAAGACATTCCATCGAATTGGTGTAATAAATAGAGTTTCTATTTTATTTACAAGTCTGTTATTGTGGTTTTGATTATGAATATTTATTCTCTCTTTTGGACATTTGAATTCTATAAAACCTTGGGAAATTGTAGAAAAAGGACTCATAATAATAATTGGTTAGGGAATTGACATTTAACGCTAGTTTAGGTCATAAAATCCAAACGTTTAGAACTTATAAAGCACGAATATTTATTTATTTCTATTTATGTAATTAACGTATAAATATTGCGTATATGGCATAGTTTTATATTTTTTTTCCTCCATTAGGAAGGTAATTGATTTTGAGGCAAAAATAAGAGGAAACTCTTATATAGCCTAATTATTATTTTAAAGCGTAGTAAGGAAGATTCCTTATAAGGCCTTATTTATGAAACGGTGAGATGTGTGTGTGTATATATATAGAGTAATTAATTTATGGCTAAGTCATTGGGATGCGAAATAAATAGAGTTGCGTGATAGAAGTCTACCCTTCACTTTGAGGCTACCAGCAGTTGTGTATACTTTTATTGATGTGAGATGTCCATATGATAAATATTTGTAATGACGCAAGGTTAGTCTCAAATTCAGTAAGAGAAATATCCCCAACTACTCTAGCTACCAGTTCCTATGTATAGTGGACTAATGTGAGACGTCATTATAGGTATGGGCCATAAGACAAAGAGCCTGCTTCGGGGTTTGAGGTATTAAGTGGTTGGACCCGCCTTTTTCCCAGATAAAGTATCAAATGGCTAAGGGGTTACGTTAGGTGGTATCTCTACAGGGGTTCGCTTTTGGAATTAGGCCTTAAATGATGGGATTTGCCTATTTTCCACTTGGAAGTATTAAGTGGCCTATGAGATTCCATATGATGTCAGCTTGATAGTACTATTGAGAAGCACGCTTCTGGAATTAGGCCTTAAATGATGGGGTCTGTCTATTTTCCACTGGGAAGTATTAAGTGGCTTGGGTACCGTACCTTACATTATTAGCTATTTATGATGTATGCTGTGCAGTTAAAGCGCTCGGCAGATTCAAAGCGGTGGAGGTGCAAAAAGTCATAGCGGGGATATAGCGAGGATATAGCGGGATATAGCGGATGGCTTTAAAATAACATATAAAACTTGTACTAATGTTTTTACGAATATATAAATGGTAATTAAATGAAAAATTATCATTCAATTGAATTATAACTAATACATAAATACTTTTTAAATAAAAACATGTGCGAATATACTTTAAATAAACGTAAAACTGTTATATAACATAATTGAATTTAGTAGAATATTAGAGTATTTTCATTTCTGAAAATATATTAAAAATTAAATCAAATAAATTAGTTTCATAATTTTTATAATGTATAAATTGAATTTTTCAATTCATTTTATTAAAGAAGATATAGCGGGAATAGCGGAATATAGCGGAAATAACGGGATATAGCGGAAATAACGAGGATTAAAGCGGAAAGGCAATATTGTGGGGCTATATGGAAAAATCGTAGCGGCAGAAACCCGCTATGAGATATAGCGGGGTTATAGCGAGGTAATAGCAGGGCATTAACTGCACAGGATGTATGATTGGGATATGAGATATACTTCTGGAATGGAAGGTATTAAGTGGTTGGACCCGCCTCCTTTCCTTATAAAGAAGTATTTAATGATTTTATGATGTTATATTCATAGACATATTCTTATTTTGAACTATACTTCCCAAGTACTAAAAAGGAAGACTCAATGTTTTTATTCACCAAACACTTGTTGTTCCGACTCCCTCCTCATTACAACACGGGTTAAGGATGGAGTGTAGGCGTAACGATGCTTAAAGTTGAAGAAGTTTGGCAAGTAGCAGTATTTATTATTATTTTCTATCATGTGTACCCATGGATTTAAACAATTATTGTAACGGATATTATATTACAGTTTTTGTAGGAATTTGTGTTATGACATTTTTATGGTTTTGAAATAAATGGGTACACTTTACTATTGTATTTTATTCCATCCTGTGTGTTCTGAAAGTTTAGTTATGGCTCTGCAATATTCTTTCTTTTTACTACCAACAGCTTATCTTAGTTGGATCTAAGTTTCGATGTGCCTTTTCTGGATCAAAATTTAGGCATATTCCGGGGTTGCATATTACACCATCCATCAACAGAATCTCACACCGGTTTACATCCTCCATCGTCTCTTCTTCCAAACTACCTATCAATAGAATTTTTCCTACCAATTTGTCACTGACACTACCAACAAAACAACTTGAAATAAAAGTGTTGTGACTATCAAAACATTTACTCTTACAATACACATCTGCCAACTCATTTTTTTATTAAATAAACTATAAATATCTCTACCTATTAGATTAGATTCATGTATAAGCGGTTTATACTGGTATATATAGGATGATTACTGGTGTAATCTTCAAGGGACATATTTATGATTTTACAAATATATATACTTAAATATATAATTAATTACTTTCTCTTTTAGTATGAAGTATAAAATGGTTGGAGTAGTAAGAACGAAAGAAGTTAGTCCAACTGGTAGCACTTGCGTTTATGATGTTGGATGGTTTAATATTGCATTGTAGCGTTTGATTTGATATTGTAGTTGAGTTTTGATATGATTTTGATCAGAGTGCACAGCGGAAAAATCCATTTATTAGTTTCCATTGAGTACATTTATTTTGGTCTCTTATGTTCGTTTGGATATTTGAAATTGTTGGTATTGAATTTAATTTTGGAATTTGTATGTGTTTAAAGGTAGTTTGAAAAATGTTTTGAAGTTACTAAAGGATTGATAAAAGTAAAGACTTTTTATATATATGCAGACATAGTTTATTATTTTTTTATTATATGATTTTGGAAGTCAAGTATAAGAAGTAATCTTTTGAAAAGTAAATATATATTATGATAATGGTATTGAGTTAAGTTTTAAAGTGAATTAGTAAAAGATTTATTGATTAAGTATATTGAATGATTTTTGAAAGTGATACTTATAGATATTTTTGAAATGAAGTAGGGTTGACTTTTCGTTGGATGGTTCAAGAATTTTGGTCGATGCGCCTAATCAACGTTATCGATATGGATTCCTAACCACTAAAACGATGCATTTGGACACAATATTTTGGAAAGATATATATTCTATTTGTGTAAAGTTAAAAAAAAGATATTATATATATTTATGTGCATTTTAAGTAATGTCTGCAGCCGTTTTGATGTAAGTGGGCAATTGAGATCACCAACGAGGCATTATTGATTATACCAATATTGCAGCCAATTAATATTAGTAATCACTGTAATAAATGGTGAGGCAGCATTGTTATATCTTATTATGTTTGAGAATTTGTGAATATAAATATGTGTGTGTGTGATGATATTTTGGCATAATTAAAAATGTGTAAATGTTATTGAGTTTTGGGGTTTTGAATGTAAGCATGAGTATAATTTAAATAATTATTATTTTAAAATATGGAAAATTATAGATTCACTAATAAATGTATGTAATATTTATGTATAATTGAATGAAGTCTAATTAAATTTTTGAAAGGCCAAAATATAATGTGATAAATAATTTAAAGTGTATAAATGAGAGTGGTGAAATCATAAAATTAAAAATTGATTTGGAAAGTTATTAGAAGAAAATTTTGGGAATATAAACTAATTTAAAAATTATTACAATTGAATATTTGAAAAAAAAGGAAGATTGATTTTGGTTATATACATGGTTAAATTATAAAGAATGAAGTGTTTTATTTTGGAATGCAATGAATTATTTAATTGAGAATTATTTAGGTAAGTAATATAGAAATGCCTTTAAAGAGTTAAATTTTGAAAATAAATTTGAAACTTTCCTCCATGTATCAATTTAAAAGTGTTAAATATTCGTATGAATTTATGAAAAAGAGTTTGCAAAATAGAGTTTAAAAATAATTTTGTTATAATAAGATGTTTGGAATTAAATAATATATTAAAGAATATGTCATTAAATAAAGAAAAGATATTTTAGTAGAAATTTGGTTGGTAAAATTTTAGTTTTCTTTGATGTAAAAGTTGAATTTGAATTATGTTTGGATTAAATAAAATGAAATCTTGAAAGAAAATTTATTACTGTTCAAAAAGTGAATTTGATAAATAAAGTATTTTGTAATTCTGAAAAATAAGTTTCGCATTTGGTAAATGTTTGGTATTTATAATGGAAGCTAAATGAAATTGTTAAGTTTAGTATAATTGGTATGTTATAGATTTTCCTTATGGGAAATTACGATGCAATTTTGTTGAGCGGGAAATCTGTAGCAAGTCGAATTTTAACTAACAATTAAATTAAAGTTAATAATAGTAATTTAGTGATTAAAATAGAATTAGCAAATTTATTTGATAATTGTTTAGAAATTATATAATAAAAGGATATAAATAGTGAAAATGTGATATTTACAATTAAAAAGTTAAAATGTGAAAATATTTTATAAAGTGATGTAATTGAAATATAATATGGATTGGAAAAGAAGTGATTTTTTTATAGAAATTTATATTTATTTAGATTAATTGGAATTTAGTTTTAAAAAATAAAAGATATATATACACACACATCCACTTATTATGATCATTTAGACCCAAGCTTTTATATCCAAACCCAGAACCATATCCAGATTTTTCTACTAAGATTTTTCTTTGTTCGCAATTTTACTTTACGTATACTTCCTGTTAATAACTTTCTTCCTCAACTAAAACTCCTAAACGCTCCTTCCTTTGAAAATTATATCAAATCAAATAAATTATTTTAAATTCCCAAACTTGAGTATGCAATTCCTTGCTTCATCTTACGTCTATGGTGGGAAGGTTATTGGGTTGTGTTGCAGAGAGTGAGTGATGTGTTCGCGCGTGTGTAGAATTAGGAGGAAGAAGAGGAATGCAACTTTCAGGTGAGTTTAACCTCATAAATCTATGTCAAATACTTGAATTTCTGTGTGCGGGTGTGTATTTGTTAATGTATTGCTTTTACAAATATGAATGATAATTGCATAAAATTGCAAAAGATTGGGGGATCGAAACTGACGGAGGAATACACAGCCTTGAGCGTATTTCCTCGAGCCAAGGTCCGACAGGTTGACCGGTCGTTAATGACTGGTGCGCAGTTGGAAACTTGTGCTTATGCAACTGTGTCATATGTGTGTTACCTTGAGTGTGTATACACGTGGAGTTGCATATGTAGTTTTATAGTGTGCATGTGTGTGGTCACGTCTAAATGCTTATGTGTTGTTCGGTATGGGTGAATGCTGTTGTTTGTATGTAGGTGTAAGTCAGTGTATGTATGGGCACAGTTGTAAAAATCCTTCTAGGCCCGCCTAGAAAATATTTACCGCCTCATGTAAGAATCAAAACATTTATTAAGCACTCGTTAGGCATTATTTAAAATTCAAAGTCACATATAAGCATCAATGTGCTAGTTTTACAATGTCTTGCCTCATTGGCTACTCGTAAGCACATTCAAAATCCCAAAATTATAACCGATATCAATCAACACTAAACAAAACCCTAAAATTTTATCCAAAATATATTATTTATCGAAAATTCCTAGCTTTGATTAATCCTCGATTAATCCCTACTTAAACGATTAATTGCTAGTCCGTACTAACCTCCTAGAGTCCGACTGGTAATTTTTACAACCTTAGTATGGGTGTGTGTTTTTACATATGTGTGTTGGTATTTGTGTGTTGTGTGTGTTATAGTGTGCATGTGTGATTTTGTGTGTGCAGCAGTGTGTGCGCAATAGCGCGTGTGTTTCAGTGTGCTTGTGCGCACTTGTGTGTGTATGTGCCTGCATACCCTTAGGCTTCATGTCATGTTGTTGTTTACGTCTTGAGTGCTTGACCGTGTATTGCTGTATATTTCCTATGTTTTTTAGCCTTGTTTGCTCAACCATTTTGTTATTATAAACCTGCAGATACATTACATTTTGTTCAACCTTGTTTTATTGATAAAGATGAATATTTCCGAGTCTAAATCATTTGGACATGAGTTATGCACACATTGTTGAAGCTGAGGTTTATTGTGTTTACACTTCTTGTGCATGCGTGTAATCTTGTATGCGTGCAAGATTTAACATTTATAATTAAAAATTTATATTTATTTTTAATATAAACTAAAATTAAATATACCTAATCTCTAATATATACTTATTAGACATTGTATAATTATGAATACAAATATATAAGTTTAATAAATTAATAAAGAGGATTTAATTGTATTATTTAAACGGTTTTTAATTGTCATTTTTTAGAAGTATGAAATTTTAGTATATATAATTCAAGTTTTGAAAATGTATTATTTAACTATGAATAAATTAAATTAATTTTGATATTTTATAATTATTTAAAATAGTATTTAATTATAGTAAATTATGAAATCATTCTTATATGTTATATTTGGCTTTATAAACTATTTTTGGAGAATTAAAATGAAAGAGTTTATTGGAAATTAAATTGTATATTTGGTTTTAAATAATTATTTAAGTTTATAAAATTATGTAAAACATGTAGTATTCCGAAGATATCGTTTTGATACTTTAAAATGTATTTTTCCTAATAACTACTTATGAAATTGTTAATATGTGTTAAAAATATATTTATGTCTGTTTACTTTATTTCCAAATTTCACAATTTCTCTATATTGATTCTTATGTTACGAGTGGATCACTGTTGATATAGATTTAAGTGGTGATTTGATATGATACAGTGATGATATCTTTTATATGATTTTATGATATTTTTATTCAGTGTAACGAGGAATCTAAATAAAAGAAGTTATTTTACCATCCGGTATGGAACTTTTGATAATATTTCTCCAGTTATTATTTTGACTTGTTATATAGAATAATGAATAGTTTGAGTGTAGTTTATATGCAGTGAATAAACATTTATGTAACGATCTGCCATTCCTACACCTAAAGACAACACTTAATACATCCTCGATATTCGTGTGCCAATCATTTAAGTGTCTAAAAGACAGGTCGTTTGGGGGTGAAAGGAAGAAAAGGCAGAACGGAATCTCACAAAACATGACGAGTAATATATAGTATGAACAAGTCTTACAAAAAGAAATCATCTTATTATACACAACATCAGAGTACACTAACCTATTATCAGCTTGGACAGTTATAATAGCTTATTCTTACAATTACTGATAAATATAGAAAAAACAAAACAAACAAAAACAGCGGAAGATATAAGATACGTGAATATGTCCTTTAGAATCCAGCTTGTCTGCTGAAAGCTCCGAAGTGTCCAGCTAAATCTGGAAAATATGCTTGGGTTGACCCGAGCGTTATAGGAAAACAACGCCTGGGTCAGTCTGGTAAAACAAGCGTGAGAAACTAAAATCACAAGGAATTTTATTTATTTAACTTGTAAAACCCTTTAAAATCAAAGGCATCTCATAAGACCACGACGCATATAAACACGGATGGGTTTTTACCTTACGATAACCAAAACATTTTCTATAGAATATCTAGTGATATTATAATAATGTCTAGGGTTAAAGTAAATATCGAATTGTAACGACCCGCTATTTTGGACCATTCGCATCCATTATAAGTGTATAGGTAGACACTCATGCCGGAATTGAATTGCTCAAAATACCGCGTTGTTAATTTAAATTTGGAAAAAATGAACATATACAGTAAATAAAATAATCACAGATCACAGACACAGAGCAATAAATGCAGCGGAATTAAAAGAGATAGTAGTTCATGAAGCTACTATATAAATGTATAAGATACATCAGAGTTTACAACAGAAGAGTAATACGATACATCAGAAACAAATCAGAATACATCACTGGAATCATCGAATACTGAAAGCAGAATAGATGGCTGGATCTTCAAGCAAAGCTCCAACTCCAAAGGTGAGTCTCGAATACTGGTACACTCAGTCTGACCCGAGCGTAAAGCAAAATACAAAACACTCGAGTCAGGATTAACATTCTTATATTAATAAATCCAACTCAAGTGAAATAGCAATTGAAATACAAGTAACTCAAAGGATGTTTGGAATAACCATCCTTTAAGGATCCGTTAAACTATCTACTAGGTAGTAGTGTACGATAAGTAGATAATGTCTATCAGTAATATAAAGATATCAAAATAGTGTTAAGTCATGGCTCATTCCACCCTTAACACATTTTTATTCCCAAAAGCATATACAAGACCGTAGTTTCCCCAAAACCGGAAGTCACCAGAGGGCAATCCATATACTAAAGGTACAAACCAAAATCGTAGTGGTCGCGAATAAAGGGATACAAGTATGACAAGGCACATGAGGCAATACCCAAGGTAGTGATACTACCGTTTGCCTGATCCGGACTGGTGAGAATGCAACGCCGCAGCGCCCACAACACTGTAAAACAACACTCCCAAAATCAAGGGTGCACCAATCGACAACAAGTAATGAGTAGTTCGAAGAAGTGTGTCCACTTGAGGTAGCTAATCCTCCATTGGCCCGGCACGGCTCCTGTTTTAGTCATTTCCAATTTGACACAAGTGTCAAGGCTATCCATTATCGTTCTCTTTCTTCAGTCATCACGTACATCATTCCAACCACTTCATTCTGGATCATCACTCCGCGTATAGTTATTAAAGTGGTTTTTGGTTTAGATAGAGAGTATATCCATAACCGATTCTGGTCTCTTTAATAACCTTCGAAATTTTACACCGATTGGTCGTTTAATATATTTCAAAACCAAATCAATTTCAATTCAATTAGAATTCGTAAATCAACATTTCATTTGTCTTTCCAAATCAATTTCCATAATTTACATTTCAAACTTCCAAATTTTCATTTCAAAATCCTATAATTCAATTTCAATCTTTATTTAAAACCATTCAAATATTGATTCAAGTTCGTATATAAGTTTCATTTCGAAAACATTTAAATTAATTTAATTTAACATTCAAATCAATTTAAATTCATTTATCGATTTCGTTTAATATTCGTTAAGTTAATTTGCCATTCAAAACAATTTCTATTAAATTTCCACTTCATTAAATCAATTTCTTAAGTTCAACTTCATTAAATCAAAACTTACAAATTGAATTAAATTAAATTCGTCAAACCAAATCCTTAAATTTTCAAGTCTTACATTAATTTCAATAAATCACATTTTATTTCTTGTTAAAGAAATTCAATTTCGCTTATTTACTTCCTTAAATAATTTTCCAAAACTTACTTAATAAAGAAAACTCAATTTCAATTATTTGCGAAGTAAAATTCACTTATTCAAAAGTTCAATTTTCTTATTAAAGAATTTCAATTTAATCATTAAATAATTTAATCTTATTTAAGTATTAAATAATTCAAAACTTAATTATTCAATAATTTCAAAGTTTAATAATTTCAACTTAATTATAATTTCAAACTTAATTATTAAATCATTTCAAAGTTTAATGATTTCAAACTTAATTATAATTTCCAACTTAATTATTAAATCTTTTCAAACTTAATTCAATCATTTCTCAAATTAAACAATATTCTTTCATCAATTACATCGTTAATATTTTGTTTCAGATTATTAAATATTAACATTTTCCTTTCATTAAAAATTCAAATTTCAACTTCATTTCAAAACCATATTATTTATTCAAATAAAATCTTTGTTTTATTTTTAAATCAAATTATTGACCAATCGGGTTTTATTTAATTTTCTATCCTAGGTCAAAGTTCAATTTGGGTATTTATCATTTCAACCCGATTCCAATTCAATTCAAATCAAAACATAACAAAGGGAACTTGCAGTGTGATAACTGGGATGGTGTCAAAGTAAATAAACAAGCAATAACAACAACAATAACAATCCAATAATAAATTCAAATAATCCCGAAATAACCGTATTAATTCGCATTGTTATTTGTACGAATTAATATAATTATTTCTAGAAATCTACACTATCATTTCATGTAGATTAAAGATTATTACATTACGGTTTTCACTTGTCATCTATTTACAATTTCATACATCATCAATTTAACACATACATTTAGTGGTTCAAGGTGTAATTAAACAAATCCTACGTGTCAATAATTTAACAGTTAAAGGGGTCATATTATACAAATGTCAGTTAATCAAATTTAACATTTAACTATCCTATATCAAGTTCAATTGCATACCATTTATCATTTTAACATTTACAATTTAACGTCCAATATAAACATCAACAATCAATCAATTATCAGCCAAACTGTATTATCATCGCATAAACAATTAACAGATAATGGTGTCAGATGTCACAGGTGAACTGATACAGGTAATAGCATATATAACAGTGTAATTAACTAACAGCAGCATATTTCAATTGTCGTTTCAATTGAAATCAAATTTAATAAATAAAAGAACGTTAATCGTGAGTGAGTGCTCACCTTTCGAGGCTAGAGAGATTAACGAGAATGAGATGTGTTACGAATCCGAACACGAATTTCAAAGCGAAGCAAGATTGGCACAAATTCGACGGACAACTGACAGATAAGAAATTGATGAAATAAATCAGAATCATCAAGATAGAATAGAATATATATACATATATATATAGAATATATTTATTTTCAAGTCAATATTAATTTAAACACATATTAAATAATATATATATATATATATATTTCAAAATCATTGTTTTAAATAAACACATATAAAACAAGCATTTTTACAAAATAAATTTGAAATAAATATATATACACTTATAAACAAATATGCAAACAGCCTATGTATAACATAACTATTATAAAAAAATTTACACTAAAACATAACAGAGGCTAATATATCCTATATATATACACCCTCTAAATTTTGTATCTTCTGATATAACTTAAATCACAGGATATTCTTACCTATATAAATTCTATTATATAGATCCAATATATGTAACTGTACACATATTTAAATAAATGTTTTTACCACAGAAGTAAAATTTATATAACCTGAAACATAATATATTCACATATATACTTATACTTAAAACCATTAGCAAGCAAAATTCTTAAGCACATATAAATTGTTTTGAACCAAAATCCAAATGATATATATATATATACACACATTTTCTTTCCCCGACAGACTACACTATACATTATTTTTTCAAAATTTCAATTGCATATTTCATACATACAAACCGAAATCCACACCCTTCGAAATTTTTAACATAGATTCAAAACATACTTTATCATAACCTGTGACCAGTATAGACTGACAAATATTCATATAACAAAAGATCAGTACCCTTAAAGTACACTGCTTATATATATACATAATTCTGTACATAGGAAAATATAACCCAAAGAACCCAACTAACAGCTTATAACTATTTCCTATACTATCGCTTTAAAATCATCATTTAAAATAAACGTACACTGCTATATAGCCTCAAAACAGATCATTGCATATAACTATCATTTGTATAAAATAAGTATATACACGTTATACATTCAAAACTATATATAAGCATACCTATAAGATTTATACTGACCATATACACTTATCAATACTGTAACTATATATATGTAAACCGAAAGTCATGAGCTTAATTCATATGTTATATAAATAGCAAACAGACTACATATGACTTATATAAATAGAAGCTGATATAACCTTTATATATATTACATATAATATGGTTGAAATTCTTATATACGAACATAAAATGTGATTTGTAAAATATATTTTATACAAACTAACCAACACCCAATAAATTTGAAAACTGACCTTAAAAGGAAGATAGAGAGAGAGAGATGGAGCCACAAACAGCAAAAGGTGGTTCGAGTTGGATTGCCAAGGCATGATAATGGGAGATGGGGCGACGTGAGTGTTGCAGCGGTGGAGGAGGGTTTTTGGGTGGAGAACGGCCAGAGGAAGGTGAAAGCGTGGGAGTGGGTGGTCGGGAAGCAAAGGTAGGGCGGAGATTTGTCGCTTGGTGGGGATGTGCTCGGCTGCGTTGGATCCAAGGCGAGCCATGGTGGAGGTGCTTGCTTGCGTGTGTTGATGGGTCAGGGGATGAGGTCTTCACATGCGGAGGAGGGAGTTCGAAGCATGTGACAGTGCGAGGGGAAGCATTGAAACCACGGTGAAGGGGAAGCTTGATTATGTGATGAGCTGTGGTTATGCATGGGATTAGATTTAAGTACAACATGTAGAGCAATGACAACTAGTCAAAATATAACTTGGATCACTTCATATAATATATTTCCTTTTCAAAGTTAACAAAATAGAGATGAGAAAAGAAGAGCCTGGAAAGAAGTGAACGACCGTAATATAAATCGATACCATTAGAATGGCAAAAGTCATATATATTAAATTCTGGGAATTAAAAGGTTAGAAGTTGAATAGCTGGGAATATTAAATACAAGTGGCTATTAGAATTATTCACGTTAAATCTGAATGGACAAAAAGAAAACAAAAAGCACAAAACTGGTACCGCTACGGGTAACCATTTCGCAGTTTCCGCTACGAACCAAAGCTCAAGACACGGAATTGATTATACGCCAAGATTAGCACGACAAAACGATCAAAACGGTATGCAGATATCAGTGACAGGATTATCTTATCAAAAGTCGATAATCGGTACCAAAATGCTGCTATTTTGCTGAAAATAAGATCGACGGAGCAAAAGTCCAAATTTGACGAAACGAAAGATGACGTCTTGCTCAGAAGACGGTTTAGAGTTTTCCTATGTAAAAATATTTAGGTTTCGGAAACATTTTATTTTCATTTCTTTTTAACTGATTAAATTGAAGTGAATTTACGCGCGAAATAAATTTTCATATTTTCGGACGAAAATTTACCAGTTGCTATGTTAAACTAGACGTATTCCAAATATCAAATTTATATTTTAAAATTTTATCGTTTAAAATTTCACAAAATTTCAACTAATTACGTTATTAAAACAGTTGAAATTTACGGGTCGTTACACTCTCCCCCACTCAAAACTTTTCGTCCCCAAAAAGGAACGAGGTAGGAGGATAGAAACAACCAGAAAGGAAAACAGATTTGAAATACAAAATAACAATTGATCTAAACCATATAAATTTAAATTTAAATTTAAATTAATTGATATTCAATAATTGATTTAATCCATTTGGTTTCACTAAAATCAATCTCAACTATTTCTAAATTCATTATCTTATTATCAATTATCCTCAATTTAAAATTTCTAAAACCATAAATTTGAATAATCTTTTATTATAATCATATTTTATTTTCAACAATTTAAATCCTTCTTTATTCCAAATTATTGTTAAATTTATTCTACTTAATATATCTAATCACATATATTTAACCCATATAAATTAATTTAAACCATAAAAGTTTCGATTTAAATAAATTTATATTCACTAATTGCCTTTAAATTCAAAGTATTTTCATAAGTTGATCAAATTTCAATTTATTAATTCTTTCAAAACAAATTTATTTCATTATTAACTGAGTTTACTTATTATCCTATCTAACTCTGTTAACATTTTTATAATCAAAATTTAGTGTATAACATTTATTATAAACACTCAAATTTTATTTATAAATTCAATTTATCTTATATATTATCCAATTACATATTCAACTCTGAATGATTAAGGTAAATTGTATTAGAATGCAGTTGAACAATATACAAATATAAAAAAATTCCAATTCAATTATTCAAGTTTAAATATTTATTCCAAATTTTGGTTTTATTTATAATTAAAATCATCTTTTAACAAAATTTAAGAATTAGATTTCCGATTAATTTTAAACAGTTTAGAGATATATATAATATATTTATATCAAATCAAATTAATTTTTTTAAAATAAGATACCCAAATATATATATATAACTCAAATTATACTGAAGAAATTCAAATCAAAATATTTTTCAAAACAAAAACTATAGCAAAGCTACAGAATAGTATCTTCACTTCGAAACTCGAAAATGAATGTCGATGATGCGGCCGCCATCACCGAGATTATTTTCCAGCGACAAAGAGAAGAGCACTGATTTCAAATTTTAAAATTCTTTGAAAACGGTTTCTATTTGAAAATACGTTCAATAATATATACTTTGAAATTTTAAAAACCAAAGTTCGAAATCACCGAAAACTAATAAATTCTCAAATTTCTGAATTAAATTTATTTCAAATTCCAATCAATTTATAACCAAGTTTATAAATTTATTTATAATATGCGATAATCAATGGTTTACAAAACAATAAATGAAAATCAAATATTATCATTTTTGACAACAGATTCATTAACAATTTAATTTCATAATATAATCATACAACTTTATTTTATTTACCAAAGTTGAAAACGAAATTGTGTCAGTTTGCTCTGCTCAAGTGTTTTGGAAATCCTATCGATAGCGTTGATCAGACGAATCGATCGAAAACCCAAATCAACATCAACAACTCAAACAACACAATATATAAAACATTTTTATATAAATTTACAAATACACTTCCTCGCTCGACGATACCAGAACAGATTCAAAGCAAGGATAGAGATTCAAATTTGATGGACTCAAATCAAGAGAATTCTGATTTGAAGACAAATTCGGAAGAAAAGATAAGATGATTCAATAACAGAATCGGGAGATGGTAAGTTTATTTAGTTCACGGGCAACCTTAACCGGGTCGTCCGTAACTTCAAGAATAGGATCGATGCTGAATTCCGAGGTAAATCGACACTCGATCTCAAGAAATAGCATTCAAGTATAGCAGGAGATAGATAGCATCGTAAACCGAGGATACAGAAATCTCCGATAAATCGATGCCTATTATAAGGAGTTTTGCTCCTTTAGGAATCATTCGAAGATTGGCGAGACCGCCGATCTATTATAGATATCATTCAAAATGGAGTTATGGGGTGCTCCAGAATTGAAGAAGGCGAATAGTGAAGGACACGAATGAAATTTGGAACTATAGGGAACGTTCCAAAATTCAAAGGAATCGAGTCAAAAGGAAGAGATTGAAACTCGAATGAGAGTGATTCTGTAAATACATTTACCCTATATGTTTAGTTTTGCCTAGAGCTACCAAAGCTCTGATACCAACTGTAACGACCCGCTATTTTGGACCATTCGCATCCATTATAAGTGTATAGGTAGACACTCATGCCGGAATTGAATTGCTCAAAATACCGCGTTGTTAATTTAAATTTGGCAAAACTGAACATATACAGTAAATAAAATAATCACAGATCACAGACACAGAGTAATAAATGCAGCGGAATTAAAAGAGATAGTAGTTCATGAAGCTACTATATAAATGTATAAGATACATCAGAGTTTACAACAGAAGAGTAATACGATACATCAGATACAAATCAGAATACATCACTGGAATCATCGAATACTGAAAGCAGAATAGATGGCTGGATCTTCAAGCAAAGCTCCAACTCCAAAGGTGAGTCTCGAATACTGGTACACTCAGTCTGACCCGAGCGTAAAGCAAAATACAAAACACTCGAGTCAGGATTAACATTCTTATATTAATAAATCCAACTCAAGTGAAATAGCAATTGAAATACAAGTAACTCAAAGGATGTTTGGAATAACCATCCTTTAAGGATCCGTTAAACTATCTACTAGGTAGTAGTGTACGATAAGTAGATAATGTCTATCAGTAATATAAAGATATCAAAATAGTGTTAAGTCATGGCCCATTCCACCCTTAACACATTTTTATTCCCAAAAGCATATACAAGACCGTAGTTTCCCCAAAACCGGAAGTCACCAGAGGGCAATCCATATACTAAAGGTACAAACCAAAATCGTAGTGGTCGCGAATAAAGGGATACAAGTATGACAAGGCACATGAGGCAATACCCAAGGTAGTGATACTACCGTTTGCCTGATCCGGACTGGTGAGAACGCAACGCCGCAGCGCCCGCAACACCGTAAAACAACACTCCCAAAATCAAGGGTGCACCAATCGACAACAAGTAATGAGTAGTTCGAAGAAGTGTGTCCACTTGAGGTAGCTAATCCTCCATTGGCCCGGCACGGCTCCTGTTTTAGTCATTTCCAATTTGACACAAGTGTCAAGGCTATCCATTATCGTTCTCTTTCTTCAGTCATCACGTACATCATTCCAACCACTTCATTCTGGATCATCACTCCGCGTATAGTTATTAAAGTGGTTTTCGGTTTAGATAGAGAGTATATCCATAACCGATTCCGGTCTCTTTAATAACCTTCGAAATTTTTACACCGATTGGTCATTTAATATATTTCAAAACCAAATCAATTTCAATTCAATTAGAATTCGTAAATCAACATTTCATTTGTCTTTCCAAATCAATTTCCATAATTTACATTTCAAACTTCCAAATTTTCATTTCAAAATCTTATAATTCAATTTCAATCTTTATTTAAAACCATTCAAATATTGATTCAAGTTCGTATATAAGTTTCATTTCGAAAACATTTAAATTAACTTAATTTAACATTCAAATCAATTTAAATTCATTTATCGATTTCGTTTAATATTCGTTAAGTTAATTTGCCATTCAAAACAATTTCTATTAAATTTCCAATTCATTAAATCAATTTCTTAAGTTCAACTTCATTAAATCAAAACTTACAAATTGAATTAAATTAAATTCGTCAAACCAAATCCTTAAATTTTCAAGTCTTACATTAATTTCAATAAATCACATTTTATTTCTTGTTAAAGAAATTCAATTTTGCTTATTTACTTCCTTAAATAATTTTCCAAAACTTACTTAATAAAGAAAACTCAATTTCAATTATTTGCGAAGTAAAATTCACTTATTCAAAAGTTCAATTTTCTTATTAAAGAATTTCAATTTAATCATTAAATAATTTAATCTTATTTAAGTATTAAATAATTCAAAACTTAATTATTCAATAATTTCAAAGTTTAATAATTTCAACTTAATTATAATTTCAAACTTAATTATTAAATCATTTCAAAGTTTAATAATTTCAAACTTAATTATAATTTCCAACTTAATTATTAAATCATTTCAAACTTAATTCAATCATTTCTCAAATTAAACAATATTCTTTCATCAATTACATCGTTAATATTTTGTTTCAGATAATTAAATATTAACATTTTCCTTTCATTAAAAATTCAAATTTCAACTTTATTTCAAAACCATATTATTTATTCAAATAAAATCTTCGTTTTATTTTTAAATCAAATTATTGACCAATCGGGTTTTATTTAATTTTCTATCCTAGGTCAAAGTTCAATTTGGGTATTTATCATTTCAACCCGATTCCAATTCAATTCAAATCAAAACATAACAAAGGGAACTTGCAGTGTGATAACTGGGATGGTGTCAAAGTAAATAAACAAGCAATAACAACAACAATAACAATCCAATAATAAATTCAAATAATCCCGAAATAACCGTATTAATTCGCATTGTTATTTGTACGAATTAATATAATTATTTCTAGAAATCTACACTATCATTTCATGTAGATTAAAGATTATTACATTACGGTTTTCACTTGTCATCTATTTACAATTTCATACATCATCAATTTAACACATACATTTAGTGGTTCAAGGTGTAATTAAACAAATCCTACGTGTCAATAATTTAACAGTTAAAGGGGTCATGTTATACAAATGTCAGTTAATCAAATTTAACATTTAACTATCCTATATCAAGTTCAATTGCATACCATTTATCATTTTAACATTTACAATTTAACGTCCAATATAAACATCAACAATCAATCAATTATCAGCCAAACTGTATTATCATCGCATAAACAATTAACAGATAATGGTGTCAGATGTCACAGGTGAATTGATACAGGTAATAGCATATATAACAGTGTAATTAACTAACAGCAGCATATTTCAATTGTCGTTTCAATTTAAATCAAATTTAATAAATAAAAGAACGTTAATCGTGAGTGAGTGCTCACCTTTCGAGGCTAGAGAGATGAACGAGAATGAGATGTGTTACGAATCCGAACACGAATTTCAAAGCGAAGCAAGATTGGCACAAATTCGACGGACAACTGACAGATAAGAAATTGATGAAATAAATCAGAATCATCAAGATAGAATAGAATATATATACATATATATATAGAATATATTTATTTTCAAGTCAATATTAATTTAAACACATATTAAATAATGTATATATATATATATATTTCAAAATCATTGTTTTAAATAAACACATATAAAACAAGCATTTTTACAAAATAAATTTGAAATAAATATATATACACTTATAAACAAATATGCAAACAGCCTATGTATAACATAACTATTATAAATTTTTTTACACTAAAACATAACAGAGGCTAATATATCTTATATATATATACACCCTCTAAATTTTGTATCTTCTGATATAACTTAAATCACAGGATATTCTTACCTATATAAAGTCTATTATATAGATCCAATATATATAACTGTACACATATTTAAATAAATGTTTTTACCACAGAAGTAAAATTTATATAACCTGAAACATAATATATTCACATATATACTTATACTTAAAACCATTAGCAAGCAAAATTCTTAAGCACATATAAACTGTTTTGAACCAAAATCCAAATGATATATATATATACACACATTTTCTTTCCCCGACAGACTACACTATACATATTTTTTTCAAAATTTCAATTTCATATTTCATACATACAAACCGAAATCCACACCCTTCGAAATTTTTTAACATAGATTCAAAACATACTTTATCATAACCTGTGACCAGTATAGACTGACAAATATTCATATAACAAAAGATCAGTACCCTTAAAGTACACTGCTTATATATATACATAATTCTGTACATAGGAAAATATAACCCAAAGAACCCAACTAACAGCTTATAACTATTTCCTATACTATCGCTTTAAAATCATCATTTAAAATAAACTTACACTGCTATATAGCCTCAAAACAGATCATTGCATATAACTATCATTTGTATAAAATAAGTATATACACATTATACATTCAAAACTATATATAAGCATACCTATAAGATTTATACTGACCATATACACTTATCAATACTGTAACTATATATATGTAAACCGAAAGTCATGAGCTTAATTCATATGTTATATAAATAGCAAACAGACTACATATGACTTATATAAATAGAAGCTGATATAACCTTTATATATATTACATATAATATGGTTGAAATTCTTATATACGAACATAAAATGTGATTTGTAAAATATATTTTATACAAACTAACCAACACCCAATAAATTTGAAAACTGACCTTAAAAGGAAGATAGAGAGAGAGATGGAGCCACAAACAGCAAAAGGTGGTTCGAGTTGGATTGCCAAGGCATGATAATGGGAGATGGGGCGACGTGAGTGTTGCAGCGGTGGAGGAGGGTTTTTGGGTGGAGAACGGCCAGAGGAAGGTGAAAGCGTGGGAGTGGGTGGTCGGGAAGCAAAGGCAGGGCGGAGATTTGTCGCTTGGTGAGGATGTGCTCGGCTGCGTTGGATCCAAGGCGAGCCATGGTGGAGGTACTTGCTTACGTGTGTTGATGGGTCAGGGGATGAGGTGTTCACATGCGGAGGAGGGAGTTCGAAGCATGTGACAGTGCGAGGGGAAGCATTGAAACCACGGTGAAGGGGAAGCTTGATTATGTGATGAGCTGTGGTTATGCATGGGATTAGATTTAAGTACAACATGTAGAGCAATGACAGCTTGGCAAAATATAACTTGGATCACTTTATATAATATATTTCCTTTTCAAAGTTAACAGAATAGAGATGAGAAAAGAAGAGCCTGGAAAGAAGTGAACGACCGTAATATAAATCGATACCATTAGAATGGCAAAAGTCATATATATTAAATTCTGGGAATTAAAAGGTTAGAAGTTGAATAGCTGGGAATATTAAATACAAGTGGCTATTAGAATTATTCACGTTAAATCTGAATGGACAAAAAGAAAACAAAAAGCACAAAACTGGTACCGCTACGGGTAACCATTTCGCAGTTTCCGCTACGAACCAAAGCTCAAAACACGAAATTGATTATACCGCCAAGATTAGCACGACAAAACGATCAAAATGGTATGCATATATCAGTGACAGGATTATCTGATCAAAAGTTGATAATCGGTACCAAATTGCTGCTATTTTGCTGAAAATAAGATCGACGGAGCAAAAGATGTCCAAATTTGACGAAACGAAAGATGACGTCTTGCTCAGAAGACGGTTTAGAATTTTCCTATGTAAAAATATTTAGGTTTCGGAAACAATTTATTTTCATTTCTTTTTAACTGATTAATTCTCAAATTCCCAAATGAAAATTCTAAACCGGAAGTCACCAGAGGGCAATCCATATACTAAAGGTACAAACCAAAATCGTAGTGGTCGCGAATAAAGGGATACAAGTATGACAAGGCACATGAGGCAATACCCAAGGTAGTGATACTACCGTTTGCCTGATCCGGACTGGTGAGAACGCAACGCCGCAGCGCCCGCAACACCGTAAAACAACACTCCCAAAATCAAGGGTGCACCAATCGACAACAAGTAATGAGTAGTTCGAAGAAGTGTGTCCACTTGAGGTAGCTAATCCTCCATTGGCCCGGCACGGCTCCTGTTTTAGTCATTTCCAATTTGACACAAGTGTCAAGGCTATCCATTATCGTTCTCTTTCTTCAGTCATCACGTACATCATTCCAACCACTTCATTCTGGATCATCACTCCGCGTATAGTTATTAAAGTGGTTTTTGGTTTAGATAGAGAGTATATCCATAACCGATTCCGGTCTCTTTAATAACCTTCGAAATTTTTACACCGATTGGTCGTTTAATATATTTCAAAACCAAATCAATTTCAATTCAATTAGAATTCGTAAATCAACATTTCATTTGTCTTTCCAAATCAATTTCCATAATTTACATTTCAAACTTCCAAATTTTCATTTCAAAATCTTATAATTCAATTTCAATCTTTATTTAAAACCATTCAAATATTGATTCAAGTTCGTATATAAGTTTCATTTCGAAAACATTTAAATTAATTTAATTTAACATTCAAATCAATTTAAATTCATTTATCGATTTCGTTTAATATTCGTTAAGTTAATTTGCCATTCAAAACAATTTCTATTAAATTTCCAATTCATTAAATCAATTTCTTAAGTTCAACTTCATTAAATCAAAACTTACAAATTGAATTAAATTAAATTCGTCAAACCAAATCCTTAAATTTTCAAGTCTTATATTAATTTCAATAAATCACATTTTATTTCTTGTTAAAGAAATTCAATTTCGCTTATTTACTTCCTTAAATAATTTTCCAAAACTTACTTAATAAAGAAAACTCAATTTCAATTATTTGCGAAGTAAAATTCACTTATTCAAAAGTTCAATTTTCTTATTAAAGAATTTCAATTTAATCATTAAATAATTTAATCTTATTTAAGTATTAAATAATTCAAAACTTAATTATTCAATAATTTCAAAGTTTAATAATTTCAACTTAATTATAATTTCAAACTTAATTATTAAATCATTTCAAAGTTTAATGATTTCAAACTTAATTATAATTTCCAACTTAATTATTAAATCTTTTCAAACTTAATTCAATCATTTCTCAAATTAAACAATATTCTTTCATCAATTACATCGTTAATATTTTGTTTCAGATTATTAAATATTAACATTTTCCTTTCATTAAAAATTCAAATTTCAACTTCATTTCAAAACCATATTATTTATTCAAATAAAATCTTTGTTTTATTTTTAAATCAAATTATTGACCAATCGGGTTTTATTTAATTTTCTATCCTAGGTCAAAGTTCAATTTGGGTATTTATCATTTGAACCCGATTCCAATTCAATTCAAATCAAAACATAACAAAGGGAACTTGCAGTGTGATAACTGGGATGGTGTCAAAGTAAATAAACAAGCAATAACAACAACAATAACAATCCAATAATAAATTCAAATAATCCCGAAATAACCGTATTAATTCGCATTGTTATTTGTACGAATTAATATAATTATTTCTAGAAATCTACACTATCATTTCATGTAGATTAAAGATTATTACATTACGGTTTTCACTTGTCATCTATTTACAATTTCATACATCATCAATTTAACACATACATTTAGTGGTTCAAGGTGTAATTAAACAAATCCTACGTGTCAATAATTTAACAGTTAAAGGGGTCATATTATACAAATGTCAGTTAATCAAATTTAACATTTAACTATCCTATATCAAGTTCAATTGCATACCATTTATCATTTTAACATTTACAATTTAACGTCCAATATAAACATCAACAATCAATCAATTATCAGCCAAACTGTATTATCATCGCATAAACAATTAACAGATAATGGTGTCAGATGTCACAGGTGAACTGATACAGGTAATAGCATATATAATAGTGTAATTAACTAACAGCAGCATATTTCAATTGTCGTTTCAATTGAAATCAAATTTAATAAATAAAAGAACGTTAATCGTGAGTGAGTGCTCACCTTTCGAGGCTAGAGAGATTAACGAGAATGAGATGTGTTACGAATCCGAACACGAATTTCAAAGCGAAGCAAGATTGGCACAAATTCGACGGACAACTGACAGATAAGAAATTGATGAAATAAATCAGAATCATCAAGATAGAATAGAATATATATACATATATATATAGAATATATTTATTTTCAAGTCAATATTAATTTAAACACATATTAAATAATATATATATATATATATATTTCAAAATCATTGTTTTAAATAAACACATATAAAACAAGCATTTTTACAAAATAAATTTGAAATAAATATATATACACTTATAAACAAATATGCAAACAGCCTATGTATAACATAACTATTATAAAAAAATTTACACTAAAACATAACAGAGGCTAATATATCCTATATATATACACCCTCTAAATTTTGTATCTTCTGATATAACTTAAATCACAGGATATTCTTACCTATATAAATTCTATTATATAGATCCAATATATGTAACTGTACACATATTTAAATAAATGTTTTTACCACAGAAGTAAAATTTATATAACCTGAAACATAATATATTCACATATATACTTATACTTAAAACCATTAGCAAGCAAAATTCTTAAGCACATATAAATTGTTTTGAACCAAAATCCAAATGATATATATATATATATATACACACATTTTCTTTCCCCGACAGACTACACTATACATTATTTTTTCAAAATTTCAATTGCATATTTCATACATACAAACCGAAATCCACACCCTTCGAAATTTTTAACATAGATTCAAAACATACTTTATCATAACCTGTGACCAGTATAGACTGACAAATATTCATATAACAAAAGATCAGTACCCTTAAAGTACACTGCTTATATATATACATAATTCTGTACATAGGAAAATATAACCCAAAGAACCCAACTAACAGCTTATAACTATTTCCTATACTATCGCTTTAAAATCATCATTTAAAATAAACGTACACTGCTATATAGCCTCAAAACAGATCATTGCATATAACTATCATTTGTATAAAATAAGTATATACACGTTATACATTCAAAACTATATATAAGCATACCTATAAGATTTATACTGACCATATACACTTATCAATACTGTAACTATATATATGTAAACCGAAAGTCATGAGCTTAATTCATATGTTATATAAATAGCAAACAGACTACATATGACTTATATAAATAGAAGCTGATATAACCTTTATATATATTACATATAATATGGTTGAAATTCTTATATACGAACATAAAATGTGATTTGTAAAATATATTTTATACAAACTAACCAACACCCAATAAATTTGAAAACTGACCTTAAAAGGAAGATAGAGAGAGAGAGATGGAGCCACAAACAGCAAAAGGTGGTTCGAGTTGGATTGCCAAGGCATGATAATGGGAGATGGGGCGACGTGAGTGTTGCAGCGGTGGAGGAGGGTTTTTGGGTGGAGAACGGCCAGAGGAAGGTGAAAGCGTGGGAGTGGGTGGTCGGGAAGCAAAGGTAGGGCGGAGATTTGTCGCTTGGTGGGGATGTGCTCGGCTGCGTTGGATCCAAGGCGAGCCATGGTGGAGGTGCTTGCTTGCGTGTGTTGATGGGTCAGGGGATGAGGTCTTCACATGCGGAGGAGGGAGTTCGAAGCATGTGACAGTGCGAGGGGAAGCATTGAAACCACGGTGAAGGGGAAGCTTGATTATGTGATGAGCTGTGGTTATGCATGGGATTAGATTTAAGTACAACATGTAGAGCAATGACAACTAGTCAAAATATAACTTGGATCACTTCATATAATATATTTCCTTTTTAAAGTTAACAAAATAGAGATGAGAAAAGAAGAGCCTGGAAAGAAGTGAACGACCGTAATATAAATCGATACCATTAGAATGGCAAAAGTCATATATATTAAATTCTGGGAATTAAAAGGTTAGAAGTTGAATAGCTGGGAATATTAAATACAAGTGGCTATTAGAATTATTCACGTTAAATCTGAATGGACAAAAAGAAAACAAAAAGCACAAAACTGGTACCGCTACGGGTAACCATTTCGCAGTTTCCGCTACGAACCAAAGCTCAAAACACGGAATTGATTATACCGCCAAGATTAGCACGACAAAACAATCAAAACGGTATGCAAATATCAGTGATAGGATTATCTGATCAAAAGTCGATAATCGGTACCAAAATGCTGCTATTTTGCTGAAAATAAGATCGACGGAGCAAAAGATGTCCAAATTTGACGAAACGAAAGATGACGTCTACCTCAGAAGATGGTTTAGAATTTTCCTATGTAAAAATATTTAGGTTTCGGAAACATTTTATTTTCCTATGTAAGAATTTACTATCTTCCATTTGGGAATCACCCTTAGGAAGAATAGTACAGCTCCATGGCATACTTCATCATGAACGTTATTAGTTTAGAGTAGTTCGGATAAATCCAAAAAACCAGTGTCTCCAAATTAAGCGATAATTTCCGGCTAACTCAATTATGGTTCTTTGGAGGTATACAACAAGCATTCGAGTCCTCACTTAGGAACTCGAATATACAATCATACTTCCTGATTCAAAACAGGTCAAGGTTTGATAGTCGGTTATTTAACCATCAAATAATCAAACAATAATAATTCAGGGATTTGATTACCCATAGCAACCACTAAGCCTCAAAATAAAATTTTCATTTACTTAAACCTCTTTCCAAAATATCTATAAAATATTCATATACTTATCACACCAAAATAAGTTTATTCACAAAACATTGTGAAGGAATTCTTATTTCAAAATCATATTAAAAGGATCAAAATAAATGTTATTTAAATTGGAGATAAAGATAACCTTAAACACTATTCCTTCGGTGTTAAGTGTGGAACGAATGTCCATACCACCAGAATTAAGAAGGTCGGTTAAAGGAAATCCAAATCTCAAATTCTTTATAATTTACTTCTATAAATCCTTTTAATAAATCTCTTTCATTTATGAAATCTCCTTTACTTAAATTTCAAACCCATTTATAAAACTCCAAGTTAATTTGCTAAACACTTTTATAAATATCAAACCATTTATATAATTCTTTATGAATCTCCAAAATCGTTAACTTCTTTTATAAATATTCAAAATCATTTATAAAACATTTTTATAAATTTCCAAAATCATCTACAACTTATTTTATAAATTATCCAAAATCATTTATAAAACCTTCCTTTATAAATATTCCTTATTTAAAACAGAACTCCTTTAATAAATCTTATTTAATAAAGTTACCTTTGATAAACAAAACGATTATTTAAAACACCTTTAAACAACAAGTCATTATCTAAAAACATCCTTCATTTAATTATCTTTAAACCATATTAACAAAACAATGATTTTAAACAATCATTTTAAAAAAATATTCAGTTAACTTCAAAAACACCTTTAATAAAATCATTGCTTAATCATCCTTTAAATATCATATTTAAAATGATAATAAACTTTAAAACAATTTTCAAAAAGGATAAAATGAAATATTTGACTTCACAAACTCAGATAGAGGCTTAGTGACCACAATGGTTCTCATTAAATTGAGTTTAACTTTCCAAGTTATAACATGGGTATTTATATGGCAATCATATATGTAAAAGGGATCAACAAACCATAAACAATCAACATATAAATAGATGTCCCAGTTACAATAATAATAGCAAACGGGAATTTGTTCTGCTAAACACATGTCCAAGTTAATATAATAGCAGAATGGTGTTTTGATCTGTTTAATAGATGTCAACATAATCTACTTGGTGAACTATAGTAGAATTGTGATCTATTCTACTACAGATGTCAATTATAATTTAATTAGCAGAACAGTTATTTATTTTGCTAAACAGATGTCAAAACAAATTTAATTAGTAGAACACTGTTTATTTCTTCTAAACAGATGTTAGTGGGTTTCATATTCAATTGGGGTTACTTAAGAGTAGTCAGCAAAGAAATCCCTTGGATTTAAAAATTATTCTTTTCAAAGGGAGTTGCTTTAAAAAAACAACCGATCTTTAGAAATAAAGTAGTTAAAACTTTAAAACCTTTATTTGAAAATCATTTTAAACTCTTTATTTTAATAAAAATTAAAAAATAATTAATTAATAATTAACTACTAAATAAATAATTAAATAATAATTATCCTTAAAATAAATAATTTAATTATAGTTAAACTTTAAATAAATAATTAAACCAGAATTAATCTTTAATTAATTATTAGATAATAATTTAATCCTTTAAATAATAATTAAATATTAATTAATCTCAATTAATTAATTAAATAATCCCTAATTAAAACATAAATAATAAATTAAACCTTTATTTAAAATAATTAAATCATAAGTAAGTTTTCACTTAACTTGATTGGTAATTAATTAATAATTAAACCCCTTTGTAAATAAATAATTAATAATTAACCTTTAATAATTATTAAAATAATAATTAATCCTTAAATAATTAACCAAATAATAATTAACCTTTTATTAATTAACTAATTATAATTAACTTACTTGATTACACTAAGTACTAATTACCTTGTTAACTAATGATTAAGTACTAATTACCTTGTTTAATTAATTAATTGATCGTTAAATAAATGAATAAATAAATAAATAATATTTATTTTTAAGTACTTATAATAAGTTTTGAAAACACGTTCCTAAGAAGATACTTAAGTTAAAACACTTTTACTTTTGCAAAAAGAGTTCATTTTACGAACTGCATTTATAGCGACTATCGCTATTTGACCCATAATTTCAAGCTTGTTTTGCATTTTAAATACCTGTCAAAAAACTCTACCTTTTTTATATTTAAATTACTTTTATAAACTCAGAATAAAGTTCAGAAAACTAGGAGTAAAGTTTTATAAAACTTTTTCTAGAAAGTAAAGTAAAGAAGAAAATTTATACAGGAGATTTCGATGTCGTAAAACAAGTAACTTAAATGCTAACTTCTTCAGCATATTACACATAGCATAGCACAAACATCTATCACATGCCATACATAACATTCAACATGTAAAGTTCCTAACTTTCAAACATCTCTAACTTTCTACTTCACTTTCCAAGTTTTATTCAACTATTCATACAAGCATACACATGTATATTCAAACCAATATCACATTCACCCAAACCAACAACTAATTTAACAACTAAACAACATCAAAAATAAAGTCAAAACTTTATTTAAAGGAGTGAGCTTTAACTCGCCCAAAAGCTACCAAAACGAACCAAGCTTCCACTACGTTTTTAATATGACATAGGACTCGGATTTTACTTAGTAAAAATGAGATTTTGAAGGCCTTAAAGGCCAAGGTGGTTCGGCCATGGGGAGTAAAGGGTTCGGCCTAGATGGTGGAGGTGATATGGGATTGCTTTTTGAAGGGAGATGGTGTAGGAAAAAGGATAAGTGGTTTAGACAAGATTTAAAAGGATTTAAAGTAGAAATTTTGATTTTTAAACTTAAGAATTTAAAATGGAAGCCATTAAAATAGTTTTGAAAAGCTTTTAAGAACATGACAACCTTTTGAAAAAAGATAGAATATGAAAAATGGAAGGGGAGAGAGATGGTGAAATTATTTTTATATAATTTGAAATAATGAAATTACCAAAATAGCCTTTGTACTCTACCCTCTATATAAAATTTTCCACCTCCTCCCTCCTCATCATAGTGCTCATGCCACCTAGCAAGGTTCCCCCATCACTTGAGCCAACATGAATTAATTGCTAAGTGTACTTATGTCTCCTTATGTTTTATGTGATGTGATATTTTCTTTTTCATTATTTTATTTTATACTTACATAATAAGTCAAATCTAATTATATATACTTAAGTAGGTATATACATGTACAAATATATATATATATATATATATCCTATCTAATTTGTATTTGTATGTGATATTATACAATAGTGTACACAACATTTTTGATAACTTTTAGCCAACGAAAAGTCAAAAATTCGGTAAACGAATTTCATTCACATTTTCGATTTTTCTTCGAACTAAATATTATTGCAAACAAATTTTAAAATATATTTCACCATAATTATTTATTATTTAAAAGGGTTTTTTATATTAATTATAAAATCTATTATTTGAATATTTAAGATAAATTAAATATTCGCAGATTAAAGCGGTGAAATTTCGGGTAATTACAATTTGAGTATCACATACAGGTTGGAACGTCGTTGTTATATTTATTCAGTTCTTCATTATAAGTAAATAACACTCACGTGATGGGAATAGAGTGGATAGTGTGAGGTGATACGCGTAGTGATATATGGCTTCGTGTCTATATTTAGCGAGTATGGCTCCATACCAAATGATGACCAAGACTTTGTGTCTATCTGTATTGATTTTATATGCCACTATTACTATGTACTCCTATTATGTTTGTTGGAAGGGATCAGATGGCTAGAATCAACCCTAGCGGCCTAATCATGGGGATGCACCCAAGATCTGTGACACTGTATTATACAGTTTTGTGTTACTCATATGCACACATTTGCCCCTATGTCACCTAGGCCGACAATATTACCTATAGAGGATAAAGTTGTATCGTGACCATTAAGTCCTCGCGTTGACGAGCACACTAGTGGATACGTGACTCGATGTCGTGATGGTAATTAAGACTACAGAGACTCTATGTCTCTGGAGCTTACTCGGTGCTATCAGTCTTCCTTTTGGTACTAACGAAGTAATAGATTTGCATATACGATTGATACACCTCACTTGATTATAATATGTGGTTGATGACCCACATAATATTATATGTGTTGCTCTACCTGGGACTTCATATCTATCGCATAGCCATTTCCGTTATAATATTTTCAGATGGATATTATATGAGGAGATGAGATTATACATGTGATATATGTCAAAGTATAGTCGATTCTCGGTATATTGATAGGCGGCCTATCCTATCTTTTATATATGTATGGATGATGATGTTTTATTGAGATTGAGAGATATATTTAGGCAATGCTATGTGCTAGCCTGATATACTTGTTGATATCTCATTTATTGATATTTCTAGATTTGATGTTGATCTCTGGATATGTATGATTCACCCATTTGTGTTGATTCTATGATTTCTGATTTGATGTTTTTTTATATGGCTGATGACATCTTTTGATACTAGTGATGATTGTTTCTTATGGATATGAGTAACTTGGTTGATGTGATGCCTTGATGATTATTTATGACATTATATATATATATACATATTCAAGGCATTCGTTACTATAATTATATGCATCGCATGTCGTCTTAAGATTTGATTATCTGTGTTAGAGTATTATATTAATATTTCATGTATACACTACGCTACCCATATTATTGACTCTTGATTAGACATAGTCTGACCCGTGTGTTACTTATGTAATACTTGGACCAGTCCAAGACATTTTAGGTATAGGGGTGATATGACCAACATTTGATTCATTGGGCTTAGAGGAGTCTTATATTAGGATTGTTATGTGATATTGATATGACATTGATTCATTCTACATATATTCGACACTGAGTTGTAAGTTGATTGTTTATCATATTATATTGAGATAGTTGAAATTTGAAATGTATTGTACTCTTATGACGTTATTGTATTATATATTATATGTTATTGCTGCGATTTAGGCTCTATGTTCTCTGTTATTTACTATATATTATATATTGTTCTATCCTGGAGGCACATGTGTTTATTGCTTTGTACTGATATTGTGTATGTATAGGTGAGTTTTTTATTTGATGTTTTAATACATACCAGTGTTAGTCCAAGGTAATATTTACGTGTATACCCCATATAGTCTCATTCTCTGTATTATCTGACAGTGTTACTCAGTAATACTCTTGGATAATATGGGTATAGAGGTGGGATTTTTACAATTAAGGTATGAAGGAGTGGAGAAAGTTCCTACAAGAAGGTATGCACTATTAACCACTAGAAGATAGTTGGATTTTTTATGAAGAAGATTTAAGAATGAGTAGGAAGAAGGAAAGTATGAAAAGAAAGGACAATAAGAGTCCCTTTCTAGGTCTAACCCCATGTGAAAGAATTTAACAAGAAGATTTTGAAGGTTTCCTGAAATGCTTTGAATGAGTTTTTCAAAGGATTTATTGGGAAGTTATTGTCTTAAAAAGCGAGGAAATTTGGAATTTTTCAGTTTAAAATTGGTTAAGTCAAAAAGTTTGGGTTTAAAGATTTTTGATAAAGGGATTTTTGTTTTTGAAATTAATGGAAAATAGAGGGTAAGTTTGGCTCGATAACTTTTCTATTTTCATAAATTTGGAAGTTTCATTTTGAAAATTCTTTTTAAGGGATGGATAAATGAAAATGATACTTGATTAAATTGGTGTATAGAAAATAGAAGGGTAAGAATGCCTGATAACTAAGATAGGAGGAACATTTCCATATAAGAAAAATATAGAGAATAACAGCTGAAGTGGAAGCCATTTCGATAGGAGAAATATAAATAGTTGCAATATTTGAAGATTTGGATAGAAATAGTGTTAGGAATGTATATAAAATAGGATTGGTAATCTAGTTAAAAATAAATGAGCAAAGCAATATGAATAGGGTAGGAAGAATAGATAAATTCCATATATATGTAGCAATTGTGTGCATATATTTTAGATATACACTTAGATAGATGCAGCAATTACACTCTTTTAGAAGTCTCCATCATATGCTAATAAAATCTCTGTCAAAGGTGGAAGCGGAGATAGCATGGGTAATAGGAAATTAATAGGATACAAATTACCCTTGTCCACTTCGATTTTCATTGCTTAAAGTTATAGAAGTTTTTTTCAAACTAAAATGGTTTGGTATGATAATTAAGTATTAAATGATTTGAGTTAAGAAATCATACTTTTAAAATAAGTAAATCTCCATTGTAGCAAGTCCTTACAAAGGTAAAATTGGTTAGAAAAGGGAAAATTTTCATGGCTCCTTTGAAGACCAAGCAATTTTTGAATTTGATAAAAATGTTTCTAGGTTTATATTTTTAAAGATAAAAGTTTTGGATTAGGTACTTCATCACTGTAAAGTTTTAGTTTTATAAAGAACAGTGAAACCCAAACCAAATTTTGATATGGAGTAGATAAGGATGACTGCCTACGTAAGACGAGGTAAAAGTTTAGGTTATGAATAAAATAATTATGGATGCTTGTAAGGTAGCAACAAGGAATACACATTGAATATAAGGAATATTAGTATGAACCTAGGAATGTTGATTTGAGATGTGTGAAAGCCATCAGAAGAACCCTTAAAGGAATAAGAAATGGTATCAAAGTTCAATTTTGCGAGTCTTAGGGTATACTCACATGAAGATCAAGGATAAAGAGGAAGTAAATACCAAAGTCCAAGGACACCATCAAGAGATCGTGCTTTAGAGAAAATAGTAGTATGATTGAGGAAGTTAGTAATTAGATGGCAAACAAACATAAATGGTGTTGGTTGACTCAAGGTTGAAGAAGGTGAGTTAAGTGGTAGGAAAGTCGTTGCATTAAACCCATTTTCTAATGAGTTACTCTAAATGTACATAGTTCATATTTCTTACCCGCTAAGGTATGGGAATGCACAATTTATTCCATAGTCAGGTGTAATAATTGAAGTAATGGATATGCCTCATTTATTAGGAGTGAATGAGACAAGTAAAGACATATGGATTATAGTTGAATGGCGTACTAGAAATATCCACCTTAATTTAGTAAGGAGTGTTAGGGCCACAACATGATTAACACCAGTTGATGATGAATGGCGGCTTCTAGCAAAAAATTTCTTTAGGGTTTTGGATTGTAATCTCTAATTGTCTCTCTTAGGTTATTGGAAAAGCATATGATAAGATATGAGATATGTTCCAATTTTATTACTATGTTAATGGTTCGGATGAGCATTGACCTCTATATAAATATATTGGAAAACAGTGTAAATAAGGAGATCTCATAAGGACACTTAACTAGCGATAATGGAGTTCCTTTCCGATTTCAATTTCCAACCGCTAATTGAACCCACTCCAAGCTATTTTGCGATAATGGAGATTAGGCAAGCATTAATGGACCGCATCGGCCCATAGCAAAAGAAGGATGCGGCAATAGTAGATATTTTGGGCAAGTTAAGTAGAGGAGAGCATTTTCCTCATGTTAGTAGATACGCAGTAGACGAAAGAGGATGTTTGAGGAGAGATGGATGCCTTGGTGTCTCTATGGTTGAGGATGTTTTAGAAGAAGTGTTAGTAGAGTGTCACCATTTTAGGATGACCCTTCATCCCAAAGGAGATAAGATGTATAGGGGTATGAAGCGAATTTTCTATTAGATAGGGATGTAGAAGAGGGTAGCCGAATTTGTCTTTAGGTGTTTGACGTGCTAAAGGATAAAGACTGAACAAGGAAAGCCTAGAGGATTGTCATTACCGTTGGAGGTGCCAACTTGGAAATAGGAGCATATATCAATGGACTTTATATATGGGTTGCCTAGAAGTCAAATGGGTAATGAAGCTATTTGGGTTATAGTAGATAGGCTCGTTAAAAGCACTCATTTCATTCCTATTAGAAATAATAGGACCACGGTATCTTTAGCGCAAATTTATATTAAGAAGGTGGTTCAACTTCATGGAATCCAAATTAACAATGTTAGTGATAGGGACCCCTTATTCACTAGCAAATTTTTGAGGAGTTTGCAGTCAGTTTTAGAACCTCATTGAATCTTAGCACTACTTACTGTAATGACCTGGATTTTTGAAGGGTTTATAATAAAATATTTGAATTATTTGAATATTTAAATCTTGGATTTAATGTGAATAAAAATGAATTTGATAGCTTATTTAAATTCCGTTAAAATAAGAATGATGATAGTAAACTAATTTAGAATTAAAAGTGATTAAAATTGTTTTAATAATAATTCGTTTTAATTAACGAGTGAAACTAATGCAGCTCAGGCCGGAGATGAAGGCCTAAGTCGTCCACGACTTAAGGAAAAGGGGCTACGACTTAAAAGCTTAAGTCGTCCACGGCTTAATAAAGCGGAAGTAGAAGTTTTACGTCGTCCACGAGCTAACAAAGGAGATATAAGTCGTCTACGACTTAAGAGAAATGTTTTGAGTCGTCCACGACCTAACTGGAAACCAGAGGAGAAAGTTGCTTTGAGTTCGCGACTTAACGAAGCTGAAGGTATAAGTCGTCCACGACTTAACAAAAAGCAAGAAGAAGAAGTGGGTTACGACTTAGTCAAGTCGTCTGAGATCCTTAAGTCGTGAACTGGGCTAACTCGTTGAAGTCACTATTCACTAAGTCGTCTAAGCATAAGTCGCGTAAAGATTACTTGAAGCCGTTTTCTTAAGTCGCTGAAGGGATAAGTCGGTTGTTGTTTAAGTCGTAACTCGCGTGGTGTTGAGTCGTCATGTACTAAGTCGTGTGCTTTGTAAATAAGGAGTATTGTATTTTTTTAGGTCGTACCAGGTTAGGTCGGCCCTATTTGTTGAGTCGTTGTATGGTGTTGTAACCTGTTTCTTGAGTCGTTTGTACATAAGTCGTATTTGTTAAGCCGGCTGAGGCGGGTTGTGTGTTGTAATCAGATAAGTCGTGAACGACTTATAGTAAGTCGTCTCTTTTGAGTCGTCTATGTTAAGTCGCAGGTTATAAGTCGGCAACGACTTAAGAGTTGTACAATTTTCAACGTTGAGTTGTAATTTCTATAAATAGGTAATAGTTTAGTTGATTTGAAATAAAACTCTTGTTTTGATAGCTTTGTGCTTTCGCCAAATTGGTAGTTGAGTGTAATCTCCTATCTCCTCTTTCGGTTAATCGAGTGCGCTCGATTCAACGATTGCAGGAGCCGATTCGCGGAATCAAGTGTGCTTGATCAACGCTCAAAGAATTGAAGATCTCTCCTCACGGTATCGTGCGCGATCAACGTGTCAGAGATAGCTAGAATTCGGTATCTTCGGATCAACGAATTTGGGCATTTCAGTATTTCTCAATCCACCGATTGCTACTTTCATCGATCTACATTGTTTTGTATAATCCGCTGCATCAGTTTGGTATCAGAGCTTGTTTTAGCCAATCATAGCTAAATCGAGTCTTGGAGCCGATTTGTTTGAAGTGTTGAAGTTGTTGTTCATCGTGTTCATCGCAAAATGCAACAAAGGGGGAGTTTTCGATCCACATCACTTTGGATCTAAGTTCGAATTGTGTTTGAATTTGAAGTGTGAAGAACTTCGGCCGAGATAAGCAAGTGAAGGCCGTGTACATCATTTGACCGAGAATTGAAGTGTTTGTGGAGATTTCAAGTATGTCGCCGAGAAGAGCTAATCGTCACCAAAACGTTGAAGCTTTGTATCGAAGAGAAGAAGCTGATGAGATGGAGCAAAGAATCAATGAAAATTTTAGTGAAAAGCTTAATGAAGGAATTGGTCGATTAGAAAAGATGATGTTGGAGATGAATCAAAATCAGAGAAGGGTTTCACCTGAATCTAATCATGGGAGAAGTAGAGTTTTGCCACATTCTAATCGAGAGAGAAGTAATGATAACGATCATAGAAGTGTGATCCGAGACAGTTATAGAAATGTTGATGATCGGGAACGTGATCAGAGGAATGCTAGTAGAAAGGTTGGTGGTGGTAGACGTGATGGTAGTAGAGATGTTGGTGGTCAGGATCGACATCGATACACATCTGATTTTGAAGAGGAATATGATGGTGGTAGTGTTCATGGGCGAGGCCAAGGAAGAACTCATTCGGAATATGATCACAAGTGGGAGTCTGGGATGAAGACGGAAATACCGGAGTTCAAGGGTGGTATGCAAGCGGAGGAGTTCTTAGATTGGTTGTCTAATGTGGAGGAGATTTTTGACTTCAAGGAAGTTCCAGAACATCGTAGAGTGAAGTTGGTTGCTACAAGGTTGAGGGGTAGAGCTTTAGCATGGTGGCAACAAACCAAGCTTACACGTGAACGAATGGGGAAGTCAAAAGTTGAATCTTGGGAGAAGATGAAGAAATTGATGAAAGCAACGTTCTTACCTTACAATTATCAATCTCTGATGTATCAACATTTGCAAAACTTGAGACAGGGGACGAAATCTGTGAATGACTATGCTGACGAATTTTATCAACTGATTGCAAGGAATGATAATATGGAGACAGAGGAACAATTGACAGCTAGATTTGTTGGGGGGTTGCGAATGCAGATTCAAGATATGGTTAACATGTTTGATCCTAGATCTGTAGCGGAAGCACACCAGAAAGCGTTAGCTTGGGAGTAGCAGGGAAGACGAGGAGGTGGTGTGTTTGCAAATTCCAACAATCCAGTGAAGGGTGTTAGTGGAAGTTCTAATGTTTCAAAAGCTGTTGCAAAGCCAGTTGGGAAGACGAAAGTCAATAATGGTTTCAAGTGTTATAATTGCCAAGAAATGGGCCACAAAAGTAATGAATGTCCAAAGCCGAAGAAGAGAGCTATGATAGCGGAGGTTGAGGATTAGGAGGAAGAAGCTGAATGTTCCAATTCACCACCAGATGAGGAGGAAGAAGAAGTGACGGGAGACGAAGGTTGTAATCTGATGATGAGGAGGTCTTGTTTAACACCAAAGCTAGAGGAGGATTGTAGTTGGTTGAGGAGCAATATTTTTCAGTCGACATGTACTATTCTGGGGAAAGTTTGCAAATTTGTTATTGATGATGGAAGCTGTGATAATATAATTTCTTCAGAAGCTGTGAGGAAGTTGGCATTGAAGACTGAGAAACATCCGAAACCGTACAAGTTGGCTTGGTTGAGAAAAGGCGGGGAGGTGAAGGTTGGACGAAGGGCTTGTGTGAATTTTTCAATTGGAAAGAAATACAAGGATGAAATCTGGTGCGATGTGGTAGATATGTACGTTTGTCATTTGTTGCTGGGAAGACCATGGCAGTATGATAGGGCGGTGCAACATGATGGGCGTACCAACAGTTACAGTTTTATGTTTGAAGGCACAAAGATTACTCTAGTTCCAAAGAAGCGTCAACAAGAAGAGAACAAACTGGAGGAGATTGAAGAGCTGAAAACTTTGTTATCCTTGAAGGAGTTTGTTAAGGAAGTTGAGGAGGAACCAGAAGTGTTTTTGTTGATTGGGCGAGAGAGCAGTGAAGTGGTTGAAGTACCAGAAGAAGTAAAACCAGTTCTGAAAGAATTTGACGATGTATTTCCAGAGGAGTTGCCAACGGAGTTACCGCCATTGAGGACATTCAACATCAAATTGATCTTGTTCCAGGAGCTGTGTTACCTCACAGACCACACTACAGAATGAGTCCAAAAGAGCATGAGGAGTTGCGAAGGCAAGTGGAAGAATTGCTTGAACAGGGGCGTGTGCAGGAGAGTCTAAGTCCTTGTGCTGTACCAGCTTTATTGGTACCCAAGAAGGTTGGAATTGGAGGGGTGTTGAGTCAAAGGGGACGTCCTATTGCATATTTCAGTGAGAAGCTGTCAGGAGCGAAGATGAGATACAGTACATATGATGTGGAATTTTATGTTGTTGTACAAGCTATTAAACACTGGAGACACTATCTATTTCAGAAAGAGTTTGTTCTTTACACTGATCATGAGGCGTTAAAGCATTTACAAGGGCAAGACAAGATTTCTGCGAGACATGCATCGCGGATTGCATATCTGCAACAGTTTACTTTTGTTGTTAAACACAAGTCAGGGGTGACGAATCGTGTGGCTGATGCTTTGAGTAGGAGGAGTCATTTGTTGACTACACTGAAAGTTGAAGTGACAGGATTTGATGTGCTACCGGAGTTATTTGTTGAAGATCCGTACTTTATGAAGTTTGTTGATAAAGTCAAGAATGGGGAGACGAATGAGTTTATGATGGTAGATGGTTTCCTGTTCAAGGGAAATCGATTATGCATACCTGATTGTAGTTTGAGAATGAAGATTGTAAAGGAGCTACATGAAGAAGGCCACGTGGGTAGAGACCGTACATTACAGTTGATCTCTCAATCCTATTTTTGGCCGTCAATGAGAAAAGAAGTGGAAAGATTTGTGGAACGATGTCATATCTGCCGGGTTTCGAAAGGAACTGCGACCAATGCTGGATTATATATGCTGTTACCTGTACCAACTAAACCATGGGTTGATGTGAGTATGGATTTTGTTTTGGGTTTGCCTCGAACTCAAAGGGGAAATGATTCCATTTATGTGGTGGTTGATCGATTTTCGAAAATGGCACATTTTATTGCTTGTAAGAAGACGGCGGATGCTGTGCATGTTGCTCAGTTATTTTTCAAAGAAATCTATCGACTTCATGGATTGCCAGAATCTATTGTGTCGGATAGGGATACTCGTTTCCTGAGTCATTTTTGGCTAAGTTTTTGGAAGATGGTTGGAACGAAGCTGAATTTTAGTAGCGCTTACCATCCGCAAACTGATGGGCAAACAGAGGTGGTGAACAGATCATTGGGAAACTTATTGCGATGTCTTGTACAAGATAATCTGAAGAGTTGGGATATGAAATTATGCCAAGCAGAGTTTGCTCATAATCATTCGGTAAATCGTAGTACGGGGTTCAGTCCATTCCAGATCGTGTATTCAAACTTGCCAAAAGGATCGTTGGACTTAACAATATTACCACAGCCAAAGGGGACAGTCAAGCGAGCTGCCGATTTTGTTGAGGGGTTGACTGAATGTCATAAAACCATTCAGGAGCGATTAGAGAAGGCGAATGAGAAGTATAAACGCTCTGCAGATTTGAAGCGAAGAAATGTTGAGTTTAATGAAGGAGAGTTGGTATATGCTGTGTTAACAAAGGACCGTTTTCCAGTGGGCACTTATAACAAGTTGAAAGCAAGAAAAATTGGTCCTGTAAAAGTCGTAAAACGGGTTAATGAAAATGCTTATAAATTGAAACTGCCGGAGGATGTGTACACGTCTGACGTATTCAATGTTAAGCATCTCATACCATATCATGGGGATGAGTTTGTTGTGGAAGAAGAGGGTGTAAATTCGAGGACGAATTTTTCTCAACCTGGGGAGGACGATGCAGCTCAGGCCAGAGATGAAGGCCTAAGTCGTCCACGACTTAAGGAAAAGGGGCTACGACTTAAAAGCTTAAGTCGTCCACGGCTTAATAAAGCGGAAGTAGAAGTTTTACGTCGTCCACGAGCTAACAAAGGAGATATAAGTCGTCTACGACTTAAGAGAAATGTTTTGAGTCGTCCACGACCTAACTGGAAACCAGAGGGGAAAGTTGCTTTGAGTTCGCGACTTAACGAAGCTGAAGGTATAAGTCGTCCACGACTTAACAAAAAGCAAGAAGAAGAAGTGGGTTACGACTTAGTCAAGTCGTCTGAGATCCTTAAGTCGTGAACTGGGCTAACTCATTGAAGTCACTATTCACTAAGTCGTCTAAGCATAAGTCGCGTAAAGATTACTTGAAGCCGTTTTCTTAAGTCGCTAAAGGGATAAGTCGGTTGTTGTTTAAGTCGTAACTCGCGTGGTGTTGAGTCGTCATGTACTAAGTCGTGTACTTTGTAAATAAGGAGTATTGTATTTTTTTTAGGTCGTACCAGGTTAGGTCGGCCATGTTTGTTGAGTCATTGTATGGTGTTGTAACCTGTTTCTTGAGTCGTTTGTACATAAGTCGTATTTGTTAAGCCGGTTGAGGCGGGTTGTGTGTTGTAATCAGATAAGTCGTGAATGACTTATAGTAAGTCGTCTCTTTTGAGTCGTCTATGTTAAGTCGTAGGTTATAAGTCGGCAACGACTTAAGAGTTGTACAATTTTCAGCGTTGAGTTGTAATTTCTATAAATAGGCCAGTGGTGCCATTTGTAATAGTTTAGTTGATTTGAAATAAAACTCTTGTTTTGATAGCTTTGTGCTTTCGCCAAATTGGTAGTTGAGTGTAATCTCCTATCTCCTCTTTCGGTTAATCGAGTGCGCTCGATTCAACGATTGCAGAAGTCGATTCGCGGAATCAAGTGCGCTTGATCAACGCTCGAAGAATTGAAGATCTCTCCTCACGGTATCGTGCGCGATCAACGTGTCAAAGATAGCTAGAATTCGGTATCTTCGGATCAACGAATTTGGGCATTTCAGTATTTCTCAATCCACCGATTGCTACTTTCATCGATCTACATTGTTTTGTATAATCCGCTGCATCAGAAACTATCATTCTAGGGCACTATCTCGGATTTTGACGAAACTAGTGTCATTGGATCTGGAATAATGAATTGTTATACGCCGACCAGTTTCACGACGATTGGAGTTCCATGTGATTGTGCGAGCTCGGAACACAGGATGATAAAATCAAGTGAATATAAAATAATAAATATTTTATTATAAATAATCCTTATCTCCTCCCTCCTTCTCATTTTTATTTCATTCAGCATTTTCTTAGCCGCCACATTTTCTTAGCTTCCACCAATTAAATCATGAGAAATACTTAATGAAGTTGAGTGATTTTTGATCTGATAGCTTCGAATTGGCTAGGGTATCGATTCCCTATGCTTAGTTTTGTGTGCGACTACGACTTGGTGTGCTTGACTTTGTATGTCGTGAGCTAGAGCTTAGAATTGTCGCCAATAGAAGAGGTGTTAGGTTGAGTGGATCGTGCCGTTGGATTTTTGGGATGAAGATGATATGGTGGTGGTGGTATGGGAAGTTGTGGCACTGCCTAGGAAAAAGCGACAGTTGCTTGTCGCTTTCTAATGTGTGGAGTCGCGATTTGATTAGGGATGTCGGAGATTATATCGAGTTCGTTGTTGTGATCGTAGTGGAGCAAGGTGCATTTTGGCGATGGTTTAGAGATGAACGGTGGTCAAAATCATAAAGAAAACTGAGACGAGGTGGATAAGGGGATGATGTTGTGAATTTCTATGTGTATTGGAGGTGCACGAATTAGTGCCGACACATAGAGCTCGAGGAGAGGAATGCTTTAGCGTTGTTGGATCATGTTTTAGAGGCGTTGTTTTCTCCGTTGCGTTCATATCAGGATTATCTATGCAATGGAGTCAAATTCGTTGAGTTTGGAGCTTGTGGGAATTTTAGTCAAATCAAACGGTGTTCGATTTTAACTATTCAAAAATGTGTAAGCTTTAACTACAGCTTGGGTGAGTTTTACTCAGCAGTTGATTGAATATTATTGTGCATATATTTGCTCTTGTATTGAAAATATAAACTGTATAACGAACAATGTAAGTTATTACTTCTAAACCCCACCTTGTTTTGTAAAACAAGTGAGAGCATTATTACTGAGTATAATAATCTTCTTTTGATTTTATAAAGTATGTATCGTGGCCCGGACTACTTGTTTACATGTTTGATATTACTTTGTGAAAAGTGATAGTACGTTATAAATGTTAGAAATGATATAGACGTTATAAACGTGCTTTGAAATCCCTAATATTTGACATATGTTAAATTGTGGAAATATATATGTACATATATACTGGGTTGTTCTACACACATTTTGGTGTGTTTGACATAAATGGGTTGGTTTGGATATTTGTGGAAACTGGAAATGGAAATTGAAAATGGTTAGAAGCGAAAAGGTCGTAATGGATGCACTTTGAAATCGCTGTGATCTGCGATCTTAAATTTAACTTTGAAAGACATCCTAGGGCTTTTTCCATATTGATTAATAAGTACAGTTAGCGTACTTACTATCAGTAAAATAACAAGTTTAAATATATTTTTGAATATCATTTATGAATTTATAAAGTGATGGTTTTAAATTATAAAACATGTTTTTAAATGGTTTTTAAGTAAAAAGGTTTTAAAATAGTAAAAGTATTTTAAAAGTATATTTTTAGTATATAAATGGTTTTAGAAATTATTAAAGATGTATTTAAGAAATAAAAGGTTTTTGTATTATAATATTTTACAAATGGTTTATAGTATTCCATTAAATATTTAGTTTTACAAATAAATTTGTATATGTGTACATATATCTTTTTAAAGGTATTTTAACATATATAGAAGTTTTAAAAGGAAAGTTTAATATTTTGTAAAGGGATTTAAAAGGAGTTTTGGGATTATAACACTTATGTTATAATGGACTATTTTGTAAAATTGATTAAAAAGGTATACGACCTTGTTTAATAAAATGGAGTGGTACTTAAAACTTCAAATGGATGTTTTAAAGTAAATGGTAAGTATAAAAGTGATTTTGGGTTTATAGTAACGATGTTTGTGCAACATTTGTTTTGATCCATTTAACTATACTTTTGAAAAGTAATTGGATCTTTAAAGTTGAGTTTTAAAGATAGCATAATAGTAAGGTGTTTTAGGGTTTGTAGTAAACAATGTTTTAGTAATATTTGTTTTTAAACCCCTTGGATAATACTTTAAAGTTTTAGAATATTGTCATATGAGTTTGAAAAATACTTAGATCTTTAATAGTGGAATTTTAAAGAGAATAACATGTATGAATTGGTTTGGGTTTATTGTAGCAATGTGTTAGTAACATTCGCCTTTAGCCCGTTTTGATTATACTTACAAATTTAAATAGATCTTTAAAAAGAATGTTTTAAACATAATCATAAGTGAAATGGTTTTGGGTTTGTAGTGACAGTGTTTGACTAACATTTGTCTCAAGCCCTTTGAAATTGATTTGTGAATATACTTATATGGTTGAGATAAGTATATGAATACTTTTGGAAAGTATTGAAATGTGTTGAAAATAAACAGTAATATTTTATTTAAATAGTGGAGTTTCATTTATAAAGAGTTTACTGAGTAAAAATGAGTTTTACTAATAAAAGAGGATTTTAATTAATAAAGGAAGATTAATTGAAAAGAGGATTATAAGTCGTTTATATTACTTGATCGTGCTTGTTTGTTCGATCGTGCCTTGTGTATTACTTGTTTATGGACAGTATATGAGGCTTAGTTTCCCATATGTTATTAGTCTTAGTGTTACTTGATTTGACCAAATATATTTTGGAAATATCTAGAAGATACACGGGAATTATATGGTACAGTTATCTTCGGTGATACTATATTGTACGTATAAACTCGTTTTTCTCTTCTAGGACAAATGATAAGGAAATCCATCCACTTAATGGTTAGAGGTGATCTCTGATCTAATGTATTGTCTGTATATTTCCCGCAGAACCGGGGTTGAGATTAATGGGAAATCGATCGATTGGTTTTGGAGCATCCGATAAGCGGGGGAGTATACTTATATGAGATGACTTGAAACCGTAACCACTCCAAAACCACATACGTGTTCTATGCTTTGGAAGAGGTTTGTGGTTGGTTCATGATTGCTTCATGATTGCTTTGTGATTGGTTCGTAATGTTGGAATCTATATGGAGATTCGAGATCTGTTTGAGATACTCGAACACAAGTAGTTTTTCGTGATCTATTCAGGATGTGAGAATCCATGTGTGATTCCGAGACCTGTTGAGATATAGGAATCCATGTATGGTTCCGAGATTTGTTCGAGTTGGAGCTCGTGTGGAAGATATGTTCGAGTGGTGACTATTATGTTGGAGTGACGGACGTAGCCTCACCAGCGGATATGACAAAAACAGGGGATAGAATGAACAGCCATAGAGTTAGCAACCCACGAGGCTGCATGCGACTCTATCCTAGAGTTACTTACAGATACGCATGCGGGAGCAATGCACTCGGCTAGTTTGGCCAGCTATGTATTTCCTATGGTACATTTACTAGAGATGTACGATGCTTCGGAAGGATATCTCTTATCCTTGTGCAGTAGTTCGGGTTCACTTCCCGAAGAGATCTATGTGGAAATCCTGCACAATTAGCGAACGTGCCTTAGCGGTTGTGATTGTATACCTATTATTTTCATGACGTACACTCACTTGCATCATAGCTATGTGATTATTTATATTTCACACCTTAGACATTATTATATTATCACTGGATTTTATAATAGAAATGGTTTGGTTATCGTAAGATAAAACCCATCCGTGTTTATTGGTAATGTGGTCTTACGAGATACCCTTATTTTAAAGGGTTTTAAGATATAATAAATCTATATGATTTGAGTTTCTCACGCTGGTTTACTAGACTGATCCGGGTGTTATTTTATTAATGCTCGGGTCAGCTCAGGTATGTTTCCATATTTAGCCGTGGTTCATTGAAGCTCTTGGAGAGTACCCGGATGATTTCTTACCGTATTTATTTTCTACTGCGTTACTTAATTTATATCTGTTATCATTTATGAGGATAGGTGTAATGAACCTAATTTTGATTAACATTATTTAGGACATTTAAATAGTTAAATTTAATGAAATAATGTAAATGTTTAAGGGATTGAGATTTTTATAATAAAGGGGAGCCGCGCCTAGTTGAACTAATGAACTAAATGGAATTTAAAATGAAATAGGTTATGGAATTAGATAAGGGCAAAATAGGAATAAGTCTTATTCTTATACCCTAAACCCTCACACCACTTCATTTTACACTTTCACAATCAAAAACAAAACATAGAGAGGCCGACCACCATTATGGGAAAACAAGAAGAAGATAAGCAAGAATCTAAGGAAGACGCTTAATCAACTTAATCCAAGATCAAATCTCAACTCCATAACAAAAAAGCCAAGGTGAATAACAGGTGACATCACATGTTTTTGATGTTTTCGGTTTCTAGAATCAGATCCGAATGTTTTTGCATGTATATTGCCATGTTTTGAATGTTATATATATATATATATATATGCTTGTTGATGAATTATGCTTATTCATATTGATTTTTATGACAAGTTTTGATTTGAAAAACCTATTAAATGACATCCAAATGCTTTGCAATTTTAATATATGGTCAGAAATGATATTTTAGAGATGGGTTTCAAGTTTCCTAATTTTCTAAATTAATGTGAATTTACTATTAATTTTCTAGTGGATAAAATGGGTAATTGGGTTTAAAATTAATTACGGCTATTTTATATTAGCTTTGGGTCAGATATTTATATATGTTGGAAAACATATTAAAGTGATTTATGGGAATTTTTGAAGAATTTTCCTAAGTGTTTTAATAAGTATGTAAAATTATTTAAGGTATCGGACTTAAATATTTTATATGTTTATAAAAGGAGAAGGGGTAATTTGCAAATGTTTAAGTTGTTATTTCTGAAATTTGGTAGCACTTTCAGAAAAGAATTTGGAAAAGAAATTAGCAACCAAACATATGTTGACAAAGAAAGTAAGTTAGTTGAAAAGAAATTACCTTTTTAAGTTAAAAATCAGTTTTTAGAAGGTTTTGTTGTTTCGCCACTTTTGGCAGCACCTTTTGACTATATTCTTCCACCTCCATCTAGGTCGAAACCAATACACATGGTATCAAAGACTTCGTACGTAGTTGTTGGGCGTGTTCTCACCCAGAAGACCTCGAGACCAAGAAGCTTGATTCATCCATCCAGGCTTGCCTAAACTCATTCGGCACCCATGTCTCACAGAACCCATTCGGTAGTCTCAAGCAACTGCCGAACCAACTCCATCCCCTATCACCGAGTCACCGAACCACGCATCTCCCTGCTCCTGCCGAACCATACCCTCACTGAACCAAGGCCTCCACCGGATCAAGCCTTCGCCGGACCAACCTTCGCCGAATCGACCCATGCCGGACCAGCCTTAGCCGGATCAACCATACCCTCCACCGAACCAGAAGCATGGAAGTACACGACCGAACCAGAACGCTGCCAGGCCAGGTTGCTCCAGCCCAGGCCCACCAGCAGCTATATACATCCAAGACCTCTGCCCCCAACCTCACTCTATAAATAGAGGGGCAGGGGTACGACAATGGGAGAGAAGTTTGAGAGCTTAAGCACGAAGAGAACTTTCAAACAATTTTCTTTTACTTGTATTAAAGCTTTGTACTTGTAATCAAAACAAGAAAAGAGAAATAACATATAAAGTGGACGTAGGCACATTCTGGCTGAACCACTATAAATTTGCGTGTCTTTTTATAGTTTAGCCCCTGCTTTTCATATATTTGCGTAAATCACTCAAATCGCTAAGAGCAACATAAGATCTACTAAATCATACAATTTTGAGGTGTTTGTCCATTTTTTGTGCAAACATTTTTGGTGCTTTCACTAAGAACTAGAAGCTCGAAGCTTCAGCTTCATCCGCTTAACGAGTTTTCCTAACAGCATCGTCCGCCACTTGGAAAACATGCCTCCCAAACAGAGAAAAGATGTTAACAAAGGGAAAAACATCGCATCCAGCAGTCTTCCAGATCCAGCTGTCACGAATCAAGTAAATCGTCCTCCTCCAGCAACAGTAACAAATGAAGAACAGGCTAACCCAACCACTCCTGCCACAGAACAGCCTGCAGCAATTACTAGAGCAGATCTGGACAGAGTTGTGGTTGAAGTAACTAACCGCTTCACGTCCCAGCAGGAAGCCTTGGTGGACCATCTCATGTCACGCTTAAGGGACGCTGAAGAATCCAACCGCAACACTGAATCATGGGGCGAGTCCCAGTCTGGAGGATCTCAGAGACAACAAAGATCTTCCTTCTTCGAAGGAGCTAACGGCAGAAGTAGCCATGGTAGGAGCCGAGACCGAGCACAGCCCGAAGTTAGGCCTGAGGAAACGTTTGGTACCAAACCCAACGGGGGAGGTACCGGGCGAAGGTCAACTGTAGTTGAGCCTGTCATGCTGCCTAACCACAGAAATGCCAGTGAACGGGGCCGAGCTAGAGTCCAGCCCGAAGTTGGACCCGAGGAAGTGCTTAGATCAGAACCCAGCAGGGGGAGATCAAGGCAAGGGCCAACTGTAGCTGACCCGAGCATGCTCCCAGAAGACCAAAGGCAGCCACTGGAAAATATGAGGAATGATAGACGATACCATCCCTACAGGTCATCTGGACGGAATCAATCCCACAGAACAGAACCAAACTCATTTCTATCTGCTCCAAGTTCTGATGAAAGGATGGCACGCTTATTCAGAGAGTGTGTCCAACGGGAGCAAAGAGATCGAGGGATAGGCACTAGGGTAACCAGCCCTTTCGCCCGCAATATCGAAATTGCTATCACCCCCCGAGAATGGAAGATGCCAACAATGGAACCCTACAAAGGGACCTCCGATCCCGTTGTACACTTACAGAGGTACACGCAGCATATGCTCATGAGTGGGGCGACAGAGGGAGTACTATGCAAATGCTTTCCGCTCTTCTTAGCAGATCTTGCTACCTCCTGGTTCTGTCATCTACCCCAGGGATCCATCAGCTCGTGGAAAATGTTGAAAGATAAGTTTATCAGTCAGTTCCGCATTCATGTGGAACAACCTAAGGACGCTTATTCCTTATCCAGTGTCAAACAGAAACCTGGAGAGAAGCTGCAGCAATACCTAACCCAATTCAACGCCACAGCAGCCGCAGTCCAAGATGCCGATGAGAAGCTTATCCTAATGGCCCTCTGTAGTGGTGTGCATCCGGAGACTAAATTCGCTAGAAGGTTGACGAAAGAAAAACCAGTTACTTTACCCGATTTCTTCCATGAAGCCGGGAAATATATGAGGCTTGAGGATGCTGCCGTCGAGGGGCAGTCAGGACAGCAAAATAAGGCAACTCATAGCAACGCCCCTGCTGTGGCAAGGGACGTTCGGAGAAATGACTCCAGAGACAATGCTGGGGGCAAGAAGGGAGAAAAGCGCCTATATCGGCCAGGACCAAGATTCGACACTTACACTCCTTTGAACGAGACCGTCGAAAATATCTTCCTTGCCACCCAAGGCGAAGTTAGATACAAACGCCCACCATACAAGAAGGAATCAGATAACGTGCAGAAGTCTGGAAAGTTCTGCCGCTTCCACGAATCTCACGGGCATGATACCAACGAATGCCATCATCTTCGAGATCTGATTGAGGAACACATCAGAAGAAAGAAACTGGAACGTTATGTAAAAGGTCAAGACAGAACCCCAGCTCCTGCCAATGAAAACCCAAGGCTACCCTCACCAGGGGCCGACAGAGGAAACCGCAACGCTAGCAGCTCTAGTCAAGAAAAGATAGTGGTCCATACCATCTCAGGAGGGCCACACATCGCAGACAGAAGCTGGAAAGAGATGGAAAGATACGGAAAGTCGCTTAGAGACAATAAAGACTATGTCAATTCGGTTATAGAAGAACGCCACCCGAAGCGGAAAGAAAGTGATGACATCACATTCGGTAAGCGTGACCTAGAAGGAAGGCAGTACCCTCACATAGATCCCATGGTTATCTCTGCCCGACTCGGTCCCGCCGAAGTTTACCGAATCCTGGTAGATACTGGAAGCTCAGTAAACATCCTGTTCAAACACGCATTCGACAAAATGAAGCTATCAATGAAAGATGTATCTCCCTGCGATAAACCACTACATGGTTTCACTGGAGATGCGAAGATGCCTCTCGGACAACTGGACCTCTTTGTTGAGATTGGAAGCCATCCTCGCTCCGTTGTACGGAAACAGACATTTGTGCTAATAGAAAACCGTTCGGCCTACAACGCCTTCTTAGGAAGGCTAGCTTTGTCTGATTTCCAAATTGTCCTAGCCCCATGGTGCCTAAAGATGAAATTTCCAACGGACCATGGAGTAGGGGAAGTAGAAGGAGACCAGGACGTTGCTCGAGACTGCTATGTGACTGAACTTCGCAACAACCATAGGAAGGATAAAGGGAAGGGTGCAGAGATTGCCCTCTGCACAAAAAGTCTGGAAGCATAGCAACTAAAGAAAGCCCCTCCTCTTCGATATACCAGCGACCCTTTCAATGAATTAGACCCTAGGGACAAAGAGGAGGAGGCCACCGCCGAGCCTGCAGAGGCATGGAGTTTATATCTGTAGACAAGCACGACTCAAGTAGACTATTGAAAATTGGATCCCAACTAAAAGCCGAATTGAAGGAACAACTCATCGATTTTCTCCGCCACAACTTGGATGTATTCGCTTGGTCACACGCTGACATGACCGGAATCTCCCCCGACATAGCATGCCACATATTAAACATTGATCCTACCAAGGCGCCTGTAAAACAAAAAAAGAGAAGTATGGGGGCAGAGCGATCAGCAGCCCTCGATGAAGAAGTAAAGAATCTACTCGCCAATGACTTCATACGAGAAGCCGTTTACCCGGAATGGAACGCCAACCCGGTACTAGTAAAGAAGGCTAATGGGAAGTGGCGGACCTGCATTGACTTCTCCAACCTAAACGACGCCTGCCCAAAGGATTGCTTCCCACTTCCCAGAATCGACCAACTTGTAGACAGCACAGCCGGGCACGAGCTCCTATCTTTTATGGACGCATACTCAGGATATAACCAAATTCCTATGCATGCTCCCGACCAAGACCACACTAGTTTCATCACCGACCGGGGTTTGTACTGCTATAAGGTAATGCCTTTCGAACTTAAAAATGCAGGAGCCACCTACCAGCGCCTCGTCAACAAGATGTTTGCGGGGCTAATAGGACAAACTATGGAAGTATATGTGGACGACACGCTGGTGAAATCACGGAAAGCCAAAGATCACGTAAGCCACCTAGGCGAAATGTTCCAGGTACTTCGACAGTATGGAATGAAGTTGAATCCACTAAAGTGCTCCTTCGGAGTATCATCGGGAAAATTCTTAGGGTTCATCGTCCATGCCCGAGGGATTGAAGCAAACCCTGAACAAGTCCGAGCGCTAAGGGATATCAAGATACCTTCCACCCGAAAGGAAATGCAAAGCCTAAATGGAAAAGTGGCCGCCCTAAGCCGATTCATCTCCAAGGCAACGGACAAGTGCGTCCCCTTTTTCAAAGCTCTAAAGAAAGATAAAGGAAAGTTCAAACGGACGGACGAATGCTTAACCGTTTTCCTTAACCTAATCGAACACCTCCAGAAACCACTGGTACTCTCGACTCCAAGCGAAGGCGAAGAATTATACCTATACCTTGCTGTGTCATCTCACGCTCTAAGCACTGCCTTGGTAAGGGAAGACAACCGCACGCAACGACTAGTTTACTTCGTCAGCAAAAGGTTTACTGGGGCAGAAGTCAGATATCCTAAACTTGAGAAGTTAGCATACTGTTTACTAATCACATCACGGAAATTGCGTCACTACTTCCAGTCCCATTCCATCAAAGTTCTGACCGATCAACCGCTGAGGCAGCTACTCCATCGTCCCGACACTTCTGGGCGATTACTTAAATGGTGCATTGAACTGAGTCAGTATGATATCACCTATCACCCTCGCACCGCCATCAAGGGACAGGCCATGGCTGATTTCATTGCAGAGTTCACTACCAACGAAGATCAGAAGCAATTGGAAATAACAGAAGATATCAAGTGGAATCTCTTTGTGGATGGTGCATCAAACGAACAAGGCTCGGGGGCAGGTGTGGTAATAATCACTCCCAGGGGAAACAAACTGCACTATGCTATAAGGTTGGAGTTCGCTGCCACCAACAACGATGCAGAATATGAAGCAGTGATAGCTGGACTAGAAATTGCCATAGAAATCGGGGCCAATTCTTTGTGTCTTCACAGCGATTCTCAACTTATTGTTAATCAAATACTAGGAGAATTCCAAGCTCGAGAAGAACGACTCATAGCATATCTAAAGAAGACCAAGTTACTTCTCAGCCGATTGGACCACTACTTAGTCAAACACATCCCTCGGGAGGAGAACCGAGAGGCCGACGAATTAGCAAAGCAAGCAAGTGTGAGAGACATCACCATCTTCGGGGAAGTAACCATCTCAAAGCAACTAGCCCCAAGGTTTGAGCAAGTGAATCTGATAGCTGCAACCGAAGAAGCAACTTGGATGACTCCCATCCGAGACTACCTACAAAGCGGAACTCTACCCAACGGGCGTAACGAAGTCAAGAAAATCTTGAGGAAAGCATCCCGCTACACAATACAAGAAGACATCCTCTATCGGCGCGGATTCTCTAACCCGTTATTAAGGTGTGTCGCTGGGAGAGAAGCCAAAGAAATCTTATCCAACATCCATCAGGGGAGCTACGGAGATCACACCGGAGGGCAAACATTAGCAAAAAAGATACTCCGATACGGATATTTCTGGCCCACCTTAAGCAAGGACGCCTTAGATTTCGTCAAGAAGTGTGACAGATGCCAAAAATTTGCTAAGATTCCACGGCTACCAACAACTGAGATTACTCAAATGACCAGCCCTTGGCCCTTCGCAATATGGGGAATTGACTTAATCGGCGAGCTACCGATGGGCCGAGGCGGGGCCAAATATGCTATAGTGGCAGTTGATTATTTCACCAAATGGGTGGAAGCGGAACCTCTGAATAAAGTATCTTCAGCAAAGGTTATTAACTTCTTAATCAAAAATGTTCTATGCAGGTACGGAGTCCCACTCAAAATCATATCAGACAATGGGCTTCAGTTTGACAGCGAGGAATTCGCCAACTGGTGCCAAGGACACGGAATTCATAAAAGCTTCTCATCCGTAGCATATCCCCAGGCAAACGGACAAGTCGAAGCAGTCAACAAAATTCTGAAAACTCTGATCAAAAAGAAGCTCAAAAAGTCAAAGGGCGCTTGGGTGGATGAACTCCCTACGGTACTGTGGGCCTACCGCACATCTTTCAGAACATCAACGGGGCACACTCCTTTCTCTTTGGCATACGGATCGGAGGCTATGCTCCCAGTTGAAACCATTGTGCCTTCCCACCGTAGGATCCACTATAACCCGGAAGAGAATGAAGAGCTCCTCCACATGTCTTTGGATCTAGTTGAGGAGAGAAGAAATGATGCAGTCCTTAAAACAGCAGCCCACAAGCAGAAAGTGGCAGCGCAATACAACTCCAAAGTCAAGCATCGTACCTTACAAGAAGGGGATCTTGTCCTCAAGCGAATCTTCCCTCGCCCTGGAGCACTAGACCCAATCTGGGATGGACCATATGTAATTCATAAAGATCTCCACAACGGAGCCTATATTTTGTCAACAGTGGACGGAGAGGTGTTCCAAAGGGCATGGAACATCCAACACCTCCGTCGATACTTTTCTTAACTTGTATTGCCCATATGAAGTGAATTAACAAAGAGAATCAGTGGACGTAGGCCTTTTTCATGCCGAACCACTTTAAAAAACTTTGTCTCTTTTTTAACTTGTTCCTTTATATCTTGGCTACTTGTTAACTTTATCCTTTTCTGTTGAACAAAATCCTGTGCATATAGAATTTCCACTCGAAGCACTCCACGGCGCAACTTCGCCTGGGCAAAACCTAACAGGTACTATGCGAATCTATGCCCTCGCCAATGAGACACTTTTGCTCCAGCATCCCTCTGCTGTGGGTTAACTCATTGCTCGCGACGGCCCTTAAAGCCAACTGTAATGAGCCGATTATAAGCCACCGAGAAGGCCGACTATAGCCGAGGCAGCTCATTACGGCGTTAGGCTCGCCGGCAACTGTGAACCGACTATAAGCCCTAACATAAGGTGTGGCCATCCAGGGGCAGTTCCTAGTTGACGATCGGCACCCACGCTAGCCGGCCACAGTAAATCGAATAATACCCATGATTACGAGCCATAATGGCCCGGGTAGTTACTGTGCGCGATCTTGGCTCCGATGTGTCTTAGGTGCGGCTGTGGTAAAAAAGAATTAACTCCCCGCGGAGGCGTAAGATGGGTGACAAATGTCTCCAAGACCCACAGCTAGGGAAAGTGACTACAAAACCCGTTTGCCACAAACTTAAGCACATCGAAGGCCTTCCGTGATTGGAAGTTTTACTATTTCACATATTTCAATTTTACTTAAAAAGCTTTCCTCCTATCCTCTATAACAATCCATAAAGTACAGGATACAGAGTAGGAGATACTCGCCAATGGATGCAGAGATTCACAATCGGATGGCAGGGCATTCAACTGCTTTCCATGCTCGGTCATACAAGATATTCGAAACTGCCATCTACAAACAGAACATGAAAGGCGGTATAATCAAGGGGTCGGCTGCAGTGGAGCTTTATCCTTGTCCTGTTGACCCCCTGTCCAGTCAGAGAAAGGATTCATTAGCAATAAGCAACCAAGTTGATGGAGAAACTAAAAAGGGAGACTTACCAGCGCCTGCTTCCTGACTATCCTGATCGTCATCCTCTACCTGCACGCCTACCTCCTCAGCGGCAAGCAACCGCATACCTTCCTTCACCGCCACCTTCTCCTCCTTGGCAAACTGAGCAGTGACCGCATCCATGCTGAAGACCACGCCACCATCTTTATCCGCATCGGCCTTAGCCTCCTCCAAAGCCCGAAGATAGATCTTAGCCATGACCCTAGGATAATCATCCATCCAGGATAGGTTACCCTGCTTCCAAGTTTGGAAGTACATGTCCTGAAGCATTTCATCCATCATCCCCTCATTCTCCTCAAACTCCCTCATTCGGGCCTCGAAAGCCGACAACCTTCCAACAGCAGCTTCTCTCTCCAAACGGTATCTCGAGCAGTCAGCCTGAAGGGATTTCCGCATCGCCTCCATCTCCTCCTTCAGCCTAACCTGAGCAAGCTCTGCGGCTTCAAGCTTCCCCGACAGCTCCTCTACCCGCTCAAGATCCGCCCTCCGAACCTCATCCACTGTCGAGATGGCCATATTTATCTGCTCCTTGCAGGAAGCTTCCATCTTCCGCAGTTCCGCCTTACTAGCCTCCTCCATAGCCTTCCTCAACCGCCCGGAGGCAGCCTCATGCTGAGAAATCTGAATGGCCTGGTCAGCGAGCTATTTGGCCTGGTCCGAAACCATCAATCTTAGTCGGATGTTGGCACTCCCAATCTCCTCTCCAGCCTTAACCAGCCGGGAATGATGCCCCATCAGCTTCCTAGTCTCCTCCGCCACCCGGTCAATATTAGCCTTGGCCCCGTCTCCCATGGTAACTATCCGAGTGGTAAGTAGATCAAGATCTAAGGACTTAGCTTCATCAAGCACCCGTACCATGGGATTGCGGGGAAGAAGGTGCTCACCAGTAACCTCGTCAAAGGTAATGTCGTGGGAACTTGGATCCAGATCAGGATGACCCGCAAATGGATTGCGAGCCAAGTCAGGACGGTCGATATGAGTAACGGAAGGGTTTCCGGACGGGTGCGGAGAGGGTGCAAACTCGCTGTCCTCCTCCGTGATATCATGAAGAGGCTGAGCCGGGAGCTGAGGACCGAGCGAAGGTTCGGATAAAGGATGACTCCTCCTTCTCTGCTGAATACCCTCTTCGATAACCCCGAGAAGAGGACGGTAGCCGACTACATCCCCGGAGCGGTGGGTCGAAGGCTTCGGCTTGACAGAAGTTTTGGAAAGCTTATATTGCTCAAGCCTGTGCTGAAGGTCTGAGGCCTTGGATGTCTTGCCTGCTCCTGATATGAAGAACAAGTGTCACAAGCTTACGTCACTATATGATTCAAGAAACGCGGTAAATTACAAGTTAAAAGAAGAAAGAAAGCACGTCTGTTATACAAACCCTGGGGAGAAGTAGGATACTGCAATGAGTCCTGGATTTCATTCCAGGATGGGAGCGGATCATAAAATATTCCTAAGTCCCTATCATTAATGAAGCATGCAGGAGTCAAGAGTTCACCTTGAGTCGTCGGAGCCACCTTGGCTGGAATGGTCTGAGAAGACTCGCTTGCACCGGTCCCGGCCTTGTCCACTTTCCCAGTTTTCTCTACCAAAGCCGGATCTTCGTCCAGCCCCTCGAAAGCCTGGTGGAACGCATCATCCGTCCACTCCTGAATCTCGCCCGCTTGCCCAGGAAGCAAGGCCCTGATGCCATCGCCACCTTTATCACCTTCCCGACCATCTCCACCCTCACCTCTTTCCTCCTCTATGTCTTCCTCCTCCTGGGTAAGTGGACAATTGCTGGGGGAGGGACCGTCCGACTTCTTGAGTTTCTTACCTCCGACGGTTGGAGGTTTTGCGAAAGGTTTCATCTTGCTACTCTCTACCGTAACACCTCCCTTAGTCTGAGCAGCCGCCCTCTCCTCCGCCGTTTCCCTCAGCTTGACTACTGACTGTTGTGGAAGGATTAAGTTATACTCCAGAAGGGTCGCATTTCTGATCAGGAAGGCAGATGATCTATATTTCCCGAGAATAGCTTCTATCTCAGCCGCCGTCTGAACCAGGCGGTCAGTCTCCACAATCGCAAAGCCACCTGTCGCTAGCAAAAATGAGAAAGTATGAGAAGAAGCATCGCAATCGGAATGGAAATTATAAGTAAAAGCATCAACTTACATCCAGAAGTAAAGCGCCGAATTGAAACGGAGTCGTCCCTGACAAAGAACCACTCCTTCTTGAACATGCTGAATTTAGAATACAGATCCAAGACCGGCTTGAAGGTCACGGCTGACTCCAAGCTAATGTATGGGGACCCCTTCTTATATCCCCTCAGATTATATAGATACCGGATCTCCCGGTTGGAAGGAGCACGACCATACTTCCTCTGGAAAATGACGAAGAGGCTCACCAATATAGCATAGGAGTTGGGTTGAAGCTGGAATGGGGCCACCTTTAGATATGTGAGGAAGCTGGCTATCCAAGCGTTAAGAGGAGGAATGGCACCACACATGCAGTGGTATCTGCTATAGGCGAAGTACCCTTCAGGAGGATCGTACGGCATAACTTCTCTCCCTGGCAATAGCAAGTGCGCCCTATCGATTCCAAAAGATCGGGAAATGACATCAAGCTGCTCCTCCTTGAGGGAGCTGGGAAAGCAATCAGGCGGGGAGTTCAGAAGCTCCTGAGGGCCGTACCCATCCACCAAAGATCTCGGGGTAGATCCGTGACGTTCCGGTCCTGGCTGAGCAGGGGGCACTGTGGAAGATTCTCCTTTGCCCTGAGACCTCTTTTTATCTGACCGAGTTTCCGCTTTACGAGACATTATCTGCAAACATAGAAAGTACATCATTAAAACGCATGAATTATGTAACCTAGAACTTCACTGATAATTCAAGTATAAAAGATCGTTCGGTAAAGCAAGGCGGGAGTTCGTTCGGCACTACACTCCCCGAGTTCATCCGGTAATAAGTGCCATTCGGTACTTAAACCCCCCCCCCCCCCCCGGTTTCGTCCAGTAGTTCAAGTGTTTTAGCACATTCGGTATTCGAACTCCCTATCCCATTCGGTGGCCTAGCCATAAAGTTCATTCGGCATTTTTCAAAAAGCTCGTTCGGCAATACAAGCACAAGTACATTCGGCTCCTCACCTGATTCGGCAGGGACTTTGATTCGGCAAAGGCAAGGAAATGGTTCGGCTGATAAAAAATGACGAGGGTGTATGGCCCCTATTTATAAACAAATGTTGGACACCGGACCAATTGGATCGGCACCTAGGGGCCGAACGAAGCTATCCATAATACCCAACTTAAAATAAAGCATGCCATATACAGATATATGCCCTACTTTGGGGGGCAAATGTTGGGCGTGTTCTCACCCAGAAGACCTCGAGACCAAGAAGCTTGATTCATCCATCCAGGCTTGCCTAAACTCATTCGGCACCCATGTCTCACAGAACCCATTCGGCAGTCTCAAGCAACTGCCGAACCAACTCCATCCCCTATCACCGAGTCACCGAACCACGCATCTCCCTGCTCCTACCGAACCATACCCTCACTGAACCAAGGCCTCCACCGGATCAAGCCTTCGCCGGACCAACCTTCGCCGAATCGACCCATGCCGGACCAGCCTTAGCCGGATCAACCATACCCTCCACTGAACCAGAAGCATGGAAGTACACGACCGAACCAGAACGCTGCCAGGCCAGGTTGCTCCAGCCCAGGCCCACCAGCAGCTATATACATCCAAGACCTCTGCCCCCAACCTCACTCTATAAATAGAGGGGCAGGGGTACGACAATGGGAGAGAAGTTTGAGAGCTCAAGCACGGAGAGAACTTTCAAACAATTTTCTTTTACTTGTATTAAAGCTTTGTACTTGTAATCAAAACAAGAAAAGAGAAATAACATATAAAGTGGACGTAGGCACATTCTGGCTGAACCACTATAAATTTGCGTGTCTTTTTACAGTTTAGCCCCTGCTTTTCATATATTTGCGTAAATCACTCAAATCGCTAAGAGCAACATAAGATCTACTAAATCATACAATTTTGAGGTGTTTGTCCATTTTTTGTGCAAACAGTAGTGGATTGGACATAGGCGAAAGGTATAGAGTCGAAACAGGGCTTTCGAAGGGGTCGAGACCTTGTTTTGCTTTCAAAAGGAAATGCGCTTGCTTTGTTTTCGAAAAGAATGCTTTCGAATAAGATAGCTTTCGACTTGGTCAAATGGTTTTAAAGGAAAGAGCTTTCGAAAGAGATTATGCCTTTGTTTTAAGAAATTGCTTTCGAAGGGATCGAAACCCCAACATGCCGCCTTTTACCTTTCAAAGCAGTGCCTTTGAAACGGTTCCTTTGTTTTAAAATTAGAGCCGCTTCTCGAATGCTTTCGAAGGGGTTGGTTTTGACACCATCCACTTCTTTTACTTAGGAAATTGCTTTTGAAAGAGTTGCTTTCGACTTAGTTGTTTTATGACCCTTTTAATGTTTTGAAAGTTAAACCGAAAGGTCTCGAAAGGAATGATTTTAGATGGTTTCGAAAGGGTGTTCCACATAATTTAACTTGAACCCAATGCTTTTGAAAGGTTGGTTTTAAGTAGTGTACTTTAATGCTTTCGAAAGGTATATGATAAAGGTTTCAAGGGGCAGTTCCCCAATATTTTTGAAAGGTATATGTTGATTCCTCAATGTTTTTGAAAGGTTTACCTTAGTGTTTAAAGGTTCCCCAATGATTTTATTTCTTATTCATGTGCTTATGATATTATGGATACCATTAACATTACCGTATTTTGTCACCAGAAGTTAATACTATGGATGACTACAGCATCTGTAGCGCTTAGCTTAGGGCCTCAAAATAGGGGATGTTACAACTTGGTATCAGAGCATAGGTTTATGAAAAACTTTAAACTTAAAATGATTTTTGAAAAACATAATCCTAAGGAATTAGAGAAAAGAGCGGGGTATGGGATAATGCTATAGTAACGTACTTGTATTTGCTATATATAAGTATACGCTTTAGCTCTATTCTCCTATCTCTCTTAGGCTATTCTTCTGTATCTTACGAAAACTCAAATGCAGATATGGATGCTAGAAGTGGAAGAGTTAAGCTTGGTAGGGGAAGCACCACAACAAATGGAAATGCCAAACCAAATACGAGGAGGAACCAAGGTCAGGCACAAGCTGCAAATTTGGGTGCTGGAGTCCCGCGGGTAGACATGGGAGCAATGTATCATTTCTTTGCCAAAATGGTGTAGGCAGGAATTGATGCTAGAGTAGTTGGACAAAATGCTGGATGAGGGAACCATGAAGCTCCAATGGTGAATAGTTATGCTATTCTGTGTAGAGATTATGCTCGGCTGGGAGGAAAGCCGTTTAATTGTACTGAGGATGCAATCGAAGTAGAGATTGGCTACTTCATTGCAAGTGGATTTTCGCTGACTTAGGGCTCAACGATGAGCAAAAAAGGAGACTCGCCTCTAGACTACTACAAGGGGCAGCACTGTATTAGTGGAACAGTATAACAGTTGGAGTCAACGAGGAGAATATGACTTGGGCTGAGTTCAGGAGGAGGTTCGAGGAAAGGTTTATGTCAAAGATTGCTAAGTCCACTCTGCTCTGGAAGTTTGTTGAGTTGGAGTAGGAGGATATGACCGTGCTCGAGTATGCAACAAGGTTTGAGGAGCTAGCGAGATATGTCTATGCTACGGTTGATACTGTGATTAAGAGGAATGAGAAGTTCATCAAGGGGGTTGAAGCCTTAGCTTGCTAAGGCCATGTTATCGCATATTAGAGATCCATGTGATGTTGTTGTAGAAATGGCTTTGATACATGAAGAAAAGCAAACTTTTCTTGAAAGAAATAAGTCCAAGGAAGCTCAAGGAGGGCAGAGTCAGAAAAGGAAGTTTTTCCACAAGAAAGGAGCTCAAAAGTGTGGGGCTGCTAAGAAGGGAAAGGCGGAAGTGGTCTGTTACAAGTGTGACAAGAGAGGACACTATGCCCATGAGTGCCGGATAGGCAAGAGAAAGAAATCTGCTGAGAAGAAAGAAATAAAGTGTTTCAACTATGATCAGATTGGGCACTATAAGAACTAGTGTAATGAGCCAGCCAAGGATGAGAATGGCAAAGTGTTTGCATTGGAACCAACTACCTCGAGACCGACAACACAGGAGAAAGGAAAAGCTGTGTTGGAAGGTACTCTTTTGATTCATGGTATGTCAGTTAGAGTTCTGTTTGATACCAGTTCATTGCATTCTTTTATATCTCATTGTTTGGTAGATAAGCTTAACCTAGAACCCTCATACCTAGTTACTTCATTAAGGGTTGCAAATCCGATAGGAGGTTATGCGACTCTTGGGATGAGATGTGACCACTTAGAGTTTGAATTGCTAGGTCATAACTTTGTTTGCAGTTTGCATGTGTTTGACTTCATAGGGTTCGGAATTATTTGGGTATGGATTGGTTAAGTAAATACGATGCTAGGATATTTTTCCATGGGTGGAAAATATCACTTAGACACCATAACTATAGTAATCGGATTATATACTCTGCAAAAAACCCTAGTTGTGAGGTTAATGCTTTGTTGGATGTCTTTGAACCAAGTTTTCATGGTTAGAGAATTCGCAGATGTCTTTGAACCTGTAGTAGGATTGCCGCCGAATCAAGCCATTGAGTTTTAGATAGATTTAGTACCTGGAGCAGAACCAGTGAGTAGACCGCCAAGAAGAATGACACCTACCAAGATGAAGGAGTTAAAGGTGCGGTTGGTGGACTTGGAAGGCAAGAATTTTATCAGACCAAACCGTTTGCCTTGGGGAGCAGTCGCAGTGTTTGCTAAGAAGAAGGATGGATCGTTAAGGCTATGTATTAATTATCATAAGTTGAATGAGAAAACGATAAAGAATCGATATCCGTTGCCTAGAATTAACGATTTGTTCGATTAGTTGAGAAGAGCCAAAATATTTTCCCAGTTGGATTTAGCAACAGGGTTCCATCTGCTTAGAGTGGCAGAGGATAGTATTCCTTTGACGGTGTTTAGAACCAGATATGGATCGTACGAATGGTTAGTAATGCCGTTCGGACTAACTACTACGCCAGCATTTTTTGTAGATTTGATGAACCGAATTTTTCGAGAGCACTTGGATAGGTTCGTGTTGGTATTCATAGATGATATTTTATACTCTAAGGATGAAAGAGAGCATGAAGTTTATCTTAGAGTGGTGCTTGAGACGTTTGAGGTAGCATCAGCTAAAAGCGAAATTTTCAAAGTGTCATGTCTGGAAGAAGGAAGTGAAGTTCCTTGGTCATGTAGTCTCAGAGAAAGGGTTGTCTGTAGATCCAACTAAGATCGAAGCGGTGAATAATTGGAAGAGACCCGAGACAGTGACTAAGGTAAAGAGTTTTCTTGGATTAGCTGGTTATTATTGGAGATTCGTTAAGGATTTTTCGCGGATAGCAGCACGATGACTAAGCTAACGTGAAAGGATGTGAAGTTCGTTTGGACAGATAACTGTGAGGAAGCATTCCAGAAGCGGAAACACTTATTGACTAATGCACTTGTGCAGTTGTTCCAGAAGGGAATCGAGATTTAGTAGTATATACAGGTGCATGTGGAACAGAGTTAGGAGCTGTGTTAATGCAGAGAGGTAAATTGATTGCATATGCATCTCGACAGCTTAGACACCGCATGAGGCTAGATATCCAACGCATGATTTGGAATTAGCAGCAGTAATTTTTGCGTTGAAGGTGTGGAGAGATTACCTTTTGGGAGAAAGATTTGAGCTGTATACGGATCATAAGTTGCTAAATTATTTATTCTCTAAGAAGGAGTTGAATATGAGACAGCAGAGGTGGTTAGCGTTTTTAGCCGCTTATGACTTTGGTATTAAGTACACACCAAGAAAAGGCAACAAGGTTGTGGATGCACTTAGCAGAAATCATCAGAATGCAGTGTTGGGGATGATCGCTTAGTGGAAATATTTTGAAGCATTGACGACATGTAGAGTACAGTGGAGATCTCAGAGTGGTTCTGGTACAGAAACTGCTATGCTGTCATGTTTAGAAGTTCGACCAATGATGATCGAAAAGATTGCTTCAAAGCAGAATGAGGATCCATTATTAGTTGAATGGATCGAGAATTTAAGCGATGGAACAGAGGGCGATGACTTGAAGGATTTCAGTCTTGACCAAAACGGGTGGTTGAGAAAGAAAGGAAGATTATGTGTTCTGAATGTGGGAGACATTAGGAAGAAAGTTCTTGAGGAATGCCATCATTCGAAGTTCACCATTCATCCGGGAGGAACTAAGATGTATCAGGATATGAAGAGGTGTTTCTTCTAGGAAGGTATGAAGAGAGATGTAGGCTTATGGGTGAAGCAGTGTTTGAACTGCCAACAGGTAAAACCGAACATCAGAAACCAAGTGGGTTACTTCAGCCTTTAGATGTTCCAGTTTGGAAATGGATTCGATCTCAATGGATTTTATAGACGGGTTGCCAAGGTCAAACAGAGAAAATGAAAGTATATAGGTCATTGTAACAACCCATAATTTTAATAATATTTTAAATAAAGTTTTATTTTGAAACTTTGATCTTTACATAATTTTAAATTGAAGTTTGGAATTTTTCCTATGTATTTGGATTTTTGTTTCATTTTTTTTTATTCTTATTTTTCCAAATACAATTAAATATTGATTTTCTGGAAATATTATATTTTGTCACACCTTTATTGTTCATTGAAAATTTTGAAAGTTAAATTTTTAAATTTTAATCTTTTCTTTGAAACAGTAATTGGTTCTGATATCCGCTCTGTTTTTCGTTTCGTCGAATTCCGTTTTAAACTTTTTAAAATTTGATAAATTCAGCATTTTACACGCAGAATTTTATCTGCATTTTTATTTTTCATTTTCTATTCTATTTGCTATCTTTTATTTTTGTTTTGGGTTTTGAATTAAATTGTGTGAATTTTTGTTGTGTTTGGAATTTTCCTATACTAGTTGTATTTTTGTTTACAATTTTAATTCTAGTTTCAATAAAATAAACTATTTCTTTATTTATTTTCTATTTTCCTAAGACTATCTATTTATTTTCATTTCTACTTTATTTTGTTTTATCTTTTATTTTATTTACTTGATTTTTTTATTTGTTTATATTGAATTAAAAATGAATTGGAAATTCAAAGAGACAAAGCTTTTAAACTTATGACTTTACATTGCCTAGTCTCTTCATTTGCTTGCCCTTTCACTTTCCAGCTTTAGCCGTCCATTTCCTCTAGTATAGCCGTGAGTTTTATTCTCATTTTCACGTGAAAACTTCCTTATTCACTTCAAAATACATGGCTATCTTCATTTCTGAAAAAAAAATGTGTAAGTAATGGCTTCCATTTTTTCCATTTTTCCTCTTCATTTTTCCATTGTTTTGCCTTGATCTCTCTTGTCTAGCTCGGCCTCAACCACCACCATCTTCTCCGACCACCACTACCATCTCCTCCTCCTCATCATCCATGGTCAACTACCTACCTCACTGTCCAGATCTGGCCGTGACTTCTAGGATGAACAATACACCACAAAACTTTGCTGAAATTCCATAAAACAATGCCTAGTCGACCTAAACTTCACCACCACTTCCATATCTTGCCTCGGCCACCACCCCTAGCTCCACCACCATCATGACCTGACCTTTGGCCACCTGCATGACCTCTAACCTGACCTGAACCTGACAATGGCTGAGCCCAATATAGTGTAGGCCGAGCCTACATGCACCAAAACTCCACCTAGTGGCCTTGCCTCTTTATATTCTTCATGTTGTAACTCCTACCCCTTCCTATTCCTTTGTAGCCGTGCACTTATGATCCAAACCAAATCCATTTCAACCTGAAAACATGTGTGGCCGAGCCTAAACCATGTTGTGGTCGAGCATATGTGAGTTATGGTCAAGCAAAAGTGATGGAAAAGCTTGGTGATGTCTTGTGTAAATTCTATTTCTATTTTCGTTCTAATAAATTTTGGTATTGTATTTATATTTATATTTTTCTTTGTTTGGTTGTTGAATACAAGATTTATATCTTGGCTCTCTCTCCACTCAAATCAAGTCGTTCTATCGTGCTTTCTGGATTTTTGTTTGTGTGTTTGTTTTGCAAACTCCAGCGTAAAAATGTGAGTATTCACTCATGACATTTATACTTATATAATTTGTGAAGTGACAACAAGTGAATGTGTAGAATTTTTATATCATGTTATATCTGCCTGTGATGTGAATTATATGATGTTAAACCCTGTTATAAACTTGTCACATCATCTGCTATGTTATTTTCTGTTATACTGTTTATTTATTTCTGTTCTCACACTGCAAGTTCCCTGTAGAATAGAATCACTATGGGTTGAAATGATACATACCCGAACGGACTTTATAATAGGGAAAAATCATTATGGCTAAAATGATAGGCTCGAGTGATTTTTTTTATTTACTTGGGATTGCGGGTTTGAAATGATAGAACCCGGATTTTTCTTTGTAAATTACGGATTGAAATGATATATTATCCGTATCACTTGACTTAGGTTAGAAAAATGTTATACAGACCCGTGGTTATTTTATATATTTTTCTAGGAAATTTTAGGTATTTTTTTAAATGTAAAAATATGATAATTTGATTTAAATTGAATATAAAATGATTTAATAAAGGGTTAGTGATTTTTCTATAAGTTAAAAGTGTTAAATAAATAAATGCTTAAAATGGAAATTTGGAATTTAACTTGACTTGGAATTGTAAGATTTGGTTTTAAAAATGGAAGTTTAGGTAAAAGAAAATAAAATGGAAATTAAGTTTTATTTGTGAAATGATAAATTAAAATAAAGTGATAAGTGAATGTAAAGAATAGGAAAATTGTACACTTGAATTTAACAAGTGAAGTAATGAAAAATTTGATATTTATTTGTGAAATTTACTTTATAAAAAAAGTCATAAGTTGAAGGGTATTTAAATGACCATTTTAAAGTGGAAAAATATGATTTTTATACAATTAAAATGGTTCAAATTGAAGTTTAATTGTTTTTGAAATTTTAGTGTAAATCTGAAATTTAATTGGTAGCACTTCAGAAATGCTATCGTTTCTGGATAATAACTAAAATCTGAACTAAAGTGAATCTGTAGCACTTTGTAAGTGCTATAGTTTTAGAAATGAACTAAAAGGCTGAAATGAACTAAGGGCTATTACAGCACTTTGTAATTGTGTAGTCGTAGAAACTAAATTTAAAACCTGAAACAAATAATAGAGCAATTTAGCACTTGTTAAGTGCTGCAGTTGGCTGAAATGTGATTTTGAATGTAATTGAACTAGTACAGCAGTTTGTAAAAGCTATCTTTGCTGAATTGAACTATTTTGCAACTAAAACTGACTATTACAGCAGTTTTTGTAAAATGTTATCTTTGCTGAATTAAATTGTTTTCAAATGTAACTAACCGCAGTATTTCTAAGTGCTGCGGAAGCTGAAATTTAAATGGTAAAAGTATTTAAATGAGCTCAGAAAAGGTTAAATTTTGAGAATTTAATATTTGATTTGTAAGTATAATGACTTTACTTTTAATGGTTCAAATGAATGGTTTTAATTCGAATTTTTAAACCATTTTGAAATCTATAACCACGGATACACTTCTCTGTATGCCATTTTATTTCCTTGTGATTTATTTGGATGCACACCTTTAATTTGAGAGTGTGGCTAGTGGTGAGCGATTACTGCAGCTCTACACTACCCTAGTCACATTAACACTATTATTTGCATTGGTTTACTTTAATATAGATATTTCTATGATAGTGTTTATTACTGCTCATTTTATGGTTTGACTGATCCTTAAAGGATGGGCGATCCCAAGCATCCTTTAAGTTATTGTGCATTGCTATTACAGTTCACTTGAGTTGGTTTACATTGTATAAGTATGTATGTCCTGACTCGAGTGTTTTGTGTTTTACTTTACGCTCGGGTCAGCCTGAGAATCATAGCTTTGGATTCACCTTCTGGAGCTAGAGATTTGTTGGAGCTCATTTGTCTATCGGTACATCGACTTTTATTCCAGTTATTTCCTATTCAGTATTGTCTCTGTATTAGTGACTTATGTATCCTGACTTCTATTATATTTATTTTGACTATGAGATTTTGTATATGTTTTTGAGAGTTGTATATAGTAGCTTCATGAACTACTATGGTATTTTATTTCCGCTGCGAGTTATTCTGATATTCTGTGTCTGTGATTCTGTGTTTGATTTTATTTGCTCCAAATTTTCTTGACAATCCACTGTTTTGAAGTATTCAAGTCCGACATGTGTGGATTTATTGTCGATTTGAATGGTCCAAAATAGTGGGATGTTACAGTCATAGTGGACAGGTTGACCAAAAGTGCCTATTTCATTCCAGTTAAGTCAACCAGGACGGCGCCTGTTTTAGCTAAGTTGTTTATAAGGAATGTAGTTAGACTGCATGGAATTCCTAGTAGTATAGTAAGTGATAGAGATTTCTTATTCACTAGTGAGTTCTTGAAGATTCTACAGGAGACTTTAGGTACCAAACTAAAGATGAGTACCGCTTACCATCCGCAGACAGATGGGCAAACGGAAAGAGTTAATAAAGTCTTAGAAGATTTGTTAAGAGCTAGTTTGCTAGATTTTGGAGGATCGTGGGAAGACCATCTATACTTAGTCGATTTTTCATATAACAACAGCTATCGGGCTAGTATAGGGATGGCACCGTTTGAAACTTTATATGGAAGGCCATGCAAATCTCCCGTTTGTTGGTTAGAGACCAGAGATAGGTTGGTTCTTGGTCCGGATTTAATTAGAAAAGTTGAAGAGAAGATTGAGTTGATTCGAGATAAAATGAAGGAAGCTCGGTCTAGGCAGAAGAGTTATGCCGATAGAAGATGGAAAGACTTAGAATTCTAAGTTGGAGATCATGTTTTCGTCAAGGTATCACCGATGAAAGGTGTAATTCGGTTTGGGAGATCAGGGAAATTGGCACCGAGGTTTGTTGGACCATTTCGTATTGTAAAAAGGATCGGGAAACTTGCGTATAGAGTAGAGTTATCGAACATTTTGGTAGGAGTCCATGATGTTTTTCATGTTTCTCATCTAAGGAAGTATATTCGAGATCCAGAGACTACTATTGCACCGACTGTGTTAGATGACTTAGTAGTGGAACCGAATTTGATTATGGTTAGAAAGCCAGTTCGTATAGTCGCAAGAGATGAGAAGAGGCTAAGGAACAAGATAGTCAGATTAGTCAAAGTCCAGTAGAGTGACGACAAGAGAGACTGTACTTGGAAAACTGAGAGCAAGATTCAAGATACATATCTTGACTTGTTTCATTGTATGTTTTACCTTTGATTTTGATGAGTACCTTATCGTAATTTCGCGGACGAAACTCTTTAAGGAGGGGAGTCTGTGACGACCCTAATTTTGATTAACATTATTTAGGACATTTAGTTAGTTAAATTAAATGAAATAATGTAAATGGTTAAGGTATTGAGATTTGTATAATAAAGGGGAGCCGCGCCTAGCTGAACTAATGAACTAAATGGAATTTAAAATGAAATAGGTTAGGGAATTAGATAAGGGGAAAATAGGAATAACTCTTAATCTTATACCCTAAACCCTCACACCGCTTCACTTTACATGTTCACAATCAAAACCAAAACATAGAGAGGCCGGCCACCATTAAGGGAAAACAAGAAGAAGATAAGCAAGAATCTGAGGAATAAGTTAATCAACTTAATCCAAGATCAAATCTCAACTCCCTAACAACAAAGCTAAGGTGAATAATAGGTTACTTCTCATGTTTTTGATTCTTTCGGTTTCTAGAATTAAATCCGGATGTTTTTGCATGTATACTGCCGTGTTTTGAATGTGTTATATATATATATATATATATATATATATTCTTGTTGATGAATTATGCTTATTCATATTCATTTTTATGACAATTTTTGATTTGAAAAACCTATTAAATGACATCCAAATGCCTTGCAATTTTAATATATAGTCAGAAATGATATTTTAGAGATAGGTTTCAAGTTTCATAATTTTCTGAATTAATGTGGATTTACTATTAATTTTCTAGTGGATAAAATGGTTAACTGGGTATAAAATTAATTACGGCTATTTTATATTAGCTTTGGGTCAGATATTTATATATGTTGGAAAACATATTAAAGTGATTTATGGGAATTTTGAAGAATTTTCCTAAGTGTTTTAATAAGTATGCAGAAGTATTTAAGGTATCGGACTTAAATGTTTTATATGTTTATAAAAGGAGAAGGGGTAATTTGCAAATGTTTAAATTGTTATTTCTGAAATTTGGTAGCACTTTCAGAAAAGAATTTGGAAAAGAAATTAGCAACCAAACATATGTTGACAAACAAAGTAAGTTAGTTGAAAAGAAATTACCTTTTTAAGTTAAAAATTAGTTTTTAGAAGGTTTTGTTGTTTCACCACTTTCAGCAGCACCTTTCGACTACATACTTCCGCCTCCATCTAGGTCGAAACCAATACATATGGTATCAAAGACTTGGTACGTAGTGGATTGGACATAGGCGAACGGTAAAGAGTCGAAACAGGGTTTTCGAAGGGGTTGAGACCTTGTTTTGCTTTCAAAAGGAAATGCGCTTGCTTTGCTTTTGAAAAGAATGCTTTCGAATAAGATAGCTTTCGACTTGGTCAAATGGTTTTATAGGAAAGAGCTTTCGAAAGAGGTTACGCCTTTGTTTTAAGAAATTGCTTTCGAAGGGGTCGAAACCCCAACCTTCCGCCTTTTACCTTTCCAAGCAGTGCCTTCAGAAGGGTTCCTATGTTTTAAAATTAGAGCCGCTTCTCCAATGCTTTCGAAGGGGTTGGTTTCGACACCATCCACTTCTTTTACATAGGAAATTGCTTTCGAAAGAGTTGCTTTCAACTTAGTTGTTTTAAGACCCTTTTGATGTTTTGAAAGTTAAACCCAAAGGTTTCGAAAGGAATGATTTCAGTTGGTTTCAAAAGGTTGTTCCACATATTTTAACTTGAACCCAATGCTTTCGAAAGGTTTGTTTTAAGTAGTGTACTTAATGCTTTTGAAAGGTATATGATAAAGGTTTCGAAGGGGAGGTTCCCCGATATTTTTGAAAGGTATATGAAAAAGGTTTCGAAGGGGCGATTCCCCAATGTTTTTGAAAGGTTTACCTTAGCGTTTAAATGGAAGGTTTCCAATGTTTTCGAAAGGCATGTTTAAAGTGTTTTAAAAGAGAATCTCTAAGGTTTATAAAGCTTTCGAAAGAGATGTTTTCAATGTTTTCGAAAGGACTATGGTAAAGTGTTTTGAAAGGTATGTTTTGGCCTCTCGGCCTAAGGTTATAAAGTAAAGTAGTTTACTTGTATCGAAAGGGGCACTTTCAATGGTTTCGAAAGGGGTACTTTCAAATTTTTCAAAAGGGTACTCTCAATGGTTTCAAAAGAGATTGTTTAAAGGTTTAAATGAAGGTTTCGAATGTTTTCATCAACAATGTTTTGAGTAAAGCATATATCATGGCAAAGAGATTTGAGTAAAGCAGATAGTATGTTTTCCTTGTTTAAGTATGATTTAAAGGGATTAAATCAATTTGAAGGGTTTTCAAGGAAAATTTAAAGGGTAGTTAAACCTAAGTAAAATGACTCGGAAATTTATATACCAGATTGGATTGGTATAGGGTCGCGCCCTATAAATTAGCTTTAGCCCCAAGCTAATTTAGTCCAAAATTCTAGTGTGTGGGGCTTAGTCACAGGTAAGACTTAAATGATGGTTACACACAAAAAGGAATATATGTACAGAGAAAGAGGATAGGTTATTGGTGAGCCCGAAAAATCATTAGGATCAGGTGACCCTTGTAGAAGTAAGTTAAGGACAGACCATCCAGAAGTTTGTCTAACGGTTGTTAGATTGTTTGTTTAGTTTGTCTGGTAGGCCCGAGTCAGCCAAAGGTTAGTAGTTAGCTAAACAAAACTACATTTTTCGGATAGATGGTCCATTTATTACCTATTTTTGAGCATATATGATATTGCTATTATTGATATACTCAGTTTGATTAACCAGTTTGGTTGCAGGATTTTGATTTGCAAAATGATATGTTTTAAAGTGATATTAGTGAGGGGAAACCCGTTCTGCTAAGCGGCGTGGTCTCACTTAATATCAGTAAACCGAGATGTAATTGTATTATTCACACCAGACTTTATGTCTGACTCGAAGTTTATATTTTTCCCCTTAAACTCTCGGGTGCTCAAAATTAATTTGAGTAGATTGAGAGTTAAGGTTTAGTAGGTGGAAGAACAAAGCTTCTCTAGACATGTAGGAGGAAAAGGTAGCTATTTAGGAGTTGCTATTTAGCTCTATTTCCGTAGTGATGTATTAAGACTTATAGGCCTATTTATTACTCTGATCATCCAAGGGGGCATCTTCATATGTCGCTCTTGGCGTATTTTGTAATAATTATTTTGATCAAAACCTGGGAATCGATTATGGGATTATGTAAATTGAATATGAAATATTGCTTTGAAATGTAATCAGAAAAGTTGTTTTAATCTGTGATGATTTTATTTCATATTCATGTGCTTCTGATATTATGGATACCATTAACATTACCGTATTTTGTCACTGGAAGTTAATACTATGGATGACTGCAGCATCTGTAGCGCTTAGCTTCGGGCCTCAAGATAAGGGATGTTACAACAGGATGTTATAATTGTACAGGCTGGTGATAGGTTAGTTTTCTCTGATTGATGTAAGTATATAAAGGCTTTCATTTTAGTAAAGACCTTTTAAGATATTATATATTATCGTTCCGCATGTAAGATTCTGACATTGTGTTCTCTTCTTTCTTGTTCTATTTCTTTTTTCTTTTTTATTTTACCCTAACAATTCGTCTTTTTGGTACTTGGTTGCTCAGCGTGTGAATAATGTGGATGTATTAATGTCGACATTCGGGGGTCAAAAAGGTGGATCGTTATTTGGTATCAGAGCTGAAGGTTAAGCGAGAACCTTGGCTTTGGTGGGTATAACTTATTATGGGATAGGGTAATGGAATGCCTTATTATGTTGTTGAGTATATATATACGAGAGTGTGTATATGTTATTATTATAAAAAAATTGTATTGTGTTAATTGGTTTGTAGAGTGGCTTATGGGTTCTGATCAATACAAGTTGTTATCATTATTGACAGTGATCTCTAAACACCTAGACATGGAAAGTTGACACGGTATTTTTTTTTAAATTGGTAAATGAAATAATTTTACCTAGTATTATATTTTATATATAAAAGAATAATTTTCATAAATTGGGGTAGTTATTTATGATGTGTTTGTATGTTAGGAAATGATAATATTCTATTATTATCATTTGTTGTTTGATTTGTTGTTTGATTTGTTGTGCTCGACCACATTATGAGCAGTTTTACCTTTTCACTACATGGGTTGGGTAGATAATAACTTATGGGAACATTGAAATGAAAACCTTATGAGTTGAGTTTCATGGTTTGACTATAAGGCATTCGACGATAACGTTGGGTTAAACTTTGAATTTAGTAAAAGTTGTTTATTATAGTCTTGATGGAAGAAAGATATTTTGGAATAAACACTTGTGTGATAGTTTTATATAAGAAAGTGGCTTATATAAGTATAGTTTATAAACACGAAAGGATTTAAACTGTGAATTCAAGGACTTAAATCCTTGTGTTTCAGAAATTGGTTTTCTAAGGTTTTGGAAAATAACACAAATATTATTTGGAAGTAAATAAATATTTGGGAAATTGGTTTAAGGAATTGATATCATGGTATTACGAAGTATTTGATACCATTTTGGAAATGATTTTTGGTTAAGTCCAAAAGGAATGGTTGGATGTACTGAACTCACTTTTGTCATAGGAAAATGATTGTAGTGATGACTACATCATCATCGGCATTTATTTTCAAGTTTCAAAGTAGAGGATGCTATAGTAGCAATTTTCTATAGAATTGTTTTAGTAAATCAAATTTTGATTTAAATCCCGGAAGTAAGATTTGGTACGTATATATTTTCAAAATGCTTTGAAAAAAAATCGGGTATTTAATTCTTAAGTTAAGTATATATATTTCAAAATGGTCTGTGCATCGTAATTGATGTGTTTGGGTGATAAGCTACGGTCGAAACTTCAAAATTTGTCTAAGTAATTTAAGCAAAGTGTCTTGTGAAAATACAAAGATGAGTTTATATAACACTTGAACTTGGAGATAATAGTATTTAAATAACTTTTAAATTGATTGAATATCCATGTTAAGAAAAATGAATTGGGTATTTTTGAATATACTCTGAGGATATAGTGGAGTATTATCCAGATATGAACTTAAGTTATATAATGCTTAATAACTTGAAGTAAAATTTTATGAAATGGTTCATAAAGGATTTTAGTATTAAATGAGAAATACTAAGTGAAACTGAATGTGAATTGAAATGAAAAGTAATTGGTGTAGTTAAAAACCAATTGAACAGAGTATGTAAGTTGTACATAGATCATCTTATTCGCTTGACATTTTTGATCTAGGATTCGAGTACATGGATTTCAAGGTGATTTACTAGTCCGAGTTAGGGTTTTTCACTCGATTCTTAAAGGCGAACACTTGATAGAGATTTTTGATATGATCCTGAAGTTTTCTATCCTAGTATATGACTATGTAAGGAGAATAAAGGTTTCTAATCAAGGAACCAGATCGGAGTCCGCACTAGAGAGGTCAAGTGAAATATACTAGTTCGATGATTGAGCTAATGTTGGGAGTTGATATTGCGTATGGATGACATATGTATATCATATGGGCTTTAGGATAATTATATACTATGTTTTTCGGCTTATGGAGAGTTTGGGGAATGACTCTTCGAATTGCTTGAGGTAGCATGAGTAATCGGCTGAGTAATACCTGAGGTTGTTAAGCGTAAGTTATGCTTAGTATATCATTTGTCATCCGTGTGCGATGAGAAGGTTTCTGAACCTGGATGAACCTTGAGCTTTGTTTGCTGGTGATTGCAGTACTATATAGTATTATTTTGTGATTGTTTATATAGTTGCCAGTGATTGCAATACCATTAGGTATTGATGTGTGATTGTTGCTTTGTAGCTAGAATTTCTGAGGCGAAATTCTTTGAAGGGGGGAAGAAGGTAATGACCCAGATTTTTGAACGATTTACAATTAAATATTAGCAATATTTGAATAATAAATCTTGGATTTAATGTGAATAAAGATGATTTCGAAAGCTTATTTAAATTCTGTTTAAATAAAATGATGATAGTAAACTTTTAATTTAGAATTAAAAGTAATTAAAATTATTTTAATAATAATTCGTTATAATTAAAGGGTGAAATTATCATTCAGGGGCACTGTCTAGAATTTTGACGAAACTAATGCAATTGGATCTGGAGTAATGAATTGTTGTACACCGATGAGTTTCATGATGATTGGAAGTCCCATGTGATTGTGCGAGCTTGGAACGCATGACAGTAAAATCAAGTGAATATAAAATAATAAATGTTTTACTATAAATAATCCTCATCTCCTCCCTCCTTCTCATTTGTATTTCGTTCAACATTTTCTTAGCCGCCGCATTTTCTTAGCTTCCACCAATTAAATCATGAGAAATACTTAGCGAAATTAAGCGATTTTTGATCTTAAAACTTCGTATTGGCTAGGGCTTCGATCCTATATGCTTAGTTTTGTATGTGGCGATGACTTGGTGTGCTCGACTTTGTAAGTTGCGAGCTAGGGCTTAGAATCGTCGACGATAGAAGAGGTGTTAGGTTGAGTGGATGGTGCTATTGGATTTCTAGGATGAAGACGATATGGAGGTGGTGTTATGGGAAGTTGCGGCGCTGCCTAGGAGAAAGCGACGGTTGCTTGTCGCTTTCTGATGTGTGGAGTCATGATTTGATTAGGGATGTCGGAGATTGAATCGAGTTCATCATTGTGATCATGGTGGAGCATTTTGGCGATGGTTTGGAGATGAACGGTGGTCGAAATCGTAAAACTAACTGGGGCAAGGCAAATTAGGGCATGGCATCGTGAATTTTTAGAGGGCATCAGAGGTGCAAGAATTGTTGCCGACACGTCGAGCTCGAGGAGAGGAATGCTTCCCCGAGTCGCTAGTGTGTGTGCACGATAGTGGAAGTATCAATGTGCATGATCGTGGATAAGGAGAAGAAAGAGGACGAGTAAGGTATAATTAGGTTAATTAATTTGATTAGTTTAATTTATTAAGTTTTTAAATTCAAATTCTTATAAATTATATATTTTGTTCATACGAAGTCCAATCGAGGCACCGTTTTCGCCATTGTATTCATATCGGGATTATGTGTCAGTGTGCATGATTGCATTCATATCGTTACACTTACCATCCATGGACCGACTGTCAGACTGAAATGGTAAATTGGATTTTGAAAGACTTGTTGAGAGCTTGCATCATTGACTTTGGAGGACATTGGAAGCAACACTTACCTTTAGTAGAATTCACTACAATAATAGTCACCATGCGACAATGGCATGAGACCCTTTGAAGCATTATACGGAAGGCTATGCAAATTGCCTAATTGTTGGTGGGAAATAATCGACAAAATTCTACTCGGACCAGATTTGATTCACGAAACCTTGGAAAAGAGCGTGAAAACCCACACCTCGGTGGGTCCGAATTTTTGCTAAATTGAAAACCCAAGTCTACCAAAGTACGGATCGTTGATTTTGGTATCCTGCTATTAAATAACTGCATATCAGAGCACTATCCATATAAACTCACAGCGGAAGAGTAAAGTATAATAATACATATAGTTACTGACCAAGATTGACATTTCCAATATTTAGTGTCCTTATAAGTGCCGAGCATGCATAAGGAAACCTGTCCTTCCACTGTTTCTGCCTTGTACCATTACATGTCCCTCTAAGCTACACTATGGGCTGTAATGAGGAGAGGGTCATGACAACATTCTGATGATTAGTAAATTATTATATATTATACTAGTTTTGACGATTGCTTTCCATCACATGTCATGTTTCTTATTTTATTTTTACTTAGTCATCTCGACTCCATGTATGCATACGATATGCCACATCTACCCGAAGTAGACCATAAATACATACAAATATATATACAAGTAACACAATCCCCTTTGGACCAAGATACTATCCCCGCTACTATCCGTAACCCAGCACCTCATCAGGATCCATCATCAACGCAGCATTACATCATCGTCATCATGCATACCAAGAAACTCCCATAGTGCATAATAACGACGTCACAATAGTTAGCCGTATTCTATGTTTTAAAAGACCTCCATAAATGGTTATTTAGTCTTGCCTCTAATAAACAATCTATCAAACAAATGTGGTTATGCATGACCTAAACGTGATCTACACTAGTAGGAGGTGTAGCCGTTTAGGCGTAACCCTTGTCTTTCCACTGACCACTCAGAACTGATGATGTTCTCGACCTATGTACAGCTCCTAATTCCTAATATGGTACCAAACACACATTGACATAGCGTTGAGTCTTGCTCACCGTCCCGTTTAGATTGCCTGATGCTATTAAGATAATACCACTTGTCACTTAATACCCCCTAAAATGTTGAAGCGGACTTTACTTGTCCTTTGACACTTTGACCGAGGCGAACCTTCCTACTTAGGTATCCCTCACCTATACGGGAACGTATATAACTCCATGGGTCCTATAGTTAGATGTGTCCGACATCGGTATAATGTATACACAACTGCTGGTAGCCTCTTGCAGTTGGTAAACTTCTGTTGTGTAATACTACGGACTTTACATTTCAACCCATTTTAACAACTATGTCATTCTCATCTGATCTAAATTGTTTACTAATTTAATAATTCACACCCATTATAAACGTATACTTGAGGCTAGGTATAAATATGTGTGTGCGCCTATATATTCACACTTATTTAATTATTAGGCCTCCTATGTTTAACTGTTAGTAAAATCCCTTTACTTTTTCATGCATTTACTTCTTATCCCACTAATATAAATTAAATATCATTTCTTTTCCCTATTTACCTTTCATGCCTTATTGAATTTCTATTTCTATTCCTTTTTCACCTTTACTATCCTACCTTGTTTAGTGGACTTTCCACACCATTTTTATTTAAATTACTACTTCCCTACCTTTTTATTGTTTATTATTTGATTTTTGTCTTGCCTCTTTTTCATATATATTAATTCTTCACTTAAATCATTATTATTGTCACATTTACAATTCTTTAATTAATCCTTAGGGATTTCTCCATTTTAATGCAATGGAATTGCATCTGTCTCAAAAGGAAAGGTTAACACTGTAACTTTCATTGTCTTATCCAAAATGATAATTTTTATTACGTTTGTAATTACAAGGAATATTCTTTTTCATAGTTATTGAAATAGACAGTACAAAATATGGTAAATATACTTATTTTATATGTCTCTTTTTTAGGCGTATTCCTTATTAGTTCAAACGATACACTTTTATTTATGAATCTGAATTTGATAATCTATAGAAATTTATGTTGCAACACTATACATTCCAATGAATTAAAATACTACTTAAACCTACATAATTTATTGTGATAACTCTAATTTACATTTTTCTTGCATAAGTCATTTAAACCTACAAATCTGGAATTACCATATAATTTATCAATTTTAAGGACTACTACTACCTAATACTTTCCAAATTCACATACATACATTATTAAAATTAAATTATCAATCAAAGAATATGTAGGGTGGATTTATAAATTCATTACATGTATACAATTTTAGCCTACAAATCCAAGTTTACATTTAGACATACAAGAATAAATTTACAACTATATATATCAAATATAATTTCTCACTTGCCTTTTTTAGCTTTTTAAATCTCCAGATCTAATCCATATTATTCTAGTTTGACTACCCTTATTTTCTCTGTTCGAATAGGTATACCACAAACAGACATGTATCTATAAGAAATATAGATCTGAGAAGAGATTTTGATTAAATTTAAATTCAGATCTGTATATATAATTTACCTTGGCTTTGACGATTTGATTCAACCCTATTCTTCTTCTCAATTATCCTCTGCTATCCTCTACTTGTATATACATATATAAACTATAATTTTGTTTAGAATTGAGAATTTATAGAGGAGAGAAAATGGCAGGGCTTCGCCGTTACTTCAGAAAATATAAGAAGAAAAGTGAGGGGTTAGGTCCGTATTTATAGGAGTTCGAATCAATACAAGTTGTTAGATTAAATTATTTTAAATCCGGGTCGTTTGACCACATCAAATTTCACAATCGATATACCAATCGGTTGACCTCGGCACCCCTACCGGTCAACCGCAAACGGTCGACCGACCAAGATTAGGGGTCGACCTTAAATTGAGTTAATTAATTATGCAATGTTTTGTTTGTAAATTTAATTCCTTATTCAGCCGATCAAAATAATTTATTTCTGCATTGATTAAGATTAATTTAAACGTTAAGTAAGCATTAACTGATGGTTAACGTTAATTGATGTTGGTTCATTATATTTATTTCTTTAATTACAAATATAATGATTTCCAACTCAAAAATTCAACCGTTAATAACTTTTTCGTTTGAACTCAGCATGGAACTTTATATATTGATCAGAAAATAGCCACAAATGCAATTTTGCAAGTTTCGATGTTTATAAAAATTCTATTTTTCAACATTACTATTTATTAATTAAATTTTTTAATTAATTATCTTCAAAAATATGGGGTGTCTCCTTAAAAGAATTTTACTCCTGAAATTCCTTAAGGGCTGAATGATGTGACATAATGTGCAACTATTCTAAACAAACCAACCAATTCGTATGCAATAAATTTTGCAACCAATAGCGTACAAATGCACGGTGTATCATAATACATATGCATTATAGTTCTAATCGACGCCTCTTATATGAATGCATTCCTTAAAATGATTTTGAAAAATATAGTGCAAATAATCTATATATACTGGCAGTTCTATACGTATGCAATTTTTAAAAATCAAAAACTGTGTTTCTACATCCAAATTTTCCCACACTTCTACGAATAGAAGTATAATTCAATAATTTGCATTCAACCCCTACCTTCCAAAATTCTAGCACACAGTTTGTAACATTCATATTTAGAAAAATCTAGTTTTCTAAATCTATATTCTTATGTCGAAAGTGGATTTAGATGGAAAATTCTATATTTCCATCATTCTCTTATGCACCCGTTCACTGTACCTTGGAATCTTCTTTTATGCCCAGATCTCCTTTTTCCAACCTTCTCATGAATAGTTCATATAAATTAATTTTATTTTAAATCATTAAATCTGTAAAACAAAGTTATTTTAAAACTAGTTTTGTTCATCTACCGACAAGGTATGGTAAAAGAGATTCCACAGCTAAAACAGCTTTTTCCGTCGTCATTAACTATATTTTATTTTACTCTCACTGCTGCTGCACGGTAAAATTTCTAATTCCTAGCCCGTCGACTTCTTTCCCTATTAAGCATGTGACATTTCAAAATTCAAAATATTTCCTCCTTTTCCGCTCAAAATCTTTTTAAATTAGACTTGGAAAATTTTGGAAAAAATTTGAAAATTTAAAATTTGATCACATTTTTTTCCAGAACTTTTCATAGAAGTATTTTATATTAAATTATGAACAAAATTTTCAAAAGTATATATTTTTTTCAATATAATTTATGTCACATCCTACGCAATAGAGATTTAGTCAATAGTTCAACATCTATAGTGAATCTACCCTACTACATGGTAAATTTTTAAATTTCAAAGACGTTTTCTTTTATCTTAAAATAACAACCATCACACAAGTTCACTAAAAATTTCCGCTTTTAAGGCATAAGGATAGTGACTCGTGGTTCCACAACAACTTTTTCCTGTCCATCGCTCGCCAAAATTTATCTCCAAAATTTTACTACCTTTTGGACTTAACTTAATTTTTCTTATAGTAGTTGACTATATAGATTTCCGAATTTATTTTACAACTTCCAATCTTTTCCCATTTCTTTTCTTTTGCATTAGTTAAGTGTCTTTCCTGAAATTTCCTTATTTTAGTGTTTTCCAAACAATACTATGATCAACACAGAAACCAATTAAAAAAAGAACATTTTCAATAATATCGTGGGCGTTTTATACAAACAAAAACTAATGCTTGCAACCTAAACCTAAAAGAAAACAAATGCTAGAAGGAAATAACTACTACTACTATCTAAGGGCTGGGAGATGGTCCTTCATGAAAGCTAGATCTACGACTATAACTAAGTGATCGAATCATGGCGGCTATGCGCCCAAGCTCGTGACCCTGGCATTGCTGCTCCTTCTGTATCTCCAACTGATGCGTCCTAATCTCTTATAGCCCAGCCTCGATCTGGATCTGGGAGTCTTCGATTGTTCCATACTCGGAGGCCTACTGTTGTTGCCCTATGGCCTACTGATCGGCTAAGGTTCCCAATCCATATACACCGACCCCGCCTCCTGCTGCTGCTATACTTCAAAATCCATAGGCGACACCTCTATCCTCATCCTCCAAATGGAGGATCTATCCAATGGTGGAGGTATCTTCTTCTATATAAGCTCCTCTCGGAGGCAAACTCCATACTATCAAAAGACGGAGGTGAAAATATGATAGTATGGAAGGTAGTTCCTCTAGGTCCTTGCTTCTGGGCTCGCATAATGGGCCATGATCGCCTTGGCCCAGTTTACCTGAATACTACCTATAATGGCATAGGCGGCCTTCTGGATAAGGAGGTAAATCTTGTCTTTGCTCCCCGTCCTGGGGACGATGTTGTGTTGGATGATGTAGGTGACTAGACGAGCTTGGGCTCGCAAGTTCTCTGTTTGTCATATGTAAGACATGTGATGAAAGATCTACTTAAGTACAACGGGATCGGTGCTCTCGATGTCCTCCAAGTCTTCTCCGAATTCGGAGATATGTAGAATCACAGCGAACTGCTCATCAATTATTTGAATCTCTACTCCTTGACTTCGGATGTGAAACTTGTCTCTCTTGTCAAACACGGATACCAAGTTGGCGTTAAACAGACACATGCCTCGAATAACACTCCTGCTCAAACAGATCATGGCTAAGGATCTATAGCAATCCTATAGCCGGGAATAGATTCTCTAAATTATAGGCGGCAAAGTCCTCGAACTTCAATGGGCGTCCTTGCAGCAATGTGAAGCTTGCAGATTCCTTATAGCTTTTTACAATATCTTCGTGATTCTGGAGCCACGCAATCTCTTATGGAGTTAGCCTTGGATTTTAGGTGAACAGGCTGCTGCATGGAGGGGCCATGATTTGGGTTTACATCCGGATCTAGAGCTTAGAAATTGGTTGATTTTTGGGTGATGAAGCAGCAGCGTCGCTACCTAGGGTTACCGGAGATGCAACGTCAAGTTACTCGGTTGGTAGTCGACAGCTTGGAGGAGGAGGAGGGAGTCACAATCGGTTTTGGTAAGAGGAGGGGTTTGGAGAATAAAGCGACTCGACCTACATGCGAAAATATATGTCCTAGTTCTGCGATTGGTCGACCGCTAGTATTGAACCGAGTCGACCACTCTGTCTAATTGGGCCGGTTGAACCTGGACCCTTTTCGGGCCAAATCAAAATTATTATCTATTAACTATTGTTACTTCGTTCTATTTTCGTTTTCCCTACCTTCACTCTGGCTACTCTTAGAAATTCCGATCTATCGAAATTTCTAACTACCTATCGTGGTGCATCCACCTACCGCTTTTATTTTTGGGTTCTAATCTTCTTTTCCCATTCTATTTACCTCATTTAAAACTTGTATCACTTCTATTTTCCACCCCTAAAAAGAATTTTACAGCTTAAAAAAATTTCTTTCATTTAAGAAAAATCAACGAACGGTATACGCTGTACTATTTTTCTAAAGAATTACTACTTATAAAATTCCATTTACTGAAATTTTCGATTGAACTCGTTTTAATTTCTACTAAAACTTTTTATTTAAATAAAATATAAATATATTTATTTTTCAAAAATGTGATATTTACTTACTTTTCAAAAATAGGATTTTTTAACCTACAAATACATTATTTATATCTTTTCCCTCGACATTTATATTAAAATCATTTCAACTTTTGTATTAAATTCTTTTATATGAGTTCTGACTTAAGAGTGGACTTTTTATATTTGTCTCTTCTTTGGGCTTTTCTTCTATATTACATACTCACTGACTTATCTTCTCCCAGAATATTAAAAATCCAGTTATCATCTTGGAGTGACTGCTACAAACCTTCCTTTGGGAACTTATTTAATTCTTGCTTCCATATATCTACAACATATAGACTCTCACTTCCCTTTACCCGGACCCAATGTACATCATCAATCAATAATCCGGTAAGGATCTACAATCATTGAACTATCGGGGGCCCAACTTGGGAGTCACATACTATCCAGCTTCAGGGACCTTCCATATGCTGCACTCAAGCTCTTTCTATATCAACATCTTTCCATATGACCTATTTCCCATGGGTTAATTGCGTAAGTGTACATCTTCAACCTCTTCCATTATTCTAACCCATAATAGACTTATCCATCTTTTAAGAGTATGCTTACAACTATTTTATAGTCGGAATTATAGGATTTGGCATATAATATATTTATAATTTTAGGTAAAAATACAAATGTGTTCACTCAAAATTTCCTAGTTTTTAAGACCGACTAACCTAAGCTCTGATACCAAACGTGACATGTAACAACCTGTAAATTTTCGATAATTAAAAATTGTTAATTTAATAAGATATTGTGATTTAATGTTGGAAGAAATAAAAATTTGTGAGTTAATAAAAAGAAGATAACTGAAATGAAATGCAATAGTATTAATTTAAGGTAATTTATAATTGCTTTAAATGAAATTCCAATTAATTAAAATGATTAAGAGTTAAAATTGATATAGATTGTAAATAAATTTTAGTAATATGTGCATTAATTAATAATTGGATATAAAGAATAATTGGTAGTTAAAAAGTGATTAATTAATGAAATAGGTGTAATTAATTGTAATTAATAAGAGTAGTGTTGTATAAGTTGTTATAACAATTGGTGGTAAATAACAAACATACAAATGTGATTAAATATGGAAATGGTGACAGTTGTTATTTATTACCAATTCATTTAATCAATTGCAATTGAATGTCATTAAATGCTACATTAATGTGAGTTAAGACAATAACTGCAAATTGTGAATGTAATAAAAGGAATAGAAGTGTTAATTATATTCATAATGCAATAATTGATTTAATAAAAGAGTGAAATCAATGTAGATAAATTAATTGAAATTTTAAATTATAATTAATGTGTGAAAAGGAAAAATTAGTTTATTGATATTTTAAATTATAATAAAATTGACAAAATTCAATATAATGGAAATATAGTAGTCAATACAAATAAAAGATGGAAATTGTAGCATATTAGTGAAATAAGATATCAACAAATATTAACTATACTATTAGAGTAATAATTGATTGAATACAAAGATTGAAATCAAATTGAATCAATTTACTGGGATTAAATTATAATTAATTGGATTTAATTACAGTAGAAATTGAATACTGTAATTAGTGTAATAACCAACACTGAATTTTTATATAAACTTGTATTAAGTCATTGTAAATGTCTAAGTGATTAAAAGTGATGAAATTTGTTAACTATCAAATTTGAATGAAAAAGTGATTTAATTAATTAATTAATTAATTATTAATTTATTTAATTAACGTGAAAATAGCCATTTTGGCCACTGACTCGGATTTCGAAGAAACCAGTTTCATCGGATCCGTAACGGTGAATTATTGTAGGATTTCAAGTTTCATAGCGATCGGACTTGTCGTTCGATCATACGGACTCGAAACGCCTAGAAATCAATTTAATTAAAATCAATTGAAATCAATTTTGAAATAAGCTGATTTTAAGCTAACTTCTTCATACGATGGAATTTGGACTTGAAACCGATTCTATTGAATTTAAAACTATCGAAAACATCTATTTGATATATGGGGTGATCCATTTTCGTTCTGAAGACAGAACGGGGTTTTCGGGTCAGCTATCGTTCAACTTTCAAATCAATCGATCTGGTCCATTTATTCTATTTTTCAACATTGCCTATTTATAGCCCGTTATAAACCCTAATTGTCTCTTATTCCATTTGTCTGTACGTACATTTACTGTCTATCTCCTTCTTTCCAATGGCAATAAATAGACAAACCAAAATTCTAAATCAAATTTCAAAACCAAATCCAAAAAAATCAAACTCCTCGGAACCTTGACATATTATATACCGTTTTGAAGCTCTCGACAAGCGCAACTCAAATCTGCAATTCGTTTTTGTCATCGAATCACCATTTTTCAAGAAATTGAGGATGAACCTCGGTCGTTCGTTTTAGGGTTTTGACGATCCAACGGTGGATCGTCGTCTGATCGACGATCGGGAGGCGGCGTTGGGAAGGGGACGACAAGCAGGTCATGGGGGTGTTGCTCATTGGTTGTATCTCGGTCGAGGATCGCCAGAAATGGTCGACCTTTGTCAATGGCGGCGATCGGGATTTGGGAAGCCGGAAGGGCAGCGTAGGCGGGCGTAGGCGCGGCCTGGTCCGAGGATGGCGGTGGTGAAGCCTAATCGCGTCGGAGGTGAGCGGAGTGGTGCTGATAATCGGTCAAAGTTGGGTAGAGGCGGCGGTTGGTTCTTTTGATCGCGAGGGGTTTTGGTGCTAGAGCCCGGTAATCACGTGACTTTATTTTATTAATTTATTTCATTAATTTTATTTTGAAATTCAAATGTTCTAATCAACGTAACTTTTACATACGAGCTCGGATTTAGACGCGGTTTGTTTTATCGAGATCGTATCGAAATTCCGGACATTTTGATGCTGGTTTGCACAAATTCTGAGATTGTTGAAACTTGGGCCTTTATTTGAATTTCAATTCGATTTAAAATCGAAAGTGGGTGTTTTAACCCACTCACAACTTCTAAAATTTCTTATGTTAGTTAAATTAAATTTATGATGTGATTTGGAATTTATTTATGGCTGTTTGATATATTTAAATCGTCATTCCAGTTAATTTGAATTTATATTTGAATTAAATTGTCAATTAATTTATTTTTGAATTTAAATTGCCAATTAAATACCTGCTATTGATAATTAGTTATTTATTGATATTTATTGGTTGAATTGAATGATGATTATGATGGATGTTTGATTTTTGATATTGGATGATTGGATGTTATGTTTAATTTATATATTATTATCACTCTGCAAGTTCCATTAATTATTATTAGGAAGTCGCGATGGGTTGAAATGATATATACCCCCAACGATCTATAGATTAGGGAAAAATCGTTATGGGTTGAAATTATAGACTCGAGCGATTTTATGGATTTATTTAATTCGGGATTGCGATTTGAAATGATATATAACAGTAAAATTTTAAATTGCGGATCGAAATGATAAATATCCATATCACTTGACCCTGGGGTAGAGAATTATATACGGACACCGGATTGGTTAAATTTAATGATTTTAAAATCCTTAATTTTGAATTTAGTTAAATGATATTTTTAAATAAAATTTGGTTCAAATAAATTGAATTATTATTGGAATTCGAGTTTTATGTTGGAACAGGAATTGATTTAAAGGAATTGGTTAAAGAAATTAAATTGAAATTTTAAGTTGGATTTTGAAGTATAAATGGAATTTATCGGAATTGAGTCATTAAAATTGTGAAATATAACTTTGATATATATTGGAATCGTAGTAGCTTAAATTGATATTTCAAAAATGAATTGAAATCGATATAAAATTTAATATTTTATTTAGAATGTGAATGGAGACTTGAAATTGGATTTTTGTTGACTAAGAAATTGAAATGGTTCTATTGTGTTGAAATGAAATAAATAGTAAATTGATATTAATTTCAAAAATATAAACTGTTTTAAAAATATATTATTTTAAAGACTTTAATTATTAATATTTTCAAACTATTTTAACCTATATTAAATCATTTTTACCTATTTTAAACCATTTAGTTTATTTTAAACTAATTAACCCATTTTAACTTATTTTAAATCTAATTAATCTATTTTAAAGCTATTTAATCTATTTTAATTATATTTAATCTATTTTAAATCTATTTAACTATCTTAAATCAATTTAACAGTATCTTTAATCTATAACTAAACTATTTTAGAGTATTTTAACTAATTATAACTATTTTAACTATTTATAACTATTTAAACTATTTTCTAAATTTTCAGACTAAGTAGAGGGAAGTGTTTATATTCAAATTCATTGGTTTAAAAGCAAATATGGTTAAATGATGTTATAACCTAAGTTGGGATTTAAATGTTATAATTAATTTAATATGATGATTTTGAAGTGAGGATTTAACCTAATTGGAAATATGATTTTTGAAAGAAATTATGATTTCGGAAACGATATGATTTCAAAGGTGAATATGATTTCAAAGTGATTATGATTTCGAAAGTGATATGGTTTTGAGAATATGATATTTTGATATAAATTGTGAATTGACTTTTGAAATGTAAAAGAACCATCCGGTGTGAAATAAGTGTTTGGTTGTTAAAGAGACCGGGATCGGATATTGTCATACTCTCTGCCAATACCGAAAACCACTTTAACAACTGTGTACGTGGTGGAGATTCCAGAAATGAAGTAGGATGGTTTGGCGAACGATTTCTGTATAAGGTATGACATGACAGTGACTCCTGTGAGTTAGCTTAGATGTGACTAAAACAGGAGCTATACCTGGGCCAAGTGAGGTCATTCCTCCGATCGGACATGCTTCTTCGATACCATATTATGACTTTATGATTATTTGGTGGCCACCCCTTGATTTTTTATTATGGGAGTGTGTTCCGAGGTGGGCGGTAGTAGCTGCTATGCGTTACCACCAGCCCGGTTCTGCAATTGGTAAATCTACCATGGCATTGCCTCAAGTGTCGTGTTCACATGCCCTAGAGCGCCTTCTACGAGTTTGTTTTGTACCATACCTATGGAGTGCCCTCTGATAGCCCTCCAGTTTACGGAGGAATTACGGTACTGTATAGACTATGCGAATATATAAAAATGTGTTAAGGGGGATATGGGTAATGCCTTAACGCTATTTTAATACTTTACTTTATTGTAGACACTATTATAATAGCGTATTATACTACATAGTAGATAGTTTAACGGATCCTTAGGGGATGGAAATCCCGAACATCTCTTAAGTTATTGCACTTAGACACTGGATAGGAGATGTCAAACCCCGTAAACATCTCTAATGCCGTTCCACTCATATTTATTTACCGTTGATTTAACTTACATAAGATCTTTTAGTTCTGACTCGAGTGTTTTGTCTTTTCAATTCGCTCGGGTCAGCCTGAGCATTTCAGGGTTGAAGACCTTAATTCTGGAGGATGAAGACGATGATTTGTACTATTATTATTTATGATATGTATTCCACTACATCATGTTGTTCAGCGGCATTTATTTATTTATTTCTGTTTTATGTAACTCTAATTTTTGTGTTGTAAAAGAATAATCAAATGTATTTATAAAACAGCTTCATGAACTGTTATTTGATTATTATATTTTGTCATTCCGCTGTGAGATTCTGTATTTGTTTTATTTCTTTCTCTTTTTCTTATTTACCCCGTAACAATCTTCCCTTTTGAATGGTTTGAGTCTGACATGTGTGTCTGCTTAAAACGTCCAAAAAGGCAGGTTGTTACAGGACAACCTGCGCCCCAATGGGCCAGAATTTTTGTAAAATCGAAAACCCAAGTCCACCAAAGTACGGATCGTTGATTTTGATATCCTATAATAAAATAACCGTATATCAAAGCACTAAGATATAAACTCATAGCGAAATAGTAAAGTATAATAAAACATATAACTACGAACCAAGATTGACATTTTCAATATTTATGTCCTTGTCAGTGCTGAGCATGCATAAGGAAACCTATCCTTCCACTGTTCCTGCCTTGTACCAGTACCTGTCCCTCTAAGCTATCTGTGGGTTGTAATGAGGAGGGGTCAGAACAACATTCACCAATAAGGAGGGTCAGAACAACGTTCTGATGATGGTAAATTACACACTTATGCATTACACTAGTTTATGTCGATTGCCTTCCATTACATGTTATGTATGTTTTTTTTTACTTAGTCATCTCGATTCTATGTACGTGTATGATACGTCCCATCTACCCAAAGTAGACCATAACTACATACGTATATGTAAAAATATATAAGTACCAAAGTTCCCTTTTAGACCAAGATACTACCCCACAAGTATCTGTAATACAGTACCTCGTCAAGATCCATCATCAAGGCAGTAGCACGTCCTCGTCGTCGTGTATACCAAGAAACTCCCGTAGTGCCTAATAACGGCATCATAATAGTTAGCCGTATTCTATCCATTTTGAAAGACCTCTATAAAGGGTAATCTAGCCTTGCCCCTAACAAACAATTAAACAACTATGGCAGTGCATGACCTAAACACGATCTACACTAGTAGTAGGTATAGCCGTTTAGGCATAACCCTTGTCTTTCCACTGGCCACTCAGGACTGATGACGTTCTCGACCTATGTACAGCTCCTACTCCCTACTATGGTATCAAACACACACTGACATAGTGTCGATCCTTGCTCACCATCCCATTTAGATTGCCTAATAAAATCAAGGTAATACCCACTTGTTACTTAATGCCCCCTAAAAGGTTAAAGCAGACTCTACTTATCCTTTAACACTTTAACCGAGAAAACTACTTAGCCTTTAACACTTCAACCGAGAAAAACCTTCCTACTTGGGCATCCCTCACCTATATGCGAATGTATATAACTCCATCGATACTATAGTTGGATATGTCCCACATTAGTATAATGTATACACAATTGTTGGTAGCCCTTTGCGGTGGGCAAACTTCTGTTGTGTAACACTACTGACTCCGCATTCCAACCCATTTTAATGACTATGTCATTTTCATTTGTTTGCTAACTTTAATAATTCACAGCCGTCATAAACACATATTTCATGCTACACGTGTGTGTGTGTGTGTGTACACTTCTTTAATTATTACGCCTCCTATGTTCAACTGATAGTAATATCCCTTTAATTTTTCATGCGTTTACTTCTTATCCAATTAATATAAATTAAATATCATTTACCTCTTTCATTAATGGATTCAAAATCTTTTCCCTATTTACTTTTTCATGCCTTATTGAATTTCTATTTATATTTCTTTTTAATCTATACTACCCTCCATTGTTTAGTGGACTTTCCACACCCTTTTTATTTAAATTACTACTTGCCTACCTTTTTATTGTTTATTATTTGATTTCCGTCTTGCCTCTTTTGCATATATATTAAATTGTTTAAACCATTATTATTATCACATTCACAATTTTGTAATTAATCCTTAGTGATTTCTTCATTTTAATGCATTGGAATCAAATCTCCCTTAAAAGGGAAGGTTAACACTGTAAATTTCTATGTCTTATACAAAAAGTGAATTTCTGTTACATTTGGAATTACAAGGGATTATCTTTTAATGGATAGTACAAAATACGGTAAATATCCTTTTTTTTATGCATCTCTTTCCTTTAGGCGTATTCTATGTTATTTTAAATGACGCGCTTTTATTTATGAATCTAAGCTTGATAATTGATAGAAATTTACATTGCAACACTCTACATTCCAATAAATTAACATACTACTTAAACCCCCAGTGTTTATTGGGTTTTTTAATCCAATAGAATTCAAAGTAAGTCAGGACATCTACGACAAGTCAAATCAACTCAAGAATCAACCAAGAGAACCAGAAGATGGAATGAAGAAAGACTCAAGAGGAGGAAATCAAAATTGGCCAAGATGATGGATCGCCAACGATCCATCACTTATGGATCGCTAGCGATCCTGAAGGTTCGCTCGTGAATCCTCCAATCCTCCTACATCATGATCTAATATGTTCCGCAGAGACGCTTGCCAATTTTCATAGCATACCAAACAATCTAGCTCAAGAAGTGAAGACACGTCTGATTCAAGCTATTTGACAAAAAGCAGCTAACTTAAAATGGACCTACAGAACTCATACGAAGTTGGATTGACTTGAAATTTAGGGAGAACACTTAGAAGACATAATAAAAGGCTCATCGAAAAAATGAGATCATTTGGAGTTGATATGATGGATCTCTGGCGACCTTACTAGATGGATCGCTAGTGACCCAGGTATAATGGCCCCTACCTGTAATGACCCAAGATTTTAGGAATTTATTCTGAAAAATATAAATAAATTCAAAATGATTTTTGAATTAAATCTTGAAAGGGAATTGATATAGCTTGATAGTGTATCAGTATGTGTGTACATGTGTGCACAGGAAATGCACATGAACTAAAGCTAAAAATCCCTGAACTCTAAGAATAAATACATATTGATATGTATGGGAATATATATATATATATATATTTAGATTAAACCCTTAAAAGTTGTATGCATGAGTAAATATACATATATGGATGCTACTGAATATTTTTGAGTGTACATGTGCATGTGTGTGTCAATACAGAATGATGTGTAAATATATATATATATATATGGGTGTGCTAATTATTTCAGTAAGACTTATATAAATATATATATGTGTTAATAAAATTACTAGAGTTCAATTCAGCAAAATAAAACATACCAATATATTTTATAGATAGGCAGAAAGAAAGAAAGAATGAAGATATAAAAAGGACTAATCCTCTTATAAATAAATAAAGGAAGTACATGCCATTTACATGAAAGCTAAAAATAGAAAAAATAAGATAAAACAGAGAAATGCTTGGTATAGGCAGAATTAGGAAGAGTATTTGATAAATAATAAAATCAAGTCACATTTTTAGCATGATTGTAGACAAAGGAAAAAATGTATTTTCTGAAAAGCAAAATTCTGAAATTAACCAAAAAGGATGTAACCACTTTTCTCTTCACCTAAATTAAGCCGGGGAGGGTAGAATTTTGGGTTCAAGTAAAATACAGATAACATGATTTTTCTGGTGGGCAAAAATGGCTTTAGCCAATACCCAAAACCCTAAGGAAGACCCTGTATGTATACATGTATATGCAGCAGCCTCCTCTCCTTCTCAGAAAAGAACTTGAAAAAAAAACAACACCATAGAAATCATAAGGCAAGGGAAGGAAGAGAGCTTGAGGCTAAAGGCAGAAGTTCATCAATTAATTAAGGAAACAAAGAAGAGAGCTAGGTGAGAAAACTCACTCAAAATTCTAAGGCAATAAGTCCTAATGTAGGCAGCCAGTTATAAGTAATTTCTTAAAAATGTATTTTCATATGAGAATGCTTATCTGTGATTTTAAAACTGAAAATGTTTTGATTCTCTTTGGTTGATCACTTGTTTTATTATAAGAAAGCTTTATGTGTTGTTAGTATACATATATGTTTTATAAATCCAAATCTCTGATATGTTAATGTTTAGGAACATAAACAAATACCCAGAAAATAAAATGTTGAAAATAGGCAAGTAGTATTGGTTTTGGCTCAACCCAGAAAGATGTAAATAATGTTGAGCTACAATATACTCATGTATAAGTGCTGAGGCTTGAGACAAAAAGGAATTGGGGGTGCAATAGGGTTGCCGATGTGCCGATGCTCCTGATTCAATGAAAATATATGTATGTTCATATGCATAGCAAACAAAATTTTGTGATTCAGTGAAACCAGGTCATTCTGAGTTTAACTCAAGCACAAATGTTTGCAAAAAGGAAAAACTCTCTCAAAAGCCATAAGCCAATGTTAGTTGCCTATACCCTTTTTAAAATACCAGAATGTATATATATACATACAGAACCTTATTTATTTAGTCACCAATGGTTGTTTGTTTGCTTGTCTCTGTATGGTTATGAATAATATGAGATGCCATGATATGGATGTTTTTAGTTAGTAAAATGGATCACTGAATGGTTTAGTCATGAAAAATCAAAAGAGTTATTATCAACTTAAACCTGATTAGGAAATTGGGGTCAAGAACACTGCAGGAATGACTTGTGTTCTTGAGTAACACAAGTTGACACATGGCTTGTTTAAGTCCTGAGATCTTTGTGTAATGGAGTGAATTAGTTCATTACAGTGTGTCCATTGATTCATAAATATTGCAGATGAGACCAGGATAGATAAATATACCAAGGGAATAATATTTGAGATGATGAGAAAACTAGAGTTTTTCCCAGAATTGAAATATGAGGATTGAATAAATGATTTAACTCATATTGGTTATTTTCCTGTTTGGTATGAAAGGTTGTTTGACTATGACTGAATTGTATGCTTGAATGTATGTGCCATATTTATATATGTAGTCTCTGGAAAGAAAAACTAAAGTGTGCACATGCACAATGACACAGAGCATGCACACAAGTATGATCTGATTCCAAAGGGCAGAACTTTATGTATATGTATTTAATTTGATTTTAACCTAATTAACTAATTGCTTTTGTGAATTTTCTCATACCAGACATGTGTCTGACCCTAGTGTGCTAATGGCATCTGGGGTGTCTCATTTAAAATGAGGCAGTTTCAAATGCTTTTTCAGGGATTGCAGCAACTAAGTAGGAGTAGGAGCAAGGCTTTGAGAAGAATATTATAGCATGCTAAACTTAGTTAGATAAGAGCCTAAATGATAAAAATCCGCATGTATTAATGATTTAAATTGTTACTTGTATTAAGTGTTGAATATGGGATGGATATTTTGTTAAGTATTTTGTTAAGAGATTGACTTGTATCTGGAATTTATAAATCTAGTTAATATCTGATATTAAAGAAGTTAATCAAAATATTGTAAGTGGATTTAGTAAGAACACCATGTTTAAATTAAATGATTATATTTTATAAATGTATTAGTCAATCTTGAGTCTTTAGAAAGGATTTTAGTTTTGGAAAATCTGGATAGTTGATTCTCAGAAAAATTAAATGGTTTTATCTTTCTACCATGGCATATGTATACAAAAGAAAATAGGCATAGGTTGAATGTTTTTATATGACTGCAAGGTTCCCATAATTTAACTTGTTTCATACAAATGTTTCCTGTCTTATTTTTAAATAAAGGAAGGATCTGTAATAAGGGAATTGGAAGCCAGATCCAAATAGTTGCAGTTATATACGCACATAAACATGTTTTGTGCAAATATTAACACACCTTTTCCTTTGTATTTGTAATAGGAATCTGGATTTCACTCATATTTTATTGCATATAACACTGTACTATGTGTGGATTGATTAAATCCAATCAATCCAATATCCTCTTGTTTTCCAGAACTCTGATTCAAACAAGAGAGGCATATACATCCTCACATGTATGTGCATATTTTTGTGAATGTACTGATATATTTATATTGGTTAATTGTTTTGATCCTGGATATATTTTGTTTATTGGAAAAAGAAAATGACCCTGGAAAATATATTTGTAATGAATGATCAATCTATATATCATCTCTGATAGTTCAAAGGAAGTTTAAATCAAAACTTAAAAAGTGTAAATGAATGTAGGTGGACATCCAGACACATATAAATTGAATGTGCATATGCATGTACATAGAAATCGAATTTAGACGTCAGTCTAAATAATTTAGACGTCTGAGATTAAACTTAGACGTCAGTCATAATAATTTAGACGTCTGAGGTTAAACGTAGACGTCTGTCACAAAAAAATTAGATGTCTGAATTCAGTTCAAAATGTCTTTTTCTCTCTGTTTCAATTTTAGATCTCTGAGCCGTCTGTCATAATTAGTTAGACGTCTGAGATTAAGTTTAGACGCCTGTCATAAGAATTTAGACGTCTGAACTGCTGATTTTGCCTAGTTTGCCTATTTAGAAAAGAAATAAGTGGCTAGGGCAATAGCTTGTATGGCATTTTGACTTCTATTTGATTTAAATTCCCTTTGATGGAAAAAAATCCTTATGGAATTAGGGTAGAAATGGGAGGGTCATTTCATTATGGTAGGTCACATACACCTTTGGGAGAGTACCTGCAAAGTTTCATCTGATTTTGTTAAGTTTTGAGTGAGTTATAGACGATTCTTCTGGACCAGATGACCCATGAAGAGACGGATGATCAAACTAATAACTCCAAACGACTTGATATTTGGAAAAGGCATTTAAATAGAAGACAGGAAGACAACCAAATAAAGATCACTCTAAAATATGCTAAGTGGATGGATAACTAGCGATCCATCCCATATGGATAGCTAGCGATCCACTCCCTATGGATAGCTAGCGATCCATCAAGATAGGTCGGATCCCTCAAACTTTCCAAGCTCCTTTGTAGCACTAAGTAAAGGCTTCAGGTAGAAAATATGCTAAGTTGATGGGATCCATCCTCTATGGATAGCTAGTGATTCATAGAGATGACTTAGATTGATTTGAGATTTTCGGTGACGACTTGGCATAACAACTGGACTCTTCTACACCTGGACTTCTGGCCCAATACTCACTGAATTCCCCTATAAATACTCACCTACCTGCAACTAGAGATGGATCTTTTTTGGGGGGAAGGAGCCGCCATTACTCTACTGAAATTCCTTCACTTCTTCAACTTTATTCTCCCTCACAACAGTCATCAAGAGGGTTACTGTGATTCTCCAGTCAACCCTTGTACTTGTGACTTATTCTAACTCATTGTAACTTAGATCTAAGGACTAACTAGTTGATATCCAGAGAGATTCAACTAGTATAATCATAATAAAGATTGATTAAAGTGGATGTAGGCCAGAGTCAGCCGAACCACTATAAAAATTTTGTGTCTCTTTTCTTACTTCTGCTTTTTATTTGTTGTTTATCTGAGATTTGTGCTGCTGATTATCTGCACTGGTGCTTTCACACTTGATCCAGGGTGTTGATCCATTTTTTGGGTTAACACTTTGGTGCTTTTCACTAAGAACCTTGAACGAGATTTAAAGAATTGAAGTTTGAATCTAAGATTTAGAGAAGATAAGTAGGCCTATTAATAGATCTAGAGCTGTGGCAAGTCAACCGGAGCCTGGTGGAAGCCAGGAGGTGTCCTCAATTTCTCATCAATCCATCTATGTGATTAGAGAAGAAATGGAAAGGATGATGATGGAGATGTAAGATGAGATCTTGTCTAGGCAACAAGAGATGATGGATAGCTTCTTCCAGAAGATGGAGCAGCAAAGGATAGCTAGATCTGCAGGAAATATGAATCAAACTCCAAGAAATAACAACAAGAGCTGCTGGAGCTGGATTGGAACAAGATGGAGTCTTTTTCCCATGCCCAGAGCAACCGATACTTGGGGGAAACGCTAGAATCAACAATAGGACCTAATGCAGGAGCATTTGGAGTTAGAGCAAAACAAGCTGAAACGATGCCAACATGACTAGGGGTACAATAGATTTGGATCTAGGATGAGCTCTAACGCCTAGAACGGGTGATGTTGGAGCTAGAGTAGCAAATCAAAGTACGAATACATGACCGCATGAGCCAAAACAAGAAGCTCACGGTTGGAATAGGGGGCAGGTTCGTCACTTACTCTCTGCCTTCTGCCTTCAATAACCTTAGGCCGCTTACACGTGTATGGGATCCCGAACGGTCCCTAGGCATGCTCTGGGTCGGATGCCTAAGATGACTATTTAGGACAACAATGACCCCATATCGCTTAGACGTGTGCTAAACCTAGATTGGTTCATAGTCGCGCTCTGAGTTAGATATCTGGGATGATTGCTTAGGATAATAATTTCAGACCGCTTGGACGTGCACAAAACCTAGATTAGTCTCTTGCCACGCTTTGAGTCGGATGTTTGGGATAAACATTCAGGATTTATGCTAATTTGCTTTGATTTGAAATTTGAATTTTGTAAAAATCCATATTTAATGTGACGACTGATTTTGAACGTCATAGAGTCCCGATCAGAGAGACGGGACCAGAGTGCAAGGTGCAAGGTGCAAGTCCTCTTGTCGGAGAGCGAGTGGACGGACTTGTACAATATCGAATGCCATAGAGTCCCGACCGGAGAGACGGGACCGAAGTGCAAGAAGTAAGTCCCCTCACCGGAGAGTGAGCGGATGGGCTTACTTAATCCCCCTTAACTTAATAAGCAAATGATCTAGAGAGATCATCCCCCTTAACATAACAAACAAATAATCTGGAGAGATCGTCCCCTTAACTTAAAACATTAAACAATCTGGAGAGGTCGTACATTAAACAAAACATTAAACAATCCGGAGAGATCCCACATTAAACGATCCGGAGAGATCGTGCATTAAACTAAACATTAAACGATCCGGAGAGATCACGTATTAAACTTTAACGATTAGGAGAGATCGAGCCTTAAAACAGATTTGATTTAATAAAAGGATATGAATGCCTTGTAAACAGAATAAAACTGATAAATCCTAGATGAACACAGGATGATTTCGATATATGATGTGATTTTGATATATGATGTGATTTTGAGATATGATGTGATTTTGATATATGATGTGACAACTCTGAACGAGAAGAAAAAATTGATAGTGATGTAAATCCCGAATGAACATGGGACAATTAGAGATATGTGATGTAAATGGATATATGTGATGTAATTGGAAACATGTGATTTAATTAGAGATATGTGATGTAATAACTCTGAATGAAATTGGAATGATTGTGATGTATAGATTACACCTAAGTAGAGTTAGAGTCCTAGGACATAACCGGTTTGGAATGACTTATGATTGGACAGAGAATCCGAAATAACTGGACGATTCACCAAGGCTAAAGCAGCTGGAAAGCTCAACTATCGAAGACTGGAGACAGGAACTTGTTTTGAAGCAAAGCACGCCTTTCATCCAAAAGGCATACTTTAGGGGGCAAGTGTTAGCTGGGTTTTTTAACCAATGGAATTCAAAGGAAGTCAGAACATGTACGACAAGTCAAAACAACTCAAGAATCAACCAAGAGGACCAAAAGAAGGAATGAACAAAGACTCGAGAGGAGGAAATCAAAATGGCTAGGATGATGGATCGCTAGCGATCCATAAGATTCACTCATGGATCCTCCAATCCTCCAACATCATGATCTAATATGTTCCCTAGAGACACTTGCCAAGTTTCATATCATGCTAAACAATCTAGCTCGAGAAGTGAAGACTCATCTGATTCAAGCTGTTTGACCAAAAGCAACTAACTTAAAATGGATCTACAGAACTCATACGAAGTCAGATTGACTTGAAATTTTGAGAGAATACTTAAAAGACATAATAGAAAGCTCTTAGAAAAAATAAGAACATTTGGAGCTGATTTGATGGATCGCTAGCGACCTAACTAGATGGATCGCTAGAGACCCATGTAGATTGGGACCCACCACCTCAAACTTTTATGTTGGGTCTCATACACCTTATAGAGAATACCTGGAAAGTTCCGTTTGATTTCGTTAAGTTTTGAGCGAGTTATGGACGATTCTTCTGGATCAGATGACCCATGAAGACGGATGATCAAACTAACTCCAAACGACTTGATATTTGGACAAGGCACTTACATAGAAGATAAGAAGACAACCAAACAAAGATCACTCTAAAATATGCTAAGTGGATTGATAGCTAAGCGATCCATCCCCTATGGATAGCTAGCGATCCACCCCCTATGGATTGCTAGCGATCCATCAAGATAGGTTGGATTGCCCTCAAAATTTCCAAGCTCCTTTGTAACACAAGTAAAGGGTTTTGGTAGAAAAATATGCTAAGTTGATGGGATAGCTAGCGATTCATCCTCTATGGATAGCTAGCGATTCATAGAAATGACTCAGATTGATTTGAGATTTTCGGTGATGACTTGGCATAACAACTGGACTCTTCTGCACTTGGACTTCTAGCCCAATACTCACTGAATTCCCCTATAAATACTCACCTACCTGCAACTAGAGATGGATCTTTTCCGGAGGGAGGGAGCCGCCATTACTCTACTGGAATTCCTTCACTTCTTCAACTTTATTCTCCCTCACAACTGTCATCAAGAGGGTTACTGTGATTCTCCAGTCAACCCTTGTACTTGTGACTTATTCTAACTTATTGTAACTTAGATCTAAGAACTAACTAATTGATATCCAGAGAGATTCAACTAGTATATTCATAATAAAGATGGATTAAAGTGGACGTGGACCAGAGTAAGCCGAACCACTATAAAAACTCTGTATCTCTTTTCTTACTTTTGCTTTTTATTTGTTGTTTATCTAAGATTTGTGCTGCCGATTATCTGCATTGGTGCTTTCACACTTGATCTAGGGTGTTGATCCGTTTTTTGGGTTAACTCCCACAATTTATCGTGATAACTCTAATTTACATTTTTCTTGCATAAGTCATTTAAATCTACAAATCTGGAATTACCACATAATTTATCAATTTCAAGGACTACTACTATCCAATTCACATATATACAATATTAAAATTAAATTATCAATTACAGAATATGTATGCAAAATTTATAAAATCATTACATGTATACAGTTTTAGCCTACAACTCCAAGTTTACATTTAGACATACATGAATAGATTTACAATGATATAAATTCAGTATTATATAAAAATATATAATTTTCCACTTACCTTTTTTTCAGCTTTCCAAGTCTCCATATCTAATCTGTGTTATTCCAGTTTGACTCCCCTTATTTTCTCTACTAGCATACATATATCGCAAGCATATATATATCTATCGGAAATCTAGATCTGAGATGAGACTTGGATTTAATTTAAATTCAGACCTAGATTTATAATTTATTTTGGCTTTGACGATTTGATTCAACCCAATTCTTCTTCTCAATTATCCTTTGCTATCCTCCACTTGTATATACATATATAAACTATAATTTTATTTAGAATTAAGAATTTGTAGAGGAGATAAAATGGCAGAGCTTCGCTTCGCTTCAGAAAAAATGAAAAGAAAAGCGGGCGATTAGTCTCGTATTTATAGGAGTTCGAATCAATGTCAGCCGTTAGATTAATTTATTTTAAATTTGCATCGTTTGGCCAAATCAAATTTGACATACCAACTGATCGACTGTTAGTGGTCGACCGGCCAAGATTCATTACACCAAAAAGTATTTTTGGCGGCGCACAAAAAACGATATCATAATTTACGGAAGCATTGTAGAAAACACCGTTAAAAAACACGCAACTAAAAATCCAAGATTTTCTGTTGCGTTTTCATAAACGCTACTGAAAAGGAACTTATTACAGCGTTCTACAAACGCAACAAAAAAATTTATATCATAGCGTTGTATAAACGCCACTAAAAAGTATTTCTAACGCTACTACAATTTTAGGAGCATTTATTAAACGCTACTAAAAACTGTAGATTTTTTGTGCAAATTTCTCTCGTTGTGGTATCCCGTTCGGTTTCCACTTCATTTTATTCACAATATATATTGTATAGTAATAATTAACAAATACTGACAATATATATTGTATAGTAATAATTAACAAATTTCATTATGAAATCAAAAATCACTCGTATAATTATTACATTCAAACAACTATAAAGCATGTTAATCACACAATGAAATAATACATACAAATAAATCAATACGAAATTTTTTAAATAAAATAATCGTGTTTACATAAAATCCATAACCGTACAGATATAATAGTTTCAAAACAACCAAGTTAACGTAAAAGTCATAACCGTACATCGAGATATTTACACAACTAGTGAGTCCATTGCAACGACAGCTTACAAAGATGAGAAATTTGAACATTTGTGAAGTCAAAAAAATCATCCTATAGATTGTCCTTTGACCGCAGGAAAATTCAATTTTTCTTCTGATGCAACTACAAGTGCCATTAGGGTTTTACTACAACCTGGAGGGCCAATCATCAATAAACCTCCTGTTCGGTGTGGTATACCCATGTTTTCAAGTGCATCTGGTCCTTGCATCTGGATGTTCTTGTGGCAATTCTACAGCTTCAGTTAATTGGTTTTTTTAACTTTATCCAGGCCGCCTACATCTTCCCAACGTACTTTTAGGAGCTACAACCTGTTAACATAAAGTATTCATGTTCAAAATATGCAAGAAGTAATGTCCATACCTGATTTCAACAAATTTTCTACAATATATTAAACATACCTTTTGTTTAACTAAAGGCATCATTTGCATGCATATTATTCAACACTTTAAGATATATAGACAAATACCATATAATCACATGCCTCATCAGCTTTATGATAAGTTAACAAGTACCATACCTCACGCATAGCACTAGGCCTCACTTTCATCTTAGCCTTTTTTAAACCTGCAAATGTCACTATTAACAAGGAGGATTTAGCCCTACCAATATATTCAATTTATCACCATTTACATGAACCTTTTCCAAACTATTATTCAATAATGGAGATACAGTCAACTCAGGCATTGAAGATGCCAAACAATCCACGGGATCCACACAAAATTCATCTACATTTTCATTGAGTTCAGAATGTTGTATATCATAATCTAACCTGCTGTAATTATCACCCGAGTTATCAGAGTTGACGGATTTTATATAGTTGCAGAGAGAAATCATGGCTACTTCATTGTATAATGCTGCTAAATCAGTACCTATAAATCCATGAGTTAATGAAGCCAAAATTCTAATATCTTCTTTGTAAAGAGAATGATTCGCTTTACTAAGGACTTGAAGTATATCTAGTCTCTGCTCTGGTAACGGCACTCCTGCATGCAAGTTAATGAATAAATCAATTCTAAAACAATACATTGGAATAAATGGGCATTAATACAATGAGTAAATCTTGAGGTATCTAAAAGAGTGGAACACAATAGACAAAGTTACCCCAGTAGGTGCCGGTCTGAGAGAGGTTATTATGTGAACCAATAGTTCAATCAAATAATTAATACAATTTGATTCAATGATTAAATATTTAACTTCACTTGCGGATTGAAGAACTGAATCTATAGTAGTCCAAGACCACTGAATGCCTTGTAGACTTAGATATTCCAGCCCAGAAACTTCTCCTATGTCAACTCTATATACTGTCCCTGCATATGTAAACAACTTTGACCACAGCCGTTTACAGCAATTTTGTTTTAAATTATTTGACAGTATATTGTATAACACAAGACCGTTTTGGTTCAGTGCAACTTTAAAAATGTTACATTGCAGTGAAAATGAAAACAAAGCATCTTACATTTTCTAAACAATAGAAAGGTTATGATCAAACCACCTGTGATTTTAGAATGGATACATGCTTATACATAAACACAACCAAGACCTCTAAAAAGCTTATACATAAACAATATAAGTGTCTTTGAACTGCAACGTTAGGTCATATGTAGTCTACACTGTAAACTGTAATATGCAGCAACAAATATGTCAAACTGATGCTAATTGTAATATCTTGACGATAGATAAAAAAAGATGAAGAGAAGAAGAAGAAGAAATAAGAAGAAAGAAAGAATGAAAATGAGATAGGAATACCTATCTACAAGAATTAATGATGTTTCTTGCTTGTCATTTGTCTGCTCAAATCCTTCGTTGTCAAGTTGCCATGGTCTCAGAACAATAAGTCTGGCTTTTAATGTTTGTCATGCGTAAACAGCAGATCTACCACAGCTGCTGCAACTAAAAAGATAGCTACCATGGAGCTGTCTTTATAGCACATAACAACAAACTAAAAGAAAATTATACAGCTGGTAACATGAAAGTTAGTACTGATCTCATGCTGTACTGGCAATGCCAAATATATGAACATTTAGTTGGACAACTTAATTTCAGAATAGAATTAAGGGATTCTGAATGATGAGCAATAGGCTCCAACTCAAGTGAAATAATAGTCAATATCATGAAACATTTTTTCCAAATTCAGTATCATGATATTTGAAACTAAAGAAGCCTATTAGAGAGTCGATAAACCATGAAATTATATGGACAATCGGTTTTATTTTCCTCCATGGAAACTTGAGTGTATGTCAAAGTAGATGGTTGCAAAGATAAATATTGTCCCCATGCAACTGACAGTGAAAATGTAACGCAAACAACTGTTTTTGGTTATGATTTTGTTTTCAAACAGCAAAGTAAGAAAATTATGCTAGCTATACAAATAAAGGAATTGTGCAAGTTGATTAGTTTATTGTACCAGTGTTAAAAAAAACCACTTGTTGTAAAAATGGCAGCCATGAAAGTTATTAACAATCCAGTCTTCATAGATGAGTGCCAAGATCAGAATAGGGGCTCATCTCCATCTTATTTTTCTCATCCTCTACCAAATCTCAATCTCCCTTCGCGACAAAACCCAAAAGAGAAGCCACCGGACTTAGATGATGAAGGTTTCCAAACGGTAAGAAGCAGGAAACTCAGCAATCAATCTAATCGATATCGTGCCACCCAAGTGAAACAGAACACCCAGCCAATGAATGTTGCAAGAAAACAAATGTATAAACTTGTTCCCGACTCAAGAAATGATCTTGTCTCAAGAAATGAACCAAAAAATGTGCAATGGGGATCGGAAATGCAGCAGCAAGATAATCTCAATCAGAATAAAGCATCAACTTGGACGGATATGGTCAAGAAAGGAGGTTAAACTCAGAATTTGATATGAGTTTTGTTGAACCACTAAACATTAGCAAGAAGAAGATTGTTGTCGTGAAGGAGAAGGTCAGTAGAAGAACTGAAATCAAATGGGGATTCTCGGTTGTTGCCTATGTCTTCGGCAATAGGCCCACATATCATCATTTCAAGCTTTTTGTCGCAAGATCCTGGAACCCAACAGGCAGGTTTGAAATCTACATGAGAAATAATGGTTTTTTCATCATAAGATTTTCAAATGCAGCAGATTGTGAGAAAGCAATAAATGGGGGTTCATATTTTTTAATTGAAAACTTTTAATTTTGAAAAAACAAAGCAAGAAACTTAACTTTGATAAAGATTTGCTTTCTACAATGCCAATATGGATTCGATTACCAGATTTAAATCTGAAATTGTGGAATAAAGATGCTTTTAGTGTTATTGCTAGTGGAGTGGGAATTCCATTGAAATTAAATAAACCTACTGCGAAAGAAACAAGATTAATGTATGCAAGAATATTAGTAGAAATTAAAGCAGATGCAGATCTTCCCGAGGAAACATACATCTCTATGCATGATGGAGAAAACATGATGCAGAAAATAGAGTATGAATGGATCCCCCACGTTGCAAAACTTGTGCTTTCCTTGGGCATAAGAATGAATACTGTGTTAGAAATTGATACCTAAATTCCCAAATCAAGAGAAACCCTAACCTTGGTACTGTCGATCGAAGAAGAAGCAACGTGAAGAAGAAGCAATGAGATTTGGTGAAGGCTGGGGATGTGTTTGGAGTGGTAAAAGGCTACGTTCGGCAAAATAAAGGAGGCGCGTGAAGAGGCAGATGCCGCTCGAGATCTGGAGCGGTAGTTGAAGCTTCGTTCAGCAATTTGAAGTGGGGTTTTGCCGAACGAAGAATTTCGTTCGGTGATTTGCCGAACGAAATTTCTCGTTCGGTATATTAATGCCGGTCCAAAAATTTTGCTCGGCGTTTTGCCGAACCAAACCCCAAGACTGCTATATAGCAGTCACCCCCCCCTCTTTCTCCACTCTATATAAATAGGAGAGCTTCTGGACAAAAATGGTAATCGAAATTGAGAGCTAATTTCAACCAATTTCAGAGTCATCCTAGAGAGCTAAAACTCTGTAAAATTTTGTCTGTATTGTAAATTCTTCTTATCTATAGCCTCCAAAAGTAAGTCTAATCTTTCAGTGATTAATAAAATCTCGTCTCCCCAAGTGGACGTACACTGCCTAGCGGTAGTGGAACCACTATAAATACTGGTGTTATTTACTTTTCTGCATTACATAGATTTGAGACTGTCTGTTCTGGTGTTTATCTCTGTTTGTTCTGTCTCACTACAATCACGATCCAGTCGTTTTTCGCTGCGTTGGGTTTTTTATTCCCTTAGACTGATCATCCAAAAGAATTTTCCCCAACAAACTGTATCACCAAAAAGGTTTGGAAAGAAAAAACCAACACAGAAGCAAATTCACTGAATGAAAAACAATCTGAGAACATTAGCAGCATGCAAGTAGACAAGAATGCGAATTCTGCAAATGAAAATATGGATAACACAGCAAATGCAAATCATCCTTCAACTGAGAGAGAAGTAATGAAAAAGAAATCAGAGATCAATGACAGAATGCAAGTAGGTAAAATCTCACATTCTGCAAATATAATCTTGGAGAACGCAGATAATGCAAATCTTTCCACAAATGAAGATAAAACAAAGAAAAAGAATTCACTGTAGAAAGATGCAGAACTGCCAAGTATCCAAAAATGCAAACACACATGAAGAAGAGACTCCTACCAGCGAGGATATACAACGGACTTACAATAGGATGATTGATCAAAAAGTAGCCAGCCCTACCCCTATTCTTCAAACCATATATAATTAAAGAGGCATAAGCAGATTAAAAAAAGACCAAAATACTCAGGTCAATGTTCCTACTATAGATACTGATTGCATGAACTTAGATGACAACACAAGCCTTTACTCACAAGGATCAAAGAATTTGTAACAGAAATCATTGAGGGTTCAAACACATCAATGACATCTGACAAAATAAATCCCTAATCAAGAAAAATAGTTTCAAAACAAGCAATAGAAGGTGCAATAAGCTAGATCGCAACTGCCTCTACATCAACAAGCAGAAGGAAAAGAAAAAAGAACAAACTAAAAGACATAAATGATATCATATTTATTACTAATCCAGAGGAGGTAGAAGACAATGGATTCAGGAAAAAATACATAGTGAGGACTGCAAGTTGGGAAAAGCAACTGAAAATACAAGACAAAAAAGTTTGCAAGAAGAATGGAAAAAAGTTCATAGTGGTATATGATGATAGCACTTATTATGCTTCAGTGTAGCATGGAATTGTATCCTTTAGAGGATCATTTATTTTTATTTTATTAGTTTTATCATGTCTATAATTGCATGGAATGTAAGGGAGCTTAATTCTGCTAAAAAAATTAGAATTAGCAAATCTGTTATCATCAATTAAACCTAGCATTATTGGAATTTTAGAACATAGATTAGAGTCTAGAAAAATTGATGATTATCAGGCTAATAGTCTAAAAAACTGGAATATTATAAACAATAATCATATGGGAGGAAGTGGAAGAATTATGATACTTTAGGACCCAAAATGTATGGGATATAAATCAATTTTCTTTCAACTTACAGTACATCCACTGTATATGTAAGAATAAATGAGGTTTTATTATGCAAATTACTTTTGTTTATGCATCAAATTGTGAAAATGAAAGATTGATTTTATGGAATCATCTATGACGGTTAAATAAAAATATAGACAATCCATGGATGACTATTGAGGATTTTAGTACAATTTTACATTCTTTTGAAAAGAGGGATGGTAATCCAATTTCTTTCAAAAAATAAAAAAGATTAACAACTTTTTATTAAAGATTGGTCTAATTGAACCAGTTATTTTTGGAAATAGATTCACTTGAAAATCTGGGGAGTATAGAAACATTCACTGCAAATTAGATAGGATTTCAATAAATCAAAATTTTGTAAATACAGTTTCGGATTTTAAATGTTATACTTTGCCTCATGCATCAAGTGATCACATACCTATTTAGTTATATTCTTCTCAAAATTCTATATGAAAAAATTAATCCCTTTTTATATTTGTGAATGGGTGGGTGTATGAGGAAAATTATAGAGAAGTGGTAAATAATAGTTTGAATACAAAAATTCAGGGCACTGCCCAATACAACTTCAGTAAAATACTTCAAATCACCAGACATAATCTAAAATACTGGAATAAACATAGGAATAAAAACGTTTTAAAACAAATTAGAGAGGAATGTGAGATGTTGTAAAATGAATTAGACAATGATTACTCAGACATAAAAAAGGTCAACAATTTTTTCAGGCTCAAGATAATCTGATTGGATCACTTCATGTGCAGTTTGTTAATTTGAGGCAAAAGGCTAAGGTGGATTGGCTTACTAATGGGGATGAAGCTAGCAAATTCTTTTATGCTAAAATGTCCAGTAGAAAATATAAAAATGATAATGGAAAATTACTTGATGCAAAGGGAATGTTATAAATGAAGCTTCATTAATTGAAAATGAGGCAGTAAAGTATTTTACTCAATTATACAATACTGACTCCTATAAAAGTAGTTTTCCAAAAATTAATACAAAGTATTTACTTCATGAAAATAGTCAAGAAATATTACTTGCTCCTATTAGAATGGAAGAGATTAAAAATACTGTTTTTAATGCGAGTGTAGATAAAAGTCCTGGTCCGGATGGGTTTGGAGCTAAATTCTATAAAACTCATTGGGAAGAAATTCATAGACATTTGTTGATGCTATTAATGAAATTTTTAGGTTTGGAAAAATTCTAAAAAATTTAGATCATACTTATATAACTTTAGTACCAAAAGTAAAGGTTCCCAATGGGCTAGAAGACTATAGGCCAATAGCCTATTGTAAATTTGTGTATAAAATCATATCTAACATATTATGTAATAGAATGAAATTTTTTCTTATATATATAATTTCTGAGAACCAAAGTGCTTTTATACAAGATATGCTCATTTCATAAAATACTTTGCTTGCTCATGAGCTAATTAGAAATTTAATAATAAAAATAAAAAACTTATGTGCATAAAAATTGATTTACATAAAGCCTTTGATAAAATCAATAGGAGATTTATAATTCACATGATGAAACAGCTAGGCTTTCATGAAAAAAATTGTGCTTTGGTAAATGAATGCATAAGCAACATTACTTATTCAATAATCATTAATGGATCTCCCAAAGGTTTTATTCAAAGTAATAAGGGTATTAGGCAAGGGGACCCACTTTCTTCATATTTATTTACCATTGTAATGGAGTTTTTTCAATTCTAATAAGGGTAGAGCGGATTAATGGAAATATCAAACCTATAAATAGAGTCAAACCAAGCATTTCTCATTTAATATATGTTGATGATTTACTATTATTTTTAAATGCAGACTCAAATAGTGCAGAAGCTATTGGTAGGGTATTTGGAAAGTTAAAAGACTTTGCTGGCTTACAGGTCAATGAATGCAAAAGTAAAATATATCTTAGCAAAGCGTGTGGGAAAAAAGAGGAAATACTAAATATTTTAAAATTCAAGGAAGGAACTCTGCCAGTAAAGTATTTAGGACTGCCTTTGAGTATGAACCAGATAAATGATAGAGACCGCACAAGATTGTATGTTATTATTCAGAATAGACTTGAGGGTTGGTCTAGTAAGCTGTTGACATTAGATGGTAGAATAGAGCTAATGCATACAGTTATCACAACAATAATAATATACTGGATTCAATCTCACAACATCCCAGCAAAAGCAATTCAAAAAATAGAAAAAATGTGTGCAAATTTTATTTGAAGGGGAAAGCATCATAAAGTGGCATGAGAAACCGTATGCAAATCAAAAAAATAAGGTGGTTTGGGGACTGAAAAACATAAGTGACTTAAGAGAGATTTGCAATCTCAAACTATTTTGAACTTTTTTTGGAAAGAAAATCTTTATGGGCAAAATGTATGAGGAAAAAATACCTCAAAAACAAAAACTTTTAGACTACTAGTATTGAAGGGCATCATTCTTTTACATGGAAAAATATACTCAAGTGTAGGGAAACTGCCATTAAATTGCTGGAAAGAAAATTTAAGGATGGCAAGCAAACAAGTTTATGGTTTGAACCATGGATACATGGAAAAAAATTAGTCAGTTTGTTGGGATGGCAAAACATCTACATGTTTGGAGCAGCTAATGAAAAGGTTCGAAACATTATTCAAAATCATTAATGGAATGCATTCAATCACTCAGCAACTTCAATTTTTAATGCAGCAATTATGAAAATACAAATAGACCCAAATTTACAAAAGGATACATGGAACTGGAAACTTTCTTCAAAAGGGAAAATTTCTTTTAAAAAAACATGGGAGTATATAAGAGAAAATGAAGCAGAAACAGAGTGGCACAAAGTTATTTGAAATAAAGCAAACTGCCCAAAAATGTCCCATTGTGCTTACATTGCTATTTTGAATAGACTACCAACTAGGGATAGTTGTCTGGAATGGAATAAAAATGGAGAAACCATCTGTCTCCTCTGTAAAACTGAATCAAAAAACATTGAGCATTTATTTTTTGATTGTGAATAATCAAGGCACAATTGGAACATAGCCAAATTAAAATTAAAATTCAATTTACACCAAGTAGTGCAAAACATCAGAGAAAGTATTCCATACATTCAAAAGAACTCTAAGGAAAAATCAAAGGAGTTCAAGAAAGCATGCATATTACTAACAGCAGTTATCTTTCATATTGGAAAGAGAGAAACTTGAGACTACACACACAAAAAGAAACAAAATGCATACAACTATTGAACGCAAGTGAATCAGAAAGTCAAATGATTCTCAGATAAGTAATAAATCAATCCAAGCTTTCAGATTATGCAAATCAGGAGACAAGTAAACTAGACAACTATGAAGAAATGTTAGAAGCTTTCTTACAAAGTAGGAAAGTCAATTATGACATTTCCTGTGGCAAACTTCTCCAGTACAATGATAATCACTGAATGAATGAAGTAAGAGGTTAGGGCAGATCCAATCTCGAGAGCATATCTACTAGAGGCGGCCAATTCTCTACTCAAACCAAAAGAGACTCTTGCAAGGAAAGTAAACAAGTTATCAGTAATTAAATTTTAAATTAGGAAATACCGCTCACGCAGCTGCATACATGAAGATATTAGATTCCTACAACAAGAAGGAATTTTGCAACTTGATATCATTAATTACAAATCAAGTGATAGCTTCTACAAAAGCAAGCTAATCAATTCCAATAATCATTTATCTATTGGGGACATGCGTGAATATAGCTAGCTTCGAGATAAAGAGAAGTTGGACAAAACAGAAGCTTCCCAACTTAATCTGGATTAGTTAGGGCAAGCTGATACTATCAATAACGTAAGTAGCGACCATTGCAACACCAAAACAAGATGAAACTTCTACAAGGGAAGTCAATAGGCTATCAAAGATGTTAATTCAGATAGCAATCACTGTTATAATTCTAACAAATACTATGAATTACCTAATTTTGGCAGGAGCTACCGCACAGTGAGCGTTATGCCTGAGGAGCAGTTGATTTCCCTACAACAAAAAAGAATATTGCAGCTCGAAGTCAATAGCCAAAGAATAGGAGAGAGTCACTACAGAAGCAAGATAAACAATCGAGTCTACCACTTATCTGTTTGGAGCAAAGGGGAAAGCAGCGAGCTTCAGTGCAAAGAGAAGCAAATCGCAACCGATTACGATAGATTAATAAAATTAGAGACAAATCAGTTGATTTAAGGATGCTCGCTGCTAGCAAGGACAAAGAGAAGATCTGGAAACCTCCTTAAAGGGTTCACGTAGAAATTTAAACGGAGGATTTGCAAGATCACCCCCAATTTGACATAACACCTAGATTCTTAGAGCATCTCCAACCCATGAGCTATTTTGATGTAATGTCAAGTACACATTTAATTTAGTTCAAATTTTCATCTCCAATGTCAATGTTAATGACAATGTTATGATGACTTGGCAAAACAATTATTAGACATTGTCTAGTGCAATGTCTAGTTTTAAACATTGCACTTCACAATGTGAAGTAATAAATATTCACAATGAACTAATTTTTTATCTATTATTTTTATTTATTTAAATTTTGATTGGAACACATAATCAATTTTTTTTCAATAAATACATCTGCATTGGAGTAGTTTTCTTGTTTTTAATGTGATGTTTAATTTTTAGAAATTACATTGAGATAACATTGTGATTTATCCCTTGACACATAAGATTTAATTGAAATCACATCCTATTTGCATTGAAGATGCTCTAAAGGTTAGAGACTTCATGAAACATAAAAAGTAAAAGAGAATAAGTTAGCGGTTAGGTTTAGATAATGCTAATATGAGTTGCGTTGTATATTCGATTTGTAATGCACCCGGTTATTCGGGCCTTGGGCCTTATTCTTTATCGATTTAAAAAAAAAAAGAATGTGCAAGTTATCTTCAAACTTGAAGCAGGTCATTCATCACTCCATATTATCAAATTATAATCTCTTATGCATATACATGTATAAAAAAAATGGAGCTCGATGAAAGCATCCTGCTAAAAAAATCAATAAACATACCATGCCTTTAGGGATAATCTATCAATTTCAACATCTAAGGTACAGGGTGACACTTGGCGTGCCAAATCAAAGATAAGATCAGCTTCAACATCATCAACCAATTCATAATATGCTTTACCTACCTGGATCGCATATAAGTAAACATCGCATTATTTTGAGATGTAATAGCAAAAAAATACAGCAGAAATGTTCTAAAGCAACTTGATCATCTTAAAATTGCAGTTGCATAAGGTTAAGTGAATAAAGTATGGTGTTGACTGATCTCAGTTTCAGACCAAAAGTAAGATATCCAAATTCAGAGAAGATATGATAACGGCATAAAATACAACCAAGAGATAACTTTAAGTTCATACAAATCACGTGACATAGCACCCACCCAGTATTAAAATGCCGCTATGGAAGTTTCAAATAAAACTCTAGTGCACCTGTTCAAATAAAAAATGATAGGTACAAGTAAGTTCTAGAGAAAACGTGCATCTCTCATTGTTTACTATGCAATCATACCTAAGATTTATACAAACAAGACACCTTGTAGCCTTCTTCGAGTATCCTGGATAGACTTAACAATTCAACTATAGCGCTTGTTACTTTCGAGTCACTGCGTATGCTATTTATTTGAAAATTTGTTCTTTCTTGATCACTATATCTATCATCGGCAAACTTTGAGACATAGGTTGAGCTTGATGAAGAAGCTGAAACATGGCTATCCATTCATGAATCACAAAATACTTCAAGTCGCCTCCCTATATTAGCATAGATAATTGAAGGATTAATATTATGTTTACCTATTGTTAAAGATTATCACTAAGAATGGCCACTGAAATTATACATTGTGGTAAGAATAAGATGAGAAAAGAAATTATGCATGGCAAACTTTGGCTAAAAGTGACAGAAACAATCTCATCCGACATATTATGATCAAGAACAGGAAATTAGAACCGAAAGCAAGGAAAAACACAGTCGAAAGTAAATAAGATATCATGTTAACCATGAACATATGTAGACTATCATAATGTTTATTGCAAATAATTAAAAGCAAATAGCTGATGCAATCTCTATAATAGCTTCCTACAAGATTCTCCACCATCTAAAGTTCATTTTCTTAAATCTAACCCTCAACGTACTCATGAGAGCATCTTAAAGATTTCAATGAAAATAAGACAGGAAAACGCGTTAGATGAAAGTTCAGTGTGACAGATTTTAACCAATAATGCAATATATAATCCAATGTCTGCATACACAAGACATACAAGTAAACAATACTCGTACATGATACTCATGTCAAAATGATCACGAGACAACCTATTGTACTGTGTAAATATCACTTCTACATTCACAAATGTAAGTACATATGACTTAATTATGTTAACTACTAACACCGTGGGGTCATACTAATCTACAGTCGTTGGGTGTTGTGGAAAGGTAATATGCATAAACGTAATGTACCACACATAATGCAAACATGGAACTACCTATACAATTAAGTATACTTATAGTGCTCTCAAATTTTCAATTAAAAGAATAACCCACCATTTTACTGTACCAAGAGTAACACATGTTAATGTGATTTTTCTTAGTGCAAGTCTTTGTTATGCTTACAACATGTTGGCGCTTGAAGGTATTAATCAAACAAACTAGTCAAGCAAATTTAGCAACCCGATATGATATCATATAAATACGGATATACTATGAATAAATAACATGTAAAATAATACATAGGTGGCTCTACCAAAACTGGATCCTTCGATACATTTTGGGTTATGCAATGGAGCTAAATCGAGCCCAACAATAAAATTCTTTCCACCTCAAGGAATCAAACTGGAGCTTAAATATAGTCTTATTTGTGTTCTGTTATCTGTAATCTTATTAAGACATATCTGAAATGAAGTTTTTACGTTGTCAACAATCTTCCAACTGTAGATTGTAAATGAACTCAATATACACTCATTGCAAATTGCAACGTTAGTACTTAAAATCCTAGTCGGCATTTTAAACCATTATAGCAAAACATTGTGTTATGAAAAAATAACCATTTAACATCACCATGTAAACAAATAACACTTCAATTTGATTATACTGTATAGGAAAAATTTAGCAAATAAAATTAATTACCTCAGGCAAAATTATGATTGATAGCCTCGATTTGGTGTATCTAAATAAAACCTCATCGAATTTAGTAGATTGCACCCAACTAGCATTGCTTTTAAAGAACGATTAGCCTCGATTTTAGATTAGCCTTGGATTGATGCTTCCAAAGAACAAATTGGAGAAGTAGACCAACGACATGAAGAGGATTAAATTAGTGGTGATGAGTGGAATGACATAGAGGAGTAAAGTGGTAAGCGAACACGACGGAGGAAATGATTTAGGGTTTGGGAGATAGAGAATTATGTTTTAGAAGTGGAAAGGATTTTTAGATCAAGATTTTCATGTAACTGCATTAAGGCGGTGAGTAATGAAAATAATAAAAATGAAAGCGGGCAAAGAAAAAAGATTCCCGTCTTCTGAAAATGTTTGGCGGGGTCAGCCTTAATCATCAAACACTATTATTTATTGCAACCGATAGCAGAATTTCTTATAGTGATTAGGGGTTGATCGGTCGGCCTTAATTGAGTTAATTAATTATGCGACGTTTTGTTTGTAAATTTGATTCCTTATTCAGCCGATCGAAATAATTTATTTCTGCATTGTTTAACGTTGATTATGCTTAAACATTAAGTAAGCGTTAACCGACGTTTAATGTTAATCAATGTTGGTTAATTATATTTATTTTCTTAATTATATATATAATTATTTCTTACTCGAAATAGTCAAACGTTGATAACTTTTTCGTTTGAACTACAATCGGAAAACTTTATATATGAAAATTGATCAGAAAATTGCCATGAATCCAATGGTGCAAGTTCCATAGCGAAATTATGATGTTTGTAAAAAAATATTTTTTAACATTATTATTTATTAATTAATTTCTTTTTAATTAATTGTCATAAAAATTACAGGGTGTTACAGGCAGCGAATGAAGACCGTGCAGGATCCTCAAAAGTTCTATGCAAACAAATGAAGGAAGGGAATTGGAGTTTGAGGTAGGAGATATGGTGTTCGTTAAATTTTCCCCTATTAGGAAGGTTATGAAATTTGGTAAATCGGGGAAGTTAGCACCAAGTTTGTTGGGCCTTTTCCGATCTTGGAAAAAATAGGGAAACATGCATATCGAATAGTGCTGCCAGATAAGTTGGCGGGAGTCCGTGACGTATTTCACACTTCGCACTTGGGAAAATACTTTTTGTAGCACAACCACCATGGTAGAGACTAATCAGTTAGTAAACATAGAGACGGAGTCGATAACACCAAGTACCACCGCACGTCTAGTGGAGACATGGAACTAGGAAGCTCCGCAACAAAAAAATTAGGCTGGTTCGGGTACAATAAGGAGATAATCCGGTGGAAAGCACATGGAAAACTGAAGAGAAGATGTGAACTTCTCATCCTGAGCTTTTCTTTGGTAAACTTTTCTCTCCAAAATTAAGTTTGGATTGCAACGTGGTTGCTAGATTGGATGACAGGGAATAGTTGCCATACTTTTCACTGTCACTTTTACATTTATGTAGATCTTTTTGAATGTTTAGGATGCTTGCATACATGCCTATATGTTACGATTTTGTATTCACGCTAGAATTCAGCTCACTTATGGTATGTCTGCGTACATAATCACATTGCACTTTTTGGTTGAGTAGATGGTTATGTAAATAACTTGATCATACAACATGGATGCTTAGTGAGCGTTACATTGTCTTTCCCTTAGATATTTCGGCCAAAATCTTTTTTAAAGTGAGAGAATACACCTCGTAAAAATTAATAAAAAATTAATTAATTAATTAATTATAATAAGGCTAAAAATAAAAATTTAGTAGATGTTGAAATTTATTCACGAAACCTGTGACATTGCGTTCGGGGCGATTTTATGATCAATTTCCATATATAGAGTTTTGAAATCGAAGCTCAAATGGAAAAGTTATCGACGTTTGAAGTTTTTGAATTTAAAATAATTCAAATAGAATTCAAATTCAAAAATGTAATTGATATTAAAAATTGAAAATTTAACGGTTATTAGGATTAGGGTTTAAATAAACATTAAAAGAAAGGTTAACGTTAAAAAATAATTAAGGAATTAAATAATAATTAAACAGCAATAATAAAATGTTACCATATATAGGCAATCGGTTGATTGCCTACCTAGGGCTGGTCGACCGTTGGCAGTTGACCTCCTAGGTAGAAGAGTCGACTGGTTTGCGTTGTGGCGGCTAGGGTAATTTAGAGCAATAACGGTCAAGATTTTATTATTTTAAATCAACTTAAATCCGACGGTTCTAGTGATTTCTGTCCACTATAAATAAAAGCCCGGTCCCCTCACTTTTATTCATAAATTATTGTGAATGTAAATGGAGCTCTGTTAGTTTCTTTCTTCCACATGATTCAGAAATTTCCTGAGATCTTCAAGTAAAGGATTTTAAATATTAATGTTCAATTTCTAATTCTATTCTCCTTCAGTCCCTGAAATTTTGAACCTAATTAATATACAATCCAATTATTGTACATTTCAAAAAGAAGAGATATGAAAAGAGAAAAAGAAGTAGACGTATTCAAATCCAAAGGATAAAGCTGGGAATTATCTATGAGTGGAAATCTTAGTTTTACTCATTTTAGTAATTGTATAGTGTAGGTTGGATTTGATATATGCCTTGGGGATTTTGGTTCACGAAAACTTCAAATTTAAACCCCAAAATTCCCTCAAAGCAAAATGTCAATTCGTATGTTATTGGACTATCAATTATTCTATATTAAAATAGTAGAATATGTGTAGTTTTTGCAATTTTAATATTTTACATTCTATTCCACTTCTAATTTTTCTATTTTGTAAAAAGGAAGCAAATAAGGAAATGGTGTGTAACGTACGGATTCTCCCATTCATGGCTTGCATTACATATTTCCATAATTTAAATATGAATCCCTTTTCATTTTATATGTAGAAGTTGAATAGAGTGTAAAAGGATTGAATTGTAAACTCTGTTGATATTGATTCTACTATTTTAATACAAATTAAGTTTGGCAATTGATCTATTTTCTTATACAAGTCTATTATTGGACTAAGGATATTAGCTAATTTGTATGTTATGGTATGGAATTAGACTTATATAAACTAGAAGTTTTGACATTTACCGATTAGTATACAGCGTAATCTTCGCACGCCTAGGAATATTTTATACGCCTAGGAATACACACACACACACATATATATGTATGTATGTATGTATATGCATATAAATAACGTATAATTAATAACATCTTAATCGCTTTATAAATAGGTTAGTAATTAGCATTAAAACCTCATATGATGGAAGTTTTTTTTTTGAGTTCATGGGAAACCTTAAGATCATGGTATTCCTCATATGATGGAAGTTAAGGATGATTATGATTAGTGACAGAATAAAGAATCTTTCTGTATAGCTTTAATAGAATGCGGTGAGGTGTGTGATAATATGTTTAGAGGAGTGTAAATTATGACTAAGTTATAGGGATGTGAGAGTTAAAAGCACAAGGAAGTCTGCCCAACTAATCTGGCTACCAGTAGTGTGACATTAGGGTTGATGTGAGGCATCGCCTGTAATAAGTTCCCGGGGAGAACGCGAGGTTAGTCCATTTTTTTAGGGTAGGTCTGCTCAATTAATATGGCTACCAGTGCCTGCGAATGGTTGGATTAATGTGAGACGTTGCATTTAGGTTACGAGTCATAATACGTAGAACCTGCTTTGGGAATTGGAGGTAGTATATGGCTATTGTAGAGTCCGCCTCCTCCCTAATTAGGAAGTATTAAATGGTCGAGGACAGCGTTTGGGCACAATAGATGGAAATCTCGGGAAGGGTCTGCTTTGGGTTTGAGGTATTAAGTGGCTATTGTAGGGTCCACCTCTTCCAAAAAGAAGTATTAAGTGACCTGATGAGATTCTATGTGATGTCAGCTAGATAATACCAAAGAGGGGTCCGCCTTAGGTTGGGTATTAAATGACTGGGACCTGCCTAAGATATAGGTATTAAATGGTCAGAGTCTTCCTAGTTCACATTGAAAAGGTATTAAGTGGCCTGGGTACTTTCTCTTACATTGTTAGGACATGATTGACGGTAAATGCATGAGACTAGGAATGACCTTGGGCCTACGGTTGAATGTAAGTTATATAGTTGGGTTAGAAAACGTGTAAATTATAGAATTGGACTGGGAAAGCCTTCGGGCTTGCAGTTGAAGATATTTATAAGAAATATAGTTAGGATATGTAATACATATTCTTGTTTAAATTACAATGCCTGAGTACTATTATAGAAAGACTCGAGATTTCATTCACCGGACATTGTTGTTCCAACTCCCTCCTCATCACAACACAGATTAGGAAAGATGATGCAGATCTAGGAGATAAAGGTGAAGGTGGAGTCTTGTGGTAGTTATCTATCTAATTATGATTTTATATATACTTTGATGTACCTATTTCAAACATGATATTATTGTATTTTGAAATATTATATTACGAATATATTTTTTTTGGAGGGAAACGGGTGTGTAGCGTGAGACTACACAGCCGATTATATATTAATATAAATAAGTAGTAATCGACCAACAGGCCTGATCGATAGCCAAAAAATAAGTTTCGCGGACCAAACTGGTCCCAAGTTCAGCATACACAGAAAGAAATATATACAAAAAACAGCAGCATTGTGTAAAAGTACCAAGCCAAAGTAAGAGCATTACTACTACCGACTATTAAGATGATGATCATACATATGGGTCAGAAAGGGGCTAGCAAGAAGAGACTTCCCATGCACTTTCCAATTAGTCGGCAGGAGCATTGTCACTAGGAGGGAGACGCAGAGTGAAAGGCATCATACGCGCTGATCCTGTCCAGAGCATAAACAGGTAAGAGATTCGGTTATAGATTCCTTCAATACTGCATTTGGGCTTGTTGAAAACGTATGCATTTTTTTTCCAGATGCACCAACTGTAAATGGCAATGAAGGAGTCGATTTTTCTATCCGGAGGGTTATACTGCCAGTAGTCAAAGAATGAATGGAGGACAGGGATGTAGCCGATGAGATTAGCACTGGTCGTGGCCCAAATGTAGTAGGAGAAATCACAGGCAAAAAAAAGATGAGAAATGGATTCTTCTTGCATAGAGCACAAAGCACAAAGAGGGTCTAGAGGGATATTCATACGTCTAAGTCTATCTTTGGTGTTGATACGAGCATGGATGAGGCACCATTGGGAAAAAAGGATGTGGGGAGGGAGTCTACATTTCCATACTCTTGCGAAAGAGAATGATCTGCCTGGGTGGTTAAGGAATGAGTAGCATGAGGCGACTGAAAAGCCTTTCTCAGAAGATAAGGCCCAGGTATAATGGTCTGATGTGTTAGAGAGCTGGAGTGAAAGGAGCAGGTTAGTGGCTGAAGTGAGATCATTCAAGGTGTTAAGGTCAAAGAGAGTTGGGGGACACAGGCAGTCTGGGCCAACGGTTGAAATCTCGTCAACTGTTGAGTTATGGTGGGAGGTATGGGAAAATAGGTTAGAGAACAAGCGAGCGAGGAGTGTTTGATCATGCCATATGTCTAGCCAGAAAAGACAGCTACTACCGTTGCCAATGGAGACATGGAATAGGGATTTGACACGGGGTATGGATTGTAAAACGCCAGCCCAGAAGGGAGAAGGTTTAAGACGAGGGGTGGAGTGAAGGACCTGGTGAGGGTTGGATTGATAATGAAGCTGAAGTATCCACTCTTTCCAGATGAAATTGCCCGATGTGATGATACGCCAAAGCCATTTGGATAAGAGAGCTATGTTGAACGAGCCGAGGTTAACTATTCCTAGGCCACCATGATCTTGGTGCAAACAGACGGACTTCCAGTTGATCAAACATTATGCTTTATTGCCATTCCAGAGAAAAGATCATCTAATAGCGTCAATTTTCTTTATAACCCAATTCGGCAGTTTGTGAAACGACGTCCAGTATGAAGGAAGGGCTAATAGGACTGATTTGATAAGGACGAGACGGCCTGCAGATGATAGAGATTTGGCCTTCCATGATGAAAGCCGAGATTCAATCTTGGAGATAAGCGGGGGCCAGTCCAAACGGGCGAGTTTAGTGGGGTGAAGGGGGACGCCAAGGTAGGTGATGGGGAAGTGGTCCAGTTTACAGTTGAGAAGAGAGGCGGTAGAGGGGCCGAGGTGGTGGGAGTCGCCTAGCATGATGATGGAGCTCTTGTTAAAGTTGTTGGATAAGCCGGAGATGAGTTCGAAGACATATAAAAGAACTTTAAGACAATGAATATGATCAGATTCTAGAGAAACCAACAGGATGGTGTCATCCACAAATTGGAGGTTAGAGACTGATAAATCCGAGTTGGGGAGTTTAATGCCAGCAAGGAGGTTGTCGGATATTGCAAGCTTGACCATGCGGTTAAACACATCAGAAATGAGGACAAAAAGGAGTGGCTATAGGGGGTCGCCTTGTCTTAAACCTCGAGCTGATATTATATGCCCACCTAGAGAGCCATTGATGGAAATTGATGAAAAACTTGTGCTGAGAATGCACTTGATCCAACTACACCATGTATCGGAAAAACCTCTGTACTTCATAAGATCGAGCAAAAAGTTCCAGTTGGCTGAATCAAAGGCTTTGGAGAAGTCAAGTTTGAGTAGGGCTCCTGGAGTGGTAGAGTGGTGACAGAAGGAGATGACTTCCTGTGTGGCCGCCACACAATCAAGGATGTTACGGCCCAGGATGAAGGCCGATTGTTCAACCTCTACCAAAGATCCAATTACCCTTTGAAGACGATTGGCAAGGATTTTAGTGATGATTTTGAAGGTGGTGTTGAGGAGGCTAATGGGTCGAAAGGAAGGCAGGGTGACTGAACCGGGGGATTTGGGGATAAGGATGATGTTAGCGTAATTCAAACGTGCAACAGACAAAGGGTTAGATTGAAATTCAGAGCACATCTCTATGATATCAGATTTAACAGTGTCCCAGAAGTGTTTGAAAAATAGGGGACCAAAGCCGTCTGGACCTAGGGATTTGTCGTCAGCCATAACTTTCAGGGCCGACCAAATTTCATCTTCAGAGAAGGGATGGTCAATGGAAATCGGAGAAGGGTTGGGATAAAGGAGATTCCAGTCAATGGGCGGGAGCGGAGGAGAGGGTTTACCTAGTAGATTGCTATAGAAATCAGTGAATAGGCGAAGGATATCTGATTGGTCAGAGAAGGTGGTATCGTTATGAGAGATTTGAGAGATGAAAGTGGATCTACGATGTCCAGTGGCGAGGCGATGGAAGAAAGTAGTGTTTTTGTCTCCCTCGTCAATCCATTTAGCTTTGGAGCGTTGTTTCCATCCAATCTCTTCCTGCTTGATAAGTCTGTCCAATTCAAGCTCCAGCTCGCGCAGGCGATTAGATTCAGAGACAGATAGGGGCGAGATTCTTCCAGTATGTTGAGATGCAGAATGTCATCTTGGGTCGCCGCAATACGGGAATGGATCGAGCCCCAAATGGATTTGGCCTAAGGTCTGATGAGTTTTCTAAGTGATCAGAGTTTGAAGACAACTCGAGCAGCGGCCGATTGAATCGGAGAGGGTTGGGTCCATGCTAGTTTAACAAAGTCGTCGAACGATGGTTCTAGGAGCCAAAGGCGCTCAAATCTGAATGGACGCTTAGGGTTTGGTGCGGTGCCTGAATCAAGTAGCAGAGGACAGTGATCGGAGAAGGTGGTGGCGAGGCCATTAACTAGAGAGAGGGGGTGAAGGTCGTCCCAGGCATAGTTGAAAAGGAAACGGTCCAATTTTGCTAGGGTCGGCTCAGATCTACTGTTAGACCAGGTAAAGAGGCGGTTGCTGATAGGCGGGTCGATGAGGGCGTAAGAATTGATAAAGTCATTAAAAGCATCAGAATCTTGTGATCTACTTCCGGAGTTTCTTTCAGAAGGAGATCTGGTCGTATTAAAATCCCCTCCAATAACCCAAGGACCATTGGTATGCGAGGCAAATTCCAAGCAGTTCGACCAAAGGACAGATCTCTCATGGATATTTTGAGGACCATAAACATTAGAAAAGAAGTAGAGTATACCCGAGTGAAGATGGTGAAGTATAACATGTAGTGCAGCAGGATGAGAAATGATTTGACAAAGGGACCATGTCGATTCATTCCAAGCGGTAATTATACCACCCCTTGTACCAATAGCATCTATATGGGCCCAGCCAGATAGGTGGGGGCCACCTAATAGTCTAAGATGAGCTGGGGACGGGTCCGAAAGTTTAGATTCTTGGATTAAAAGGATGTATATTTTTTGTGGGGCTAGAATAAGGTTGATAGCATGACATTTAGAGGGGTCCCCCAAACCCCGAACATTCTAGGAGACTATTTTCATTGGGAAAGGGACAAATGCTCATATTCTAGTGTTTGCATGACCGTATAGTGTTCATCAGATAACCTTATACCCATGCAAGGTGCCATTTTCTTATTAATTTTAGAATTAGCAGAGGGTAGCACTGTGTATTATGATATGTTTTTAAAACATATGATACTTAAAAAGATATGTTTTTAAAAGGATATTAGTGAAAATGTCATGCACTGTGTATAGCAAAAGATATGTTTTTAAAAGGATATTATGATACATGAATTTTTATAAGATGGGTATTGTTTTTGATATTAAATTTTATTCTTTACACTATAAGATTCTGACAGCATTAGTAGATAGCTCTGTGTATTATATTTACCAACCAATAGCCAGCTTTGGAATGGGTCTAATGTTCGATGGGCCTTTTCTGGATTAAAAACTGGACTCGTTTTCAAGACGGGTTGTTGCAGATGTGAGGCATCTCCAACTGTAGGACTCAAGAGAATATAAGGCGCTTTGCAATAAGTGGCGTTGCCATTGAGTGGCGGACACAGATGCAGACGATGAGATACTTCGGCAAGTTGGCATTATGGGCTTCCCCTCAATGCATAAGTACGATGCGAAAGTCCGAGTATCTGAATCCTAATTATGATAAAGTCAAAGGAGCTGAGTCCCTGGCATGCAAAAGTCTAGGGAGCCGAGTCCTCAATACGTAAAAGTCTAAGGAGCTGAGTCCCTAGCATGCGAAAGTCCAAGGAGCTGAGTCCTTGATACGTGAAAGTCCAAGGAGTCGCGTGTAACATCCCCTTTCTAGAGGCCCAAAGCTAAGCGCTATAGATGCTGTAGTCATTCATAGTATTAACTTCCGATGACCAAATACGGTAATGTTAATGGTATCCATAATATCAAAAGCACTTGAATATGAAATAAAATCATCACAGATTAAAACACTTTTCTGATTACATTTCAAAACAACATTTCATATCCAAGTTATATAATCCTAATCGTTTCCCAGGTTCAGATCAAATATAATTATTACATAAATACGCCAAGAGCGACATACGAAGACGCCCCCTTAGTTGATCAGGGTACTAAATAGTCATAACAGACTTAATACAACACAGCAGAAATAAAACATAACAACTCCTAAATATAGCTATCCATCAACTTCCTGCTCGTCTTCGGAAGCTTTATTCATCAACCTACTAAAACCTATAAATCCTCAACCCTCGACCTGCTCAAATCAATTTTGAGCACCTGAGAGTTTAAGGAGAAAAACATAAAATTTGAGTCAAACACAAAGCCTGGTGTGAATAATACTATACATCTCGGTTAAATGATATTAAGTGAGATCACGCCGCTTAGCGGAACGAGCTTCCTCTCACTAATATCCTTTTAAAACATATCTTTTGCAAATCTTAATGCTACAACCAAAACTGGTTAAAACAATAAAGCAATATCATGTATACATACAAACCAGGTAACAAATGAACTATCTGTCTGAACAATATAGTTTTGTTTGGCTAACTACTAACATTTGGCTGACTCGGGCCTACTAGACAAAATAAAAAAATAATCTAACTTATGTTAGATACTCCTCTTCTGGACGGTTTGTCCCTAACTTAGTTCTCCCAGGGTCAATTGATCCTAATGGTTTCGCGGGCTCACCAATAACCTATCTCTCCTCCATAGATTCCTTTCAGTGTGCAACATCATTTTAGTCTTACCTATGACAAAGCCTTATACACTGCCATTTTGGACTTATATTAGCTAGGGGATACTAGCTAAAGTATAGGGTGCGACCCCATACCGGTCACATCTGGTATTCTAATATCTGAGTCATTTTACTTAGGGTCATCTACCCATAAAATTTTCCTTGAAAACATTTTCTCTCAAATTAATTTAAATCTTTAAATCATACTTTAAACAAGGAAAATATACTCTATGCTTTACTCAAATCACATTGCCATGTTATATATACTTTACAAAAAACTTTGTTGATGAAAACATTTAAACCTTTGAAAGTACCCATTTAGAAACCATTAAAAGTGCCCCTTTTGAAACCGTTGGAAGCACCCCTTTTGAAACCAAGTAACTACTTTGCTTTATAACATTAGGCCGAAAGGCCAAAACACACCTTTCGAACCCATTCTTAATAAACCTTTCGAAAACATTGAAAAATCTTTCTTTCGAAAGCTTTAAAACCTTATACATCCTCTTATTAAAACACTATAAACATTGCCTTTCGAAAACATTGGAACCTTCCGTTTAAAACCTTTCGAAACCATTGGGGAACCACCCCTTCAAAAACTTTATTTTAAACCTTTCAAAAGCATTAAATCCTTTTCATAAAATCAAACCTTTTGAAAGCATTTGGATTCAAGTAAAACATGTGGAATAACCTTTCGAAACCATTTAAAACTATTCCTTTCGAAACCATCGGGTTTAAATTTCAATAGAACAAAGGATCTTAAAACAATTAAGTTGAAAGCACTCTTTCGAAAGCAATTTCCTAAGTAAAAGAAGTGATGGTATCAAAACCAACCCTTCGAAAGCATTGGAGAAGCGGCTTGGATTTTAAAACAAAGAAACCCTTTCGAAGGCATTGCATCGAAATGTAAGATGCGGCAGTAAGGGGTTTCGACCCCGTCAAAAGCTTCTTTATAAAACAAAAGGTGCAACCTCTTTCGGAACCATTCCTTAAAACCATTTAACCAAGTCGAAAGCTAACTAAGTCGAAAGCATCCTTTTCGAAAGCAAAGCGGGCGCATTTTCTTTTAAATACGAAGTAAGACTTCGACCCCTTCGGAACCCCTTGTTTCGACTTCATACCTTTCGCCTCAGTCCAATCCGCTACGTACCAAGTCTTTGATACCAGGCGTAGTGGTTTTGATGGTGATGGAGGTGGGAGTACGTAGTTGAAAGTTGGGTGCCGAAAGTGGCGAAACATGTATAAACTGATTTTTAACTTTTTAAAGCAATTCTTTTCAACTAACCTGCCTTATTTGTCAAAACATGATTGGTTTCTAATTTCTTTTCTAAAAGTACTACCGAAATTTCTGAAATAAACATATTAAATTATTTACAAAAAGCCCCTTCTCCTTTTATAAATATATAAAACATTTAACTCTCATACCTTAAATAATTTTATATACTTATTAAAACACTTAGGAAAATTTACAAAAAATTCCATAAATCACTTTTAATATGTTTTCTAACATATATTAATTTCTGACCCAAAATGGTCATAAAATAGCCGTAATTGATTTAAACCCAAAATAACTATTTTCTTCACTAGAAAATTCATAATAAATTCATATTAATTTAGAAAATTATGAAAATTGAAACCCATTTCCAAAATATCATTTCTGACCTAATTCTAAAATCGCAAGGCATTTGGATGTCATTTAATAGGGTTTTCATATTAAAATATATCATAAAATTCATATGAATTAGCATAAATCATCAACGTGCATATATATATATATTCAATTTAACAATAAAAACATGGCAAAACCTATCAAAATAATTTGGATTCAATCTAAAACCGAAAACAATCAAAAACATGATATGTAGTCATTATTCATCTTAGCTTTGTGATTAAGGAGTTGAGATTTGATCTTGGATTAAGTTGATTAGCTTCTCCTCTTTTATTTTAGCTTTTCTTCTACTTGCTTTCTCTTAATGGTGACCGGCCTCTTTTCTAATATGGTTTTACTTATGAATGTATGAAATGAGAATGCACGAGGGTTTAGGGTATAAGATTGTTACTTATTCCTATATTGCCCTTGTCATCCACCCTAACTTATTTTATTTCATTTCCCTTAGTTCATTGGTTTAATAGGCATGGCTACCTTCAAATTTCACAAACCTCAATCCCTTAACCATTTTAAATTATTTCATTTAATTTTATTAATTAAATGTCCTAAATGATGTTACTAAAAATTAGGGTCGTTACAGACTCCCCTCCTTCAAGAATTTCGTCCTCGAAATTACGATAAGGTACTCAACAAATCAATAAAAAGGTAAAAAAACATACCATCAAACAAATCAGGATAAGCGTTTCTAATCCTACTCTCAGTCTCCCAAGCATAGTCTCTGTCCTCGTCGCTTCACTGGACTTTAACTAATCTAACTGTCTTGTTCCTTAGCCTCTTCTCATCTCTCGCGACTATACGAACTGGCTTTCAAGCTATAGTCAATTTTTTGGCTCTACTACTAAGTACTCTAACACAGTCGGTGCTATAGTAGTCTCCGGATCTCTAATACACTTTCTTAGATGAGAAATATGAAAAATATCGTGCACTCCTGCCAAACTGTTCGGTAACTCTACTCTATATGTGTGTTTCCCGATCCTTTCTATAATAGGAAATGGTCCTACAAATCTCGATGCCAATTTCCCTGAATTCCCGAATCGAATTACGCCTTTTATCGGTGATACCTTAATGAAAATATGATCTCCAACAGAGAACTCTAAGTCTTTCCATCTTCTAGCTGCATAACTCTTCTGCCTAGACTGAGCTTCCTTCATCCTAGCCCGAATCAACTCGATATTCTTTGCGGCTTCTCTAACTAAATCCGAACCAAGAACCAACCTATCCCCGGTCTTTAACCAACAAAATGGAGATTTGCATGGCCTTCCATACAAAGCTTCAAACAGTGTCATCCCTATACTAGCCTGATAACCATTGTTATACGAAAACTCGACTAAGTGCAAATGGTCTTCCCATGATCCCCCAAAATCCAGCACACAAGCTCTTAACAAATCTTCCAAGACTTTGTTAACTCTTTCTGTTTGCCCATCCGTCTGTGGATGGTAAGCGGTACTCATCTTGAGCTTGGTTCCTAAAGTATCCTATAGACTCTTCCAGAACTCGCTAGTGAATAAGGAATCTCTATCACTTACTATACTACTAGGAATTCCATGAAGTCTAACTATATCCTTCATGAATAACTTAGCCAAAATAGGTGTCGTCCTGATTGACTTAACTGGAATGAAATTGGCAATCTTAGTCAATCTATCCACTATGACCCATATACTTTCATTTCCTCTATTAGATTTTGGCAAACCGTCTATGAAATCCATTGAGATAGAATATCATTTCCATACTATGACGTCTAAAGGCTGAAGCAACCCACTTGGTTTCTGATGTTCAGCTTTTACCTATTGATAAGTCAAACACTCCTTCACCCATAAGCCTACATCCCTCTTCATACCTGAAGAAACTCCTCTTCATATCCTAATACATATTAGTTCCTCCTGGATGAATAGTGAACTTCGAACGATGGCATTCCTCCAAAATTTCCTTCCTGATGTCTCCCGCATTCGAAACACACAATCTTCCTTTCTTTCTCAACCACCCATTATGTCAAGACTAAAATCCTTCAGGTCATCGCTTTTGGTTCCAACCTTTAACTTCCTGATCCGTTCAACTAATACTGGATCCTCCATTTGTTTAGAAGAAATCTTTTGGATCATCGTCGGTCGAACTTCTAAACATGGTAACACTACAGTTTCTCCATTAGATCCAGCTTCCGATCTCCATTGTACTCTACATGTCGTTAATGTTTCCAAATCTTTCCACTCGGCTATCATTGCCAACACTGCATTCTGATGTTTTTTGCTAAGTGCATCTGCAACCTTGTTACCTTTTCCTAGTGTGTACTCAATTCCAAAATCATAAGCAGCTATAAACTCTAACCACCTCTACTGTCTCATATTCAGCTCCATCTAAGAGAATAAATACTTCAATGACTTATGATCTGTATATAACTCAAATCTTTCTACCAAAAGGTAATGCCTCCACCTTCAGCGCAAAAGTAACCGCAGCCAATTCCAAATCATGAGTCGGGTATCTCACCTCATGTGGTCTAAGCTGTCGAGAAGCATAGGCAATCACTTTACCTCTTTCCATTAACACAGCTCCTAACCCAGTTCTACAAGCATATGTACATACCACTAAGTCCTAATTCCCTTTTGGAACAACTAACACATGTGTATTAGTCAATAAGTGTTTCAGCTTCTGGAATGCCTCCTCACACTTATTGGTCCAAACGAACTTCACATCCTTTCGCGTTAGCTTGGTCATCAGTGTTGCTATTCGTGAGAAATCTTTTATGAACCTCTGATAGTACCCGGCTAATCCAAGAAAACTCTTGATCTTGGTCACTGTATCTGGTCTTTTCCAATTATTCATCGCTTCAATCTTAGTCGGATCTACAGACAACCTTTCTCTGAGACTACATGACCAAGAAACTTCACATCCTTCTTCCAGAAATGACACTTTGAAAACTTCGCCTTCAGCTGATGCTGCCTCAACGTCTGAAGCACCACTCTAAGATGAACTTCATGCTCCCTTTCATCCTTAGAGTATATCAAAATATCATCTATAAATACCAACACGAACCTATCCAAGTGCTCTTGGAAAACTCGGTTCATCGAATCCACAAAGAATGCTAGCGCATTAGTTAGTCCGAATGGCATCACAAACCATTCGTACGATCCATATCTAGTTCTAAATGCCGTCAAAGGGATACTAACCTCTGCTACTCTAAGCTGATGGAAACCTATTTCTAAATCCAACTGAGAAAATACCTTGGCTCCACTCAACTGATCGAACAAATCATCAATTCTGGGCAACAGATATCGATTCTTTATTGCCTTGTCATTCAACTTACGATAATCGATACATAACCTTAACGATCTGTCCGGCTTATTAGAAAACAATGCGACAGCTCCCTAAGGTGAACTACTAGGCCTATTAAAATTCTTGCCTTCCAAATCCACCGATTGCACCTTCAACTCCCTCATCTCGGTAGGTGTCATCTTGCTTGGCGGTCTACTTACTGGTTCTGCTCCAGGTACTAAATCTATCCAAAAATCAATGGCTCATTTCGGTGGCAATCCCACTACGGGTTCAAAGACATCTACGAATTCTCTAACAACAAAAACTCGTCTCAACTCGTCTTCTGCCTCCACAACACCCAACAAAGCATTCACCTCACAGCTAAAGCTTTTTACGGTATATATAATCCGACCACTACAGTCAGGGTGTCTAAGCGATATTTTCCTATCATGGAAAAATATCCTAGCATCGTACTTACTTAACCAATCCATACCCAAAATAATTCCGAACCCTACAAGATCAAACACATGCAAACTGCAACCAAAGGTATGACCTAACAAATCAAACTCTAGGTGGTCACACTTCATCCCAAGTGTCGCATACCCTTCTATCGGATTTGCAACCCTTAAGGAAGTAACTAAATATGAGGGTTCTAGGTTAAACTTATCTACCAAAAAACGAGATATAAAAGAGTGCGGCGCCCCGGTATCAAACAGAATGCTAACTGACATACCATGAATCAAAAGCGTACCTCTCAACACAGCTTTTCCTTTTTCCTCTGCTGTTGGCCTCAAGGTAGCTGGCTCCAATGCATATACTTTGCCCTTCCCATCCTCAGCAGGCTCCTTGCATTGGTTCTTATAATGTCCAATTTGATCATAGTTGAAGCATCTAACATTCTTCTTCCCGATCACCTTCTTTCCATCACTCGAGCGACATTCATTAGCAAAATGCCCTTTCTTATCACACTTAAAGCAAACAACCTTCGACTTCCCCTTCTTTACAGCTCCACCCTTCTGAGCTCCTTTCTTATGGAAGAACTTTCTTTTCTGCCCTGCCCCAACTGGACTTCCATTGCCTTATTTCTCTCCAGAAAAGCAAGCATCTCCTTATTCCTCAAAGCCATTTCCACTGCAACATCGTGTGGATCCCTGATATGCGATAACATTGCCCTAGCAAGCTCAGGCTTCAACCCCCTGATGAACTTCTCGTTCCTCTTAATCACAGTATCCACCGTAGCATAACCATACCTTGCTAGCTCCTCGAACCTCGTCACGTACTCAAGCACAGTCATGCCATTTGCTCCAATTCTACAAACTTTCTAAGTAGAGCAGACTTAGCAATCTTCAACATAAACCTCTCTCTGAACCTCCTCTTGAACTCAGCCAATGTCATATTCTCCTTATTAACTCCAACTGTAACGCTGTTCCACCAGTACAACGCCACTCCTTGTAACTATCTGACGCAGAGGCGGATAATAGAAATGTATGAAATGGTGAAAGTAGCAATCGGTGGATTGAAAATACCAAATGCCCAAATCCGTTGATCTCAAAGATACCGGATTATAGCTATCTTCGTCACGTTGATCGCGCACGATGTCGTGAAAGAAGATCTACAATTCTTCGAACGTTGATCAAGCGCACTTGATACCGTGAATTTGCTTCAACAATCGTTGATTCGAGCGCACTCGAATGCTGAAAGTGGAGATAGGAGATAACACTCAACTACCAATTTTAATGGAGGCAAGAAGCACAAACCAAATTTTATTTCCAATTCAACAACCAAATGATACAACTCACCCGCTATTTATAGGATTTTACAACACACACGACTTAACAATTACACGACATAACAAAAGAAAATACAAACGACTTAAAAAAAACATTACATTAGTACCAATGACTTAACAAAATACCACATAACAACATATGAAGGTATTACAGCCCTACGCGACCTAAAGAATCAACTTCTGGAATCTGCGACCTAACGAATGCGGCATTCAACAATGTGCTGGTGAGCGATTTAACTCGCTTAGGTCGTAGCTTGTAGATCGTGGCTCGCTAGGTCGCTACTTGCTAGGTTGTCGCTCGCTAGGTCGCTTCTCGCTAGATCGTCGCTCGCTAGATCACCGTTCTAAGTATACTATTCATCCAGGTAGTAGTAAGATGTATGCGGATATGCGTCGTCTTTACTATTGGGAAGGAATGAAGCGTGATGTCGCAAGTTATGTAAGAAATTGCATGACTTGTCAGCTTGTTAAAGCTGAACAACAACATCCATCTGGTCTTCTTCAGCCTCTTGAGATTCCACTGTGGAAGTGGGATCAAGTTTCGATGGATTTTGTTGATGGCCTACCTCGTTCGAGGTCGGGTCATTCTAGCATCTGGGTTGTTGTTGATTGTCTTACGAAGTCTGCTCATTTCATTCCCATCAAGTCTACTCGTAGTGCTCCTTTCTTGGCTAAGCTATATATAAAGGAAATAGTGCGGTTGCATGGTGTTCCTTCTTCGATTGTTTGTGACCGTGATCCTTTATTCACTAGTCATTTTTGGACTAGTTTTCAGCAAGCTTTGGGCACAAAGCTTAATCTTCCGACAGCTTATCATCCTCAGTCTGATGGACAGACTGAGAGGGTGAATCGTATTCTTGAGGATCTCCTTCGTGCTAGCATTCTTGATTTTGGTGGTTCATGGGAGGATAATATCCCTTTGGTTGAATTCTCCTATAATAATAGCTTTCAGTCTAGCATTGGCATGGCGCCGTTTGAGGCCCTTTATGGTAGACCATGTCGTTCTCCATCATGTTGGTTAGAATCCGGCAAGAAGCTTATTCTTGGACCGGATTCGGTTCTTGATTCTTCGGAGAAGATCGTTCTTAATAGACAGAGAATGAAAGAGGCCCAGGATCGTCAGAAATCCTACGCGGATAACCGTATGAAGCCTTTCGAATTCGCTGTCGGTGATCTTGTCTTTATCCGTGTTTCCCCGAAGAAGGGAGTGATGCGCTTTAGCTCTACAGGGAAATTGGCTCCTCGCTTTATAGGACTGTTTCCGATTATTGAGCGTATCGGTCCCGTTGCTTATAGATTGTCTCTTCCATCTTATTTATCGGGCATTCATGCCGTCTTCTATGTCTCTCAGCTTAGGAAGTGCCTTCGAGATTCTGATTTTATTATTGAGCCTTCCGAGTAGCATGATTTTGAGATCTCACCTAGCTTATCAACCGTTCAGCGGCCTATTCGATTGCTTGGTTCGGAGGTGAAACGCCTTCGAAGCAAGGAAGTTCCTCTTGTCAAGATTCAATGGTCGAAGAATCCCAATGATTGCACTTGGGAAACCAGAGAATCTATTGAGCGTTCGTTTCTGGATTTCCTTTCTTCGTTTGAGAATGGTGAGAAATCTTTTATCTCGAGCTTTGCTTACTTCTTTTGTTTGATTCAATGAGTTGTTATAGAATTTTTCCCTTAGGAATTGCACGGATGCAATTTTATTAAGGGGGGGAGTATGTAACAATCCTGCTTTGGAGATTAACATGAATATTAAATTATAATGATGATTATAATTTAATATTGGAATTAATTGAATTAATAAGAATATAATGTTGTTTATTTTAATAAAAAATGAAATTTGGATTAAATTGAGCTAGTGTGATAAATAAATGAATTCCTGAATGTATAATTGATATTCTTGAGCAGAATAAAATTTATGTTTTATTTCGGGAATTTTCAAATATGGTTGTTAAATTATATTTGAGTAAAAGGTTAATATTGGCAAAATTTAGAGTTATTGTTAATATTGCTATTTTATTATCAAGAATAAGTGAAAAATATATTCCATGTGATAAAAATAACATTAATGAGTGAAATAAAATATTTATTGATGATTTAGTCATGTATTAATATTTTGGAACATGCTATATATTTTTATTTGGCAAATTATGTCAATTTACAATTTATATTGTAAATATATGAAAATTGGGTTAAATTAAATAAAATAAATAAAAAAAGTGATAAACTTGTGTTTTATCTTTTTATTTGGAATCTTCATGTTGAGACGATTCCAACAAGCCTAAATTTGTCAAAATCGGATTAATATTGAACCAGTTATGGATAATTGAAAATATGTCTTAAATTAAATTTCAAAACTAAATTATTCTAAGGCTTATTGGGTTTGGTTGATATCGGGTTCATACCCAATAGCCTGAAGTGGTTTCTGGAATGAGAAAAAACAGAAGTGTACGTACAGAACACTTCTATTCTCTCATCTTCCTCCTCAATAGCTCCAGAAACAATTTCCATGGCCTCCTGCTAAGTTTTCAACCAAAAATCCAAGTCAATTGCTCAAATTAAAGGATTTTTAGTCTAAAATTTATAAGAGGTAATCTCCTATTCAATTATATCTCCAATTTGTAGAAAGCTTCATAGTTTGTTTACTGTAACTTCTATTTATAGGTTTCTATTGTCTGCATGTTGTTTTCTTAGCTTCTACATGTGATTTTGCGGCTTCTAGGAGTTAAAAGCTTCCATCTTTCAGCCTAAAATCCTTGCTTTGCTCAAAAATTGTAAGTGTAAAACTTACAGCAACAAAAATTGAAAGTTTGTGCAAAATCTATAGCTTTTGGTTGCAAATTCGTACTACCTCGTTTTGCTGAAAATGCATCATAGTAAAATGGTCGTAACTTTTTCGTATTTCATCCGTTTTAACTCAAATTTTTTTGTTGGAAAGAAAATTCAATAAGGAACAATTTCTCTTCAGATCATATTACGAAATTCTGCATGGACCTTAAACTGGTTTGAAGACAGAAGTACAATTCTGTCTATAATATAATTTCCTGAGTTCAAACCTGAATTTGTTTTCGCTATATCTCTCACGATTTTAATCTGAGTTTAGTTTTCTTGGATGTTTTGGAAAGCCTGAGATGTGTGTAACAACTTTCATGTTTTGAGTTTTCTTTAATTCTGAAACTAGCTTTGTAAAAATCGAATTTTTCTACTGTCATCCCGAGAGCAAAACCAATTCTGCTCTGTGTTTGACACTGAAACAAAATCGACCATAACTTTTTCGTTTTTGGGCCGAATTCAATAATCTTATATGTTCTGGAAATCTCAATTCATAAGCTACAACTTTTTCTTCAATCATATTGCCAGATTCTGATGTTTACTAGACTGAAATTATGAATGTTTATCCCAGTCCTGTCAATATACATATGCACCAGGCTTTGTTTAAGACTTATAGTAAATTGATCATAATTTTTAGATCGCTGATCAGAATTTGATGATCTTGGTCATTCCGGAAAGCTTAGAAACTAAGCTATAACTTTTTCTTTAATTTCATTGCCATATTTTGATATTTTCTGTGCTAAAATCATAAATGTTTTTCGAGCATATGAGGAAGTAAATTAAACGGTTTAGTAAAACCATGAGGTATGGGACTTGTGTGTTTACTTTATCGGTTAATAGCAAACTTGTACGATCGAAATAAATTTAAGGAGATATTAGAGACCTCGTTGATGTTATCTGATTTGAGATGTTTTATTGTACTTGATGGTAGAAACGGCATTTTACCGCATTAGTCTAATTGACTAATATTTGATATAGTCTATTAGATAAAGACTATATGGATGAAGATATACATTCGCCAATGAAATGAGGCGATATGTAAATTGATGGACACTAACACTTGGAACTCGTGTAATTGAAATACGACGAGATGGATGTTTTTGTATATATTCGCTGATGAGACGAGGCAATGTATATAATTATATTATATGGTTTGATGTTTTCACATGAGCATTAGTATTCGCCATTGAGATGAGGCAATGCATATATGTTTTGGTTTAATACGGTTTTATTATTTCTTTGAGATGTGGTATCAACCGATGAGTAGTAAATCATTAGGCGTAAATGCATGGTATGGGACGCGCATTAACACCTTTTGGGTTCCTATTCGTGAAGTTGTGACACATGGATTACTAGACTAGTACTAAAGACTTCGAGTGCTTGGGATTTGCAGTATTATAGTCAAATTCCAATCATATTATGATATTACTAGAGTCTTATGATGTCACTGATAGGGATGGATGGAAAATTATAGGCTACGTAGTCGTGTGCGTAAGCACGAATGATATAGATGCACCCGATCCCGATCAAAATGATGTATGGTACCAAAGTACAGTACTAGTGGAGGACAATAGCACGTGCAAAACAAATTTTATTGATGATTTATGACTTGATGAGATTTATGAGATTTGATGACTTTATGGATGTTTATTGATGATTTATTCAACTTATTAACATCCACCTTATGTATAACATGTATACTGATGACACTTCACTTGATTATCACATTGCACTTTTCGTTCATTCTGTTGAAAACAACAGGATGAATGTTTCCCCCTAGCTATTACTTTAGAGTACCTTATCTACTGATAAGTTTAGTTGCCTGACCCGTGTGTTTTCACTCGGGTCAGACCGAGTTGCAGGTTAGTTGGATTGCTTATCTTTTGGTTCAGCTTGATCTTTTTGGGACACATCTATCTTCATGTTGGCTTGTTCATCATAACCTTTTTGGGTTTCCGCCTTTGTATTATTTGTATAATTTGGGATGTATATTTTTGGCACTAGCTACTTTGTAGCAACATATGTATATAGTATTATATGGATATGTATGGTGATGTATATGTATATATATGACTGATCTGGGTTTACTGTTCTGTGACTGTATTTACTTCCGCACTATATTGTTACATTATTTCTGAAATGTTTTAATTATCCTTCATAGTGTGCGATGGTTATGTACTAGATATGTCAAACCACTTATGAGGTAAATGAAAAAAAAATAGACATATTCTTGACATGTTTAGTCTATAGCTATTGTATGTTATGACGGTCGCTCCTATCCAGCCCTATTCTTTATGTTAGTAGACAGAATTACTTATTAATTCCCTTTACTAACGTGGGTCTCGGGGTGGGGCGTCACAGCTTGGTATCAGAGCATCGTTTCGGAAATTAATGTAATAAATACAGAACAATATACGAGATACCATACATTTAGTATAATACTTATTACATGTAACATCCCATGAATCGTATCCCGTTTCATTTTGTCTTACCCTTGTCTTTTCTTTAAGTCTTTTTGTGTCCCTTTTCGTTTCCTTTGGGGGTAAATAGAAATGAATACGTCTAGGAATGTCTATTATATTCTGTAGTATTCCTTAATTTTCGCATTCGAATTTCTTATGAATATATTTACCCTGTGTAATCCTATCTATCTTATCTCTTCAGTTATGTCTGGAAGAGGTAGAGGACGTCACTCCGGGGCGGGACCGTCCAGTGGTTCTAGTCCTGAGGGCGTGTATTTATCCACCGATCAGATTCTTGAACTTGTTAGGAGCATTCAGCCTCCTACTTCTGATTCATCTTCTGCTCCTCAGAAGTCTGCCTTTGCACGTATGTGCAGTGACTTTACTCATCTAGGTGGCAAGCCCTTCAAAGGCACTGAGTCAGTTATTGAGGTCGAGGCCTGGCTTAGTACATGCGAGCGTATCTTTGGTCGCATGGAGATTTCTAGTCGTCACCGTGTTCTTGTAGCATCTAGTATGTTGCAAGAGCGAGCTCTTCATTGGTATGATCTTATGATTTCCGAGGTTGATGAGTCTTCTCTTGAGTGGGACCAGTTCCATGAGAGGTTCCAACTCAAGTTTATTCCCGAATCTGAGAGAGCCGTTCTAGCTCGTCGTTTCCTTGACCTTAAGCAAGGAAAGCTTTCTGTTTCTGATTATGTTGCTTCTTTTTTGAGCCTTTCGAAGTATGGCCATGAGCATATTTCGACTCCTCACAAGAAGAATCTCATGTTTGTTTCTGGACTGAAGAAGTATTTGAAGAAGGCCCTTATGCTTCGTCTTGAGCTTTCTTTTAAAAAGCTTGTTGATGCGGCCCTTAGTCTTGAAGAGGTCGAGAAGGAAAAGGATAGTGATGTTGATGATAGTGTTCGGGCCAACCCGAACAAGAAGAGGTTCTTTGGCAAGCCCAAATCCTTTCCTTTGAAGAAGAAGAAGTTTGGTGGTTCTTCTTGTCAGCCTCAGTCTGCTCCTTCAGCCAAGTCTTTTGCTTGCTTCAACTGTGGTTCCCCTGATCATGCTGTCAGAGAGTGTCCTAAGCCAAAGCGTTGCCTCCATTGCAAGAAAGAGGGACATTTGGTTGCATCTTGCCCCAAGAAGGGGAAAGGACCTAGTCAAGGACAACTTCATGTAGCATCTGCTTCTGGTGATGCCTCTCAGCCGAAAGGTACATCCTCATCTATTCTTGAAGGTTCTATTTTATTCCATGATCGTTATATTAGAGTGCTTTTCGATACGGATGCTTCTCACTCATTCGTATCGAAAGAGCTTGTTGTTGACTTGCATATGGATGTTTCTTGTCTACTTTCTTCTTTGCGGATTTCTAATCCTATCGGTGGATCCGTTACTCTTAGCTTGTTGTGTAGTGATGTTGAGATTTCTATTTGTGGCTTTTCTTTTCGTGCTAACCTGCATGTGATTCCTTTTCTTGGACTTGACATGATTCTTGGTATGGACTGGCTAGTTAGATACGATGCCAGGATTCTTTGTTTGGAGCGAGTTCTTTTTCTGCGTCATCCTGATTCTCCAGATTTGTTGTCTTTATCGCTTCGTGATTCCGATGCTGATTCTATGGCTTCTTTATATGCTCATGATTCCTCTGATGTTGCTAGCGATGATGTCTCTCGCATTCCAGTCGTTTGTGATTTCCCCGATGTTTTCGAGCCTATTTCTGGTTTGCCTCCTAGGCGTGCTATTGAGTTCCGTATCGATCTTATTCCGGGTGCTCATCCTGTTAGTCGTCCTCCCACGAGGATGTCTACGCGGGAAAATGAGGAACTCAAAAAGCAACTTCTCGAACTTGAAGCTAAGCATTTTGTTCGTTCTAGTTCTTCACCGTGGGGTGCTGCGGTGGTATTCGTGAAGAAATCTGATGGTACTCTTAGGCTATGCGTCGATTACCGTAAGCTTAACGAGTTGACTATCAAGAATCGATATCCCTTGCCGCGTATCGATGATATGTTCGATCAGTTGAGTGGTGCCAAGGTCTTTTCTCAGCTTGACCTAACCACGGGTTTTCATCAGCTCCAAGTCGCGGAAGATAGCGTTCTCCTTACGGCATTCCGCACTCGATATGGTTCTTATGAGTGGCTCGTCATGCCATTCGGATTGACGAATGCCCCTGCCTATTTCGTCGATCTTATGAATCGAGTATTCCGGGAATATCTCGATAAATTCGTCCTTGTTTTCATTGATGATATCTTGGTCTATTCCAAATCCATGGAAGATCATGTTCGACATCTTAGAATTGTCTTGAGTACTCTTCGCCGACATCAACTCAAGGCTAAACTTTCTAAGTGTCATTTCTGGGAGAAGCAAGTGAAATTCCTAGGCCACGTTGTATCTTCCGATGGCATTTCTGTCGACCCTTCTAAGGTTGAAGCTATTCAGAATTGGAAGTAGCCTGAGAATGTTCATGAGATTCGTTCTTTTCTTGGTTTAGCTAGGTATTATCGCCGTTTCATTAAAGACTTCTCTCGCATCATGCTTCCTTTGACTAGCCTTACAAGGAAAGGCGTTCGATTTATTTGGTCCAATAAGTGTGAGGCTTCTTTTCAGCGATTGAAAGAGCTTATCACTGATGCTCCTATTCTTGTGGTTCCTCATGGGAATCAAGATCTTATTGTTTACACCGATGCCAGCCTTAGTGGTCTTGGTGCAGTTCTTATGCAGAAGGATCGAGTAATTGCCTATGCTTCTAGGCAGTTGCGTCCGAATGAGGTTCGGTACGCTACTCATGATCTTGAGCTTGCAGCCATTTTCTTTGCTTTGAAGCTTTGGCGTCATTATTTGCTTGGAGAGCACTTCATCCTTTATACTGATCATAAGTCTCTTCGATATCTTTTTTCGTAGAAGGATTTGAATATGAGGCAACAGCGATGGTTGGAATTTCTCGCCTCATATGATTTCGAGATTGAGTATAACCCTGGAAAGGGTAATCGAGTTGCTGATGCGCTTAGTCGCAAGCATTCGACTATGGTTGTTATGATGTTAGCCGGGTGGGATGTTTTATCTACTCTATCTTGTTGTGATATCTTCGATCGAGCTTCATCTCCTAATTCTCCTGCTTTGTTGTTTAGTTTGGACAGCCGTCCATCTCTCTTGGATCGTATTTTAGAGGCTCATAGACGTGATGATAGTATTATACGTCTCATTCAGTCTTGCTCATCTGAGTCCCGTGATGAGGAATTGCGGGATTATTCGATTGATTCTCGAGGTTGCCTTCGTTTTGGTAACCATATTGTTGTGCATTCTAATTCAGCACTTAGGCGGGACATACTTGATGATTGTCACCGTTCTAAGTATACTATTCATCCAGGTAGTAGTAAGATGTATGCGGATATGCGTCGTCTTTACTATTGGGAAGGCATGAAGCGTGATGTCGCAAGTTATGTAAGAAATTGCATGACTTGTCAGCTTGTTAAAGCTGAACAACAACATCCATCTGGTCTTCTTCAGCCTCTTGAGATTCCACTGTGGAAGTGGGATCAAGTTTCGATGGATTTTGTTGATGGCCTACCTCGTTCGAGGTCGGGTCATTCTAGCATCTGGGTTGTTGTTGATTGTCTTACGAAGTCTGCTCATTTCATTCCCATCAAGTCTACTCGTAGTACTCCTTTCTTGGCTAAGCTATATATAAAGGAAATAGTGCGGTTGCATGGTGTTCCTTCTTCGATTGTTTGTGACCGTGATCCTTTATTCACTAGTCATTTTTAGACTAGTTTTCAGCAAGCTTTGGGCACAAAGCTTAATCTTTCGACAGCTTATCATCCTCAGTCTGATGGACAGACTGAGAGGGTGAATCGTATTCTTGAGGATCTCCTTCGTGCCAGCATTCTTGATTTTGGTGGTTCATGGGAGGATAATATCCCTTTGGTTGAATTCTCCTATAATAATAGCTTTCAGTCTAGCATTGGCATGGCGCCGTTTGAGGCTCTTTATGGTAGACCATGTCGTTCTCCATCATGTTGGTTAGAATCCAGCAAGAAGCTTATTCTTGGACCGGATTCGGTTCTTGATTCTTCGGAGAAGATCGTTCTTAATAGACAGAGAATGAAAGAGGCCCAGGATCGTCAGAAATCCTACGCGGATAACCGTATGAAGCCTTTCGAATTCGCTGTCGGTGATCTTGTCTTTATCCGTGTTTCCCCAAAGAAGGGAGTGATGCGCTTTAGCTCTACAGGGAAATTGGCTCCTCGCTTTATAGGACCGTTTCCGATTATTGAGCGTATCGGTCCCGTTGCTTATAGATTGTCTCTTCCATCTTATTTATCGGGCATTCATGCCGTCTTCTATGTCTCTCAGCTTAGGAAGTGCCTTCGAGATTCTGATTTTATTATTGAGCCTTCCGAGTAGCATGATTTTGAGATCTCACCTAGCTTATCAACCGTTCAGCGGCCTATTCGATTGCTTGGTTCAGAGGTGAAACGCCTTCGAAGCAAGGAAGTTCCTCTTGTCAAGATTCAATGGTCGAAGAATCCCAATGATTGCACTTGGGAAACCAGAGAATCTATTGAGCGTTCGTTTCTGGATTTCCTTTCTTCGTTTGAGAATGGTGAGAAATCTTTTATCTCGAGCTTTGCTTACTTCTTTTGTTTGATTCAATGAGTTGTTATAGAATTTTTCCCTTAGGAATTGCACGGATGCAATTTTATTAAGGGGGGGAGTATGTAACAATCCTGCTTTGGAGATTAACATGAATATTAAATTATAATGATGATTATAATTTAATATTGGAATTAATTGAATTAATAAGAATATAATGTTGTTTATTTTAATAAAAAATGAAATTTGGATTAAATTGAGCTAGTGTGATAAATAAATGAATTCCTGAATGTATAATTGATATTCTTGAGCAGAATAAAATTTATGTTTTATTCCGGGAATTTTCAAATATGGTTGTTAAATTATATTTGAGTAAAAGGTTAATATTGGCAAAATTTAGAGTTATTGTTAATATTGCTATTTTATTATCAAGAATAAGTGAAAAATATATTCCATGTGATAAAAATAACATTAATGAGTGAAATAAAATATTTATTGATGATTTAGTCATGTATTAATATTTTGGAACATGCTATATATTTTTATTTGGCCAATTATGTCAATTTACAATTTATATTGTAAATATATGAAAATTGGGTTAAATTAAATAAAATAAATAAAAAAAAGTGATAAACTTGTGTTTTATCTTTTTATTTGGAATCTTCATGTTGAGACGATTCCAACAAGCCTAAATTTGTCAAAATCGGATTAATATTGAACCAGTTATGGATAATTGAAAATATGTCTTAAATTAAATTTCAAAACTAAATTATTCTAAGGCTTATTGGGTTTGGTTGATATCGGGTTCATACCCAATAGCCTGAAGTGGTTTCTGGAATGAGAAAAAACAGAAGTGTACGTACAGAACACTTCTATTCTCTCATCTTCCTCCTCAATAGCTCCAGAAACTATTTCCATGGCCTCCTGCTAAGTTTTCAACCAAAAATCCAAGTCAATTGCTCAAATTAAAGGATTTTTAGTCTAAAATTTATAAGAGGTAATCTCCTATTCAATTATATCTCCAATTTGTAGAAAGCTTCATAGTTTGTTTACTGTAACTTCTATCTATAGGTTTCTATTGTCTGCATGTTGTTTTCTTAGCTTCTACATGTGATTTTGCGGCTTCTAGGAGTTAAAAGCTTCCATCTTTCAGCCTAAAATCCTTGCTTTGCTAAAAAATTGTAAGTGTAAAACTTACAGCAACAAAAATTGAAAGTTTGTGCAAAATCTATAGCTTTTGGTTGCAAATTCGTACTACCTCGTTTTGCTGAAAATGCATCATAGTAAAATGGTCGTAACTTTTTCGTATTTCATCCGTTTTAACTCAAATTTTTTTGTTGGAAATAAAATTCAATAAGGAACAATTTCTCTTCAGATCATATTACGAAATTCTGCAATTTTATGGACCTTAAACTGGTTTGAAGACAGAAGTACAATTCTGTCTATAATATAATTTCCTGAGTTCAAACCTGAATTTGTTTTCGCTATATCTCTCACGATTTTAATCTGAATTTGGTTTTCTTGGATGTTTTGGAAAGCCTGAGATGTGTGTAACAACTTTCATGTTTTGAGTTTTCTTTAATTCTGAAACTAGCTTTGTAAAAATCGAATTTTTCTACTGTCATCCCGAGAGCAAAACCAATTCTGCTCTGTGTTTGACACTGAAACAAAATCGGCCATAACTTTTTCGTTTTTGGGCCGAATTCAATAATCTTATATGTTCTGGAAAGCTCAATTCATAAGCTACAACTTTTTCTTCAATCATATTGCCATATTCTGATGTTTACTAGACTGAAATTATGAATGTTTATCTCAGTCCTGTCAATATACATATGCACCAGGCTTTGTTTAAGACTTATAGTAAATTGATCATAATTTTTAGATCAATGATCAGAATTTGATGATCTTGGTCATTCCGGAAAGCTTAGAAACTAAGCTATAACTTTTTCTTTAATTTCATTGCCATATTTTGATATTTTTTGTGCTAAAATCATAAATGGTTTTCGAGCATATGAGGAAGTAAATTAAACGGTTTAGTAAAACCATGAGGTATGGGACTTGTGTGTTTACTTTATCGGTTAATAGCAAACTTGTACGATCGAAATAAATTTAAGGAGATATTAGAGACCTCGTTGATGTTATCTGATTTGAGATGTTTTATTGTACTTGATGGTAGAAACGGCATTTTACCGCATTAGTCTAATTGACTAATATTTGATATAGTCTATTAGATAAAGACTATATGGATGAAGATTTACATTCGCCAATGAAATGAGGCGACATGTAAATTGATGGACACTACCACTTGGAACTCGTGTAATTGAAATACGACGAGATGGATGTTTTTGTATATATTCGCTGATGAGACGAGGCAATGTATATAATTATATTATATGGTTTGATGTTTTCACATGAGCATTAGTATTCGCCGATGAGATGAGGCAATGCATATATGTTTTGGGTTAATACGGTTTTATTATTTCTTTGAGATGTGGTATCAACCGATGAGTAGTAAATCATTAGGCGTAAATGCATGGTATGGGACGTGCATTAACACCTTTTGGGTTCCTATTCGTGAAGTTGTGACAGATGGATTACTAGACTAGTACTAAAGACTTCGAGTTCTTGGGATTTGCAGTATTATAGTCAAATTCCAATCATATTATGATATTACTAGAGTCTTATGATGTCACTGATAGGGATGGATGGAAAATTATAGGCTACGTAGTCGTGTGCGTAAGCACGAATGATATAGATGCACCCGATCCTGATCAAAATGATGTATGGTACCAAAGTACAGTACTAGTGGAGGACAATAGCACGTGCAAAACAAATTTTATTGATGATTTATGACTTGATGAGATTTATGAGATTTGATGACTTTATGGATGTTTATTGATGATTTATTCAACTTATTAACATCCACCTTATGTATAACATGTATACTGATGACACTTCACTTGATTATCACATTGCACTTTTCGTTCATTCTGTTGAAAACAACAGGATGAATGTTTCCCCCTAGCTATTACTTTAGAGTACCTTATCTACTGATAAGTTTAGTTGCCTGACCCGTGTGTTTTCACTCGGGTCAGACCGAGTTGCAGGTTAGTTGGATTGCTTATCTTTTGGTTCAGCTTGATCTTTTTGGGACACATCTATCTTCATGTTGGCTTGTTCATCATAACCTTTTTGGGTTTTCGCCTTTGTATTATTTGTATAATTTGGGATGTATATTTTTGGCACTAGCTACTTTGTAGCAACATATGTATATAGTATTATATGGATATGTATGGTGATGTATATGTATATATATGACCGATCTGGGTTTACTGTTCTGTGACTGTATTTACTTCCGCACTATATTGTTACATTATTTCTGAAATGTTTTAATTATCCTTCATAGTGTGCGATGGTTATGTACTAGATATGTCAAACCACTTATGAGGTAAATGAAAAAAAATAGACATATTCTTGACATGTTTAGTCTATAGCTATTGTATGTTATGACGGTCGCTCCTATCCAGCCCTATTCTTTATGTTAGTAGACAGAATTACTTATTAATTCCCTTTACTAACGTGGGTCTCGGGGTGGGGCGTCACAGCTTGGTATCAGAGCATCGTTTCGGAAATTAATGTAATAAATACAGAACAATATACGAGATACCATACATTTAGTATAATACTTATTACATGTAACATCCCATGAATCGTATCCCGTTTCATTTTGTCTTACCCTTGTCTTTTCTTTAAGTCTTTTTGTGTCCCTTTTCGTTTCCTTTGGGGGTAAATAGAAATGAATACGTCTAGGAATGTCTATTATATTCTGTAGTATTCCTTAATTTTCGCATTCGAATTTCTTATGAATATATTTACCCTGTGTAATCCTATCTATCTTATCTCTTCAGTTATGTCTGGAAGAGGTAGAGGACGTCACTCCGGGGCGGGACCGTCCAGTGGTTCTAGTCCTGAGGGCGTGTATTTATCCACCGATCAGATTCTTGAACTTGTTAGGAGCATTCAGCCTCCTACTTCTGATTCATCTTCTGCTCCTCAGAAGTCTGCCTTTGCACGTATGTGCAGTGACTTTACTCATCTAGGTGGCAAGCCCTTCAAAGGCACTGAGTCAGTTATTGAGGTCGAGGCCTGGCTTAGTACATGCGAGCGTATCTTTGGTCGCATGGAGATTTCTAGTCGTCACCGTGTTCTTGTAGCATCTAGTATGTTGCAAGAGCGAGCTCTTCATTGGTATGATCTTCTGATTTCCGAGGTTGATGAGTCTTCTCTTGAGTGGGACCAGTTCCATGAGAGGTTCCAACTCAAGTTTATTCCCGAATCTGAGAGAGTCGTTCTAGCTCGTCGTTTCCTTGACCTTAAGCAAGGAAAGCTTTCTGTTTCTGATTATGTTGCTTCTTTTTTGAGCCTTTCGAAGTATGGCCATGAGCATATTTCGACTCCTCACAAGAAGAATCTCATGTTTGTTTCTGGACTGAAGAAGTATTTGAAGAAGGCCCTTATGCTTCGTCTTGAGCTTTCTTTTAAAAAGCTTGTTGATGCGGCCCTTAGTCTTGAAGAGGTCGAGAAGGAAAAGGATAGTGATGTTGATGATAGTGTTCGGGCCAACCCGAACAAGAAGAGGTTCTTTGGCAAGCCCAAATCCTTTCCTTTGAAGAAGAAGAAGAAGTTTGGTGGTTCTTCTTGTCAGCCTCAGTCTGCTCCTTCAGCCAAGTCTTTTGCTTGCTTCAACTGTGGTTCCCCTGATCATGCTGTCAGAGAGTGTCCTAAGCCAAAGCGTTGCCTCCATTGCAAGAAAGAGGGACATTTGGTTGCATCTTGCCCCAAGAAGGGGAAAGGACCTAGTCAAGGACAACTTCATGTAGCATCTGCTTCTGGTGATGCCTCTCAGCCGAAAGGTACATCCTCATCTATTCTTGAAGGTTCTATTTTATTCCATGATCGTTATATTAGAGTGCTTTTCGATACGGATGCTTCTCACTCATTCGTATCGAAAGAGCTTGTTGTTGACTTGCATATGGATGTTTCTTGTCTACTTTCTTCTTTGCGGATTTCTAATCCTATCGGAGGATCCGTTACTCTTAGCTTGTTGTGTAGTGATGTTGAGATTTCTATTTGTGGCTTTTCTTTTCGTGCTAACCTGCATGTGATTCCTTTTCTTGGACTTGACATGATTCTTGGTATGGACTGGCTAGTTAGATACGATGCCAGGATTCTTTGTTTGGAGCGAGTTCTTTTTCTGCGTCATCCTGATTCTCCAGATTTGTTGTCTTTATCGCTTCGTGATTCCGATGCTGATTCTATGGCTTCTTTATATGCTCATGATTCCTCTGATGTTGCTAGCGATGATGTCTCTCGCATTCCAGTCGTTTGTGATTTCCCCGATGTTTTCGAGCCTATTTCTGGTTTGCCTCCTAGGCGTGCTATTGAGTTCCGTATCGATCTTATTCCGGGTGCTCATCCTGTTAGTCGTCCTCCCACGAGGATGTCTACGTGGGAAAATGAGGAACTCAAAAAGCAACTTCTCGAACTTGAAGCTAAGCATTTTGTTCGTTCTAGTTCTTCACCGTGGGGTGCTGCGGTGGTATTCGTGAAGAAATCTGATGGTACTCTTAGGCTATGCGTCGATTACCGTAAGCTTAACGAGTTGACTATCAAGAATCGATATCCCTTGCCGCGTATCGATGATATGTTCGATCAGTTGAGTGGTGCCAAGGTCTTTTCTCAGCTTGACCTAACCACGGGTTTTCATCAGCTCCAAGTCGCGGAAGATAGCGTTCCCCTTACGGCATTCCGCACTCGATATGGTTCTTATGAGTGGCTCGTCATGCCATTCGGATTGACGAATGCCCCTGCCTATTTCGTCGATCTTATGAATCGAGTATTCCGGGAATATCTCGATAAATTCGTCCTTGTTTTCATTGATGATATCTTGGTCTATTCCAAATCCATGGAAGATCATGTTCGACATCTTAGAATTGTCTTGAGTACTCTTCGCCGACATCAACTCAAGGCTAAACTTTCTAAGTGTCATTTCTGGGAGAAGAAAGTGAAATTCCTAGGCCACGTTGTATCTTCCGATGGCATTTCTGTCGACCCTTCTAAGGTCGAAGCTATTCAGAATTGGAAGTAGCCTGAGAATGTTCACGAGATTCGTTCTTTTCTTGGTTTAGCTAGGTATTATCGCCGTTTCATTAAAGACTTCTCTCGCATCGTGCTTCCTTTGACTAGCCTTACAAGGAAAGGCGTTCGATTTATTTGGTCTGATAAGTGTGAGGCTTCTTTTCAGCGATTGAAAGAGCTTCTCACTGATGCTCCTATTCTTGTGGTTCCTCATGGGAATCAAGATCTTATTGTTTACACCGATGCCAGCCTTAGTGGTCTTGGTGCAGTTCTTATGCAGAAGGATCGAGTAATTGCCTATGCTTCTAGGCAGTTGCGTCCGAATGAGGTTCGGTACGCTACTCATGATCTTGAGCTTGCAGCCATTTTCTTTGCTTTGAAGCTTTGGCGTCATTATTTGCTTGGAGAGCACTTCATCCTTTATACTGATCATAAGTCTCTTCGATATCTTTTTTCGTAGAAGGATTTGAATATGAGGCAACAGCGATGGTTGGAATTTCTCGCCTCATATGATTTCGAGATTGAGTATACCCCTGGAAAGGGTAATCGAGTTGCTGATGCGCTTAGTCGCAAGCATTCGACTATGGTTGTTATGATGTTAGCCGAGTGGGATGTTTTATCTACTCTATCTTGTTGTGATATCTTCGATCGAGCTTCATCTCCTAATTCTCCTGCTTTGTTGTTTAGTTTGGACAGCCGTCCATCTCTCTTGGATCGTATTTTAGAGGCTCATAGACGTGATGATAGTATTATACGTCTCATTCAGTCTTGCTCATCTGAGTCCCGTGATGAGGAATTGCGGGATTATTCGATTGATTCTCGAGGTTGCCTTCGTTTTGGTAACCATATTGTTGTGCATTCTAATTCAGCACTTAGGCGGGACATACTTGATGTTGTCACCGTTCTAAGTATACTATTCATCCAGGTAGTAGTAAGATGTATGCGGATATGCGTCGTCTTTACTATTGGGAAGGCATGAAGCGTGATGTCGCAAGTTATGTAAGAAATTGCATGACTTGTCAGCTTGTTAAAGCTGAACAACAACATCCATCTGGTCTTCTTCAGCCTCTTGAGATTCCACTGTGGAAGTGGGATCAAGTTTCGATGGATTTTGTTGATGGCCTACCTCGTTCGAGGTCGGGTCATTCTAGCATCTGGGTTGTTGTTGATTGTCTTACGAAGTCTGCTCATTTCATTCCCATCAAGTCTACTCGTAGTGCTCCTTTCTTGGCTAAGCTATATATAAAGGAAATAGTGCGGTTGCATGGTGTTCCTTCTTCGATTGTTTGTGACCGTGATCCTTTATTCACTAGTCATTTTTGGACTAGTTTTCAGCAAGCTTTGGGCACAAAGCTTAATCTTTCGACAGCTTATCATCCTCAGTCCGATGGACAGACTGAGAGGGTGAATCGTATTCTTGAGGATCTCCTTCGTGCTAGCATTCTTGATTTTGGTGGTTCATGGGAGGATAATATCCCTTTGGTTGAATTCTCCTATAATAATAGCTTTCAGTCTAGCATTGGCATGGCGCCGTTTGAGGCCCTTTATGGTAGACCATGTCGTTCTCCATCATGTTGGTTAGAATCCGGCAAGAAGCTTATTCTTGGACCGGATTCGGTTCTTGATTCTTCGGAGAAGATCGTTCTTAATAGACAAAGAATGAAAGAGGCCCAGGATCGTCAGAAATCCTACGCGGATAACCGGATGAAGCCTTTCGAATTCGCTGTCGGTGATCTTGTCTTTATCCGTGTTTCCCCGAAGAAGGGAGTGATGCGCTTTAGCTCTACAGGGAAATTGGCTCCTCGCTTTATAGGACCGTTTCCGATTATTGAGCGTATCGGTCCCGTTGCTTATAGATTGTCTCTTCCATCTTATTTATCGGGCATTCATGCCGTCTTCTATGTCTCTCAGCTTAGGAAGTGCCTTCGAGATTCTGATTTTATTATTGAGCCTTCCGAGTAGCATGATTTTGAGATCTCACCTAGCTTATCAACCGTTCAGCGGCCTATTCGATTGCTTGGTTCAGAGGTGAAACGCCTTCGAAGCAAGGAAGTTCCTCTTGTCAAGATTCAATGGTCGAAGAATCCCAATGATTGCACTTGGGAAACCAGAGAATCTATTGAGCGTTCGTTTCTGGATTTCCTTTCTTCGTTTGAGAATGGTGAGAAATCTTTTATCTCGAGCTTTGCTTACTTCTTTTGTTTGATTCAATGAGTTGTTATAGAATTTTTCCCTTAGGAATTGCACGGATGCAATTTTATTAAGGGGGGGAGTATGTAACAATCCTGCTTTGGAGATTAACATGAATATTAAATTATAATGATGATTATAATTTAATATTGGAATTAATTGAATTAATAAGAATATAATGTTGTTTATTTTAATAAAAAATGAAATTTGGATTAAATTGAGCTAGTGTGATAAATAAATGAATTCCTGAATGTATAATTGATATTCTTGAGCAGAATAAAATTTATGTTTTATTCCGGGAATTTTCAAATATGGTTGTTAAATTATATTTGAGTAAAAGGTTAATATTGGCAAAATTTAGAGTTATTGTTAATATTGCTATTTTATTATCAAGAATAAGTGAAAAATATATTCCATGTGATAAAAATAACATTAATGAGTGAAATAAAATATTTATTGATGATTTAGTCATGTATTAATATTTTGGAACATGCTATATATTTTTATTTGGCCAATTATGTCAATTTACAATTTATATTGTAAATATATGAAAATTGGGTTAAATTAAATAAAATAAATAAAAAAAAGTGATAAACTTGTGTTTTATCTTTTTATTTGGAATCTTCATGTTGAGACGATTCCAACAAGCCTAAATTTGTCAAAATCGGATTAATATTGAACCAGTTATGGATAATTGAAAATATGTCTTAAATTAAATTTCAAAACTAAATTATTCTAAGGCTTATTGGGTTTGGTTGATATCGGGTTCATACCCAATAGCCTGAAGTGGTTTCTGGAATGAGAAAAAACAGAAGTGTACGTACAGAACACTTCTATTCTCTCATCTTCCTCCTCAATAGCTCCAGAAACTATTTCCATGGCCTCCTGCTAAGTTTTCAACCAAAAATCCAAGTCAATTGCTCAAATTAAAGGATTTTTAGTCTAAAATTTATAAGAGGTAATCTCCTATTCAATTATATCTCCAATTTGTAGAAAGCTTCATAGTTTGTTTACTGTAACTTCTATTTATAGGTTTCTATTGTCTGCATGTTGTTTTCTTAGCTTCTACATGTGATTTTGCGGCTTCTAGGAGTTAAAAGCTTCCATCTTTCAGCCTAAAATCCTTGCTTTGCTAAAAAATTGTAAGTGTAAAACTTACAGCAACAAAAATTGAAAGTTTGTGCAAAATCTACAGCTTTTGGTTGCAAATTCGTACTACCTCGTTTTGCTGAAAATTCATCATAGTAAAATGGTCGTAACTTTTTCGTATTTCATCCGTTTTAACTCAAATTTTTTTGTTGGAAAGAAAATTCAATAAGGAACAATTTCTCTTCAGATCATATTACGAAATTCTGCAATTTTATGGACCTTAAACTGGTTTGAAGACAGAAGTACAATTCTGTCTATAATATAATTTCCTGAGTTCAAACCTGAATTTGTTTTCGCTATATCTCTCACGATTTTAATCTGAATTTGGTTTTCTTGGATGTTTTGGAAAGCCTGAGATGTGTGTAACAACTTTCATGTTTTGAGTTTTCTTTAATTCTGAAACTAGCTTTGTAAAAATCGAATTTTTCTACTGTCATCCCGAGAGCAAAACCAATTCTGCTCTGTGTTTGACACTGAAACAAAATCGGCCATAACTTTTTCGTTTTTGGGCCGAATTCAATAATCTTATATGTTCTGGAAAGCTCAATTCATAAGCTACAACTTTTTCTTCAATCATATTGCCAGATTCTGATGTTTACTAGACTGAAATTATGAATGTTTATCTCAGTCCTGTCAATATACATATGCACCAGGCTTTGTTTAAGACTTATAGTAAATTGATCATAATTTTTAGATCAATGATCAGAATTTGATGATCTTGGTCATTCCGGAAAGCTTAGAAACTAAGCTATAACTTTTTCTTTAATTTCATTGCCATATTTTGATATTTTCTGTGCTAAAATCATAAATGTGTTTCGAGCATATGAGGAAGTAAATTAAACGGTTTAGTAAACCATGAGGTATGGGACTTGTGTGTTTACTTTATCGGTTAATAGCAAACTTGTACGATCGAAATAAATTTAAGGAGATATTAGAGACCTCGTTGATGTTATCTGATTTGAGATGTTTTATTGTACTTGATGGTAGAAACGGCATTTTACCGCATTAGTCTAATTGACTAATATTTGATATAGTCTATTAGATAAAGACTATATGGATGAAGATTTACATTCGCCAATGAAATGAGGCGACATGTAAATTGATGGACACTACCACTTGGAACTCGTGTAATTGAAATACGACGAGATGGATGTTTTTGTATATATTCGCTGATGAGACGAGGCAATGTATATAATTATATTATATGGTTTGATGTTTTCACATGAGCATTAGTATTCGCCGATGAGATGAGGCAATGCATATATGTTTTGGGTTAATACGGTTTTATTATTTCTTTGAGATGTGGTATCAACCGATGAGTAGTAAATCATTAGGCGTAAATGCATGGTATGGGACGTGCATTAACACCTTTTGGGTTCCTATTCGTGAAGTTGTGACACATGGATTACTAGACTAGTACTAAAGACTTCGAGTGCTTGGGATTTGCAGTATTATAGTCAAATTCCAATCATATTATGATATTACTAGAGTCTTATGATGTCACTGATAGGGATGGATGGAAAATTATAGGCTACGTAGTCGTGTGCGTAAGCACGAATGATATAGATGCACCCGATCCCGATCAAAATGATGTATGGTACCAAAGTACAGTACTAGTGGAGGACAATAGCACGTGCAAAACAAATTTTATTGATGATTTATGACTTGATGAGATTTATGAGATTTGATGACTTTATGGATGTTTATTGATGATTTATTCAACTTATTAACATCCACCTTATGTATAACATGTATACTGATGACACTTCACTTGATTATCACATTGCACTTTTCGTTCATTCTGTTGAAAACAACAGGATGAATGTTTCCCCCTAGCTATTACTTTAGAGTACCTTATCTACTGATAAGTTTAGTTGCCTGACCCGTGTGTTTTCACTCGGGTCAGACCGAGTTGCAGGTTAGTTGGATTGCTTATCTTTTGGTTCAGCTTGATCTTTTTGGGACACATCTATCTTCATGTTGGCTTGTTCATCATAACCTTTTTGGGTTTCCGCCTTTGTATTATTTGTATAATTTGGGATGTATATTTTTGGCACTAGCTACTTTGTAGCAACATATGTATATAGTATTATATGGATATGTATGGTGATGTATATGTATATATATGACTGATCTGGGTTTACTGTTCTGTGACTGTATTTACTTCCGCACTATATTGTTACATTATTTCTGAAATGTTTTAGTTAGCCTTCATAGTTTGCGATGGTTATGTACTAGATATGTCAAACCACTTATGAGGTAAATGAAAAAAAAGACATATTCTTGACATGTTTAGTCCATATCTATTGTATGTTATGACGGTCGCTCCTATTCAGCCCTATTCTCTGCTTTAGTAGATAGAATTACTTGTTAATTCCCTTTACTAACGTGGGTCTCGGGGTGGGGCGTCACAGATGAGAACAAACGTGAAATTAAATCTAGAAATAATCAAATCAAGATCTAAAAAGATAGAGATAAATGTGACATAATTGTTTGATTCAATCTTTTCTCTTTTGTAAACATTTAACTGATAATACATTTAAGGACAAATTTTCGAAGTAGGTCAGTTTTCGAAACAATTTCATAATTGGTGCTGGTTTCGAAACTTATTATCAAACAAGGTCAGTTTCTGCCCAGTCAGTGTCTACCTCAGCAATTTGTAACTGCCTCGTCTGGGTGCAACTCATAGCTGCGCTTAATTTTTTTATTTTTGTGTCAACGCAACTCTTAGTTGCGCCCAGTCAAATAATTTTAATTTGATTACTGGCGCAACTATGAGTTGCGTGCCTTGATTTTTATTATTGGCGCAACTCATAGTTGCACATGCACAAGTTGATGCTGCCATATAAAGGCAGCAACAACCCATACCCCCACACAAGTTGATGCTGCCATATGTTTTGGTTGTAATGTTTATTTATTGTTTGATGTGTTACTTTGTTGTTGTTCCACGTTACGTACTGTTGATATTACGTACAAAAGCTGCGTACAAAATAAATCAAAGTTACAGAACATAGCAATTGACATAAATGTTCGACAAAAGATAACTTGTAATAGCAAAGTTGCTTACAGAATAAAAATATAAGTTATAATACACGAATGACATAAGTAGTAAAAACAATCAAATTAGTTATTGCTTCTTGCACGTTCTTCTCTTATGACCCAAGTTACTACATTGTACATATCTGTCCTGTCTTCTGTCACCCATTTCTTCCATGACTCCCTTAATTCTTGTGGAACTCGGTCTTTCTGTATTCCTACGTATTGGCGGCAGGGGTAGAGTTGGGCCTTCATGTACATCCCAATATCTATTATCAGGCACAGGATGAAAAACCAGAGAATAACTATGTCTATAACCGTCTGCTATAAACCAAGATGAAATACGATCATGGTAAGCTTTGTTCGCTCCTCCTCTACATCGTGAAAATGCAGCCAAAACATGAGAATATGGAAAATGGGCAAGAATAGAAATATTGCATGAACAGCTGTAGTTGTCATTGGCAATATTTACTATGTAGTTACATGCATTTGTGTCTGTTACTTGCCACTCCGTCAAGCTGATCCCGTTAATGCTCATATTCTTCTGCTGCATATTTTTCCTTTATTTTTTCATACGTTGGCGTAAGCGCAACTGTGTACTCCAGTCCATCAGTATGTCTTCTGTAGAAGTAGCTATTAAGACGATGAAAGGTACGTGCTACTAACGCCTATACAGGTAATGATCTTGCATCTTTTAGAACTCCATTGAAACTCTCCGAAGCATTGGTAGTCATCATACAAAAACGTTCACCGTTGTCCTTGTAAAGAGCCCACTGTTCATCCTTATGTTTGAGACTTCTGTCAATCCATCTGTCAGCGGTCGGACTTACATTTTTTAGTTGCTCTCTTAGTTCTTTGTATGTTACCTCGTCTCTTTCTTCAGCACAAGCATGGTATAAGTTTTGCAAAATTTTGCTACCAAAACCAACCTTTTTGAAGTTTGCAGAGAAGGGTTTCAAAACTAGCAAATTTCAAGAAACTAAATTTCAATAATAGATCTAACAAAATTAACGGAGAAGGGTTTCAAAACTATACCTCAACCGTAGATGAAAGTGAAATCTTGCGTTTGTTAGTCCTTGAGATGATGGTTTTGATGACAACAACCTTAGAATAGATTATAAAATATAAATACTAACATTATAAGTTTAGATATATATGTATATGCAAGATTTAACCATGTAGGTACCAAGAATGAAGACTGTACAGTATAGAGATTCAAGATATCAAGATTGAAGACTCACGAGTATCAAGATTATCAAGAGTTCAAGAGTTCAAGATAAGTATTGAGTCTAGAATTATGTTAAAACTTCACAATAGCACTGAAATCTTCACTCCGTTTTTCTTTTGGGATGGAACCCATTTCTACCTTTTTTAGTGGCTTACAAACCCACGAAAAGTAGCTTACAAACCTACGACAAGTGGCTTACAAACCCACGAACATCCTGGTTTTGTACAAGTTCTCGAGTCCTGACATGATGAGATACTCTGCAGAAAGAAGCTTGCAAAACTACTTCAAAATGTTTTTTTCAAAACAACTTCAGATTGATTTTCTAAATTGTTTTTCAAAATGTTTTAGCCTGAAAAATTATCTTTTCAAATGATTTTTCAAAAAGATGTTTTAGCCTTAAATATTCTTGTTTTTAAACTTCGTCTGTTTTAAACTATCTTTTAAATATAATATATTTATATTTAGATTTAAATATAAAATTATAGTAAAATTATATATATATATTGTTCTCTATATTTATCTATATATTTTATCTATAGTCAAGTATATTTATAAAGTTTAAAATAGTTTTAATATAAGATAAAGGTTATTTTCAAAGAAAATCAAATCATCAAAAATTGCTTTGGGATGTCGAAATGCCTATGGTGACCATGTCGACATGGTGACAGTTGAGTTCAAAATTTAAATTTCAAAAGAAGTGTCTATTCGTCATAACCTTTCACGAATGGACATGACTGTTGTTCTTCTATAAATAGGGGTTAGTTTCAACGAATTTTATATCAGATTTTCTGGTTTTTCACTTCTCTTCTTCTTTCACATTTTCTTATTCAAAATTCTATCATTACTCTGCCGAAATCAATATTGAATCTGACTAGATTATCTCTGGTTTGATTCTCTATCACTATCTCAACAAGATCCAAGTGCTATTCAGAGTTATAGGCTTCTTTGTAATCTATCTAGCGAGAAAAGGTGCGATTGTAGCCTTGGAAATCAATCAAGCGAGAAAAGGTGTGATTATAGCCTTGGAAATCAATTGGGTGAACTTGTTGCCCCGGAAATCAAGTATCTCTACCCAGAGGATTGTGATTCTGGAGGGTGTACCTCGTAGCCTTGAAACCGAGGGTTGTAATTGTTGAATTGCTTTTGAAAGAAAATCCGTACTTAGTTGTGTGGGACTGGATGTAGGGTAACCCCGAACCAGTATAAAATCCGATGTGTTCTTTCCTTTACTGCATTTACTTTATTTCTGCATCTGTGTTTGATTCTGTGATTATATCTGTGTCTGAATATTACATACATTTGTGTCCAAATTAACATAAACTCAAAAAGATTTAGTAATTTCTTATAAACAATATTCACCCCCCCTCTAGTGTTATCCTAGCCTTAAGATCCATATTCCGCATTCCTCACATTTGGTATCAGAGCAAGGTTTTCAAAAGTTTCATAATCTGATTTTTGAAAAGTTTTCAAAATGGCTACCAACACTGGTACTGTTATTAACACTAGTATCCCTGTCACTAGTTCATTTATAGAAGGTCAGTCTACTGCCAGACCACCACTTTTTAATGGCAGTAACTATGCATATTGGGCATGTAGGATGAAAATATATTTACAATCTGTAGGATTAGAAACTTGGAATGTCACACAAACTGAATATTCTGAACCCACAACTAATTTTGCACAGTGGACCACTGAGCAAAAGACTATTGCACAAAATAATTCTAAAGCAATGAATATATTGTTTTATTCACTTGATAGGAATGAATTTAATAGAGTGTCAGTTTGTAAGTCTGCATATGAAATCTGGAAAACTTTGCAAGTGACTCACAAAGGAACAAGCAAAGTTAAACAGACCAAAATTTCCATGCTCACAAATCAGTTTCAGTTATTTAAAATGAATACTAATGTGTCTATTTCCGATATGTATAGTCGATTTCAAGATATTGTGCATTCTTTAATATCCTTGGGAAAGGAATTTTCGGAAGAAGATCAAGTCAGAAATTTTTTAAATTCTCTCACTCCAGAATGGGATCAAAAGACACTTACAATCGAAGAGGCAAATGACATCAGTACTTTAAAGATAGAAGAATTAATTGGAAATCTAATGTCATTTGAAGTTCAAATGATCGGGAGAAGAGAAAGCAAAGCATATGAAAAGAAATCAATGGCATTCAATGCATTAACATACGGATCAGACTCAAACAGTGATAATGATGAAGAGATAGCATTTATGACCAGAAATTTTCGGAAATTTTTGAAATACAGAAAGATGAACAATCTCAAGAGAAACAACTATAAGAATTCCAGAAATCAAAATGCAGTGCCAAATAATGTAAAATGTTTCAACTGTGATGAACCAGGGCATATCAAAAGAGACTGTCCGTATCCAGAAAGGCAGAATCCTCTTATAAACAATGATACAGTAAAGAAACGGAAGCGAGCATTTACTACTACTCTAGATGACTCAGACTCGTCCTCAAGCGATGATGATCAGAAGACAGATAACTCAAATTTATGTTTCACTACAGTTCACGACTTCAACGAATTCAAGGAAACAGACTCAGAAAAAGGTACACATTTACAATACAATTGATTGAAATTGCATGCTTAGAACTAGATGTTTGGTTGCTTGATTGATTGATTTGGAATTGGTGTGTTGATTGAATTTTAAATTTATTATTTTATTATTATTATAATTTTATCATTTTATTATTTTATTTTTATTATTTTTAATAATATAATAATATTTTCTGGAATATACTATAATTCTAATAATATTCCAGATATATATATAGACATTAAAATAATAAGTATATATATATATATTAGAATATTTAAGAAAAATAAATCATAGAAATTCACAGGCACATGTCGACATGGTCCCTACCATGATGTCGACATGGGTACAGATTTTGAAATTCAAAATTTGAATTCAAATGGTTGAATTTCCCTCCACCTTTTCACTTCATTCAATACTCTGAAAAGACATCTTTTGACCAGAGAACATGTCTTTCAAAAATCTATTTATTCACTATCTTTTATCACAACTTTTCACTTTCATTTTCAAATTCAAACTCTCTCTTCAAAACTTCAAGCTCTCTACTCTCTACTTTAATGGCTTCTTCAAGTAACCCCTCCACCATGAGACTTTCTAGAAACTTGAAAGAGCAACTCTTCAATAATCCGGAGGCAATTAAAGCATACATCAATTATGCTAACTATGGAAAAGTCCATCCCGGAAAGTTTGCTATTTTTCAAGATTTTGCTTCTTATGAAGTTGATACTCTTTTTGCAAACAATCAAATTCTTAGTCTTATTGATTCTTCTCAAAATGATTTTGTTTGTTACCCAAATCTTATTAAAATTTTCTATGCAAATCTCAATCGAGAATTTTATGAAGGAAATGATAATGAAATTTGGAGTAGTGTCAAAGGCACTAAAATTGTTTTGAATTGTGATCTTTTGGGTACCATTCTCAATTGCAAAAGCACGGGAATGGATCTTTCTAGTTTTCAAATCGATGAACATGATCGTGAGACATTTCATCATATTTTCGAAGGAGATGAAAACTTTGAATTTAAAAACCGAAACTTTCATCCTAAAGCAAGAATTGTCAATCTTCATTTACAACATACTTTGACCCCAAGATCGGGAAATTTTAACAATCCTACTTCAAAAGTGTGCAAAGCACTTTTTGCTATTTTCGGAAATTTTAATATCAATTGGGCGCAAGTTATTATGGATGAACTTCGTCCTAAAAATTTTGAAATGGGAAAAAACACTTTATATCATGGAATTTAACTTACTCGGATTTTCAACTATTTTGGAGTAAATTTCACAGGAGAAGAATTTATTTCAAGAATTTTTTTTAATATCTCAAGCATTTCTCTCATGAAAATCCCATATATTTTTCAACCTTATGAAACTCTTGCCGAAAAGGAAGAGCGTTTGGCTCATGAAGAAATGGAAGAGGAGGAAGAGGAAGAAGAAGAAGGGGATGAAATGGAAATAGAAGAAGAAGGGGAAACATCCCTAGAACGTATTGAATATCCCTCAAATCCTACCAACAAAACCATTCTCAAAAACCAAAAGATTATTGTTGAGAATCAACGGGTTCTTAAAAGATCCGTTAGTAAGAAGTTGGACAAAATATCATTTAAGATAAACAAGTTTTTCTCCAAAGTCAGCAAGAAACTTGGATTATCTTCATCTTCACCGTCCACTAACTAGTTGTATCTTTTTCATTTCATGATGTATTACTCTAGTTTGCTTTAGTTTGAATGTTTATGTAGTTCCTTATGGTTAATCATTGTATCATCCTATTATGCAATGAAATTAATTTCCTTTTCTGTTATCTATCTTATTTTATCTCCTAAATTAATGTTAGTATATTATATATATATACACACACAATTATTCACAAAATCAAAAAGGATCATCAAAATTCAATAGACCATGTTGACATGCCCCACTTTATCATGTCGACATGTACTGGTCAGAAATGACAATTCATTTTGAATTCGAAATTTGAATAACTACCATATGTCTATACATTTCAAACGAATTTCTACACCTATATATACCCATTTCTTCCAGAATTCATTACTGAATATTATTTCTTATCTATTCTATCTCTCATTCTTCTCATAATCTCAAAAATGGCTAATCCAATTCATAACTTATCCGAGAATCTTGAAGAAACTCTTAATTCATTCAAGAATATTCTCTCGTTCATTCTTCGTTTCCATCGCCTACTTCTGGTCCGTTTCAATAATCAACACTCGCTCGTGTAATGAAAATGGAGAAGTCTCTGAAGGATACCATTCAGTTAATGATTGAAATTCAAGTGATGCAACTTCGAATGGCTAAAGAACAAGAGAGGCAAGGCAAAATCCTTAGGAATTTGCAAAAATTTCTTATGGATAATCATGCTAACCCAATCCTGATTGATGAGGACTCTTCAGGAGATCATGAACACGAGGAAAGTGAAGAAGAAGAACCAATGGAAGAAGAGCATGTAGAAGATGATGACAAAGTCATTTGCGTTGGCGAAGTGTGCTTTGATAAAGATGGAAATCTTGTCGAACAACGTGGAAATTTCTGTTTCCACTATCCAAATTGTTCGATTCATAGATCTCCTATGTTCAAAAACACACATTAGTTTCTTCTCTTTCTTTTCCAATTGTTGTTTGTTTTACGATCTCTACGAAAATGTAAATATAAACAAACATATAATTAATAAATAATGTATGTTCTTATATATGTTTTATTAAAAGTATTATTATATAGATTCTTAGTTAGGAGAGTTTGTAATTTAGGACTATGTTTTAGGATTACAAGTAAGTAATGATGATAACACTATCATCATATAGGATATTAGACTGGGAGTTATATAGTTAGTTTGTTTTTGTTGATGACAAAGGGGGAGAAATTGAAAATAGGGTAGTTAGGCATAGATTAAGGGGGAGTTATTAGATTTAGGGGGAGTCAATAGGATATAAGTAATATTTTATAAACAAAGGTTGTCATCATCAAAAAGGGGGAGATTGTTAGTCCTTGAGATGATGGTTTTGATGACAACAACCTTAGAATAGATTATAAAATATAAATACTGACATTATAAGTTTAGATATAAATGTATATGCAGGATTTAACCATGCAGGTACCAAGAATGAAGATTGTACAGTATAGAGATTCAAGATATCAAGATTGAAGACTCATGAGTATCAAGATTATCAAGAGTTCAAGAGTTCAAGATAAGTATTGAGTCTAGAATTATGTTAAAACTTCACAATAGCACTGAAATCTTCACTCCATTTTTCTTTTGGGATGGAACCCATTTCTACCTTTTTTAGTGGCTTACAAACCCACGACAAGTAGCTTACAAACCTATGACAAGTGGCTTACAAACCCACGAACATCCTAGTTTTGTACAAGTTCTCGAGTCCTGACATGATGAGATACTCTGCAGGAAGAAGCTTGCAAAACTACTTCAAAATTTTTTTTTCAAAACAACTTCGGAATGATTTTCAAAATTGTTTTTCAAAATGTTTTAGCCTTAAAAATTATCTTTTCAAATGATTTTTCAAAAAGATGTTTTAGCCTTAAATATTCTTGTTTTTAAACTTCGTCTGTTTTAAACTATCTTTTAAATATAATATATTTAGATTTAGATTTAAATATAAAATTATAGTAAAATTGTATATATAGTGTTCTCTATATTTATCTATGTATTTTATCTATAGTCAAGTATATTTATAAAGTTTAAAATAGTTTTAATATAAGATAAATGTTATTTTCAAAGAAAATCAAATCATCAAAAATTGCTTTGGGATGTCGACATGCCTATGGTGACCATGTCGACATGGTGACAGTTGAGTTCAAAATTTAAATTTCAAAAGAAGTGTCTATTCGTCATAACCTTTCACGAATGGACATGACTGTTGTTCTTCTATAAATAGGGGTTAGTTTCAACGAATTTTGTATCAGATTTTCTGGTTTTTCACTTCTCTTCTTCTTCCACATTTTCTTATTCAAAATTCTATCATTACTCTGCCGAAATCAATATTGAATCTGATTAGATTATCTCTGGTTTGATTCTCTATCACTATCTCAACAAGATCCAAGTGCTATTCAGAGTTATAGGCTTCTTTGTAATCTATCTAGCGAGAAAAGGTGTGATTGTAGCCTTGGAAATCAATCAAGCGAGAAAAGGCGTGATTGTAGCCTTGGAAATCAATTGGGTGAACTTGTTGCCCCAGAAATCAAGTACCTCTACCCAAAGGATTATGGTTCTGGAGGGTGTACCTCGTAGCCTTGAAACCGAGGGTTGTAATTGTTGAATTGCTTTTGAAAGGAAATCCGTACTTAGTTGTGCGGGACTGGATGTAGGGTAACCCCGAACCAGTATAAAATCCGGTGTGTTCTTTCCTTTACTGCATTTACTTTATTTCTACATCTGTGTTTGATTCTGTGATTATATCTATGTCTGAATATTACATACATTTGTGTCCAAATTAACATAAACTCAAAAAGATTTAGTAATTTCTTATAAACACCATTCACCCCCTCTAGTGTTATTCCTAGCCTTAAGATCCATATTCCGCATTCCTCACAGCGTTGATCTTTGTCGATTTAAACGAATTTGAGTGGATTTGTTATATTCTTAGCTGAGTTGAAGTAAGAGCAATGGAGTTTTGGATTTCTGAAATACGATGGGTTTGAGGAGTTCTATTGAAGTGGAGAGGAGTAAAGGGGGTTATAAGCTGCTGTTGGCCTGTAGGAGCATCCCATGAATATAGGCGCAACTTTGAGTTGCACTCCTTGGTGTACAAGTTAACGCAACTTTGAGATGCGTATTTCTATATATAATGGAGCGCAACTCAAAGTTGCACTACTCTGTATCATTATGGGCGCAACTTTCAGTTGTGCCTGTAACTTACTGCTAATCTCCAAACAGCAGCTCACACATAAGGAAACAAAATATGCATTTCATTCAAAACCATCATATTTCATGCAAATCTAATTCAACTTTATATACAAAAACAACAACAACAAGTTGCAAAACCACAAATTAATTAAACAACATACATATCTTGATTGTACATTAACAAAGTCAAACTTCAAATGTGAATACAAGTTCAAAGCAACATAGTACAACTTCAAACAAAGGCAACCAACCTACAACCAAATTAAACAACTTAAGTACACCTATCATAACACCTAATTTCTTAAGTTTCTAAGTTCACGTAGTGTTCTTTGTGTTTGAGTCGGAGGCGGTTGAGATGGTCCAGCTTCAACTATGTTCTGCCCTCGTTAACTGCCTTGTGAAGAATCACCCGCGCCTCTAAAACGTCTTCGTTGGTATGTATGAGCAAAATCCTCGAGCGGACGAGGCACATACGGTGGTGGTCGTTCAAGCTTATGTCTACCAAGAAGCGACTTGATAATTTTTTTGATGTTGAAACACTTACCTTTTACTCGATCTTCATCTCCAAGATCTGCAAGAACATCATCAACTTCATTTGAAATGAGATACAACCCCTGAACCTAAAAAAAAAGAAGTATTGGCGCAAATAAGTAAAGCTAGTTGAAGGAGTTAAGATATGAAAACTTATTTACACGTACCAAGTCACGTTCCACTAGTCCCCGTGGAGCATATCTAGGCAACGTAGTAGACGATTCTTTAAGAACAAATCGTCGTGTTATATCCCAGTATCAACTGTAGTATTGTTCGATGGTGATTCTTGGTACGCGTTCAACTCGAACATGATCCAACATGTGATCCCATCTTGCTACGTGTTATACAAATCTCTGTTCCAACCATGTGGGAAAATTTGCTCGGCTGTATCTGGTGTATGCTGATGAAGGCCAAATTGCCTCATCACCCTGTCCGGGTAGTGCCTGACCACACTTTGCAAGCAAATGATTGGCGTTCTTGAATACAAAGTCTGTTCTCCATCCAAGCAAATTGCCGACAAATCCTATACAATTTCAGCCGTGTATGACATCCAATTAACATTATGCTACTCAATAACATCGAGCTCATTGCGATAAAATGTGGGATGCCGGGCTGGATTATCCCTCCAACGTCCATCTCCTATCCATCTACAATCAATGAATAAAATAATGTGTGGATATTGCACTAAAACATAAAGTTTTCAATAGAAATTACTGGCGGTTTTTACCTGACCCCGTAAGGTAATTTAGGGACGATATTGGCACGAACATTTGGACGACCAATAGAAATACGCGTCCATGACCATACCTGCACATTATCAGTGTTAAAAAAGATCTTTCAAAATATTAGTACAATTATAAGTCAAAATTGATATACCTGCAGAAGGGTTTGGCAACCAGCTAACCTGTTCGACTTCCTTAGTGCCGCATTATCCAACTCCTTATATAATACGCATAAAACCACGCTACCCTACGAATAATCAGAAATAGTGGCAAAATCCTGTAGCATGTACAACCATTTGACACTTACTCGACCATTCGAATGGTTTGGAAAAAGACGGGATGCTATAAGAAGCAATATAACAGCCCGTGTGAACTGTTCTAGCTCCTCAACAGATGAATCGACAGTAATCTCCCAACCAATTATAAGGTCATTTATCCATTTGACCTTCAACTCTCTTCTATTAACCACCGCTTCGAGGGATGGAATTTCACTTAGCAAATGGTGACAAACATCATCGACGTCCACATTACCATCGTAATTCAGAACAGCGTTTTCTATAGGAAGGCCGAGCAAAATAGAAACATCTTGTAAAGTAATTGTCATTTCTCCAACGAAAAAATGAAAGGTGCAAGTCTCGGGTCTCCATCTATCGCATAATGCTGTCAGTAAAGACCTATTAAATCTGATATACTTTATTTGCATGATATAGCAAAAGCCCGCTTGATGAAGTAATTGTTGAAATCGGTGATCATCAACCATCTCCATCAGATCTTCGAAACTCTGCGAATGATCCAGACAGTCGAAGGGTTTTAGACTCTACAAAACAAAGAATTATAACATATAGTTAATTCAAAATGCTAAAAATCTTAAACTATTTACTATATTTACAAAATAAAAAATATCACCCTCATTAAATCTTCAAAATTTGTGTGGTGGTTATCCTGCAAATATAGCACGGTTGTAACGAACAGGAATTTTCACGTTCGAAAATCGACATCCATACTTTACATCGTACTCTAATGCCGTAGATTCGACCGTTCAAATCCGAGTCGCCGGAGCTTATAACACAATTAAGTAAACAACACAGCGGAAGAAAAAGAATAATACATTGCTATACAATATCTGATACAATATCTGATACAACAGAGTGATACAATGAATATCAATATACATCAGAGATATGATATAAGAAATAGCAGCGGAAAAGAAAACGATAACATCAGCAGCAGATAATCTCCATCTTCAAAGCAACAATCCAAAAATAGCTCGAACTCCCAATAACGATGCACAAAGATAAGCAAGTGCAGTCCATATCCAAAGACTGAACTAGCTCCAGATAATCTACTAAATCTGAATATCTGAAAAACCCAACTCTAGACTGCCCGTGTAGAAAATTTTTGAGCATCCAGAGTTTAGGAAAGAAATAATAAACTCCGGATCAGTCATGGGACTGGTGTGAGCAACAAAAACAGTTTATCTTTAAAAACGAACAACAAGAGAATTTTAAAACATATTCGCAAAGCTTTTAGAAAATGAAACTACCATAAGGCCTCCCGCCACACACACAATGCAAACGCAGAATTGGAGGAAATTTCTCCTTATGATAGTCAAAGATGCTTACTATGCAAAACAAATCATTTTTGATATTATTATTAGTGCATAGTGTAGAAAACATTTCGAAAGTAGAATATAAATCTTAGCCAACATACGACCATTATCGTATGCTTACTATAGCTACCATCTAAACAGTGGTGACCACCGTACGTAAATGGCAGGTTCTACAACTAATACCGTACAAAGTTCGTATTGGAAGATGGATTTCCAACAAATGGTCAGGCCAAGGAACTTCCCATTGCAACATGGAAACGCCTCTGGAAGGACGCCCTGAGAACCTAACCGGATCTCTACCAACACAAGGCCGGGTTACCCCTAACTGGGTAACTACAGACACGAGTATGCCATCTCCCGGTTGTAACCAACCTTTAACCGGGGCCCAGCAACAAATCAAAAAGTAAGATATATATATATATATATATATATATATATATATATATATATATATTTGCGACATCCACATAAGTTAAGTATCTGGGCTCCATACCATGATACCACTTCTATCCAGAAGGAGATGTACATACCCTAAGGGGCGCTACCCCCAATAACCTTGCTGCATCTTTCCTGTTTCGACCATTCCGGGGTGTGAGGTTCGACGAAGTCTCATCCACAAAGCTACGCTTTGGCACAAAGCCATGCTTTGGGTCAACAGATGATCAAAGTAATGATCACAAAGATAAATGATCAAACAAATGATCATATCACAAATGATCAAACAATGATCATCACACAGCAACACTCAGCATGTCACATTACCAAATTGGGAGTATATTGCTGATAAATTTCAACTACATAACCTCTGAGCTCGTACGTCTCAGAGAAGGGTGTTAAGCTAAGAGAATAAATTCTCCGCCACCAAACAGAAATGTATTTGAAAGAAATCTTCTTTATATCTCAAATGTAATGTCAGACATACAATCCATACAAGTCTGTTCTGGGTTTGAACAAAACCGAAGGCACTTCCAAAGAAGTCCTTGCAAATCCGGATAATTTTCTAATCACGTCCGGACTTCCCATCACATATGGAGTCTCTATACCGGGGACCAGTCGATGCAAAGACATTCGACGAGTTGTCCTTTTGTTTTCGAAAATATCCGGTCTTCACCACCGGTCTTCAAATGCTATCCATATACGACGTATCATTATTCGGATTGGGTTATACGACCCAAAGGTCTTTTCCCGGTTAACCCGAATAGTGAGCGAAATATTTAAAACATATGGATATGGGATTTCAATTAAGTCACAACTTAATAATTCAAAATCTTTCGTTAAATGGTTTAAATAAATTACTATTTCAAATCTTTAAGCAAAAAGATTTATTTCACAAAGTTCACCCCGTTTCACAAAGATTCATTCATAGGTTTCAAAACAATTTCCATTCTAATTGGATTGACTCGTTAAATCTTTAAATTAAGATTTAATTTATAACTTTCAAACTCATTCCCAAAGATTCATTTAAATCTTAAAATTCCTTTTAACATAATTTGGAAGTTCACTTCTTATATGAAAGCTTTTATTATTTGAAAACAAATAGTTTTCGTTTCAGAAAAATCCAATTTTATTTGCATGAGGTAAAGCCCTTGAATTATATTCACATTCCCAAATCAATATTTTTAAAATAGTTTAACCCATATATAAACATCTTTAATCCCTAGTTTCAGATCATAGAATTCAATTTCAAATCTTGAATTCAAATTTAAATCAAATAATTTAAATTTCAAACTCAATCAAGTTACTCAAAATAAATTTCATCTTTGAAATTCCATTTCAAAAGCTTTTCACTTTTAACCCAATCCATTTCCAAAACATTTGAATTTAAATATTCAACTATTAAACTATTTCAAAATCTGTGACTTAATCAATTTTTCCGTGAAATCCATATTTGTGTGTGTATGGTGTGGTCCAGGGGTTTAACACAATAATGCAACATCATTCAATTTATCACAGATTAAAATACAGCAAAAAAATTGATAAGCGATATAAACTATAACGCTTATCGTCCATTTACAGATTCACAAATAATATATAAATGTAAATAAATGAATAAATTACACACAGCTTAATCTACAGAACGAAATATCATAGATCAGATAGGACAATCAATTCAAGGTATCTCATACAATACAATCATTCACGGGTAAGGTCAAGCATTCAATAAACATTTATAAGCAGGATAAATTAATTGTTTAATCCTAATTGATTCAATTTATTTCCAAGTAAATTAATTACTAATGAATTTAATTACCAATCCTGGTTAATTAATATTAATTAATTACAAATTATTTTCATTAATTATCCTCGATCATTATTATTAATTAACCCTTTGATTAATTGATTATTCTCAAATTATTTACCTTGATTAATTTAACACATTAATTAATTATCCTTAATTTAATTATTACTTAATCACTTGATTTATCAATCTTTAATCAAAAATTAATTTCAAGCAATTAATTTCCTTAATTACTTACATTATTTAGTCAACCTTTTATTTAATTGCACTAAAGGATTTATCTTTTAATTACATGGTAAATTAACCTTTAATCAATACTCAATTATTCAAAAAAAAATCATTTTATACTTTAAACCTTTACTCTTTGAAATAAAATTATCATTAATCTATAATTGATTTAAGACTTTTAAAGTCAATTTAACAATTTAAAGTATTATACTTTTTTAAAATTAACTATTTAATTTCATTTCTAATTTAAGATTTAGAATAACTTGCAAATTTAACCTAACAAAATTTAAGTTAAATAAATTACATAACTTCTTAATTAAATGTTAAAGAAAACATTTATAATATATAAAAGAAATTTAATTTAAAACTTGCCTTATGTTTAACCCTAAAACTATTTAAACTTTACTTTAGAAACTTCATAACATTTGTTTCGAAAACATGTTGTATTTGAAAAATTTTAAAACCTGGAATACCTCTCAAAAAAACAAGTTAAAGCTTGTTTTAAAATCTGCTTCTTCCCCGAGCATACTCGCGTAAATCTGCTTCTTCCCCGAGCCACACTCGCGCAACTCTTCGAGTAAACCCGAGCAAACCACTACCCAACTCAAACGAACACCCAGTCCAACACTGACACGAACGTGCATGTGCACATCAACGCGCCGTCGTTCTGGCGAACGTCGCGACCCACAACAAGTCGAAAATCTCACATACACTCAAATTCAAACATCAATTCGAAGCCATCGTTTCGAAATCAAAAAGTAGCAATTCACTCGACCCTGTAACTTAAACCTACCCACACGAAAACGCCTCGCCGCCTCGCATCGTCCACCAGAAAAATCCATGGTTCCGGCCATAGCACGTCGACACTTCATACTATCATTTCTCACGATCTCGAGCAACTCGATCGCTCCTAGGTGATGAAATCACCTTGTTTACCGAACACTGCAAAACTCAGGGTTCAACCCTAAATTGAACTTGTCTCCAAAATTTACGCAATAGAAAATTTTTTCAACAATTTTCCTATGATCGTGAAACAACACACTAGCTTTACCCAAATTTTCATCAACAACTATTTGATAGATCATCAGCAAATGGGAAAAAACGAAATTTGTTCAACTGTGAACTACTCTCGAAACGCTCAATTAAAAATCACCATATTAATCTTAAAAATCATGTCTTTGCATACTTATTCAAATTCTATAATCGAATTAATGATTTAACATACTTGAATTTAACACATGATTTTGCTTGTACTATAAAACAAGTATACAGAGTCCAGTGTTTCATTCTTTAGCTTAAAACAATTTTTTTTTTCTTTCTGTGAGTCTAGTTGAAACAACTTATTTTGATTAAGAATCCTCAATTAAACACATTTGTATGAAGGTTTATTTGATTTCTTTCAAACTCACTTTACTCTGAAACCAAAAACAGGAAGAACAAGTTCAATCCTATGATGTTCACAGAGCTAAAAACTGGAAAAAAAATACTTCGGCATAACAAACATTCCATTCCACTTAGATCTTGAAATGATTAGTTTACTCACCGTATTGTTTCCAGAGGAGATGAAACAGAGTTGCTGTTTGAATGAGGCTGGAACTTTGCTTGCTTTGAAATTATTTCTTCATCTCTGGTTTTCATTGATTGAATTGTTGTTTTAAACAGAAATTTTTTTGTTTGAGTTTTCAAGATGATGTTTGCTTCCATTTTTCTCAGTTGTGATAAACAAACTGAAGTGAAGTTGGTTGATATATTAAGAAAGTGTACAGGTTATATTGTTTTGTTTGTACAATATAGGCATGGCTGAAGGGATATATTGAAGATCTTTGGTGGCTAATATATCTTGCTTGGTGTACTAGAGGTATGGTAGATAGGGTATACGTTCTTTGCTTTGTAATTGTTTATGCTTGATATGTTTACTTTGTTTGTTTGACTATGCAAACTTCGGCTGACAACATTTTGTTTTGCATGTGCTAGAGATATTTTATTTTATTCTTTGTATTTATTATCTTGTTTATTCTTTTACTTGCCTAGCTTGCTTATATGTACTTAGTTGTAGATATTTGTTTTGTCGTATTTCATACATATATTTACTTTTTTTTATTTTTTTCTCATCTTCAACACTTTGTTTAGTGTCTTCTTTTACAAGATAATTTACATATATTTTTGTTTTACTTTGCAAGTTAATACATTTTTGTTCTATTGCTTTGTATTTCTTCTTTCGTTTTCTTACTTACTTGTTTTTATTACTTTAAAAATGTAAATGAACTTCTATTTTAATTTATCGTTAGATTTTACTTAATGTATTTACTTTGTATTTTATAACTTATCCTTTATTTATTCATCTCTATTTATAACTCAATTATTTATTTTACTTTAATATTTATTGTTTTATATTAAATTTATAAATTCAAATTATTATTAACCATCAATTGTAATATTTATTATTATCATTTATTATTATTAAACCATTCATTTACAATTTAAATTCAAATCAAATGTATATACATATATATTATTTATAATCTCAAATTTACTCATATATGCTCAAATACATATATATTCACATATATATTCACATATATACAATATTTACAATATTTTTAAATTTAGATGATTTATACCAAATTTATTTGGATTCGGGGAAACTCGAATCACTTTATAAATTAATTTCACAATTTTCATTCAAAAATTCAATAAATTATTAATTTAAATTAAATTAAAATCTAGGGTCGTTACAAACTTCCCCCCTTAAAAGAATTTCGTCCTTGAAATTCGCAGGCACGAAAACAACACAGAGATAGACAGATTCAATCTCCTATAATTCCTCAAACTTAAGTTATGAATTCCAAACTCAAGTCGGAATATCTCAGAATACATACCAATTTGTCCCTCTTCGGACTTTGGTTAACCCGAGAAATTATAATAGAATTTCAAATTTGGTTTTAAACGAAATCGTTTTATCGATACAATTCAAATTTAGCTTCATATTCCATTAATCAATTTAACTCAATTTAAAATTTCAAATTTATTTAAAATTTTAATTCCAAATTTCCAATTTATATTCATTAAGGTTTAAATCAAAAACTGATAAGAAACCGATGAAGATACAAAGTAAGGATTTTCTTACAACGATTCGTTGGGCATCATCACACCGAAACTTCTTCTTGTAGCTGGTACGAAGAAATGAAAAGAATTTGGAATCGAATCAAAGAAAATTGATAGAGAAAATTATTTCCACTGTCGCAGGGTATTGACCATTTATAGTCGTACTCCCATGTCCCCTATCTCATCCTCTTCTTGCACTCATACTCACTATCAGTGGATAGTAAGAGAATTTACTGAGGTATGCGGACAGATATCTTAGGGATTACTCATTCTAGGGATACTTCACCCTATCTCTAATGAGCTACCTAACGTGTTATACTCCTGAGCTAAAGTTCAACCTTAGCTCTGATACCAAATGTAACGAACGGGAATTTTCGCGTTTGAAAATCGACATCCATACTTTACATCATACTCGAATGCCGTAGATTCGACCGTTCAAATCCGAGTCGCCGGAGCTTATAACACAATTAAGTAAACAACACAGCGAAAGAAAAAGAATAATACATTGATATACAATATCTGATACAATATCTGATACAACAGAGTGATACAATGAATACCAATATACATCGGAGATATGATACAAGCAATAGTAGCGGAAAAGAAAACGATAACATCAGCAGCGGATAATCTCCATCTTCAAAGCACCAATCCAGAAATAGCTCGAACTCCCAATAACGATGCACAAAGATAAGCAAGTGTAGTCCATATCCAAAGACTGAACTAGCTCCAAATAATCTACTAAATCTGAATATCTGAAAACCCAACTCTAGACTGCCCGTGTAGAAAAATTTTGAGCATCCATAGTTTAGGAAAGAAACAATAAACTCCGGATCAGTCATGGGACTGGTGTGAGCAACAAAAACAGTTTATCTTTAAAAACGAACAACAAGAGAATTTTAAAACATATTCACAATGCTTTTAGAAAATGAAACTACCATAAGGCCTCCCACCACACACACAATGCAAACGCAGAATTGGAGGAGATTTCTCCTTGTGATAGTCAAAGATGCTTATTGTTTGATGTGATTTTTTGTTTGATGATAACAAACATATATCAATCTATATATGTGTTTGCAGATTGTACTATACACATATAGGAATAAATATTCATATTGAATAATAATACTATTGCACAGAATTTATATAATTCAATCAGTATTTTTTATTCAACATGATATTTTATTTCAACACTTTTGCAGTACAAAGTTTTCAGCTCTCTCTATATACATACATCGGTTTCATACATTTCACATTCACATTTTTTTCTCACTACAACACTCAACACTTTTTTTTCACTCTGTCTGCACATCTGCATCTGTCTGCATTGTCCAGCTCCAGTTCTTGTTCTGTCTTCTGTGTACCTGTATAATTAGCAACTACAGCAGTAATCTGAAAATAAACAAATTTGAATTTGCAAAAATATAAATTTGTTTTTATTGGTGTCTCAGATCTATGGGTTATTATCATCATTTTTGATTGTGTAATATCTGTGCATATCAGTATTCTTATCAGGGACAGGCAATCCGAAGTAGCTGCAATACACACGTGTACAGTTATACACGTGTGCACTGCCTCGCCAACTCGTGTGCACAGTCAACGAAATCAATATGCACAAATATGCAAACAAACCAATGAATGACCAAGTGCATCAGAAACATGCAATCATCTCAAGATCACAATACTACAGAGAGCATATGCAAGAGTCAGGCAACTGATATATGCAAACAAATGGATGCAACAGAAGTATGGTGAAATCCAAGAACTCAACAGAGTCTGGACAACATAAATGCTCAGTGCAAACAACAAAAGTGCAAAGATGAATGCATATATGGATGCAGACATGCTCAAATCAAATCAGAGAACAAGGCAAGTGCAGATCATATGAAGGCAATGCTCAAACAACTATGCAGGGTTAAAGCAGAAGCACACAAGTGAATCAGCAATGCAGACTCAAATCACAAGTACAGGAAGGAACAAACACACAACAGAGGCAACTGCAACAATGCATCACTGATACACTATGTCACAAGACCACAAGTCCAAACCATAACTCAAAACATATACAAGACTGCACATTCAGGTCTGGACACACATGAATACAAACCAAATGAAGACTACAAGTTCAAGTCCAGTTCCAACAAAGATATGGCAACACAGCAACAACTACAACAGGACAGGGAAGTAATAACAGCAAACCAAATGCCATCAAGATAAATACAATGAAGCATCACAGTGACATATTACAGGAACAAATGACCTAGGCTACAACTTCAGATGACTCAGATGAACACATGGCCGAGAAACAACATCCAGACAATAGTGAAGTACGACATCACTAACAAATGCAAGCTCAAGTAATCAAGTGAACAATACAGCAATAACCCCAAATGTAACAACAACAATTCCCAAAAATGACCAAAGTTAGATATATGAACTCGAGCAAGTCCAGCTACCACAAGCAACCATACATATATACGCGTGCGAAACAACATGTATACATATAGGCGGTGCAAACTAGCTCAAAGCATCAATATCAAAAATAATACAACAGTGTGCAGAGAAGTGCTACAAAGACCATGTCGAACACAGTGCAACAAAAGTCAGTGGCAAGCATACAAACATACAATGCAAAGAAGGGTGCAGTGAAGACTGTAAGTCAAAGTCAAAGTCGAAGTCAACATTATACCAAGTCAGATAAATCACCATCGATCAAAGAATATGTTGAACAAGTCAGAAACGTGGTGGTAAAGAAAAGAAATCAAGTGTATATACAAATTGAAAAAGTCAAAAATCAGAGTTAAAAAGAGGAAAGTTTCTGCCGTATCGATCAAGGAAAAGATCGAACGCTTCGAAATCAAAGCCGTGGGTATGAAGCAAAATCGTATATACCCAAAATATCACAACAAAATCACGGAAAGTTTCAACGACGTGGAGGCCAAGCAAATCAAATCAGACGCTAAGTATTAGGGTTTCTACCCTATATAAATATACCCAAAAATAATCATCGATATGTGCAAGAAAGAACAATCAAGTTCAAGCAACCAAAACCAGTAAAAGCTAAAGCGAAAATTAACATACCAGATATAATTCGAACTTGATCGAATTGAAGCTGCTGATAGAAATTCAAGAGACAAACGATCGACGAAGTATCATCAATCGACATAACAGCAACTTCGACAAACCCTAATTCAGAGCAACGAAGAAATAACGAACGAGGCGAAGCCCTAATTTCAGAAAGAAGAACGAAGCCGCCATTTGCTTAATCAGGGAATCGGGCCGGAGTAAAAGAAGAAATAAAAAGAGGGCCGATGTTTTAGTTTTATTTTTGGGCCAGGGTTATTCTGATTAAAGGCAAAAATTGGTTTCAAGTTTTCTATTTTATTTTTTCTCTTGTTGTTTTTGTTTTGAAGTTTGTACTTTTCAAATCAAATCTGGGTAAATCACCACCTAGGATTTAGGTTGTGTCAGATTGTCTAGTTAGGATTAGTTCAGTAAGCAGGGTTTGCGAGTTTGCAAAACTCTATAGGCAGTAGCAGGGTTTGCGAGTCTTTAGAGTGTTTGTAAGCGGGAAACTATTTAATTCTAATAGAAATCTGGGAATGCAGCAGTAGGCAGGGGTTGCCGAAGCTGGGTAAATTTTGTGTGTGATTTACTTTTCAGCATATTTACTTCTCTGCAGTTTGTTTTGTGTTTAAATTCGAGAAAATTTTCTATAACTCTATTCACCCCCCCTCTAGGGTTAATCTAGATCCTACAAGTGGTATCAGAGCCCGGTATTTTTCTTTAACTCTAGAGTCATGAATCCACCAAATAATGCTTGTTCTGAAGGGTAATCTATTGCTGGGCCACCCATGTTTATGCTTATTGGAAAGTTAGGATGGGTATTTATCTTAGTTCTGTTGATTATGATGTTTGGGACATTATTGAAACTGGCTATAAATCTCCCACTATAACTGTTGGTGATACTGAGATCCCTAAACCTAAGGATAGGTGGGACGCTAACGATAAGAAATTAAAAACTACAAATGCTAAAGCCATGAATGCTTTGATCTGTGCTCTTGATAAAAATGAATTTAATAGAATTTCTCATTGTAAAACTACGCAGGAAATTTGGCATACCTTGGAGGTGACACATGAAGGAACTTCTCAAGTCAAGGAGTCTCGTTTAGCCCTATTAAGCAATGAATACGAGAACTTTGTGATTGACAAAGGCGAGAGCATAAAGGACATGTTTGGATGCTTTTCAACTTTGGTGTACAATGCTAGAGCGCTTGGGAAGGTATTCACTGAGGTAGAGCTTGTGAGGAAGGTGCTACGAGTCTTACCGATGAACTTTGAGGCAAAAGTCACAGCAATACAAGAATCGAAAGATATGAGTAAACTAAGCATGGAGGAGTTGATCGGCAACTTGATGACATATGAGCTTGAGCTAAAAACAAAGGAGGAACGCAACAACTCCGAATCAAAGAAGAAGACGATTGCCTTAAAGAGCCAAGAAGAGAGCGATGAAGAAGAAGAAGATCCAATTGAAGAGCTTGCAATGGCTGTCAATAATCTTAGAAAATGGTCAAGATTCGGGCCACGTAAGAAGAAAACAAGTGGTAATAGGTCAAAAGATTCTGACAATTCCGATAATGAATTGACTTGTTATAACTGCAAGAAGCCTGGCCACTTCAAACAAAAATGCCCACTTCTCAAAAACAACAAAGGAAAGAAAAAGAAGAAGAAGGCCTTTGCAGCGACTTGGGATGATGAAGAAGGAGAGGAAGTTTCGAATAATAGCTCAGAGGAGGCTAATTTGTGTCTTATGGCAAAATCAGATTCAGAAGCAAGTTCAGAGGAATCTAGTGAGGTAAGTGACTATTCTTATAAAGAACTTGTTTTGATGTGTTATAATCTTACTAAAACAATTGATACTCTTGAATCTAAAATTGAAAAACTGAAATCTGATAGGAGAGAACTTGTCCATGAAAATACTAGGTTAGAAACTGAACTTGAAAATATTCAAAACCTAGACTGTAAAAAATGTAAAATTTTAGATTCAGAATTATCAAAACTTAAGAATTGCTTTGAGAATCTTGAAAAAGAAAACTTGAGTCTTAAGGAAACCATTGACACTAGGAAAAAGGATTTTATAAATAGATGCACCTCACTTGTGACTGAAAACACAACACTAAAAACCAAAGTCCAAAATCTTGAGAAAACTCTGAATAACTTTTCAAGAGGAGAAAAATCATTCAACATGTTATTGGGAAATCAACTTTTTGCTAACAACAGAAACGGACTAGGTTTTGGGAAAACACAAGTTGATGATAATGCAAAAGGTAAGAGTGTCTTTTCTAGATGTGGAATAATTGGACATCGTGCTGAAAATTATAGTCATAGGAACAAGAACACAAAATTTATACAAGTTTGGGTTCCTAAGAATTCTACAAACAAATTTCATATCTATTGAATGAAAGGACAAAATAAGTTTGGGTTCCAAAGGGATTGTTTATTCACAATGCTTTAGTCACTAATATCATTGGACCTAAGAGTTTCTCTAGGTCATCTTCCTCTCTCTCTATGTAGGTTTGTTGGCGGGCTAAGGAACAACAAGGATGGTTTCTAGATTCAGGTTGTTCTAGACATATGACAGGTGACAAATCGAAGTTCCTTAGCCTAGAGAATTTTAAAGGTGGAAATGTGATCATGGGAGACAATAGCAAGTGTAAGATTATTGGTAAAGGTGAAGTAGGTAACGGTACTTTTTCCTTGACTAATATTTTATAAGTCGATAATTTGCATCACAATCTCATTTCTATTAGCCAACTATGTGACAAAGGTATGAATGTGGTTTTTGATAGTGATACTTGCAAAATCATTGATAAATCTTCTAATAACATTGTTTTTATGGGCAAAAGAAAAGGAAATGTTTACACGCTTTCTTTTGATAATCTAAATCTTTCTAGATGTTTGGTAGCCACTGACGAAGAGGCATCCTTATGGCATAGGAGACTTGGACATGCTAGCATGGGCCTCTAGGAAAAACTTGAAACGAAAGATTAGTCAGAGGGTTACCACATCAGAAATTTAAAAATAATAAAGTGTGTAAAGCATGTTCCTTGGGCAAGCTTAGTCGATCATCATTTCGCCCTAAAAACATTGTTAGCACATCAAGGGTCCTTGAATTAATTCACATGGACTTATTTGGACCAAATGAAATTGCAAGCTTGAATGGAAAACGTTATTGTTATGTATTGGTTGATGATTATTCTAGATTTACATGGGTTTATTTCTTAGCCAAAAAGTCTGAATCTTTTGATTATTTTTCAAAATTTGCAAAACTTGTTCAAAATGAAAAAGGAGTTTCAATTAAAACTTTGAGAAGTGATCATGGAGGCGAATTTGAAAATTTGGATTTTGAAAGCTTTTGTGAAGAAAATGGTTTAAAACATGAATTTTCTGCTCCACGAACACCTCAACAAAATGGGGTGGTTGAAAGGAAAAATCGTACATTGCAAGAATTGGCTAGATCCATGTTGAGTGAGTATAAACTACCTCTAACCTTTTGGGCAGAGGCAGTGAATACTTCGTGCTATGTAATGAATAGAGTAATGATTAGACCAATACTTGGCAAAATGTCTTATGAATTGTGGCATGAAAGGAAACCTAACATTTCTTATTTTCGTGTATTTGGATGTCCTTGTTTCATTCTTAATACAGGTGATCAACTTGGAAAATTCGAATCAAAGGCTGATGAGGGAATTTTCATGGGCTATTCAACAAGGAGCAAGGCTTACACGATATACAACAAACGAACAAAAACAATTGTTGAATCAATCAATGTGAAATTCGATGAATCTGACCTGGAAAGGACGACTGAAAAGGCGGTTGACGATGGGGTAGATCATGAAGGCATTGAAGAAGGGACATCTAGTGAGAAAGCTGAAAGTAGGACTGTTGATGCTGATAGATTGAAGTTCAAATCCAATCATCCTCCTGAATTGGTTATAGGTGATCCTACGGAAGGTATACGCACTCGCTCTTCATTTGATAAAAATTTGTGTGCGTTTTGTTGTCACAGTGGTTTTATTTCTGAGATTGAACCTGATTCTGTTGAAATGGCTCTTAATGATGAAAGTTGGGTTTTAGCAATGCAAGATGAACTTAATCAATTTGAGAGAAATAAAGTGTGGAAATTAGTTCCTAGGCCTAATGACTATCCAATTGTTGGAACTAAATGGGTTTTCAAAAATAAACTTGATGAATCAGGAAATGTAATAAGAAACAAAGCTAGGTTGGTCGCAAAAGGATATAACCAAATAGAAGGCATAGATTTTGATGAAACATTTGCTCCAGTTGCTAGGTTAGAAGCCATTAGGATTTTGCTAAGTTTTGCATGTTATAAGGGTTTCAAACTTAAACAAATGGATGTAAAAAGTGCCTTTCTAAATGGTGATTTAAAAGAAGAAGTTTTTGTTGAACAACCCCACGGTTTTGAAAATCATGATTTTCCAAATCATGTGTATAAACTAGAAAAAGCATTATATGGTCTTAAGAAAGCTCCTAGAGCTTGGTATGACTGCCTTTGTACATATCTTTTGGAAAATGGCTTTAAAAAGGGGAGTGCTGACATGACACTATTCCTATTACATAAAAAAGTGATTTTTTTATTGTTCAGATTTATGTGGATGATATCATTTATGGTGCTACTAATGAACTCTTGTGCGAGAAATTTGAACAAGTCATGCAGGCTAAATTCGAGATGAGCTTGGTCGGAGAATTGAAATATTTTCTTGGATTTCAAATCAAGCAAAGCCGTGATGGTATTTTCATTTCACAATCCAAGTATGTGTTGGAACTGTTGAAGAAATTTGGAGTTGAGAACTCCAAACCATTGAGAACTCCTATGAGCCCATCAACAAAGTTGGACAAAGACGAGAAAGGAGTTGCTGTTGATCAGAAGAAATATCGAGGGATAATTGGTTCACTTCTCTATCTTACTGCTTCTAGACCTGATATTATGTTTTCTGTGTATTTGTGTGCACGTTTTCAATCTAATCCTAAAGAATCTCATTTGAAAGCCACTAAACGAATTTTGAGATATCTTTCACACACACACAAATTTGGACTATGGTACCCTTCTTGTGAAAATTTTGATTTAGTTGGTTATTCTGATGCTGATTATGCGGGTTCATTGGTTGACAGGAAAAGCACTAGTGGGACATGTTTCATGCTAGGACATTCATTAGTTTCATGGTCAAGTCGAAAACAAAATTGTGTTGCATTATCCACCACTGAAGCAGAATATATTGCTTTAAGAAGTTGTTGTGCTCAAATTTTATGGATGATGCAAACTCTTTCTGATTTTGGCTTAGTTTATAAACAAGTTCCATTAAAATGTGATAGTAAAAGTGCAATAGACTTGTCAAATAATCATGTTCATCATTCACGCACAAAACACATTGATGTGATACACCACTTTCTTAGAGATCACATTGCTAAGGAAGACATTTGCATTGAACATATTTCAACTGAGATTCAACTTGCTGATACTTTCACAAAACCCCTCCCCGAAGACAGATTTTCCAGATTACGTTTGGATTTGGGGATTATAGAAATTGACTAATCATTTTCCATTTTTTGGTTGAAATATTCTTGGATATTTATTTTCAACTTCAATTTCTAGGATTCAAACCAGTTTTGGATATTATTCAAAGATTGATTCAAATATGGTATTCAGTAGTGGAAATATGTTTTGTTTTATTTCTTTTCAAAATTTAAAAAAATAAATAAATAAATAAATAAATATTTCATAATATAATTAACTTGGTAACTTATTCCACGATCATTTCTATTTCTACCATCTTTCTATCATTCATAATGGTTTTGTAAAATGAGAAGAGTGATTTCTTTTAAAATTTAAAAATATATATATATATATCATGCATCCATTCTCATTTAAAAGTCCTTATGGTTATGCATGGATGGAGTATGGTAGCTAAGTATTTTTTTGGTCTCACTTAAAAGTCCAGATGCTTAGACTAATAAGTAACTGCTAATCTCATTTAAAAGTCCTTATGGTTATGCGTGGTTAGTAAGTGCTTATTTTTGTGCTTAAAAGACAATTTTTTTTTTAAATTTCTCTCTTCTCATTATATAAAAACCGAATCATCAATCCATTATCTACAATGTGGAACTTGTTAACTCGTTATGATATATTATGTTTTTTCTTTGTTTTGCATTTGTTTTTTTTTAAGAAAAAAAAATTTTCTTTTTCCACTACTGTTCCATTATTTTTTTGTAAGTCTTTTGATGATAACAAAAGGGGGAGAAGAACAAGATTTTGATAAGAAAGTAAATATTTTTGGAATACTTCAACAAATTTGTTAAATGTTGTTAGTTAATTTTCTTCAGTTCTTTTATCCTTCTGTAATTTTCTAAATCTTCTAAATAGGGAGTGGTCTCAGTTGTAGGGGGAGCATTCATATAACAGAGTGATACAATGAATACCAATATACATCAGAGATATGATACAAGAAATAGCAGCGGAAAAGAAAACGATAACATCAGCAGCGGATAATCTCCATCTTCAAAGCACCAATCCAGAAATAGCTCGAACTCCCAATAACGATGCACAAAGATAAGCAAGTGTAGTCCATATCCAAAGACTGAACTAGCTCCAGATAATCTACTAAATCTGAATATCTGAAAAACCCAACTCTAGACTGTCCGTGTAGAAAAATTTTGAGCATCCATAGTTTAGGAAAGAAACAATAAACTCCAGAGCAGTCATGAGACTGGTGTGAGCAACAAAAACAGTTTATCTTTAAAAACGAACAACAAGAGAATTTTAAAACATATTCGCAATGCTTTTAGAAAATAAAACTACCATAAGGCCTCCCGCCACACACACAATGCAAACGCAGAATTGGAGGAGATTTCTCCTTATGATAGTCAAAGATGCTTACTGTTTGATGTGATTTTTTGTTTGATGATAACAAACATATATCAATCTATATATGTGTTTGCAGATTGTACTATACACATATAGGAATAAATATTCATATTGAATAATAATACTATTGCACAGAATTTATATAATTCAATCAGTATTTTTTATTCAACATAATATTTTATTTCAACACTTTTGCAGTACAAAGTTTTCAGCTCTCTCTATATACATACATCGGTTTCATACATTTCACATTCACATTTTTTTTCTCACTACAACACTCAACACTTTTTTTTCACTTTGTCTGCACATCTGCATCTGTCTGCATTGTCCAGCTCCAGTTCTTGTTCTGTCTTCTGTGTACCTGTATAATTAGCAACTACAGCAGTAATCTGAAAATAAACAAATTTGAATTTGCAAAAATATAAATTTGTTTTTATTGGTGTCTCAGATCTATGGGTTATTGTCATCATTTTTGATTGTGTAATATCTGTGCATATCAGTATTCTTATCAGGGACAGGTAATCCGGAGTAGCTGTAATACACACGTGTACAGTTATACACGTGTGCACTGCCTCGCCAACTCGTGTGCACAGTCAACGAAATCAATATGCACAAATATGCAAACAAACCAATGAATGACCAAGTGCATCAGAAACATGCAATCATCTCAAGATCACAATACTACGGAGAGCATATGCAAGAGTCAGGCAACTGATATATGCAAACAAATGGATGCAACAGAAGTATGGTGAAATCCAAGAACTCAACAGAGTCTGGACAACATAAATGCTCAGTGCAAACAACAAAAGTGCAAAGATGAATGCATATATGGATGCAGGCATGCTCAAATAAAATCAGAGAACAAGGCAAGTGCAGATCATATGAAGGCAATGTTCAAACAACTATGCAGGGTTAAAGCAGAAGCACATAAGTGAATCAGCAATGCAGACTCAAATCACAAGTACAAGAAGGAACAAACACACAACCGAGGCAACTGCAACAATGCATCACTGATACACTATGTCACAAGACCACAAGTCCAAACCATAACTCAAAACATATACAAGACTGCACATTCAGGTTTGGACACACATGAATACAAACCAAATGAAGACTACAAGTTCAAGTCCAGTTCCAACAAAGATATGGCAACACAACAACAACTACAACAGGACAGGGAAGTAATAACAGCAAACCAAATGCCATCAAGATAAATACAATGAAGCATCACAGTGACATATTACAGGAACAAATGACCTAGGCTACAACTTCAGATGACTCAGATGAACACATGGCCGAGAAACAACATCAAGACAATAGTGAAGTACGACATCACTAACAAATGCAAGCTCAAGTAATCAAGTGAACAATACAGCAATAACCCCAAATGTAACAACAACAATTCCCAAAAATGACCAAAGTCAGATATATGAACTCGAGCAAGTCCAGCTACCACAAGCAACCATACATATATACGCGTGTGAAACAGCATGTATACATATAGGCGGTGCAAACTAGCTCAAAGCATCAATATCAAAAATAATACAAAAGTGTGCAGAGAAGTGCTACAAAGACCATGTCGAACACAGTGCAACAAAAGTCAGTGGCAAGCATACAAACATACAATGCAAAGAAGGGTGCAGTGAAGACTGTAAGTCAAAGTCAAAGTCGAAGTCAACATTATACCAAGTCAGATAAATCACCATCGATCAAAGAATATGTTGAACAAGTCAGAAACGTGGTGGTAAAGAAAAGAAATCAAGTGTATATACAAATTGAAAAAGTCAAAAATCAGAGTTAAAAAGAGGAAAGTTTCTGCCGTATCGATCAAGGAAAAGATCGAACGCTTCGAAATCAAAGCCGTGGGTACGAAGCAAAATCGTATATACCCAAAATATCACAACAAAATCACGGAAAGTTTCAACGACGTGGAGGCCACGCAAAACAAATCAGACGCTAAGTATTAGGGTTTCTACCCTATATAAATATACCCAAAAATCATCATCGATATGTGCAAGAAAGAACAATCAAGTTCAAGCAACCAAAACGAGTAAAAGCTAAAGCGAAAATTAACATACCAGATATAATTCGAACTTGATCGAATTGAAGTTGCTGTTTATTTTTTTCTCATCTTCAACACTTTGTTTAGTGTCTTCTTTTACAAGATAATTTACATATATTTTTGTTTTACTTTGCAAGTTAATACATTTTTGTTCTATTGCTTTGTATTTCTTCTTTCGTTTTCTTACTTACTTGTTTTTATTACTTTAAAAATGTAAATGAACTTCTATTTTAATTTATCGTTAGATTTTACTTAATGTATTTACTTTGTATTTTATAACTTATCCTTTATTTATTCATCTCTATTTATAACTCAATTATTTATTTTACTTTAATATTTATTGTTTTATATTAAATTTATAAATTCAAATTATTATTAACCATCAATTGTAATATTTATTATTATCATTTATTATTATTAAACCATTCATTTACAATTTAAATTCAAATCAAATGTATATACATATATATTATTTATAATCTCAAATTTACTCATATATGCTCAAATACATATATATTCACATATATACAATATTTACAATATTTTTAAATTTAGATGATTTATACCAAATTTATTTGGATTCAGGGAAACTCGAATCACTTTATAAATTAATTTCACAATTTTTATTCAAAAATTCAATAAATTATTAATTTAAATTAAATTAAAATCTAGGGTCGTTACAACGGTATTATCAATGGGTCTGCTTTTCGGTTCTGCAAAGTTCATGCAACGTAAAGACCCATATTTTTAACATCGTTTACAATAAAATGATTGATTCAAATGTACGAATTGGATCACTAACACCTATAACATGCTAATTGACAATGTTTCTTGCAAATATAAACAAATAATACGCAAATTAAAAATTAATAAAAAAACTAGGGTTTATAGATTACCAAAATCGTATTGTGTTGAAGAAGGTCTCGCTTCCATTGCTATAGATCTGTTCCAATCGAAGATTGGTGCAGAAATTTGTAAATTTTAATTGAAATTGATGGAAAAAATTGAGAATTAGGGCTTGAGAATGACGGGTTCGAGCTGCAACAAAGAGGGGAGTAAGTTGGTGGTGTGGGGGTATGGGTTGCTGCTGCCTTTGTATGACAGCAATAACTTGTGCAGGCGCAACTATGAATTGCGCCAGTATGAAAAAACAAGGTGCGCAGCTCATAGTTGCGATAATAATGAAATTAAAATTGTTTGACTAGACGCAACTAAGAGTTGTGCCGATACAAAAATAAAAAAATTAGACGCAACTATGAGTTGCGCCCAGGTTAGGCAGTTACAAAAAGTTAAACTGGACGCTGATTGGGCAGAAACTAGCCTTGTTTGATAATAAGTTTTAATACCAGCACCAATCGCAAAATTGTTTCGAAAACTGGTCTATTAAGAAAATTTGTCATACATTTAATTAACATACAAGCAGGGCCGGTCCTAACATTTGGTTGTTTAGACGACGGCCCAGGACCCAATTCTAGAGTCAGGGCCCAACAAATGAAGAAGTTTATTAATATGAACTTCTCTATAAAAAAAACTAATGCATCTATTTTAATAAAATGTGTGCTTAGCCTAAATGGTAAAGTTGGTGGTTTGCAATCTTAGCACTAGAGTTCAAGGCCTGGCTTGTTTTGAAAAAAATAATAATACATTTTAAAAATATTTCTTCCTTTTTTGTCCGAGGCTTCAAACTAGGGCTGCACAAAGTATGGGTTGGGTCGGGTCAGACCAAATATTTCATCCGACCTGCATAGGTATGGGTTTAAGGTAGCTCAACCCGTATCCGACCCTATATGAGGTTGGATATGGGTTGGGTCGAAGTATGGGTTGGGTCGGTTTTAGTAGGGTTGGGTTGGGTTGCATGAATCTAATAAAAAATGAGAATATAAGGGAATATTTTCAAAAAATAACATTAAAATGTTCAACATAATATATTAGATTTTAGCTAGCATAACGCACTTAAACTAACTAATTCATTATAACATATATTTTATTAAAATTTCATTGTAAAACACATCATATGAAATTAGTTCACTACATAGTAGAACAAGTGTTTCATTTTAAAATACATTAAAATGCCCTTTGGAATATCTTTGCCAAATTCTATCTTGTTTGGGTTGACATAAAATATGTTTTTTCGTATATTTACTGTAGAATACATAAACATTATTCTAGGATTAGACTATTCTAATCTTAAGTGTATTGATATTAAATTAGGTTTTTAATATAGGGTTGGGTTGGATTAAAGTAGGGTTGGGTTGAACAAAATAACACACCCGACCCATATATAGTATGAGTTACAAATTGTAACCCATATCCGACCCAAACTAGGATGGGTTGGGTTGGGTCGGGTTGGATATGGGTTGTGTGCAGCCCTACTTCAAACTCCGCTGCCCATAGCCTGCATACAACAGAAGACGTGTCACACAAAAGCAACAACCAATAACACAGTCTATTTGATTTTTGAATTACGTGACCGGGCGGTGAACGATCGGTTGCCCACGTTATGTACTAGTCACCTCCTTGAATTTTGTTAGTGTTGGAGTTTAATTGACCGTCTCAAATCAACCGCCTCTTCTACTCTCACTTCTTACCCTTTTTCCCCAAATTCAAAAAAAAAAATACACTTAACTCCTTACCAATCCCTTTCCCGCCATTAAAATGGACTACACCAGTAGACTCATCGCCGCCGCTGAGTTCATCCTCGAAAGCGACGGCCTTCATGCGTCAGCTCCACCTTCCACTCTCGTCGACCCTACTAAATACAGAGTTACTGCAACCCTAAAGCCTCACCAGATCGAAGGCGTCTCATGGCTTTTAAGCAGATACGACCTCGGCGTTAACGTTATTCTTGGTAATTTGTTTGTTTCTTACCTTTTGCTATTATTACTTCAAAAGCTTTGTGTTTATGCTGTTACTCTTTTGATTATTGCAGGGGACGAGGTTGGTTGTATCCTCATTTTTAAAGTCATATCATAAATCAGCAATGTTTAAATTGTTTTGCATTTTGAAACAATTTGGCAGATGGGACTGGGGAAGACACTGCAAGCTATAGTGCTGTTGAGTTATTTGAAGTTCCATAACAAAACACCTGGGCCATTCTGTACGTTTGCAAAGCGTAATTGAGTTTGACACACATTTAAGAAAGCTCATTCCTTTTTCCTTTAAATGTTTGTAGTGGTGTTGTGTCCTTTGAGTGTTACGGATGGCTGGATGTCCGAATTCAGCAAATTCTGTCCGAGCATGAATGTTCTTCGTTATGTTGGTGACAAAGGACACCGTCGTGATCTAAGAAGAATCATGCATGAACATGTTCATAAACGGCCTAAATCAAGTGACGTATGTTTATAATTATCTCTCAATGTTTCTTTTTTCCAGATGAATGATTATAACATATATTTTTCACCTTTTTAATTTTTTCCTTTTTGTTTTACAGGTGCAACTGGAATTGCCGTTTGATGTTTTGTTGACAACATATGACATTGCAATCCTAGATCAAGATTTTCTTTCCCAAATTCCTTGGCATTACACTGTCATTGACGAGGCACAACGCCTGAAAAATCCTTCTAGCGTAAGTTTTTATTGCTACATACCTTATTACATAATAATGCCATGCTTTCTTTATCTTGTGTGTTTCTTTTTTCAAGCACAAGCATGTCAAGCCAATTTAGTTTCGAATCAACTATATTAAGAATATAACTCACATGTAACCGAACCAAATCCTTGCATGTTCAATTTAGTTAGATTTTCCTATAGCAATAATTCTGGTATTCAGATATTACATTTATACAACTGATATGAAATCAACATCTGAAGAGAAAATGCTAAACTGTATCATTTTACAAACACTAGTACATGCACATGAGCTGGTTATCAAGCACATTATTTTCCTCGGCCATTTCTAATTTAGCACTACACATCTTAATTATAACAAACATACATGTACAATCAAGGCTTTGAATCTCGAATTTCGTGCGCATTTAGTCTCAAAGATTTTAGAAATCTAATCTAGTATTGGGAGAAATATTGAACGAGATGAGCACATCTTGGATTTACATGTCGAATCCTAAAATTTATCCCAGAGTATATGTTATGTCTCAAACTGATTTGCATGCACAATAATATTTATAAATAATATCTCAAATACAATTTTAATTTGATTTGCTCTTTCATAATTTCGAATCTAAACCTTCCAATTTCACTTCTAATCACTCGTAGTTGATTTTAATCATGTTCCAAAATCAAACTAAATGCATATAAAATCGAGGAATTTCATGAATTGAATTTCACTTGCAAAATTCAATAAAATTACATACAGTCAGATTCTTCTTTTTCTCTAACAAATCGAGTTACCGTGAAATCGCAATTAAATGTACTCCTGATCGAATTGACTCATCACTTGTCCAAAACAAATCGTCTTCTAACTTCAAAATCAACCACACACTAATAAAATTCATCATATCAGAGTATAATATGAAAATACCATCAAATCATGAATGTGAGAGATTTGATCTCCGATTTCTCTTAACCGATACTGTATCCGAATTCTTCGATTTCTCTCTCTCTATATTTTTCCCATTTTTCTCTATAATTCTCTTATCAAATGACAAAATGAGAGAGAAACGGAGGGATTGAGATATTTATAGCAGTGTTACCAAGGCGCATGCCTAGGTTCAAAAAAGGCTCAAGCGCCATTGCGCGACTTTTTTCAGCTTGGGTGCGCCTTTTTGCAGTTCGAGACGTCTTTTCGTAAAATTCAAATTTTAGTTTACAAAATAGTTTAATAAAAAATTTAAATAGTTAAATGAATTATAAAATATGGTTTAAAATTTCAAATTTAGTCAATAAATATTTAAATAGTTGAATGAATTATAAAACATGGTTTAAACTTTATTTTGTAGTCAGTAAAATAGTAGATCAAACTTATATAAAAGGTACGCAAAAGACCCAAGGCTCATAAAAACCCAAAGCTCAAGGCTTGCGCCTTAACTATTTTGATTTATAGTCCCATGAATTTTTGTTTCAAATTTAAGTTTTTGGTTCCCATGAAATCAAAAGTCAAATTTCCCTCCATTTTGTTGTGGAGACTACACCGGAACCAACTATATAAGTTTGTGCATAGTTCTCGAAATTATTTGTCTCAATTTTCATGCAACTGATCATAACTCAAGTTGTGTGATTCATGGCAAATCCAACATTGCTTCTATTGACATCAAAATCCCTACGTCATTTGGTCGTGCATTTATATTGATTTCTCTTTTGCTATTTATTACACAATTTTGAGTTACGTCAAAATTTAGGTCATCACAGAATGAGGCCGAGATGACCGAGATTTCAAAAAAGTGTGTTAAGTATGATTTATCTTTTGTGGTTCCAGGATCCAAAAAATACATGTTGATTAACTGAAAGGGCAAGCATTAGTATACTTTAGTTGCACTTTTTTTTGTACCAGTCAGTTATGTATCATTGCTAGTATATAGCCCGTGCGTTGCATGGAGAGCGAAGTAGGTTGAACGTTTATTTTCGATGTATTCGAAATGTGAAAAGTATTTCTTGATTCCTACAAATTTGTAATATCTTAATTATTAAGTTAAAAAAATTAATGAATTATGATACACATAATGTAATCATTTATGGGATTGTTGTACAAATTGCATGTGTATTTTGATTTTTTTTCCAGTGTCAAATATTAGGCAAGGGTTCTCCATTAGTGGAAAATCATAAAAGGGAAGGGTGGTAGTATTGTTCGATTGATCAAAAATTATATCCTAAAGTTTCGATAATGGTATGAAATATTTTTCTTTTTTCTTTTTTACACCTGAAGTTTGCAAGAGGATGTAGACATAAAAATGTATACTATAGTCACTTTGAAGAGAATGGAGAAAAAAAATATAGTATGGATCTTTGTATATTCAGATGTATTAGGTAGGTTAGCTGGATTCAATACTAAAATTTCACGAACAAAACGTTTTCTATTTCAAAATTTGAGTAATATTCAATTTTATAATTTTACCAAAAAACCATGTACGTTTCAGAATTTGGGTACAGAGCGGAAAAAACTACAATTTTTTGAAGATTACTCAAGCCACGTCCTATCTATTGAATTTTATCTTATATTTTACACTTTATAATTTATTCACTGAAGCATGTTAGAATTGTGCAAAGATGTTCCAAAGATCTTATGTGTATCACCAAATTAATACCTTTTTTTATTACTTTTGTGTTCCAGTCATACAAATCATATTAAGTTTCTATTTTTGTCATAACACACCACACAAAACATAAGTATATTTTAACATTATATCCACGAAATTTATGCATGTTTGATATATATTATCACAATTTGAAAATGTTATCGGCTAGGCGGCCATCATATAATTTTAATTCAGCACAGCTATTAGTAGTCATGTACACTTGTACGTAAAAGTCATGAAGCATCAAATAAATAAAACCAAAGCTTGTTAGGCATTTGTCATAATCCAGGACTGAAACACCACTTTGGGTAAAAAATTTAAGAATTGCATATGTTTTTCAAAAGGCTATCCATGGCCCACAGGTTTTGTTCAGTAGGGATAGATCTCTATGACACAACGTCTACCTGGTAGAGCTGCAACTCTTGCATGCTCATAGACAAACTGACAGTAAATAAAAAATTAATTCAAATGAATCACCATTTGTACTCTGCCACTACCAAATATAAATAAAAGGGACGAATATAACAGCTAGTACAAAAAACAAAATGTGACAATGAACAAATTGATTCTAGAATTATACACATATAGTAAATTAGCTCTGGTTATACAGTCATAAGTACCATAACGGCATAACTGTAATGAATTTTGTTATGCATAGTAAATTACCTTGACTTGTTAGGAATACTCACTACTCTCCATAGTCCAGACCAAATGAAACTTAATATTAGGAACCAGCTGATATAATGCATCTTTTTCTATAACATTAGCAGCTTAAAAAGAGTGATATTCATGGTCAAGCAACATATAATAATGAATAAAAACATTGGAACCATATTTGGGCAAAATCAACATGGAAACATTGTCAACATCACATGTATTCATGAACACAAACTATTTGCACAAATTTTGAAAGGACTCTTGCGAAGGTACATGAAGTGAAGGAGAACATATATATATATATATATATATATATATATATATATATATATATATATATCTAGTGCCATGCTTGTTGGTCATATCAAGAAACAAAAGAATACATTGTTTTTGTACATTCAAGCACCCATGGGAAAGGTATTAAAAATTTCATCACATGAATTTCCAATCAGCCTATGAAATAACAATTAAAAAAACATCATATGTGCATTAAATTAAACTGATGGAAAAAATGAGTCATTAGATCTTTTTTATCATAATATTTACTAAGTAAGCATCTTATCACAATCAAACTAAAATTTCTCCCTTGGCAGTTAGAAAGGTATATTGTATTCCAAGCAAGCTTTATCATCCTAACTACTATACACTGCATCTTCACGTTAACCGACCCTTCCTCCTTTGACAAAATTTTCTAATATTTCTTTTCGTAATCAATCCAACCAGCTCTATCCAAATTCTACACATGCATCACCCTTCTTGAAATGTTTAATCTCCTTCTTTGCCACATCGATATTCCAATAAGGCAATACTTTAATTCAAGGTAAAAAAATGAAATTCTAAAATTAGTAATGAAATTTTAACAAAAATGAGATGTGCAATTTGAAAAACCATTGACAAAGTAGAAAGTACTAATAGAAGATTCAGCATATCACCACTGCGTACACCAACTTGATTTCAGCATGGTCAAGAAGAAAGCTTCAATGAAAATGATTTTGTAGAAGCTGCAGTCAAAGTAAGTGGAAAAAAATAAACCATAGAAGATATAGTAAAAATTTGACTTTATTTGCATATAAAAATGCACGAAGGATTGTCTTCAAAAGATTAATATGGTTGGTTTAGTTTTATGTTAAATTACTCAAACTTATTAAAGTGTGCATGATATTCACAAAACGGCATTCAACAATTATACTATCAAATTTATCAAATGTATATGTATAAGGTAAAGACTTGGCAACCATTACTACTTAACATTGCTTTTAATACTTTGCATTGCTTATCATATATATAATCTTAGAAATAATCCTAACATACCAATGTTTAGTAGATGTCATATGTTATTAATAAATATCATTCTGGATAGAAATGACACAAAATAATCTTATTTTATTGAATTTAGGCAATAACCATGTAAATAATCTATGTTGAAATAAGTTTTTACATCTCAAATACATAAGGTATAGTTTACAGGAGTAAATGTACATACATGTCATGAACAAATTTCCATATCTGCTAGCAGATGAGCATCAAATTATTCTAGCTAATATCATCTTAGCTTTCACTGTTTTGCGACCATGGAACAAAGTTCCTGGAGGTCGAGGGTTCGATTCCTTGCTAGGTGAGCTTTGTTTCCCATTAAGGCTTGAAGCGGTTATCCTCTCAAATAACCTAAAATTCGGTTGGGGGGATTGATGCTTCAGGCTGGGCTAGCTTAAAAGGGGGACCAGTGTGACGGACAGCTGAGTTCCCTAGCTATGCTCTTCGGAGTGGGGTTTTTTAAAAAAAGAAAAAGAAAAAGAAAGAATTTTAAACAACTAAGTACATGACAATCAATGTTTAGCTAAAATGATTATTGAAGTAATCCTATGTTATGGGCATATGGAAAATGAAAGAAACAATTTAAACAAACTATGTTACATAGTGTATGATTTACACAGAAGATATTCTATGTAACCATTGCTTGAATTTGATGGAAATGTAAAATCAAGATAGCAAAAAGTAAGGTGCAGAGTAGTCCATCACCTTATCATCTATCTCTCACTCTGATTCAAGCACAACCCATACCTCTTCAAAACTAATTTAAACTAATAATTAAAATAGTCAAAAAATTAATAATGCAATTCATATTTGAAATCAATAAATCCTAAACCTTACATGCAAACTCTGCCATCTGGTTCATTTGAAGCTGTTCAATTTGTCAAGGAGGAAAAAGAACTGAGGCGTGAGGAGGATCAAGGTTAGAAAAGTGAATATACTGACATAGCAGATCTGGAAGGAGAGAAGAAGAATTATGTAGAGGACTGAGAAAAGAATAAAGGGCAGTGGTAGAATGATCGAGGATTGAAACTACGGGGCATGCTGATCTTAAAATAGGGGGCAAACATTAAAGGGGCAGAAAAATATTAGCAATGGTGATTAGCTCCATGGAGATCCGTACTTCCCGTCGCCGGTCGAAGAAATATTTTGAGGGATAAATTAGAGAAATTGTGATTCTTAAGCGAAACTGGAAGAGGGAGTTTTAAAAGATCGTGCATAAGTGGGGTTGTGAGGCAAATTGGTAGACAGAGTCATTAACTTAAATGCTGTTAGGTTTTATGCTGACGTGGACAAACTATAGCCATTTGATATCTTTTCCCATGTTAAATCTCAACCATTGTTTATGTTTTCTGTTAAAACCAAGGAATTTTATTATATAGATATGCTACCTATGTACATCATGCATTACTATTTTGCAGGTGTTATATGACGTACTCGAACAACGATTTATCATGCCAAGGCGTTTGTTGATGACAGGAACTCCTGTCCAGAACAATCTGTCAGAGCTTTGGGCTTTGATGCATTTCTGCATGCCATTAATCTTTGGAACAATAGAGCAATTTATATCAACATTCAAAGAAGCTGGTAGTTCATCAACAGGTACTTGTATGCATCCTGCTGGAGCGACTGTTTGATTGATGGTTGCAATATGATTAGTTTGTTTCATACATTTGTTGCACCATGTCATCGGTTATAATTACAATTTCATTTTGTTTTATTGCGACACTTTTATGTACTTTAATTCTTGATATATAGGTCACAATGCAGATAAAGTTAAGCGACAATTTCAAATTCTGAAATATATATTAAAAGCATTTATGCTTCGAAGAACCAAAGCTTCTCTTGTAGAGAGCGGAAGCTTAATATTGCCTCCCCTTACTGAGATTACTGTGTCAGTTTACTACCCCCTCTGTCACCAATTTTATTTTGTTGTTGTTGATACTCTGGGAAAATGCCTTGTGACTTAACTGATGCTTTTTTTGATAGGATGGTTCCTCTGGTGCCTTTACAAAAAAATGTTTATATGTCGATATTGCGGAGAGAACTTCCAGCACTTCTTTCTCTTGCATCTACATCTTCCAGTCACCAGTCATTAAACAATATTGTATGCTGCTTCTTATACTATTTTGTAACTTATCACAAAGCTTGTGGATATGTGTACATTGAATTTTTTTCTCTTGCATCTACATCTTCTAGTCATCAGTCATTAAACAATATTGTACCCGTCAATTCCCTCGTTTTCCCTATCAAGTTTTCCATATAAAATTTTGCATTGAACTAATTTTGTATGGATATGATTTTCATATAGCATATAGATCACGTTCACGAAATTTTATATCATTTCATAACTTCAAATTATATTCCACAACCGCTTTCTTGCACTGAGGTGGAAGAATGGTAGATGAAATTGCTCATTTTTTTAATATAAGAAACTGGATCATGTTAACATTTTCATTTCTAGCTTTATTATGTAATTAGAAACTGATTGTGTTCCATTATTTTGAATTTTGATTTATAGTTTTCTCTGTTGTTATTCAGGTAATACATCTTCGAAAAGCATGTAGTCATCCTTACCTGTTCAGTGGTATAGAACCTGAGCCGTATGAGGAAGGAGAGCATTTAGTTCAGGTATTTTCTCAAGTTTCCCATACATTTTTCGTAATTGTTGGACTTGTACTGTTGTAGAGTTGTTACGGGTACAAATTTAATTACAATCAGTTGTTTATCTTTTTTTATTTATGCCTTTTTACTTCACAATTTCCTAACTTCAGCGACAATTAAAGTTTGGATTTTTATATTCATTTTGAAAGTTCCACTTGACTTTACAATCATATAATTGTTTTGCTTGGGTTCAATGCTTACACCCATCGTTTCATGTAGGCTAGTGGTAAGCTTATTGTTCTTGATCATCTATTAAGAAAACTCCATTCGGATGGGCACAGAGTTCTGCTATTTGCTCAGATGACTCATACACTAGATATTCTTCAGGTTAAGTACCGCTGATCATTAAAATAGTTTAGCAAATAGTTTTCTTTCTCATACTCATTATCTTATTTACATAATTAGGACTTCCTGGAATTGCGGAAGTACACCTATGAACGACTTGATGGATCTGTACGTGCTGAAGAACGTTTTGCTGCAATAAGAAATTTCAGCTCGCAGTCAGTCAAAGACACCACAAGTTCTCAGAGCAACAAAGACAATGCATTTGTTTTTATGATATCAACTAGAGCTGGAGGAGTTGGTCTAAATCTTGTTGCTGCAGATACTGTGAGTTTATTGTATCAGTCTATTTTTAAGTACATTTTCCTGAAAAACTTATAGATATAATTTGTGAATAGGAATTGTTAGTATACTATCTAAAGTTGTATATATCAATTTGGGCCATTCCCAAATTAGTATATAGAAATTAATTGTCTGTAAAAATTTCATGCCAGCAACTTCATATATTAGGTAAACTTGTATATCTTATGTGCCGAATGAGATGCATCATTGACTTTAGATTGTTAGGGTATCAGTATACTGGTATGGTTCAACCATTTGACATATGATACACGGAATATATACAGTATATACCGTGGTACCATTTATGGCAATAGTTTGTAGTCTAAGTAATTTTAGAGATAAACGATTAAGATTTCATTGCATCCCCTGAAAAAGTTTAAAATAAGTAAAACATCACTTTCGATAAAACCTTTTAAATTACTCACATTTTTTTATTTCGTTCAAATCACACACACACACACACATATAAAAAGCATCGAAAATCAACATGTACTACAACTATTTACCTCAATCTAATATTTTCTTTGCATATATATCAACTAAATGCCAAAAAAAAAACATCAAATCGATGTAATAGGGTTCAGTTGTGCATATATTTTAGAAAAAAACTGCAACTATGAACATGATAAATATTTGAAGTGCAGTTTTTATTTCAAAAATTTGAATTTGTAGCAGAAATAATCGCAAGTTTTAGATGATGTTTCAACTAAAAAGTAAATATACTTTTTCATCGAAAATAACTATGGAGTGGTAATTTACAAAGCTTGATTGAAAGAGAGTTTCGCCTATTAACTTTCAAATATGGGCCGGATCCTAATGTCGACTAAAAACGTTATGTGTTAGTTTTAGATTAAACTAATCAACCGGTAAATCAAAATTTCAAGTATTTGCCACATAGATGAAGTTGGTCACTGGTCAAGAATGATCAATCAGGTAATATTTTACGAGCAAGACTGGAATCCACAGGTGGACAAGCAGGCATTGCAACGTGCACACCGCATTGGTCAAATGAACCATGTGCTTTCTATTAATCTAGTAACAGAGCGTACCATTGATGAGGTAAAATTTAACTACTAGCAATAATTTTGAGTGTTTCATAAATGTGAAAACATTCATTTCTTACAAATTTGGATTTGCTACAGGTAATCATGCGAAGGGCAGACAGGAAATTACAACTAAGCAACAATGTTGTAGGGCAAGAAAATGAAATTTGTGGAAGTGGGAAAGAGAACGAAACTGAAGACAATGACATGCGATCTCTCATTTTTGGATTGCGTAGTTTTGACCCAGAAGATATGAATGCTAAAGAAACGAGTTGGGAGAACAAAGAGTTGGATAGAATGGCTGAAAAAGTAGTTAACTTACGTAATGTTCAACAGCACGAGAAGGATGGATTTAAATTTGAAATTAATTCGAAAAGTCTGTTGAGTAAAAAAGATCTAGTATCTTTTGATCCTGAACTCGATGAAGCTTCATATCGCTCCTGGGTTGAAAAATTCAAAGATGAGTCAAAGCATAACGAGACTTCAGAACTGGTATTAGATAGGAGAAATCACATGTTGGAAGATCGTAGTGTTAAGCGCGAGGCTGCTAAAAAGAAAGCTGAGGAGAAAAGGTTGGCAAAATGGGAAGCAGAAGGCTACCACTCATTGAGTGTGAAAGAGCCTGATGCGATTAATCATGATGTTTTATTATCTGATAATTCTGGCTCCGTCCATTATGTATATGGTGACTGTACTAAGCCAGAGAAAACTTGCCCTTCAAAGCCTGCCATAATATTTAGGTAATTTTGCAATCAGCCTTTCACTTTTGATATGACACACATGCAATCTAGCTTAACCACTAGCCTTCTTTGGTTGCTACAATTATTTGATTCCTATGCCGATTCCGATTATTACTATTATAATGTCAATTATTTGCATCCTTTTCTTTAATCCAGCGCTTCCAGTTTTGGTAAAACTGTGGATGAAGTCTATCATCCTTCCAATTTTTATTTTTAAGGATAAATACATTGTTTGATTTTTGACCTTCTACTTATATTTAATTGTACCGTCTTTAATTTAAACTTGAATTCACCTTAATTCCCGTAAGGTGTCACGCCCAAAAATATACATATATTGTATTCAACTAAGCCACCTCTGCTGCAAGTTGCAACCGAATGTTGGGCTTCTATTCCTAAACAAATTCACAACCTTATTTGAGGGGATGAATAAATATTTATATGCTAAATTATGATGTGGTATATTTGTCTTACTTTGTAACATCTACTATCCTTTTAGTGTCCAATGTCCTGGTTGACTAGGCTACCTGAACATAGTCCACACAAACATTGTGTGATAAAATCATAAAATACTGTTAGAAGAAAAAAATCTTTTTGAATCTTGGACATTTTGGTATTATTACTATATTCTTATATTAGGTGACAGCTAACTCAAAGAGAATGCATGTAAATGGCAGTTAAAATTTCGAGCAAGTACATCTTTCAAAACATATGCCGTAACGAGTTAAAGGTTACCGAATTTGTGGTTGTACCACATAACTACTTGATATTTGTTTCTTCTTCCTTGATTGTTTTTTCTTTTTTTTTCAAAGCATCTAATAGGCATTCTTACCTGTCAAATAGGACAATTCAATTTGCTTGGATTCAGTTTAAGTGGATTTTTTCTTGATAACTATATTCTGATAGCGATTTATTTCCAGACCTGGATGTAATAACTTATTCCTGCTACACCCCCCTCCCCCGCCTTATGTATATTATATGTTAATCGTCACCAAGTTAATTTATAATTTGTGCTATCATATGCAGTTGTGTGGATAATTCTGGAAACTGGGGTCATGGAGGAATGTTCGATGCCTTAACTAGCTTATCAACACATATTGCAGAGGCATATCACAAGGCTTTTGAGTGCGATGATCTCCATTTAGGCGATCTGCATCTCATAAAGTTGAATGGTTAGTGTCTGTAAACTAGCATAACATAGACATTGTATATTTCTATACCATTTATTATGTTTTTTATTTATTTATTTTGCCACTTCTAAAACTTCTTACGAACATTGACCAAGTTTCAAATCAATTAAAGAATAGGCCCCTTTTTTGGCCTGCGTACCTAAAAGACACTGGCACAATTTCGAATTGTGGCGTTGTTTATCTTTTCTCCCTGGACGTGGGCATGTTGAAGATGATAATAATAATCCAAATATCGAATCCAAGTTTTGAATACTTTCACCGTCAACTCATTTTGTATTTCTTCTTCTAGATATTGATCCTGATTCCTCAAAGTGGGTAGCACTAGCTGTTGTACAATCCTATAATGCAAAGCGTAAAGTTCCTAGAAGCAATATTTCTATAGCCAACCTTGAACAGTGCTTATCAAAGGCATCATTTTCAGCTGCTCAAGTTTCCGGTATTGCTTTTCAAATTGGTTGAGTTTCCAACCTTATATAATTCAGTTGAATTCAAAATCTACTCATGTTATAGTTCCCATAATTTGGTTACTTTTTCCTATATAATTGTGCTTCCATACCATAGAATAAAGCGCTTATACTAAATGTCAATCGGCTGTCTTCTTTACTTGAGTTTTTATACGTATTTGGTTTATAGGTCCCACTAATAAAGTATGTGTTGCATATTGTGTTATTTATTTGATCTATTTGTTCCTTCAGTAGAATTTTTTTGAACTTGCATGCATATGCAGCATCCCTTGACAGCTGTCACATTAGACATGCTTATATTAAATGATAGAAATAAATTCTCAAATAGAACTTGATTTAGAATTTTGGAAGTTCATATGAAATAGCAAAACAGTGGATAATCACTATCGTGAATATTTAAGAACTATACCTGTAAATTCTGCTGCTGCTGCTTCTTCTTCTTCTTAGTTTTTCGTGCCATGTTTGCATTGACAATAAATCTAAATTCAATTTATATACATCCTATATCCCTATATTTTTGGTTGATTCTAAGCTTACGGTATTTCTATTTTATTGCTTTTAGCATCTATTCATATGCCACGGATTGGATATGGATCTAATGATGGATCTCAGAGGTCTGAATGGTATGCTGTAGAGAGGCTTCTTCGCAAATATGCATCCATTCATGGAATTGACATCTTCGTGTATGTCATCCGCTTTTTTTCTCATTGTTGCTTATGTTGCTCACAATTGCTTGGAATTAGTTTCACACCTTGTTTTTGCGGCAGGTATTATTTTCGGCGTCCATCGCAGTGAAAGCACTGAAATAAACACAACACAACTGGTATCACTTTACTATTTCTACTTTGTTGCTCATATATTGACAATTGTGTACATATTTTCACAGAGATGTGTGTATATGTAGGAATGTTGTATGTTAACTGCCGAATCTTTGACGTGCCACACAGTTTGTGCAATTTAATATATGCCCTCATATACTCACATTAGTCAGTCCAGCGTTATTGAGATAGCAAATCCTCTTACATAAGTTTTAACGTTGGACTTGATCAAGGCTATAGATGACTTGAACTATGCATACTACCTCTACTTCAACCATAGGGCTTGCAAGGTTTTACAAATAGAAGATGCAAAGTGTTTTTCAATTATTTTTCTTAAGAGTTCAGGAGTAATGAACCAATGATTTATCCTTACCTATTAATTTGGGCATATATGATAGTGTATCAAGCTATCAGAGTGCAGTTTATTAGTTTAACTGTTTCCTTAGCTTTAGGTTGTACGTAACTCTGTATATCCACTTCATTTCTTTTCTTTTGCACAATCCATAAGATGCCAAACAAATCCTGCTCATCCAAATATGGAGTATTAATGAACATAACTAATGATATGTTATAGCGATGAGCAAGTGTTGTTTACTTAGGGCTGTTATGATAGTGGTAACCGTTACCGATACGAAAAATCTGTTACCATACCGATACATTTGTAAGTCGAAAATGACTATCGATACTTTACGGCAAAATGATCGTTGGTATACCAATAAACTGTTAAACCATTGACTGGTAATGGTAAATTTAACAGCACATGAAACATTAAATTTTTATTGCAAACAAATTTTGATAATGATAGAAAAGTAAATATTTTGTTTCTTAATCGAACTTCATTAATATTTGCATCAACATTTTGACTAACTTTAGATGACATAGAAAATTTTCTTGATTTATCACAAAATATTTACAAGAATACGAAATAATATCATTGTTAATCTTAGATTTTGAGCCTAATAAAACTAAAAAAGAAACATCATCATAAATAAATACTAAGAAAATCTTATTAAAAACTAATATACCTTCAAGTGTCTGTTATTAGGATTAATTTAAATAATGAAAAACAAAATTATTACCAATAAATTTACCGTTATCACTGGTTTTGACGTTTTTTTATTTTGCCATTAACAATTGTAAATTTGCCGTGACCATACCAATATCATTCGTATACAAATGTAGCTCAATATTAATTACCAATTGGTTGGTATTGGTATGGTAATGATAAATTTACCATTACCATAACATCCCTAGTTTTACTACGCATATATATTTGGTGATAAACAATCTTAATAAGCATTATCTCTTATTGTAGTTATATCATATAGGCCACTGTCATGGAACTGATTTCTTGAAATGACTTTAGATATGAACATTACATATTAACATACACAGACACACACACACACACACATACACGCACACACAAACACCATTTCAAACATAAATACGTAACTGAATACTCAACCACGTTTCACACATCATTTTTGATGGCCTTGCTATATCCGGCCTGGTCGTCATAATATTTAGACCACAACATAACCCCTCCATATTTGCTTGAACTCTTGAGCATTGGAAGCACTTGTGACATCAAATCAGTTGTAGGAATGAATCAACTACCTGCTGCATCTGGCGCAGCTGGCAACCCTAGATATGTATGTGTGTGTGTGTGTGTGTATATATATATATTTGTTGCCTTGATTCCTGACACCCATTGCTTCCATGCATCGTCCAAACCTGTAACTTATCCCGGTGAATATTGGCATGGAGGGTTGTTGCATCTGGCGCAGCTGGCAACCCTCTCTCTCTCTCTATATATATATGTGTGTATGTATATATATATATATGTATATGTATGTATATATGTGTATATGTATATATATATATATATATATGTGTGTGTGTGTGTGTGTGTGTGTATTTGTTGCCTTGATTCCTGACACCCATTGCTTCCATGCATCGTCCAAACCTGTAACTTATCCCGGTGAATATTGGCATGGAGGGTTGTTGCATCTGGCGCAGCTGGCAACCCTCTCTCTCTCTCTCTATATATATATATGTATGTATATATATGTATATGTATGTATATATGTGTATATGTATATATATGTGTGTGTGTATATATATATATATATATATATATTTGTTGCCTTGATTCCTGACACCCATTGCTTCCATGCATCGTCCAAACCTGTAACTTATCCCGGTGAATATTGGCATGGAGGGTTGTTGCATCTGGCGCAGCTGGCAACCCTAGATATATATATATATATGTATATATATATATATATGTATGTATGTATGTATGTATGTATGTATATATCTATGTATGTATATATATGTATATGTATGTATTTGTTGCCTTGATTCCTGACACCCATTGCTTCCATGCATCGTCCAAACCTGTAACTTATCCCGGTGAATATTGGCATGGAGGGTTGTTGTAGAATTGAACCCAGACATTATCAAACAAGCCAGTGTCCAATTCTCCTCCAACCCAAGCATCAGGGTATGGACACTGTGGTGCAACAGTCAAATATACCGTTTTACCCTGTGCACTGTATCCTGATAAATATGTAGCGAGGTCATCATAATGATCTGGGCTTCCACCCTCGATATCAAAATCTACCCCATCCAACACAGCATCACCTAATGGCCTGTTAGAAAACTGGCCACCTAGGTAATTATTCCATATGTAGTCGGCAACTTGCTTTGCGTCATCTTTTGATGTGACAATGTAAGATCCTGCACCACCTCCAATTGATAATATAATTTTCACCTGCAGTTTGGCATGATTTTATATCATCACTTAAGCCTGTGCATCTATTATAGGTAGGATCACAATGGCCTGCTAGGTTTAGTTGTGGTGCTTGGCCATTGCCGAACACACAGAGAAATGCAAGGTTTACGAATGCATAGTTTCCGGCAGCACATGTTTCAGCTAGTGTGTCTGCTTGACCATTTTGTCCCCAATAAACTGCTATCTTTCCAGCATGGGAAAGAGATAAAACCAAAGTTAGCAAGATGAATAAAGCTAGGATATTAGTAGAAAGTGTCATTTTTGTTGTAGTGATTAAAGAGTTTTTGACGGTTGATGTTAGGTGATGAACAATTGTTCTCCTTTCATAACATGAATGTCTTTACAATAGACATGTCTAAATATATTATAGAATAGCGTAGCTTCTCAGTTATGTTACCGTAAACCATTTTAAGAGGATGGATACTATACCAATTTTAAGGAAGATTTGTTTTATCTGCAGCATAAGTCCTTGGTTGATAACCTGAATTATGCCTTCATGTTATTTAATAGTAAATTAGAGTTGGATTGTATTATTTGTACCTATTTGACTAAATGAGATATGTATCCTTGAACTAAAAGCCAATAAAAAATATATCCCTGTATGTTTGTTTTTGTCTCGATGTCTTTATTCTACTTGTTCACAGATTTACTTGTATGTTAATAATAAGACGTAAAATGCCCGTGATTAATGATTATTTAATGGTCGCGGTCACCTGTGGGCTCTGTTTATCACATTTAGGGGAAATATTATGTTCACACTTCACACTTAAATACGTGTGACCACCTTCACCATATTTGTTATAAATAATATGGTGAGCATTCTTAATGAATAGGTTTGTTCAAGTCATTATTTAGTGCTCAGTTACCACTTACTATGTATTTAATTGCTTAACATGTCATCCATACATGTTTTGGCACATTTAGCATGTAGCATAAATTCTGAATCTTGCTAAGCAACACGATTTTTTAATGCTCTTTTTAATGCACTGTCTACAAAATACCTATTACTTACTAATACATCTACAATATACCAATTACTTATTGATATATATGTATCTATTCAAATTACAAAATATTCGCAAGGGGATGTTCCATCAAATGAACTAAGTTCATTTGACAATAAATCACCAAAGAAAAAGATAAATTTTTTCAACAATATTCCTCCGAACGATCTTTAGTTCATTCGCAGTCAAATGTATTATTGTTTTTAAATTTTCAATATCAGTTATAGAAGTGTCAGTAACAAGAATCTAAATTATCGAACTGATCGTAGAGGGGTTTTCTGTACTGTATAAAACCAAATCAAACAAAACTTGCCAATTGAAGTTATTTAAAATTTATCCAGTTCCAATTGATTTTGTTTATCACTCCAATTTTTATTTTTACACTTAATATAATTTTACAGATACAATATTTTTTCTTGAATCATCATATTGAAGATTAGAATATATCATTAACCATATGTTTACAACTTTTTTTAATTTATCATTAAACCAAATGTTTACAACTCTATTTTAGTTATATATATATTTGTTTATTTATATAGTACAAAAAAATACAGTACAAAATTGTGGCAAATAGCGGCTTTGATTTTAGGGATGCTATCTAATATTTATCTTTCCAAATTAAAATCTAATCAAAGCCAAATCTACTTTAGACAATTTCTTCTCAAAAAGAAGCATTCAGAAATCTTGTTTGATCAACGTTTTTCAAAACATTTTTTTGACTTTATCTCATGGAACTAAAAATATATCTTGTGAAATCTTGGTGAAAATTTAGAATACAAGTCACACAACTAACTTGGCATACACCACGTGCAAGCACGCACACAAATCTACAAGCTATAAATTAGCTATTCTTGTTCAATTCGTGTAAAGAACTCAAGTATACTGTTAGGAATAGTCTGTTAGAAAAAACTATGCTCCGATACCAACCTACTAGGAAATTTTCTGCTTTGAATATCAATTGTCATAAGAATAACAAACTACGCCAATCACCAACGGATAAAGAAATAACCAAGGAAACACACAAGAGTTTAACGTGGTTCGATCAAAATAAGATAAGTTCATTTATCCAGCAACTTTTATTCATTTTCTACCATATCGGATTTTACAAGAGTTAAAAACTGATTACAAGATTTTTGAATTACAATAGTAGAGCAATTCTCAATAATCTTCATCAAAGAGTTGTTTTCTAGAAGACATCTCTCAATCAAAAAAACTCTCAATTTTCTTCTTGTAGGTTTTCTATTTGATTGTCAGTTTGATTTATTTCTACAAGGAATTGCCACCGATGAAGAGAGAAAACACCATTACATAAGTAACTTATAATCATTAGGAACCATTAAATAAGTAAGAAAAAAAAGAAAAGCAATTGGAACTTTCAAAACAGGCAAACACTGTAAAAAAAGTTTCTGCACTGCCACAAGTCACCATAAAATGTGTGGTGACTGCTTTCTGGACTCGGTCCAAAATTCTACACACGGCCGATCACGGTAAAAATCTCTGCTGATCGGTCTTTTGCTTATCATTTTTCAACCTGCTGCTCCAAAATTGAATCACATATTCTTTATTCGGCAAAACTTTGTTTCATCTTGCATTTTCTACGTTGCGAAACTCTCAATTTCTTCAAAATGAGTAAAATTCCATGTTACATATTTTTAACATATACAACATTTAATAAAAGATTTTCCAATATGGAATCCATATTAACAACAGATTAAATGTACGTTGTATGCACAACAATGTGTATTACGTCCGAAACTTGACCTACTAAGAAAAATAGAAAACTGTAAACTAATTTGATTATTTGAAACAGAAAATTCGATGTGATTCTAGTTATTAGTTTATTTAGAAAGTACAACCGCTTTAGAACATTTTTTTTCTAAATCGATTAAAAAAGAGAAGGTATATTTTCTGAAATTTTATAGCATAAAAAACATTTAAGTTCATAAAGTTCATTTTTTATTTTCATTTAAATAAAAAAGAGAAGTTGATCAAAAAATAATATAGATTTTTTTTCAAACGTTGTGTTTTGAAAACACAACGTTTTACAAAATGATTTGAATTTTCAAATTATTTTTATTATAGGTTATCTGCAATATCTATCAAAATTATAGCCAAATTGTTAAACTAAACCCAGTCACCAAAGATATTAATAAATATCTTTGAATAAAATCCTTAAGTTTAAAATTTTGTAATTTGATATCCTCATATTATATATACGCATTAACCATAAACATGCACAACTTTTATATATAGGGCCCAAAACCAATGTTGACATCTCGGTTTCGGTTTCAGTCTTTTGTAACTTTTGAAATTTCGACCTAATTAGTAAATTTTGGAAATTTCGGTTTCAGTTTTGGATTTTGTTAACCATTTTTCATATAGTTACATGTATATTTGTTTAATTTATTGAAACAAAATGTATAATTTATCTTTAATTCAAATTAAGTTATAAACGAAAAATACTGATTAATTATAAAGACTTGTAACACAAAAAAATGGTTATTCATTATTTCCATTTTCAACATTCTTTAGCTACATCGTTTATATATTTCTTGATTTTGTATGGTTACAAAGTTAAAATTATAGATTTTGAATATTCACATATTTAAATCTCGAATTAATTCTTTTTTTGAGTTTATATGTATAATTTAAAACTAAGTAGTTAATATCAATATCAGGTACGTATCGGTCAAATATCGACATGAGATATTTTAAAATATTATGATAATATCGGAGATTTATCGGACATGTGTAGAACATGTTATAAACATATTGTACTATTTTATAGTGTTATAATGAGGTTATGTTTTTAAATATTTTAATCTATATTACCAAATTACCATTAAAGAGTGATTGCATATAGCTTACAGATAACAATATGTTTACCGGGGTATTCTATTAAATGCAAGCCATAGAATAAGCTAATGGTTAATTCTATTTATACACCAATAATTGCTAAATGTACATCAAAAAATAAAATAAACCACTATACATCAAATATTACTTTACATACACCGTGTCTTTTACAAAATTACCATTGTTTTCGTCTTCTCTGTCTTCTCTCTTTTAAACCTAAAACTCATTTACGCAAAACTAGAAATTCCTTACATTAAGTTAAGTTAAAATTCAACAAAATGAATTTTAGTTTTTTTCACCAATATTGTAACTTCTCTAATTTTTTTCAAAAATTTATAGATTTCAACAAAATCTTCTCTGATTTTAGAAAAAAAAACACGTTTAAATTATAGCAATGAGTTGTGAATGTTGTCTTAATTGAAATTTTAGTTTTCAGAATAAAATAATTCATTAACTTTTTCATCAGAATTTATAGTTTGGACCAAATTTCATTAATTTTAAGTTTAATTTTATGGATTATATGAAAAAGTTCAAAAATGGCAGTTAAGAAAAAAGGGTATTTTAGTAATATATTTTTGTAGAAAAATAACGGTGTATGTTAAGTTATTTTTGGTGTATGAATAGAATTTGCCTAAGCTAATAAAAATTGCGTAATTCGTATAATGTGCATCTTTATTATTTTTTCATTTTATGCTATATTGTTTTTTAAGTCATTTAATAATCTGTATTAATATACAATTTCTTCCATATTTATAGTTTCTTCATTTTCATTTTCACTTAATTTATCAAAAAAGTAATTTTGATTTGACATCGATTATAACTTCTAGACTGTTCTTTATCAAATTTTCAAATATATAACATTACTGTTCTTCAAAATTTTGGTTCTTGATGCATGATAATAACTAGGAACATCAATTTTCATAACCGAACTTACCAATTAGAAACAGTGAACCAAAATATAACTAAAAAGAGAAGCAGCTCTTAAACAATCTAGTTTTTAGTGGTAAAGTTTTCACACGAAATAAAACAAATAAAATAATAGAATAAATAGAGTTTTTTTTGTTAAAAGACGAATGAAATAGACTAAGCAGATTTGATTAAAACTAAAAATTTAGTGCATTAGGATTTCTACGTATTGTCATTCACCGTATACTGAAAACAAATATTGAGAATGCGAAGATATTCATTTTTAAATTTATTTTCTCATAGACATACAATTATGAATGATATGCTATACACTAAATATTAGAGCGATAAACCGGCAGATATCGGACGATGTATCAGTAGCGATATTTTAAGCGATATTTTGAAAAAAAATATCGGTTAAGGAGCGATATGAGATATATCGGTGATATATCAACAATATTATCCGATATTAACTACATAGATTCGAAGTGCAATATTTTTTTTATTGAACCGAAGTTTCGATTTGGTCCCCATTGAAACCGAAATGGAACGACCATGATCTCGGTGTTTCGGCGGAAGCCTTAAAATTTGTCTAAAGCTCTCATTTTTAAGAGAGAATTTGAAAATTTTAGTTTGTTATTAAATTTCAAAGCTTAAGAATATTATTGTTATCAACAAAATTTCCACAGTCTCTGAACAGACTTGGATAATTAAATTGGACAAATGGACAATGAAGAACGAACCCAAAAACTTGGGAAGCATCATGCAAAAGCTAGATGAAAAAATAACAATAAATGGACGAAAAAAGGCGACTCAAGTTTCACGACTCGGTGGTGCCAAGTCGAGTCCGAGTTGTGACTTGACGATCCATGGAAGTGATGATGTGACCTGAAGCAAGAGATTATAGAACCCGAAGAAAATGAAGAGAAAACATGAAGCAAAGCAATGCATAAGCTCAAGCCAAACTCGAGTTAAGTGCCAAGTCGGCCCGAGTTAACTTAGTGCTGAGTTGCAACTCACAACTCGGGTCCGACTTGTGACACTTGAGAATCGGGGTTGGTCGAGCTATTTTCGAAGACGACGTGCGTGACGTGGGGGAACATGCTGGAGCTGATTTCAGAGCTTATCTCGGAGATTTTCGCCTATAGATGGACGTGAAGGGCACATGGAAAGAGACTTTTTTCCTTCTTCATTCCGAACTTTTAAATACGACGAGTTGTAAAATCATAAGTTTGAAAATTACCGAGTTGGATTCCCACCGAGTTGTGAATACTGAATTGTAAGAACAACTTTGTAAAATCAAAGGACAATTAATAGAAATTGACCAGGTAGACCTAGGTCGGAGTATTCGTCGAACCACAACAAGGTTTTAAATCTCACTCGTCTCGTCCGATATCTCGACCGAGATCTCGTTTTCGAGCCTGAGCGATTCGAAACTAGTTGTTTCGTTGTAATCTCGCCTGTCGTATATCTCAGGCGATAATATGATGTCTCGCCCGACATCTCGGATGAGATTTGATTACAAGATATCGGCTGATTTTTAGAATTTTGTTAAATTAACTCTTTGACTTCTACCTATATAGAAGCTTTTGTAGCTAAAATATAACTTTGACTTCCACTTATTTAGAAGCTTTTGTAACTACGATATAACTATGATTTCTACCTTTTTAGAGGCTTTTGTATGTAAAATATAACTTTAAATTCTACTTGTTTAGAAGATTTTGCAATTAAAAGTCTAAATTATAACTTGTGGCAAACTTGGTCTTGTTTTAACCAAGTATCATGGTCTTATACGTGTGTCTTTTTTGCATGTATATTGTTTGAATGTTTGTTCATTTGTTCATTTTTATATCTAGTCATTTTTCCCGTAAAAAAAGATGCAACTCGCTTTGTGATGGTTTGCTTCATGTATGTTTTTGCATATAATATTATATTGAACATTATTCACAAATTCTCATTATTTATTTGCATTAATATGAGTAAATTACTAATGATAAGCATGTGATAAATTCAAAGTAAATGTGTAAAATTTTCATTTAGACAGTGACTAATATTTATAAGTTTCGGAGTATGAAGACTAATTTTCGACATGACATATACTCCGAAATAAATTTTAGGAATCAAGATGTAAATCCGATATAGACGACCGAGATGGACTCATCTCGTCCGAGATCTCCCCCGATACGAGATCGAGTCTCTAAAATCTCCGAGACGAAACGTGACCGAAATCCGAGATTTAAAACCTTGAACCACTATAAAAATCTTGTGTTTTTTTCATGCTGTTTTTTTTCTTCTATTTTTCATTACTTGATTGGGTTTTTATGCCAATTTTGGTTCAAACATTTTGGTGCTTTCACCGAGAAAACTTGGATTTAACAACGTAAAACTTGAATTTGAAGAAGATAAAGAGACTTAACACCAGATCTATGGTTGGAGGAAGTCAACAAAATTAAGGGGGCAGCCATGAGGTGTCCTTATAATCTAATCTCATCCATATATGTAACTGGAGATGAGATTGAAATAATGATTAGAAAGAAATGATGGAGGGATTCTTCATAAGGATGGGAAAGCCAACGAAAGTCGGAGTCGTCCGGAAACAAAATCAGAGACCAGAAGGCGGAACGAGCACGTCTAGAAACAAAGCAGAACATAGTGGAGCCAACCCATTGTAGGCTCCACAAGTTGGTGCCAAACCAACCATACAAGTCGGCGCCGAGTTGACTAGGCGGGGGGCATGGGTGACGTTGACGTGAGATATGAAGGAGCATGTCTCAGGAACGATGTTGAACCGCAATTCAGAGATCAGAACGCGAACATAGGCCAATAAGAGTTGGAGTAAGAAGTTCCTCGTAGGAACGACGGGGGGAGGGGGAAGATGAAATCGTGGATCAGAGAGTTCCATTTGATGATAATGATGGAATTGATGAAATTGTTAGATGGCCGTTGAGAGGTAGATCGCTAGATCAGAATTTGGAAGACGTGAACAAAAATTCATTCACCTCTAGCATTCGGTATGAAAGGAATCCATCCGATTTCAAGCTACCGACGCTGGAAATGTACAATGGAAGAACATATCCAACTGTTCATCTGATGAGATACATCCGATATATTGGGTGCTTCTGAAGAAATGATGAGACGGTGTTTTCCATTATACTTGATGGAGTTAGCAGCAATGTGGTTCAGACTGCGGGAAAATGAGTTTATTGGCACATGGATCGAATTAGTGGATAAATTCATGAGACGGTTCAGAGTTCACATTACGCGATCAAAGAATGGAGCGTGAAGCAGATGGCCGGAGAGACCCTAAGAAGTTATTTGACTAGATTTAACGCAGCAGCCACCTGCAGTTTATAAGCCGGATCCATCAATTATTATGATGACGGTAGTGTTTGGAGTTGTAAATAAAACATATTTTAAAATTGCTTTAGAAAGGGATTTACCGATGGATCTTACAGAGTTTTACCACGAAGCCGAGAGATACTTGGGTCAGACGCTGAAGCTGAAAATGCCGAGGTTGATACTGTAAATGATGGTGGACCATCAAAAACAAGATTTGGGAAGGACAAGGGAAAGAAGAAAGCTAATGACGGCTTTGGAGGACCGAAGCGACAAAGGAGGAAACTGAAATTTTCCTCCCACACAGATATATTCGAAACCACAGAAATGATTTACTTGGATACCGAGGGGGGGGGGGGGCAGATTCCCTAACGGAAACCGATGGAAAGAAAGCCCACGGATCGGGAGAAGAGATCAGGAAAGTTTTGCCTATTCCATGAGCTGGATGAACGTGAAACAAATGAATGCCGACACCTGCAAGATCTGATTGAGAAGCGGGTTCGGAACAATCGGCTACAATGAGGGGCAGATTCCCTAACGGAAACCGATGAAAAGAGAGCCCATGGATCGGGAGAAGAGATCAGGAAAGTTTTGCCTATTCCATGAGCTGGATGAACGTGAAACAAATGAATGCAGACACCTGCAAGATCTGATTGAGAAGCGGGTTCGGAACAATTAGCTACAATGATACATGAGAAACCAAACCACAGTGGTGCAGCAGGAGCAGCCACCATTTGCGGCGAATGCGTATGGAAGTGGCCTCAGATCTAGGTCGAGAATGATTATCTCATGATCGAAATGGCAAATAGTCGGGTTCCATTCCCACACTTTGTTTTGTTTGCAAATAAATGATACATTATTATTATCAGACTACTTACTCGTGTACGGGATCTCGATCGATCTCTAGGCACGTTGGAGTTGGATGTCTGGTAATAATGTTCGATATGATGGATGTTTTAATGCTTGTTGTTTTAGTTTGGATTTTATGAATGAATGCTTGATTTTGAAAATCATTTGAATATGATGACCGATATTGATGCGATACACCAATGAAGATTTGTTACCGCCTGATATTTGTTTATGAACTGATTGAACACGATTCTTCCGACCGAAGAGAGGGGTAAGGTGTGAGTTTCTTTGTCGGAAAGCGAATGGATTGAACGTGTACATGATAGTGGTTCCCTTCATCAAAAAATGAGCAAATAGACTTACTCGGACATTGGATTTCCTCGTCGGAGAGCGAGCTCAACATGAATAACAATCGGAGAGATCAGAGATTAGGTTAACGATTGGGAGAGATTAAAGATTAAGTTAACGATCCGGAGAGATCAGAAATTGAATTGGATATCGACTACCCAATCCAGAGAGGAGATCAGACATCGGACCTTAGATTGGGCGTTGATTGTGCGATCCAAAATGATAAAAAACTAGACTTTGAATTCGAACTCGAAGTTCACTTTGAGACTATTTGATCATAATTACTCAATTATGTCATTGCCTTGATTCGGTCAGATTCGTTAATGATGGGATGCTATGTGATTTTAGACAATTTATAAACGATGCTGCGATTGGTGGTAATTCGCTTTCCGGATTGATGACTTATAATAACCAGATGATCAATGAAAGTCATTGTTTCGATTCGAGTGGACGTTCTTATGATAGGATACCAGGCGACACTAAATGATTCATAAATAACGTTCCAACCAATGACAATGAACTTACACAACCATTGACTTTTGATTACTCGGCACATGATTTACCTACGATAACTTAAACCCGGACGAACATGTGATGACATTGATTTTAATACATGATAATCAACTCCTGGACGAATACGAGACAACTTTAATTTACAATATATGATATACGATGTGACAATTTCAGAGGAACACAAAATGATTATGATTTTTGACTAACACTTGAGCAAGGACTTGAGTCCGTAGCGATAATGGTCTAGAATGGTCTTTGATTTAAACCAGATGATTTGCTACGATTAGGCCAGTAGATAGTCGGAAAGCTCGACTACCATGATTGATCATTACCAATATTTGCTCTTGAGCCAAGCACACATTCTCTTCACAATGCGTGCTTTGGAGGGCAAAGTCACAGTCTCCGAACAGACTTAAATGATTAAATTGGACGAACGGACAATGAATAATGGACCCAAAAACTTGGGAAGCATCACAAAAGCAAGATGAAAAAAAACAAGAAATGGATGAAAAAAAGTGACTCAAGTTTCACAACTCGATGGTGCCAAGTCGGGCCCGAGTTGTGACTCGACGATCCATGGAAGTGATGATCTAACCCGAAGCGAGAGATGGTAGATCCTGGAGCAAATGAAGAGAAAACACGAAGCAAAGCAATGCATGAGCTCAAGCCAAACTCGAGTTAAGTGCCAAGTTGGCCCGAGTCAGCTCGGCGCCGAGTTGCAACTCACAACTCGGGTCCGACTTGTGACACTTGAGTCGGGGTTGGTCGAGCTATTTTTGGGGACGACGTGCGTGACGTGAGGGAACATGCTGGAGCTAACTACGGAGCCTATCTCGGAGATTTTCACCTATAAATAGAGATGAATGGCACTTGGAATGAGACTTTTTCCTTCTTCATTCTGAACTTCTAACTACGACAAGTTGTAAAATCATAACTTTGAAAATTACTGAGTTGGATTCCCACCGAGTTGTGACTACCAAGTTGTAAGAATAGCTTCATAAAAACATATCGCTAAGTGGACGTATGCCGGAGTATTCGTCAAACCACTACAAAAATCATGTGTTTTTTTCTTGCTATTTCTTTTTTTCTTTGATATTTTTTATTTTCATTACTTCATTGGGTGTGTGCCAATTTGGTCCAAACGATTACCAAAATCAAATTACATAAAGAATTGAAAATATCTCCAAAATATTTAAGAAAAGTATTTCATTCTTGCTGTTTTAACAATATTTCGAAAGTCTGTTACAAACTTGTAATGAAAAATATTTTAATTATATCACCACATGTTAAAAAATTCTGTTTTTTAGTTATTGATTCATTTTCTGAAAAAAACTGGTATAACAAAAATTATATTCTACTGTCATGAATGCCTATTTACGGTAGTGGGCTATGACAGTCAATTTTTAAGCCTATGCTTCTCTTAGTATTAGTTGTAACGTCTGTTTTATAGGTTTTGTTAGGGCTGTTATGGTAACGGTAAATTTACCATTACCATACCATTACCAGCCAATCAGTTACCATTTTCGAGTGGAATCGGTATACCAGTTTAATCGGTATGGTAACGATAATTTTACCATTTTCTATGGTAAATCATCGGTAACATTTCTTCAATACCAGCGGTAACAGTAATTTTACCAGTCAATTTATAATACATGTATATTCATGTAACATGCTTTATTATAGGCATTTATAACCAAACAAATGATTAAATTTAGTTTATTAACCAGGTGAAATAATGTTAAATACACTTCGCTTCTTTCTCATTTATGTTTTTTATTAAGTAACACTATAAATTATATAAGGAAGCACCGTTATGGTGTGATTACGTGTTATGTTAGTAACCCTTTTTAAACAAACGGTAATTTATCATTACCAGTGTAACGGTTACCAGATTATCGGTATATCAGTCTTCGGTATATCAGCCTATCGGTAACGGTAACGGCAAGCAATTTTCGTTTACCAGTAAAAATGGTACGGTAACGGTATTTGTGAAATGGTAACGGTAACCATTACCATAACATCCCTAGGTTCTGTTATATTATTCAGGTCAGTATTGCGTGCAATTATCAAATTATTAAAAGGTTTGACCTTCTGAAATAGTTTTTGTGAAACGTTTGTGAAATGACTGAAGATATGAACACAACATATTAACAACAGTTACTGCATTGTTCGTAGTTCATGCATATATACATGATACATCATGTCAAACATAATTACATAACTGAATACTCAACCGCATTTCACACATCATTTTTGATTGCCTTGCTATATCCAGTCTGGTCGTCATAATATTTAGACCACAACATAACCCCTCCATATTTGTTTGAACTCTTGAGTGTTGGAAGCACTTGTGATGTCAAATCAGCAGTAGGAATGAATCCACTACCCGCTGCATCTGGTGCAGCTGGCAACCCCAGAAATATATTTGTTGCCTTGATTCCTGACACCCATTGCTTCCATGCATCATCCAAACCTGTTACTTGTCCTGACGAATATTGGCATGGTGGATTGTTATAGAATTGAACCCATACATTATCGAACAATCCAGTGTCCAATGCTCCTCCAACCCAAGCATCAGGGTATGGACATTGTGGTGCTGCTGTCAAATACACCTTTTTACCCTGTGCACTGTAACCCGATAAATATGTAGCAAGGTCATCATAATGATCCGGGCTTCCACCCTCGATATCAAAATCAACACCGTCTAACACAGCACCACCTAGTGGCCTGTTAGGAGACTGACCACCTAGGTAATTATTCCATATGTAGTCAGCAACTTGCTTTGCGTCATCTTTTGATGTTATAATGTAAGATCCTGCACCACCTCCAATTGATAATATAACCTTTACACCTGCTGCTTGACATGATTTTATATCATCACTTAAGCCTGTGCATCCATTAGAGGTAGGATCACAATGGCCTGCTAGGTTTAGTTGTGGTGCTTGGCCATTGCCGAAAACACAGAGAAATGCAAGGTTTACGAATGCATAGTTTCCAGTGGCACATGTTTCAGCCAGTGTGCCTTCTTGACCATTTTGTCCCCAGTAAACTGCTATCTTTCCAGCATGGGAAAGAGAGAAAACCGAAGTTAGCAAGATGAATAAAGCTAGGATGTTAGTAGAAAGTGCCATTTTATTTGTAGTGATTAAAGAGTTTTCGAAAGTTAGATGTTTGGTGATGAACAATGTTTCTCCTTTTATAACATGAATGTCTTTACAATGGACATGTCTAAATAGATTTTATGATAGCGTAGCTTCTCAGTTATGTTGCCGTATAACTATTTTAAGAGGATGTATACTATACCAATTTGAAGGAAGACTAGTTTTATCTGCAGTGCAAGTTCTTGGTTGATTATTTGAATTATGGCTTCATGTTATTTAATAGTAAATTAGAGTTGGATTGTATTATTTGTTCCTATTTGACTAAATGGAATATGTATCTTTCCTTGTACTAAAAGCCAATAACAAAATTATCGTTGTATGTTCGTTTTTGTCTTGTTATCTTTGGTCTACTTTTCCACAAATTTGTATTGTGTGCTGATAATAAGATTTTAAATATCGGTGATCAATGTTATTTAATGGTCATGTCACCCGTGGGCTCTATTTATCACATTTGGAGCAAATATTTATGTTCACACTTCACACTTGCAGAATACGTGTGACCACCTTCACGGTATTTGATATATAAATAATATGGGAGCATGGTGAATGAATAGGTTTGTTCAAGTCATTAGTTAATGCTCAATTACCACTTACTAGGTACTTAATTGCTTAACATGTCATCCATTTTTTGGTATATTTAGCTTGTTGCATAAATTCTGAATCTCGCTAAGCACGTCGATTTGTACTCTTTTTAATGCACGGTCTACAACGTACTAATTTCTTATCGATATACCTACAAAACACCAATTACTTGCTAATATATCCAGATCTATTCATATTAGAAAATATTCGCATGGGGATGTTCCATCAAATTAACTTAAGTTCATTTAACAATAGGCAAGGAAAAATAATTAAAAGCAACAATATTCCTCTGAATGATTTTTTAGTTCATTGCTGTCAAATGTATATAATTAACTTGGCATTTAAAATTGTAATTTTTACTGTTCTAAATTTTCAAAACCAGTTATTAGGAAGAGAAAATAGTAGTGTCATTAGCAAAACTCTAAGCTATCGATTTGTTCCTAGAAAGATTTTATCTATTGTATAAAACCAAATCAAACAGAATTTCCGGGTTAAGTTATTTAAAACTATTTAGTTCCAATTAATTTTGTTTATCACTCCTTATTTTTATTTTTTCACTTCTACAAAACTAGTTTTACAGATACATTTTTTTTTGAATTATCATATTGGAGATTAGAATTTATGATTAAACCATATGTTTACAACTCTTTCTATTGAGGGGTGTGTGTGAGTAGTTGTATGGATTTCAAGTATGCTATCTCTCATTTGATCTTTCAAATTAAAATCTGATCAAACCAATCTATTTTAAACATTTTCTTATCATAAAAATGCATTTAGAAATTTTGTTTGATCAATGTTTTTTAAAACTTTTTTTTTTTACTTTATCTCATGAAACTAAAAATACGTCGTGTGAAATCTAATGCAATTACCGAGTTACACAACCGACATGGCATACACCATATACAAGTACACAAACTGACAAACAAATCTACAAGCCATAAAATAGCCTTTCTTGTTCAATTCATGTAAGGAACTCAAGTCTGTTAGAAAAAACTATGCTTGGATACCAACCTACTATAAAATTTCCTGCTTTAATTCCAGTGCGTTGTCTTTTTTCCTAAAATACCAATAATATTGTTTTCCCATTGAATATAATAAATTATATTAAGAATAATGAACTACACCAATCACCAAACCAATGAAACACCCATGAGTGTAACGGGGTTTGATCAAATTGACTAGCTTGCATCCATTTACCGAATAACCTTTATTAATTTTTTCCCAACTATTTCTTAGTTTGCAAGAGATAATAATTGATTACATGACTATTGAATTACAATAGTGGAACAATTCTCAATAATCTTCATCAAACAGTTGATTTCTAGAAGGCATCACTCAATCGAATTTCTACTTCAATGTTTTTTAGTTTTATTTCAATTTGATTTATTTCTACGTGTGACATTATATAATAACCTATAATCATTAATAACCATTGAATAACTCGAAAAATCAATTTTGAACGTCCAAAAGAGCCCAAATACCGTTTTAAAAAAAGATTTTGCACTGCCATTGATCACCATATAATGCGTGGTGACCGCTCTTTGAACTCGGTCTAGAATTCTACACACGATCGGTCACGATAAAAAATTCTTTGGTCACCAATCTTTTGCTTCTATCAGTTTTCAAGATGCAGCTCCAAAACAGAAACACACGTCTTATTGGCCTTGACTTTGATTTATCTTGCATTTTCTCCATTGCTAAGCTCTCAGTTTCTTTGAAATGAGCATAATATCATGTAGCATTTTTTCTAACATATACAACATTTGATAGAAGATATGCCAATATGGAACCCATATTAATAATAGATTACATATATTGTATGCACAACTATGTGAGATTTACGTACAAACTTGACCTATTAAGAAAATTTGAAAACTATAAACTAATTTGTTCATTTGAAACAAAAAATTCGAAATGATTCTAGCAATTAGTTCAGTTAGAAAGTTCGACCTTTTTAGAACTGTTTTTTCTAAATCGATTGAAAGGGAGGAAGATGTATTTTCTGAATTTTTATACTGTAAAAACTAATTAATGTTTGTTAGAAAGTCAAAATTTTATTTTTATTTAAATTAAAATTTGATTGAAAAAAACCAAACGTCGTGTTTCGAAAACACATTTTATAAAATGATTTGAATATTCAGAATTATTTTTATCATAGATTCTCTGCAATACTTATTAAAATTAAAATCAAACATCTTGTTTAGATTAAAATCAATCATTAAAAATATTAATAACTAAATATCTTTGAATAAAATCCTTAAGTTTAACATTTTATAATTTGATATCCTCAAATTATATATGCACAAAGCACAATAACCATAAACATGAACATTTTTTATATGTAAATCCCAAAACTCTCATTTCTAAGAGATAATTTGAAAAATTCATTTTTTCATTAAATTTCAAGATATTTCCTAGCTAAGAATATTACCAAAATCAACTTTTATAAAGAAATGAAAATATCTCCAAAATATTTAAGAAAAGTATTTCATTCTTGCTTTTTAAACAATATTTCAATCATATCACCACACGCTAATTTTTTTTCTTTTTAAATTAGCGATTCGTTTTCTCAAAAAACTGGTACAACATAAATTATTTTTTTCTGTCATGAATGCCTATTTACATTAGTGGGCTGTGGCAGTAAACTTTTAAGATCTGACGTCTAATTTATGTCTTTCTCATGTAAACAATCTTAACAAGCATTATATCATATTCTATAGACACTGTTATATTATCCAGATCGCTATTATCTGCAATATTCGAACTATTAATAGATTTGACCTTTTGAAACGGCTTTTGCGAAATGTTTCTGATATGACCGAAGGTATGAATATTACATATTAACAACAGCTGCTGCATAGTTCATAGTTCACACATATATACATGATACATCATTGCAATCATAACTGCACAACTGAATACTCAAATTCCTTTTCAAACATCATGTTTGATGGCCTTGCTATATCCAGTCTGGTCATCATAAAACTTGGACCACAACATAACTCCTCCATACTTGGTTGAACTCTTGAGCATTGGAAGCACTTGTGATGTCAAATCACTTGCAGGAATAAATCCACTACCTGCTGCATCTGGTGCAGCCGGAAGCCCTAGAAATATATTTGTTGCCTTAATTCCGGACACCCATTGCTTCCATGCATCATCCAAACCTGTAACCTGTCCGGATGAATACTGGCATGGTGGATTATTGTAGAATTGAACCCAGACATTATCGAACAATCCAGTGTCCAACGCTCCTCCAACCCAAGCATCAGGGTATGGACACTGCGGTGCTGCAGTCAAATATACCTTTTTACCCTGTGCACTGTATCCCGATAAATATGTGGCAAGGTCATCGTAATGATCCGGGCTCCCTCCCTCGATATCAAAATCAACACCATCCAACACGGCATCACCTAATGGCCTGTTAGTAGACTGACCACCTAGGTACTTATTCCATATGTATTCAGCCACTTGTTTTGCGTCATCTTTTGATGTGATAATGTATGACCCTGCACCGCCTCCAATTGATAATATGACTTTTACTCCTGCTGCTTGACATGATTTTATGTCATTGCTTAAGCCTGTGCATCCATCAGAGGTAGGATCGCAATGGCCTGCTAGGTTAAGTTGTGGAGCTTGGCCATTGCCGAAAACACAGAGAAAGGCAAGGTTTACAAATGCGTAGTTTCCAGTGGCACATGTTTCAGCTAGTGTGCCTTCTTGACCATTTTGTCCCCAGTAAACTGCTATTTTTCCAGCATGGGAAAGAGATAAAATCGTAGTTAGCAAGACTGATAGAATTAGCGTTTTAGTAGGAAGCGCCATTCGTTACGATTATAGCGGTAGATGAGTTTTAGTAAAATGATTTTAGGTGGAGAACTACGATCCTCATTTTATAGCAAGATTGTGTGTTTTCCAGACACGTAGATCCATTTTAGAAGTGCGTAGTCTTGCAGTTAAGTTGCTGTATCAACCACCTATATTAAATACGATGGATTGTATACTAGTTTAAGAAGTATTAGTGGTAAACACAGCGTAAATTCTTAGTTGATTCAGTTAAAGTGTTCACATATGATTTAATTATAAGTGGGTTGGATTTTATTGTTTGTACCTGATGATCGAATGTGACATATACTGTTTTTCTTTAATTCTGTTGTAATCAACCAGAGAAGTTACCTTGTAACTTAGTTATTGTTTGGTACAATTGTTAATATAGTGTTATGTATTATTTCAGATTAAATAATGTTATAGTCTTAAACTCTATTGTGACAATGTTTGGTGAATAGGCAACTATATAACTCTGTGTGATGTGTAATAAACAGTCAGAAAGATATATTATGCATACCTATCACGTAGCATCAGTTGTATACTTGTGTTGATTGAGTTTAGTTATTCACCACTTTCATTATTTTGATGATAATACTTAAATAGCATGTTGAATAACGTTGATATGTATTGATGACCTTAATATAGACTCTTACTTATAGATGATAAGGTTGGAGTCATTATTGGACTTAACTCACTTTTTGCTAATATCCGGTAGCCTGTTAGAGTTTCATATAGCAACTTTCCATTGTATTCCCTAATAGAAAAGTTAAAGTTTTATTACTTGCTGCAAATATTCCAGCAGTGCAGAAAACTTATCACTGAATGCAGAGCGATCTTATGAATTTCTGCATTGTTGAAGTAAACATTGTCCGTCTCCACTTTGTACACTATTGCAGGTTGTAGAAGATATTTCTATTTTGTTGATTATTGTAGACCGTAGAAGATGCAAGGTATAGCAAAAGTAACCAGAAGCAGAGGTACCCAGTCCAGTTTTATTTTTTGTTGCGTACAAATTGTTCACACTCACATGTAGTGTACGTCTTGACTTAGTGCACACTTGTAGCTTTTCCGGGGCAATATGATATCGGGTATACATCTTCAAGACCTTCAGATGTTTATATTGTAACTTTATAATCACTTCATCTTCTGTGACTAGCTGGAACTGTTGTAGCTATAACGTAAATATGAATGGTACAATATGGTAATTACATGTTTAGTTATGTACCAAAGTGAGAAGGCAAGAGTTTTCCATAGAATTGTTCTTCTGTTATGTGTGCGCGCGCCCTCGGTCTGTATGAGTTCAGGTTTTTGCATGGTATTGTGAGTGTTTTGTGTGTATTACAGTTGATTAATATCATTAAAATGTCTTGACTGCTTGCACAATGAATGCATAATTATAATCTTTCTAGTCGGAATGAAATTTTAGATCATGGATAGCGGAATTTATTATGTGTACCAATCTTATTTTAAGAGTATGTATGTATTCAATTTTCAAGGAGTTAAGCGGAGTTTATATTTTAAATCAACCAGTTAATGTTATCTTAACGCCATTTGTATAAATTTGTCTTGAGCTTATAAATATGTAAACAAGATTTGAATTTAATTATGACAACAATGTGATTCAACCTTAAATTGACATGTTCCAATTTTGGAATCACCTTCGTATTTTTCTTTTCTACATTTTTATGGGAATGAGTGCGAATCCGTGCTACGCACACAGCGTTGAATGTAAAGTTTTGAAATACAATAGTATGTTATTGGTAAAACCATATTTGTAAACCATGTTCAAACCAGAGTAATGTTAAACAAAAATTGTATGCAACCGTTAAATGTCGGACAATAAAATGGCATGCATAATATAAGTTTCGATTCAATAGATGCATTAGAAAACTATTATGTGCTGATAGATCAATTGGCCGAAGTGGTTCAGTACAAATGTTGTAACTGTTGTATGTAATGGTTCACGATGGCTCATGCGCAAACAATTTTGATGCACAGTTCAACGTGCTTCCAAAATAAGGATGATATATGGTAGTGCATTTCTTTAGCACCTAAATAATAAATTGTACCGTTGAGATCATTAAACTCATTTGAAAGCGTAGTAGTCTGCTGGACAATAGAAAATAAAATAAAATAGATGACCTAATATTTCCAATCAAAGGAAATACTAACTTGTGACAAAAATATCATCATCAAAAATAAATTACATCAAATGAAACATATTTTGTTTGAAAGACGAATGAAAGAATGATATCTAAATCTTATCAAATACTTGAATATCAAATTGTGCTGAACAAAGGAGTCAAGCGAGGCTAAATTAAGTTTATAAAAGCAAATGTTTACAGCATTACAACGGATAAGCAGAAGGATTGTTTGGTTCGATACACATAAAAAAATGAAGAAGAAAAATTAGTTTTCGGATAAAAGTGTAGCATCATTGACCAAGTAGCATATGCTGATAGATGTTGTCATCCTTTTATGTCCCTATGCCTAAACCCAAATGAATTGAATGTCATCTAGTTACCATAATGATATGCTTGCTATTTGAGAACAATGATAACGTTACACAATTTGGTAAAGACCGCAAGCTCCATGTTAATTAGCATATGAAAAGCAGATCAATGTGCAAAAGATGACCCTTGTTGAGAAAATGTAAATTAAGTAGATTTTAAAAAATCAAAATTGAGTAAAAATAAGTATACGGATTGCAACTATATTTATCTATTGTTACCATCAAATATTTGTTTCTATAAATACAGAAATATTTTTTGAACGACAGTTAACATGATCATTTAATTCAACTCATTTCTTAGTAAATTTTTTTAAAATTTCAATCAATATTCCTTTTCCTTACTTTTTTATATAGAAAATAAATTATATACTCAATGCATTAAATTTATTTCACAATCTTTCGTACTACCGAAATGATATGAACAAAAAAAATACAATACTCTAAAGCTTTAATATATACTCGCTCATTTTATCAAAGTCATTTGATGATTGAAATGAACTTATGACAGTTTAAACTAACTTCATTGAAACATAGAACCATCTCTTAGTGATTAGAATGTGCGAAGTAGATTGAAAATTAATGTATTAGTTAAAAAATTCAAAGTTAATTGGATAACTTAGATACCAACACATAGTTTCAAATTTTTTTTTGAAACATACATTAAATTGATTCTTATCATGCATTCAAGTTCACAATCCCAAATAATGAACATGATCTTTTTGAATGTGAAGCAGTGTCAAACCAAAATACCCAACAAGCATAAGCGTTAGCTCTTCTTGAAAAGGAGGTGATCCGACCGCACTTTTCAGAATTAATGCTTGAAATTTAAATAAATCCCTTGCGTTATAATGATTAGCACAACAAAGCTTCATTATTTTCAGGATGTAATATATACTACACAAGCAAACATAAATTCACCCATGAAGTGTCATACAATAATATTTGTATCTAATCCTTACTCTTACTTACCATGATAACTATAACTTAACGGTATTTTGAATCAATTGTAGCAAATGGAAAAGTGAAAAACAAAATTGCTTTATAATAACGACAGAATGTAAGCACCTTTGATGAACTGATAAGGTAAAACTAAATAAACTGCTCAATATACTACGTAAGTTAAAAAACCTATGTAAGCAACTTTGGTAACCTTGTAGCAGTCAATTACTTTCAATCAACATACATTGACGGTTTATAAACAAAGTATAAATTATAAAAAAAATGTACAACATATATTCGATTATAAAACAAAGTAAAAAAATTATTAGCACAATTTTAGTTGTATAATCTTGTGCTTTGATGTTCAAATATAGTTACTCGTCCTTTAGCAATCCAAGAAAAATAATAATGTATAGTTTAGCTGAAAGACAACAATAGTACGTCAAATTTTTTGCTTGTTATATCTTTGCTCAATACCTTATGAAGCCATAGGGCCACATACCATAACTTCCAGTAAACATAGGAAGTAAGAAATTCAAAGTAGGATACATCTTCCACATATTCTTCATAATAAAATCATCTTAGTGGGAATAAAAAATAAATTCCAAGACCATGACTGATAAAGTATCGCTAAACGATAATAAAGGTAGAAAACAATGAAAATGAATATGCAGAATAAGTTGTAGTAAATAGTAAAATAATTCCAAAAAAATTTATGTTTTGAATTACAGTTGTAAAATATGGTTGTCAAATTTATAGCCCGGTACAATAAAAAAGTAGGAAAATGTTATATTTATAAAGAAAACATGGATTTAATTTGAAAATAGTTAATTAGAATACGATTACTTCCAAAAAAATATTGCTCCTTTAGATTTTGGGAAGAAACGAAGTAATAAGATGGGAGCAGATCATACAATTCATTTAGAGAAGTTCTAAGAAATTAACACAAGTATTTTTCTGAATGAAATGATCAATTTTTTTATCTTTTTATGTCAATGTTACTAACAGCAACTAATTTTTTTGGTATAATATAAAGAAAACATAAGATAATATGAATTAATGCACCTAAATTTTTTGTTTTCTTTATCTTTGCTACATTTGTTAGGAAGACAAAATTAACATAGCATAACAATAGTGATTATTATTTGTTTTATTTAATTAAAACAGGGAATTCAATTCTAAAAACACAATTGGTGAAGTAGCGTAAGGTTTAATGAAATAGTGAAATTGAATGGAAATAAAAAGCTATGGACATAGAAGCATCTTTCGAAGGTATTAGATAATAAGCTTCCGCATATGCGCCAAGCCTTTCGGAACAGTTGGTTTTGCCATTGTTTACCTTCTGCAGAAGAACATTTGGCAAAAGTGACTCCTTCGAAAGCATAGACCAACCTTTCGAATCGGTTGAAACCATCCACGAACATGAAGGAGATCTCGCATATGATCAATATTGCTTCCTCAAACACCAGAAGATGGAGGTTCCACATTAATCAACGGAAATGCTTTCGAAAGCTACCTTCACCAGCTAAGCCTTCTACTATGCTTCAAGTCATTCGAAGCCTCGAAAATACCCCTTTCGACAGTGTCGAAAGCCAACATCCTTTCCTACTTATACAGCACATCAACAACAAGGTGAAGGACGCTTTTATACCTTTTGATGGAGTCGAAAGCACCCAAGTTCCATTCAAAAGTGGAGTTAAAAGGGCACACTGAATTCAACAGCGATGAAAGGTCTTCAAGGCACTCTATCGACTAAGTCAAAAGGACTGATGCGAAAGGGTCTAACCTGGGCCTATATATAAGGCCTTAGGGGTATTGTTTGGGGATTCGAATTCATTCATTCTATACTAGTTCTTTTCTTGAATTTGTAAACCCTAAATCCATAAATCAAATTGGGGATTTCATTTCCTTGTAATACTTAAGCCTCTTGTAAAATTATTAATAAAGCAAGTGCATGGTGTTTTCAAATACATAGATTCTGATTCTCTGCTTGTACATGATTTCGACAATAGAGAGTATGCATCAATGAATTTCAAAGAAGTACCTTTCGAAAGAGTATGATCTTTCTGCCACAGTTAAAGCCCATTAGATCCCATTAGGTCATAACTGTAAATTACCTCCACCTACTCGAAAGGTGTTTCGAAGGGGTCCTTGATTACTGCAATGAATTCGAAAGGAGGTTTCGAAAGAGTCTTGAATCACCCCAACTGATTCGAAAGGTGATTTCGAAGAACTCTTAGATTACCTTAACTAATTCGAAAGGTGGTTTCGAAAGGGTTACTCACACTTCTATTTTTATTTTGAGGTGTTGACAAGATTGACAATATTTCTTGTTAATATTTTTGGTGCTAGAAGGAGGGCTCGAACCTCTAGCTTCGTTAAATTCCCAACCTTACTTTCTTTTATCCCTATTTCATTCCAAGTTAACCTTAGATCCTACACCATAATGCTTAGCAAAGTAAAAAATTCCAAGCAAGGATCTTCAAAACCACACTTGGCTAGGTCCTCTAATAAAATTGTTGAAGATTCAAGGCTATATGAAGAGCAAATGTTAAGATTGGAAGCTTTAAGAGTCATGAAAAAGAAGAGAGATGAATCTTATGATCCAAACAATTGGAGCCTAAACCCATTCCATATTGGCCCCACACCTATTTTTGCTTTAGAAGAAGCAAGATGTAAAGGTGATAATTTGTTTGTTCAGATGAAAAAGGCTATATAGTGCCATGAAAAAGGGACTATTTTTGAAGGAATGATGGATGATTATAACACATTTGCTCAAAAATGGTATTCAGTAACAAGTGGATCATTACCTACATACGAGCTTCAAAAGATTTTAAAAAGGAAATTGGCCATTGTGAATGAAGTTCCCGAATCAAGCAATAAAAAAGCTAGAAATCAACCTCAAAAGACAAGCTTCAAATCAAGACTCCCTAAAGAGTGCAAATTGACTACATTAATCAAGAACATCTACATATTAACAAGAGAGGAACTCAACTATTGGCCATCCAAAAAGAAAAAGCCCAAATATGAAAGGAATATGGGAGTATCTTACTGTCATTACCATATGATGAACAGACACGAAACCAATCAATGCAGAGCTCTCAAAGAAATGATTATCAACTTTTTCAGACAAGGCAAAATCAATAGATTTGTAAAGAAATCTTGATCGAATTCAACAAAGCATCTCTTTTCTTAGAAAAATCTACATGGTCAGGAGTAGAATTATCCTAAAACTTGGAAACTACCTTAAAACGGTCATAAGCCTTTGTTCGCGCCGAGTTGGCCAGGTCAAAGCGCCTCTGGAGGGAGGTTAGAGTAAAACTTTATCCACGCCACGATATGGCCATGTTAAAGTATCTACAAGCCCTTAATCGGGTCACGCTATGGCGAGATCAAGGCGCCCCCTGGAGGGGTACGGAGTAAGCCCTTGAACGCGCCACGCTATGGTTAGTTCAAGACACTGACCAGCCTTCAGTCCCGTCTATAAGGCCTGGCTGGAGCGCCTCCTTGAGGGAGGAAGGAGTAAGCCCTTGATCCCGCCACACTATGGCCTGGTGAAGGCACCGACAAGCCTTCAGTCTCGCCTATAAGGCCTGGTTGGAGCGCCTCGTGGAGGAAGATCATGTAAGTCCTTGGGTCCTGCTTGTGGATAAGCCAACCAAACACACTGGATAACGACGAACTAAGACGTCCAAGCTCGAGAAGTGGCACACAAAACAGCAACAACATACAAAGCCTAAAGGATGACACATGTCGAAAGAATCAAAAAGCAAAGAGGTGACACAAAGCAAAAGATTCAAACAATCAACGTCCAAAGAGAGGAACATATTCTTAGTTTTCTACTAATTTCGGACGATACTTCTCGGACTACTTTCATATGAATTTATGGCCTTTGGCTAATTTCTAAAAGATGATTTCTGGACTTCACTCACTAATACACGAATCTGGGTTTCGGGTCTCATGTTATTTCAAGTCTTCTGTTATGCGCTTTCGGTCTTCTACTAATTTTCAGATAATAATTTCTAGATCTCTCTCAGTACCCGAATTTGGGTCTTGGGTCTACAACTATTAACTTCTGGACTTCACTTATCGAATCATTACACAAATCTAAGTTTTAGATCTTCTATTATTATTTTCAGAAGAAGATTTATGAACTTCTATTATTAAGGCCAGATCTAAATTTTTGGTCCTCTATTATTTCCGTAATCATATTTCTGGTCTTCTATTAATACAGCCAGAGCTGAAATTCTGGATTTCCCTCATTATTACCAAAGCTGAATATGAGGGCTTCTATTATTGTTGGACGAGAATTTACAGTCCAATATCATTCCCAACTGTGGATTTATCGTCACTTATTATCTGAAGATAGTAATCTATTATTTCCATTATTCCCGAAGTTAGAATTCAGGAATTTTATTATCAGAAATTCTAATATTATCTCCAATAATGTTATGAGCAAACTACTGGACATATTTTGCTTACACTTCAAACTAATTGTAACAACCCACATTTTTGACCGTTCAAGTCGAAAAAACATACACACATGCCGACTCAAACAATCCAAAATACAGATAGTTATTGGGGTTAAATAAGAAAGAAAAGAAAGAACAGAAACAAACTCAGAATCTCGCAGCGGAAGGAACAAGATATAATAATAAAATAACAGTTCATGAAGCTATTAAATAAATAAATTTGATTATTATTATACATCATAAATCAGAGTTCATACATATCAGAGATAATACAACAATGCAGCGGAAAAATAATACAGTAGTAGAATACAAATGATGTAATACCAAACTCCGTCTTCGTCCTCCAGAATATACCTTCAACCTAATCTGAAATGCTCAGGCTGACCCGAGCGTAATGAAAAGACAAAACACTCGAGTCAGGACTAAAATATCTCATGTAGGTTAAATTCGAATAAGTAAATATGAGTGTGACGGCGTCGGAGATGTTTACGGGTTTTAGACACCTCCTATCCAGTGTTTAACGTGCGTGCATTAACTTAAGAGATGTTCGGGATTTCCATCTCCTAAGGATCCGTTAAACTATCTACTATATAATAGAATACGCTATATACAATAATGTCTATCATAAAGTAAAATATCAAACTAGCGTTAAGCCATGGCCCATTCCACCCTTAACACATTTTTATTCCCAAGAGCATATACAAGACCGTAGTTTCCCCAAAACCGGAAGTCACCAGAGGGCAATCCATATACTAAAGGTACAAACCAAAATCGTAGTGGTCGCGAATAGGATAATCAGTATGACAAGGTACATGAGGCAATACCAACTAGGATACTAGTAGTTGCGTGATCCAGACTGATGTTGGGCATAGCAGCTACTACCCCAACACCGCGAAACAACACTCCCAAATCGAGGGGTGCACCCAAATCGAATCACAAAAGTAATAGACATGGTAACGAAGGAGTGTGTCCGCTAGAGATGGTGATCCTCAATGGCCCGGCGCGGCTCCTGTTTTAGTCATGTCAGGGGTCATCCAAAATCGTTCTCTTTCTTCAAATCAACACGTTCACCAAAACCATCCACTTCATTCTGGATCAACACTCCGCGTATACTAGTTATTAAAGTGGTTTTCGGTATCGACAGAGAGTATGTCCATATCCGATCCCGGACTCTTTAATAACTACGTATTATTACACCGGTGGCTCTTTTACATTTCAAATCGATTCATAATTGATATCAAAATATCATATTCGCTTCAAAATCAAATCCATTTCAAAATCATTTTTCGCCTCAATATCTCATTTCGATTTCAAAATCATTTTTCGCCTCAAAATCTCATTTCGATTTCAAAATCATTTTCCGCCTCAATATCTCATTTCGATTTCAAAATCACTTTTCACCTCAAAATCTCATTTCGATTTCAAAATCATTTTTCTCCTCAAAATCCACAAAACGATTCACATAAACTCGAATTCGAAAATTTAAAATTTAATCAAATCTCAAATCATCAATTTCAACTCGATTCAGCTTCTCAATAAACCATTTCAAATTATCAATTTCAAATACATATTTGAACCATAAAATAAACAATTTCACTTCCAATATATTTCGAAACTTTAAATATTTCACATTTCAAAACAGTTCATATATTTATATAAGAATATAAGATTCGCTTTAAAACCATTTCGTATTCAAATTAGAATATTCTTCAAATTAAACATCCGTATTAAGTAGTTTACTTAATTTCTGGAACAATTCCAATTCAATAAACTTAGATTAATATTCGGATTTCAAGAATTCATTCAATTATTATATTCCAAATCAATTTCAGTTCAAATCCGATTCAAATCAATTTTATCCTCAAACTTAATTCAATAGTTTCAATTTAGTCCAATTCACAAATTTCTTTGAATTTCAATTAAATTCCAAATTAATTAAATCTCAATTTCAAATAAATTTTCAATTCCAAACTCAAACTTGAAATATCATTTCATATAAATTTTCTTAGAAATATTCAGAGTTCGATTAAAAGTCCAATCTTTTAAAACAAATCAACTTTCGAAAATTTACGCCGTATTTCAATTTTTTTCTCTTAAAAATCTAAACTTCGAATAATTAAACAATTTCATTTAGCAAGTTTAAATTCCAACATCTCGAGCTTCAATTCAAAATAATTCAATTTCCATAAATTGGATTTTATTCTTAAAATCAATTCATTTAAATAATTTCAAAACAACTTTTAAAATCATTTAATTTAACCAACCCGGTGTCCGTATATAATTTTCTAACCTATGGCCAAGTGGATAATTATTTCAATTCTAATTTCAGGGATGGATATATATCATTTCAATCCAAATAGATGTCATAGGTATATCATTTCAACCTATTCCTTAATTTATTCGAAATGATTCAGTTTACAGTTTATATGCCATAAACAATATACATGATGATAGCATGATATATCAAAATAAATAAACAACCAATATCGACCAATAGCATCCATCACAACCGATCAACCATAAAGCCAATAACATTCACAACAGTTTTATAATTATCAATATCGAGTAATATACTGCCAGTTTAAATTAAAATTTATTTTAACGGTCAATTTAAATTCTATCAATTAATTCATATACCGATACAGATGATAATTAAACCTACCATACAATAGCCAATAAATTTCATATCACTTCAGAATATAAATTTAACTAACAAAAGTTATTTTAGTCAATTGTGAGCGTATATACACTCACCTTTGATATCCTGTTGTCACCGAGACGTTCCGGTTTGGAACTAAACCGGACAACTCCCTATTTCAGCCCAAATTTCAACTGTCTCCAAATTCGTCCAAACCAGTTTCATTTTGAAGCTCTCGTCATTACGATCGCAACGCAAAAATTCTCGTTCCAATCGGACCTCGTATGCGAGAGTTATTAAATTTGTAAGTTATCGACATTTGAATTTATAAAACAATTTATATTGGTATTAAAATTTAGTGAAAATTAGGGTCGCACCCCTAAAACCAAACGTAATTCACAAAAACTCCTTCCGTTCGAAACTTTATAAATCCGGTCCCTATTTTTGTTTCGGCTTAATTCTTTTCCATAAATACCCTCGTTTATACCGTGCTCCATTTTTTCTATCTGTGATTATTTGGTTTATATTGAACGATAAAATTATCTTTGCTTAATGATTTATCTGTTTGCAATAAAAGATTTTTACTGAAGTACTGTTTAAGTTCGTTTTCTGCAACTATTTGCAATAGTTGCAGAAATGTCTGCAACTATATGCAATAGTTGCAGACATTTCTGCAACTATACCAAATAGTTGTAGAAATGTCTGCAACTATTGCATATAGTTGCATTTCTGCAACTATACCATATAGTTGCAGAAATGTCTACAACTATACGCAATAGTTGCAAAAATGTCTGCAACTATATGAAATAGTTGCAGACATTTCTGCAACTATTTGCAATAGTTGCATTTCTGCAACTATATGCAATAGTTGCAGAATGCAATATAGTTGCAGACATTTCTGCAACTATACCATATAGTTGCAGAAATATCTGCAACTATATGTAATAGTTGCAGACATTTATGCAACTATACAATATAGTTGCAGAAATATCTGCAATTTTTTGCAATTTTTATATATTTGAAAAAAAATCGAAAATGTTCAATATTTGCTGAATTGTTTGCAAATATTTGAAATAATTGCAGCTTTAATACAAATTTAAATTTTTGGTATCAACAGTGGATCTCATTTTAAAGATCATAAAATTTGCGATTTTTTGGTGAAAACGTTATGTTGATCCGGTTTTTGTAAATAAAGTTACACACGTTTGAAAAGTTAAAAACATAAAGGGTATTTCGGTCTTTTTGCGTGCGTGAATTTGAAAACAGGGAGCGGAAACGTAAATGTTGGTTGAGAAGGATGTTTTCTCTATTTTAAAACTTGTTAAGGATGTGAGCCAAACTTACCCTAAAATTTATCCATACCCAAAGCAATGAAGCCCAGCCCACTAAAACTCCATCTTCTTCCCCAACGAAGCCTGCACGCGAAAAATGCACAAACCCACCATTGCCGTGCACCAATCTCCGATGATACGGAGCTCCGATACTCCGTTCGACATGCCGTCTTCGCCAAACTTCTTCTCTCCGCGTGCTCGACCCGACCATCCCCAAAAATCAACGCCTAAACCACCCTACAAAACGCGACCTGTAGCATTCCTCTCGACCATGATAAAGTCGCACGCACCAAACAACCACCTTCAAACGCACGCAACTAGGAGCGACCGGACGTTGATCAGGGGATGCCATCGCATGCGCCTCTTCTTGCTCCACCTCCGCGCCAAGTTTCACTCCCCCATTCGCCACCGTTTGCACGCAAACCAAGAAAAACCGTACACGCTTCCAAGTCAGATCTGGGCGAATCCGTGACGTAAAAGCATAGACCAACCGTATGGATTTGAAGAGCTCGCCATGATCTACAACTTTGCTTTTGGAATTTTTTGATTTCGTTGAACGGATTGAGAGATATTAAGAAAAGAAGTTCGAGCGATTCTGGCCATTGAATAGGTGGCGGCCATGAGATAGAATTAGGGTTTCTGGATTAAAATGACAGTAAAACTGTCTTGGTTTGTGTGTGTATTTATATAGGTAGGTCCAAAGTCGTCCGAACTCCAATCGAGACGTGCCGCCAGGCGTTTATAAGGTTTTACCCCCGTTCCGGACGCAATGGAACTAGTCCCAAGGCCTAATTCAATCGTTTGTGGAAGATAGCTTTTTGAAGTCGATTATTTTAATTAACGACGTTAAATTTCTACGCGTTTCAAGCTCGCACGACCAAACGACATATCCGATTGCTACGAAAATTGAAACCTTATAATAATTCACTGTTACAGATCCGATGAAACTGGTTTCGTCGAAATTCGAGACAGTTGTAAAAATGGCTATTTCTATAGTCTAATTTCAATATAAAATTCTCAATTTTAAATTATTAACTTTTAAATCAAATTTCAATTGTTCACAAATTTCATTTTTAATTTCACAGTAATTAACAATCTTTTACAATGCGGTTTTCCATTATAAATCCAGTATAAAAGATTACATTAGATTCAGCGTTCAATTATACTGTAATTCAAATTCAAGTTATTTAATTCCAATTGAATTCTTTTATTTCGATTTACACTTTAATTATCGAATCAACCATTTACTTATACATTATTATCAATAGTTTATAATTCATTTACTTTCATTTTCTTCAGCTATCATCTTATTTAAATTCACAGTAATATTAAATTACATTCATTTACGTTGATTTCAATATTATAACTTCAATATTAAATGTAACATTTTATTTATTTCGTTGTTTACAATTAAATTCAATTCGTTTCAATTACTTGTTACACTCAAATTTAAATCTTTACTTACGTTCAATTACAAGTTAACATCTTTATCAAATTACAGTTTCAATTATTATCTGATTTCAATCAACTGTAATATTAAGTTACATTTATTTATATTAGTTTCAATAACATAAACTTCCACTATTAAATCTACCATTTTATTTATTCTTTGTTTACAATCATAACCAATTTGGTTTACAATCAAATTCAATTCATTATTTACATTCAATACAAGTTAACATCCATATTTAATTTACAAATAAGTTATTTCAGAATTCAGTTTTGCATTTTAACTTGTAATTCACATTTAACAACACAAAATTTTATTTTCTTCGGATTTTTATCCAAATTTTTTTTGTTTTAATTCATATTTTTAAAGTGTTAAAAATACAGGTCGTTACATTCTCCCTCACTTAAAACTTTTCGTCCTCGAAAAGAAACGGAGAAGGGGAAACCATCATTTAGATATAATTCATTCAAAATATACGACATATTTGCAAAATTTAGTTATAGGATTTTTTTAAAATCTCAAAATTTTCTAACTCCCGGATTTTTGAAAAAATTCGGCAGCACTTCCTTTGCGCGGCTAGGACCGAAAAATTTCACAGTGGTAATAATTGCATGATATACATCTCATTGCAAGAATGAGGCATCCCAAAACATGACGAACACAATAATATACCACAACATAAACCGTAATCCGAGAACGTATCTTTTATTAAGCGTTTATTAGCATTTTAACTTACATTTTGCATTTAGCGTAGAAGCGAGCTCCACAACGAAGCGCAACTCTTTTGCTACCTACTAAAATGCTCAATAACCAAGTTAGAACCATGCATATTAAGATAGATCGATATACTAGCATAAACAACATACATATAACATGTTTAGCTTCAAAACTGAAATTCCAATTCCAGGACAGCAAACGAATCTCAGTTTTTGGTCACCTAAACGATAAAATTTGGCAATGGAATGTAAACAAAAGTTTTTTCATTTGTTTCAGGCTTTCCGGAATGTCCAAAATCATCGAATTCGGACCATCCGTTCAAAAGTTACAGCTGTTTTTCTAAATGGATACGCCTCAGCCTGGGCAATGAATTGCGCAGGTCAGCGACGTTCACTTCCCTTTTCGACCATCTAAATGACAGAAAAACACAAAACATTTAAAACAACAGTTTTAGCTTAAGTTCTAAGCTTTCCAGAAATAGCAAGATCGTCAAAATCCGATAAACCAGTAAAATGTTATGGTGAAAATACTAAGGGTATATGCTACTGATTTTGCTTCCCTTTTACACAGGCCAGCGTGAAGATTCAAACTTTTAACTAAGTAAATGAAGGAATTTCTCAAGACACTCTAAACAAAAGTCGTGCTACAGTTTCTAATCTTTCCGAAAAGTCTAAGATCGTCGAATTTCGTTCAGCCATTTAAAAGTTATGGTTGTTTTTGTTTCAGCATATATTGGACAATTTTGGATTTTTCCAAAAATTTGCTTTTATTATTTCAAAGTATAAACCATCAAACTTCAAATTTTTTAAAGAAACAATCATAAACACAAAGTCATTTTTTTTATTTATTTTTTATTTATCCATGAAATAAGTTTACATTCGATTTGTTTCCGATTTATTCAAGTTTGTTTCATTCATAATTTAAATTCAAGTCAATTTGCTTCAATTTAATTTGAATTCAATTATATTTAATTTCACTTTGCTTCAAATTTGAATTTAATTATTTAAAATTTTAATTCCGTTTATTCAATTCCATTTACACTAATGAATTCTATTTAATCAATTACCATCCATCTAACAACCAATGCATATCAAATATTAACATCCATCCAAAATCTACACTAAATCAATTATACATTTCCAAGTCAAAATTTTAATTTCATACACTTCCAAGTTTATTGACATTTAGTTTTATTCAAATTTAATTAGTTTCCATTTACTAATTTTATATTTAATTCATTTTACAACTTAAATTTCCATTATATTTACAACTATCAATAGATCTTCACATTTTATTATTCGCAATCACACTTGTATATTATTCATTTACTTATCCTTATTAGCATTTTAAACTTTTTAAGTATTTGGTAAGTTATAGCTATGCAAATAGAATGTAGTTAAACAATATACAACTTCTTTTCATTCAATTTGAGTGTTTATACCTATTAAATAAATTTCCAATTTATTATTTTCCAAATTAAGGTTTACTACTACAATTTTAAATTAAAATTTTTTAACACTTAAATTCAATTTCACCTTTTTCAATTCATAAGTTTCTAACAATTCAAGATTTACTTTAGTTTAATAATAAAAATCATTCCTTATTAGAGAACTTAAGAATTTCAACACCGGATTCGATTTAAACCATTTTTTTTAAATATATATATACATATATACTAATATCTTTATATCTCAAATCATACTTTTTAGAAAATTTTTAATCCGCATTGAAATATATATATATATATACACTTATTTTCATTTCATACTTTAGAAAATTACAATTTTTGATCAAAACAGGGTTTAGAAAAACTATTAAGTGATCTCCCCCACTTGGACTCTCGAAAATAAACGTCGATGATGCGTGCACTCATCACCGAAATCATTCTCTAGTGTCAAGTGGGGAGTATAACACTTACTTCATTTGAAAATCCTTTGAAAACAATTTCTAATCGAATATACTATCATATAATACTTATATTATACATCTCAAATTTTTGTTAATAAATTTTCAAAACACCGGAATTTAAATTCTCCATCTTAATTTAAATTCATTTTTATTTTATTTTATTTACCATTTATATTCATTGTCAATCATATTTACAAGTTTCATTTCTTAAAATCATCCAATAGTCAATAGTTAGAAATATTGACTAATCAATAATAAACGATGATAATCTAATATTATCATCTCCTAACAACCAATGCAATCAAAATTTATAAAATTTCAAGATAATTCTTTTATATATAAAATATAATCCAAAACAATATTATGTCAATCTATCCTATTCGAGTGTTTAGAAATTCCTATCGATGCCTTGGCGTCCCAAGTACCAACCAGAATTCATAAATACTCAACGGAATAAATTAACACAATATAAAATCATTTTTATATCAAAATTACAAATACGCTCTCTCATATACACTCAACTCATTCATAAGGTTTTAAACCTATTTCAATGAGTTATTCCCCACTAGAGCCAAGGTAATCTAAACCAAAGCTCTGATACCAACTGTAACGGGACGCGCCAGTGGGGTAACGCCCACCGTAGCATACAGTCGTACCTGTGTTCTGCCTTTACGGCCAGCCTCTCGACTGCACCAACCCCGCAGGGACATGTAGGAGTAAGAGTCATCCGCTCGCTACCAAACCAAATGCGAGAACCCCCTATCATGTTGCACCCGCCAAGTGCATAGGCAGACACACATGCCGACTCAAACAATCCAAAATACAGATAGTTATTGGAGTTAAATAAGAAAGAAAAGAAAGAACAGAAACAAACTCAGAATCTCGCAGCGGAAGGAACAAGATATAATAATAAAATAACAGTTCATGAAGCTGTTAAATAAATAAATTTGATTATTATTATACATCATAAATCAGAGTTCATACATATCAGAGATAATACAACAATGCAGCGGAAAAATAATACAGTAGTAGAATACAAATGATGTAATACCAAACTCCGTCTTCGTCCTCCAGAATATACCTTCAACCTAATCTGAAATGCTCAGGCTGACCCGAGCGTAATGAAAAGACAAAACACTCGAGTCAGGACTAAAATATCTCATGTAGGTTAAATTCGAATAAATAAATATGAGTGTGACGGCGTCGGAGATGTTTACGGGTTTTAGACACCTCCTATCCAGTGTTTAACGTGCGTGCATTAACTTAAGAGATGTTCGGGATTTCCATCTCCTAAGGATCCGTTAAACTATCTACTATATAATAGAATACGCTATATACAATAATGTCTATCATAAAGTAAAATATCAAACTAGCGTTAAGCCATGGCCCATTCCACCCTTAACACATTTTTATTCCCAAGAGCATATACAAGACCGTAGTTTCCCCAAAACCGGAAGTCACCAGAGGGCAATTCATATACTAAAGGTACAAACCAAAATCGTAGTGGTCGCGAATAGGATAATCAGTATGACAAGGTACATGAGGCAATACCAACTAGGATACTAGTAGTTGCATGATCCGGACTGATGTTGGGCATAGCAGCTACTACCCCAACACCGCGAAACAACACTCCCAAATCGAGGGGTGCACCCAAATCGAATCACAAAAGTAATAGACATGGTAACGAAGGAGTGTGTCCGCTAGAGATGGCGATCCTCAATGGCCCGGCGCGGCTCCTGTTTTAGTCATGTCAGGGGTCATCCAAAATCGTTCTCTTTCTTCAAATCAACACGTTCACCAAAACCATCCACTTCATTCTGGATCAACACTCCGCGTATACTAGTTATTAAAGTGGTTTTCGGTATCGACAGAGAGTATGTCCATATCCGATCCCGGACTCTTTAATAACTACGTATTATTACACCGGTGGCTCTTTTACATTTCAAATCGATTCATAATTGATATCAAAATATCATATTCGCTTCAAAATCAAATCCATTTCAAAATCATTTTTCGCCTCAATATCTCATTTCGATTTCAAAATCATTTTTCGCCTCAAAATCTCATTTCGATTTCAAAATCATTTTCCGCCTCAATATCTCATTTCGATTTCAAAATCACTTTTCACCTCAAAATCTCATTTCGATTTCAAAATCATTTTTCTCCTCAAAATCCACAAAACGATTCACATAAACTCGAATTCGAAAATTTAAAATTTAATCAAATCTCAAATCATCAATTTCAACTCGATTCAGCTTCTCAATAAACCATTTCAAATTATCAATTTCAAATACATATTTGAACCATAAAATAAACAATTTCACTTCCAATATATTTCGAAACTTTAAATATTTCACATTTCAAAACAGTTCATATATTTATATAAGAATATAAGATTCGCTTTAAAACCATTTCGTATTCAAATTAGAATATTCTTCAAATTAAACATCCGTATTAAGTAGTTTACTTAATTTCTGGAACAATTCCAATTCAATAAACTTAGATTAATATTCGGATTTCAAGAATTCATTCAATTATTATATTCCAAATCAATTTCAGTTCAAATCCGATTCAAATCAATTTTATCCTCAAACTTAATTCAATAGTTTCAATTTAGTCCAATTCACAAATTTCTTTGAATTTCAATTAAATTCCAAATTAATTAAATCTCAATTTCAAATAAATTTTCAATTCCAAACTCAAACTTGAAATATCATTTCATATAAATTTTCTTAGAAATATTCAGAGTTCGATTAAAAGTCCAATCTTTTAAAACAAATCAACTTTCGAAAATTTACGCCGTATTTCAATTTTTTTTTCTTAAAAATCTAAACTTCGAATAATTAAACAATTTCATTTACCAAGTTTAAATTCCAACATCTCGAGCTTCAATTCAAAATAATTCAATTTCCATAAATTGGATTTTATTCCTAAAATCAATTCATTTAAATAATTTCAAAACAACTTTTAAAATCATTTAATTTAACCAACCCGGTGTCCGTATATAATTTTCTAACCTATGGCCAAGTGGATAATTATTTCAATTCTAATTTCAAGGATGGATATATATCATTTCAATCCAAATAGATGTCATAGGTATATCATTTCAACCTATTCCTTAATTTATTCGAAATGATTCAGTTTACAGTTTATATGCCATAAACAATATACATGATGATAGCATGATATATCAAAATAAATAAACAACCAATATCGACCAATAACATCCATCACAACCGATCAACCATAAAGCCAATAACATTCACAACAGTTTTATAATTATCAATATCGAGTAATATACTGCCAGTTTAAATTTAAATTTATTTTAACGGTCAATTTAAATTCTATCAATTAATTCATATACCAATACAGATGATAATTAAACCTACCAAACAACAGCCAATAAATTTCATATCACTTCAGAATATAAATTTAACTAACAAAAGTTATTTTAGTCAATTGTGAGCATATAAACACTCACCTTTGATATCCTGTTGTCATCGAGACGTTTCGGTTTGGAACTAAACCGGAAAACTCCCTATTTCAGCCCAAATTTCAACTGTCTCCAAATTCGTCCAAACAAGTTTCATTTCGAAGCTCTCGTCATTCCGATTGCAACGCAAAAATTCTCGTTCCAATCGGACCTCGTATGCGAGAGTTATTAAATTTGTAAGTTATCGACATTTGAATTTATAAAACAATTTATATTGGTATTAAAATTTATCCATACCCAAAGCAATGAAGCCCAGCCCACTAAAACTCCATCTTCTTCCCCAATGAAGCCTGCATGCGAAAAATGCATAAACCCACCATTGCCGTGCACCAATCTCCGATGATACGGAGCTCCGATACTCCGTTCGACATACTGTCTTCGCCAAACTTCTTCTCTCCGCGTGCTCGATCCGACCATCCCCAAAATTCAACGCCTAGAACACCCTACAAAACGCGACCTGTAGCATTCCTCTCGACCATGATGAAGTCGCACGCACCAAACAACCACCTTCAAACGCACGCAACTAGGAGCGACCGGACGTTGATCAGGGGATGCCATCGCATGCGTCTCTCCTTACTTCACCTCCGCGCCAAGTTTCACTCCCCCATTCGTCACCGTTTGGACGCAAACCAAGAAAAACCGTACACGCTTCCAAGTCAGATCTGGGCAAATCCGTGACGTAAAAGCATAGATCAACCGTATGGATTTGAAGAGCTCGCCGAGATCTACAACTTTGCTTTTGGAATTTTTTGATTTCGTTGAACGGATTGAGAGATATTATGGAAAGAAGTTCGAGCGATTCTGGCCATTGAATAGGTGGCGGCCATGAGATAGAATTAGGGTTTCTGGATTAAAATGACAGTAAAACTGTCTTGGTTTGTGTGTGTATTTATATAGGTAGGTCCAAAGTCGTCCGAACTCCAATCGAGACGTGCCGCCAGGCGTTTATAAGGTTTTACCTCCGTTCTGGACGCAATGGAACTAGTCCCAAGGCCTAATTCAATCGTATGTGGAAGATAGCTTTTTGAAGTCGATTATTTTAATTAACGACGTTAAATTTCTATGCGTTTCAAGCTCGCACGACCAAACGACAAGTCCGATTGCTACGAAAATTGAAACCTTACAATAATTCACTGTTACGGATCCGATGAAACTGGTTTCGTCGAAATCCGAGACAGTTGTAAAAATGGCTATTTCTACAGTCTAATTTCAATATAAAATTCTCAATTTTAAATTATTAACTTTTAAATCAAATTTCAATTGTTCACAAATTTCATTTTTAATTTCACAGTAATTAACAATCTTTTACAATGTGGTTTTCCATTATAAATCCAGTATAAAAGATTACATTAGATTCAGCGTTCAATTATATTGTAATTCAAATTCAAGTTATTTAATTCCAATTGAATTCTTTTATTTCGATTTACACTTTCATTATCGAATCAACCATTTACTTATACATTATTATCAATAGTTTATAATTCATTTACTTTCATTTTCTTCAGCTATCATCTTATTTAAATTCACAGTAATATTAAATTACATTCATTTACGTTGATTTCAATATTTTAACTTCAATATTAAATGTAACATTTTATTTATTTCGTTGTTTACAATTAAATTCAATTTGTTTCAATTACTTGTTACACTCAAATTTAAATCTTTACTTACGTTCAATTACAAGTTAACATCTTTATCAAATTACAGTTTCAATTATTATCCGATTTCAATCAACTGTAATATTAAGTTACATTTATTTATATTAGTTTCAATAACATAAACTTCCACTATTAAATCTACCATTTTATTTATTCTTTGTTTACAATCATAACCAATTTGGTTTACAATCAAATTCAATTCATTATTTACATTCAATACAAGTTAACATCCATATTTAATTTACAAATAAGCTATTTCAGAATTCAGTTTTGCATTTTAACTTGTAATTCACATTTAACAACACAAAATTTTATTTCCTTCGGATTTTTATCCAAATTTTTTTATTTTAATTCGTATTTTTAAAGTGTTAAAAATACAGGTCGTTACACTAATGATAAGAAATGTTGCCTACTTTATACTTTATAGGAAAACAAGATTGATGAGGAAGACCAAATGATTCAACAAACACAAAAGAAAACCATAGCCAAAGCTATCAAAAGGCAAATTCAAAAACAACACTACGAGTACAGGAAAGGACAACAAACTAGGTGATATTTACATAATTTAAAAAATTATTTACAAAAATATTATATGACATTAGTGTATACATTAAATATCCTGGACAACCTTATCTAAGTTCTCTGCAATTAAAGGAACAACAATGTGGCGAATTGCTATGCAAAGAATTTCTTTGAGCTTCTTTTCCTTCTTCTTAATTTCGTCAGCATTATCAATAGATTCAATACGGGTCTTCAAAGCACGATTGAAAGCATTGTTAGCAACTTTAAGAGTCTTGTTTTGTCTTTATAAATCGACGATACGCTTTTGAAGAATATATTTTTCATGTTCAAGCCTTTGGATTTTGGATGCATACTCACTGATGCGTTACGAATACCTCACTTTCTGTTGATCGTCAAAATATCTCATCATTTCAAAATTTAACCTTTTTACACCATTCACCTACCGCCTTCTCATCTAAACCTGGGGAAGGGTTTGTTGTAGCAGGGAATTTTTGAATAGGTAAAGACGAAAACCTTGTCGATTTCACAACATATGAGGAGATTAGGGAAGTTGGTAAATGTAACGATCCCGAATTTTTTATAAATTTAAAATGATAATTAAATTAATTTTTGAATTAAAATTGTGAAATTTTGATTAAAGATAAGTATAAAAATAAATATATCTATGCAATTCATTAAATATGTATTTGATTTCAAAACATTGTCTTTTAATAAATGTGTGTGAATACAAACAAAAATATATTACAAAGTAAAATAAGTAAAGTAAAATACAAATACAATGTAAATACATTACGATAAGTATTTAAGTTGGAAATAAATATGTAAGTAAAAATCAAACCAATAAAAGACAAGTATGTAGACATAACAAAATAAACACATAGGTAACATGAACACGACATATGAAGTAAACCAGATAAGTATGTATACTTAAACAAACAAAGAAAGAAAAAAATACATTCAAGTATATCTGGTATAAGTATGAAGGCAAAGCAAAGGATAAGTATGAAGTTAAGTGGTTCGAATATGATGGGTATGCAGTCTTGAGTACCACTAAATCTAAATAGATATGCAGGCTGGAAGTAAATAAACATTCATAAGGACAAGGTCATTTAATGCTTGCTAAGACGAATATCTTTTCTAGTACATGAGCATGTAATCTCGGCCACCAAACCATGAAATTATCTCTGAAAATTGTACAACTTGTACACTATTTTGTATAAAATATGTTATACCCTGCAGCTTGTTTTATACTTCAACCTGTAAGCTATTTTTCCCCTATCATCTTTCATTTCCATTCGAGCTAGATAAAAACTAAGATAAAAACTTCATCTAAAAACCTAAACAAGCATTCTACAACAACCAGCAACTCAATGCAACAGAGAATCAAGTGGGAAGATTTCAGCTTGTAATTTTGAAGTCTGTTGCCAAAACAAACCATGCTTTGTTCTTTCACAAAATCTTGGTGAGTAACACTTTAAAATTTTAAGTATGAGAAATTGGTTGCATGATAAAAAAATCTGGGATGTTATGCTTTATATATATACATACTTTTTCTGAGTATACATATGTATGTCTGGACGATTTTGTATGATGTTCCTCTCTGCTTTATATTATAGAGTTTAATTTAAATTCAAACTTCTATTCTTTCACCTCTGATCTCTGATAGGCTCTAAATTCCAGCAGATTCAGTTTGTTTAAGCAATGAACTAGGATATAAAAATAGTATAAACATGTGTATATCTATATAGTGCCTGGAACCCAGATTTTTTTACAGTAAAACTTTTAAACATGTTGAAACTCATTTGATACCATTCTCTGTTTCAATATATATTCCAGGTGAGTGAACATATTCCCCCAAAATGTTTTCATCTAGCTACTTTATAGCTTTGAGTTTAAAACAAAATATATTGTTTAAACATAAATCAAGCTTGTAAGATTTGTTTTCAACCTGTTAGTGAAGTATATTAACTGACATCTTGTTGTACAGTTCAACATCCAGATTTTCTGTTGAATTCAAGTATTTTAAATTGCCAATTAAATTTTACAACTTGAATCCACAAAGCAAAATAAGATTTTTGAAACAAAATTTGTGATTTTTAGTGAAATATTCTCAGAGAAATTTGTATATGAAAAAAAATGGTATTTTTACCAATTTCTGATGATCAAATCATTTATAAATATGGAAATTCGTATTGAAGCATGCTTTAACATCAGGGATGTTGGAAAAATTGTTGAAATATTTTTCAAAAACAAGAATGGGTTGAACGAGATGGATTTAGGGTTTGAGTTCCTGTTTTTGTTCATGTTGAAAGAATGGGTCGCGAATGATTCCGGGGTGCATCGAGTTGGACGAGGTCCGGGGGGGACAGCTTCGTGGATGACCGGAAATGGTAGGGACGCGGTGGCACGAGGTCAGGTGGACGGCGTCGTGGGGTCGAGGTGGATTTAGTAAAACAGTGGGTTCCAGTTTCTGGAGTGAATGGTTCGATTTTAATTCGAGGGGAGTTAGGGTGTTTTGGTGATTAGAAATGGTTGCGGGGTTGGTGGTTGACGTGCGGGGATGTTCGCCAGTGGTCGGAGTCGCCCCCGGTGCCGGTGCATCTGCACATGGGGGTGATGGTATCAGTGGCCATCGTTTGGGAACGAAGGAAGACGAATCGAAGCGAACGCGAGGGAATTGGAAAAAAAACTCGAAGCAGATCTCGTGCCGTTTTGGAACAGCATCGAGTAGATTTTCGAACTTAAACAAATTTACTCACGCGGGTTGATTCGAAAGGGAACTCGAAGCACAAGGAGTTTGTCCTGGGGGACGACTCGAGTATGTCTCGGGTCAGGCTTGAAAGGAGAGTAAAGATCAAGTTTTGACAAATTTTGAAACATCGATTTAAAAACCTGTTTTTGGAGTAATGGTCCGGGATAAATAAAGTGTTTTAAAACTTAGATTTAAAGAATAAAATGGTTTGAAATTTAACTTGACAAAATGTTTAAGGAGTAAATAAATATTAAAGTTTTATTTAAAAATAAATTTCTTTAAATAATTAAATAAGGATTTGAACCATTTAAATTTGAAATTTTCTTTATACTTAAAAGTTGATTGATTTAAAGATGATCAAATAAATAAAAATAATTAACATTTAAATAATTAAAATTAAGGGTTAATTAATTAATATAATTAAAGGTTAATTAATTTATTATTAAAGGATAATTAATTAAAATGGTTTGTAATTAATTAATTAACCAGGATTAGTAATTAATCTGATTTAAGTTAGTCAGATAATTAATTGACCTTAGTTATGATGTTTGGATTCTATTGAATGTGAATTATTTGATATCCCTGATTTGTGATGCTTTGTGATATGACTTACTTTGTGCTAAGCTGTGATTTCTATTTCTGTGATATATTACTATGTGAATGTGAAAACCCCTTGACCCGTAAACGACACTTGAATTTCGATGCGACAAGGAGTCAGATTCCAGTTGGATATTCGAAACCCACATCGAATTGTAATAGTGAATCTTTGTGATCGATAAATTTATTTTATCTATGAATCTGTGAATGAAGATAAGCGTTATCGATTATACCGATTATCGATATATCTGTGATGATTGATGTTGCACTATTGTGTGTAAAATCCCTGGACTACACCATACACACACAAATATGGATTTCACGTGGAAATCGGTTAAATCACAAATGATGTAAATTTAATGTTTTTGAAATTGAAATTTTAATTTCAATTGATTTTGAAATTGGAAATTCGGGTTTAAAGTGAAAAGCTTTTGAAATGGAATTTCAAAGATAAAAGTTATTTTGAATAACTTGATCGAGTTTTGAAAATTTAAATAATTTGATTTAAAATTGAATTCAAGTTTGAAATTGAATTCTATGATTTGAAACTAGGGGTTAAAGATGATGTACAAGTTATATACGGGTTAAACCATTTTAAAATTATTGATTTGGGAATTTGAATTTAATTCAAGGGTTTTAACTCGTGTAAATATAACTGGATTTTTCTAAAACGAAACTATTTGTTTTCAAATAGTAAAAGCTTTCACATAAGTAAAGGGTTTCCAAATTGTGTTAACAGTTTTCAAGTTTGAAATGGAATTGAAATGTTTTGAAAGTTATGAAATGAGTCTTTGATTCAAAGACCGGACTAGTTAATCCAACTTGAAATGGAATCGTTTTAAAAGCTATAAGTTAAATCTTGATTTAAAGATTTAACGAGTTAATTCAATTGAAATGGAAACTGTTTTGAAAATATATGAATGGATCTTTGTGAATGGGGTTAACTTTGTGAATTAAATCTTTTGTTTAAAAGATTAAAAGTGTGGAAAATTGTTTAAACCATTGAATGTTTTTGAAATGAATCTTTTTGTTTAAAAGATTGGAAATGGTAATTTGTTTTACCATTCGAATGAAAAGTTTTTAGCTTTAAGCTGTGATTTAACTGAGACCCCAGTATCCATATGATTTTTAGTTGCGCTCGTTATTCGGTTTAGCCGGGAGAGGACCTTTGTGACATATAACCCATTCCGAATAATGATACGACGATATGGATAGCATTTGAAGACCGGTGGTGAAGACCGGGTATTTGCGAGAGCGATAGGATGACCTATCGATTGTCTCTGCACTGAGTAGCTACGGTATAGAGATTTCCTAAGTGATGGGAAGTCCGATCAGGATTGTGAATACCCGGATTTGCAAGGGCTTCTTTGGAAGTGCCTTCGGTTCTGTTCGAACCCGGAACAGACTTGTATGGATGTGTGTCTGACGTTACACTTTGAGATGTAAAGCTGGTTTCTATCAAATACATTTCTGTTGGTGGCGGAGAATTTATTCTCTTAGCTTAACACCCTTCTCTGAGACGTACGAGCTCAGAGGTTATGTAGTTGATGGTTACTAGTGATACATTCCCAATTTGGTAATGTGGCATATGAAGTGCTGCTGATCATTGGTTGATCAAAGCGTGGCTTTGTGAAAAAGCGTGGCTTTGTGAAAAAGCGTTGCTTTGTGAAAAGCGTAGTTTTGTGAACGAGACTTCATCGAGCCTCACAACCCGGTAATGGTCGAAACAGGAATGTTGCGACAAAGGTTTGTAGGGGTAGCGTCCCTAGGGTATGTCATTTCCTTCTGGATAAAAGGTGATATCATGGTATGGAGCCCAGATATTTTACCTATGTGGATGCTGCACAGTTATTATACTTCGTGGTTGTTGCTTTGTGATCGAGGGCCCTCGGATAAAGGTCGGTGACGACCGGGGGATGACATGACTCGTGTGTTAGTTACCTAGTTACAGCTCGGTTAGAGCGTGAGGTAGCGTCGGCCTTTTGTTTGCAGAGATCCGGTTAGGATCCGGGGCGTCTTTCCAGAGGCGTTTCTATTTCGGTAAGGAAGTTCCTTAGCCTGATCATTTGTTGGAAATCCAAAGAAACAATACGAACCCTGTACGGTTTTAGTTGTATTACCTGCTATGGAATGTGGCGGTAACCTTCTATTGAACGTAGTAGCTATAGTAGGCATACAACAATGTTGTATGCTGGCTAAGATTTATATTATATTTTCAAAATGGTTTTCGACACTATGCACTAATGATAATAATATCGAATGATTTTGCGTAGTAAGCATTTTTGACTATCATAAGAAGAAATCTCCTCCAATTCTGCGTTTGCATTGTGTGTGTGGTGGGAGGTCTTATGGTAGTTTCATTTTCGAAAAAGCATTGCGGATTTCAATGTTTAAAAGCCTTTGTTGCTTGTTTTAAAGATAAACTGTTTTTGTTGCTCACACCAGTCCCATGACTGATCCGGAGTGTATTGTTCCCTTCCTAAACTCTGGGTGCCCACTATTTTCCACACGGGCAGTCTAGAGTTGGGTTTTCTCAGATATTCAGGTTGGGTAGATTATCTGGAGCTAGTCAGTTCTTGGAGTTCATGGATTGACGTTGCTTATCTTGGAGCACTCTATTGGAGATATTCTATCCGCTGCTGGTGTTATCTATTTTCTTTCCGCTGCTATTGTCATTGTATCATATCTCTGATATTGTTGTATCATATTGATATCATTGTTGTATATCATTCTGGATATTGTATTCATTGGAGTTGTATATGATATCATTGATTTCTTTATTCCGCTGTGTTGTTATACTTAATGGTGTTATAAGCTCCGGCGAATCGGATTTGAACGGTCGAATCTGCGGCATTCGAGTACGATGTAAAGTATGGATGTCGATTTTCGAACGGGCAAAATTCGAGACGTTACAGTAAATTGATATTTGGAATGTCGCTTTCCATAATAAATTCCATGGATTTACACTGAACTTGACTATCTTTTAATTTTATCTCCAAATCGCTTACCCATTGGAAAAATTTAGACATTTCATAATCAAAGTCGATCGAAGGGTTCGATTTAATTTGACGTTTCAATTAGGAAACTGTCTCATCTTTATTCTTGATATCTGCTTCGAGACTAGTGATTTGGTCATTAGGGTCTCTAATAATCGCCTTTTGAAGCAAAAATTTCATACGAAATTCCAAAGCTTTAGTATTACCTTGAAGTCGGGTGGACAAAGGATCTTTAAATAGGCTTCTCTTTTCAAGACCCACCACCAACCTATTCTAATATTGGTGAAACGAGATAATGGATCTAGTGAGAGTGGTGTGGTAGCTAATTGTAATTCCTATTCAAATAAACAAAAAACAAATTAATACCCAGAGAACAAGTTTCTTTTATTACAATAGTAGAGATTATGATTCAAAAGAAATAAAACAAAGGATACAATATCAATGTTATAGTCAAATACTTGCTTTGCCCTATCACACTTAAAGTCTATAAACGGCATTTTCAACGTTATTCAAAGAGTTAGCCGAAAGAGTGATGGTCGATTCAAAAGAGGTATTAAATCCTTCTGGGGTAAAATAACTGTGGGACATTTGCTATAATTCCATTCTCCGGCTGGAGAACCATCACGACCATAAATCAATTTTGTATGATATGTACGAATTTCCTTAAGGAGCTTTTCCTTTTCTTCACCTAGAAAATCAAAGCGAAGGCAGGGATATTGCATATAAAGCTTCTGTAGATCTCTAAGAAAGCAACATCTAACCAATCTTGAGGATTTCAAGAGCGAGGCCTTTCTATGTAATCTCTTCGTAATTTGACGTATTTGTCTAAGTAATCCCTAGTAATAAGGCCGCGTGAGAGATATTTACTCTTTAATAACGTAATAGAATACAACTAAGTATAAAAGAAAACTAATGTAGAAAATTTATAGGTCAATATAATTACATGATTACAAATTTTCATTTGGTTCGTACTAGAATGATTTTTTGAATAACTTGAAAATAAATCTATCCTTACAATATTTGAGTTTTTCTAGAGGCAATACGCGAGGAATTGAGTTGACTCGCGGTAAATTCCAACAAGCCCTCGGATGAGGATTAGATCCAAATTTGTCTAAGTACCTTCTATGTAGATATCTAAGTAGACCCTCACTTATATCACCCAAGTACGAAAAATCTACAGTTGGATGTCTGCAATAAGCTTTATATAGGAAGTCTACTAGGATATCTCAGTCCTCAATCAACATCCAAAATAGTGTTATCAATTCTCTATTCTCTTCTAAGAGCTTTTCATAGCAAATGCGCGCCCTTTTTAGTCAAGGGGCCGCTTTCTGATCTTTAAAAGATACTAATACTGCAGCGCTTTCATTAAGCTTATAATACTTGTCAGAGACCGGATTATGTTCTTTTAATTGTTTATCTAACTCCATATACAAGTTATTTATTTCTGCCTATTTTCTTTCAAGCTTTGTTTTATAAAGATGAATGGATTTCTTCCTTATCTAAAATGGAAAGATATTAGCCAATGTTATCTTGGAAGTGAAAGCCATTTTAACAAAGAATTCCGTACTTGAGAAATAGGGATTGGTGTTTGTAGGGTCTGCTTTTTCCCCTCTTGCTCTCCAGCATCAATATTGGCGTCTTTTTCATGAAGATCAGAGGGTTCAGGAAATTCAGTTTTACCCTCTTCGCGGGCACTAGGATTAGGGATGATTTTATTTGAAGCCCTAGAAGTGTCATCGTCACCCCCTCCATGAGAATCATCATGATCGCCCCCGTGGCCGCCAGAACCCTGACCTCTATCATCATTATCAGGACTATCATCATCATTGTTATCGTCATTGCCACCTTCTTCAACAACGGCTTCATCGTCCTCATCGTCTCTCTCCTCGTATGAATCAGAATCTCCTTCTACATGAGGGACTTCGAAAGATAAGAGCTTTGAGGCATCAATTCCTTCTCTATTAGGGACCTCAATCCCTTGCTCCATTTCTTTGATTTTGTCTATGAATCTTTTAACCAATACAGGATTGAGTGAGGGAAAGCTTAAATCTGGGCACTTCTCTATATTATCGAAGTAAGCTAGCATGAGGGCATCCTCATAAGAATTTACGATGATATCATATAGAGAAGAGCTCAGAAAATGAGACACCTTTTGCCTAACCTCGGAAATGGTTTTGATGGCCATGGTTAAAGAATTTTTTTTCTGTTTCAGTTTCTTTTGGAAAAATGTACATCTCTTCTTGAGAGAAACATGTTTAGCATTCATCCTTGCCTTTTCATCCTCCGACTCTTTCAGAGTCATTTTCAAAGCCAAAACCTCATCGACTAAGATTTGTTTAGCCTTCCTGTCCTCGGAAATTGTAGGTTCCGTTTGAACAAGAGAAACGCTTGATCTTTCTTGTTCCCTTAATGCGTTATCTTTAGCAGCAGTAAAAGTAAGGCAGTTCCCTTACATCGGGAGTACCAGCTTTTGGAGATCTGACAGGAAAAGTAAAACGTGAGTCAAGATTCAATATAAAATGGTAATAAGAAAATCAAGTAGTATGGAACATACTAGAAGTTGTTGTTCAATGAGAGATCGACAATGACTTGTCAGATCGGGTATATAGGAAGGCAGTTGAATAGAAGTGAATGATGGAGAATTTATAATTGATCGTACAATCTTCTCAAAATCATTAGGAGACACCGGTGATGGGGATCTAAAAGGATTCAACTCCTCGGAGGGAGTTGAAGTGCCAAATTGTAACGACCCGCCTTTTTTGACAGTTTAAACCGACGATCCAATACACATGCCGATTCTAAACCATTCAAAAGGGCAGATAGTTATTGGGGTAATTAAGAAAAGAAGAGAAAAGGAACAAGAAACAATCACAGAATCTCGCAGCGGAAAGATAAAATATAATAATCAAATAAACAGTTCATGAAGCTGTTTAATATACTTTTGACTATCATTTATACATCATTTATCAGAGTTATACATATACAACAGAACAAATAAAATAATGCAGCAGACAACATGATGCAAGGATAATAATAGTAATAGTATACCAAATCTTCGTCTTCGTCCTCCAGAATAGATCTTCAATAAGCTGAAAAACTCAGGACTGACCCGAGCGTAATGAAAAACAAAACACTCGAGTCAGGACTAAAATATCCTTATGAAAGTTAAATCAATCGTAAATAAATATGAATGCAACGGCGTCAGAGATGTTTATGGGGTTTGACATCTCCTATCCAGTGTCAACGTGAGTGCAATAACTCAAGAGATGTTACGGGATTTTCCATCTCTTAAGGATCCGTTAAATTATCTACTATATAATAGAATACGCTATATACAATAATGTCTATCATAAAGTAAAATATCAAACTAGCGTTAAGCCATGGCCCATTCCACCGTTAACACATTTTTATTCCCAAGAGCATATACAAGACCGTAGTTTCCCCAAAACTGGAAGTCACCAGAGGGCAATCCATATACTAAAGGTACAAACAAAAAGGTAGTGGTCGCGAATAGGATAATCAGTATGACAAGGTACATGAGGCGATACCAACTAGGATACTAGTAGTTGCGTGATCCGGACTGATGTTGGGCATAGCAGCTACTACCCCAACACCGCGAAACAACACTCCCATAATCGAGGGGTGCAACCAAATCGAATCACAACAGTAATAGATATGGTAACGAAGAAGTGTGTCCGCTAGAGGTGGCGAACCTCAATGGCCCGGCACGGCTCCGGTTTTAGTCATGTCAGGGGTCATCCAATATCGTTCTCTTTCTTCAGTCAACGCGTTCACCAAACCATCCACTTCATTCTGGATCAACACTCCGCGTATAATAGTTATTAAAGTGGTTTTCGGTATCGACAGAGAGTATGTCCATATCCGATCCCGGTCTCTTTAATAACTACGTATTATTACACCGATGGCTCTTTTACATTTCAAATCGATTCATACTTGATATCAAAATATCACATTCGCTTCAAAATCAAATCCATTTCAAATATCATCATATCTATTCAAGATGTAAGATTCCGTTTCAAAATCATTTTTCGCCTCAATATCTCATTTTGATTTCAAAATCATTTCGAATTTCAATTTAGGTTGCAACTTCATTTAACCCAATTCGTATTTAAATTCAAGATTTAAATATAAACATTTAACCTTATTGACCAGCTTGAAATTTTAGAAAATAGTTTTAAGTAGTTTAAAAGTAGTTTTAAATAATTAAAATAGTTGACATACTTAAAATCTTTAAATGGATTTAAAATAGATAAATTAGTTTAAAATAATTTAAATTGGGTTAAGTAGATTTAAAATAGATTAAAATAGTTTAAGTATTTAAAGATGGTTTATATAACAGAGAAATTTGGAAACAAAACTGAAACATCTTCAAAACCAAACCATTTCAATTATAACTTCCCAATACAAATCAATTTCCATTCCACCGATTCAATTTCGATTTCAATTCAAATCAACGTCAACTTGACTTCAAATTAATTCAATTCCACATTCACCTTTAATTAATTCAATTTCAATTTATATCGATTTGGAGCTTGATTTTCGAAATATCAATTTATAACACTTAACAAAATTATCCTTCAATATTCAACTTTTAAATCCAAATTTCAAATATGATTCAATTCCAAGCTCAATTTCAAAATATCATTTTTATATCACTTTTACTTAGTAATACTCAAAGCTCGAGATAATGTTCAATCTTTAAAACAAATAAATTTCCGAAATTCAATCATATCCCAATTTTAAATTTCAAAGTCTCAACTTAAATTATTTAACAATTTCTTTTAACCCAAAATTTATTTCAACATTCCAAACTCAATTTGCGATAAATTCGATTTCTATAAATTGATTTTATTTATAAATTTTAAATCAAAACATTTAAATAAATTTCAAACCAACTATTTTAAAATTATTAAATTAACCAATCCGGTGTCCGTATATAGTTTTCTATCCTATGGCCAAGTGATTATTTATTTCAATTAAATGTTAGGGATGAATATATATCACTTAAACCAAATCACAGTGTCATATGTATGCATAACAGGATATATATAAGCAAATAAACATCCAAACATTTAAATATCAACCAATAGCATTCATCGAAATAAATCATCCAATTGACAATAAAATTCACGGCAATTTCATAGTTATCAATATCAGGTAATTTAATCGCAATTAAATTTTTAATTTCAACTTGACTGTCAATTTTAATTTTCAACGGTGAATTCAAATGACAATCTATATGACAATTAAATTTTATCAAACAACGACAAATAAATTCATATCACTTCATAATGTCAAATTTAACTACCATAAAGATATTCAGTACGTTGTGAGCGTTATAAAACACTCACCTTGGTTTTCAATTTCAAATCGAACGACGTTCGATTTAACCTGAAATTTTAGTCAGCTTCAAACGTCTCTAAATCAATTCCATGACGTAGAGCTCGTCACCACGATTCCAACGCAAAAAGTTTCGTCCAATTCTGATAACGTATGGATGAGATATGAGTTTTACAAGATTGCATATATATATTTATAATTTAAAACAAATTTCCTTTTTTTTTACCCACAGAAAATCACAGCCGTAGATCCAAGATCCAGAAAATCATAGCCGCTCGTAAAGCTTCCCTTCCAAACGCGTACAGGCAAAGTCGAACACGAAGAAACCCAACACACGCAACCCTCAACCGATCACTGCTCCTCTACCCTTCACCTCGACTTCGATCGGAGACCACCCCCGAACGCGTCTCAGCCCACTCGACCCCCGTGCCACGAGCGGCATCGCCACGCGTCCCCTTTTCTTCGAAAAATGCGAACAAACGTACCACCTACTCGAGCAATTTCAGGCCTCAGCCTCGCATCGTTCACGATCTCAACCGTATGGATACAATCGTCTCGATGAGCTCTTCGATCTTCGTGTAGGAAGTTTTCGAAAAATATTGATTTGATCAAGAGATAATTGAGGAACAAAATGGGATGATTTCGGTCATTAAAACAAACAAACGGCGGCCACGAATGAGATTCGGGTTTCACTCTGAACGTAAATATATATATATACGTATTATAACATTATTTTACTAATATATTCAACTTTTCTGAACGAACTCGAAAATAGACGTGCCGACAGGCATTCGTAAGGTTTTACCTGCCTTCCGAACACAATGGAACATGTTTCAGAGGCTAATTCGATCGTCTGTGTGAGTTATGGAAATAAACGATCGATTTTAAATTAAACCGATTAAATGAATTTCTAAACGTTTTCAGCTGCCACAGTCAAATGGCAACTCTGATTGCTACGAAATTTGAAATCCGATAATAATACACTATTACGGATCCAATGGAACTGGTTTCGTCGAATTCCGAGACTGTGCCCCGAAAGGCTATTTTAACTCGTCGATTAAATTGACGACTTTTCAAAATTTACAGAATTGCTAAAAATTCCAATTTTTAAAATCTTATTAACTCTATTATAATCCCAATATAACTTACATTCACTTTGGAAACCAATTTGAATCATATTAAATCAAATTTTAGTTATTCACTCTATTTTCATATATTAAATTTCAATATCAAATTAATCATATCAAATTCGGAATTTAATTATTCAACATTTGTAATATTAAATTTAAACAAATTTGATTATTCTTAAATCACTATCTTTTGAAATATTCAAAAACGAACTTATAAAATTTAACCTTTAAACAAATTCAAATTATAGAACAACCATTTCCATTAATCAGTTATTCAATTTCCGTTATTCAATTATTCAATAAATTCCAAATATTAAATTTAAACAATTTTGATTATCCAATAATTCATTATCCTTTGAAATATTTGAAATTGAACTTATAAGATTCAACTTTTAAAACCAATTCACATCTTAGAACACTATTTCCATTTTACAATTATTCAATTATTCAATAAGTTTTAAATATTTACTTTAAACAATTTACCGGTTCAATATTCAATTATTTGATTTTTAATAGCTTTTACTTATCAATCAATTACTCTATTATACCCAATGAATTCAACATTTATTATCCTATCCAACTATTGATTTCAAAAGCATTCACTAAGTAGCATTTATTTTTCAATACTTATTACTATTCAAATCTTCGAAACCAATCTATTAAAATTTGTATTTCTACCTAAATAATTCATAATTCTTATTCACTTATTTACATTTGTTTTTCCATATATTCCCTTATAACCCAGTTATAACATTTGAGTCAATTCAATTAGATTGGAACTCCATTCAATCTATTAATAATTACTTGGATAATTATTGTTGCAATTCATTCCAGTTATTATTATTCCAAATGAATTACAAATTTTTATTTTTTTCTAACATTAAACCATGAAATCTTATTGAATTAACTATTTTAATTATCGAAAATCTACGGGTCGTTACACAAATATTCTTTTGCATCTGCTCAATAACGCTGGGAGAATCGGATACAACTATATGCGACATGAAGTCGTCCTTTGAAGGAATCATTCTGGGTTGGTCAGCAAGGGCATCAAGATTAGGACCTTCTAGAGCATTGCCTACATCAACAGGTTCACCCTCTTTTAGGGGAAGAAAAGACTGGACATTAGCAGTTTTAATTTACTTGGAAGAAGGACCTGCGATAGTCACTTCGCTCAATTTTCTTTTAGCCATCATTATTAACCTAGCAATGGCCTGGGTCAGAGCTAAAATACTAGATTCAGAAGGTGGAGGGAGTGGATCTCTTGTGAATAGTTCAGATGAAGGAGTAGCTGTTAAAACAAAAAAGCATAGGTTAGCAAAGCAATCTAAATAGTAACACAACAGTAAGTTACAAATGGTACAGTAAAGTTTACCAGGTTGGTTGGAACAAATCGGAGGCAAAGATGAAACTTTTTTGGGGTCACCCAAGGATAAGAAGTGTTTGCTTTTGGAAGTATGTTGGACAAGAGGAGGTTTTCCAAGAATCCTCTGGCCTTCAGGAAGGAGAGAATATATCTGAAGGTTGCTAGGGGTTAGTAATGTGAGCCTCTTCCCTATGCTGTTTGAGGCAACGGTGTAACGACCCACTATTTTGGACCATTCAAATCGACAATAATCCACACATGTCCGACTTGAATAATTCAAAATAACAGATTGTAATAAAATTTGGAGCAAATAAAATCAAATACAAAATCACAGACATAGAATATCAGAATAACTCGCAGCGGAAATTAAAATACCATAGTAGTTCATGAAGCTACCATAACAAAATCTCAAAACAAAATACATAATATCAGTCCGAAAACATATACAATAGAAATCTCAAATACATAAAAGTTTATAATACCAGAGTTGAAATAGAACAACTGAAACTAAAATGGATAGATAACTAGATAAACAGAATCTCCAACAATTCCTAGCTCCAGAAAGAGATCCAAAGCTAAGCTGTAATACTCAGGCTGACCCGAGCGTAAAGCAAAATACAAAACACTCGACTCAGGACAATATATACTTATATAATGTAAACCAACTCAAGTGAACTGTAGCAGTAATGCATAATAACTTAAAGGATGCTTGGGATCGCCCATCCTCTAAGGATCAGTTAAACCATAAATTAAATACATCCCATGGTTAAAATCTCAAAATTGGTATTTTATACTTATAAATCAAATATCATTTCGAAATTCAATATCATTTCAGATCCACTTCAAAATATCCAAATATCATATTTTTCCAAAACCAGATTCATTTTTATTAACTTAAATACCATTTCAAATCACATTTCAAAATATCAAAATATTCCAATTAAACCATTTCAAAAATGAAATTATTATATTTAATATTCAAATATTCAATTCTCAAAATTTTAGTCTTTTCACAATTCATTTATTCACTTAAATTTATTAGAACAGTGAAATTTCAACTTTCGCAACACTTAGAAAATGCTACGGAAAGTTATGTTTAAAAACAATTCAGTTAGCAAAAGACAGCATTAAAAATGCTGTAATAGGTTTAGATTTCAAATAAAACTTTAGTTAAATTCAACAACTACAGCACTTACAAAGTGCAGTAACAGCCCTAAGTTCAATTTAGCCATTTAGTTCATTTATATCAATTACAACATTTAAAAAATGCTGTAATATCCTTTATATTAGAAATGATAGCATTTCAAAAAGGCTGCCAATTAAAATTCAAGAATTTAAATACAATTTAATAACCAACTAAATTTTAATTTAAATCATTTTAACTTATAAAATCATATAATTTCACACTTTAAAACAATCATTGAAATACCGTTATATTTATGATTTTATAAAGTTAAATTTGCATTCAAAATCAAATTTAATAATAATTTTACTTATTAAATTCCAGCATTAATTTCCTTTATTTATAATTAAATATTTTAACTTGACATTTAAGTTTATATTTCAAAATATAACCTATTTTCATTTTATTTACTTAATTAAAAATTCACATTTTTACAAAATTCACAAATTTCCAATTTAAGTTATATTTCAAAATTCAACTTAAATATCCATTTAATTCATATTTATTTATACAAAATCATTAACACTATATAAAAATCATTTAATTTCATTTTAAATCAAAATTGTCATATTTTCTTACTTTACATAAATTCTATTTATAAACAAAATCATAAATTCCAAAATTAACTTATATTTCAAATTCCACTCCACCATTTACTTAATTCACTTATTAAATTTATAGAAAATTACTAATATTTTATAAAAATAATTTTTAATTAAATTTAAATCAAAATATCATAATATTTACATTTTTTTATATACTTTAAAATTTAGAAAAATGTTTTAACCACAGTCTGTATAAAAATTTCCTAACCTAAATAAAATGATACGGATAATATATCATTACAATCCGTAATTTGCGAAGGAAAATCCGGGTTTAATCATTTCAAACCCGCAATCTCAAATTAAATGCAATAAATAAAAATCGTTCAGGCCTATCATTTCAGCCCATAACGATTTTTCCCTATTCTAAAGTCCGTTCGGGTATGTATCATTTCAACCCATAGTGATTCTAATCTACAGGGAACTTGCAGTGTGATAAACTGATATAAATAAACAGAACAGCATCATATAACAGTAACTGATGATATAACATGTGTATAAACAGGGATGAGCATCATATGATCATAGCATAGGCAGTTATAACATGATGATATAGTTTACAGATTCAAATGGTGTCAGCTTACTAGTTATATAAGTATATATTGTCTGGTGAGAATTACTCACATGTTTCAAGCTAGAGATAGCCACCAAATACACAAAACAGAGATCTTTGAAGGCACGACAACACGAATACAATTTGAGTATGGAAGAGCCAAAGCTAATAGCCTTGTCACATTCAAACAAAACAAATATACCACACATGAATATACACTTAAATAAAATCAAACAGCTCAAGAGATACATGCACAACAAGTCACCAAATCACTTGCACTTGCTTTCAACCACCCCTAGGCTCAGCCATGTGTTAAAAGACATGGCAAAGGTATGAATTTGGATCTGGTCTTGGGCTCATATGGGTCGGCCATAGCTTGGAAGTAATAGTGTAAAAATGGTGATGCATGAAAATTACAAGACAAGGCAACCAAACTAAGTTTCAATGCAACACAAGTCATGGCCAAAGCAAGCATGGTCACGGCCAGGCCTGGTAGGGTCAGAGGGTGATGTGGCAGAGGTGTCAGGTCAGGTAGGGGCTGGAGATGGTGGTGCAAGTGGCGGCCAAGGTGGTGGTTTGGAGGTGGTGATGCATTAAGGTGCTCGGCTAGGCATAATTAGGTAGAGTTTGTTCATTTTTGGTGGAATCTTCATCATAGATGGCCATGGCCAGATAGGATAGAGGTGCTGGAGGGGGTGTTGACTAGATGTGGTGGTGGTGGAGGTGGCTAAGGTGATGGAGGAGGAATGGCCAAGCAAATAGATGAAGGCAAGTGCAAATGAATTAAGAAAAACAAGAAGAAAAAGAGAAGAAAAGAAAAGGAACTTTACCAAACTATTTTGCTCAGGAAATGGCCGAAACATTTGGAGCGAGAAGCTTTTATTTTCGTGAAAAAATGATGGAAATGATACAGCTGAAGATAGGGATAGGGTCGGCCAAAAATCAAAGCAAGTGGTGGTTAGAAAATGAAAAGGCAAGAAGGTGAAAGGTCAAAGGTATGTGAAAGGTTTTAAACTCTTCATATTTCCATTATTTATTTTGAAATGTATAAATACATATAAAAACTGATAAATAAAGATAACAACTTAGAAATGAAAGTAAATATAGAAAATAAATAATTAAATTTTAATTAAATAGAATTTAAATTAAGAAAATAGCTTAAAAATGCAAACTAGGCTTTAAAAATTAGAAATAAATTCAATACACTTTGGAAAAATATTATTATCACTTTAAAAATATTTAAAGGCCAAAACATATATAATATAACCTAAATATACAAATTAAAGTAAGATATATCAAATAAAAATGTCATTTATATAAATTAAAAATAAAGAAAATTGTTAAATAACTCAATATACACAAAATATTGAAAACAGTATAACTTTCACAATTTAAATCCAATTTCAACGAAAAAAAAAGTAGTATTCATGATATTTAATCTATTTTCAAAATAAAAGATAAAATTTAAAAAATTCAAATATTTAAATTTTAAATTTAAAAGTCAAAGTTTGACCATTTTGACCAAAAATCCACTTTTCTAGAAAATATTCTATTTATACATATTTGAAATTGTAATTCACATAAAAATAAAAATTTATATTTATAATAACCTAATTATTCTTTTTAATAAATAAAATAAAGTTTTTAAATCAGAAATTCAAATAAAATAGTCAAATAAACAATTAAAATAAATCACAAAAATACAGGGTTGTTACACTCTTCCCCACTCAAATCTTTTCGTCCTCGAAAAGGAAAGAGGGTACGGAAAACACAGAAAAGATAAAATGGAACAGGATTAAGACAAGATGACAAGAAGATTAAAATTATACCTGATAACTATTGTTATAGGTAAGTTTAATAAGGTGGAGAATAGGAATACCTAGAAGGGAAAATATGACAAAAGACAAGGATGGGCCATTAATTTAAAACCATATAAATTTCAATTGGAATTCTTTAATACTTAATAATTTGGTTAAATCCATTTTATTATATCCATAAAAGTCATTTAATTCAAATTGTTAGTTAAAGAGGTAAACAATATTTAAAATACTTTAAAATCTTTAGAAAAAGAAATAACTGATCAAAATATCCTTTATATAATATTTTATCAAAATACTTTTATAACTCGATGTCTTAACAAGTTTATCCTCATTCCTGTAGACTCTGGCAGTGTGTTGATCAGGCGCAAAGTTAGAATTCTCCAGGTACTTAGTAGACTTGTTTCAACACCCGGTGAAAATACTGGAAAAACTTTTTAAAACAGATATGGAAAGTACAATCCAAACAAAAAAACAAACAAAACCTTTGTCTAACCATGGTTCGCAGATACACAATGGTTACGCCTGGATCCCCCAGGAAACAATCCATATCCGTAAGCTTTCTCAGCCCTGCGAGTTACGCCATGATGACTAATAGAATGCAGGATACACAATGGTTACGCCTGGATCCCCCAGGAAACAATCTGTACCCCTAGGCTATCTCAGCCAGGCGGTTTCGCTATTAATGCGACCTACATAGATGCAGGATAGACAATGGTTACGCCTGGATCCCCCAGGAAACAATCCGTACCCCTAAGCCATCTCATCCAGGAAGTTGCGCTATGCAGTCGTGCTCGTAAGACCATGGGTAATGCCATGGAATTCGATGGACACTCGAGTATCATATCCGGAAAACCAAAAATCAGAGAAATATCGATAGAATGAATCCACAATGTGGCCACAAAGCGGATATCAAGCAGAAGGCACTTTCCATATCTTTACTTCGAAAATATGTATCATATAGTACCTTTTCAAATCACTTTCAAATATCATACTTATATAAAGTCCATTATATATAAGATTTCATTTTCAAATCAAATACTTTCCAAAATCAATAGTATATCAATTCACACTTATATAGACTTCAATTATATAAGATTTCACTTTTCAAATTGAGTACCTTTTCAAATCCATAGTTTTCAAATCAACATCATACTTATACAAACCAAATTTTTATATAAGTTCGATAACTTCCAAATCAAGTATTTAGTAACACAAGGTTCTTAAATTTCAATTTGTTTCAATATCAGTTCAGTTTCAAAATCATATACAATTCCACTAAATTATTTCTTCTCAATTTAAATATCTTCAGTTTTCAAAATTTTCAAAATAATATGTTTAGAGAATAATCCAAGTTTCTAAATCAATATAATTTAAGTCAAACAATTCATTTCCAACATCAATGGTTTTCAAAATCATCTTATACTTACATAAAGTTCATCTTATATAAGGATCAAAATTTTTCAAAAAAATAATAATAAATTTCGCTGCATGAAGAGCCATATGGGATTGAACATCTTTGCATTATAAAATATTTTTAATTTAGAATAGTTTTGTATATAAAGTAGTTTGTAAAATAGAATAAAAATAGTTTGTTTAAGAAGAACATAAGAAAAATAGTTTTAAAAAATGGTTTTAAATTGATAGTAGTTTTTCATAAAAGAAAAATTCCAATTAAATTACAAAGATATCCAACCCAGCAACTTCCAATTTCAGCGTCAAGTGTATCAATGATAATAGAATATTAGATGTACATATGTCATCATTTCGCAACATTACATTCGATCGCTCGCTCGATCACACAAGTTCGCTTTCAAACTAGTATTGTCCATTCGACTTCCCTAATGCAGATTTCGATATGGTTTCTCGACTAGAAACCATCAGTCTCCTTGCATAGCCATATACTATGATAGAGAATTCTAGAATCAAGCCCAAAATCCACATTAAATATTCTCCATCAAGAATCAAATGAAAAATCCTAACACGAAATGGTGTAATTCACCTCGAACTTGTGTACTCAACTTGGATCAATTTAATCATGCGAATAAAACAACATACGTACAACTTATGTATCTATTCCAACTTGTTCAATATATAGTTTCATAAAGATGTTACTAAGTTAAACATTTAAACTAAATTATATATTTTTTTCAAAATATTTGAAGACCAATTTTTTTTCAAACATTTCAAATCTAAATTTCATATTAGAAAATTCAAAATAGCCTTATTCATTTACTTAACAAAACAGTTTCAACTTATTTAAATCAGATTACTACATACTTTAAACATACATACCAAACTTATATACTTTATACTTCAAAATTTCTTAGCTTTTGAAAAGTTAACCTTGATTTGGAAGTGCTCGAACCTTTAAAATAGTCGAAGAAATCATATTTCAATCCAAGAGTTGGAAATCACCAACAAATCAGTAAATCAATTCCAAAAGATAGGGTTATATCAAATCAGATCCAAAACTCAAGGATTGAACACCGGCTTATTTCAACTTGTTCAAATATATATACATATATCTTTCGAATATCACATCACACTTCGGAATTTGAAATCAAAATTAGTTTCACAAGTCAATCGCATAGCAAAGCTACCGAAGTGGCCTCTCCCCCACTCTGAAACTCGAAAATCAATGTCGATGATGCATGCATTCATCACCGAAATTATTTTCCAGCGACATAAGTGGGTTCTGCACTTCTATTTTCTCAAACTCCTTTTGAAATTTCTTCGAAATCATTTGAAACTCATTAAAATCATTTGAAACATTTCATATTCGGAAAAATACTTTCAAATTATATTATTTATTATTTCAAAATCTTAAAACCAGTTCCAAAATGCCGGAGTTCAATCACTCAAATTCAGATTCAAAACCTTTAGTTATAAATTATTTTATATGAAACCATTTCTTATATAACTTTCAAAATTTCAAATCCTTTCGAACTTCAAATTTTCATTTTAAAAAGGTATATAATCCTTATCGAAAACATTTCATCTTTATATATAAAATATGGTCATCCTTATCAAAATAACGACTACGATAGATACAAAAATTTCAAAAGACAATCAACCACAAATTTTTCAATGGATGATTCAAGGATGGATTTCAAAACAAAACAGAGATTCAAATTTAGAGGAACTCTAATCAAATAGAATTCTAATTCAAAGATAAGCTCAAACGAAGATAAGATAATTAAATTACCAAATAGAAGATGGATAAGCTCAAATAAATTGCGGGCGACCTTAACAGGGTCAACCGTGACTGAATATAATCGATGTGAAAATCTACGGCAAATCGACCTTCGATCGCCAGAGAAAAAAAAATCCAGGTATAGCGGAAGATAGATAGCATCGTAAACCGAGGATACAAAATCTCCGGTGAATCAATGCCAAATATAAGGGAGTTTCACCCCTTTACAAATCATTCAAAAATTTGCGGAACCACCGATCTTTATAGAGGTCGTTCAAAGTTGAGTTATGGAATGCCCCAAAAATCAAAATAATGTAATTATGGGAGACATGAATGGATTTCAGAACAAGTGGGAGCATTTCAAAATTCAAAGGAATCATAATCGAAGAAATCCCAACAAAGATAGAAGTTCAGAATTTTTAAGGAAATCCTAATGAACGAAATTACTAACAAGGTGGATACGAAAGGGATAAAGTCCAGAAAATTTCTTTCAAAAGAAGAAAATTTTATATCAAAATTATCTTTAAAAATCCTTTAAAATCATTTGAAAATCATTTTATACTTCGAAAATACGTTCTCTCACAAAGGAATGATTCTGAGATTGATTTCACTCATTCTAGGGTATTTCTACCCTATCTCTAATGAGTTTTTGCTCCGCAGGCTAAGGTTTGCCTAAAACCAAAGTTCTGATATCAACTGTAACGACACACTATTTTGGACCATTCAAATCGAAAATAATCCACACATGTCCGACTTGAATAATTCAAAATAACATATTGTAATAAAATTTGGAGCAAATAAAATCAAATACAAAATCACATACACAAAATATCCGAATAACTCGCAGCGGAAATTAAAATACCATAGTAGTCCATGAAGCTACTATAACAAAATCTCAAAACAAAATACATAATATGAGTCTGAAAACATATACAATAGAAATCTCAAATACATAGAAGTTTATAATACCAGAGCTGAAATAGAACAGCTGAAACTGAAATGGATAGATAACTAGATAAGCAGAATCTCCAACAATTCCTAGCTCCAAAAAGAGATCCAAAACTAAGCTGTAATACTCAGGCTGACCCGAGCGTAAAGCAAAATACAAAACACTCGAGTCAGGATAATATATACTTATATAATGTAAACCAACTCTAGTGAACTGTAGCAGTAATTCATAATAACTTAAAGGATGCTTGGGATCGCCCATCCTCTAAGGATCAGTTAAACCATAAATTAAATACATCCCGTGGTTAAAATCTCAAAATTGGTATTTTACTTATAAATCAAATATCATTTCGAAATTCAATATCATTTCAGATCCACTTCAAAATATCCAAATATCATATTTTTCCAAAACCACATTCATTTTTATTTAACTTAAATACCATTTCAAATCACATTTCAAAATATCAAAATATTTTCAAATCAAAATATTCCAATTAAACCATTTCAAAAATGAAATTATTATATTTAATATTCAAATATTTAATTCTCAAAATTTTAGTCTTTTCACAATTCATTTATTCACTTAAATTTATAAGAACAGTGAAATTTCAACTTTCGCAGCACTTAGAAAATGCTACGGAAAGTTATGTTTAAAAACAATTCAGTTAGCAAAAGACAGCATTAAAAATGCTGTAATAGGTTTAGATTTCAAATAAAACTATAGTTAAATTCAACAACTACAGCACTTACAAAGTGCAGTAACAGCCCTAAGTTCAATTTAGCCATTTGGTTCATTTATATCAATTATAGCATTTAAAAAATGCTGTAATATCCTTTATATTAGAAATGATAGCATTTCAAAAAGGCTACCAATTAAAATTCAAGAATTTAAATACAATTTAATAACCAATTAAACTTTAATTTAATTCATTTTAACTTATAAAATCATATAATTTCACACTTTAAAACAATCATTGAAATACTGTTATATTTATGATTTTATAAAGTTAAATTTGCATTCAAAATCAAATTTAATAATAATTTTACTTATTAAATTCAAGCATTAATTTCCTTTCTTTATAATTAAATATTTTAACTTAACATTTAAGTTTATATTTCAAAATGTAACCTATTTTCATTTTATTTACTTAATTAAAAATTCACATTTTTATAAAATTCACAAATTTCCAATTTAAGTTATATTTCAAAATTCAACTTAAATATCCATTTATTTCATATTTATTTATGCAAAATCATTAACACTATATAAAAATCATTTAATTTCATTTTAAATCAAAATTGTCATATTTTCTTACTTTACATAAATTCTATTTATAAACAAAATCATAAATTCCAAAATTAACTTATATTTCAAATTCCACTCCACAATTTACTGGTTATATAAGTATATATTGTCTGGTGAGAATTACTCACATGTTTCAAGCTGGAGATAGCCACCAAATACACAAAACAGAGATCTTCGAAGGCATGACAACATGAATAGAAGAGCCAAAGCTAATAGCCTTGTTACATTCAAACAAAACAAATATACCACACATGAATATACACTTAAATAAAATCAAACAGCTCAAGAGATACATGCACAACAAGTCACCAAATCACTTGCACTTCCTTTCAACCACCCCTAGGCTCAGCTATATGTTAAAAGAAATGGCAAAGGTATGAATTTGGATCTGGTCTTGGGCTCATATGGGTCGGCCATAGCTTGGAAGTAATAGTGTAAAGATGGTGATGCATGAAAATTACAAGACAAGGCAACCAAACTAAGTTTCAATGCAACACAAGTCATGGCCAAAGCAAGCATGGTCACGGCCAGGCCTGGTGGGGTCAGAGGGTGATGTGGCAAAGGTGTCAGGTTAGGTAGGGGCTGAAGATGGTGGTGCAAGTGGCGGCCAAGGTGGTGGTTTGGAGGTGGTGATGCATTAAGGTGCTCGGCTAGGCATAATTAGGTAGAGTTTGTTCATTTTTGGTGGAATCTTCATCATAGATGGCCATGGCCAGATAGGACAGAGGTGTTGGAATGGGTGTTGACTAGATGTGGTGGTGGTGGAGGTGGCCAAGGTGATGGAGGAGGAATGGCCAAGCAAATAGATGAAGGCAAGTGCAAATGAATTAAGAAAAACAAGAAGAAAAAGAGAAGAAAAGAAGAGGAACTTTACCAAACTATTTTGCTCAGGAAATGGCCGAAATTTTTGGAGCGAGAAGCTTTTATTTTTGTGAAAAAATGATGGAAATGATACAGCTGAAGATAGGGATAGGGTCGGCCAAAAATCAAAGCAAGTGGTGGTTAGAAAATGAAAAGGCAAGAAGGTGAAAGGTCAAAGGCACGTGAAAGGTTTTAAACTCTTCACATTTCCATTATTTATTTTGAAATTTATAAATACATATAAAAACTTATAAATAAAGATAACAACTCAAAAATGAAAGTAAATATAGAAAATAAATAATTAAATTTTAATTAAATAGAATTTATATTAAGAAAATAGCTTAAAAATGCAAACTAGGCTTTAAAAATTAGAAATAAATTCAATACACTTTGGAAAAATCTTATTATCACTTTAAAAATATTTAAAGGCCAAAACATATATAATATAACCTAAATATACAAATTAAAGTAAGATATATCAAATAAAAATGTCATTTTTATAAATTAAAAATAAAGAAAATTGTTAAATAACTGAATATACACAAAATATTGAAAACAGTTTAACTTTCACAATTTAAATCCAATTTCAACGAAACAAAAAGTAGTATTCATGATATTTAATCTATTTTCAAAATAAAAGATAAAATTTCAAAAATTCAAATATAGTCCATTTTGACCAAAAATCCACTTTTCTAGAAAATATTCTATTTATACATATTTGAAATTGTAATTCACATAAAAATCAAAATTTATATTTAGAATAACCTAATTATTCTTTTTTAATAAATAAAATAAAGTTTATAAATCGGAAATTCAAATAAACAATTAAAATAAATCACAAAAATACAGGGTTGTTACAAGCGGTTAACAACTTCACAATTCTCTGGCCTTCATCATCAAGATCCTTAGGAGCAGGGTCTAATAAGAAAACGTAATTCAACGAAAGAAAGTAATTTAATGAAAAACAATGGTAATGATCTACTTATGAGGAGAAGAGAAAGCTCCACTAATACTTGGAAAACATTTGACATAAAAGAATTGCGTCTCCCAATCTTAACTTGTTTACTCCTTCAGAAACTAACTTCTTCTGAGGGTTAGCCCTGAAAATTTGGCTGTTCAAATTGCTAAGCTTGACAAGACGCACCAAGTAATTGAGAACTTCAGTGTGCTTAGAGAAGGAATGCCTGACTCTAAGGCCATAAGCTCTAAGGAGATGAGATATGTATATACATTGGGCGATAGTTGAATAGGAGTTATGCCAAGGTAACTTAGAAATATTGACAAGAACTCAGGAAATGGAATGAAACCTCCATGCCAAATGTGGATGGCGGTGTAAGCGAAATATCTATCAGGAGGATTTTGAATGGTGTCATTGTCCCCATGAGGAATAGCTTCAACTCCTGTAATTTCGAAGTCATTAAGGATTTTGTCTACTTCGTCTTAAGAAGATATAAGGGAATGCTTTGAAATTGCTTCAGTCTTCTTTGGGGAAGATGTTAGTTCTGAAACTATATCCTTTTCTGATTTCTTAGAAGCTCTTTTTAAACCCATGATCCTACCAGGTGAAATAATTTCACTAGAGTTATAATTCATTTCACTATTAACGCCTTTCGAAAGTGTCGAAAGCCTATTGCCATGGCTCAAATATCCGCCGAAACATATGGTTCCATGCCTTCGAAAGGGGGTTGAAGTTAACGATAATTATGAAATTCATTGATCTTTAGACAGTGTTGAAATGGAGGATGGAATATAGGCACGTGAACACACCCTTTGACAATGTTGAAAGCCTGAAAAAAAAATTATTATTGATAAGTGCAACTGTCCACCTAATACCAATTTGGATATGTACATTGTCGAAACCATTAACAACATCCCCCAATCAAGTCAAACATACCTTTCGACAAAAATATGAACATTGCCAAAACGCCATACGCTCATTAAGTCGAAAGACTCGGAGCAACATAATTTCAATACAAACGAAAGGGCCTTAAGACATTTCGATAATGTTTATGTTGAGAAAATGATAGTTGTATTCCCGTTGACTATTACGGGTTTCAAATAAGTTGAAAGGGCAAGATAGAATTTCGAAAGCGTGCAAACGGTTAGGCTTGTCTCAATTTTGGGAGTTTTGATCAAATAGAAAGGTTGGATAACGCTTTCAACTGTAACAAAAAGTATATTTTTCTTAATTCAATTTATAGTGAGGGACGTTAATTTTTAACCTAAAAAATCCTCCTAGACAAATTAAAATTGAGCACAATAGAATTGCATGAATTTGCATACAACAATAGCAAATTGCCCCAAATATGACAATTCAAAGTTCGAACCCAAATTGATACCATAGATTAATCGAAATCAGCATAAAAAGTGAATCCAAAAATCATTTTATACGAATGATAAACTTAAATCATTTCCAAAAATTAAAACAGTAACGAAGATATAAACCCTAAGAATTTGGAAATTGAAATTAAACATGAAAAATCGATTTGTAATATAGAACAATAGATGCATACCTTAAATCTGAACTTGCGTCTCTTGAAATTGAGAATTTAATAAGAGGTTGAAATTTCTGATTTTTGCAAGAAGGAAGAAGGAAGTGTGATGTATAAGCAAAGCAAATGCAAGAAAAGCCATTCAATCAGATATAAATGAATGGCCTAGATTCAGTTGGGAATATCAAAAGGCAGAAATGTTTTATGCTGAAATAATGATAAGTATCGAAATAATTTACTTGAAAAGTCAAGCGCATCCCTTCACTAGGGGGGGGCAACTGTTCTCATCAGAAACCACTCTAACTTTGTCGAAACCTTAAAGAATACAGAAGAAGGATTCATGAAGAATAATAATAATAGTAAGACCGTTCGAAAGATTCGAAGGGATGCTTCTGCAAAATGTTGGATGAGCAATGGACTTTCAAAGAGGTCGAAAGGGGGCGAAGCTACCCTTTTGCTTCAGATAATCCCCTTTTGAAACAGCTTGTTCTACATGCATACAGGAGATTCATATAAGTTAGAAGCACCTTTCGAAGGTATCAGATAACAAGCTTTCGCATATGCACCAAACCTTTCGAAACAGTTGGTTTCGCTATTGTTTACCTTCCGCAGAAGAACGTTTGGCCAAAGCGACCCCTTTGGAAGCATAGATCAGTCTTTCGAATCGGTTGAAACCATCCACGAACATGAATGAGATCTCGCATATGACTAATATTGCTTCCTCAAACACCAGAAGATGGAGATTCCGCATTAATCAAAGGGAATGCTTTCGAAAGCTACCTTCCGCAACTAAGCCTTCTACTATGCTTCAAGTCATTCGAAGCCTCGAAAATACCCCTTTTGACAGTGTCGAAAGCCAACATCCTTTCCTTCTTACACAGCACATCAACCACAAGGTGAAGGATGCTTTTATACCTTTTGATGGAGTCAAAAGCACCCAAGTTCCATTCAAAAGTGGAGTTAAAAGGGCGCCCTGAATTTAACAACAATGAAATGTCTTCAAGGCACCTTATCGACTAAGTCGAAAGGACTGATGTGAAATGGTCCTACCTATGCCTATAAATAAGACCCTAGGGGTATTGTTTCAGGATCTGAATTCATTCATTCCATACTTGTTCTTTTCTTGAATTTGTAAACTCTAAATCCTTAAATCAATTTGGAGATTTCATTTCGTTGTAATACTTAAGCCCCTTGTATTCATGAAAAATTATTAATAAAGCAATTGCATGGTGTTTTCAAATACATAGATTCTGATTCTCTGCTTGTATATGATTTCAACAATAGAGAGTATGCATCAATGCATTTCGAAGAAGTACCTTTTGAAGGAGTACAATCCTTCTGTCACAATTAAAGCTCATTAGATACCATTAGGTCATAACTGTAAATTACCTTTACTTATTCGAAAGGTAGTTTTGAAGGGATCCTTGATTACTGCAACGAATTCAAAAGGAGGTTTCGAAAGAGCTTGAATCACCCCAACTGATTGTTAGGAACTGGGCTAGCCCACAGCAGAAGAAATGAGTGAATTTCAAAAATTTTACCATTTTGGATCATTAACGGGCCTATGAAGTCTAAATGCATTTAAATCTTATCTAAATTTTCTTTTAAATAAAATCAATATTTTATTCAATATGGTAATTTAAGGAACTTTAAATATACAAATGTATATGATATGATGAATGTATCAAATACATTCATTTATGTCAAGTGTAAGTGTGGTGTATAAGTGGTGTATATATGTATAAATGAAACATGTAAAAATAAATTAAGAGAAGGAAATTATTTGTTCCCCTCTGTTACTATATTCAATTAATAAAGGGAAGATATGACAGAATATGAAAGGAGAGAAACATATCATTTCTTTCAACATTTAACTATGACAATTAACATATTAAATGACATTTATTACTTATCAATCAAATCTACACATGTATATGATAGAATATGAAAAGAGTAAAACCTATCATTTCATTCACCATTTAACTGTGACAACCAATACATTAAATGACATTTATTACTTATCAATCAAATCTAAACATGTATATGATAAAATATGAAAAGAGGAAAACCTTTCATTTCTTTCACCATTTAGCTGTAACAATTAATACATTAAATGAAATTGATTACTTATCAACCAAATCTATACATGCTTTCATTGTCTAAATTTTGTTAATGAAATATATGCATACATTCATAATAATTACGGATGCATACGTTCATAATAATTATGGATACATACATACATACAAAGTGAAAACCTACTGGTTGTTTTAAATAATTTGAAATCCTAAATTAACATTAACAGAAATAATTCCAATTTATAAAATGTTAAAAAAATTACATTATTGCTCATAATCTTTGTAAAAATTTGATTTAAACAAAACATTTATATTACATATAACTGATAATTAAAATTTAATTATTTGGATCCGAAAGCATATATTTGCAAATAATGTAGCATAAGGTATATGTATATACATTTGTACAAAAGGTTTTTGGTTTTAAAGTTAAAAGTTTTCATTGAATTTTTAATTTAGGAATGAAAAAATACATCAAACTTTACACAAAACTTAAATATAGAAAACAACAAATAATTAAAGCACTAAAATCCATTCATTAATATTAAATCAAGGTATCCACTTTTGTTTAACCAGGATTGTAACAGTTGTACAAAAATTTAACATACGTAATTAAAATCAAATTCAAGGAATGGTAAATAACTTAACATACATACATACATACATACATACATATATATATATATATATATATATATATATATATAATCCATTAGCATTTGAATAAATAAGGATTATCTCATAGTATACATAAATCTCATTAAAAGTCAAATTTTAATTTCATAACTATCTACAATAAAATAAAAGAAATTTGAACAAGGTAGGCATGCGTAAATTTGTGATAAGAAATTACAGATTCAAACAACACAGAAAATGATGACAATTTATCAGAAGTAATATGAGGTTCAAGACATGTTGATTTATCGTAAACATAAATTAAAAGGAAAGATAAACAAACATAGATCAAAATAATAATACAATAAACATGTAAATATTGAATTATACGCACATATAATTACCTTAGGATGAAGCATGTAGAAACACCTTAAATGATAGAAGAATACCTACATCTGATTGATCACTCTCTAGATCCGATAAACCTTGCCCTTCATCACACTTTAATTTGTGGCTTCTCCTTAGATTTCAAAAATCATTATCCCACTCTACAAGAGAAGAACGAACCACCCTTTTTAATTTAGTTTAATGTTGATTTGAATTTGTTTTGATGTTTTTTTTCTTTTGGATGAAGTATCAGCCATGGATGAATGATAGAGAAGAGGAAGAAAAAGAGAACAAAAATTGAAAGTCACGCTCTGTTCTCTGTACTTTCAAAAATAAGGAGGTTTTGTTTTTAATAGAATTAAAGGAATCTTTTCCTATTCTCCTATTAGAACATCTTCCTTTGTTTCCTCTTTTTAAATTTCAATTAATCTCATTAATTGATTTCATCCTCTTACCATTATATGGCTTATCCAAACACATTCCAAATATGCAACTTTTCCAAATAAAAGAAAACAACTTTTATGTAATTATTTTATTATTTAAAGCATGTTTAAAATTTTACCGATATCGCATATCGATATATGTAAATATAACTTTTATATATGCATTAAAATAATTACCAACAACATTCAAAACATCAAATAAATTAACAATAATTAATATTTCATAAATATTAATTAATTTAAACTGTTTGCAACATTTTACAAACTAATTAAATTGTGTGGTTTTCGGAAAAATCACAAATGCGGTTGTGCAACTCAGAGGTGTGAATTCAGCCAGCAATTAATATTGAACAATTCAAATATTAATGTTCACACGTAACTTAACAGGTGGTATGACAGTTTGGCTGAATTCATTGCTTACAAGACTTTTTGGTAAAATCAAATTTTACTTATTATAAGCGGTACTTGATAGTGACAATTATTTACATCAATTCTCTTCGTTAAAATTATATCATATTAGGACTTATGGAATTTGGTAATGGTCAAAATTCCAATATCGTCCACATTCAACTTTATAGTCCAAACACAAAGTCCTTGTTTCAATAATAACAATTATTATTAACCAAAATGCTCTGGCCAGAGACTTTGAGTTGACTTGAATTGACCATAATACTAACCCCATATAACCGAGGAGACGAATCCTCTCTTGAATAGTGCTTCACTTCCAATACTTCCACTCGACCCAACTATAGTCACTCGATGGAATGCCATACCTTGATTTGACTATAATGAAAGCGCAACTTTCATATTGAAGATCCACAGTATTCTCAAGTCGAGAGAACTGTGTAAATAAGTCACATCGATATTTTCTATTTGACCTTGGTTATATTAACCAACAGAAAACTATCAAGTGAGTCGTTCCATATTTATCCAATAACTATCAGTACGTAACCCCTAGCAGTCATAAGTAATACACTGCCCAACATTTGGAGAGCATTACATACTCTAGTCTATGGATACATTGATATCCCATCTCGATGCATCCTGACTAGGAACACTTAAAATGGTATATTTGTTTTATTGTGATAAATTACTCATGGTTACAACACTTTGTAACTACTATAAAAAAATATGCCATTTATGGATTTTCTATTAATTTTTTTTTATTAAATTAATTAATTAATATAACCACATTATATCAAGTATATAATAGAAAGAAACACCTTTATTATGAACAAGATTGTTCAACGAGTTAGATATATGTAAGAAATTACATAATTGCCCCAAGGGCATACCCCTAACTCTATCAATCTCCCACTTGCACTTAGGGTCAATTATGGAATCTTATTCCAACTTGTCGAATCTGTTTCTAAAAACCATTTGGGTCGGTCCCTTTGTGAATGGGTATGCTATTATGTTTCAATTATCTACTATGTCAATCAACTCTCTGTGACGGTGATAAACTGTTTTATCAAGTGGAACAATTCAGAGTGTGTCTCTTTACCTCTAATGAGCTCTAAGTTCTATTACAAACCATATTGCGACATTGGTATCATATAACAATGTTACGAGATTCTCAACATTTGGAATCGGCTCACTTATTAATTTGTGCACTTATAATTTTATATACATTATTTTTATTGCGGCAATATTCAAGGCGATGTACGTAGCCTTTTTTTTATTGAATAATCCACAGTCTTTTATTTGGAACGTTTCCAACTTAAAGATTCTTAACTTGAATTTATTATTGACATACTACACTCAATATGACTTATGAAGTTTGAGTTCGTACACTCCTTCATAAGGAGTTTTTGTTTCTGTAAACAATTCTCTAGTATTTCATAAATACACGAGAAACTTCAAACCACCATTTAGTGATATCAATTTGGATTTGATATTTGCTTCATGTATCAAATACATAAACAAATCATGATATCGTAGACAACGCAACATGTATGATAATTCCTTTTGCCAATGCAAAAGAATCAATCTTACATATTCCATATTAAACATTTTGATAAGGTGTCCTTGTATATCATTTGGGACATTCCTAACATCTTTTATACATACTATAAAAGATATCATTTATTAATCCAACGTTGAATATTAAAAGAACTAAGGCTGATTTTAACACAAGTACATCGTTAAAATCAACGTGTTGTTTACTCATAGTTTAGAAATATTAATGTACCTTTTAACGTTCGTTCTTATGAACACACGCTTCCTCTGCACTTTGATTGAAAATCAAACTATTTGATATTTCTATCAAAATACTTATTCAATCTTGATTCTTATAAAATGATACTTTCGTATCATTTCTTGGATCATATCCAAAGACTCACAAACTCAATATCGCTCCCACTGAGTTTGAGACATTTTTAGTTAATATGTGTAAACAGCTTACTCTAAATTGTTATTCAGAATTTTCTGTTTCAATACATATGTACTAAAACACTAGGACTTATCAAGCGATAATTTTGTGAGTAAATCCGAATTGACTTGAACGTGTTGAATATCGAATCTATTATGCTAATTTCCACCATTTGAAATTTGCGATATTATTCTTATCAACATTGCTTATTTAATTCCAACTGCATTAGTCTTACTCATAAAGACACAATCGTGGTCGATGGATCATATCCCTTCAGTTACGACCACCAAAATCTATATTTTGATAGCATACTTGGAATTCTTTCGCATTTTCGCATCATACCATATCATAGGGTTAACACTCTTAATGGTTTGAAAAATCAAGGATTATATATTTTCGACATTAATAAGAAACTCATAGTTCTCTTTGATGTGCGAGAATACTTATTAGACATTCTAATGCTATGTGTTCGTTTAGGTTAGTTAATTTCATTTCATCTCATATAATTAGTTCTATCTATGGATCATATCCAATTCCATTTTACTACCAATAATTCCTCAAAGAAATTTATTCACTATGAAGTTAGTATATCTTGAAACAACAATTGTTTCTCGGTGCAATAGAATAGGTATTCACAAACGTTTTATGAATTTCTTTATTTATAAAAATGATTTGGTTTTAGTTTACAATAATTATGTTCAAAACATAAATATATCATCCAATGACAATGACAGTCTTTTCAAAATCCTTTTAGGGAGATTCATACAAGATCACTCATGAACAATTATTACGTGCAATATTTCGACTCGCAGAACCTGCCAACTCCTTGGCCTAGGATATGTTTGTAACGACCCGTAAATTTCAACTGTTTTAATAACGTAATTAGTTGAAATTTTGTGAAATTTTAAACGATAAATTTTGAAATATAAAATTTGATATTTGGAATGCGTCTAGTTAAACATAGCAACTGGTAAACTTTCGTCCGAAAATATGAAAGTTTATTTCGTGCGTAAATTCACTTCAAATTCAATCAGTTAAAAAGTAATGAAAATAAAATGTTTTCGAAACCTAAATATTTTTACATAGAAAAATTCTAAACCATCTTTTGAGCAAGATGCCAGTTTGTCGTTTTTCCAAATTCGGACATCTTTGGCTCCGTCGATCTTATTTTTCTGCGTTGTTGCTGCATTTTCCGCTAGTAGAAAATTCGAATTTTTATAATTCAATCATACCACTGATATTTTTATACCGTTTTGATCGTCTCGTCGTACTGACCTCCACAATATATTCATATTTGTGTTTCAGTGTCCGGTACGCGGCGGAACCCGCAAAACGGATAACCGTATCGGTAACCGTTTCATCCCTTTTGGCTTCTGGTGTCCATTCAAATTTCCAACGGTTGAAAGCCAATAGACAATTGCATTTATTTCTCTCTGAATTATTGGGCCTTGACTTCGACAATTTCACCATTTCGTTTTATATTCTCTGTTTACACGTTTGATAACATTGCACCTTGTTGTTTTATTGTTCGGCCATAGAGAAATAATTAATTCACATATTTCCAAAGCACCTGTACGCCTTCTTTCTCTTCCCTTAGCTTACCTTCTCTTCCATTTTTTTTTCCAAAGAAATTCGTACCACCCTATACGCATGCCTTCCTCCCCACTTCGTGCTCCTCAAGCAATCTTTTCCGAGTCGCCTTCGACTGCCACTCTCCATTATTTCACCACCCTTAGCCGAAGGCAGTCACCGTCCGATCCCCTCCCTCTTTACTTGCTCGTCCCAGGCCAACCCAAATCCTCCTTCCCTAGTTCAGCCACAACAAACCCATCACCGTGCTCCACCCCGTCCCATCTTCCCGACCTTTGCCATGCCACCCTGACTCCGCTGTTTTCCCGACCTCAACGCCGACCACCAACCCTCCGTACTCCTGCACATCGGCTTCACCACACGGCGAACACCACTGCAGCAGCAAGCCCGCCTCATCGGCCACCTCACTCCTATAGCAGCCACTCTCCTGTTTATCTCTATATTGTTTTAAGGTATATAATCATTTATTATAGGATGCTCTAGATAAATGTTCTATATATATATTATTTTATAAATGAAGTTATATATACATTTATAGGTTGTGACAATTCTTACATATATGATATTCTACGTATGGGTTTATGCAATGCATAGTTTATATTAGATATAGGTGGGCCTACTAGTTCGGTTATAGGTATACAAGTTGTAGTTGCCAGCATATTATATTTTGTAGTTATGATATTTGGGTATATGGTGTACTTTGTATACTTGCTGAGATATGTGTATTGCCTCAGGCATATAAGGAGGATATGTATTTTGATCTATACATTCTACGTATACTTAAAAGTTTTATTATATACATATAAAAAAAAATATTCGTATAATTTTTGTACCAATGCATGAGTGTTTCTTTTGACATTTTGCTGTTTATAAAAGTTATACACAGGATATTTTACACATATGTTGTATTGATATATACTGATTTTAAATAAACTTGTGTAATATTAGCTTATACAGAATATGCTAGTTATATATGTTGCTTTCGAAAATTTTATGTAGATATCAGTTTATATATATAAGATAAGTAAGGTATATCATATGTTATGTTTGTATTTTAAAACAAGTTATGGTATATATGCGTTTAAAATCTTGTTAGTTACATAAGTATTTATGTAATTACAGTGATATATATATATATATATATATATATGATTGCAGAGACATATGCAAAATAAAAAATAAAAAAAAGGGTTTAGTGTGTACACTGAAACATGACATAGCTGTCCAAATGTATCAGATAAAGTAGCTATTATATATATTATTTGGTACTAAAGGTTTATACAGTATAGGAGTTGTAGCCTGATATTGTTCGCACATTTCAAATTATATGTCGGCCCGTTATGTTGTAAAGATTTATAATGGTTATTTTAAACACAAGTTGTGTAAATATACATATATAACCTGTCGAGTTATAAAATATATTGATTTCAATAAACCGAAATTAAATGTGAAATGTATATATATAGTATAATAATGTATATATTTTCGGTTTATATCTAAACTGATTATCCGTTCTTCATCGATTCTGATCTATCAGCTTTGCCCATCAAATCCGCTTTCAGCTTACTTCACCTTGAGACTGTTGTTTGGATTGTTCGATTTTCTAGATCGTGATCTAATTCGTAGTTGGTTGTGTTTCAAACATCTCTAGCCTCGAAAGGTGAGCACTCACTCACGATTAACGTTCTTTTATTTATTAAATTTGATTTCAATTGAAACGACAATTGAAATATGCTGCTGTTTGTTAATTACACTGTTATATATGCTATTACCTGTATCAGTTCACCTATGACATCTGACACAATTATCTCTTAATTATTTATGCAATGATAATACTGTTTGGCTGATAATTGATTGATTGTTGATGTTTATATTGGACGTTAAATTGTTAGTGATAAATGATAAATAGTATGCAAAAATTGAAATGGATATAGGATAGTTAACAATTTTAAAACTGATTTATATGTTAAATTTGATTAGTGAATATGACCCATTTTAATTGTTAAATTAATTGACATGTATAATAGTGATAATTATACTTTGAACCATTGAACGTATATTTGATTAATTGATATAGTGTTAAAATTGAAATCGAATGACAACTGAAGAACCGTATAAATATTAGTGTAATAATCTTTAATCTACATGAAATGATAGTGTAGATTCTAGAAATAATTATATTAATTCGTACAAATAACAATGCGAATTAATACAGTTATTTCGGGATTATTTGAATTGATTATTTGTTTGTTGTTATTGATTGTTGTTATTGCTTGTTTATTTACTTTGACACCATCCCAGTTATCACACTGCAAGTTCCCTTTGTTATGCTTTGATTTTTGAATTGAATTGGAATCGGGTTGAAATGATAAATACCCAAATTGAACTTTGACCTTGGATATAGAGAATTAAATAAAACCCGATTGGTCAATAATTTGATTTAAAATAAAATGAAGATTTTATTTGAATAAATAATATGGATTTGAAATGAAGTTGAAATTGGAATTTTTATGAAAGGAAAATGTTAATATTTAATAATCTGAAACAAAATATGAACAATGGAATTGATGAAATAATGTTGTTTAATTTGAGAAATGATTGAATTAAGTTTGAAATGATTTAATAATCAAGTTTGAAATTATAATTAAGTTTGAAATTATTAAACTTTGAAATGATTTAATAATTAAGTTTGAAATTATAATTAAGTTTGAAATTATTAAACTTTCAAATTATTTAATAATTAAGTTTTGAATTATTTAATAATTAAATAAGATTGAATTATTTAATGATTAAATTGAATTGAATTCTTTAATATGTGAAATTGAACTTTTGAATAAGTGAATTTTACTTCGTAAATAATTGAAATTGAGTTTCTTTATTAATTAAGTTTTTGGAAATTTATTTAAGTAAGTAAATAAGTGAAATTTAATTTCTTTAACAAGAAATAAAATGTGATTTATTGAAATTAATGTAAGACTTGAAATTTAAAGAATTTGGTTTGATGAATTTAATTTAATCAAATTGTAAGTTTTGATTTAATGAAGTTGAACTTAAGAAATTGATTTAATGAATTGGAAATTTAATAGAAATTGTTTTGAATGACAAATTTACTTAACGAATATTAAATGAAATCGATAAATGAATTTAATTTGATTTGAATGTTAAATTAAGTTAATTTAAATGATTTCGAAATGAAACTTATATACGAATTTAGATCAATATTTGAATGGTTTTAAATAGACATCGAAATTGAATTATAAGATTTTGAAATGGTAATTATGAAGTTTTGAAACGTAAATATTGGAAATTGATTTAGAAAGACAAATGAAATGTTGGTTTACGAATTGAAATTGAAATTGAATTTGATTTGGTTTTTGAAATATATAAACGACCAATCGGTGTAATAATTACGAAAGTTATTAAAGAGACCGGAATCGGTTATGGATATACTCTCTATCTAAACCGAAACCCACTTTAATAACTATATGCGGAGTGATGATCCAGAATGAAGTGGTTGGAATGATGTACGTGATGACTGAAGAAAGAGAACGATGATGGATAGCCTTGACACTTGTGTCAAATTGGAAATGACTAAAACAGGAGCCGTGCCGGGCCAATGGAGGATTAGCTACCTCAAGTGGACACATTTCTTCGAACTACTTATTACTTGTTGTCGATTGGTGCACCCTTGATTTTGGGAGTGTTGTTTCACGGTGTTGCGTGCGCTGCGGCGTTGCGTTCTCACCAGTCCGGATCAGGCAAACGGTAGTATCACTACCTTGGGTATTGCCTCATGTGCCTTGTCATACTTGTATCCCTTTATTCGCGACCACTACAAATTTGTTTTGTACCTTTAGTATATGGATTTCCCTCTGGTGACTTCCGGTTTTGGGGAAACTACGGTCTTGTATATGCTCTTGGGAATTAAAATGTGTTAAGGGGGATAATGGTAACACCTTAACACTATTTTGATATCTTATTATTACTGATAGACATTATCTACTTATCGTACACTACTACATAGTAGATAGTTTAACGGATCCTTAAAGGATGGTTATTCCAAACATCCTTTGAGTTACTTGTATTTCAATTGCTATTTCACTTGAGTTGGATTTATTAATATAAGAATGTTAATCCTGACTCGAGTGTTTTGTATTTTGCTTTACGCTCGGGTCAGACTGAGTGTACCAGTATTCGAGACTCACCTTTGGAGTTGGAGCTTTGCTTGAAGATCCAGCCATCTATTCTGCTTTCAGTATTCGATGATTCCAGTGATGTATTCTGATTTGTATCTGATGTATCGTGTTACTCTTCCGTTGTATCTGGTTTAACTCTGATGTATCGTATTACTCTTCTGTTGTAAACTCTGATGTATCTTATATATTCATATAGTAGCTTCATGAACTACTATCTCTTTTATTTCCGCTGCATTTATTACTCTGTGTCTGTGATCTGTGATTATTTATTTACTGTATATGTTCAGTTTTGCCAAATTTAAATTAACAACGCGGTATTTTGAGCAATTCAACTCCGGCATGAGTGTCTACCTATACACTTATAATGGATGCGAATGGTCCAAAAAATGGCGGGTCGTTACAATGTTAGAGTTTCTTATAAACCCTTATCTTGTAAAATTTTGTAAACTGTTATTCAGATGAAATAATGTTAACCTTGTGTAATACCCTTAAGTACATTACCTTATAGAAAGAAACTAACTCAACTTCACTCATAATTAATCGTACATTGTCCAACAAAGTTCGATTACTCAATATCGATGCATCATTTTGTATCACATGGAGCAGTAATTTTGAGATTGAATCTTTATTCATTTTAGGTACGTTCGGAACATTTTCCAATATACTCACTCATTTGATCAAATCAAATCATTTCTATCGCATGTTATTTTATTTACTTCTATTTTATATTCTTTAAGTTTACCATAGACATACTATATGTGTATCAAATACACATGTCCATGTCGACGATAACTCATCGGTAAATATGACAAAGTACATGGAACCGTTTTGGTATTTATAGAATTACGATTGCATACATCTATATGTATCAATCCGAAGAGTTCATCAAGTCTTATGAAACTCCCACTAAATGGGTGCATAGCCCTTTATTGTTTGAGACATAATTAACAAGTATCACATGATTCAAAATCATCCAATAAAATTATTTCTCAAAATTACGGCTTAGCCTATAATTCCAAAACAACCGTGAATAATATTAGATACTTTTGTATTTTCCAATGCATCAGTTTTGTTATAATTTTTTTTACCACATTATAGTTTTATCTCACAAAGAATGTTCATAATATTCATATTGAAATATAGCTCTGTCTATTTTTTTAGTCGATACCGAAAAATAATCATTATTTCATAAATAATGTATGGTAAATTTTACGAAAACAATTTTCATACTATGATGCAATTAATAAGCGTTATATGGCATGCACCCACTATTTCCACCATTACTATAATAGCGTACTAAATTCGGAGGTTCATCATTCACTTAATATAATTTTTTTATTTCATACACTGCAACTGTTTACAGTGTAGAGTTCGTTGATCAAATATCTTGAGCTTAAAGAAATAAATCTCATAGAAAACAATTTTCTATATGAAAATACATTTCGGAATAGAAATCATATTCCTTATTCCAATATTAAGTATCAATTATTATTACAATTCTCGTTTCCAATGTTTCTCTATGAAGCAGAAGTGACTATTCATTCTCTTCATCTCAACTATACCTTAAATTACATCTATTCTTATACATTCATTTTCCTTTCAAATGGTCAAACTATACAAAAGAAAATCTTACTACAATATCATAACAAACTCTTTACAAAAGCGCATTCGATTATCGTTAACATTTAAGGATATTAAATATGTTTCACTTTACGTAAACCGATCAAAATGACATTTCAACGATCGAGTTCTTAGATCTATCTTGTAGTTTTTGGTCTTATGTTACATTAACACAATATGATCCCTTTTGTAATTAATCAAGTTGAATACATGATCTCAAAATATTATTTATTGGATTATTTCCAATGAACTATATTTATTAAAGTATCGACATTACGAACTGTGACCGTTCACCATATAACATTTATAAATGATAGTATATGGATCAAATATCCACAGTCTTGTATTACTTTTAGAGTTCGAAACTCATAGAGTGCAATATATGGTCTCAGCCAAATAAGCACGTAAGTGACCATTTTACGAATGTATTAAGTAGTTGTAAAATTAGACACTTGCATGGGTATAGAAAACACTAACATGCAATAGGCATTTAATAGTGGGTATTATATTTCCATCTGTCAACTTTCAATTCAGTTCGTTTGTGTATGGCAATTGATAAACATTTTATAAATCATATTAAATACACAAATTTATTATTGTAGATAATTATAACATTATTTAGCATATGTTCTTACAATATTAGAAAGGTTAAATGTTACAATTTCATTTTTCTAATCAGGCTCCCACTAGCCTTTTATGTTTCTCCAAACCCTAAGATGAAACATAGAAGTCTTTCGACTTCACTAGTGGGTGTTAGGACTCGTCTGTCTTGGTATTCTGACCTTGAGTTTGCTCAACAAATGATATCCCAACAAACGATGGATAACTCCTTATCGGTTGTATCACATACAACTCCTAACCTATTTTTCCTTGTCCTAATCTCATTTTGACCTTGAGTTTTCTCAACAAATCAAAAGAGATTATTCACTCATACCTACCACATCGCGATGACCTAAGTATAGTATATGTACCTTGAGTTTGCTCAACAAATACATATAGTTATCTTACCTCGTCCAATATATTAATAATACTACACATAACATCCATAGCTTGAGTTTTCTCAACAACTAAGGAGTATGCAAGTAATTTATTTGTTATCCATAAAATGTTCTCAAAAATAAAGTATGAAAGAAGGAGCAAGAAAATTGATGAAGAGTAGAAGACGTTAGGATGGACATCACAAGAAAGGGTCTTCGACAAACAGATGGAAGCGTTAACAACACCTTTCGATGGAGACAAGAGGATGTTTCGCCTTCATCATTTCTACCAGATGAGTATTCAACTAATTCAACCCTTTCGAAAGCAAGTATAGCCTTTCGAAATGGTTCGGGCCATTGTTACTCCAAAAAATCCACCTTTCGACCGAGTCGAAAGGTCCTTGAACAAAGACCAAGAAAAAGGAGTTCAAACCAAACCTTTTGAAGGAGTCGAAGGGATGCAGTCATCAGAGTTTAACAGCCTCAAACCTTTTAAAGGGGTCGAAAGGTTCCGCCTCACAGCAGTCATGAAGTTCTTACCTTTCGAAGAAGGTGAGGAAGTCAAATCAAGTGTTAGCAACCCCTGGCGACCTTGTCATAAGCATGGCAAACCTTTCGAACCGGTTAAGTCTCATCAGGATACCTTTCGACAAAGTCAAAAGGTTCTATGAAGAAGGCAACACTTAGAACTTAGAAAAGAATGAAAGACAACCTTTCGACAACATCGGAGAGAAGCACAGCTATCGACAAATGTTCAAGTGAAGAGCAACCTTTCGACAAGGTCGAAGGGTTCACAATAATCAAGTGAAGAGCAACCTTCCGACAAGGTCGAAGGGTTCATAACAAAATATAGAAGGAAAACCCTTCGACAAAGTTGAAAGTTTCATGAAGGCATAAAGAAAAGCAGACCTTTCGACAATGTCGAAAGGTCCATAATAGCAAATGAAAGGAAAACCTTTTGAAAAAGTCGAAAGGTTCATAACTGCATGTAAAAGGGAGACCTTCCAACCCAGTCGAGAGCATGAAGTCGAAAGGGGGCCTGCCTGCATCTATAAATAGGACCCAAGGGATCATGTTTTGGAGGGATTGAAATTCTCTCATTCTAACCTTGTATTTTCTTAAGCAATACATGGTAACCCTAATGTAGTGCTGATTTGCGGATTTAATAAAACAGAGTTTTTCACGGATAATGAGGGAAGCCTTATGCTCTATTAATTACTTTATTGTTTGCTTATACTTTTTTTGGGTTAACTCCTAATTACATGTTCAATATCACTGAGAGGTTCTAGTCGACAAGGTCGACAACACTTTTGATACAGTTACCAACTGCATCCTTTCGAAGTTTTCGACCCTACAATCTTAATCCTTCGACAAGGTCGACAACTTAATTGGATCAACATCCACTGAAACCTTCCGAAATCATTGACTTTATGGTTTAAACCTTTCGACAAGGTTGATGATACATTTGGTCAAAACATCAATTACAACCTACCGAAGTGATCAACTTTGAGGCCTAAACCTTTCGACTAGGTCAAATCTCCTCTTTAAATATAGATACCTTGACTTACAATGCCTAATCCAAATGAAGCCGTTCCTATACCTTTCGACTAGGATCAAACATACATCATACAAGTGATCCAACCTTTCGACAAGGTCGAAAGCTTCTACATATCCACCAAGAAGTTTGATATTCTACCTAAACCCAAAGAGGACTATAATCCTAACCTTTCGACAAGATAAAAACTAACCTTTAAGGGACAAACTCAAGGAACTTCAACCTTAACAGAGAAGGAAACTTTTCAAAAAGGATCTCACTCTAACTCAATAAAGACAGAAGGTTTCATAACCCAGCATCTATACCTTTCGACAACATCGAAAGGTCTGATTCAAAAGCTATCAACCAATAAGGCTAAATTTATAGACAATTCCGAAGGGATTCACATTCACCATTCATAGAAAGGACTCCCATCTTTCTTAGCACAACTTTGAGTGTTGACAAGAAATCTTGTTAATATTTTTGGCGCTAGAAGGAGGGCTCGAACCTCCGATCCCTAATCACTTTCATCACAAATTAATAGCATAGAGTACTTCGTCCAAAGACGAAAATGGAGGAAGCAGGGAATAACCTTAATATTTCAAATGAAGAAGCAATGCCACGATCCACTTTGGAAAATAACATGGTCCCGAATTTCAACTTAGAGAAGATGGAAATTGGACAGCCGTCAAGTTTGATAAGAATAGAGAATAATGAAATTACAATTCATATCAACCACATCAAATGATGGCGATGCAAGAGATTTTTGAAAGAGCTCCATCTCAAGAGTCACTAAAGGTTGTGGAAGAAGGAGGAAAAGTGAAAACTCCAAATGAGGTAAAAGACCAAGAGTTAAACCAAGAAAGTCAAGCAAACAGGTCCCTCAAGCAGTCAAATAGTCTAATCCAAAGAGACAGTGAAAGTTGCCATAAAAATGAAGTCGATCAAGAAGATCCCATACACCGAATAATAATAGATACACTTAAGGGAAAATGAATTATTATCCCAGAGAAATATGTTATCCTGCAAAGAACTCCTTTCTCAGAAGAAATAATGGCAATCAACATCCCTTCTCACATTCAAATCCCCACATTGAAGCAGTGATTTGTTTTCCATGCATTGGGAATTTGGATTTCGTCGACGGCTGTCGGCTTGAAAGTTCCGTCCCTTAGCTTTTGATTGATCACATACGGCCCTTTCCAGTTTGGTTCGAAGGCTCCCGGCACGGGATAGATTCGTTTGAGGACGAGGTCTCCCACTTCGAAGGTTTGGTTGTGAACTTTGGAGTTGAAGTATCGCGCGACCCTTTTTCGGTGGGCGGCGGTTCTCAGCTCGGCTTCTTCCCTCCTTTCGTCAATCATATCCACTGATTCGAGTAGGAGCTGCTCGTTTCAGTTTTGATTAAAGTTTTTTCTTCGTGAGAGGGGACTTCTAGTTCGACATGAATCATTGCTTCTGAGCAATCTGCCAAGTCGAACGGAGTGTGTCTAGTTGCCGCTTTGTGAGTTGTCCTATAAGCCCATAGTGCGAGTGGAAGTTCATCAACCTAATTCCTTTTTGCTTTAGTTGGTCGCTTTTTGATAGTGGACTTGATGATCTTGTTTATTACTTCCACTTGCCCATTTTCTTGCGGGTGAGCGAATTTGGAAAAGCTCTTCTCAATTCGGAAGCATATGTAGAAGTCTTTGAACTCGGCGCTTTCGAATTGGGTCTCATTATCAGTGATAATTTTCTGTGGCACACCAAACCCGCAAATAATGTTTTTAGTAACAAAATTAATGACTTTCTTAGTGGTAATGGTGGTCAGCGGTTCCGCTTCAGCCTATTTCGTGAAATAGTCAACATCAACTATAACATATTTGGCCTCTCCTTTAGCTATTGGCAATACGCCGATCAAGTCGATTCCCCATATTGCAAACGGTCATGGGCTGACCATCTGCGTTAATTCTATTTAGGGAGTTCTTTTAATTTTTCTAAATCTTTGGCAACGATCACACCGTCTGGCGTAGTCTGCTGCATCGCGGTTGTCGGCCAGAAATACCCATACCAGAGAACTTTCTTTGCAAGGGTTTACCCCCCAGTATGGTCTCTGCATTCGCCTTCGTGCACTTCCTTCAGGATCCGTAGAGCTTCGTCGTTGGTCACACATCTAAGAAGGGGGTTGAGAATCACCTTCGGTAGAGTATCCCATCCTGTATTGCGAATCGCGACGCCTTCCAAAAAAGCTTTTTCCATTGATTCCGGTCAGTTGGAAGGGTCCCTGTAAGTAGGTAGCCCTTGATTGGCATCATCCATGTTTCCCGATCGGCGGTGGTCTCGAGAATCCAATCAACATCCATTTCGTCTACACTCGAGGCAGTCAGAGTCTCAACCGGGACTAGTCCCAATGATTGAGCTTCTCTAGAGCTTGCCAGTTTAGGTAAGTAGTCAGCCTTGGTTTTTTGCTCCCGTGGAATGTGAGTTATGGTATAATGTTCGATGTCGCTCAACAACTTTTGTACTTTAGACAAATACGGGGCAAGGTTCTCCCCACGAGCCTGGTACTCGCCTTTTACTTGGCATACGACTAGCTAGTAGTCACTGTAGATGTGGACAGACTTTATTCTGAGTTCTTTCACAACTCTCAGCCCTGCTATTAATGCTTTGTATTCTTCTTCCTTATTTGTCGCAGGGAATTCCAAGTGTAAGGCGTAGAAAATGGCTCGTCCTTCGGGGGTTTCAAGCACTACCCCACCCCGAACAGAGGTTGTTAGATGCGCCATCAACAAAAAGTTTCCATTGCGTCTCTGCTTCTAATGGTGCTTCTTCTTCGTCATCCCATTGAAGGAACTGGGCCAGCCCACAACGGAAGAGATGGGTGGATTTCAAAATTTTTTGCCATTTTGGATCTTTAATGGGCCTATGAAGTCTAAATATACTTAGAACTTTTCTAAGTTTGTTTTAAATAAAATCAATATTTATATTTAATTTTATAAATAAAGTTTTACTTTAATTTAATGTGTATGTAAATCAGAGTACATCAAATATACTCTTATGTACATAATTGTGTGTAACTGTAACTTATTAAATTTATTTAGAGAAGGAAACTTTTCATTTCCTATCTCGTAAATTATTCAATTATTGATGGGGCATAAATTTATTTAGAGAAGGAAACTTTTTATTTCCTTCCCCTTAACTTATCCAATTAATGATGTGCATAAATTTTTATGGTGAGAGAAACCTTTCATTTTTCTCTCTTTAATTTAGTTAATTGATCATATGAATGTCATTAATCAGCAACATATATATGTCATGAATATAAGTTTAAACAAATATGTTATAGTGTAAATTCTGTAAGTGGAACATGATAGGTGTTATTAATTGATGGCAAAATATAGAATATAAACAAAATTAAATGGATAGCTAATCACATAAAGGAAAAATGGGAAATAAATAAAGGGTAACAACGATGATTGAATCAATTTCCTACTTTGTAAACTTAATTAATGCAGCATATAAATGGCAAATTATAGGCATCATAATATAGGTATATAAACAGAAGAAAATAAATATATGTATATATTATTGCCTCATTTAAATTGTTTCTTCCTTTTGGAAAGAAATCTAATCATACTTTGACAATATGAAATACATGTAATAAATTTTATATATGCAAACATATATATATATATAATTAATCATGTGTACATAAGATTAAAACAAATCTTTCTACTTGATAAAAATTAGAGATTTATAGCATTCAAGTCAAAAGTAGGTTTATTGTTAAAACACTAATTGTATGTATGTAATATTCAATAAAATATCTCAAATTAATACAAATTAGAGACTATAGTAATCAAATTAAAATTTAGATTTATTGCCAAAACATCTTCCTTTTTTTTCATTTCCAAAACAATACAAACACAAAATACATACATGTAAACTTTCAAATCTAGAATACATTTTGTTTTATATGATTTAAAACATGAATCTTCAATAAAACGCTGTAATATTCATAAACAAATTTTAGCTTAATTTGTCAAAGTAAAATCCAATCAAAACAATATGAACATACAAAATTTTAAATCTAAAGGATTATATTTTGAATTGAATGTTTGCAATATAGATCTATAATAAAACATTATATTCAAGCATATATAAATATTAATTCTAATTTAACAAAATAAGAACCCAATTGATAATTTGAACATACAAAATTTCTGATCTAAAAATTAGACTTTAAATTGAATGTTCACAAGATAATTCCAAAACAAAACATTTTATTTAAACATATACAAATATTAGTTTTGATTTATTAAATAAAACACCAATTGATTCATCCAACAAACAATACAAGCTACACAAACAATTCTCAACTTAAATGAGGCAATGATATGCACATACAAATTATGATGATTAAATTTCTCTTTCAACAAACATTACATCAAATATCATTATCTATTAATGAAAAACATACCTTATTACCCAAAGCCTTGAAGCACACCTTGAAATGGACTCCCCTTAGGATGTTGCCTAGAAGTCACACCTTGAATGATGATATCTCCTCAGATCTTCAAGATCCCCATCCCATCCTTGCAAGAGATGGATGAACCACTTTTGTTTTATTTATTTTTGATGTTTTCATATGGAGTTGAAAGAATTTTGGAATTTATTTTGTTTTTTGCCATGAAAAGTTAGGAGGAGAGAAAGAAAAAGAATGAATAAGAAAGAATGAATTGTACATACAGAATGAATAAGAGAATATGTTTTATTTGAAGGAAGGAAACCTTTCCCATTCTTTAATTAAAACTTCTCTAATCAATTCTCTTGATTAACTTTCTCTTTTCACTCCTATTTCTTTATAGGTATGGCTGAAAATTACATGCCATCAAATGACATAAGACTCCATAAATTAACGCATGTAATTATCTTTTATTTAATTACAATGATATCATATATCAATGCGAAAATATAAATTTTATAATTGCATTCAAATAATTACAAATAACTTCCAAACATCAAATAAGATAATTAATAATTAATATTTCTCAAATGCTAATTAATGTAATTAATTTACAACTTTTTATAAATTAATTAAATCATCTGTATTTTCGGAGAATTCATCATTACGGTTTTGCGACTCAAAGGTGTAAATTCAGCCAGCGATTAATATTGAGCAATTAAAATATTAACATTCACACGTCACTTAGCAGGTAGTGTGACATTTTGGCTGAATTCGTCGCTTAGACATATTTTTGTAAAATCCAATTTTACTTATTATAAGCGGTACCAAATAGTGACAATTATTTACACCAATTCTCTTCGTCCAAACTATATCGCTTTGGATTTATGAAATTTGGTAATGGTCAAAATTCTAATGCCATCCACATTCAACTTTATAGTCCAAACACAAAGTCCTTAGTTTAATAATAATAATTATTATTAACCAAAATGCTCTGGCCAGAGACTTTGACTTTGAGTTGACTTGAGTTGACCATGACACTAACCCCATATAACCGAGGAGATGAATCCTCTCTTGAATTATGTTTCACTTCCAATACTTCCACTTGACCCAACTATAGTCACTCGATGGAACACCATGCCATGATTTGACTATAATCAAAGCGGAGCTTTCATATTGAAGATCCATGGTATTCTCAAGTTGAGAGAACTGTGTAAATTAGTCACATCGATATTTTCTAGTTTGACCTTATTTATATTAACCCAATAGAAAACTATCAAGTGAGTCATTCCACAGTTATCCAATAACTATCAGTACACAACCTCTTGGTGCCCCCAACAGTCATGAGTAATATGTGGAATATGCATGTATATGTTTTTTGTTTGATGATAATAAACATATATACATTCATTTAAATGTGTTTGATATTGTACTATTTTATTCTTCACAGATAAAATAAATATTTGCTGAATAAAATAAATAACACAGAATTGGAATTCAAACGAATATTTTATTCAAACAAATATTTATTACATTTTTGATAGTACAATTTCAAGCTCTCACTATAACTATACAATTTCAGTCACAATACAATTACATCACAATTTCATAGTTACATCAATTCCTCACTACATATCACTCACACTCGTATTTATCTTCAACTTCATTCCAATGTGAATCCAGCATCTGAGCAATCTGCAGAAATATACATTGACACAGTAAAATTGAAAATAAAATGTTTTTGCAGTAAAAAAATAATATGAATTTTGAAAATAATATTTGCCTCAGTTATTTGGGTTGTTCGTCATCATTTATATTCGAATTCATCACACACGAACATTGTGACATGCACAGTGCATCACTGTACATGCCATAAGGCCGTGCACACCGATATATATACACTTGATAAATTTACAGGGATAGGTGAGCACAGGTCAAACCCAAATTATCGGATTCAACTAAAGTGCAATATAAATAAAGTCAGATCATCAGCACAAGGTCAAATCCGAGTTCTGAAACTGGATTCAACACAGGGCAGTTGTAAAAGATACGACTTCAAGCATGAGAACAGGCAAGCCCAAATAAATGCACAGTCCAATTATAAAGTCAAACATGCACAGGCAAAGGCTACACAAGCATGAAGGCAGCAAATACAACTGATTCGAGTAAAAGGCATCTATACACATGAACTCAAAAAGACTCAAGTGCACAGCAACAAACCAAATCACAAGACAAGTACAGAAAGACAGTGGCAATTACTCAACTGAGGGTGCAGATACAAAATGATCAAGTACAACTGGAAACAACAAGTAGCAGATCACAATGAACACATGAGCCAGGGTGAACTCAACAAGATATATATGCAATGTAACAATGCACACAATGACACCAATGAAATCAAGACCAGTGTGCAGTGACAACATACAGGAATCAAGACAACATGACTCGAAGTACAGTGGACAAAAGTCAATGCAAATACACATCAGTACAACATGCATCATTTACATGAAGCTACCAGACTAGATGAATACAACAAGCTCCAGATGGTGTACAAGTGGTGCACATGAACAAACAAACTCAAGTCTACAACTTAAGACCGGTTCAGGTATGAAGAATAGCAACTGCAACAATGCAAATAAGGATGAACTCAAATGCATACAACAACTCAAAGTGCAAAAGTGATGATCATCATGCAGGGACAGTGCAATGTAACTGAATACAAGCCAGAAGCTACACAATGACAAACCATCACTGATACACTATGTCACAAGACCACATACAAGCAACATGGACAGTAACCAAAGTACACAAAGCATGGGTCAGAATCAAACAAGTCCAGATGAATACAAGTTCATCATGTAGCAGTGCAACCCAAAGTCACGAACAACAGCTACAACTCAAATGCAAGCTCAACAAATACAAGCAAATAATGGAATGCAATGAAAAGTCAACAATATATGCATACACACATACTGATGTATATATGCATATATACAGACAATATTTTTTTACAAAGTTCAAACCGAAGTTAGTTTTTGAATTCAATGCTACGGGAATAAAAACAAATGGCCAATGTCAAGTATAAAGTCATGGAATCACATAAACAAGAGACCGAAGTCAACAAAATGTCATCAGAAATCAAACCGTGGTAATCGAGCAAACCAGAAATTCGAAACAGAAGTGGTCAAGGAATCTATCACAAGCACAAAGAAAGGAATCATCGTCACAACAAAGTCAGTGCCGTAAAAACCAAGTAAATATACGCATATGAACAGGTCAGAGATGAGGTGGTAAGGAAATGAACAGTTTAGATTCAAAGCCGTGGTCATCACGAGATTAAAATCAACACCGTGTCAACCAAGAATCACATATATACGTTTTTGAAGAAGTCAGAAAACATCTCAACCAAGCAATCAAATAAAACTGAATCAAACGACAAAGAAAAGGAGTATTGACAAATTCAAACTAATTCGTACGAACGCAAATAAAGGGCTTCGAACCCTATATAAGCACCCAATCATCACTGGCATTTAATCATCGAATTCAAGGAATCAATCCAGATAAAAAAAGATCAAATAACATACCAGAGAAGTCGAATTCGATCAACTCGAAGCAACCAGGCAAAATCCCTGATTTCACGAGCAACACATTCGGTCGAGCAAGGCAACACTCAAACCAGAGAATCGATCAAATCGAATCAGGTGCTTCGAGATACAAGCCCTAATTTCAGAGCGAAAAGAGGAACAAACGAAGAGAAGAAACAAGAGCCATCATTTTCACAAGCAAAGCGGGCCAGAAATAAAAGAGAAAGAAAGCAGGCCGGCATATAATAGAATATAGAGGGAGTTGTTTAATCACTTATTATAGGCTGACCAAATTAAAATTAGGGCTTAGCCTTATTACATTTACATTAGGGTTTGTTTTGTTTTATTTTTGTTTAAGAGCAGAAATTTACTCAAGTCTTTTATTTGTCTTTGCTCTTGTTTTTTATTTTTTAAAGTCTGTACTTTTCGAATAAAATTTTGGTAAATCACCACCTAGGACTTAGGTTGTGTCAGATTGTCTAGTTAGGATTAGTTCAGTGAGCAGGGTTTGCGAGTTTGCAAAACTCTATAGGCGGTAGCAGGGTGTGCAAGTCTGTTAGAGTGTTTGTAAGCGGGAGACTGTTTAATTCTAATAGAAATCTGGGAATGCAGCAGTAGGCAGGGGTTGCCGAAGCTGGGTAAATTTTGTGTGTGATTTACTTTTCAGCGTATTTACTTCTCTGCAGTTTGTTTTGTGTTTAGATTCGAGAAAATTTGCTATAACCCTATTCACCCCCCTCTAGGGTTAATCTAGATCCTACAAGTGGTATCAGAGCCCGGTATTTTTCTTTAACTCTAGAGTCATGAATCCACCAAATAATGCTTTTTCTGAGGGGCAATCTATTGTTAGGCCACCCATGTTTAATGGGAATGATTATGCTTACTGGAAAGTTAGGATGGGTATTTATCTTAGTTCTGTTGATTATGATGTTTGGGACATTATTGAAACTGGCTATACATCTCCCACTATAACTATTGGTGATACTGAGATTCCTAAACCTAAGGATAGATGGGACGCTAATGATAAGAAATTAAAAACTACAAATGCTAAAGCCTTGAATGCTTTGATCTGTGCTCTTGATAAGAATGAATTTAATAGAATTTCTCATTGTAAAACTGCGCAGGAAATTTGGCATACCTTGGAGGTGACACATGAAGGAACTTCTCAAGTCAAGGAGTCTCGTCTAGCCCTATTCAGCAATGAATACGAGAAGTTTGTGATGGACAAAGGCGAGAGCATAAAGGACATGTTTGGACGCTTTTCAACTTTGTTGTACAATGCCAGAGCGCTTAGGAAGGTATTCACAGAGGTAGAGCTTGTGAGGAAGGTGCTACGAGTCTTACCGATGAGCTTTAAGGCAAAAGTCACGGCAATACAAGAATCGAAAGATCTGAGTAAACTAAGCATGGAGGAGTTGATCGGCAACTTGATGACATATGAGCTTGAGCTAAAAACAAAGGAAGAACGCAACAACTCCGAATCAAAGAAGAAGATGATTGCCTTAAAAAGCAAAGAAGAGAGCGATGAAGAAGAAGAAGATCCAATTGAAGAGCTTGCAATGGCTGTCAATAATCTTAGAAAATGGTCAAGGTTCGGACCAAGCAAGAAGAAAACAAATGGTAATAGGTCAAAAGATTCTGACAATTCCGATAATGAATTGACTTGCTATAACTGCAATAAGCCTGGCCACTTCAAACAAAACTGTCCACTTCTCAAAAACAACAAAGGAAAGAAAAAGAAGAAGAAGACCTTTGCAGCGACTTGGGATGATGAAGAAGGAGAGGAAGTTTCGAATAATAGCTTAGAGGAGGCTAATTTGTGTCTTATGACAAAATCGGATTCAGAAGCAAGCTCGGAGGAATCTAGTGAGGTAAGTGACTATTCTTATAAAGAACTTGTTTTGATGTGTTGTGATCTTACTAAAACAATTGATACTCTTGATTCTAAAATTGAAAAACTGAAATCTGATAGGAGAGAACTTGTCCATGAAAATACTAGGTTAGAAACTGAACTTGAAAATATTCAAAACCTAGACTGGAAAAAATGCAAAATTTTAGATTCATAATTATCAAAGCTTAAGAATATCTTTGAAAATCTTGAAAAAGAAAACTTGAGTCTTAAGGAAACCATTGACACGATGAGAAAGGATTTTATAAATAGATGCACCTCACTTGTGACTGAAAACACAACACTAAAAACCAAAGTCCAAAATCTTGAGAAAACTCTGATTAACTTTTCAAGAGGAGAAAAATCATTCAACATGTTATTGGGAAATCAACTTCTTGCTAACAACAGAAAAGGACTAGGTTTTGGGAAAACACAAGTTGATGATAATGCAAAAGGTAAGAGTGTCTTTGCTAGATGTGGAATAATTGGACATCGTGCTGAAAGTTATAGTCATAGGAACAAGAACACAAAATTTATACAAGTTTGTGTTCCTAAGAATTCTACAAACAAATTTCATGTCTATTGGAACAAGAATAAAAGGACAAAACAAGTTTGGGTGGCAAAAGGAACATATATTAATAGTTTTGGGTCTACTCAAACATATTCATCAAATTATTCTGCCACTGACAACCATGGACCTATAAAAACAAATAGGTCACAAAAATCTTTTACCGTGTAGGTATGGTGGCAGGCTAAGGAACAACATTAGTGTTATCTGGATTCTGGCTGTTCCAGACACACAACGGGTGACAAATCAACGTTCCTTAGCCTAGTATAAAGGTGACAGATTCACAATGGGCAAACAACGAAAGATTATCGTACAGGTAAAACAGGTAATTGTATTTATTTTCAAACGATAGATAAAATGTGAAAATCTACACCATAATCTAAATTAAATCAGCCAGTTATGTGAAATGATTGATGATGTTAATTCTGATTTTTTTATTAACCAATCATCTTTAAATAGAATTACTTGAAGTAATTATGATGGTTGACAGATTCTAACTAACCTGATCATGTCTTACACATTCGAGTTCTTTAAGTTGTGTATTCATGTGCTTACTTTAGTGTTTCTGTTTATGCCAGATTTTAACTAACTTGATATGATCTTACATGACTTGTTCTTATCTATGACTTTGATTTGTGCTTAAAAGTTGACCAACCATTTTTTTTTTCATCATTGAATTTAATCTGTTTGGTCAAATTATGATGTTGATTGATTACTGATTACTCATGCTATAAAAAGGTTTTCATGAAATTGTTGAAACTTTATGAAATTGGTGAAACTTCAAGAAATTGTTTTGAAATAATGATGATGGTATAATGACTGTTGATCCTACGGTTTCTAAATCTGACACTATGATATTTTGTTTGATGGTTAACACGACTTCAATTCAATGTCAAGAAAATTTCGTTTAAAAATTGTTGAAAATAATTCTGAGATAGTTTGTTGAAATTTCACAATCTGGTCTATGACATCCAACGAGTGAATATTGAGTGAAATTTAAAGTCAGATGCAGATCACACTGGTAATGTAGTTGATAGAAAAATTACTAGTGGAACGTGATTATATTTCGAGACATTCATTTGCTGCATCATTTTTCAAAGAAAATATCTGCATATTTTTCACTTGAAATAATTTCTATTTTAGCAGAAATTTTTTATTAAAAACCCCTTCTAGAAAATAATTTCTGTTGACCTTGTATCAGATTAGTTATTTAAGAAAATTTGATTTTATAACTATCTTTGAAATTGATTTTAAATAACTATGTTAACTGATCTGATTCCCTAATAATTATCTAAAAAGATAGATAGTGATTGAAAATAAGATGAGTATTGATATTAATCATATATTATGACTTGAGAAAGTATAATTAGAAAATTTCTTTAGAAATTTAAACAAGAGTTATAAAAACTTTTGTTGATAAATATTCCATGATCATTTCTATTTCTATCATTTTTCTATCGACCATCACTCATCAAAAGTCAATATAGTATGTCAATATGTGGTAGTTTAAATGGGAAATCATTTGTGCTTCAATTTTATTATATTTCTAACAATAAATAATAATATCCAAAATATTCACTCTCATTTAAAAGTCCTCACGGTTATGCATGGGCGAATTACTTGGATTTTTGATTATGTGCTTCCAAGCTCATTTAAAAGTCCTCACGGTTATGCATGTATGGAACGCATATCAAAATTGATTGATTAAATAGGCAAGTTGATTCTAATCCCATTTAAAAGTCCTCACGGTTATGCGTGGTTAGAAGATACTTGAATTCATTTTTAAAATAAAAATAAAAATTTAGAATACTACTAATCTCATTTAAAAGTCCTAACGGTTATGCATGGTTAGTAGATATTCAAATTTCCTGAAATAAATATACCACAAATAGACACAACTATATGGTTTTATTTGATGATATCATCCTATCATTCTAAAGTGGAATATGCGTCAATTAAAGTATTTATGATTTTTGTTTGATTTTCTTATTGAAATTAATATTTACACTCGATTGAGCTTTAATATTGTATTAATGTCTATCACTATATCTCTATTTTTCTATTACTATTATTCTTTTGCTGATAACAAAAGGGGGAGAGAAAAGTTAAGATTTTGAAAATAAAGGTCAAAGATTTTCTAATTGTATCAAGGCTCATTTGAATATTTTATTCTCATGCATATATGTAGGGGGAGTATTGTGTAGAAAGAGAGCATTTAAATAGGGGGAGCAAATTGAATAATCAAATACATTTAAAATAGTCAAAATTTTAAATATATGTTTGTTATCATCAAAAGGGGGAGATTGTGGAATATGCATGTATATGTTTTTTGTTTGATGATAATAAACATATATACATTCATTTAAATGTGTTTGATATTGTACTATTTTATTCTTCACAAATAAAATAAATATTTGCTGAATAAAATAAATAACACAGAATTGGAATTCAAACGAATATTTTATTCAAACAAATATTTATTACATTTTTGATAGTACAATTTCAAGCTCTCACTATAACTATACAATTTCAGTCACAATACAATTACATCACAATTTCATAGTTACATCAACTCCTCACTACATATCACTCACACTCGTATTTATCTTCAACTTCATTCCAATGTGAATCCAGCATCTGAGCAATCTGCAGAAATATACATTGACACAGTAAAATTGAAAATAAAATGTTTTTGCAGTAAAAAAATAATATAAATTTTGAAAATAATATTTGCCTCAGTTATTTGGGTTGTTCGTCATCATTTATATTCGAATTCATCACACACGAACATTGTGACATGCACAGTGCATCACTGTACATGCCATAAGGCCGTGCACACCGATATATATACACTTGATAAATTTACAGGGATAGGTGAGCACAGGTCAAACCCAAATTATCGGATTCAACTCAAGTGCAATATAAATAAAGTCAGGTCATCAGCACAAGGTCAAATCCGAGTTCTGAAACTGGATTCAACACAGGGCAGTTGTACAAGATACGACTTCAAGCATGAGAACAGGCAAGCCCAAATAAATGCACAGTCCAATTATAAAGTCAAACATGCACAGGCAAAGGCTACACAAGCATGAAGGCAGCAAATACAACTGATTCGAGTAAAAGGCATCTATACACATGAACTCAAAAAGACTCAAGTGCACAGCAACAAACCAAATCACAAGACAAGTACAGAAAGACATTGGCAATTACTCAACTGAGGGTGCAGATACAAAATGATCAAGTACAACTGGAAACAACAAGTAGCAGATCACAATGAACACAGGAGCCAGGGTGAACTCAACAAGATATATATGCAATGTAACAATGCACACAATGACACCAATGAAATCAAGACCAGTGTGCAGTGACAACATACAGGAATCAAGACAACATGACTCGAAGTACAGTGGACAAAAGTCAATGCAAATACACATCAGTACAACATGCATCATTTACATGAAGCTACCAGACTAGATGAATACAATAAGCTCCAGATGGTGTACAAGTGGTGCACATGAACAAACAAACTCAAGTCTGCAACTCAAGACCAGTTCAGGTATAAAGAATAGCAACTGCAACAATGCAAATGAGGATGAACTCAAATTCATACAACAACTCAAAGTGCAAAAGTGATGATCATCATGCATGGACAGTGCAATGTAACTGATTACAAGCCAGAAGCTACACAATGACAAACCATCACTGATACACTATGTCATAAGACCACATACAAGTAACATGGACAGTAACCAAAGTACACAAAGCATGGGTCAGAATCAAACAAGTCCAGATGAATACAAGTTCATCATGTAGCAGTGCAACCCAAAGTCAAGAACAACAGCTACAACTCAAATGCAAGCTCAACAAATACAAGCAAACAATGGAATGCAATGAAAAGTCAACAATACATGCATACACACATACTGATGTATATATGCATATATACAGACAATATTTTTTTACAAAGATCAAACCGAAGTTAGTTTTTGAACTCAATGCTACGGGAATAAAAACAAATGGCCAATGTCAAGTATAAAGTCATGGAATCACATAAACAAGAGACCGAAGTCAACAAAATGTCATCAGAAATCAAACCGTGGTAATCGAGCAAACCAGAAATTCGAAACAGAAGTGGTCAAGGAATCTATCACAAGCACAAAGAAAGGAATCATCGTCACAACAAAGTCAGTGCCGTAAAAACCAAGTAAATATACGCATATGAACAGGTCAGAGATGAGGTGGTAAGGAAATGAACAGTTCAGATTCAAAGCCGTGGTCATCACGAGATTAAAATCAACACCGTGTCAACCAAGAATCACATATATACGTTTTTGAAGAAGTCAGAAAACATCTCAACCAAGCAATCAAATAAAACTGAATCGAACGGCAAAGAAAAGGAGTATTGACAAATTCAAACTAATTCGTACGAACGCAAATAAAGGGCTTCGAACCCTATATAAGCACCCAATCATCACTGGCATTTAATCATCGAATTCAAGGAATCAATCCAGATAAAAAAAGATCAAATAACATACCAGAGAAGTCGAATTCGATCAACTCGAAGCAACCAGGCAAAATCCCTGATTTCACGAGCAACACATTCGGTCGAGCAAGGCAACACTCAAACCAGAGAATCGATCAAATCGAATCAGGTGCTTCGAGATACAAGCCCTAATTTCAGAGCGAAAAGAGGAACAAACGAAGAGAAGAAACAAGAGCCATCATTTTCACAAGCAAAGCGGGCCAAAAATAAAAGAGAAAGAAAGCAGGCCGACATATAATAGAATATAGAGGGAGTTGTTTAATCACTTATTATAGGCTGACCAAATTAAAATTAGGGCTTAGCCTTATTACATTTACATTAGAGTTTGTTTTGTTTTATTTTTGTTTAAGGGCAGAAATTTACTCAAGTCTTTTATTTATCTCTGCTCTTGTTTTTTATTTTTTAAAGTCTGTACTTTTCGAATAAAATTATGGTAAATCACCACCTAGGACTTAGGTTGTGTCAGATTGTCTAGTTAGGATTAGTTCAGTGAGCAGGGTTTGCGAGTTTGCAAAACTCTATAGGCGGTAGCAGGGTGTGCGAGTCTGTTAGAGTGTTTGTAAGCGGGAGACTGTTTAATTCTAAAAGAAATCTGGGAATGCAGCAATAGGCAGGGGTTGCCGAAGCTGGGTAAATTTTGTGTGTGATTTACTTTTCAGCGTATTTACTTCTCTGCAGTTTGTTTTGTGTTTAGATTCGAGAAAATTTGCTATAACCGTATTCACCCCCCCTTTAGGGTTAATCTAGATCCTACATAATACACTGCCCAACATTTGGAGAGCGTTACGTACTCTAGTCTCAACGGATACATCAATATCCAATTTCGATGCATCTTAACTAGGAACATTTAAAATAGTATATTTGTTTCATTGTGATAAATTACTCACGGTTACAACACTTTGTAACAACTATTACAAAACATACCATTTATGGATTTTCTATTAAATATACTTTTAATTAAATTGATTAATTAATATAACCACATTATATCAAGTATATAATAGAAAGAAAACACCTTTATTTCGAACAAGATTGGTCAACGAGTTAGATATATGTAACAAATTACATAATTGCCCCTAGGGCATACCCCTACCTCTATCAATCTCCTACTTGCACTTTGGGTCAATTATGGAATCTTATTCCAACTTCTCCAATCAGTTTTCTCAAAACCAATTAGGTTAGTCCCTTTGTGAATGGGTATGCTATTATGTTTTAATTATCTACTTTGTCATTCAACTCTCTCCAACGGTGATAAACTGCTTTATCATGTGGAACAATTCGTAGTAAGTCTCTCGACCTCTAGTGAGCTCTAAGTTCTATTACGAACCATATCATGACATTGTTATCATATAACAATATTATGAGATTCTCAACATTTGGAATCAGCTCAGTTATAAATTTGTGCACTTATATTTTTGAATACATTATTTTTATTTCGGCAATATTCAAGACGATGTACTTAGCCTTTTCATTGAATCAGCCATAGTCTTTCATTTGGAACATTTCCAACTTAAAGATTCTTAACTTAAATTTATTATTGGCATATTATACTCAATATCACTTATGAAGTTCGAGTCCGAGCACTCCTTCGTAAGGTGTTTTTATTTCTGTAAATAATTCTCTAGTATTTCATAAATACATGAGAACAATTCAAACAACAATTTATTGATATCAATTTGGATTTGATATTTGCTTCATGTATCAAATACATAAACAAATTATGATATCGTAGACAACATAACATGTATGATAATTCCTTTTACCAATGCAAGGAATCAATCTTACATGTTCCATGTTAAACATTTTAATAATGCATCCTTCCATATCATTTGGGATGTTCCCGACATCTTTTATACTTATTATAAAAGACATCATTTATTAATCCAGTGTTGAGTATTAAAAAAAACTTAGGCTGGTTTTAACACAAGTACATCGTTAATATCAACAACGTGTTGTTTACTTATAGTTTAGAAATATCAATGTACCTTTTAACGTTCGTTCTTATGAACACACGCTTCCTCTGCACTTTGATTGAAAATCAAACTATTTGATATTTCTATCAAAATACTTATTCAATCATGATGCTTATAAAATGATACTTTCGTATCATTTCTTGGATCATATCCAAAGACTCACAAACTCAATATCGCTCCCATTGACTTTGAGACATTTTTTTATTAATATGTGTAAACAACATACTCTAAATCGTTATTTAGAATTTTCTGTTTCAATACATATGTACCAAAACACTACGACTTATCAAGCGATACTTTTGTGAGTAAATCTGAATTGACTTGAACATGTTGAATATCGAATCTATTACGCTAATTTCAACAATTGAAATTTGCGATATTATTCTTATCAACATTGGTCATTTAATTCCAACCGCATTAGTCTTACTCATAAAGACACAGTCGATGTCGATGGATCATACCCCTTTAGTTATGACCTCCAAAATCTATATTTTGATAGCGTACTTGGAATTCTTTCGAATCTGCGCATCATACCATATAGAGTCAACATTCTCAATGGTTTAATTAAACAATCTAGGATTATATATTTTTGACATTAAAAAGAAACTCATAGTTTCTCTTTAATGTGCGAGAATACTTATTAGACACTTTAATGCGTTGTGTTCGTTTAGGTTAGTTAATTTCATTTCATCTCATCAAATCAGTATTACCTATGGATTGTATCCAATTCCATTTTCTCAAAGAAATTTGTTCACAATGAAGTTGGTATTTCCTGAAACAACAATTGTTTCTCAGTGCAATAGAATAGGTATTCATAAACGTTTTATGAATTTCTTCATTTATAAAACCGATTTGGTTTTAGTTTACAAAAATTATGTTCGAAACATTAATATGTCGTCCAATGACAGTCTTTTCAAAATCCTTTTGGGGAGATTCATACAAGATCCCACATGAACAATTATTATGTGCAATCTTTCGACTTGCACAACCTGCCAACTCCTTGGCATAAGATATGTTGGAGTTTCTTATAGACCCTTATCTTGTAAAATTTTGTAAACTGTTATTCAGATGAAATAACATCAACCTTGTGTACTACCTTTAAGTACATTACCTTATAGAAAGAAACTAACTCAACTTCACTCATAATTAATCGTACATTGTCCAATAAAGTTCGATCATTCCATATCGATGCATCATTATGTACCACATGGAGGAGTAATTTCGAGATTGAATCTTTATTCATTTTAGGTACGTTTGAAACATTTTCCAATATACTCACTCATTCGATCAAATCAAATCATTTCTATCGCATGTTATTCTAAGTTTAAACATACTACATGTGTATCAAATACGCATGTCCATGTCGACGATAACTTATCGATGAACATGACAAAGTACATGGAACCGTTTTGGTATTTATAAAATTACGATTGCATACATCTATATATATATCAATCCGAAGAGTTCATAAACTCTTATGATACGCCCACTAAATGGGTGCATAGCCCTTTATTGTTTGAGATATAATTAACAAGTATCATATGATTCAAAATCATACAATAAAATTATTTCTCAGAACTACGACTTAGTCTATAATTCCAAAACAGCCGTAAATAATATTAGATGCTTCTGTATTTCCCAATGCATCACTTTTGTTATAAAAAAATTACAACATTATAGTTTTATTTCATAAAGAATATTCATACTGAAATATAGCTGTATTTTTTTAGTCGCTACCAAAATATAATCATTATTTCATAAATAATGTATGGTAGGTTTTACGGAAACAATTTTCGTACTATGATGCAATTAATAAGTGTTATATAGCATGCTCCCACTATTTCCACCATTACTACAATAGCTTACTAAATTCGAAGGTCCATTATTCACTTAATACAATTTGTTTATTTCATACACTACAACTATTTACAGTGGAGAGTTCGTTGATCAAATATTTTGAGTTCAAAGAAATAAATCCCATAGAAAACAATTTTCTATATGAAAATACATTTCGGAATAGAAATCATATTTCTTATCCTGACATTAAGTATCAATTATTATTACAATTCTCGTTTCCAATGTTTCTCTATGAAGCAGAAGTGACTATTCATTCTCTTCATCCCAACTGTACCTTAAATTACATCTATTCTTATACATTCGTTTTCCTTTCAAATGGTCAAACTATTCAAAAGAAAAAAAACATACTACGATATCATAAAAAACTCTTTACAAAAGCGCATTCGATTATCCTTAACATTTAAGGACATCAAATATGTTGCACTTTATGTAAACCGATCAAAATGACATTTCAGCGATCGAGTTCTTATATCTATCTTGTAGTTTTTGGTCTTGTTTTACATTAACACAATATGATCCCTTTTGTAATCAATCAGATTGAATACTCGATCTCACACTAAGGTTTATTTGATTTTTCGGATGAACTAATTTCATCAAAATATTGTACATTACAAACTTTGAACATTCGCCTTATAACATTTATATGCAATTGTATTTGGATCATATATCCAGAGTCTTGTGTTGCTTTTAGAGTTCGAAACTCATAGAATGCAATACGTGGTCTTGACTAAATAAATGCATAAGTGACCAAACCACGAATGTATTCAGTAGTTATAAAATCAGGCACTTGCATGGGTGTTGAAACGTTAACATGCAATACGAATTTAATAGTGGGCATTATATTTCCATTTGTCGACTTTCAATTCAGTTCGTTTGTATATGTTAATTGATAAAAAATTTATCAATCGTATTAAATGCACAAATTTATCATTGTAGATAATTATAACATTATTTAGCATATGTTCTTACAATATTATAAAGGTTAAATGTTACCATTTCATTTTTCTAATAAGACTCCCACTAGTCTTTTATGTTTCTCCAAACCCTAAGATAAAACATAGAAGTCTTTCGACTTCACTAGTGGGTGTTAGGACTCGTCTGTCTTGGTATTCTGACCTTGAGTTTGCTCTACAAATCATAGCCCCACAAATGATGGATAATTCCTTATCGGTTGTATCACATACAACTTCTAACCCATTTTTCCTTGTCCTAATCTCATTTCGACCTTGAGTTTGCTCAATAAATCGAAAGAGATTATTCACTCGTACCTACCATATCGTGATGGCCTAAGTATAGTATATGTACCTTGAGTTTGCTTAAAAAATACATATAGTCATCTTACCTCATCTGTTCAATATATTAATAATACTACACATAACATCCCTAACTTAAGTTTGCTCAACAACTAAGGAGTATGTAAGTAATATATTAATATATATGGTAGAGGACAACATTATATTAAAGATTCATAATCTTTAATATATTGTACTAAGTGATATTGACTTATGGAATAATGTATTTCTTATGAAATACCGTTATGATTCAAGTGTTAAACACATCAGAAATCACAGTATACGTACATTTACATATGTATTTATTCCTTTAGTCTATTTTGGTTTCTTTAATGTTCCACTTTTAGTTTATACATTCATATCATATAAGTTTTGTTGTTAAATAAATTTTATATTTCATATTACTTATATGATAGTTTTATGTATAATATTTCATTAATTAAATCTTATTTAATTAATTTTAATTAATTAACTCTTTAATTAATTTTATATTGGTATTCCAATACAACTTTCATTTTGGACATAACTACTATAACCTTTATAGTGTATACTATAACCTTTATATTGTAACACATATATCTTATATGTGTGTATTTTTATTTAATTAATTAACCTATAATTAATTTATTAATTAAATTTTTTTAATTAAATTATATTAATTTCAAAAAATTATCTTATATGCATACATGTATGCTTATGTTATCTTAAACACTTTAAAATAACATAACATATATCAACATATATTATACATGCATATAAGTATTAATTAATTAACTCATCTAGTTAATTTATATTATTAATCTTATTAATGATTTTAAATTTTGAAATTAATATTTACGTAGTTTCAAACATTTTGAACCTTTCATTATATTTTCAAACATTTGAAAATTTATGTTATATTATAAACTTTTATAATAAACACATTTTTATTTTAAATTTAACTTTTAAATTTAAAATCATGTCTTAATTTTTAAAAATATTTTGAAAATTAGCCCAAGGCCCAATTCAAATTAGGCCTTTTCTATTAGGGGCAACCTTTGGGCTCACATCACCTTTCAGGCTAGGCAGGTAACTAGGTAGGACAGGGTACTTGATTACCCAATTCCAATCCTAGACATCACCTTTCTAGAGACCGTACTAAGTGCACAAGCTTAATTAGTTAGCCCTAACATGACTAATTTAGACTACATAGGCTTTTGGGCTCTAATACCATTGAAGTAACCGGGCCAAACCACAGAGGAAGAAATGGGTGGATTTCAAAATTTTTTGCCATTTTGGATCTCTAATGGGCCTATGAAGTCTAAATATACTTAGAACTTTTCTAAGTTTCTTTTAAATAAAATCAATATTTTATTTAGTTTTATAAATAAAGTTTTACTTTAATTTAATGTGTATGTAAATTAGAGTACATCAAATATACTATTACATACATAATTGTGTGTAAATTTATATGGAGAGAGAAACCTTTCATTTTTCTCTCTTTAATTTAGTTAATTGATCATATGAATGTCATTAATTAGCAACATATATATGTCATGAATATAAGTTTAAACAAATATGTTATAGTGTAAATTCTGTAAGTGCAACATGATAGGTGTTATTAATTGATGGCAAAGTGTAGAATATAAACAAAATTAAATGGATAGCTAATCACATAAAGGAAAATGGGAAATAAATAAAGGGTAACAATGATGATTGAATCAATTTCCCATTTTGTAAACTTAATTAATGCAGCATATAAATGAAAAATTATAGGAATGATAATATTGGGATATAAACAGAAGAAAATAAATATATGTATATATTAATGCCTCATTTAAATTGTTTCCTCCTTTTGGAAAGAAATCGAATCATACTTTGACAATATGAAATATATGTAATAAATTTTATATATGCAAACACACACACACAGATATATATATATATATATATATATATAATATCCTGTGTTTGTAAGATTAAATCAAATCTTTCTACTTGATAAAAATTAGAGATTTATAGCAATCAAGTCAAAAGTAGGTTTATTGTCAAACACTAATTATATGTATGCAATATTCAATAAAATATCTCTAATTAATACAAATTAGAGACTATAGTAAGCAAATTAAAATTTAGATTTATTGCCAAAACGTCTTCCTTTTTTTTTAAATTTCCAAAACAATACAAACACATAATACATACATGTAAACTTTCAAATCTAAAATACATTTTGTTTTATATGATTTAAAACATGAATCTTCAATAAAATGCTGTAATATTCATAAACAAATTTTAGCTTAATTTGTTAAGGTAAAATCCAATCAAAACAATATGAACATACAAAATTTTAGATCTAAAGGATTATACTTTGGATTGAATGTTTACAATATAGATCTATAATAAAAAATTATATTCAAGCATATATAAATTTTAATTCTAATTTAAAAAAATAAGAACCCAATTGATAATTTGAACATACAAAATTGCTGATCTAAAAATTAGACTTTAAATTGAATGTTTACAAGATAGTTCCAAAGCCAAACATTATATTTAAACATATGCAAATATTAGTTTTGATTTATTAAATAAAACACCAATTGATTCATCCAACAAACAATACAAGCTACACAAACAATTGTCAACTTAAATGAGGCAATGATATGTACATGCAAATTATGATGATTAAATTTCTCTTTCAACAAACATTACATCAAATATCATTATCTATTAATGAAAAACATACCTTATTACCCAAAGCCTTGACGCACATCTTGAAAATAGACTCCCTTTAGGATGTTGCCTAGATGTCACACCTTAAATGATGATATCTCCTCGGATCTTCAAGATCACCATCTCATCCTTGCAAGAGATGGATGAACCACTTTTGTTTTATTTATTTTTGATGTTTTCATATGGAGTTGAAAGAATTTTGGAATTTTTTTTGTTTTCTGCCATGAAAAGTTAGGTGGAGAGAAAGAAAAAGAATGAATGAGAAAGAATGAATTGTACGTACAAAATGAATTAGAGAATGTGTTTTATTTGAAAGAAGGAACCATTTACCATTTTTTAATTAAAACTTCTCTAATCAGTTCTCTCGATTAACTTTCTCTTTTCACTCCTATTTCTTTACAGGTATGGCTGAAAATTACATGCCATCAAATGACATAAGATTCCATAAATTAACGCATGTAGTTATCTTTTATTTAATTACAATGATATCATATATTAATGCGTGCAAATATAACTTTTATAAATGCATTCAAATAATTACAAATAACTCCCAAACATCAAATAAGATAAATAATAATTAATATTTCTCAACTGCTAATTAATTCAATTAATTTACAAATTTTTATAAATTAATTAAATCATGTGGTTTTTCGGAGAATTCGTCATTACGGTTATGCGACTCAAAGATGTAAATTTAGTCAACGATTAATATTGAACAATTCATATATTAACGTTCACTCGTCACTTTGTAGGTAGTGTGACATTTTGGCTGAATTCACCTTACACATCTTTTGGTAAAAACCAACTTTACTTAGTATAAGCGGTACCTAATAATGACAATTATTTACACCAATTCTCTTTGTCAAAACTATATCACTTTGGATTTATGGAATTCGGTAGTGGTCAAAATTCCAATGTCATCCACATTCAACTTTATAGTCCAAACACAAAGTTCTTAGTTCAATAATAACAATTATTATTAACCAAATTGCTCTATCCAGATACTTTGACTTTGAGTTGACTTGAGTTGACCATGATACTAACCCCACATAACTAAGGAGACGAATCCTCTCTTCAATGGTGCTTCACTTCCAATACTTCCACTCGGCCTAACTATAGTCACTCGATGGAACGCCATGCCATGATTTGACTATAATCAAAGCGGAGCTTTCATATTGAAGATCCACAGTATTCTCAAGTTGAGAGAACTGTGTAAATCAGTCACATCAATATTTTCTGTTTGAACCTAGTTATATTAACCCAATAGAAAACTATCAAGTGAGTTGTTCCACGGTTATCCAGTAACTATTAGTACGTAACTTCTAGGTGCCCCCAGCAGTCATGAGTAATACACTTCCCAACATTTGGAGAGCGTTACGTACTCTAGTCTCAAAGGATACATCGATATCCAGTTTCGATGCATCTTGACTAGGAACATTTAAAATGGTATATTTGTTTCATTGTGATAAATTACTCACGGTTACAACACTTTGTAACTACTATCACAAAACATACCATTTATGGATTTTCTATTAAATATACTTTTAATTAAATTGATTAATTAATATAACCACATTATATCAAGTATATAATAGAAAGAAAACACCTTTATTTCGAACAAGATTGGTCAACGAGTTAGATATATGTAACAAATTACATAATTGCCCATAAGGCATACCCCTAATTCTATCACCTGTATGGTAAACTCGGCGATGAAATCTGCCAGCGTTTGCCCATTGATAGCCTTCCTCGGATGGTAGGTAATATCATACTGGCTTAGTTTGATGTTCCATTTGAGAAGTCGTCCTGAGGTTTCGGGTCGGTATAGTACTTGTTTCATAGGCTGATCAATCAGTACTTTAATTGGATGTGCTTGGAAATACAGTCGTAACTTCCTAGACGCGATCAGGAGGCAATACGCTAGCTTTGGGTAATTTTTCTCAACTCCGGTAAACCGCTTGCTAATGTAGTATACTGGTCGCTAGTTTTTGCTTCTTCACGGACAAGGGCAGCGCTCAATGCATGAGGTGAGATTGCTAGGTAAATGAATAGGTCCTCTCCGTCCATTGCCTTTGATATGATTGGCAGGGCTTCCATGTGTCGCAGCAATTCTACAAATGCAGTTTGGCATGCCTCGCTCCATTCAAAGTTTTTTTCCTTTCTTTAATGCATCAAAGAACGGTATGCACTTGTCCATGGCTTTCGAGATAAATTGGCCTAATGCTGCGACCTTCCCATTCAAGCTTTGCAATTCCTTCTTGTTCTTCGGAGCTTGGACTTCTCGTAGGGCCGTTATTTGCTTTGGATTTGCTTCAATGCCTCTGGCACTTAATATGAATCTTAAGAAATTTCTGGAGGCTATTCCGTAGTGACATTTAAGTGGATTGAGTTTCATTCCATACTTCCAGAGTATTTCAAACATTTCAACGAGATTATCTAGGTGATTAACAGCTACTCGCGATTTAACTAACATGCCGTCCACGTAAACCTCCATGGTTTTCTCGATTTGGCGCTTGAACATGGTATTTACTAACCTTTGATAGGTTGCCCCAGCATCCTTTAAACTGAATGGCATTACCCTGTAGCAGTATAGTCCCAGATCGGTGATGAAACTGGTGTTTTCTTGATCAGGTTCGTGCATCAAGATCCGGTTGGACCATGAGTATGCGTCCATGAATGATAGCAGTTCATGTCCCGTCGTTCCGTCCACAAGCGGTCTATTCTAGGCGAGGGAAGCTATCCTTTGGGAAAGCTTTGTTTAAGTCCGAGTAGTCGATGCAGGTTCGCCATTTCCCATTTGACTTTTTGACTAAGACCGGGTTAGATACCCATTCAGGATAAGTTGCATCACGGATAAAACTGCTGGCCATTAGCTTGTCCACCTCTTCTCTTAATGCCTTGGACCATTCAGGGCCCAGGCTGCGCCTATTTTTCTTTACTGGTGTAAACTTGGGGTCAATGTTAAGCGTGTGGCATGCAATTTCTTGTGATACCCAACACATATCGGAATGCGTCCAAGCGAACACATCCAAGTTGGTGCGAAGAAATTTAGTAAGTTCCAATCGCATCTTGTTTCCCAGGTGGGATCCAATCTTCAAGACTCTTGTTGGGTCATCCATATCAACTGGGACAGACACCGTTAATCCTACCGGTGCTGCCCGACCTTCCCCTGAACTCTTCTTTCTAGGGCCCAAAGCCTTGTTGAACTGGCTATGGCCTCCGAGCCAGGGGCGGCTCTGTAGTTGCTATTCAGAAGGTTCACGAATGTGGAGAGTTCTCCCCCACATTCTTGCCCTTTTCTCTTCTTTTAGATTCTCATAACTCTGCAATGTAACATTCTCCGGCGGCGCATTGATCTCCTTTGACCACCCCGATTCTGTTTGCAATTGGGAACTTCATGGTAAGGCACCGTTGGGCCAGAGCGACTCTGAAATCAGTTAAGGCAGGTCATCCCAAGAAGGCGTTATATGCAGAAGTTTCGTCCACAATTACGAAGGTCTGAATGAGGGTAACTCTTTGATCACCCTCTCCAAGCTCCACTGGTAAGTCAATTGTCCCTATGGGTTGTTTGGGTTCACCAGTAAACCCTTGGATTTTTGTTTGGCATGCAGACAACCTTTTCATGCTGATTTTCATTTAGTCAAAGGTACGTTTGTGTAATACCCCAAAATTTTGTGAAAAATCATTTTTGTGAAATGATTTAATTTTGAAATATTTAGATTTAAATATGGTGAAATTTCTGGAATAAATAGTGTGCAAGTATATGTGTGCACGTGCACACTGAAATGGCACAAGAAAGAACTCCAGATTTCTTGGATTTAAAACAAGAATTAAAGAGCAATACAAACATGATTTTGCAACATGGTTATTTGATTTTTGAGATTTTATGGGTCATCTTAGAAAATAAGAAAAGTAAGTTTTACTTTAGATCAGTAAACAAATTTATTTAAAACCCAGAAAAGAAAATAATATATATATATTTGTAAACTTGTACACATATAGGTGCATATGTTTCTGAATTTAAAAGAGGAATTAAAATAAGCCTAGATAAGATATGTATACAAATATACATTTTTAAATACTGAAAAGTACATATATATATTAGCAAGTGAAACCATAACATTAAAATGACATGAAATGTGATACAAGTCAATATGCTTGTGTAGGCAAAAATAGCAAAGGGGATTTTCAGAAATAATTAAAATAAATAGAATAGTCACACTTTTGACATGACTAAGTGAGTGGCCATTTTCTGAAAAAGTAAAAGAAAGAAAATGCAGCCTTTAAATTGGTTAATATGGCCGGGGTAATATGAATGAAAAATGCATGATGCTAAGCCAGGACAGAAATGGAATTCTGTTTCAATAAAACCCTAGAGGAAAAATGCTTATAAATAGGCAGTTTAGCCAGTAGAATTATTTTACCCCGAGCTGCATAAAAATAAGAAAAGAAGAAGAAAATATTGAAAGGAAGGAGAAAACACTCAAACAAGAATTTTCTGGATTAATAAGAAGAAACATTTAGGTGAGTAATCTCACTGAGTTCATGGCATTAAGACCTGAGTTGAGGCAGCCACTTTTTATATTGCCATTTATGTATTTCTGGTTTTGATGTATATGATTCCATCAATGCTTTTTGGATGTTTTATTTTAAATCTGATATGATTTAATATGGATGATTTTGATGATCTTTGATTGGTTGAGACATTTGTCTTTGGATGAGTATCATACTGTTTTATTTATACTCATAAATGTTAAAGTTTAGGATCTTAAAAATTATATAGAGAATACTCTCAACTGTTATAGATCTATGGCATGGAAACCTTATAAAAATGATTGGAGCTGCATTATACTTGGTATAAGTGCTGAGGCTTGAAAAGAAAAATGTTAAGGGTGCAATAGAAATTTTCTAAGTGCTGAGCCCTTAATCAAAAAAAAAACCCACAAGCTAAAATTATGATTGAACCGGATCTTGAATCTGAATCAATCATAAAGGCTTGCAGATCAGTATAACATGCCATGCCTCTTTTACAGTTGAAAATGTTCTTATATTTACTAAGATCAAGACATATTGACCCCATTTAGGAAATGACTGTCTGATTATTTCTGAGGGGAAATTATGCTAGAAGAAATTATGGATGTTTCCATGTTTGCAGTGACATGTTCACTTAGCATATTTGATGTTAGGATTTAAGACAATACACTAGTAAATAAACTAGGGAAGGGAAGGCCAAGATGACTGCTGGAATGCTTGTCATATTTGAAGTATGCAAGTTGGCACATGGTTTGTTTAAGCCCTGAGATCTTTGTGCAATGATGTGAATTAGTTCATTGCAATGTGTCCCAGTGATTCCTTAATAGCAGATGAGGCAGGGATTTAAATTGAATTATACAACCTGTAAATAAAGAAATAGGAATGTGGATATTTCTTAGGTTGAATGGTATGGAACCAAGATGATTCCAGTGAATGAAATTGTTGCCAGTAGATAATTATGTTTGCATGATTATGTATGCAAGTGAAGGAATGATAAGTGAATATATCATACCTGAATCAACTTAATTATACTATGTTAAAATATTTGATTGCAGAAATTTGCTTAAATAACAAGTTAGTACCCTTATATTATCTATTGCTTAATATCATGAATGAATTGATGTTATTCATACCAGATCATAGATCTGACCCTTGTTTGCTCATGGCATCTGGGGTGTCTCATTTTAAAATGAGGCAGCCACTTATGTTCTTTCAGGTAACCCAGGCACTAAGTAAAAATGAAGTTATGGCTTTTATGGAGGAGTGAATGAACATGCTAGCTAGTCTCAATAAGAGTTTAAATTGATTATATCTGCATGTATTCAGGAAAAATATTATGTTTCTAAGACTTCCAGTCATGTAATGAATTCTATTATGGTTAGATGAACTAGTTGTATCATGTTAAATATATTGTTATGCACTAAGGTTTAAAATCTCAAAGGAAAAATCTGACTGGGAAACAATGAAATGATTTTAATTATTGATATGAATGTTTGGAAGAGAAATATGCACATGTAGTTGAGCTACTGTTTTGTATAATTTATATTATGTATTAGTTAACCTTGAGACATAACAGAGCACTGAGTTTTAGAACCAAAATCTGGATTTAGCAAGAAGAAAACTTAAAGGATTTTATTTTCTTTTTACTGAAATGCTTTGTAAATAAGTTTGAATTCATTTCTGAGTTGTATTGAGAAAAGTAAAATGTTTTTCTAAAAGCTTCAGACAGAATGTAAAGAAAGGTATCTCCATTGCTTTGAACTAATGTGGTAGATACAGGATCCATGAGTTAACCAGCTCCAAATGAATGAAGTATTGGTTAATCATGATAGATTGTATTCTGAGAATAAAAGTGCATTTCAAAGCTTAGTACCTTTAGTAATTGTTTCACCCAGTTTTCTGGAAAATAAGCAGAGATATTGACATGTACATGTATATCTGTGTACATGTTGATATTTGAGCAAAAATATAATTATAATTCCTAGAACAGCTATAGGAATGGGATTCATGTTTAGTAAAGTAAGAAGAATTGTTTTGTATGTTAGGTTATAGGCAAACATTAAAAATATATGTACAAAGATAGGTAGATATCAGATTACAAACCATACAGGAAAAAAAAAAAAGAAGAAAAACAAAAATTGTGTTTGAACCGACCTGCATAGTACTCGAACCAGTGACCTCTTGTGTATAAGTTAGGCGCGTTTCCATTACGCCTAGATGTTGCTTGTGTTCACTTAGGATCCACTTACTTTTATACTGAATTTGATATTATCCAGACTTTAACATAATCATCTATATTAAAAGCTTGTTTACCACTGATTATTACTTGATCATTTCTAAATTATAATGACATACTAAAGTACATGTTTCTAGTGGATATTATGGCCAAAAATCTGAATACAATAATTTATCTGAAGTGCTAAAAATCTAAATCAAACAGAATGTTCTAGTACAAAAAATGAAGTATACACTCTGAACTTAGATAAGAAGATCACATACATCTTCATATGTATGTGTATGTTATTAGATATACACTGATATATTTATATTGGTAAGTTATTTTGATCCTGGATATATTTTGTTTATTAGAAAAAGAAAATGACCCTGGGAAATATATTTGTAAAGAATGATATATATGTATATCATCTCTTAGAAAAAAAAAAAATCCTTATGAAATTAGGGTGGAAATTAGGAGGGTCATTTCAGTTTGAAAGTATATTGACAGAACTGCCGCTATTGACCAATACTCGTCGGACCATAGCGGGTCCGATTCCTACTATCAACACCATCAGATCGTGAGTTGGAGCTTCGATCCCTTCGAGTATCTCAGTTTCTGAATACAGTATCATCATTCAAAGTTTTCTGGTACTTAGTTGGAGCCCCATCATCTATTGTGAGACACGATTCCTTCGGAGCGTGCTTTAATGAATTTATATACCGCTCCATCTCTCCCCAACTTCTCTGTGCAGGATGTGGGCCTTCAGATATCGTTTCAATAACGAGTCTCTAGTCAGTTTGCTTTGATCCCTCTTTACTGGTTCCGGCTTGGTTTCTTTGATTCCCGGGGCTTGAGGAGCCGCGGGATGGTCAGGATTCTGTGATTTTCTCACATATTGCTGAAGCTTGTTTTCCCAAATCAGCTCTTCAATCAAGTTCTTTAGGTGGCGGCATTCGTTTGTGCTGTGACCGTGCATTTCATGGAAGCGGCAAAACTTCCCTGAGCATTTTTGTTGTTCAGTTGCTTCCTTCTTAGGGGGTTTCTTATATTTCTCAGTCCCCTGTGTCGCGAGATAAATGTTTTCCGGTGTATCATTGAGAGGGATGTAATCTTCAGGCCTGAATCCTTTAAGGCGTATATTGTTTCCATTTTTCTTATTGGAATTCTTATTCTCCCTTTTCTGATTTCCATCTTTGCCTTTGATTCCTTCAGCAGTTCTGGAAGCGTTTGTATTATGATTCATGGCCACGTCACTCTGCCCGACGTTTATCGGTGGCATGCTAGTGAACTTCCTTTCTAGCTCCTGTGCCTCCTCAAATCTCAAGTATTGACTTGCATTGTGATTGAAGTCCTTCATTGTAGTGGGTTGCTTCATTTTGATCCACTTTCCAAATTCAGTTTCGGGGTGAATGGCTCGGACCAAAGCCATGAAAACCATGTCCTCATTTGGATTGCTTACCTCTGTCACTACGGTATTAAACCGGTTCATGAAAGACTTCAATGATTTGTTTCGTCCCTCGAATAGTCCGAACAGGGACCCACATCTTTAGGTTGCGCGGTATGGAGCCTGAACTGATCGAGGAATCATGTGGCTAGTTGGTCGAAAGTAGAGATGGATTTCGGCGGAAGCCTAGTGAACCACATGAAAGCGATTCCTTCCAGGAAAATGGAAAAACATCTACACCGAACAGCTTATGAAGCATTTGTTCCGTCCATGTACCAACTATACTTGTACAATTGGGGTTTTGGGTCTTTTGTCCCATCATAGGATGAAATAGTTGGCATTGTGAACTTTTCTGGATATCACTCATTCAAGATCTCATCGGTAAAGGGAGTCCGACTTGGTGCAGATCCCCATTCATCATCTATTTTGTTTCTATTTTTGTCCATCGATCGCTTAACCATATCCACGATAAACGCCTCTGATGTCCGGTAATCCTGGGGACGGTTGTCAGTCACTACACCAAGTGTTTGACTTCGCGAACGGTCTTGGTGAGTGGGTTGAAGCCTAGGCTCTCTTGTCTCTAGGAGAACCACTCCCTCAAGATCCCGTTGGCTTGTGGTTGGCCTGATTGGGGGCAGTCTGGGCATTTTTAGCATTATCGAATGCATTGACATTTTCTTCCAACTTATCATCATTAAACTGTTCTCCATCTGAGTCGGAGAGGTCCATGACTATATCTTCTCATGGGGTTTTCGCCCCTTGATTCAAGTTCAAAGTTGGATGCCTTGCGACGAGCGGAGTACTTGTATTTCCTTCTGCATTAATTCCCATAGTTCCTGCCGTCACCCTTCTTTGTGGCTGCTTCTTGTTCCTTCTGTTTAGGCCAGAAACAGAGGAATTTTCTTGCTCTATGACAGCTGCGGGTTCAACCATAGTTCTTGGAGCAGGATTTGACTGTAAGGTTAAGAGAGCATTGAGCTTATCCATCAGAGCTCTCTGACTGCTTTCCATTTTTTGGTTGATTTCGTCAACCATTTTGTTCAACTCATCTTTTATAACGACTTCGCGTTGATTGGAGGATGCTGGCACCTGATCTCCTACATTGGCACCATTTACTTCAGTTTGATGATGATTCATATCTTCTCCAACTACTACTGCCCCTATGGACCTTCCAGAGGCAGTTCTCTTCCTTCTCGGAGCCATTGATTCCAAGTAGTGGATTTTTCAAGCAAAGATTAAGGATCTAACTTCCAGACCTATCTGATCTAAAGTAGATAGCTAGATCTGAACCCTACGTTGGCCTTCTCGGTGGAAGCTGTAACAACCAGAATTCCAGTGAGTCCGGATTTTTCGCAAAAATGCTAAAGTCCAAGCCCATTGAAGCTGGAGTTGGGTATCTAGTATCCTGCAAATAGGCAAAGATAAATATATCAAAGCTCAAATAAATATCTCATAGCGGAACTGACTAAAATATAATAGTAAGTAAATACTCACCAAGGTAATAACACTTTCTAAACAAGTGTCACAAAACTGGAAAATCTCTGCCATCTATCTAACATGTGGGATGATATGAGTAGGGGGTCAGAACTAAAGTTCTGGTGAATGGACAAATTATACACTTCTAAGCATAACTCTACTTATAACATTCTACTTCCATTTTCTGTTATATTAGGTTTATTGGGTTCATAAAACTCTTGCCTTTGTGCGTGAATCGTACCCATCTACTCCCTAGTAGATCAAGACCTAATGACCAATATATATGTAGCTACATGCCCAAAGACCTCATCGGTCCTAGGTACCACCCATAGTACCTTCTATATCCTCCTCGAAAAGGACTTCATCGTCTCACTATGAAAGCGCTCTGTAACTACATCTGTAAAGGACAGCTTCGTGAGGCCTACAGTACAGATGTTCCGTCGTCTGCTAGGAAAATGTAAAACTGCATCCGTAATAGTTCGCGGCAATGCTTGAAAATCCACAATGTACCACCCAGTGCATACATTGAGGACTACACGTAATCATTCTGTCTACTCCTTGAGCTCCGCCAACAAGGTCTACCTTGTACGGAACTCGGTTGGGGATTTTATATATCTATAAAGGTCTGCTTCGTTAGGCCTACAATACAGATATTCTACTTGGTTTAACTCTTTTCTCATCGTGGCTATGGCCCCACGCAGCCCCCCTCATCTAATCGAAAGACCTTTCAAGAGCTAAGTGGCTGTGCCCTACTGCAAACAATTTAAATATCCAATTGGCTATGCCCCTCATCCAATGTCTCGGTAGTGAAAGAATCATTGGCCTGTTGGTTTAACTCTAGTCTTTACCGAACTCGCTCTTACTGATGATGGCTGATATTTTCATGCGACTGTCCTTATGGGTCCTGCCCACTATAACCTACTCGCAAACTAGAGTACGGTGTCATACGAATATCCTACTCCATCATCAACCTTTTGACTGACTACAAAGGTCCGCTTCATTAGGCCTGTAATGCAAAAGTGGTCAAGGCATACTCTCTTGATGGAACACTACAGACCTGCCTCCGGGGGTGCAGCTTCGTTAGGCCTACCCCAGAGGGCCATCCTAGAGTATTCTCACGTCCCGTTGATGTCACGTACTTCCTTCTAGCCCAAAATAACTAAGCTGGACGTGCTCTTCTATACTAAAAATCTACGATGAACTGCTTCGTTGGGCTCTTTATCCAGATTCTCTTTGGGCTACTCCAAAGGCACCTTACCATTTTATTAGACCATACGTCTAATCTTTTATTATGCGTTTAGTTTACTTTTCTTTTTCTGTTGGCTACTTATTTACCCTAATCAGCATGCCCAGCCCCATCCACGTATGAGACCATCAATCCTAGACCTGAAAGGGAATGCTGCCGGTACGGACCACTGCTACTATTTTTGCTTATTAACTTAATCCAAGATCTAAGTTTGATAAAATAAGCCTCTTCTATTTCTTTCTTTTTAATTATAACCTACGTGTTACAATTATACTTGCAATTGTCAATCTTATATTCTTTTCTTTCTTTTATAACCTACATGTTATAAATGTAATTGCAAGTGTCTCTTTTCTATTCTAGTCTGTCTTCTTTTATTATGATACTAAATTTTCTTTAGTTCTCTTATATTATATAACAGTCTTAACTTGGGACTACGTCCAACTGTCATAAGTTACTTATCATAATAACTGCTTTACTTTTTACTCTACTATTTGCGCAATAAATGCAGATCTAGTCACATTTTCTTTTTATTGTTTCTAGTCTTGTCGAATAATTAACTTGATTATTTCTTCTTCTTTAATTTCTTTAACGCTTCGCTTTATTCTCTTTTATTCTGGAAAGTAGTTCTATTCTTTTTGGTTGGTTACAAAAACTGTAGTATAATTGTAACACCCCACCTCTATGCTCACAATAACAAAGAGTATCAAAAGGAAATACTGTCTGTTATTACGAAGAATAAGGCTGGATAAAAGCAGCCATCCGTAGTTAGGCCTTACATTAGTATTAGTTATCTCGAAAGGAGTGGTATATAATTTTTTTCATCTCTTTGTTTATTTCTCTTTGTTTATTTACTCCCATCGACATATTCAATTCTAGTATAAAACAAACTACGATGGTTCATAATAGTTCAGGACCACATATGTAATAAGAACACATATAATATAAAATCTCATATATAACTGAAGTCAGTTACTATACATGTGATACGACTACAACAGTCGACACTGGAAGTTTCATACACAAGTACATTATTATAAATAATATACATGAATACATGTCATCCTATAAATAACACAGACTACTCCAAAAGATGTGAAGAGACTTCATAGCTCAAGTAGCATCCCAAAGTGAGAAATCAACAGGCTGTAATAACTCGGTCTGACCCGAGTGTTAATTCAAAAGAAAATAATACTCGGATCAGTCTAATTCAAACTCAGTAATTAATACACGGAAGCAATAATAATTAAATAACAAATAGACGACAATCACAATGAATTCCGCATATCCAATCCTCTAATAATAAAATCAGATAACGGTAAATATAACGCGTAACAGCATTTATACAGCAAATCAGCAAAGCCAAATCATCAACAAAGGTAAATAGAAGGATTATCAATGAAGATAATTAGAAACAACAGAGTTACATAAACAACAATTAACAGCAAAATCTGATTATCAAATAAATAATTAGAAACAACATAATCTAATTATCTAATAGGTAACTAGATAACAACAAAATAATCAAATTAAACCAATCGAAATACGATTTCAAAATATATTGAATCGGCCACACGAAACAATTCAAGCAATTGAAATTATCAAATAAAGCGTCAATTCTGATTGGCTGCAGTACACGCTCACGTGCACTGCCTCGCCACTGCAGAATATGACGTCATCACTACTCCAAATATTTAAACTAAACTCAATCACACAACTAAGTGCGTATAATTCAGTAAGCGCGTTGCGGCAATCAACGCTACAAAACACACGCATACATAGCTATATACATATACATATAAATATGTATATATATACCAACTATATATATATGTGTGTACTCAATCAGTTAATAATTCAAATCAAAACACACGCATACATAGCTATATACATATACATATAAATATGTACATATATATATATATACCAACTATATATAAGTGTGTACCCAATCAATTAATAATTCAAATCAAAACACATGCATACATAGCTATATACATATACATATAAATATGTACATATATATATATACCAACTATATATAAGTGTGTACCCAATCAGTTAATAATTCGAATCAAAACACACGCATACATAGCTATATACATATACATATAAATATGTACATATATATATACCAACTATATATAAGTGTGTACCCTATCAGTTAATAATTCGAATCAAAACACATGCATACATAGCTATATACATATACATATATATATACTAACTATATATAAGTGTGTACCCGATCAATTAATAATTCGAATCAAAACACACGCATACATAGCTATATACATATACATATAAATATGTATATATATATATACCAACTATATATAAGTGTGTACAATCATTACTTTATAAATTAAAGCAGCAACTTATAAAAGTGCAATATGTATAAAGCCAGTGCAACTCCAGCCTCGACCAAAGTTTAAGTCATACACATGAAAACAGAGACCAGGCAGCAAACAAATATAAAACAATGTATCAAGACACAAGTGCAACTGATAGGCAAAACTCAAGCCTGGCAACATGATACTGCAACTACACATGAGATTCAAAGTGAAGTCAAAATGAAACCTAAGGCCAATACAAAACTATGGGTCAAGATACACACAATTACAAAAAGCAACTCAACACAATGCAGAGAAAACCAGAACCCCATGTCCAAACTGAACATCAATATGCACAAGCAAGGCTACTACATAGTGCAGCTGACTCAGCATTAAATAACCGAAGTCAGGTGATGTCAAAAACCAAGTCGAAGCAATCAGAGGTAGCAGTTTCAAAGAAATCAAACTGTAACAACCCGCCATTTTGGACCGTTCAAGTCGACAAATCAAACACATGTCCAACTCAAACTGTTCAAAAAGGCAGATGGTTATTGGGGTTAAATAAGAAAAGGAAAGAAAGAACAGAAGCAAACTCAGAATCTTGCAGCGGAAGGAACAAGATATAATAATAAAATAACAGTTCATGAAGCTGTTAAATAAATAAATTTGATTATTATTATACATCATAAATCAGAGTTACATACATATCAGAGATAATACAATAATGCAGCGGAAAAATAATATGGTAGTAGAATACAAATGATGTAATACCAAACTCCGTCTTCGTCCTCCAAAATAGATCTTCAACCTTATCTGAAATGCTCAGGCTGACCCGAGCGTAATGAAAAGACAAAACACTCGAGTCAGGACTAAAATATCTCATGTAAGTCAAATCGAATAAGAAAATATGAGTGTGACGACGTCAGAGATGTTTACGGGTTTTGACATCTCCTATCCAGTGTCAACGTGAGTGTAATAACTTAAGAGATGTTACGGGATTTTCCATCTCTCAAGGACCCGTTAAACTATCTACTATGTAGTACAATACGCTATTATAATATGTCTACATTAAAGTAAAAGTATTAAAATAGCGTTAAGCCATGGCCCATTCCACCCTTAACACAGTTTATATTCCCAAGAGTATATACAAGACCGTAGTTTCCCCAAAACCGGAAGTCACTAGAGGGCAATCCATATACTAAAGGTACAAACCAAAACGTAGTGGTCGCGAATAGGATAATCAGTATGACAAGGTACATGAGGCGATACCAACTAGGATACTAGTAGTTGCCTGATCCGGACTGATGTTGAGCATAGCAGCTACTATCTCAACACCGCGAAACAACACTCCCAAATCAAGGGGTGCACCCAAATCGAATCACAAAAGTAATAGATAAGGTATCGAAGAAGTGTGTCCACTAGAGATGGAGATCCTCAATGGCCCGGCGCGGCTCCTGTTTTAGTCATGTCAGGGGTCATCCAAAATCGTTCTCTTTCTTCAGTCAACGCGTTCACCAAAATCATCCACTTCGTTCTGGATCAACACTCCGCGTATATTAGTTATTAAAGTGGTTTTCGGTATCGACAGAGAGTATGTCCATAACCGATCCCGGTCTCTTTAATAACTACGTATTAATTACCCGATGGTCATTTAATATTTAAAGTCCAAACCAAATCAAATCAAAAGTCAACTTCAAATTTACTTTCAATTTTGACTATTTCACAATTCAATTCGTTTCAATGGTTAAATCATATTTCCAAATAAATTTAGTTCAACATTTATTAGCAAATCAATTCAAGTATTCAATTTCAGTTTAATAAGGTTCCAATTTCACTTATTAAATTTATTTCATATTCAATGGATTTAATTTGATTCTTAATTTAATTCAAAATCATTCGATTCATTCACATTTATGTTTACATTCATTACTTCATTAAATATAATTATAAATTCGGTTAAATCAATTTCATTAACTAAATCCCCTTTAAATCAAAATAGTTTTAGTTAACCCGTTTACAAAATCAAATTCAATTTCTATTAAAGAATCTTATTTCACTTTATTTAGTTCATTGATTAATTAACACAATTTTATTTTTCTCAACAAGTTTCAAAACAATTTAACTTCGTAACCAAGTTACAAAATCATAATTAAACTAATTCACCCAATTTAAAAATCATTTTATATTTAATTTATCACTTAATCAAATTCGCAAACTTTACTTAGTTTAAATTCCACTTATGTCAAATTCCATTTAATCTTAAATTAAATTTCATTATCAAGTCTCAAATCCGTTTAATCAAAACCCAGTCTATAGATTTTAAATTTTTACTTAACTTTAAATTTTACTTAATCCAATTCCGTATAAACTCAAATCAATTCATTTATTTATTCTATTACAATTCAAATAAATTTATTAGTTTATTCAAATCTAACCCATTAATTTATTTCATTTAAACTCGAGTAAAATCATTTATAAGTTCCAAATTAAATCCATTAAGGTTGTTAATTAATTTCGAAACAATTTGTTGACCAATCGGGTTTCTTATTTTAATTGTCTATCCTAGGCCAAGTTGTTTAATTGGGTATTTATCATTTCAACCCGATCCCATTTTAATTAAATATAAATATAAAATATAATAAACACTATGGGAACTTGTAGTATTATAACAACATAAAATAAACACAACATTCAAATATCCAAATATCAATAGTTAAACATCCATCACATCATCATCCAAATCAGACAATAGAAAACATAATTTAATTGATTATCAATAACGGTTATTAACTGGCAATTTATAAGTTCATGCTAATTAGATGACGATTAAATGAAATAAGGTCATACTTAACTGAAATAATAATTCAAACATTTCAAACATCAATCAATAAACATTAATAGACTATTTATTATCATTAACAGGTATAAACTTGCAAATTTGAATTTAATATTAAATCGAATAGATATTAACTGCAATGAATGTCATATTTAATTGGAATAACAAATTTAATGTACCAAACATCAACCATCAACAAACATCATAATTCATCATTCAATCAACAGGTCATAACAAATAACTGGTTATCATAGATGGGTATTTAATTAACAATTAAATTTCAACATTAATTTAAATAACAATTTAATCCAATTTGATTAAATTTCAACTAAACATCAATTTTAAACTACTAACTAGCAACCAGAAACATTCATATTAACTAATGAATTCAAATTAACTACATAACATATTTAGTCTAACGTGAGTGGTTAAAACACTCACCTTTTGAATTTAAATTCAATTTAAACCCAAAAATTTGACAGTCTCCAAATCCATCCAAACCAGCGTCAAAGTGTCCGGAATTTCGATACGATCCCAGCAAAACAAACCGCGCATGAATCCGAGCCCGTATGCAATAGTTATGAAAATTTGAAGATTGGAAAATTCTGGTGCTGAGTCGACTTCGAGTTCAACCCGGTCCGCCGCCTCAAATACCCGGTGCTTGCTTGGAGTTTTTGCCAAATCGACCCGAAGACCCGAGTAGTTTTCTTCCTGACTCGAAGTAGCTCCAGGGTTTTTCCCCCTGAAACCCCAAGCGCGACCCGAAGCGCGTAAATCTCGAATTTTTTTATTTTTTTTTAGATTTTGGAATTTGGGAATTAGGTTTTGTCTGCCATTGGAATGAGAAGCTAAGAAGAAGATGAATTGTACGTACAGACAAATGAAGATTAGGGAGGCTAGGGTTTATAACTGTGTTTATATAGGTATGTTAGAGATAGAGTAGATAGACTGGATAGATGAACGTGCGGAACAAACTATGGCCCGAAAAGCCCGTTCTGACCCCAGAACGAAATTGAGTAAACCCATATATCGAAATAGGTGTTTTAAAATATTCTGAGCGCGATGGAAAAAGTTTCACGTCCAAATTCCATTGTATGAAGAAGTTATGCTGAAAAAGAAATTCAAAATTTGATTTCAAAAATTGATTTCAATTAAATTGATTTCAAGGCGTTTCGCGTTCGTACGATCAAACGACAAGTCCGATCGTTACGAAACTTGAAACCCTACAATAATTCACTGATACGGATCCCATGAAACTAGTTTCGTCGAAATTCGAGTCAGTGACAAAAATGGCTATTTTTATATTAATTAAATAAATTAAGAATTAGTAAATAAATCCAATTTTTATATTTCAGTTTCAGAATTGGCAAATTTTATCACGTAAAAATTTTCAAACATTTAAAATGATTTAACAATTTTTAAATGTCAATTTATTAAAGATTAAATCAATATAACTCTTAAATTTCACAAAATTCAAAATTATAGGTAAATTTCCAAAATTTCCATAAATTTTACTTTACCCATAATTATTCCATTCATATTTCAAATAGGAGGGCTTGCCATTGGATTTAAAATTATTACATAAATATTTCCCATTATTCAACTAAAATTTTAATTTAACGTAATAATTAAATTTTCATTTCATTTATTTCAATAAGCCCAACAATTAAAAATTAACAAATTAACTCATTATTAAAGATTCAACTTCAATAATTCATAAAGTTCATCATCTTGATTTACTCATTAATTCATAATTCTTTAAACCAATTCCCTTCTAAATTTTAAAGTAACTAAATTTACCAAATCATAGTATTTATTTCAATTTCTTAAAATAACCCCCTTCATTATAAATTGAATCTAATTTATTAAAATAAGTTTCCAAATTTAATGTATTAGATTCAATTTCACTTTTTAACTTACACTTAAATTTAGGTCATAATCAATTTATACGTATTCCTTTCTTAGTTACTATTTTACATACTTCTTGCATAAATTTCACAATTAACCATTATTATTAAAGTAACGCTAATAATAAATACGACCTTACTATTACTCAACATTTAAATGAACGTTACTTCATTTCCATTAGCGTAACATTTATTTCCTTATCACTTATTACCAATTCAAATTTCATTAACAATAAGTAGGTAATTTATAATATATGTTTACAAATTTTGAATTAATCGTTATTCAAACCACTATTCATTATTATTTACTTAAATTTAGCATTAATTACCTTGCATTACATTGTTGCTTAAATTCCCAATCCGATTGTAATTAATACTCTAAATAAATACGCTTACTCCTTTCGTTATTTATTAATTGTCACAAGAAACGTTTAATAATTTCAACAACATTGTAATTACTAATTACCTACATTGATTGTATACGTTTTCCATTATTATCATTTATTAGAATTCTATTCAACTTTCCATCTTATGCATATAGTTAACCTTTATATTGATTTTACCTTCAAAATTTTCAGTTATTCTCTTAACTTACAAAAAAAAAACAATGATTAATTTCATTTTAATCGCTATTAATTACATGCATTGTTAACGGACAATAGTTGTCACCATTTTACAATTTTTTAACATTTGAAATTTATTCTCTACAACAATTATTACCTATCAATATTAATTTGCCCATAAATACAAAACTTGCAATTGTTCTTATTATCATATTCCATTTACTGTTAACAATGTGTTTATTACATTAATCCATATAATACTTTCCTTTCTCATATTCAATTTATATACATGTATAATCTTTTCACTATTTCAATCATTAGAATTTTATTCAAATTACAAATAAATAGGTTTTAATTACCATTGCTATATTTTATTTCAGCGTTCATTTCAAAATTAATTTAAAAGTTTATATTTCTACTAAATTTAATTAACAAATTTAATTGTCGAAATTTACGGGTCGTTACACTCTCCCCCACTTAAAACTTTTCGTCCCCGAAAAGGAAAAAGAAGGGAAAGGAGAATTAAGAAATCAATATATCTTATTCAAAAATATTAACTTTATAAACAATGAAATTTACAAAATTAATTTATTTAAATAAAATATACAAATTTATAATCATTAAATCTTTTTATACTCAAATTAATAAAGTTTGGAAAACATTTTAAAAAATTTCTAAGTCCACAATTTACAGAAAATTTTGGCAGAGTCTCCTTTGTACGGAGAGGCTTGGAAGAAAATATAATATCAAATATAACAATATATAACATATATTTTCCAAAATAATATATCCCAACACGGGAAAAATAATAAAATAACGCTATAAAAACCATAATCCGAGAACGTACCTATTTGTCGGGCAAACAACGCTTAATTATGAAACCAAAAGCAGTAGCAATTGCTTCCATAACCTGTATTTCACTTATATAATCCAAAAAGGGTTAATAATTATATAAATTGAAATATTTGGAGTTGTTTAAATCAATAACAACAATCAACATGGCAACCATCACTTGCAACAAGCAAACAACCATCACATAAGTCAACACACATCAACCATTCATTCATATCAAACACAATAAATAGTTGTTCGGGTTCAAAACTTCAAATTGTACGGAATGAAAATAAACTACTAAGTGTACCCTTTTACTCAACAGTCTTAGGCGAACTAAATAGATTATTTATTCATCCAAACAATTGTAAAGTATCCTTGCCCAAACAACCATAAATTAAACAAACAACAAATTCAAACAATAGATCAAGTTCATTATTATAATTTCATTCCATATATTGTTGCTTGATTTCCTCTTCATTCAATTTATACTCATCTTCATTTAATTTATTCACATCATGTCAATTCTCTTCTTATTGTATTATATTTATTCATTCATGACTTGATTTCATTTATTTACATTCATTTATTAATAATATTCATGTTAAGTTCAGTTACTTGGTATAACAATTATAACCTTAATTCTTCTTAATAAGAACAATTTACTTAACATTTTCATTACATAAGTTTACTTGTACAATTTCCATTATATTTTCTTATTAAACATTTCAACTTTTACAATTAGGTAAGTTATATATATGCTTTTAGAAATGTAATTAAAATTTATACAAGTTTATTCTATTTCCTTTAATTAATTTAATGCTCAATAAACATTTCTTAGGTTACATATTTCAGCTTTTCTTTTAATTTTATTTATAACCTAGCATTAAATCCTTATTTTAATTAGAGGTTCCACTTATTAATTAGTTCCATTCCAATTTCACTACATTAATTGAAACTTATTAATTAACGGAAACTTAAGAACTAAATACCGGTTTAAATTTCAAATCATTTTAAAATAATAGATAAATGTATATACTTACCGTTTATATATCCAATTATATTTAAAACAATTTAAAATATTTATTTGTTTACCAAAATAACTCTGTAGAAAAACTACTACAGTGGCCTTCCCACTTCGAAACTCGAAAATGAATGTCGATGATGCGTGCACTCATCACCGAAATTATTTTCCAGCGACAGAGAGGAAAGTACAGAACTTATTTTCCAATTTTTTTTTTACTTAAAACAATTCTTTCAATTTATATTGAAATATTTATATCAGAAACTACTTTATAAACAATATTATTATATTCCAAAAGTATTCGAAAGAAATTTCCAAAAGCCCGGAACTTAAGTTCTAAATTTCCAATTTTTATTCATTTTGTTTTCAATCTTATTTCAACTATTATTAATATTTTCATTACCTAACACCCAATCTATAGCAACCAAATATATATCTATATAAAATATTTTACTTTATATATAGAAAATATAATAGGCAAAATTATTTCATTCACCTATATTAAAACAAATATTATGTCGGTCTGTCCTATTAAGTGTTTAGAAATCCCTATTGATGTCATAGCGTCCCATGCACCAACCAGAATTTATAAATACAAAACAGAACAGATTAACACAATATTAAAACCTTTTATAACACTAACAAATACGCTCTCTCATATATATACACTCAGCGACCCATCATAGGGTATTACTACCCTATTAGTAAAGAGTCAGACCCCACAAAGCTAAGGTTTATCGCTAAACCAAAGCTCTGATACCAACTGTAACAACCCGCCATTTTGGACCGTTCAAGTCAACAAATCAAACACATGTCCAACTCAAACCGTTCAAAAAGGCAGATGGTTATTGGGGTTAAATAAGAAAAGGAAAGAAAGAACAGAAGCAAACTCAGAATCTTGCAGCGGAAGGAACAAGATATAATAATAAAATAACAGTTCATGAAGCTGTTAAATAAATAAATTTGATTATTATTATACATCATAAATCAGAGTTACATACATATCAGAGATAATACAATAATGCAGCGGAAAAATAATATGGTAGTAGAATACAAATGATGTAATACCAAACTCCGTCTTCGTCCTCCAAAATAGATCTTCAACCTTATCTGAAATGCTCAGGCTGACCCGAGCGTAATGAAAAGACAAAACACTCGAGTCAGGACTAAAATATCTCATGTAAGTCAAATCGAATAAGAAAATATGAGTGTGACGGCGTCAGAGATGTTTACGGGTTTTGACATCTCCTATCCAGTGTCAACGTGAGTGTAATAACTTAAGAGATGTTACAGGATTTTCCATCTCTCAAGGATCCGTTAAACTATCTACTATGTAGTACAATACGCTATTATAATATGTCTACATTAAAGTAAAAGTATTAAAATAGCGTTAAGCCATGGCCCATTCCACCCTTAACACAGTTTATATTCCCAAGAGCATATACAAGACCGTAGTTTCCCCAAAACCGGAAGTCACCAGAGGGCAATCCATATACTAAAGGTACAAACCAAAACGTAGTGGTCGCGAATAGGATAATCAGTATGACAAGGTACATGAGGCGATACCAACTAGGATACTAGTAGTTGCCTGATCCGGACTGATGTTGAGCATAGCAGCTACTATCTCAACACCGCGAAACAACACTCCCAAATCAAGGGGTGCACCCAAATCGAATCACAAAAGTAATAGATAAGGTATCGAAGAAGTGTGTCCGCTAGAGATGGAGATCCTCAATGGCCCGGCGCGGCTCCTGTTTTAGTCATGTCAGGGGTCATCCAAAATCGTTCTCTTTCTTCAGTCAACGCGTTCACCAAAATCATCCACTTCGTTCTGGATCAACACTCCGCGTATATTAGTTATTAAAGTGGTTTTCGGTATCGACAGAGAGTATGTCCATAACCGATCCCGGTCTCTTTAATAACTACGTATTAATTACCCGATGGTCATTTAATATTTAAAGTCCAAACCAAATCAAATCAAAAGTCAACTTCAAATTTACTTTCAATTTTGACTATTTCACAATTCAATTCGTTTCAATGGTTAAATCATATTTCCAAATAAATTTAGTTCAACATTTATTAGCAAATCAATTCAAGTATTCAATTTCAGTTTAATAAGGTTCCAATTTCACTTATTAAATTTATTTCATATTCAATGGATTTAATTTGATTCTTAATTTAATTCAAAATCATTCGATTCATTCACATTTATGTTTACATTCATTACTTCATTAAATATAATTATAAATTCGGTTAAATCAATTTCATTAACTAAATCCCCTTTAAATCAAAATAGTTTTAGTTAACCCGTTTACAAAATCAAATTCAATTTCTATTAAAGAATCTTATTTCACTTTATTTAGTTCATTGATTAATTAACACAATTTTATTTTTCTCAACAAGTTTCAAAACAATTTAACTTCGTAACCAAGTTACAAAATCATAATTAAACTAATTCACCCAATTTAAAATCATTTTATATTTAATTTATCACTTAATCAAATTCACAAACTTTACTTAGTTTAAATTCCACTTATGTCAAATTCCATTTAATCTTAAATTAAATTTCATTATCAAGTCTCAAATCCGTTTAATCAAAACCCAGTCTATAGATTTTAAATTTTTACTTAACTTTAAATTTTACTTAATCCAATTCCGTATAAACTCAAATCAATTCATTTATTTATTCTATTACAATTCAAATAAATTTATTAGTTTATTCAAATCTAACCCATTAATTTATTTCATTTAAACTCGAGTAAAATCATTTATAAGTTCCAAATTAAATCCATTAAGGTTGTTAATTAATTTCGAAACAATTTGTTGACCAATCGGGTTTCTTATTTTAATTGTCTATCCTAGGCCAAGTTGTTTAATTGGGTATTTATCATTTCAACCCGATCCCATTTTAATTAAATATAAATATAAAATATAATAAACACTATGGGAACTTGTAGTATTAGAACAACATAAAATAAACACAACATTCAAATATCCAAATATCAATAGTTAAACATCCATCACATCATCATCCAAATCAGACAATAGATAACATAATTTAATTGATTATCAATAACGGTTATTAACTGGCAATTTATAAGTTCATGCTAATTAGATGACGATTAAATGAAATAAGGTCATACTTAACTGAAATAATAATTCAAACATTTCAAACATCAATCAATAAACATTAATAGACTATTTATTATCATTAACAGCTATAAACTTGCAAATTTGAATTTAATATTAAATCGAATAGATATTAACTGCAATGAATGTCATATTTAATTGGAATAACAAATTTAATGTACCAAACATCAACCATCAACCATCAACAAACATCATAATTCATCATTCAATCAACAGGTCATAACAAATAACTAGTTATCATAGATGGGTATTTAATTAACAATTAAATTTCAACATTAATTTAAATAACAATTTAATCCAATTTGATTAAATTTCAACTAAACATCAATTTTAAACTACTAACTAGCAACCAGAAACATTCATATTAACTAATGAATTCAAATTAACTACATAACATATTTAGTCTAGCGTGAGTGGTTAAAACACTCACCTTTTGAATTTAAATTGAATTTAAATTCAATTTAAACCCAAAAATTTGACAGTCTCCAAATCCATCCAAACCAGCGTCAAAGTGTCCGGAATTTCGATACGATCCCAGCAAAACAAACAGCGCATGAATCCGAGCCCGTATGCAAAAGTTATGAAAATTTGAAGATTGAAAAATTCTGGTGCTGAGTCGACTTCGAGTTCAACCCGGTCCGCCGCCTCAAATACCCGGTGCTTGCTTGGAGTTTTTGCCAAATCGACCCGAAGACCCGAGTAGTTTTCTTCCTGACTCGAAGTAGCTCCAGGGTTTTTCCCCCTGAAACCCGAAGCACGACCCGAAGCGCGTAAATCTCAATTTTTTTTTTAGATTTTGGAATTTGAGAATTAGGTTTTGTCTGCCATTGGAATGAGAAGCTAAGAAGAAGATGAATTGTACGTACAGACAAATGAAGATTAGGGAGGCTAGAGTTTATAACTGTGTTTATATAGGTATGTTAGAGATAGAGTAGATAGACTGGATAGATGAACGTGCGGAACAAACTATGGCCCGAAAAGCCCGTTCTAACCCCGGAACGAAATTGAGTAAACCCATATATCGAAATAGGTGTTTTAAAATATTCTGAGCGCGATGGAAAAAGTTTCACGTCCAAATTCCATTGTATGAAGAAGTTATGCTGAAAAAGAAATTCTCAAATTGATTTCAAAAATTGATTTCAATTAAATTGATTTCAAGGCGTTTCGCGTTCGTACGATCAAACGACAAGTCCGATCGTTACGAAACTTGAAACTCTACAATAATTCACTGATACGGATCCGATGAAACTAGTTTCGTCAAAATTCGAGTCAGTGACAAAAATGGCTATTTTTATATTAATTAAATAAATTAAGAATTAGTAAATAAATCCAATTTTTATATTTCAGTTTCGGAATTGGCAAATTTTATCACGTAAAAATTTTCAAACATTTAAAATGATTTAACAATTTTTAAATGTCAATTTATTAAAGATTAAATCAATATAACTCTTAAATTTCACAAAATTCAAAATTATAGGTAAATTTCCAAAATTTCCATAAATTTTACTTTACCCATAATTATTCCATTCATATTTCAAATAGGAGGGCTTACCATTGGATTTAAAATTATTACATAAATATTTCCCATTATTCAACTAAATTTTTAATTTAACGTAATAATTAAATTTTCATTTCATTTATTTCAATAAGCCCAACAATTAAAAATTAACAAATTAACTCATTATTAAAGATTCAACTTCAATAATTCATAAAGTTCATCATCTTGATTTACTCATTAATTCATAATTCTTTAAACCAATTCCCTTCTAAATTTTAAAGTAACTAAATTTACCAAATCATAGTATTTATTTCAATTTCTTAAAATAACCCCCTTCATTATAAATTGAATCTAATTTATTAAAATAAGTTTCCAAATTTAATGTATTACATTCAATTTCACTTTTTAACTTACACTTAAATTTAGGTCATAATCAATTTATACGTATTCCTTTCTTAGTTACTATTTTACATACTTCTTGCATAAATTTCACAATTAACCATTATTATTAAAGTAACGCTAATAATAAATACGACCTTACTATTACTCAACATTTAAATGAACGTTACTTCATTTCCATTAGCGTAACATTTATTTCCTTATCACTTATTACCAATTCAAATTTCATTAACAATAAGTAGGTAATTTATAATATATGTTTACAAATTTTGAATTAATCGTTATTCAAACCACTATTCATTATTATTTACTTAAATTTAGCATTAATTACCTTGCATTACATTGTTGCTTAAATTCCCAATCCGATTGTAATTAATACTCTAAATAAATACGCTTACTCCTTTCGTTATTTATTAATTGTCACAAGAAACGTTTAATAATTTCAACAACATTGTAATTACTAATTACCTACATTGATTGTATACGTTTTCCATTATTATCATTTATTAGAATTCTATTCAACTTTCCATCTTATGCATATAGTTAACCTTTATATTGATTTTACCTTCAAAATTTTCAGTTATTCTCTTAACTTACAAAAAAAAACAATGATTAATTTCATTTTAATCGCTATTAATTACATGCATTGTTAACGGACAATAGTTGTCACCATTTTACAATTTTTTAACATTTGAAAGTTATTCTCTACAACAATTATTACCAATCAATATTAATTTGCCCATAAATACAAAACTTGCAATTGTTCTTATTATCATATTCCATTTACTGTTAACAATGTGTTTATTACATTAATCCATATAATACTTTCCTTTCTCATATTCAATTTATATACATGTATAATCTTTTCACTATTTCAATCATTAGAATTTTATTCAAATTACAAATAAATAGGTTTTAATTACCATTGCTATATTTTATTTTAGCGTTCATTTCAAAATTAATTTAAAAGTTTATATTTCTATTAAATTTAATTACAAAATCTTATTTAATTAACAAATTTAATTGTCGAAATTTACGGGTCGTTACACAAACATGCCAACAAAACCCAATATAGTAAACTGCACGATGAACAAATATAACAAGTGAACCAACATTTACAGCATACAAGTCCAATGCAGACAATGTCAATAAGACTAATGAATGCAACTGAATTCAATTGCATGGCAACCACAAGTGATGCATCAGTGAAACAGTGGCCCAACAACTCAATATGCAAACATAACATGCAGATTCAAGTCGTGGTAATCATGCTTTCGACCAAGTCAAGTTTAAATGCCGGAAGCAAATATCTTGACAAAATCAAGCAGGAAGTTTCAAAAATGCCGAAGTCATTGTTTTCTCACAGTAGATAATATGAGAAACACGAGTTAACAAAATCAATATCAAGTTTAAAAGTCAAGGCCGATGTCAACATAAAAATGCACAAAGTCAACTGCAGTTCAAATCGAAGTGGCCGAAGTTTATATACGGTATCAAGTCGAAACCGTGGCAATCAAGAAATCATTCAAAGCCGTGAGAACCACGTAACATAGAAATAAACGAAGTGACAAAGTCAAAAATAATCACCAGCATCTAAACAATATCGAACGACAATCCAAAAATTATCAGACGATTTCAATGAGTATATTCGAACGCATATATAGTAATTCGAATTCTATAAAACCCCAAAAACATCATCGGCAAAAGATTAAGATTCGAGTTGGAGCAAAACAGAGAAAGAACCATAAGGAAAAATTAATTCCTAATTTAATCTCGAATCAAATATTCGAACGCAAAAAATATAATCAGAAATACTTACAAAGAAGTATAGAGTTCGAATTAGCCGTAAGCTCAACCAGCAATCATCATTCAAAGTTCGATTTTTGATAGTAGCGGCAACCATCAACAAAAACCCTAATTGAGTTCGCAAAGCAAAAGGACGCCGAGGCCAAAATTAATCTAACTAGAGCAAGACAAGGCCGAAGCCCTAATTTCACAAGGCCGAAGCCGTAGCTAATCTCACAAGAGCAAGACAAGGCCAAAGCCCTAATTTCAGAGCAAAAGAGGAACGAAATTGAAGCAACCATTTTTTTCTGTTGTTTTGTTTTGGGCTTTCCAAGAGGAAAATGAATGGAGGAGGAGGAAATGGGTATATTCCTTTGATAACAACCCAACACCAAGAAAAACGTGGGCCAAGATTTTTTTTTAAAGCCCACATAACCCTGGGTCGTTACAGACTCCCCTCCTTATAAAAATTACGTCCCCGCAATTTTCATAATTAAAGTCGTCCATAACAATTGTTTTTTTAAACATAAACTGGTTAAGCTAGAAAAATTAAGGTCAAGAATACGAACACCAAAGAAATCTTTTAATTTCATAAAAGGAATTCACAAATTTTCAACAAAAATCTAATTATCAAATGGATAATCAGAAAACAGCAAAACTAAATAAATACAATTAACAGCAATATTTAATTTTCAATTAGATAATTAGAATACAGAAATCACAAAATAGCAATATCTAATTATCGATACGATAATTAGAAAACAACAAAATCTAATTATCAACAAAGATAATTAGAAAACACAAAATTACAAATCGCAAAACCACAAATACCTAATTATCAACAGGATAATTAGAAAGCACGAACTTCACAATCAGCAAACTCTAACTATCAACAGAGATGAGTAGAAGAATTATCAATGATGATAATTAGAAAACAGCAATTCAATATAACCAACATAATCTACAATCAATCAGAGGCTTGAAAATCTCATAATCAGCAAAATTAGCAAATATCTAATTATCAACAAAAATAATTAGAACACAAATCAGCAATTATCTAATTATCAAAAACGATAATTAGAAAACAACAAATATCTAATTATAAACAAAGATAATTAGAACTCAAATCAACAAATATCTAATTACCGATACGGTAATTAGAAAACAACATAATCTAATTATCAACAAAGATAATTAGAACTCAAATCAACAAATATCTAATTACCGATACGATAATTAGAAAACAGCATAATCTAATTATCAACAAAGATAATTAGAACTCAAATCAACAAATATCTAATTACCGATACGATAATTAGAAAACAGCATAATCTAATTATCTACAAAGATAATTAGAACTCAAATCAACAAATATCTAATTACCGATATGATAATTAGAAAACAACATAATCTAATTATCAACAAAGATAATTAGAACTCAAATCAACAAATATCTAATTACCTGCAGATAATTAGAAACAACGAATTAGCACTATCTAATTACCAATTAGATAATTAGAGACAACTATTAGTGGATCGATCCCAACAAATGGTGAGCTTAAGCAATAAGCCTAAACTGCACCGCACGTGCAACAGCAAATGGCCGAAGCCTCACCGAGTACTATAATTTTGGCGCCCAACAAATGACCCAAAGGTCCAACAAATGACCCGAAGGTCTAGTACTGATGATTGACCCGAAGGTCCAGCAAATGTGTCGCTAACTCTCAATCAGCAGATCTCATCAGCGACAACGATTGTGTATATAATAAGCACGTGTTCACCTCCATCTACTAATGATAGATAACTCCACGGATTGGGTTTCAATTAACGAGTCCGGAATTAACCGTTTTAGTAAAAGTGAGGGTCCATAGTCCGCACTTTTTCTAATACGTTTAAGTCGCTTTCTCGTTGACTGAAAACCCCGCATAGAACCTAAAGGTCCTGAGCCCGAAAGCCCCACATAAGTGTCACTAACTTTTGGTTAGTAATCCGAATAATGTTAACAGTGCGTCCCATACCACATGTTCGTTGGTTTACTAACCACTAGCTACTTTCCACTGTGTATGATTCAATTAACGAGTCCGGAATTAACCGTACAAGTAAAAGTGAGGGTCCATAGTCCGCACTTTTGCTACGACGTTTAATTCTCTTTCTCGTTGACTGAAAGTGCAAAAATGGGTATTTTATAAAAGTTGTTCGATGTAGTCAAATGAACAATTCCAGAATTAATCGAATTAATAAAAGTGAGGGTTCATAGTCCGCACTTTTGTTAAAACTTTTAATTCGATTCCTCGTTCCTTTGAAAACACAAAACAATCTGAAAACCATTTATTTTAAACGAATGGAATCACGTGGAAAATCATCAAAACAGCGAAAACAGTCATAACGGCAATGACTAATTATCAACAGAGATAAATAAAAGAATTATCACTGAAGATAATTAGAAACAACAACATCTTATGACAATATAAACAAAGAAATCACTCGACTATATCTTCGATGAAGATAATTTAAAACAGCAAAAATCTAATCAAATATGCAATTAGCACAAAAGAAAACCAGCAAAAATCTCAACAAAATTACATAACTGCAATCGCTGCAGATCCTCAAATCTGATTCGAAATTTTCAAAGAAAACAAAAATAACACATCTAAGTAACAACATCAACACAATATCAGCAAAATCTAACTATCAATTAGATAATTAGAAAACAACAGAATTCACAACAGCAAATTCTAATTATCGACAGAGATGAATAGAAGAATTATCACTGAAGATAATTAGAAAATAACAAAATTCATGAATGAATTAAAAACAACAAATAGAAAATTAACATTCATACTAAAATATGTATCACATTGTCTCTCAAGTGTTTAGGAACTCCTATCGATGACGCTGATCAGACACATCGACTAGAATTCTTAATTACTCATCAGGCAATTGATACAATAAAGCACAAATCACTTTTTAAATTCTTTTTAGGAATTTTAAACTTTATTGCAGAAATGTCCATTTTCAAAACATGAACATTCTTTAAATATACAACCAAGCAATAGACCATAAACAATCATATTATATTTACAAGAATTTTCAATTCCAATAAATACTCTTATTTCTAATCCAACTAGAAATTTTATTTTATTTTATTTAACCATTGGTTAAACAACACAATGAAATTAATTTCATTTTCATACTTTGATTTTTAATTCAAAAGGGTTATCAACTGTACTCAGCGAAGGCAGTCTCACTATTTCCGCTGCGCACTCTAATAAACAGAACACAAATTAATCAAATCATCATAACACAATTTCACTTTTATTTTTAAATATAGATATTTAAAAGTTTTTATCATATTTTCAAAACTTTGGTTTTGACTCAAAGGCACAAATAAAAACATCAACAAATAGTTGTAACACATGTTCTATCTAAGTTCTGTTATATATTATGTCCATGAATGTAACGACCCGTAAATTTCAACTGTTTTAATAACGTAATTGGTTGAAATTTTGTGAAATTTTAAACGATAAAATTTTGAAATATAAATTTGATATTTGGAATGCGTTTAGTTTAACATAGCAACTGGTAAATTTTCGTCCGAAAATATGAAAGTTTATTTCGTGCGTAAATTCACTTCAATTTAATCAGTTAAAAAGCGATGAAAATAAAATGTTTCCGAAACCTAAATATTTTTACAAAGAAAAATTCTAAATCATCTTCTGAGCAAGATGTTAGTTTGTCATTTTTCCAAATTTGGACATCTTTGACTCCGTCGATCTTATTTTTCAGTGTTTTTCTTGCATTTTCCGCTAGTAGAAAAATTCGAATTTTTATAATTCAAATCGTACCACTGATATCTATATACCGTTTTGATCGTCTCGTCGCGCTGATCTTTACGGTATATTTGTTTGGGTATTTCGGAAACTCGGTACACGATGAAATCGTTAAAACGGTTAATCGTACTGGTGTACATTTAAACTGTTGAGTTTCTATGAACCTTTCGTCTATTTATCGAAAGAACAAACAGCTTCTTGGAATTGATAATTTCTAAAAATATGTTCACCCTTCCTATTTCCAACGTACTCAATATAATTTGGTTTGTTCTTTTGCTCTGTTCACCTTGGTAATGTAAAAAGCCAATGCATGCCTACGTAAATTTTCCCAAAGCTTCCACTTGGTTCACCCATTCATTTCCCTTCTTTTCTTCTGATCTGAGAAAAATAATGAACTTTCTTAAATATATTTTGCTTCTACGAACGTTGTCAAATTTTGTTTCCTCGATATTCAGGTGGCTTTTGAAGTATAAATTTTTTAATGTTTCGCTACTTTTCAACTTCCACCTTTTGTTGTTCCCAATTTTCAAATTTATCTATGCATTTACCTTTAGCAACGGTTCACTTTGTATGGATTCATTCTTCTGGTTCTAAGAACTAATAACAATATAAGTTATTTATATTGAAAGCATGCCTCATTTCCCGAGCTGAAACCATTTTTCTTCAAATCCCTGCTCTTCTTCATGCCTATCATCCACGCGACCTTGCTTCCTGGCCCATCCCACACCTACTCGACCCGCCACCTCCACCCCAAACCGAAGCCACCGCTTTCATCTACCGTGCAGTCGGCCTCCCTTCCTCCGTGCTTTTCAACCGTCCAGTCACCTCGCCGACGACAGCCGCCTCCACTCTCGACCCATCAGCTCGAGCTCGCATCGCCTTCACCAGGGCCATCCACCACCGTAAGCCTCGCCAAACTCGAAGCTAGATTCGCATCAGCCACCTCCGGCCTCTGTCACTCTGCTACCATCCCCGAACCAGCCGAACGCATGTAGCTTTGCTTCCACCTTCCGCCCGATAACCCTTCATGCTCGGTCGAGCAGCGCCACCTCGTATTTCTCCCACCAACCACACCTGGCGCCATGGCCTCTACCACCTTTCAAGCCCCTCCCTGCCGAACTCAACCACCTCGGCCGACGCACTAGCAGGCAGCGCCTCCTATTCTCGAACTTTCCCACCTGTCTCGGCCTCCACCCCTAGCTTCCCTTGACCGATGCACTCAGCCCAAAGCCTTCCTTCCCATGCATGCAGCCCCTCCAACGCAGACTTGCGTGCTTTATAAAATACATAGGTAAGCTATATTTTTTTTTGATATAAGTTACTATATGAAGGTTTATATAAGAGATAAGGTCTGTTCGACTTTTTCAAAGTTATATAAAAAGTTATATTCTATAGTCTCTATAATAAGATCTATATATTTGTTTATGAGTATTGTTTATAAAGTATACAAGTTTTGTATTTGTTAGCTTCTGGTCCACAGCCTTCTTTTTCTAATATGGATATTTCACTATATTTTATTATATCATATTACATCTTATTATATTATGAGTTCACTACTGCACTTGTTTATACGTAAATTATAATATGTTATATATATTTATATAAGCTGTTATATTTGGATCTATTTGTTTATATATAAGTTTATACAAGTATACAATGTTGTTGGTTTGCATAGACTGTGGGTCACATGTGTAGTATGCACAGTTTATTAGTTATCAGGTCAATTTATATTTTTGGACTTGTTTGAGTTTATAGATGTATCTTAATAAAGTAAGTTATTTGGTTTTATAAGTGGTATTGATTTTAAATTATATACTTGATATGTATAAACGTATAGGTTCAAATATAATAACGATTTTGGTATATAGCTATAAACATTTTTGATTTTAATATATATATATACATGTATTTAAGATTTAATTAAAAATGTATAAGTATTTTCAACTGAATATTAGGTTTAAGTGAAATAATAATATAATATACATCTCATCTAGAATTTTGCTAATTTGATTTGTTCCATCGATCTCTGTTATCAGATTTCGTTCGTCGAATTCGTACCAATCTTGCTCTGATTTGGAATTTCGTGTCTAAATTCATTGTCAAACCTCTCTAGCCTCGAAAGGTGAGCACTCACTCACGATTAACGTTCTTTTATTTATTAAATTTGATTTCAATTGAAACGACAATTGAAATATTGCTGTTGTTAGTTATTTATACTGTTATATATGCTATTACCTGTATCAGTTCACCTGTGACATCTAACACCATTATCTGTTAATTTTTATGCGATGATAATACAGTTTGACTGATAATTGATTGATTGTTGATGTTTATATTGGACGTTAATTTGTTAATGTTAAAATGATAAATAGTATGCAATTGAACTTGATATGGGATAGTTAAATGGTAAATTTGATTAAAATGACATTTGTATAACATGACCTCTTTTACTGTTAAATTTATTGACTCGTAGGATTGTTTAATTACACCTTGAACCACTGAATGTATGTTGTTAAATTGATGATGTATGAAATTGTAAATAGATGACAAGTGAAGAACTGTAATGTAATAATCTTTAATCTACATGAAATGATAGTGTAGATTCTAGAAATAATTATATTAATTTGCACAAACAACAATGCGAATTAATACGGTTATTTCGGGATTATTTGAATTGATTATTGGATTGATATTGATTGTTGTTATTGCTTGTTTATTTACTTTGACACCATCCCAGTTATCACACTGCAAGTTCCCTTTGCTATGTTTTGATTTTGAATTGAATTGGAATCGGGTTGAAATGATAAATACCCAAATGAACTTGACCTAGGATAGACAATTTAATAAAACCCGATTGGTCAATGATTTGATTTAAAAATAAAATGAAGATTTTATTTGAATAAATAATATGTTTTGAAACGAAGTTGAAATTTGAATTTTTAATGAAAGGAAAATGTTAATGTTTAATAATCTGAAACAAAATATTAATAAATGTAATTGATGAAAGAACGTTGTTAAATTTGAGAAATGATTGAATTAAGTTTGAAATGATTTAATAAGTAAGTTTGAAATTATTAAACTCTGAAATTATTTAAATAAGTAAGTTTTGAATTTTTTAATAATTAAATAAGATTGAATTATTTAATGATTAAATTAAATTGAATTCTTTAATAAGTGAAATTGAACTTTTGAATAAGTGAATGTTTCTTCGTAAATAATTGAAATTGAGTTTTCTTTATTAATTAAGTTTTTGAAAAATTATTTAAGTAAGTAAATAAGTGAAATTGAATTTCTTTAACAAGAAATAAAAATGCGATTTATTGAAATAATGTAAGACTTGAAATTTAAAGAATTTGATTTGATGAATTTAATTTAATTCAATTTGTAAGTTTTGATATAATGAAGTTGAATTTAAATAATGGATTTAATGAATTGGAAATTTAATAGAAATTGTTTGAATGGCAAATTTACTTAATGAATATTGAATGAAATCGATAGATGAATTTAAATTGACTTGAATGTTAAATTAAATTATTTTAAATGATTTCGGAATGAAATTTATATACGAGCTTGAATCAATATTTGAATTGTTTAAATAAAAGTTGAAATCGAATTGTAAGATTTTGAAATGGTAATTTGGAAGTTTTGAAACGTAAATTATGGAAATTGGTTTAGAAAGACAAACGAAATGTTGATTTATAAACTCTGATTGAAATTTAAATTGATTTGGTTTTGAAATAAATAAACGACCAATCGGTGAAATAATTTCGGAAGTTATTAAAGAGACCGGAATCGGTTATGGATATACTCTCTATCTAAACCGAAAACCACTTTAATAACTATACGCGGAGTGTGATCCAGAAAGAAGTGGTTGGAATGATGTACGTGATGACTGAAGAAAGAGAACGATAATGGATAGCCTTGACACTTGTGTCAAATTGGAAATGACTAAAACAGGAGCCGTGCCGGACCAATGGAGGATTAGCTACCTCAAGTGAACACACTTCTTCGAACTACTTATTACTTGTTGTCAATTGGTGCACCCTTGATTTTGGGAGTGTTGTTTCACGGTGTTGCGGTCGCTGCGGCGATGCGTTCTCACCAGTCCGGATCAGGCAAACGGTAGTGTCACTACCTTGGGTATTGCCTCATGTGCCTTGTCGCGACCACTACGAATCTGTTTTGTACCTTTAGTATATGGATTGCCCTTTACTGTAACATCCCGAAAATTTTCGACTTTCGAAAATTCAACATCGATACTCACTTTATCGACTGCTGAGCCATCGAATGCCGGAAACCCGAAAAGTTATGGTTTTAAGAAAGAAGAAAAAGGTAGAAGAAGAAGATAGAAGAAAAAGAAAGAAGAACAACAACAGAACAAGAGCAGAAACAGAAAACATTAACAGAATCTCACATATCGCAGCGGAACAATATATAATAGATAAATGAATATCATTTAAAAACAAAAGAATTATATCTGTTATTACATCACATCACATCATATCATCAGAGTCAATAAACAACAATGGACAGTTATATAAACTTGTCCTCATACAGAATACACAGCGGAATAAATACTATCAGATACAAATACTACGTCTCGTCATCCAGCTTGCTTCCAAAGCTCCAGAATATCCAGAATATCCTGATAATATAACTCTAGGCTGCCCGTGTGGAAATTGGTGGGCACCCAGAGTTTAGAAGGGAACAATAAACTCCGAGTCAGTCATGGTGACTGGTGTGAGATCGTAAAACAGTTTATCTTTAAAATAAACAACAGGAAACTTTAAAGAAATTTCGCAATGCTTTTGGAAAATGAAACTACCATAAGACCTCCCACCACACACACAATGCAAACGCAGAATTGGAGGAGATTTCTTCTTATGATAGTCAAAGATGCTTACTACGCAAAAATCAAATTCTTTTTGATATTATTATTAGTGCATAGTGTAGAAAACATTTCGAAAGTAGAATATAAATCTTAGCCAGCATAGACATTTCGAACTATGCCTACTATAGCTACCATCCAAACAGTGGGGCGCCACCATAAGTGAATGATAGGTTCTACAACTAAAACCGTACAAGTCACGTATTGTTTCTTTGGATTTCCAACAAATGGTCAGGCTAAGGAACTTCCTTTTCCACGATGGGTACGTCCCTGGAATAGACGACCCGAGAACCTAACCGGATCTCTGCCAACACAAGGCCGGGTTACCTCTGCAAAAATAGGTAACTACTGACACGCGTATGCCATCCCCCGATCGTAACCGATCTTCCCGAGGATCCCCGATTCGCAACAAACCACATAGATAATAATAATGCAGTAACCACAGAGGTTAAGTATCTGGGCTCCATACCATGATACCACCTTTATCCAGAAGGAATGACATACACTAAGGGGCGCTACTCCCTAGAACCTTGCTGCATCCTTCCTGTTTCGACCATTTCCGGGGTGTGAGGCTCGATGAAGTCTCGTCCACAAAGCTACGCTTTCTCAAAAAGCCCTGCTTCGGGTCAAACAAAATGATCAACCTATGATCACAAAGATATAAGATCAAACAAATGATCATATCACAAATGATCAAACACTGATCATTTCACAGCAACACTCAGTATGCCACGTTACCAAATTGGGATATATCGCTGATAAATTTCAACTACATAACCTCTGAGCTCGTACGTCTCAGAGAAGGGTGTTAAGCTAAGAGAATAAATTCTCCGCCACCAACAGAAATGTATTTGAAAGAAATCAGCTTTATATCTCAAATTGTAACGTCAGACACACAATCCATACAAGTCTGTTCCGGGATCGAACAGAACCGAAGGCACTTCTCACGAAGCCCTTGCATATTCGGATAATTTCAATCACGTCAGGACTTCCCGTCACTAAGGGTGATAAAACCTCTAAATCGGAGATCAGCCGATGTAGAGTAACTCGACGGTAATCCTTCCGTTTTCAAAAATATTCGGTCTTCAACACCGGTCTTCGAATGCAATTCATAACGACGTATCACATATTCGGAATGGGTTATACGACCCCATGGTCCTTTCCCAGCTAACCCGAATAGTGAGCGATTATTCAAAAATAAGTGTGGCATTCAATTTCATCCAATTCACAACAAATACCTATCTAAAGGTAATTATTGATAGTCGGTTATTTAACTATCAATAAAGATGCGCAACATCATCAGATTCCAAATAATTTCCCGAATTATTTAATTTCCAAAAATATCTTTACTAGATATATTATTTTCCACACTTAACCATTTGAAAACAATTTCAACTCAATTTCCACATTTCAATTTATCTTTAAAAGATAAAATCTCAAAACAGTTCATTTCATATTAGAAAAGCATTTCCATACTTATTTAAAAATAAGTAATTCACAAATCATTTATTTTCAACACTTAGAAAATATTCGATATACTTAAATCAATATTAAGTATATATTCATTCTTTAAGGAAATCATTCTTTTCAACCACATTTATTTGAGTCAAAACGAATGTTACGTAAAACATCGTTACGACAACTCAAAATCACTAGTATAGGGATTCGAGATTTAGATAGATATATAAATCCCAATACTATATAAAACATTTCCTTTCAGAAATCATTTACTATAACAACAGTGTTATAGTCCACCATTTCCTTATTTCTCGAAAACGTCTATTTCAACAATAAATGTTGAAATCTATGATTTCGATATTTTAACACGTTTTAAAACATCTTTTAAAACAATCACTTCATTTCGTAATATATTTTCCCAAAACAAATTCATTTTACTTAACAATATATTCACTGTCCAAAAATCGTGAATATACTTCACTAACCAAATTTCAATATTTCCTACACATTTGTTTCAATAAAAATTCGCTATCCAAAATCGCGAATATATCTTCTTTAATAACTTTCTATATTAAATTTATCAAATCCAATTGATTTCGAATTTATAAAACAACGTTTATAAATTCTATTTCTATTTTCTAACGACTTCAATTTAATAAATCTTCTTTATTAATAATTCGATCAATATTCCATTTAAAGGCAAAAATCCAATTTATAAGTAAATTACTTATAAATCCTTTATTCTACAACTTCATTCATTTTTAACTTCACAATATAAATCTGTTAATTTCATTCACTTATGAAATCCATTTATACTTCTTTTTAACACTTATAAAATTCGTTTTATAAGTCCAATATTTTGATTTATAAAATTATCAAATTTATAAACCTTTCTATACAAATCATTTTTAGTTATTCAAAAATCCCACTTAAACCATTTTATAAATAAATCGACTTTTATTTCAAAAACGACACTTCGGTTATATTTCACTAAAAATTATAACTTTTATAACTTTAAAATTTTACGTTTATAAATCGATTCAAAAATTCCATAAAACGTATATTTTCAAAAATCACTTTAAAAACCCTTTTAAAGTAAAAGTCGTTATTTTTTACATTTCAAAACTGAATCCGATGATGCAACAACACCAATCAGTCCATCACAACAGTCAAATATCATATATCATCATATGATAACAGAATATACATCAATATCTGTAAATAAGTAAATACAGTTGAGGAATCCAGTTGGATCCCTCCAACCTGTTTCCCTGCATCCAAAGATGTTAGCACAATACCAATTCCGCTCCAGTACGGAATTATCGCGGTATATGGGTTTTTATAAAAATCCGCTTACTAACGGCGCAATAGGGTCTCATCCGCTATACGAGGCGGGAAATCATCAATCCAATATATACATATGCCAATATGTATATATTGCTATATATATAGATATATCCTATCATATCTAATATCACATCGAATAGCAATCATCAAATCAATAACTGTAAAAATTCCACATTCAATTTGAGTGAGAAGATCTCACCGTGATTTTAATTCTGTTCCAGCTTTTTATTTCGAATAAATTAAACAGCCGTTTAATTTAACTCAAAATTTTCACTGACTTCGATCGCTTCCAATTCTGTTCCATCGCGAAGTGTTCGACAATACGATTCCGATGCATCTTGTTTTGTAATTTTCTGATAATGTATGACCAAGATACAACATTTTAAACATTACACGATTTAATATAAATATTTACAAATTTAATTTTAATTCCTTAACCTAAATCTATACCAGGCCACACGATTTTTGCCCTGAACAATCTGGACCGTGCTTGCTATCTTCTTCCACTCCCAGGTTATCGTTCGCGTGAATTAAACCCACTGCCGCCGACCTCCTTCCAATTATCGCGGCCAATATCTTTGCCTAGGCGACGATCAAATACCGGGGTTTTGAAGCCCATCAGCACGCCTACTCTCGGCCAGAACCCCATGCGACTCGGTCGCATATATGCCTCGAAATCTGAGCTCGAATGCATAACGCTCATCCACCATTTACCACTGATCCACGGCTTCGAATATGATCATAGCCGTATGGATTGAGCTATCTCGTGATGCTCTTCATTTTGTTAGTTGACACTTTCTTGTATAGATTGATGGATTTGCAGAGATTAAAGGAAAAAGAATGGAACGATTTCAGCCTTCGAAACAAATGTGGCGGCTAGGGCTGAAATTGATTAGGGTTTCACAAAATAGAAGAATGAAGGTCCTTTTATAAAAATTCGACGAAAACACTATTCATCCAAAATTTTCCGAACTCGAAATCAAGCGTGCCGGTTAGCGTTTCTAAGGTTTACCCCGCGTTTCGAACGCAATGGAATAGGTTTCGGAAGCTAATTCGATCGTCTGTGCAAGATATGGAATTAAACGATCAATTTAAATTAAACCGATTCAAATCGATTTCGAGGCGTTTTGGCTTGCCCCGGACAAACGGTAAATCCAAAAATTACGAAATTTGATATCTTACAAAAATATCACATTACGGATCCGATGAAACTGGTTTCGTCGAAATCCGACACTGTTTGAAAAATGACTATTTTAACTCGCCGAATTAAATTTAAAACGATATCGATGCGTTCCGAGCTACCACGGTCAAACGACAACTCCGTTTGCTACGAAAATTGAAATCCGATAATAACTAATTATTACGGATCCAATGGAACTGGTCTCGTTCAATTCTGAGACTGTTCGAAAATTGGCTATTTTTACAGTCGATAATTAAATATTAAAATATTCGTTTTTCACAGATTAACTCCAAATTCAATTTTAAAAGTTCTAAAATATTTCTATAACTCCAGTATGATTAAATAAAAATTTTCAAATCATTTTCAATCATATTAAACTCGATTTTCAATTATTCTGGGATTTCACTATTTAATTTATCGATTAAATTATCAAATTAAATCCAATATTCGAATAATAAATCATTCGACTTCTAAATTCCATTTATTAATATTTAAAATCAATTAAATATTCAAATTTTAATTATCAAAAATTCTGGGTCGTTACAGACTTCCCCCCTTAAAAGAATTTCGTCCTCGAAATTACAAGTTAGGGAAAAAATGTCCTTAACTCGTCTACTATTTTTCACAATCAAATAGTTTTATCAATTTATCAAAACAAATCTTTCTATTAAAGATTCGTTATCATTCATACTAGCTTTCCAACTTCAATTATAAGTTTCAAACAACATTGTTTACTTCCAAATTCAAATTCGAGTTTAAATTCAATTTTAAACTTTTAAAATTTTCTCAAAAATTTCCTAACGCCCTAAATTTTCGAAAAATTTCGCCAGCGTCTCCTTTGCGCGGCTCGATCCGAAAAAAAAAATGACAGTGTATATATATCACAAATATACATCCCATCAAGTGATGAGGCATCCCGTAGGGAAAAAAGTGTAAAAGTACGATATTTAATCCGAGATATGTACCTTATTATTTATTTAGCGAGCGTATACGGCTAATATAGCGCGAAAGCGAGCTCCAAATGCGAAGCAACGCCATCCGCACCTACTAAACACTCAACAAACCATATGAGAACATGTAGATATGAAAATAATATCGATATACAACATTTAGCAACCTAACTACATATGCTAACATAACAATGCATTCAAAAGCAACAAGGCAACCATCAAACAATCATCCAACTATCATCCAACAACTTCATAACCAAATCAATATAGATTCACTTCTCATTAACATTCATTGAATTGGTTTTCAATTTTAAATCATATTCGATTCATTTGCATTGGATTTAATCAACATTCTCTATCAATTCAATTAGTTTACATTCACTAATTCACATTCGTTCACTTCCAATTTGAATTTAATCACATAGCTTTCCAATTTGCTAATTCAATTTCATTAATACTTAATGAATTTTCATACACAATCAACTAACAATCAAATAACAACCAATGTATATTCAACACAACCAAATTATAAATTTTACATTCGATTTGGTTCAACACTTTTAAATTAAATTGACTTCCATTCAATTTATTTAATTTCTCAACTTCATTAGCTTTTAATGAATTAACACTTATATTCATTATTTCATATCAATACTTCACATTAGATTGATTAACATCCAATCCATTTATTCAATTCAATTGCTAATTCATTTAACAAATAAAGTTGAATTTCATTTATATAACTCAAGTTCACATTCATTTAATAAATTCCCTTTATTAATTTACTTTGCTATCAAAATCAACTTCGTTCAACATTACTTAAGTTATATTCCAATTAAACATCATTTGTTTAACTTAACTTAAGTTTCCACTTATAAATCCAAATTCAAATTTTAATCCTATTTAACTTTTACCAAGGTCAAATTTCTTCACTTATTCAAAATTCATATTAAATCCAGATTTCATATTCCACAATCTCAACTTAGATTTAATTGATTCACTTATACTTACTTTAATTTAACTTCATCCTTTAAGTTAAATTTATTCTATCAGAATTTAAATTATATAAGTTATCAATCCATTCAATTCCAGAATCTTTTCAATCTTTCAAAACTATTTTGAAATCTGTTCAAATTTATCTTTTGAATTCCCAAAACAAAATCCAAAATTTCCTAATCAACTTTTATTTAAAATATTCTGGCAGCAATTCCTCTTTTGGAAACCCGAAAATGAATTCTAATGATGTGGCCATCATCATCAGGATTATTTTCCAGCGACCGAAAAGAGTTTAGAGCTTTTCATTCATTCAAAACATTTTTTTCAAAACCCTTGAAATCCATTTTCAAATCAAAAAGGAATTAAACTTTCCAAATCTCCAAAATTTTCAAATTCTTTTCAAAACATTTCCAAATACTTCCCTTGAATTCCGTTTAAATTACAATTCACATTTACAGTTTACATTCTCAAATTTCATTTATATGTGAATTTATTTCTTAACTTTGAAGTTATAATTCCAATTTCTTATTCAATTTCAATGATAATAATTTAATATTATTATTATTTCCTAACAACCAAACATCCAAATACTATGATAATTCATAGAAAATTATTCCTTTTATATACAAAAATAGTTTTGGGCAAAATTATCTCATTTACCCTATTTAAAACAATACTGTGCCGAATTGTTCTATATAAGTGTTTAGAGATCCCTATCGATAGAGTTGTACGGACAATACCGACCAGAATCCATATACCACTCAACAAACCAATCATCACAATATAAAACAATTTTATATTCAAATAACAAATACGCACTCGTATCTATTATTACACTCAACTCATTCTAGAGTACTACTGACTCTATCTCTAATGAGTAACACCCAACAGAGCAGGGTTGTCGCTTAACCATATGCTCTGATACCAACTGTAACATCCCGGAAATTTTCGACTTTCGAAAATTCAACATCGATACTCACTTTATCGACTGCTGAGCCATCGAATGCCGGAAACCCGAAAAGTTATGGTTTTAAGAAAGAAGAAAAAGGTAGAAGAAGAAGATAGAAGAAAAAGAAAGAAGAACAACAACAGAACAAGAGCAGAAACAGAAAACAATAACAGAATCACACATATCGTAGCGGAACAATATATAATAGATAAATGAATATCATTTAAAAACAAAAGAATTATATCTGTTATTACATTACATCACATCATATCATCAGAGTCAATAAACAACAATGGACAGTTATATAAACTTGTCCTCATACAGAATACACAGCGGAATAAATACTATCAGATACAAATACTACGTCTCGTCATCCAGCTTGCTTCCAAAGCTCCAGAATATCCAGAATATCCTGATAATATAACTCTAGGCTGCCCGTGTGGAAATTGGTGGGCACCCAGAGTTTAGAAGGGAACAATAAACTCCGAGTCAGTCATGGTGACTGGTGTGAGATCGTAAAACAGTTTATCTTTAAAATAAACAACAGGAAACTTTAAAGAAATTTCGCAATGCTTTTGGAAAATGAAACTACCATAAGACCTCCCACCACACACACAATGCAAACGCAGAATTGGAGGAGATTTCTTCTTATGATAGTCAAAGATGCTTACTACGCAAAAATCAAATTCTTTTTGATATTATTATTAGTGCATAGTGTAGAAAACATTTCGAAAGTAGAATATAAATCTTAGCCAGCATAGACATTTCAAACTATGCCTACTATAGCTACCATCCAAACAGTGGGGCGCCACCATAAGTGAATGATAGGTTCTATAACTAAAACCGTACAAGTCACGTATTGTTTCTTTGGATTTCCAACAAATGGTCAGGCTAAGGAACTTCCTTTTCCACGATGGGTACGTCCCTGGAATAGACGACCCGAGAACCTAACCGGATCTCTGCCAACACAAGGCCGGGTTACCTCTGCAAAAATAGGTAACTACTGACACGCGTATGCCATCCCCCGATCGTAACCGATCTTCCCGAGGATCCCCGATTCGCAACAAACCACATAGATAATAATAATGCAGTAACCACATAGGTTAAGTATCTGGGCTCCATACCATGATACCACCTTTATCCAGAAGGAATGACATACACTAAGGGGCGCTACTCCCTAGAACCTTGCTGCATCCTTCCTGTTTCGACCATTTCCGGGGTGTGAGGCTCGATGAAGTCTCGTCCACAAAGCTACGCTTTCTCAAAAAGCCCTGCTTCGGGTCAAACAAAATGATCAACCTATGATCACAAAGATATAAGATCAAACAAATGATCATATCACAAATGATCAAACACTGATCATTTCACAGCAACACTCAGTATGCCACGTTACCAAATTGGGATATATCGCTGATAAATTTCAACTACATAACCTCTGAGCTCGTACGTCTCAGAGAAGGGTGTTAAGCTAAGAGAATAAATTCTCCGCCACCAACAGAAATGTATTTGAAAGAAATCAGCTTTATATCTCAAATTGTAACGTCAGACACACAATCCATACAAGTCTGTTCCGGGATCGAACAGAACCGAAGGCACTTCTCACGAAGCCCTTGCATATCCGGATAATTTCAATCACGTCAGGACTTCCCGTCACTAAGGGTGATAAAACCTCTAAATCGGAGATCAGCCGATGTAGAGTAACTCGACGGTAATCCTTCCGTTTTCAAAAATATCCGGTCTTCAACACCAGTCTTCGAATGCAATTCATAACGACGTATCACATATTCGGAATGGGTTATACGACCCCATGGTCCTTTCCCGGCTAACCCGAATAGTGAGCGATTATTCAAAAATAAGTGTGGCATTCAATTTCATCCAATTCACAACAAATACCTATCTAAAGGTAATTATTGATAGTCGGTTATTTAACTATCAATAAAGATGCGCAACATCATTAGATTCCAAATAATTTCCCGAATTATTTAATTTCCAAAAATATCTTTACTAGATATATTATTTTCCACACTTAACCATTTGAAAACAATTTCAACTCAATTTCCACATTTCAATTTATCTTTAAAAGATAAAATCTCAAAACAGTTCATTTCATATTAGAAAAGCATTTCCATACTTATTTAAAAATAAGTAATTCACAAATCATTTATTTTCAACACTTAGAAAATATTCGATATACTTAAATCAATATTAAGTATATATTCATTCTTTAAGGAAATCATTCTTTTCAACCACATTTATTTGAGTCAAAACGAATGTTACGTAAAACATCGTTACGACAACTCAAAATCACTAGTATAGGGATTCGAGATTTAGATAGATATATAAATCCCAATACTATATAAAACATTTCCTTTCGGAAATCATTTACTATAACAACAGTGTTATAGTCCACCATTTCCTTATTTCTCGAAAACGTCTATTTCAACAATAAATGTTGAAATCTATGATTTCGATATTTTAACACGTTTTAAAACATCTTTTAAAACAATCACTTCATTTCGTAATATATTTTCCCAAAACAAATTCATTTTACTTAACAATATATTCACTGTCCAAAAATCGTGAATATACTTCACTAACCAAATTTCAATATTTCCTACACATTTGTTTCAATAAAAATTCGCTATCCAAAATCGCGAATATATCTTCTTTAATAACTTTCTATATTAAATTTATCAAATCCAATTGATTTCGAATTTATAAAACAACGTTTATAAATTCTATTTCTATTTTCTAACGACTTCAATTTAATAAATCTTCTTTATTAATAATTCGATCAATATTCCATTTAAAGGCAAAAATCCAATTTATAAGTAAATTACTTATAAATCCTTTATTCTACAACTTCATTCATTTTTAACTTCACAATATAAATCTGTTAATTTCATTCACTTATGTAATCCATTTATACTTCTTTTTAACACTTATAAAATTCGTTTTATAAGTCCAATATTTTGATTTATAAAATTATCAAATTTATAAACCTTTCTATACAAATCATTTTTAGTTATTCAAAAATCCCACTTAAACCATTTTATAAATAAATCGACTTTTATTTCAAAAACGACACTTCGGTTATATTTCACTAAAAATTATAACTTTTATAACTTTAAAATTTTACGTTTATAAATCGATTCAAAAATTCCATAAAACGTATATTTTCAAAAATCACTTTAAAAACCCTTTTAAAGTAAAAGTCGTTATTTTTTACATTTCAAAACTGAATCCGATGATGCAACAACACCAATCAGTCCATCACAACAGTCAAATATCATATATCATCATATGATAACAGAATATACATCAATATCTGTAAATAAGTAAATACAGTTGAGGAATCCAGTTGGATCCCTCCAACCTGTTTCCCTGCATCCAAAGATGTTAGCACAATACCAATTCCGCTCCAGTACGGAATTATCGCGGTATATGGGTTTTTATAAAAAATCCGCTTACTAACGGCGCAATAGGGTCTCATCCGCTATACGAGGCGGGAAATCATCAATCCAATATATACATATGCCAATATGTATATATTGCTATATATATAGATATATCCTATCATATCTAATATCACATCGAATAGCAATCATCAAATCAATAACTGTAAAAATTCCACATTCAATTTGAGTGAGAAGATCTCACCGTGATTTTAATTCTGTTCCAGCTTTTTATTTCGAATAAATTAAACAGACGTTTAATTTAACTCAAAAATTTCACTGACTTCGATCGCTTCCAATTCTGTTCCATCGCGAAGTGTTCGACAATACGATTCCGATGCATCTTGTTTCGTAATTTTCTGATAATGTATGACCAAGATACAACATTTTAAACATTACACGATTTAATATAAATATTTACAAATTTAATTTTAATTCCTTAACCTAAATCTATACCAGGCCACACGATTTTTGCCCTGAACAATCTGGACCGTGCTTGCTATCTTCTTCCACTCCCAGGTTATCGTTCGCGTGAATTAAACCCACTGCCGCCGACCTCCTTCCAATTATCGCGGCCAATATCTTTGCTGTCACGACCCGGCTTTCTACCACCAGAAAGACGTATCATGAATTAAGAAAGAAAGGGATAGAAGAAGAAAAGATAGAAAAGAAGAAAGAACAACACATCAGAATCTCACAGCGGAACGAATAAAATATAATATATCACATAAAATATTACATAGTATCATATTACATCAGAGTTACACAACTTATACATCACAGAATAGACAGTTATAAACTTCTGTCTATTATACAACACAAGTACATCAGTACAATACAGACTAATACAAACACAGCGGAAACTCTATATATCTACTCGCTGAAGCCTCCTTCTTCACAGCTCCTCCAGAATTCGTCAAGACTATCCTGAATCCCTTGACTACTCAATACAATATTGAGTACCCAAGAGTTTAATAAAACAGAAAATAAACACTTGGGTCAGACATGGGTCTGGTGTGAGTAAACGGTTAGATTGCTTAACTTTGAAAACTTTTGAAAACAAAAGTATCACGTAAGACTCCCCACAAATAAATATGGGTAAGTTTTTACCTTACGCTAACTAAAACGTTTGATAGGAAATCTGATTGTATTATAATAGGGTCTAGGGTTTTCAAGTAAAATACAGAAATAGCTGAAATGCTTACATCTCACATTCCAACATAGTTGGGCACAACTAATACGTATGGCGCTTATTGGAGTTTGGATTCCATACAATGGCAGGGCTACTGGGGTACCGCCCGTCACAGTACGTGGCCTAGATCACCGTACCGAGGAGTACGCCCGCTCCCCTGCAACACAAAGCCGGAACCATCCCTTACTGGATAATTCCGAACAAGATAATCCCGTAGTTGGCGCGACCAACCACACACTAAGCCGAATAAAAGAAAAGGGACCTCTAGACAGGGATCTATCTTGCTCTCAGTGGGTGCTACCCACGAAACCTTGCTGCACCTCCCCTGTTTTAGCCATTCCCGGTTGATGAGGCTTGAGGTTACGATTACCTTTAATCAGAACATATCACTTAGAATGCTCATCGTCCGCCTGACGATGTGCTGAAAGCATTCAATCCATACAAGTTCGTTCCGGGTTCGAACGAAACCGAAGGCATTATCTCGTTACACTCGTTTTGGAATCACCCTCAGAGTTAACGACAATAACCCTTGCACTCTGAATCTTCATCTTCACTTGAGATTCACGACCTATCGTTAATTTGGATCGATGTGGTATTCGGGTCTCCAGACCTGGAATTCCGGTATACGGAAACTCGATCCCGGTCTCATCGAAATCCAAAACGTATCTTTTAAGGCCAAGTTGTTTAAAGGTTTAAACATTTAAACTTATATTCAGGATGATATAACAGATAGATAAATCACATTATCACAATAGATAATTCATATCAACATTTATCTCACAAAGCAGCATATATCATATATATATCAGAGACATACAAATCATCCAATATCAACCAATCACCCAATATCAAACATCCAGTATTAATCAATTATCTAAACAGAATTGATTAACTCTAATCAATTTAATTAACCTTTAATTAAATTAATTACTATCACTTAATTACTTGGATTATCTTAATCCTGCTTACTAACATTAATTAATTACCAATTAATTAATTTAACATCTAAATGATCTTCCTTAATTAATCTTCCTTGATTAATTTTACTTTAATTACATTCAAGTAATTATCCTTAACCATATTCAGTAATTAACATTTAATTACTATCATTAATTACAATAATTAATGAACCTTCATTAATCAATTAACTAGAATTAATTTTATTAATCCTCAATTAATTACAATTAATTAATCATACTTAATTTAATTACTTTTATTAATCAACCTTGATTAATTCATTAAATAATTCTTATTAATTAATTAACCTTTTAATTAATTAAATAATTAATTTTAATCAACCACTTCATTCATTAATCAGTCTTAATTAATCATAATCAGTAATTAACAATTTGTAATTACTTATCTTAATTAATTACTTCTTAATTATTTATATTAACCTTGATTAATTAATCTAATTAATTATTCTTTAATTACTTCATTAAGTAATTATTAATCAATTTTAATTTAACAAATAATCCTTAATTAATTACTTTTAATTAATTACACTTAGTAATTAATCTTAAATTAAAAACAATTAATTAATCACTAAAATAATTAAGTAATTAACTCTTAATTACTTACATAAGTAATTATCTTCTAATTACTTCATTTAAATGATCTCGATTTCTTTCTTAATTAATTACTTAACAAATAATTAATTCCATCATTTAATAATTCTTAATTAATTACTACATAATTAATTAACTCAAAAACAATTTATATTAATTAATTCCTTAATCATGTGATTATTCATTTATCACTTTAACTAATTACCCCATAAGTAATTTTCCTATTAATTACTTCCATAAGTAATTTCATTCAAAAATTAACCAATAATTACTTTATTAAGTAATTGCTCTTAATTAATCCATAATTAAGTGATTATTTAAAAAGTAAATAAACAATTAACTAATTATTTAAAATTAATTAAACAATTAATTAATTAACATTCTATATTTAAAAATCCTTAATTAATTATGAAACCATTCTTCTTAATTAAACTTTACTTAAATCGTATTTAAATTAAGTATTCTTAAATTCATATCAATACTATTTTAACCTTATTATTCTTATAAATAAATTATTTGAATTATTTTAAATCTCATTATTCAAAACAAATTATTAACTTGATTTACCAAAATCATAATAATAACCTTATTTGGAGATAAAGTATTTATAAATCATTTCCAAATTTATCAAATACTTAAAAACTTGTTTATGCTTTAAAATTTTAAAACTCAGATATAATTTTCTTTTAAAATTTCAAAACCAAGTTACTGGGATAAAAACGACCCGAGTCATACCCCTAATAAACCCGAGCTAGCTTCGAGTCTCTCCCCCACGTATCTACTTCGAGTCGCACGCGATGAAAACACGAACCCAAACCCGAGACATCTCCTTCTTCTCCAACGCAAACAATCCAGATACCCAAACGTGCATACGTGCACACGGTGCACCTGCACCATCGCCGCCCACTCCTGATGATCGTCGCGACCACCCCCGTTGACCACTCGAACCCCCTCGAACATGAATTCAAACCTAGATCGACAAGAATCTTCACGAAACAAAAACGAGCTGAAATGTCGATCATCAGAAAACGTAACATGCCGGAAAATCACCCATTCCCTTCGCCTCTGACCTCGAGATCGCTAGGCTTCTTTACTATAGCCTCGTCACACCTTCCAACAACCATCCCCACCATCGAGAGCCACTCCGGTTCTTCGCCCACGTCGAAATCGCTTTGACAACCAAGACAAGCAAAACTACTGCCTAAACCCTATCTTGATCGAATTCGAACAATTCAAACATTGGAAAAATTCGATTGTATTTTTCCCATGATCAAAATCAATCAACCCTCCTCCATACCAGAAATCGTTCAACTCCAACATGCGGATCACCACTAATCGCCGATCAACCCAAATTCGAACAAACCCAAATTACGTTCGAATTTCCAAACTAAAATTTTTGATATGCATGCCTAAATTCATGGTTTTCCAGTATGATTTCATATATATAACTCAATTTAGAATTTAGAGCAATTGAGTTTTAACTTATATTTTAATTTCACTGTATTTTCTTCAATTCGAGGGAAATTTCAAATTATAAAATCCTAGAATTATTTTTAGATGATAATTTACATGATTACAAACAACCTTCATTTACAAATCAAAGTCCAGTTCGTATTCAAAATCAAGATATTGAAATTTTTCTCAGATTTGAAAACTGTTTATAAACACAGTAACAATCCTTTACTCTACAGGAAATTCAAAGCATTCAATTCAACATGCATTCAATTTAAAACAAATATTGCATATAACATTGTTATATCATCACAAAATCACGAAGAAATCTAAGATCAACTGTTTTTAAAATAATTTACTCACCTTATTTTGTATGTAGAGCAGAGAAGTTTAAATTCATCCCAGGTACTTGAAATCTGGGTTATTTTAAGTTGCCTTTGATTTGCTTTTGATTGAAAATCCTTTGCATGCTTACAATATGATGTTTTAAAGGTTGAAGCTGCTGTTGATCTTCATTTCAATTGCAGGTTGATTTGAAATTGCAAGTTGATCTCATTTTTGAAAATGCAGGTTGAAGCTGAAATCTAGTTGGTGAGTTAGTTGCTTGATCTTTTATTTGTTTGCAGATTTGATTTTTGTTTCTGTTTTGATTTTGTTTTTAGTTTCAGAAAAGAGGAGAAAAAGAATTGAGAAAGTATGTTTTGAACGATTTTGAACTGAAGAAGAAAATGAAGATCATCTCTTATTCTATATTTACTTATAATTAAATTTCAAAAAAAATTAAGTATGCCACTTGTATTATTGCATGCATATACAAATGTTAAGGCATATTTAGTTTTCTTACAAATGTTATTACCATGTGTTAAGATATTAACACATGTCCTAAGTAAATAAAAAAAAATTATTTAATTTAAATGTTAATATCTTACCTTTCATACTTACTTTAATTAATTAATAACATTATCTTAGTATATATGTATATATATAATTACTTTTAGAGAAAAATATTATAAAACAAATCCTAGTTCAAATAAATTCTTATACATATATCTTTAACTCCAAAATAATTATTTTTATTGTTTAAGAGATAATTTTTAAAAGAAAGTTTATTTTAAATCTTAATATATAAATTTATAAACCATTTTAGTCTTATACTTATTAAAAGAAACAAATTAAAACCTTTATTAAATTTTAAACACTTTAAAGAATACAAAATAAAACTTTATTTAAACTATCATATTTAAAATAAACAATTATCTTATATTTTGAAAACAATTGAATAAATCTTAAAGTAACTTTTGGAAAAATATTAATTTTAAAACAAAGCTTTAGATCACAATATATACATACATATATATTACAATTTGAAAAATTCATCTTTTAATTAAAACAAAAGATCTCTCTATCCACAATATATATAAAATATATATATATAAATAGAATAATATTTTATTAGCTTTATCAAACAAATCTTATCAATTTTAAATTATTAGAAAATATCAAGTATTACCAAATTAAATATAGCCAGATTAAATATTTTTTGATCTTTAAAAGATTAAATTACCAAATTAAATTAAAATTATAAAGAAAATTATCAATCCAGTTAAATTATTAATACAGATTATTAAATTTAAATTGCCCAAAAACCCGGGATATCACATTTGCCTAGGCGACGATCAAATACCGGGGTTTTGAAGCCCATCAGCACGCCTACTCTCGGCCAGAACCCCATGCGACTCGGTCGCATATATGCCTCGAAATCTGAGCTCGAATGCATAACGCTCATCCACAATTTACCACTGATCCACGGCTTCGAATATGATCATAGCCGTATGGATTGAGCTATCTCGTGATGCTCTTCATTTCGTTAGTTGACACTTTCTTGTATAGATTGATGGATTTGCAGAGATTAAAGGAAAAAGAATGGAACGATTTCAGCCTTCGAAACAAATGTGGCGGCTAGGGCTGAAATTGATTAGGGTTTCACAAAATAGAAGAATGAAGGTCCTTTTATAGAAATTCGACGAAAACACTATTCATCCAAAATTTTCCAAACTCGAAATCGAGCGTGCCGGTTAGCGTTTCTAAGGTTTACCCCGCATTTCGAACGCAATGGAATAGGTTTCGGAAGCTAATTCGATCGTCTGTGCAAGATATGGAATTAAACGATCAATTTAAATTAAACCGATTCAAATCGATTTCGAGGCGTTTTGGCTTGCCCCGGACAAACGGTAAATCCAAAAATTACGAAATTTGATATCTTACAAAAATATCACATTACGGATCCGATGAAACTGGTTTCGTCGAAATCCGACACTGTTTGAAAAATGACTATTTTAACTCGCCGAATTAAATTTAAAACGATATCGATGCGTTCCGAGCTACCACGGTCAAACGACAACTCTGTTTGCTACGAAAATTGAAATCCGATAATAACTAACTATTACGGATCCAATGGAACTGGTCTCGTTCAATTCTGAGACTGTTCGAAAATTGGCTATTTTTACAGTCGATAATTAAATATTAAAATATTCGTTTTTCACAGATTAACTCCAAATTCAATTTTAAAAGTTCTAAAATATTTCTATAACTCCAGTATGATTAGATAAAAATTTTCAAATCATTTTCAATCATATTAAACTCGATTTTCAATTATTCTGGGATTTCACTATTTAATTTATCGATTAAATTATCAAATTAAATCCAATATTCGAATAATAAATCATTCGACTTCTAAATTCCATTTATTAATATTTAAAATCAATTAAATATTCAAATTTTAATTATCAAAAATTCTGGGTCGTTACATTTGGTGACTTCCGGTTTTGGGGAAACTACGGTCTTGTATATGCTTTTGGGAATAAAAATGTGTTAAGGGTGGAATGGGCCATGACTTAACATTATTTTGATATCTTTATATTACTGATAGACATTATCTACTTAGCGTATATTACTACCTAGTAGATAGTTTAACAGATCCTTAAAGGATGGTTATTCCAAACATCCCTTGAGTTACTTGTATTTCAATTGCTATTTCACTTGAGTTGGATTTATTAATATGAGAATGTTAATCCTGACTCGAGTGTTTTGTGTTTTGCTTGACGCTCGGGTCAGACTGAGTTTACTAGTATTCGAGACTCACCTTTGAAGTTGGAGCCTTGCTTGAAGATCCAGCCATCTATTCTGCTTTCAGTATTCGATGATTCCAGTGATGTATTCTGATTTGTATCTGATGTATCGTATTACTCTTCTGTTGTATCTGGTTTAACTCTGATGTATCGTATTACTCTTCTGTTGTAAACTCTGATGTATTTTATATTCATATAGTAGCTTCATGAACTACTATCTCTTTTATTTCCGCTGCAAATTATTACTCTGTGTCTGTGTTCTGTGATTATTTATTTACTATATATGTTCAGTTTTGCCAAATTTAAATTAACAACGCGGTATTTTGAGCAATTCAATTACGGCATGAGTGTCTACCTATACACTTATAATGGATGCGAATGGTCCAAAATAACGGGTCGTTACAGTTGGTATCAGAGCTTTGGTAGCTCTAGGCAAAACTTAACATATAAGGTAAATGTATTTACATAATCACACTCATTCGAGTTTCAATCTCTTCCTTTTGACTCGATTCCTTTCAATTTTGGAATGTTCCCTGCGGTTCCAAATTTCATTCGTGTCCCTCACTATTCGTCTTCTTTCAATTCTGGAGCATCCCATAACTCCACTTCGAATGACCCTTATAATGAATCGGCGGTCTCGCCAAACTTCGAATGATTTGAAAAGGGGTGAAACTCCTTTACAATAAGCATTGATTTACCGGAGATTTCTATATCCTCGGTTTACGATGCTATCTGTAACAACCCGCATATCTATCGATTCTATATTTAAATATTTTATTTAAATATTTTATCGTTAGTCGGATGTTAGTCCGAAAAGCTACTTTTTGCATACGGTCAAATTAGGACTCGAGACCACCCCCATTGAGTTCAAAATGACGTTTGCGATCTTTTTGAGTGTAAACTTCGATATGTTTGGAGATAGTGAAATTTTCAACACTTTTTCCCGCCTTTGACTTTGGTTTGGACTGCACCCCTTTAGTTCAGCCCAACCATCTTCCTCACTCTATCAAAACACTTCAAGCTTTGTCAAAAATGGTGGTGGGAAGTGGAAATTAAAACTCCAAACACAAATTCCATTGCAAATCCGAGATTCAACATCAAATTCACGTGAAGACCATTGATTCAAGCTTGTTGGTGTTCTTGCTTTGCTCTCAAATCTCCATCTTCATCAAATTCCGTGAAAAGGTGAGATTTTTGATCTCACATCTTGCCTATATCTATCTTGGACTGTTGGGAATGATCCCCTATTGCATTTGCATCAACATTTGCATTTGGTTTGGATTGGATTGGCGAAAAACTTCAATTTTCAGCGTTTTGGTGATTTTTCTGGCCTTAAGTCGTTTCTGGCCATCCCTAGGTCGTCCATGAGTTAAATCCTTAGGTCGTCCAGGCTGCTAGCTCGCGTGTTGAAAAGTCTCCAACTTCTTAGGTCGTCGCCGACCTATAATTCCCAGGCAAGATGTTAAGTCGTTCGCGAGTTAAACCTTAAGTCTTAGGTCGTTGTCGACCTATAATTCCCAGGCAAGATGTTAAGTCGTTCGCGAGTTAAACTTTAAGTCTTAGGTCGTTGCCGACCTATAATTCCCAGGCAAGATGTTAAGTCGTTCGCGAGTTAAACTTTAAGTCTTAGGTCGTTGCCGACCTATAATCCCCAGGCAAAGTTAAGTCGTTCGCGAGTTAAACCTTAAGTCTTAGGTCGTTGCCGACCTATAATTCCCAGGCAAGATGTTAAGTCGTTCGCGAGTTAAACCTTAAGTCTTAGGTCGTTGCCGACCTATAATTCCCAGGCAAGATGTTAAGTCGTTCGCGAGTTAAACCTTAAGTCTTAGGTCGTTGCCGACCTATAATTCCCAGGCAAGATGTTAAGTCGTTCGCGAGTTAAACCTTAAGTCGTAGGTCGTCTCCGACCTAATATTTCCCCTGCTATTTCACTAGGTCGCTTGATCTTAAGTCGTAGGTCGTCTCCGACCTATGCCCCACTAAGTCGCATCCCACTTAGGTCGCATGACTCTGTAAGTCGTAGGTCGTCGCCGACCTTACACTTGGTCTTTTGAGTTCGCGATTTCCTTAGGTCGTATGACCTATTTTTCCTTAGGTCGCTGGACCGCTTGCCTTCACTAGGTCGTACCGTGACGGGGCGCTGCCCCGCACCCCGCCGTGGGCGCTGCCCCGCACCCCGCCGTGGGCGCTGCCCCCTGGACCCCCGCGACCTGACCGGGCAGGTCGAACCCCGAATTACTCTGCGTAGGCAATCTTATCTGACAAAGCATTTATCAGAATTTCTACTTTGATGGTTTTGGGATTGACTTCTTTGGACTTTACTCACGTCTTCGAACGTGAATTGATTTGTTTCTACAATCGTTTTATGACTTGTCATTTTAAAGATATATGAAGGTTTCAATACTAATAGTAAATATCAAAACTCTTTCATCAAAGCGATTTCAACACTATTTAAAATATCAAAAGTTCGTTTTCTCAAACCGATTTTCAATCTACTAGTATATACAAGCCTTTTACTTCACTCGAATGAGAAATCGACTTAAACGACTTAGTAAAACGAGTGGTATGAAACGCTTGCGTTCACTTCTTCGGTTAGCTCTTGGACTTGTTCAATTGAACCCTATTTGTGACAATTTCCTAGTGAAGATTTACAGCTTGTTCGTAAATATTTAAGTTAAGCAAGTGGTTATGGGACATGAAGCTAAACTCATATATTTACTAGCTTGGTGTGATTGACACATCCTTATGATCATGACGATCATTTTTGTGATTTAGACTAGCGATTGAGCGATGTCTCTTTGTCTACGTGGGAGACTATACCCCGATCATGTGATGTTTCGCCATCACATTTCTAGGGTAGCACCCTACGGTCTTCGGGCCATTCCTGTGTGAAAATTTAATGGATAGCTTCCATGAGATAGCTTCTCGTCATGTGTTTACGCGTAGGTGAGTTTTCATGCTCCCATTCATGTGTTAGGCCTCCCCCCTTTTTATGTGTTTTCTAGATTTCTGATGATGATTTCTGGAATTTTGTGCTTCACCAATTTTCATGATTTTCATTGATATGATATCAGTTTTTGTGCATTGGTGAATTCATGTGTTATTGACTTGTTATGAATACAAGTTTAGGGTATGATACCCTACCTTATCTTTGAGAAGATTCTTGTGATATTGATTAATCTTTTGTTGATTATCCTTTACATACTTATAGTAGTATGTCGTTATGGTTATTTCAGGTTCATGTCATGCCTTTTACTTTATACCATATCATCTGATATTTATAGCTAGACTGATCCGTTTATTATTTTCTTATAAATAATACTCGGGTCAGACCGAGATGTTACAGGTGCTTCTGCTTGACTTCTCTTCAGGATATTTCTGACTTTTGGCTAACTACATAGATTAGTAGTTTTTGGATGTACACCTTTGAGATATAGACTCTATGTTGTGTACTTATTCTTTTGTATAACACGTGATGCTATTCTTTTGTATTATCGTGGATCTTTCTGACCACTACTCTGATGTACACTTTCATGTGTTATATATTTATTCATATCTTCTTCCGCCTTTGTGATATGGATGTCTGTGACTGATTTATGTTATGATTATTTCTATGTTTGTTTCCGAAGATTATATATAGCCACCGTGTGATAGCTTTGTGTTTGTATCGGTATGTCGGATTTCCTCCTTAAAAGATATGCATTCTATTCTATCTGACGTATCGATGCTCGCACAAAGAAGTTACATGGATGGTCGCTCCTCCACAGCCTTATTCTCCGTGCTAATTGACAACACTACATCGTAGTGTTCTTGGTTAGCGTGGGTATAGAGGTGGGGCGTCACACTATCTATCTCCTGCTATACCTGAATTCTATTTCTTGAGATCGAATGTCGATTTACCTCGGAATTCCACATTGATCTTATTCTTGAAATCACGGTCGATCCGGTTAAGGTTTCCCGTGAATTAAATAAGCTTATCCACCTTCCGATTCTGTTAATTGAATTATCTTAGCTTTTGTTTTGAGCTTGTATTCGAATCAAAATTCTCTTTGATTTGATTTCCATAAAATTTAAATCTCTATACTTGCTTTGAAATCCATTGTTGTATCGTCAAGCGAGGAAGTGTATTTGTCAATTAATATAAAAAAAATGTTTTACATATATTGTGTTGTTTGAGTTGTTGATGTTGATTTGGGTTTCCGATCGATTCGTCTGATCAACACTATCGATAGGATTTCCAAAAACGCTTGAACAGAGCAAATTGACACAATATTGTTTTCAATTTGGTAAACGAAATAAATTGTGTATGATAATATTATATATAAGCATAATTTTTCGGAAACTAAATTGTTAATCAATCCGTGGCTCGAAATAATAATATTTAATTTTCATTAATTTATAAACCATTGACTATTTTATAATATAAATAAATGAATTTGTAAAACTTGGTTATAATTTGATTTGGAATTTGAAATGAATTTAATTTAGAAATTTGAGAATTTAGTTTCCGGTGATTTCGAACTTTGGTTTTAAAGTTTTAAATGTATATTATTTAAAGTATTTTCGAATATAAATGATTTTCAAAGAATTTTAAATGTTTAAATCAGTACTCTTCTCTTTTGTCGCTGGAAAATAATTTCGGTGATGACGGCCGCATCATCGACGTTCATTTTCGAGTTTCGAAGTGGAGAAACCATTCTGTAGCTTTGCTACGGTTTTGTTTTGAAAAATATTTTGATTTGAATTTCTTCAGTATAATTTGATTATTATATATAAGTACCTTATTTTAAAATTTAATTTGATTTGATATAAATATATTATATATATCTCTAAATTGATTAAAGTTAATCGGAAATCTAAATCTTAAATTTTGCTAAAGGATGATTTTAATTATAAATAAAACCAAAATTTGGAATTAATATTTGAACTTGAATAATTGAATTGGGAAAATTTTATTTGTATATTATTCAACTACATTCTAATACAACTTACCTAAACCATTCAGAAGTTGAATATGTAATTGGATAATATATAATATAAATTGAATTTATAAATAAAATCTGAGTGTTTACAATAAATGTTATACACTAAATTTTGATTATAAAGATGTCAATAGAGTTAGATAGGATAATAAGTAAAACTCAGTTAATAATGAAATAAATTGTTTTGAAAGAATTAATAAATTTGTTTTGAAAGAATTAATAAATTGAAATTTGATCAACTTATGAAAATACCTTGAATTTAAAAGCAATTAGTGAATATAAATTAATTTAAATCGAAACTTTTATGGTTTAAATTAATCTATATAGGTTAAACATATGTGATAAGATACATTAAGTAGAATAAATTTAACAATAATTTGGAATAAAGAAGAATTTAAATTGTTGAAATAAAATATGATTATAATAAAAGACTATTCAAATTTATGGTTTTAGAAATTGTAAATTGAAGATAATTGGATAATAAGATAATGAATTTAGAAATAGTTGAGATTGATTTTAGTGAAATCAAATGGATTAAATCAAATTATTGAATATTAATTAATTTAAGTTGAAAATTTATTTGGCTTTAAATTAGTTGTTTATTTTGTTTTCAAAACTATTTTTCTTTCTGGTTGTTTCTATTCTCCTACCTCGTTCCTTTTCAGGGACGAAAAGTTTTGAGTGGGGGAGAGTGTAACGACCCGTAAATTTCAACTGTTTTAATAACGTAATTGGTTGAAATTTTGTGAAATTTTAAACGATAAAATTTTGAAATATAAATTTGATATTTGGAATGCGTTTAGTTAAACATAGCAACTGGTAAATTTTCGTCCGAAAATATGAAAGTTTATTTCGCGCGTAAATTCACTTCAATTTAATCAGTTAAAAAGCGATGAAAATAAAATGTTTCCGAAACCTAAATATTTTTACATAGAAAAATTCTAAACCATCTTTTGAGCAAGATGTTAGTTTGTCGTTTTTCCAAATTTGGACATCTTTGACTCCGTCGATATTATTTTTCAGTGTTTTTCTTGCATTTTCCGCCAGTAGAAAAATTCAAATTTTTATAATTCAAATCGTACCACTGATGTCTATATACCATTTTGATCGTCTCGTCGCGTTGATCTTTACGGTATATTTGTTTGTGTATTTCGGAAACTCGGTACGCGATGAAATCGTTAAAACGGTTAATCGTACTGGTGTACATTTAAACTGTTGAGTTTCTATGAACCTTTCGTCTATTTATCTAAAGAACAAACAGCTTCTTGGAATTGATAATTTCTAAAAATATGTTCACCCTTCCTATTTCCAACGTACTCAATATAATTTGGTTTGTTCTTTTGCTCTGTTCAACTTGGTAATGTAAAAAGCCAATGCATGCCTACGTAAATTTTCCCAAAGCTTCCACTTGGTTCACCCATTCATTTCTCTTCTTTTCTTCTGATCTGAGAAAAATAATGAACTTTCTTAAATATATTTTGCTTCTACATCAGTACTCAAATTTTGTCTCCTCGATATTCAGGTGCCTTTTGAAGTATAAATTTTTTAATGTTTCGCTACTTTTCAACTTCCACCTTTTGTTGTTCCCAATTTTCAAATTTATCTATTCATTTACCTTTAGCAACAGTTTACTTTGTGTGGATTCATTCTTCTGGTTCCAAGAACTAATAACAATATAAGTTATTTATATTGAAAGCATGCCTCATTTCCCGAGCTGAAACCATTTTTCTTCAAATCCCTGCTCTTCTTCATGCCTATCATCCACGCGACCTTGCTTCCTGGCCCATCCCACACCTACTCGACCCGCCACCTCCACCCCAAACCGAAGCCACCGCTTTCATCTACCGTGCAGTCGGCCTCCCTTCCTCCGTGCTTTTCAACCGTCCAGTCACCTCGCCGACGACAGCCGCCTCCACTCTCGACCCATCAGCTCGAGCTCGCATCGCCTTCACCAGGGCCATCCACCACCGTAAGCCTCGCCAAACTCGAAGCTAGATTCGCATCAGCCACCTCCGGCCTCTGTCACTCTGCTACCATCCCCGAACCAGCCGAACGCATGTAGCTTTGCTTCCACCTTCCGCCCGATAACCCTTCATGCTCGGTCGAGCAGCGCCACCTCGTATTTCTCCCACCAACCACACCTGGCGCCATGGCCTCTACCACCTTTCAAGCCCCTCCCTGCCGAACTCAACCACCTCGGCCGACGCACTAGCAGGCAGCGCCTCCTATTCTTGAACCTTCCCACCTGTCTCGGCCTCCACCCCTAGCTTCCCTTGACCGATGCACTCAGCCCAAAGCCTTCCTTCCCATGCAGGCAGCCCCTCCAACGCAGACTTGCGTGCTTTATAAAATACATAGGTAAGCTATATTTTTTTTTTGATATAAGTTACTATATGAAGGTTTATATAAGAGATAAGGTCTGTTCGACTTTTTCAAAGTTATATAAAAAGTTATATTCTATAGTCTCTATAATAAGATCTATATATTTGTTTATGAGTATTGTTTATAAAGTATACAAGTTTTGTATTTGTTAGCTTCAGGTCCACAGCCTTCTTTTTCTAATATGGATATTTCACTATATTTTATTATATCATATTACATCTTATTATATTATGAGTTCACTGCTGCACTTGTTTATATGTAAATTATAATATGTTATATATATTTATATAAGCTGTTATATTTGGATCTATTTGTTTATATATAAGTTTATACAAGTATACAATGTTGTTGGTTTGCATAGACTGTGGGTCACATGTGTAGTCTGCACAGTTTATTAGTTATCAGGTCAATTTATATTTTTGGACTTGTTTGAGTTTATAGATGTATCTTAATAAAGTAAGTTATTTGGTTTTATAAGTGGTATTGATTTTAAATTATATACTTGATATGTATAAACGTATAGGTTCAAATATAATAACGATTTTGGTATATACCTATAAACATTTTTGATTTTAATATATATATATGTATTTAAGATTTAATTAAAAATGTATAAGTATTTTCAACTGAATATTAGGTTTAAGTGAAATAATAATATAATATACATCTCATCTAGAATTTTGCTAATTTGATTTGTTCCATCGATCTCTGTTATCAGATTCCGTTCGTCGAATTCGTACCAATCTTGCTCTGATTTGGAATTTCGTGTCTAAATTCATTGTCAAACCTCTCTAGCCTCGAAAGGTGAGCACTCACTCACGATTAACGTTCTTTTATTTATTAAATTTGATTTCAATTGAAACGACAATTGAAATATTGCTGCTGTTAGTTATTTATACTGTTATATATGCTATTACCTATATCAGTTCACCTGTGACATCTAACACCATTATCTGTTAATTTTTATGCGATGATAATACAGTTTGACTGATAATTGATTGATTGTTGATGTTTATATTGGACGTTAATTTGTTAATTTTAAAATGATAAATAGTATGCAATTGAACTTGATATGGGATAGTTAAATGGTAAATTTGATTAAAATGACATTTGTATAACATGACCTCTTTTACTGTTAAATTTATTGACTCGTAGGATTATTTAATTACACCTTGAACCACTGAATGTATGTTGTTAAATTGATGATGTATGAAATTGTAAATAGATGACAAGTGAAGAACTGTAATGTAATAATCTTTAATCTACATGAAATGATAGTGTAGATTCTAGAAATAATTATATTAATTTGCACAAACAATAATGCGAATTAATACGGTTATTTCGGGATTATTTGAATTGATTATTGGATTGATATTGATTGTTGTTATTGCTTGTTTATTTACTTTGACACCATCCCAGTTATCACACTGCAAGTTCCCTTTGCTATGTTTTGATTTTGAATTGAATTGGAATCGTGTGTAAATGATAAATACCCAAATGAACTTGACCTAGGATAGACAATTTAATAAAACCCGATTGGTCAATGATTTGATTTAAAAATAAAATGAAGATTTTATTTGAATAAATAATATGTTTTGAAACGAAGTTGAAATTTGAATTTTTAATGAAAGGAAAATGTTAATGTTTAATAATCTGAAACAAAATATTAATAAATGTAATTGATGAAAGAACGTTGTTAAATTTGAGAAATGATTGAATTAAGTTTGAAATGATTTAATAAGTAAGTTTGAATTATTAAACTCTGAAATTATTTAAATAAGTAAGTTTTGAATTATTTAATAATTAAATAAGATTGAATTATTTAATGATTAAATTAAATTGAATTCTTTAATAAGTGAAATTGAACTTTTGAATAAGTGAATGTTTCTTCGTAAATAATTGAAATTGAGTTTTCTTTATTAATTAAGTTTTTGAAAAATTATTTAAGTAAGTAAATAAGTGAAATTGAATTTCTTTAACAAGAAATAAAAATGCGATTTATTGAAATAATGTAAGACTTGAAATTTAAAGAATTTGATTTGATGAATTTAATTTAATTCAATTTGTAAGTTTTGATATAATGAAGTTGAATTTAAATAATGGATTTAATGAATTGGAAATTTAATAGAAATTGTTTGAATGGCAAATTTACTTAATGAATATTGCATGAAATCGATAAATGAATTTAAATTGACTTGAATGTTAAATTAAATTAATTTAAATGATTTCGGAATGAAATTTATATACGAGCTTGAATCAATATTTGAACTGTTTAAATAAAAGTTGAAATCGAATTGTAAGATTTTGAAATGGTAATTTGGAAGTTTTGAAACGTAAATTATGGAAATTGGTTTAGAAAGACAAACGAAATGTTGATTTATAAACTCTGATTGAAATTTAAATTGATTTGGTTTTGAAATAAATAAACGACCAATCGGTGAAATAATTTCGGAAGTTATTAAAGAGACCAGAATCGGTTATGGATATACTCTCTATCTAAACCGAAAACCACTTTAATAACTATACGCGGAGTGTGATCCAGAATGAAGTGGTTGGAATGATGTACGTGATGACTGAAGAAAGAGAACGATAATGGATAGCCTTGACACTTGTGTCAAATTGGAAATGACTAAAACAGGAGCCGTGCCGGACCAATGGAGGATTAGCTACCTCAAGTGAACACACTTCTTCGAACTACTTATTACTTGTTGTCGATTGGTGCACCCTTGATTTTGGGAGTGTTGTTTCACGGTGTTGCGGTCGCTGCGGCGATGCGTTCTCACCAGTCCGGATCAGGCAAACGGTAGTGTCACTACCTTGGGTATTGCCTCATGTGCCTTGTCATACTTGTATTCCCTATTCGCGACCACTACGAATCTGTTTTGTACCTTTAGTATATGGATTGCCCTTTGGTGACTTCCGGTTTTGGGGAAACTACGGTCTTGTATATGCTTTTGGGAATAAAAATGTGTTAAGGGTGGAATGGGCCATGACTTAATACTATTTTGATATCTTTATATTACTGATAGACATTATCTACTTAGCGTATATTACTACCTAGTAGATAGTTTAACGGATCCTTAAAGGATGGTTATTCCAAACATCCCTTGAGTTACTTGTATTTCAATTGCTATTTCACTTGAGTTGGATTTATTAATATGAGAATGTTAATCCTGACTCGAGTGTTTTGTGTTTTGCTTGACGCTCGGGTCAGACTGAGTGTACCAGTATTCGAGACTCACCTTTGAAGTTGGAACCTTGCTTGAAGATCCAGCCATCTATTCTGCTTTCAGTATTCGATGATTCTAGTGATGTATTCTGATTTGTATCTGATGTATCGTATTACTCTTCTGTTGTATCTGGTTTAACTCTGATGTATCGTATTACTCTTCTGTTGTAAACTCTGATGTATTTTATATTCATATAGTAGCTTCATGAACTACTATCTCTTTTATTTCCGCTGCAAATTATTACTCTGTGTCTGTGTTCTGTGATTATTTATTTACTATATATGTTCAATTTTGCCAAATTTAAATTAACAACGTGGTATTTTGAGCAATTCAATTCCGGCATGAGTGTCTACCTATACACTTATAATGGATGCGAATGGTCCAAAATAACGGGTCGTTACAATGAACCCCTGCTCTGATACTAATTGTAACGCCCCACCTCTATGCTCACAATAACACAGAGTATCAAAAGGAAATACTGTCTGTTATTATGAAGAATAAGGCTGGATAGGAGCAGCCATCTGTAGTTAGGCCTTACACTAGTATTGGTTATCTCGAAAGGAGTGGTATATAATTTTTTTCATCTCTTTGTTTATTTACTCCCATCGACATATTCAATTCCAGTATAAAACAAACTATGATGGTTCATAATAGTTCAGGACCACATATGTAATAAGAACACAGATAATATAAAATCTCATATATAACTGAAGTCAGTTACTATACATGTGATACGACTACAACTGTCGACACTGGAAATTTCATACACAAGTACATTATTATAAATAATATACATGAATACATGTCATCCTATAAAATAACACAGACTACTCCAAAAGATGTGAAGAGATTTCATAGCTCAAGCAGCATCCCAAAGTGAGATATCAACAACCTGTAATAACTCGGTCTGACCCGAGTATTAATTCAAAAGAAAATAATACTCGGACCAGTCTAATTCAAACTCAGTAATTAATGCACGGAAGCAATAATAATTAAATAACAAATAGACGACAATCACAATGAATCCCGCATATCCAATCCTCTAATAATAAAATCAGATAACGGTAAATATAACGCGTAACAGCATTTATACAGCAAATAAGCAAAGCCAAATCATCAACAAAGGTAAATAGAAGGATTATCAATGAAGATAATTAGAAACAACAGAGTTACTTAAACAGCAATTAACAGCAAAATCTGATTATCAAATAAATAATTAAAAACAACATAATCTAATTATCTAATAGGTAACTAGATAACAACAAAATAATCAAATTAAACCAATCGAAATACGATTTCAAAATATATTGATTCGGCCACACGAAACAATTCAAGCAATTGAAATTATCAAATAAAGCGTCAATTCTGATTGGCTGCAGTACACGCTCACGTGCACTGCCTCGCCACTGTAGAATATGACGTCATCACTACTCCAAATATTTAAACTAAACTCAATCACACAACTAAGTGCGTATAATTCAGTAAGCGCGTTGCGGCAATCAACGCTACAAAACACACGCATACATAGCTATATACATATACATATAAATGTGTATATATATACCAACTATATATATATGTGTGTACCCAATCAGTTAATAATTCAAATCAAAACACACGCATAAATAGCTATATACATATACATATAAATATGTACATATATATATATATACCAACTATATATAAGTGTGTACCCAATCAATTAGTAATTCAAATCAAAACACATGCATACATAGCTATATACATATACATATAAATATGTACATACATATATATATATACCAACTATATATAAGTGTGTACCCAATCAGTTAATAATTCGAATCAAAACACACGCATACATAGCTATATACATATACATATAAATATGCACATATATATATATACCAACTATATATAAGTGTGTACCCTATCAGTTAATAATTTGAATCAAAACACACGCATACATAGCTATATACATATACATATATATATACTAACTATATATAAGTGTGTACCCGATCAATTAATAATTCGAATCAAAACACACGCATACATAGCTATATACATATACATATAAATATGCACATATATATATACCAACTATATATAAGTGTGTACCCTATCAGTTAATAATTTGAATCAAAACACACGCATACATAGCTATATACATATACATATATATATACTAACTATATATAAGTGTGTACCCGATCAATTAATAATTCGAATCAAAACACACGCATACATAGCTATATACATATACATATAAATATGTATATATATACCAACTATATATAAGTGTGTACAATCATTACGTTATAAATTAAAGCAGCAACTTATAAAAGTGCAATATGTATAAAGCCAATGCAATTCCAGCCTCGACCAAAGTTCAAGTCATACACATGAAAACAGAGACCAGGCAGCAAACAAATATAAAACAATGTATCAAGACTCAAGTGAAACTAATAGGCAAAACTCAAGCCTGGCAACATGATACTGCAACTACACATGAGATTCAAAGTGAAGTCAAAATGAAACCCAAGGCTAATACAAAACTATGGGTCAAGATACACACAATTACAAAAAGCAACTCAACACAATTCAGAGAAAACCAAAACTCCATGTCCAGACTGAACATCAATATGCACAAGCAAGGCTACTACATAGTGCAGCTGACTCAGTATTAAATAACCGAAGTCAGGTGATGTCAAAAACCAAGTCGAAGCAATCAGAGGTAGCAGTTTCAAAGAAATCAAACATGCCAACAAAACCCAATACAGTAAACTACATGATTAACAAATATAACAAGTGAACCAACATTTACAGCATACAAGTCCAATGCAGACAATGTCAATAAGACTAATGAATGCAACTGAATTCAATTGAATGGAAACAACAAGTGATGCATCAGTGAAACAGTGGCCCAACAACTCAATATGCAAACATAGCATGCAGATTCAAGTCGTGGTAATCATGAATTCGACCAAGTCAAGTTTAAATGCCGGAAGCAAATATCTTCACAAAATCAAGCAGGAAGTTTCAAAAATGCCGAAGTCATTGTTTTCTCATAGTAGATAATATGAGAAACACGAGTTAACAAAATCAGTATCAAGTTTAAAAGTCAAGGCCGATGTCTACAGAAAAGTGCACAAAGTCAACTGCAGTTCAAATCGAAGTGGCCGAAGTTTATTTACAGTATTAAGTCGAAACCGTGGCAATCAAGAAATCATTCAAAGCCGTGAGAACCACGTAACATAAAAATAAACGAAGTGACAAAGTCAGAAATAATCACCAGCATCCAAACAATATCGAACGACAATCCAAAAATTATCAGACGATTTCAATGAGTATATTCGAACGCATATATAGCAATTCGAATTCTATAAAACCCCAAAAACATCATCGGCACAAGATTAAGATTCGAGTTGGAGCAAAACAGAGAAAGAACCACAAGGAAAAATTAATTCCCAATTTAATCTCGAATCAAATATTCGAACGCAAAAAATATAATCAGAAATACTTACAAAGAAGTATAGAGTTCGAATTAGCCGCAAGCTCAACCAGCAATCATCATTCAAAGTTTGATTTTTGATAGCAGCGGCAACCATCAACAAAAACCCTAATTGAGTTCGCAAAGCAAAAGGACGCCGCAGCCAAAATTAATCTAACTAGAGCAAGACGAGCCCGAAGCCCTAATTTCACAAGGCCGAAGCCGTAGCTAATCTCACAAGAGCAAGATAAGGCCGAAGCCCTAATTTCAGAGCAAAAGAGGAACAAAATTGAAGCAACCATTTTTTTCTTCCGTTGTTTTGTTTTGGGCTTTCCAAGAGGAAAATGAATGGAGGAGGAGGAAACAAGTATATTCCTTTGATAACAACACAGCACCAAGAAAATCATGGGCCAAGATTTTATTTTAAAGCCCACATAACCCTGGGTCGTTACAATAATCCATTTTCATATTTCAATACAAAATAATGCCATAAACAATTACCCGTAACTGCAAGATATTTCTTTTGTTATTTCTTTATTTTTTGGATAATGCAAAATACAGTAATGTCTCTATTTTGCACTAATTCCATTTCTCTTATTTTTTATTCCTGCAATTACATTTACCATTTTGCTTACAATATTAAATTATGGAAATGTATCCCCTTTTTCTAAACAACCAACTAATCTATCACTAACTTCCAATTCAAGTTATTTATTAGATTTCCCCTTTTTTTATTTCATTCCCCACATTTTGATATATTTTACTATAAATTTCTCACTTTTAGGCTTATGCCTTTCTCTAAAATTTTTAAGCCTAATATCACTTATATTCATTTGGATTTCTTTCTTTTTCCACAAAAATAACATTTGCATATAAGTACACTTTTCTTACAAATTTACAGGTTCAACACAACTAACTTACATAACTAACTACTGAAATTAGTTCAAGTATAAGAAATTCCAAATTTAAATATTTAACGGGAATCTAACGATATTATATATCATCAACATAAAAGGTATATAATTTAAATCCACTCACCTGAAAAGAAAACACTCCAAATTCTAGATCTGATTTTTATTCCAGTTCTATTATCAATAGCCTTCCCCTTTGCAACCCTATTTAGGTCCAAAAACCGGAATTTGTATAGATTTATAAATCTGGATCTAATTGAAGAAAAATAAACAGATAAACTAGAAAACCAGATTTGAAAACTCATCACATACCGACGGCTTAATTTGGACATCTCTTCTCTAGATCTATAGTTTCTACCTTCAAATTGCAAATCATAAAACCTAAATCTAATATATTTGATTTCTGAAGAATTGGAGGAGAAAGAAAAGTGACAGGGCTTCCGCGCCCATTCAGAAAAATATGGGTTTGAAGGCTAGCCCTGCACGTTTATTTATAGAGAGCCAAAGCAATGTCGTCCGTTCGTTTAAAGCGATTGAAATCTAGCCGTTAAAAATAAGAAAAACGCATCAGTTTTGACGTGTCTAGCCTTTTTGTTTTATATGTATTAATTTATTTCCTCTATTTTTAAACGTTGTAAATTATTAAACGTTAACTTTTAACCGTTGCCTATTCATTCTAATTAATTTCCATCAATTGCAAATTTAATTCCTTTTATAACACATGTTTATTTTGAAATTTAAACATTGCTAATTAATGTAAAATAATTTCCTTTAATTGCTGATTTGATTAACATTGCCCACTAATGTTGATTAATTACCTCTAATTGATGATGTCAATTAATTTCCTTTATGACGCGCATCTATTTTTGAAACTCAAACGCGCGTTATTTCTGGAATTTATACGCGCATATATTTATAAACAAATATATTTACGCACATTTACACGTATAATTATTTTTCGATACGGAACTTCGAACGTCAATAACTTTTTCATACGAAGTCCGTTCGAGGCATATTATATATGTAAGTTAATCAGAAAATCGCCATGAACACAATGGTATATGTTTCAAGGCCATATTCTGACAATTCCAAAAACGCTCATTTTCACTATTTATAATTATTTTGGTTATTTAATTATCTAAAAATGCGGGGTGTTACAGAAGCACCAAAATGTTAATCCATAAAATGGATCAACACCCTGGATTGAGTGTGAAAGCACCATCCCTGTTCTTACAGAGCAGTAATATGGAGAATAAATGTAAAAGAGCGGAAATAGAAAGAAGACAAAGAAGATTTTTATAATGGTTCGGCTTTTAATGAAGCCTACGTCCACTTTATAGTTTTTATTATTGACTGCTTGTTGTTACAAAGTTGATCGGATTACAAAGTTCTTGGATATCCCTAGTTAGATCAAGTCCCCAATGCTAGAGTTCACTGGAGAATCACAGTGATCCCTTTGGATGCCTATTGTGAGGAAGGAAAGGAGTGAAGAAAGCTTTCTGCAGAGTTTCAATAACCAGTCCCGAAGATCCCATTTATGTTTCAGATGGGAGAGTATTTATAGAGGTTGGAGGGTTATTGGGCCAAGGCTATTTGCCAGATGCTTGCAGATGATCACAGGAAGGCGAACTGGAGTTTGCATCGCGATCCGAGCTAAAGTGATGGATCACTAGAGATCCATAATCTATGGATCGCTAGCGATCCATAAAATATGCTCGAAGGTGAGCCAATTCCTTAGCATCCATCCTTTGTTTTATCCCATGAAGATCAGAGCGACCCAATGAAGTGGTATGGATCGCTAGCGATCCATATACATAAGTCTATTTTTGGACTTTGCTTTCTGGTTTGCCTCTGTTGTCTTGCATTGATGTTGTCCATTTAGTCTCGTAGCACGTTGTATTATTTCGATGATGGCTTGCTTACCAGTTGTATTCATCTGCTGATTGGACCATACAAATATTTGTCTCTTGTTTTTAGCTAGCTCGCCATCTCATCAAACTTAGTCACTACTCGTAGAATATAGATGGAATTATGATGTAAGAAGGTCAAAGAACCATGAGTTAACACCATAGATCGCTAGCGATCCATAGGCCATGGATCGCTAGCGATCAATGTCCTTAGTGTATTTTTCGCTCTTTTTCCTTTGAGTTCCTTTAGCCTCTCGTTCTGGTTCCTTTGGTTGGCTTTTGCGTTATTTCGACTCGATGAAGTTGTCTCGACTTCTTCTGGATCCTGCTGGGTTAAAAACCCGAATAACAAAAATAAACTTAAGTAATAATTTTATAGAATGGTTCATAAAGTATTAGTAGTATTTTAGAAAATATACTAAGTAATAAATGATTATGAATAAAAAGAATCTAAAGATTAACTAGTTCGAGTGGCTCGAAAGTAACTAAAAATAGGTAGGAGTTATGTTCGGATGGTAAACGCTTCTCTTAAGTATTAGCCCTCCGGTTAAGAGGATATGTGATACTATTTATAGTACCCAATTCCTTGGTATTATTTTACAGTTACTCGATCTAGATAATTTTCTAAAGTTAAAAAGAAATATATATTATAAGAAGAGAAGTTTATTGTAAATTTGGGAAATAAAGATAAATTACCTTTTAAATTTAAATGGTTTTTTGGAAAAGAGATAGAAATATTTTATAAATAAATATTTTGAAGTAATAAATTTATAAACAAAGTTTTATAAATAAAGGGAAATATTTATAAATGACATTTTTATAAATAAAAGTAGCAAGTGCTATAAAGGAGATTTTATAAAGAAGTAGATTTTTGAGTGAAACTTAATAAATGAAAGGTTTTCATAAAGATTTTGGGAAGTTAATAAGTATGTTGTGCATAGATCATTTCATCGAAAAACTTTGATCGAAGATTCAAGTATACAACTTTGAGGTGTTTATTCCAGTCCGAAAAAAGGGTTTATCACTCGATTCTTGACGACGAACATTGATTAGGGTTTATGATTGGGTACTTGAGTTTTCTATCATAGTTGAGTGCTATACAAGGATGTAACGACCCGAAATTTTGGTCGTTAGATTTTAAACATTTAATTCATTTTAAATGTTGAATGTGGATTATAATTTGATTTTGAAATATAAAGATCTGGTTGAAACGATAAGTTTAGTTACAATTTCAAATATGGCAAATTCAATTGGATTTGAATAATAATAATTTAATATTTGGAAATTGGGATAATTTGTGAATCTGGATGTAAATAGATATGAAAATGGTTTCTAAGATTTATTTTAAGTCTAGTTTGATTTGAATTTCAATATTGGACTTTTGGATGGAATCAAAAGTCGATAAGTTAAATTTGCAATTTTATATTAATTTAATAATGGGATTTAATATAATATTATTGCAAATAGTCGGATTTTGATTCGAAATGAATCAGAATAATTTCTAATGTGAATATAATTTCTATTTGATTTATAATTGAGTTAGTAAAATTTTAAAAGTTAAATTTTAAATGATTTCGACGATTTTGAAAATCGATCGAATTAATCGACGAGTTAAAAAATCAAAATCATGGCGTCCTCCTCCTCCATTCCCCCCCCGTACCTCCGATCTCCTTCGTCCCCAGTAAATATAACACCATCCTCAATCGTCCTTATACTCTGCCTGCTTCCGCGGCCTCATCCATTCCTCCTCCACTCTCAACCCAAGCCACATTGCCCACTCCCGTCCCCAGCCAACCTCTTTGCATTGAGATTCCCATAGCCAAAACCTTTGCCCATGTGGTGGCCACGGCACCACGCTCTCCCCTTCTGCCCAACCCCCCGTCCAAGCGGCGCCTCCCCTTGCCGCTTTTCAAAAACGTGCGTCACACTGTTGAATTTTTGAAATCGAAGAGCCGCTGCCTTCGTTGCGCGGGCTTGAGACACGTGGCGAAGAATTGTAGGGACGCAAAGATTTGTTACAAATGTGGATTTTTAGGGCATCCACAAACCCACTGTCCCGATAAATTCATTAAACCCACTCGTGCACGAAAAAACAGTAGCGGCTCTTCCTCTCCCGCTAAAAACAAATCCAGTTCAGCCCAGTGGGTCCCCAAGTCAAATCCCCCTTCAGCTCAACAGAAACCTTCCCTCTCCCCAACGCACTCTCTTTCCTCTCCAGCTCCCCAAAATCTGCCACAATCCCCAATGCAGCATCATAACACAAAATTGAATTCGAAAACTTTTTCAATGGCGGACCCATCTTTACTCCTCACCGCAAATATCATCAGTGGCGCTTGGTCAATGGACTCCCTTCACCATGCGCTCTCCTCCACCTTTCATCACCGTGACTGGCCGCTTTGGTTCCTGACCAATAATAGCTTCATTTTCTTCTGTCCCTCACATGCAATCCGAGATCAGATCCTTCAGTGTTCGACCATTACTAGAGCAGGAGGTGTTGTACAATTTCAGCCATGGCCCGAACTAGATCATTCAGCTCCGCCTTTGGATCCACCGTCATGGGCGCGGATTACGGGTTTTCCGGAACTCTTGCGGTTCAATTCGGAGGCCATTTCCGACGCTGTCAGTCCAGTGGGAAGATTCCTGGCGCAAGACGACTGCGATTGGGCAAATTTCGACCATCTCTTTTTATACATCAAAATGCAATTCTATAGCGGCATCAACTCCCCAACCTCTTTCGTCGCTATTTTGAACAATGTGGAGTACCTTCTGAACATTGAGAAATAGGAGCACGAGCACCCGAATAGGCGGCCGAAAAACCACTTGCTTGGAATTGACTATGAGAGAGACTTCCCCCACTTCGAGCGGCGTATCCCGATTGAAGATTTGGATTCAGAGGACATGTTTGACATAATGAACTACGTTCCTCTCTTCTCAGAATCCCCACTAGAATTTGGCCAATTCAATGATCAGTCAATTGAAGTAGTAGGTCCAAGGGGCTGGGAACCATGGCCAGTCCAGGAGCAAAGGTGGGACCCGTACGCTGACATGGACCTCTTAACCCCACTTTTTCAGCAAACCCTACCACCATCATCAACCCAAACACCGCCTTAACCGCCCCACAATGAAGCCCCTCAAACAGATATTCAATCTCCCCCTCATCAGTTCCTTGTTCCCCAGCCTGTTGAGCAAAGCCAAGTGGCCCGTCCAGCGAGAGGTCAGTGGTCCCAGCTCGTCACTCCAAGGTCTGTCCGCCGGAGCTCCAGACTGGACAAAGCGGCATCACACCCTGGTAGTTTCTTTAAACATGTTGTTTTTTCCTCTCTTAATAAAAGTTTAAACAAAAAAATGGCACGTTGAATGGGCGTGAGTTTGCATGATGACCACTACACCTCCATGCATGCACTCGAATCGGAGCGCTTATCGTTCTCTCAATGAAGCTAATTTCTTGGAATATAAGGGGGTTGGGGGACCCCAGTAAAAGACATTATGTTAACCTTATAATAGCCCCACACAAAATCGACATCCTTTTCCTGCAAGAATCTAAACTATCAGACCCATCCCCTAACCTACTCAGACAAATTGGTGGGCCATTCCTATCTGGGTGGGCCCACTTGAATGCTGTCGGCTCTAGTGGAGGCATTATGACAGCCTGGAATGAATCCGTGTGGTCCCACAGCCAAACTTTTTACCACACATCAGCTCTACACGTAGCCCTTCGTCACTTGCAAACTGGGACGATCTTTTTCTTCTCCAATATCTATGGTCCACAAAATACTCAAGATCGAAACGATCTATGGTCGAATTGCCTCACCTTCGCCTCACACATTAATGGCCCTTGGGTGGTTGGTGGAGATTTCAACACCACCCGATCCTCAGTCGAAAGAAATTCGGGCAATTTTTCCCATGACTCTAACTCCTTCAACTCTTTCATCAACCTCTGCTCCCTGATAGACCTACCCATCATCAACCGCCTATTTACCTGGTCAAGCCGCAGATCCGAACTTTCGTTAGCCAAACTGGACCGTTTCCTTTTCAATCCAGCCTGGGATGACTTATACCCACTTTCCTTGGTCTCAGGCCTAGCCACAATCATCTCCGACCATTGCCCACTCCTCCTCGACACTGGCTCCTCCACCTGCCCTATTCGACCCTTCCGCTTCGAGCAACTCTGGCTCCTTGAGCCGTCATTCGACAACTTCATCAAAGAAATCTGGTCACAGCCCTCCCACATCCCCTCAGCCACCGCCAGAGTCGTCTCCAAACTTCGCTCACTTCGAAAGATTATCAAGCCCTGGGCCAAGTCAGTTTGGGGCTCCATTCGCTCATGTATTTCAGCAATTCAAGATGAAATTTTGGACCTAAACATACTCGAAGAATCTCTAACCCTCTTATCGAATCTGATCGGACTCGCCTGCGAGACTTGGAAGCGGAACTGGATAGATTGACAATGCAAGAGGAAATAGGCTGGAAACAACGTTCCAAAGCGAAATGGATAGAGGATGGCGATAAAAACATTGCCTATTTCCACCGCCTTGCAAACGGTAGGCGTAGATCCACTTTCATCCTCGAAATCACCCACAACAGTATCACTGTCATCGGTCAGTCCGACATCCTCAATCTGTTCTCCGACTATTATCGAAACATTTTGGGAAAACACCACCCCCCTCTCCCACACATAGACTGGAACCTACTCTACCCAGACTGCTCCCCCATCCCTATTGACCAACCCTTCACGGAGGCGGAAATTTGGGCTACGCTAAATGGAATGTCAGATGACAAAGCTCCTGGCCCAGATGGCTTTGGCCCACTATTCTTCAAACATTATTGGGAAACTATTAAATTCGACATTATCGAGATGTGTTCTGAATTCCAAGCCGATCCATCATCTGATGCTCGCCTTAACTATGCTAATATCATCCTCCTCCCCAAAATCCCAGGAGCCACTACCCTTCCATCCTTCCGACCTATAAGCCTCCTGAACACCACCTTCAAAATCATAACCAAAGTTCTAGCCAATCGCCTTCAAGCTGTCATCGCCCCCCTTATTGGAATTGAGCAATCCGCATTCATCCTCGGCCGTAACATCATGGACTGCATGGCGTCTACCCAAGAAGTCATCTCCTTCTGCCACCAAACTTCAACACCAGGTATACTCCTTAAAGTCGATTTCTCAAAAGCTTTTGACACAGTTAATTGGCAATTCATTCTGGAACTTATGGAGCATAGAGATTTCCCCACAAAATGGTGCAATTGGATCCAATGCATTCTTAGATCTAGTTTTTCCTCAATCACGATTAATGGTGCTACTGGAGGCCTAATCAAGTCTGCTCGTGGCCTGTGACAAGGCGACCCACTTTCTCCTTTGCTCTTCATCCTTGTCGCTGACGTATTCAACCGTATGATCAAGTTAGCTATATCGAACAACCTCTTTGAATGCATCAAGCTCCCCAACTCGAATCTGGCCATATCCAACCTTCAATTCGCTGATGACACTATCCTTTTTGCATCGCCCACCGTTAACCACATCCACTGCCTTAAAATAGCACTGTACTCTTTTGAACTCATATCAGGCCTCTCCATCAACTTTAATAAAAGCTCCATCATCATACTTGGAAACTCCGATCACCTTGGGCCAACATTTTCCAATTTGCTCAACTGCAACATCGTGCAATTTCCTATCTCATACCTCGGTATTCCCCTCCGCCCAACCAAACTACTCAGAGCAGATTGGCTCCCCCTCATTACCAAAATTGAAAACAGACTTCTTTCCTGGAAGGCACATTCCCTTTCTTTAGCTGGTTGCCTTGTCCTTGTTAAGTCAGTCTTATCGGCCATCCCTTCATATTGGATGTCATTTTACAAGCTTCCAACCTTGGTAATCAAAAGAATCGACACGATCAGAAGTTCCTTTCTATGGAATGGGGGAAGAATAAAGAAGCTCGTAAACTGGCGGACCGTTTGTCTGCACACTGACAACGGTGGTATTGGAATTGTTAACTTATACTACTTCAATCTCGCGCTTCTCGCAAAATGGCTCTGGCGATTTCTCACCCCCGGAACCTTCCTTTGGAAAACATGGATTACCACACTTCACTACCACTCCAACCCACACCTTGTCCTTCACTCCACCACCAGCCTTAAACCATCCCCATTCTGGACTGGAGTCCTCGCCACCCTCCCCCGTGTTAAATCACTCTTCCATGTCAATTTGGGTAATGGGGCAAACTGCCTCTTCTGATTAGATATCTGGCATGACCAACTACCCCTTTCCTCTATCCTCCCCAACCTATATTCTCACTCAGCCACAATCCATGCTACCACATCTGACTCCTTTAGCTTGGGCCCTGACCACCTCTTTCCATCCACCTACTTTGACCTTGCCACCTTAGCCGAGCTTCACCAAGCAGCCTCCATCCTCCAATCCATTCAATTCCACCCCTTGCCAGATAAGTTCATCTGGGCCCCTAATCCCACAGCTGGCTTCTCCGTCGCCTCCTGCTATGCTCACCTAAACAACCCTGGATGCCTCTTCAACTTCCCCGGACTTTGGAAATGTTAGCTCCAACCTCGCATCGCTTTCTTCCAATGGTGCCTTATCCACGGTCGCATCAACACCTCAGACAGACTCATTCGTAATAACATCGCGGTGGACCCAAACTGTGCCTTATGCTCTAACGCAACCGAAAGTATCCAACATCTATTCATAGAATGTGATTTTTCTTTTAGGGTTTGGGCTGCAACGTCTGTTCACATACTCGGCTATATCCCAACAATCACTTCATTTTTCGAATATTGGCAGCATAACCCCCCCAACAAGCACTTAGATCCCTTTGTGGCTATATTCAGTTGGTGCATTTGGGCCGAACGAAATGCACACATGTTCAGTAGGCCCAAATCTCACTTCGATGGAACATGCAGGCGTATTATTTACTATTTCTCATCTTTATCAGGCCACAGTTTCTCAGTTCCATTCAGGCTTAGACTGCCATTCTCCATATCATCGCCAGCTGAATCGGTAGGTAGCTCTTGCGCAACTCCTACCAGAAGGCAACCTGGACACCACCGCTGAACATTCTGCAGTACTTATCTACTTTATATACTGATATATGTATTAAGCTGTTATGTATCTATAACTCTGCTATGTAGTTGACTGTCTGTGTGACTGTTGTGCAGTCTTCTCCCATTTTGGCCAGCGATCAGGCTTGTTGATCGTACTATTTACATATTATTATGCTATATAACCGGCTGTGTAGTGACACGCTACACAACCGTCTTGCTCTATAAAAAATAGCCTTCCGAGGCACAGTCTCGGAATTCGACGAAACTAGTTCCATTGGATCCGTAATAGTTAGTTATTATCGGATTTCAATTTTCGTAGCAATCCGAGTTGTCGTTTGACCGTGGCAGCGCAAAACGCATAGAAACTATTTTAATCGATTTAATTTAAAATTGATCGTTTATTTCCGTAACTCGTGTATATGATCGAATTGGCCTCCGAAACACGTTCCATTGTGTTCGAAATGCGGGTAAAACCTTATAAACGCCTGTCGGCATATGTTTTTAAGAGATCGTTTGAAAAGTTGTTTAAAAGTTAATTTAATATTAAAATAATATATTAATAAACGTTTATATATACGTTTTTCTTCAAAGAAACCCTAGTTATTCTCAGCCGCCGCCTTCCCTTATTTCAATGGCCGAGAGCTCATCTTATTCTCCCTCGTTTTTCTCGTAATCCATGCAATCTTATAAAGATATATCAACTAGGAAAAGGTAGCGCTCGTCTTGTGGAGCACATCTACCGGTGGAGATCCCAATCGGTGATCGGAGTTGGCAGTAGTTCGTCGAGGAACGTTGGCTGTTCTTTCGCGTTTTCCGAGCAATGGGGGAGGCCGAGCGTTGCCGCGTTCTGGTTGAGGGTACGTGGCGACGTGCCCTTCGATGTGACGGTACCTGATCGACGTATCGTGGGTCGTGGAGGGAGCGATGGGTAGGGTTTCGTTGCGACGGTGGGTTTTGTTAACCCTGGGCACAATTGCGTTGTGGAAGAAGAATAGCACAGTCTTGATTTCATCCAACGGCCAGATTGTGTTTTAAAGAGTACAGTAATTTATTAATAAATTATAGTTCAAAACTTTAACAATTTATATCTAATGCATACGTTGTCGAAATTCGACGAAACAGGAAGCATTGGAATCGCAGCGACATGATCTACACTGTAGCGCAGATCTGGAATCAGTATGAGCAAGTGGAAATTTTAGATTAAATCGTACGATTCGATTTAATTTAAAATTAAAACGCTCGTCGAAACTCAAGGTGAGTAAATCTCACTCACATCTGGAATGGTAGTTAATTTAAATAGTTAATATTTAAATGATTGATTGTTTGGTTGAATGTGATAGTTATTATCGGATTGGATTGATATTTGTTGTTGTGCTAACATCTGTGGATGTAGGGAAGCAGGTTGGAGGGATCCAACTGGATTCCTCACAATATAGAAATTTTATTCATAATCTATGATATAATTCACTGATATCCTGTGATAGATTGATTTGGAATTTTGTTATGCTGTGTTATGGTTGGATAATATAATTTGGTATTTTAAATATCAATAAAAATAAATTGGAAATCAAAAAGGGAATTGAAAGGAAATTTTGGAGTAATGAATTTAAGGGAATAAAATTCAAGAAATGGGTTTGAAATTTGAAGTGTTTCTGAAATTGGGGTTTAAAAAGGAAATGAAGAATGGAAATTTTATAAACTGGATTTATAAACGAAATGAGATATTTATTGGGAAATAAATTTGAAGCATAGATTTCCAATGGGAATTTCTATGAGAAGGTGCAAATTGTGTTTTAAAATAATAGTGAGATTATTTTAAAAGGATGGAAAGTGTAATTTTCCTGGGAAATGAAGTATGTTTCAAAAGAGAAATTCCAAAGTATAAACTGAAAGGTTTAAAAATGTGTTTAGAATATTTTAGAAAAATTATTATCTTTAATTTCCTTAAGTGAAAAATAAGTATTTATTAACTAATTATGGTATTTGCTTATTTTAAAGATAAATTGGTATTATGTTTTCTAAGGGAAATTTTATTTTAAGTAGTGATATAATAACTTTATGTAAAAAGAAATTTTGGTTTAAGTTATGCAAGAAAACATTTATAAATTTCCAAAATTTTATTTGAATAAAGGATTTAGTAACCTATTTTAAATATTTGAAGCATATATTTTGGAAGTGATTTCCAGGAAATGGGAAGTGTGCTTAAAAATAAAAGGGAGTTTTATTGTTAAAAGGTTGAAAGAAATTTACGGGATTTAAACGTAAATTTGAATTGAGATAAATCAAGCAGGATTTATAAGGAGAATTCTTTGGTTTATTCTGAAATGGAAGTGAATTTCCTGAAAAGCCAAGTACGTTTTAAAGCAGATCTTTGAGCAGAAGTTAGAAGTTTTGAAATTGTTTTAAAAGAATGTTTTAAGAAATTATTTGAGTTGTGAAAATTTTAAAGGTGAATATTTAATAAATTAGTTATAGTAATAATCATTTTAAAAGGGGTAATTGGTATTATGTTTTGAAAGAATATTATTAATATTAATATTTTATAAAATGAATTTATTTTATAGATAGTTTGGTTAAAGTTTTATTTGGAGCTTATGTAGAAGTTTGTAACTCTTATTTTAAAATTTAGTTCGACTTAACTTTTATTTTAAAATTAGTTTTTATGTTTTATAAAAAAATAGTTTTACCTTAAATATTCTTGAAATATATTTTGGATAAAGTGATTTAAATTATTTTAAATCTTAAGTGTTTGTACTTGGTGATTTCAATGGAAATAGGAAATGTTTGGGAAATTTATTTCCGTAAAAGGAAGTGGGTTTAAACTGTTTTCAAAGGGTTGAAAATAGAAATATACCTTGCGAAGATATTTTGAGGAAAACAATAAATTTGAGTAATTATTTATTGTTTGATGGATGTTTGTGAATGTTAATTGATAGTTAAATAACCGACTATCAATATTGGCCAATGCGCTGATCGTTTTGAAGAGACCGAGATCAGGATTAAATTCTCGAAAACCACTTCGATTCGGTTTGTACGTTTTTGTGGAAAACGAGTTTGAAATCGAAGATGGAGCAGTGAAGTGCAAGGGCTAGTCGCTACTAATCCCGAGGGTGATTCCAAAATGGATGTAGTAGGAGTAGTGCCTTCGGTTCCGTTCGAACCCGGGACAGACTTGTATGGATGAATGCTTTCGGAACATCGTCCGGTGGACGATGGGCATTCTAAGGGATATGTTCTATAAAGGTAACGCTTAGCCTCAAGCCTCATCAACCGGGAATGACTGAAAATCAGGGGTTATGCAGCAAGGCTATGTGGGTAGCGCCCATTAGGGTGAGATCAACACTGTCTAGATGTCCCTTTTTATTTCGGCTGTGTGGCGGTTGATCGTGCCAACCGTAGGGTGATCTTACTCAGAATTACCCTTAGGTAGTTTCGGCTTTATGTTGCAGGGGATCGGGTGTGGTCCTCGGTACGCTGATCTAGACCAAGTACAGTGACAGGTGGTACCCCAGTGCCTAGTCATTCGTTGGAAATCCATTCTCCCTACGCGCTTGTACGGTTTTGATTGTGCCCAACTATTGCTGAAACGTGAGATTCAATCATTTCAGCTAGATTCTATTTTACTTTCTATAGACACTATTATAATATCAGACGAATTTGATAAAAAGTGTTTTGGCTATCGTAAGGTAAAAACCCGACATGTTTATTTGTGGCGTGGTCTTACGAGATGCTTTTGATTTCAAAGGATTTTTTAAACTTTAAGAATCAGTTTGGATGTTTTTTTTGACGTTGGTATTCCAGACTGACTCGGGTGTTATTTCATTATAATGCTCGGGTCAGACCGAGTATTTCAGGTTCAGGATTGGATACTTTGGAGCTCGGGAGAGGAGCTGGAGTTCGAGACGTATTATTCGTACTTGTTTATTCCGATGCTATGGTTGTTTGTAATTGCCAGCAAGTTGTGAGGCAGGCTGATATAACTGCCAGGCTGGTAATTGTTGTTTGCTTGTGATATACTCTGATGATGTATTATATAAAACAGATATGGTTTCATTTTGTGTAAAGATCTATTATTATCTATTATATTTATTCCGCTGCAATTGTGAGATTTTGATGTTGTTTAGTTCCTTCTTTCTTCTATCTTCTTTCTTTTTCCTCAACAATCCGTCTTTTCCGGCACTCGATCGTCGATATATTATACAGTGATGTATTTTGTGTTGATTTTCGAGGGTCGAGAAGAGCAGGTCGTCTCATTTGGTATCATAGCATAGGTTGGCGACAACCTAGGCTTTGGTGGGGAAAATTACTCATTAGAAATAGAGTCAGAAATACTCTATAATGAGTTAAGTGTAATAATAACTATGACCGCGTACTTGTTAGTGAATACAAAAATTGTTTTTATACTGTGTTGACTTATCGGTTGAGTGTTTATGAATTCTGGTTGGTACGGGAAATACAACCGTAATCGATAGGGGTTTCTAAACTCTTAAATAAGATAAACCGACATAGTATTTTTTTCAGAGTGGGTAAATGAAATAATTTTGTCCAAATTATATTTTGATATAAAAGAAATGATTTTCTGAAATTATTATATATATTTGAATGTTTGGTTGTTAATATTGTAATCAAACAAGAATCTGAAATTTGAAATGGTTTATAACCAATAGAATGCTATAAGTATGACTTATCCAAAAGAAGTATAGCTAAAATTTTGATTTAAACCAGAATTTTTTTTAGAGCAAGACGGTTGTATAGCATGTCACTACACAGCCGGTTATATAGCATAATAATATGTAATAGTACGAGCAACAAGCCTGATCGCTGGCCAAAATGGGAGAAGACTGCACAACAGTCACACAGACAGTCAACTACATAGCAGAGTCATAGATACATAACAGCTTAATACATAAACCAGAATTTAAATCCCGAAAATTTTGGAAAGGGGGTTTAAATGAATTTAAACAAAAAGTTTGGGAATTTAAAATCTTGTGAATGTTTGAAATGTTTTCCAAAGTGTTTGAAGGCAATAATGGAGTATCATTTTGGGAAATATTTTTGAATGGAAATTGATTTGAAAGGGAATTTGGGAAATTAAGGAAGCACTGAACTCACTTCAGTCGCTGGAAAATAATCCTAGTGATGATGGCCACATCATCGGTATTCATTTTCGAGTTTCTAAAGTGATGGATTGCTACCATGGTGATTGGTTATGATATTTGTTGGACTTGTCGGGTATGCAAGTTGTTTTAGTAATTTCGAAAGGAAAATTTGTCTTGGTAAAACCAGGTTGTTTTGGAATCTAGGGATTTGATTTGATATACCCAGAGGGTATGTGTTGATTATTATTTCAAAATGGATTTGAAATAAACCCGGGCAATTGAATTCTGGGAATTCTATTTAAATAATGTGAAAATTTAAGATAAATCAACTATTGACCTTATAAAGTGAAGTTGATTTAAATAAGAAAGGAAAATGAAATTTTAATCTTGAAATTAAAATTTATCTTGAGTAAATCAAAGTGAAAAGGTATATTGGAATTTAACTTAAGATAAGTTGAATAAAAATTAAATTTGGATTAAATTGGATATTTGTGGAAAGGTAGGATAATTGTATAATATAAGTACAATTATTGAATGGGATGAATACACTTAAGTCCTTAAGTGAAATAAATAATCCAGAATTAAATTGGATATAAAGTTGAAATGTAAAATGATTATAATGGTGGGTTATGATTGAGTAATGAAAATTTATATCCTTAAGCTATTAAGTGATATATATATATATAATCTGGGATTGTGATTATAAGATGAAAATGACTCAAATGAGCAATATAAGCTTTTAAATAAATAAGTGGATGAACTTATGAATAGGAAATGGAATTATGAAACCAAAAAATAAAAAAAAAATAAAAAAAATGGATGGTATCTTGTGGAAAATCCAAATTTTACATCCCAAAATGAAATGTAAAATGAGATAAGGCAAAGAAGAATATAGGATGTGAATGGACTTAAGTGAGTGAATAAGTTTTGAACTTATATATGGGGAAATAAAATTGGATCGAATTGGATTTAATTTAAATTAAAGTAATTGAGTTGAATTTGGACTGAATTGAAATCAAGATTCAGTTGGGTTATAAATAGTATTGAAGGGGATTAAATTCTTACTTAAATTAGTAAGGAAGTGATATGAAATTAATTTGGCTAAATGAAGTTGGTTGAACTTGAATTAAATCGGTAAAAGATTGAATGAAAGAAATTGTAATCAAGTTGGAATGATATTGGATAAGTTTAATTCTCACTCAACTGAATTCAAAAGAATTGTTTGAAGGTGAATTTAGTGTAAGCTAAACTTAAAAACAAAGGGTAATGGGATGAATAACATTTTGGTAGCTTATTAAAATTTGAAAAGCAGAATAAAACCCAGATCTGGTTTAGAATAAGTGGAATGATCATGTTATTAATAAATAAATCCAGAAATGAATTGAGAAGGTGAATGGAAATTAAATGGATTTCAAGTAACTAATTGAATTAAAATTTGTAAATGGATGGGAATTTGATTAGATGAGAATCAAATTAAAATGGAAATGGAATTGATGTAAGAACAAAGGGAGTTATTATGGAGTTGAGATAACTTAAGTAAATTATGAAATGTTTGTTGTTGAGTTGTAGGAAATGGTTTTGAATGAAACTTGTTTGGATAATGAAATGAAATGCAACTGAAGGGATTTATACTAATAATGTAATGGAAATGAGAATGTTTGGGTTGTGAATAATCTAGAATGGAATAATATTAATATAAATCTAAGTTGGAATTAATTTAAAATGGTTATAAGCTTAAGAAGTGGTTACTTGTTTGAATAACAACAAACTTGCATAAAAATTGGCCGTTTTGTTGTAACGAAAGTGAATTGATTTGAAGAAGCAAATAAAGTTGGTTTTGAATTAATTGGTATAAGTGGAAATTCAATTAAGTGGTTGTGCATATAAATGAAAGTGGATCATAAAAGTGATGCAAATAAACCAAATTGATATGGATATGAGATTAGTTGATGCAATTATGAATTGTATGTAGTGAATTTGATTTTGAATCAATTCGAATTTGGGTAGAAGTTAAATAAATTGATTTTTGAGATCAATTGAATTAAACATGAGTTGTTTTGCTTAAAAATGAATTGAATGTAAGTAAGGCATATAAACCGATTTGAAGTAAATATGAATTGTATATAGAAAACTTGAATGTAAATCATTCGAGTGGAATAAAATGATATATGAATTTATAAAGGAAATAAATTAGTGGTGAAACCATGTGATTGCTTGTAAAATATGGTTTACATGTAAGATTTTGCAAATTGTTGTATATGCTATGTTATTGATGTGTTTAGCTAAGATTTATGAATGGAATGTTTTTAAAAATCTTATATTCTTGAAACTAATGTGTTTGTTTGAGAAAGTACAGGTGCGGGAGGCAATCGATTGAGTTGGAGCGCGTAAATGCATAATTAATTAGCTGCTTGCTTTTAAAATGCTAATCTAAGGTACGCCTACGCAATAAAAATAGGAAATATGAACTGTTTTTGTTTTTCCGACCGTGTGGGTCGATGTATACATATTCATATCTATTGTGATATTGTAAAAGGCTCTCCGTACAAAGGAGACGCTGTCAAAAATTTTCAAAAATTTTGGGAGTTAGAATTTTTTTGGGAATTTTGAAATTTTGGTTAACAAGGAAAGTTCTTTTTGAAATGATGTTGGAAACAAAGCTTTTGAGTTAAAATAAAGCAAATGGTTTTGGAATTGAACTAAAAAGGTTTTGGGAAGTGAATGTAAGTTGTAATTGAGTGGGTTTTGGATAAGTTATTGAGTTTAGTAGCATTTTCCTACCTTAGCAAATTTCGGGGACGAAATTTTTATAAGGGGGGAGGAATGTAACGACCCGGAATTTTGGTCGTTAGATTTTGAACATTTAATTCATTTTAAATGTTGAATGTGGATTATAATTTGATTTTGAAATATAAAGATCTGGTTGAATCGATAAGTTTAGTTACAATTTCAAATATGGCAAATTCAATTGGATTTGAATAATAATAATTTAATATTTGGAAATTGGGATAATTTGTGAATCTGGATGTAAATTGAAATGAAAATGGTTTCTAAGATTTATTTTAAGTCTAGTTTGATTTGAATTTCAATATTGGACTTTTGGATGGAATCAAAAGTCGATAAGTTAAATTTGGAATTTTATATTAATTTAATAATGGGATTTAATATAATATTATTGCAAATAATCAGATTTTGATTCGAAATGACTCAGAATAATTTCTAATATGAATATAAATTCTATTTGATTTATAATTGAGTTAGTAAAATTTTAAAAGTTAAATTTTAAATGATTTCGACGATTTTGAAAATTGGTCGAATTAATCGACGAGTTAAAATAGCCTTCCGGGGCACAGTCTCGGAATTCGACGAAACCTATTCCATTGGATCCGTAATAGTTAGTTATTATCGGATTTCAATTTTTGTAGCAATCGGAGTTGTCGTTTGACCATGGCAGCTCAAAACGCATAGAAACTATTTTAATCGATTTAATTTAAAATTGATCGTTTATTTCCGTAACTCGCGTATATGATCGAATCAGCCTCCGAAACATGTTCCATTATGTTTGGAATGCGGGTAAAACCTTATAAACGCCTGTCGGCATGCGTTGTTTAGAGATCGTTTGAAAAGTTGTTTAAAAGTTAATTTAATATTAAAATAATATATTAATAAACGTTAATATATACGTTTTTCTTCAAAGAAACCCTAGCTATTCTCAGTCGCCACCTTCCCTTATTTCAATGGCCGAGAGCTCATCTTCTTCTCCCTCGTTTTTCTCGTGATCCACGCAATCTTATCAAGAAATCTCAACTAGGAAAAGGTAGCGCTCGTCGAGTGGAGCACATCTACCCGTGGAGATCACCATCGGTAATCGGAGTTGGCAGCAGTTCGTCGAGGAACGTTGGCCGTTCTTTCATGTTTTCCGAGCTATGGGGGAGGTCGAGCGTTGCCGCGTTCTGGTTGAGGGTACGTGGTGACGTGCCCTTCGATGTGACGGAACCTGATCAACGTATCGTGGGTCGTGGAGGGAGCGATGGGTAGGGTTTCGTGGCGGCGGTGAGTTTTGTTAACCCTGGGCACGATTGCGTTGTGGAAGAAGAATAGCACAGTCTTGATTTCATCCAACGGCCAGATTGTGCTTTAAAGAGTAAAGTAATTTATTAATAAATTATAGTTCAAAACTTTAACAATTCATATCTAATGCATACGTTGTCGAAATTCGACGAAACAGGAAGCGTTGGAATCGCAGCGACATGATCTACGGTGCAGCGCAGATCTGGAATCAGTATGAGCAAGTGGAAATTTTAGATTAAATCGTACGATTCGATTTAATTTAAAATTAAAACGCTCGTCGAAACTCAAGGTGAGTAAATCTCACTCACATCTGGAATGCTAGTTAATTTAAATAGTTAATATTTAAATGATTGATTATTTGGTTGAATGTGATAGTTATTATCGGATTGGATTGATATTTGCTGTTGTGCTAACATCTGTGGATGCAGGGAAACAGGTTGGAGGGATCCAACTGGATTCCTCATAATATAGAAATTTTATTCATAATCTATGATATAATTCACTGATATCCTGTGATAGATTGATTTGGAATTTTGTTATGCTGTGTTATGGTTGGATAATATAATTTGGTATTTTAAATATCAATAAAAATAAATTGGAAATCAAAAAGGGAATTGAAAGGAAATTTTGGAGTAATGAATTTAAGGGAATAAAATTCAAGAAATGGGTTTGAAATTTGAAGTGTTTCTGAAACTGGATTTAAAAAGGAAACGAAGAATGGAAATTTTATAAACTGGGTTTATAAACGAAATGAGATATTTATTAGGAAATAAATTTGAAGCATAGATTTCCAATGGGAATTTCTATGAGAAGGTTCAAATTGTGTTTTAAAATAATAGTGAGATTATTTTAAAAGGATGGAAAGTGTAATTTTCTTGGGAAATGAAGTATGTTTCAAAAGAGAAATTCTAAAGTATAAACTGAAAGGTTTAAAAATGTGTTTAGAATATTTTAGAAAAATTATTATCTTTAATTTCCTTAAGTGAAAAATAAGTATTTATTAACTAATTATGGTATTTTCTTATTTTAAAGATAAATTGGTATTATGTTTTCTAAGGGAAATTTTATTTTAAGTATTGATATAATAACTTTATGTAAAAAGAAATTTTGGTTTAAGTTATGCAAGAAAACATTTATAAATTTCCAAAATTTTATTCGAATAAAGGATTTAGTAACCTATTTTAAATATTTGAAGCATATATTCTGGAAGTGATTTCCAGGAAATGGGAAGTGTGCTTAAAAATAAAAGGGAGTTTTATTGTTAAAAGGTTGAAAGAAATTTACGGGATTTAAACGTAAATTTGAATTGAGATAAATCAAGTAGGATTTATATGGAGAATTCTTTGGTTTATTCTGAAATGGAAGTGAATTTCCTGAAAAGCCAAGTACGTTTTAAAGCAGATCTTTGAGCAGAAGTTAGAAGTTTTGAAATTGTTTTAAAAGAATGTTTTAAGAAATTATTTGAGTTGTGAAAATTTTAAAGGTGAATATTTATTAAATTAGTTATAGTAATAATAATTTTAAAAGGGGGTAATTGTATTATGTTTTGAAAGAATATTATTAATATTCATATTTTATAAAATGAATTTATTTTATAGATAGTTTGGTTAAAGTTTTATTTGGAACTTATATAGAAGTTTGTAACTCTTATTTTAAAATTTAGTTCGACTTAACTTTTATTTTAAAATTAGTTTTTATGTTTTATAAAAAAATAGTTTTACCTTAAATATTCTTGAAATATATTTTGGATAAAGTAATTTAAATTATTTTAAATCTTAAGTGTTTGTACTTGGTGATTTCAGTGGAAATAGGAAATGTTTGGGAAATTTATTTCCGTAAAAGGAAGTGGGTTTAAACTGTTTTCAAAGGGTTGAAAATAGAAATATATCTTGCGAAGATATTTTGAGGAAAACAATAAATTTGAGTAATTATTTATTGTTTGATGGATGTTTGTGAATGTTAATTGATAGTTAAATAACCGACTATCAATATTGGCCAATGCGCTAATTGTTTCGAAGAGACCGAGATCGAGATTAAATTCTCGAAAACCACTTCGATTCGGTTTGTACGTTTTCGTGGAAAAACGAGTTTGGAATCGAAGATGGAGCAGTGAAGTGCAAGGGCTAGTCGCTACTAATCCCGAGGGTGATTCCAAAATGGATGTAGTAGGAGTAGTGCCTTCGGTTCCGTTCGAACCTGGGACAGACTTGTATGGATGAATGCTTTCGGAACATTGTCAGGTGGACGATGGGCATTCTAAGGGATATGTTCTATAAAGGTAACGCTTAGCCTCAAGCCTCATCAACCGAGAATGACTGAAAATCAGGGGTTATGTAGCAAGGCTATGTGGGTAGCGCCCATTAGGGTGAGATTATCCCTATCTGGATGTCCCTTTTTATTTCGGCTATGTGGAGGTTGGTCGCGACAGCCGTGGGGTGATCTTACTCGGAATTGCCCTTAGGTAGTTCCAGCTTTGTGTTGTAGGGGATCGGGCGTGGTCCTCGGTACGCTGATCTAGACCAGGTACTATGACAGGTGGTACCCTAGTGCCTAGTCATTCATTGGAAATCCATTCTCCCTACGCGCCTGTACGGTTTTGATTGTGCCCAACTATTGCTGAAACGTGAGATGCAAGCATTTCAGCTAGATTCTATTTTATTTTCTATAGACATATAATATCAGACGGATTTGATAAAAAGTGTTTTGGCTATCGTAAGGTAAAAACCCGACATGTTTATTTGTGGCGTGGTCTTACGAGATGCTTTTGATTTCAAAGGATTTTTGAAACTTTAAGAATCAGTTTGGATGTTTTTTTTACGCTGGTATTCCAGGCTGACTCGGGTGTTATTTCATTATAATGCTCGGGTCAGACCGAGTATTTCAGGTTCAGGATTGGATACTTTGGAGCTCAGGAGAGGAGCTGGAGTTCGAGACGTATTATTCGTACTTGTTTATTCCGCTGCTATGGTTGTTTGTAATTGCCAGCAAGTTGTGAGGCAGGCTGATATAACTGCCAGGCTGGTAATTGTTGTTTGCTTGTGATGTACTCTGATGATGTATTATATAAAACAGATATGGTTTCATTTTGTGTAAAGATCTATTATTATCTATTATATTTTATTCCGCTGCGATTGTGAGATTCTGATGTTGTTTAGTTCCTTCTTTCTTCTATCTTCTTTCTTTTTCCTCAACAATTTGTCTTTTTGGCACTCAATCGTCGATATACTATACAGTGATGTATTTTTTGTTGATTTTCGAGGGTCGAGAAGAGCGGGTCGTCTCATTAAGACTAAAGTTTTAATCGGAAAGCCTGATCAGGGTCCGCACTAGAGGATTGAGGGATTAATACTAGTTCGAAAGTAAAGCTATGGATTCGAATATTAGATCGAATCAGATAATGCATATGAATGATCTATATACATCATATAAGAGTAAGTTTAATAAATAAATATTTTGGGTAAACACCTTCTGGTTTTTGTTCTGGTGTAATTCGAAGATGAAATTCATTTAAGGGGGGAAGTCTGTAACGACCCCAAATTCATCACTTTCATAAATTAAGGTTATTTTTGAAATATTCAAATGAGAGGATATATAACCCCAATAATAATGTTTTGAACCATAAATAAAAATGGTAACCTGTTTAAATATATATTAACATAGTTTTAATTGATTTATAACATCATCAATAATGTCATTATAGTTAGTATTTAATTAATGATTTAAATTGAGATTAAATGATTTAGTAATTATTATAATTATCCAAATAATTTTTTTAAAATGATAATAATTCATTTATAATAGTAATAAAGTGATAATAAATTATTTATAATAGTTTTATAAAGATATATAATAGATTTGAAAATATAAGGAAAATCGATATCGGTTTATCGATATAATAACACTTTTAGTAAACAATCGTTTAATATTGATTTATATGGTTTTATAACTCATATAAGATCATTTTAATTCATGAATAATAATATGAAAATAGTTTTCAAAGTTTTTTTACAAATATATATCGTTTTAATAATAAAAATATGACCGAAGATCGAAATCCAAATTCGTAACGGTTTGAAGTATATAAGTTGTACAACGTTGTTCAAATGACTTGTGCACCTTTCATTTTTTTTTGGAGAAAAATGTGTGATCCTCTAGCAATAGAGGAGAGCACACATGAAGCCATATATATAACACATAACAAAGTGCTGCCAACATGCCTGGCAGGTAACAAATCTAAGTGCAAGTATCTAAGGAAAAAACTCAAGTACCCTTATAATGAGCTCCGGCAAAGCCACCGTCCATTTCACCCCAATATCGAGCTCCGGCATGGCCACTGCCCGATATTAAGGTGTAAGAAGTACCTGAAAAACAACTTGTGCACCTTTCATGACATGAACATACACACATTATCCTGTACATGTATACAAGATAGAGTAGAAAGTAAATATATATTTACTAATGGTAAAAGGATAAAATATCTAAAGTAATAATTACTTTAAGAAGCAAACATTAAATCAATCTTACACCACATCACATCATCACCTCCACCATCATCACCACCACCACCTAAACCTCATCATCACATAGGGAGGGAGCCGGTGTGCTCCTAAAGGTGGAGAAAGGCAGGTGCTTGCTTGGGTAGGTAAGGGTATGGTGGTAATTTCACTTTGAAGATATTTTCTCATTTTTTCCTATAAATGCCGCCCCTCATTCTCGCTTATTCTTCACATTCTTCTTCTTCATTATTGAGATTTCTTATGCTCTTCAATGACTTCCATTAAAGTCTCTCTTCTTTCTCAAAAACTTGAGAAAAAGTAGTAGGGTTAAAAATAATGGAGGTGCTTAAGCGCTAATCCATTGATTACTCTCTAACTTTTTCAAAGGCTTAATGGAGGTGCTCCGAATTCTTTGTCATAAGAATTTTTCAAACTATTATATCCATGGTTTTCAAACAAAGAAAGAAAATCAAGTTCTCATCTTATAGATTTTCAAATAAGTCAATAACAAATTTTCAAAAATATCGCGTTTTACAATTTAATGACCAAAGTTAAAAATGATTTAAAATAGATATTTTTAAATATTTTAAAAATATGGAAAAATCTTTATAAATCCTTTAAAATATTTTAAAAGTGATTTGAGTTATATAAATAAAATTTCAAAAGATAGAAAAGTCGTTTTGATCAATATAACTTTAAAAACACTATTCACAACACTATTTGCAGCGGTTTTCAATAACTTTTGAAATATAACTTTAATCTTAACAATTCTTTTTCAAATTTTTTATAAATGTTTTTAAATGAAAAATTAAGTGTTAAAGATTATTTGAAGATTTTATAATTTATTTAAAAGGATTTAAATAAAAGAATTAAAGAAAAGTTGTTATAAGGAATTGTTTTAATCTTGGCTCTAATAAGCAATTTGTAAGATCTAATTGAGATGCTTAAACTAAGAAGATGTTCATAAGCAACTAGTAACCTGGCCCACGTGGCCTTACCCTAAGCGAGAGATAGATAAGGTCGAAATATCGAAAACGAGTTAAGTATAAAAGATTAAATTTTCCAAATTTAAACAATTTGGATTTACCATCTTAGATAACACGGTTTCAACTTATTAAAAAATTATGTTTTAAAAATATGAAATCTTGATTAAGATTTAAGTAAAATTATTTGGAATTATTTAATTAAACCAACGAATTTAATAAAGGGAGGTTTAATGATTTCGTATATACCAACAAGAATGTTTTTTAAAGATATATATATCTCTCGACGATATTTTTTGATAAAAAGAAATTAATAAATCAAATGATAATTGATTATTTATGAAACATTTTTTTTCATTAATTGGTTTGAAGGAACCGGTGTCGGATTTGGGCAATGTCTATCCGAAAATCACTTCGAATCAATTTATGTTTCGAAAGTGAAGAAAATATATATTGAAGACCTTGATTTTGAAGGTGGGAATCTTCATAATGGAAGGCCTGCTTGTTGAAAATATTCGGATTTGTTCCCAAGATAAATAAATAGCAGTGGTCCCTTCATTGTGGGATCTTCGTATGCAAGGACTAACTCACTACTAATCCTAGGAATAATTCCCGACATGATGTGGTAGGAGAGTGCCTTCGGTTTGTCATGTTCCTGGACAACTTGTATGGATGAATGTCTGACGTTACATTTCTAGATCATATTGATTGATCTCTATGAACGTATCATCTGTTTGGTGGTGGAGAAGGCAACTTCTCTTAGCTTAACACTCTTTCCTAAGACGTACGAGCTTAGGAGTTATACGTTTGTACAAATCAGTTGTGTGATTATGAAATGACAAAGTGGCATTCAAAGTGGAAGATGTGCTATATAAAAGGTAATTGTTACCTCAAAGCCTCACACCCGTAAATAGTAAAACATGGGATTCTTTAAGGCTAAAGTGGGTTGCAACCAATCGGGGTATGAAATCACCTTCAAGATGGATAAAATTATACCTTCTATAACGCTAGGTTTAAATATGTGGTTTATGCTTGGGATCCCAGATAGGTCGGTAACGACCGGGTGATGTAACACTCGGTGCTATTCATATATTATAATTTCGGATAGGCCAGTCTTAATTTGCATGACGACCAACATAAGGACCTCGGGTGCATTCCTCTAGAAATGCACTGCATGGGAGGTAGTCCCTTGCCTCGCTATTTAGTTGAAAATCCAATATTCAATAAGTGCTATATGGACTTAGTTGTGCAAATATTGAAATGTGAGATGCAAGCATTTCAACTAAGATTTAAAGGTTTATTTGCAAATGTTTTTAAAAGAATGCCATTAAAAATAATATTACCAAATTTTCACATAAAAAATGTTTTGTTTATCATAAAGTAAAATCTCATTCCGTGTTTATGTGCGGCATGGTCTTATGGGATACCCATTTGTTTTCAAAAACCGTATTTTAAGTTCTCGCACCAGTCCCATGATTGACCCGGAGTTTATTTCCTTTTCCTTAAACTCTGGATGCACTATTTTTCTAGGCAGCCTCATAGTCAGATTTAGTTAGAAGAAATCTGAAAGAGCTCGAAGCATGGAGTTAGAAGATTCTTCAGTACACTGTTACCTCATTTTCCACCACACTTGTGTACTATTGAATTCCGCATTTTGTCCGTACAAAGATTTATAATTGTCTATGTTTAACTCTTATAAATGTATTTAAAATTTCTGATGTAAAGATTTCATGTGTTGAAATAATATATGTTATTCCATTTATGTAAGATTTTGTTCTATTTTCTTTTCTTTTTACACTTAATGAACCAGGTCTCCATTACTCGAATTTCTGGCATGTGAATATTGAGGATGTATTAGTGTCGATTTTCGAGGGTCAAAAATCTCGTTCGTTACTATTTTGAGCATCGAAATTTCATTTATATATATATAACAGGAAAAACTTTCTAGGAAAATATTTTCTAGGACAAAATTCAAGGCTTTTTTGATGCGTAGGATAGCCCATCAATATTTTATTCCCAAGAACAAAAGTGTTGAAAAAATTCAAAACTCTACTGCTGCCACGTGCTCACTCCTTTTCTTCTTCAATCTCGTTCTTCTTCTTCTATTCTTCTTTGATCTCGTTTTCTTCTTCGCGCGCATTCAAATTTAAATTCGCTTCTTCATTCTTCCTTATTTTTTGTACACGATTCATTTTTATTATCCTGATTTTGAATTCTCGTGTTTTTCCTTTGGACACTGGAAATTTTCAGATTTAGGTATGATTCTTATTTTTTTTCTTTTTCTTCTATCAGAATTTTAACTTGGTTTTTTGCTTTTTAAAAATTGAATTCAATTTGTTGCTCTGTTTTCTTCTTTTATATTCTATGGCAATTTTGGACACTAACAGCAGGTATGTGTGTTTTGTTATCTTTTTTATGTAGAAATGTTTTCTTATGTGTTTTAAATTGAATGTTATTTGGTTTCTATTCAACTAATGTATATCTTGGATTCAATGAACTCTGTTTGAGTATCATATTTGTTATTAATTTGAGGTACATATATTAAGTATCGGTTTTAAAGTATGTTGGTATCATTTTTGAAATATATTTGTTATTTTTTACTCTTTTGTCTGTTTGAGTATATTAAAAAATGAAGTTGTTAGACAATAAATATGATGATCATTGAGTTGAATTGATGTTTTGTTCGTATATAAAATATTTAATGAATTTTGTTTGAGTATCACTTTTACTATTAATTAATGGATCAGTTTTTTGGTATCAGTTTTAGTGATAGTAGGTATCATTTTGTAAAAACTATTTTGTTTTATTTTTTTGATTATTTGTTTTATAAAGAAAATTACTATGCCAGAATAAAATGACAATCTGAACGAAACCGTTTTTTGCTAATGTATTTTTGTTAGTGGTGACAATAGCCTTCTTGTTTTGTTTATATTCAATGATAATACTTTCAACACTCGGTTATCTATTGATTATTCATTTAATGATTTGAAGAATGAAATTTGTCGTCATTGGTCTCAATTAACTCCTTTGTCCATTAAGTTTTCTTACGTACTTAAGAATAAAGTTATCGTGGTTGATACCAATTCTGATTTGCAAGTATAATTTGTTTTCAATTGTATAAAAAGAGTACATTCTTTCCTTTTACCATTAAGGTCAAGGGTTCTCAATTGGAAAATTATGATGGTGGTTCTATTTCGGTTTCATCTAATCTTCCTAGTTATTCATCTTCTAGTGGATCTTTCTGTTCAAATGTTATTGTTCAAAGAGAGGTTCGAAATTATCTATTTCTGATTTTGTTGGTTTTTGTTTTGGAGGAGCTAATGATTTTAGGGAACTTTTGATCGCATACCGAATTCAAAAGGGATATGAATTAGTATTTTTAAAGAATTGTTCTACAAGAATTACTGCTATTTGCACTTCGTCTATGAATGGATGTCCTTTTAAAGTGCATGTTTCTTGTGATTCTGGACAACTCAAGAGGTTTTTCATTAGAAGTTTGGTTAGCGATCATTCTTGTGGGGCTGGCCTTAGAAATTTGAATAATCCACATTTTTCTAATGCATTTGTTAAATCGTTGATTATTGATGAGATTCATGATTGTCATAGTAAAAAGCCTAAAGATATTATAGATGATTTTAGAAGAGAATACAATCTTGACTTGTCTTACCCTTTTGCTTTTAAATTTAGTATGTATATATTATATTTTAAATTTAGCTTTTAGTTTAAAAATCTTATATTTTCAATTTTCAAAATCTTATATTTTCAATTTTAAAAATAATTTGAAATTTTATATTAAAACATTTATAATATTTTTCTTATTTTAAATTTAACTTTTAAATTTAAAACTTTTATTCTTAATTTCAAAACCATTTTGAAATTAGCTTAAGGCCGAATTCAAATTGAGCCTTTTCTATTAGGGATAACCTTTTGAGCTTACCTCATTATTTCGGGCCGACTAGTAGCCAGGTATGTAGAGCACTTGATTATTTAAACCCAACCTTAGACAATATTTTTCTAGACACTCTACTATATGAGTAGACTTTAATTAGTTAACCCTAACATGACTAGTTTAAACTACATAAGCTATTGGACTCTAATACCCTTGATGGAACTTGGCTAGCCCACAGCAAAAGTTATGGTTAAATTTTAAAAATTTACCTTATTGGATCTTTATTAGGCCTATGAATTCTAATTCATTTAGAACATTTAAAAATATTTTTTAAATAAAATCTTTTATTTTATTTAAATTTATAAACTATATAGTTTTATTTAAGTGAATATTAGGCTCAGGTCCCTAGTAAGTTTCAAAATACACAAAAACCCCAGTAAAAAAAAGTGTGTAAATTAGGTCCATAGAATTAAGTTACTAAGTAATTGCATATAGTTATGAAATTTTTTTGGTGAATAATTGCGGAATTTTCCGCAACTTTTTGAAAAAATTGCGTAAATTTCAGCAATTTTTTGGGTGAATAATTGCGGAATTTTCCGCAATTTTTTGAAAAAATTGCGTAAATTTCCGCAATTTTTTGGATGAATAATTGCGGAATTTTCCGAAATTTTTTGATATAATTGCATAAATGTCTGCAATTATTCACTGAATAATTGCATAAGTGTATGTCATTATTCAGTAACTAAATTCTAGGGACCTAATTTACAAACTTTATTTTACTAGGGTTTTTGTGTATTTTGAAACTTATTAGGGACATGTGCCAAACTGTCCCTTTATTTAATTTATATATTGATATATATATATATATGTGTGTGTGTGTGTGTCATATACACATATGTGTGTGCGTGCGCATGTGTAACATATCAACTCTTGCAAGGTATAACATGCCCATGTATAGATGTTGGGATTTACATTGTAACGGACACGTTAGCTCATCCAATAGGCAAATACATGTTGTACAAATATATGTATGTATATAAGCTATTATTTTATACAACCATTATATATATATATTAAGTTAGTTTAAATAATTATTTATATATATAATACTTAAAATATATTAAAAAATTATATATATATATATATAATTATCTTATAAATAAAGTATTAATATTATGTATATACATATTATTATAATATATTAATTTAAATATATATAAGTTATATTAAATATTAAAATATACACTTGTATTTTATAATCCGTGAATAATATGTGTATACATATGTAATAATAAAATAATTATATATATATATATATATTTACAAATATAAATACATATATTTATAATATATATATTAATTAATAACATTATTCAATATAATATTTTTATTTCTAGGTTATGCGCACAACACAAAAAATTTATTTTTTTATTTTTAATTTTAAAATGCATTTTTAATTAAATATTTATTCAAAATTAATAAAAATTAATTATAAATTATTATTTCAAATTTTAAAATTTCAAAAAATATCATTGTTGGTATTTTGTTTTGAAAAAATTTCTATATTTTTTCAACCTAAATTTATTTTTAATAATTTATTTATTTACGACCATTTTAAATAATTAAATTTTAAAAATTGAACAAATAAATTTTTATTTTTTGGCCAAAAGCTTATCTTTTGCTAATATAATTTTATAAAAAAAAATTCATGACATTTTCAAATTAATATAATTTATTAATGAATTAAATTGTTTAAATAATATTAAATAATAATAAATTATTTATAAAAATTATTTTTTGCTGTCGAAAATTAATATCACCGTAATACATTATAAATAAGATTATATGACTAATTTTAACGTTGATATAAGGTTGCAACTAATGCGCGCGCACACACACGCGTTATGCACATCCGTTGGACGTGTGCAAGGAAAACCAAGAACAAATTTATTTATTGTGTAATAATGGTTATATGCATGAATAATGGTCTTATTATTAACATATATTATATAATTATCTATTTTTTTGATAAGAAAATTTAAATTTATTACGGTCGAAAACAAAAGTGAGAAATCAAAAGTAAGGAATTCATTGAATTTTATTTTTGTTCATTGATTGATTACTGAAATCATTCTTTAGTAACTATTGGTTTAATCTTTAAAAAATTATGAAATTTACAAAGTATAGGAATGCAATGAATTTGAGAAGGAAATGAGAAAAATAACGGAAATTACAAAGGAGATAGGAATGCAATGAATTTAAGAAGGAAATGAGATGTGATGATACGGTGGAAATTGATATTGTGAGATATAAGTACACGTATGTTTATTTAATTATTGAAATAGGCGAACCTCTTACATAAAGAAATATGTAAGAATACCACTTATGATATAGATTTGTGCTAATATGGACAAATTGTCATTTTGCAAGGTAGCATTCAACATCAAAATTTCATGCTACATGTTCACAATTCCAAGCTTCTCCATAAATGTTACACTCTTTCATAATTCCTAGGAATCAAAGTCGTGTCTTCTTCACCATGCATCAAGTTTCAATGATCATCAATAAATTTGTAGGCAATCATAATAATTTTGATTATAAAAATAGGGTGTTGTTAATCTGTGTCCTAAGGGAACATGTTAAGAATGACATTTATGTGCTAAAGGACAAATTTATATCTTCAAATACCTATTTTATCCTTAAATCATAAAAAATAGGGGAAATTCAGAAGAATCATTAGGGTAATTTAATCAACCTTAACATATGCCCTTATATATACCTATATTTGTAAAAAAAGTGAAATGTTTCTTTAGGTGGTGCTTTGGAGGTTCATTAAAAAAACAGGAATGCTATGATCATATGTCCAAAAAAGAGTATTTATTTCACTTAGAGGTGAGCAACCAGTCGGTTTAGTTTATATTTATCAAAAAATATCAAAACAAAAAAAACCATTCATCAAAACAAAACAAAACAAAACCAAACCAAACCAATTTCTTAAAAACTGAATAAAACCAAACCGAAAAAAACCGGTTCGGTTAGGTCGGTTTAATAGGTTGGGCTGTAATTGGCCCGAAATATTTTGTATCAACTATATTGTAAATTCTCAAAAATAGAAAAAATGATAAGAACCAAGCTTTACATTATAATCAACAACAAACAATTTAATTTGCATGATATAGCACAATAGCACATCAAGAAAATATTTTTTTATACATCTTGGGTCTTGACCTGTGCAGTTAAAGCGCTCAACAGATTCAATGCGGGGAGGTGCAAAAAGTCATAACGGGGATACAGTTAAGATATAGCGGGATATAGAGGATGACTTTAAAATAGCATATAAAACTTGTACTTAATGTTTTTACAAATATATAAATGGTAATTGAATGAGAAATTAACATGCAATTGAATTATAATTAATACATAAATAATTTTAAATAAAAACATGTGCCAATATACTATAAATAAACCTAAAACTGTTATATAACATAATTGAATTTAGTAGAATATTATAGAATTTTCATTTGTAAAAATATATCAAAAATTCAATTAAATAAATTAATTTCATAATTTTCATAATGTATAAATATCATTTTTCAATTCATTTCTTTTAAAGAAGATATAACGGAAATAGCGGAATATAGCGGGAATAACGGGATATAGCGGAAATAGCGGGGCTTAAAGCGAAAAGGCTATATTTGGGGCTATATGGGAAAATCGTAGCGGTAGAAATCACTATGAGATATAGCAAGGTTATAGCGAGGTTATAGTGGGGCATTAAATGCATAGGTCTTGACTGAAATCACATTTCATCAAAATACACCATTGGATTACCACAAGTCAAAATACATTCAAATACTTCTTACTTTATAAAGAAACCTAAGAAACATAAAAAATATAGTAATAAATTATTTGATAATAAATAACTAAATTAAATAAGCTATTGAACCATGACCATCCAAAGATGAAAGGCATATCTTAAAATGTGCATTCTAGTTGCTGTAATTCCCATTCAATTCTTGGTGAATAGAATCTAAAACAAAGGTGTAATTTAATAATTAGTAAGTATGTTTGAATTCATGCTCTTTCTTAATTTTTCTAAGAAGGTAATACATGTAGAAGCTAACAGGACAAATTTTGTAATATGCATCTTCAAACACAACTAAAACTACATGTGTTAGTAGTGAGACTAATAATTTGACAAGAGTCATTCAAAATTGAGTTTAGTTTTGCTTTTTCTTCCCAGAATATTTCATAACAATCTCTTTGAATAGTAAACCTAGAAGGACAATGAAACTGAGGTCCAAGTGATATAACTAAAAAATATTAAAATCCAACTCCTTCTACTATTTTGAATGGAAGCTCATCTAATATAATAAAATAAGATAATGATTTTCTCACATCACTTGCATTAAATTTCCATGCACTTAAAGCACTAGCTCTACCATTTTCACTAATTTTAATATTAATTTGCGCTTGTGTAAGGTCTTTATTATGTGAAAATTCCTTGCATAGAGTAATATGAGTTTTCAAACTTAATGTACCATTTTTATTTTTATCAGAATAGTACTCCTTCTTAAAGTATTTTGTTGAAATTTTCGGCACGCATCTTCCGCTATGCGTGCACTTCATTTAGTGTAGAAGAGGAAAGACCATTGAACAAAGCTCTTTTGGTGCCAGCGTCATGATTAGGTAGCCCTACATCCGCCTTAGAGCACGTATATTTTCATGGCAACATTTATTTGTAACAAAAGGAATCCCTTATTGTTACATGCTACCAATCTCATATATATGCTCATCTCTTTTAGAATATCTTGCGATGTAGGACTAATCATAATCCAATCTACACATCCAGTCTAATATAATGCGAGCTACACCTAACAGATCTCTACCTTAGTGAGCATTTTCTCAGTTCAATTTGAAGTTATATAGAGTCCTCAAACACTTGGATAAGGTCGCTAACACCTCCAGCAGTTTAGTAGGTTGCTACCACCTCTCAACAGTTGGGCCAAGCTATTTTACAAAGAGTTCTCTTTTCCACGGTTGGAGCAGGTCGTGTTCTAACTTATAACTCCACCTTAACGAGAATCCCGAGCTCAAACCACATACTAGAGCATACTTAGGTCAATGTTGCATCATATTGGTCCCCTTGAACCATCGGCTCTGATACCATGTTGAAATATTTGGCACCCCTCGCATCTTCCTCTATGCGTGCACTTCATTTAGTGTAGAAAAGGCAAGACCACTGAACGAAGTTCTTTTGGTGCCAGCGTCAAGATTGGATAGCCCTACATCCACCTTAGAGCACATATATTTTCATGGCAACATTTATTATAACAAAAGCAATCCCTTGGTGTTACATGCTACTAATCTCATATATATGCTCATCTCTTTTAGAATATCTTGCGATGTGGGACTAATCATAATCCAATCTACGCATCCGCTCTAATACAATGCGAGCCACACGTAACATATTTGTAGCAAGCTTTATAGTTACCTTACTCGTCTTTAAATGTATCAAAATGATCCTAAACTTCTGACATTTTCTTTTCACTATAGCCTTTGAAGAATTTTGACAATCAATTGCTGCTAACCGTTGTGTGGATGTACCTTCTCGATCATTTTATATAACAATTTTTTTATAAATATTAGTATAAAGATATGAAAGTTCTGAAAATCGACAAAATAAAATCAAGTTTATTTACAAATTTCACTTTAAATTTCATAATAAAATGTGTCCTTTTACATTTGAACTTTAATTTGCAATACTGTTGCAAATTGAAAACAAAACGAGAATTAAAAAAAGATAATGTTTAACCTATAATGCAGGAGTTGTTGTTGGAGCTAAATTTAATGTTGGGTTATCCATTGTAGTTGAAGGTGGATGTTGCTGAGATGCCATGACAGTGTGCAATATCTGGTAGAAAATATTTGCAATTGCATTGACACATTCAGTAAAAGAATAGACATCTATACTATTATATTCTTACTCAATTCAATTTCAAGGGAGCAGAAGCTCTTTCTTACTTTTGTGAAATGAACAGTCCCGTTTTTTTTACTTCCCTCTGTCCATTTCCCTCTCTGCAATTCGTCCTTATACTCCAGCCCTTATTAGGTTTGCCTCGTCTTCAATCGCTTCTTCCCCCTTCTTCCTTTTTCCCCTCTTCAATATCCACTGCCTCTAAAGTCTAAATTTAATTTCCGCCAAAAAATTTCCCCTCCTGCGTCTTAACCCTTAATCAAAGGCGTTTTGGTTTTCCATCCAGTCGTAGTTCCCCGACTGTTTTTCTGTCGTCTTCCCTTCCATTATCCATTGATGTAACGACCCGTAAAATTTTCAATAATTAAAATTTTAAGTTAATAAGTTTTGTTAAAATTGGGGCTTCTTTATAAAAATAACTTGAATTTATTGCAAAATATCACGATTCCTTTTATTTCCTTTTAAATTTAACGTTAGACCTTAATTTGTTGCTTAATATTAAATAATTTACTAAGTTATAAATTTTAACATAAAAATGTTGTATTAAATTTAAGACATTATTTACAGTGATTTGTATATACATATTTGTGTGCGTTAATTTGACTTAAGATTTATAAGATGGACTTGTATGCAAAGTTATAACTTTTTAATCTTAAACCCTTTTAATCTGGAGATTAGGTTCAAAATTGTTGTCTTTAATTTTAGGCTCATAAATTAGTGAAACTTAATTTTAACACATTTATATGTATAAGTCTAGTATATATATATATATACGTATACGTATATGTTTTCAATAATAATACTATGACCAATAAAGATATTTATGAAGGAAACATCATCATTGTACACAATCTAGTATATTGCACTTACATAATTTACTGTAGAATACATTTGGACATAGTTACATCCCATGCCATGAATAAATAGCTTGTTAATGACATTTAATTAATCAATCAATTTGATTAGAGAAAGAATGGAAGGTTTCTCTCTCCATATACATAATTAAACTCTAAAATGCATATTTTGGTTATAAATTTACGTTCATCGGAATCTAAATCTTTTTCTAGTTTTCAAATCTGTTAGTTTAATTGAATAAATTCACAACAACCTTTATTTCAATTTTGTTCTTTACAATAGATTTTATACCTTTTCAAAATAAAATAATTTATACCATTACTTATATACACTTTTGTAATAGATTTTGGGTAAATGATAAATGGATGAATAAAAACCCAGTGTAAACAAAACATATCTTGATAAGTAATAAATTTCAAGATTCATTGTAACAACCCAAAAATTTTAAGAGGCATTTATTCATTTATTTAAAAACTGTGGCGTTTGAATTCTTAAAAATATAATTTTGTAAATTTTCTTGTAATGATTGTTAATCAATTACACAAAATTTTATTTATTTAAATTAAACGTTCTGTAATGTTGATTTGAATTAAAAGTGTAACTTTAATAGAAATTTTAAAATTTTTAATTTTATAATTCTAAACTGCCAAATTTTCATCTTGAACTGTATACAATTGTGTAACAATTGTTTCACTTTTGTTTTGGTCAGATTTGTTGTATACCTTTAAAAGTTAGTAATAATTAGTATGAAACGGAAAATTTAACTTTACATTTCTTTACGTATATTTACATCTGTTTCTTAACTTTATATTAAACAATCAATTGGATGAAGCTAAATTAAATTTTATTAATTATGGTATAATAGCTATTAAATTTTGGTTTAAAGTGATGGGTTATTTTCCTAATTGAAACGTTATCATTTTTAAATTTATTTAATAAGAGAAACAAATAAATTTGTATGTTACTTTGGGCATATGTTCATTTGTTGCTCTTGCCTTTTCTTTGCCTATTTGATTTTTTTGCATTAACAAGGCAAAGTTTCAGCCGTATATTCTCTTTTGAGAATTCAAAATCTTGCCCAAAATCTTGCCTTAAATCTTGCACGTGAAAAATTATTCCATCCTTTTTGCCTTCCATACGTTTCCATCTATTAATATAATTTAATGCCTTAATTTCCTTTGATGGCCTCTACCGTTCAAAACATTAAATTGCCTTCTCTCCATAAATCAGTGAATGGCTGTTAATATATACCACGTCCAAATTCCCAGACCACAATATTTCACTTTAGCTTCTATCAAAATTTTCGTGAGCATCTCAAAGGTAAAGACAGCATGCTTTCTTTTTCATTTTGTTGTTTTGTTTTGTTGTTTCCCCTACCTCATTTTTTTTGCTTTATCATGTTGTTGCTCCAACCCATGCTCCAACCCCAGTCACCATGACCAGCCCAGTCACCACCACAAAACCCACGGCTCCAACTCCTCCAGACCGAACCCCTGCAACCACGTCCCCTTGCCGTTCCACTTTCCTCCACCATTAAGCAAACCCCATGCCACCATGAACCCCACGCCACCATGAACCCCACGCCTGACCATAACCACGCTGAGCCTCTGTTTTGAAAAAAAGAAACGACTTTTGTCACCTTGTATTATTTCTACCGAGCCTTGTTTTGAAAAAAAAATAAAAGTGCTTTTGTCACCTTGTATTTTGAAGTTATAGTTTTTCCACAGAGCCTTTGTTTTGAAGTTATAATCTATTCCCTCTGGCCTTTGTTTTAGAAAAAAGAAATGAAAAAATTTGTTTTGTCACCTTTGTTTTGAAGTTATAGTCTATTTTTTTAAAAGTGGTTGAGCTTTTGTAAATTTTGAAGTTATATGTCAACCGAGCCCTTGTTTTGAAAAAAAAGAAATGAACAAAAAAATTGCCTTTTTCACCTTTGTATTTTGAAGTCAGACTACAACCCCTCCGAGCCTTTAAAATCTTGAGTATGGTGAAGTGGTCGAGCTATTTCTTTTTAGTATTCAACTTGTTCTTTTCATTTTGTTTGCTTCATTTGAAAAAAATAGTTATTCGTTTGCATTCTTAGATTTGTTTTATTTATTCTTTTTTACTTTAGATTTGAATCTAGTTGGTGCATCCTCTAACAACTGATCGTGCTTTCCGTGTGCTTTTCGATAGATAGCGTATTTCCTTTTGAATCGAATCTCCAGCTCCGTAGAGGTGAGTAAATCTCACACGAATATTCATACTTATATGATTGTGAAACGACCGCAACTGAATGTGTAGAAAATAAATAAATAAATAAAAATGATGTTATAATTACCTATGATTATTTATATATTGTAAACTGGTTAAAATTGCATAACATATCATCTGTTATATTTTGTTCTTATTTTACTGTTATTCTATTCTGTTAAATCACACTGCAAGTTCCCTGTAGAATAGAATCACTATGGGTTGAAATGATACATACCCGAACGGACTTTAGAATAAGGGAAGATCGTTATGGGCTGAAATGGTAGGCCTGAGCGATTTTCAATTAAATTTTATTTACTTGGGATTGCGGGTTTGAAATGATAAAACCCGGATTTTTCTTTGTAAACTACGGATTGAAATGATATATTATCCGTATCACTTGACTTAGGCTAGAAAATATTATACAGACCTGTGGTTATTTTCTGTATTTTTCTGGATACCTTTAAATATTTTTAAATATTTGTAATAATATTAAATTGATTTAAATTGAATTTTTAAAATGATTTATTTAGAGTAGAAATGATTTTTCTATGTGATAAATGTAAATAAATGGATAAAAATATTGATTTTAAAGTGTAACTTAAATTTGACTAAAAAGAAAAGATGGAAACTTAAGTTAATTAAATTAAAATGAAAATTAAGTTTTAAAATGGTGAAAAATGGAGATTTAAGTTTAAGTGTTGAAATGAATTGTTTAAATGAAAATGAGAATTTACACACTTGAATTTAATAAGTGAACTTTGTAAATTTTTGGTTTTTATTTGTAAAATTTCTCTTTAGAAAAATCATAAGTTAAAGGATTAAATGAACATTTTAATGTGAAAATTTATGATTTTTATAAGTTTAAATGATTTAAATGGAAGTTTATTTATGGCTGGAATTGCACTTAAAACCTGGAAATTTGATTTATAGTACTTCAGAAATGCTACCATTTCTGGAAATGAACCAATTCTGAACTAAGTAGAATCTGCAGCACTTTTTAAGTGCTGTGGTTATATAAATGAACCAAAAGACTAAAATGAACTAAGGCTATGATAGCACTTGGTAAATGCTGTTGTAGCAGGAACTAAAATTTGACCTGAAACAAATAAAGGGGCTAATGTAGCACTTGTTAAGAGCTGCAGTAGGCTGAAATATGATTTTGTTTTAAAACTGAACTGTTATAGTAGTTTATAAATGCTGTCTTTGCTGAATTAAATTTTTTTCAAATATAACTTACCGCAGCACTTTTTAAATGCTGTGAAAGCTGAAATTTTAACGTTTTATTGTTTTTAAGTGAATAAATGAACTCAGAAAAGGCTAAATTTTGGGAATTTAATATTGGATTTAAAAGAATAATGACTTTGTTTTTAAAATGGTTTAAATTTGAAGTATTTTGATATAAATTGTTTTAAATTTATAACCACGGGTTATAATAACGCTGGGTTGTTAAAGAGACCGGGATCGGATATGGACATACTCTCTGTCGATACCGAAAACCACATTGACAACTGTGTACGCGGTGGAGTTTCCAGAATGAAGTAGGATGGTGGCGACGATCCTAAGGTATATACGTGGACCCAACTCCCGTGAGTTGGCATAAGGTGGCTAAAACAGGAGCGATCTCGGACCAGTGAGGTAGCACCTCTTCTCGGACACATTTCTTCGATACCATTCTATTACTTTGTGATTTTTGGTGGCCACCCTTGATTTGGGAGTGTTGTTCGAGGTGGAACGGTAGTGGCTACTATGCGTATCCATCAGTCCGTGTGCGTAATTGGTATATCTACCCTGGCATTGCCTTGTGTGCCGTGTCACCTACCATATCGAGCCCACTACGATTTTGGTTTTAAAGATCCGACCGCGTTAAGGTTCTCCATCCCTTAACGCTATTTTATATATGATTATACTTTACTGATTAGACATTATTATAATATCGAATATTACTACATAGTAGATAGTTTAACGGATCCTTAAAGAATGGGCGATCCCAAGCATTCTTTAAGTTACTTGTACCCTTATTACAGTTCACTTGAGTTGGTTTACATTGTATAAGTATGTATGTCCTGACTCGAGTGTTTATGTTTTATTTTACGCTCGGGTCAGCCTGAGTTATTCACAGATTTGGGTTTCCACTCTCTTGGAGATTTGAATCGCTGGAGATTATCTGCTTGTCTTGTCCTATCTACTTCAGTTCCGTTGTCCTACTCAGCTTGTACTTGGTTATTTTATTGAGACTTCTGTTGTCCTCTATTTCTTTTGTTATATCTTATGTAACTCTGATATATTTATATAGTAGCTTCATGAACTACTATTTCTTTTACTTCCGCTGTATTATTTTACTCTGTATCTGTGATCTGTGATTATATTTATTTACTGTATATTCTGAGATTTTGCCAAATTTTATTTACAACGCGGTATTTTGAGCAATTCAAGTCCGACATGTGCGGATGCGAATGGTTGAAAATACCGGGTCGTTACAATTGATGGCTTAACCGTAAATTGATCGCGCTTTGATTTTCTACAGCTTGACGTAACCCTTCTATTTTGTTGCTGTTCTTCCTCAGCCTATCTTGCAACTACCAGTCTTCGCCGATCGTCCATCCAACTGTCCTCAAAGCATCGATCGGTCATCAACTATAGGTACTCTCTCTGTCTTTTTTTCCTTTGTTACTTTCGCTTTTTTTTTGGTGTATCGCGCAGTTTATGCAAACTTAATGATGTTTATTATAAGTTAGGTCTAAAAATAATAACTAGCTATAATGAATTAGTAAATATACTATACTTCTCATAAAGCAATATAATATGCAACATTGTCCAGACTAAGTGTACAATCCAATTTACAGTGAAATAAGCGATTGTAATATTATGAGATCCTAGAATAAAAATAAACTAAAAGCAACAAAGTAAGCTACAATATTACAATAAACTATAAAATCATAAGATAGGATATATACAAGAATTCATGTTTCAAAGAAAACAAAATTCATGCACATACCAATGAACTGCAAACCAAAAATATAATTCATCTTGCAAATTAATCTTTCTACAGTTAAAGACAAAGTCACCGATATTCTCCAAAGGTGATTACTTTACATTTACCTATATACCCTCATAAAATCTAAACATTTGTCAACACTGTTTAAATTACAATTCATGACTGCAAATTTTGTTAATTCGAGTCCATGGAAGGTGGATACTACAACAATATTGAATCTTCACTAGTGCATGACTTGAAAAAAGTGCAAATGAAAGTTATCCACGACAACGGCTCGGAAATTGATGGTATCAAGCATGGATGGTGATGGTAGTTGCATGACATGGGACATTGGGATGTTGCTTGCTAACTTACCTAATAGTGATGGAAGTTCACGGTCATGGATGGTGCAACTTATAGGATGAAATGCTAGCCATATTATGATTATTTCATCAGAGTATGGCATAAGTATCATGATGAAGTGAAAAATGATAAAAAGGCATGTGTTATGGATGTAGTGCAATACTACAAATTATATGGTTAGCCAAATTTCATTTGAGTTACCCGCTTTTCGCTTTACCAAGGTGGTTTATATTTTTGCTTTTCTTCACTCGCTGTTACTTTATTTATTCATAATCTACCATAATAAATTTATCTTAGTGATATGCATAACACAATTTATTATTTCTTTTTGTGTATTTGAGCATGATAAGTAATTTTTTCACTTAATTGATAGATGATAACTTCCCCATAATTTTTCTATACTTTTCTTCCATGTTATTTTAACTATTATCATGTTACATATTCTTTGGTAAATAAACTAGCACCTACATGAAGATACGCAACCGTACCTAACCTGGATAAAAGCTTGATCACTTATTTATTTTGCATATTTATTTTTTATATTATTTCTGAACTGAAGTTTGTTTATATAACATACGTTAAACATGATGTAAATTGGTATCTTAACACAATTTCAATGAATTAATGCGACAAATTGGTTTCAGTTGAACGAGTGAATTATAAACAATTACTCTAACAATAAAATTATCATGTACTTCTGTTAGATTTTCTTTACTGAGTAGTATGGACATTATTATTTTGATAATTTCACGTTCCTACTTCAAAAGATAAGAGCGTTTTCATTTACCCATTAAATGTAGGGTTCATGTATTAGAACAAAAGGAGTTTACTATCACCTGCATTACTATTGAAACAACAATATTTACGAAATTTATTTATTTTGTGTCATTCTAGCAAAGCTCATAATATTTAACAAAGCAAATACATAAAAATTATTTGATTTTTAACCTTTTGGTTTATGTAGATTTTAGAATATTCTAAAGGTCATCATATAAAGGTCATCAATGTCTCGGCCTTCAGATTATTGTTCCAAAATTTGGTATGGAACTGGAGATATGCGCTGGGTGGACATGATTCGACTCTATTAGGTTTCAAAATTTCATTTATCTCAAGCCTCTTTTGTTTATGTTCCAGTAAAATTGTTAAAACTATGGTGAGATAAGTTAGAACGTAATAACACATTATTACAAGACAAGAAGTTGAATAATCAATGTGCATGCCTCAGTTAGATATTAAGTTATATATGTTAGCTAGACACGGTCCTTCTCATGAAATTAGCAAATGTATACTTCACATAGGATATAAGACAGTGAAGTAAGATTGAAGGGCTCAAATGGTAAATTGACAAGGTTCTAGTATGTAAAGGCAAAGGTGAAATGTTATTTGGCTCTGCTTGAATTATGCTTGAAAGAGCACTTGAGTTTGTGATATGTTGATCGGTGGGATGAACGTTTGCACTTGAATTAACATGGAGGGCACAAATTATGTGGGGTCGAAATATTAAAATGGAGAGGTCAACCAAGAGTAATCATTTTGGCTACTATTTTGCATCTTAATGAGGATATCGTAACTGACCTTACATTAATAAATATATGAAATTAATTACTACAACAAAGGTAAATATGAATTTTCTTTCAAAGTGATTTTCCATTCATTACTCTTTGTAAAAATTTAACAAAAAAACTACATATAATGGACACCATTACATTATCGAATCACTGTAAAATTTATCTGTTCTTTAATTTTCCGCACTTCTTCTGTTTTGGATGTTATTTGTTTCCGAGTTGCTCACTATATTAATAAACAAATATTTAAAACTAAATTCATTATTCTAGTCCTCCATAAAAATTAGATTTACTTATCATTCAAATAGTATATTTCGACAAGTTCAATGTTGACATTTGTGCTGAATTTTGATGCAATACATCTTCAAAATAACACTACCTTGCAGATAACCTGAGTGGTAATTTAAGCTTACCATGTAGGTAAAATGACTCTATCTTAAAAAATTTCTCGCTTCCATCTTTCAAGCATAAACTAAAATAGTAGCTATGGCAAGTGAGAGTCCTTAGATAAACATTTTTATTCTACTGGAAGGTACATTTTTTCAGCAAAATAGTTTCTGAAATAACTTAATTTGTATAATTTGAAATATATTTTTATTCAAACTTAAATAGTTATATATGAATAGATTGCTTTCTATTCTCGAAAGAAGCTGTTAAATTTGTGTAAGCTATGAACAATATACTTTTTCCAAACTATACATCAAGGTACAATATGTGTTCCCTCAATCATAAAAGGTAACTATTTTCTGAATAAAAATAAATTATTGTTCACAAAAATTTTAGAACATCCAAAAGTTTACAGCAACAGTTATGACGTGAATTATTATTTCATCTTATTTTAAACTGTGATAAGCAACTTTTATTTGGTTAAACAACCATGGTCGACATAAAAGTTAAGTTACTGGAAAGAAAAAATGTGTTTACACTTATTTTGCAATTGTTTCAATTGATATAGCACGCTTGAGTTGTTGGGGCTCCTACTTTTATTTCTTAGGATAAGCCATCAAACCCTTAGGAAGTCTGAAGTTTGGATTTTAAAACTGTATATTATTTCACAAATGTTATGCAGTTATGGAAAGAATAGTGAAATTTGGCATTATTATATTCTGTTTTCTATTTATCTTACTTTAAATTCTTTTATATATGACGGTTTTATTGGTAATTTATGGGTAACTTTAGTACTTATGAAAAGATTGAAAACTATTATATATTTAATATAAAAGGTAATTATTATCATATGAACTTCAATTGTTTACATAGAACTTCAATTTCATACTGTGAAGACTTCAGATATTCTACTATACAACTCAAATAAATAATCAGACAGTATTGATGGAAGATGATAAACAATGTAATACACATACAAGTAACACAAAAAGTTAATTAACTACCTTTAATCCATTTCAACTCATTCTTATTGGAGCGGTCAACAATCTTCGTGGTTTTCGCAAGAGGAAAGAAGAAATCCTCCAAACAGTTAATTGAAAATTAAATTTTACTTTTGATAGCTTGAGATGCTTAAATGGCGACTTCACATAATTAATGCTTCATTCAACCGTGCCACTCAGCGGTTAATACGTTGCTTCGTGGTTTGATGACATAACTTGGCTAAGTTACTCAATTTCGTTTACAATTACGATGATCGATAATACGATAAGCATATCAGTTGTTGTATTCAAGATAAGGTAGATGCACAGTTTAAGTGCTGGGTCAAAACATGTGTTGTAGTGAGAATAATGTTGATAACCACCTAAATGAGTTTATTTTTTATTTTTTGCAGTAAATTCTAAAATCTCTTGCACCACCACTATTGAAAAACTTCCAGAAAACAATAGGTGAATGTATCTTTGTATAGATGATCATGTAGTCATAGTTTGATTATTAGATATAGTTTAACTAGGTCAGATGAGCAGTGAGAGAATTTAGTAATAATACTGCATCAACGACACTTTTGCCTTTTTTGGCTACAGGTACTAATACCTTCAATGATTAAAATAGTTGACTAATGTAATGCATCTATTAGGACCAAGAAAACATCTCCTATTTGCACTCAATCCCAATATCATACACGCGTTGCTAGCATTTATTTTTGAGGCTAAAAATGAATAGACTTCTCACAATTGTTCTCTTATGTATGTTTTAGATATTTCCAAATATTGGTTACTGCGACCAACTGTATGCCGTGTTTTGTACACTGCATCGACATAGAATCATATTCAGTGAACAATAGTAATTTATAGTGGAACCCATGTTATTTTCTTATTACATCATTATTTCTATTTCAATTGAATCTTTGTTTTACTACTTTTCGCCTGTACTACATCTGCTGCTTTTTCCTTTTTTTTCCTCCCTTTTTTCAGCTGTTGACAAATACTTTTCCTGACTGTTTACAAATTTCGTCCTATTACTATAAGTCTCCCCACTAATAAAAGCTTTTGTTACTCTTATTTAATTGAATCAAACTACAATGTGTCTTTGTGTCTGCAGTTCACAGCGAATACTTCAACTATATCTATGCACATTGAAGCAGCTGTATAATTGCAAAAGCAACAACATTGGCATTATATGCCATATTGAATCTATTGTTGGAATTCCTAAATTGAATGAAATTGCATAAGTCCCACATCGCCAAAATTGCAAAGCTATTCTAGTATATTAATAGCTTTGCAATGAAGGGGTTGGGGCCTTGGGGCACCCAAATGTTTGCTTCGTTGTGAGGAGGGAGATCATGCATCACCACCACACATGCGTGCGCGCACCGCCGCCGTCCGACCGAACCGACCCGGGCCGGGTTCGGGTTTGGGTCTGGGTCTTTCTACATATATATTTCTTTTTCTTATATGGTATACTATTTCATTAAATAGTATAACGGTTGATTTAGCACTATAGTTATTATTACTATAGCTGTTAATTTGTTGTTGTAATTTAATTACGACATAACTATTATTCAAATTAACTAATACAGACTTCTAGAGTAGTAGAAATCTGTTTGATAAACTTGTGAGACGAGTTTATAATTGATTATTCTCTGTTTTAATCCATCAGAAGTACTGCATAAAAACACTAATGAGAGTGTGATGCAACTGGAATACTCTCGTGTAATAGGATGTCTCATGTATCTCATGAATTGCACAAGACCAGATATAGCTTATGTAGTAAGTCAACTAAGCAGCTATACAAGCAATACAAGAAACGAACACTGGAAAGCACTAATGAGAGTGCTTGGATATTTAAAAAATACCACAAATTTTTCCTTACATTATGGAAAATATCATGCCGTCCTAGAAGGATACAGTGATGCAAACTGGATTGCTGATTCAGAGGAATCAAAATCAACAAGTGGTTATGTGTTTACCTTAGCAGGTGCAGCAGTGTCATGGAAATCAACTAAACAAACATGCATAGCTCGATCCACTATGGAATCGGAGTTCATCGCTTTAGATAAAGCAGGCGAAGAAGAAGAATGGCTTCGTCATTTTTTAGAAGATATTCCATTTTGGCCTAAACCTGTACCGGCCATATGCATACACTGTGATAACCAAGCTGCGCTAAGCAGAGCGCACAACTTCATGTATAATGGAAAGTCACGACACATTCGTCGACGCCATAACACAGTTAGGCAGTTACTCTCAAATGGAACTATTTCCATAGATTATGTGAGAACAAATGATAACCTAGCGGATCCATTTACTAAAGGTTTATCAAGAGAGAAAATTGACTACGCATCGAGGGGAATGGGTTTAAAAGCCTAAACCACTAAGAGTTATCTTATACGGAAACCTATCCTAGCGACTGGAGATCCCAAGGACTAGGATCAATAGGCAAACCAATTCTGAGTAACTCAAGACGTAATGCATTTGCTTGGACATAGTCCAACTCTATTCCTATGGTGCACAATATAAATGCATGCCTACAGAAGTATTTAAAGGTTAAAACTATGTTTTTTAATGATGACCATATCTTGAATATAACAAGTGGAGTATATGTAGGATACTCTTAATGGTTGCGATCACCTATGTTAGTGTGAGCTGGGTCGGCTCTATATGAATATTAAAGGCTTATATTTTCTATAAACACTCGCAGAACCAAACAAATTTTTTCAGGACCAAAATGAACACAACCAAGAGATTGGATGAGAAGGGAATCAATGCTTCGTAAAGCTTATTGTCTGGATATACAATAAAGGCCGACGGTTCAAGATGAAATAATTCACCGATTAGCCAAGTAGATACGATAAGTTTTAACTAGGGAAAGTTCAAAGTGAAATATCTACTTATCCACGATAAAGCATTATTCCATATGTACTCTATGATATTTCGCTTTGTGTGAGGGATATGTATATTATCATTCATGTGGGGGATTGTTGGAATTCCTAAATTGAATGAAATTACATAAGTCCCACATCGCCAAAATTGCAAAGCTATTCTAGTATATTAATAGCTTTGCAATGAAGGGGTTGGGGCATTGGGGCACCCAAATGTTTGCTTCGTTGTGAGGAGGGAGATCATGCATCACAACCACACACGCGCGCGCGCCGCCGCCGTCCGTCCGACCGAACCAAACCGGGCTGGGATGGGCTCGGGTTCGGGTTTGGGTCTAATATGATCCTATTTTTACTGCAAAACTGGGCCAGGCTTTTTGACAGTTGCAGGCAATACGAATAGGTGCGAATCTATTCAAGCGGACGCGGATTGACTAAGGGGGTGTGACTTCTGAAGCGGGCACGGGGTTTTGGCGAACAGGCGCAGCCGGAAGCGGGTGCGACCCGTTAGACGCGAACGGGTGCGGCGTATGGCAGTAGTAGGAGCGAACGGGTGCGGCCCGTTAATGAACAGCAGCAATGAAAGGCAATGGGTGCAACCTTTCAGGCAGACGCGACTGTTCGAAGGGGTGCAAATGAAATTATAAATAAAAGAGAATACTGATCACATTTGAAAGTGTGTACGCTTGTTCACACTAATTATGGATCGTGTAATATGGACTAACAATATATGCGGAATGTTACAAGTAAATATTCAATAAACTAACTATATAGCAATTCACAGATATAGAATAGTAAATGCAGTAAACTGTAAAAATCACACCAGGGATTTTTATACTGGTTCGGACCTCCCGTCCTACGTCCAGTCCCAGACTTCTATCTGGATTTTCACTACCAACTACCTCGCTTCACCCGGAGGAACAGGTTTACAATACCCGAACAGCCGAACGGGATTTCGTGCCTCTTACAACACCGAGGACTTCAACAAAAACAAATACAATTGTCGTTGACAACTTGTGCTCTTGATAACACGGATTTGTCACTTGTAGTACACCCTTCCTATAATCTTATCCTCAAAATATGTGAATGATGTTTGTGAAGATTGAAGGAAGTATATTACTTTTTGAATCAAAAGATATGAAATGATTTCAATGATTCAATAAGCAATTGAAATGTTTTAGAGCTCAAGACAGAGATCAATAGAATAGAGATTAGAATAATAGAATTGGTTATTTGAAATAATGATTTCATGATGTTTATATAAGAAATAAACAGTTGTAACCTTTTGTGAAAAGGTACAAACAAAGGTCATGATCATTGGTGAAGAGAAAGAGAAGCAACCGTTGAAGAAAAGGAAGTGTCTGTACGAAAGGTTGCTTTCTGTTTGAAAACGGTCGACAGGTCAAAATGGACCAGTAGACAGGAATTTGAATATATATACGTTATGTACACTTGTGCACGTTATCTGTGCATTCTGGGCAGAAACGGTCGACCGCCTTGTTTTAAACCGGTCGACCGGTTTAGCCCAGACTGCACAGTTAATGTGCACTCATACATATATACATTTATATTCAAAGATTGAAGGTATGAGATTATTTGAGGATAGATTTTAACATAAATAACACTACTAACATACCAAATAATCAACCTCTAATGTATGGAGCTCTTTGTGTCTCTTTAAAACAATGAATAACTTCTTTTTGTCGATCACGGCTTATCCCTTTGTCAGAAATCAAAACTCTTTAAAAATCTTGACTCAACAACATTCTCATTCCATTCCAATCTAATTTCTTCTGCTTCTTCCTTCTCTACTGCTCTAAATAATATATCACAGAGTTGACATACTGTTTACATTCTCGTGCAGATTACGTCTGTTGTATCTTGGGAGACTTTAAATAAAGTCTTAAGGTAATTGTCACGACAAGCCTCAGACTGAATTTCCCTCTTCAACCGGTAAGATTTATATATACATATATATTTCTTTTTCTTTCTGTGGTATACTATTGCATTAAATAGTATAACGGTTGATTTAGCACTATAGTTATTATTACTATAGTTGTTAATTTGTTGTTGTAATTTAATTACAACATAACTATTATTTAAATTAACTAATACAGACTTCTAGAGTAGTAGAAATATGTTTGATAAACTTGTGAGACGAGTTTATAATTGATTATTCTCTGTTTTGGTATACTAGACGTATAACATCTTAAGACTTTCCTGTTTTAACTAAAACAGAGATGGCAATAGTAGAGCTCTCTACAAAGGCTACTACACACAACAGGCCCGATCCTTTTAAAGGAGATGGTGACGATTTTTTAACATGGCAGAATCAGATGTAATTTTACATCACCACACTCGGTCTGCAACGGTATCTCGAGGAGGAGGAACCGATTTCTGCACCAGGCAAGGAATTAGATGTTGCTACGTGGAAACATTCCGATTTCCTATGTAGAAACTATATTCTAAATTGTCTCGACAAGGTGCTATATAAAGTATATCAACCTCTAAAGACAGCAAAAGCACTCTGGAATGCACTTGCCACGAAGTACAAGACGCAAAATATCAGTCTTAAGAAATTCATTGTAGACAAATTCATGGACTACAAGATGGTCGACTCCAAACCGGTGACTGCTCAACTGCATGAACTGCAAATATTCATTCATGAACTCGAAGCGGAAGGTCATAAGGTTGGAGAATCGTTTTTGGTTGAAGCCATCACGGGAAAACTACCGCCGTCATGGAGAGACTACCGCAACTATCTAAAGCATAAAAAGAAAGAGATTTCTTTGCAGGACCTCATCATACGATTAAAGATTGAGGCAGATAACCGCGGAATTACCAAACAAAGCGAGGAGGCGTTGGTAACAGAAGGGTCAAAGAACAGGAATAAAGGCCACTTCAACAAAAAGAAGAACTGAAAGAGTCTATGCGGTAGGATCGTATAATATGGAATAATGAAATGGTCTAGATAGATAGTAATATGCTATAAGTAAAGTAGACACCAAGACTTTATACTGGTTCGGACCTCTTGTCCTACGTCCAGTCCCTAAGCTCCTCTTAGGAATTCAACTAACCAACAACCCTCACTTAACCCGGAGGAATAGGTTTACAACTTACCCGAACAACCGAACGGGATTTCTTGCCTCAACTACCGAAGAGGACTTCAAACTGGATACAAAAGGTATTTCTGACTTGTTGTGTTCTTGATAACACTAATGAGTCAAATTGAGTACAACTTTCCTATAATCTTATCCTCGAGAGTATACAAAGTGTTCGTGAAGATTTAGGAAATGTGAATTGCTATGAATTAAAAGGTGTTATAGTTAAAACAGAGATTCAAGCAATTAGTTAGCGATTGCTTTTGAAAACTTAAGAAATCTGAAAATATGTTCAAGTATATAGAAAGATTAAAGCAATTAGAATTGGTGAATTGAATGATGTTAGAATCATGTATTTATTCTTGTAGAAAAGGTGCATGTGTTGTCAAAGGTTGCAGACAAGAGATGCTTCCATTTCCATTGGAGAATGGTTGCAACTCTTGAGAAGAGGAAGGTGTCTATTCAAAGAAAATTCGCAGTTACAGATTCAGTCGACTGAGCAGGAAATTCAGTCGACTGAAAATATGAAGAGAAATTTTCAGGAATGCTTTCAGTCGACTGGGCAGGAAATTCAGTCGACTGAAACTGTGCATATTTGTAAATGTGTGCCAGTTTCAGTCGACTGTCCATACCTTTTCAGTCGAATGAACTATAAAAATATGCACAGTAAACATGTGAATAAAAATGAAGTTTTATGAATGTGTTTTAGTGTTCGTGCAAATCTCTTGAGGATAGATTTTAACAAATAATCTAGACTTTAGACCTATAAAAATCATACTTATGTTTATACTTTGGTCTTCATAGTCCTTCCTTTAGCCTTGCACATATCTCTTCCTTTTTGTTGAAGCACATTGTCATTGATCAAAATATAGCGTATCAACATTCTCCCCCTTTTTGATTGATGACAATACTTATGTTTGTAGAGATGTAATTATCTTTCCTCCCCCTGAATATATGCACTTATCTTTCCTACAAAACAAAGTTAGTAACATAGATTTCTCCCCCTTTGTCATCGACAAATAGGAAGTAATAATTTGTAGAAGTATATAATTGTCAAACAAAGCAACCACTATCCAAAATCCATTTTCTTATCTTGAGTGGGACCTGCAAAAAATAAATACAATATTGGTACCCACCTTTCAATAGGGTCCTAAAAGTTAGAACTTAGGAAACCAAACCCAATTTGGTTCAGTATCCTTTTTATAAATATAATTTTTATTATTATGAACACTATCCATAAATGCTTTAATATATTTATTCCTAATTAAAATATTGTTAGTCTTTGGAACCCAAATTTTAACTATCTTAGTTTCTTCTTTTGTTCTAATAGGTTCTCTTAATAACATTTGTTGTTTTGAATCAATATTCCTCTTAAAATTTGTATTTTTCTTTTTAGGATTTTTTGACTCTTTTATATATCCTAATCCATGTTTATTTGAGGAGGATTGAGAATTTTCTAAAATCTTAGATAAATTTTCTCTTCCTTTGTTAAAATTAGAGACATTTTTAGTGATGTTATCTAATCTAACTTGAAGACTATTATTTTCTAACTCAACTTGTCTAATCTTAGTTTTTAACTCATGATTTTCAGAGACAATTATATCATTCTTTGTCTTTTGAGTTTCAATTTCTTGACTTAAAAGTGATAATTGAGTTTCCGAATTTGAAAGAGACTCTTGAACTTTTTCAAGTTCTTCTTCTAGAATTTTCTTTTCATCTTTTAACATATCTCTTTCAAATTCAGCTTTGTTTTGATTTTCAAGAATTTCCTTGAGTTTCTTTTTAAGAGTTTTTATTGTGCTCAAAAGTTCTGTGTTTACATCAATTAAATCGTCGAAAGTTAAATTACTAACCTCAGATTCTTGAGCCATAAAGCATACATTTGCTTGTTCATTGTCGCTATTATTATCACTTTCAGATGAAGATGAATCTGAATCGTCCCATGTTACAGAGAATGACTTCTTTTTACATTTGTCTTTCTTATTCTTGTTGTTGAAGTTTTTCTGATTCTCCTTCTTTAGCTCCGGACAGTCTTTTATCATATGACCTTTCTTGTGACAATTAAAACATTCCATATTTGAGGATGAAGGTTTGTTCAAGAAATTCTTTTTGAAACCGTTTTCATTTCCTTTTCTATATTTTAAGAATTTCTTGAAATTTTTGGCAATAAATTCTAGATCCTCATTTTCAGACTCTGATTCTTCCTTTTCTGCGTGAAAAGCCACATTTTTTCTTTCCTGTGTTTGATCTTTCTTAGCTTGCATGTTAACTTCATAAGACATAAGGTTTCCAATTAATTCTTCTGGTTTCATTGTAGATAGATCGTTTGCTTCTTCGATTGCTAAGACTTTTCTCTCCCATTCATCAGTGAGTGAATTTAGAACTTTAGATATAATATCAAAATCTGTGTATTTTTCTCCTAGTCCTATTAAGGCATGATGAATGTCTTGAAATCTCGAGTACATGTCATTGATGGATTCATTCTATCGCATTCTAAAGTTTTGGAACTGGTTCTTTAGCATGGAAATCTTTGTTTGTTTGACCTTGTTTGTGCCTTCATGTATGGTTCTAAGTGTACTCCATATCTGATGTGCAGTAGTACAAATGCTAACACGATTGAACTCATTTCTATCCAAAGCGCAAAATAACATATTCATAGCTTTGGCATTTGCACTAGCTTCATTCTTCTGAGTATGTGTCCATGTAGAATATTCCGTTGTGGGTACAATGAGTTCTGCTTGTGTTGCATTCCAGGCTTCAAAACTTGTTGCTTGCATATAAATCCTCATCCTTGTAGCCCAATAATTATAGTTTAGTCCATTGAATAGAAGGGGACTTTGAGTAGATTGTCCTTCCGCAAATGTAGAGTTATAGGTAGATGTTGTGCATGTGTTGTTTTCCATATTATCAATATGTCAAATAACGGTGTTATGGTTATAGGACGGCCTTGCTCTGATACCAATTGAAAGAGTCTATGTGGTAGGATCGTATAATATGGAATAATGAAATGGTCTAGATATATAGTAATATGCTATAAGTAAAGTAGACACCAAGACTTTATACTGGTTCGGACCTCTTGTCCTACGTCCAGTCCCTAAGCTCCTCTTAGGAATTCAACTAACCATCAACCCTCACTTAACCCGGAGGAATAGGTTTACAACTTACCCGAACAACCAAACGGGATTTCTTGCCTCAACTACCGAAGAGGACTTCAAACTGGATACAAAAGGTATTTCTGACTTGTTGTGTTCTTGATAACACTAATGAGTCAAATTGAGTACAACTTTCCTATAATCTTATCCTCGAGAGTATGCAAAGTGTTCGTGAAGATTTAGGAAATGTGAATTGCTATGAATCAAAAGGTGTTATAGTTAAAACAGAGATTCAAGCAATTAGTTAGTGATTGCTTTTGAAAACTTAAGAAATCTGAAAATATGTTCAAGTATATAGAAAGATTAAAGCAGTTAGAATTGGTGAATTGAATGATGTTAGAATCATGTATTTATTCTTGTAGAAAAGGTGCATGTGTTGCCAAAGGTTGCAGACAAGAGATGCTTCCATTTCCATTGGAGAATGGTTGCAACTCTTGAGAAGAGGAAGGTGTCTATTCAAAGAAAATTCGCAGTTACAGATTCAGTCGAATGAGCAGGAAATTCAGTCGACTGAAAATATGAAGAGAAATTTTCAGGAATGCTTTCCGTCGATTGGGCAGGAAATTCAGTCGACTGAAACTGTGCATATTTGTAAATGTGTGCCAGTTTCAGTCGACTGTCCATACCTGTTCAGTCGACTGAACTATAAAAATATGCACAGTAAACATGTGAATAAAAATGAAGTTTTATGAATGTGTTTTAGTGTTCGTGCAAATCTCTTGAGGATAGATTTTAACAAATAATCTAGACTTTAGACCTATAAAAATCATACTTATGTTTATACTTTGGTCTTCATAGTCCTTCCTTTAGCCTTGCACATATCTCTTCCTTTTTGTTGAAGCACATTGTCATTGATCAAAATATAGCGTATCAACAAGAACTTCTTAAAGAAGAGGAAAGCTCCTGAAAACAAACCCAAAGATAATAAAACCAAGAAGTTTAATGGTGAATGTTGGGTTTGTGGCAAAATGGGACACGCCGCTAGAGATTGCAGACACAAAAAGGAACGCAACTCAGAGGCAAACATAGTTGACAACATGGAAGTGGACGAGTCCAACTTTTCAGCAGTTATATCTGAATGCAATTTGGTTTAGAATCCTAACCAATGGTGGGTGGACACAGGAGCTACTCGTCATGTCTGCTTTGATAAATCCATGTTTTCAACATATCAGAAATTCGATCAGGAAGAAAAACTCTACATGGGTAATTCTGCTGTTTCCATGATCGAAGGCAGTGGAACAGTAATCCTCAAGTTTACTTCTGGAAAAACTGTCAAGTTGAATGACGTGCTCCATGTTCCAGACATACGCAAGAATCTGATCTCTAGTTCAGTACTATCAAAGAAAGGATTCAAAATGGTGTTCGAGTCAGACAAGATGGTTTTGTCCAAAGCTGGAATGTATATCGGAAGGGGATATTTATGTGATGGCCTATTTAAGGCAAATGTAGCCATTATTGGCAATAAAACTATGTATTATGATTGTGCTATTAATAAAATTGAAGTTTCTTACTTGCTTGAGCATGAAATTTTACTATAGCATGATAGATTAGGACACATAAACTTCCGAAAAATGAAAACATTATCAAACTTGGGATTAATTCCGAAATTCCAAGTAGATAAGAACTACAAATGTGAGGCATGTGTAGAAGAAAAAATGGTTAAAAACCGTTTCAATCTGTTGATAGAAGCACCAAACCACTAGGTTTGGTTCATACAGATTTATGTGATTTTAAATCGTTACCTACAAGAGGTGGGAAAAAGTACTTTATTACGTTTATTGACGATTATACGAGATATTGCTATGTATATCCTTTGAATAGTAAAGATGAAGCAATTACATCATTTATAAAGTACAAAGCTGAGGTAGAAAATCAGTTAAATAAAAAGATCAAGATATTGAGATCTGATCGAGGTGGAGAATATGAATCACCATTTGAACAGTTCTGTACCGAAAATGGTATAATTCATTAAACAACAGCTCCATATTCACCACAACAAAATGGTGTAGCCGAGAGGAAGAACAGAACGTTAAAAGACATGATTAATGCCATGCTTTTAACCTCTGGTCTACCGACGAACTTGTGGGGGAAGCCTTAAATATGTCTAATAACATATTAAACAAAGTCCCTCACAATAAAACAGGAACAATTCCATATTAGTTATGGAAAGGACACAAACCAAGCTTTAAATACATCAAAGTGTGGGGGTGCTTGGCAAAAGTTCCAGTTCCGCCTCCCAAGAAAGTCAAACTTGGACCAAAAACAGTAGATTGTTACTATTTAGGGCCAGCCCACAATAGTAGTGCCTATAGATTTTTGGTATTCAAGTCTGATATAGCTGATATTCATGTAAATACAATCATGGAATCTAGAGATGCCTCATTCTTTGAAGACGTGTTTCCGCACAAAAGGAATGAAGGGGATAATGTCCCTAAAAGGACAAGAGAAGAATCAAGCAATTCACATGAAGATGAAACTCATCATGAGATTGAGGAAGTTGAACCAAGAAGAAGCGTAAGGGCTAGGACTTCCAAGACATTTGGTTCGGATTTTTTCACATATGTGTTAGAACATGAACCTCAATCGTACAAGGAAGCAATGTCATCTTCTGAATCTTCATGTTGGAAAGAAGCAATCCAAAGTGAGATCGATTCAATTCTAAGTAATAAAACTTGGGAAATTGTTGATATTCCACCTATTGGCTGCAAATGGATTTTCAAAAAGAAAATGAAAGCAGATGGCTCTATCGACAAGTATAAAGCCAGATTAGTAGCCAAAGGATATCGTCAAAAAGAAGGAGTAGACTTCTTTGATACATATTCGCCGGTAACACGAATAACCTCTATAAGAATGCTAATAGCAATTGCATCGATTTATAATCTTGAAATTCATCAAATGGATGTAAAGACAGCGTTCTTAAATGGAGATCTCGATGAGGAGATCTCCATGGAGCAACCTGAAGGTTTTGTTTTCAAAGGAAATGAAAACAAAGTCTGTAGATTAGTAAAATCATTATACGGACTAAAACAAGCTCCAAAACAATGGCACACAAAATTTGATAGTGTCATGATGAGAAATGGTTTTCGTATAAATGAATGTGATAAATGTGTTTATTATAAACAAATTGGACAATCATATGTGATGATTTGTTTATATGTAGACGATATGTTAATATTTGGTCCAAATACTCAAGTAATAGAGACCAAAAAGAAGATGTTAATTAGCAATTTCGATATGAAAGACTTAGGAGTTGCAGACGTTATTTTGGGAATCAAAATAATAAGAACACCTAATGGAATTGAATTATCTCAATCACACTATGTAGACAAAGTGATTGAAAAATTCCAAGACTATGTAATTAAAGGAGTGAGAACACCTTTTAATCCATCAAAAGTACTGCATAAAAACACTAATGAGAGTGTGATGCAACTGGAATACTCTCGTGTAATAGGATGTCTCATGTATCTCATGAATTGCACAAGACCAGATATATCTTATGCAGTAAGTCGACTAAGCAGGTATACAAGCAATCCAGGAAAGGAACACTGGAAAGCACTAATGAGAGTGCTTGGATATTTAAAAAATACCACAAATTTTTCCTTACATTATGGAAAATATCCTACCGTCCTAGAAGGATATAATAATGCAAACTGGATTGCTGATTCAGAGGAATCAAAATCAACAAGTGGTTATGTGTTTACCTTAGCAGGGGAAGCAGTGTCATGGAAATCAACTAAACAAACATGCATAACTCGATCCACTATGGAATCGGAGTTCATCGCTTTAGATAAAGCAGGCGAAGAAGCAGAATGGCTTCGTCATTTTTTAGAAGATATTCCATTTTGGCCTAAACCTGTACCGGCCATATGCATACATTGTGATAATCAAGCCGCGCTAAGCAGAGCGCACAACTTCGTGTATAATGGAAAGTCACGACACATTCGTCGACGCCATAACACAGTTAGGCAGTTACTCTCAAATGGAACTATTTCCATAGATTATGTGAGAACAAATGATAACCTAGCGGATCCATTTACTAAAGATTTATCAAGAGAGAAAATTGACTGCGCATCGAGGGGAATGGGTTTAAAAGCCTAAACCACCAAGAGTTATCTTATATGGAAACCTATCCTAGCGACTGGAGATCCCAAGGACTAGGATCAATAGGCAAACCAGTTCTGAGTAACTCAAGATGTAATGCATTTGCTTGGACATAGTCCAACTCCATTCCTATGGTGTATAATATAAATGCATGCCTACAGAAGTATTTAAAGGTTAAAACTATGTTTTTTAATGATGACCATATCTTGAATATAACAAGTGGAGTATATGTAGGATACTCTTAATGGTTGCGATCACCTGTGTTAGTGTGAGCTGGGTCGGCTCTATGAGAATATTAAAGGCTTATATTTTCTATAAACACTCGCAGAACCAAACAAATTTGTTCAGGACCAAAATGAACAAAACCAAGAGATTGGATGAGAAGGGAATCAATGCTTTGTAAAGCTTATTATCTGGATATACAATAAAGGCCAACGGTTCAAGATGAAATAATTCACCGATTAGCCAAGTAGATCCGATAAGTTTTAACTAGGGAAAGTTCAAAGTGAAATATCTACTTATCCACGATAAAGCATTATTCCATATGTACTCTGTGATATTTCGGTTTGTGTGGGAGATATATATATATTATCATTCATGTGGGGGATTGTTGGAATTCCTATATTGAATGAAATTACATAAGTCCCACATCGCCAAAATTGCAAAGCTATTTTAGTATATTAATAACTTTGCAATGAAGGGGTTGGGGCCTTGGGGCACCCAAATGTTTGCTTCGTTGTGAGGAGGGAGATCATGCATCACCACCACACACGCGCGCGCGCCGCCGCCGTCCGTCCGACCGAACCGGGCTGGGTTCGGGTTCGGGTTTGGGTCTAATATGATCATATTTTTACTGCAAAACTGGGCCGGGCTTTCTTACAGTTGCAGGCTATACGAACAGGTGCGAATCTTTTCAAGCGGACGCGGATTGACTGAGGGGGTGCGACTTCTGAAGCGGGCAAGGGTTTTTGGCGAACAGACGAAGCCGGAAGCGGGTGCGACCCGTTAGACGCGAACGGGTGCGGTGTATGGCAGCAGTAGGAGCGAACGGGTGCGGCCCATTAATGAACAGCAGCAATGAAAGGCAACGGGTGCAACCTTTTAGGCAGACGCGACTGTTCGAAGGGGTGCAGATGAAATTATAAATAGAAGAGAATACTGATCACATTCTCATTCCATTCCAATCTAATTTCTTCTGCTTCTTCCTTCTCTATTGCTCTAAATAATATATCACAGAGTTGACATACTCTTTACAATCTCGTGCAGATTACGTCTGTTGTATCTTGGGAGACTTTAAATAAAGTCTTAAGGAAATTGTCACGACAAGCCTCAGACTGAATTTCCCTCTTCAACCGGTTAGATTTATATATACATATATATTTCTTTTTCTTTCTGTGGTATACTATTTCATTAAATAGTATAACGGTTGATTTAGCACTATAGTTATTATTACTATAGTTGTTAATTTGTTGTTGTAATTTAATTACGACATAACTATTATTTAAATTAACTAATACAGACTTCTAGAGTAGTATAAATCTGTTTGATAAACTTGTGAGACGAGTTTATAATTGATTATTCTCTGTTTTGGTATACTAGACGTATAACATCTTAAGACTTTCCTGTTTTAACTAAAACAGAGATGGAAATAGTAGAGCTCTCTACAAAGGCTACTACACACAACAGGCCTGGTCCTTTTAAAGGAGATGGTGACGATTTTTTAACATGGCAGAATCAGATGTTATTTTACCTCACCACACTTGGTCTGCAACGGTATCTCGAGGAGGAGGAACCGATTTCTACACTAGGCAAGGAATCAGATGTTGCTACGTGGAAACATTCCAATTTCCTATGCAGAAACTATATTCTAAATTGTCTCAAAAAGGTACTATACAAAGTATATCAACCTCTAAAGACAGCTAAAGCACTTTGGAATGCACTTGCCACGAAGTACAAGACGTAGAATATCAGTCTTAAGAAATTCATTGTAGACAAATTCATGGACTACAAGATGGTCGACTCCAAACCGGTGACTGCTCAATTGCATGAACTGCAAATCATCATTCATGAACTCGAAGCGGAAGGACATAAGGTTGGAGAATCGTTTTTGGTTGAAGCCATCATGGGAAAACTGCCGTCGTCATGGAGAGACTACCGCAACTATCTAAAGCATAAAAAGAAAGAGATTTCTTTGCAGGACCTCATCGTATGATTAAAGATTGAGGCAGATAACCGCGGAATTACCAAACAAAGCAAGGAGGCGTTGGTACAGAAGGGTCAAAGAACAAGAATAAAGGCCACTTCAACAAAAAGAACTTCTCAAAGAAGAGGAAAGCTCCTGAAAACAAACCCAAAGATAATAAAACCAAGACGTTTAATGGTGAATCACTACACCATAAACGATGTTTTGATACGGCTAAAAGCCGTATCTAATCAAATCAGATACGGCTTTTAGCCGTATCAAAATATAGCGAGCTTATTATTTGATACGGCTAATGGCCGTATCTAATGGGACAATTAGATACGGCTAATGGCCGTATCTAATTGGATAATTAGATACGGCTTAAGGCCGTATCTAATTGATACATTAGATACGGCTACTGGCCGTATCCAATGGGACAATTAGATACGGCTAATAGCCTTATCTAAGCGTACTGGCATTTAGCAAATACACAAGACCTTCCCCAGATTGATATACTCCATAATGCCGCAAACAAAGACTAACCAAACCAAATCATGTAACTAAGTACTACAACACCATTGAGAAACTAAACATTAAACATCCAATGTCGTATACAAAGAAAAAATATGTACTATCCAATATTTGTACGCATAGAACAAATATGCACCATCTAGTCCGAAACAACAAATGGTAAGCAGAAAGTTATACAAGGCATGTGACAACTAGATACTGCTCTTGAGTTCAGCCATGAACAATATTAACAAGTACATCATAAAATCAAATCTGAATTTTCAGCTAATGGTTTAGCCAACACAAGCTAACATGTCTTACGCATCCCAAAAATATATTACACATTACTTCCTCCGAAACAGCTAACCAGGGCACTCAAATATAGCGAAGATAATCAATCCTATTCTCTAATCCTTTTGACAAGAATCTTTCTGTACTCTTTGATGTAAATCACGATTAAACATTCTCATGAATTCCTGCAAAATACATTTATACACAAACCAGTATTAATACTAAAAAACAAAACTTAAATCTAAACTTTTCTCTTCTTACAGTCATTAAAAAAGTTTGTGATACTTGTACTGAGACAGTATTAATGAACTAAATTTGACAACATCAACATAACATCATTAGACAATGAATTTTGGTGGTGGAAACCGAACTACAAAGATATATTTTGTTTACCTTGTGTCTGGAATAGCAATAGAATTAATGACCATATTCAAGACAAAAATCATCACATACGGAATAATATAACTGCCTCAAAATGCCAGTATGTCTCTACACAGCAAATTTGAATAGATTGAATACTCTGGATAAAGTAATAAATTGGTGTAACGCTCAATCAGCTAAGTGCAAGCTATGTAGCAAACAAGAGGAGTTAATTGAACATAGATTTTTCTAATGTGAATACTCAAAGCAGATCTTGATAAATATAAAGATAAGTTAAAAATGCAAGCATCCAATAGCGATACTATGCACCAAATTTTAGAGCACATAATTGACACAGATAGGGTGGATGTAGCTATTCCTATAACAGTGTGGCATGTATGGTGGAACACATTTAGGGAGAATTTCAAAACAATAGACCGCCGAATACAGTAATATTCATTAATCCAATGAAGAGAGTATTATATCCCAAAAAGCAACAAATTCAAATATGTTACACACATTCACCTCATTCTCACTTTTATTAATGACAGTTATTAATCCAGTAATTGTTATTGTTAATAAAATGCTTACAAGAAGCTGTTGTGGTAAAAGACAAATGTCCCATTCTCACTTTACTGGTCGATCAACTATCACTTTTAAAGTAAATTTATATTGGTGCAATTCACTATTTAATATATATTTTTAAAACCATGGTAATGGCAGTTAATATCAGTACAATTACCACTAACTCAAGTTTTAAGTTGTATTACGTTCAAAACTTGAATACTAAAAGATCATGAGTTCGAATGGTTATACTGGAATAAATTACTACAACTATTCTCAAATATCAATGCATATACACCAGGAAATATTCATATAATCAATTTAAATAGGTGTGCACAGATATTCATGTAATTGGTTGTATTACATATACAATACATGGATATTCAAACGGCTTCAATTTGCTTGGGTTGTGAGTATTTGCCATTTGTTATAACATAAGAATAGCAGTTAACAATAACCAAACTAACCAATTTTAAAAGGTATAATGTTTTCAAAATTTGTTTGATTTAAAATAATTTTTATATTAATTATTTAGATCTCTGAGTGGTTCGAAATATAATGACGTAATTAAAAATAATAATTAAGATAAATGGTTTATCTTAAGTTAATTGAGATCTTAATTTAATTAAGAGGTTAGGATTAATTTATTAAGGATTAATTAATTAATATAATTAATTTAGAATAATTACCCAATGTAATTTAAAAAGAATTAATTATAAAATTACTTAAAACTTAATTTATATTTTGTTCTTAAAAAAGTCAATATGAGATTTTGTTTTTTAAGATACTCTTTAAAATCTAAATTGTTATTTAATTTATAACTAGTGTTTGAAAACTAATTAAAATTAATTAAAGAAATTGCATATACAAAATTATTCAATCCTAAAATAATATTATTAAAATCTCGTTGGTTCCTTTCAAGCTAAATATACCAATATGTAATTATATAAATAGTATCTAGTAAATATCAAAATTACTCCTGCCAAATATACCTGCTCCATCATCTAGAGATATCGAATAAGACACTTCGGATGGCACACATATCCACCCACTCCAACATCAGCAAAGGTCTCTGCAAATTGATGATTCATTTTGCTGGTTCTCTCATCTGGTAGCAGTATACTGTCCAACACCACTTTTTGGTGTGTGGATGGTACAGATTTCCCATGGATGTTGGACAATGTAGAATCTCGGCATATAGTACCTGTTGCAATAAAAGGTAATATTTATTATTATTTAAGTTTTCTACTTATTATGTCATAAATGTTTAAATGTTAAAAATACCTGTTCCTATTAATTCTAAATCAGAGTTGAGGATTTCACATTTTTGATTGTTCGTAACATTGGTCGAATCCTGGAACTGCGAAGCAATGAATTCAGGAGCATTGAATTGTGTGGCGCGTCCTCCATCAGAAGAATTGACCGGTGCATGAATTCCCTGTTCAATATTTCCCACCATGTTGATCAAAACCTCCATTTGCCCAGACAAATTTCCCACCGTACTCTCCAAACTTCCCACCCTCATTTTCAACTCATCCTGCTCGCCATGAACATGTCGGAGCCGTTTCTGTGCAATGGCACAAGCCTTAACTTTAGTCTTTGGAATAACGGTCCCAACACTACGGCTCCTACCCCTTGCATCCTTACCAAGCACTTGTGATAAGATGTCTTCATCCACTGTCAATTTTTCTTCATCACTATCAGTGATCTTTTCCTTCGCTTTCGCAATTTGATCCTGTAATATGATAATACTTACATGAATAAGGAATTTTAAAGAATATGCAAGTTAATATTTGTTTAACTTACAAAGTATGAAGAAGTGGCATCTGATATGCTACCATCTTTTTTCATGTGTGTCTTCTCCCATACTTGACGACGACTGATATTTGTTGATGGACTAGCAACGATCTGCAATACAAGTTGATGTAACGACATGAATATCCAATCACAATGTGTAAATCATTTGAATGAATATAATTTACCATTTCTTGTTCTATTTTAGCGTGACTTTTACGTCCTGCATGATGAGCATAACTAAGCAATGCTCTGTTCTTTTTGCCTATCTCCCTTCTTCCGCTCGCTTCAGGCGTTGCTTCATTTTTTACGAACTCTGTCCAATCTTCTTGAGAAACTGTAGGTGGGCAATTTTTCAACCGTTCTTCGTCATTGTTGAAAGTGTCATAATAAACTACTCTCAAGTTTTTCTTGTATCTCCTAAAAGCCTCGGCCATTCTCTTTAAAAACATTTCCTTTGAAAGCGGATCGAGCTCATAAATTTTCTGCAAAAAATATAATAAATTAAATGTTGTGCAAAGAGTTGAAACCATAATGCTATTGAATGAAATAGTTGTTGTCAAACAGATAAGGATACTTACCACCAATTCATTCCAAACGTTGTCCTTGTATATTGCAGGTACTTTATTCCAACTTATATATGATATCGGCACATGAGCTCTTACTAGTTTATCGAGCATAGTAGCGATTTTTCCAGCGTTATCTGAGACCGGAATACCAAGTAAGTTTTGATCAACTTTCTTCGCCTCTGAACATGACGAATGTGAAGATGGTGGATTTTCTGACATAGTTTTCTGCAAAATATAATATTACTAATTATTTTAATAAGTCACGATAATAATTATAGATGTATCAATGTATCAATGTCAACACTCCATAATATAACACACTTGCACATACAAAATTATTAAGTGACAACACCTGAAATTGCATTGGAATGTATAAAATATTCAAAACATACATACACACAATCGTGCAATTAAAAATATACAAACACACAATCATGTGATGTACGAATACTAATAAGTTAACATATGGATTTGGTAAGGTCTTCTAATTTTTCATTGTCTTCAAAAGCTGATTGATAGACGGTAGGGAACTCAATGTCATCCACATTTGTAGTAAACCGTTTTGGTGTATGCAAGACCACAGACCATCCGTTATTTTTTAAATCTTTTGAGTAGAAAACTTGACTCGCTTCTGATGCAAGAATAAATGGCTCGTCATTCACGTTATTTTTGTTCTTCAATTTCTCTAAATTTACCATGATGAGGTTTGAAATAGGATCTATTTTGCAACCATTGACCTTATCCTCAACTTTTACCCAATCACAATAAAAAACTGTTTGTTTGAAGTCAGTGTAATCCAACTCAAGTATCTATTGAATGACTCCGTAATACGTTGTTTCTGCTTCCTTATAATTTTTATCCTTACCACTCGCTCTAAATTTTGTAATTGCTCTCATACATACACCGCTAATTTGTGTTACCATACGGTCTTCGTACTTTTTCGTGGAAAATGAAAACCCATTCACTTGGTACTTCATATAACTACGCGTTATGAACTTCGGCCCGTGCACTAACCGCCATAGAGTTGGATCAACATCGATGGTCTTTAACAGCTCATTACATAACCACAAATTAAAACTTTGAACTACTTCCACGGTGGTAGCTCTGCCTCTAGGTTGAAATCTAGTACTTTTCACATAGGAGTTATACCTCCCACGAAAAACACATATCAAAATGTATATATAAATTGAATTAAAAAATTAAAATTCCAAACAAGTTCGTGAACTTACTTCTTCCATTCATCCAATCCATCGTACTTATTAAGGACCCATCTACGCACCTGTTCAAACTGCACTTGGGTTAACGTTATGTCTTTACCATTATCCAGAGGTATCTCACCAGCAAACTCATCGTCCTCGTCTAAAAACGCTTCGTGGGTATGTTTATGATTGCCATCACCTCCGTTTGGTATATATTCCATGCAGTAAAGACTAGCTTCTTGTACGATATATCCTTCTGCAATACACCCTTCAATGTATCTTTTGTTGCGCACATATCCTTTATATGTTTTCATCAACCTATAAATGTGATCAATTATATACTGTAGACGGTAGCTATTTATATGAAATAATGATGTGCATAACTGAAATTAGAAATTTACCGTTCAAATGGATACATCCATCTATATCTGACAGGGCCACAAATCAACGCTTCATCGGCTAAATGAACCATAAGGTGGACACTGATATCAAAAAATGCAGGTGGAAAATGTTTTTCGAATACACACATTGCTTCTACTAAGCTAGCCTTTGCTTTTAAAAGATGTTCCCTATTGATCACCTTTGAACACAAAATGTTAAAGAATAAACTAATACGATGAACAGCATTTCGTAGATCCTTATGTTGTGGATAAGAATGTTGAGGCAATACCGGAAGCAAATGCTGCATTATGACATGGTAATCATGTGACTTCATATTTCTTAGTTCAGGAGGATTGATGCTCACATTGTTGTGAAAGTTAGAAGAAAATTTGTTAGGCACTTTCAGATGTTTCAAAACAGTGCAAAACCGTATCTTTTCTTCTTTGCTCAAAGCGAAAGTTGTCTTCGGTATGATTGTTTTATTTGTTTCAAGATCTTCCATCACCCACAACTTTTGTTTTATACCCATGATTTTCAAATCCTTGCGTGCATTGATGCCATCTTTTGACTTATCTTTATGGTCCATAATGGTGCTGATGAGATGCTCCGTGACATTCTTCTCCGTATGCATAACATCAATATTATGTCGGACCAAATTTGCTTTCCAATATGGTAAATCAAAAAAGATAGACCTCCTATACCATCCAGAAATATTGTCAACATCTTCATTGGTTGACTTTTTCCGTTTTCGACCAATTTCTTCTTTTTGTTTACCAACTTTCATTTTGATATTCGCTACTTTCTTTTCAACTTGAAAACCAGTCAATGGCCATTTAGGGCGACGAAGTTCTTGTTCGTTGTTGAAATTTGTCTTATCGTATCGAAACTTGTGTTCGTTAGGAAGAAACATTCGATGTCCCATGTAACACATCTTCTTACTTTCAGGAAGATAATAAGAACAAGTGTTTTCCCCACAAACAGGACATGCAAAGTAACCGTGAGTTGTACATCCCGATAAAGTCCCAAAAGCAGGGTGATCATGGATTGCCCACAGCACCCTAGCTCTCATTGTGAACACAGATTTATTTAGCGAGTCAAATGTAACTACTCCTTCCCATAACTGCTTTAACTCATCTATCAACGGCTGTAAATAAACATCAATATCCTTTCCTGGTTGTTTTGGCCCAGAAATCAACAATGTTAACATTGAGAACTCCCTTTTCATGCACATAGACGGAGGAAGATTATATGGTACTATAATTACTGGCCAACAACTGTAAGGGTTAGAGAGAGAAGCATGTGGACAGAAACCATCTGTTGCTATTCCAAGTGTGACATTTCGTGGCTCGGCAGCAAAAGTTTGATCAAATGAATCTGCGCCTTTCCATTGAGAAGTGTCACATGGATGACGCATTACAGTTGGATCAGACTTGGCACGACCATGCCAGGTCATCTCATCTGCCATCCATGGTACAGTATACAGTCTCTTCAATCTAGAAATTAAAGGAAAATGTCTTAATGTCTTTCGAGGTACTTTGGTGCATTTTCTCTCTTCGTTTAATGATGTCCTATATCTTGGTTCATTGCAATTTGTACAAGAAACTTTGTTCGCATCATCTTTCCAGTACAATATGCAATCATTGATGCATGCATCATAAGTTTTGTAATTCATCCCAATTTGCTTAATGATCTTCTTCACGTCGGGGTACGTTGTCGGCAGCGTGTTACCTTCGGGGAGTAACTCCTTTATTAGTTCGAGAAGTGCAGTCATACCATTATTTGAAAAGCTGTATTGGGTCTTCAAACTATTCAGTTTCACAATGGCATACAGCTTCGTAATCCCTTTTGAACATGAAGGATACAGCGGCTCTTTTACGCTACCAAAAAGCGATTTATACTTCTTACTTTCATTGGCCTGCCAATATGGATAATCAGTAGACTGCTCTCCAACATCAGCATGATCAGGCAACGAATTTGTAGGTTGAAAATGATGAAATCTATCTACATCATTGACTAGATCTTCCATCCTAATATGTTCAGACTCAGCAGTAGTTCTGCCATGAGTAACTGGTTGTTGTTTTTCCATCTCCGCCCTTTTTTCCCCATGAAAATACCACGTTGTATACGATTGGATAATACCCCATCTAAGCAAATGAAAATGAATGTCATCTAATTTGATCATCTTCATATTTTTGCACCGGGTGCAAGGGCATAAATACAATCCTTTCTTACCACCGTTTTCTTCAACAAAACTAATGAACTTCTGCACCCCGTCTATATAGTATGTAGATCTTAGATTTGATTCATTTATCCATTGTTTGTCTATGCTGAAAGACATACTGCCCTCCTATATCATATTTAACAGAATATGAGACTTGCCCTTCAATGGGTCCTATATCATAACCACTATTTTCAAGATGTCCCAAGCATAATGTCTTTAAAGTGAACATCAATATCAACAACCATTTCATTTCTACAGTGAGATTTTAGGGTGAAACCTAAGATATTATTCAGGTTCATTCATTATACTTATTAGAGTTTATGTGAATGAAACAATAAGTGAACCGTGAACGCAAATAACTGATGAAAATTAATTATATTGACCGATTACCATTGGTTGGGTTGTAGCGGAGTGTAACTTGTTTGGGTAGTTGGATGATCATTTTTTGGTTGGTTATTTATAAATATATGGATATATCAATTCTTTTTTAGTCAATAACAGTTTGATATTATTTTTTATCTTAGTATATTATTATTTTATATATTATATAATGCTAAACATATTACATATGTGATAGTCTCAAGTAATTCCAGAATAGCTAATCTTTACTTCTAAAATTCTTTTAGCTTTATTAGATATTACTCTCCACATCCTAAAGCAGGTAAACATAGTGCATATCTTTAAAGAACAAATTCTTTTCCTTCTGTTTCTTTCAAAATCTTTTGGTTGCTTTGGATTTGTAAAAATGATTTTTGAAGGCCTCATTGTTATAAACAATTATGCTTGTTTTTATAAAATGAGCTTACAAGTTAATCGAGAGCACAAATCTAAAAACGATCAATTGAAATCATGCTTGTTTTTTTTTGGATGTTTTGATTTCTTGATGCCAGAACTATAATTTATCTTGAACTTTTACCATTCTTTTCAACTATGATACTCTAATGTAAAACAAACAAGTAGACAATAACCCTAGAATTAATTTTGTGGTATGATTTTAAATATTTAAATTTTAAATAGTTAAAATATATGGACTATTTAAATTTCAATAAATGGAACTCAAAATATAGGGTTTATTTTAAACATCAGCACCAAACTGTTTTCAAAAAATTTGCCATTACAACGGCGCTATTTTGTAGCACCGGAGTAATGTCTATGCATTACCCCTCTCCTGATACTTGGCTTGCGCCATTAACAACAATTTTATCCACTTATACAACAATGTCAGAACAATATACAACATTAGCACCAAACTGTTTCCAAAAAATTTGCCATTACAACGGCGCTATTTTGTAGCACCGGAGTAATGTCTATGCATTACCCCTCTCCTGATACTTGGCTTGCGCCATTAACAATAATTTTATCCACTTATACAACAATGTCAAAACCATATACAATGTCAGAACTATATACAACATTAGCACCAAGCTGTAAATTATGCAAAGAGATCAAAATAATACAAAATAGCATAAGATTGACTATTGTATTAGACATGGTATACTTGCAACATTAATTAGTCGATGCAGCATATGACCAAAATCATATCACAATTTATCCACAACGCATCATAATTACATAATGATGGTTGCTTATTTTGGACTACTTGAATTCGACTTTTATCATTTTAATTTGGATTCTTGCTGTATTGGCGTCGATTTATAATTGCAGACCTGCTTGACCTTATCCACCAAAGAACAATAGTCATTATCCTTCAGATTCATAGCAGATAAAGGGATACCTAAGTATTTAATAGGCAAACTTCATTGTTTTATATTAGTAGTACTACTAATACAAATGTGTAATACTACTAATAAAAGCATATTGATTAGAAGAGATGAGGGATCCCATAAACAAATTTAACAATTATTTGTATTAGTAGTACTACTAATACAAATGTGTAATAAATTTTTATTTTATCACCTTCGACATGTGCTGCTCATTAACCAACCCAGCTGTTAAACTAATTTAGGCTATTTTGTAAATGAGTATATGTTGTAGAATTTCAACTGCTCGAATTCAGAATACGGTAGCATCATCTGATAAATACAATGTTCCTGCTCATGTTCCTCTATCTCTACAAGTACTACTAATACAAATGATAACTTTTGGACATTGTATTAGTATTAACTTTCACAGTCAGTGACGATAGTGGCATGAAAAACTTATAAATATCTTGTTTAACGTTAAAACAACAAACCAAAGACTGATGACTTAACCTTCTAACAGTAAGCAAACCAGGAGAAGTACAATTTCATCATGAATTGATCGAGTAAAACTGAATTCAAATTATAATTGTACACCAACTTTTTTTTAGAAAATTTAATAAACTGGCTACTTTTTAATTTTGTTCTACAATTCAACAATGCTAGCACCAACATCGTAAAACACAATTGGTTAGCCAAACACACATTTTTTGTATCCTATCATATTTGGGAACAGGGGAAGCAACACATGCTCATTGGTGATAACATACAAAGCCACTGATGTCAAGGGAACGGTAAGGTAATGACACACACCTAGTAAATTAGGCATACCTTAGCGAGACAGCAGCAACTGCGACGACAGCAACGGGTAATAGGATGGCGACGAGGAACCCTAACGCGAGACGATGGTGAGAGCGGACTGCAATAACAAAACGATGGTTAGAGCGGACCGCGGTAGGAGACGATCCACGAGCAGTATGATGAAAAGAACGAGGGATTTTAACAATTGAAAGGAATTGAATGAAATAATTTGGGGAAAATAATTCGCACCAAAAATTAGCAGTAAAAAATTCGCTAAGAACGAAAATAATTGAACGAAACGGAGATCTGGGGCATTTTTTGGTAGTACAAAATTCGCACCAAAAATTAGCACGAATTAGATACGGCTAAAACACATATCAAATTTGATACGGCTAAGAACCGTATCTAAATAGGGGGGGAAATCGAATTATTTGGAGGGAAGATGTAAGTATTGGGTAGAAAAGTTTGCGCCAGAAAATAGGCACAAAATTAGATGCGGCTTAAAGCCGTATCAAATTTGATACGGCTTATAGCCGTGTCGAATACATTAGATACGGTTATTAGCCGTATCTAATTTGATACGGCTTTAAGCCGTATCCAATAAGGCGGAAGGAGGTGTGGCAAAAATAGCTTTTTGGTGTAGTGAATGTTGGGTTTGTGGCAAAATGGGACACGCCGCTAGAGATTGCAGACACAAAAAGGAACGCAACTCAGATGCAAACATAGTTGACAACATGGAAGTGGACGAGTCCAACTTTTCAGCAGTTATATCTGAATGCAATTTGGTTCAGAATCCTAACCAATGGTGGATGGACACAGAAGCTACTCGTCATGTCCGCTCTGATAAATCCATGTTTTCAACATATCAGAAATTCGATCAGGAAGAAAAACTCTACATGGGTAATTCTGCTGTTTCCATGATCGAAAGCAGTGGCACAGTAATCCTCAAGTTTACTTCTGGAAAAACTGTCAAGTTGAATGACGTGCTCCACGTTCGAGACATACGCAAGAATCTGATCTCTGTTTCAGTACTATCAAAGAAAGGATTCAAAATGGTGTTCGAGTCAGACAAGATGGTTCTGTCCAAAGCTGGAATGTATATCGGAAGGGGATATTGATGTGATGGCCTATTTAAGGCAAATGTAGCCGTTATCGGCAATAAAACTATGTATTATGATTGTGCTATTAATAAAATTGAAGTTTCTTACTTGCTTGAGCATGAAATTTTACTATGGCATGATAGATTAGGACACGTAAACTTCCGAAAACTGAAAACTTTATCAAACTTGGGATTAATTCTAAAATTCCAAGTAGATAAGAACTACAAATGTGAGACATGTGTAGAAGCAAAAATGGTTAAAAACCATTTCAATCTGTTGATAGAAGCACCGAACCACTAGGTTTGGTTCATACAGATTTATGTGATTTTAAATCATTACCTACAAGAGGTGGGAAAAAGTACTTTATTACGTTTATTGACGATTATACGAGATATTGCTATGTATATTTTTTGAATAGTAAAGATGAAGCAATTACATCATTTATAAAGTACAAAGCTGAGGTAGAAAATCAATTAAATAAAAAGATCAAGATATTGAGATCTGATTGAGGTGGAGAATATGAATCACCATTTGAACAGTTATGTGCCGAAAATGGTATAATTCATCAAACAACAGCTCCATATTCACCAAAACAAAATGGTGTAGCCGAGAGGAAGAACAGAACGTTAAAAGACATGATTAATGCCATGCTTTTAACCTCTGGTCTACCGACGAACTTGTGGGGGGAAGCCTTAAATATGTCTAATCACATATTAAACAAAGTCCCTCACAATAAAATAGGAACAATTCCATATTAGTTATGGAAAGGACACAAACCAAGCTTTAAATACATCAAAGTGTGGGGGTGCTTGGCAAAAGTTCTAGTTCCGCCTCCCAAGAAAGTCAAACTTGGACCAAAAACAGTAGATTGTTACTATTTAGGGCCAGCCCAAAATAGTAGTGCCTATAGATTTTTGGTATTCAAGTCTGATATAGCTGATATTCATGTAAATACAATCATGGAATCTAGAGATGCCTCATTCTTTGAAGACGTGTTTCTGCACAAAAGGAATGAAGGGGATAATGTCCCTAAAAGGACAAGAGAAGAATCAAGCAATTCACATGAAGATGAAACTCATCATGAGATTGAGGAAGTTGAACCAAGAAGAAGCGTAAGGGCTAGGACTTCCAAGACATTTGGTTTGGATTTTTTCACATATGTGTTAGAACATGAACCTCAAACGTACAAGGAAGCAATGTCATCTTCTGAATCTTCATGTTGGAAAGAAGCAATCCAAAGTGAGATCGATTCAATTCTAAGTAATAAAACTTGGGAAATTGTTGATATTCCACCTATTGGCTGCAAATGGATTTTCAAAAAGAAAATGAAAGCAGATGGCTCTATCGACAAGCATAAAGACAGATTAGTAGCCAAAGGATATCGTCAAAAAGAAGGAGTAGACTTCTTTGATACATATTCGTCGGTAACACGAATAACCTCTATAAAAATGCTAATAGCAATTGCATCGATTTATAATCTAGAAATTCATCAAATGGATGTAAAGACAACGTTCTTAAATGGAGATCTCGATGAGGAGATCTACATGGAGAACCTGAAGGTTTTGTTTCCAAAGGAAATGAAAACAAAGTCTGTAGATTAGTAAAATCATTATACGGACTAAAACAAGCTCCAAAACAATGGCATGCAAAATTTGATAGTGTCATGATGAGAAATGGTTTTCATATAAATGAATGTGATAAATGAGTTTATTATAAACAAATTGGACAATCATATGTGATGATTTGTTTCTATGTAGACGATATGTTAATATTTGGTCCAAATACTCAGGTAAAAGAGACCATAAAGAAGATGTTAATTAGCAATTTTGATATGAAAGACTTAGGAGTTGCAGACGTTATTTTGGGAATCAAAATAATAAGAACACCTAATGGAATTGAATTATCTCAGTCACACTATGTAGACAAAGTGATTGAAAAATTCCAAGACAATGGAATTAAAGGAGTGAGAACACCTTTTAATCCATCAGAAGTACAGCATAAAAACACTCATGAGAGTGTGATGCAACTGTAATACTCTCGTGTAATAGGATGTCTCATGTATCTCATGAATTGCACAAGACCAGATATAGCTTATGCAGTAAGTCGACTAAGCAGGTATACAAGCAATCTAGGAAAGGAACACTGGAAAGCACTAACGAGAGTGCTTGGATATTTAAAAAATACCACAAATTTTTCCTTACATTATGGAAAATATCCTGCCGTCCTAGAAGTATACAATGATGCAAACTGGATTGTTGACTCAGAGGAATCAAAATCAACAAGTGGTTATGTGTTTATCTTAGCAGGGGCAGCAGTGTCATGGAAATCAACTAAACAAACATGCATAGCTCGATCCACTATGGAATCAGAGTTCATCGCTTTAGATAAAGCAGGCGAAGAAACATAATGGCTTCGTCATTTTTTAGAAGATATTCCATTTTGGCCTAAACCTGTACCGACCATATGCATACACTGTGATAACCAAGCTGCACTAAGCAGAGCACACAACTTCGTGTATAATGGAAAGTCACGACACATTCGTCGACGCCATAACACAGTTAGACAGTTACTCTCAAATGGAACTATTTCCATAGATTATGTGAGAACAAATGATAACCTAGCGGATCCATTTACTAAAGGTTTATCAAGAGAGAAAATTGAATGCGCATCGAGGGGAATGGGTTTAAAAGCCTAAACCACCAAGAGTTATCTTATTCGGAAACCTATCCTAGCGACTGGAGATCCCAAGGACTAGGATCAATAGGCAAACCAGTTCTGAGTAACTCAAGACGTAATGCATTTGCTTGGACATAGTCCAACTCCATTCCTATGGTGCACAATATAAATGCATGCCTACAAAAGTATTTAAAGGTTAAAACTATGTTTTTTAATGATGACCATATCTTGAATATAACAAGTGGAGTATATGTAGGATACTCTTAATGGTTGCGATCACCTATGTTAGTGTGAGCTGGGTCGGCTCTATGAGAATATTAAAGGCTTATATTTTCTATAAACACTCGCAGAACCAAACAAATTTGTTCAGGACCAAAATGAACACAACCAAGAGATTGGATGAGAAGGGAATCAATGCTTCGTAAAGCTTATTGTCTGGATATACAATAAAGGACGACGGTTCAAGATGAAATAATTCACCGATTAGCCAAGTAGATCCGATAAGTTTTAACCAGGGAAAGTTCAAAGTGAAATATCTACTTATCCACGATAAAGCATTATTCCATATGTACTCTGTGATATTTCACTTTGTGTCGGGGATATGTATATTATCATTCATGTGGGGGATTGTTGGAATTCCTAAATTGAATGAAATTACATAAGTCCCACATCGCCAAAATTGCAAAGCTATTCTAGTATATTAATAGCTTTGCAATGAAGGGGTTGGGGCCTTGGGGCACCCAAATGTTTGCTTCGTTGTGAGGAGGGAGATCATGCATCACCACCACACACTCGCGCGCGCCGCCGCCGTCCGTCCGACCGAACCGGGCCGGGCTCGGGTTCGGGTTTGGGTTTGGGTCTAATATGATCCTATTTTTACTGCAAAACTGGGCCGGGCTTTCTGACAGTTGCAGGCTATACGAACATGTGTGAATCTGTTCAAGCGAATGCGAATTGACTGAGGGGGTGCGACTTCTGAAGCGGGCGCAGGTTTTTAGCGAACAGACGCAGCCGGAAGCGGGTGCAACCCATTAGACGTGAACGGGTGCGGCGTATGGCAGCAGTAGGAGCGAACGGGTGCGGCCCGTTAATGAACAGCAGCAATGAAAGGCAATGGGGGAAACCTTTCAGGCAGACGCGACTGTTCAAAGGGGTGCAGATGAAATTATAAATAGAAGAGAATACTGATCACATTCTCATTCCATTCCAATCTAATTTCTTCTGCTTCTTCCTTCTCTACTGCTCTAAATAATATATCACAGAGTTGACATACTCTTTAAAATCTCGTGCAGGTTACGTTTGTTGTATCTTGGGAGACTTTAAATAAAGTTTTAGGAAATTGTCACGACAAGCCTCAGACTGAATTTCCCTCTTCAACCGGTTAGATTTATATATACATATATATTTCTTTTTCTTTCTATGGTATACTATTTCATTAAATAGTATAACAATTGATTTAGCACTATAGTTATTATTACTACAGTTGTTAATTTGTTGTTGTAATTTAATTACAACATAACTATTATTTAAATTAACTAATACAGACTTCTAGAGTAGTAGAAATCTGTTTGATAAACTTGTGAGACGAGTTTATAATTGATTATTCTCTATTTTGGTATACTAGACGTATAACATATATCTATGCATTAGCAGATAAATTTTTAACACATTATCCTCTAAATAGTCTGTGAACTTTAACATATTCACTGTAATTGTTTCGTTCGATTTTAATTGTGATTATCATAACCAAATATATCTATGTATTCTTTATCCTACCAAATTGGTGTTCATGATGTAACACTATCGTTCAACGATGTTTTTTCCTTACCACCATATTAAATTTCTTATACATTTAGATATGACCTATGCAATAACAATATTTTTTCAACATCCGTGTGCGAAGCACGGGTTCGCACTAGTTAATATATAACAAAACAGAATTGGAAAGGAGATAAAACAAATCAAAATTTGCTCCTAATTGAGTAATGCGCTTTATTCCTAGCAAATATTAAGAGCAATTAAACTAAAAAATTCTTTACATGGTAAAAATAAAACTGAAAAATAATATCCAATTAACTAGCTAATCAAACATTAATACTTAGCCTAGCATAAATTGAGAGGTGATGCTAAAATGAAGAAATACCTCTAATAGGTTTGATCCTTAACAAAGCTTGATCCTTAACAAATCATTTTTGTTATTGAAATTTGACATATCGTATAAATAAGATTGGCATATCATATTCAATTAATTAGTACTTCTAAAACATAAATCCAATCAAACATTAATGCATAATTTAGCTAAAATGGAAAGAGTGATAAAGAAATTATACGTATATACATAAGATTTACTACTATTTTGTTTAACAACATTAATCCTATCATATCCTAAAATATCGACTAAACATAATAATAAGATGTTTTTGGAATTACTTATATATGGACATGGTCACAGGATTAAATTTGACAAATTAGTATGACAACATCAACTATTTAAAACATTAATTAAGTCAAACGTTAATACATAAGGCTAACAGAAAAAGAAAGTGTAATTAAACTGACAAATTCTTTACATAGAAAAATATAAAACCAACAAATCATATTCAATAGCAATCAGATTATTAATTTAGAAACTTAATCATGTACTTTTAAACACTCCAAACTTGGGTCTAAATCAATAGCAATTTAAAAAAACCTAATTTCAGCCAACGACATTAATTTAAAGCACAATAGAAAATTTAATGCAATAATCATAAATTTTGCAAATTAGAAAAGAGGAGCCACTTACATGTCAGAAATCAATATGAATGAAGTATTGATCTATAGAAGAAATCATGAAAAGAAGATATATTGCAATTATTTTCAATCTTATTCGAAATTTTGATCGATTAGAAATCGGAAGATTTTTGTAGTTGGTTAATTAGGGTTTTTCAAACGTTTGATTTGGGGAAGATGAAGTTTATTAGGACTAAGGAGTAAGGAGAAAGAAAACAACATTATATAAAAAGTAGGTAGCTGAACTAGTGTAAAGTGTGTTGCTCGATAAACGTAATGACACTTCGTTTTTTTAGAAATGCTTCGATTTATGTACTAACATAGGTAGAATATTACTAACATAATTAATATCAACTCCTAAAATGTACAAAATTTTTATTTGGTTTAACCGGTTAGTCCAATATTACAATACTAAAAACCAAAATCGACCGATAAATCGAAAATAATTAGAAATGAAAATCAAAATCGAACAATTAACCAATTAAACCAAACCAAATAAACCGATCTATATCGGTTTGGCCGAGATTGGCTGTTGAACTAATGGTGGGACCTCCTACGAATCAAAATTAATAATAACAAAATTGAATTTATGGTGTCTCAGCCAATAAACCAGCAAATATGAACAACAATCGCTTCAAAGACTGTCCTAAGCATCCCTTAAAATAAAAACCAACCTTCCTAATTCAGAGGTATACGTTTCTTTAGGTGGTTCTCTTGAGATGCATACAACAAATAAATCCTTATTACATATTAAAGAAAAAACATTTTCTTCCAAATCCAGGGAACAGTTTGTTTGTCGATTCCATGAATTTTGAGTTTTATAAAAAAAATTATTATTCTCTAACATGCAAATTTTAAAATAACCATTTTTTGAAATTGATTTAAAACAAAGAATTAATCATAATCGTTAACTTCTTCATTAGCACTAAATGATATCCATTCAGTCAAAAATCAGCAATGCGTCTAGCTCAATTTGAAACTTTATTTTCAGTTAAAACAATGTTCCATGTAGGAACCATCTATAGTATAATTGTGCTATGCTAAAAAAAGGATCACCATCCAAAACCAATAGTAGCCATATGTGAATATGAAATATGCCTCAAGTTCAAAATAGACTTGGATTTCAATATACAGTTTAAAGAAAGCATTTTTTAGCTCAAGCACGTTGTGTGTAAGTAATTTAAAATTTGATTTGAGTTGTGGATGAAAGATCTAAATAATGAAACAATGAATATTTCCACCACCAGAACTTCATTTATTCAACCTAATTCACACTAATGTCCTACTCACAACTGGAGCTCCCAGTCAACCAAAAGCATGTGAAGCTACTACAATATCATTTTTGAACAATAAGTTTTTAGATTCACCATCCTTTCATATTATTAAGGATAAGGAGTAACACCAATTTATAACTTAATTGACCCATCTTCCAACGTCAATACTTCTCCCATCTTTCAACTTCTTTTCAAAAACTAACTGCACCACTAAACATATTCAATTGATTAAGACAATTATATACTTAAACTTAATAAATATATGGGAAAATGCAAGATCAAGAATGATATTGTAATGGACGGGATTTTTGACCCTCGAAAATCGACACTAATACGTCCACTGTATTACATGCCGAGCAATCGAATGCCGGAAAACCCGATAGTTAGGGGAAAAGAAAACAAAGAGGTAGAAGAAAATAGAACAATAACACAGAATCTCACAAACTCAGCGGAACAATATATAATGGATAATAACATTTCTTTATACAAAAAGAACTATAACTGTTATTTATACATAACATCATCAGAGTACAACAAATCAACAAATGAATACCAGACAGTTATAATAACTTACCCTCACTAGTGCTGACTATACAGCCTAACACACACTGCAGAATATAATCAAGTACGTGGAATACGTCTCTGTCTTCCAGTTCGTCTCTTGAGCTCCATAGCATCCTAACCTGAATCTGTAATACTCGGTCTGACCCGAGCATTATAATAAAATAACACCCGAGTCAGTCAGGAAAACCAGCGTGAAAAAACACACTCAATTTGAATTTTTAAAGTTATCAAAATCCTTTGAAAAACAAAGGTATCTCGTAAGACTGCGTCACACATAAACACGACGTGTTTTTACCTTACGATAATCAAAATACTTTATATCAAAATCATCTGATATTATAATAGTGTCCAAGTACAAATACTTATTCAAATAGCTGAAATTGTTACATTAATTAAATTCCAGCATACTAGGCTCTACAACCAAAACCGTAAAGGCATGTATTGGAGAATGGATTTCCATACAATGACTAGGCACTGGTGTACCACCTATCACAGTACACTTCTAGAAAAATGTATCGAGGACCTCGTCGGAATCCCCAACAACACAAGACTGGCCCTACCCGTAACCTGGATAGAACCGAATATGTTACCACCCCGGGTGTTCCCACCCTTATTGAGAGCTCTTTTTCCATGCACCATCCATATCCATAATTAATAATATATCCGAGGGTATCTAGAAAGGTGATAACATACCCTGATTGGGTGCGACCCACTTAGCTTGCTGCATCTCTCCTGATTTTCAGTCATTCCGATTGATGAGGCTCAAGCTACGATTACCTTTTTAAGGAATTTATACTTGGAATGCTCAATGTCTTCCAATGACAATGTGCTGAAAGCATTCATCCATACAAGTCTGTTTCGGGTCTCAACAAAACCGAAGTATGACGCCCCACCTCTATACTCACGCTAGCCAAGGACACTACGAAGTAATGCCGTCGACTAGTGTGAAGAATAAGGCTATTGAGGAGCGACCATCTGTGTAATTGCTTTGTGCGAGTACCGATATGTCAGAAAATATAACTTACATTTCATTTCTGGAGGAAATCCAACATATCTAATACAAACTCAAAGCTACCACACAGTGGCTATGTAGTCTTCGGAAACAAATATAGAAATAAACATAACACAAATCAGTCACATATGTTATATCTCAAAGGTGGAAACAGATATGAATATAGCACATAAAAGTGTACATCAGAATAGTGGTCATATAAGATCCACAATATCACGAAAGAATAGATACAAGTGCTAGACAAAAGAATAAGTATACATCAGGGAGTCTATATCTCGAATGTATAACAACAAAAACTACAAATGTAATGTAGTTAGACAAAAGTCAGAAGATGATCCCAAATAAGGAGTCAAGCAGAAGCACCTGTAACATCTCGGTCTGACCCGAGTATTATTTAATAAGAAAATAATAAACGGATCAGTCTAGCTATAAATATCAGATAAAGGAATGAGATATAAGCAGAGATATAATAAGAATGTATGATGACAATAATGTCATACTAGAACAAATATGATATAAAACAACAACAAAATCATACAATATCTCAAAAATCTCAAAGCACTAAAAAGAATATCATATTCTTTATTTTATTCACCAAATTACAAATATTGACAAACATATTAATGCCAATCGCAAAAGTTGGTGAAACACAAATTCTAGAAGTCATCAATTAGAAATCCAGAAATCAAAAGGGGGAGGCCTATTACAAACGGGAGCATGAAAACTCCCAACACGTGTATCACAAACGAGACGCTATCCCATAAACTGAACATCGACGCACCTAGAAAGATACGCCCCATGCACAGTCGAACAGCGACGCACCTAGAAAGATACGCCCCCTGCACAGTCGAACATCGACGCACCTAGAAAGATACACCCCATGCATAAATAAACATCGACGCACCTAGAAAGATACGCCCCATGCACAGTCGAACATCGACGCACCTAGAAAGATACGCCCCATGCATAAATAAACATCGACGCACCTAGAAAGATACGTCCCATGTAAAGTCTAACATCGACGCACCTAGAAAGATACGCCCTATGCAAAGTCGAACATTGACGCACCTAGAAAGATACGCCCCATGCATAAATAAACATCGACGCACCTAGAGAGAAACGCCCCATGTAAATTCTAACATCGACGCACCTAGAAAGATACGCCCTATGCAAAGTCGAACATTGACGCACCTAGAAAGATACGCCCCATGCATAGACGAACATCGACGCACCTAGAAAGATACGCCCCATGCTCCGACTTATTGAGCCGATTGCTCCACGAACGGTCCAAAGACCATGGGTCGCTAGCCCGTAAAAATGAGATGAAGCTCATTAGGACGAGATACTGTCCCCCACGTGGACAAAGAGACATCACACATTGCTAGTCTAAACCATAAAATGATCATCATCGATCATCAAGAAGTGTCGATTACACTAAGCTAGTAAATATAAGAATTTAGCTTCATGTCCCATAACTACTTGCTTAACTCAAATATTTACGAATAGATTGTAGATTTCCACTCGAAAGCTGTCACAAGAGTTTCAATCGAACAAGTCAAAGAATTAACCGATGAAGTAAACGCAAGCGTTTCATACCACTTGTTTTTCCAAGCCGTTTAATTAGATTTTCTCATACGAATGAGGTAAAGGTTTGTATATACTAATAGATTATAAAACGTTTTATAAGCGAGCTTTGTATTAAAAATAGAGTTGAAATCATCTTTGTAAAGAGTTTGAATATTTACTACTAGTATAGAAACCTTTGTATTTTAAAGTGACAAAGCACAGAAATGATTGTAGAAACAATCAACCATCATAAATTCACATACAAAGACGTGAATCAAATCCAGAGAAATCGATACTGAATCCATCAAAATGGATATATCTAAAAATCCTGAAATAGAAGTCATCAAACTCGATAATAAATGATAACAACAAATCGAATAATCATGAATCGATAAAACTGGAAATCAAAGCAAAATAATCAAGTAGGTAGAGTTAATCAGGTCAGTCGACTGAACCAGCTGGTCAGTCGACTGACACAGGGATATGAATTTTGTATCCCCAGGGTCAGTAGACTGCCCAGATGGTCTGTCGACTGATACAGACCCAGGAAATTTCCTGGGTCTGGTTCAGTCGACTGAACCACTGGTTCAGTCGACTGAACCTGCTTCTAAGCAATTTTGATGTTCTGGTTCAGTCGACTGAACCACTGGTTCAGTCGATTGAACCTGCTTCAGAAGCACATTCAATCTAGCTCTCTTTAGGGCAAATCCGATAACACGGATGGAAGCGAACGAACGAGCAACTTCAACTGAGGATTTATGCCAAACGACAACCCAGCCTTGTATGGCCCTCCGAAACGCTCATCTAACGTGTTCAAACATCAAAGATTGGATTTTTACAAAAATTGAATTCCAAAAACCAAAAATTGAACAATTCAATCCAAATCGAAAGCAAATGTACATGAATAAGTGTTAGGAATTCATACCCAACAACAACGATATCTATAGAAATAGATGTGAACTCAAAAACTCACCTTTAATCCCAAAAACAATGAATGAGAAGCTTAATCACACACTAAAGATCAACACTCTTCACTTCAACCCAAGTAGCTTGAATCTAAGCTCAAAAGAAGAACATTTCCTAAGTTAGGTTCAGGAAATTTCTGAAATTAACGAGAGAATGAGTTGGAGAAGAAGGAGGAGATGCTTACCAAAGCTTCACCTTGAATTTGGAGCAAGAATTTGGGTTTGGAAATGGAATCTAGGGTTTTGAATTTCTATTTCCAATCTTTTTCCCCCATTAATCTCAAAAGCTTGAAAGTGTTAGGAAATGAAAGTGAATGAAGAGAAGAGTGGGGACTGAGCTAGGGGGTTATGTTAGGTTATTGGGCTAAAACCCAAACCCAAAGCCCTAAGTGAAAAATAGCAAAATTCACTCAACTCCAAACATATCGAATCTTATACTCAAAAAAGTCGCAAACATCATTTTGGACTCAATGGAAGTGGTCACGAGTCCCAATTCGACTGTTTGCAAAAAGTAGCTTTTTGGACTTCAATCCGATTAACGATTCTAAATTTAAATAAAATATTTTAAATATTCAATTGTAAAATATGCGGGTTGTTACAGACTCCCCTCCTTAAAGAAATTGCGTCCTCGTAATACTTAAGAAGAAAATAAAGTGTAACAACCATAAAAGCATATCAACACAAAAAGAAAATTTGAAATAAGAAGTTCACCATAAAGAGCACAAAAGAGTAAGTCCGGATGTGTTAGCTCGATGAATTCTCATGATTTCTCAAGAGAAATCCTTAGGATTTGAGGACCATTGAACTTTCACAAGAAGAACATCTTTATTTCGAAGGCGTTCAACCTCCAAAGTAATGATACGAATAGAATATTGCTCATGAGTCAAATTTGGTGAAGCTTCAATTTCTTCAATTTACACCGGGATCAAGAATAAAAATCGGAACCCCTAAGGTATTTCCGTAGCAGAGAGACGTGAAAAGCGTCAAGAATAGCAAAAGAATTGAGCCGGTAATAAAATGGCAATAAGCCATGGAACCAATACATTCGGTGATGGGAAAGGGAACAACATATCGAGGTGCTAACTTTCCCGATCGACAGAAACGCACAACACCCATTATAGGTGAACACAAAAGAACACCAATAAAATCTGGACCTGAAACCAGCTTCTCACCGGCTTCAAGCCAACACGAAGGAAATCGGCATAGCCTTCCGTAGAGTACCTCGAAAGGTGCCATACCAATACAAGACTGGAAGCTATTATAGGAAGAAAACTCAAAAAGAATACGATCTCACCAACTTCCACTAAAATCAAGAACATACGAAAGAGATCTTCAAGAGTTTGATTCACACGCTCGGTTTGTCCATCGGACAAAGGATGATAAGCGGTGCTAAAAATTAAGCTTTGTTCCCAAAGCTTTTGAAGATCTTACAAAAATCCACTAGAAAAATAATGGATCACGATTGCTAACAATAGAAGTAGGAACTCCATACAATTTAGTTTGACATAGAGTTTAGCCAAAAGAGGTATGGTCCAAAAGAGAAGGACAAGCCTCAAGGCTATACAAAACAAGAAATGAACTTAAATTGGATTCACGATCTTGAATATCACAAGTGGATAAAGTCTCGAGATCACTCCATTCGGATATCATCAAAGAAACAACTGCTTGTTGTTTACAACTAAGGGCATCGGCAATCACGATTACCCTTTTCCGGGGTACAAAGAAGATCAAGATCATAAGATGCAAGGAACTCGAGCCAAGATTGTTGGCACAAATTATGTTCCTTTTGAGAAAATATATACTTCAAAAACTTATGATCGGGGTAGAGGACAATTTTTCTCTCCCAAAAGATAATGTCGCCAAATTCTAAGAGCGAAAACAATGGCCGCGAGCACTAGATCATGAATGGCATATCTAGTCTCGACAAGCTTTAATTGTCAAGAAGCAAATGTGATAACACATTCCCTTTTTAAGAGAATGACACTAAAACCAATACGACTAGTATCGGTAAAAACAATAAAGTCTTGATTCCCTTCGGGAATCGCAAGAATAAAAACATCGGAAAAGAGTTCTTTTTAAATGATCCTTTTTCCCGAAAAGCTAAGACATTCAAAATTACAATTAACTTTTATGTAATCATCTTTTTAGAAAAATTTATTTATTATAAGTCAATTTATTGTGTCTAATCGTCTCATCAAAGTGTTTAGGAGATTCCTATCGATAACGTTGATCAAGCGCATCGACCAGAATTCTTAAAGCACTCAATGGGCAAAACAACACAAAATCATCTTATATATGATAACCATGTCTCTTATAAAATTTACAAATACTCTTTGCTCGTTTTGAGAATAAAACCCAAACATAATTATAAATATCTTATTAAAAAGATTTTCAAATTTTAAATTTGTTATTTTCATCCATAATCAGTAAATATAAGAATAAACTAATCGAGATATTCATAGATTACTCGATTCACAAAATGGATGAAACAAGGTAGAAGGTTCGTCAAATCGAATGACATAACAAACCACACACAAGAATCATAACGAGTGCGGAATGCGGTAAGTGGAATGCTACCCTCCACAACTCGTAGCTGATGAACACCGGTGGCAAGGTCGATCGAGCTGAAAAGACCTTAACACCACTCAATAGATTGCTTAGTGATAATCCTAAGACAAGCTCAAATATATTCCGGAAAATTCACAAATTGCTTGAATGAGAAAAATAAAATCTTCTTCATCAAGTAGGATTAAAGAATAAAATGTTGCCACCAAATTTAGAAATCAAAATCTTTAAAAACAATAGAAATGTGCTTAACAGATTGAGAATGTCGAAGATAAAAAAATCCGCATTGGATATAGGATATGGGCTTCATAATGATTAAGCCAATCCCTTCCCAAAAAAATCAATCTCGAAGCCTAAGTAACGCATAACATGCAAATCGGCTCGAAAAGAATAATCACATAAAATAATCTCGACATTTTCACAAAGTAAATTAAGTGTTGCGGATCCATCAATCGAATTCGCAATTCTCAATGAAGTCATCAAGCCCTTAAAAATTAAAAGAGAAAGAATTTATCAAGTTCTTTTGATATAAAATAATGAGATGAACCCAAATCAAAAAGAACTCGAATAAGATAATCCCAAAACAAATATCGTCAAGGATAGAATGAGAAATACCTTGACCAAGAGAAGTGTCGCTAGGGGCTTGAACAACATTTAGCTTTCCCTCTCTCTTGTTTGGAAGTTTGGGGCATGAAGATAAAAAATGTCCCGAACTTTTGCAATAACGACAAAAAAATGGTTTCGGGCACTCATTTGCATAGTGGTCCGTTAGACCACAATTGTAGCATCGTCCACGACTAGAGGTAGGAGACTTTGCTATCGAAGTTTCTTGCTTCCCTTTCTTGTTAGGATTGGGATTAGGGCTTTTGAACTTAACAGGCCTCTTCATGTTATTGTTGAAGTTATGTCTGGCATGCACAACTTCCACATCAATTTCTCTATCGGCCTCTTCAAGTCGAAGAGCGATATCTATAAGCTGATCGAAAGAAACTTCTAGTTTCAGAAGTAAAGGCTTCTTAAGGTTCTTATTCAACCCATAGACAAACCTCTGATTTTTCTTCAATGGGGTATTAATATATTCGACCCCATATTTAGATAGAGATTCGAAAGATGCGACGTAATCCGTCACAGAAGATTCACCTTGTACAAGGTCAATAAAGCGTCGGGCTAAAGTTACTTTTTCAGCCTCCGGCACAAACTTCAATTCGAACCTTTCCCGGAATTGCTCCCAAGTAAGATCCGTTTCGATAATTTCAGAAATCAAAAGCTCATACCAATCTAATGCTCTTTCCTGGAGCATGCTAGAAGCCACTTGGACTCGAAGTGAATCAATAAGATCCATGCGGGAAAAGAAGCGATCACATGATCTAAGCCAAGCTTGGATTTCTATAACGGATTCAGATCCCTTGAATGGCCTTCCACCCAAAGCGGTATAGTCTCTGCACAAGCGTGCAAACCCGGATTTAGGGTGAGTAGGCGCTGGAGCTGGTCCGACAGCTTGGGCATTGTTCACAAGATCTAAAAGTTGTTGAGCAGACATAAATACTCCATCCTGAGGAGTAGCACTAGATTGACCGGCGCTGGGACGACCAGGTCTAACCATTTCTCTTCTCTAAGAAAGAAAGAATGAAGAGGAAAAAGGTTATTCTCAAAATGAATATCAAACAACCTTGATTGATAAAACAAGGCATCACAAAAGAAAATAGGATAGAACGGTACGAAGACTCGAATCAAATCCTATGGCACGATTCCTAAGAAAGACTTAGGACAATGATCCTTGCTAGATTATTCTACATTGTTCTGAAGTTTAGCTCTGATACCATGCTATGACGCCCCACCTCTATACTCACGCTAGCCAAGGACACTACAGTGTAATGCCGTCGACTAGTGCGAAGAATAAGGCTGTTGAGGAGCGACCATCTGTGTAATTGCTTTGTGCGAGTACCGATATGTCAGAAAATATAACTTACATTTCATTTCTGGAGGAAATCCGACATATCTAATACAAACTCAAAGCTACCACACAGTGGCTAGGTAGTCTTCGGAAACAAATATAGAAATAAACATAACACAAATCAGTCACAGATGTTATATCTTAAAGGCGGAAACATATATGAATATAGCACATAAAAGTGTACATCAGAATAGTGGTCATATAAGATCCACAATATCACGAAAGAATAGATATAAGTGCTAGACAAAAGAAAACGTATACATCAGGGAGTCTATATCTCGAATGTATAACAACAAAAACTACAAATGTAATGTAGTTAGACAAAAGTCAGAAGATGATCCCAGATAAGGAGTCAAGCAGAAGCACCTGTAACATCTCGGTATGACCCGAGTATTATTTAATAAGAAAATAATAAACGGACCAGTCAAGCTATAAATATCAGATAAAGGAATGAGATATAAGCAGAGATATAATAAGAATGTATGATGACAATAATGTCATACTAGAACAAATATGATATAAAACAACAACAAAATCATACAATATCTCAAAAATCTCAAAGCACTAAAAAGAATATCATATTCTTTATTTTATTCACCAAATTACAAATATTGACAAACATATTAATGGAAATCGCAAAAGTTGGTGAAACACAAATTCTAGAAGTCATCAATTAGAAATCCAGAAATCAAAAGGGGGAGGCCTATTACAAACGGGAGCATGAAAACTCCCAACACGTGTATCACAAACGAGACGCTATCCCATAAACTGAACATCGACGCACCTAGAAAGATACGCCCCATGCACAGTCGAACATCGACGCACCTAGAAAGATACGCCCCATGCATAAATAAACATCGACGCATCTAGAAAGATACTCCCCATGCACAGTCGAACATCGACGCACCTAGAAAGATATGCCCCATGCATAAATAAACATCGACGCACCTAGAAAGATACGCCCCATGTAAAGTCTAACATCGACGCACCTAGAAAGATACGCCCTATGCAAAGTCGAACATTGACGCACCTAGAAAGAAACACCCCATGCATAAATAAACATCGACGCACCTAGAAAGATACGCCCCATGTAAAGTCTAACATCGACGCACCTAGAAAGATACGCCCTATGCAAAGTCGAACATTGACGCACCTAGAAAGATACGCCCCAAGCATAGACGAACATCGACGCACCTAGAAAGATACGCCCCATGCTCCGACTTATTGAGCCAATTGCTCCACGAATGGTCCAAAGACCATGGGTCGCTAGCCCATAAAAATGAGACGAAGCTCATTAGGATGAGGTACTGTCCCCTACGTGGATAAAGAGACATCGCACATTGCTAGTCTAAACCATAAAATGATCATCACCGATCATCAAGAAGTGTTGATTACACTAAGCTAGTAAATATAAGAGTTTAGCTTCATGTCCCATAACCACTTGCTTAACTCAAATATTTACGAACAGATTGTAGATTTCTACTCGAAAGTTGTCACAAGAGTTTCAATCGAACAAGTCAAAGAATTAACCGACGAAGTAAACACAAGCGTTTCATACCACTTGTTTTGCCAAGCCGTTTAATTAGATTTTCTCATACGAATGAGGTAAAGGTTTGTATATACTAATAGATTAGAAAACGGTTTTATAAACGAGCTTTGTATTAAAAATAGAGTTGAAATCATCTTTGTAAAGCGTTTGAATATTTACTACTAGTATAGAAACCGTTGTATTTTAAAGTGACAAAGCACAGAAATGATTGTAGAAACAATCAACCATCAAAAATTCACATACGAAGACGTGAATCAAATCCAGAGAAATCGATACCGATTCCATCAAAATGGATATACTCAAAAATCCCGAAATAGAAGTCATCAAACTCGATAATAAATGATAACAACAAATCAGATAATCACGAATCGATAAAAACTAGAAATCAAAGCAAAATAATCAAGTAGGCAGAGTTAATCGGGTCAGTCGACTGAACCAAGTGGTCAGTCGACAGACACAGGGATACGAATTTTGTATCTCCAGGGTTAGTCGACTGACCCAGATGGTCAATCGACTGATACAGACCCAGGCAATTTCCTGGGTCTGGTTCAGTCGACTGAACCTGCTTCTAAGCAATTTTGATGTTCTGGTTCAGTCGACTGAACCACTGGTTCAGTCGACTGAACCTGCTTCAGAAGCACATTCAGTCTATCCCTCTTTGGGGAAAATCCGATAACACGGATGGAAGCGAATGAACGAGCAACTTCGACTGAGGATTTACGCCAAACGACAACCCAGCCTTGTATGGCCCTCCGAAACGCTCCACTAACGTGTTCAAACATCAAAGATTGGATTTTTACAAAAATTGAATTCCAAAAACCAAAAATTGAACAATTCAATCCAAATCGAAAGCAAATGTACATGAATAAGTGTTAGGAATTCATACCCAACAACAACGATATCTATAGAAATAGATGTGAACTCAAAAACTCACCTTTAATCCCAAAAACAATGAATGAGAAGCTTAATCACACACTAAAGATCAACACTCTTCACTTCAACCCAAGTAGCTTGAATCTAAGCTCAAAAGAAGAACATTTCCTAAGTTAGGTTTAGGAAATTTCTGAAATTAAAGAGAGAATGAGTTGGAGAAGAAGGAGGAGATGCTTACCAAAGCTTCACCTTGAATTTGGAGCAAGAATTTGGGTTTGGAAATGGAATCTAGGGTTTTGAATTTCTATTTCCAATCATTTTCCCCCATTAATCTCAAAAGCTTGAAAGTGTTAGGAAATGAAAGTGAATGAAGAGAAGAGTGGGGACTGAGCTAGGGGGTTATGTTAGGTTATTGGGCTAAAACCCAAACCCAAAGCCCTAAGTGAAAAATAGCAAAATTCACTCAACTCCAAACATATCGAAGCTTATACTCAAAAAAGTCGCAAACATCATTTTGGACTCAATGGAAGTGGTCTCGAGTCCCAATTCGACTGTTTGCAAAAAGTAGCTTTTCAGACTTTAATCCGATTAACGATTCTAAATTTAAATAAAATATTTTAAATATTCAATCGTAAAATATGCGGGTTGTTACACGAAGGCACTATTCCTACTACATCCATTTTGGAATCATCCTCGAAATTAGTAGCGATTAGCCCTTGCACTTCAACGCTCCATCTTCGATTACATACTCTTGTCTTCACTTCGAAAACGTATTCGTTTGATCGAAGTGGTTTTCAGATAACTTATTCGATCCCGATCTCTTCGAAACAACATTCGATATTTCCGATAAACTCAACCCCGATTCTTTAGGAACTAAACAGACGATAATAAAATCGGAGATCACCTCCTAACCATTAGTGGACGGATTTCCTTATCTTCGTCCTAGAAGAACAAAACAAGTATATAGGTATAGTATAGCATCTTCGACGGTAACTGTACCATATAATTCACATGTTTCTCTTAGATATTTTCAAAGTTATGTTTTTGGTCCAGATTTGATAGTCGATTATTTCACTATCAAATAAACTATCATTCAACCAAAGATTTCATTTCCACTGAATCACTAAGTCTTATTTAATTTAAAATTTAATAAATTAAATCTCTTTATCAAAAGGGTATATACTTATCTTATCGGAATAAGTATGTTTAGAAACCATTCCTTCCTTAAATATTTGAAAAATCTTTTTTAAATAAATTGGAAAGCACCATTGCGGTATCAACCATGAATTCGTAGCTCAATGATTACGTCTCTATCTCAGAGAAATCCAAACATAACTGCAAGCAATCTCTGCCTCCGATTTCCGCCATAAAAGTATACCATTACTTTCCGAAATTTTATTTAATAATTAAATATACTTTTAAACAATTAATATAATCACCTAACTTTGAAACAATAATTAATTCCGATTTATTAATAAAATTCTAATTCATTTAGAAGACTTGTTTATAAAACTTATAATTCATTTTGACCATTTAAAAATATTTAAATAACCAACTTTCTGAAATATTTTTATGCTAAAACATTTTTAAATTACCTAGTTTAATAATTAAAAATCCTCCTTTTAAAACAAATCAACTTCTCGATAAAAATATATTTTTCAATTCCAATATAACCAATCTAATATTTATAAATCCCTCTCGATTTATCACCAATCGATTTACGACCCCAATTTTATAAATCCCCGTTTTCATATTTCCAAAAGTAATCATTTCTTCCAAACCGATTTACCCAACTCATTATAAATTATTACCATGAATTTATATCTTCAATTTATCAAATGATAATCATTTCACTTTATTTATAAACATTGTTTATAAATCCCATAGTCTCATTTCGAGTTTACAACGGTTTCACATCACTTAAATCCATTATAAACCGATTCTAAACTATAGTCCAAAACCAACCAAATCTCGATTCTACTTTCATTTCGTAATTTAGAAATCTTATTTAAGATCTAGTATAACCAATTTTATATTTATTTCCAAATTCCTTTCTATTCTCCTAATCTATAAAAAAATCTCGACTTTTAAAACCTTTTATATTTAAAACAAGTATCACTTAAGAATTATATTTAAAATACTTTATTTACATTATTCCAAAATCTCCATTTTAAATACCACGGAATAGTCAAGTACAAAGTCAAACCATTTATCTTATCCAAATCAATTTCTTTAATTAATCCAAAATTCAATATAAATATTTCACTTTCATAATCCTTTTATTTCTTTTCAAATTCAAAATATATATTTATGGTATTTTAAAATACCAAAATCTAGGCCAGTGCTACCATAGCATCCAATAAATTCAAATCACACTATAATCTATCACAGGTTATTCAAAAATATCATACATCACTATATATGAAATTAAATTCAACATTTTTGAGGAATCCAGTTGGATCCCTCTAACCCATTTTCCTGCATCCATAGATGTTAATACAACATAAAAATACCAGTCTCGCTTCGAGGTGGGATATCGTGGTATATAGGGTCATCCGCTATTATGCGGAGCGCATAGGGTCTCATCCGCTCCAACCGGCGGGAATAATCAATCCAACTACTAATATATATACCAATATAAATAATATAGCATCCAACTAATATTAATTTATAAATTGAACCAATCATCCAAAATTAATTTTAATAATTTAAAATTAATTGTAGTTATCCAAATAAGTGAGATTTACTCACTTTGATTTTTATTGTCGCTTTTGCGTTCTGATTTTGACTAAATTCGAACGCATTTGAATTTATCTGAAAATTTCAAAAGCTCTAAATCGCTCCAATCCAATTTCATTGCGAAGCTCTCATCATCACGACCGCAACGTAAAAATCCTTGCCTCGATTCGACCTCGTATGTAGGAGTTATACATTTTTAAGTTCATCGATTTAAAATAAAAATTAAATTTAAAACTCTAATTAACATTTTAACCAAAACCTTTACCCCCTAGCCTTCAGACCCGGCCCAAAAGCCCAACCACACTTCTTCTTCCCCAAACATATGCTCCTGTACATGACATATGATATACGACCATGCATCGTGCACCACTTTCCGATCAGCTATCCTCCAGATTGACCCTGCCATTGAATTCCACTCGTCGATCTCCACCAACTCGACCCTTCATTTTCCCCTTCGAGCGACCCCACCAAAATGTGACCTCCAGACCATTTACGCGACTGTAGTAATTTCATGATTGGCCCCAAGCCACTGCGCTTTCCAAAACCTTGGTCGTCGATCCCCCTTCCTACCACGAGCAGCACTATGACCTTCAATTTGACCAATCCGCCCTTAATTCCATAAAAGTCGAAGCCTTAGTTATCTCTTGCTCACAACATCACTGCCGATCCTTCTAAAACTGGATCGAACACTCTCCTAACGCGCCAGTGGGAAGATCCAGATGCAATAGGATTTTTAAAATAGGTTTCATAATTTTTAGACGAGTGGGATAAGAGAAAAAGATTTTTGAAGCCACCATTTCATATTTTCTTTATTCTGTACAGTTGCATGTGTTTACAAGGAAGAGGGACGTGAATTAAAAGAAGGTAAGTGTGAATTGAACAGGTAGGGACGGCTAACAAGATAGGATGTGTGATTGGTCAAAGTCAATATATTATTTAAATTACAAAATATCTCGATTTACGTAACTTAAGTTTTTGAACCCTTATCGAGGCATGCCGCTAGGCATTTATAATGTTATACCCCTATTCCGAATGCAATGGAAAAGGTTTTGAGTCCCAATTCGATCGTATGGAGAAGATAGCTTTTTGGACCAAATTATTATATTAAATTTTCTATATTAATTTCAGCGCATTTCTATCCCGTACGGCCAAATGATAACTCCAAATGTTACGAAATTTGAAATTCGATAATAATACACTATTATGGATCCAATGGAACTGGTTTCGTCGAAATCCAAGACTGTGCCTCGGAAAGCTATTTTCACTCGTTAATTCAAACGAGATATTTTTAAAATCGAGTAAATCGCTTTTAAATCCAATTAAAATTTTTATTATCTTTCATTCTTATAAATAAAAATTAAATAAGCTTTGAAATTATTTTTATCAAGCTTAAAACTCAAGATTCAACTATTTAAGTAAATTCCAATTATTAAATTATCCAATAATTCATTATATTTGAATTTCAAGTTAAAAATTAACTTTTAAATATTTATAATCAATTAAATATTCCAATTTCAAATAACCAAAATTTTGGATCGTTACAGATATAAATATTCCATTATTTGAGTATTTGATAATTTACATAATGGAATCCATCATCAAATCCATGAAGTAATGCGACAAAGGAAAAAATATGGCATGTATACTATAAGCTTGGGATAAATACCTTTTCAAAGCTAGCTATGTGAAATGATCTACTCCTGCCATAAATATTACACTAACTGCAAATATTCACACAAATTTGCTTATTCACTAATACATATATCATGCACGTAAGATACGTAGGCGAATTGTAAATAACCGTATATCCAAGGTTTGCCTTCTACTACAATAAGCAATAAACCACTTGCTTGTTTGTCAAATTTTTTACATAATTTTTTAACTTGCATTTCCGTTTGCAACAGTTGACTATACATATTTATTGACAACTAAAATCATTCTGTTTTGACTATGAGAGTTGCTAACCCATTGCATATATTTTTTCTTCAAATTCCACCTACTTATATACAACCTCTCTAATCCATCATCAATTTTTTCATTATAGTTACATTTTGTTTGTTCACTTTAAACATAATTAAATTGTAATTAATAAATTTGCTTTGTCTTCCTTTTGGGTGGCCTTATTTAATCACTTAACTGACTCGCTTATGTCATTGCTTATTTATTCGATCACTTTGTGTGGAGAAATGAAAATGAGTTGATCAAATTTAATTTTGACGGGTCTCTAAAATGAAATAGGAGAAAATCTATAATAAAGTTGTATGATGATAGAGATGTGAGTCCATATACTTTTAAAAGAGATATTAATTAGTTCTTGCAAGCTCAATACATTATACCAATGGAAATGATAAATTTATATAGAATTTTGAAGATTAGAGCTTAAGGTACTTGGAAACAATGAGATGAAACTTCAATATGTGATACAACCTACAATGAATTCAAATTGCATTGAATATAATGAGTATAATAAGGGGAAAATGACATGAAGGCTATGCACAAATTGTACCATGCATAACTTACATATGAAAAACTGACATAAATGAATAATACATGTACTCGTATCACTGTTTATTTGTACTCAACATTTACATAAAAAATACATCATAGTACAAACTCTTGTAGATTCTTAACTTCATCATTTTGCATTGAATATTCCAAAAGCAGTATTTGAATCCCTGCAATACATTAAACATTTCATATACTGTTTAGTCCAAAACCAATCAAAATGCATGGTAAATCTTCATTTACCTTGAATAATTTTTTACCGTTATGCATAATTGCTACTATTTTTCAGTATGGGTTTTTCCAAAAAAATGGATTTATCTCTAATTTAACAGAAAGAAAATAAACGCAAATAAAAAACTAAGAGCTTATATGGATCAATTGCATTAATCCAATTTTCACTACTCTGTACTAATTATAGAATATAGCCATATTACCATAGGTAGTTCACATAAAGAGAATAATTCACCCAAATCAAAAAACTAATTCAGTTATAAAAAACTATTCAAAACTCTAACTCTGTAATAAAAAACTGTAGCATCCACATACCCTTAACCAAATACAACACAACTAATATGTTTACAAAATACATCCAAACAAAAATAACAATAAAATTCGATCAGAAACAACACTTTAGAAAATGAAATGATTTTGGAAATATCCAATTTTGAAATTAAAAAAATGAAAGTTGAACATGTTGTTAAAATTTTCTCAATTATTTTCATCGAATTGCTTATGTGCATTCGAATAGCTAATACTAACGATGTGTTTCTAGATGGCATCCAACTTTGAAAATGAGCACATCAACAAACTAATTGACTGAAAATGATATGATATTGCTGATTACATCACAATTTGATCAAAATCACTGAGTTAGCTGGATTCAGTAAATAATGAAGACCGTGATTCAGTAGAGTAGTAACAAAACATTTGGGGTATTTTCCCATTTTGATCGAAAGAAGTTTACCAATACAAATGCCTTGCTTTTAGTTGTGCCACTGCCTTTAACACAAGTTAAGTAGGATGAAAGCTTTAATTTTGAAATGAGTTAAGAATGCATTTCAAACATAATCGAAGCTTATAATTTGAACAAAAAGAAAGAAAGAATATGCTTGCAATTCTCACCGTAGAGTAAATTTCTCATTGGGTTATGGGAAGAATACAGTTTTTGATGGAACATGAGCAATTAAATTATGGAATTGTACACAATTTCACAAAATATATGTTAAGGACATATTTGTAATTTCAAAAGCTTCAAATGCTAGTAGTCCTATTAAATATATATATATATGCAATTAAATAATATATATTAATTTAATAAAATTTAATAATCATATTATTTTATATGGCTGCACTGGCCTGACATATATGATTAATTTTTTTTTAATTTTTGAGCATAAATATATACATGTATATAACTAAACTAATTTGTGACAACACTGTGTGCGTATCAGAGTCGTCACCTAACTAACAATATGATATACATATACATATATAATAAAACTATACATTAATAATTATTAACTATAAAATCATACCTTAATCCAAAAGCCTTGAAGTACATCTTGAATAGATAAAATCTCCTCTTTGAAACCTTTTCTGATTTAGTAGATTGCTAGTCCTTGAACCACTGACCTTTAGTTATCGAATAACATTCGAATCTGACTTGGTTTGATTTTGTATTGATGTAGAGGCTAGGGTATGAATTCGGCTGGCAAAGAAGCAAGGAGGTGGCAGCCAAAGATCATATCTTATTAGGGTTAGGGTTACTTATATAGTGGAAAAAAGAGAGAAAAATGAATTTAATTTCATACTCTTTCTTCTTCAATCTGAACCATCCAAATCAAGCCTCCCTACACCATAATTGAGCCACATATTATATCCTATTTCAGTCTAAATTCTTAACCCTATAATGGGCCTTGAACCTATTTATGCCCATAACAAAATATTATGCAATTAAATCAAATTTAATCGCTTATCGATATCGTATATCGATTGATATATTTATAACTATTATAAATATATTTTGTAATATTTATTTCTCAAATCATAATTAAATTTTATAATTAATATTACATAAATATTAATTAATTTAAACAATTATAAATTAATTAAATCGTTTGGTCAAAGGAGAATTCATTATTTCAGTTGTGTGTCTCGTCACGTGTAAATTTGGTCAGCAATTAATATCAAATTATTTGAATATTAACATTCACGCATCACTTAGCAGGTGATGTGACATTTGGTCAAGTTTATCGCTTACTTGGTTTCGGTAAAATCCAACTTTACTTTGTTAAGTGTTACTTGGTTATGACTTTTGTTTACACCAATTCTTTTCATAAAACCTGTATCACTTTGGACTTATGGAATTTGTTAATGGTCGAAATTCCAATGCCATCCACATTCAACTATATAGTCCAAACGTAAAGTCCTTGGCTAATAACAATTATTATTAACTGAAATGCTTTGGCTAAAGATTTTGAGTTTGAGTCGATTTGAGTTAACCGTGATATTAACCACATATAATAGAGGAGACTATTTCTCTCTTGACTAGTGCTTCAATACTTTCACTCGACCCAACTATAGTCATTCGATGGACGCCATGCCATGATTTGACTATAATCAAAGCGGAGCTTCCATATTGAAGATCCACAGTATTTTCAAGTCCAGAGAACTGTGTAAATCGGTCATATCAATATTTCCTGTTTGACCTTAGTTATATTAACCAGCAAAAAAATATCGAGTGAGTCATTCCATAGTTATCCAATACTATTATTATGTACCCTCTAGGTGCCCGCTGCAGTCATGAGTATTATACCGCCCAATATTTGGAGAGCATTGCATACTCTAGTCTCAACAGACACTTTTATATCCAGTCTCTATGCATTTTGACTATGAACATATAAAATGGTATATTTAATTTCATTGTGATAAATTACTCATGGTTACAACACTTCGTAACTACTATCACAAAACATACCATTTATGGATTCTCTATTAAATATACTTTAAATTAAAATAAATAATTACTATAACACATTATATCAAGTATATAATAGAATGAAAACACCTTTTACTTCGAACTAGATTAGTTGTCGAGTTAGATATATGTAACAAATTACATAATTGCCACAAGGGCATACCCTTAACTCACTATGATACAAGTGTGGATGCTTAAAGAAGTTAATAAACATCAAGAGGGTGAGAAAGGATGCTATTAACAAGAAATTTTATCGACATCCCCAAAGCAAGGTTAGAAGAGTGGCTGACCCATTTGAAACCCATTTGAATTAGTTGGAGTGATCTAAGGTCATATCCTAGTGGGAACAAAAGGTATTAACTATGTCGAAAGGGTTTTATTCCTTCGAAAGGAACCCCTTCGAAAGGTATATATGAGCGTATTCCATAGATGAAACCATATATAAGCAGTGAATCGGACTCCATGCATTCGAAAGTGCTATGTATTTACTTTATTGATAATTTTTATGAATAGAAGAGCTAAAGTATTACAATAAAGTGAAATCCCCAATTTGATTTGGAAATTAGGGTTTACAGACTCAAGGAAAGTGCAAGCATGGAAGCAATGAATTCAAATCCCCCAAAACGGCACCCCTAGGGTCTTATTTATAGGTGAAGGTCAGACCCCTTTTTGAACCAGTCCTTCCGACGTAATCGAAAGGATGCCATCTAAATTTCCACTACTGTTGAATCCAAAGCTTCTCTCTAATGTTTCTTTCGAATAATACTTGAATGCCTTCGACTCCACTGGAAGGTATAGAAGTGACTCTTATGCTGTTGTAGATGTCTTGGATAAGCACGAAAGGGTGTCTCAACATGAGTGAAAAGGTATATAAACAATACTTGTAAAAGGCGTTGATGCTTTCGAAAGCCTTTATTTTGATGGTTGCGGAAGTATTCATTAAGGATGGAATGGTAAATGATGATATGTCCTCTACGGAAGGGTTGACTACTTCAAAAGAATATACTTGGTTGGTTGTGGAAAATGGCTTTCGAAGGCAATCCCCTTCGTTAATGCAGTAATCCATCTTTTAACGCTTGAGGAAGCAATATTGACATATGTGAAATCTCCCTAATACTTGTGGAAGGGTTTAAAAAATTTGAAAGGCTAGTCTTTGCGAAACCATGCTTTCGAAAGGGAAGTTTTGGTAGGATCTTCTCCTATGGAAGGTAGACTATGGATATTTCTGACCGATAATAAACAAAGATGAAGCAGACTATACTAGGCAACATGATCGATGCCAAAGATTTGCGAAGATTCTGAGAACTCCATCTTCAGAACTTACGCAAATGGTCAGCCCGTGGCCGTTTGCGATTTGGGGAATCGAATTAATAGGAGTATTTCCAATAGCAAAAGGAGGAGCCAAATACATTATCATTATAGTAAACTACTTTACAAAATGGGCCAAAGCGGAACCGCTCGCCATGATTACTACTAAGAAAGTGATTAATTTTGTAACAAAAAATATTATTTGCAGGTTTAGAGAACCATAGAAAATCGCCACAGACAACGGAACTCAATTCGAGAGTGCTGAGTTCAAGGGCTTTTGCAAGCATTACTGAATCGAGAAGAGATTTTCTGCGATTGTGTATCTGCAGGCAAACGGGAAAGTGTAGGTGATTAAAAAATTATCAAGTCCACCATAAAGAAGAGGCTGATTAAAGCTAATGGAAATTGGGTTGATGAGCTTCCGCTTGCACTATGGGCTTACAAAATGACACACGGATCTGCAACCGGACACTCACCATTTGCTTTGGCATATGGTTCAGAAGCTATGATACCAGCGGAACTGGAAGTCCCTTCTCATCGCAGAAGACACTTTAATCAAAGAGAGAACGAGTAGCAACTGCTTGAGTCACTCAACCAGATTGATGAGAAGCAGGAGGAGGCCGAACTAAGGACTGCTGCTCACCAGAAGAGAGCGACATGCCACTTCATTGCCAAGGTTTGCAGGCGTACCTTCGAAGTGGATGATCTCATTCGAAATTGGATATTCTCATGTATAGGAGAGCTTGGCCTGAAGTGGGAAGGACCATATGTGATCGACTAGAAACTTAAAGAAGGAACATCCTTCCTTCCCTTGAACTTAGAAGATAAGCAAGTTCAACTAAGCTTGACTGTTCGGATGGACTTGGAACGGAGGGAGCCCGATTTCCGGTAGAAACCTCATCAGGATAGAATTAAAAGGTGGAATGGTGCCACCAAGACACATATGACGATTATAAGATGTGTAGCCAGACGGGGAATTGAGAGAAAATTCATTTCTAGCCTGTAGACGGACATCTTCTTCAGGGATGCCAAGTTGCAAGCAAATATTTCGAAGCGATTTTGCTATCAAGGTCATAGGCACCCGCTCTGGCTTGTCATTCAGAATCCTCATGTAACACCCCTAATTTTAAATAACATTATTTAGGAGATTTAATTAGATAAACTAAATAGAATAACATAGAGATTAGAGTGATAAGGGAATTAAGATTTGAAAACTAATTACGGTCGTGCCTTAACTAAATGGATTTATAAAAATGGTTTAAAGTTAAATACTTAAGAGAATAAGGCAAGGGTACTATCGGAATAGCCAAACCCCATAACCCCTAAAATCCCTACAACTTTTTCATTCTCATTACATTCTTACAAAATCAAAAACATAAACAAAAGGGGAAAAAGGCCAGCCATAACCCTAAGAAGAAGAAGAGAAAAATCCAATTAGAAACTAATATTCAAGCTAGGAAGGTTAAAGCAGGAACAAATCTCAAGTTCCTTATCCAAACAAGGTGAATAATGATCTAAACCATCTCATACAAGTCTTCTTGGACATTTTAATTTGGGTTTAAGGTTTAAAACTGTTTGGATAGATGAAAGATGATATGCTTCGATTTATATGCCATGTTATAATTAAAAAAGGATTTTTATGGGATAATATAATTTGATTTTAAGGTTAAAATCGTGCAAATATATTTCCGAGTGACATGATGTTTGAATTGTTATGTAAAACATTATTTTGGATATGGGTTTAAATTCTCATAATATTCTAAGCTATGGATAATTTATTATGAAATCTAATTGGAAGAAATAGATAATTTAGGGTTTAAATTATTTAAGGCAATTGAGTAATATTTTGGGTCAGAAATTTATATATGTTAGATAACATATTAAAAGTGAATAATTGTGATTTCTGGGGATTTTTCCTAAGTGTTTTACTAGGGTTTTTAAATTATTTAAGTTAGAGGACTTAAATATTTTAATTGTTTTGTTAAGGAGAAGGGCTTATTTGCTAAAACATTTTAAATTGTTAATTATTGAATTCGACAGCCTTTTAGAAAAGAATTTTTATAAAGAATTGGCAACCAATCATATTTTAACAAATTAGGCAAGTTAGATAGAAAGGAATTACTTTGAAAGGCATGAAAATCAGTTTTGTTTCAAATTACAACTTCGCCACTTCCATTTGCTTGCTTCCATCACCATACTTCTGCTAATGACCCATTCGAAACTAATGCACATGGTATCAAACCATTGATACGTAGTTTATTGGAGAAAGACAGAAGGGGTTGTGTCGATGGCGTGCTTTCGAAGGGGTTAAAGCCATTTTTATAAGCTTTCGAATCAATCCAACTTACCTTTGTTTTTAGAGAAGCTTTTGAAAGAGTTGCCACATTTTGAACTCATTCGATACCAAGATGCTGCATTCATACATTTCGAATTGGTTAAAGGCCGCTTTTCTTTATAACCTTATAACAATGAGTTCGAAAGGGAAGCTTTCATCCTTTTTATATTTTAAAGCCGCATCCTCAATGCTTTCGAAAGGGTTATTTTAGCCACTTTTAATAAGAGTTTAGGAGATAATGGTTTCGAAAGGTTGGTTTCGAAGCTATCCTCTTTCCCAACTCTTTACTTGAGATCAATGCTTTCGAAAGGGATACTTTCGCTTCTGTTCTCTTTGATCCGGTAGTTATATTTAATTCTAAAGCCAATGATTTCGAAAGAGATACTTTCAAATGGTTTCGAAGCTATGCTTCCATAAATTCATACTTGAACTAAATGCCTTAAAAAGGTATGTTTTTCAACATTTTGAAAGGAATGTTTCAAATGCTCACGGAAGGTATATCTTTAAGTGTTTCGAAAGGAAGGTATCATGGATGTTTATATTGTTATGTTTTGATCAATTATCATGTATGCTTCTGTAATCATATTCACTTCATAATTAACCCATAACTGCATTTTATGGTGGCAAGGGCAGAATAACTGGCTAGGTTGACCTAGTAGTGACATTGAATTGACTCCTGTGTGAGTAGAATTGCATCTAGGAGGTCAGATGGACCAGAATATAGGATGCCCAAAGTTGATCAAAGATCATTGGTTTAAACAGGTTCTTAGTGATCCCATGAAAACTATGTATCAAAATTATTATTGGTAGGGGGCAATAGGTTCTTAGTGATCTCATGAAAACTATGTCTGGAACAGGTTATTGATAGAGATCAATAGGTTCATAGTCATCCCATGAAAACTATGACATGAGAGATGTTATTGGAGAATCCAATAGGTTCATAGTAAGCCCATGTAAACTATGATTAGATAATGTTGGTAGATACCAATAGATTCTTAGTGATCCCATGAAAATTATGAAACCGAGCAGATAGTCCATAAGCTTGAAACATGTTATTAGTTAGCCCATGAAAACTAATATGTTATTAGTGACCATACAAACTATAACTTGAGACAGATAGTCAAGTAAATATATATATATATATATATATATATATATATATATATATATATAAAGGGTTGTATTGAAGAGAAACGAGGAAAACCTTTTTACCCATTCTCACTTTATCCCCACCCATTATCTCCAAGCCAATTCCCTATGTTTTAGCCACCCCTAGACCTTCCCAAAACTGAAATTTAGCTCCCCTAATGATGGGCCTTAAACCCATCTAAGCCCAAGCCAAAATACTATGCAATTAAATCTAATTTAATCGCTTATCGATATTGTATATCGATCGATATATTTATAACTGTTATAAATATATATAACATTATTTATTTCTCAAATCATATTCCAATTTTATAATTAATATTTCATAAATATTAATTAATTTAATTAATTTATAATGATTATAAACCAATTAAATCGTTCGGTCTTAAGAGAATTCATCATTTCGGCTGTGTAACTCTTGGATGTAAATTGGGTCAACAATTAACATCAAACTATTCTAATGTTAACGTATACACATCACTTAGCAGGTGGTGTGACATTATGGCCAAATTTATTGCTTGCTCATTTTCGGTAAAATCCAATTTTAGTTTAATAAGCGTTACCCGGTTGTGACATTTGTTTACACCAATTCTCTTCGTCAAAACTATATCACTTTGGACTTATGGAATTATGTAATGGTCAAAATTCCAAGCTCATCCACATTCAACTTTATAGTCTAAATACAAAGTCCTTGGTTCAATAGTAACAATTATTATTAACCAAAATGCTTTGGTTAGAGACTTTGACTTTGAGTTGACTTGAGTTGACTGTGATACTAACCGCATATAATTGAGGAGACGAATCCTCTCTTGACTAGTGCTTCACTTCCAATACTTCCACTCGACCCAACTATAGTCACTTGATGGACGTCATGCTATGATTTGGCTATAATCGAAGCAGAGCTTTCATGTTGAAGATCCATAGTGTTCTCAAGTTGAGAGAATCGTGTAAATCAGTCACATCGATATTTTCTATTTCACCTAAGTTATATTAACCAACAGAAAACTATCGAGTGAGTCGTTCCATAGTTATCCAATAACTATAAGTACATAACCCCTAGGAGCCCCCAGCAGTCATGAGTAATACACTGCCCAACATTTGGAGATTACGTACTATAGTCTCAACGGTATATCGATATCCAGTCTCGATGCATCTTGACAAGGAACATTTAAAATTGTATATTTGTTTCGTTGTGATAAATTACTCGCGGTTACAACACTTTGTAACTACTATCACAAAATATACCACTTACGGATTTTTCTATTAAATATACTTTTAATTAAGTTAATTATTTAATATAATCACATTATATCAAGTATATAATAGGAAGAAAATACCTTTTATTTCGAACAAGATTGGCTAACGAGTTAGATATATGTAACAAATTGCATAATTGCCCCTAGGGCATACCTCTAACTCTATCAATTTCCCACTTGCACTTGGGGTAAATTATGGAATCTAATTCCAAATTCTCTAATCAGTTTTCTCAAAACCAATTAGGTCAGTCCCTTAGTGAATGGGTATACTATTATGTTTTAGTTATCCACTTTGTCGATTAACTCTCTCTGACACCGATAAACTTCCTTTATCATGTGGAACGATTCGAAGTATGTCTTTCGACTTCTATTGAGCTTTAAGTTCTATCATGACCAATTTCATGACATTGTTATCTTATAACAATATTATGGGATTCTCAACATTTGGAATCACCTTTGGCTCAATTATAAATTTGTGCATTTATATCTATATACATTGGTTTATTGTAGCGCTATAAAAGTTAATCTTCTCAACATTTCGTTGAATCTACCACAATCACTTATCTTTTGAAACATTTTCAAATTGAAGATTTTAACTTGAATTTTATCATTGACATGTTATACTCAATATCACTTATAAAAGTTTGTGTCCAAACATTCCATCATAATGAGTTTGTTTTTTCTATAAACAATTCTCTTGTATTTCATAAATACGCAAGAACACCTCAAACAACCATTTAGTGATATCAATTTGGATTTTATATTTTCTCTATGTATCAAATACATAAAAAAACACAATATCATACACAACATAACCTGTATGATAATTCCTATTGCTAATGCATAAGGAATCCAACTTACATGTTCCCCTTTTAATAGGGTGCTCTTGTATATCGTTTTTGGACAATCCCTATATCTTTTATACTCACCATAAAAGACATCATTTACAACCCAAAATTGAGTATTAAAACAACTAAAGTTGATTTTAATACAAGCATATTGTTAAAATCAACAACGTGTTGTTTACTTATAGTTTAGAAATATCAATGTACCTTTTAACGTTCTTTCTTATGAACACATGCTTCCTCTGCACTTTGATTGAAAATCAAACTATTTGATATTTCTATCAAAATACTTATTCAATCTTGATGCTTATAAAATGATACATTCGTATCATTTCTTGGATCATATCCAAAGACTCACAAACCCAATATCGCTCCCACTGACTTCGAGACATTTTTGGTTAATATGTGTAAACAGCTTACTCTAAATCATTATTTAGAATTTTCTGTTTCAATACATAAGTACCAAACACTAAGTCTTATCGAGCGATAATTTTTTGAGTAAATATGGATTAACTTGAGCATGTTGAATACCGAATCTGTTATGCTAATTTCAACAATTGAAATTTGTGATATTATTCTTATCAACATTGCTTATTTAATTCCAACCACATCAGTCTTTCCAATAAAGACACAATCTCGGCCGATGGATCACATCTCTTTGGTTACGACCACCAAAATCATATTTTGATAGCGTACTTGGAATTCTTTCAGATCTGCACATCATACCATATAGAGTCAATAATCTTAATGGTTTAATTGAACAACCGAGGGTAATGTATATTTTCGACATTAATAAGAAACTCATAGTTTCTCTTCGATGTACGAGAATACTTATTAGACATTCTAATGCTATGTGTTCATTTAGGTTAGTTAATTTCACTTCATCTCATATAATCAGTTCTATCTATGGATCGAACCCAATTCCATTTAACTACCAAAAATTTCTCAAAGAAATTCCTTCACAATGAAGTTGATATATCTTGAAACAATAATTGTTTCTTAGTGCAAATAGAATAGGGATTCATAAATGCTTTATGAACCTTTTTATTTATAAAACTGATTTTAGTTTACAAAAATTATGTTCAAAACATAAATATGTCATTTGATGACAGACCTTTCCAAAACACTTTTTGGAGATTTATACAAGATCCCTCATGAACAATTATTACGTGCAATCTTTCGACTCGCACAACCTTCCAACTCCTTGACTTAGGATATGTTGGGATTTCTTACAAACCCTTATCTTGTATGATTTTGTAAACTGTTGTTTAGATGAAATAATATCAACCTTGTGTACTAATCTTAAGTACATGACCTTATAGAAAGAAACTAACTCAACTTCACTCACAATTAATCGTAAATTGTCCAACAATGTCTGATTACTCCTTATTGATGCATCATTAGGTATCACATGGAGGAATGATTTTGAGATTGAATCTATATTCACTTTTAGGTGCATTTGGAACTCTTTCCAATATACTCATTTATTCGACCAAATCAAATCATTTTATTCTATTGCATGTTATTTTCTTTTCTTTTCTTTTATATTCTATGATTTTACCATAAACTTACTACATGTATATCTAATACACATGTTCATGTTGGTAATAAATCATCGATGAATATAACAAAGTATGTGGAACCCTTTTGGTATTAATAGACTTATGATTTCATACATCAATATGTATTAATTCAAAGAGTTCATCAACTCTTATGTTGCTCCCACTGAGGTGCATAGCCATTAATTGTTTGAGATATAATTAACCTGTATCATATGATTCATAATCATATAGTAAAATTATTTCTCAAAACTACGGCTTAGTCTATAATTCCAAAACAACTGTAAATAATATTATATACATATGTATTTTGTTGCATCACTTTTACTATGAAAAAAAATTCCATGATATAGTTTTATTTCATAATGAGTATTCATAATACTCATATTGAAATATAGTTATATCTATTTTTCAGTCAATACCAAAAATAAACAGTATTTCACAAATAATTCGGTACATTTTACGAAAACAATTTTCGTAATTCGATGCAATCATTAGGTGCTATATGGCATGCTCCTACTATTTCCGCCATTACTATAATAGCGTACTAAATTTAGAGTTCCACCATTCACTTAATATTGTTAATATTGTTTACTTATTTCATATGCTGCAACTAGGTTACATATGAGAGTTCTTTGATCAAATATCTTGAACTCAAAGAAATAAGTGTTATAGAAAACAATTTTCTATATGAAAATACATTTCGGAATAAAAAACATATTTCATATTCCAATATTAAGTATCAGTTATTATTACAATTCTTGTTTCCAATGTTTCTCTATGTAGCAGAAGTGACTATTCATTCTCTTCATTCCAACTTTACCTTAAATTACATCTATTCTTATACATTCGTTTTTCTTTCAAATGGTCAAACTATTCAAAAGAAAACCTTACTAAATATCATGACAAATCTTTTACAAAAGCGCATTCGATTATTCTTAACATTTAAGACATCAAATATGTTGCACTTTATGTAAACCGATCAAGATGGCATTTCAACGATCGAGTTCATAAATGCATCTTGTAGTTTATGGTCTTGTGTTACATTAACACAATATGATCCTTTTGAAATCATTCAAGTTGAATACATGATCTTAAAATACTATTTATTGGCTTACTTCGAATGAACTAACTTCATCGAAATATTGTACCCCATAAACTATGACTGTTCACCATATAACATTTATATGTGAAAGTACACGGATCAAATATCCATAGTCTTGAATTGCATTTAGAGTTCAAAACCTCATAAAATGCAATACACGGTCTAAACCAAATAAACCGTTTCCAGTTGTTGTTCCCCTCCCAAGGGCAGGTTCTTACGCATTACTCACCCCGTCCGCCACTGGAAATACCACTTCCCGTCCGACTTGCATGTATTAAGCATGCCACTAGCATTTATCCTGAGCCAGGATTGAACTCTCCATGAGATTCATAGTTGCATTACTTATAGCTTCCTTGTTCATAGACAAAGCTGATAAGTGACCAACTTACGAATGTATTAAGTAGTTGAAATTAGGCACTTGCATGGGTATAGAAACATTATATAACATGCAATTAGAATTAGTAGTAAGTATAAATTATTTTTCTAGATGTCAACTTTCAATTCAGTTTGTTTATAAATGTTAATTGACAAACGTTTTATCAATCATATTAAATACACAAATTTATCATTTAGATAGTTATAACATTATATAGCATATGTGTGACGCCCCACCTCTATGCTCACAATAACAAAGGTTATTATAAGGAATAACGTCTGCTATTGCGAAGAATAAGGCTTGTTAGAAGCGACCATCCGTAAGTTATGCCTTAGACGAGTATTGATTTCATCGATAGGAGTTGTATAAATTACTCCCAAAGATATATATTCAATCCAAATCTAAAACGAAACTACGGTGGCTTAAGAAAAATCCAGAACAACTCATAATAACAATAAAACAGATAGTATAATCACATCAGAACAGAAATATCAGATATATAGCGGAAGACTAGTCTGGAATACATGCTACAACAATCGATAGTTCACATGAACCGACACATATACATATCCATCAATACATACATAAGATTAGGACTAATAAACCAAAAGAACTCCTCGAAGGCTAGACAAAAGATGATGCGAAATCCCAAAAGCTGAAGCTGCTACTGAATCAGAGATAGAGATTACCCTGAAATGACTCGGTCTGACCCGAGTATTATTTAAAAGAAAATAATAAACGGATCAGTCTAATTTATTCTCAGAAATAAGTGAATGATAAACAACACTTAAACAAATAATTATAGTCTCGAATGAGACTATACAGCATAAATAATCAGCATAGTTTAAATGAAGAAATCTCAATTTAAACTCCATCAAAATCAGTTTTCAAATTCACAATTGAATTTAAAACAGCAATACGCAAATTTATAATCTCAGATGAGATTATATTCAAACTCAACTTCCAAATTCATAATTGAATTCAAAGCCGCAATTCACAAAATCTAGAAATCAAAATAGATAACTAGAAAATTAACGGTCGCAAAATCTAGAAATCAAAACAAGATAACTAGAAAAATCAGCATAAAAGTGGATCGATCCCAGCAGATGGCGAGTTTTAGCTACGCCGCACGTGCATCTCAGATGGCCGAAGCCTACCAAGTACTATAAATTTTTGGCGCCCATCAGATGACCCGAAGGTCCGCAGAGTGACCCGAAGGTCTAGTACTGGTAATTGACCCGAAGGTCCATCAGATGACCCGAAGGTCCAACAAATGACCCGAAGGTCCAGCAGAGTGGCTCGAAAGCCAAATAAAATCATCAAACAGCAGATGTTTCAATTAACGAGTCCGGAGTTAACCGAAATAGTAAAAGTGTGGTTCCATACTCCGCACTTTTGCTAAATCGTTTAAATCTCTTCATCGTTTCCTTGAAAGTGCAAAATTGTGTATTTTATAAAATAACATTTTACGTTCTCAAACGGACAAGTCCGGAATTAAGCGAATCAGTAAAAGTAAGGGTTCATAGTCCTCAATTTTGATGAAGCGTTTAAATCGCTTCCTCATTCTTTTGAAAGCGCAAACTGTAAAAATTTTGGAAACAATTTTATTTTAAAACAATTTTTAAAACACGTGATTAAAATAGCAACAACTATAGCAATTTCGACAAGGAAATTGCGCTTCACAAAACATCGTAAAAACGGATATCAAAATTAGCATTGTGGGATAACCACTTAAAATTCACTTTAAATTAATGGTTACTGACATTAAAATAACAGTGAATTTTCATTCATCGAAAATATCACCAAAACACCGCGCTTTACAATTATAGAACCGGTGTAAAAATTTCGTTATAAAAATAACGGTAAAAAAAAACTTACGTTTAAAACCGGTTCAATATACATTAACAGTTCAACGTAAATTAACAAGGAGGTTACGAAACAAAAAGTGTAAGGTCATGCATGTTTTCCTTAATTCGAACTACTCCTTCATATCACCTTCACATTGAGAAACAGCAAGCAACCTACACACGCAACACACTCAAGTGCAAACATATGCAGTGCAAAGGAAAACAAATAATGAATGTACTGTCAATTTGCATATGCATAAAAACGAAAAGTCAATTTGCATATGCACCTTTTTTTTCAATACTTTATGTTCACAGGCACGTACAAAATCCTAGGCATTCACTTGATACACGTGGAAGGAAAATATAATTGGGCATTGAATCAATATGCATTCAACATTAATTACAATATGCATGCGCACTTTGAAACCCGGGGACTATTGGCACGCACGCAAAATGAAGATAAAAATGAAAACTAGGTAGCCTGGACATGAATTTCTAAGCAATTCAATCTTACACGTACTAATTAATATAATAGCCTGGACATATTTTACTATGCATGCACTTGGTTTGCAATTTTAAAGAGCTGGACACAGTTTAATTCGCATGCACTTGGTTTGCAATTTCGCATGCATTTAATACTTGGGACACGCACACACAAAGGAATAAAATTAGAGTGCCAGGACATACACTTGTATATGACAAGTTTGCATGCATTTAATACTAATTCTCGCATGCTATTTTTTTCTTTTGCACAAAATGATTTGGCAAGGACCCTGCTTTGCACGCATAAGAAATAATATAAAAAGGAACTCTCTAGCACGTTTTCATGTAAAATAGAACTCTCTGGCACGTTCAAATTGGTCTACACTCATTTTAATACATTCCTTTATGCACGTTCAAAATGTTCCAGGCAATGCTTTCATGTAATCTAATTCTCCAGGTAGCTGAAGTGTTGTTCTGGACTACTCTTTTTTTTTTCATTCAAAATGAAAAACACTATATGCAAATATGCATGCACGAAATTATTTTAGCAACAACTTTTCACGCACACACTACTCTTTGAAGTAAACCAAAATTATCAACCGATCTGAATATATTAGAGATGTGAGTATAAAACTCACCAAAATGTTTGCTTCACAATTGATTGCAACCGAGATTCAAAGGAAAGGAAATAAGCTTATATGAACCACCATTAATAATCTGTTCTCCAGCAACTCAAGAAAAATGAGAAAAAGAGATAATGCAGGCCTACTCTTTTCAAATTGGTGTATTAGTCAAAGGAATATTGTGCTGGCCACTCTTTTAGTACACACGCATTTAATGAGACGTGCACTTGTGAAGAAAGGACAAGCTTTGCATAAAAATGATGATGGCTGATAAACAATGTTATGTGTTCACATTGGCTTATGAAACTTGGTGACAACAAATAATCAACATTTGTTTTACCTTAACTTTCAACGTGTAACAAATTGAAGTGTGTACTGACTTTACAAATGAATTGCATTGCACATTTTTTTTTCAAATTTTAATTTAAAAATTTCTATTTAAATTATTCACTCCGACAGTAATTCAAAAATTATGGTCGTTACAGATTTTTATTAAAATACTTATTACGACGGTAATAAAATCACGGTCGTTACAGACTCACCCCTTATAAAAATTGCGTCCCCGCAATTTTCATACTAGGGGCAGTCAATATCTCAAATATTAATCACAACAAGGATAAAATAGAAAAGATAGATCAAGAATGCTCACCTCCACCCGAAGAGGAGAGAAAACCCGGATAAGAACGCTCGATGAATTCTCTGGTTTCTCAAGTGCAATCCTTGGGGTTTACGGACCATTGAATCTTCACGAGCGGAACTTCTTTGTTCCGAAGGCGTTTAACCTCCGAAGCTAACACACGAATAGGATTTTGCACCATAGACAAGTCGGGTGAGATCTCAAGATCTTGCAACATAGGATCAATAATAGAATCTGAATCTCGAAGGCATCGACGAAGCTGGGACACATGAAATACGTCATGAATTCCCGAAAACTGAATAGGTAGCGATACACGACATGCAACTGGGCCAATGCATTCCGTAATAGGAAACAGTCCAACATATCGAGGAGCCAATTTCCCGGAGTGACTAAAACGCACCACACCCTTCATCGGGGAAACACGAATGAATACGAGATCTCCAACAGAAAATTCCAAAGGCTTCCTACGATGATCGGCATAAGATTTCTGCCTATTCTGAGCCTCTTTCATTCTCTGTCGTATAATATCAATCCTCTCCGAAGAATCACGAATATAATCGGGGCCGAGAACTGACTTTTTCCTCGATTCCAACCAACAAGATAGTGATCAACACGGCCTTCCGTAAAGAGCTTCGAACGGAGCCATACCGATACTGGATTGAAAACTATTGTTATAAGAAAATTCAACAAGAGGCAAGTGGTCTTCCCAACTACCGCCAAAATCGAAAATACCAGCTCGAATGAGATCTTCCAAAACTTGATTAACCCTTTCAGTCTGACCATCAGACTGTGGATGATAAGCTGTACTGAGATTGAGCTTAGTGCCCAAAGCTTTCTGAAGACTCCGCCAGAAACCACTAGTAAAAAGCGGATCTCTGTCACTAACAATAGAACTAGGCACACCATGAAGTCGAACTTCTTTGATAAACAGCTTAGCCAACAAAGGAGCAGTCCGATTGGATTTGATAGGAATAAAATAGGCTGATTTAGTCAATCGGTCAACAATCACCCAAATACTAGTATGGCTCGACCTCGAACGAGGTAGACCATCAATGAAGTCCATGGAAATCTGATCCCATTTCCATAATGGAATCTCAAGAGGATGCAAAAGACCACTGGGGCGCTGGTGTTCTGCTTTAACAAGTTGACAAGTCATGCAACGACTTACATAACTTGCAATATCACGCTTCATACCTTCCCAATAGTATAAGCGTTTCATATCAGCATACATCTTACTACTACCCGGATGGATAGTATACTTAGAACGATGACAGTCCTCAAGAAGGTCATTTCTAAGATTAGAAATATCAGGCACGATCAATCTACCCTTCTTCCGAATACAACCATGAACATCAGTATTGAAATCCTTTAGATCATCACTTTGGGATTCCGATTTACAACTCTGAATAAGATAAGATAAGCAAGATCTGGATCTTGTTTCTGGGCATCAGCAACACGATCCAACAATCTAGGATGAGTTTCCATGCTAAATAAAAGCATGGGAGAATCAGAAACTAAAGGACGGTCTCTAATATCACAAAAAGATAATGCTTCCAAAATATCCCACTCTGCTAGCATCATGGAAACAACAACTTGCTGCTTGCGACTAAGCGCATCAGCAACTCGATTACCCTTACCAGGGGTATACTAAATATCGAAATCATAAGAAGCTAGAAATTCGAGCCAACGCTGTTGTCTCAAATTAAGTTCTTTTCGAGTGAATAGATACTTCAGAGATTTGTGATAAATGAAAAGAACAAAACGCTCGCCCAATAAATAATGTCGCCAAATCTTTAGAGCAAAGACTATGGCGGCTAACTCCAAATCATGGGTTGCATAACGAATTTCGTTAGGCTTTAGTTGTCTAGAAGCATAGGCAACTACTATCTTTTCTCATGAGAACAGCACCGAAATCAATACGGCTAGTATTGGTACAAATAATGAAGTCTTGGTTCCCTACGGGAACCACAAGGATAAGAGTATCGGAAAAGAGTTCTTTTAAATAATCTTCTTTCCTGAAAAGCTAAAACTTCCAAAATTACAATTATCTTTATGAAATCATTTTCTAGAATTTTTTTTTTTTACTTTTTATAGGTCAATTTATTGTGTCGAATTGTCTCATCAAAGCGTTTAGGAGATTCCTATCGATAACGTTGATCAAGCGCATCGATCAGAATTCTTAAAGCACTCAATGGGCAATACAATCACAAAATCATCTTCTATACGATAAACACAAATCCAATTATACTTGTAAATAAATCTTATGAAAAATATTTGCAAATTTTGAATTGATGTTTCATCCAAAATCAATAAATACACAAATGGGGTCATCGAGATATTCGTAGAATACTCGATTCACAAAATGGATGAAATAAGCTGGGCAAACTGAATGACGTAATAAGTCATTCATAAGAATCATAACGAGTGCGGAATGCGGTAAAGGGAATGCTAACTTCCGTAACACATAGCCAGATGTAAACTGATGGTAAGGTCGAGTTGGGAGAAAAGCTTAGCGTCATTTAATCAATCGAACATGTCGTCGATCCTAGGTAATGGATACCTATTTTTTTTTTTTTTATAGTGAGCTCATTAAGCTTGTGATAATCGATGCAACGCCTAAGAGCACCATCTGGCTTCTTAACGAAGACAACGACGGCGCCCCAAGGAGATGAGCTAGAACGAATATCGTTTGGCTCCCAATTCAGATAATTGTTGCTTGAGTTCCTCATTTTCCTTAATAGACATCCTCGTGGGAGGACGACTGACAGGATGAGCATCCGAGATAAAATCAATACGGAACTCAATCACCCTATTCGACGGCAAACTCGAAATAGGCTCGAAGACATCAGAAATTACAAACAACAGGAATATTAGCTATGATATCCTCCGATTCGAAGGAAGAAATGATAGCTTTCGAAGTACGGTCCATACTTCGAAATATAATAGATAACTGCTCGATAGCATCGGGATGCTTGAGATATAAAATTCTTTCGGGACATAGGATTGAACTTCATAGCGGACGAGCCAATCCATACCCAAAATCATATCAAAATAAAGATGATCCATAACATGCAGATTCACATAAAGGAAAAGCCACAAAGAATAATCTCAACATCAACACACAACAAACCAAGAGTAGCGGATCCACCAATAGGATTTACAATCTTCAAAGGGTCGGAACGAGTAATAACATCCAAAGAAATAACAACAACAAGCTCTTTCGACACGAATGAATGTGACGCACCCGTATCGAAAAAAACTCTAATAGAACGGCCACGAAATAAAATATAACCTTTCAAAATAGAAGGAGGAATATCTTTGGGCTGAAAGAATCACCAGAAGCTTAAGCAACATTAAGCTTCCCAGATTTGAAATCCTTATGAGCAGTAAGACAATCAGAAACAAAGGACTTTCCTTGTTTTAACTCAAGGAAACTATGAGCAAGATTGGTAAGGAATTTTAACAAATGGAATACTACGGAAATATGAGATATATTCCTAGACACATTCCAACATGTTAAAGAGGATAAAAGTTTTAAGAACAACGAAGGAATCGATTAGAATGGCACGAATAAAATCCTCGACAAGTTGTAACACATGTTCCATTTTGCTTCTGTTCTATGTTTATTATAATTTGTTCTGAACCTCGCTCTAATACCAAGCTGTGACGCCCCACCTCTATGCTCACAATAACAAAGGTTATTATAAGGAATAACGTCTGCTATTGCGAAGAATAAGGCTTGTTAGAAGCGACCATCCGTAAGTTATGCCTTAGACGAGTATTGATTTCATCGATAGGAGTTGTATAAATTACTCCCAAAGATATATATTCAATCCAAATCTAAAACGAAACTACGGTGGCTTAAGAAAAATCCAGAACAACTCATAATAACAATAAAACAGATAGTATAATCACATCAGAACAGAAATATCAGATATATAGCGGAAGACTAGTCTGGAATACATGCTACAACAATCGATAGTTCACATGAACCGACACATATACATATCCATCAATACATACATAAGATTAGGACTAATAAACCAAAAGAACTCCTCGAAGGCTAGACAAAAGATGATGCGAAATCCCAAAAGCTGAAGCTGCTACTGAATCAGAGATAGAGATTACCCTGAAATGACTCGGTCTGACCCGAGTATTATTTAAAAGAAAATAATAAACGGATCAGTCTAATTTATTCTCAGAAATAAGTGAATGATAAACAACACTTAAACAAATAATTATAGTCTCGAATAAGACTATACAGCATAAATAATCAGCATAGTTTAAATGAAGAAATCTCAATTTAAACTCCATCAAAATCAGTTTTCAAATTCACAATTGAATTTAAAACAGCAATACGCAAATTTATAATCTCAGATGAGATTATATTCAAACTCAACTTCCAAATTCATAATTGAATTCAAAGCCGCAATTCACAAAATCTAGAAATCAAAATAGATAACTAGAAAATTAACGGTCGCAAAATCTAGAAATCAAAACAAGATAACTAGAAAAATCAGCATAAAAGTGGATCGATCCCAGCAGATGGCGAGTTTTAGCTACGCCGCACGTGCATCTCAGATGGCCGAAGCCTACCAAGTACTATAAATTTTTGGCGCCCATCAGATGACCCGAAGGTCCGCAGAGTGACCCGAAGGTCTAGTACTGGTAATTGACCCGAAGGTCCATCAGATGACCCGAAGGTCCAACAAATGACCCGAAGGTCCAGCAGAGTGGCTCGAAAGCCAAATAAAATCATCAAACAGCAGATGTTTCAATTAACGAGTCCGGAGTTAACCGAAATAGTAAAAGTGTGGTTCCATACTCCGCACTTTTGCTAAATCGTTTAAATCTCTTCATCGTTTCCTTGAAAGTGCAAAATTGTGTATTTTATAAAATAACATTTTACGTTCTCAAACGGACAAGTCCGGAATTAAGCGAATCAGTAAAAGTAAGGGTTCATAGTCCTCAATTTTGATGAAGCGTTTAAATCGCTTCCTCATTCTTTTGAAAGCGCAAACTGTAAAAATTTTGGAAACAATTTTATTTTAAAACAATTTTTAAAACACGTGATTAAAATAGCAACAACTATAGCAATTTCGACAAGGAAATTGCGCTTCACAAAACATCGTAAAAACGGATATCAAAATTAGCATTGTGGGATAACCACTTAAAATTCACTTTAAATTAATGGTTACTGACATTAAAATAACAGTGAATTTTCATTCATCGAAAATATCACCAAAACACCGCGCTTTACAATTATAGAACCGGTGTAAAAATTTCGTTATAAAAATAACGGTAAAAAAAAACTTACGTTTAAAACCGGTTCAATATACATTAACAGTTCAACGTAAATTAACAAGGAGGTTACGAAACAAAAAGTGTAAGGTCATGCATGTTTTCCTTAATTCGAACTACTCCTTCATATCACCTTCACATTGAGAAACAGCAAGCAACCTACACACGCAACACACTCAAGTGCAAACATATGCAGTGCAAAGGAAAACAAATAATGAATGTACTGTCAATTTGCATATGCATAAAAACGAAAAGTCAATTTGCATATGCACCTTTTTTTTCAATACTTTATGTTCACAGGCACGTACAAAATCCTAGGCATTCACTTGATACACGTGGAAGGAAAATATAATTGGGCATTGAATCAATATGCATTCAACATTAATTACAATATGCATGCGCACTTTGAAACCCGGGGACTATTGGCACGCACGCAAAATGAAGATAAAAATGAAAACTAGGTAGCCTGGACATGAATTTCTAAGCAATTCAATCTTACACGTACTAATTAATATAATAGCCTGGACATATTTTACTATGCATGCACTTGGTTTGCAATTTTAAAGAGCTGGACACAGTTTAATTCGCATGCACTTGGTTTGCAATTTCGCATGCATTTAATACTTGGGACACGCACACACAAAGGAATAAAATTAGAGTGCCAGGACATACACTTGTATATGACAAGTTTGCATGCATTTAATACTAATTCTCGCATGCTATTTTTTTCTTTTGCACAAAATGATTTGGCAAGGACCCTGCTTTGCACGCATAAGAAATAATATAAAAAGGAACTCTCTAGCACGTTTTCATGTAAAATAGAACTCTCTGGCACGTTCAAATTGGTCTACACTCATTTTAATACATTCCTTTATGCACGTTCAAAATGTTCCAGGCAATGCTTTCATGTAATCTAATTCTCCAGGTAGCTGAAGTGTTGTTCTGGACTACTCTTTTTTTTTCATTCAAAATGAAAAACACTATATGCAAATATGCATGCACGAAATTATTTTAGCAACAACTTTTCACGCACACACTACTCTTTGAAGTAAACCAAAATTATCAACCGATCTGAATATATTAGAGATGTGAGTATAAAACTCACCAAAATGTTTGCTTCACAATTGATTGCAACCGAGATTCAAAGGAAAGGAAATAAGCTTATATGAACCACCATTAATAATCTGTTCTCCAGCAACTCAAGAAAAATGAGAAAAAGAGATAATGCAGGCCTACTCTTTTCAAATTGGTGTATTAGTCAAAGGAATATTGTGCTGGCCACTCTTTTAGTACACACGCATTTAATGAGACGTGCACTTGTGAAGAAAGGACAAGCTTTGCATAAAAATGATGATGGCTGATAAACAATGTTATGTGTTCACATTGGCTTATGAAACTTGGTGACAACAAATAATCAACATTTGCTTTACCTTAACTTTCAACGTGTAACAAATTGAAGTGTGTACTGACTTTACAAATGAATTGCATTGCACATTTTTTTTTCAAATTTTAATTTAAAAATTTCTATTTAAATTATTCACTCCGACAGTAATTCAAAAATTATGGTCATTACAGATTTTTATTAAAATACTTATTACGACGGTAATAAAATCACGGTCGTTACAATATGTTCTTACAATATTAGAAAGGTTAAATGTTACCATTTCATTTTTCTAATAAGGCTCCCACTAGTCCTTTATATTTCTCCAAACCCTAAGATGAAACATAGAAGTCTTACAACTTCACTAGTGGGTGTTAGGACTCGTTTGTTTTGGTATTCTGACCTTGAGTTTGCTCAACAAATCATAGCCCCACAAACGATGGATAACTCCTTATCGGTTGTATCATATACAACTCCTAACCCATTTTTCCTTGTTCTAATCTCATTTCGACATTGAGTTTGCTCAACAAATTGAAAGAGATTATTCACTCATACCTACCATATCATGATGGACTAAGTATAGTATATGTACCTTGAGTTTTCTCAATAAATACATATAGTTATCTTACCTTATCTGTTCAATATATTAATAATACTACGCATAACATCCCCAGCTTGAGTTTGCTCAACAACTAAGGAGTATGTAAGTAATTTATTAATATATATGTGGTAGAGGACAACATTATATTGAAGATTCATAATCTTCAATATATAATTGAGTGATATCGACTTATAGAATAATATATTTCTTATGAAATACCCCAGGGATTCAAGTGTCAGACACATTAGAAATCAAAGTATATGTACATTTACATATGTATTTATTTCTTAAGTATATTTGGGTTTCTTTAATGTTCCACATTTAGTTTATACACATATCATATAAGTTTTATTATTATATAACTTTTTATTTCATATTACTTATATGACAGTCTTACGTATAATATATCATTAATTAAATCTTATCTAATTAATTTTAATCAATTAACTCTTTAATTAATTTTAAATTTGTATTCCAATATAACTTTTAAATTGTACATATCTACTATTACATTTATAGCGTATAATATAACCTTTATAGTGTAACACACATATATCATATATATGTGTATTTTATTTAATTAATTAACCTTTAATTAATTTATTAAATTAAAAAAAATTATTAAAATTTATTAATTTCAAAATTTATCTTGTATACATACATGTATACTTATGTTATCTTAAACATTTTAAAATAACATAACATATATCAACATATGTAATACATGCATATATGCATTAATTAATTAACATATTTAATTTATTTATTTTATTAATCTTATTAATAAATTTGAAATTTGAAATTATTATATAAATATTTTCAAACATTTTGAAAATATCATTATCCTTTCAAACATTTTGAAAACTTATGTAGTATTATGATTTTTATAATAAACATGTTTTATTTTAAATTTAACTATTAAATTTACAATATTTAACATTAATTTTCAAAACGATTTTGAAAATTAGCCCAAGGCCCAAATTAAGTTGGGCCTTTTCTATTAGGAGCAACCTTTGAGCTCACTTCACCTTTCGGACCAGGCCGGTAACCAGGTAGGACAGGGTACTTGATTACCCAATTCCAATCCTAGACATTACCTTTTTAGACACCGTACTAAGTGGGCAAGCTTAATTAGTTAGCCCTAATATGACTAATTTAGACCCCATAGGCTATTGGGCTCTGATACCATTGTTGGATCTGGACTAGCCCGTAGCGGAAGTTATGGATGAATTTCAAAAAATTACCCTATTGGATCTTTTATTGGGCCTACGAAGTCTAACTGAATTAGAACATTTCTAAATTTCATTAAAATAAAATCATTTATTTTATTTAAATTCAAATATATTAAGATATGAAATTAATTTTATTTGATTTAGTTTATACATAAATGTATCATATACATATATGTGTGAGTGCATGTGTAACATAATAATCCGTGAAAGGTATAATATGCCCATATGTAGATGTTAGGATTTACATCGCAACAGACATATTAGCTCATTTTGTATGTCATGTATGTTGTTCAAATATGTGCATGTATATGTGTTACAAAATACACACACACACACACACATATATATGTATGTATAAATATATTATATATAATAAATGAACATAAAACATTTATATATAGATAAATATATGTATAGAAAGAGAGAACAATTATTAAAAATTATTTATAATTCAAAATTAACTTAGTTTTGCAAACATAATAATTTTAGTATTTTAATTTTATATATTATGAATAAAATAATGTTTTCATCCATAAATAGTTAATATAAAATAATCTATTGATGAAAATTCAAATTTTACAATTTTCGAAAATCTAGAATCATAAAATAGAGCTTAGGAAAAATCTGAAGATTTTTCAAAGTTGAAATATTATTTTTAAAAACAAATACATTGATTTTGGCAATAATTATTTAATATAAAATAATATATTATTAAAAGTTCAAATTTTTAAAATTTCAGAAATTCTAGGATCATGAATTAAAGGTAACAAAAATTTTGAAGAATTTTTCAATTAAATTATTATTTTTAATAAATCACAAACATTTTTTCCGAAATAATAGTAACTATTAAAAGTAATAAACTTTACTGAAAAATTCCTAATTTTTTTCTATATGTTTCTAAAATGATATAATATTTTAAAAAATAATATATAATTGAATTTTTAATGTAATAATTATTTTATATATAATAAACAATTCAAAAATTCAATAAATGTAAATTTAAAAATATGAATATATGTGTGATAATTAATTTTCGAATTTGTAAATTCATATTATATATAAATAAGTGTACTAAATTTTTAAAATCATATATATATCTTATATATGCATATATGCTATTATAAGAGAGATATATACACTAATATATATATATATGAATATATTCACATATATATATGAATATTAATAAATATATATAAAACAATTATTAATGATAAAAATTGATTTTGTACAGTAAACAACATTTGTCTATACATAAGTCAAATAGTATAATAAACAAATTATGCACATAACCAAACTGATTTGTGACAACCACATCTACTTACAATTATCTCACATAACTAAACATATAGTAGCAATATATTTAAACAGATATGAAATTGCTCATTATAGGATCATATAATATAATTTAATTACTGTAAAATGAATTAAAATTATCAATTTAATTATGCCTTTGAATCCACATTGAAGCAATGACTTCCCTTCCTTTTACTGTTCTTGATTCGTCAGATTGCAAGTCTGTAATCACCGACCTCTAACTATCGAATAGTATTATTTTAATTTAAAATATATTTGAGAATTTTGGAGTGGATTGAGAGCTATGTTTTAACCAGCAATGTAGAAGGTAATGGCGGCCAAAAAGGTTAGTAATTGTTTTTAGAGATACATACATACATACATACATACATACATACATACATACATACATATATATATATATATACATATATATATATATATAAAGGGTTGTATTAGAGAGAAATGAGGAAAACCTTTTTACCCATTCTCACTTTATCCCCACCCATTATCTCCAAGCCAATTCCCTATGTTTTAGCCACCCCTAGACCTTCCCAAAACCAAAATTTTGTTGCCCTAATGATGGGCCTTAAACCCATCTAATCCCAAGCCAAAATACTATGCAATTAAATCTAATTTAATCGCTTATCAATATTGTATATCGATCGATATATTTATAACTGTTATAAATATATATAACAGTATTTATTTCTCAAATCATATTCAAATTTTATAATTAATATTTCACAAATATTAATTAATTTAATTAATTTATAACGATTATAAACCAATTAAATCGTTCGGTCTTAAGGGAATTCATCATTTCGGCTGTGTAACTCTTGGATGTAAATTTGGTCAGCGATTAACATCGAACTATTCTAATGTTAACGTTTACATGTCACTTAGCAGGTAGTGTGACATTATGGCCAAATTTATTGCTTACTCATTTTCGGTAATTAGTTTAATAAGCGTTACCCGGTTGTGACATTTGTTAACACCAATTCTCTTCGTTAAAACTATATCACTTTGGACTTATGGAATTTGGTAATGGTCAAAATTCCAAGCTCATCCACATTCAACTTTATAGTCTAAATACAAAGTCCTTGGTTCAATAGTAACAATTATTATTAACCGAAATGCTCTGGTCAGAGAATTTGACTTTGAGTTGACTTGAGTTGACTGTGATACTAACCGCATATAACTGAGGGGACGAATCCTCTCTTGAATAGTGCTTCACTTCCAATACTTCCACTCGACCCAACTATAGTCACTCGATGGATGCCATGCCATGATTTGGCTATAATCAAAGCGGAGCTTTCATGTTGAAGATCCACAGTATTCTTAAGTTGAGAGAACTGTGTAAATCAGTCACATCGATATTTGCTATTTGACCTTAGTTATATTAACCAACAGAAAACTATCGAGTGAGTCGTTCCATAGTTATCCAATAACTATTAGTATATAATCCTTAAGTGCCCCCAGCAGTCATGAGTAATACACTGCCCAACATTTGGAGAGCGTTACGTACTCCAGTCTCAACAAATACATCGATATCCAGTCTCGATTTATCTTGACTAGGAACATTAAAAATGGTATATTTGTTTCGTTGTGATAAATTACTTACGGTTACAACACTTTATAACTACTATCACAAAATATTTATGGATTTTTCTATTAAATATACTTGTAATTAAGTTAATTAATTAATATAATCACATTATATCAAGTATATAATAGGAAGAAAATACCTTTTATTTCGAACAAGATTGGTGAACGAGTTAGATATGTGTAACAAATTACATAATTGCCCCTAGGGCATACCCCTAACTCTATCATGTACAAGTGGTTAGTCATGCCATTCGGGTTAACGAATGCGCTAGCTTTCTTCGTAGATTTGATGAATCGAATTTTCCGAGAGCACTTGGATAAGTTCGTATTGGTATTCGTAGATGACATCTTAATATACTCTAAGGATGAATGAAAGAGAACATGAAGTTCATCTTAGAGTGGTGCTTGAGACGCTGAGGCAGCACCAATTGAAAGCGATGTTTTCAAAGTGTCATTTCTGGAAGAAAGAAGTTAAGTTTCTTGGTCACGTGGTTTTAGAGAAGGGTTTGTTAGTTGATCCGGATAAGATCGATGCTATTAACAATTGGAAGAGACCGGAGATAGTGACTGAGATCAGAAGTTTTCTTGGACTCGCTGGCTATTACCGGAGATTTATTAAGGATTTCTCGCAGATAACATCACCTTTGACTAAGCTAACCAAGAAGGACGCGAAGTTTATTTGGTATGACAAATGTGAGGAAGCATTTATTAAGTTAAAGCATTTATTGACCAATGCACCTGTGTTAGTAGTTCCTAACGGGATTCAAGAGTCAGTAGTGTATACCGATGCATATGGAATCAGATTAGGGGCTGTGTAGATGCAGAAAGGTAAAGTTATTACTTACACTTCACGATAGCTTAGACCGCATGAAGTGAGATATCCTACTCATGATCCAGATTTGGCAGCGGTAATTTTCGCATTGAAAGTATGGAGACATTATCTCTTAGGGGTGAGATTTGAGTTATACACAGATCATAAGTCCTTAAGGTACTTATTCTCTCAGAAGGAGTTGAATATGAGACAACAAAGGTAGCTGGACTTTTTAGCCGCTTTTGATTTTGGTATAGAGTATACCCCTGGAAAAGGAAATATAGTAGCGGATGCTCTTAGCAGAAAACATTAGAATGTGGTGTTATCTATGTTACAAGAATGGATGGACCTTGAGGCTTTGACTACTTGTAGTGTGCAGTTAAGATCAACTACTAGTTCTAGTCAGAGCACTTCCATTGTTATCCTGCTTGGAAGTTTGACCAGTTTTGATCTACTAGGAAGAAAGATGATCCATTGTTAACCGAGAAGATTAAAAGGCTTGAGGTTGGATCAGAGATTGATGATCTAAAAGATTTTATTCTTGACCAGAGGGGATGGTTGAGAAAGAAGGGACGGTTGTGTGTTCCAAATGTTGGGGCCTTAAGGAGAGAAGTTCTTAGGAAATGTCATCGATCAAAATTTACGATTCATCCCGTGGGAACCAAGATGTATCAAGACATGAAGAGGAGTTTCTACTGGGAAGGTATGAAAAAGGATATTGGCTTGTGGGTAAAGCAGTGTGTGAACTGTCAACAGGTGAAGGCCGAACATCAGAAGCCGAGTGGGTTGCTTCAACCTTTGGAGATACCAGTTTGAAAATGGGATTTGATATCCATGGATTTTATAGACGGGTTACCAAAGTCGAATCGAGGAAATGAAAGTATATGGGTCATAGTGGATAGGTTGACTAAGAGTGCCCATTTCATTCCAGTTAAGTCAACCAAGATAGCACCTGCTTTAGCTAAATTGTTTATGAAGAACATAGTTAAACTACATGTGATTCCTAGTAGTATAGTAAGTGATAGAGATATTTTGTTTACTAGTGAGTTCTGGAAGAGTCTACAGGATGTGTTAGGTACCAAGCTCAAGATGAGTACTGCTTATCACCCTTAGACAGATAGGCAGACAAGGGGAGTCAACAAAGTACTCCAGGATTTGTTAAGACCTTGTGTACTGAATTTTGGTGGATCATGGGAAGATCACCTACATTTAGTTGAGTTTTCGTCTGATAACAGTTATCAGACTAGTATAGGAATGGAGCCTTTCGAAGCTTTGTATGGGAGGTTATGTAAGTCAGCAGCATGTTGTTTGGAAACTGGAGATAAGTTAGTCTCAGGTCTAGATCTGGTAAGAGAAGCAACATAAAAGATTGACTTGATCCGAGATAGGATGAAGGAAGCTTAGTCTAGACAAAAGAGTTACGCAGATAAGAGATATAAGGATCTAGAGTTCTCAGTTGGAAATAGGGTTTTCATTAAAGTATCACTAATGAAGGATGTGGTACAATTCGAAAAGTCAGAAAACCGGCATCGAGATATGTTGGATCGTTCCCAGTTAGAGAGGATCGAAATGCTCGCATACAGAGTAGAGTTGCCAAGCAGTTTGGCAGGTGTCCATAATGTGTTTCATGTGTCTCATCTTCGTAAGTATGTGCTTGACCCATAGACTATTATTCCTCTGATTGCATTGGAAGACTTAATAGTAGAACCAGATCAAACTTTTGTTGGGCAACCAGTTCAAGTTGTAACGAGAGACGAGAAGAGGTTAAGAAACAAGATAGTCAAGTTGGTGGAAGTTCAGTGGAGCGACAACGAGAAGGATGGTACTTGGGAGATAGAAGAAAGGATTAGAGATACTTATCCTAATCTACTTTAAGAGTATGTTCTATATTTACTTTATATAAACTATTAATAAGAAAACTTGTCAACACCCCAAAGTTGTTTTTAGGACGAGGTTAGTCCTTTTTGATCTCTTTTGTTTAAGTGGAAGAAGGTGAGATGTGGATAATCCTTTTAGTTCACCCTTTCAAATAGGTTCTTATTATGATAGCTTTCCCTAATTAACCTTTCGATCCAGGCGAAACGCTTAAATTCCTTTCTTTTCATTCTTTCGAACTGGATGGAGTAGCTTGATAACCCCTTCGAAACAGTCCTTTCGAAGCAGTTGAGGAAGCCTAATGGATAGCTCTAAGATTCAAGGTTATGATCAGTTTCGAACGGTTTCGACCTTGTCGAAAGCTGGAGTCTTAAGTGTCTTAGGTTTGGATTGGGAATTAAAGGTAAAACTGGCATGGGTTAGGTTTCGACCCACTTGGAGGTGGAAGTCCAATGATTGGTGGTCTGAAGTTGAGAGATGGAATTACTTGAGAATGCAGGGGTTTCGACCAAGTCGGAAGGTGTCTTTCGATGGGGTCGATACCTAGAAAACAGAATAAGATCTAATAAGAGCTTTTGAAACAACTAAGTAATTAAGAATATTGAAGACTTCCCTTTTGCAACTCAACAAAGCCTTTATTGATCAATTTTCCATAATTCGATTTACAAATTTGGTTTACAACTTTTTAGAATTAAGAAAAATACAAGTGTAGAATGAACGAGTTCGGATCCCCTAAACCAGACCCCTTGGGTCTTATTTATAGATGCGGGTTGGCATCTTTCGACCCAATGCTTTCGACTTGGTTGAAAGGTGGCTTCAGATGCGTTCTGATTCCTTCGGCACTTGCACTCCCCTTTGTAATGATTTCGAATGGGCTCAAATGCTTCTGTCTTCATCGAAAGGGGCGGTTGTGCCTTCTCTTCTTTGTGTTGCTTTGTAATAGCTTTTGACTTTGTCGATTGGTTGTGTTAATCGACGGAATTTCAATCGGATTAGAAAATCGTCGAAAAATTTTCAAATTAAAATTTTACCACAAGTGCACGGCGTACACTTGTAGTACGTGGCGAATACGGGTCGATTCGTAGGGAATTGATGATTTTAAATTTCCTATTCAATGAAATTAAACCAAAGTCGAGTGAAAGTTAAGCTAGAAAATTAGAAAATTAGCTAACTAACTAAAAGAAAAGAGATGCAAATATAAGGGTTAAATGATAATTTAGAGAATAAATCCACTCTCTAGATTATGTAGTTCAACACATATGAAATCATAATCTCTTTTTTATGGTCATTAGTGCTTTAATTGATGTGTTTATCATAAGTATGACATATTTGTGCTATTGATTAGCCAACATAAGCCATCAAACTATAACACACCCCTTAAACCACTTACTATCTTTTTGAAATTTGACAACGAAAATGAAAATGAAATCTATTTTAAGTATGGCCTATTAACTATTGATTATAAATATAGACCATTAAATTTTAATTTCAAATCACTTTCTTATGCCATAATCATATTTTGATGAAGAGGCATTTGTGTTAGTGATTGTTTAAGCATTGCCTATTTGGTGTCAACAATATAGGCTATCAAATTCAAAGAAAAAACAACAATTAAACCACTTCAATCATTCTTCATTAAGCACAAAAAGAGAGCATGAATTAACAAGTAGTTGAAGCTACATAATTAGAGAGCTTCATTACCCCTAAATTGAAGGGGTTTAGCCTCTCATGTTTGTCATTTGATTAAAAAATGTAGCTAGCAACATGAAAGCAAAAAAAAAAGGAAAATGAAAGCTAATGAAAAAGAGAAGCTAATTAATAAGAATTAGAACTATTCTACTTGCATGAAAGTAAATCTACACTACAACATGATAGGAAATAAACTAGAAAGGGAAAAAATCGTATATTAAATTGCATAAAAAAAAGAAAATTAAATTACATGAAAATAAAAATGGCTAAGTAGCTATGAAAAGAAAAAGAGAAGAGGTTGTTTATTTGTGAGCCTAAACTAAACTAAAGAGAGACTAAGGAAGAGGACCAAGTTACATGAAGATATGAGGTATTTATACAAGTGTTAAACCCTAATTCATATTTTTGTGGAATGCCGAAATTTCCCTTGAGAAAATGTGGAGGCCAAGTAATCATTAGCTTATACTAATCATCATTTAAGTGTACATGAAGCCATTAATTCAATAAGCATGTGCATTAGCCTCTAATTTGTATATGAAGAAAGGTGGGTTGGTGGGGTCCTCCATTATCATGCCTTTGAATTATTTCTATCTTCATTTGTTCTCTTCACTCTTGTGCATGCATATATCATCATGAAACCACTTGTATATGAATTCAAATTCCTACAAAAAAATATAGAAATTTTCAATTAAATTTTAGAAAATTAATATATGCACAAAAATGACCATTTTGCCCTTGGATGAAGATGAATATGTGACAATTTGAAATAATTTGAATTTTGGTTTAAACAAGTTAAAATGCCCGATATGATCATTTATTTAATTTAAATAGATTAAATATGGTGGTAAAAATATGCACATTTACATGAACATCAGGTTGTTTCCAGGGGCTTCGAAGGTGTTGAACTAGTGATGGTTTTGATGTTGTTTGTATCTTCCAAACATATGCTTGCGACTTGAACCTTCCCTAGATATCAAAGGCTTCGACCGGTTCAAAAGGCTTGAATTTGCTTCCAAAAGGGTTGTTTCGACCAAGATGTGCTTTTGAGTGACTTGAGTGAAGGCGAAACCATTGGACCCAAAAGGTTTGGCGCGCATATGAAAGGTTGTTATGCATTATCTTCGAAAGGTGTTGCTTTAACTCCTTTGAAAGGTCTTCATGCATGCAGAAGTACTTGCTTCGAAAGGTGGTCATTGAAGTGGAAGGGTGTTTTCGACCCCTTCGAAAGGTTGTGATACTTTTGGACTTTGACTATAGCATCCCTTTGACTCCTTCGAAAGGTCTTGCTGGTGCTTCCTTTTCTTGTTCTTCTTTGCTTTCTATTCAATATGGTTTAGACATGGTCGAAAGGAAATTTGGTTGTAACATTTGCCCCCCCCCCCCCCCCGAAGGGATGCCCTTGACTTTTCAAGTCAATTATTTAGAAACCTTGAATATTTCCCGCCTTTTGATATTCCATCATGAATTTGGACCGTTCATTTAAATCTGATCGAATGGTTTGCTGACTTTTCTTATAAATCATGCTCTCCTCTTCTTCTCTTTCACTCATCTGTAATTGAAACAAATTTTGTGAAAAAGTAAAAATTCTCAAACCTCAAATCATTTTTTCTCAATCAAAGAAGAATCTAGCTCTAAAGTAAACCAAAATTATTTCGCTTTTCAAATCTTTTTCTCTCTTTTTATTTTACGGTAGATTTCAACTTCTCAAACTTTTATAATCAAGATTTTGATTTTTTGTTTTGATTTACCAGGAACCGTTTAAGTTTCATATTTTGATTTACTTGAAAGCAATCTATTGTTTGATTCAATTTCATGGTTTGACTCGATTTTCTCTTCTTTTTTTAATTTTCATTTTGAACTCACCCGATCCAAATTATATAGTTATCGTTGTTTTTAGGGAAAAATTTATTTTACCTCAAAGATTTCAAGATTTTAAGTGATTAATTCTCGTTCGAATTCATTTGTTTAATGATTTTTAAGTTTATGGGTTGATATCGGGTTTGGGGAAGAAGGAATCTTTGGTTAACTTCGCCCAGAAGATTCGAGATGTACGAACCAAAAATTTTGTGCTAGAATTTTACCCTTCTAACCCTTCAAAAAGGGTTGAGGCGGCAATTTACTGTTTTGATTTTTCAGCCTCTTTTGATGGGGTCGAAAGGTAATCTAGCGCCTTTTTTTATTAACCTTGTCGAAAGGTTGTTTAGTTCATACGAAACCGACCTCTTCGAAGGCAACTTTATGCTTTCGGCTCTAATACCTTTCGAAGATGTTGGTTATGGCATCATAACTCACATTTTCGAAAGCATGGATTTTGTCCATGGGTTTCGCAACCATTCATATAAACTTGTTTTAAATTTGTTTAAGTTAGAGATAGATATATTTTATAAACTGGGCCGAGGAAAGAATACTTTGTAAAATTCATAAATCAAGCCAAACGTTTCGACTTAGTCGAAACCCATTGTATTGATTGAAATTTAGTTGTTAGTATGCTTTTGAAACCATGAACCCCTTTCGATTCTATCGAAGCCTCTTGTTTCTAATGAGTCGAAGCCTCCAATAAATAACTTGGACTTAATCATCACTTTTCTCCTATATCGTCAAAACGTCCCAAGTCCTTTTATTATTTTTATCAATATGACTTTAACTTAGAACCTTTCAACTCAATTGGTATATAAGGTTTCGACAACATTTATATTCCCTTAGAAATACTTAGGTCATGGGTTTCGACAGTGTAGAAGGATTTTGTTATCTAGTCTATCCAATATTGGTAGTGTATACTTTGGTCAAATTTTTATGTAGGTTTTAACTATTCCACTTTATTAATAAAGCTTTTATTGAGCTTCCGATATTGTTGAAGAGGGTTGGTTGGAAACATATTTCCTTTCTCCCTTTCGACCCTGTCGAAAGCTCTATAAACGTTGATACTTTGGCTTTCGACATTGTTGAAGGGTGTTTGTTAAGTGTTAATTTCAATTTCCCCTTCGACTTTGTCGAAAGCTCAGTAAATCTCATTTTTTAACTTTAACACTCTTTCAAGAATATGAAATTTTATGCTTTGCTTGATGTTCAAATTATTGTAACAGGTATCTATTAATCCTTGAAAGAATGTTAATTTCATAACCAACTGTAATTTCTAACTGTAACGTTTTCACCTGGCAGAATCATGAGTTCTCCAAAGAAAGTTGAAGCTACTTCTAATTGCTCCTTGATATCCACTCAAGATGAAGTGGATGCAATCATCAATGACTTTGGAATCACCGGGGTGGAAGCCATTCCACCTACTGAAAATGACACCATCAACAACCTTCCATAAGGGTTCTTTGCTTACACTACTATACACATATGGCACATAGTGTTTCTTCCATTTTCGAAATTCTTTACTAGGTTCCTAGCTTATCTAGGAATTGGTTCGATTCAGCTATCCCCAAACGTGTACACCTATCTCTTGTCTTTGGAGTTGATGGCACTAGAGTCCGGCATTCCTTCTTCGAATGTTGAAATATTGAATCACCTCGTCCGATTGGTTAAACTCAACAACCTTAACAACCAAATCTTCATGGCGAATCCTCCCAAGAAACTGGTATCAGAGGGAGTGAACAAGTTTAGAGGTTGGGAGAATCAGTTCTTCTTTATCGGATGCTTCCTAAACGTTAGCGGGACTTTCTCTACTCCACGTAAGCTCAGATTTCATTATTTCCCTTCCATCTAGTTACTTTTCTTTGCTGATCTATGCTTTCTGTCAGGTGCTCCTACTAAAGAACTAAACGAAGAAGATAAGAGGACGGTGGAGTCTTTAGTTGCAGCTTCAAGCAGGATTGGGAACCGATTGATGCTGGTAAATCCTATAAATTTACAGAAGTATTCTCTCATGTCGACCAGTCAAAGTATCTTGGCCAACCTCCTTTGATTCAACACACATCTCAAAGCAAACGCTTCCTTTCCCTGGGAGATCCTTCAAATTTCTCCCCTATGTCTCCTATCTATGTTGACCACTCTGGTAAGTTATAAACGCTACACTTGTTATCTATTGTTTTGTTGTTTTTCAAATTGTTCTTCTGACTTATAATCTGTTTGAATTCTCTTCAGATGGTCTTCAGGTGGAAAAACCCATTAGCAGTCCTGCTCCTCTCTCCTTGAATTCCTTTGCGTCATCCATTTTTAAGGCCATGGCAGGTCAAAGATGACTGCTAAAAGAAAACTAATTAAAACGTCTACGGTGGAACCACCCCAAAAGAGAGTTAAAGTGGTTGAAGTTCCTGATTCTCCAATACTAGAAGAAGAGGAGTCAATTAATGTTGGGGAATTTCTAAAGAGTACGACCGTCGAAGCTCCTCATGTCTTTCCTAAGGAAACTCCTACCAAGGTCGTTCCTCTTTCTCGCATCGTTGTCTCCAGCTCTCCGAGCGTAATTGAGCGATGCAAAAGGCCTTGGGGACTTCGACCCCTACTCAAGTGCTAAATCTTCCTAGACTATTAGCTTCCACACCTCCGAGTGATTTCAAGAAGATGGTCCATTCTATCTTAAATTCTCTATCATCCACTTTAATTCAGCTGCCATCCTCTATTTCTGATTTGGAGGGTCACTATCGATCCCTTCTTGAACAGCAACTCCTGGTATGTGTTATGTTACTTAACCCTATTATCTCTGTTTTTCTTTAAACCTTCTAACTTATGTTGTACTTTTCTTTCATATTTCCAAAAGCAGGTTCTCCCTACACGAAAATGTGTCCAAATCTTCTGCCGAAACATCTAAACTCCGAGAGGAAATTGCTGCTTTGAACAACCAAGTTTCCTCCTTATCTGCGGAGAAGAGCGAGACTACAACTGAATTGGAGCGATTGAGGGCTTCTCTCGCCCAGTCAGAATCTATTATCTTAGAGAAGAGGAAAGCTCGCCAACTTCTAGCCGACAAGAACTTAGCATTGTCAATGACTCTAAAAGAGCCTGAAGAGGAAAAATGATGGATGGCAGCTAAATAATCCTTGTTAAAGGAAAGCTGAAAAAGAACATGGCCTTCCTAAAACTAGCAATCGACACCATTTCTAATGCAAAACAGTGAGTGTCGCAATTCCTTGACTCGTCTCTTAAAAACATTATTATGAACTCTTTTGAAGACGCTTTAATGCTCGCCTACACTGATATTGTCGATAAATGCATAGATTTGAGCTTCCCCTCGCTCGACCTGCTCTTGTTGATAAGGTGATAGATAGAATAAAAAAGATGGAGCAGGGAATTGAAGTTGCTGAGAGGGAGGAATCGACGCCTCCAAAATTCTCTCCTTTGACGTTCCTTCCTTCGAGGTCGAATCTAACTCCAAAGATGAAGGCAATAAAGATGAGGTTGTCGAAGAAGAGGGGGAGATAATGACGATGATGACGATGATGACAGGGATGATAACATCAATGGCGAACAAGGATCAGGTGGCAATGGGGGTGGCCATACCGAAGCTTCGATGGGGATGATAATACGAAGTCCTATGAAAAATATTCGTCTCTTCATGAAGCGATTCCGCCTAAGTCTCCTGCACCTTCCGACCCATAAGAAGAGCCTGCTTCTATTGATGTTGAAGTGCCAAAAGAAAGGGAGCAGGCTTCCCAAGCATTTCTGATGTTCATTTTAGTTTTGACTTCATTCTTTTTCCTTTTGTATTTAAATAGGAATTACAATTATCCGCAGTGCCTCACTCATTAGATTCATCATCTGCTGTATCGATCTTAAAGATAAGCTGCTAGCGGATCTTGAAAAGAGCAGATTTCTGGAAGATACTTTACTTGCTCGTTTTCATGGCAATACCGTAGCGTTAAGTGGCATAAGAGATTCTTACTTCGGAAAACAATTGTTAGAAATCTCAAGGATCAAATTTCCAGTTTAGAAGCTGATGTCAATTGCAAAAATGAAATGATTTCCACTTTGAAGCGTGAAGTTAAGTCGAATCCTTCAATTGACTTCGATCACAAAATGTCAGAAATTTTTCAATAGATAAGCGATTTGGAGATGAAATTGAAGGACAGTCAAGCTCAGTGTGAGTCGTTGGAATTCATTATGAGGAATAATATCTCAAGTATTGATTTACCAGTTCCTATGCTACTCCCTCTACTGCTAAATCTATAAGATCTACTTCCCTTGTTGCTCAGAAATTTCCCACTACGACTAATCCTCCCCCTAGCTTAGATGAGAAGGTAGTGGGCGAGTGGTGCAGGAAAGTTAGATTCGAAATGATGAAATATATTGACGAACAACAGAAGGTTAAATACTCACAGCGCATAAACGAATACGCCACTAGAATTCGAAATCTCGAACGCGATAGCCATCTCCTTTTGAAGCGCATCGCTGAATTGGAAAGGGAAAATAAGACCCATAGAGGTGCAAATAGAGCTTTCAATTGTGCTTTGAAAACTAATATTGATGCGATTGATGATGCAGACAGGATAAGGAAGAAAGAGAAGAAACTCAAAGAAGTTCTTTGTATCGCTATCCGTCACATCATAGATTCTTTAATCGCTGAGAACTTGAACAAGGCCGCCCAAGATTTATGAAAGATTCATATCTATGAAATGTATATATTTGCTCTATACACTTGTAAATAATTTCATAAGTTACGTAAATCATGTAAATTTTGTAAATATCACCTAGTTTGTGATCCTTTCCTGTAATGTTATCTCTGAAACATTTATTTGATGGCTCATTCCATAATTCCTATGTTTGTTGGATCTTTTATTCTCCTTTACTGCTTTGATTTCCCTTAAAAGTATGAAGCAAACAATATTTCCTATCGTTAGCTTGAACTGGATATAAAAGTCTATCTATATCATTCGCGTAGATTAACAAATCATTATGTCAATCGTATGGTAATATATGAATAGTAATTATATTTGATTAAATGTCTTGAAATCCATCGTTGATCATGATGAGAAATAATTAAGAATTTTACTTTAACTGTATTGTTGGAATATCTGAAGTCTGTTGGTGGAAAATTTTATCCTTAGCTAGGGATATAAATGCATTAGAAAATCAGCCTCTGAAGATTAATAATAGAAGTCCAGAAATCATTATCTGAAAATTTGTAGTGGACATCTAATGATCCATATTCGGGCATTAATGATTGAAATCTGAAAGTTCAGAAGCTCGAAACCCAAATTCAGGTATTAGTAGATGATGTTTAGAAGTTAAGAAACTTGAAATTTAGATTCAAGTATTCGTGAATGATGACCGGAATTTCGTAATAATGATAAGTCTTTGACCCAAATTCGGGCATCAGTAGTGAATAATCAAATATACATAATAGAAGTCTCAAGCCCAGATTAGGGCATATGTCGGATAATCAGAAATCCTTAGTAATTATCTTTATAATAGTGATCTCAAGCCCAGATTAGGGCATTAAAGTGAAGTTATACAATAGTCTCGAAACCTAGATTTAGGTATGATAAAGACTGTAAGTGATTGATAAAGACCCAAAACCCATATTTGGGTATTAAAAGATGAAGTTCAGAAACGAGAGACCCGAAACCCAGATTCGGGTATTACTAAGTGGAGTTTTGTTCTACTCCTTAGATTCTTTCTTCCTCGACATGTATAAACCCTTTAGGCCTTGTACGTCGTTGCGGTTTGATTGGCTACTTCTCGAGCTAGGACGTCTTAGTCCATCATTTGATATGCCACTTCTTGGGCTTGGACATCTTAGTCCGTTATTTGTTGAGCCTCTTCTTGGGCTTAGACGTCTTAGGCCTTTGTAGATGTGTCACTTCTCGAGCTTGGATGTCTTAGTCCTTTGTAGATGTGTCGCTTCTCAGGCTTGGACGTCTTAGTCCGTTATTGTCTGATGCTCTTGGTTAGCTCATTCTTAGAGGCTGGAACCAAGAACTTACCCAACCTCCCTCTAGGAGGCGCCTTGACCTAACTAGAGGCACTGCCAAGGGCTTGTCGATGCTTTAGCCTAGCCATCGCATGACACGGATAAAGGCTTACACTCCTCCCTCCAGGAGGTTCCCTTCCCTGGCCATAGCATGGCGCAGACAGGGGCTTGTCAATGCTTTAACCTGGCCATAGCATGGCGCAGATAAAGGCTTACACTCCTCCCTCCAGGAGGTGCCTTGACCTAATCAGAGGCGTGACCAAGGGCTTGTCGATGCTTTAACCTGGCCATAGCATGGCGCGGTTAAAGGCTTACGCTCCTTCCAGGAGGTGCTCTGCCCTGGCCATCTCGGCGCAGACAAAGGCTTTGACCGTTTAAGGTAATGTTCAAATAAAAGGAGTATTTCACTCCCAACCATGTAGATTCTCTTTAGAAAAGTAGCTCTTTATTGACCTTATTCAATATCTCTTTACAAACTCATTAATCTTGCCTTGATGGAAAAAGTCGATTATCATTCCTTCCAAGGCTCTACTGTGATTAGTTTATGTCCATTCATCATATGGAAATGGCAGTAGGATTCCCCCAAATTCCTTTCGTAGTTTGGTTTCTTTTTCTGTGATGGCCAATAATTGAGCTCATCCTTTGTTAGCAACTAGACATTCTCAATAGATGTTGTTAGATTGCATTCTTTTGGTAGTCTTGACTTGAAGCTTGTTTCTTGAGAATGGCTTCTATGCCTTTTTTTGCTTGGCCTTATAGCTTCGCCCTTATGAACTGTTTTTCTTTTCAACACCCTTTGGAATTCATGTGTTGGGAGTGTTGCAGTTGTAGCTTGTTGCCATTTGTAAGCAAAGGCATTATAATCTACCATTATCCCCTCTTCGAAGATTGTGCCTTTGGAATAGTGTTGAATCGTTTTCCTCATTTGATCAAATAAGTTGTCATTTCCATTTGTCTTACCTAAGGAAAAGATAGGGGTAGGGCCAATATGGAAAGGATTTATGCTCCACGTTTCTAGATCGTATGATTCTGCTCTTTTCTCCTTTATAATCCGTAGAGCTTTCAACCTTAGCATTTGCTCTTCATATAGTTTGGGATCTAGAGTTGTCCTTGGGGATAATCCTATTAAGTGTGGTTCTGAGGATCCTTGCTCAGATCTTTTGATTCTACCAGCCATGATGAAGTAATGTCTTAAGTACTTAAGCTTGAAGTAAGATTGGGTTAGAGACAGGTAGTGTTGGATGTTTAACAGAGTCGAAGGTTCAAGCCCTCCTTCTAGCGCCAAAATGTTTACAAGAAAACTTGTCAACACCCCAAAGTTGTTTTTAGGACGAGGTTAGTCCTTTTTGATCTCTTTTGGTTAAGTGGAAGAAGGTGAAATGTGGATAATCCTTTTAGTTCACCTTTTCAAATAGGTTCTTGTTATGATAGCTTTCCCTTATTAACCTTTTGATCCAGTCGAAACGCTCAAATTCCTTTCTTGTCATTCTTTTGAACTAGATGGAGTAGCTTGATAACCCCTTCGAAACAGTCCTTTCGAAGCAATTGCGGAAGCCTAATGGATAGCTCTAAGATTCAAGGTTATGATCAGTTTCGGACGGTTTCAACCTTGTCGAAAGCTGGAGTCTTAAGTGTCTTAGGTTTGGATTGGGAATTATAGGTAAAACTGGCCTGGGTTTAGGTTTCAACCCACTTGGAGGTGGAAGTCCAATGATTGGTGGCCTGGAGTTGATAAATGGAATTACTTGAGAATGCAGGGGTTTCGACCAAGTCGGAAGGTGTCTTTCGATGGGGTCGATACTTGGAAAACAGGATAAGATCTAATAAGAGCTTTTGAAACAACTAAGTAATTAAGAATATTGAAGACTTCCCTTTCGCAACTCAACAAAGCCTTTATTGATCAATTTTCCCTAATTCGATTTACAAATTAGGGTTACAACTTTTTAGAATTAAAAAATACAAGTGTAGAATGAATGAGTTTGAATCCCCTAAATCAGACCCCTTGGGTCTTATTTATAGATGCGGGTTGACACCTTTCGACCCAATGCTTTTGACCTGGTCAAAAGGTGGCTTTAGATGCCTTTCGACTCCTTCGGCACTTGCGCTCCCCTTTGCAATGCTTTAGAATGGGCTCGAATGCTTCCGTCTTCATCGAAAGGGACGGTTGCGCCTTCTCTTCTTTATGTTGCTTTGTTAGAGCTTTCGACTTTGTTGATGGGTTGTTTCCAGGGGCTTCGAAGGTGTTGAACTGTTAATGGTTTTGATGCTGTTTGTAGCTTCCAAACATATGCTTGCGACTTGATGCGGAATCTTCCATGGATATCAAAGGCTTCGACCAGTTCGAAAGGCTTGAATTTTCTTCCGAAAGGGTTGTTTCGACCAAGATGTGCTTCTAAGTGACTTGAGTGAAGTCAGAACCTTTGGACTCGAAAGGTTTGGTGTGCATATGAAAGGTTGCTATGCATTGTCTTCGAAAGGTGTTGCTTTAACTCCTTCGAAAGGTCTTCATGAATGCAGAAGCACTTGCTTCGAAAGGTGGTCACTGAGGCGGAAGGGTGCTTTCAACCCTTTCGACCTCTTCGAAAGGTTGTGGTGCTTCTGGACTTTTACTGTAGCATCCCTTCGACTCCTTCGAAAGGACTTGCTGGTGCTTCCTTCTCTTGTTCTTCTTTGCTTTCTATTCAATAGGGTTTCGACATGGTCGAAAGGAAACTTGGTGGTAACATAGACTGTTTCCTAGTCAGATAGGCTAGTATGGTAGTTAGGAGTTGTTACCGATGATCGATATGATTAGCATTCAGTCCTTGCTGAATTTCGAGGATGAAATTCTTTAAGGAGGGAAGCCTGTAACACCCCTAATTTTAAATAACATTATTCAGAAGATTTAATTAGGTAGAGATTAGAGTGATAAGGGAATTGAGATTTGAAAATAAATTAGGGTCATGCCTTAACTAAATGGATTTATAAAAATGGTTTATAAGTTAAATACTTAAGAGAATAAGGCAAGGGTAATATGGGAATAGCCAAACCCCATAACCCCTAAAACCCCTACAACCTTTTCAATCTCATTACATTCTTACACAAAACAAAAACATAAACAAAAGGAAAATAAGGCCGGCCATAAACCTAAGAAGAAGAAGAGCAAAATCCAATAAGAAGCTAAGATTCAAGCTAGGAAGATTAAAGTAAGAACAAATCTCAAGTTTCTTATCCAAATAAGGTGAATAACGATCTAAACCATCTCATACAAGTCTTCCTGAACATTTTAATTCGGGTTAAGGTTTAAAACCATTTCGATGAATGACTGATGATATGCTTTGATTTATATGCCATATAATTTAAATAAGGATTTTTATGGGATAATATAATTCGATTTTAAGGTTAAAATCATGCAAATTGATTTTCGAATGCCATGATGTTTGAATAGGTTATGTAAAACATTATTTTGAAGATGGGTTTAAATTCTCATAATATTTCAAGCTATAGATAATTTATTATGAATTTTGAATGGAAGAAATAGATAATTTTGGGTTTAAATTATTTAAGGCAATTAAGTAATGTTTTAGGGTCAGAAATTACATATGTTAGAAAACAAATTAAAAGTGAATAATTGTGATTTTTGGGGATTTTTCCTAAGTGTTTTACTATGGTTTTTAAATTATTTAAGTTAGAGGACTTAAATGTTTTAATTGTTTTGTTAAGGAGGAGGGCTTATTTGCTAAAACATTTTTAATTGTTAATTGTTGAATTCGGCAGCCTTTTAGAAAAGAATTTCTATAAAGATTGGCAACTAATCATATTTTTACAAATTAGGCAAGTTAGGTAGAAAGGAATTACTTTAAAAGGCATAAAAATCTGTTTTGTTTTGAATTACAACTTCGCCACTTCCATTTGCTTGCTTCCGTCACCATACTTCTGCTAATGACCCATTCGAAACCAATGCACATGGTATCAAGCCATTGATACGTAGTGTATTGGAGAAAGGGGGAAGGGACTGTGTCGAATGCATGCTTTTGAAGGGGTTGAAGCCAATTTTATAAGCTTTTGAATCAATCCAACTTGCCTTTGTTTTTAAAGAAGCGTTCGAAAGAGTTATCGCATTTTGATCTCATTCGATACCTAGCTGCCACATTTATACCTTTCGAATTAGTTAAAGGCCGCTTTTTTATAGCCTTATAACAATGAGTTCGAAAGAGAAGCTTTCGTTCGTTTAAATTTTAAAGTTGCATCCTCAATGCGGGTTGTTTTGGCCACTTTTAATAAGAGTTTCGATGGCAATGGTTTCGAAAGGTTGGTTTCGAAGCTACCCTCTTCCCCAACTCTTTTACTTGAGAACAATGCTTTCGAAAGGGACACTTCTGCTTCTGTTCTCTTTGACCTAGTAGTTATATTTAATGTTACAACCAATGATTTTGAAAGAGATACTTTCAATTGTTTTGAAGCTATGCTTCCATGAATTCTTACTTGAACTAAATGCCTTCGAAATGTATGTTTTTCAGCGGTTTGAAAGGAATGTTTCCAATGCTCATGGAAGGAATATCTTTAAGTGTTTCGAAAGGAAGGTTTTTAATGCTTTCATAAGATATGTTTTTAATGGTTTCGAAAGGTCTAAGATTTTAAGTAATGCTTTCGAAAGGGAGAGTAATGGAGGGTAACTCATAATGTCACAATGATCCGAAGGATCTAGTCGAAAGCCTTAGCTTTCAAATAAGAAACCCAATCTCATTTTTAAAGGTAAACCCATGGCAATGTGAAAGAGTTTTGAAATGGCATTTAAAATTTGAAATCTTAGAGGAAGTTTTCCTTGCCAAGGATAGTGGGTTAAGGGTATTAACCATGTTTTAGTATAAAATGATCACAAGAAATTAAATCATGGATATTTATATTGTTATGTTTTGATCAGTTATCATGTATGCTTCTGTAATCATATTCACTTCATAATTAACCCATAACTGCATTTTGGGGTGTTAAGGGAAGAATAACTGGCTAGGTTGCCCTAGTAGTGAATATACATTGGATTGACTCCTGTGTGAGTAGAATTGCATCCAGGAGATCAGATGGACCAAAATATAGGATGCCCAAAGCTGATCAAAGATCATTGATTTAAACAGGTTCTTAGTGATCTTATGAAAACTATGTATGGAAATTGTTATTGGCAGGGGGCCAATAGGTTCTTAGTGATCCCATGAAAATTATGTCCGGAACAGGTTATTGATAGAGATCAATTGGTTCATAGTCAGCCCATGAAAACTATGACATGAGAGATATTATTGGAGAATCTAATAGGTTCATAGTAAGCCCATAAAAACTATGGTTGGATAATGTTGTTGGTAGATACCGGTAGGTTCTTAGTGACCCCATGAAAACTATGAAACCGGATAGATAGTCTGTAAGCTTGTCAGCCCATGAAAACAAATAGGTTAATAGTGACCATAGAAACTATAACTTGAATAAGATAGTTAGGTAAACGAGGATGGCAAATCCAGAGCATATTGCATGTTTTCATATCATTATGATATATTTTATTATGTTATGTCGTAACCATTGTGGATGCAGGTGCACAGTATATGGTTATTATAAATTGGGTTGAGATACTAGTAATGGGTAAACCCATTCCGCTAAGTGGCGTGGTCTCACTAGATATCTATATTGTTCGAGATGGCAGGTTATTATTCACACCAAACTTTTTGTCCGACTCGAAGTTTATTTTTTCCCCTTAAACTCTCGGGTGCTCAATTGATTTTAAGTAGTTTGAGAGTTAAGGTTTTCAGGTTCTCCTTTAGATAAATAAGCTTTCGAAGACGTGCTGGAGGCAAGCAGCTATTAGGAGTTCTTTCTGTTTGATTTCGCTATGTTATTGGATCAATGGCAAAGTTGTTTAGTGCATATATTTAGACTCTGATTAACCAAGGAGACACCTTTATATGTCGCACTTTGCATATTTTGCAATAAATTGTAATTTATCTGAACATGGTTACGTATGAGATTATGTAATGAATCTAAAATGCTATCTGTAATGAAACGAGAAATCTGTTTTCAATTAAGTTTATTTTTTTTTGTATTCATATGTTTCTGGTATATCAATGTATCTAACATTACCGCATTTGGTCACCGGAAATTAATAACTATGGATGACTGCAGCATCCGTGGCGGTTAGTTTTGGGCCTCCAAATGGAGGATATTACACCTCAACCTTAGGGGCAATGGAGGCGGTACTGGATCAACTGGAACTGGCTGACCTTGAGACTTAGAAGTTGTAGGCTGCTTAAATCTGACTGGAACAGATGGCAAAACAGGAGTAGTAGAGGATGAAGCTTCAGTAGGAGTAGACGATCCTTCGCCGGGCTTGAGACGAGGCGATCGATGAGTTATTCTAAACAGTAAAACTTGGTGTTCAACACGGTAGATATATTTTACTTAAAATAAAATCCTCATATGACCAACACATATAATCTCAAAGAAGTCGACACGTGTTGACCGATCAGATTCTGAGTGTTGAACGAGGCAAGTGCAATGTATTAACTACGTAAAGTGAGTCTAGTGTCCCGAACACCATAAGCAGATCATCCTGTGTAGATAGGTTGCTCGTGCTAGAAAAACTAATTGCATCGCGGTTTAGAATTATATTTTTTAAAACTTACTTATTATCGATGAAAATCAATAATGGATCCATTGTCCGGAGTGATATGGGAAGTTTTTTTAGGATCATTGGAAGTAAGGAAATAGAAAGACAGTGCGATGTAATCATCCGATATGCCCAAGTTCAAAACAAATCATCGTATTGGAATCTATACGATGGTTTGAACTTAGATAATTTCATAAAGATAGATAGTTGAAGCCGGGGAACGAGACTTGTCTTCGGAACTACACGAATTCAACCGGGGCAAGCTTTAACTTCATCGCCAATTGAACAAGTCAAAAATTAATTATCTTTCCCGAAAACAAAACCATCTCCTCACGTACCACCATTACCTATGTCCAAACCCGCCATCATCATCACAACCACCTCAACCACCTCGACACCAACCTTCAATTCAAATCGAGTCTAGGGTTTCAAAGATGATCGACATCGAGATTTTTTAGCCAAACCAGGGCATTGCTAAGCTGTTCAAGGTGGCAACGATTGGTTGAAGAAATGCTGGCAGAGGATGGAGGCACGAGAGATGGTCGTCGGTGGTAGATCTGGGATAGGTCGGCAATGGAAGCTTGAACAACTCGGCACTAAAAGGAACAATAGAAGATTTTTGAAATTTTTTATAAGTATTCTAACTTATAAAAATTTGTCAAGGCAACATGTCAGTACCGACATGTTTATATCGGTACTGACTTGTTGTCTTCCCCCGGATTCAACCAAAATTGGAGCAGAGAACCTACATGATAACTTAAAGTGATACGTGATTTCCAGTATGCAAATCATATTGCTAATGCAAGGAGATGAAATATCAATAGGAACTAAAGCAGACGGTTCATAGAAATCAGTGCGAAGTAAAAGTAATGTCTCGAGACGACACTCAAGCAATCATTGGGAATTCATAGGATAGTAGCCTAAGATTTGACTCGATCTAGAGCATGTTTTCTTTTCAATGAAAACATACTCTGGAGAGCAAATGTTAACTGGGTTTTTGACCAAGTAGGGGTCAATAGAAGCTAGAATGACGAAATGAAGACGAAAAAATTTGAAATCCTGGAGGCATGCTTAGATGTAGCAATGAAATGGCTTGGAGAAAAGTCACCTAAAATTAAGCTAACTAAACATGTCAGCACTGTCTTGTTCATGTCGATGAAGACTTGTTTTGGCTCATATTTTTCTATTTCAACTTTACACGAGTCATTCTCTATTTCTTACACGCTTGCTCCAATCATTTCCAAGGGTTTTGAATGAACTATTTAAAGTTTGAAGAGTCATCACGTTCAAATAGTTTATAAAATCCTAATCAATTCGAGGGGCTCATCAATCTACGTTGGTCTTTCCTAATCATTTTTGGTCATCACTCTTGGAGAGTCTAAGTCAAGGTATCTAGCAGATATCTAATTCTATCAAGGTCACCTTCAGACGTCTAACTCAAAGCGTGCCTAGGGACCGATCAGGATCTTATACACATGTAAGTGGTCCGAGGTTAATAATATACAAATATCCTAAATATCCATCTCAGGCATCCAACTTAGAACTTGCCTAGGGATCATTTGGGATCTTGTACACGCATAAGCGACCTAAGGTTATATTGCATCATTTATTTAAATTCAGGGTAAAGGAATCGAACTTGACCCCAATCCATCCCGATCATGGGGTTGTCATCCAATGAAAATCTTTGATCCATAACTTCATACTGCCCCTCATTCGAATGGTGAGCTTCTAATTCCATCTCCTACTGTCATGCATTCTTATTCCGATTTTCCACTCTGGATCCAACGATGCCCGTTCCAGGCATTAAAGCTCATCCTCGATCCAAATCGATCGTGCTCCCGAGTCGTAGGTGCATTGTTTTAGTTTTCCTTAAACTATCTCCGGGATGTACGTCATTTCCAGCTAAGCCAAGATTACCCATGCCCCTGAGTTCTTGTAGTTTGGTACCGATCCATGCATGGTATCGGTATCAATCCGTATGGTTGGTGCGAGGTTCGCTCCAGCTTGTTCCACTCTGCTTCTAGGTGCCTGCGCTTTGGCTTTAGGTCTTTGGTTCTGGTTTGCAGCAACTCCAGCTATTCCTTGTTATCATATTCTTTAGATGGATCCACTTATCATTTCTTCTTATCAGATTATCAATCTCTTTTGTATTTCTATCATAATCTTTTCAATGTTATCTCTAGTTGTGTAGATGGATGAGGGTTAGCTCCTAAGGACATCTCTTGGCTATCCCTTTATTGATTTCCTCCAACAACGAGCTTCCTAGTTGATTGTCCTGTCATCTTGAATTTTTCCAAGTCTCAAATCAATGAATTCTAGTGTTTTTCAGTGAAAGCACCAAAATGTTTGAACCAAAAATTGGCGCAAACACCTAATAGATTTGGTAAAGAATAAAAAGTGAAGAAAATGAATAAAAAACAAGTAAGAAATAGAACACACAGGATTTATAGTGGTTTGGTGTACTCCGACCTACGTCCACTTCAAGTTTTCTTATTATTATACCGTGCTTTTCAAGTACATTTCTTATGGATCAGTATAAATTTGTTACAGATCGGTATAAATCCATGAGTGAATACAATAAATTAGAGTAAGAGATTCCAAAAAGGTCCTTAAGAATGAGTCTTATCTTCCTATTTATAGAGGTAGAAAGCCTAAAATCTCGCTTGAAGATCTCCACCTCATTCTCCACGTCCGAGACTAATTCTCAAGAAAATATAAGTGCCACCTCAGCAAAAATCACAGATCGGTACCGATCCATGGGCTTGGATCGATTTCAATCCATGAGATAGTTAAATTGGTCATTGAGGACTCTTCGTTTAAGCTCGAATCTTGGTTAGCTTCGTGATTCCATACTTGTTTTACCGTTATTTGCTTGTTTCTAAGTCCAATTGATGGATCTATGAATGAATGAAGTTGCTGATTCCAAGAATTCGTGGTGATTAATAGAGAATTGCATGGGATCAAGGAAATGGAACTAGAAATAGGCTCTTAGGATCAAGTAAAGTAGATAGGACAGAAGTGGGGTTGGATCACATCAAATCTTGTGGATCATTATCGATCCATGCGTTGGATCGGTACCAATCCAACTCTTAGTTGGATTTTTGCATTTCATTTCTTGTGTTGGTTTTCCCCTTATGTCGTGACTTTGTTTGTACTTGGTTTCTGGACTCCGAGGCTATCTCTTATGGCTTCCTGCCTTTATAACTTTGAAGTTTGACTTATCGAGTTACACACACACACACACACATATATATATATTTATATATATATATATATATATATGAGTTAAGACTAATATAATTTTGCATCACATTTCATATGCAAGGTTCATTTTTTGTTATGTATAATTTTGATTTGGATTAGAAAGAGGAGATATTTTATTCACAGTAGGTACGAACGTACAATACAATGGAGCTCTATTTATAGGCTTGTGATAGAAAATGAAGATTACAATAATGCTCATGTGATATTTAGCATATTCACACTTGTAATTTACATATATTATAATAATATCTATATGATTATCTGTTAATGTTTCTTTTTTCTAGATGAATGATTATAACTTCACCTTTTTAATTTTTTCTTTATGTTTTACAGGTGCAACTGGAATTGCGGTTTGATGTTTTGTTGACAACATATGACATTGCAATCCTAGATCAAGATCTCTTTCCCAAATTCCTTGGCATTACACTGTCATTGATGAGGCTCAACACCTGAAAATCCTTCCAGCATGATTTTTTATTACTACACACCTTATTACATGTTATTGTGATGCATTCTTTATGTTGAGTGTTTCTTTTTCAAGCACAAGCATCTCTAGCCAATTTAGTTTTAAATCGACTATATTAAGAATATAATAGAACACTAAATTCTTGCATGTTCAATTTATTTAGATTTTCCTATAATAATAAGTCTATGGTATTTAGATATTACAATCATACAATCGATGAAATCAACATCTGAGGAGAAAATGCTTAAATTTATCATTTTACAAACACTAATACACTTACATGAGCTGGTTATCAAGCACATTATTTTCCTCGGCTATTTCTAATTTAGCACTACACATCTTAATTATAACATACATGTACAATCGAGGCTTTGAATCTCAAATTTCGAGCACCTTTAGTCTCAAAGGTTTTAGGAATCTAATCTCGTTATTGGGAGAGATATCGAACGAGATGAGCACATCATGGATTTACATGTCGAATCCTAAAATTTGTCTCTGGACCAACTCAGAGTATATGTTATGTCTCAAAATGATTTGCATGCACCAATATTTATAAATAATACCTCAAGTGCAATTTTAATTTGATTTGCTCTTTTATAACTTCAAATCTAAATCTTTCAATTTCACTTATAATTCCTCCTAGTTGATTTTAATCATGTTCCAAGATCAAACTAAATACGTATAAAATTGAGGAATTTCATGAATTGAATTTCACTTTCAAAATTCAATCAAATTACATATAGTTAAATTCTCCTTTTTCTTTAACAAATCAAGTTACCATGAAATCACAATTAAATATACTCTTGGTCGAATCGACTCATCTCTTTACCAAAACATATCATCTTTTAAATTCAAAATAAACTAAACACTAACAAAACTCATCGTATCAAAGTATAATATGAAAATACCATCAAATCATAAATGTGACCGATAGAGTGAGAGATTTACTCATCTATTTCTCTTAACCGACACTAGACCTGTATCATAAATTTTCTATTTCTCTCTACATAGTATCCTCGTTTTCTCTATAATTCCCTTATCAAGTGGCACAATTAGAGAGAAATTGAAGGATTGAGATATTTATTATCCCATGAATTTTTGCTTCAACTTTTAAGTTTTTGTTTCCCATCAAATCAAAATTCAATTTTCCTTCCATTATCAAGTCTCGTGCAGTTTCGTCGGTTGTACCCTGGGAGACTTAAAATAAAGTCTTAAGGCGATTGTCACGACAAGCCTCCGACATACTTTGGTATTCTTCTTGCTTTCAATTGCTGATATACCAAATCTGTAACAGACAAAACTGTTGCAATTTGCTTGCTGAAACACATTTAAAGTGTTGCTGTTTGGTTGTTGTAACATATAATATTGTTACATTGCATTCTGTAGTAACGTAGAAAAACTGTTGCATTCTGTTTTGAACCAATTTAATCTACATCTTAAGACTTTATTTTGGTTAAAACATAGATGGAGGCAGAACAAATGTCAATCAAGACAGCAAATTTAAACAAACTAGACCCATTCAAGGGAGACGGAGACGATTTTCTAACATGGCAGAGTCAGATGCTCTTTTATCTCACAACCCTTGGTCTGCAGAAGTATCTTGATGAAGATGAACCAATTTAATCTACAATTACCATAAAAGATAAATCATACTGAACACACTTTTTGGAATCCTAGTCATCTTGGTCTATATCTCGACCAAGATCTCGGCCGATAGGAAGCTCATTCTGTGATGACCTAAATTGTGTAATAAATAGCAAAAGAGAAATCAATATAAATGCATGACCAAATGATAGGGCTTTTGAAGTCAATAGAAGCAATGATGGATTTGCAATGAATCACACAACTCGAATCATGATCGGTTGCAGGAAAATTAAGACAAATATTTTCGAGAACTATGCACAAACTTATATAGCTGGTCTCGGCATAGTCTCCACAAAAAATGGAAGGAAAATTGAATTTTGATTTGATGGGAAACAAAAACTTAAAAGTTGAAGCAAAAATTCATGGGACAATAAATATCTCAATCCCTCAATTTCTCTCTAATTGTGCCACTTGATAAGGGAATTATAGAGAAAACGGGGATACTACGTAGAGAGAAATAAAAAAATTTAAAATTCAGGTCTAGTGTCGGTTAAGAGAAATCGATGAGTAAATGTCTCACTCTATCGGTCACATTCATGATTTGATGGTAATTTCATATTATACTTTGATACGATGAGTTTTGTTAGTGTTTAGTTTATTTTGAATTTAAAAGACGATATGTTTTGGTAAAGAGATGAGTCGATTCGACCAAGAGTATATTTAATTGTGATTTCATGGTAACTTGATTTGTTAAAGAAAAAGGAGAATTTAACTATATGTAATTTGATTTGAATTTTGAAAGTGAAATTCAATTCATGAAATTCCTCGATTTTATACGTATTTAGTTTGATCTTGGAACATGATTAAAATCAACTATGAGGAATTAGAAGTGAAATTGAAAGATTTAGATTTGAAGTTATAAAAGAGCAAATCAAATTAAAATTGTACTCGAGGTATTATTTATAAATATTGGTGCATACAAATCAGTTTGAGACATTACATATACTCTAAGTTGGTCCAGAGACAAATTTGGTGCATGCAAATCAAACGGTGGTACGGGACGGGCGGACGGTGTACGTGCGCGTGTGTTTATCAAATTTGGGTCCTTCCTCTCGCACAAAATTACCTGACCCTAAGGGCCAATATAGGGAATGAGGATTCTACATATATACACAATTTAATCTTTCATTTTGCCAAAGTGGGACTAAAGCATATTTCATTCATCTCTTTAGAATTGTCAACAGTAATTACCAGGATCCAAAAACTACATGTTGATTAAATTTAAGGGTAAGTATGAGCGTTGGTATACTTTAGTTGCACCTTTTTTGTGTCAGTCAGTTATGTATCATTATATGCTACCTAAGTACACTATGCATTACAGTTTTGCAGATGTTATATGACGTACTTGAACAGCAATTTATCATGCCAAGGCATTTGTTGATGACAGGAACTCCTATCCAGAGCAATCTGTCTGAGCTTTGGCTTTGATGCATTTCTACATGCCATTAATCTTTGGAACGATAGAGCAATTTATATCAACATTCAAAGAAGCTGGTAGTTCATCAACAGGTACTTGCATGCATCCTGTTGGAGCAAAATTTTAACGGTTGACATACAGGTGGTTTGTTTCATACATTCATTACACCATGTCAGCAGTTATCATTTCAACTTCATTTTGTTTTATTGCTAAATAAAGACACTTTTATGTACTTTCATTCTTGATATGTAGGTAACAATGCAGATAAAGGTAAGTGACAATTTCAAATTCTGTAATAGGTATTAAATGCATTTATGCTTTGAAGAACCAAAGCTTCTCTTGTAGAGAGTGGAAGCTTAATATTACCTCCCCTTACCGAGATTACCGTGTCAGTTTATTACCTTCTCTATCACCAATTTTAGTTTCTTTTTGCCGTTGATACTCTAGGAGAATGACATGTGACTTAACTGATGCTTTTTTTGATAGGTTGGTTCCCCTAGTGCCTTTACAAAAAAATGTTTATATATCGATATTGAGGAGAGAACTTCCAACTCTTCTTTCTCTTGCATCTACATCTACCAGTCACCAGTCACTAAACAATATTGTCTGCTGCTTTATATACTATTTTGTAACTTATTACAAAGCTTGTGGACGTGTATATGTTAAACTTTTTTCTCTTGCATCTACATCTTCCAGTCATCAGTCTCTCACTTTCATACTCGTGATAAGAGCCATGATGTGAGTATGAGCTCCCTGGAGTTTGGGAGCGGTACTGACTAGTGTCTTCTCCGAGTCTTTCCATTCGGTTGCTTTTCCCAAATGTACCTGAGAAGAAGAATTGAATTCAAATCAAGAGACGGGATTGAGAACAAGTAAAAAGTGTTAGCATTCTCGTGATAATAGAAGTGTGTGAAGTGTTGGCGTGCCCTATATTGTATACAGACCGTGTTCGAGGGGTTTTAAGGATGAAGTCTCTTAACCCTCGACGGGGTAGAGTATATTGTCTGAAGGAAAGCTAAAGTCATGAGGGCTAGACATCAAGATGTCTTCAAAGTTTAATTCTTTGGAAGGAAGTTTAGAAGACTCCCGAGGTCGCTCATAGAACCAAAGATGCTGTTGGTTGCGCTTGTTGGTGGGGTTGACTCGTCAATAAGGACTGGATATGGCTCAGTCACATGCTGGGAGAATTTGATTACTAGTCGCTTTTGCTTGGAGGGTGATATGGCCGAGGTGCCTTTTGGGGGAGGTATCCCTGAATGATTCATTTTCACTGGCTTCATAATCCCCATCTTCTTCTCCCTCATCTTCTTCCTCTTCTTCATCTTCTTCTTCGTCTCCCCTCTCATCTATACCTTTTCTTATTGCTTCTCCTCCTGGATCCTCTTCTCTGTCTTCTTCCTTCTTTGCAAGATTCTCTTAGTTTTCAGGCCTCCCTCACTTCATTGTTCATCGTTATCAGAGTATGGGGCAGGGGTCGTTATGAGAATATGGGGTAGGGGCAGTAACACCATGAGCAGCCTAGGGCCCTCTAGTTGGAACTGGATTGGGTCGGGCATTCCTTCCATTGTAGGGGAGGTGGTACTAATGCATACGGGCATTAGTGAGGAGATAGGAAGTTTCACTCAAGTTTAGGTCGATTCCTTTCAGAAATTCCAGAAGATTCGCCAGAGTAGGAGTATGGTCTCCAAAAAATTCACCAGAGTAGGAGTATGGTCTCGTTCATGAATATTTGTCAAGGTATAAGAAGATCTAGTAGTCGTTTGGGTGAAGAATGCCTAAGTGTAATGAAGATATTGGGTGAAGAAGCTTATCGTCAGACAACCACTAGCGGTTGAAGTCTTTAGGATATCAAATGAAGAAATACTCGCTCTTAAAGTAGCTTCTCTTGCTGTAAAGCCCCGGGACAACTTTGCAGCGGGTGAGGGCTTCGACAATTAGCAACAAAGGAGCCCGTCGCCTCCGTTTAAATTTAAGTAGGTAAGAAAGCTCCTCGAAGGTGGGCGATAGACCCAAGTGTATCATGAAGATGATGCAAAGAGAGTTCGGAATGGCGTAGCCATGGAACTGTATGTCGGATTTTACTTGTTATCGTCGAATGCAAGGTTTTCAAAATGGGATTTAAATCATAAATCGTAAAGTTCAAACTTTAAATCGAAACAAGATTTAAATTGTAAATCGTAGATTCAAATGATCCATAATTTAAAGTTTATACATATTTTAAAATTGATTTTGATGTTTGAACTTATACAACTAAATTTAGAACTCAATTTTCTTTCTGATTTTATTTTTATTTTATTTTGAAAATATAATAATTGGAATTGTGGATCCAAATAAGTATATTAAATATGTTAATCCGAGTTGAATATTTTGTGATTGTAGTTTTAACTAAGTTCAAATCAAAATATAAATCGACTTGTAAAGAGAGAGATCCGATCTGAATCAAGATTTAAACTATAAATTTTTTAAGATTTTTGACAACAATGGTCGAGTGCAAGTTAATGAAACCGTTGTCTGCGACGATGCAGAGCTTTCTTTGCAGGATGAAAATTGTGATGCTCGATTCAGAGTGTCGACACTTGAATTTACCAAACGTTTGGGTAAGTTCGATTAAAAAACTTCTTGAAAGCGCCTCGTCGGAACTAAAGCATCCAATCCATGTTTTAGAATAACCCCAAGAATTCAGACAACTCTCCTTAAACCATCATCACTTTTCGATACATTCATTTGAAGATTCTCTTAGCAAACTCTAGAGTGGCCATGAGTTTTCCTTGGTGTGCCCCAGGCTTGGCCATGAGTTCGTTGAGGGACATAGCTAATGGCTTAAGGGATTAGTCGGCTTGGTTATGAACATGGGTTGGAGGTGATGGCCATGGGCAAGATGGCAGCAACGACACAAAGGCCAAGATGGCAACCCACCTCAAATTGAAATCTTAGAATGGTCGAGAACTGGTGGGTTTCGTCTTAGAGTAGGCGGTGATGACTTGATGGGATAGCACAGATGATGACGGCGACAATAAAGAAGGAACGACGACATCGAGAGATTCAAGATGGCGCCGTTGAAAGATTCAAGAAAGCGGTGATTGAAACTCGCAAAGGTTAAAAAACGTGATGTGTTGGAGAATGAAGTGAAAACTTCGAAAATTCTCGAAATGTTGCTTTTATATAAATTTGAAAAATAATGTAATCATGTCGGTACCGACATGTTTCGAATTCTAAAAAAAAAGAGGGTGAAAGAAAAGAAAAGAGAAGAATATTGATCTACCTGATCGGAGGGCTTCCAAAGAATCGAAAGCTCTAACTTTTCTATAGAGAGAAGTGATTAGGCGACTATATGAAGCAATGAACCGATGTTCTTGATATAGATGTGACACTTCAAGATGATAGTTGATCGATTGATGACTTCTTTGCCGATAACATTTGATCGCTTATTTTGATCCAAAGCATGCTTTGTTTTTACGAAATCATACTTTGGTGGGCAAGTGTTATTCAACATTTAAATCGAACGACATCTCAATGGATCTAGACTTCAAGATGATGAAAAAATGGATTAAAAAACTTAAGGGATGTCTGGAATGATAAACAAATGGAGCACAAGATATTTGAGTAAGAATTGCACAAGACAAATTAGTCGGTACAGACATGATTGATCATGTCAGCACTTGACATGATGGAGCATGTTGGTACTGACTTGTTTGAAGACATGAGATCCACTTTGAAACTAGGATGAAGTTGCCTTGTACTTTAAGAAAAGACAAAGACTCGAGTAGGACAAATCATGATTTGAAAGGGCAATTTTATCAACAAAAATTAGAAGCTTGAAGAGTTGGACAAATATGAAGAGTTAAAGATGCAAGTTCAAAAATCATGTCATCACCGACATGATCATGTCTATATCAACATGTTGTGAATGCCGATTTTTACTCATTCTTTGTGCCTGAAAGCATGGATCTGACTTTCTACCTGTTCTTCTGTGAGCTAGCGACTCTGAAAGAGAAATTCGACTATAAATATTCATCGTTTAGCAACGAAAAAGGTCTTTTCCATCTCTTTGATCCTTACACCGGATTGCTGCCATTTTCTTCTTTCAACTAGTATTAGAATCATACTTGTTTAAAATAGGTTGTAATTACAAGGATCAATCGAAACAAAGTTAATAGTGGAAGTAGGCAATTGACTTGAGATTAAACCACTTTAAAAATCTTGTGTGTCCTCATTTTAATATCGTTTTTTTATCTGAATCGTCTCTTTTTTACTTTGATTTAGAGTGTTATGTTAATTCTTGACCTAACACTTTTCCCTACTTTATAATTATAATACCAAATCAAACAAAACTTGCCGCTTGAAGTTATTTAAAACTTATCGAGTACCAATTGATTTTGTTTATCACTACTATTTTTATTTTTACATTTCTACAAAAATGTTGTTATGCGATTCAAATATATGCCTATGAGTGCTTTAGATTGAAGATATAGTGTAGAGCTTCATGTTGGAAGAGACGGGAAGTTGATTGGAGGAAGTGATAAAAAAATATGAAGAAAAGAAGCTATTTTTTGCCAGTGTCAAGAATTCAGACATCTGAGTTACTGTTCCAGACGTCTAAGTTACTGTAGCTATTTGAGTTTCAGGTAATCAAACGTCTTTATTGCTTTTAGTTCTTTTTCAAGAGTTTGGTCATACGTCTGACCCCCTTGATCAGACGTCTGAGTTGCTGTTCAAACAACTCTGCATATTGGTTAGACGTCTTTGTTGATGATTCTTCTATCCGGAGAGTTTGGTCAGAAGTCCGACCCTTCAGGCCAGACGTTTGAGTCGCTGCTTTGAGATTTTCACAGTGTGTTGGCTGATTGGAATTTTGGAGGACAGTTTCATCATTTTGGTGTTTGTTTCTTCTCTATTGATGATGCAGATTCTTTTGATATGATCCAATGGTCTAGAGCAATTAGAGCATCTATATTATCCTCCTAATCATCTCTCTAAATGAGTGTGATTAGATTCCAATAATTGTAATTAATGGAAACCCTAGCTAAATCAATTTGGGGGTTTTCTATTTTAAGTGCTATATTTTGTAATTTTTTCAATTAAGTGATTGATTAGAGAGTCTCCACATCTTGTAACTCTCTAATCGTAGAATTGGCTTGGAATCTCTGGTTGTTGGAATAAAAAAGGTAGTTGGGTCTTCATGGACGTATGATACATATCTGAACCACGTTAAATCTTCCATGTCTCTTATTTCTATTATTTGATTTTGTGTGATTGCATATTAGAATTTGAGTTGCATTGGCATTCAAATAAGCAATACTAGATCCTGATCAAATCGCTTCCTCTCATCGATTTTTCACTACAAAAAATAGTTTCATGGATACAATATTTTTTCTTGAATTATCGTATTTAAAATTAGAATTTATCATTAAACCATATGTGTACAACTCCTTTTAATTTATCATTAAACCTAATGTTTACAACTATGTGTGTGTAAAGAGTACGAACAAAATATAGTAAAAAATTGTGGCCAATAGTGGCTTTGAGTTTATTTTATTTGACGAAAGAGTGGTCCTCGAAAAGAGAAGAATACTCGTTAATAATAATTATTAATTATATATATATATATATATATATATATATATGATAATGTAAATTGTACAGATAGGTAGCTAGGGATCATCACATGGATGATCAAAATACAAGAGAAACAAAAAACACATAAGCTTAATGTTTGTTCATTGTAGTTATACAGGGATGTTAACTAAATTTATATTCTTAGATGGCCTGAGATCATATAGCAACATCTGCATGAACATGAGTGTTTGCATGAATCATATACTGAAGGTGCTGGGGTGCTGTAGCCTGAAGCACGTTGCTAAAATGAATCAAGCGCTGGTTCATGTGCTTGCGGGTTGCTGAAGTGAGAAGCATTGCTGAAGATGCTTAAGATTAGGTGAGTGCATGTGTTGTAGCCTGAAGGTTGCTGAAACGGGACAGGCTCGAAATTGCGTGAATACCCTATGCTGCGGTAGCACTGCATGCTGAAGACTGAAACACATGCAGGCACACAACTTTGCTGAATCCTATAGTGAATTGAATAGCCAGGTGCATAAAACTTAAAAAAAGATGCATTCTAAAATGCAGGCAATACTGTAAAGCAGGTATAGAGAGGGCAGCGGAGACATGCAGGGCAGGGCCGGTCCTACGACATTTTTGGCCATGGACAAAACTTAAATTTGGGCCCTTTCATGTGATTGCAACTAATACCTTAAAATGATAATAATCATATAAATAATACCCAAAGTGATATTTTTTTCAAAAGCTAATTAATTTTTCATTACATCCCAAAAAGTATCAAACTTACAACTTCTTAATCATTAGAAATACAAACGGTAAATCCAACAATAACATCATTTGAACATTTCTCTTAATGCATTTTTTGAAGCAAAATCATTGATTATATCGTCTTCTTCAATATTTTCCAGCATATCTTTTTCGATGCATAGAATTGCTAGCCCATTCAACCTATCTTGAGACATAGAAGTTCGCAAATATGATTTTAACAATTTCAATTTAAAAAAGCTTCTTTCAGCAAATGCCACGGTCACGGGGATAGTCAATAATATTCTATAAGCAATCATCACATTCGGAAACATGTCTATTTCTCTCACAAACTCAATCATTCTTGTCGAAGTCCATGACTTGTTCATTTCATATGATTCCTTTGGCAACATAACTTGTAATACCTGTAATTCAGAACATAAATTTTTTCCATTCACATCAGAAGTATCATCTTTTTTTAAAGCATTTTCTAGATTCACACAAGCAATTAGTAATTCTTGATCATCCAAATTAACTAATTTTTGAGCATCAAATAAGAAACCAAATATAGACTCAAAGAGTTTCATTTGTTCAAATCTGGTCCTTAATTGGAAGAGTGCAATATCAACTATGTGGATAAAATAGTCAATCCTAAATGATTCTTGTGCAGATAATTGTTCTCTATCGTTATCAAATGGTTCATCAAAATGTTTTTTTCTTTGAATTCGTCGTTTTGTATGAAACGTCGACTCAATCTCCATATCTATTGCTATTTGTTTTGCTTCTTCAATTGCTAGATTAAATCCATTTTCTCTATATTTTTCAAAAAAAGAAACAAGACCTTCCAATTGTTTAACTGCAATATCAAGACGCATATCGTTCGATTGTAACTTTTTACTTACTACATTTATTTTATTTAGAACATCATGCCAAATTACCAAAGATAATATGAATTCAAAACTTGAAAGCTCACATGTAGCTAAAGTTTCAGCATCTCTACTAAGCTTTGCATCTTCTGTAATTTCTGCTAATTTGAATAAAGCTTCTCTAATTTCAGAAAGTTGCGATTTTATTGCTTTAATACTTTCAATATGACTCCCCCATCGTGTGTTTGACAATGATTTTTAAAGTTAAGCCCTTTATATGATCAAGTAAAACATGGCACCGTTTTGTTGAGTTAGAAAAAGCTAAATATATGCATTGACATGCTCCAAAAAATGATTTCGCTTTATGAGAACAATTTGCCATATTGCATAATATTAAATTAAGAGAGTGAGAACCACATGACATGTAAAATGCTCTTGGATTTATCTCAAGCAATCTTGTTTGTACTCCTTGATGTCGTCCACTCATATTAGATCCATTATCGTATCCTTGCCCCCTCACATCATCAATGTTAAGTCCAAGATTTTTTAATGCAATTTGTAATTCATTGAAAAGAGCTAGTCCAGTTGTACCCACAACATTTATAAACTCCAAAAAAAATTCTTCTATTTTTATTGGAGAACATGACACATCAACACATCTTATTATCAAAGTCATTTGTTCTTTGTGACTTGAATCAGAAGTACAATCAAGAATAACAGAAAAATATTTTGCCTCTTTAATTTGTTAATTATAGCATTTCTAACTTTGGACGCTAGAATGACATTCAACTCATTTTGGATTTTATGGCTAAGATAGTGTTAATGGATTTCTTTATTTCTGATAAGTTGAAAATGATGTTGCATTACTGGATCAAATTCTGAAATCATTTGGATAAGACCCAAAAAATTACTTTTAGCATCGTCATCAATTGTTTCATTTGTTCCACGAAAAGCCAAATTATTTATTGCAAGACATTTTACAACAGCAATAATTCGAACCATTACATTTTTCCAATGTAGTGTGTTGTTCCTAATTTGCATTTGCAATTCTTTGTCTATAGTTTGATTTTTCTTCAATCCAAGTCTTAGCATTTTCAATGATTTCAAGTTCTAAAGGTGCTCGATGCTATTTTCATGTTGTTCAAGTGTTTTGCTAAGATGTTTCCAATTTTTAATTCCTTCACTTGCTAATTGACTTTTTGATGGTTTTGTTCTGAATAATTTACAGCAAAAGCAAAAAACTTTATCTAAATCTTTTGAATACACCAACCATTCTCTATCACGGGTTTCTCCGTTTGGTAGATTTTGAATATAATAATTTGGAGAAACGCTTCGAGAGCATTCATCTTTTGGAAAATTAATATTAGTTTCCCGTTTAGGTCTATTTTCAATAAGTAAATTTCTAAGTTTTCCTTGAAGACTATCCCATATTCTAGGATCATAAATGTTTAAATCCAAATCATTTTTCAAATGCTTAGAATTATTGACGATATGCTCATTTGCTTGAAAATTGTTAATATCATTGTCATCTAATTTTTCAACATTGTTTTCATTTTTTTCATTTACTTCTTGATTTTCATTACTCTCATCCTCTTTCAACTCTTCAATATCATTTTGCATCTCAAATGGATTTAATAATTCATCAACATTTTTATTTTCCACAATATCAATTTGTTGTTCGGATTCAACTAATGAATTAGATTGTTTGTTAAAATATTTATTAAACGAACCTTGTAAACTTTGAGTCATAAGTTCTTGTCTTTGTCGTTTTTTTCTTTTTTGAGATCCAGATAATTGTTTCATGATTGTTCTAAACTAAGCTTTAACAATAGTAAAAAATAATAATGAGAACAAAAATCAAAACAATACAACCTAATTCATGCGCTGCAGTCCATTCACCAAACAATCATATCTCGATTCTCATCTTTCTTCTATCCAAATTTCAGCTAACGGGTAACCTAAAAAACTGAAACACAAAAAAAGTAACTAGTTTAATTCAATTTCCAGAATTGAATTCTGTACATATTTTTTTAATTCCAGAATTGAATTCTACACAATAAAAGTAACTAGTTTAATTCACCAAACAATCATATCTCGATTCTTATCTTTCTTCTATCCAAATTCCAGAATTGAATTCTGTACATATTTTTTTAAGTTAGTAAAACTGACTAAAAATATGTCATGTTAGTGCACTAGTTTAATTAAATTTTGAAAGCTCGCATGTATTTAGAAGTATTGAAAAAAAATTGAATTCTGAAATTAGATTTAGAAGTATACCTTGCTGTTGAAATCTGAAATCCCAAAGCAAACGAAATTCGAATCGGATTTGAATCTAGAAGTAAACAAAAATTGGCAGATAAGCTTAGAGTTAGAAACGGAAATAAAATCTGAATTAATAAGAGAAATTGAATTGGGGAAGAACGTTAGCTTCATTGAAAATTGAAAAGACCGCTTCGGCTTCTGGTGTAAATGCGTTGGCTTCTGTTCTTCTGCTGGCTGCTGCCGTTCTGCGTGTGTTGAGATTTGAGAGGCTTAATTGGATTTAGGGTTACTCAGCAGTTCTAAGTATATAAAAAATATACTGGGCTTAGAAAATAAACGTGCCCCCTTGGAAATTGGGCCCTGGGCTGTCGCCCAGGCTGCCCAGTCCAAGGGACGGCACTGATGCAGGGTATGGCTAACGAGTAAGCGATGGTGGTTGAGATACGTCAAGAGAGTGCAGCAGATTGGGATATAAGGTGCAACAATAGTGGCTTTGATTTTAAGGATGCTATCAACTTTCTATCTTTCCAATTAAAATCCGATCAAAACCAAATCTACTTTTAACAATTTAAATCGTAAAGTTCAAATTTTAAATTGAAACAAAATATAAATTGTAAACCGTAGATTCAAAATATTCTTATTTGAACGTTTGTATACACTTTGAAATTGATTTTGTTGTTTGAACTTCTACATCGAGCTAAAACTCAATTTTCTCTTTTATTTCAGTTTTACATGTTTTGAAAACATTGGAATCAGAATTCCGAATTCAAATAAGTATACTAAATACATAAGTATGTATTGAATGATTTTTTTAAATTGTGGTTTTAACTTTTAACATGGTTTGAATGGGAATATGCATTGAATCGTAAAGGGAATCAAAATGTGATTTAAACCGTAAGATTTTTAAGTTTTTTGATAAAAATGCCACACTGAAAAAAGTTTTTGCACAGCCGCTAGTCACCATAAATGTGTGGTGATCGCTCTCTGGACCCAGTCCAAAATTCTACACAAGGCCGGCCACGACAAAAAATCGATATAATGAACAATATTGATTCATTTTAAAGGCTTTAAAACAAAATGTTTATTCATTATTTCATTTTCAACATTCTTTTGTTCCATCTTTTCCACGATTTTGTATGTTTACAAAATTAAAATTTCAAATTTTGAGAGTTCATATATTAAAACTTAAAATAATTCTTTTATTGAGTTTATACGAATAATTTGAAGTGCGGTAGATTTTTTAGTAAACTTAAGTTTTGATTTGGTTTCGTTTCGGTATCCACTGAACCCGAAATGGAACGACCATAATCCCGGTATTTTGGTAGAAACATCTAAGCTTGCCCTAAACTCTAATTTCTAAGAGAGAATTTGAAATTTCAAATTTGGCATATAAGTATTTCATAGCTTAAGAAGATTACCAAACTCAACTTATATAAAGAATTGAAAATATCTTCAAAATATTCAAGAAAAGTATTTCATTCTTGCTGTTTTAACTATATTTCAAAAGCCTGTTAACAAATTTTAATTATATCACCACAAGTTAAAAAAAATCAGTTTTTTAAGTTATTGATTCGTTTTCTGAAAAAAAAACTGGTATAACAAAAATTATTTTCTACTGTCATGAATGCCTATTTACATTAGTGGGCGATGACAGTAAATTTTTAAGCATATGCTTCTCTTATGTATAAGTAGTACCGTCTAATTTATGTCTCTTTTTATGTGAACAATCTTAACAAGTGTTATCTTGTATTTTATAGGTTTTGATGTATTATTCAGGTCACCGTTTTCGTGCAATGCTCAAACTGTTAAAAGATTTGACCTTCTGAAATAGTTTTTGTGAAACGTTTGTGAAATGACTGAAGATATGAACACAACATATTAAAAACAGGTTACTGCATTGTTCGTAGTTCATGCATATATACATGATACATCATGTCAAACATAATTACATAACTGAATACTCAACCGCATTTCACACATCATTTTTGATTGCCTTGCTATATCCAGTCTGGTCGTCATAATATTTAGACCACAACATAACCCCTCCATATTTGTTTGAACTCTTGAGTGTTGGAAGCACTTGTGATGTCAAATCAGCAGTAGGAATGAATCCACTACCCGCTGCATCTGGTGCAGCTGGCAACCCCAGAAATATATTTGTTGCCTTGATTCCTGACACCCATTGCTTCCATGCATCGTCCAAACCTGTTACTTGTCCCGACGAATATTGGCATGGTGGATTGTTATAGAATTGAACCCATACATTATCGAACAATCCAGTGTCCAATGCTCCTCCAACCCAAGCATCAGGGTATGGACATTGTGGAGCTGCTGTCAAATACACCTTTTTACCCTGTGCACTGTAACCCGATAAATATGTAGCAAGGTCATCATAATGATCCGGGCTTCCACCCTCGATATCAAAATCAACACCGTCTAACACAGCATCACCTAGTGGCCTGTTAGGAGACTGACCACCTAGGTAATTATTCCATATGTAGTCAGCAACTTGCTTTGCGTCATCTTTTGATGTTATAATGTAAGATCCTGCACCACCTCCAATTGATAATATAACCTTTACACCTGCTGCTTGACATGATTTTATATCATCACTTAAGCCTGTGCATCCATTAGAGGTAGGATCACAATGGCCTGCTAGGTTTAGTTGTGGTGCTTGGCCATTGCCGAAAACACAGAGAAATGCAAGGTTTACGAATGCATAGTTTCCAGTGGCACATGTTTCAGCCAGTGTGCCTTCTTGACCATTTTGTCCCCAGTAAACTGCTATCTTTCCAGCATGGGAAAGAGAGAAAACCGAAGTTAGCAAGATGAATAAAGCTAGGATGTTAGTAGAAAGTGCCATTTTATTTGTAGTGATTAAAGAGTTTTCGAAAGTTAGATGTTTGGTGATGAACAATGTTTCTCCTTTTATAACATGAATGTCTTTACAATGGACATGTCTAAATAGATTTTATGATAGCGTAGCTTCTCAGTTATGTTGCCGTATAACTATTTTAAGAGGACGTATACTATACCAATTTGAAGGAAGACTAGTTTTATCTGCAGTGCAAGTTCTTGGTTGATTACTTGAATTATGGCTTCATGTTATTTAATAGTAAATTAGAGTTGGATTGTATTATTTGTTCCTATTTGACTAAATGGAATATGTATCTTTCCTTGTACTAAAAGCCAATAACAAAATTATCGTTGTATGTTCGTTTTTGTCTTGTTATCTTTGGTCTACTTTTCCACAAATTTGTATTGTGTGCTGATAATAAGATTTTAAATATCGGTGATCAATGTTATTTAATGGTCATGTCACCCGTGGGCTCTATTTATCACATTTGGAGCAAATATTTATGTTCACACTTCACACTTGCAGAATACGTGTGACCACCTTCACGGTATTTGATATATAAATAATATGGGAGCATGGTGAATGAATAGGTTTGTTCAAGTCATTAGTTAATGCTCAATTACCACTTACTAGGTACTTAATTGCTTAACATGTCATCCATTTTTTGGTATATTTAGCTTGTTGCATAAATTCTGAATCTCGCTAAGCACGTCGATTTGTACTCTTTTTAATGCACGGTCTACAACGTACTAATTTCTTATCGATATACCTACAAAACACCAATTACTTGCTAATATATCCAGATCTATTCATATTAGAAAATATTCGCATGGGGATGTTCCATCAAATTAACTTAAGTTCATTTAACAATAGGCAAGGAAAAATAATTAAAAGCAACAATATTCCTCTGAATGATTTTTTAGTTCATTGCTGTCAAATGTATATAATTAACTTGGCATTTAAAATTGTAATTTTTACTGTTCTAAATTTTCAAAACCAGTTATTAGGAAGAGAAAATAGTAGTGTCATTAGCAAAACTCTAAGCTATCGATTTGTTCCTAGAAAGATTTTATCTATTGTATAAAACCAAATCAAACAGAATTTCCGGGTTAAGTTATTTAAAACTATTTAGTTCCAATTAATTTTGTTTATCACTCCTTATTTTTATTTTTTCACTTCTACAAAACTAGTTTTACAGATACATTTTTTTTTGAATTATCATATTGGAGATTAGAATTTATGATTAAACCATATGTTTACAACTCTTTCTATTGAGGGGTGTGTGTGAGTAGTTGTATGGATTTCAAGTATGCTATCTCTCATTTGATCTTTCAAATTAAAATCTGATCAAACCAATCTATTTTAAACATTTTCTTATCATAAAAATGCATTTAGAAATTTTGTTTGATCAATGTTTTTTAAAACTTTTTTTTTTTTTTACTTTATCTCATGAAACTAAAAATACGTCGTGTGAAATCTAATGCAATTACCGAGTTACACAACCGACATGGCATACACCATATACAAGTACACAAACTGACAAACAAATCTACAAGCCATAAAATAGCCTTTCTTGTTCAATTCATGTAAGGAACTCAAGTCTGTTAGAAAAAACTATGCTTGGATACCAACCTACTATAAAATCAGTGCGTTGTCTTTTTTCCTAAAATACCAATAATATTGTTTTCCTATTGAATATAATAAATTATATTAAGAATAATGAACTACACCAATCACCAAACCAATGAAACACCCATGAGTGTAACGTGGTTTGATCAAATTGACTAGCTTGCATCCATTTACCGAATAACCTTTATTAATTTTTTTCCAACTATTTCTTAGTTTGCAAGAGATAATAATTGATTACATGACTATTGAATTACAATAGTGGAACAATTCTCAATAATCTTCATCAAACAGTTGATTTCTAGAAGGCATCACTCAATCGAATTTCTACTTCAATGTTTTTTAGTTTTATTTCAATTTGATTTATTTCTACGTGTGACATTATATAATAACCTATAATCATTAATAACCATTGAATAACTCGAAAAATCAATTTTGAAGGTCCAAAAGAGCCCAAATACCGTTTTAAAAAAAGATTTTGCACTGCCATTGATACCATATAATGCGTGGTGACCGCTCTTTGAACTCGGTCTAGAATTCTACACACGATCGGTCACGATAAAAAATTCTTTGGTCACCAATCTTTTGCTTCTATCAGTTTTCAAGATGCAGCTCCAAAACAAAAACACACGTCTTATTGGCCTTGACTTTGATTTATCTTGCATTTTCTCCATTGCTAAGCTCTCAGTTTCTTTGAAATGAGCATAATATCATGTAGCATTTTTTCTAACATATACAACATTTGATAGAATAATATGCCAATATGGAACCCATATTAATAATAGATTACATATATTGTATGCACAACTATGTGAGATTTACGTACAAACTTGACCTATTAAGAAAATTTGAAAACTATAAACTAATTTGTTCATTTGAAACAAAAAATTCGAAATGATTCTAGCAATTAGTTCAGTTAGAAAGTTCGACCTTTTTAGAACTGTTTTTTCTAAATCGATTGAAAGGGAGGAAGATGTATTTTCTGAATTTTTATACTGTAAAAACTAATTAATGTTTGTTAGAAAGTCAAAAAAAAAAAAATTATTTAAATTAAAATTTGATTGAAAAAAACCAAACGTCGTGTTTCGAAAACACATTTTATAAAATGATTTGAATATTCAGAATTATTTTTATCATAGATTCTCTGCAATACTTATTAAAATTAAAATCAAACATCTTGTTTAGATTAAAATCAATCATTAAAAATATTAATAACTAAATATCTTTGAATAAAATCCTTAAGTTTAACATTTTATAATTTGATATCCTCAAATTATATATGCACAAAGCACAATAACCATATGTTATACGTCTAGTATACCAAAACAGAGAATAATCAATTATAAACTCGTCGCACAAGTTTATAACTCAGATTTCCACTACACTGGAATTCTGTGTTAATTATTATAACAATATGATTGTTGTAAATAAATTACAACAACAGCGTTATACTATTATGAATAAATAGCATAACCAAAATAAAGGATAGAATGTAGAATAAAATAGAATTCTAACCGGAATATGTCTGAGGCTCGTCGTAACGATTTTCTTAAGAAATTTATTTCAAAATTCTCCCAAGATACAACAGACGAATTCTGCTCGAAATTGTAATGAATATATCACTCTGTGATTTGAAAGTAAGAACAACAGTTTTTAGAGGAGAAGTGATTTCGGATTGGAAAATCAGTGAGGAAAGTGATCAGTTTTCCTCCTTATTTATAATTGGTCTGTATCTCTTCCGAACGGTCGTGTCTGCACCCGTTCGCTCAAACAGTCGCGTCTGTACCTCTTCGTACAGTCACATCTGTTCGCCCGCGTCGCTGTCTTTTAACGGGTCGCACCCGCTCATGCCGTATCCATTCGCCCGCGTCTGCTTCAGTTGGGTCGCGCCTCCTCAGTCAAAAACCCGCGTCCGTTTCTCTTCAAATTCCAGGCCCAGCTCAGTTTTCAACCGAAGCCCAAAACCGTTAAACAATAGCCTAGCAAAAGGAATGGTCATTTAAGACCCGTACCCGAGCCCGGCCCGGCCCGGTTCGATCGGTCGGACGGCGGCGGCGGCGCGCGCGCGTGTGGTGGAAATGCATGACCTCCCTCCTCACAACGAAGCATACATTTGGGAGCCCCAGGCCTCCAACCTCCTCATGAGAGAGCCATATATAAACTAATATAGCTCTCAATATTTTGGCGATGTGGGACTTTGTATATTTCCATTCATCTTATTTCTTAAGGAATTCCAACAATCCCCCACATGAATGATAATATACATATCCCCCACACAAAGCGAAATATCACAGAGTATATATGGATTAAATGCTTTATCGTGAATAAGTAGATATTTCACTTTGAACTTTCCCTAGTTAAAACTTATCGGATTTACTTGGCTAATCAGTGAAATATTTCATCTTGAACCGTCAGCCTTTATTGTATATCCAGACAATAAGTTCTACGAAGCATTAATTCCCTTCTCATTCAATTTCTTGGTTGTGTTCATTTTGGTCCTGAACAGTACTTGCATCTGCAGTGTTTTAGAGAATAAAAGCCTTTTAATATTCTCATAAAGCCGACCCAGCTCACACTTACATAGGTGATCGCAATCATTAAGAGTATCATACATATACCCCACTTGTTATTTCCAAGATATGGTCATCATTAAAAAACATAGTTTTAACCTTTAAATACTTCTGTAGGCATGCATTTATATTGTGCACCATAGGAATGGAGTTGGACTATGTCCATGCAAATGCATTACGTCTTGAGTTATTCATAACTGGTTTGTCTATTGATCCTAGTCCGTGCACTACAACAAAATAGCCATATTACAACTTTTACTTTACAACTAGCACAAACCGACAGTTGTTATAGGTTATTTTTAATAACTGTTTATTTCCAACAGTTGTAACAAAGGTACTTTTAACAACTTTATTTATGCAGCAGTTGCAATATGTGTCTATTACAACTGCTTTTTCTGTGCCAGTTGTAAATGTTTAATTATAACAACTTTTTCTGCTAGTTGTCTTTTCAACAGATACAATACCGCTCTCCATCTCGATAAAATTTTCAACTTCCCTCCCTTAATTTCGTTGGCCGCTCAATTTATTAATTAGTTCCACTAAAACTGCGGTCGAAACTTCATACCCCTATAGCACCACTCTTCTTGGTTTGATTCCCCAATTCTCAATTTTTACGAATCCTCTTCCAATTTCTATCTCAATCACAGATGGCTCCAAAAGCTAATAAGAAACCCTCCGCCGCCCAAGCTGAAGAAGAGAAAAGTGAGATGAACTCATCTGATAAATCCCCTCCTGGCGAAAAACCTCAAGCTGTGAAACGCCTGCCATCAAAAGAGGCTTCTTCGGCCGTTGATAAGAAGAAAAGGAAGAAGGCAATCAACGAGACCTACAAAATCTACATTTTCAAAGTTTTGAAGCAAGTTCACTCTGATATCGGCATCTCGAGCAAAGCGATGGGAATTATGGACAGCTTTGTCAATGACATATTGGAGAAGCTTGCTCAAGAAGCTTCTAGACTCGGTGTCTACAACAAAAAGCCAACCATTACTTCTAGGGAGATTCAGTCCTCCGTCAGGCTCGTTATTCCTGGAGAATTAGCTAAGCATGCTGTTTCTGAGGGAACCAAAGCGGTCACCAAAATCACTTCCGCTTAAATGTTTCGATTTTTGTTGCTTTATCAGGTTTGTTTGATTGGAAATTTTTGATGGGTGTTTTAAAATTTGTATGGAAATATATTGCTTATTGGAATGGATACAATTGATACTCATTCACGAGTACAATTATTTTGCTTGTCCATTACAGAAATATTTTGCTGATAGATAAAATCATGTTGGATGTACTGGACATCTTTACTATTAATCATCCATAATTTTATAATTTTAGCTTAATGTTTTATTAGCCAGCAATTTCAGTGGTAACTTTTCAATGGTATTTCAAAACAATCACTGGATTGATTGTTCACATCAAGCTTGAAAAATCTTTCCTCCCAGTGGGACATGCTTTATTAAGGGCGGTAGCAGATTATTGATTGAAATTAAAAAAAATGTACTACTTTTGATTACAAAAGGCAACCTCAGACATGCAAGTAAATGAAATAAACTTAAGTTGCAGGACAATAGAATAACTATGAACACTATAAAAAAACAACATAAAACATGTCTAGTTTAGAAACCCTGTTATCCAACTTAAAATTAATCAACTTAGAAAAGAAAAATAATAAAAGTAGCTTGATTTCAACTGTGCAATATAAGAAATGTTTGTAATCAGTAAAACATTTTAAACATGTTTGTAAACTCAACTCTTTTATTGTGTATTGTTAGAGTTCACTCATTTTAAACATGTTAGTATGTATGGAAAGGAAAGGGGCTCCCGACGATGGATTGGCATACAATACTAAAGATTGCACTGGGTCAGCAAAAGGGCTTGCCTACCTTCATGAAGATTGTAAGCATCAATTGGTTTTTATATTCATCTATTGTATTCTATTTTAGGTTGTCTAATTTGTGATTTCTAAATAAAGGCCACCCGCATCTCATACATAGAGAAAAAATCATCCAACGTTCTTCTCGGTTTCAACTTCGAAGCAGTGGTAATACTGCAGAACATTTGAACAAGAATATGGTGCTTCCTTTACATTGCTAAGAAAATTGTATTATTCTGTTCTTCTAGGTTGTAGACTTTGGATTAGCCAAATTATCTTCTGACAATGGCATGCATACCTATTCATGTAATGGGAACTTCAGGTAAATATTTTTCTCACTTCATTTTCCTTATTGCTTGATATTTATTTACACTCACATTCATATATAACTATAATTATTATAGGTACCTGGCTCCAGAATATGCATCAAGCGGTAAACTAACAGAGAAATCTGATTAATTCTTTTTCATTGTGATGCTTTTAGAGATAATTACTGGAAAAAGGCCCACTAATAGTTCTCATACATTCATGAAAGATAGCCCGATGTGCTGGGTAAGTTTTTTTTTATATATTAGGATATCAAATTTCCAATTCTTCCTAGTATTTTTCTTTCAGAAATTGGTATTATAGCTGGTTAGTTATTATAGCTCCAGAATATGCATATAGTGAAGTATTATAGCTGGCTAATTATTCATACCCTATATACAGTACAACTATGCCAGTTTCTGGAATGGCTCATTATTGAAAACTGGTATTAACCCTTGGAGGAAAAAGAAAACGAAAATCACATTCATAACATGAATCAAATAAACCTTAAAATGATACAATGAGCAGCAGCACCATTTAAATAATTTGAACTTACTAGTCAATCAATATGTCATGACATATATTATATGTCTAGGACAATGCATTTTTGTAATATCTTAAAGAGATATTATGTTTTTGTAGTTGTTTTGGCTTTGGTGATATAGAATTTTAAACTATGAATTAAATGGTTATAATATGATTTCTACACTGTTATACAAACTTCCAGTTGCCTATTTTCACATATGTTTGTTTGCCTTAGGGGATGATTGGCTGATAAAAGCTAGCACTCGTAGCTTGTAAAAAAATAAGCATTCTCTGTATTAAAAAAAGGGCTTACAAAAACATTTAGCCAGGCACTCTTCCTGTATACTACATATCTTACACAATTGATTAGAGTTTGTTCCATTTAATTACAACTAACAGGTCAATGTTCACACACACTATTTTATAGTAATGCATGCATGTATCTTTCTTTCTTATATTTAGTTACGTGGCATAAATTTAAGCATTACAATAATAATTCACAACAAAAGCAATCAAGTTTAAGGAACTATTTGCTGAATTTAAAACTTATTTTCATGTCACTTTCTTGTCTTAATTAGATTTTACAGGTCATGAGAAAAAGACTGACCATAGGTGATTACTAACCATTAAAAACTTATTTGACTAATTACTTTATGAGTGAAGTATTCAATTACAGTAAGTAACATTTATTGCTAGCAAAGTTTCTAACATTTCTTTTATAAAACAATAAGATCTGCAATGCATAACTGATATTTTATGGAGAAATAGGCTGCTCACGTCAACGATAGGATAATAATACTTCTTTATAAAACAATAAAAAGTTTATAAGATGAAATCACACAATTAAGTGCAAAAAAAAAACTTCTTAAATGTGATTAAAATTGTGAAGAAAAGAAATGAATATTAAATAAGCAAATAAATAACGAGTCAGGAATTTATGCACAGTCAGGTAATTAGATGTTGTATGGCTGTGATAATGGTTGTATGCTGGATTTTATGATAGAGGAGAAGTAGGCTGTAAGGCAGGTGAAATGCATGTATGGTGTTGTATCAATGTAACCGTTTCAGGTGGTTGCAGTAAGGTGGAGCAGTTTGGTATTGATGGTTGGGGTACGGGTTGTTTTGAATCGTGGAATGATGGGGGTTGTGATAGTGAATGGTTCAGTTGTTTAACAGGGAAGTGTTGAGATGTTGTTTGAAGCAGAGATTGTTTGAAGGTTGTTTGTGTGAGGTTGGTGGATGGTTGTGGTGAATGGTGTTGAACTTGCAAGGAGGTTGGTAAAGGTGGTTAATGCACAAGCGTAGTTGGAGACATAGGAGTTGTGGCAGTGGGATGGGTATGTGCAAGTTGTAGTGGAAGAGCAGTGGGATCAGTTGTGAAGTTTGGTGCACAATGTAATAGTAGGGGAAGTGAGCACTATTGTGGTGTGCGGAAGAGGATGCAGTGGTGAGGAAGAGGTGTAGCAAGGAGGAGCAGGGACGGGTGTGGTCAGGGGGTTTGGCAGTGGGAAGAGATGTGAGGTGGCTGTGCCGATGAGTGAACTTTTTGCAGTGTTGTTGAATGGTTGCAGCAGTTATGGTGGGTGAATGAAATTGATGTATGTTTGGCAGAGGAGGCTACATGCACAATTGTTGTAGAGGATGTGTGTAACAGGCGGTGTTGGTTGGTCTGTTTTTTGAAGTTTTTGTATGGTAGAGGTATCTTCTTGCTTGTGTGTAGCAGTTTTGAAGTGTTGAGTGCACTGATATTTTGTAATAAAATTATGAATTCAAAAATGGTGTAAATTTGAATTGTTTTAGCTTTTATTAAATGTGAATGGTTCATGTTGTTTCAAGTAATGTTAACGATTGTAGTTATTATTAGTGAAATATCGGTTTTAATTATAATGTTGTGAAATTTATGGTTAATGGCAGTTGTTGGAAGATGAATTGCAAGTGTTGGTAGCAGTTGTAAAAAGATTTATTGCAACTGTCAATAACAGTTGTAAATGAATATATTACAACTGCCAAAAGCAGTTGCAAAAGTTATTGTTGCAACTGCTATTAGCAGTTGCAAAAGAGACCTATTACAACTGTCAATGCAACAATTACGATAGACTTTACCACAACTTTTAAAAGCAGTTGTAAAAAGCTTTTTTACAACTGCTCCTGCAACTGTCGGCAACAGTTGTAAAAATATTCAACTTTATTACAACTCCGGATATTAAGACTGGCGGTTGTCCATTGTAATAGACCTATTACAACTATTTTTGACAGTTGTGAAAAGGTATTTTTGTTGTAGTGGTGGGATCTCCAGTCGCTAGGATAGGTTTCCGTATAAGATAATTCTTGGTGGTTTAGGCTTTTAAACCCATTCCCCTCGATGCGCAGTCAATTTTCTCTCTTGATAAACCTTTAGTAAATGGATCCGCTAGGTTATCATTTGTTCTCACATAATCTATGGAAATAGTTCCATTTGAGAGTAACTGCCTAACTGTGTTATGGCGTCGACGAATATGTCGTGACTTTCCATTATACACAAAGTTGTGCGCTCTGCTTAGCGCTGCTTGGTTATCGCAGTGTATGCATATGGCCGGTACAGGTTTAGGCCAGAACGGAATATCTTCTAAAAAGTGACGAAGCCATTCTGCTTCTTCGCTTGCTTTATCTAATGCAATGAACTCCGATTCCATAGTGGATCAAGCTATGCATGTTTGTTTAGTAGATTTCCATGACACTACTGCCCCTGCTAAGGTAAAGACATAACCACTCGTTGATTTTGATTCCTCTGAATCAACAATCCAATTTGCATCACTATATCCTTCTAAGACGGCAGGATATTTTCCATAATGTAAGGAATAATTTGTGGTATTTTTTTAAATATCCAAGCACTCTCATTAGTGCTTTCCAGTGTTCCTTTCCTGGATTGCTTATATACCTGCTCAGTCGACTTACTGCATAAGCTATATCTGGTCTTGTGCAATTCATGAGATACATGAGACATCCTATTACACGAGAGTATTCCAGTTGCATTACACTCTTATTAGTGTTTTTATGCAGTACTTCTGATGGATTAAAAGGTGTTCTCACTCCTTTAATTTCATAGTCTTGGAATTTTTCAATCACTTTGTCTAAATAGTATGACTGAGACAATTCAATTCCATTAGGAGTTCTTATTATTTTGATTCCCAAAATAACGTCTGCAACTCCTAAATCTTTCATATCGAAATTGCTAGTTAACATCTTCTTTATGGTCTCTATTACCTGAGTATTTGGACCAAATATTAACATATCGTCTACATATAAACAAATCATCACATATGATTGTCCAATTTGTTTATAATAAACACACTTATCGCATTCATTTATACGAAAACCATTTCTCATCATGACACTATCAAATTTTGCGTGCCATTGTTTTGGAGCTTGTTTTAGTCCGTATAATGATTTTACTAATCTACAGACTTTATTTTCATTTCCTTTGGAAATAAAACCTTCAGGTTGCTCCATGTAGATCTCCTCATCGAGATCTCCATTTAAGAATGCTGTCTTTACATCCATTTGATAAATTTCTAGACCATAGATTGATGCAATTGCTATTAGCATTCTTATAGAGGTTATTCGTGTTACTGGCGAATATGTATCAAAGAAGTCTACTCCTTCTTTTGACGATATCCTTTGGCTAGTAATCTGGCTTTATACTTGTCGATAGAGCCATCTGCTTTCATTTTCTTCTTGAAAATCCATTTGCAGCCAATAGGTTTTATTCCAGGTGGAATATCAACAATTTCCCAAGTTTTATTACTTAGAATTGAATCAATCTCACTTTGGATTGCTTCTTTCCAACACGAGGATTCAGAAGATGACATTGCTTCCTTGTACGTTTGAGGTTCGTGCTCTAATACATAAGTAAAAAAGTCCGAACCAAATGTTTTGGAAGTTCTAGCCCTTACGCTTCTTCTAGGTTCAGCATCCTCGATTTCATGATGAGTTTCATCTTCATGTGAATCGTTTGAGTCTTCCCTTGTCCTTTTTGGGACATTATTTCCTTCATTCCTTTTGTGTGGAAACACATCTTCAAAGAATGATACATCTCTTGATTCCATGATTGTATTTACATGAATATCAGTTATATCAGACTTGAATACCAAAAATATATAGGCACTACTATTTTGGGCTGGCCCTAAATAGTAACAATCTACTGTTTTTGGTCCAAGTTTGACTTTCTTGGGAGGCGGAACTGGAACTTTTGCCAAGCACCCCCACACTTTGAGGTATTTAAAACTTGGTTTGTGTCCTTTCCATATCTCATATGAAATTGTTCCTGTTTTATTATGAGGGACTTTGTTTAATATGTGATTAGACATATTTAAGGCTTACCCCCACAAGTTCGTCGGTAGACCAGAGGTTAAAAGCATGGCGGTAATCATGTCTTTTAACGTTCTGTTCTTCCTCTCGGCTACACCATTTTGTTGTGGTGAATATGGAGCTGTTGTTTGATGAATTATACCATTTTCAGCACAGAACTGTTCAAATTGTGATTCATATTCTCCACCTCAATCAGATCTCAATATCTTGATCTTTTTATTTAACTGATTTTCTATCTCAGCTTTTGTTGATAGTTCAACTATTGCCATCTCTGTTTTAGTGAAAACAGAAAAATTCTTGAGATGTTATACGTCTAGTATACCAAAACAGAGAATAATCAATTATAAACTCGTCGCACAAGTTTATAACTCAGATTTCCACTACACTGGAATTCTGTGTTAATTATTATAACAATATGATTGTTGTAAATAAATTACAACAACAGCGTTATACTATTATGAATAAATAGCATAACCAAAATAAAGGATAGAATGTAGAATAAAATAGAATTCTAACCGGAATATGTCTGAGGCTCGTCGTAACGATTTCCTTAAGAAATTTATTTCAAAATTCTCCCAAGATACAACAGACGAATTCTGCTCGAAATTGTAATGAATATATCACTCTGTGATTTGAAAGTAAGAATAGCAGTTTTTAGAGGAGAAGAGATTTCGGATTGGAAAATCAGTGAGGAAAGTGATCAGTTTTCCTCCTTATTTATAGTTGGTCCGTATCTCTTCCGAACGATCGTGTCTGCACCCGTTCGCTCAAACAGTCGCGTCTGTACCTCTTCGTACAGTCACATCTGTTCGTCCGCGTCGCTGTCTTTTAACGGGTCGCACCCGCTCATGCCGTATCCATTCGCCCGCGTCTGCTTCAGTTGGGTCGCGCCTCCTCAGTCCAAAACCCACGTCCGTTTCTCTTCAAATTCCAGGCCCAGCCCAGTTTTCAGCCGAAGCCCAAAACCGTTAAACAATAGCCTAGCAAAAAGAATGGTCATTTAAGACCCGTACCCGAGCCCGGTCCGGTTCGGTCGGTCGGACGGCGGCGGCGATGTGGGACTTTGCATACATTTGGGAGCCCCAGGCCCCCAACCTCCTCATGAGAGAGCCATATATAAACTAATATAGCTCTCAATATTTTGGCGATGTGGGACTTTGTATATTTCCATTCATCTTATTTCTTAAGGAATTCCAACACCATAAACATGAACATTTTTTATATGTAAAGCCCAAAACTCTCATTTCTAAGAGATAATTTGAAAATTTCTTTTTTTTTCATTAAATTTCAAGATATTTCATAGCAAAGAATATTACCAAAATCAACTTTTATAAAGAAATGAAAATATCTCCAAAATATTTGAAAAGTATTTCATTCTTGCTTTTTAAACAATATTTCAAAGTCTGTCAACAATATTTCAATCATATCACCACATGTTAAATTTTTTTTCCTTTTAAATTAGTGATTCGTTTTCTCAAAAAACCGGTACGACATAAATTATTTTCTTCTGTCATGAATGCCTATTTACATTAGTGGGCTGTAACAGTAAACTTTTAAGATCTGACGTCTAATTTATGTCTTTCTCATGTAAACAATCTTAACAAGCATTATATCATCAAGAAAAGTCTCACATGTCCCTGTTTTTAATGTTGTTATAAGAAAAGTCTCTGTTTTTTGAAAAATAGAAAAGGCAAGGTGTTTGAACTCGGTCTAGAATTCTACACACGATCTAACACAGCATCGCCTAATGGCCTATTAGTAGATTGACAACCTAGTTAGTTATCCCATATGTATTTAGCCACCTGTTTTGCATCATCTTTTGATGCGATAATGTATGACCCTGCACCGCCTCCAATTGATAATAGACTTTTACTCCTACTGCTTGACACGATTTTATGTCATTGTTTAAGCCTGTGCATCCATCAGAGGTAGGATCACAATGACCTGCTAGGTTAAGTTGTGGAGCTTGGCCATTGCCGAAAACACAGAGAAACACAAGGTTTACAAATGCGTAGTTTCCAGTAGCACATGTTTCAGCTAGTGTACCTTCTTGACCATTTTGTCCCCAGTAAACTGCTATTTTTCCAGCATTGGAAAGAGATAAAATCATAGTAAGCATGGATAGAATTAATGTTTTAGTACGATGCGCCATTTGTTTCGATTATTGTAACGACCCGGAAATTTCGATCCCGAAAATTCCAGATAGTTAGGAAAAGAAGAAAGAGATAGAAGAAGAAACAGAAAATAAAACACAGAACCTCACATTCGCAGCGGATCAAAATATAATATCAAATAATAGCAGTTTACAAAAGAATACTATATCTGTCCATTTGCATTTATAATACATCAGAGTTACTCTCATACACAACACTGAGTATATACAAATCAAATATATCTCAGATAAACATAAATAATAGTCACAGCGGAAACACTCCATACGTCCTGCCATCCAGCTCATCTCCTAAGCTCCAGAACGTCCTTACCTGAAAATCTGTAATACTCGGTCTGACCCGAGCATTACATTAAAGTAACACCCGGGTCAGGCTGGAAACCAGCGTGAGTAAATCCATATAATATGAAATACTAAGTCCAAATTTAAAAGGAAACCCGGGTAACTCGTACTTCACTACGAGTTCTTTACTTGTTATGCTCAACTCTTATTTCACGACTCAAATACTGGGTATTCTAACTTAGTTCAAGGGTGCATATTATTTCATTTTAGCCAATTGATATCACATATCAATCTATTCGAGGCATTTAATCATCATTCAATTATTCATAAGCAAGTTGGATCATTTCCAAACATCAATTTACTAATTAAGTTAATTACTAAACCTTTAATCACTTAGATTACCTGTACTTAATCATTTATCAATTATAAATCAATTAATTAATGATCTTTTAATTATCCATCTTAATTAATCATCCTTGATTGATTATACTTTAATTACATTAAGTAATTAACCTTTAATTTATTACACAAATTAATTATTCTTAACCATTTACAGTAATTATTCTTAAATAATTACTCAAAGTTATTATCTTATAATTTCTTACACTGGTTAATTATCCTTTAATAAATTACACTCATTAATTGATTAATCCTTAATTAATCCCCTTAATTAATCAATCCTTTAATTACTTACTTTAAGTAATTATCATTTTAGGTAATTAACCTCTAACTACTAAAGGTACTTATCCTTAATTACGAATTGATTAATCTCAAATTAATCAACTATAATCCCTCAATTATTAATTAATTAGACCTTAATCATTAATTAATTAAACTAATGAATTGCTCTTAACTTTTTTTAATTAATTCTTAATTACCACCTTAATTTAATTTAAAGACGAATCTTTATTTTTCTATTAAACACTTAAATACAAAAGCCATTCGGCCCATAACTCCACAACTCCAAAACTAGACGCACAGTCCCTAAATAATTCACAGCTCAAAGTAACGGGCCGAAGCCCAATTCAAAGAATACAGACCCGCCTCTTCTTTTCCAAACACACGATTCCGGCATCCGTTCTCCCATCAGGAATACAATTCACAAATTTGAACTGCCAAGCAACAACAAGAACTCGATTCAACTCGAAAGAAACTCGATATCAAAGCTAACTCAACCGCACGCAAACGCTATCCATCACCACGTCAAATTCGATCACCCGGAACCCAGCTGTGCACGATACCACACGTGCACGTGCACAGTCGTTTCTATCACCTCCGACTGGCGCTGCAACCCCTATCATGTCGGCGATGACATCGACAAGTCGTCCGATCACCCCAAAAACACTAAACCCTAACAACTCGAAATCGAGCACCCTCAGTGAACGCCTGAACTTGATCGACCATCGAAAACTCTTCGCAGCGCCACCACAGACCACGTGAACTGCTAATACCACGTTCATTGCCTCGCTGAAGTCTAAACTTCATCTTCCCCTACATCCCATCGGGTCCGATGCCCTAACAACGTCACCAAAGCTTCGTGAACAGTCACTTCCTGAACCCAATACAAAACCCTAGTTTGTCTCGAAATGGCCCCTACGACCATCAGTAAATTCCTTAACTATTTTCCTACCATCGTGGATCATCCACCTATCACCTGCCTCAAATTCGGCCTTTCCGAACTACGAGATCGTCGGAGATCGGATTTTAATCAAATTCTGATCATCACTAACTTCCTCACTAACCACTAACTCGAAAATTATGGTATAGTCATCATAATCCATGAATTTCCAACCCAATTCAGATTACATATTCAATATAAGGAATCTAGACATTTAAATTTTCTGTTTAAAAAAAAGTACTTTACTGTTTTTCTTATTTCCACATCTTTTATTTAATATTCTCTCCTGAAAACTCTTTAAAAATGGGATTGCATTATCCTGATACATTTTCCCTTTTATACTTCTTGCTTAATACTGTCTGTATATAGAGAAATTAGGATTTAAAACTAAATTTATAAGCCTATATCAAGTATCAGAGGTTTATAAACATATACAAATATACTTGTATCGATGACTGCATATATATCTATATACAGACATTTCTTCAACATTCAAACTAATTTCCACAAATTATATCAAAGATAAATCACAAGCATCCTTGTTAACCGTTTTTAAGCATAATAGTAGTAACAATTTTGCTCACACCCATCATACTTAACTTCAACAATTTACTGCATGTATTGAGATTTAAATCAGATTTTAAACCTTAAAATAAAACTGTTTACTTACAGTTGTAGAGATGAACAGAGGACATATAAATACTGTTATGCAGTCATTCACACAAGTATTTATATACATATTTACATTTATTCATCTCAAAATCATCAGATTTTACCTTAGCATTTGCTACCCGAACCAAATTTATATTGTTACATTTTAAATTTATTCACTGCTCCAGTTTTTAACAGAGCTTTACTTTCTATGTTCAGTCATGTTCATAATTATTAACACATATATACTTATAAACATTTTTAAAACATCATGCATAACATGGTTCACATTATATTTCAAAAAAATCATCAGCAACTTCGAAATATACCAGAACTCTCAGAGTTACTCACCTGGCTTGAGCTGTTGAAATAGTTTTGGATTAAGGAAACTCGAAGGGCCTTGAACTGGAATGCGTGCAAACAATTTTAACTTGAAATCTTTGATGGTCTTTGACTGCCCTGATTTGAAGACTGGAAAGCTTGACATTTCCAGGTTTTGGACTAGAAAAATGTTCACAGGCTTATTGCCTAAAAAGTTACAGGCTTGAGTTCGAATTTCTCTGGTTTGAATTTGTTTTGAGGAGATTTGTTTAAGGCTTGAGGAGTAACTAATTCACATGGTTTGGTTACAAGGCTTTAGTCTTATATTTTCAAAATGTTTACATTTGTTTTGAACTGGAAAATGTTTTGTAGAGTTCTGGTTTTTGAAATTAGCTTACAGGTGAAGTATAAAACAGGGTATCATTCCTTTATACAAAATAGTGTGCAAGTTTGTACCATTTATCAGAGATAATTTCTGGTTTTGGTGGCCGAGATTTACATTTTTATGTGCTTGAGAAGATATTTGCATTACTAGCATTAAATGCTATTTGTACTTTATGTTTCTATTTTATACATATCTCATTTTTCTTATATTTGCCTGGCTTAACTTACAAGCTACAAACAATATTGTATTTTGACTTTGTTTTGGTTCTTATTGTTCTCAAGTTTACCTGCATATCATATTCGAACATGATTTTCTATGCAGATATTTGTTAGGCTGGGAAGTCTTCATTCTTAGCTTGCATTCTTCTTATGTGCTATACAAACATGCTACTAGTTTGATCAAAGAATGTAGTGTAAGTGAAATGTTATTCCAACATATTGTTTGATTATAAAATGTATTCGTTTTATTATTTACAAAACTATGGAATTTACTTGTATATATATTTCTAAACTAAAATTTGTTTTATTATACTAATATGTTGTTTGTTTATGAAATATGATGGATGTTTATCTTGATATGTTGTTTGATTATTTGGTATACTTTTTAAATAAATAAATTGATTCAGATATTTTTAATCGTTAGAAATTTATTTGTTTGACTAATCAATATCAATATTTCAATGATTTAATTCCATTAATTACTAATTAACAATCGTTAAAAATCTGGGTCATCACAATTATAGTGACAGATGAGTTTTAGTAAAATGATGTTTGGTGGAGAACTACGATCCTACTTTTATAGCAAGATTTTGTTTTTTCCAGGCATATGTAAATCCATTTTAGAAGTGCGTAGTCTTGCAGTTAAGTTGTCGTGTCAACCACCTATACTAGAATATGGATTGTATGCTAGTTTAAGAAGTATTAGTGGTAAACACAGCGTAAATTCTTAGTTGATTCAGTTATATTAGAAAAGTTGTTGATGATAATTGAGAATGAGAATTTGCAAAAGAGAATAATTGATGTATTATTGATATTGTACATGTTTCCATTGCTCGGTTATTTATACAGATTTGATTAAAGAAAGTAAAGAGGAGTTTGGGCCTGTTTCTATTAACCTGAGCCCATGTAACAATACCCGATATAACTTATACTATTCTTATTACAATCGGTTGTGCTCATTTCTATTCTTATTTCTAATATCTCCCCGTAAATGGAGCTAGGGTTTCCGCCTTCACTTGAATAAACTTCAATTCTTTGAGTTATCTTGCAGATCGAATAAATTTCGATTCTTTGAGTAATCTTGCAGATCTTTAAAGGAAAACTTGAGCTTTTGATCTGCCGAGCTTCTCTTATACTTCAATGAGTTGAGTTAAGCAACATATTCGATGAACTTCTTTGATGAAGTACTTTACACTTTGTCTTTAGTAGAGATTGTTCAGTAAGTTTTCAAATTTTGAGAGATGACTTGAATCGGGGCTTCAGCAATCAGATCTAGCCCAAGATTCGAAGTTATTCGAATCTAGGGTTTTTGCATTTTTATGGCTGAAGTCTTCAACTGCTTAAGATGTAAGAAGATTTGGCAGATACACTTCGTCTTTTGTAGAGATTGCTCAGTAAGTCTTCAATTTTGAGAGATGACTTGAATCGGGGCTTCAGTGTTCAGATCTGGTCCTAGATTCGAATTTATTTGAATCTAGGGTTTTGGCATTTTGGTGGCTGAAGTATTCAACACATAGTTCTTGCTTCAGACGCAAGAAGTTTTTGGCAGATAAGGCTTTGATGAGGATGTCTGCTCTTTGGTAAGTGCTCGGTAAGTGATTTACTTCAATTGTTCCCTTAAGAACTTTTTCTCTGACAAAGTACAAGTCCAATTCTATATGATTAGTTCTGTAATGTAGAATTGGATTTACTGTTAAGAACACAGTGCTTAAATTCTCGCACCAAATTGTAGCCTTGTTTCTGATAGTAATCTTCAGCTCACTTAACAATGATTTGATCGACATCATTTCTGTCGTTGTATTTGCAACACTCCTGTACTCGGCTTCAATACTAGATCTTGAAACAGTTACTTGTTTTTTAGAACACCATGACACTGGATTGTTTCCTAGGTAAATACAATAACCAGATGTTGATCTGTGATCATCTAGGTCAGTTGCCCAATCAGCATCTGCAAAACCAAATAAATTTAGATTAGTACATTTTCTTAGAGTTAAACCATGATCTATTGTACCCTTTAAATATCTTAAAATTGTTTTTACTGCTCTCCAGTGCTCATCTAGAGGATTTTGCATAAATTGGCTAACTTTATTTACACTATATGCAATTTCTGGTCTTGTAATTGTTGCATATTGTAATGATCCAACTGTACTTCTGAATTGCCTTGCATTAGTGATTGGTTCACCTCTGTCTTTTGATAAGTGTAGGTTGGTTGTCATTGGTGTAGGTTGGTTGTCATTGGTGTAGGTAAACTGTTTGCTTCATCCATTTTGGTTCTGATGAGAATTTCAGATATGTATTTCTCCTGACTTAATTGAATATCTAAGCTTGATAATCTTTTGACTTCAATCCCCAGAAATAATGCAGGTCTTTAAGATCTTTAATAGAGAACTCCTTATTTAATTGATGAATAAGATTGCTAATTTGATTGCAGTCATTTCCTGTAACAATAAAATCATCCACATATATTAGAACATATATGACAATATTCTTTGTAAATTTGGTAAATAAAAAGTTATCTGATTTTGTATGATTGAAGCCAATTTTAACTAATGTTGTCTTTAATTTCTCAAACCACACCCTTGGTGCCTGTTTGAGTCCATAGATTGCTTTGTTGAGTTTGCAAACTAGTCTGTCTCCAGCTTGTTTGTAACTATCAGGCTGCTCCATATATACTTCTTCTTGAAGGATTCCATTTAGAAATGCCTTGTTGACATCCATTTGTCTTATTTTCCAGTTTCTATGTAAGGCAAGTGTAACAATAATCCTAATAGATGTTGATTTGACAAATGGTGAAAAGGTTTCATTAAAATCAAATCCTTGTTGCTGTGAGTAGCCTTTTGCTACAAGCCTGGCTTTGTATTTATATATTGACCCATCTGCATTCTTTTTTAACCTGTAGGTCCACTTACAACCAACAACATTTTTATGGTTTGGTATAGTCACTAGGCTCCATGTATTGTTTTTCATGAGTGTTGTATACTCTTCATCCATGGCTGTCTTCCATTTTTTGCTCTTTATATCCTGCTGATAATTATATGGTTCCTTTGTTTCTAGATTTGCAGTGTATATCTTTGGTTTAAAAGTCCACTTTTTGCTCTAGTGATCATATGATGACCAGTTGTTGCAAGAGTAGGAGATTGATGACTTGATCTATTCTCAAATTCAGACTGTGAACTTGATACTTGAGCTTGATCACATATTTGTTGATCAGTTGATTGGTAACAGATATCCTGATAAGTTGAAGAATGAGTACTTGTCTGTGATCTTTCAACTTCATGATCACAACACACAGTATTTGGTACTGTGTGTTGTGGTCCTAAATCACTTGATTAATCTTCCATGTACATTTCTTGAGTATGTGGTAAGGGAGGTGTTGAGAACTTTGAATTATAAATCTTCAGGGTTGTCTTAATATATGTTTCATTAAAAGGGAATATATCTTCATTAAAGACAACATGCCTTGAAATGAAGACTCTTCCTTTGTTGTCCAGACACTTGTATCCTTTAACATTATTGGCATATCCTAGAAATGTACATGGAGAAGACCTATAGCTTAGCTTGTGCTTATTTTATGATCTTAGACATGGAAGCATAAGCACCTAAATACTTTTAAACTTGTGTAATCAGGTTTAACATTGAACATCATCTCAGTTGGACTCTTTCCTTGAAGTACTTTGGTTGGTAATTTATTAATCAGGTATACTGTTGTGCCAAAGGCATCTGGCCAGAATTTTAAAGGGAGAGATGCTTGAGCTAGCATGGTAAGTCCCGTCTCAACTATATGTCCGTGCTTTCTTTCTATTAAGCCATTCTGTTCCGATGTGTAAGATATGTAGTTCTTTGTATTATTCCTTTCTTTTGAAAATACTCCTTAAGTGGTTTGTATACTGCACCCCCATCAGTTTGCATGACTTTGACTACACTGCTAATTTGCTTTTCTCTCTGTGCTATAAATTGTAAAACTGCAAGATATGTCTCAGATTTTGTTTTCAAAAAATATATCCAGACATATCTTGAATAAGCATATATAAATGATATATAATATTTAAAACCATAATCTGTGTCAATGGGAGCTGGTCCCCAAAAATCTATAGAAACAAGCTCTAATGGTTAATTATATTTAGTTTCAGAATCTTTGAATGGTAGTTTATAATTTTTTCCAAATTGACAGTAAGTACAAACATATGGAATGGAAACTTTATCAAAAGAAATTTTATTGTTATTCAATATTCTTTTTACAACATCTACACTTGGATGGCCTAGTTTAGAATGCCATACATCAAACTTACTCATACTTCTTTTACTTTCAGATGATTGACACAAATTACATTACATATTTTTGCTTCCAGTACTTCTTGAATTAGGCAGAGTAAATTTGTAGATAGGAGGATAATTAACATTGCATATGTAGGAAAATCGCTAATAGTCCATAGTAGAGAAGCGAACATGTGAAAATTCTTTTTTTTAAATGTCGTATGTTTTAACTCCTTCATACCACAATGTTTTCAACTCTTCAATCAACGGTTGTAAATATATTTCGATTACTTGTGTCGGATGATCAAGGCCAGGGATGACAATAATGAGAAATATATATGGAGTTTTTATACACATCCATAGAGGTAAATTGTAAGGTGTAATGATTATAGGCCAAGATAAATATTTTGAACCAAATTGAGAGAACGGTGAAAATCCATCCGTACATAAACCAAGTCTGGCATTACGGCTCTCCGCTGTGAAAGCGGGGTATGTCTTATCAAAATGCTTTCATGCTTCTTCATCAGCTGGGTGGGTTAACATATATTCTTCCTGTGTTCTCACACAGTGCCATCTCATATTTAAAATGATTAATTACTTTTAAATATCATTAATTAAAATGATTATTAATTTCAATTATTATTAATTGAAATAATTAATTTAATCCCATCATCACTAATTAAAATAATTAATTAAGTTTAATGAATTAATTAAACTCCATTATCATTAATTCAAAGAACTAATTAAACTAAAATAATCATTAAAAAGATTAGTTAAGTATAAAACATCATTAGCAAAAATGATTAATTAAATCTAAAGATAAACCAATTTTAATCATCATCTATTAAATTGATTAAGTACTCTCAAATTAATTAATTTAAAAGATTAATTAATTTAAACTATCATTACCAAAATGATTAATAAATTTTAAATATTCTTTTTAGCAAAAATACAATCTCAAGTTCATATGACAAGGTTTTTGGATTGAAATTTAATATACGACGGTATAACGAAAATCGCTATAACGACATTTAAACTATTAAATGGAATATCATAAATTAATTTTAATTAACCATCAATTACAACATATGGATGTAAATACATAATTTATGAGCAAGAAACCCCCTTTGGGTCTCTCTACATATTTTTCCTGCAAAACAATGGTTATGGATAACATATAGATAATCATATTGGTTTATAGCGACCAAATTAATATGTCATCCATTTTCCAATCGGAAATGCAACCTAATAAGCAATAAAATAATTTAACTAACATCCAAACAATCGATAAACATTTGTAACATCATAGATAAGATATAATAAAATTAAATGTGAGTTAAACTCACCAAAGGTTTTGAAAACTTGAAATACTTTAGCGCTTGGAAAACCAAAAATTCTTCTCGAAAATGGGTCATTTTGCACTCGACTTTTGGACCCTTTCCTCTCGGATTTCGGAAAAATGGTCAAATGGATTATTTTTTCCTCTATCATTTAAAAAATAATTACTCAAAAAAGCTAAATTTTGAGGAAGTTATAGCCAAAACAGTGAGGGGTATTTTCGGACATCAAAATCTAGGTTCAAAAACACTCTTACAAAAAAATGAATTTTTGGAGCATCAAAGCTTGAAATAAGAAAAGGTGGTAAACTATAATGTTGTAGCCACTGGAAATATACATGGCTTTAAGAAAAGAAAATCTTTATTTGGTTTAGTGTAGAGAAAGTTATGACCAAATGAAGTAGGAGGAAATATGTAGAAAGTGGAGATGAAAACAAGTGAATTAAAACCAAGTTTTTAAAGTAAGAATTTGATTTTTGAAAACTTTAAAATCTAAAAACTAAATAGAGAAGCCATGGAAGTTTTGTTTCCATACTTAGAAAAGTTTTGGAAATGGAAAAGAGAATGAGAAAGTGAAATAACAATTAGGAAAATTAGTTTATATATTATGTTAACATGTTGAATTACCAAACTACCCCTCGTCCTTTACCCTCCATTCCATGAATGCCACATCACCATGTCCTCCTCCTCCCATCATATCAATGCCACCATAGCCTCCCCCTTTCACATCAAGCCACCATGCCATTTAATGCTTGTACTCAAGTTGCCAATATGTCAATTCATGTCCCCCCGATGAGAAATTTTCTTTTATTTCTTTATTATAGTTGTCAAAGTGTCACATCATCATTTTATTAACTTAATTAATTACACTTAACCTAATTAAATTACTAATCTATGTTTATAACATTTCAAATATTTGAATATGTATACATACAAATGTGTACACAACATTTCAAACAACTTTTATACGATGAAACGTCGAATATTCAGAAAACAGTTTTCGGTCACATTTTCTGTTTTTCATCGAACTATATATTTTTATAAACAAATTTTAAAAACTATTTCACCATTGTTATTTATTATTAAAAAGAGTTTTATTTTCATTATAAAACCATTTATTTGAATATTTAAAATTAATTAAATATTCGTAAATCAAAGTAGTGAAATGCCGGGTCGTTACATTCTTCCCCCCTTAAATGAATTTCATCCCCGAAATTCCTAAGGAAGAAAATGTTTCCAAAACCCTTAAGTTTAAAACTATTAATTAAAATGAGTTATTACTTATTAACTTTTCAAAACCAGTTAACTGGGATAGATTCTAAAATTTCCCAGTCTTTTAAATTCATTTACCTATACTAACTAATTTCCTTCCAATCATTTATTCCAAGTTATAACTCAAAAATCAAATTTTAGTTGTCAAAAATTTTCCAAATTTCTAACTCTTAAATTTTTGGAAAATTTTCCCAGCGTCTCCTTTGTGCCACTCGATCGGTACAACTAAAAATGGCCTCTATGGGCTCTAAACCAATCAAAGAAAACAAAAGCCAAGTAATTTATTATCTTCTATGCAAATGAAGGTGCACAAGAATCGATAGAAATATCTTGCATACCTGTACTTACAAAAATCTAAAAGAAAATCAGGCTGACAAAAGCAATATGATGTCACTCTACATGCAAAAACTAGCATGATATAAATCTACATGCAACCAACAACCATATCACAATCATATGTGACAAACAAGAGGATATACTATAATAGATGTCATGCATCCAATAATTATTTTAAATGACAAATTTAGATTTAAATACTTGGATTTTTCAATTCAAAATTTTATTTTCAAATTTCTCAAACGAGAAAAATCAAAGATCAGAATCAAAATGACAAAGCGGGAATTCCTCCAAATAATTTATGGTGAAACTCTAGAATCAAAACAACCTGGAGCGTCGAATGGTATTCCGGTTCCTCCAAAAAACATCAACTAGAGTAAAGAAATATCTTTTCCTTTCCCAAAATCTTTAAAAATTTCCTTTTTCAAAGTCACCGGGATTTAGGTCCTTATAAAAACAGTTCAAAATTCCTTTGTCTATAAATTTAAACTTTATAGACAATGGTATATGAAATCACACAGACAGCCAATTCAATTCAATTCAATCAAACCCAATCAATCAAATTCCATAAAGGAATAAACTAACACTAACAGTCAATCAAATTCCACAAGGGAAAACTTATCACTTAACATTGTTTTAAAATGTCAAATGACTAACGAACAAATTTTAACTTAGGTTCCAAACTTTCTTAATTGTCCAAAAATATAGAAATTATCTAAGCGTACTATTTTGCTCATTAGCCTTTGGTTATTGCTTAGAAGATTATCCAAACCTACTCGGAAAAATGGAAAGTTATACTCTACATTTTATTAGTTTTCTTAATTATATTGATTTCTAATATGCTTATATTTCCACTTAGTATTTTATTCAATACTAAATTTATTTATGAATTATTTCATAAATTTTCACCTAAGTTTTAAAATATTTTGTAAAGTTATTTTTTTATAAAACATCAAATCATATCTTATTCCACTTTATTTATTTATTTAATATTCTTTTATACTTTGAGAATACATACAAATTTTATTTTACTTTTTCAAAGATCTGAATGGAGATCAATTCAAACTATGGTTTCTTAAAATGGAGTCAACCTATTAACCTTTTTAACATATAGTGTTAAAATGAATAATATTTATGGGTTGACCCAATCAACAAGTTGTTCATACTACTAGATGTTTTGAACAATTATATGATTTCAATAAAAACAATGTCTATCAAAACCTTCTTATTTCATTTAACCCAATTTAGTTGTTTCTAATTTATCCCTTATCTTATCTAAGGGAAAAAAATCTCATTTATCAAAACAATCTCTTATTACCAATACCCTTTGTTTTGGAAAACAATTCCCGTTTAAGGGAACTTAAAAATTAGATACCCGGTTTAAATTTTAAAACTTACCTTTGAAAGCATACTTCATATATTTTTATATATAATTACTTCAAACAATTTATTTATTAAAATCCACTTTGAGTTTATTTGGATTTGCACTCATTTCGATCGCACAATGATAATGAGAATAATTTACTAAGTATTCCACAAGTTTGCCCAAGCAACCATCTGATCGTCACTTAGAAGATTATTCAGATTATTACAAAACTAATTGACACAATTTCCTTCTAATTATCCCAAAGAAAATGCATTCCATTTAAAATTCTACTTCTCAATATATTTTTACCTCTAAATACTTTCAAAAGTATAACTATTTCATTTCTCAAAAACTCCTTTTAAAATATTTTTCAAAAATTCTGGGATTTAGATACAAAAATCCTTTTAAATACATTCCCAAACTAAATTTATATAAAATTTCCTTTATAAAAAAAATCACTTCATATCATAATAATCCTTTTCTATTATAATAGAATTATCTCCAATATTTATTCTCTAAATATCTTATCCCGCTATTTAGATTATATTAACAACTTTTTACAAAGTTCAATCCTTAACCCACCATTATTAAACGGTGAGTTCTTAATTTAATCGTATTCTTTGAACACCTTATAGTTAAATTGTGAAAATTAATTCACAGAGGGTTCATTTTAAATCAAGCGATAAATGCTCCAAAATAAATTGAGCACAATTTAGCAATCAACACACAACAGTCTATGCTTTTTATTTAACTTAAGCATAATCGAACAAACAATAGTGATAATAAATAAATATTATAACATTTAAACTAACACACTATATAACTATATAGAATTTTGAAAATTATTCCTTTACATATATAACATATAATCCTAGGCAAAATATTAAATTTGCCAAAAATTTCAAAAATTTCAATACCATGTCCATTGGCCTTGGTCGAGTGTTTAGAAACCCCTATCGATACCGTTGCGTCCCACGTCTCGACCAGAATTCATATAACCTCAGTAGACCAATTAACATAATATGTTTTTATAACATTAACAAATACGCTCTCGTATATATAATACTCACAAACTCATTCTAGGTTGTCGCTCACCCTATCTCTAATGAGCTAAACCCTACCAAAGCCAAGGTTCTCGCTTAACCTTGCACTCTGATACCAATTGTAACGACCCGCCATTTTGACCATCGAAAGTCGACACCGAACGCTATCACTGTGTTCCAATGTCGCGCGTCCAATCGACAAAAGGGCAGATTGTTAGGGTTAATAAAAAGAAAAGAACAGAGAACAGAGAAAAACATAATCTCAAAATGTAATCGACAACATATAATATTACAAAGACAGTAGAAACTGTCTCTTCAAAAATACGAAGTATATCAGAGTTAAAACAAACCTTATCAGTTGGAAAGTTATAAAATCTCGACCTTACAAATGCCGATAGGTATACTATATAATACAGCGAAAAATAAAGTACTACGATAGGTGAATCTTCAGCTCCTCTCCATGATTTCCTTAACACAAAAGGCAACCTGGTAAAATACTCGGTCCGACCCGAGCATTATAAATAAATAATACCCGGATCAGTCTGGAAATACCAGCGTGAGATAACTCGAATAAGGGGAAACATATATAAAAATTCTGTGAGACCACGTCGGTAACGTGGAACGGCTTTTTACCTTACAAGAATAACATCCATTTAGGCAAGAGTAGAAATGAATATCAAGAAACAAAACCAAATATGATTGAGCATAAATAATATCAACCAGACTTGAAAGAATGGAAATAAACCGAGTAAAATCCAAACTAGACAGAATGGATAAAACAAGGAAAACTGTCCAACTTGATAGAATGGACTAAATAAGGCAACAGTCCAAACTCGATAGAATGGGCTAAATAAAGTAACAGTCCAAACTCGATAGAATCGGCTAAATAAAATAACAGTCCAAACCCGATAGAATGGGCTAAATAAACACTTAAATGTCATGATGAGGAGTTGGCTCAACTCGTGGCAATTTAAAGCTAAAACAGATTTAGGGTTTTCGAATCAAATAAGGAAAGGAAATTTTCCAACAAATGACTAGGAGGGTGCTCCTCCTCACCGAAAGTATACCTCTAGAAATATACTTGAGAACTCCGATGGCTTTCGGAAAGCTCCAAGCCGGACCCTGCCAACTGTTACCGAGTATCCGAGTATTTCACATCTCAATGCACAACAACGAATCCAATCTAGAGTGGATGTGAATACCCTAATTAGAGCAACCCCACATAGCTTGGCCCCCACTCGCTCTTTGGTTTTAGTCATTTCCGACAAAGGATAACAAAGCTCTAATGAGCAACACATCATCTTAGAGTGACGAAATAAAGTGGCTGAAGTAACCGATAGTTGAGATACCAACTATCGAGGACATAAAACGATCGTATATGGAAATTAAGTCTTGTATACTTATCACCAATCATTGAATTCAAACTTGTACTATTTCTGGGTTAACAATAATACCGGACAAGTCAAGGTAGTGTTACCTCAAAGTCATGTCACACGATTATTCTTAACTTTCGAAATAGCGACAAGTCTACTTCTTCGATGTTTAGTGCTAATTATACAAATAAATCGTTTCCATATAAGTGATTCGCTTTAAAGAAATAATTCATTTCCATAAAGGAATCAAACCTTTTCTTTTTAAAAACGAACTGAACTTTTTGGCTTGATTTCCATATTGGTAAAACCCTTTTAGAATTAGTTCCTGATTGTTAAAACGTTAAGAGAATAATTTTTCCAAGTGCGCGACCCCGAAGGCCTAAACCGACATCAGACCGAACACCTTGAAGATTATCCAACTTATCATCCCAATAATCGAGTTCCAATTCCTTTTTGTACTTTAAAAACAAGATTAATTATCCCGTAAGATAATTAATTACATTTAAAATCCCTTTAAGTAAATAATTCATTATCTATAATAAAATAGATAATTATTTTCAAACACTTTTATAACATTGGTAAATTAACTTTAAAATCTTTATTAAATCAGTCTATTAACTTTAAATTAGTTTATTAAAGAAATTTTATTATATTAGTTAATTTACTTTAATAACCTTTATTAAAACAATTAATTAAAAGGATTTATTAAATTCAAATAGTCATTAGTTAAATGAATAATTAATCACAAACATCATTAATTAAAATGATAAGTAATTCTAAATTCCATTGATTAAAACAATTAATCAAGTTCAAAATAATCATAAATTAATCGAATTAATTAAATCCAAACTTCATTAGTCAAACCGATAAATTAAAACATCATTTGTTAAAATGATTTATTTAATTATAAAACATTATTAATTAAGCTGATTTAACTAAATTCTAAAAATCATTAGTTAAAACAATTAATTAAATTCAAAAACAATCATTAATTAAAATGATTAATTAGATTCAAATATCATTATTTAAAATGATTAATTACTTTTAAATATCATCAATTAAAATGATTATTAATTTCAATTATCATTAATTGAAATAATAAATTTAATCCCATCATCACTAATTAAAATAATTAATTAAGTTTAATGAATTAATTAAACTCCATTATCTCAAAGAATTAATTAAACTAAAATAATCATTAGTTAAAACAATTAGTAAAGTATAAAACATCATTAGCAAAAATGATTAACTAAATCTAAAGATAAACCAATTTTAATCATCATCTATTAAATTGATTAACAACTCTCAAATTAATTAATTTAAAAGATTAATTAATTTAAACTATCATTAACAAAAATGATTAATAAATTTTAAATATTCTTTATAGCGGAAATACAAGCTCAAGTTCATATGACAGGGTTTTTGGGTTAAAATTTAATATACGATGGTATAGCGAAAATCGCTATAACGACATTTAAACTATTAAATGGAATATCAGAAATTAATTTTAATTAACCATCAATAACAACATATGGATGTAAATAAATAATTTATGAGCGAGAAATCCCTTTTGGGTCTCTCTATATATTTTTCCTGCAAAACAATGGTTATGGATAACATATAGATAATCATATTGGTTTATAACAATCAAATTAATATGCCATCCATTTTCCAATCGGAAATGCAACTAAACAACCAAAATAAATTAACTAACATCCAAACAATCGGTAAACATTTGTAACATCATAGATATGATATAATAAAATTAAATGTGAGTTAAACTCGCTAAAGGTTTTGAAAACTTGAATTACTTTAGCGCTCGGAAAGCTTGGAAAACCACAAATTCTTCTCGAAAATTGGTCATTTTGCACTCGACTTTTGGACCCTTTCCTCTCGGATTTTGGAAAAGTGGTCAAAAGGATTATTCTATCCTCTATCATTTAAAAAAAAGAATTACTCAAAAAAGCTAAATTTTGAGGAAGTTATAGCCAAAACAGTGAGGGGTATTTTCGGACATTAAAATCTAGAATCAAAAACACTCTTACAAAAAAATGAATTATTGGAGCATCAAAGCTCGAAATAAGAAAAGATGGTAAACTACAAAGTTGTAGCCACTGGAAATATACTTGGTTTGACAAAAATAAAATCTTGATTTGGTTTAGTGTGTAGAAAGTTATGACCGAATGAAGTAGGAGAATAAATAGAGAAAGTGGAGATGAAAACTAGTGAATTAAAACCAAGTTTTTAAAGTAAGAATTTGATTTTTAAAAACTTTAAAACTTAAAAACTAAATAGAGAAGCCATGGAAGTTTTATTTCCATGCTTAGAAAAGTTTTGAAAATGGAAAAGAGAATGAGAAAGTGAAATAACAATTAGGAAAATTAGTTTATATATTATGTTACCATGTTGAATTACCAAATTACCCTTCATCCTTTACCCTCCATTCCATGAATGCCACATCACCATGTCCTCCTCCTCCCATCATATCAATGTCATGATAGCCTCCCCCTTTCACATCAAGCCACCATGCCATTTAATGCTTGTACTCAACTTGCCAATATGTCAATTCATGTCCCCCTTCCCCCCGATGAGACATTTTCTTTTATTTCTTTATTATAGTTGACAAATTGTCACATCATCATTTTCTTAACTTAATTAATTACACTTAACCCTAATTAAATTACTAATCTATTTTTATACCATTTCATATATTTGAATATATATACACAAATGTGTACACAACATTTCAAACAACTTTTATACGATGAAACGTCGAAAATTCGCAAAACGGTTTCCGGTCACATTTTCTGTTTTTCATTGAACTATATATTTTTGTAAACAAATTTTAAAAAGTATTTCACCATTATTATTTATTATTAAAAAGATTTTTATTTTCATTATAAAACCATTTATTTGAATATTTAAAATTAATTAAATATTCGCAAATCAAAGCAGTGAAATTTTGGATCGTTACATGTATACACTAATAATCAACACATATACACCAATTAACGCACATATACACTAAACAAATTAATTTTCTCAACATTTAAATGATATACAATTATAATAACAACCTAATTAGCTTTCAATGGGGTATAAAAAATAATCAATTGGGTTATTATAAACAATTATAACACCAAATTACAAATCAAACATAGATAGGGTTTACAAATTAAACCTTCTTGTAGAGCAATAGCTAATGGAGAGACTTGAAAATTAAAGATGGAGATAGTATTGGAGGCGTGGAGGCTTGTTGACGGTGTGGAGGAGGTAGTGGAGGTGAGATTTGGGAAGGAAAATTGGGTTTTAAATAATGAAGAAGAAGTGTCGGCTTGGGGCTGAAGTATTCGTGACTTTTCGACGGCTTCCAACGTCCACCGACGGGTATTTTTACGACGGCTTCCAACGGCTGCGGACAGCTAGTTTATTTTATTTTCAATAATGCCATGACGATTACTAGCCGTCGGAAAAAAACAATGAGCCGTCGACGGCCGTCGGAAATGGGCGTCGTAATAAATAGTGTTTCTTGTAGTGATACATACATACATACATATACATACATACATACATATACATACATACATACATATACATACATACATACATACATACATACATACATACATACATACATACATACATATATAAAGCTAGGATATGTAGCCCCTTCTATTTAGCCTCCAACCAAGCCTCCTGATTTAAGCCAACTGTTCCTATTTAGATAATAATATAGTATGATAAGAGAAATAATATATTATTATTTAAATCGGAATAAGTGGCTGAAATCAGGGGCTATGTTTAGGGGCTAAATAGAGGGGGGAAGTGGATCCTAGCCCATATATGTATGTGTGTTTGTGTGTCTATATATATAGTAAATTATTTTACATATTGAAGATTAGAATTTATCATTAAACCATATGGTTACGACTCTTTTTAATGGTACACACACATACACATACATATACACACGCGCGCGCGCACACATGCGTGTTTATACACACATATGTACGTACGTATGTGTGTGTGTCTGTATAGTTAAAGTACTCAGTGGATTCAATGCGGTGGAGGTGTGAAAAGTCATAGTGGGGATACAACGAGGAAATAGCGGGAATATGGCGGATGACTATAAAATAGCATATACTTAATGATTTTACAAGTATATAAATGGTATAAATGTATAATTAACATTCAATAGAATATTAGAGTATTTTTGTTTATGAAAATGTTTCAAAAAAATTAAATTAAAAAAATAATTTCATAATTTTTGTAACATGTAAATGTCATTTTACAATTCATTTTGTTTAAAGTAGATATAACAGGAATAGTGGGATGTAGCGGAAATAGCGGGGCTTAAAGTGGAAAGGCTATTTTTGAGGCTATTTGGGAAAATCATAGCGGTAGAAATCCGCTATGGGATATAGCGGGGCATTAACTATATATATATTGTGTGTGTGTATGTATATGTACATATGGGTACGGATCGGTTTTCCCTCACTTTTGATACACCTCAAATTAACTTAATTTCAACTTGTGATTAAAATAATATAGTTTCTTTCTCTTGTCACTTCAAGAGAGAGAAATCGTATTATTTAATATGGAACATGTGGTTGAAATTATGAGGATTTAAGGTGTAGCAAAAGTGAGGGGAGTTGATCATTACCGTGTGTGTGTATACACATATATTTATACACACATATACATATATATATATATACATACATATACATATACATATACATATACATATACATATATATAGATTTACATATACATATACGTACATATGCATATATAGTAAAAAAAATTATAGCCAATAGTGGCTTTGATTTTAAGGATGCTATCTAACATTTTATCTTTTCAAATTAAAATCCGATCAAAACCAACTTTACTTTAAACAATTTATTCTCATAAGAAGCATTCAAGAATTTTGTTTGATCAACATTTTTTAAAAATTGTTTTAACTTTATCCTATGGAACTAAAAATATATCTTGGTGCAAATTTAGAACGCAAGTCACACAACTAATATGGCATACACCATATGCAAGTACTCATATCAATCTACAAGTTGTAAAATAGTTATTCTTGTTCAATTAGTGTAAAGAAATCAAGTATAATGTTAGGAATTTTTTCGCTTCAATGCTAGTCGGTTAGAAAAAATTATGCTTTGGTACCAATCTGCTAGATAATTTTCTGCTTTGGTACCAATGCGTTGTCAATTTTCCTCAAAATACACATGTGATCTAGTTTGACTATCAGATATCCATTAGCATAAGAATAACGAACTACGCCAATCACTAACGTATAAAGAAATAACCATGGAAACACACAAGAGTTTAACGTGGTTCGATCAGACTAAAATAAGTCCATTTATCCAACAACTTTTATTCTACTATATCAAAGTTTACAAGAGTTAACAAATGATTACAAGACCATTGAATTACAATAGCAGAGCAATTCTCAGTAATCTTCATCAAAGAGTTGTTTTCTAGAAGACATCACTCAGTCAACAAAATCCTCAAATTCTTCATCTAGGTTTCCTACTTGATTGTCAATTTGATTTATTTCTACAAGGAATTGCCACCGATGAAGAGGAAAACAAATTATATAATAACTTACGGTCATTAGAAACCATTGAATAACTCAAAAAAAAATCAATTTTGAACTTTCAAAACAGCCCAAACACCAAAGTTTTCAAAGTAGGATTTAAATGGTAAATCGTAAAGTTCAAATTTTAAATCGAAATAGAATATAAGTAGTAAATCGTGATTCAAACAATTCTTATTTTAATGCTTGTACACACTTTCAAACTGATTTTGTTGTTTGGACTTCTACGTTTTAAGCTAAAACTCAATTCTCTTTTATTCCATTTTTATTTGTTTTGAGAACGTTGGAATTGGAATTCTGAATTCAAATAAGTATATTAAATATATAACTATGTACTGAATGATGTTTTCAAATTGTGTTAACTTTTAAATCGAAATATCAATCGAATTGTAAAGGGAAGGGATTTAAATCATTGGATTTTAAGTTTTCTTGATAACAATGCCAAATAGTAAAAAAAGGTTTATGCACCGCCACTGTCATCATAAATGTGTGGTGATCGCTCTCTGGACTCGGTCCAAAATTCTATACAAGGCCGGTCATGAAAAAAAAATCTTTGGTGATCAGTCTTTTGCTACTATCATTTTCAACCCATAGCCCCAAAATTCTATCACATATTCCTTATTCGCCAATTAATGCATGTTGCATTTTCTCCATTGTGAAGCTCTTAATCTCTTCGGAATGAGTATAATATTGTGTTACATATTTTTGACATATGAAACATTTAATAAAAGATATCCCAATATGGAATCCATACTAACAGATTAAATATACATTGTATGCACAACTATGTGTATTACGTACAAAACTTGACCTATTAAGAAAATTTGAAAACTGTAAACTAGTTTGATTATCTGAAAATTCGAGGCGATACTATTTATTAGTTTATCTACAAAGCACAACTATTTTAGAACATTTTTTTAAATCAATTAAAAAGAAAGAAAGATGTATTTTCTGAAGTTTATAGAATAAAAAATTTAAGTTGTTCAAACAGTTCATTTTCTTATTTTCATTTAAATAAAAAATAAAAAATGGTCAAAAAGTTATATAGATTTTCTTTTCCAAATGTTGTATTTCAAACAAGGTTTAAGGTATCAGTTGGTACTCCAAAGTTTCGTTGGTACCGTAACCGAAGGAAAATATCGGTTTCGGTTAGGGTTTACAAAAAAATACAAAATAAGAAATATCATCTAATATAATTTTTTGCTTTTCGATTTCTTCTTTCCCTTAGGATACTCGACTTCGATTTCTTCTTTTCCCTAGTATCGTTGACTCGATTTCTTCCTTGCCCTAGCATCGTCGACTCGATTTTGAGAGTGGAAGCTTTGTCTTTGGCTATATAGTAGCATCGACAGTGGATTTTTAGATTGGCAATCGATTTATAGAGCAGCCAATTTTAGGAGTAATTTTCTTTTTTAAACCGTTAGCTTTGAGAGCGACAATCGAGTTTGAGAGGGAGAAAATTTATGAAAATGACATCTACGGGATTTGTATTATTATTAAGTTGATTGGGCTGTATTTTTAACTTGGGCCATATTATGTAAGATCATTTTGTGTTGGGCTGTACTTTTTATTGCTAAGTTCAAATTCTTGTTTAATTAAGTTTAATTTATTATTAAATTGAATTTATTCTTAATTTTAATTCGATTAGGATTTAATTAAATTTAATGTGTTGTTATATGTTTACAAATTTTTTTGTTACATTTTATTAACAAACCATTGTTAATAAAATGTATGATGGTTATCATGCAGGAGCCTCGTGCACTGGGTTGCACTACCTTTTATTAATAAACCATTGAAAATCGAAATTAGGACCGAAACCAAAATCAAAACGTCCAAAATCTTCTGAAATTAAGAAATTCTCGAACCTTTGTTTTGAAAACAAAACATTTTACAAAAATGATATGAATTTTCAAAATTATTTTTATTATAGATTCTCTGCATTATTTATTAAAATAAAAATTAGTCATATTTTTAGAATAAAATAAATCATTAAAGATATTAATAAATAAATATATTTGGAATAAAATCCTTAAGTCTAAAATTTTGTACACAAAGCACATTAACCATATACATGAAATTTTTTTAAATGTAGAGCCTAAAACTAATGTTCGAGTTCTTGGTTTTGGCATCAGTTTCGGTCTTGTGTAATTTTAGAAATTTTGATCTAATTTTCAAATTTCGAGAATTTCGGTTTCTGTTTCGTATTTCGATGATTGTTTTTTCATATATTTACACATATATTTGTTTAATTTATCAAAACAAAATGTTTAATTTACCTTTAATTGAAAAATAAGATATAAAAAACAATACTGATTAATTGTAAAGATTTATAATACTAAAAAATGTTTATTCATTATTTCTTTTTCAACATTCTTTAGGTACATCATTTATATATTCCTTGATTTTGTATGTTTAAAACGTCAAAATTTCAGATTTTGAATATTCATATATTTAGAACTTAAATTAATTCTTTTTTTGAGTTGATATATATATTTGAAATGTAGTATATTCTTTATTGAACTAGAGTTTCAATTTGATTTCTTTTCAATCAGCACTGAAATCGAAATGGAACGACCTGAATCTCAGTGTTTCGGTCGAAACATCAAACCTTGCCCAAAAACTCTAATTTCTAAGAGAGAATTTGAAATTTTCAATTTTTCATTAAATACTAATATATTTCATAGCTTAAGAATATTACCAAAATCAACTAAACCACTACAAGAGCGGCTGGCTTTAGCGACGGCAAAAAGGCATCAGCGGTCGTCGCTAGCTGTCGCTATTTACCCCATCAGCAACAGAGAAAGCGACGGCTCCGTCGCCATATTAGCAACGCATAGTGACGACTAAGTTGATACGTGGCAACATCCTAGAAGTTGAAGGGCTGCCGCAAACTGACACCAGCCGTCACTAACCTGGGACCAATCAGCCGTCGCTAACCTGGAACCATTTCGGCGTCGCTAGCCGTCGTTAGCCGTCGGTAACCTACAACTATTTTTCTGGACCAAACTCCTCCTTAGGCCATCCAAACGCATAAATCTCCATCGACCTCATTTACAACACATATATACTTAGTTTCACAACTACTACCAATGAAAGAATCGTATAAAATCATACATATCACACATAAGCAAATATATAACGCAAATATCGATATTTACACAACCATTTCATAAACCAACACCAATATCTCATCAAACTACAAAACCATACCTACAAACAAGTACATCAAACAAAACATCCCAACCAACTCATGTACATCAAACAAAACATCCACTAATACATCAAACAACCCAACCAACAAACAAGTATCAAATCCATAAATGTAACACATGTCACATATGTACAAAACAAAATGATCAAAATCCATCAGAAACACAGCCATACCTACTCACCATTCTCATCGTCGTCGTCGTCCCCCGGCATTGTCCCACGCTCAGCTAAGTATGCCGCAACATGCTCATCTAGCTGTTGTCCCAATGATCCACTCTTTCGCCAATCATTGATCTCCGCTAGCTGTTGTTTCAATTAAGCTATCTCCTCTTCAGCCTGGGATCTCCGGTAGGACGACCGGATCATCATGGCCTATAAATTATTGATAGTGGGTTATAATTTATGCTCAATATTAAATATAGCTTCTATATTAGTTAAAGCATTTTACCTCCTGATTTCCGAAATCGGAACGCCTATTTTGCGAAAGAGGGTCAATCAAAGCATCTCATATACTGTTTGACTCCTCTAAGGTCAACTGACGGCCAGTGGATTGCGCTACTCGAGCATGCTCTGTGTCATATCTTTCCTGTGATCACGAACAAAATTTTGACACAATAAAAATTTAATTTAGAAGTTTTGAAGTTTGAAGTAAAAAAAATGAAGCATGTTTACCATTATTGATTGAGATTTATCATATGTCTAAATATATGAAACATTGCCTTCCTCACTTTCTACTCGACGGCGTGCGTCATTGTGAAGACCTCAGCTATTGTAGGCTTGCGATTTAACTCCTACACTGTTACAAATATGATTAAATAATGTTACAAATATGATTAATGAACAATGTTAACGAACAATATTACAAATATGATAAAATAATGTTACATCTGTTTATAAATGCAATTGCTAAACTTACCAACTCTGCGCGATGTTGTTGAAAGGATTTAGATCCACCACGGTGCAAAGTAGGATTTTTATTCCTGTTTGCATGGTTCTGTGCTGATAGTTCCCATAAATTTAAAGACATGTTTAACTAATTTAATACAACTAATATACGAAATTTAAATAAATTATAATAACAATATGAAATTAGATAACTTACTTTCATTTCAGGGGTTTCCCACAGTTGGAGAAATTCGGCCCAGACATCGGCGCTCATTCACAACGGTTTCTTTCTCGCGTTCTTTGCTTTGGAGAGGGTGTCCTTATAATTTTTCCGCAACCTCTGGTTCCAATGATTTGCAAATACATCCTTGTCCTGCGGATCGATATGGATGATGGCCTATATATTGAAATTAATTAGAATCATGTACATTATATTATTTTCCAAATGAATTATAAATTTATACTTACCATCAAGTCGTCCCATATAGCTTTCTTAACATGGTTTGGGATGTCATTCCAATGAGGCCAGCATCCGGACATCCGACTCATATAGGTCTTTCTGGATACCTGTAGGATGTAGTCTGAAGGCTCAACTTCAAAACCCCTGTATAAATTTTAATGTAGAAATTTAATTAGTATAATTTTAAATATTAAAACAAGCAATAAATTTGATACTTACCCCGCACTCTTAAGGACAACCTCTGCCACTGGACGTACATTTGGCGCTGTGCCGTTGGCACCCGCGCCCGGAGAAGGAGAAGGCTGCGAAGGCTGAGATTTGCTGGAATGCCTCCTGAAAGGCATATCTACTACAAAAAAAATTATTTCATATAGTGATAAAATATATCATTTCATATAATTCAAAAAACAGAACAATACATAAACTCACAATACAGTCATCATTATTAACATATAACATCGACAACTCATAATATACAGTATACAACAACCTATACATAGCTCACAACATAGTCATTAATTAACATATAACATCGGAAACTTAGAATACACAATATACAACAACTGAGACATAGCTCACAACATAGTCATCATTACTACCTTTGACAAATACACCGCTGTTATATGTTAATTTGTCAGCACCATAATCTATAGTGTTTAATTTAAATCCATTAATAAAGAATATTGAATATGTCTTGACATTTCTTTTTGGTCCGAGTGCAAGATGTTGTAATCCTTCATCAACGACACTGTTTCTTGGATCATAAACGTAGTTCGAAAACCATTTAGCAAAGTCTTTACTGAGATCGCCAAATGGATGCCATGATTCATATATATTGCGAACATATATGTAATAAGTTCCATTATAAGTAACATGTAAGTATAATTGAAATAAGTATGAATTTATTATTACCTAACAAATGGTGCAACTTCAGCACAATTAAGAAGAATATTTAATGTTCTTATATTAATTTCTAACAAAATCGATTTCAGTGTAATTTTTGTTGTTATATTCATTTCTTAATTTTGTTACAAAATCGATTTCAGTAGAATATTTAATGTTCTTATATTAGTTTCTTAATATTTTATAAAATCGATTTTAGAAGAATATTTGTTGTTGTTATATTCATTTCTTAATTTTGTTACAAAATCGATTTCGGTAGAATTATTTATTGTTATTATATTCATTGCTTAATTTTTTTACAAAATCGATTTTAATAGAATATTAGTTGTTGTTATGCTCCTTTCAAAATTTAATAATTCATTCAACTATTTAAATATTTTATTTAATAAATTTTAAAATTTAAAATTTATCTCAAAATTCAGTTAACAATTTAAAATTTTAACTTAACTATTTTGTAAACTAAAATTTTAACTTACTATTTTATACTAACCACTAAAACTTATAATTAACACACACTTATCAAACATTATATACACTTATCAATAAGCATATTAATCAATGATTACACACTAATTTTTGAGTTTTAAATAAACCCTTATTTTTATTTACAAATTAAACAATCAAACTACTTATTAACATCCCTAAATCAACTAACATACAATTATCATCAACTAATACATAATAATCATCAATTTCAAATCCATAATCAACTAATTTTCTAAATAAGGGTTTTAATTTTATCACCAAATCAATTAATAAACTATTACCATCACCTAATATCAATTATTCTAACATATTCAAACCCATAATCAAATTGTTTTCAGAAATTAAGCTTTAGAGATTATACCTAGAAATTGAAGAAGATGGAGAAAACACGGCAGCACCGGAGGATGACAACGGCTTTTGGAGGCAGTTGGCAGCGGCAGGAGGTGGTTGGAGGCGGGGGGACTCGAAACGACGGCAGAAAATTTAGGGGGATAGTGAAAATGTTTTCACTTTCTGCTCTCGGGTTCGCGGTATATCAGTAGGTTTAGCGACGGCTAGCGACGGCCGCTTTTTTTAGCCGTCACTTGCTTCCATCACTAAACCAAGCCTGTTTTGTACTGAACTGACAAAATCTTCAAAATATTTATGAAAAGTATTTCATTCTAACTTTTTTAACAATGTTTCAAAAGTTTGTTAAAAAACTTGTGATGAACAATATTTTAATAATATAACCACAGGTTAAAAAATTCAGTTTTTTTAATTATTGATTTGTTTTCTGAAAAAAAAATATGGTACATTATAAATTATTTTCTACTATCATGAATGTGTCTTTACATTAGTGGGCTATGACAGTAAATTTTTAAGCATATGCTTCTCTTATATATGGTTGTAACGTCTAATTTATGCATCTTTTTCGTGTAAACACTTTATAGGTTCTGTTACATTATTCAGGTCACTGTTACGTGCAATGCTCAAACTATTAGAAGATTTGACCTTCTGAAATAGTTTTTGCGAAGCGGTTGTGAAATGACTGAAGATATGAACATGACATATTAACAACAGTTACTGCATTGTTCGCAGTTCATACATGTATACATGATACAGCATATGCTTCTCTTATGTATAGTAGTAACGTTTAATTTATGTCTCTTTTTATGTAAACAATCTTAACAAGTGTTATCTAGTATTTTATAGGTTTTGATGTATTATTCTGGTCACCGTTTTCGTGCAATGCTCAAACTGTTAAAAGATTTGACCTTCAGAAATAGTTTGTGTGAACCGGCTGTGAAATGACTGAAGACATGAACATTACATATTAAAAATGGGTTACTGCATTGTTTGTAGTTCATCACATCAAACATAATTACATAACTGAATACTCAAACACTTTTCACACATCATTTTTGATTGCCTTGCTATATCCAGTCTGGTCGTCATAATATTTAGACCACAACATAACCCCTCCATATTTGTTTGAACTTTTGAGCATTGGAAGCACTTGTGATGTCAAATCAGTAGTAGGAATGAATCCACTACCAGCTGCATCTGGTGCAGCTGGCAAACCTAGAAATATATTTGTTGCCTTGATTCTTGACACCCATTGCTTCCATGCATCGTCCAAACCTGTTACTTTTCCCGACGAATATTGGCATGGTGGATTGTTATAGAATTGAACCCAGACATTATCGAACAATCCAGTGTCCAATGCCCCTCCAACCAATCATCAAGGTATGGACAGTTGAAAATCTGAATTCAAGAGTGTTTTGATTCACTCAAGTTGTTTTGCAAAATAGAAGAAATGTTTTTATTGAATGATCAGAATACACAAAACAATGTACAGCTTGATATATTTAAAAGAATGCTCATGGGCCTGAAAACAGGCTTTGGCCCAAAGAAGTAATAAAAGCAGAAAAGCGGTTCGGGTTGTAAAAAAGTGAGTCCACATTCCCGCAATTGTCTTCGAAGATAAATAATCTAGGGTTGGCCGTAATCCTCATAATCTTTTACTTCCCCCCTCAAACCAGAATCTCTGACCTATGTCGCTCTTCTCTTCAAAAATTCTGAGAAAGTAATTACTTTACTCGTTCAATTCCGATTTGAGATCCTGAGTGCTGAGTTGATTTATTTGAATCTCTGACCTTTGCGGTTAGTTTGGGAGAGCTCTTTTCGCTGCATAGACCTTGAATTGAGGTTTTGATGTTTGTCGCTGGTCCAGCTGAGTTCTGGTTTGGGTCTGAGTCATATCTGGTGGTGTCCTTCACCTTCAGGTCTTCTCTGAATCTCATGAAGTTTCTGTAAGTCAGAGCTTTGGTAAGTACATCTGCTCTCTGGTAAGTTCCAGGTACGTGATTTACCAGTAATTGACCCTTAAGAATTTGTTCACGAACAAAGTAGATGTCTATTTCAATGTGCTTTGTTCTTGCATGAAGAACTGGGTTGGCAGACATGTAAACTGTGCTTTGTTTATCACACCATAACACTGGTTTGATATCGGATTTGATCCTTAGTTCACCAAGTAAGGATTGAATCTACATGATCTCTGCTGTTGCACTAGCCACCCTTCTATATTCAGCCTCGGTGCTGGATCTAGAGATGTTGATTGCTTTTTTGAACACCATGAGACTGGATTATCGCCAACATATATGCAGTAGCCTGAGATTGATTTTCTGTCATCATGGTCTGTTTCCCAGTCTGCATCAGAAAACCCTGTCACATTGAGTCTTTTGCATGCCTTTAGAGATAGACCATAAGATGTAGTTCCCCTCAGGTATCGTAGTATCCTCTTTACAGCCTTCCAGTGCTCATTAAGAGGTTCCTGCATGAATTGTGACAATTTGTTAACACTGTATGATATATCAGGTCTGGTTATGGTTGCATATTGTAATGCTCCCATAACACTTCTATATTGTTTGATATTAGGTATTGGTTCCCCCCTGTGTTTTGAGAGTTGATGATTGCATATCATGGGTGTTGGTTGAGACTTGGCTTCTGCCATGTTTGATTTATGCAGTATTTCATTGATATACTTTCTTTGGCTTAGAATAATTTCTGAATTTGATTTTCTGATGACTTCTATGCTTAAGAAATAATTTGGATCACCAAGATCTTTGACAGAGAATTGCTTGTCTAGATACTGTACAAGCTCACTGATTGCTGCCTCATCATTCCCTGTAATTAGTAAGTCATCAACATAGATTAAAATATATATAATGGATTCTTTATTTATTTTAGTGAACAAAGAGTTGTCAGATTTTGTTGACTGATAACTCAATCTGACCAGTGTGGTTTTTAGTTTCTCAAATCAAACCCTTGGTGCCTGCTTCAGACCATATATTGCCTTGTTTAATTTGCACACATGATTCTGCTTTTGATTATAACCTTGTGGCTGTTCATATAGATTTCCTCCTGCAATGTTCCATTTAGGAATGCATTATTGACATCCAACTGTCTGATTTTCCACTGTTTATGTAAGGCAATAGTGAAAATTACTCTGATAGTAGTTGGTTTGACCACATGAGAGAAGGTTTCATTGAAGTCGAACCCATATTGTTGAGTATACCCTTTGGCTACAAGCCTGGCCTTATATCTATTGATTGTTCCATCTGCATTTTTCTTTAACTTGTATGTCCACTTGCAACCAACAATGTTTTTGTCCTTGGGACAACTGACTAAGTTCCATGTATTATTTTTGATAAGGGCATCATATTCTTCATCCATTGCTGTTTTCCAATTGTTGTCCTTTATGGCTTGTTCAAAGTTATCTGGTTCTTCTGTTGTTCTTACAATAGTGTAGATTTTTGGTTTGAATATGCCGCTCTTAGATCTTGTTATCATTGAATGACCTGGCATAGCCTGTAGATTCCTAGTGTGTGTCTCATTATCATTGTTGCTGCCTTGATTTGGTTGAATATCTGTAGACTAACTAGTTTGTTGTTCCTTATCATTTGTACAGGTGGGAGGCTGATTGTGATAGCTGGATCCATCTGCTGGTTCATGACTTGATTGCTCTGGCATACCAGGTTGTGAATCACTCGCACTTGCCGTCCTCTCAGTCTCCTGTTGCCAGATTTTGGAATATACATGTAATTCAGGTATAGATGATTTTGTATTGTACACCTTTTTGGTTGTCTTCATATCTGAGCTGCCAAAGGGGAATACATGTTCATTGAAGACTACATGTCTGCTAATGAACAGCTTTCCCTTATTGTCCAAACACTTGTACCCTTTCTGACTGTTAGAATAACTCAAAAAAGTACATGGTTTAGATCTAAAATCTAGTTTGTTGATATTGTATGGTCTTAAGTTAGGGAAACATAGACATCCAAATGGCTTTAAGGCATGATAATCAGGTTTAGTGCCAAATAGCTTTTCCATAGGACTTACACCTTTTAGTGTAAATGTGTCTGTGCTAAAAGTGTAAGTCCTAGCTCTACTATATGTCTATGTTTCCTTTCTATCAAGCCATTTTGTTCATATGTGTAGGGACATGTAGTTCTATGTATTATTCCCTTGGTATTAAAGTATTTAATGAGTGGCTTGAATTCAGAGCCCCCATCAGTTTGCATAATTTTGACATGATGACCTATTTTCTTTTCAACTAAGTTTATAAAGTGTAATACTACATTGCATGTTTCACACTTAGCTTTTAGTAAATAAATCCAAGTATATCTAGAGTGAGCATCAATAAAAGATATGTAGTATCTATAACCGTAATCAGAACATACTGGAGCTGGACCCCATATATCTGCAGCAACTAATTTAAGAGGATTAGAATACATTGTAGAAGAATCATTAAAGGCTAATTTATGACTTTTGCCCATTTGGCAATAGGTACAAATATATGGATTAGAAATATTGCCAAAAGAAACTTTGTTTTCATTGAGTACTTGTTTAACAACAGTTACATTTGGGTGCCCCAGTTTGTAGTGCCACAGATCAAAGTTACTCCTATTTTCTTCTGTTTGATTCACCTCAATCAAATTACAACTATTTTGCGGTTTTACAGTACTGATGGAGTTAACAAAATTGAATCTGTAAAGGCCTTTATCTGCATCACCCTGCAAAAGAGTTTCATTAGTCAAGATATCTTTTACAAAACAGTACTTAGGGAAAAACTCAAAGTAAACATTGTTATCTCTTGCAAACTGAGAGACACTGATAAGATTCTTTTTTATCTTTGGAACTCTTAATAAATTATTCAAGAATAACTGCCTGGCACCTTTAATATAAGTTCTACCAGTATGAGTTATTCTAATACACTTACCATCCCCCATGGTAATTGATTGTTTACCTTTATACTCTTTGTTTCCAAGATTAAAGTTGTCGAGATTGCTTGTTAGATGGTTGGTTGCTCCAGAATCTGGATACCATGCTTCATCTTGAATGTGTTCTGGTTTAGTAATCTGATTTCTGCACATATCTGACTGCCCACTTTGGTCTTGTTGAACATGTGCTAAATTTACACTTGGATTTCCATTTCTATGATTGTTTGCATTTTGTCCTGGCACATAGTTTAGGTTTAATCTGAAGTAGCATTTAGCAGCCGTGTGCCCTATTTTTTCACAGATTTGACATTTTGGTTTGTTGTTGTTGCTCCATCTTCCTCTACCTCTTCCTCTTGTAGGTTGACTGGTTCTTTGTAGATTCTGATCTGAGTTGTTGTTGTATTGGCTTTTACTTTTGGAGTTTGAGGCATAGTTGGCTGACATATCCATCTCATTGGATTTCTTATACTCAATTCTTCCTTCATGAACAAGAAAAATTGAGTGCACATCCTCAATAGAGGGTGTCAGTCTTTGTGATGATATGACAGCTACCACAGCTTCATATTCTTTACTTAAGCCACTTAATACAATTAGTACATGTTCAGAGATGGGAATTTTGTGACCAGCTGCTTCAAGAATGTCACACAATGTTTTTATTTTTGTTAGATACTCTCCCATGGTTAGATTATCTTTCTTGATACAGTGTAATTGTCTCTTATGATGCATGATCTTGGCAGCAGATTGAGAGTTAAAGATTCTCTCTATGGTTGACCAGATCTCATTTGCTGTCTTGCTTCCTATTACCTGTGGTAGTAACTTGATGCTTATAGATGATAGCAGCCATGAACAGATTAAGCTATCTTGTCTCTGATGTTTTATGTATTCATCATTACTGACAGTCTTTTTTTCTTGATCAGTTATGAATCTGGATGGAATAATAATGGTGCCAAAGAGAAACTCTTCAAGACCATAGCCTTTGATGGCGGTCTCCACTTGAACTTTCCGTAGAAGATAGTTATCTTCTTCAAGGTGGGCAGTAATTAGCTGATTTTGAGGGCTTATCAGTGTCCTTATGAGGCTTTCAGTGGCATTCTGACGAGAATTAGATGAAGTACTCAATGTAGCAGAACTGTCATTATCTCCTGCCATGATATCTCGAGTGATATGTAATCAACAAATGAATTGGAAATACTTACAGAGTCAGAAGTCTTCAAGATAAAGAATGAAACAGGTTAGTTACAGCCAGAACTCAGGTGATGAGATTTGACTGATGAGTTCTTGGCACGGTAACAACTTTCTTATGATTTCTTGATGATTTTCTTTGACTCTGATGATGAATTTTCTGATGTACTTCTTTCTGAATTACTTTTATCTGATCAGTTGCAACCAAGATCTATGATCTTCAGGTATGGCACTGATCTATACTCAGATGATGATAAGTATCTGATGAGTGAACTGAATATCAGGTGATGATATTGTATCTGATGATACTTTAGATCCAATGCTCCAGGTGATCTGCCGTTAGGCGATGATAGCTCTGATACCAAGTTGAAAATCTGAATTCAAGAGTGTTTTGATTCACTCAAGTTGTTTTGCAAAATAGAAGAAATGTTTTTATTGAATGATCAGAATACACAAAACAATGTACAACTTGATATATTTAAAAGAATGCTCATGGGCCTGAAAACAGGCTTTGGCCCAAAGAAATAATAAAAGCAGAAAAGCGGTTGGGGTTGTAAAAAAGTGTGTCCATATTCCCGCACTTGTCTTCCATAATCTTTTACTTGGACACTGCGGTGCTGCAGTCAAATATACTTTTTTACCCTGTGCACTGTAACCTGATAAATATGTAGCCAGGTCATCGTAATGATGCGGGCTTCCTCCCTCGATATCAAAATCAACACCATCTAACACAGCATCACCTAATGGCCTGTTAGTAGACTGACCACCTAGGTAGTTATCCCTTATGTATTCAGCCACTTGTTTTGCATCATCTTTTGATGCGATAATGTATGACCCTGCACCGCCTCCAATTGATAATATGAATTTTACTCCTGCTGCTTGACACGATTTTATGTCATTGCTTAAGCCTGTGCATCCATCAGTGGTAGGATCGCAATGGCCTGCTAAGTTAAGTTGTGGAGCTTGGCCATTGCCGAAAACACAGAGAAACGCAAGGTTTACAAATGTGTAGTTTCCAGTAGCGCATGTTTCAGCTAGTGTCCCTTCTTGACCATTTTGTCCCCAGTAAACTGCTATTTTTCCAGCATTGGAAAGAGATAAATCGTAGTTAGCACGACAGATAGAATTAGTGTTTTAGTAGGAAGTGCCATTTGTTTCGATTATAGTGATAGATGAATTTTAGTAAAATGATGTTTGGTGGAGAACTACGATCCTCGTTTTATAGCAAGATTGTGTTTTTTCCAGACATATGTAAATCCATTTTAGAAGTGCGTAGTCTTGCAGTTAAGTTGCCGTGTCAACCACCTATATTAGATGATGGATTGTATGCTAGTTTAAGAAGTATTAGTGGTAAACACAGCGTAAATTCATAGTTGATTCAGTTAAAGTACGTTTACATATGATTTAATTACGAGTGGGTTGGATTTTATATATTCTATGTACCTAATGATCGATTGAATGGGACATGTACTGGTTTTCTTTAATCCTGTTATAACCAACCAGAGAAGTTACCTTGTAACTTAGTTATTGTCTGGTACAATTGTTAATATAGTGTTATGTATTATTTAGATTGAATAATGTTATAGTCTTGACTCTATTGTGCCAATGTTTGGTGGATGGGCAACTATATAACTCTGTGTGATGTGTAATAAACAGTCAGAAAGATATGTTATGTATACCTGTCAGCTAGCATCAGTTGTATACTTGTATTGATTGAGTTTTGGTTATTCACCACTTTCATTATTTTGATGATAATACTTAGTAGCATGTTGAATAACGTTGACATGTATTGATGACTTGAATATAGACTCTTATTTATAAATATTAAGTTAGGTTGGAGCTATGCTGTTCGAGGCGGAGCGGAGGCTCCGCTCCGTGCTAAGGTGAGATTTAGAGTCTAGGTAGAGTTTAGGTAGAGTCCGGACAAAAATAGGCATTCGTCATATACATTTTGCACAGACAATATTCGTATTAAATAATTACAAAAAAATAACAAACCGTTTACTAAACTAATTGATGTTGATTAGATGATCGCTACTTATTAGTTTACTATAAATGATTGATACATACATACATACAGAAAGACATACATGCATAGATACATAGATATGTATGTGTGTGTTTGTGTATGTATGTATGTATAAATATGTATATGTATATGTATGTATTTATGTATACACTTGTAAATGTTTCATTAATAAATACATACATATATACATACATAGATATATGTGTGTATGTATGTATGTATAAATATTATATGTATATTTATGTATCTATGTGTACACTTGTAAATGTTTCATTAATAAATATAAAAATGAATCAGCTACTTTTGTAATTTATAGAAGCAACAAAATTTATATTAGTAAAGTTCGTGTGATGACAATAATTGAATATTTATATACCAAATAATCTTAAAAAACTCCAGGACAATAATAATAAATAATATAAATTTATAATTAGTTATATAGTATTATAGTGTTTGATTTAGAAATTATTTTAAAATAACTTTTAAAAGGCTAACAAAATTAAGATAAAAAATTAATAAAACAGTAAAGCCAAATTTCAAAGAATTAACAAACTAAAGAGTAAATTTTATTCTCTAATATAAAGAAGAATTGTTACTATTTATTAACTGATTATTTGTATACTTTAAAAAAGATACAAAAAAATGATTCAAGCATTGAAATTCTTGAAATACAAAGATCTACAATAAACAACCAGTAACCGGATGATTTTATTGTAAGTGTATTTAAGTTAGTCAAGTAAAAAATAAATTTATACTAAAACAGCATATTTTCTGGCGTTTCGAAAAAAAATCTCAGTGCTACAGCGTCTCGAACAAAGGGCATAATAAAGTACTATAGAAGAAAAGCGGAACGTTAAAATTGCAAAATAGCGTTTAATCGACGCGGCGCCGTTGACAGCATGGGGTTGGATTCATTATTGGAATTAGCACTCTTTTAGTTAATATCTGGTAGCCCGTTAGAGTTACATATTGCAACTTTCCATTGTATTCCCTAATAGAAAAATAAAGTTCTATTACTTGCTGCAAATATTCCATTAGTGCAGAAAAGTTGTCACTGAATGCAGAGGGATCTTATGAACTTCTGCATTGTTGAAGTAAACATTGTCCATCTCAATTTTTGTCAATTATTGCAGGTGGTAGAAGATATTTCTATTTTGTTAATTATTATAGACCGTAGATACATCAACAGTAGCCAAAAGCAGAGGTACCTAGTCCAGTTTTATTTTTTGTTGTGTACGAATTGTTCACAAACTCACATGGATTGTCTAGACTTTGTGCACACTTGTAGCTTATCCAGGGCAATATGATCATATCATGGATACATCTTCAACGCCTTCAGATGTTTAATTATAGTGTAACTTTATAATCACTCCATCTTCTGTGACTAGCTGGAACTGCTGTAGCTATAATGTAAATTTGAATTGTACAATGTGGTAATTACATGTTTAGATATCTACCAAAGTGAGAAGGCAACTGTTTTCATGGAATTGTTATTCTGTTATGTATTGTGTGTGTCCTTGGTCTGCACTTATCTGATATTTTCTCAAGAGAAACTTGAATCAACAAGTGTGTATGAGCAGCGCTCTATGAGTGGAAAGAGAGAGAGAAAATGAGTATTTAAATGGAAACTTGAGGTGGATATTGAAGGCGGTAGAGGTGCTGCACTGTTTGGAGTGCTGCACTGTTTGAAGTGCAGTTGAACGCTGCTAATACACATATACGTATACACACATGTGTGCGTACGTATATATGCAAAATGAGGGTTAGTCGATCAGTGTGTGTGATCATTTTGATTTTTATTATGGTATTGTGAGTGTTTTGTGTATATTACAGTTTTATCATTAAATTGTCTGACTGCCAGCTTTGTTATATTCTGAACGTACAAGTATCATCTTTTGTAGTCAGAATGAAATTTTAGATCATGGATAATGGAATGTATCATATGTAATAATCTTATTTTAAGAGTCTTCACGAGTTCAATTTTGTATACGTTATTTCAACTTTCAAGGAGTTTATAAGTGGAGGTTGTATTAAAAATCAATCAGTCAATGTTATCTTAACACCATTTGTATAAAATTGTATTGAGTTCATAAATATGTAAACAAAGTTTTGATTTAATTATGACCACAATGTGGTTCAGCCTTAGTTAAGATCACATGTCCCATGTTGGGAATCACCTTCATGTTTTCTTTTTTTTTCCCTGCATTTTTCATATGAATATTTCGGCAGTTGATCTGAGTTATATCAACTGTCTTTGAAGCCTACGTAGTTACATTATTGTTGTAGCCATACCAACCAATGATACGTCTATGATTAATATGTTGCTTTTTTGCTTATCGGGCCAAGAATTAAACTTTTAAGACAAAAGCGAAAGGTTTCTTGGAATCAAAAACGTATGTTCGGTAAGTTTGCTCTCCATGTAAAAAAAGTCATCTACGTGGAAAAAAGAAAAAGAAAGATACAATACATTAGTGAAAAAAAAGGGTACGAGCATAAAAGTTGCACTATTATGCAGCTTCTTTTCAATAAAAAGGTAAACCAAAGGTTTGAATCCTCCCCGACATTGTTATCAAAAAAGAAGAAAACATGCAACTACCGTGGAAAATAGACTACAAAGAAAAAGTAAATGTTTTTTGTTTCAGAATTTATACTTAGCTTGTTGCACACATATATACCTTTCTTCCTGTCCGCATTAACCTAATTCACAATTCTGACCATGAAACTTGACATTTTTTTTTGGTTCTGACATATTTTTAACTGTATATTATGAATCCACATTTTTACTCACGTACTTCACTAAAGAGTAATTTGTGTTAAATTTTGTGACACTATATGATGGAGAATTGAAGAGGATGAATGTAGCTTCGTGTCGGAGAAAACGGTTCGCAAATCGAAGTCCGGGGGAAGAAGATAGGAGGGAAGAAGCAAGTGCTGTTTTTGTTGCTGTTTGAGGTCAGATGTCTGGCTGAGAGGGCCAGACGTCTGACGAGGTTCAGGCTGTTTCCCGAAACCTCCTGCAGACGTCTGGTCCCTCTGGCCAGACGTCTGGGCCTGTCTGGTTCTGTCATATTGAACCTGGCTCAGACGTCTGAGGCCAGAGGTCAGACGTCTGAGGCGGTATAATCCTGTTTTTTCCTGGGCCGGGTTTTCTGAGCTGTTTTGTGATTTGTGAAGGGCAAAGTGGTTTTTCGCCAAGGTTTTCTCTATTAGTATATATACTCTCTTCAGGTCTGATAGAAAGGAAGAATAAAGCAATCTAATCTAGGGTTTAGTCCTCCACTAATTAGGGTTTTAGGCAAAACTCTATTTCTTCAATTCTAATCTCCACAAACATTGATTCTTATTGAATAGATCATTGTAATCAATCTTTTGTACTCTTATCATTTGGTGATAATAAAAGATCTCTCTCAAAGTGGATGTACACTAACGCGACGTTAGTGGAACCACTATAAATCGGTGTGTGATTTATTGTTTTGTTATTGCTTATTATTCTCTATTGTTTGTGGTGTTATTGTGATCGTGTTTGGATTTGGTTTTATTGAATTCTTCGAGTGTTTGGTTGTTTTGCACTATATATCACAATCTAGCTTTCCCGCGTGCGTTTGGGGATTTTAGTTCGTTTGGGGATTTTAGTTTGAGCGGTCTCGATCCAAATCCGCCATAACAATTTGTTTTTCCAAAGTGTAAATCATCACTAAAGAGGAAAAATGTTAATTAATATATACAGCTATTTATGGAAAAAAGTCATTGTACTACTTTATGCATATGATAGATCTAAAGACTTCCATTCTCTTCACGTCATGCATGGTAAAAGAAGATCAAGCTTCAAACTTGTTTTGGTTTAAAGTTTAAATCAAGAAAAAATTGATATTGCTGCAATGTTCTTTAAAAAAAACACTAAACTAGTAATATTAGTTGGAATAGCACTTCAAAAATATTAAAATGAATAAACATATTCCCAGATATTTTGAGACAACAAAATCATTGTGTAGGCCACATATATGGATTTTTAGCCAAAACAACAAGAATAAGTCTAAATTATTCAAGGTTAGTGAGTGATGCACATCAACAAATATACCCATAATCCTTCTTTTTGGATGGGAGATGGAACTTTGCTATTAATAAAGGAGCATTACCTTTAAAATATGATTTAACTATTCCATTAGAGTGCATTATTAAAGCAAATTGTCGTCCTCGTTTTGGCAAAAGACAGAAAGTCGAAAGCAACATATATTGTATTGCATGCTACAGTTATATAATTATATGAATATACTTAACTGGAGACACAGGACAAATATATTTCATTTCAGGTATCATCTCGTTTGTTTCTTACATATGTACTATTGACGGTACGAAATTTAAACTGTGATAAGTCAAATTAGACATTCAAATAGCGTAGGCACATTTATGACGCACTGATGATGTTAAAATGGACAATCGTGTGGGTCTCATAGGACTATTAAAAGTGTGAATTGCAAAGATTTTGGCATATGAAATATTTTACTTACAAAAGAAAAATAGACACCTATGATGCACATATTTATTTACCTTTTGCAAATAGGTTTTACTTTCAAAATTTATAAGTAAGAATAGTTCTTTTAAACATATGACTAAATTATCATGCAATTGTAGTTAGATTTTTGGGGCTTTGCACTCTAGGTCTCTATTTTTGATGTTGTTGTAAGAAAAGTCCTTATGATAATGAGTATGTAAATTAAGTCCCTGTTTTTTTTATCTAAATCAGAAAGTGCAAACTATCTTGCGCTTTTCTTATAAAAAATGCAAGTTAACTTGCGCTTTTCAAAAATTTAATTTTTTTTTAAAATTTCAAAATTTTCAAAAAAAATTCAAAATTAAAAAATGCAAACTAGCTTGCGCTTTCCTGGTAACTTGCGCTTTTCAAACATTTTAAAATTTTCGAAAATTTTAAAAATTTCAAAATCAGATAGCGCAAACTAGCTTGCGCTTTCCATCAAGTTAACTTGCATTTTTCAAAAATTTTAAAATTTTCAAAATAAAAGTGCAAACTAGCTTGTGCTTTCCCGATGGAAAGCGCAAGTTAACTTGCGCTTTTTAAATTTTTTAAAAGTTTTAAAATTTTTAAAATTTTCAAAAAAAAATTTCATAGTCAAAAAGTTAGCTTGCATTTTCTGTCAGAAAAATGCAAAACACCTTGTCTTTTCTATTTTTCAAAAAACAGGGACTAAATTTACATATTCTTATCTACAGGGACTTTTCTTATAACAACATCAAAAACAGGGACCTGTGACACTTTTCTTGTAGATTTTTTCATGAACACATTGATGCATGACGAGATTTGGGTGTTCTACTACTTAAAATTGGTAAAAGGACTATTTTGTGTTGTACAATTATAATGTTTTAGGGATTTGAAAAATTATGTTTGTATAAACTCCGGGATGCGTTTATAATTCTTTTTACTCCATTCCTTCTACATTTATGCATAATACAGAGGTTTGAGAACTCGATTTCATCTCAGTTTCGATCAACTGAAATTTCCTTAGAATTAGCCAGTTTTAAAATTTTCGGTTTCGATTTTGAACTTTTATAATTTTCAATGAAAAAGTAACAATAAATGTTGTAAATAAAATACATGGTATAGTCTATAAAGAGATAAAATACATCATACAACACTATTACATTCAAAAATTATTTGTTGAAGCTGCATGTGAATTGTTTCGTAGTTTTCTTTATCAACTTGTGTGATATGATATTAGATAACACTATTGTATTTGCCCCAAATCTAAATTTGTCGTCACCGTGTTATCAAATGATGATGATTTAAGTTGTATGAGTAGCTTTCCCTTGAGATATTGTTGTAATATGTCTCATTTATTCTTTAATAGAAATAACCACATGTGTAGTCATAAGTAGAGTACCTACAAATAAGATATCGAATGAGAAAACACAAAACCGACTTATCTTTATCTCTTCGCACTTTGCATCAGAGCCATCTGTTTCAACGGTCCAGATGCACTCTATTTTTTGTTTTGGATTGCTAATGTTGGGCTTATCTATTCAGCCCGTTTATGTACATATAAAAGTCTTTTGTTTTGTACATTATCAAGCATTCAGATTGTAATCATTCTGTTCAATAACAAATATAATTCTACAAACATTGTTTCTTTATTTTCTAATAGTTAGGTATATCACCACCATCATCACTTGAACCAACAACATAGTTGCTCATTAAACTCGCGTTGCTTCCAACAACACATCCATGATCATCATAAGCCACTAAAATTTTCACTACTTTGAATCATTGTTGTTCATATAGGTACATCATCAATAATAACAACAATAGTGCATTAGTCAACCAAGGATTGTCGTCCAGAAGTAACAGTGGTTTAACATCAGTAGATCGCTCTACTAGTGGATTCTCTTCATAGAATGTATAATCCAAATCAATAAATTGATTATCTCTACCACATTATTTAGAATTTCCGCTCTCACTGACATATATTATGCACATACTATTTCTCCATTCATATGGATCATCGAAAATTTAGTCCAATTTCTTTCGCATTTTAAGGAGGAAATTGTTTGGCATACAAGGTGTGTTGCTATACATGTTAATTTGAGCATCTTCTCTTTATTGATTCGTTTTCTCCTTCGGGGAACCAAATATGCCAATTTTCATTTTTATATTTCCATCCGTTGATGTATAAGTTAAATGTTTTGTTGGGAACAATGAAATTCGGCTGAATCGTGTACGTTGTCACTGTCTTGAAGGCGTTTCGGCGTTCTGCTCGAAAGTGCAAAGCAGTTCTGAAAAACAAACGTCGCCGCCTCTAGGATAAAACAACCTCTCTAATCTGAAAAATATCTACCTGTTTGCACCGATAAAGTAGATTCTGATTTGCACTCTGAAATATTGCTAAAGGTGTTTAGTTTTGTTGAAGGAAGAATAAAAAGAAAAATGTCTGTTATTCTTTTCATTTATCTTCAGTCGATCTATCATTTAAATGGGCAGAATAGAAATTGTTAACGTTACTAAAGTGATGGAATGTTAATGGATTTTAATTTATTCTCATTTAAAACAATATTGTAATACCATTAGCTTTAGTAACAACTCGATAATAACGTTACATAAATATATTACCGTTGTGCAAGTGTAACGGCTCAATTATAATAATGATTCATAAATATATTATCATTATAAACTTGCAACGGCTCAATTATAATAATGATTCATAAATATATTACCGTTATAAAGTTGCAACAACTCAATTATAATAATGGTTCGTAAATAAATTACCATTAACCTGTTTTTTATTTAATTTTTTTTACTAAATTCACTTCATAAACAAAAAAAATTCCAACAATCCCTCACTTGAATTTAAAAAAAAAAATGCATGCAGTTTCTGAAAATATAAGATTGTGCATAAATAAAGGTGTCTTTCGACTTGAACCTTTGCATAGTGGATATGATTCAGTTTTTACTAGAGTGATACGTAGTCTTGAACTATATTCCTGACATCAGACCACACACAATCTTTCTAGAGTGCAATCAAATAAGCCCGTGCATTTATGGCCATGCACGTCTATCACAATTTAGTGAATACTCTAGGAATTTTGTCCAAAACTCCATAGGAAACGGCCACATTTCCATATTCACACGGGTGGAACTATCAAGAGTACTCCTGAAGGTAGGTTCTCCACTCCAAATAGAGTATAGATCTCATTAAGAGTTTCTATTAACTCATCCTCTAATCACTTCAGGAATACATGCTTCTTAATATAAAAATAGCATGTTCAACTAATATCGCTTCACAACTTGTTCTTACCCATTGAACCTAGTTCTTGAGATCTACAATCATTAGGTCAGGTTACCATTGTGCGTGACTCGATAATCTAAGGGCAATAATCTCATTCTTTTAGAAGTTCTAAGAACTTTCTCTTTGGCCAGTCCTTTCGTTAAAGGATCTGCCAAATTCTCATCACTGCATATGTGATCCACTTTAACAGCACCTTAAGAGAGTAGCTCTCTAACAGTACCATGCTTATGACGTATCTATCGTCTCTTACCATTGTAATAACGGTTTTGTACTTTTGCGATAGCCGCGGTACTATCGCAATAGATCAACACAGCTGGTATTGGTTTTTCCCATGAAGAAATCTCAGCTAGCAGATTTCTTAAGCACTTTGTGATGCAGTGCAGAAAGTTAAAGGATTAGGTCGCTCACGACCTAAGGCGAGTGTAGATCGTTCACGACCTAAGGAGTTAGAGGAGGGAACAAGTGATGCCGAAGAAAGTGGTTGCACAGGCCAATTTGGTGAAGTATTAAGTCGCATACGACCTAACAAGTTGATAAGTCGAAACCGACCTAAAAAGAATACCACCGAGTTAAAGTTGGGTGAGCAATGTTGGGAGAATGAAGTTCTAGGTCGGAACCGACCTATGGAAGGATGTTCGCGACCTAATGAAGTCTTAGAGTCGTATCAACGACCTAGTGTGACTCGGCAACGACTCAAGGAAAATTTCTGCGAGTTAACAAGTCCTTTGAGTCGTCTGAACGACCTAACGAGTCATGCTTTAAGTCGCGAAACACTGGATGCTGTTGATTCAACTGCCGAGTTAATTTCTACCGTTGATCTTAGGTCGCTGATATGGGATGCGCATGTTTTAGGTCGCGAAGCACGGGATGCCGTTGATGTGTCTGCCGAGTTAACCTCTGCCCTTGATTCTCTTTAAACGTTGATTTGGAATACCGCTAAGGTTTTAAGTCGCAGAAACTTGTAACCGAAGATCTTGATGCCGCGTCCATCTGAACCGTTGATTCTTGAAGCTGTGAAGAAACTGTTGTTAGGTCGCTGCCGACCTATGCTAAGTCGCGTACATTCTTAGGTCGAATCATTCTAGGTCGTAAGGTCGTTGCCGACCTAAGTACTTGTATGTTCTTTGATGTTTTTGTCTGTGTTTGTTAAGTCGCTGAAGGCTAGTAAAATTGTAACTGTTGAGTCGGAGTCTTTGTTAAGTCGTAGGTCGTAAGCTGTAACTCGGAACCGACTTAGTACTTGTAATATTTTTTAAGTTTCTGAACTGTGTTGTAAATAGTACGACTTAGGTTAAGTCGGAGATATTGATAAGTCGGTTGCCGACTTATGACTTGTACTTTTTCTGTTTTGGTGTGTTGTAGCCTATAAATAGGCGAGTGTTTTCATTTGAAAAAGGTTGTTGAATATTGAATAAAATTCTCTTTTGTTAGCTTGTTGCTTTCAATTTCAATTGGTAGTCGAGTGTATCTCCTATCTCCACTTACGTCATTCGAGTGCGCTCGGATCATCGTTTGTTGAAGCCGATTCACGGTATCTTGTGCGCAAGATCAACGTCGAAGAATCGTAGATCTCTTTCCCGGTATCTTCGGATCAACGAGTCAGAGATAGCTAGAGTTCGGTATCTTCGGATCAACGAATTCGGGCATTTCAGTATTCATCATTCCATCGACTGCTACTTTCTTCGATCGAAGATCGTTTTGAATTATCCGCTGCGTCAGTTTTGGTATCAGAGCTTGTTCTAGCCAATCATAGCTAGATCGAGACTTGGAGCCTAATCTTTTGAAGAGTTTGAAGTTTGAGGAGAAGCCGAGCTTGAAGTGTTGGGACACGGCCGAGAGGAAGAAGTTGTTCGCATTTGTTTGAAGATTGAAGTTCGGATTTGCATTGGAGGCCGAAACTTTGTCCATCGTGTTCATCGCGATTTGCTACAAAGTGGAAGTTTTCGATCCGTTTCATTTTGGATCAAAATCCGAAAAGTGTTAGAATTTGTGAAGTTTCCAAGTATGCCGCCAAGAAGAGCTAATCGCCACCAAAACGTAGAAGCTTTATATCGAAGAGAAGAGGCTGATGAGATGGAGCAAAGAATCAATGAGAATTTTAGTGAAAAGCTTAACGAAGGAATTGGCCGGTTAGAGAGGCTTATGACGGAGATGAATCAAAATCGGAGAAGGGTTTCACCAGAATCTAATCATGGAGGTAGTAGAGTCTCACCACATTCTAATCGTGACCGAAGTGTTGAAAATGATCAAGGGCGTGGGAGAAACGTGAATGATCGAGAACGGAGGAACGTAGATAGAAGGGATGATGGTGGAAGGCGTAATGGTAGTAGAGATGTTGGTGGTCAGAATCGACATCGTTATGCATCTGATTTTGAAGAGGAGTATGATGGTGGTAGTGTTCAAGGAAGAGGTCAAGGCAGAAATTACTCTGAATATGATCACAAGTGGGAATCAGGGATGAAGACTGAAATTCCTGAATTCAAGGGTGGTATGCAAGCGGAGGAGTTTCTAGATTGGATGGCTAATGTAGAGGAGATTTTTGACTTCAAAGAAGTACCAGAACATCGTAGAGTAAAGTTGGTTGCTACAAGGCTGAGGGGTAGAGCTTTGGCATGGTGGCAGCAGACCAAGCTTACACGTGAACGAATGGGGAAGTCAAAAATTGAGTCTTGGGAGAAGATGAAGAAGTTGATGAAAGCAACGTTCTTACCTTACAATTATCAATCTTTGATGTATCAACGTTTGCAAAACTTGAGGCAGAGCACAAAGACAGTTAATGATTATGCTGATGAATTTTACCAACTGATTGCGAGGAATGATATTATGGAAACAGAAGAACAGCTGACATCTAGGTTCATTGGAGGATTGAGAATGCAGATTCAGGATATGGTTAATATGTTCGATCCAAGATCTGTAGCAGAGGCACATCAAAAAGCGTTGGCTTGGGAGAAGCAGGGTAGAAGAGGAGGTGGTGTGTTTACTAATCCTAACAATCAAGCGAAGGGTGTTGGAGGAAGTTCTAATGTTTCTAAACCTATCAGTAGACCAATGGTGAAGGAGGTTGAGAAGGCGAAAGTTAATAATGGGTTTAAATGTTACAATTGTCAAGAATTGGGTCATAAAAGCAGTGAGTGTCCAAAGCCAAAGAAGAGAACCATGATTGCAGAAGTTGACGATGAGGATGTTGATGAAGATTGTTCTAATCCAGCTGAGGAGGATGAGCAGGATATTGCGTCGGGAGACGAAGGTTGTAACCTAATGCTGAGAAGATCGTGTTTAACACCGAAGCAGGAAGAAGCTAGTTGGTTGAGGAGTAATATCTTTCAGTCAACATGTACTATTCTGGGGAAGGTGTGTAAGTTTGTGATCGACGCAGGAAGCTGTGATAATATTATTTCAACCGAAGCTGTGACAAAGTTGAAATTGAAGACAGAGAAACATCCGAGTCCATACAAGTTAGCATGGTTAAGAAAAGGAGGAGAAGTGAAAGTGGATAGACGAGTTCGTGTACCATTCTCTATTGGGAAGAAATACAAAGATGAAATATGGTGTGATGTAGTAGAGATGGATGTTTGTCATTTATTATTGGGAAGACCATGGCAGTATGATCGAGCAGTACAACATGACGGTCGGACCAATAGCTACAGTTTTATGTTTAAAAGCACGAAGATTATCTTAGTTCCAAAGAAGAGATCACAAGAAGAAAGTAAGTCCGAAGAAATCGAAGAGCTGAAAACTTTATTGACTTTGAAGGAGTTTGTTAAAGAAGTTGAAGAAGAGCCGGAAGTATTCTTGTTGATTGGACGTGAGAGCAGTGAAGAGATTGAAATTCCAGAAGAAGTTAAACCAGTTCTGAAAGAATTTGACGATGTATTTCCAGAGGAATTACCAACGGAGTTGCCACCGTTGAGAGATATACAACATCAGATAGATCTTGTTCCAGGTGCTGTATTGCCACACAGACCACATTATCGAATGAGTCCGAAGGAACATGAAGAATTGCGGAGGCAGGTAGAGGAATTGCTTGAACAGGGGCGTGTGCAGGAGAGTCTGAGTCCTTGTGCTGTACCAGCTTTATTGGTACCCAAGAAGGATGGGACATGGAGAATGTGTACTGACAGTCGAGCATTGAATAAGATTACCGTGAGATATAGATTTCCAATGCCGAGGTTGGATGACTTGTTGGATCAGATAAGCGGAGCTACTATCTTTTCTAAGATTGATTTGAAGAGCGGATATCATCAAATACGTATCAGACCAGGAGATGAGTGGAAGACTGCTTTTAAAACCAGGGAGGGTCTATACGAATGGTTGGTTATGCCGTTTGGTTTATCAAATGCACCGAGTACTTTTATGAGGGTGATGAATCAAATTTTTCGACCGTTCATTGGGAAATTCGTGGTGGTGTATTTCGATGATATTCTTATTTACAGTGGGAGTCCAGAGGAACATTTGAATCATCTTAGAGAAGTGTTGATGGTACTGAGACAAGAACAATTCTATGCTGCAACGAAGAAATGCGTGTTCATGACGCATAGTGTTTTATTTCTGGGGTATGTTGTTTCAGAGAAAGGAATACAGGTTGACCAAAGTAAAGTTGAGGCGATCAGAAATTGGCCGCAGCCCAAGACGATAACGGAAGTTCGTAGTTTTCATGGGTTGGCTTCATTTTATCGAAGGTTTATCCCACACTTTAGTAGTGTGATGGCGCCTGTTACAGATTGTATGAAAGGCAAACAGTTTTCATGGTCAGAGGAAGCAGGGATTGCTTTTGGAAAAATCAAGGAATTGCTGACATCTGCACCAATTCTAGTATTACCTGATTTTCAGCTAGTGTTTGAACTACATACTGATGCATCCAAGGTTGGGATTGGGGGGGTGTTGAGTCAGAAGGGACGTCCAATTGCCTATTTCAGTGAGAAGTTGTCAGGAGCGAAGATGCGATACAGTACGTATGATGTGGAGTTCTATGCTGTTGTACAATCTATTAAGCACTGGAGACACTATCTGTTTCAGAAAGAGTTTGTTCTGTATACTGATCATGAAGCATTGAAGCACTTACAAGGGCAAGACAAGATTTCAGCGAGACATGCATCGTGGATTGCATATCTGCAACAGTTTACTTTCGTTGTGAAACACAAGTCAGGGGTGACAAATCGTGTAGCTGATGCTTTAAGTAGAAGGAGTCATTTGTTGACAACGATGAAAGTTGAGGTGACTGGTTTTGAACTATTGCCGGAGCAGATTGCAGAAGATTCTTACTTTAAGAAATTTGTTGAAGGGAACAATGAAGGGAAGACTGATGAGTTTATGTTGGTTGACGGGTTTCTTTTTAAAGGAAGTCGATTATGCATACCGGAGGGTAGTCTGAGAATGAAGATTATCAAGGAGTTACACGAAGAAGGGCATGTTGGAAGAGACCGTACCTTACAATTAATTTCACAATCCTACTTTTGGCCATCGATGAGGAAAGAAGTGGAGAGATTTGTTGAGAGATGCCATATCTGTCAAGTTTCGAAAGGAACTGCGACTAATGCAGGTTTGTATATGCCGTTACCAGTACCAACTAAACCATGGGTTGATGTGAGTATGGACTTTGTGTTGGGGTTGCCGAGAACGCAGCGTGGTAATGATTCCATTTATGTGGTGGTTGACAGATTTTCGAAAATGGCACATTTCATTGCTTGTAAGAAGACGGCGGATGCTGTTCATGTAGCCCAGTTGTTTTTCAGGGAGATCTATAGACTTCATGGATTGCCAGAATCTATTGTGTCGGATAGAGATACTCGATTTCTGAGTCACTTTTGGTTGAGTTTGTGGAAACTGGTGGGAACGAAGCTGAAATTTAGTAGTGCTTATCACCCGCAAACGGATGGACAGACCGAGGTTGTAAACAGATCATTGGGGAACTTGTTGAGGTGTCTTGTTCAAGATAATCTGAAGAGTTGGGATGTGAAGCTATGTCAGGCAGAATTTGCCCATAATCATGCTGTGAATCGAAGTACGGGGTTCAGTCCGTTCCAGATTGTTTATTCAAGTTTACCGAAGGGACCGTTAGATTTAACGATGATACCACACTCGAAGGGGACAATTAAGAAAGCTGCTGATTTTGTTGAAGGGCTGACGGAGTGTCATAAAATCGTTCAAGAACGATTAGAGAAAGCAAATGAGAAATATAAACAAGCTGCAGATTTGAAACGACGAAAAGTTGAGTTTAATGAAGGAGATATGGTTTATGCAGTGTTAACAAAAGATCGTTTTCCAGTGGGCGCGTACAACAAGTTGAAAGCCAGGAAAATTGGTCCGGTGGAAGTTGTGAAACGAATCAATGAAAATGCTTATAAACTGAAGCTGCCAGATGATGTGTATACATCTGACGTATTCAATGTTAAACATCTTGTACCATATCATGGGGAAGAGTTTGTTGGGGATGAAGAGTGTGCGAATTCGAGGTCGAATTTCTCTCAACCAGGGGAGGATGATGCAGTGCAGAAAGTTAAAGGATTAGGTCGCTCACGACCTAAGGCGAGTGTAGATCGTTCACGACCTAAGGAGTTAGAGGAGGGAACAAGTGATGCCGAAGAAAGTGGTTGCACAGGCCAATTTGGTGAAGTATTAAGTCGCATACGACCTAACAAGTTGATAAGTCGAAACCGACCTAAAAAGAATACCACCGAGTTAAAGTTGGGTGAGCAATGTTGGGAGAATGAAGTTCTAGGTCGGAACCGACCTATGGAAGGATGTTCGCGACCTAATGAAGTCTTAGAGTCGTATCAACGACCTAGTGTGACTCGGCAACGACTCAAGGAAAATTTCTGCGAGTTAACAAGTCCTTTGAGTCGTCTGAACGACCTAACGAGTCATGCTTTAAGTCGCGAAACACTGGATGCTGTTGATTCAACTGCCGAGTTAATTTCTACCGTTGATCTTAGGTCGCTGATATGGGATGCGCATGTTTTAGGTCGCGAAGCACGGGATGCCGTTGATGTGTCTGCCGAGTTAACCTCTGCCCTTGATTCTCTTTAAACGTTGATTTGGAATACCGCTAAGGTTTTAAGTCGCAGAAACTTGTAACCGAAGATCTTGATGCCGCGTCCATCTGAACCGTTGATTCTTGAAGCTGTGAAGAAACTGTTGTTAGGTCGCTGCCGACCTATGCTAAGTCGCGTACATTCTTAGGTCGAATCATTCTAGGTCGTAAGGTCGTTGCCGACCTAAGTACTTGTATGTTCTTTGATGTTTTTGTCTGTGTTTGTTAAGTCGCTGAAGGCTAGTAAAATTGTAACTGTTGAGTCGGAGTCTTTGTTAAGTCGTAGGTCGTAAGCTGTAACTCGGAACCGACTTAGTACTTGTAATATTTTTTAAGTTTCTGAACTGTGTTGTAAATAGTACGACTTAGGTTAAGTCGGAGATATTGATAAGTCGGTTGCCGACTTATGACTTGTACTTTTTCTGTTTTGGTGTGTTGTAGCCTATAAATAGGCGAGTGTTTTCATTTGAAAAAGGTTGTTGAATATTGAATAAAATTCTCTTTTGTTAGCTTGTTGCTTTCAATTTCAATTGGTAGTCGAGTGTATCTCCTATCTCCACTTACGTCATTCGAGTGCGCTCGGATCATCGTTTGTTGAAGCCGATTCACGGTATCTTGTGCGCAAGATCAACGTCGAAGAATCGTAGATCTCTTTCCCGGTATCTTCGGATCAACGAGTCAGAGATAGCTAGAGTTCGGTATCTTCGGATCAACGAATTCGGGCATTTCAGTATTCATCATTCCATCGACTGCTACTTTCTTCGATCGAAGATCGTTTTGAATTATCCGCTGCGTCACTTTGCTTCTTCACTAGCTGTGGCTAGTGCTATCATCTCAGACTCCATAGTAAACTGATCCAAAATAGTCCGTTTCTTGGATTTTCAAGAAACAGCTCCTCCATCAATGCTAAAGATATAGCCACTGGTTGCTTTTGATCATCAGATAAAGTATTCCGGTCTGCATCGGTGTAACCTTCAAGAATAGCTGGAAAATTTTCATAATGTAACCCAAGGTTCATGGTTCATTTTAAGTATCTCATGACCCTCTCAATAGCGTGCCAATGCTCTATACTAGGTCTACTAGTAAACCTGCATAATAATCCCATGACATAGGCAATGTCGGGTCTAGTACAATCAGTGGCATACCGAAGGCTGCCAATGATGCTCGCATAATCGGACTGTCTTACACCTTCACAAGTGTTCTTAAATAGCTTTACACTAGGATCATATGGTGTACATGTGATGTAGCGCATACCTTAATCGCTCCAGAATTCGCAAACCCTAGGTCACGAACGGCCTTCTCCAAAATCGCTCCTCCTTAGGTCACGAATGAAGCCGCTCCTCCTTAGGTCGCTTCCAGTAGGTCGAAGCTTCTTAAGTCACTACAGATTTCCAAAGTCGTTTTCCTGAATCGCTTCCAGTAGGTCGCGAAGCTACCCTAAGTCGCGAAGATTCCTTCAGTCGCGAGTTATCTTATGTCGCGAGCTTCCAGTAGGTCGCTGTTTCTTATGTCGCGAGCTTCCAGTAGGTCGCTGTTTCTTATGTCGCGAACGAGCTTCCAGTAGGTCGCTGTTTCTTATGTCGTGAGCTTCCAGTAGGTCGATGTTTCTTATGTCGCGAATGTGATGTATATTGTAACTCGTATGTTGTAATGTGTTGTTATGTCGTTAAGTCGTTTGTGTTGTAATGTGTTGTTATGTCGCATATGTTAAGTTAAGTATGTGTTGTAATTTCCTATAAATAGGGGTGTGTTGTCATTTGTAAGGAGTTTATTTTTGAATAAAAATTGTTGAGAGCTTTGTTCCTCTTTTAAAATTGGAAGTTGAGTGTGATCTCCTTTGTCCATCTTTGGGTATTCGAGTGCGCTCGAATCAACGATTTTGAAGCCGAATCACGGAATCTCGTGCGCGAGATCAACGTCGAAGAATCATAGATCTTCTAACGCGGTATCGTGCACGATTAACGTGTTGAAGATAGCTAGAATCCGGTATCTCGAGAGATCAACGGATTTGGGCATTTGGGTATCATCAATTTATCTTGTTTCATCGATTCGTATTTCTGCAATTCGTGATTAGATCCGGGATAGATTTGACCGTTGGTTCAGATCTACTTCCGTGCTGCGTCATTTTGGTATCAGAGCAAGGAGACGAACTTTTCCAAGTTCGTTGGGTGTTCGTGAGATTTCAAACAATTTGGGGAGTTTTGATTCGAGATTTTTTTGGATCGAAGTGAAGTTTGTGTTTGAATTTGTTGAAGATTTGATCATGCCTCCGAGACGTGCTAACCGCTATCAAAATGTTGAAGATTTGTATAGAAGACAAGAAGCTGAGCAGATGGAGCAGCGTATCAATGAAAAGTTCAATAAGGGTATTGAAAAATTGGAGAAATTGATGAATGACATGAATCAAAATCTAAGGAGAATGTCACCAGTTTCGAACCAGGGTGGAAATAGGGTTTCGCCATCGGTTTCGGAAGAAAGGAGGATGTCACCCCAGTCTTATCGAGATAGAAGAGAATCATCAGTTTCAACGATGCGAGACCACCATGGGTACCGAAATGAAGAGGGAAGAACTCAACGTGGTTTTGAAAATGAACCATATCGTAATGCTGAAAGACAGGGTAGAAGGGATATGTGTGGTCGTAGGGATGTCGATGGTCAGGATCGATATCGAAATACATCTGATTTTGAGGAAGATGGTGATGGAGGTAGTAGTCATTATCGAAATCAAGGCCAAGTGCGAAATCAATTTCAAGATTCAGAAAGTGATCGTAAATGGGAGTCAGGTATGAAGATGGAAATTCCAGAATTCAAAGGTGATGCAGCGCGGTACAACACTAGGTCGCAAATTTTAGGTCGCGAGCGACCTAACGACTTACGAGCTAGCGAGACAGAGTATGCATTGGAGCTAAGGGATGGCGAGCTAAGAGAGAAGGGAGAAGCAACTCGCAAGCGACCTAATGTGATACGACCTAACGAGCAAACCAAGCAAGCCAAACCATTACTGTCATTTCCAGTGACCTACGACCTAGTTAGGTCGCGTGAAGAAGTTCCAGCGACCTATGATAAGTCGCCGAGCGACCTAACAGTGAGCTATGTACGAAGGGATGATCCAGTGTCGCGATCTTACTTAGGTCGCTTTCCTATGCCGCTTTCTTTAGGTCACGAACGACCTACCTTAATTCGCTGGAGGAGGTTTCCATAAGTCGCTCAAGTATTAGGTCGCGTGAAGATTTCCAGAAGCTATTTTCTTAGGTCGTTGAGGCCTAAGTCGCTGCCATAAAGCCTTCTGATTAGGTCGTTGCTGCCGTGTATTTTAGGTCGCTGTTTGTTCTAAGTCGTATGATGTTTAGGTCGTATGTCGTTTGTATTTGTATTTTCTTAAGTCATATGGTATATATTTCTTATGTCGCTTGTTGTAACCTGTATTGTTCTTAGGTCGTGTAACGTGATGTGGTAAGTCGCGTGTGTTGTAATGTGATAGGTCGTAGGTCGCGACCAATGTTAGGTCGTGTATGTTGAGTCATGTGTTGTACTTGTTGTTAAGTCGTGAATGACTTAGTGTATGATTGTAACCCTATAAATAGGGATGTTGGGTCATTTGTAAAGTTAGTTGATTTTGAATAAAACTTTGTTTGAGAGCTTTGTGCCTCTTCTTAAATTGGTAGTTGAGTGTAATCTCCTATCTCCACTTTCGGCATTCGAGTGCGCTCGAATCAACGATCGTTGAAGCCAATTCACGGTATCAAGTGCGCTTGATCAACGTCCAAAGAATTATATATCTTCTTTCACGGCATCATGCGCGATCAACGTGACGAAGATAGCTAGAATCCGGCATCTTTGAGATCAACGGATTTGGGCGTTTGGTATTTTCAATCCACCGATTGCTACTTTCACCGTTTCATACATTTATGTTATCCGCCGCTGCGTCATTTGGTATCAGAGCTAGACTTAGCCAATCATAGCTAAGCCGAGTCTTTGGAGCCAATTCTTAGTGAAGAGTTAAAGCCGAGGGCTATAAGTTGAAGCCGTGCATTGTTTGTTCATTTGTAAGTCAAGGCCGAGAGTTGAAGTTTGTGAAGATTTGGCAATGCCGCCGAGAAGAGCTAATCGCCATCAGAATGTTGAAGCGTTGTATAGAAGAGAAGAAGCCGAGCAAATGGAACAACGCATCAATGAAAAGTTTGATGAAGGCATTAGGAAGTTAGAGAAACTAATGAATGATTTGAATCAAGGACAAAGGAGAAGGTCGCCAGTCTCGAACCATGAAGGAAACAGAGTTTCGCCATCGGTTACGGAAGCGAGGAGGGTGTCGCCGCAATCTTACCGAGAAAGAAGAGAATCTTCAGTTTCATTGAGAAGAGAACATCATGAGTATAGAAATGAAGAGAGAAGAACTCCACGTGAGTTTGAACATGAGCCGCACCGTGATGATGAAAGACAAAGTAGAAGAGATATGCGTGATCATAGAGATGTGGACGGTCGAGATCGTTATCGAAGTACATTTGTTTTTTATGAAGATGGTGATAGATGTAGTGCTCATTATCGAGACGAGACCAAGTATGAAATGCATATCGAGAGGTTGAAGATGATCGACGATGGGAGTCGGGGATGAAAACTGAAATTCCAGAATTCAAGGGTGGAATGGTAGCGGAGGAATTTTTGGATTGGGTTTCAAATGTTGAGGAAATTTTTGACTTTAAAGAAGTACCCGAGCATCGTAGAGTAAAGTTGGTTGCTACACGATTGAAAGGAAGAGCTATGGCATGGTGGCAGCAAACTAAATTAACACGGGAGAGAATGGGAAAGTCAAAGATTGAGTCATGGGAGAAGATGAAGAAATTAATGAAGGCTACTTTCTTACCGTATAATTATCAGTCTCTTATGTATCAACGATTGCAGAATCTGAGACAGGGAACAAAGTCAGTGAATGATTATGCGGATGAATTTTATCAATTGATCGCGAGGAATGACATCATGGAGACGGAGGAACAGTTGACCGCGAGATTTGTTGGAGGGTTAAGAATGCAGATTCAAGATATGGTGAATATGTTTGATCCCAGATCTGTTGCCGAAGCCCATCAAAAAGCTCTAGCTTGGGAGAAGCAAGGTAGGAGAGGTGGTGGTGTGTTTACAAATTCCAACAATCAAATGAAAGGGGATAGTAGCAATGCGAATATTTCCAAGGCTGTTGCAAAACCGGTTGTAAGTGAAGTTGCTAAGTCCAAAGTCACTAGTGGTATCAAATGCTTCAATTGTCAGGAGTTTGGTCACAAAAGCAATGAATGTCCAAAGCCTAAGAAACGAGTGATGGTTGCTGAGGTTGAGGATGAGGATGTAGAAGCTGAATGTTCTAATTCACTACCAGTTGAGGAGGAAGAAGAATTGTTGTCGGGAGATGATGGATATACTTTAATGATGAGGAAATCTTGTTTGACACCAAAACAGGAGGAGGAAACTAGCTGGTTGAGGAGTAACATTTTTCAATCAACATGCACTATCTTGGGAAGGGTTTGTAAATTTGTGATTGATGCAGGAAGCTGTGATAATATCATTTCTTCAGAAGCTGTAAAGAAGTTGTCATTGAAGACAGAGAAGCATCCGAAACCTTACAAGTTAGCTTGGTTGAGGAAAGGTGGGGAAGTGAAGGTTGGACGAAGAGCTTGTGTTAATTTTTCGATTGGGAAGAAATATAAAGATGAAATTTGGTGTGATGTTGTGGATATGGATGTATGCCATCTGTTGTTGGGGAGACCATGGCAGTATGATAGAGTGGTGCAACATGATGGTCGTACTAACGGTTACAGTTTCATGTTTGAAGGTACTAAAATCACTTTAGTTCCCAAGAAACGACAACAATAAGAAAGCAAGTTGGAGGAGATTGAAGAACTTAAAACTTTGCTATCTTTGAAGGAGTTTGTTAAGGAAGTAGAAGAGGAGCCTGAAGTATTTTTGTTGATTGGACGTGAGAGTAATGAAGTGGTTGAAATTCCTAAAGAAGTAAAGCCAGTGCTGGGAGAATTTGAAGATGTATTCCCTAAAGAGCTGCCAACGGAGTTACCGCCAATGAGGGACATACAACACCAAATAGATCTTGTTCCAGGAGCTGTGTTACCACATAGACCACATTACAGAATGAGTCCAAAGGAACACGAGGAGTTGAGAAGGCAAGTGGAAGAGTTGCTTGAACAAGGGCGTGTACAGGAAAGTTTAAGTCCTTGTGCAGTGCCAGCTTTGTTAGTGCCGAAGAAGGATGGTTCGTGGAGGATGTGTACGGATAGCAGGGCACTCAATAAAATAACTGTCAGATACAGATTTCCGATGCCGAGGCTTGATGATTTGTTAGATCAGTTGAGCAGAGCTACTATCTTCTTGAAGATCGATTTGAAGAGTGGTTATCATCAAATTCGTATAAGACCAGGGGATGAATGGAAAACAACATTCAAGACACGGGAGGGGTTGTACGAATGGCTGGTTATGCCATTTGGTCTTTCGAATGCACCTAGTACATTTATGCGGGTGATGAATCAGATCTTTAGACCTTTTATTGGGAAGTTCGTGGTGGTGTATTTTGATGATATACTGATATATAGTAGAAGCACAGAAGAACACTTGCATCATCTGAGGGAAGTGTTGATGATACTGCGACAGGAACAATTTTATGCTGCAACGAAGAAATGCGTGTTCATGACGCATAGTGTTTTATTTTTGGGATATGTTATTTCAGAAGGAGGTATACAGGTGGATCAGAATAAAGTTGAAGCAATCAAAAATTGGCCACAACCCAGTACGATAATAGAAGTTAGAAGTTTTCATGGGTTAGCATCATTCTACCGAAGATTTATTCCACACTTCAGTAGCGTGATGGCACCAGTTACTGATTGTATGAAGGGGAAGCAATTTTCATGGTCGGAGGAAGCACGATTTTCTTTTGAGCGGATCAAGGAACTTTTGACGACATCACCAATTCTAGTATTGCCGGATTTTCAGTTGTTGTTTGAGTTACATACTGATGCATCTAAGGTTGGAATTGGAGGGGTGTTAAGTCAGAAGGGACGTCCTATTGCATATTTCAGTGAGAAGCTATCGGGAGCCAAGATGAGATATAATACTTATGATGTGGAATTCTATGCTATTGTTCAAGCTATCAAACATTGGAGACACTATTTGTTCCATAAAGAATTTGTTCTATATACTGATCATGAAGCACTGAAACATTTGCAGGGACAGGACAAAATTACAGCCAGGCATGCTTCGTGGATCGCATACCTGCAACAATTTACATTTGTGGTGAAGCATAAGTCAGGAATTACAAACCGTATGGCAGATGCATTGAGTCGAAGGAATCATTTGTTGACTACAATGAAGGTTGAAGTTACGAGGTTTGATGTGTTGCTAGAATTTTTTGTTGATGATCCTTACTTTGCCAAGGTGGTTGATGAAGTCGAGATGGGGAAGACGGATGAGTTTGTGTTGGTGGATGGTTTTCTTTTTAAGGGGAATCGATTATGTATACCAGAGTGCAGCTTACGAATGAAGATTGTGAAGGAGTTGCATGAGGAAGGTCATGTGGGTAGAGATCGTACTTTGTAGTTGATTTCTGAATCATATTTTTGGCCATCCATGAGGAAAAAAGTTGAAAGATTTGTAGAGAGATGTCATATTTGTCAAGTTTCCAAAGGGACAGCGACGTATGCGGGATTATATATGCCATTACCTATGCCTACTAGACCGTGGGTTGATGTGAGCATGGATTTTGTCTTGGGTTTGCCTAGAACTCAAAAGGGAAATGATTCTATATTTTTTGTGGTGGATAGATTTTCGAAAATGGCACATTTCATAGCTTGTAAGAAGACAGCTGATGTCGTCCGTGTTGCACAATTATTCTTTAAATAGGTGTATCGATTACATGGGCTACCTGAATCTATTGTTTCTGATCGGGATACTAGATTTCTAAGCCATTTTTGGTTAAGTTTGTGGAAGATGGTTGGAACGAAGCTAAATTTTAGTAGCGCATATCATCCGCAAACAGATGGGCAAACGGAAGTGGTGAATAGATCGTTGGGAAATTTGTTGAGATGTCTTGTGAAAGATAATTTGAAGAGTTGGGATTTGAAGCCGTGTCAGGCGGAATTTGCACATAATCATGCTGTTAATCGAAGTACTGGATTCAGTCCATTTCAAGTTGTATATTCAGCAATTCCTAAGGGACCGTTGGATTTGACGACAGTGCCATATCAGAAGGGAGTTGTTAAGCGAGCTTGTGATTTTGTGACTGAGTTGCAGGAATGCCACAGAACTGTTTATGAACGATTGCTTGCATCAAATGAGAAGTATAAACTACTGGCAGATAAAAAGCGAAGGAGTGTGAACTTCAGAGAAGGTGATTTGGTTTACGCTGTTTTGATGAAAGATCGTTTTCCTGTTGGAACTTACAACAAGTTGAAAGCTCGAAAAATCGGTCCAGTAGAAATTTTGAAGAAGATCAATGATAATGCATATCAATTGAAATTGTCGGATCATATTCACACTGCAAACGTTTTCAACGTCAAATACTTGATTTCGTATCATGGGTATGAGCTTGTTGTGGAAGAGGAAGGTGCAAATTCGAGGACGAATTCTTGTCAACCAGGGGAGGATGATGCAGCGTGGTACAATACTAGGTCGCAAATTTTAGGTCGCGAGCGACCTAACGACTTACGAGCTAGCGAGACAGAGTATGCATTGGAGCTAAGGGATAGCAAGCTAAGGGATGGCGAGCTAAGAGAGAAGGGAGAAGCAACTCGCAAGCGACCTAATGTGATACGACCTAACGAGCAAACCAAGCAAGCCAAACCATTACTGTCATTGCCAGCGACCTACGACCTAGTTAGGTCGCGTGAAGATGTTCCAGCGACCTATGATAAGTCACCGAGCGACCTAACAGTGAGCTATGTACGAAGGGATGATCCAGTGCCGCGATCTTACTTAGGTCGCTTTCCTATGTCGCTTTCTTTAGGTCACGAACGACCTACCTTAAGTCACTGGAGGAGGTTTCCATAAGTCGCTCAAGTATTAGGTCACGTGAAGATTTCCAGAAGCTATTTTCTTAGGTCGCTGAGGCCTAATTCGCTGCTATAAAGCCTTCTGATTAGGTCGCTGCTGCCGTGTATTTTAGGTCGCTGTGTGTTCTAAGTCGTATGATGTTTAGGTCGTATGTCGTTTGTATTTGTATTTTCTTAAGTCGTATGGTGTATATTTATTATGTCGCTTGTTGTAACCTGTATTGTTCTTAGGTCGTGTAACGTGATGTGGTAAGTCGCGTGTATTGTAATGTGATAGGTCGTAGGTCGCGACCAGTGTTAGGTCGTGTATGTTGAGTCGTGTGATGTACTTGTTGTTAAGTCGTGAACGACTTAGTGTATGATTGTAACCCTATAAATAGGGATGTTGGGTCATTTGTAAAGTTAGTTGATTTTGAATAAAACTTTGTTTAAGAGCTTTGTGCCTCTTCTTAAATTGGTAGTTGAGTGTAATCTCCTATCTCCACTTTCGGCATTTGAGTGCGCTCGAATCAACGATCGTTGAAGCTAATTCACGGTATCAAGTGCGCTTGATCAACGCCCAAAGAATTGTAGATCTTCTTTCACGGCATCGTGCGCGATCAACGTGACGAAGATAGCTAAAATCCGGCATCTTTGAGATCAACGGATTTGGGTGTTTGGTATTTTCAATCCACCGATTGCTACTTTCACCGTTTCATACATTTCTGTTATCCGCTGCTGCGTCAAAAGGTGGTATGCAAGCAGAAGAATTTCTTGATTGGTTGTCAAATGTTGAAGAAATTTTGGAATTCAAAGATGTGCCTGAGAATCGTAGAGTCCAATTAATTGCTACAAAACTAAGGGGAAGAGCTATGGCTTGGTGGCAACAAACTAAACTAACTCGGGAGAGAATGGGAAAATCAAAAGTTGTTACTTGGGAGAAGATGAGAAAGATGATGAAAGCGACTTTCTTGCCGTACAATTATCAATCTCTTATGTATCAACATTTGCAGAATTTGAGACAAGGGACGAAGACAGTGAATGACTATGCAGATGAATTCTATCAATTGATTGCAGGGAATGATATTATGGAAACCGAGGAACAGCTAACGGCTAGATATGTTGGAGGGTTACGAATGCAAATTCAAGACATGGTTAATATGTTTAATCCTATATCTGTTGCTGAAGCACATCAGAAAGCTCTAGCCTGGGAGAAACAAGGGAGACGAGGAAGTGGTGTGTTTACGAGTTCCAACAACCAGAATAAGGGTGTTAGTAGCAGTACTAATGTTTCCAAGGTAGTCAATAAACCAATTGTCAGTGAAGCCGCTAAAGCAAAGGTCAATAACAGTATCAAGTGCTATAATTGTCAGGAGTTTGGCCATAAAAGTAATGAATGCACAAAGCCAAAGAAGAGAGCATTAGTTGCAGAGGAATGTGAGTGTGAGGATGTGGAAGCTGAAATTGATTATTCTCATCCACCGAAGTTTGATGAAGATGAAGAAGTTGTGTCAGGAGACGAAGGGTGTAACTTGATGATGAGGAGGTCTTGTTTAACGCCAAAGCATGAGGATGATTCAATTGGCTGAGTAGCAATATCTTTCAGTCTACATGTACTATCTTGGGAAAGGTTTGTCGATTTGTTATTGATGCAGGAAGCTGTGATAACATTATTTCTGAAGAAGCCGTCAAGAAGTTAGGGTTGAAGACTGAAAAACACCCTAGACCTTATAAACTGGCATGGCTAAAGAAAGGTGGAGAAGTGACAGTGGGAAGATGAGCATTTGTTACATTTTATATTGGGAAGAAGTACAAAGATGAAATATGGTGTGATGTTGTTGGTATGGATGTGTGTCATCTACTATTGGGAAGACCATGGCAATATAATAGAGCTGTACAACATAATGGTCGCACCAACAGCTACAGTTTCATGTTCGAAGGTACTCAAATCACCTTAGTTCCTAAGAAGCGTGAACAAAGTGAAAGCAAGTCAAAGAAGAAAGTGGAACCAACTAGTCTATTATCTTTGAGAGAATTTGTTAAAGAAGTGGAAGATAGTGCTGAATTGTTTATGTTGATTGGGTATGAAACAAGTGAAGATCTTGAAATTACTGCGGAGGTTAGACCGGTGTTAAATGAATTTGAAGATGTCTTTCCTCCGGAATTACCCAAGGGTTTACCGCCACTAAGGGACATACAACATCAAATTGATCTAGTGCCAGGTGCTGTTTTACCGCATAGGCCGCATTATCGTATGAGTCCGAAAGAGCATGAAGAGTTGAGGAGACAGGTTGAGGAGTTGCTTTAGCAAGGGCGTGTTCGAGAGAGTCTCGGTCCTTGTGCTGTACCAGCTCTGTTGGTGCCGAAGAAAGATGGTTCGTGGAGAATGTGTACAGACAGAAGGGCACTCAATAAAATAACTGTCAGATACATATTTCCTATGCCAAGACTTGATGATCTATTGGATCAACTCAGTGGGTCTGTAATCTTTTCTAAGATCGATCTTAAGAGTGGTTATCATCAGATTCGCATAAGACCAGGTGATGAATGGAAGACAGCATTCAAGACTCGGGAAGGATTATATGAATGGCTGGTCATGCCATTTGGTCTATCTAATGCACCAAGTACATTTATGAGGGTGATGAATCAAATTTTCAGACCTTACATCGGGAAGTTTGTTGTAGTCTACTTTGATGATATCTTGATATATAGTGCTAGCACAAAGGAGCACGTTCAACACTTGCGAAAGGTGTTAACTATTCTTCGTCAAGAATAGTTCTATGCAGCGACGAAGGAATGCGTGTTCATGACGCCGAGTGTTTTATTTCTGGGTTATGTCGTGTCCAAGGAAGGGATACAAGTGGACCAGAGTAAAGTAGCCGTGTGACGACCCGGCTTTCCACTCCCGGAAAATCGCATCGACAGTAAGAAAGAAAGGGGTGAGAAGTAGAAAAGAAAAGAAGAGAAAGAAAACAAACACAAATACTCACAGCGGAAACGGAATAAAATATAATATAACATAAACTATTACATAGTATACAACAATTTACAGAGTTACACAGCATATACATCACTTACTAGACAGTTATAAATATCTGTCTAGACATTACAACTCAAATACAAGACGAGACACTATCACAGATATCAACACAGCGGAATACTATATCTACGAACGCCGAAGCCTCCTACTCCATTGCTCCTCCAGAATATTCGTCAAAGCTAAACCTGAATCCCTTGGATACTCGTAAAAAATTTGAGTACCCAAGAGTTTATAAAACAGAAATAAACACTTGGGTCAGACATGGGTCTGGTGTGAGTAACAGGTTAAACTTGCTTAACTTCAAAACCTTTAGAAAGAAAAGGTATCACGTAAGACTCCCCACAAATAAACATGGGTAAGTTTTTACCTTACGCTAACCAAAACATTTGATAGGAAATTTGATTTTATTATAATAGGGTCTAGGGTTTTCAAATAAATATGAAATACCTGAAATTGTTACATTATTAAATTCCAGCATACTAGCCACAAAGTGGGTTATACAATCAAAACCGTAAGGGCACGTAGGAAGAATGGGTTTCCATACAATGGCAGGGCTACTGGGGTACCGCCCGTCACAGTACGTGGCCTAGATCACCGTACCGAGGAGTACGCCCGCTCCCCTGCAACACAAAGCCGGAACCATCCCTTACTGGATAATCCCGAACAAGATAACCCCGTAGTTGGCGCGACCAACCACACACTAAGCCGAATGAAAAGAAAAGGGACCTCTAGACAGGGATCTATCTTGCTCTCAGTGGGTGCTACCCACGAAGCCTTGCTGCACCTCCCCTGTTTTAGCCATTCCCGGTTGATGAGGCTTGAGGCTACGATTACCTTTAATCAGAACATATCACTTAGAATGCTCATCGTCCGCCTGACGATGTGCTGAAAGCATTCAATCCATACAAGTTCGTTCCGGGTTCGAACGAAACCGAAGGCATTATCTCGTTACACTCGTTTTGGAATCACCCTCAGAGTTAACGACAATAACCCTTGCACTCTGAATCTTCATCTTCACTTGAGATTCACGACCTATCGTTAATTTGGATCGATGTGGTATTCGGGTCTCCAGACCTGGAATACCGGTATACGGAAACCCGATTCCGGTCTCATCGAAATCCAAAACGTATCTTTTAAGGCCAAGTTGTTTTAAGGTTAAAACAATTCAACTTATCTATATTCATACAGATAGATAATTCACAAATCACAATTGATAATCACATTATCAATAAACAAATGATCTATAACCAAATAGGTAATCCATATCAACATCACAATAGTTAATCTATATTACCATCATAATGCAACCAAGCATTTATACCACACAACATTACTTATCTCATTTCTGAGATTACATCCATTCAAGACAGTCAATGTCATTCCTTCTTATATAAGCAATGATTTACTTAATCACAACATAATTAATTTAAAATGAATTAAATTAACTATCTCTATCTTTAATTAATTTAAAGTGAATTAAATTAATTACTTCATCTCTTAATTAATTTAAAATTAATTAAATTAATTACTTCATTATAAATCTTACTTATATAATCATTAATTAATTACAAATAAATTAATTAACCTTTCTCTAATTATCCACTTAATTAATCACCTTGATTAATTATACTTTAATTACATTTAAGTAATTATCTTTAATTAATTCACAAATTAATTATCCTTAATTAAATACAGTAATTAACCTTTAATTACTTCATTAATCAATTAATTAAAATCAATTACTTTAATCCTTAATTAATTACAATTAATTAGTTATCATTTGATTAATTAATCTTAATTAATTAACTCTTAATTACATCATTAATTATAAACTAATGATCTCTAATTACATCTTTAATTATTTATTTTATTTAAATTAATTAAATAATTAATCTTAATTAAATCACAATTATTAATCACCTTTGATTAATCTTATCCAGTAATTAACTTCACTTAATTACTTTCCTTAATTAATTACTTTTTAATTAATTACCTTAACCAATAATTAATTACCTTATTAATTATCCTAAATCTTTTAATTAACTTTATTAAATAAATTATTTAATTAATAACACTAGGTAATTAACTCATAATTACTTTCTATTTAATAAAATAATTATCCTCTAATTACTTTATTAAATAACTTCCTTTACTTAATTACATCCAGTAATTATTCCTTAATTACTCCATCAAGTAATTATACTTAATTAATTTATAAATGATTATCTCTAATTAATCATTAATTAATTACTTGGTTAATTATTTAACTAATTATTTAACTAATTAAATAATTTCTTAACTATTAATACTTAAAAACTTTAATTTAGAAAATCATTATCTTAATTAAATAAATTAAATTGACCAACAATTTAATTACCTCCCCATATTAATTATCTTTAATTAATTAAATCTCTTAATTACTTAAGATAAATCTTATTATAATTGATTTCCAAATCTAAATCTTTAAACTTTATTTAAAATAAAATACTTTAGAAATCAATTATAACTAAACAATTTAACCATTCTAATTTAACCTTTAAAATCTTAAATAAACTTTTCAAAGTTATTTAATAAATTTTTAAACAAACCTCATTTATTAATACCCACTTATTCAACCTTTTTAAAACTTATCTACTTAATATAAAAACTTATTTAAACTTATATTTTTGAAAAACAATTTAGTTTTACAGAAAAACTTGTTTTACTTTTGTTTTAAAACTTAGAAACATAACCATATAAATTTCTTTGGTTTTTAAAACTTCAAAAACATTTCCCTGTATATATTTTAATCCTGCTCTTCCCATACCCGAGCAAAACCCCAAATTTCCCGAAGCGAACGCGAGTCAATCGCACTTCCACCTGCTTCGCATAAATCTCGAGTATACTCGAACGAAATCCGAGAACAATCTTCTTCCCCAAACCCATACTTCCCTGATACATAACCGTGCACATAAACATGCACATCACCGTCGACCATCGGCGATCTCCTCTCCGGCCTCCATCAAGTCACTCACGACCCCTACCACGCATCGCGCAACCCAGAAATTCAAATTCGATCGAGCATCGATTTTTGACCCTCGAACTCATCACTCGAAAACGACATCACCAGGAAACTCGACCATCGCCGATGATCCCCTGGTCGAAACACCATGCCACCTTCACCGTAGCGCCGCCTCGTCTTTCCTCATCTCCAGAACTCCATGCGATCACCTCTGATTGCCTATCGACACCGTGAAACCCATATGAACATCGACGTCGAAACCAGAGCTTAAACCCTACTTTGTTCAAATTCGAATAATACAGCTATTGGAAAAATTCCATTGCATTTTTCCCATCATCTTCCACATATAAGCAAGCTCCGACCAAAGTTACGACCATTCACTTGCCTCCGATCATCCGTGATCGACTAAAAACCCAATATTGCTCATCACAGCATAACCCAAGAATCCCTCCACTAAAAATCCTAATTTTACTTCCTAAAATCATCATCTTCCATTACTAATCTATTCCTAAATTCAGATTACTAAATTGTGATGATTTATTTTTGACATATATATTTATATTTACTGTAAAAATCCAAATTGAAATAATGTCTTAATGTAATCTTTTGAAATTATTTTTAAGAATAAGGTTATAATCTTTCAATCATCTTTTATTTAAAGATCAAAGCTTAAATTCAATCACAGGAAGAGATTTGAAAATATTTCTTATCTATAGCCTGTAAATAGACAGAGGAGTATGTTTTATATCCATACAGACATAAACATTTATATTCATATGCACAATCATTCATATATATATACATGCATCCATATCATAAACATATTCAACCATATTCTATAGCAATTCAATTATAGGGTCAGATTTTAAAACTGTTTTTAAAGTATGATTTTCTCACCAATTTATAAGCATAGAACAGAGAGCATATTCCAGGTTTGTTTTACTTCACAGGCATTCAAACACACATAATACAACATGCATTCAATTCAATTCAATAATCCAAGAAGACATCTTGATTTTCATACATATATCAAAGAGAAGAACAAGATTTAAGCTGTTTTTAAAATCTGTTTACTCACCTGTAAAACAGAGAACTGGTTTTGTTCTATTTTCTGGAAATTTTGCATTTGATTTTGTTTGTTGTTGGAATTGAATCCTTGCATGCCAGACCTTTGATTTGAATTATATTGAGTTGAAATCGAATGCTTGCAAAGGTTGGATATGTAAAAACTGTTGTTGCTATTTGATTTAATTTCTTGATCTTCTACTTGTTTGTAGATTTGTATTCCAGGTTGAAGATTGGAAAGCACTTTGATTTTATTTCTTTTCAGTTTTTTAGTTTAGGAAGAAGAAAATGTTTTAGAAAGGAGAAAGATTTGAATTGGAAAGAAAAATAAACCGGTTTCTCTAACACAATATTCCTTTTATAAATCTAAATTTCTAAATAAAAGAAAATGTTGCCACTTGTATTTTTATTAGTATTACAAATGTCCCAACTTGGTCTATGTGTTTACAAGTGTTAAAATCAATGCCTAATTATGTTTAAATCCTTGTCTTAAAAGTATTTATGTTTTCTTAATTATGTAATATGAATATGTATTGATATTTATATCAATTTAAGTTTTATTTATTTACTTACAAACTATTTTAGTTTAAGAGATATTAAAAGAAATGTCTAATTAAATCTATATATATATATATATTTATAACCACTTAAATTTAAACAATTTTAAGAATACAAAATAAAACTTTATTTAAACTATCATGTTTTTAAAATAAATAATTATCTTATATTTTTAAAATAATTGAATAAATCTTTAACTTTTGAAAGATATTAAATTTAAAACAAAGCTTAAATCACAATATATTCCTACTATATATATCAATAGATTAAATTAAATTTCAAACAATTTCAAATTATAACATATACTTACATATATATTACAATTTGAAAAATTCATCTTTTAGTTAAAACAAAAGATATCCTATTCACAATATATATCAAATATATATATTATATACTGAATAAAATTTTATTAGCTTTCAAAGATAAATTTTTCCATTTTGAATTATTGGAAAAGATATGAATTAATATTGCCAGATTAAATATTGATTATTCTTTAAAGATTAAATTACCAATTTAAACTAAAATTATAAAGGAAAATTATCAATTCAATTGAATTATTAATACAGATTATTAAATTTATATTGCTCAAAAACCCGGGATATCACAAGCCGCAATCAAAAGTTGGCCACAGCCCAAAACTATAACAGAAGTTAGAAGTTTCCATGGGTTAGCTTCATTTTATCGAATATTTATACCGCACTTTAGTAGTGTGATGGCTCCTGTTACTGATTGTATGAAAGGAAAGCAGTTCATGGATGAAAGAGGCAGGATCTGCTTTTGAACAGATCAAGGAACTTTTAACATCAGCACCGATTCTAGTGTTGCCAGATTTTCAGTTACTATTTGAGTTACATACAGATGCATCCAAAGTTGGAATTGGAGGAGTGTTGAGTAAGAAGGGTGGTCCAATTGCCTATTTCAGTAAAAAGCTTTCTGGAGCAAAGATGAGATACAGTACTTATGATGTGGAGTTTTATGCTATTGTGCAGGCTGTGAAGCATTGGAGACATTACTTGTTCCACAAAGAATTTGTTTTGTATACGGATCATGAAGCATTGAAACATTTACAAGGGCAGAATAAAATTGCAGCTAGGCATGCATCGTGGATAGCTTATTTGCAGCAATTTACATTCGTCGTAAAGCACAAGTCTGGAGTAACTAATCGCGTCGCCGGTGCATTGAGTCGGAGGAATAATTCACTAACAACCATGCGAGTAGAGGTGATGGGTTTTGACTTACTTCCAGATTTGCTTACTTCAGATTCATATTTTTCCAAGATCTTAGACAAAGTCAAGCAGGAAAACATGGATGGATATATGCTGGTTGATGGTTTTTTATTCAAAGGAAATCAGTTGTGTATTCCAGATTGCAGTCTGCGAATGAAAATCATCAAAAAATTACATGAAGAAGGACACGTGGGTCGTGACCGTACTATGCAGTTGATCTCAAAATCTTATTTTTGGCCATCAATGAGGAAGGAGGTTGGAAAGTTCGTTCAGAGGTGCCATATTTGTCAAGTTTTAAAGGGGACCGCAACAAATGCAGGTTTATATATGCCGTTGCCTATACCTACTAAACCATGGGTGGATGTTAGTATGGACTTTGTATTGGGATTGCCGAGAACGCAACGTGGCAATGATTCTATCTATGTGGTGGTTGATCGGTTTTCAAAAATGGTACATTTTATCGCATGCAAGAAGACGGCAGATGCAGTTAATGTCGCACAGTTATATTTCAGAGAGATCTATCGTCTTCATGGGTTGCCTGAATCTATTGTATCGGATAGAGACACTCGTTTTCTGATTCATTTTTGGATGAGTCTATGGAAAATGGTCGGGACAAAGCTGAAATTCAGTAGTGCTTATCATCCACAGACGGATGGACAGATAGAAGTTGTGAACAGATCCCTGGGTAATCTATTGAGATGCCTCGTAAATGACAATTTGAAGAGTTGGGATTCCAAGCTGTGTCAAGCTGAGTTTGCACACAACCATGCAGTTAATCGTAGCACTGGGTTCAGTCCATTCCAGGTCGTTTACTCAACAATGCCTAAGGGACCGTTAGATTTATCTATAGTACCACAGCAGAAAGGAGGGATCAAACGAGCTAGTGATTTTGTGAATGAATTACAAGAGTGCCATAAGGTTGTGCAGGAGCGATTGCTTAAGGCGAATGAGAAATATAAGCAATCCGCGGATATTAAGCGACGAAATGTTGAGTTCAAAGAAGGAGATTTTGTATATGCAGTATTGACTAAGGATCGATTTCCTATTGGTACTTACAACAAACTGGCTGCTAGAAAGATTGGCCCTTTGGAAATCGTAAAGAAGATTAACAAGAATGCTTATCGGTTAAGATTTCCGGATCATATCCATACTGCCGACGTTTTCAACGTCAAACACTTGATTCCATACCATGAGAATAAGTATGTCGAAGAAGAGGAAAGTGTGAATTCGGGGTTGAATTCTTTTCAACCAGGGGAGGATGATGCAGCGCATACCTTAATCGCTCCAGAATTCACAAACCCTAGGTCGCGAACGACCTTCTCCAAAATCGCTCCTCCTTAGGTCGCGAACAAAGCCGCTCCTCCTTAGGTCGCTTCCAGTAGGTCGAAGCTTCTTAAGTCGCTCCAGATTTCCAAAGTCGTTTTCCTGAATCGCTTCCAGTAGGTCGCGAAGCTACCCTAAGTCGCGAAGATTCCTTCAGTCGCGAGTTATCTTATGTCGCGAGCTTCCAGTAGGTCGCTGTTTCTTATGTCACGAGCTTCCAGTAGGTCGCTGTTTCTTATGTCACGAACAAGCTTCCAGTAGGTTGCTGTTTATTATGTCGCGAGCTTCCAGTAGGTCGTTGTTTCTTATGTCGCGAATGTGATGTATATTGTAACTCGTATGCTGTAATGTGTTGTTATGTCGTTAAGTCATTTGTGTTGTAATGTGTTGTTATGTCGCATATGTTAAGTCGAGTATGTGTTGTAATTTCCTATAAATATGGGTGTGTTGTCATTTGTAAGGAGTTGATTTTTGAATAAAAATTGTTGAGAGCTTTGTGCCTCTTTTAATATTGGAAGTTGAGTGTGATCTCCTTTCTCCATCTTCGGATATTCGAGTGCGCTCGAATCAACGATTTTGAAGCCGATTCACGGAATCTCGTGCGTGAGATCAATGTCGAAGAATCGTAGATCTTCTAACACGGTCAACGTGTTGAAGATAGCTAGAATCCGGTATCTCGAGAGATCAACGGATTTGGGCATTTGGGTATCATCAATTTATCTTGTATCATCGATTCGTATTTTCGCAATTCGTGATTAGATCCGGGATAGATTTGACCGTTGGTTCAGATCTACTTCCGTGCTGCGTCAACATGCAGGTTTACAGTCAAAGTAATTGTATTTCTTTAGAATCTTCTCGATATAATGAGATTGATCCAAAGAAAGCCCCTTTTCGGACCTAGTAATCTTAATACCAAGGATTACACTTGCTTCACCTACATCTTTCATATCGAAATTGCAACTTAACAAAGATTTAATAGAGTTTGTGGCATGAATGTTTGACCTAAAAAAATAGGTCATCTACATACATACATATGATAGTACAAATGTCATTCTCAGATTTATAGTAAATGCATTTTTCACTTTCATTAACTTTGAAACCATGTGAAATTCTTAAGTTGTCAAATTTTTCATGCCATTATTTAGGTGCTTGTTTTAAGCCATATAATGATTTATCTAACTTGCAAACTTTATGTTCTTGACTATGAACTACAAATCCTTCAGGTTGGTCCATATAAATTTCCTCTTCTAATTCACCATTTAATAAGGCAGTTTTAACATCCATTTGGTGTATTATTAAATTATGAATAGATGCAAGTGAAACTAGTACTCGAATGGATGTAATCCTAGTTACAGGTGAAAAGGTGTCAAAAAAGTCTACATTTTCTCTTTGCTTAAATCCTTTAGCTACTAAATGAGCTTTATATTTATCAACTGTGCCATCAGGTTTTAATTTCTTTTTAAGTATCCATTTACAGCCTATAGAATAACAACCAGGTGGTAGATCTACTAAGTGCTAAGTCTTATTGGATTTCAAAGAATCCATTTCAACATTTATAGCATCTTGCCAAAAATCGGCATATAAGGAAGATAAGGCCTCTTGGAGGTTTAAGGGATCCTCCTCTATAGTAAAAGCACAAAAATCTGAACCAAAATCTTTTGCGGTTCTTGCTCTTTTACTTCTTCTAGGTTCATTTTCAAAAGACTCATTAAGTTCTGTTCTAATAGGAATAGTATTACTTGATGTGCTCTCACTATCCCTCAATTTAAAAGGAAATCTAGATTCATAAAAATTATCATCATTAGAATTTATTATATTATGTGTATTCAGGTCATAAAATCTATATGCTTTGCTATTAATAGCATAGCCAATAAATACACATTCATGTGCTCTACTTGCTATTTTTATTCTCTTAGGGTCTGGTATACGAACATATGCCAAACATCCCAAAGTTCTAAAATAACACTACTAGAAAATGGCTAAATAGCGACGGGGGGATAAGGGGGCGATGGCTTCCGACGGCTATCGGCGGCCGTCGGAAGCCGTCGGAAAATCACGTATTTCTGGCCCAGCCGAGCCTCTTCTTCCCCATTTCAGCAAATCTAAAATCTTAATCCCTAATTCCCAAATTCACTCCCCAAGCCTCCAATCACTAATTTCATATTTTTACATCCTCCCCGGCTACGAATTCAACCTCTCTTACTTTCTAGCTCAAGTATAATATCTTATTTTCGCGAAAAAATTAATTTTTACCTTATTTCTAGATTTGCATAAGTTGCTAAATTAGGGCTAATTGGTGATTGAAATTGTTTCCAATAGTGTTATAATAGTTTCTAGCATTTCATGGTATACCTATTTCATCTTTTATCGTGAAATTGTGAAAAACAGGTATAATTTGTGGTCGTTCATGTATATGTAAATCATTGTTTATGCCTTGATTCTACAATTGTATATGTGTGTAGCGCTGCTATCATTGTATTGTGTTAGTTGGAATAAGATAAAATGAATGCACGAGCTAGGAGTATTATATTGTGCACGTATTGACTTATGCAACAACAAAAAATGCATGAGTCTAAATTATAATTGTGTGCGTTGAAAAATGACAAAAATGTTAAACCTGCTTTAAGTTGATGTAATACATCGAATAAATGTGTTATATTAAAATATATTTTTGTAAATGTGAACAATTAGTAAAACTGTATTTTTTCGTAAAATGCGCACATTTAATTAACTAATGTCCCTTATAGAGTTTTTGGCCCCGTCTGACGAGTGTTGTACATGATCGTTATATAAATAGTCGTTTTTTTCAAAAAACAACCATTTATATTCATCTGGTACAAAGTTTGTCGGATTTGTCCCTGTATTGGAAAAGTTATGAACACAGTAAGCATTTACATTTTGTATATTACTTCGTCTCAAACGGTTCATAAAATTTCGGCCTAACTTTTCTTTTTTGTTTCCTGCATACATGTTTCCTGGAGATTTGACCAGGCAACTGAGCACTCGACATTGGCAGGTACTCGGCATCTATAGTACTCGGCATCTGGAGTACTCGGCATCAACTAGTGCTCGACATCTATAGTACTCGGCATCTGTAGTACTCGGCATCAACTAGTGCTCGGTATTAGGTAATACTCGGCATCAGGCAGTGTTCGGCACCTAGTAGCACTCGGTATCAACTAGCGCTCGGCATCAGATGGCACTCGGCATCAGGTAGTGCTCGGCATCAGATAGTATTCGGCGCCCAGTAGAACTCGGCGACAGGGGTACTCGGCGACAGAAGTACTCGGCATCCAGAAGACGTTCGGTGTGCGTAACTGCACAACGTGACACTATCGTTCGGCCGAGATGCATCATTCGGTCAGGGAGCATTGTTCGGCCAAGAGCTTCGGACAGAGACACGTCCGGCTTCGACTGACAACCATCCTGCACTTCCCACACATCAAACATACCATTCGGCATAGAAAGGATCATTCGGCATTATGGTGTTCAGCATACCTGGTTCGGCATGCAGCGACCACTGTACTCGGGCTAGAGTGTTCGGCCATCAAGCCCACTTGGGAAGTCCAGCCCATATTTGTCTATAAATAGAGGGGCAGGGTCACAGTGAAAAGGGGATCTTTTTCGGAGAAGACTGGGGAGACTCTGCCATTTTTTAGACTCATCTTCTCTACTTAACAACTTCATTCAAGCATTTGATTCACGAATTGTATTTGTAATCAACTATTAAGTAGATCAATAAAGTTTAACCTCACAGTGGACGTAGGCAATTACGCTGAACCACTATAAATTTGGTGTTCTTACTTTCTGCATTTAAATTAGCATTGTCTTCTCTGTTTAATTTACCCTCATCATTTATTTCTCTACACAATCTTTCTCTACGAGGTTAGTGACCAATTTTGGTGCTAACTCTTTGGTGCTTTCACTGAGAATTGAATTCTCAGACCTTAAGGATCTGCTTTGAAGCTACTGGATTGAACAAATCCCCCAAAGAAGATCCGAGTCATTGACAGGACATCCGTTGATTCTACTCAGAGTTCATACCAATAACTCTACAATGGCGAGACCACGTACCAGGTCAGCTTCTCATAATGCGGATGCCCATGAGACTGCTAGCGTGCAACAAGAAGGACCTAGCAATCAACCAACAATTCCGGGTGTAGGAATTGCCGCTCAGGACCAGGCTCCGGTTGTCACCAGGATAGAGTTCAACGATTTGATGAGAGAACTCATAGAAAGCAGGAGACAACTAGGAGAGAAGATGCAAGCTAACGCCAACCTGATGGCACAACTCACTCAACAGCAGCAACAGAATGCTGAGGGCAATCCCGCTCCCTATTCCTCATCCGACAGCTCAACTTCTTCTAATGAACCTCCTAGGCATAGACGCCGTAAAACTGAAGCTGCACGGATGGGTGCTGCTGCCCAAACAGCTGGAAACTGCGACCAAGTCGGAGCTGGGAACTTAGGAACTGGAGTACAGGTGGAAACTGGAGGCCCAGACCATCAAAACGCTAATGATGTCGAACCTCAAGATGCACGATTGGCAGATCGCCAGGGGAGGAGGCATCAACATGGATAGTCGCGTAGAACAGACTCTAACCTTCCGCCTTCCATTCAGACACCAGATCTGACAGCCATGGTCAGGCAATTGATGAAAGAAAATTAGGGCTTGTCAAATGATGATTGGGGAGTATCAAGAAGTCATACTCCATTCACAGATGTTGTGTTGCAGGCGGCGTACCCCAGGAAGTTTAGTATGCCTACTATCCCGGCGTATGAGGGAAAGACCGACCCCAAACAGCATGTCATGAGGTATGAATGGATGATGGATTCAGCTAGAGCAAATGATGCCACCAAGTGTAGATGCTTTCCAATTACTCTATCTGGGATCGCTACTATGTGGTTTACCCGACTTCCTCCGCGGTCTGTATCCAATTTCGAGGAGTTGGCAAAGAAGTTTATTGAGCAGTTCAGGATACAAACTACTCGTCCAAAGGACGTAATCTCTGTCAAGTGTAATCCAAAGTCCCGGGGAGTCATTGAAGGAATATTTACAAAGATTCCATGTTGCGGCAACTGAAGTCAGTAATCCCAATGATCATGCAATTCTAATGGCTGTAATGAGAGGTGTGGATCCGAAGTCTGAATTTGGAGACTGGTTGGCCGGGAAACCTCCGACCACACTAGAGCATTTTTACTCAAAGGCACACTAGTTCATAAGGAGAGAGGAAGCCAGGTGGGTAAGACGAGATAAGGCACCAGGACCTGTCCAAGAGTCTATGAAAAGCAACGTTGCTGTGAAGTAGTCCGGAGACAACTCGGGAAAGGTCCAAGTCAATGTCCAGAACAAGCCTGGGCAGTCTAAGGAGTCCGGAGGAATAAATCAAGGGAAGAAGAGAGAAGCGGGGAAGTGGAAATCGAGAATTCCAAGCTACAACGAGTATACTCCGCTGAATGCGCCTCTTGAGAACATTTACCTATCTACCTGCAATACTTTTCAATACAAAAAGCCACGTCCAAAAGAATCAACTGAGGAGCAGAAGCGAACTGGGAAATATTGTCGCTTCCATGAGACTTATGGGCACAATACGGAAGAGTGCAGACACCTACACGACGCTATCGAGAAGTTGATCAGGCAAAAGAAGTTTCAAGAATTTGTGAAGGATCCATAGGAAGGAGGACAGGGAACGTCCAACCCAAGTCGTGTACCGGCCTCGCGTCACCCCGAGGAGCCTGCCCGAACGATGGGTAGACTAGTCATAAATACTATTATCGGCGGACCTCACCCCGTGGATAAGAATTGGCAAGAGATGGAGCGGTATGCAAGCTCCCTGAAGCATGCAGGTTTTGAGTGCTATTCAAACGTGGAGGATGGGACTCCTGCCAAGCAGCAGCGCGTAATGACAGACGACATAGTGTTCAGAAACAGGGATGTTGATCAAGTAGAGGCTCCAACCATCGACCCGATGGTCATATCTGCGACGATCGGACCGGCATATGTGAAGAGAATTCTGATTGATTGCGGAAGTTATGTCAACATCATCTTCAAGAAGGCTTATGACCAAATGAAAATGGAAACAAAGGACTTGAAACCGTCCAAGGCTCGTATTCACGGCTTTAACGGCGCTACGACCGATGCAGTGGGGTATGTCGAGTTACCAGTTGAACTGGGACAAGGCGAGCGTCGGAGGGTGCGAATTCTACCCTTCGTGGTTTTGGATGTGGATTCTCCATATAATGTTTTCTTGGGCCGGCCGGCCCTGGCTGAGTTTAGGGCAGCATTGGCCCCGTGGTGTTTAACTTTGAAGTTCCCAACTAACAAAGGAGTAGGTATTGTTCATGGCGACCAAGCAGCTGGTCGTTCCTGTTATGTGGCTGAGCTCCGGGAGGCCCACTGGAGGGAGAAAGGAAAGGTTGCGGACAATCCAGTCCGCATCCATAATTCGGATAATTGACAAGTAGTGCCCGAGCCCTGGCTCGGGCATAACTCTCGGATCTTCAGAGACATAGATCCGCGAGACGACGATGAGAAACCCAGGGAAGAAAAGGCGGCGCCGGCTGAACTAACGGTTGACATTTCAGTCAGCCAAAGCGACCCTTCGCGAATACTGAAGATCGGATCATAGCTTGGCCCCGTAATGACTGAAGACCTTAGTGACTTCCTCCGGGCGAATCTTGATATTTTCGCCTGGACGCATTCTGATATGTGTGGGATTTCTCCCGCCATCACGAGTCATATGTTGAACATAGACCCGAAATATGTCCCAGTTAAACAAAAGAGGAGAGGAATGGACCCGGAGAGGTCCGCTGCTCTCAGAGAGGAGGTGGACAAACTCAAAGCCAATGGGTTCGTCCGCGACGCCCTCTATCCTGAATGGGTATCGAACCCCGTACTGGTGAAAAAGGCAAATGGGAAATGGAGAACTTGCGTAGACTATTCTGATTTGAACAAAGCATGCCCCAAGGATAGTTTCCCGTTACCAAGGATCGATCAGTTGGTCGACTCCACCGCAGAACATGAGCTGTTATCATTCATGGATGCATACTCGGGATACAACCAAATCCCGATGCATATTCCGGACCAAGAACACACCAGCTTCGTTACAGATGTCGGGCTATATTGCTATGTAGTAATGCCCTTCGGACTAAAGAACGCAGGAGCGACTTATCAGCGTCTGGTGAATCGAATGTTCAAGGACCAGCTTGGTAGGACGATGGAAGTCTATGTGGATGACATGCTCGTGAAGTTATGACAATCAAACGACCACATTCGAGACTTGGCCGAAATGTTCGACATACTCAGGTATTACGGGATGAAGATCAACCCTCTGAAGTGTTCCTTCGGCGTGGCATCGGGGAAGTTTTTGGGATTCATCGTTAATGCTAGGGGAATTGAAGCTAACCCAGAAAAGATCCAATCTATTCGAGATGTGCAAGTGCCCAGGACTATAAAAAAAAGTACAGAGCTTGAATGGAAAAGTAGCTGCGCTAAGTCGATTCATATCCAGGGCAACTGACAAGTGCATCCCTTTCTTTGATATAATAAAGAAAGGGAAAAGGAACTTCGAATGGACGTCTAGTTGTGAGGAAGCATTCCGGGATCTGGTGAGGCATCTGGAGAGTCCACCAGTGCTGTCAAAACCAGTAGACCACGAGATGTTGTATGTATACTTGGCTGTATCCCCACATGCAATAAGTGCGGCTTTAGTTCGCGAGGAGGACCGGATCCAAAAGCCGGTGTATTATGTTAGCAAGCGTTTAACGGGGGCAGAAAGAAATTACCCTAAAATCGAGAAATTGGCCTATTGCTTGGTTATTGCATCACGTAAGCTACGCCCATATTTTCAAGCACACTCAATCAACGTTTATACCGATCAACCCCTATGGCAGGTACTCCAACGACCAGAAACTTCTGGAAGATTGCTAAAATGGAACATCGAGTTGAGCCAGTTCCATATCGCCTACTTGCCACGGAGAGCCATACAAGGGCAAGCATTAGCAGATTTTATCGCTGAGTTTACCATGCCCACAGAACCAGATAATCATGACGCCATTCCCCCCGTTCGATGGAGATTATACACTGATGGGGCATCCAACGACCATTGCTCCGGTGCGGGTGTAGTTCTTATAACTCCGGAAAACCGATCAATCTTTTATGCTTTGAAACTTGATTTCCCAGCTACAAACAACGAAGAAGAATATGAAGCATTGATTGCTGGCTTGAAGCTCATCGGAGAACTCGGGATCAAATCAGTTGAGATCTTTTTTGACTCACAGTTGGTGGTTTACCAAGTGCGGGGAGATTACCAAGCCAAGGGACAGAAGCTAGCTCCGTACCTTGTTCAGGTCCAAGAGCTACTGTCGAATCTCGAGCATTATGACATTTCGCATGTCCCGCGCGAACAGAATAAAGAAGCTGACTTGTTGGCTAAGTTTGCGAGCACAGGCGATGCACAGCAAATGGGATTGTATCCCGTTGAGGCCTTGCACGCCCCGAGCATAGACGAGATGAAAGTTGATTGTATATTGGAAATGGAAATCGAGAAGGAATCGTGGATAACCCCATTCAAACTGTTCCTGACGACCGGGACTTTACCAGAAAAAAGGAGCAAAAGACGGCAGGTGCTTCGAAAGGCCGCGCAATACGTGATCCAGGATGGATTAATGTATTGAAAAGGGTTCTCAGCCCCATTGTTGCGGTGCATCGCTCATGACGAGACAAAGCGGGTCTTAAGAGAGGTTCACAAAGGAGAATGTGGTGACCATACTGGAAGGCAAACGCTAGCAAAGAAGGTCCTCCGCTACGGATATTACTGGCCGACCGTAAACCGGGACGCTGTGGACTACGCAAGGAAATGTGACAAGTGTCAAAGATATGCGAAAATCCCGAGAACTCCGTCAACGGAACTCACACAAATGGTTAGTCCCTGGCCGTTTGCAATCTGGGGAATCGACATAATCGGTTCTTTGCCTATATTCAAAGGTGGTGCGAAATATGCGATAGTTGCAGTCGATTATTTCACAAAATGGGCTGAGGCAGAACCCTTGGCCACAATCACCTCTAAAAAGGTCATTAACTTCGTTGTACGAAACATTATATGCCGCTTTGGCCTTCCTCGCACCATCATTACAGACAACGGAACGCAATTTGAAAGCAGAGAGTTCAAAGAGTTCTGTTTAAAGTATGGCATCGAGAAAACGTTCGTCGCCGTTGCACACCCAAAAGCTAACGGACAAGTCGAGGCCGTTAATAAAATAATCAAGTCAATACTGAAGAAGCGTCTGGAGAAAGTCGGAGGCAAGTGGGTAGATGAACTGCCAACAACACTATGGGCTTATAGAACTATCCACAAGTCCGCGACCGGCCACACTCCATTCGCCTTGGCATACGGCTCGGAAGCCGTTATACCCGTGGAACTTAAAGTTCCATCACACCGAGTGACGTACTATGATCCCAAGACGAACCAGGACCTCTTGTTGGAATCACTGGACTGCATCGATGAAAAGCATGAGGAGGCCGAATTAAGGGCGGCAGCACATAGGCACCGAGTCAAGCGTTACTACGACGGCAGAGTCCGCCCAAGAACTTTTGATGTAGGTGATCTCGTTCTGAAACGAGTTTTCCTGATGCCATCGCGTATGAATCCCAGCTGGGAAGGTCCATACATCATTGAACGGAAGCTTGGGGAAGGAACATTCAAGCTAGCGACCGTTGATGGCACGACACTCCCCCGAGCATGGAACAGTGAGCATTTGCGGCATTATTACATTTAGCGTGTTTTCCTTTCTTATTTTAGGCATTATTACTTCCTATGTGTTTTCGTTTAGTTTTAGCTTAGTTTCTTTTTAACTATGTAATCAAGCAGTCTAATTGTTTTTCGTTAATAAAGGCTTGAAGCCGTATTTTCCACAAATCACTAATGTTTCTATATCTCATGATCGGATGACGAATTACATTATCCTGTACGATTTACGAACTCGTGTAAACAATTTTAAATCTCCGAATCCCCAGAGCGTGGATTGGAGTACTCTAAGTCCCCAGAGTGCGGACTGGAGTATAAACGATTTCAAATCTCCGAATCCCTAGAGCGCGGATCGGAGTACTCTAAGTCCCCGGAGTGCGGACTGGAGTATAAACGATTTCAAATCTCCGAATCCCCAAAGTGCGGATCGGAGTACTCTAAGTCCCCGGAGTGCGGATTGGAGTATAAATGATTTCAAATCTCCGAATTCCCAGAGCGCGGGTCGGAGTACTCTAAGTCCCCAGAGTGTGGACTGGAGTATAAACGATTTCAAATCTCCGAATCCCCAGAGCGCAAATCGGAGTACTCTAAGTCCCCAGAGTGCGGACTGGAGTATAAACGATTTCAAATCTCCGAATCTCCAGAGCGCGGATCGAAGTACTCTAAGTCCCCGGAGTGCGGACTGGAGTATAAACGATTTCAAATCTCCGAATCCCCAGAGTGCGGATCGGAGTACTCTAAGTCCCCGGAGTGCGGACTGGAGTATAAACGATTTCAAATCTCCGAATCCCCAGAGCGCGGGTCGGAGTACTCTAAGTCCCCAGAGTGCGGACTGGAGTATAAACGATTTCAAATCTCCGAATCCCCAGAGCGCGGATCGGAGTACTCTAAGTCCCCGGAGTGCGGACTGGAGTATAAACGATTTCAAATCTCCGAATCCCTAGAGTGCGGATCGGAGTACCCTAAGTCCCCGGAGTGCGGACTGGAGTATAAACGATTTCAAATCTCTGAATCCCCAGAGCGCGGATCGGAGTACCCTAAGTCCCCGGAGTGCGGACTGGAGTATAAACGATTTCAAATCTCCGAATCCCCAGAGCGCGGATCAGAGTACTCTAAGTCCCCGGAGTGCGGACTAGAGTATAAACGATGTGAACCTTGGAATCCCCTGAACGTGGATCAACTTACTCTAAATCCCCGGAGCGCAGATTTAAAAAAAGAAGAAGTCCAAGTACTCGAGAAATGTGGAACAAGAAGTATGCCGCGTCTGGAGATGTTTGAACAACACGAGAATGGACTAGGAGGTAATGCAACTCATAAGGACTTGAGTTATGACTACAGTTAGTCAGTAAACCAAAGAAAAGCAAGAGAATCATTCAAACGAAAAAGAAACTAAACTTCATTCAATAGTTCAAAATGGGGTTACACAGTTACTCCTACAAAACTCAGAGTTAAGGACCTATCTACACAAACTACAAGCTACAAAAGATAAAAGCAACTACAGGACTTAAGCAAGAAGCTCGTTGAACGAGTGTATCAATTATTTCTTCGGTTTCTTCTTCTTGTCTTCCTTTGTTTTTTCCGACGATTCCTCTCCTTCACGCTTTTTCTTGGATTTCTTGCTTGCTAAAGAAGCGGAGTCAGGAGTAGAAGACGGAACATCTAGTGGTTTGGACCTGCCCGGGAGAATGATTTTCAAAGGTCTGTTCCGCGGGTCGGTAAGTTCCAGTATTTCAGGTTCAACTTTGACCTCGGCCTTTTTCTTCTCCTCTTCGGCGAGGCGGTCCTTCATGCTCATCTTTGAAGTATGCTCAGAGGCGCCAGTGATTTCGATTTCATCACCCCCTTCGGCAGGAGATGAAGTGTCAAGCTTATCATCATCTAGCGCCCCAATCACTTGAGCATCGGGACCAGGAATTGCTCCCGCATGAACAGCGTCGCTTGTTTTCTCTGCCTCCTCCTTGGCGTCATCGCTCCTCGGAGTTGGCTCGGCATCAGAGCAGCCTGCATGAAAACATAAAGAATGAACGTTAGAACGAATAAATGCTGGAAGATAACAAGATCTTTGGACTTCTAGAAAAGAAGAGTTTCCTACCGGGTTCTGGTTGGCTATCGGTTGCGCGTGGGGTTTCACCCTCCAGAATAGGAGATAGCACGTGAACGCCAAGCCCGGGATCTTCAGGATCATAGCCGACATGCTGCTCGAATGGGTCAAGTGTCGGCCGACCGGCCGGTTGAGCAGCGGGAGGAGCAGCAATATGAGGAGCCATAGTCTTAGCCCCAGACGGGCCAGCTTGGACACTTTTCTCTTTTGGAAGGGGAGAGCCTTTGTTATAGAGCGCCAAAGCTGCGGACAGATCCGTTGGCTCATTCCCCCTAAGAAACTCCTTCACCAAGGCATCCTCATCGACCTCCTCAGAGCTCGACTCGATTTTCCTGATCTTTACTAAGGTTTCCCAGGCCTCAGCTAGGGATTCGAGATAGCCATCGCCCAAGAATGTCAAGTCACGATGCATAAGGACGTGGGCTCCATACTCAGCAATCAACGGGTCAAACATGCATTTGACCTCTTCCCTGCCAGCTTCTGCGGCCGCCTCGAGGCAAGAGTCAATCTCCTCCGCAGCTTTTCTTTTGCCCTCCTCACGGGCTTCGTCCTTCATTTTCTCAACCCCAGCAAATTCGTCATCAAGCTTCGTTTTTAGGAGACGAGTAGCAACGATTTCATCACAGTATCATTGTGATTCTTCTTGAGCAGCTACCTTGTCCTCCTTTTCCTTGGAGAGTAATTCTTTCAGCTCTCTGACTTGTATGGCGAGCGCGTCCCTTTCTTTTTGAACGGAATCTTTTTCTAGGGCGAGGGCACCGCTGCGCTGGACTGCTTCATCAAGTTCCTTCTTGTGAGCCATCTCTAAACAAGTAACTGCCTCGGCAGTATCTTTTGCGCTTTGTTCAGCGGCTTCCAGCTTCGACTTGTACGAAGCGAGCTCTTCGTCCTGATGCTTGATGATGTTCTTGTCGCAGCCAGCCTCCAAATTCAGGCGATCAATCTCATATTGACGCTCAACGGACACCTCCGAGATCTTTTCAACCAAGTGTACAAACGCGTCATGTTGAAGATAGACGTCGTTATTGCAGGCAATGGCACTCTGTTTCACGTGACCGGGAATATGGTGAATAGCCGGGAGGAACTTCAGACCGTCAAAGCAAATTTTTGGAAACTTGGCCTTAAGATCGATCATCTTTTCCGCTATAGTTGGATCAACCGCGGGAGGAGGCTTTGGAAGTTCTGCTCTTTTTCGTTGCTCCCGAACTTGCCTTGTACTCGATGAACCGGAGTGTTGTTCTCGAGGAGCATCAGATTGGTAACCCTTCTGTGAAGACTTCTCTTTATCCGGCTAAGTTGGAGGAAGAGGATCACGGGACTGTGAAGATTGAGAATATGCCTTCTTACGGTGAGACGACTCGCGGGGACAATTGTCCCTATCTTCATAATCATCTCTGTCCCTGCGTCTGCCTGAACCTGAGTCCCGTCCGGAATGATGGAATATGGAAGAGCCATGAAGGCGATCGAATCCGTGAGAACGCCCCATGTCACCTGCAAAGAATGGAGATAGCAACGAGTCAAGAAAAATCCGGGAAATAAGAAAAAACTTGAAGTGTATGATGGAGTGCGTATGTGCGTGTGTGTCCTAGTGTTCCCCCTTACAGACCAGTTCATTTATCTTTACTAATCGGAGTATTGTCTCCCTGGACTGGGAGTTGAACTCCCGCATTGCCTCTAGCGGGCGAAGAAAACTTGAGGGCTTCAGGATCGTCAAACCCGTAATTAAGTATATCGTCGGGGATAGAAAGATTCGACAAACCCCTTAGAGAACTCTCCAGGTGCTGTGAGGAAGCCTCTTTCTCTGGCGGGATAGGCATATCTTTTGAAGTGCCGCCAACTTTCTCCTTCCGAATATTGTATTTTAACCTCTTCTTTCCCTTCGAGGGAGAGGATGATGTTTCAATATCATGAACTTCGACCGTCGGATCCCAAGCGGGACCCACATTCTCGCCTTGGGTCTCAGGAGCTTCGTCCTCTTTGCGCTCACCTTCTTCGTGCGTATCGGGAGTGCGTCGTGATGACGATCTAGCCTGTTTTTTCCCTTTACCGGATGCTGGCTTGGGAATGGAGACGCCCTTCGGGAGGCTGATCCGACGACCTGGGGATAGCAAGCCGAACCTTGACAATGATTCGTTTGAAATGATGACCCGAATGTCTCGTTCCTCGGCAGGAAGAGCTCTAGTGGCCTCGACGGCCTCAGAATATCCCCGGCCCTACGGGCGCGGGCTGATACCTAAAAAAGATGAAACAGGGAGTTAGAAAAAGCATGATTCCGATTAATCACGAATGATGATTCAGTGGAGAGACTTACTGCCTTCAACCCATCTCCTCGCAAAACCAGGAGGGCAACGCACGTAGAACCATTCCTGTTTGTACAAGGCGAATTTACTACATGCCCCTGTCAAGATTTGGCATTTGTGGTATGGCTCAAGGAACATGAAGGAAGGGCTGTCTTTCCGCCTCTTGATCATATAGATGTATCTGATGTCGCCAGGAGTTGGAGGTCTGGAGAAGACAGCCATGAAGAGTAGGTAGGTCCCATGTAGAAACGCGTGACCGTTCGGGTGCAGCTGCGACGGGGCAATGTCGATGTACTGTAACACGTCCCGAAGAAATAAGTTAAACGGAGGCACGCTGCCCATCCAACACATGAACTTGTTGCAAGTGGTATACCCGACTAGGGGCAGGTGGGGACGATCGTGTCGCGAAGGGACTAACACATCGGCGAAAGGAATCCCGTGGATGGAACATATCCGTCGGAGCGCAGCTTCGTTGATCTTCGAAGCTTGTGAATCGATCGGATTGTCTAGTAGAATCGTTGCCTCCAGGACATCGGGTGCTAAGTTGTGAGCAGGGGAAGTCGACGAATTAGGAGTATCAGCGGCTTCTCGCCTTGATGACGGCCCAGGCTTGTCGGATATAGTGGTGGAGCTAGACTTTCTTGACATCCCCAATAAATAATGAATCTGCTAAGTGCCCGAGGAAACTATACTCAAAAGATGTTGAACGTTAGAATTAACAACACGAACTTTCCCCCCCACGTGATGTGTGAACTAGTGCAAGCAATCGTGTACAAGCAATAAGGATCTAGAGATTTCAAAGATATAAAAATGAGCTGCAAATCGTCGCTTTCGAAGACCGTCTCAAAAATCCAGCCTGGTGGTAAATACAGTTCCAGATTCAGAAAATATGCAATTGATAAAGTGATCGGCAATTGTATTGTTCGGTCTAGGTTTTGTTCGAAGGGGATTGTTCGGCCTAAGTATTGTTCGGCATGTATGATTGTTCGGCATGTCAATTCATCGTTCGGCATTTGCAGTGTTCGGCCTAAGTATGGTTCAACATTTATCATTGTTTGGCTAAAGCGTTGTTCGGCTGAAGTCATTGTTCGGCTAAAGTCGCGGGTCGGCTAAAGTCACGGTTCGGCTAGTCATTTTTCGTCCTAAATATGTTTCAACATTTGAGTAGTGTTCGGCCTAAGGATTGTTCGGCATTTAAGAATGTTCGGCCCTGGTTTTCGTTCGACTAAGTTATAGTTTGGCATTTTAATGAGTGCTCGGCCTGGGTTTGATCGGCCAAGGTAGTGCTCGGCAGCCTTCCACTCCACCGTCCGGTGCATGACGACGTACGCCGGAGCAGTGCTACGCCAAACAACACCCTTACCTCCTCCAACACCTTCATTCTTTTTTCTTCCCTTTAACTTCGGTTCGACACGAAGAAACTAAGCCCATAGGTGGACACACTCCTAATCATTCCTCCTCGCATCATCGTTCGGCAATAAAGACGACCTACTCGAAAGCTTTCTACGTGGCACGCTCGGCCATCTCGTTTGAAATCTACTTAAATCGTACGAGGAAAAATACCTAGTTTGCAGATTGGAGATTGGGATGGAGTAGTTAAGTTTTAAATCCGGACGACTAAATAGAATCGCAAGTCTTCAAGGAACGGCAGAAGTAAAAAAAAGTAAAAGGGAGAAGAAGGAAAAGACCTGGTTTTATAGAGAAGAGAGGTGGAAGTCGAAGGGGCTATACCCGGTGGAACCGGTCAAAGTCTTAGCGTTCGGCTTCAAAGCGAGGTGTCACTCGGCACATGAGAATTGTTCGGCTTCGAACGTATCGTTCGGCGTCCATAACACGCTCGTCACACATATTCTCGAGAAGGCATCTCCAAGGAAAGTTAGACTAGATTCAAAGCGCATCACGTTCGGTCACGTAATACACTTTGGGGGGCAATTGTTTCCTGGAGATTTGACCAGGCAACTGAGCACTCGGCATTGGCAGGTACTCGGCATCTATAGTACTCGGCATCTGTAGTACTCGGCATCAACTAGTGCTCGGCATCTATAGTACTCGGCATCTGTAGTACTCGGCATCAACTAGTGCTCGGTATCAGGTAATACTCGGCATCAGGCAGTGTTCGGCACCAAGTAGCACTCGGTATCAACTAGCGCTCGGCATCAGATGGCACTCGGCATCAGGTAGTGCTCGGCATCAGATAGTATTCGGCGCCCAGTAGAACTCGGCGACAGGGGTACTCGGCGACAGAAGTACTCGGCATCCAGAAGACGTTCGGTGTGCGTAACTGCACAACGTGACACTATCGTTCAGCCGAGATGCATCATTCGGTCAGGGAGCATTGTTCGGCCAAGAGCTTCGGACAGAGACACGTCTGGCTTCGACTGACAACCATCCTACACTTCCCACACATCAAACATACCGTTCGGCATAGAAAGGATCGTTCGGCATTATGGTGTTCGGCATACCTGGTTCGGCATGCAGCGACCACTGTACTCGGGCTAGAGTGTTCGGCCATCAAGCCCACTTGGGAAGTCCAGCCCATATTTGTCTATAAATAGAGGGGCAGGGTCACAGTGAAAAGGGGATCTTTTTCGAAGAAGACTGGGGAGACTCTGCCATTTTTGAGACTCATCTTCTCTACTTAACAACTTCATTCAAGCATTTGATTCACGAATTGTATTTGTAATCAACTATTAAGTAGATCAATAAAGTTTAACCTCACAGTGGACGTAGGCAATTACGCTGAACCACTATAAATTTGGTGTTCTTACTTTCTGCATTTAAATTAGCATTGTCTTCTCTGTTTAATTTACCCTCATCGTTTATTTCTCTACACAATCTTTCTCTACGAGGTTAGTGACCAATTTTGGTGCTAACAGTACACGCATTTGTGTACAATGCAGGGAACAAAAGGGAAATGCTGCCGAAATTTTGTTGAATCGTTTGAGACGAAGTAATATACGAAATGTAAATGCTTACTGTGTTTGTAATGGGAAGTAGGATGCCTGACCATGGAAAAAAATATCTTTTTGTACAAAATTTTGTATTGATACGTTAAAAAATAAAACGTGTCATATTTGAAAATATTTTTTAATTTGTGAAATAGTTCTTTATATTCAAATATTATACGACTATGAAAATAATCTTTTTCGAATTTGTATTCTTGAAAATAAATATTAATTTTGAACATGTGACTCATTTTCTCAAATAGGAAAAATGATTGATTATTTTGTTGATCGGAGGAGATGGATGTACCAAAGAAAAGGACTGAGAGGCTCAATAAAAGAAGATTTTTATAATGGTATAAACGTATTTGTTGAATTCGCTTTAAGTAATAACGAAAACGATCCAGAAATTCATTGTCCGTATAGTAGGTGTAGACATTTGAAGTATTTGTTACCAGACATTGTGAAAGTTCATTTACGCCAAAACAGTTTCGTACCTGAGTATTTTGTTTGGGATCGACATGGAGAAGTTGTAGCAAATACTTCTGTAGAGTCTGAAAGTGTCGTTAACGAAGCAATTACGACGACCCGTATAGAAAATATGGTCGAAGATGCAGCACGATCAATGTTTCCTATGGTTGAAGTTGACAATGATGATGGAAATGTTGGAGAACCAAATATTGAAGCAAAAAAAATATGATTTACTAGATGTTGCTAAGAAACCTATTTGGGATGGTTGTAAAAGCGGCACTCAGCTGTCAGTAATTGCAGAATACATTACGATGAAGTCAAAATACAACATCACTAAAGCTGGGTTTACGGTTGTTGTACAAGCTGCAAAAAGACATATGCCGCCCAATAATCTAATGTGTGAAAATCACTATGAAGTTAAAAAACTTATGTCGGCTTTTGGTTTACCTTATCAGAAATAGATACATGTTTAAAAGGCTGCATGTTGTTTTGGAAAGAAGACGCAAACCTTAGAAATTGTAAAATTTGTAATCAAGAGAGATACAAACCAAGAAAAAATAAGGGGAAGGAAGTTCCGTACAAGCGTATGCATTACTTACCCATCACTCCAAGGCTTCAAAGATTATATGCATCTTTTGTAACTACATCTAATATGAGATGGCATAGTGTGAGAATGGAGGAAGAGGGTACGTTGACACATCCGGCCGATGGAGAAGCATGGAAGCATTTTGATAAAACATATCCAAATTTTGCAACGGAGAGTCAAAATGTTAGATTAGGATTATGTACGGATGGTTTTTCGCTATTTTCTCAATTTGGTTCTAAATATTCATCCTGGCCCATTATCGTCACACCATATAATTTACCTCCATGAATGTGTATGAAAACGCAATATATGTTTCTTATTGTTGTCGTTCCTGGCCCAGACGATCCGACATAAGGAATCGATGTATATTTACAACCGTTGATTAAGGAGTTAAAAATACTGTGGAACGAAGAAGTAGAAACATACGATGTGTCCAAGAAGAAAATTTTTCGTATGTTTGCTTCTTTGTTGTGGACTATAAGTGATTTTCCTGCCTATGCAATGCTTTCAGGATGGAGTACTACCGGTCGTCTAGCATGTCCATATTGCATGGATGAAACACGAGCATTTTCTTTACCTCGTGGTAAGAAAATGTCATGGTTTGACTGTCATCGATATTTTCTTCATGTAAATCATCCCTTCAGAGGAGACAAGAAAAACTTTTTAGCTAATAGAGTAGAAACCATACAACCACCGACGATATGGTCAAGCGAAGACATATATGAACTTGTTAGGGACCATCTAAAGATATATGAAACTGGAGTGAAAACAGAAATTGAAGGCAAATCGATTGTTCATAACTGGTGCAAACAAACTATTTTTTGGGAGTTGCTGTATTGGAAACATCTTCTGCTTCGTCATAATATAGACGTGATGCACAATGAGAAAAATGTATTTGATAATGTTTTTAACACAATTTTGAATGTGAAAGGAAAGACGGAGGATGATTTGAAATCAAGACGCGATATAGAAGAATTATGCAAACGTCCCGAGCTTCATATGAAACCAAATGACAGTAAAAAACACAAAGCATGTTACGAATTAGATAATAATCAAGTTAAAGTTGTGTTGAAATGGGTGGAAGGGTTAAGATTTCCTGATGGAATATCATCAAATCTTCGTAGATGTGTTGACTTTAAAAATGGTAGATTGAGCGGAATGAAAAGCCACGATTGTCACATAATGATGGAAAATTTATTTCCCGTTATGTTCAAAGAACTACTGCCGTTAAAAGTTTGGAAGGTAGTAACGGAGCTTAGTATGTTTTACAAAGATCTTTGTTCGACTACTTTAGAAGTGCAACGTTTACGTAAACTTGAAGTAGATATTCCTATATTGCTCTGCAAATTAGAGAAAATATTCCGCCCGCTTTTTTTAATGTAATGGAACATTTACCTGTTTATCTCCCATCTGAAGCACGACTTCGAGGTCTTGTCCAATATGGATGGATGTATCCATTTGAGAGGTATGTAATATGTTATCACGTAATTTAATTGCATTTTCGACCATGAAGTTAATGTAAATTAATTTTGCATAGATATCTAAATCATTTGAAGAAAAAAGTGAGGCAAAAAGCACGAGTTGAAGGTTCGATATGTAAACTTTACATCGAAGAAGAAGCTTCGTTCTTTTTCTTCCACTATTTCAGTGACCATGTGAATATATCATTTGAAAGTGTTCCTCGTAATGATGAAGGCGACGAACAAGAGTCCTCTCAAGCAATTTTATCTATTTTTAGACAACATGGTCGGCCTTCTGGAAAATGTGTAGAAATATGGCTAGACGATAGAGATCTTCATGTAGCACACACTTATATTCTTCTAAATTGTGCCGAGGTTGCACCGTTTGTTAGGTAATCTGAAATAATAATTTGTGTTTTATTCTTTTCTATAATGCATGCGCGCGTATAACCTAATGTAATAATTTGTTTACATATATAGTGTTTATGAACGTGAACATCCGAACGGAGATCTCAGTAAAGAATTTTCCGGTTGGTTTTCAAATTACGTTTATGAGCCGAGAAATTGTGTTGTTGACGAAGGGTTGAAACATCTTGTGATGGGACCAAAAAGAGTGGTCAAGACATATCCAATATATTTCGTCAATGGATATAAATTTAACACCAAAGAATACGGTGCATAAAAATTAATGAATAATATTGGTGTATTTGTAAAAGGTAGTGACGATCTAGAAAATCACATAAATGATTTTTATGGCATTCTAACACAAATTTTGCAACTGACATATTTCTCACGACCCGGGAGGAGGTGTTTCTATTTAGATGCAGTTGGTTTAGCAATGTTCCAGGTTCTGGAATTAATGTGCACAAGGATTATAATCTTATCGAAATAAAGCATACATTGCACTATCACAAGTACGATCCTTTGTACTAGCCAAACAAGTATTGCGAGTTTATTACGCTCCTTATCCGTCTCTAAAAAGAGATAAAGCAGATTGGTCTGCAGTTTTTAAAACAAAGGCCAGATTTACATTCGATGGGAAGAATATTCCAAACGAACAAGCTTATCAGGCAGATCTTAAGGAAAATAACGAAATAATAATTACAGACGATCATACAGATTTTGGTCCATTGATCGATGAATCAAATGTTTAAGTAGAAGCGTTTGACAGTGCAGAGGAAAATATCGTTGAAAACAAGACCGAATCTGAATCAGAAGACGATGCTGATTGATTAAAATCCGAATCTGATTTTTTTTCAATTGATGTAACTATGTTGAATTCTTGATGTATTATGAAATTGATGTAACTATGAAACCAAATCTGTACGTTTACCATTGTTTACATGTTTTATGTCATTTCCATTTGTCATTTATTTAGCAATTTTTATTAAAAATGCAATGTAATCTGCTTATCGTCGGAACATGAGACCCATTATGAATCAGGTATAACACACTTCCATTTCAGTCATTAATTTAGCAAGTTATACCGTTGATGTCATTTACGTATGAAATATACTTCATTATCATGTTATTATTCTCTTTTGAAATGATGTGTATATATGTCACAGGATTATCGTAATGTCATCTAGAGGTAGGAGCTCTTCCAGATCTTCAGGAGGCGATGGCAGTGGTCCATCGCAAGCATCACAACGTCCTATAGTTTCATTAGTACCTAGAGCAGAGGGGTAAGAATTAAATTTTATTCAGCATCTTATTTTATTTTTTTGATATACATACATACTTATCTGTATCATATTTAAAAACAGGGGGTTCGACCTACTCCCCTCGAAGGTTGTGTTTGACGTTCTAAAGCTTCTTACCGGAGTAGGATGAGTGCGTATTGGTCGAAGTGGGATAACACCCCTCCCCACATAGTAGAGTCTATTTGGCAGGATGTCCTAGTAAGTATATTTTTCTATTTTCCATTTTTAATTCATTTTTGTCGTTTTTTTTACTATTTATCGTTTACAGTTTAATATTCTTTTTGCTTTTTATCGTGAAACACAGGCTGAGATAGACATTCAGACAGATGATATGCAGTTGGCATGAGGGTATTGAATGAAGAAGATGCGTAAAAACTATAGGGACTCGATATCCGAAATCAAGAAATCAGGTAAGAAACCACGTTGGATGGGGGAGAGCATATGGCAAGCATGGTTGGGATACTGGGAAACTGACGAGGCGAAGGCAAGTATACTAATTTTTTTAAATTATTTGACTGGTATCAAAAAATACACGATCGATAAATAATGTACTAAATTTTGAATGTACAGGCAGAGTCGGAAAGAAACTCTACAAACAGAAATAAAAATCCCGTCACTCATCGCGGAGGGTCGAAGTCATTTCAGCAGTATCGGCAGGAGTTGGTAAATTTACTGAATGCAAGTTGTAAATAGTTTGTGCTATATAATTTCAAATGTACAATAATTTTATGTAAAAATCAATTTCAGGAAGCTGAGGCGCATGGTCCCGTGGGCTATATGGACGTGTTTACTCGTACGCATGCTGTCGAGCATGTAAATCCGGATGGGACAGTTTCGTATACATGGCATGACGATTAATCCACCAAGAGCCATGTAAGCATATTTCATTTTATGCAGTATTAGTAATTGTTCTACTTGTTAAAATATAATGAAAGAAGATATGATGATATTAATTTGTTAATGCAGGAAAAGTTTATGGAGCAGCGCCAGAAACTCCTTGCTGATACGGGTCGAGATCAGCTGACGACGGATGAGGAGGATGTTATTTTTGAGTCAGTTATGGATCCATCGGAGCATGGCAGACGATATGGATTTGGCAATCAAGTGGTAAGTAAATAATATACCGGGTATCATATAAGTTTTCAAATTTAGTACATTGGTTTTGAGTCACTTCGTTATGAAAATATTATGCATTACCAAAATATATTAATTTGTTACTTGAATGTCATTTCAAAAATAAAAATAACGAAAAAGACATGTTATTTAATTTAGTTTGCCAGATATATGCATATTTTTAATTCAGTACATACACTTACAGAGATCACACAGCTAAATTAAATATTTATTACAGGCCAGCAGTCAGAGACGGGGTAGGCAGACTAGAGCTCAGATCGATCTAGCAGAGATCGAAGATTTGCGGGCTAGAGTGGCACGGATGGAGGAGCAGAACCGTCAGCAGGCCATAGAGACCACACAGTTGCTAGACCAGCGTATCGCCGAGTACATGCAGCAGTATGGTGGCTGCTTCCCTTCCTTTGCTGGCTCAGGTTCGGGAGGAGATTGACTGATTGCTTTGGTCGGTATGTTTTTCCTATTTTGTATGATTTATGTACAATGTTATGATACACTTAGCTGTTTTGTTGCATAATTATGTGGATGTTGGGGATGTAGGAATTGATAGAACATTTGGTGTTGTGGATATTATTATGTATTGTACATTAGTTTGGGTAATGGTTATGTGTTTTGACTTAATTTTATGTATTTTTTGTTCGGTGAATTGTGTATAGTTTGGTTTTTGATATTTGGTTGGAATATTATATATTGAATTCTGCAGTATTTGTGGAATAGTGTTTTTATGGGAAATGTGGATGGAAGGCTATATTGAAGTAGAAATACAGAAACAATGCAGCAGATTTCTAACGGCTTCCGACGGCTTTCAGGTTATATTTTTCCGACGGCTTTGAGATCATTTTTTCCAATGGCTTCCGACAAGCATTGCAAACCGTCGAAAATCCAAATGGCGAACGGTGTCGGAAGCCGTCGAAATTACTGCACCCCGACGCCTTATTTTGCGACGGCTTTTTCCGACGGCTTTCGACAGCTGCCGACGGTTTTCAGCCATCGGAAAATGCCTTTTTCCTTCTAGTGTAAGACACATTTGGTTTATAATTTCTTAAAATTTCAAATGGTGAGGTTTTACCTTTTGATTTAAGGATTCTATTCAATACATAGCATACAATCAATAAAAATCCCCCCATCAATGTTTTGTTGCACCCGAATTCAAGAAGATAGCTACAACTAATTCGGTAAAGGTTCTATTTTTTCTTTCAGCTTTACCGTTCATTTCAAGTGAATAAGGTGCAGTTCTTTCATGAATTATACCATGCAATTTATAGAAATCAAGAAATAAACTAGACTCATATTATGTTCCTCTATCACTACGAAGTCTCTTAATTTTCTTATTGGATTGATTCTCAATTTCAGTTTTAAATGATTTAAACATTTCAAATGCATCATTTTTATTTTTCATAAGGTATACATAAGTAAAATCAGAATAGTCATCAATAAAAGTGATAAAGTAACGGCGTCCATGTCTAGTCAAAGTTCCATCAAGCTCACATATATTAGAATGAATCAAATCTAAAGGTTCAGAAACTCTATCAACTGATTTATGTGGTTTCTTAGTGATTTTTGCTTGACTATAGAATTCATATTTATCAAAATCAGTTTGTGACATTTTAGGGATATGATCTAAGGTGCTCATGTTATGAATTATACGTTTATTCACATAACATAATCTAGAGTGCCAGATATTAAAATCACACAACATATAAGCAGAAGCAGACATTTTATTACATTCAATATTCAGTTTAACCATACCATCAGTAGCATAACCCCTACCCACAAACATACCATTCATAGTGATGGTGTACATATCAGCCCTAATAGTCTGTGTAAAACCAGCCTTATTAAGAAGATAACCTAAAACAAGATTCTTTCTCATCTCTGGAGTGTGCATTACGTCCTTCAGAATGACAGTCTTCCCAGAGGTAAACTTCATCTCTACGCTTCCAATCCCAGTAATAACAGTGGTGTGAGAGTCTCCCAACAACACTTTCTTGTTCTTAGTATCCGTGTATGTTTTGAACATAGCACGGTCATAACACACATGGCATGTAGCACCAGTATCTACCCACCAAACCTCTGATCTCCCAACAAGGTGAATCTCATCAGTAATCATAGTCGTTAGGGGTCCTTGGTCAGGTTAGCCTGTGGTGCAGGGCCTGGTCTGTTCCTACACTTTCGTGCCATATGACCTGGTTTTGCATAGTTGTAGCAAAGAAACAACTGTCCAGAGTCATCTTTTGGGGTGGTTTTTGTTTGTTGCGGTTCTAACTAAGCTTGCGGTTTTGATTCTTAAAAAGTTTAGGATTTGGTTTTAGAACTGCAACTTTCTTAGTGTTGCCTGTAACAACAAGCACTTCTTCCTTCATATCTTGTTTACGTGATTCCTCCTCAATACAGAGGCTAGTTATCAAGCTTTCCAAAGAAAATTCTTTAGTTTTATGTCTCAGATTATTCTTAAAATCCTTCCAACTAGGGGGTAGTTTATCTATCAAAACAGCAACTTGGAATTGTTCATCAATAACCATACCTTCGGAGACGATCTCATGAGTTATTTTCTAAAGTTCATGATATTGCGTCTCTACTGACCTTTCGTCCGTCATTTGAAATTTGAGGTAGCGGCTGACTGCATATTTCTTTGCTCCTGCTTCTTCTATATCATACTTATTTTACAGCGCCTCCCAGATTTCCTTGGCTGTCTTGTCCGAATTGTAGTAGCCGTAGAGATCGTCGCTCTGGCCATTGAGTATGAATTTCTTGCAGAGGTAATCCTGCTCTGTCCAATTCTACAATTTTTGGTTTTGTTCCTGCTAGTTCTGCAGTTGTTGTGCATCGATTTCAGCAGGCTTCTCTGGTACTGTCGGCTTTTCTACAGTGAGCACACCAACCACCTTCCTCATCGTTAGAAAAAATTCCATCTTTTGCCTTTAGCGCTTGAAATGGAGGCCCTCGAATCTGAAGGGTGCAGAAGTGATCATGTGGACCTGAAACATTGAGGTTGGTGCAGCATCATCAATAGTTGCAGCAAAAGTCATTGTTGTTTGGAACGTCTTCAAATTGTTGGGAACAATGAACTTCGATTTAGTCGGGTACATTATCACTCTCTTGAAGACATTTTGGCATTCTGCTCGAAGGTGCAAAGCACTTCTGAGAAAAACAAATCCCGCCGCCTCTAGGATAAAACAGCCTCTCTAATCTGAAAAATATCAACCTGTTTGCACTGACAAAGTTGATTCTGATTTGCACTCTAAAATACTGCTCAATGTGTTTAGTTTTGTTGAAGAAAGAAGAAAAAGAAAATTGTTTGTTATTCTTTTCATTTCTCTTTTGTCTATCTATCATTTAAATTGGGAGAATGAAAATTGTATACGTTACTAAAGTGATGGAATGTTAATGGATTTTAATTTATTCTCATTTAAAACAATATTGTAATACATTAGCTTTTGTAACGGCTCAATAATAATGTCACATAAATATATTACCATTGTGCAAGTGTAACGGCTCAATTATAATAATGATTCATAAATATATTACCGTTATAAACTTGCAACGACTCAAGTATAATAATGATTCATAAATATATTACCGTTATAAACTTGCAACGGCTCAAATATAATAATGGTTCATAAATAAACTACCATTAACCTATTTTTTTAATTTAATTTTTTTAATAAATCTACTTCATAAACAAAAACATTTCCAACATGTTTGATATCTTTCTTAAGTATTAAATGATTTCTATAAAATGTTTATATGGTGTTTTTACCTCTTTTCTAGTTTATATGTGTTATGGGATGTCCAAACACACTAATATGAAAACAAACTCAAGGCCACTTATACACTGGAAGAGGGAGGAGGGAGGGGGAGGGTGAATAGTGCATATCAAGTAGTTAAAAAATTAACTTGTGAATTTAAAAGTTTTCTACTTAGATCAATAACAAAATCATAAATACAGGCAGAAAAACAAATAATAGAAAAAGGCAATGAAATTAAGAAACCAGGAATTTTTATACTGGTCTGGACATCAAATCTTACATCTAGTTCTGTATTTCCCGTGCATAATTTCACTATCATTTCCTTTCTTTCGACGGGTTGCAAGAACATGTTTATAATCTTACAATTTCACCGCTGATAAGATACACCTTTCCTCTTAAACACGAGTCATAAGAACACCATTTCCATGGGTCATAAGAACACGTTTCTCTTTACAAACAATAGCAAAGTATGACAAGTAATTGTATCTTCAATACAGATTCTTGTAGTTTCAATGCAATGGTTCTATAGACCTCCAATAGCAGTATATCATTGAAGTCGAAGAGGAATAGGATGAAACCAAAGAGAGAATGATTGATATTTCAAGTACAAACTATTTGATCTTTTATGGTTTGCAAATCCTTGAAGAATCTGTGTGAAAGCGTTAAGTATGCAAAGAGAGTGTAAGTGTATAAAGGAGTTTTTTTCATAAAGTTGTAATTATGAAAGAGAGAGAATAATGGAAAATTGTCAATCAAAATTCATTTTTCAGACTCTTTTAAATAGAAGATGAAACGATTTATCCATAGATGAGGAGATGGTGCCAAAATCATTCCATTGGAATTTCAAAATAACCACCTCTATATCGAGATATCCTCAAAGAGTATGTCACCATAATCTAATGTAAAATGGATTTTTTTTTAAATTCAAAATTGACTTTTATACTTCTAAAACTAATATTGTATGTTTATATAAAGATGTTAAAGAATGAAACAGAGTTAAATGAAAGAAGAATTTCAAGGATATTTGCTACAAGACCTTTAAAAAAATTCTAAAACTCAGTAGGTTTACTGAACAATTAAATTGCTTTTGTCAATGAAGCGCTAGTATTCCATTTGTCTTGAGTCAATTAAATCTTTCATTTGCTATGATCAATCTTCATATTTATATCTCATTTGCTTTTTTGCGTTCATTGAGTTTCTTATATGCCTTTGTAAAATATCTCCATAGTATATCTGAAAATACCACACAACTCATAGAAACAATAGTGTTGATAGTTATGTGGTTGTTGCCATCAAAATCAATACTTAGGGTATTTACAATCTCCTCCTTATTAATGATGACAACAATATAAATATTTGAGAGATAAAATATAACAATTTTATATTTGGCAACCCATGACTCTATGTACCCCCTATCATTTTGGCTTGTATATTTTATATATTTTATCCTCCTTTGTCATTAACAAAAAAGAGTAGAAAAGAATTGTTAAGCACATCTAGACAATATATATAGAGTTTGTATACATAGTTATATCTGAATTAGTATAAATAACACTCATGGAGGGAATCAAAATCAATATATAGTATGAAAATGAAACCCATATTTGTTAAAAATAGTAAATATTACAACATTAAACAAATATAAAGATATGCAAAACAAAAACATAAACATAATGCAACATCTAATGATGACGACAAAACTTTACTATGGGTATTTATGTGTTCGACGGCTAGGATAAGATGTACAAAAGTTCCTCGAACGTTCGAGAATTTAACCTTGTAGATCAAAAATAACTTCACCCACACATCGAATATCTTCCTCGTCGTTTATTTCAATTTCTTCTTCTTCTTCCTCTTCCTTCTCATCATCTTATTCCGCATTCACGAGATTATGAATAACCAAGTTAGGTTTCTAGATCAATTTATGATATGACAATCAAATTTACTTGGTTATTCATGAGATGATTCTGAAGGTTTCTATTCATTCTCCCTTCAATATCTTGCTCATTTTTGAATCTAATTTGGAGAATCTCTATTTTAGTAATCATATTTAATATATGTTTAATTGAATTCTCCATCTTAGCGAGAGTTTCAAACATAAAAGCATATAGAATATGGCAAATAGGATTCATCCTTAAGCCTTTTGGAGTTCCTTGGATCCATTAAAGTGTGAGTTTTTAGACTTTTGCAGAAGAAGAACACATGAATTATTATTTAATCACGAAATTATTCAGTTATCAAATGGGGTTTAAAAATTAAAAATAGAAAGGAAAAGAATTTTTTTCAATAATTACCGGTATGTCGATATACTCTTGATGTATATGTCGATATACTCTTGATGTATATGTCGACATATACCTCTTAATAGTTACACTTTTGTATTTTTATGTGTTTATATGTGTGTGTGTGTATGTCTACACATACGTTAATGTTCTTTATTGATTCTTATTTTAAAGTTCAGTAAATGAACAAACATGCAGTTCTCTTTATATGAATAAATATATTTTGTATTAAGGGTTTTGTTAAAATATTGACTACTTGATTTTTGGTATTTATACACTCCTAATGTGTGCTTCCATTACTGACATTACCTCTTAAGAAATGATGTCTTATGTCCATATATTTTGTTCTAGCATGATTTATAGAACTTTTAAAAAGATTTATAGCATTTATATTATCATGATATATTGGTGATTATTTAATGTTCAATCTGACATCGTTTAATCTTTGTTGCATATATATTACTTGTGCACATACCAATGTTGTAGATATATATTCTACTTCCATTATGGATAGAAAAATAGAATTTTGCTTTTTACTGAAATAAGATACAAGTGAATGTCCTAGAGAATGACAAGTTCTACTTGTACTTTTTCTATTGGATTTACAACTAGCATAATCGACATCATTATATGATACCAAGTCAAATTAGTTTTCCTTAGTGTTAAAAGCCATAATCCAAGTATTATTAATATATCTTAAGATGCGTTTAATGGCTTTAAGATGTGTTTCCATTGGATTTGACCGGTATCTTGATAGAGACATACACTATGCATTATATATGTTCTACTTGTAATTATGTAGAGTAATGATCCAACTATACCACAAACTTTTAATCTACACATTTAGAATTTCCTTATTTATTTAAGATTGCTCGGAGTCCACTAGAGTAGGTTTACCACTCGTATTTTACATGCTAATCTCTTTACAAGTTCTTTAGCATATTTTTCTTAACTGATAAAAATTCAATTACTTAATTTCTTAATTTGTAGTTCTAGAAATAATGTTAATTCTCTCACATGATTAATATCAAATCAAAATCATTTTTCATTATTTTTGAAAATTCAAAATCTAGTTGTTCATTTGTTGAGCCAATAATAATAATAATACACACACACACATTTAAGCTGAATGTCATTATCGGTTCATTTTGTGATATCAAATTTCCCAATTTCAATTCTTGAGTTAATTAAGTATAATTCTCTCGTATACTTGTTTTAAAACATATAGCGATCCTTTTAGTTTATAGACATGATCAGAAAATTTCTCATCTTCAAAATGTAGAGGTTGTTCAATGTATACATCTTCCATGATTACTCCATCCAATAAAACACTTTGGACATCCATTTGGAATAATTTGGAGTTATTATAATTTACAAAGGCAAGAAATATTCATATGGCCTCCTGGCAAGCTACATGTACAAAGGTTTCATCAAAATCGATGTCTTCTTCTTGATTATATCTTTGTGCCACCAAACATGCCTTGTTCCTTATAACCTCCTTCTATTCAATTAATTTGTTTTCGTAGACCCATTTAGTTTCAATAACAGATTGGTTTTTCGATTGTGAAACTAGTTCCTAACCATCATTTATTATGAACTGATTCAGTTCTTCTTGCATAGCTAGAATCCATGAATCATCCAATGATGCTTCTTTTAGGATTTTAGGTCCATTAGTTGAGATGAATTGTGTTACTTATGTTATTCAGCTGATTTCTAATTCTTACAAACGATTCGATTTTTCCTAAAATATTTTCTTTAGGATGATCTTTTAAAATTATAGCTTTGGTTAGTTTTTGTGTGTTCATATCTTCATTATTCGTAATCTCGTTATTTTCATTTGGGTTGATAATTTCTTCATCATTATTTTTCTTAATTGAATTAAAAAAATTGTTAGAAAAATTGTATAATCTCTTCAATAGCATTATTACTCTTAGTAAAGACTCTTTATGCCTTACTTATGTTGGAATATCCAATAAATATTCCTTTATTAGATTTAATGCCAAATTTTTCTAAATTACTTTTTGTGTTAAGTTTAAAATATTCAATTTCAAAAAAAATAAAGTATGAAACTTTCGGCTTTTTGCTAAGGAATAATTCATGTGGAGTTTTCTTTGTTAATAGTCTTATTAAAATTCTATTTAAAATATAACATTATGTAGCAACTACTTCATCCCAAAATAACTTTGGCAAGCTATTTTCATTCAACATCATCCTTGGGAACTCCTGAATTGTTCTAATTTTACGTTCCACGACTCTATTCTGTTGTGGAGTTCTTGGAAAACAAAAATTATGTTTTATATCTTTCGTGTTACAAAAGTTTTTAAAATTTCCATTTTCGAATCCTCCTCGGTGATTGCCCTTTATATTTTTGATTTTAATTGATTTTTGATTTTGAATTCTTTTAGTAAAAGTTTTAAACATTTCAAAAGTTCTATTTGATTTAGTAGTTAGGCAATCGGCCTTTCTCCTGTGTTCCAAATGTATTTATTACTTGTTTGTAACAAAAGTGGACGGTCTACTTTAAAAACCGGCTGGCTTAGCCAAAAAAAGGTTCTATTTTATGTTATAAAAATATATTATCTAAGTGTATCTTGAAAAATCATCAACTATTACAAAAACATATTCATTATAGTTTACTGATTAAATCTTTGAAGGTCCAAAGAGATCTAAATGAGGAAATTCTGGAGGATGCAATGTGGAGATCATATCATCATATTTAAATGATTTCTTGTGGAGTTTTCTAAACAACAAGCATGACAAAGATTTTTTACTTTAATATTCAGTTTTGGAAATCCTTTCACAAGTTCATATCTTGCAACTCATGATAAATGTTTAAAATTTAAATGCCCAAAATGTTTTTTCCAAATCCAAGGATCATTTGAATCAACCATAAGACATAATTCACATCATTAGACACATTCATATTTAAAATATATGTATTTCTTTTCTTTATATTTTTAAAATAGTTTTAGAGTCATGATCTAAAATATAACAAATATATTTTCCTAATCTTAATATAAAGCCTATGTAATATAACTGGCTTACACTTAATAAATTATGTTTAAAAATTTTAACAAGTAAAACATTTGAAATAAGAGGAGTTTTAGGACAACTAACATTGGCAATGCCTATAACACATCACTTGAATTGTCTCCAAAGTTCACAGTTCCACAATCTTTGTATATAGTGTACCTCAGTACCTACCATCACATATTTTGAATATACAATGTCCAGTATCCATTTCTCCTTCTTTTTATTTATAGCATGATCCGTAGGCACCTAAAAAGAAATATGCACATTGGTACCCAATTTAATTTTGAAGTCGTGAGGTTACGTTTTGGAAAGGCAAACCTATGAAGATTTTGAATATCATTTAAAAATATAATCATCAGATAAATGAACTTTGTTAATAAAATCATCAATATGTTTTTCCTTATCACTATTATCTAAACTTATAGGAACCCATATATTAGTGAATTTTATTTCAGGGTTTTAATTTTAATTTTTAGGTTTTTGTTTGAATTGACAGCCTTAACAAATTTAGTACTATTTTTCTTTTGTTTAGGTTTTGGTGTATGCCAAAATCCACATTTCTTTTGTTTAGGTTTTGGGCTCTTTTGAAGACGGCGTCCGAGCAGTAGGATTTCATCTTCTTAGCTATATATTCTGTTGCATTTCCTAGTTTGTATAAGTGTATTTTGTTTCAGCATATGTAAAGGGAGGATGTTATAATTGCCTACGCTAATTTTTAGTACTTTTGTGTAACTCTGATAACTCCCTATTAAATAGTAACCTGATGTACTGTTGGCTGCTATGTTTTATTTAGCAGTTTCGTTGTGAGGTTTTCTATTCTCTTCTCGATTTCACCCCACGACGATTCATCTTTCCAATGCTTAGGCAATGGGCCAACGGCACACGGACACTGAGGATGTGTTAAGTGTCGTTTTTAGGGGTTAGAAAGGTGGGTCGTCACATTAGTGAATAATAACAAATCATCCACAAACATTAATGTAGTGATATTATATTCTTTGCATTTTGGATGAATTTCAATTAGTTTATTTTCAACCTGATGATTGATCAAACTCGTGAACAGTTCCATAATCGAGATGAATAAATATGAAGATATGGGATCTACTTGCCTTGTACCTCTATTTGAAGAAAAGTAACCAAGGCTTTCCCCATTCAATGATAAAGAGAGCTTAACTGTTGAAATACAAGTATAAAACAAAGCTAGAAAAGGCAAAGGAAAATTCATCTTAGACATAACATAAATAATAGCTGCCCAGTTAATAGTATCATAAGCCTTCTGGATGTCTAACTTGAGGACACATCTAGAGGAAATATTTTTTTTTCATCTTATAGCCTTTCATTAATTCTTGAGATAAGAGAATATTCTCAGTTATAGACCTCTAAGGCAGAAAGCCAATTTTATTATCAAATATGATGGAATTAAGGCAGTCCTTCAATCTAGCAGAGATGATTTCAGTAATATACTTATATATGACATTACAACAAGCTATAGGATGGAACTAAGTTACATCTTGAGGGTGATATGCTTTAGGAATTAAAGCTAACTTAGTTTGATTAATTCTTCCCTATAGAATATTGGTTTGAAAAGATGCAGAATAGCATTGATGAAATCCATGCTAACGATATTCCAAGTGGGTTGGAAAAAGTGTGTTGAAAAGCCATCAGGTCACGTAAAGCTATCTAGATTCATTTCAAAAACTAATTTTTTACTTTCATCACAAGAAATTTGAGTGAGAAGATTGTTAGAGTGGATATCAATGATAGCAAGCAAGTGTAGATGAACAAGGGGAGACAAGTTAGTGGCAAAAGATGTTCTGTCAGCCAAAAGTTGAGCGAGTAACTGATAAAACCATCTTTTATGGCAGCAGAAGAGGAGTGTTGCATACCATGTTGGTCCTTTATGGTATGTAAGATAGTGCTAGAATTTCTAAATTATATAGTGCTATGAAATATTTAAGAGTTCTTATCTCCTTCAGCAGTCTAGAGATCTCTATTTTTCTGCTTAACCATTTCAAGTTCTGTTGTAATAGAATGAGCAAGTTGAGAAGCCAGAAAGTGCTCGTTATTAGAGATTTTCTTGTCTATCGTATTTCAAATTTTACAATTATTATTGTGGTACTATGGACAATTCCATAATTTTGAGAAATAATTCTTTAATTACATGATTATGAGTCAATGGTATTGGTGAATTGTATCTTAAACGACTAAGGGAAAAACACTCATTCAGTGGTAGCAACATAAGAGTTGGTGAACTATTCGGATCGACAAATATAGATGTATGTAGTTGTAAGTCTAATGATACCGAAATTGTTCTACACACTTCGCTAAAATTCATCGATGAATTATCATAGAAATGAATATGTGTATTTGATACACATTTAGTGTGTCTATAATAAGTTCATCGAATATAAAACAAAAGTAGGTAATGTAATGTGCAAATGGAAACAAAACGATTCGGTTCGACTGAATAGGTGAGTATATTAGAAAAGAGTTTCAAATATACCTAAAAATGAATAAAGATTCAATCTCAAAATTCATTCCTTCCAGTAGTCATAATGATGTATTGATAAGGAGTAATCGAACTTTATTGAATGAAGTACGATTGATAATGAGTGAAGTTCAGTTAACTTCTTTCTATAAGGTCATGTACATAAAAGTAAGAACATAAGGTTAAACCTAACTTCATCTTAAGTACAGTTGATGAGATCATATAAGATAAAAGTTCATAAGAAACTCCTACATATCCTAGGTCAAAGAATTGGTAGTTTGTAAAACCAAAAGACTACACATAATAATTGTTCGTGAGGGATCTTGTGGACCGCCCCAAAGAAGTTTGGGACCAATCAGTATTGATTGACCAATTTATGTTATGAACATAAGTTTCAAAATCTAAAAACCAAATTGGTTATATATATAAGGCAATTCATAAAATGCTTTTCAATACCTATTCCATTGCAGTGAGAAACAATGGTTGTTTCTAGAAACACCGACTTCATGGCGGATGAATTTTTTCTAGAAATTATTGGTTGTAAAATATATTTGGATATGTTCCATAAATAAACCCGATTACAAGAGATAAAATGAACTTAATCAAGCCTAAATGGACGCAACACATTAGAATATCTAATAAGTATTTTCACACACTAAAGAAAAACTACTAGTTTCTTATCAATATTGAAAATAGAATTTCCTCAGTTGTCAATAAATCCACAATAGTATTGACTCTACCATATGACACAATGCACAAATCCTAAATAGATTCCAAGTACAGTATCAAAATATGATTTTGGTAGTTGTACCCGAACGAATATGGCCCATCAGCTGACCATGTGTTTTCAAGAAGAAGACTAATGAAGTTGTAGTATAGTGATCAACGCTGATAAGAATAACATCATAAATTTCAATTGTTGGAATTAGCATAAGGATTTGTCAATAAATGTACTAAAATTAATTAAAATTTTATATGCAAAATTATTACACAGTATGACTTTGAGTTTTGGTAGATGTATGTTGAAACTAAACAATTCTATATAATGATTTATAATGTAGTGTTTGCACATAACAACCAAACTGCCTCGAATTCAACGGGAGTAATACCGAGTTTGTGGTTTCAGATATGATCCAAGAGTTGACATGAAATGTAACGACCTGGATTTCCAACAATTTAAATTTGAATTTAACGAAGATTTTAAAATAGAATTATTTTTGAAAAATATAAATTTGACAATGAAAATTAGATATTTGAAATGTGTCCATTTAAATAAAACGAATAAAATTCGTTTCGTGTCAAAATTCGTCCGAAACCCGGTCTGCACAAATTTTTCCGGGCAAATTATCAAATTTTAAAGTATAAATTTTTTTACATAAAAATTTTCTAAAAAAATTTATAATTTCAACGTCAAAATTCGTTCTGTCCAATTCCGACCTCTATAGCTCCGTTTATCAAGAATTGCCGTTGTCGTTCAATTTCGTAGCGGTAATAGCGGCAACAGACGAGATTTTGCTACAAACGTCGTTGCACAGATTTGATTACATCATTGGAATCGTCTCGTCGCGCTGATCACCATGGTATATTTGTTTTCGTATTTAGGCTTCCATGGCAAATCACTACATGGTTGGAATATTGGTCTATGACCGTGCTGGGAGTCATAATGGCTAACATTCCATTCCTTTCTTTTCAAGCCGAGATCATTTCTTTCATCCCACATAAAATTCTATCTACAAAGATTCCTTTCATGTGCAGGCATCCTTAATAAATGACATATTTAATGCTCTATGCATTCTTCTCATTTATATACGCATGCTTGCCCTCAGCATTCCCTCCGATCCCCTATTCTTTCTTTAATTTTTTTTCTTAGAAAAGTATATATAAAGATATACGAAGCTGCAACTTCCTCCTCCCTTTTTTGTGTGTTTCCTTCGACCATATTAACATCACCCCTACCCATCGCCCTTCTCTCTCACTAGCCTCCCACCACTAGCCTCCCACTTCTCTTCCCCTTTGACTACAACCAGCACCACTACCTACCGGACCACCTCGACTTCCCCTGCTTCCCAGCGTCCCCTCCACAACATAACCACCCGAGCTCCTCACCAACACCACCGCACGACCCTCCACCAGCGTACAACCGAACCCCACCACCGCCACCTCCCTGCACACGGACGACCCGCACCCCTTAACTCACCCACTTGTAGCTCCCATTTCGGCCACACTCCACCCCTCTTACTTCCTCTCTCTCCACCCCACGAGACCGCCGCCTATCCCTACGCGCAAGACTCCACCCTCCAACCTACTCACTTCGGCACTGCTATTCCCACCTCATGACCTACAACCATCACTTTCCAGACCACCTCCACCCTCCTAGCAGTTGACCCGCACCCCTAGGCTCACCCGCCGCCAAAGCCCAGACCATACTTCACTAGCACCACCCTCAACCGCCACACAACCCCACCAAAGCTCCTCTTCCGGCTTGCAGACGTGTGTGTGTTGAAAAAAATAATATATAGAAAGAGTGTGTGTGTTAAAGAAGAGATTTAAAGTAAGAAAAAGGTAGCATGAGCAACTTGCATGTAAAAAGGAGTCGGGTGCTGTAGCATAGAGTAGGCAGCTTTATAAAAAAAATTAGAAGGAAGGTGCGTGAGTTGTGATAAAGAAAAAAAATACATATAATCAAAACGAGCTAGTGCCGAAAAAAGGGATAGAGACATCATCTTTCCGCTCATGTACGCGTACCCGTATCACTGTGTCTGTGCTCGTTCTCCAAAGCCGCGAAGGTGAGCGATTCTAAGCTCACGAATAGATTTTCATATTGTAAGTATCCTGCTATGTTATAAATAATTGATTGATAATTATGATCGATATTGAATTTGGAAGTCATTGATAGTTGACATTACGATATATGATTTGGTTGAAATAGTTGAAATTATTGATTGGAATCCAAATTGCATGAAAACCCGTTAACTATGGAAAATTTAAATATTGGTCGATGATTGATTTATTGATACCTATCACTGTTATATTGTTGTTGTATGCATTGGTTTGGACATTGAAATTTGAACCGGAATATGGGGTTGAAATGATAAATACCCAAATTAAATAACTTGGCCTAGGATAGAAAATTAAATAATAAACACCGATTGGTCAATTAAAATTTATTTTAGATAGTTAATATTTAAATTTTGAAATTAAGAAATAGTTTGGAAATTAAATGAGAAGTTATAATTTAAATTTCATGTTGAAGTTTGTATTTAATTTTGAAATCTATTAAATTAACTCTAAAGTGAAAAGATTTATTGAACTACTTTAAATTATGAAATAAATTAATAATGGTTATGTTAAATGTTAACGATTTTAAAACTCATTAAGTTGGTTATTTTGAATTAAATGAAGTGTTAATATTATATATGTGATTTAATTTGAGATGAAGATTTTATTTAATTTTAATTTGATTTGATTGAACTGAAATATAATAATGGAATTTTAAATAAAGATTTGATTTAATTAAAAAAAGAATTTTTAATTGATTTTACTGAATTAATATAAAGGTTAAACTGAATTGTTGAATTAAAGTTTAATTAAAGTGTTAAGTTAGTAGTTAAGTAAATTAATTCCGAAGTGTAATTAAATTAAATATTTAATTATAAAGCTTTTGTATTTAAGACTTAATTAACTTGGCTAATTTGAAAAGTTATTAAATTTGGATAACTTAGTAAAAATGAAATATTAGTTTAAAAGTTGAATCTTTTGATTTTAAATCCAATTTGTCGAAGTCAAATGATGAGATGTTGTTTGAAAATAAAAGATATTTTGATTTAATAAAATATCCAATTGGTGTGGAAAATGACATTGGTTATTAAAGAGACCGGAGCCGGATATGGGCATACTCTCTGTCGATACCGGAACCACTTTAATAATTGTGTATGTGAAGTGATGATCCAGAACGAAGTGGTTGGGTTTGGCATACGTTTACTAGATTTGAAGACAGAGAACATATGGATTGGCCTGGCACTTGTGCCAATTTGAAATGACTAAAACAGGATGGCTTGACAAGACCAAGTGGGCTAGCTACCCCGAGCGGACACACTTCTTCATTTGAATATCCTTATTTCTGTTGTATTGGTGATCACCCTTCGATTATGGGAGTGTTGGACACGGTGGGCGGTCATGGCTATGATGCGTTACCACCAACCTTACGACCCGAACTAGTAGTATCCTACCTTGGGCATTGCCTCACGTGCCTTGTCATACTTTATACCTATACAATATTTTGATATCTTATTTTACCGATAGACTCTACATATATAGCGTATCATATTGTATATATATATATAGTTTAACGGATCCTTAAGAGATGGAAAATCCCGTAACATCTTTAAGTTACTTGTACATTTTCATTTAAGTAGGACTACTTCCATGAGAACTTCTAGTCCTGACTCGAGTGTATTTTTTACTTTATGCTCGGGTCAGCCTGAGTATTGCAATGTGTGAGCAGTGCTTATTTTGGGAGCCGAAGACTTGGTCGAAGACTCCACTCTATCCAGTATTAGTTATCTATTTTATTTTGGCTTGTATCAGTAAACTTCTATGTATTTCTGGTATTTCATAATTAAAGTCTGAAACTCTGTTGTAATTGGTTTAGTAGCTTCAAGAACTACTATGTATATTATTTAAATCCCGCTGCGAGTTTCTGTAATACTCTGTGTGTGATTCTGTATCTGATTCTATATTAAAACCCCAAATTGATAATTTGTCTAATTTGAACGATTTAAGTTGAACAATGATAGTTTATTGTCAGCTTAAGTTGTTCGAAATGGCGGGCCATCACAGTTGGTATCAGAGCTTTGGTTTAGTGAATACCCTTAGCCCGAGGGGTAAACTCATTAGGAATAGGGTTAACAATGCCCTATAATGAGTGGAATCATTCTTGAGAGAGCGTATTTTGAGAATATACAATGTTTTAAAATCCAATCTATTTTCAAAATTTCTATCGATTTGAATACATCTTCCTTGTTAAGAATTCGCTTTGATTAGGATTTCCTTAAGTTCCTGCTTTTCCTTGTTCTAATCCACTCTTGACTTTTCAAGATGGGTAACAGAAGAAATGCTCTAGGTCGGCGAAGAGGAAATGGCCCCGTACCAAATGTTGTTGCACCAGTTGCACCGGATCCACCAGTGAAGTTCACTACGCTTTGCAAAGAATTCGTAGATTGGAATTATTGAAGCTCAGTAGTGGCTTAAGATCTTTGAAAGGATCTTTACCAGACTTGAGATTTTGGGTGCCCAGAAGCGTCAGTTGGCCGCTTGGCAGTTGCAGGATGGTGCTCAAGATTGGTGGGAATCTGTTACTACCCACACCGAGGAAGCAAACATCATTTAAGCGCAGTTCAAGGAAGTATTCATGACCCAATGGATGCCAGAAGCCGGAAAATCTCAGCTTTATCGTAGCTTTATGGATCTTAAGCAGAGAAGCTGTTAGCACCAAAATTGGTCACTAACACCCAAGAATAGATTTGTGTAGAGAGATTAATGAAGATAGTAAATTAAAATAGAGAAATATATGCAGTATTAACGGCAGAAACAAGAACACCAGAATTATAGTGGTTCGGCGTAACTGCCTACGTCCACTATTAATGTAATTTTATTGCCTTTCTCAAAGACTTGAATACAGATACAATCCTTAAACAAACAACTCGAATACAAGTTTGAACTGAAAGAAGCGAGTACATAAAATGGCAGAGTATCCCTGGAGTTCTCGAAAAACGGTCCCCTCAACTATACCCCTGCCTCTCTATTTATAGACGAAGACAGGCTGGACTCCCTGCGTAGGCCCAAGACCAAGGTAGTTCGGCCCGTATATGGCAATCCTCAATCTTGAGTCGGCCAGACCCGGCATATCGAACGACTTTCCGTAGAACGACAAATGCCGAACCAGGACGTCTCGACGAATGACTCGAAGCGAACGGCAGATGACTCAAAGCAAATAGGGTTAGTCATGTCACCCTATTGTAGGTTGAAGAATTTATCAACCTTCTCAAGGTTTACCGACCCAGCTGCGCCGAACGATCCAGGACGAACCACGAACACCGAACTACAATTGATCGACCTGTCTTGGCTATCCTCCCTCGACCGAGCGATGAACTTCTCCTCTAGGCTGAGCGATGAGTTTCTCTTCCAGGTCGAGTGATGAGTTTCTCTTCCAGGCCGAGCGATGAGTTTCTCTTCCAGGCCTAGCGATGAACAACCGATCCATTGGGTTCGAACTACTCTGTGCCGAGCGACTGGGGCCGAACCCTTCGGTCGAACTTCTCTGTCATGCTCATCTTGGCCGACCCACTCTGTGCCGAGCGACTAGGGCTGAACCAGACTTGAATTTCACCAGCCTCCTATACTTCCAACCCATTCTTAGTTTAAGTCCCATCCAGGTTCAACCATAAGCTCTGCAACTATCGCCATGTAGTCGGGCCAAAGTGTCGGGTAACATTTGCCCCCCCAAAGCCCGTCGTGTGAATCAACACGACGTGCTTTGAACTAACAATCAGTCCTTGCTTTCAAAAGTTAGCTCATCTAGAATGAAAATCATCTGTCGTTTAAATCCTGTTTTAACTTTCCAAAAGCTGAATGTATATAACCTTTCGAAGGTTGAATCACACTAGGTTTCTCAAAACTATGCTTCTCCATCTATCTGGTGAAATTCAACTTTTCGTTGCACTATCATCTTGAATTATTGTTACATGCATAGACATACTCACACTTCATCTTAACATCATTTGCATTTACTCGTTATTTTACGTATTATTATTATTATATTTACTATTATATCCTATTTTACCGTGGTTCGGCCATCATACGAACGCCGATCCACTCGATCTTTTTACTCATTACCGCTCAGTACGCTTGCTCCCCGACCCGTTGAGGTACTCTGACCGGTTCCACTGGTTAAGGCCCATTCGACTCCCTCTCCCCATATATAAAAGCCTACACTCTAGTTTTTTCTTTATACTTCCATTTTTTTACAAGTCCCCTAACCCGTTTTTCTGCCGAGCCACGCCAATCATTCGACCCTTCTTCCTTTCAGAGCCAGGCAATCCATTTTGAAACTCCATTCGCAAGCAAGCCTAACCACACTTTGTCTTGAACCCAACAGCTTTCATAGGCCTTAATTATTCGCATATAGGTATGAGCCTTTCACTCAGTTTATTTCCCTAAATGTGGAGTCTCGTGGGTTCCCAAGTAGGAGTTAGGCTAGGAATTTGGTTCGATCTCGGTGGAGCTAGGGTAAGTTACCAGGAGGAATGGCTATAGCCTTGACTTCGAAGTCGGGGACATGGGAAAGAAGAAGGTCTGGTGATTCGTGGGAGTTGGTGTATAATTCGTGGAATTCTGCTCATCATACGGTCGAGGGAGGACGGTCGGTAGCCCACCGTAGTAATGTTGAATTTTCAGGAACTTAGTAATATAGTAGATTGAAACTTTGAGAATGAGCGGCTCAGCATATGTTAGGCTGAGGTCGTTCATTGACTTTAAGGTGAGCGGGTTGGCACATGCGAATAGTAGCCGTTCGGCAAAGGAAGTAACAACTTCGGGTCGGTATTTTGAGTGGAAGTCTGTTGGTTGGTAAATCTCTTGTGGGAGTAGTGCTAGAGAGAGAGTGTGTCGTTCGGCCTGGAATGAGAGAGCGGGTCGGTCAACACGTGTTTAGGGATGTGGTCGCTCGGTATTAAGTGTGTTACTATGAATCGACATGAATCTAGGGTAGTGGGTCGGTACATACTGAGAAAGGTGAAGGAGAGAAGTACTGTGAATAAGGTTCGGTATAAGTCCGAGTGAGGTCGTCCGGTACTTAGGGAGAGGTAGCGAGCGAGTGGGTCGGCATTGGTAATCAGAAGTGTTTTAACCCGAACATAAGACACATTTGAGTAACTCACCTCCATAACCAATCTTAAGCAAATTGAACAAAGCATGACAAACAACAAAACATACAAGCCCAAGAACTTAACTCAAACTAACTCCCTCATAACTTGAACGATCTTAAAGGCAAACTTAACTCAACAAATGCGAACGACAGCCTTCACACTCAATGATGCCAATGTTCGACTCCAAAACCACTACTGTCAACCATATAACAAACTACAGGAGACGGTCAGCAATGACGGTCTCCGAGGACAATAACTTAAAGTTCTATCATACCACACTTGTGTTTAAAACTTTAGTTTTTCCGGCACTCACATTTAAGTCGTAGCACTAGTTCACACACAACACGGGGTGATCTATTATCATCGTTATATCTGATATCGATTGTCTTTCAAGTATAGTTCAAACAGGTATCTACTCATATTAAACGCTCGTTGAAGAGGCTAAAAGATCAAGCTCTACTACAGTTTCTGACAAGCCTGAGCCATGTTCTTAGCAGGAGGTAGTAGGAACTTCGAATCCACCGACAACTCCTACACAGGGTATTCTGGATCCATTGGCTGTAGTTATTGGTCCGGCTCCTGATGTTATAGAAGGAGCAGTCATTCTGGATAATCCTATTGATTCACAAACTTCAAAAATCGGTGAAACCGCTCTTCGTCGATTGTGTGCAATTCATGGAATCCCTTTCGACGACGTTTTAGTTCCATCGGGGCAAGATCGGCCTCACCTGCCCCCAGCCGGATATACAACGTGCAATAAATTCATGTGCTGGGTCGGTAGCGTGCCGCCTTTCAACTCTTTTCTCCATGAAGTGTTACGGTATATCGGGATTGCTCCGGCATAGCTGCATCCCAATAGTCACGCGTTTATCTATGACACTTATATTCTCTTCATGAGCACCTTATTCAAACTCCCTACTCCTGAGGATATCCGCTATATCTACCGCTTCAAAAGACGGTCTGATAGTCCATCCTTCTTCTTTCTCGAACCACATTCCAAATGTCAAATCCTGACAGGGGCATGGAGTAAATTCTCCCAGTACAAGCAAGAGTGGTTCTACGTACGCTGCCCTCCCGGTTTTGAGAGGAGATGGCTGGAAGGGAGTAAGTTTTATTCCTTGACTAATATTTGCCTGAGGCATGAAATTCATTCTTCCTAAATTTCCTTCGACTTTTATAGGTATCCGCTCATGACCGGAAGGCGCTGGATATTCCGAGGCCATCGAGGCCATTCGAGCTATTCCCGTGAGAGACAGGGAGATCAAATCCGTTATTTCCAATGAATTGCTTTCAAGGTTTGGATTATTGATGGAGGGTCGTCGAACTAGCCTCCCAACTGGCGCCACTACAACCGGATATGCTTTGGAAAAAGGCAAAGAGTTGGCCGGACCTTCGGTGCCTCCTGTAGGAGGAGCCCCCGATACAACTGAGGAAGGTGAAATTAAGGAGACCGGGATGCCAGAAGCGACCGACGAGAATATAAGTCCCGACTCAGCACCAGTAACTGACGCACCTGGCATCGATTAACCACCCCCTCCTTCAAAGAGGAAAAAAGGCCTAGCCTACAAACTAATAAAGAAATCAGTGGGCGGAACTTCAAAAGTTAAATTACTCCAGTCGAGAAAGAGTCGTCTCCCCAACATCTATAGGGTTCGCTAAAAGGTCTATCAAACCTGACCATCCCCGATGACTTGCTAAATTACAGCTTCAATGATCCAGAGGCCATGGGACTTAATTCACCCACGAGAGGCGATTAAGGCGATCAAGCTCGTCATCAAGGAGAGAAAACCCCAATAAGTAAAGCTAAAGAAACTGGTCCGTCGGGGGGAAACACTAGGACACACACGAACACTCACACTTCACCCTACACTTAAATTTTAGCCATCTTGTGATCCTCACTAACTCGTCTTCACATGGTTTCTGTGAAGGTGATATGGGGCGCTCATACGGCTTCGACCGCCTTCGCGGGTCCTCTATCTTCCACTACTCTGGTCAGGATTCGGGATCAGGTAGACATCGAGACAAGGATGACAGCGGAGATAGAGACTACCATCCCAGAGACTCGTCATCTTCTCGAAGAAGAACTTATAGCCATTCTTCGTATCCCAACGATCCTCCCCCTCACTTAGAGCACAGTAGAGAAAAATCTGCTTAGAAGGGTTCTCAATTTGAAGCTCCTTGCGACCAACACTCTGGTTCGTCCAGCACCAAGCAATCTCGTGAGCCTCATAAAAAGTCTGTGACTCCAGCTAGGCATACTCCTCCAGTCTCTGCACATGATCCATCGACGGCTAAAAAATTATCCGAGCTTAAAGCCACATTTCCAAAACTATGCTTCGACGGATTGAAATTGCTTCATGCGATTCATCCTATTCCAGGGCATGACAAACAAAGCGCCATCGCCTGTAACAACGATGTTTATGTCCAACACGATGCGTTTGTTCATTTGGCAGAAAAAGTTTCAGAAGTTTCTATGGAACGTCAGCGCGAAATCGATCGCCTGAAACTTGAAGCCATCCATGATAAAGATATTATTAAAGCCCAAGATGAAGAGCTTTCCTTGTACAAATCTCTACTTGAGGCTGCCCGACAAAATGCTAAAGATACAGCTGAGGCAGTCAGCCGTCTGGAAGCCACTCACAAAAAGGAAATTGATGAGGAAGTTCAACGTAGTGGTGCTCTAGCCTTAGAAAAAGACTCCATCCAGAAAGAAAAGGATATCCTTGCTCGACGAGTTAAAGAACTGGAGGAGCTGCTGCTTAAAGAGAAAGAAGAGAAAACTGCTGCACAGGAAGATTCGCAACGATATTGTGAGGAAATCGTTGCAACACGACTCTTAAAGATGAAGCTTGGCGAGGAACTTTCTAAAGCTGAAGCGTTAAAGTATGCAGCCCGTGAGGAGGGCAAAAGAATGGTGCTGACAGAAATCGATTCTCGCCTCGAGGCTACTGCTGTAGCCGACAGAGAAGAAATTAAATGCTTATTTGATCCGCTTATTGCTGAATATAATGCTCGAGTTCTCATGCATCAAGATTTATCATTTCTGGGCGAGGGATACCTCGAATCATTAATCGAAGCATGGGATACTCTAATAAAAATTAAGCGAGTAGAGCTGGGCACCGAAGAGATTGATGAGGATTCTCTTGTGAAGGAAGTGCTTCGAGGAAACGAGCTTCTCGACTTATCTGCAGCCAAAACCCTCTACCGAAGAGATTCCTCCTCGTCAAAAGGGAAGGACGACGTTGCTGGCCCATCCGGAACTGAGTCTCCAGTTCCTCCTTCCGCCCAACCGGCTAGTTGCTCATCACTCGATCCTTTCGAGCAGCATGTTGGCTATGACCCAGAGAAACCCGAGCTTGATGTTCACGTTCTTTCCCCTATTCCAGAGGGCGAGACTCCTAAAACAGCTGAGAGTCAACCGAAAGCCGGTATGTAATTTTTCTTTTTAGGGTTGAAAGGACCATCGCTTTTGACGAACAATAGATGTATTCTAACACTTATCCTTTATGACTCCATGTAGGTCATTCTGATCCCGAACCAACTCCAAGGAGCGATGTCGCCACAGAGAAGGAAGAAAAAATAGCGGAAGAACTTCACACAAGGGATACTCCCGAACCCGATGCCCAAGTAATTGGAGCGCTCAATGAGGACAAGACCGAGGATCTTTCGCCTACGGACGAACATGACGAGGTTGAAACACGGGCTCTTCCAAACTTACTTCAAAACTTAGCATGGGGGAAGGAATCGTGAAGGAGGAGAAAAAGAAGGCTGAAATTAAGATTGAACCTCAGGTGGTGGAACTCGATGATCCTTTAAATAGGTCCTTGAAGATAATCCTCCCCGGGGGGAACACACCTCTGGATGTCCCCCCTTCTGCCCCGGATACCGCCTCACTTGGAAGTAGAAGATCCAAGAAGAAGCGCTTGGCTGAGGAGTCTTCGGAGAAACCAAAGAAAGAAAAAAGGTCAAAGAAGTAATTATATTCTTGTCATACCTCGCTCCGCCTAAGTCATGTAGTTGTTTCTATTTACTTTTATAGTCGTTTTGAGTAGACTTTTTACTCCGAGTTTAGGAGAAGTTGTAATGGAACCGAATCTTCGATTAGTAAATAAATAAAATTTTATTTCTTTGTTTTCGATGATTTTCGCTATTTAGCTTATCATCCAACTAGTACTTGACATTCAAAGTTTTATGGGTCATGTAAGCACCTGTTCGCTTCTACATGACTTGGAGATTTCTGAATTGCTTATATTTTAGTCCGCGCTACGGGGACTTAGAGATTTTATGAATCGTTTGTACGCTAGTCCGCACTCCATGGACTCAGAGTACTCTAGTCCGCGCTCCGGGGACTTAGAGATTTTTAAGTCGTTTATACTCTAGTCCGCACTCTGGGGACTCATAATACTCTAGTCCGCGCTTCAGGGACTTAGAGATTTTTAAGTCGTTTATACTCTAGTCCGCACTCCGGGGACTCAGAGTACTCTAGTCCGCGCTCCGGGGACTTAGAGATTTTTAAGTCGTTTATACTCTAGTCCGCACTCCGGGGACTCAGAGTACTCTAGTCCGCGCTACGGGTACTTAGAGATTTTTAAGTCGTTTATACTCTATTCCATGCTCCGGGGACTCATAATACTCTAGTCCGTGCTCCGGGGAGTTAGAGATTTTTAAGTCCTTTATACTCTAGTCCGCACTCCGGGGACTCAGAGTACTCTAGTTCGCGCTTCGGGGACTTAGATATTTTTAAGTCGTTTATACTCTAGTCCACACTCCGGGGACTCAGAATACTCTAGTGTGCGCTCCGGGGACTTAGAGATTTTTAAGTCGTTTATACTCTAGTCCGCACTCCGGGGACTCAGAGTACTCTAGTCCGCTCTCCGGGGACTTAGAGATTTTTAAGTCGTTTATACTCTAGTCCGCACTCCGGGAACTCAGAGTACTCTAGTCCGCACTCAGGGGACTTAGAGATTTTTATTTTATCGATTGACTTTTAATTTTGTGTGTGCGTTCATACGCCGGATAGAATAATGTAATTTAATTTTTGCCATGGAATTATAACACATGTAACATCAACAGTTCATAGAAAAACGGCTTCAAGCCTTTATTGATCATAACAAATAGGAACAAACTGAATTGTCTTATTACATGCCGAAAACAAAGAACGACAAAAGAAACATATACTGGAAACAATTGCTACTGAAGTGCAAAAAAATAGGCTAAGTGTAATAATGACGCAAATGCTCGCTATTCCATGCTCTGAGGAGTGTCATGCCATCGACAGTCGCTAGCTTGAAGGTTCCTTCTCCAAGCTTCCATTTGATGACATATGGACTTCCCATGTGGGATTCATATGTGATGGGATCAGAAAAACTCGCTTCAAAATGAGATCACCCACATCAAAGATTCTCAGTCGAACTTTTTCATTATAATATCGAGCGACTCGGTGTCTATATGCAGCCGCCCTTAAATCAGCCTCTTCACGTTTTTCATCGACGAAGTCCAGCAATTCCGGTAAGAGATCTTGATTCGTCCTAGGATCATAATGAGTCACCCGGTGAGAGGGAACTTCAAGTTCCACGGGTATAACAGCTTCAGTGTCGTATGCCAAAGTAAATGGAGCATGATCAGTCGTAGATTTATGGATGGTTCTATAAGCCCATAGCGATGTTGAAAGCTCATCCACCCACTTGCCTCTGGCCTTCTCCAAACGCTTTTTCAATATGGATTTGATTATTTTATATACGGCATCAACTTGTCTATTGGCTTTAGGGTGAGCGACTGCCGCAAACCTTTTCTCAATGCAATATTTTTGGCAAAATTCTTTGAACTCCCTACTCTCAAATTGAGTTCCGTTGTTCGTAATGATAGTTCGTGGGAGACCAAAACGGCATATGATGTTTCGCACAACGAAATTAATGACCTTTTTGGTGGTGATCGTAGCTAAGGGCTCTGCTTCCGCCTACTTGGTAAAGTAGTCAATCGCAACATATGCATATTTGCACCACCTTTGGAGATTGGCAAGGAGCCAATTATATCGATCCCCCATATTGTAAATGGCCAGGGAATAATCATTTGCGTGAGTTCCGTCGGCGGAGCTCTCGGGATCTTCGCATACTTTTGACATTTGTCGCATCTTCTTACATAGTCCGCAGCGTCTCGATTCACAGTTGGCCAATAGTATCCATAGCGGAGGATCTTTTTTGCTAGCGTCTTCCCCCCAGTATGGTTGCTACATTCTCCTTCATGAAATTCTTTCAAGAGCCACTTTATCTCATCGTGGGCGATGCACCGAAGTAAAGGAACTGAGAATCCTTTCCGATACATTATTCCATCCTGCATTATATACCGCAAAGCTTTGTGAATGACTTATCGTCTTTCGTTCTTTCTCTCGGGCAAAGTCCCATGTAGTAGGTATTGCTTGAACGGGGTTATCCACGACTCCCTTTCAATTTCTGTTTCTAAGACGGAATCTACTTCCATCTCGTTTATACTCGGGGCATGTAACATTTCGATGGGAACCAAACCCATCTACTGTGCATCACCAGTACTTGCGAATTTTGCCAATGAATCGGCTTCTTCATTTTGTTCACGCGGGATATGCAAAATATCATAATATTCAAGGTCTGCCAACAGTTCTTGAACCCGAGCAAGGTATGGGACAAGTCTCTACCCTTTTGCTTGGTAGTCTCTCGTACTTGATACACCACCAGTTGTGAGTCACAAAAGATTTCAGCCGATTTCACTCCGAGTTCCCTAGTAAGTTTTAAGCCAGCAATCAATGCTTCATATTCGGCTATGTTATTTGTAGCTGGGAAATCGAGCTTCAAAGCATAACAAATTGATCGGTTTTCGGGAGTTACTAGAATAACACCAGCCCCCGAACAACGGTCGTTGGATGCCCTATCGTTGTATAGCTTCCATCGAATGGAGGGAATGACATCAACATCACTTGGCTCGTTTGATATAGTGAATTTTGCAATGAAGTCTACTAGCGCTTGCCCTTGGATGGCCCTCCGTGGCAGGTAAGTTATATCGAATTGACTTAACTCAATGTTCCACTTGAGTAACCTTTCAGAGGTTTCTGGTCGTTGGAGCACCTGTCGCAAAGGTTGATCGGTATAAAAACTGATCGGGTGTGCCTGAAAATATGGACGGAGCTTGCGTGATGCAATCACCAAGCAATAGGCTCGCTTCTCAATCTTAGGATAATTTCTTTCTGCCCCCGTTAAGCGTTTACTGACATAGTACACTGGCTTTTGAATTCGGTCCTTCTCACGAACCAATGCTGTACTGATAGCATGTTGAGACACGGCCAAGTAAACATATAACTCTTCATGGTCTACAGGCTTTAACAGAACCGGGGGACTCTCCAAGTGTCTCACCAGAGCTTGGAACGCATCTTCACGGTCCGGCGTCCATTCAAAATTCCTCTTCCTCTCCTTATCACATCGAAGAAAGGAATGCATTTGTCGGCTTCTCTAGATATGAATCGACTCAACGCGGCGACTTTTCCATTCAGGCTTTGCACTTGCTTTATAGTTCTGGGAGCTTGTATGTCTCGGATAGCCTGAATCTTTTCTGGGTTAGCTTCGATTCCCCGCGCATTGACAATAAAACCTAAAAAATTTCCCGATGCAATGCCAAATGAACACTTCAGTGGATTGATTTTCATTCCGTAGTATCTGAGTATATCAAACATCTCCGCTAAGTCTCGAATGTGGTAGTTTAACTATCGTGACTTCACGAGCATGTCATCCACATAGACTTCCATTGTCCTACTAATTTTTTCTTTACATCCGATATACCAAGCGCTGGTAGGTCGCTCCTGCGTTCTTCAACCCAAAAGGCATCTCTACATAACAGTTCAGTCCAACATCCTTGACAAAACTAGTGTGTTCCTGATCTGGAATGTGCATCGGGATTTTATTGTATCCCGAATACGCATCCATGATTGACAATAACTCATGTCCTGCTGTTGAGTCGACCAACTGGTCAATTCTGGTTAAAGGGAAACTATCCTTAGGGCATGCCTTGTTCAAGTCTAAGTAATCAACACAAGTCCTCCATTTCTCATTCGCTTTTCTCACCAGTACAGGGTTAGATACCTATTCAGGGTAGAGGGCGTCGCGGACGAACCCATTAGCTTTGAGTTTGTCCACCTCCTCTCCGAGAGCAGCAGACCTCTCCGGGTCCATACCTCTCCTTTTCTGTTGTACTGGCACATATTTCGGGTCAATGTTCAACATATGACTTGCGATGGCGGGAGAAATCGCGCACATATCAGAGTGGGACCAAGCGAACACATTTAGGTTCGCTCGGAGGAAATCGGTAAGATCCTCAGTCATCGAGGAGGTGAGTTGTGATCCAATCTTAAGCACCCGTGATGGGTCACCATGGCTGACTGTAATGTCAATCGTCAGTTCAACCAGTGCTGCTTTAGACTCCTTGGGTTCCTCATCATCGTCTCTCGGATCTATGTCTCTGTAGATCCGACCTTAGCCAAGGCTCGGGCACTACTTTTCAATTTTGAGCAACATGGATGCGGATAGAGTTGTCCATAACCTTTCCCTTCTCCCTTCGCTGAGCCTCTCTTAGCTCAGCCACATAACATGCACGACCAGTCGCTTGATCGCCATGCACTACACCAACTCCTTTATCTGTCGGAAATTTCAAGGTTAAACACCATGGAGCCAAAGCTGCCCTGAACTACGCCAGGGCCGGTCGGCCCAAAAACACATTATACGGGGAATCAACATCTAGAACAATGAACGGTAGGATCCATACCCTCCTACGTTCACTTCTCCTAACCCAATGGGCAATTCAACGAAACATATCGCATTAGTGGATGCACAATTAAAGCCGTGAATGCGGGCTTTAGATGGTTTCAGATCCTTCGCCTCCATCTTCATTTGGTCATACGCCTTTTTGAAGATAATATTCACAGAACTCCCACAATCAATCAGTATCCTTCTCACAAGTGTCGGCCCAATCGTGGCTGAGATGACCATCGGGTCCATGGTAGGTGCCTCTACCCGATCGGCATCTCTGCTCTAGAATACTATATCGTTCGTCATCATTCGCTGCTGTTTCGCTGGGGTCCCGTCTTCTGTGTTTGAGCAGCATTCGAAATCCACATGCTTTAGTGAACTAGCATAGCGCTCCATTTCTTGCCTACTCTTGTCTGCCGGGTGAGGCCCACTGACTATCGTGTTTATAACCAATCTACCTCCAGTCCAAGCGGGTTCCTCAGGTCGATGTAGAGTCTGTCCGTGATTAGGTTCGAAGGTCCCTGGTCCGCCTTCCTGCATATTCTTAACAAACTGATGTAACTTCTTCCGTCGAATCAGCTTTTCCAATACATCATGGAGGTGTCTAGATTCTTTGGTATTGTGCCCGTAAGTCTCATGGAAGCAAAAATACTTCCCAGTCTGCTTTTGTTCCTCAGTGGATTCTTTTAGGCGCGGCTATCGGTATTGGAATGTATTACAAGTTGATAAATAAATATTCTCCAGCGATACGTTCAGAGGAGTGTATTCGTTATAGGTAGGGATCCTTGGTTTCCACTTTCCTGCATCCCTCTTTCTGTCGGAATTTCCTCCTCTGGATTCTTTAGACTTCTCTGGCTTATTCTGCACATTGACTTGGACCTTGCCGGAGTTTTCACTAGATTGTTTCACGGCGATACTGCTTTGCACCGCTTCCTTACTTGGCCCTGGCACGCTGCTTCGCCTCGTCTACTTGGCCTCTTCTCTTCACATGAATTGGTTCACCTTTGAATAAAAACGTTCCAGGGTAGTCGGTGATATCCCCGCCAGCCAATCACCAAACTCTGAGTCCGGATCTACTCCTCGCATCACAGCCATAAGTATAGCATGGTCATTTGGGTTGCTAACTTCGGTAGCAGCAACGTGAAATATTTGCAAATATTCCTTTAACGACTCTCCTGGAGCCTGGATCACACTGGATAAAGACGTCACGTCCTTTGGGCGAGTGGTATGGATCTTGAATTATTCCACAAATTTCGCCGCTAACTCATCAAACCTGGAGATCGATCGCGGAGGAAGTCTGGTGAACCACATGGTGGCGATTCCGGATAAGGTTATTAGGAAACATCTACATTTAGTTGCATTGTTTGCCCTGGCTGAGTCCATCTTCCACTCTTATCTCATTATATGCTATCAAGGGTCAGTCTTCCCTTCATACGCTGGAATGGTTGGCATACTGAACTTTCGGGGGTACTCAGCCTGCAGGATAGCATCTGTGAATGGAGTATGGCTCCTAGATATACCCCAATCATCATTGGATAGGCCCTGATTTTCTCTCATCAGCTGTCTGACCATAGCTGATAAATCCGGGGTCTGGATGAGAGGTAGCAGGTTGGACTCCGTCCTGCGTGACCGTTCTGGCCGGTGCCTCCTTGGTAAGTGATCTCCCAAATGCATGTCCTAGGAACCCGCTTCGCTACGACCTTGGCGTGGTGGTGCACCAGATTCCACATGTGCTCTAGATCTTAAGTTTCCCACTCCTGTTTGAGTGCGATTTTCCCGGAGCAAGTGAGGGGCCACGGTTCCAGGTAGAGAGCCTGGACCATTTCTGTTGGACTGTCCCGCCACACCTGTTTGTGCTGTTTCAATCCTACGGCGTCTACGCCTGTGATGTTCATCAGAAAAAGCGAAGCTTTCAAATGATCAGTAGGAAGCGGGGCTTCCACCAGCATTCTGATGCTGTTATTGAGCAATCTGGGTCATGAGATTGACGTTTTCTTGAAGTTTTTCGTTAAGCTGTCTTTTGCTTTCCACGAGTTTTCTCATCTGCTCGTTGAACTCGGTCCTGGTGACAACTTCTATTTGGTTTAGGACGGTGGCGGTCCCTGCACCTGAATTAGGTTGTTGATTACTAGGTCCCACTTGTTGGACGCTAGCGGTCTCGTTGACATCCGCGTTGTGGGAGGCTGATCTAGTACGTGGTCTTCCCATCTTAGAGTTATCTGCGAGAACTCTGAGTAGTATCTATGGACTCTTGAGGGTGAACTTGGATCTCCTTCGGGGGATTTCTTCAATCTAGTAGCGACAAAGTAGATCCTAACAGCTTGAGAATTCACGTTCTCAGTGAAAGCACCAAAATTGGTCACTAACACCCAAGAATAGATTTGTGTAGAGAGATTAATGAAGATAGTAAATTAAAACAGAGGAATACATGCAGTATTAACAGAAGAAAGAAGAACACCAGAATTATAGTAGTTCGGCGTTACTGCCTACGTCCACGGTTAATGTAATTTTTATTGCCTTTCTCAAAGACTTGAATACAGATACAATCTGTAAACAAACAACTCGAATACAAGTTTGAACTGAAAGAAGCAAGTACAAAAAATGGCAGAGTATCCCTGGAGTTCTCGAAAAAAGGTCCCCTCAACTGTACCCCTGCCTCTCTATTTATAGACGAAAATAGGATGGACTCCGTGCGCAGGCCCAAGACCAAGGTAGTTCGGCCGGTATATGGCAATCCTGAGTCGGCCGGACCAGGCATACCGAACAACTTTCCGTAGAACGACAAATGCCGAACCAGGACGTCTCGAGGAATGACTCGAAGCGACTTCTCAGGGGACTCGAAGTGAATGGCAGATGATTCAAAGCAAATAGGCTTAGTCATGTCACCCTATTGCAGGTTGAAGAATTTACCAACCTTCTCAAGATTTACCGACCCAGCTGCGCCGAACGATCCAGGACGAACCACGAACACCGAACTACAATTGACCGACCTGTCTTGGCTATCCTCCCTCGACCGAGCGATGAACTTCTCCTCCAGGCCGAGAGATGAGTTTCTCTACCAGGCCGAGCGATGAACAACCGATCCATTGGGTTTGAACTACTCTGTGCCGAGCGACTAGGGCCGAACCCTTCGGTTGAACTTCTTTGTCATGCTCATCTTGGTCGACCCACTCTGTGCCGAGCGACTGGGGCCGAACCAGACTTGAATTTCACCAACCTCCTATACTTCCAACCCATTCTTAGTTTAACTCCCATCCAAGTTCAACCATAAGCTCTGCGACTATCGCCATGTAGCCGGGCCAAAGTGCCGGGTAACAGAAGCATGTCATTCTCAGAGTATGAAAGGAAATCTAACGATCAATCCAAGTTCGGACTAGGTTTGATCGAAACTCCACTCAAGTTGAATGAGAAGTTCATGGCCGATGCTCGTCCAGAATATTATGACCGTTTGACTATAAATGTTCTTGGCACTTTCACCAGCCTTATGGATATGGCCCTCAGATATGAAAACTTGAGTTCGATGGGAGCAACGGTTGTTCACTCCGCAACTCCTTCAGCAGCTTCCAACAATTCCAAGAAGGGAAAGCCTAGCTTTGAGCAGCAAAAGAAGAATTGGTAGAACAAGAGTGGAATTGGACATTCTCAGAGGAAGCCCATTGATATCTCTTCTATCACTTGCTTCAAATGCGATCAGAAAGGCCACTATGCCAATAGTTGCCCGGTTTCTGCAGGAGTATTTATCCCACCAGTTCATATGACCAGGCCAGACCTTTGCCACATCTGCTTGCAACTAGGCCATTTCAAGAGAGATTGTCCCACCCAGAAGAAAGGAACCCCATCCAGAATCTTTGCTATGACAGCTTCTACTTCCAGGGTAAAAGACGACAAAGGTACACCTCAAAGTACTTTTTCATTGCACAATTTTTCTGTTCATGTTTTGCTTGACACTGGAGCATCCCATAGTTTTATGTTTGCCGACTTATGTGACAAACTCAACCATATTTTCAAACCTGAACCTGCATCTCAACTTTTATGTGTATCAAATCCTATTGGAGGTCCTGCAAACCTCGGTATAATTTGTAAAGGGGTCAGACTCTTTAAAAACGATAGACATCATTTTACTTGGGACTTTTATGTTCTTGGTTTTTTAGGATTCGATATTCTTTTAGGCATTAATTGGATGACCGCATTTGATGCTCACATGGCTTGCAAATCTCGAACGATTTCTTCGGTTGATGATGGTGGAAATTCCTTAGTAATGGAGTGTAGAATGCCTCAAGATTTTGCCGGAAGTTTTGTTTTCTCTCTTGATGCTTGCTCGAGCGATCTTAGCATTACTCCTGTCATCCAACACTTTCCCGATGTTTTCAGTGAGGTGAATTCTTCGGCACCCCAGCACGAAATTGAATTTTGCATTGATCTTATTTCTGGAGCTAGGCCAGTCGTACTTGCTCCAAGAAGAATGTCACCTAAAGAGAAAGTTGAATTGAGAATCCAAATCGAAGATTTATTCTCCAAAGGTTTGATTCATCATAGTCATTCGGAATGGGGTGCGGCAGTGGTATTTGCTACTAAATCTGATGGTTCTCTAAGAATGTGCGTAGATTATAGAGAGCTTAACAGGCTTACCTACAAGAAAAGATACCCGATGCCTCGTATCAACGACATGTTTGATCAGCTGCATGGAACAAAACTATTTTCTCAGCTTGATCTTGCTTCTGGTTTCCATCAGCTCAGGATTGCAGAAGACAGTATCCCTAAAACCGCTTTCTAGGCAGAAGACCGCTTCTATGAATGGTTAGTTATGCCTTTCGGTTTAACTAATGCACCGACTTACTTTGTTGACCTCGTGAATAGAGTATTTCGGGAGGTTCTAAACAAATTTGTCCTAGTTTTCATTTACGATATTCTAGTCTTTTCTAAGACTGAGAGAGAGCATGATGTGCACCTTTAATTTGTCCTTGAATCTCTGAGAGGTCATCAATTGAAGGCTAAATTCTCTAATTGCCACTTCTGGCGAGAAGAAGTAAGATTTCTTGGGCACGTGGTTTCGAAGAATGGAATTTCGGTTGATCTAGCAAAGATCGCCATAATCAATGATTGGGAAACTCCTAAAACCCCCACGGATGTCCGCAGCTTCCTAGGCTTATCTAGATATTACAAGAGATTTATTGAGAACTTTCCTCGACTTTCTTTACCACTCACAGCTTTGACTAGGAACAATGTTAAGTTTGTTTGGAGTAAGAAGTGTAAGGAAGCATTCGAAGAACTGAAGCGCAGGCTAACCTCTGCCCCTATTCTCACTGTCCAGGATGGTAGTGAAGGGTTCACTGTTTATACAGATGCTTGTAATGAGGGATTGAGTGCTATTCTGATGCAACATGGTAAGGTTATTGCATATGCTAGTCGTCAGTTGAAGACTCATGAGGCAAATTATGCATCTCATGTCCTAGAATTGCTCGCTATTGTCTTTGCTTTGAAATTATAGAGACATCACCTTCTTGGAACAAAATTTGAACTCTTTACGGACCACCAATCGCTGAAGTACATCTTTACCCAAAAGGATCTGAACCAGAGACAAGTCAGATAGCTCGAATTCTTATCGTCATTTGACCTCGACATCAAATATACTCCCGGAAAGGCTAATGTTGTGGCTGATGCTCTGAGTAGGAGCAAAGCCATGTTATATCAACTTATTGCATCTCCAGCTCTAATGGATCGCATAGCCGTCAAATAGGATGAGGACCCGATGCTTAGGCGAATAAAGGAGAATGTTCGTGACAGGAAGGATAATACTCAAGGCGAATGGGGTGCACAAATAGATAGAAATGGAATTCTAAGAATTAATAATAGAATTTGTGTTCCGAACGTGGATGGTTTGAGACTAGAAGTGCTTAAGGAAAATCACTAATCCAGACTTTCTATTTATCCCGGAGTCACAAAGATGTATCAAAATATGAAGAAGTTGTATCGATGGAGTGGAATGAAGTGAGATATTTCCATTCACGTCAACAGGTGTGCCACTTGCCAACAAGTTAAAGTCGATCACCAAAAGACAGCGGGATTATTATAGCCTCTGGAGATTCCGAATTGGAAATGGGATCAGGTTTCAATGGATTTTATTGATGGATTACCGAGGACCAGAAGAGGTAACGAGAGTATTTGGTTATTGTCGATAGATTGACAAAGTCTGCTCACTTTATTCCGGTGAGAGCTACTTGAACTGCCTCGAGTTTAGCCAAGCTTTATATGAAAGAAATCGTTCGCTTTCATGGTGTTCCGTCCAGCATTATATGTGATCGAGACCCTATCTTCACTAGCAATTTCTGGACAGCTTTTCAGGAGACTCTTGGTACCCAATTAATTCTAAGCATGGCTTATCATCCTCGGATGGATGGTCAGACCGAAAGAGTAAATCAGATTTTGGAAGATCTTCTTCGAGCTTGTGTTTTAGATTTTGGAGGATCATGGGAAGAACATCTCCATCTCATAGAATTCACCTATAATAATAGCTATCAAGCGAGTATTGAAATGGCACCATTCGAAGCTTTTTATGGACAACCATGTAAATCTCCATCTAGTTGGGTTGAATCGGGAAATCGACTTGTTCTTGGATCTGAACTGATTTTGGAAGCTTATGAAAAGTCGAAGAAATCCGAAGGAAAATGAGAATCGTCCAGGATCGGCAGAAGAAATATGCAGATAGAAGGAAAAGAGACTTGGAATTTGCAGTTGGGGATCAAGTATTTCTCAAAATTTTGTCTTTGAAGAACGTAATCCGGTTTGGAAGGAAAGAAATCTCGCTCCTAGATTTGTTGGTCCTTTCCGTATTTCAGAAAGAATTGGCACCTTGGCATATAGAGTTGACTTACCAAAGAAGCTATCGGGGGTGCATAATGTGTTTCACATCTCACATCTCCGCAAATATGTACACGATCCATCAGTGATTGTCTAGCCTGCTTTGTTCGAAGAAATGGATGTTGAACCCAATCTAACTGCTGAGAGAAAACCGCTTCGTATAGTAGGCAGAAGCACGAATCATCTTAAAAGGAAGGTTGTAAATCTCGTCAAGGTTCAGTGGGGCGAAGATGATCAAGATTGTACTTGGGAAACAGAGGAGAGTATCCGAGCTTCAAATCCCGAATTGCTAATGTCGGGTATGTAGTCCATGCCTAAATCTATTTCTATCCTTCTGTTTATCTTTCTGTTTTCTTATTCAGTTCTTTTCGAGGACGAAAAGTTTTAAGTGGGGAGGTTGTAACGAACTGGATATTCAACGATTTAAATTTGATTTTAATGAAGATTTTAAATAGAATTATTTTTGAAAAATATAAATTTGACAACGAAAACTAGATATTTGAAATGAGTCCATTTAAATAAAACCAATAAAATTCGTTTCGTGTTAAATTTCATCTGAAACCTGATCAGCACAAATTTTTCCGTGTAAATTATCAAATTTTAAAGTATAAATATTTTTACATAGAAATGTTCTAAAATAAATTTCTGATTAAAACGCCAAAATTCGTTCCATCCAATACTGACCTCTATAGCTCCGTTTATCAAGAATTGTGGTTGACGTTCAATTTCGTAGCGGTAATAGCTCCAACGAACGAGATTTAGCTACAAACGTCGTAGCACAGATTTGATTACATAGTTGGAATCGACTGGTCGTGCTGATCACTGTGGTATATTTGTTTTTGTATTTTGGTTCCGAGGCAAAACACTACATGGTTGAAATATTGGTCCGTGACCGTGCTTGGGAGCCATAACAGCTAACATTCCATTCCTTTCTTTTCAAGCCGAGATCATTTCTTCCAGACACATAAAATTCTTTCTGCAGAGATTCCTTGCGTGTGCAGGCATGCTTAATAAATGCTGCATTTAATGCTCTGTGCATTCTTTTCGTTTATATACGCATGCTTGCACTCACCAGTCCCTCTGCTCCTCTCTTCTTTCTTTAAATTTTTTTCCTAGAAAAGTATATATAAAGATATATGAAGCTACAACTTCCTCCTCCCCGTTTTTTTGTGTTTCCTTCGGCCATAATAACGTCAACCCTACCCATCGCTCTTCTCTCTCACTAGCTTCCCACTACTAGCCTCTCACTTCTCTTCCCATTTGACTGCAACCAACGCCATCACCTACCAGACCACCTCGACTTCCCCTACTTCCCAGTGTCCCCTCCACAACAGCACCACCCGAGCTCCTCACCAACATCACCGCACGACCCTCCACCAGCCTACAACCGAACCCACACTGCCGAACCCCACCGCCGCCACCTCCCTACACACGGACGACCCGCACCCCTCGACTCACCCACTTGTAGCTCCCATTTCGGCCACACTCCACCCCTCATACTTCCTCTCTCTCCACGGTACGAGACTGCTGCCTATCCCTGCGCGCAAGACTCCACCCTCCAATCTACTCACTTCGGCACCGTCGTTCCCACCTCATGACCTACACTCATCAGGTTCCAAACCACCACCATACTCCTAGCAGCTGACCCACACCCCTAGGCTTACCTGCCACAGAAGCTCAGACCGAACTTCACTAGCACCACCCTCAACCGCCACACAACCCCACCAAAGCTCCTCTTCCAGCTTGCATGCATGTGTGTGTTGAAAAAATATATATAGAAAGAGTGTGCATGTCAAATAAGAGATTTAGAGTAAGCAAAAGGTGGCATGAGCAACTTGCATGTAAAAAGGAGTCGGGTGCTGTAGCATAGAGTAGGCAGCTTTGTAAAAGAAAATATAGAAGGAAGGTGCGTGAGTTGTGACAAAGAAAAAAAATACATATAATCAAAATGAGCTAGTGCCGAAAAAAAGGGATAGAGCCATCATCTTTCCGCTCATGTACGCGTACCTGTATCACTGTGTCCGTGCTCGTTTTCCAAAGCCACGAAGGTGAGCGATTGTAAGCTCATGAATAGATTTTCATATTGCAAGTATCCTGCTATGTTATAAATAATTGAATGATAATTATGATCGATATTGAATTTGGAAGTCATTGATAGTTGACATGACGATATATGATTTGATTGAAATAGTTGAAATTATTGATTGGAATCCAAATTGTATGAATACCCGTTAACTATGGAAAATTTAAATATTGGACGCTGATTGATTTATTGATATCTGTCACTGTTATATTGTTGTTGTATACATTGGTTTGGACATTGAAATTTGAACCGGAATATGGGGATGAAATGATAAATACCCAAATTAAATCACTTGGCCTAGGATAGAAAATTAAATAATAAACACCGATTGGTCAATTGAAATTTATTTTAGATATTTAATATCTAAATTTTGAAATTAAGAAATAGTTTGGAAATTAAATGAGAAGTTATAATTTAAATTTCATGTTGAAGTTAGTATTTAATTTTGAAATCTATTAAGTTAACTCAAATTCTGAAGTGAAAAGATTTATTGAACTAATTTAAATTATGAAATAAATTAATAATGGTTATGTTAAATGTTAACGATTTTAAAACTCGTTAAGTTGGTTATTTTGAATTAAATGAAGTGTTAATATTATATATGTGATTTAATTTGAGATGAAGATTTTATTTAATTTTAATTTGATTTGATTGAAGTGACATATAATAAAGGAATATTAAATAAAGATTTGATTTAATTAAAAAGAGAATTTTTAATTGATATTATTGAATTAATATAAAGGTTAAACTGAATTGTTGAATTAAAGTTTAATTAAAGGTGTTAAGTTAGTAGTTAAGTAAATTAATTCCGAAGTGTAATTAAATTAAATATTTAATTATAAAGCTTTTGTATTTAAGACTTAATTAACTCGATTAATTTGAAAAGTTATTAAATTTGGTTAACTTAGTAAAAATGAAACATTTGTTTAAATGTTGAATTTTTTGATTTTAAATTCAATTTGTCAAATTCAAATGATGAGATGTTGTTTGAAAAAAAAATTGATTTAATAAAATATCCAATCGACCAGAGCCGGATATGGGTATACTCTCTGTCGATACCGGAACCACTTTAATAACTGTGTACGTGAAGTGATGATCCAGAACGAAGTGGTTGGGTTTGGCGTACGTTTACTGGATTTGAAGAAAGAGAAGGATGATGGATTGGCCCAGCACTTATGCCAATTTGAAATGACTAAAACGAGACGGCTTGACAGGGCCAAGTGGGCTAGTTATCCCGAGCGGACGCACTTCTTCATTTAAATATCCTTATATTGGTTGTATTGGTGATCTCCCTTCGATTATGGGAGTGTTGGACGCGGTGGGCGGTCATGGCTATAATGCGTTACCACCAGCCATGCGACCCGAACTGGTAGTATACTACCTTGGGAATGGCCTTACGTGCCTTGTCATACTTTTATCCATATACGTGACCCATACGATTTTGGTTTAGTGTTGTCGTATCACGGTGCATCCCAGACTATCGACGTTCTACTGGTGGTGTCAAATGCAAACTGTATGACAATGCTTAAAAATGTGTTAAGGGGGGTCAATGTAAAGCCTTAACGCTATTTTGATATCTTATTTTACCGATAGACTTTACATATATAGCATATCCTATTGTATATATATATATAGTTTAACGGATCCTTAGGAGATGGAAAATCCCGTAACATCTTTTGAGTTACTTGTACATTTTCATTTAAGTAGGACTACTTACATGGGAACTTCTAGTCCTGACTCGAGTGTATTGTTTACTTTATGCTTGGGTCAGCCTGAGTATTGCAGTATGTGAGCGTGCTTATTTTGGGAGTCGAAGACTTGGTCGAAGACTCCACTCTATCCAGTATTAGTTATCTATTTTATTTTGGCTTGTATCAGTAAACTTCTATGTATCTTTAGTATTGTATAATTAAAGTCTGAAACTCTGATGTAATTGGCTTAGTAGCTTCATGAACTACTATGTATATTATTTAAATTCCGCTGTGAGATTCTATATTATTCCGTGTGTGATTCTGTATCTGATTCTATATTAAAACCCCAAATTGATAATCTATCTAATTTGAACGATTTAAGTTGAACAAGGATGGTTTATTGTCAGCTTAAGTTGTTCGAAATGGCGGGTCATCACACGAAAGTATCATTAGATAAGCATAGGAATTGAACAAGTATTTCGAAAAAAATACCAAATAGTTTGATTTTCAGTCCAAACGTAGTGGAAGCACTTGTCTATAAGAAAGAACATTAAAAGGTACTGTAACGACCCATAATTTTACCACTTTGAAAATGGAATATTTAGTTATTTTAAATACAGATATATAATTTTCAAACTTAAATAATCATATTTTATGTGATAAATAAGAATGGTGAACTTATTTTTAGAATTGGTTTACAAAAAAAATATAGATTTTGGATTTTCCTCGTAAAATTGACAAAAGACAGTTTTTGATAAAATTTGATTTACATTCGAATAATTGTTATAAATGGTAAATAACTCTTTATAATGGTTATATAATGATATGATAATATATAAATCTGATCTATGATGGTTTTATAAACATATATACTTGTTTTATAAAAGTGTACAAACTTCGTCGCACTTCGACCAATCAACGTCGTATTTTTATAATTGGATTTTAATATTATTTAATATGGTTTTATAACTAAAATAAACTTATTTTAATTCTTTAAAGGTGATAAAAAACCTATTTTCAAGTTTTGTTTACATAAATAAATAGATTAACAAAAACGTCAAAATGTGACCGTAAAACGTTTTGTCGATAATCAACGTTTTGTTCAATATAAGTTGTCGCAACGTTGTTGCACCTTTGTTAACATGTTTTAACACACACACACACACACATATATATATATATACAATTTACAAATAATCAAGTTTACTTTTACTAAGTATCATTAGAAACTTCTAGAATGTCATTAGTATAAGTAAATAAGATAATTAAAAAGGTCAAAAAGCAAACATCAAATCGAAACTCACCGAAACCAAGGAAAATATTCACTTTAATCTACTTTTCCATCCAAATACATTCCTTAAGTATTAAGTGAAAATGACGTAAAGTAATGAAGTTATGGATGAAGCTAAATGTTGGAAAAGGGTAAGTTTACTTTAAAGTTAAGGAAGAGTATTTTGGTAATTTGGTAAGGGGTTAATTTGGTAGCTTACCATTTCTTTCTTTTCCTATAAATACACAAGCTTTCCTCTTATTTTATCACACACGTTCTCTTCTTCTTTTTCTTCCTTTAAGCTATTTTAGTGGCTTCTTCTTCTCTTCTTCTTCTTCCTTACTAACTTTTTCAAAACAATATCAAAAGAAGTCAAAACACCTTCTAATTTTGCCAAAGACGTTAGTTCATCATTAGAAGGTTGTATGCAAAGTTTAGAGCCAAGGCAAGAAGGTTAGGGGGTCCAACCACCCATGGCGGTGAGTTATGAGGAAAGGAAGGAGGAATTCGGGCTTATTTTTGTTTAGTTTCGAAGCATGGTAGGAAGTATGGTTAGATCTTGAGTTTCTTGCCTTGAAGTTTGATAGAGCGAAATCGAAAATGAGTTATTTCTTCCTTTAAGTTCATTAAAACCATTTCTAAATTGAAGGAAATTTAAGTGTTAAGTGTTGTTTGAAAACCCTTGTTGAATGCTTGTTTACTTTGTTTGTTGAAACAATGGTTTGATTTCCTTATTTGACGATGTTTGGATGGTTAATTAAGTATTTTTAAATTTAGAAGTTAAATACTTAATGGGGTTTGTGGAAACGACTAGTACATGTGTTTCATCTGTGAAATCCAAGGAGACTTGGGCGAGGGACGGAACATGTCGAAGGGAAAGCCCGAATGCTCCAAAATAAATATCAAACCGTTTTAATCCAAGATAAAATAAAAAGTGTTATAAATATTTGATCGAATGAAGCGTTGATTATCATTTATTGTTGCGTTTGTTTCATTGATTGACTGTTTGAATTAGGCTCGACCAGTTTATGAGCGGTTTACCTTTTTATATGCATCGGTCGGGTAGACAATAAATTGAGAATGATTAAATACGAACACCTTGCGATGAGAATTTCATAGTTTGACTATAAGGTGTTCGATAAAAATATTGGTTAAGCAGGAATTACAATAAAAGATGTTTATTATGATTTTGGAAATAAAAGGTGTTTTATCTTTTGAATTGAAATGATTTCTTTTGGACAGCAATAGAAATATTTTAAGAATAAATATTTTTGAAGGGGTTATAAAATGGTTTATAAAAGTGTTTTATAAACAAAGAGAATTTCGAGGACTAAAAACCCACTGATTGAAAACGATTTCAAAAGGTTTTGGAAAACGAAAATACTACGATTGAAAGTATTTGTGAATATTAGTGAAAATAATTTATCACTTCGGGATATAAAATGATTTGTTATGTTACCAATGATTCGGTTAACCCGTAACTAAAAAGTGGGCATATGTTTTGGTATAGTCCACTCTTGGAATAGTGGGTGTACTTATTTATCGATTGTATGAAGGCTGGGACCCAGTTGCTTTGTTTATGGGAGAAACCTCCTGATCTAGTTGCATATACTTTGATATGCTTTTACGGTAGTATTTTGAGATTTCCAAATAAATATTTTAGAAGTGATTTATTTTAAAATCCCGAATTAAAGTATAATTTGATACAAAAGATGTATATATATTATTTCAAAGGTTTTGAAATAAAAATCGAGAGTCTGTTCCGAAGAGATTATTTTCGAAAAGAATTATATTTTGAAAATAATAAGGTTAATTTGATTTTGAAAATATAAATTTGAAGATTAATCCTAAGTGGGTAGTTTTTTGAATTGCATATTGTTTGTTGCATCGTAGGCTCCATGTTTCTATTTGCGGTAGGAGAACAACGTTGGCTTGATCTTGTATCTAATTGGGTATCCAATTAGATAGGGGTACGTAGGCAGTCACAAGTGGTAGTGATGCAGCCCCAATAAAAACATAACATTTTTCTATTTATTATTTGCTATACATCGTGTATTGATGTGTTTTTTCTGCTTACTATTTTATTCCACATTTGACATATTTATTGAGTTTGCAGGAATGGTTATAACTGTCTCTCTCATCAGAGTTGTGCAGCGGTAGATTTATTTGTATTTATATTTGGTATGTATTAAAGCACACCTAGTAGATTAAATTGATTACTCTGATAGCTTGTACAATTGAAATTGTATCCTATACATTTAATAGTGTTGAATATTTATCAAATATTGTGTATTAAGTTGGTAGTTTTCATTCGTAGTTTTAGAACCGACGGGTTTTTTGGCGATTTTGACTGGTCCGAAAAACCCAGGTCGTTATAGGTACTTAGATATGTCTAAACTATAAGCAAACTATATACTATTGATTGTAAATGATATACCTATATTAAAATTAGTCCACATTTGGTTTTTTAATTCTCAATATAGGACTTTAAAAGACATCTTTTATAATTAGTATAAAAGGATGTTAGGAATGTCCCTACTAATATACATAAACACCATATTAAAATGTTTAATATGGAGCATATGAAATGAATTCCTTATGCTTTGGCAATAGAAATCTACTATTTCATAATTTGCTTATGTAACTAGTATAGTGACCAAGTGTAAAATCCGAATTAAGTTTATTAAATGGTAGTCAAGAGTATACTCCAGTATTTATGGAATACTAGATAATTGTTTATGGAAACAGTGCTCTTTATGAAGGAGTATTCAGACTTGAATTTCATAAGCGATATTGACCGTAGTATGTCAATCCCAAATTCAAGATCAATCTTAGTTATGAAGCCTTGAGTTAGAAATGTTCCAAATATGAGGATGTGGCTAATTCAACCAATAAGCGATTTACATCGCCTTGAATAAGCACAATAATAAAACTCTGTGTGTGTATAAATGCATTAATTTATGACTGACCTTGGGACAATTCCAAATGTTGAGAATCTCATGTCATTGTTATATAAATAATAATGTTGTGATACAGATAATGAAAGAACTTAGAGCTCACTAGAAGTCGAGAAACATACTTCAAAAAGTTCCATATCATAAAGATAGTTTATCAGCATTGGAGAGAGTTAATCGATAGAGCAGTAAATTAAAACAATATAACATACCCATTCACTATGAGAGTAACTCAATCAGCTTTAAGAAAACTAATTGATGTCGAAGGAATAAGATTCCATAATTGATCCTAAGTGCATGTGGGAGATTGAAAGAGTTAGACGTATGCCCTAGGGGCAATTATATAGTTTATATCTAACTTTATGATCAATCTTATTCGTAATAAAGGTATTTGATTTCTATAATATAATTTGTTATATAATGATATAATTAATTAAATTAATTAATTTAAAGTATATTCAAAAAGAAATTCCTTAAATGATTTGTTATGTGATAATAATTACAAGGAATTATAATCATGAGAAAATTATCACAACATATAGTTAATACATTTTTTAATATTTTCGGTTAAGATGTCGAGAAAGGATATAAATACATCCATTGAGACCAGAGTATGTAACGCTCTCTAAGTTTTAGGCAGTATATTACTCATGACTACTAGGAACACTAAGATGTTACGTATGATGATTATTGAATAACTATGGAATGACTTGTCCAAGAGTTTACTGTTGGTTAATAACAACTAGGACAAACGGGAAATCTCGAAGTGATAATATTACATAGTTCTCTCAATAAAGTTAAACATCAATGTGGAGACTCCACTTTGATTATTTTAAATCATGGCATGGCATTCATCAAACGACTGTAGTTGGTTCTGAATCGTAGCATTAGAAGTCAAACACTATTCAATCGAGAGTTCGTCTTCTCAGTTGTATGATGTTAGTATTACAATCAATTGTAGTCAACTAAAAGTCAAAATCTTTGGCTAGAGTAGTACATTTAATGACATTGAACCAAAGATTTTATTTATGGATTAACCGAGTTCAATATGGACGATATTGGAATTTAGATCGTAACCAAATTCCATATGTCCTAAGTGATATAGTGTTGACGAAGAAAATTGGTGTAAATAGTTATCACTAAAAAGTACCGCTTAAATTTGTAAAATTGAAATTTATTATGAGATGTTAAGCGATGAATCAAGTCAAATTGTCACATCGCTGGCTAATGTGATGATGGAACAATTGTATTCGAATTGTTCAAATTAATTGCTGGCTATATTCACACAAGTGAGTCATGGAGCCAAATCTATTCGGTCTCCGAAACACTATGGATTTCATGATTTATAATTGTGACGGCCCGCCTTTCTTACTCCGAAAGACGAGTCATAATATAGAAAGAAATAGGTAGAAAAAGATAGAAAAAAAGGAACTAAACAAAACGCAGAATCTCACAACGGAATGAAATACCATATATTACACAACATATATCACATAGTTACTAATTATACAATACATCAGAGTCATAATTATATAGGCATCATATCCAGACAGTCATAATGACATGTTCATTCATTACAAGTCCAAAATACCGATATAGATACAGCGGAATATAGATAATAACTAGTTAGCGTTGAAGCCACCTGCTCCAGCTCCTCCAAAATGCATCGTGTTGGATCACTTGGCTACTCATAAAAATTTGAGTACCCAAGAGTTTAGGAAAAACAGAAAATAAACTCTGGGTTAGACATGGGTCTGGTGTGAGTAAAATGGTTAAATTACTTTAAATTGAAAACCATTTGAAAACAAGGACATCTCGTAAGACCACATCGCACAAACACGAACGGGGTTTTCCCTTACGATAACCAAAAACACTTTGATAGGAAATCCAGTGATATTATAATAATGTCTAGGGTTTCCAAGTAAATTATTCATATAGCTGAAATTGTTACATTAATTAAATTCCAGCATAATAGTTATACAACTAAGACCGAAGGCACTTATTGGAAAGTGGGTTCCATACAATGATTGGGCTACTGGGGTACCACCTGTCACGGTGCATCTCTAGATAAAATAACATCGAGGACCTCGCCGTGATCCCCTACTACACAAGACCAGACCATCCCTAACCTGGATAGTCTGAATAAGGTTACCCCTCGGTTGGGATCAGCAACCGTACCGAAGCATACCGAGTAAAAATAGGGACTCTAGATAGGGATAACCTTACCCTAATTGGGTGCGACCCACTTAGCCTTGTTGCATCTACCTTGTTTTAGCCATTCCCGATTGATGGGGCTTAAGGCTACGATTACCTTTCAAGAACACATTTACTTGGAATGCTCATCGTCCTCCAATGACGATGTTCTGATAGCATTCATCCATACAAGTCCGTTCTGGGTTTTAACAAAACCGAAGGCACCATTTCCACTACACCCATATTGGAATCACCCTTAGAGTTAGTGACAAATAGCCCTTGTACTCTGAAATCTTCATTCCGGATTTTCCTTTGAATCTTCCCAACTCGATCGTTTATTTTGGATTGATGTGGTTTTCAGATATTGTTGATATACGATTCCGGCCTCATCGAATCCAAACGATAGATTTTTTTAAAAGCCAAGTTTTTAAATAAAACAATTCATTTTCAAGGTGTCAACATCTACATATGGAAATTTATTACATATGTTTATTTTCTATAAAGCGTGTCGACGTTTTATTCCAACCATTCAATTCATTTGGCTACTTAATGGCACGGGCACAGAACAATTAAAATAAATATTCAAGAGTAATTAATCCAAAACACAGATCATTAACTATCTAACGATTTATAGCTAATATTAAAACAATTAACAAATCAACATTTAATTAATTTAAATTAACCGAATCTAATTATATTTCTAACCTAAATTACATATAATTTAAATTAATTATAAACTATTTATTTTTAATTTAATTAAAACTAAACAATCCATTTAATAACTAACTTATATTAATTAACTTAAGGTTTATCAATTTAGAATTTAATTATTTATTAACTTTAATTATTAAAATTAATTTAATTTTTACATTGCTGAAAATTAACAAAAATTAATTAGGCTTCAAATACTTGGTGATATAATCATAATGTAAAAATTTCATGTTGATAGGATTTTAAACAAAAAGGAAATAATGTTTTAAAGATTAAAAAAGGATTGTTAATATAAAAAGATTTGTTAAGTTTACTTTCTTTTTATTTTTTCAAAATTGTTCGGCCCACGTTCGGCATGCGTTCGGCCCACCAAGACAACGATCCAACCTTTCTCCCCTCTTTTTTTACCGGTTTCTTCTTCTTCTTCCCTTTACGTTTTCTATTTCACTGATCAAACTTGTGCATGTCACCATGCACGTGCACGCATCGCCGACCAACCATCTCCTAGCGTCGACCCCTCGAACTCATCACCTACGACCATCTCCACTCGATCACGGTCGAACGAAACACGAACAACACTTGGTTCGAGAATCGAACCATTGACTCACTACTTCGAACAAGTCATCACCATTCAAACTCCTCGTCGTGCCGCCTCACATCACCGTCTACCGCCAAATTCCATCACATGCTTTGCCACCTTCTCCTCTTCTATTTCCCCTACTACTGCACGTCCCATTCGCCTCCTCGACATCGCCGTCGATCCAAGACCGAACTCAACCAAAAACCTTCCCTAAACCCTAAATCACCTCCGACACAACGACATATCCACCTATAAATTGCCACGCCATTTTTCGCGAACTCTCCAACACCCAAGCTTCCTTTAGACCAAAACTTAACCCACGAAATTGAGAGGTTCACCGGAAATTGGCCGATGACCAAATACTGTTCATCTACCATTTTCTCACTATATACTTGACTAGAAATTCCCAAACTTTCTCCAAAATTCATCATTTTGAATAACAATCAAAATCATATCATCAAGTGGTTAAAGTATGAATTTCAAATTTTGTTCATATTGGGTTTGCTTACAGTAAAATACATCTTTCTTCTTCTATACGCAATAATGTTCAATGAAACAAATTTTAAAATAATCTGTATTAAAAAACAACCAGGTTTCCTTTTGAAACCATCACCTAAAACTAACTAGGTTGTGAGGTAAATATTTTTCAAGTTGAGGCATAGCAGTTTGTTTTCACAAATAATAGAGTAAAAGAAAGAATGATGTACAGGCTATTGAGATATTACAGGTTATACACATGATATATATATATATATATTCATATATAAGCATAGATACTGTTGCACATGAATACTTGACAAAAACGAATAGTTTCCCTTCAAATTTCCTAGCATATTTAGGCATACATGGTTTTATAGTTAACAAAAATCTAGTTTTACTCATTGCTTTGGGAAGAAAACACCCTGCTTTGTTTTGTTTTACTGGCAGCCTTTAGTTTCTACAGAGTTTTCTTTAATGGCAGCTTCTTTCCTTTTTTTCTTTGTTTGCTTTGTATGCTGGAATGGTTTAACGAGAAGAATACAGTGATATTTTTAGAGAAGAGGGAGGGAACATGTTTTTGAACAGGGCTGAAGCCCATTTCATGTACAGTACTTTTCTTTTCTTTTCTTTGATTTTGAAAACAATGACATGATTTGAAAATTAGTTGATTTGATTTCCTAGTTGATTTGATAATTTGTGTGTGATTTGATCTATGTTGTGCTTGAGTAGATATGCATTCATCGTTATGTCCTCTTGTATACATATATACTTCATATATATATATACATAGATTGTTTTGACCATATGAACATGTTTTAGCCTATATACAAACATATATTAACATGCCTAAGTTTGTACTACTTCTATAAATTATTACATATACCCTATAACTAACTTACAAACATATAGCCACTTACATGTATTTATTCTTATTTATATATATATATATATATATATATATATATTATTTTAAATTTTATATCAAAAGTTATGTATACACACACACAATATATATATTATATCCTATAATAGAAAGGTGGAATTTTTAGTTAAATATTTTTCAGAAATTATAATTTTAACTTTTAAATCATAGCCTCCAGAATATATATATATATATATATATATATATGTTTCCATAAATCAGAATTCATTATTTGACTGATAAAAATAAATTTTCAATATTTAAAATCAGTTGATTATTCAAATAACCGGTGGTCAAAAATCTGGGTCGTTACATTCCTCCCCCCTTAAAAGAATTTCGTCCCCGAAATTAAAAGCAAAGAAATAATTCAACTTGTAATAAAAAGTTTTATATTCATATCGCAAAGCACATACATCAGTCATATCCTAACAACCATAACAAATAGTTATACACGGTACAAACAACACTAGCTATCCTGACAACCATTCCGGATAGGCTTCCTTCACACTATCCAGAGTCTCCCAGGTACAATCTTTGGGATCCTCCCTCCATTGGATCTTAACCAACTTCACCACCTTATTTCGGAGCTTCCTTTCATCCTGATCAACAATATGAACCGGATTACTGACTACGATCAAATTTGGTTCTACCTCCAAATCTTCCTGATGGTTCTACAATCAATGATGGATCATGCACGTATTTCCTTAGATGAGATACGTGGAATACATTATGAATCCCTTCCATCCTTTCTGGTAGTTCAATCCTATACGCAAGAGTACCAATCCTTCCGAGAATACGAAAAGGTCTGATATATCTTGGAGCTAATTTTCCAGTCTTGCCAAATCTAATTGCTCCTCTTATCGGAGAGATCTTAACAAATACCAGGTCTCCAACTGCAAATTCCAGATCCCTCCGCCTTTTATCGGCGTAGCTTTTTTGGCGATCCCGGGCTGCCTTCATTCTCTTCTTAATCAGTTCAACTTTCTCGGAGGCTTCCTGAATCATATTTGGACTAAGGATTAAACGGTCTCCTGACTCCACCCAACAGGCTGGTGATCTGCATGGCCTTCCATAGAGAGCTTCGTAGGGTGCCATCCTTATACTTGCCTGGAAACTGTTATTGTAAGAAAATTCCACTAGATGCAAATGATCTTTCCAAGACCCACCAAAGTCCAAAATGCAGGCCCTCAACATATCTTCCATAATGCGGTTTAGCCACTTAGTTTGCCCGTCCGTTTGAGGATGATAGGCAATGCTCAAACTTAACTTCATACCAAGGGCTGTTTGCAAAGCTTCCTAAAATTTACTGGTAAAAATCGGGTGACGATTGTTTACTATGCTTATGGGAAATCCGTGCAATCTAAGGATTTCCTTCATGAAAATCTCTACCAAGGAAGCTGCAGTTCTAATTGATTTAACCGGAATAAAGTTAGCACTCTTGGTTAACCGGTCTACAATAATCCACATTCCCTCATTTCCCTTTCTAGTTCTGGGTAACCCATCGATGAAATCTATCGATATCATCTCCCACTTCCATTGGAATCTCCAGAGGTTGTAACAGCCCCGCTGTCTTCTATTGATCGCCTTTTATCTGCTGACAGCTTGCACACCTATTAATAAATGTAGAGATGTCTTTCTTCATTCCCTTCCACCAAAACATCCGCTTTATATCCATATACATCTTCGAGACACTTGGATGGATACTCAACCTAGAGCGATGGCATTCTGACAAAACTTCCTGCCTAAGATTTTTGACACTCGATACACAGATTCTTCCAATTATCCTCAAAACTCCCCGGTCATCAATCTCAAAACTGGTGCACTGCCCCTCCTCAACCGTTCTAGTGATCGCCCTTAAGCTTTTATCCACTTTTTGCTCGCTTGCTATTCTTTCTAGGAGAGTCGGGGTAACCTCCAAAAGAAATAAAACTGCATTCCTACTCAAAGCATCCACCACCACATTAGCCTTTCCCGGTGTATAGAGAATATCCAAATCATAGGTTGCTAGAAATTCCAACCACCTTTGTTGTCTCAGGTTCAGATCCTTCTGGGTGAAAAGATACTTCAGGGGTTTATGATCCGTGAAGAGCTCAAACTTTTCACCTAATTTAAGAAAGAGGTTCGCTCCTAAATCTATAAAAGTTAAAAAGAAACTAAACAGGAAATAGAAGGGTCCTTACCCAATAGGTAGTGCCTCCACATTTTTAGTGCAAAGACAACAGCCAGCAACTCCATGTCATGCGTAGCATAGTTTTTCTCATGAGACTTCAACTGCCTGCTTGCATACGCAATCACCCTAACACACTACATCAAAACGGTGCGTAACCCCACTCCACAAGCATCTGTGTGCACTGCGAATTCACTGCTCCCATCTGGAACCGCCAAAACGGGTGCACCGGTTATTCTCGCTTTCATTTCTTGAAACGCCTCTTCACACTTTGGAGTCCATTCAAATTTCTCTCCCTTCTTAGTTAGCTTGGTCAAATGGGAGGAAATCTTAGAATAATCTCGAATAAATCTTCTGTAGTATCCTGCCAAACCAAGGAAACTGCAAACCTCCATAGGAGTCCGTGGTTGCTTCCACTCCTGAACATCCACCACCTTTTCTGGGTCCACTGAAATACCATCGCCCGATACAATGTGCCCTAAAAACTTTACCTCTGATTGCCAAAAATGGCACTTTGAAAATTTCGCCTTTAGGACATGCCTTCTCAATGTTTCAAATACCACTTCCAGATGATGTTTATGCTCCTCCTCTAATTTAGAGTAGATAAGAATGTCGTCGATGAACACTAACATGAACTTGTTAAGAACATCTCAGAAGACACAGTTCATTAGATCAACAAAATAAGCTGGTGCATTGGTTATCCCAAAAGGCATAACCAGCCACTCAAAGAAATAGTCAAGCCCTCTAAACGCAATTAAGGGTATACTATCTTCAGCAACCCTCAACTGATGAAATCCAGAAGCTAAATCCATCTACGAAAATACAGTAGCTCCATGAAGCTGGTCAAAAAGATCGTCGATGCTGGGTAAGGGATACTTGTTTCTAATGGTTAGCTTATTCAAATCCCTATAGTCTACACATAATCTTAACGATCCGTCCGACTTAGCCGCAAATACCACAGCAAGCCACCAGCTCGAACGATTGGGTCTAATCAATCCTCTCCTCAACAAGTCCTGGGTTTGACTCACCAACTCTTCCCTCTCCTTCGGAGCCATTCTCCTTTTTGGTTGAACTATAGGTCTTGCACCTGGGACTAAATCAATGCGAAATTCTATCTCTCGATGCGGGGGTAAACCTTTAACTTCTTCAAAAACGTCAGGGAAGTTGTTAACAACCTCTATGGATCCTAATCCCTCTTGAGATGCTTCGAGCACATGCAAGAGACTACACATATGAATTTCGGGTTTATCACATTCTATCTTTGCAATCCTTCCCAACTTGGTTTCTAAAGATATGGTCCTCTCCTCACAGTCGAGGACAGCTTTATACTTTGTTAACCAATCCATACCAAGTATAAGGTCAAATCCTTTAAAATCTAATACATAGGGGTCACACGAAAAGCTATGAGAAAGATAAGTAATTTGCAAGCTTTCACAAATCATATTCAGATAGGTCACTCCCCCTATGGGATTGGATACGCAAATAGAGTTTTCTACGGTACTAGGAATAAAATGAAATTTCACTACCGATCCCAAAGAAATAAAGCTAAGAAAGCACCAGAATCAAACAATACCCTAACATAAATACCATTTAAAAGTAAGGTACCTTCAAGGACGCCTTTCCCCTTCACATCCGTTGAAGTTGATGATTCATTCTTGATAGCAAACACCTTGGGCTGGTGCACCTTCTTCATGAGTGGGCAGTCCTTCACCATATGCCCGGACTGATGGCAATTGAAACACAGAGTCTTCTAAACCATTTGAGAAATAGGTCCGCTTTGCTGCTTCGGAACTTCACGACTGGGACAATATCTGGCAATATGTCCTTTCTGCTTGCAATTATAACACTCACTGTTCATATGTTTGCCTCCTTATTTTCCTTTCCCTAGCTTCTTCCAATTCGGATTAAACTTCCTTTTATTCAGATTAATAGCACCGCCACTTGGTGCTGATGCTGGCCTCTTCTTCAAAAGCACTTCATACCTCAAAGCAATGTCTACAAGATCCACAAACGATCCCTTAATATGAGCAGTCATCTTCTCATGGAACTCTTCCCTCATACCCAGCACGAACATCTCATTTTTCTTAAGTGGAGTGTCAATAAGTCAAGGACCAAAACGAGATAACTCATTAAATTTCATTTCGTACTCAGCCACTGACATGTCTTTTTGCTTGAGATCCAGGAAACTCCTATATAATCGGGTCTTACTCGCAATTGGCATGAACTGTTCTTCGAATATCTCTTTGAATTTATACCATGAAAATTCATCTTCGGGGACATTCGCCGTGACTGAATCCCACCATGTAGCCGCACCCTCTTGTAAGTGCTATGATGCCAAGACTCATTTCCGATCATCAGAAATTCCCAAACCTTTGAAAATTCTCTCACATGAGCATAGCCAAGCTTGTACCTCAATAATAGATTCAGTACCGTTGAAGGGTTTTCCTCCTAGATTCGCAAAATCCTTGCACGGAGTTGCGAAGTTTACACGAGGCTGTACTGGAGCTACGGCCTCAACAGCTACTCCGCCACCTCAGCATTAGGGGTTCTTCCATTAGTGGTTGTTGTGCTACTAGCACCCCTTCCTCGTATTCCTCTTGTGCTCATTGTTTACTACCTGGACATGGTAAGAGGATACTTAGCACTTAGATGAAATACATTCCAAAAATGGAACTAATAATATTTTATCAAAGCTGATCTAACTACCAGGGATGTGTGTGTGTGTATATATATATACACATACATATATATATATACATACATATATATATATATATATATTTACCAACACGCCCTCTCAAGATTGATATTAACCCAAAAGCCAAGGTGTTCACTCAACATAGTGCCCGATACCAATTGTGACGGCCCGCCTTTCTTACTCCGAAAGACGAGTCGTAATATAGAAAGAAATAGGTAGAAAAGGATAGAAAAGAAGGAACTAAACAAAACACAAAATCTCACAATGGAACGAAATAATATATATTACATAACATATATCACATAGTTACTAATTATACAATACATCAGAGTCATAATTATACAGGCATCATATCCAAACAGTCATAATGACCTGTTCATTCATTACAAGTCCAAAATACCGATATAGATACAGCGGAATATAGATAATAACTAGTTAGCGTTGAAGCCACCTGCTCCAGCTCCTCCAAAATGCATCGTGTTGGATCACTTGGCTACTCATAAAAATTTGAGTACCCAAGAGTTTAGGAAAAACAGAAAATAAACTCTGGGTCAGACATGGATCTGGTGTGAGTAAAACGGTTAAATTACTTTAAACTAAAAACCATTTGAAAACAAGGGCATCTCGTAAGACCACGTCGCACATAAACACGGATGGGTTTTCCCTTACGATAACCAAAAACATTTTCATAGGAAATTCCAGTGATATTATAATAATGTCTGAGGTTTCGAAGTAAATTATTCACACAGTTGAAATTGTTACATTAATTAAATTCCAGCATAATAGTTATACAACTAAGACCGAAGGCACTTATTGGAAATTGGGTTCCATACAATGACTGGGCTACTGGGGTACCACCCGTCACGGTGCATCTCTAGATAAAATAACACCGAGGACCTCACTGGGATCCCCTGCTGCACAAGACCGGACTACCCCTAACCTGGATAGTACGAATAAGGTTACCCCTCAGTTGGGATCAGCAACCGTACCGAAGCATACCGAGTAAAAATAAGGACTCTAGATAGGGATAACCTTACCCTAATTGGGTGCGACCCACTTAGCCATGCTGCATCTCCCATGTTTTAGTCATTCCCGCTTGATGAGGCTTGAGGCTACGATTACCTTTCAAGAACACATTTACTTAGAATGCTCATCGTCCTCCAATGATGATATTCTGATAGCATTCATCCATACAAGTCCGTTCTAGGTTTTAACAGAACCAAAGGCACCATTTCCACTACACCCATATTGGAATCACCCTCAGAGTTAGTGACAAATAGCTCTTGTACTCTGAAATCTTCATTCTGGATCTTCCTTTGAACCTTCCCAACCCGATCGCTTATTTTGGATCTATGTGGTTTTCGGATATTACTGTATCCGATCCCAGTCTCATAGAATCCAAACGATAGATTTTTTTTAAAGGCCAAGCCATTTTTTTAAAAAATAAAACAATTCATTTTTAGGGTGTCAACATCTACATATGGAAATTTATTACATATGTTTATTTTTAATAAAACGTGTCGACGTTTTATTCCAACCATTCAATTCATTTGGCAACTTAATGGCACAAGCAACGATCAATTGAAATAAATATTCAAGAGTAATTAAGCCGAAACACAGATTGTTACCTATCTAATTATTCATAGCTAATATTAAAACAAATTAACAAATCAGCATTTAATTAATTTAAATTAACCGAATCTAATTATATTTCTAACCCAAATTACTTATAATTTAAATAAATTAAAACTATTTATTTTTAATTTAATTAAAATTAAACAATCCATTTAATAACTAACTTATATTAATTAACTTATGATTTATCAATTTAGAATTTAATTATTTATTTACTTTAATTATTAAAATTAATTTAATTTTTACATTGTCGAAAATTAACAAAAATTAATTAGGCTTCAAATACTTGGTGATAGAATCATAATGTAAAAATTTCATGTTGATAGGATTTTGAACAAAAAGGAAATAATGTTTTAAAGATTTAAAAAGGTTTGTTAATATAAAAAGATTTGTTAAGCTTACTTTCTTTTTATTTTTTCAAAACTGTTCGGCCCGTGTTCGGCCCACCAAGACAACGATCCAACCTTTCTCCCCTCTCTTTTTTTCCAGTTTCTTCTTCTTCCCTTTCCTTTTTCTTTTTCACCGATCAAACTTGTGCATGTCACCATGCACATGCACGCATCGCCGACCAACCATCTCATGTCGCCGACCCCTCAAACACATCATCCCCGACCATCTCCACTCGATCACGGTCGAACAAAACACGAACAACACATGGTTCGAAAATCGAACCACTGACTCACCACTTCAAATAAGTCATCACCATTCAAACTCCTCACCGTGCCACCTCACATCACCGTCCACTGCCAAATTCCACCACAAGCTTCGCCACCTTCTCCTCTTCCATTTCCCCTACAACCGCACATCCCATTCGCCTCCTCGACATCGCCATCGATCTAAGACCGAACTCAACCAAAAACCTTCCCTAAACCCTAAATCGGCTTCGACACCGGCACATCCACTTATAAATTGCCACGTCATTTTTCGCGAACTCTCCAACACCCAAGCTTCCTTCAGACCAAAACTTAACCCACGAAATTGAGAGGTTCATCGAAAATTGGTCGATGACCAAATACTGTTCATCTTTCATTTTCTCACTATATACTTGACTAGAAATTCCCAAACTTTCTCCAAAATTCATCATTTTGAATAACGATCAAAATCGTATCATCAAGTGGTTAAAATATGAATTTCAAATTTTGTTCATATTGGGTTTTCTTACTGCAAAATACATCTTTCTTCTTCTATACTCAATAATGTTCAATGAAACAATTTTTAAAATAAACTATATTCGAAAACAACCAGGTTTCCTTTTGAAACCATCACCTAAAACTAACTAGGTTGTGAGGTAAAGATTTTTGAAGTTGAGGCATAGTAGTTTTTTTCTCAAATAACAGAGTAAAAGAAAGAATGATGTACTGGATGTTGAGATATTACATGTTATACACATGATATATATATATATATATATATATATATATATATTCATATATAAGCATAGATACGGTTGCACATGAATACTTGACAAAAAGCAATAGTTTCCCTTCAAATTTGCTGGCATATATAGGCATACATGGTTTTACAGTAAACAAAAATCAAGTTTTACTCACTGCTTTAGGAAGAAAACACCCTGCTTTGTTTTGTTTACTAGCAGCCTTTAGTTTCTACAAAGTTTACTTTAATGGCAGCTTCTTTCCTTTTTTTTTCTTTGTTTGCTTTATATGCTTGAATGGTTTAACGTGAACAATAAAGTGATATTTATAGAGAAGAGGGTGGGAACAAGTTTTTGAACACGGCTGAAGCCCATTTCGTGTACATTACTTTTTATTTTGTTTTGTTTTCTTTGATTTTGAAAACAATGACCCGATTTGAAAATTAGTTGATTTGATTTCCTAGTTGATTTGATAATTTGTGTGTGATTTGATCCATTTTGTGCTTGAGTAGATATGCATTCATCATTATGTCCCCTTGTATACATATATACTTCATATATATATGTATATATATGTATATATACATACATAGATTGTTTTAACCATATGAACATGTTTTAGCCTATATACAAACATATATTAACATGCCTAAGTTTTGTACTACTTCTATAAATTATTACATATACCCTATAACTAACATACAAACATAAATAGCCACTTACATGTATTTATTCTTATTTATATATATTTTATTTTAAATTTTATATCAAAGTTATGTACACACACACACACACACACACACATATATATATATATATATTATCCTATAATATAAAGGTGGAATTTTTATTTACATATTTTTCAAAAATTATAATTTAAACTTTTAATTCATAGCCTCCAGAATATATATATATATATAGATATGGATATTTCCAGAAATCAGAATTCATTATTTGACTTATAAAAATAATATTTCAATATTTAAAATCAGTTGATTATTCAAATAACAGGTGGTCAAATATCTAGGTCATTACAATAATAGTTATAAATTAATTAATATTTGCGAAATATTAATTAATAATTTTTTTGTTATATGAGGTGTATGTAGTCAATGAAGATGCCTTTAGAGATGCATACATGCTAATTTTAATTTATTGGATGCATATATATTAAATACATTTGTACGTACTGATATACGATATCAATATGTATTTAAATTTGATTTGGATAATATTAATTATTATCGGATTTATATTATTTATTGGTCCATTAGGACCTAATAATTGGTCGGCCAAAGGGATGCAAAGGAAGGAGTCCAAGTTTGGCTTGGTAGGAGAGAATTTTATATGAGATATTTTCTCCAGATCTTCCTATAAAAGCAAGACAAGACTTCATTGTTAGGATTGAACTTTATGCCTCCTCCCATCATCATTTCTAGTCGAAAATACTTCCACCCCTCCTCTTTCATTTCAAATTCCATTCACCTCTAATTAATTAAAACAAGGTAGATTCAGTATTGGCACATTATCTATTTGCAACAGTAAGTGTGGATCTGAGAGATCAAGGAGGCCAAATAGATGAAAGTGTGAATCAAAGGCAAAGCTTCTTAGGTAAATTCTTATTTACGTTTAACATGATAATAATCTATTGTTCCATATTTATATCACCACTTATATGCCATTGCCTTAATTTATTCATATACACACATATCTATATGTGTTTATCCAATATTTGATAATTATTAATTGTGATTGCTAGATCTAATGCAAAAAAAGAATATATATATATATATAATATCAGCCACTATAATATACATACTTTTTTTTTGAGAAAGACGGTTGTGTAGTGATATACTACACAGCCGGTTAATAATAATAGTAGAATAATAGGAAATAAGGTCCGGTTGACAAGCCCAACCGGTGGCTCAAAAAATAGGCTAAGCTAATTAACATAATAATGTACATAAGAGTTAATGGATTACAGGATGGGACACAATCACCATAATCGATGATTCAACCGACAAAATGGGGTCAGACAGATTCGCTTAGGAGCTGCTACCGAGGGTTGGCGCTGGTGCTGGCCATTGATTCCGCAGAGTCAGCAGGAGCGGACCTCAATCGAAATCTGAACGGGGCCGAGTTGGTACCTGTCCAGTAATTGAAAAGTTGTGAGATTAGACTACAGATGGCCGTGATTGAAGATCTAGGTTTGTTGAAGACATATGCATTTCGTTCTTTCCAGATGCACCAACAGTAAATGGTGATAAAGATGTCGAGATTGTGATTTCCGAGGTCTTGCTGCCAGTATTCAAAAAATGAAATGAGCTCCGGAATGTAACCCAAGAGATGCGCGCTGGTTGGGGCCCAAATTGCGAATGAGAAATCACAGTCTAAGAAAAGGTGGGTAATTGTTTCGACATGAGAGGAGCAAAGTATGCAGAGAGGATCAGTGGGGATGTTTAAGCGAATAAGTCTGTCTTTGGTGTTGATGCGGTTACGAATGAGGCACCATTGGAAGAAGAGGAATCTTAGGTGTGAGTGGCAATTCCAAATCCTGCTGTAGGGAAAAAGACGGCCAGGATGGATGAGGAAAGAGTAGCAAGATGATACGGAGAAGCCTTTGGATGGATTGAGTGCCCAGGTGAAGCGGTCTGGTGAGTGGGATAGGCGAAGGGATTGGAGGATTTTCGAAGCTACGAGAAGCTCATTGAAAGTTTCGATGGAAAAAAGGGAGGGGGGATGAAGGCTACTGGGGCCCAGGTGACACAGGGTATAGGTGGTGGCGAGTTGGAGATTTGAGGAGGAGAAGAGGTTAGGTAGTGTTTTGGCTAGGGGGGAAGGGGCCACCCACGTGTCATGCCAGAATAGGCAGTTGTTGCCATTGCCTATTAAGACTTGAAAGAGGGATTTGACTCGGGGGATGGTGTGGAGGACATTGGACCAGAATGGAGAAGGTCTGCAACTGGGGGGAGGTGTAGGGCTAGGTGTGGATTAGAGTAGTGATATGAATGTAGGATCCAATCCTTCCAGAGGAAATTATCAGGGGAGAGAAAACGCCAGAGCCATTTTGTTAATAGGGCAGTGTTGAGCGAGGGGAGATCCGGGACACCAAGGCCACCATGGCATTTTGGGAGGCAGACTGAGCGCCAGTTGATAAGGCACTTTGCTTTGGAGCCATTCCATAAGAAGGTCCTGCGAGATTTGTCAATTTTATTGGAAACCCAAGAGGGGAGTTTGTGGAAGGAGATCCAGTAGGAGGGGATGGCAGAGAGGACCGATTTAACTAAGATTAATCTACCAGCTGTCGAGAGGGAAGCAGCTTTCCAGGATGCGAGGCGGGATTCAATTTTGTTGATGAGGGGTAGCCAGTCAGGACGCGTGAGTCTGGTGGGCCGAATAGGTAGGCCCAGATAGGAGATTGGAAACTGGGAAAGTTTGCAGTTGAGGACGGCAGCGGTTGCAGGACCAAGGTGGTTGGTATTGCCAAGCATGATAAGGGGCTTTTGTGGAAGTTGATGGAGAGGCCAGAGATTAATTCGAAAACATAGAGGAGAACTTTGAGGCAGTGGAGGTGGTTAGGATTGGGTGAGGCAAAGAGGATGGTATCATCAGCAAATTGTAGGTTGGATATTTGAAGGTTAGATGTAGGGATGCTGATTCCGGCCAAGTGGTTGTTGGAGATGGACAGTTTAATCATGCGGTTGAAGACATCTGCAATAAGAACAAAAATTAGGGGGGAGAGAGGGTCTCCTTGACGTAGACCTCTCGTAGACTTGATCAGACCACCAAGTTCACCATTGACTGATACAGAAGACATGCTGGAGTTCAGGATAGAGGATATCCAGGAGCACCATCTCGGTGGGAAGCCTCTATGTCGTAATAGTGCGAGAATGAAGTTCCAGTTGACTGAGTCAAAGGCTTTAGAGAAGTCAAGTTTAAGTAGGATTCCTGGGGTGTTGGTTCTGTGACAGAAAGACACCACTTCTTGAGTGGCGGCCACACAATCTAGGATATTGCGACCGAGTATGAAGGCCGATTGCTCCAGGCCAATTAGAGGGGTTATTACAGCTTGAAGTCGGTTTGCAAGGATTTTTGTAATGATTTTGAAGGTGGTGTTGAGGAGGCTGATAGGTCGAAAGGAATCAAGGGAGGAAGGGTCATCAGTTTTTGGGATGAGGGAAATGATGGCATAATTAATTCGTGCAACCGAGCTGGGATCATTTTGAAATTCAATGCACATGTCTATAATGTCAGATTTCACTGTACTCTAGAAGTGTTTGAAGAAAAGGGGGCCAAAGCCGTCAGGTCCAGGAGCTTTATTGTCCGACATATCTTTGACTGCAGTCCAGATTTCTTGTTCCGTGAAGGGGTGATCTACTTGCAGACTTTGAGGGTCAGGGTAAAGGAGATTCCAGTCTATGGCTGGTAGAGGGGTGGAAGGTTTGCCTAGGATGTTGCGGTGATGGTTGGTGAAGAGGTGGAGGAGATCGGATTGGTCAGAGTAGGTGATGTTGTTGTGTTGAATGTTAGAGATAGATGGTCGAGGATCTGCGTCGCCCATTTGCTAACCTGTGGAAGTAAGCCGTGTTTCTATCTCCTTCTTCAAGCCACTTTGCTCTGGATCGTTGTTTCCAGCCAATTTCTTCCTGTTTAAGGAGCCTTTCCAATTCCTTTTCAAGGAGGATCAACTGTTGTATTTCTGGTTCGATTAGGGGTTGAGATTCCGTGAGGATATTAAGGTTGAGGATTTCATCTTGGACTTGTGAAATCCGAAATTTAAGGGAGCCCCAGATGTATTTGGCCCATGGTCTTATCAATTTTCTGAGCGAGCGGAGCTTGGCCACAATACGAGCAGTAGGAGATTCTAGATTGGTGGGTTGAGACCAGGCCAACTTGACAAAATCATCAAAGGATGGCTCTAGAAGCCAGAGTTGTTCGAATCTAAACGGTTTGTGAATGGTGTTCAGAGAGCCAGAGTCAAACAGGAGGGGGCAATGGTCCGAGATCGTGGTTGCCAATCCCGAGACAGATGAGAGGGGATGTTGGTCTTCCCAGGCTGTGTTGAAGAGGAATCTATCTAATTTGGTCAGGGATGGGCGGTCTCTACGGTTAGACCAGGTAAAGAGGCGGTTACTGATGGGGGGATCAATTAGCACACAAGAATTGATGAAATTATTGAAGGCGGTTGAATCTTGGGAAAGGTTACCAGAGTTTATTTCGGTGGGGTGTCTAGTGGTGTTAAAGTCTCTGGCAATAATCCATGGGCCATTTATTCGGGCTGCGAAGTCCATGCAATGATCCCACAAGACAGCCCTGCCTTGTGAGTCGGAGGGTCCATACACATTCGAGAAGAAATAGATTATGCCAGATTCAGAGTTTCGCAGTGCGACATTAAGTATTGAGGGGAATTTGATAATTTGATGTAGGGACCATTTATTTTCATTCCATGCTGTTAGGATCCCACCACGGGATCCAATGGCATCAATGTGGGCCCACCTAGATAATAGTGTACCAACAGTTTGTGTCAAGTGTGATTGTGTGAGGTCAGATAACTTAGTTTCTTGAAGCATTATAATATCAATTTTGTGGGGGGACAGAATAGTGTTAACAGCGTAACGCTTAGATGGGTCCCCCAACCCACGAACATTCCAAGTGATGAGTTTCATTGGGATTTGGAAATACGCTCTTGTTCAAGAGTTTGCATGCATGTGAAGTGTTCATCATGCAAACTCACACCCACGCAACGTGATAAAATTTTATTAAGCCTTTTATTTGCGGAGGAAAAAACAACAGGCAATAAAAAACTACCAGTTTGTCCAGGATCTGAAGCTTCCCCAACCAATCTGGAGCTACGCCTAACCACTGCTGGGGAGAAGAATTTCGCTGGGTCTATCTGGGGAGTCTGAACTTCCACGTCTTGATTGAGTTCAAGTGGAGGGGCCACGGTTATGGGGGAGGTGACGTCGACGGGGTGTGTGTCGGCTTGGGCAGGGGCTGGGATAATGGGGGAGTCAGGGAGGATGAGGATGGAGGGGGCGAAGTCAGGTTCGGGAGGCTGGATAGATTGTAGGTAGAGAGGGACGGAAAGATCGAGGTCTAACATTGGGTCCCATCTATCAAATTGGGCTGGGACCCCTCTTCTAGGACCCGAAACTTCAAAAGAGGCATCTTGTAGTGGCAAAGCTGGAAGAATAGGGGGAGGCAAGGTGGCTTCATGAAACATGGCATCAAATAGGTCGTCTTGGTTTAAGAGGATTTCAGGAGTAGACCACTTCTGGTCGAGAAAGTTGAAGTTTTGTTCAAGGTTGTAGTCCAGGCCAAGGTAGGTGATGTCAGGGGCACGGTACGGATGAGAGTGTTGCCAGCGGTTAATGGTTAGGAGGAAGTCAGAGTTGTTGAGGGAGGCCACGAAGGAGCAGGGGGTGGAGATGCCCTCGAAGAATTGGAATTTAGCATAGAGAAACCTATGGTCAATGAAAGCCCAGTCGCAGTCGTCCAAGGCAATGAATCTGCCCATGGGTTTCAAGGCTTCTCTAATGGCATCTGAGTTGTCCTTGAGGAGTTCGGGGAATCCTTCAACTTTCGCCCATGACTCGGGTTCGAGGGAGGGGGCGGAGAAGTTATCATGATCAGCCCGGGTCTCAGAAAAACAGTACCACCTGGTTAAGCTAAGGAGCCAGTCGTGACGAAGACATTTCTCTCGATCTCAGAGTCGCAGCAGATGAGAAAGCTGTTATCGGTCATCATCCAGATTGGTCTTTCTCGATACCCATGTTGGTTAAGGGCAGCTTGGATGTCCAGCACACTCCAGAAACCTTGGGTTATTGTGGCAATGAGGTATCGGGCTGAGTTCTCCATGAGAAATTGAGGGCTTGGAAATTTTTTTGCGGAGAGAGGAGCTAATGAGTTGTGTGGGGAGATTTTGGGAGAGGAAGGGCTTAAGTTGGCATTGGAAAGTGGAGATAGGGCTGATGATGACGATGGGATGTGAATCGACTTTGTATCAGCATGTGGGACCCTCGCTTCTGTGGGACCAGGGGAAAGATTTGGTCTGGGAAATCGGGTTTGGGGTGCGGAATGGGGATTATTATTTGGAGGGGAGTGCTTTTTGGCATTATTAGTCTTGGAAGATGAGAGGACGGACTGCACAGGGAACGAAGCCTGTCTCTTCGAGGGGCAGGTGGATGAAAAGTGACCAAAGAATCCGCAATAATAGCAAATCTTTCCATTTCTGCATGATTTTGCCACATGTTCAATACCCGCACATTTCAATCACCGCCCTATGGAACACAGGAAATTGACCGTTTCCCGCGTGGATTTGAATTTTGGGACGAGTTTGGGACGCTTAGGTTTGGGAAGGAGAGGCGGAGGTTGTTGAGATAACACGACTTGAGCGTAGCTGCGACCTCCCTTTTGGTATGTGGGGTGTTTGCGGGCATAGCAGTAGGACACTTCTGGCGAGGCAAGCATCGGATCATCGGGGGGAGGCAAACAATGGTGGTGTAGGGAGGATGGGGGGTTGGGCAGAGACAGGATGACGGAAGTGTGGAGCATATCTGGGAGGAACAAAGGAGATTGGAGGAGGATGAGGGGAGGAGGAGGTGTTGAGAGCAGTGGGCAGGGCAGTGGTAGACGCCATTGATGTTTAAAAAAACTAAATTAAGCTATTTATATAAATATAATTTTATTATATGTGTATATATATTTAATTAAAACATTGTTTTGATGTATTGATTTATATATACAATATTAATTTCGAATGTAATATAAACTGTATATTTACATATTTTCGACATATCTTTAAAAAAAATTTGGCTGGAACTATAATTATAATGTTTTTAAATATTCTACACTACAATAAAATCATTTCCAATTAAAGATTTGTCTTTATATAACTACTTTAACAAATTCACAAATAAATGTTTTTGAAAAAAAATTGGTCAAATATATATATTATATATGTACATATTAGTTTATGATATTTAACAATATTATGTTTAAATGGTTTAATATGTAAATATGTGTGTGTGTGTGTGTCAACTTATAATTTTTATTGAATCACACATGTCACGAACCATTTTCCCGTACCCTTTGAATTGACAACAAACTACCCATGTCCAATTCAAATTTCACGAAAGGACAGAGCATGAAGGATAATAAAGAAAAATAGACAGAACAGAATCTCACACAAATGGAATAACATATAATATTGAACAAATATTTTTACAGCGGAAAGCTTTTAAATACATATATCAGAGTCTAACCTAAATTCAGCTTGGACAATTATAAACATCTGTTGTAACAACCCGCATATTTATCGATTTTATATTTAAATATCTTATTTAAATATTTTAATCGTTAGTCGGATCTTAGTCCGAAAAGCTACTTTTTGCATACGGTCAAATTAGGACTCGAGACCACCTCCACTGAGTTCAAAATGACGTTTGCGATCTTTTTGAGTATAAACTTCGATATGTTTGGAGATAGTGGAATTTTGTCACTTTTTCGCTTAGGGCTTTGGTTTGGGCTGAACCACTTACTAACTCAGTTCCAACCCATCTCCTCTTCATCACTTCCTTCTTCATAAATTCATAACAACAAAGCTTCATCAAAAATGGTGGAGGGAATGGGAAATTAAAACTCCAAAGCCTTAGTCTTCATTGCTAATCCAACATCTACTCCAAATTCAAGTGAAGACATTGATTCAAGCTTGTTATTGTTCTTGCTTTGCTTTCAAGCTTCATCTCCATCAATTTCCGTGAAAAGGTGGGATTTTTATCTCACATTCTTGTTTATAACTATCTTGGATTGTTGGGAATGACTCCCTATTACCTTAGCATGTACATTTGCATTTGGTTTGGATTGAATTGGTGAAAATCCCAATTTTTAGTGTGTTTCAACAATTTTCTGGGCTTAGGTCGCACTGCCTCGAAGGCATCGGCCTACATATTTTCGTTCGCCTTTAGGTCGTTCGAAATTAGGTCGTAGGTCGTTAGCTCGCTCCCTCTGTTGGAAACGGCACCTCAGGGTTAGGTCGCTTGGCTTTAGGTCGCTAGGCCTTAGGTCGTTTGACCTGTTTTACGTTAGGTCGCTCGGCCACATTGAGTCGCTTAGGTCATTTTGCCTTGAATCTTTAGCTCGTTCGACCTTGGGTCGCTTGGCCTTTCACACATTAGGTCGCGAGTTGATTAAGTCGCACAGCCTTGACTCGCCATTAGGTCGCTCGGTCTCTTCCACCCCTTAAATTGTTAGGTCGCTCGTCCTTGCTTGGGATGTTAGATCGCTCGGCCTTCCCCCTTTAGGTCAATAATCCTTAAGTCGCTCGGCCTCATCACTGCTTAGGTCGCTTGACCTTATTTCCTTTAGGTCGCTTGACCTTATTTCCTTTAGGTCGCTTGACCTTATTTCCTTTAGGTCGCTTGACCTTAGTTTCTCTAGGTCGTTAGACCTTACTTCTTTTTGGTCGCTCGGCCTTACTTCCTTTAGGTCGCTTAACCTCACTGCCTTAGGTCGCTTGAACCTTAGGTCGCATCACCTATAGGCCGTTCGCCCTATTGCCTTGATAAGTCGCTCGGCCATGTTACCAAGATAGGTCGCGCCTACCTAGGTCGCTCGGCATGTTATCTTTAGGTCGTTCGACCTATTTTACGTTAAGTCGCTACCTTTTTAGGTCGTTGCACCTTAGCTCGACCATGTTTTGGTCGTGTGGGAATTTCTACTTTGATGATTTTGGAACTGATTTCCTTGGATTTTATTCACATCTTCGAATGTGCACTTTTGTGACTGGTTGTTCTACAATCATTTTTGTGATTTGTCACTTTTAAAATATAAAGGTTTCAATACTAATAGTAAATATCAAAACTCTTTCATCAAAAACGATTTCAACACTATTTTATTACAAAGCTCTTTTCCTAAACCATTTTCCAATCTATTAGTATATATAAGCCTTTACCTCACTCGGATGAGAAATCTAATTAAACGGCTTAGTAAAACAAGTGGTATGAAACGCTTGCGTTTACTTCGTCGGTTAATTCTTGGACTTGTTCGATTGAACCTCTTGTGACAATTTTCTAGTGAAGATCTACAGTTTGTTCGTAAATATTTAAGTTAAGCAAGTGGTTATGGGACATGAAGCTAAACTCATATATTTACTAGCTTAGTGTGATTGACACTTCTTGATGATAAATGACGATCATTTTCGTGATTTAGACTAGCAATGTGCGATGTCTCTTTGATTCGGTTCATCGGACGTTACGCTGTACGACGTCGTTGTTCCGTTTTATCGTGATTTGGTTCATCGGGCGTTACGCTGTATGACGTCGTTGTTCCATTTTACTATGTGTTGGTTCATCGGATGTTACGCTGTACGACATCGTTGTTCCTTTTTATCGTGTGTTGGTTCACCGGACGTTACGCTGTACGACGTTGTTGTTCCATTTTCTTATGTGTTGGTTCATTGGATGTTACGTTGTACGACATCGGTGTTCCTTTTTATTGTGTTCTGGTTCATCGGGAGTTACACTGTACGACGTCATTATTCCTATTTATTGTGTCTCTGGATCATCGGACGTTACACTGTACGACGTCGTTGCTCCGAATTATGTGATTTCTGGATTTCTTGTGATGATTTCTGGAATTTGTGCTTCACTAATTTTCGTGATTTTCTTTGATAAGTTTTATCAATTTTTGTGCATTGGTGAGTTTGTGTGTCATTGACTTGTTATGAATACAAGTTTAGGGTATGATACCCCATTGTATCTTTGAGAAGATTCTTGTGATATTGATTAATCCCTTGTTGATTTTCAACTACATACTTATAGTAGTATGCCATTATGGATATTATATGATCATGCCATATCTTTTATTCTATACTATATCATCTGATATTTATAGCCAGACTGATCCGTTTATTATTTTCTTATAAATAATACTCGGGTCAGACCGAGATGTTACAGGTGCTTCTGCTTGACTTCTCTTCTGGGATTACTCTGACTTTTTGGCTAACTACTTAGATTAGTAGTCTTTGGATGTATACATTTGAGATATAGACTCTATGATGTATACTTATTCTTTTGGTGAAGCTTGTAGCTGTTCTTTTGTATTATCATGGATCTTTCAGACCACTACTCTGATGTACACTTTCATGTGTTATATTTATATATTCATATCTTTTTCCGCCTTTGTGATATGGATGTTTGTGACTGATTTGTGTTATGTCTATTTCTATGTGTGTTTCCGAAGATTATATATAGCCACTGTGTGATAGCTTTGAGTTTGTATTGGTATGTCGGATTTCCTCCTTAAATGAAATGCATGCTATACGATCTGACATATCGGTGCTCGCACAAAGAAATTACACGGATGGTCGCTCCTCAACAGCCTTATTCTCCGTGCTAGTTGACATCATTACACCGTAGTGTTCTTGGCTAGCGTGGGTATAGAGGTGGGGCATCACATATGTCCTTACAATTGCTGACAACATCAAACTAAAACTAACAAAGCAAAGCAGATAAGAGAATATGTCCATATGTAGATGAATATCTCCAGCTCTTCTATGAAACTTCAACCGACTTCAACTAAACTTGAAACTACTCGGATCTGATCCGAGTATTGAAAATACCCGGATCAGGCTTGATAAACCAGCGTGAGAAAAACTCAATAATAAATGACAGTGTCATATATCAGCCTTGAAATAAAATCCTTTGAAAAGAAAGAGTATCTCATAAGACCACGCCCAAACATAAACACGGACGGGTTTTACCTTATGATAACTAAAACACTTTTATATCAAAACGTTTGATATTATTTCTAATGACATTCTTTGAAAACATTTGCAAATAAACATATTAATCTTATCCAAAATGGTTACCCATATAGCATTTCGAGGCTATTCATTACGCCAATACAAACAAAACTGCAGGTTCTTATTGGAGAATGGATTTCCACACAAATGACCAAGTGAAGGGACTACCTTCCGATGGGTACACCTCTAGATGGATGTCCCGAGGAACCATCACAAAGCTCCTCTACAAGCACAAGATCGGCCTACCTCTATAACTAGGTAGTACCGAATATGTCATCCCCCGGTCGTTACCGACCATTAAACCAGGCGCCCGAGCATATAAACAACATTAATTTACATCCCGAACTTCATAGCGGGAAGAAATATATCTAGAAGGGGATGATCATACCCTAATTGGGAATGACCCACTTAGCCTTGCCGCATCTAACCCTATTTTGGTCATTTCCGGTTGGTGAGGCTCGAGGCAACGATTAACTTTTCACATAGCACATATCACATCTCTGAATGCCACATTGCCATTTCCGTTGACTACTAATTGCCTTCCACAAAAATACAACCCTTGAGCTCGTACGTCTCAAGGATGGTGTTAAGCTAAGAGAAGTTGCCTTCTCCGCCACCACAGATGTATATTTGTAAAAACCAATGTACGTAATCTTTAGAAATGCAATGTCAAATAAACGTTCATACAAGTTGTCTAGGAACAGGACAAACCGAAGGCACTCTCCTACTACCACTATTAGCGAGTATTCCTTGCAATCTGAAAAATCTCCACAACGAGGAGACCACTGCTATAAATAACTCTATAATGGGAGCTACCCAGAGCATGTCAACAAGCAGTCCTCACGCTATAAAGATCCACGGTCTTCAATAATCATCATCTTCAACATGTCTTCACATTCGAACGTATACATTGGTTTGAAGTGGTTTTCGGATAGGAATCACCCAAATCCGACCTCGGTTCCTACGAAGCCAATCATCGATAAAAAGTGAATATGAGTGTACAGGATTTATTAAGTCTCTTTTCACTTTAATTCTTTTCGGATGATTTCGAAATCTCTTTCTTTTGTCTTAGAGTAATTCTAAGCAATTCATTCTTTTGCTTTGGAAAATATCTCAAATTTCCTCACTTAATTCTCGATCCAAATTCCTTAACTTTTAGGCAGGTCAAAAACAATGTTTTTTAAGACATCGTTTACGATAAACCCTAAAATCAATCTTAGCAAACATTTCTGAGTAAATATGATCATAGAAATCATTCTAATTTTACTCAACATCAATTTACGTATTCAACAAGTGCTATGGGTGGAATAACGGTGAAATCACATTTTAAATTCCACGAATAGGACGAGTTCCCTCTTCGGATTTTAATACCAATCATAAGAAGATTATCTCTATGTAATCCAAGTCATAATTTATTCATTTTGGAGATTGCTTAAATTTTGGATAATACCGATCTTCTTTTATTTCAGAAACTTAATACTATTTTTTTAGAGCATCCGGGCTTTCCTTTCGATCTGTTCCACCCCTTGCCTAAGAAAAGAAAATAGAGGGCAGGTAAGTTCAGGTCACTGGTTGCTTCATCCCTAACCTTAGTTAAACACCTAGTTTTATCTTCCCAGATCTCACAGGCGGGACAAATGTTCTAGTCGTTTCCGCATACTCAGTTTTCAACTTTATTTTGGAATTGATTATAAAGATTACAAATTATCTTTCAAACGCTTAATTTTCCTTTTAATCACAATTGATCCTGGGTTACGTTTAAACTCATATTCAAAAAGTTATACAATTCGCAACATAAGCTTGTTTGATTTAATCAACTTTTTAATATTTGAAAATTCATATTTTCCAATCCAAATCTCTTTTAAACTATTTAAATGGATTTATCAAATTTATTCCATATTTTTCCATAATTAAAAACGTTCATTTAAACGGATTTCCTGTTATGGTCACTTAACTGCACTAGCGCGATTTTTCTAGAAAATTGATTTGGACTTAATTCAAAATCTACTCGATGAAATTTTGATTTTCTTTCTTTTTTTATAAGATATGGATATAATAGTCCGAAATTTTTTTATCTCGAAGAATTCCGAGCTATATTCCACTCTACACATTCATTTGAACTTTTCAACGCGAAATCGTGAACTACCGTTGTGCGACGCACCTAGTTTTAACTTATTTTTTGATATTTGAAATAATATATTCAAATTGAATTTGATCACTTATAAAATCATTACAAATCATTTTAAATCAATATTTTCACTTTTTAAAGTATTTAAAATGTATTTTCACTATTTCCATATTATAATATTATTATATTCCTATTATTATAATATTAAAATTTAAATTCCAATTTCAATTCTATTTTGATTCTAACTTCAAATTAAACTCAATTAAAACTTAGATTTCAAATCTAATTTCAATTTAAACTCAAATTCAACCTTAATCTCAAATGCAATTTTCAAAATCGATTTCAATTTCACTATTCATCTCAATTTCAATTTCAATTTAACTATCCTTTTCAATCCCGCTTCACTTTAAATTTCAAATTCTCTTTTATTTTTACTTTAATTTCAATTCTAATTGAAAAGTGACTTATTTTTCCAAAGTATCTCATATCACCAAAATTAGATCTTTTTAACAAAGAGATCACTTAATCAAAATGAACATAACCAATGTCAATATTTATCACTAACATATCATCCATTCAACCAATCACATAACATATGATTTCAATTCCAACATTCACTATTAATACCATAACGAAATATGTTATCACATTCAATTATCTAACCAAACCATCCAATCATCCATATTAACAATCAATTAGTATAAATATTCATATGTTATAAGGGTATAAATGTGTAACCAAAATATAATTTTAAAAGCGATGAGAATTTCTCACCTTCATATCCATTCCGTCAAACTTTTACTTGAGATACGCGTCTCTCGTGCTATTTCCAAACGTCTCGGATTCACCGCTTTCTTTCTAGTTTTCTTTTCTGTTCTTTTCTTTTTTTTTTCTTTTTTTTCTTTTTTTTGGAGATGGCCATGGGCTAAGAGGAAGGTATGGAGTGTACGGCCTAGGGGTAGGGGTGTGTAAAGGCTTGGGTAGGCGGGTAAGTGGGGTATTAGGCTCGAGTTTGGTGGGTAGGGCTCAGCCGTGGGGTTTAGGGCTCGGGTAGGTGGGTTTGAAGGCTCAGGTTTGTGTGTATGTGAGGTGTGTGAGTTATGGGGAGGGGGTAGAGGCGTGTAGGCTTGGGTAAAGAGGTTTAGGTGGAGGGTATGGCCAAGTAGAGGTGAGTAAAGCTTGGTTTTGGTGATGTAGAGGTGTGTGATGTTTGGTGATGGTGGTGGAAGGAAATAAAGAAGTAGAGAAGGAGTTTAGGAATTTTGTAGAATGCAAGTGAAGTGAAAAATGAAGGGATTTGAACTTGTATTTATAAGTGGAGAATTTAGTGGTAAATGACATAAATAGCCTTGTTTACTTTTGCTTTTGTTAGCCTTGATTTGAGTTGCATTTAATGTGTGGAATGATGGTTATGGAAGAGTGTGTTAAAAATGAAGAGGTGTCACTTTCTTATGGTTTGAATTATTTAAACATATAAATTTTGCGCCTTTTCTGTGTATATGTATAACATCTCATTAATGAGATAAGATATAAGTAATGATGTTGTTTATAAAGTTTAAAATAAAATAAAATTAGTCAAATCATACTTTTTTACTTTTTTATATTTATATAAACTTTCCAAATATAAACCTTTTGTCTTTTAGTGCTAAATGTAATGTGATTTAAAGTTAGCAAAGTTGTATTTATGCATATATGTATGTTAGAAAATGTATCAAGTTGCAACAACCCGATGACAACTTGTTTTGGTTGAAAACGCTGTTTTTGTCGATAAATTTTACAGTCAAAATTTGATGTTTTTGTTAAGCTATATATTGAAGTAAACCAAACTTTAAAATGAACTTTTTACTTCTTTAAATAAATCAAAACATGTCTCTTTATATTTTAAAATCATATTTAATTAATATCAAAATCTCTAATTTTATAGTGTATGTAAAACTGACAAAATGCGACAAAATTTGGTTATTTTTGTAAAATGATTATTAACATATTTTTAAATATATTAATATACTTTTATTATCTTTATTAGGTGTTTTAAATAAGATTTATATTTTTAAATAAATATTTAAACATATTTATTTAAGCCTTTATTTATTTTTAACAAAACTTAACTTTTGTTGATTTGTTCTAAAATCCAAATTTATACTTTTTTAAATTATTAACTATAAGTATAAATAATTTTTTCATTATTATCTATTATATATAACTTATTTATTTCAGTTTTAAACCTTTTTAGATTTAAAACAAACGAAATCTCTCATTTTCGAAGTAGCGAAATTATGGGTCGTTACAACACACACACACATGTATGGTTTTATTTTTTTTGTAGGCAAAACAAAGTATTATTATTTTGCACAGGCAAGCCGGATTATAGTGACCGTACCACTATTAATTTTTTTAGAGAGGTAGAAATGCCTCAGTAGCTATGACGGATATATAATGGCCCAACCAGTTAACACATACTCACAAAACATATCACTGACAATTCACAACAAGCAAATAATACAAAACACTATGACTCCGTCAAACATAGTTGATGGACACTTTACAAACCAACTTTTTTCTACAAATATACATACATACATATATACATATATATGGTTTTATTTACACACACACACACACACACACACACACATATATATATATATGGATTATATATGGTTTTATTTACCTACATACATCATACATACACACACACAGATATATATATGGTTTTATTTACACACACACACATATATGTTTTAATAAATAAAGTCAAATTCAAGATATTTAGTGGCCTTTAAATTTGGATCTTAGATTTAGTTTGAATTTGAATTTATTTACCAATTCAAATTAGATATTTATATAAATTTTAAATATTGAAATATACACTTAGCCAAAAAATTATAATACTTTTCAAATTGATCATATATATATATATATATATATATATTTACATGATATTATTTTATATTTAAATATTAACTGTAACGACCCATAATTTAATCACTTTGAACATAAATAGTTAATATGTTTTTAAATGATTAAATAATGGATTTTATATCTAGAAGTATTAACCCTGCTTAATAAAACAGTATAGTATAATTACTTGCCTAATAAAACAAGAGAGAATTATTAACCTTGCATAATAAAACAGAATAGTATAATTACTTTTCTAATAAAACAAGAAAGAATTATTAACCTAGCCTAATAAAATAGAATAGTATAATTACTTGCCTAATAAAACAAAATAGCAAAATGATTATTATATTCCATATGGATGGTTGCCATTGGACCAAAATCTGGTCGAATCAGGTTATGCCATGCGGATGGTTGCCATTGGACCAAAATCTGGTCGAATCAGGTTATGCCATGCGGATGGTTGCCATTGGACCAAAATCTGGTCGAATCAGGTTAGGCCATAGTTGATAAGGAGAATTCCTATTGGACCAAATTGTGGTCGAATCAAATTAAGCCACAAGGATGTTTTCTATTGGACCAAAATGTGGTCGAATCAAATTAGGCCATATGGCTGATTTCTATTGGACCAAAATCTGGTCGAATCAGGTTAGGTTGTAGGAAATGACTAAAGTACCCTTCTCTTCACCTATAAATAGCCAAATCCATATCTCATTTTAATTCATTCACAAACTAAAGAAAAGAACTAAAATTCATTATCAAAGGTGAAGTATTCCAAGTCTCCATCAAAGCAAATAGGATGTGAGTATATTCCTTGTTTTCATAGTTTAGTGGGTATAACTTATTCTGTGAGTATATTCCTTGTTTTCATAGTTTAGTGGGTATAACTTATTCTGTGAGTATATTCCTTGTTCTCATAGTTTAGTGGGTATAACTTATTCTGTGAGTATATTCCTTGCTTTTATAGTTTAGCGGGTATAACTTATTATGTGAGTATATTCCTTGCTTTTATAGTTTAGCGAGTATAACTTATTCTATGAGTATATTCCTTGCTTTCATAGTTTAGCGAGTATAACTTATTTTCTTTGCTTTCATAGTTTAGTGAGTATAACTTATTCTGTGAGTATAATTTAATTATTTTACAGTCAGTGTAATCTTAATCTCTTTTCCTTGACTCGTTCACATTTTAACAAATGTTGTGTTAACTATTGATTGTAAATGGTTAATAATAATGAGTTTATTATTATTCTTGTTTGGTTGTTTGATTTGTGCCCGGCCAGTTTATGAGCAATAACTTTGATGTTTAGTTAAAGGGAACTTACACCACCTTTTAACTTAGGATTGACATTTAGTGACTTTTTGGTTAAAAGGAAATAACACCCCTTTTAGCTATCTCATTTGATTAAGAGGGAGCTTCACCCCTCTTGGTCGTGTTCTCCTTTAAAGATGACGAGTTTAAGTTATGATTTGAATGCAAGTTTTAAATCTTAGTTTAAAGTATTTTAAAGGAGCTTCAAAATTTATATAATGATTTAAATGGGTTATTTATGGAAAGTAAGTAGTCCTATACTTGGCACTAAAAGCCGATGAGTAGATTGATCCTCTATCTGTGAGATGTGGAACCGAAGTGTCTAGGCAAGGCTAGGAGCAACCAGTGCCCTGACTTACCTGGCTTTGTTTCTGGGCGAGGGGTAGAGTAAGTCGAGAATATCGGAAACGTGACAAGTGTAGGAGATTTGATTTCCATAAATGACCTTTATAATTATAATGGAAAACATTCACATTTCTTATATACAATTGTTTTTGATCCATCTAAGTATGCTTTTCAAATATGAAATCCTCCCAAATGTTTTGTGAATATACTTATATCTATGAGATAAGTATATTGATATTTTCCAAGCATTGAAAAAGTATAAGTTTTTATTTCCATATACGATCGTTTTGTTATCCCCGATAGTTGATATCTTGACTATCAATTTCGATACCTTTCTTCCTTTTGTTTTTGGTTTCGTCAATCAAAGACGATTTGTTGCTCAATTAGAGCATTGATATCCTTTATCGGAAATGACTAATAAAGAGCGAGTGGGGGCCAAGCTATGTGGGGTTGCTCCCATTGGGGTATTTTCACATCTACTCTAGATTGGTTTCGGTTGTATGCGCACGGAGATGTGAAATACTCTGATACTCAGTAAGGTTGGCGGGGTCCGGCTTGGAGGTTTCTGAGAGCCATCGTAGTTCTCAAGTATATTTTCTAGAGGTATACTTTCGGTAAGGGGGGCGCACCCTCCTGGTCATTGTTGGAAATAATTCCTTTTCCTTATTTTTGATTCAAATCTTTGGATTGATTCTTTCTTAATTGCATCGGGAAGCGTCTTGCGCTCTTCGCGATGTTTAATTATTTGTGTCCATTCTTTTATGCTTGGATGTTGTCCTTGTGAGGGGAAACCCGTTCTGCGTTTTTGCGACGTGGTCTCACCGGTTATTTTGTGTGTTCTATTTTTTTTATTTGGAGTTTACTCATACCGGACTTATTGTCTGACCCGAATTGTTTGTTTTCCCTAAACTCTTAGGTACTCATTTATATTTGAGTAGTCCGGAAATGACAGGTTTCTTTGGGCCCTTTTGAAGATGATGGACGAGCAGGAGGCTCCTTATCTATCTAGCTATTTATTTCCGCTGTTATGAGACGTTGGCTCTATGTATGTATATTTAAAGGCAGGTTGTTATAACTACCTAGACTGATAGTAGTACTTTGTAACTCTGATAACTCCATATGGGGAGTAACCTTATGTATTGTCTTATTTTTATGTTATATTTAACCGTTCCATTGTGAGATTATTGACGTGTTCTTATATTTTACCCCATGACAACTCGTCTTTCAGATACTAGGGCAACGGCACATGAATACCATGGATGTATTAAGTGTCGTTCTCAGGGGTCAGAAAGGTGGGTCGTCACATTAACTATAGCCAATAAGACACAAACACACACACACACACGCATATATAGTAATCTGCAAAGTAAATACATAGCGGATATAAATCCCAATATCTACTTATGTATAAACTTTATCATGTACACCCTACACTATGTTGCACATGCACGTTATGCACATATGTGTTTATAATAATATACTCATGAATCTATTAGGCTTCATAGGCCCATTATGATCCAAAATAAGAAATTTTTGTAATACACCCGTTTTACCCTTTTCCAATGGGCCCGATTCCATCAATTTTGTCATTTAGAAAAGTTTTCTCTAAATTCACTAAAAGATCCTCTTTTTTAAGGAAAAATTACACTTTCTAGTTTCAAGTCTCATCATTAAGTCTACTGAGTTTTTGAATCTCACCTTCTAGACATTGTTCTTCTTCGGTTAACATTTCGTTAAACATTTCTAATTTATCTATCTCTATTAAACTATTTTTATACGATTTTCTATGTATATTATATCCTTCACACATATCGTTTAAAACATTCATATTTTACTCGTTAGAATCCTATACCTGGTGATCATCTGTTATGAAGCAAATGTTGACATTTTCAGTTTCTAGCCTCATGTCACTAGATAACATGTTTTAATCATCTCATGTTGCATTGAAAGACCGTTTCCTCTTCTTATTGAATGTGTATGTATTCGAAGAGTACATTGATTTCTTCAAATTTATAGTGTTGAATGCCAGTCCGTGCAGTTAAAGCTATGAAAAATTCCCACTATAGTGCATAACGCTCTTCGACCGCCACGTTGTTTCAATTTAGCACTAATAAATAGTAGATCTGCTTTTACCCCCGCTATTTTCTGCTACACTCGGTAAATCAAGGCACGTCTGCTTTAGCAACATTAATATAAAAAGGTAAACTTGACTAGTTCTCTTTTAATCAACAAAGTTAGGGAAAAGACATAATTTTATGGCATAAGTGTTCAATATAACTTAGAAATCTATTGTAGTCACCAAATCTACTCTGCATAAATCGTTTTATTCTTTGGTTTCTCTATATTGATTAAACAATATTATTTTTCCTATACAAATGATGTGAAAACGAGAATAAATCGACTTCAAATATTTAGTTTTATATCCAATGAAGCTTTTTGCACCTCCGTTATTTTCCACTATATCCATATCCCCGTTATTAATTTTTACATCTCTACCACTATAGAACCGCTAAGCACTTTAACTGCATAGTTAAATATTTATATTCAATTGCTTGAGTTTCTTTTCTTGCTTGCAACTATATTTCATCGGATAGTAAATTTCCTCTATTTTCATGGTACTAATGTGATTTGCTTCTTCAATGGCCAAAGTCCTATGACCTCATTCACTTGAGAGTGAATTTAGAAACTTTCTGACTTGGTCCTCTTTATAAAATGTCTTTCCTAATGTCACCTAGGCATGCAAAATATTATAGAATCTAGAGTACATTCAGATATGGATTCATTTTGTTTCATTTTGAAAAGTTCAAATTGATTGGTCAACATGGATATTTTGGCTTGTTTATCTTTGCTAGGCACTTCATGTGTGGCTTGAAAATCCTTCAAATTTCATATGCACTTTTACAAGCGACACTTTGTTAAACCCTTTTTTGTTCAAGGCTAAGAATAGAATATTCATATATTTTGAATTGTTGAGTGCTTATGTCTTTTTATCATTTGTCCGTTGTGCATAATCCATTTAGGGGTTAGTGTATTCTAAATGTGTAACATCCAAATATCTAATCCATTTGGCTGTAAATAAATTTTAATCCTACCTGACAAATAAGCATAATGACTACCATTTAAAAATGGTGATCTAGTAGCAAATTGACCCTCTAAAAAGTGTTAGAAAGTGTGTTACTAGTATTATTTTCCATTTATCCTTTTTTAAAGTTAGATTATAAACCTTGTGAGTCAAGGCCACTAGCTCAAGTGGTAAGATCTCTAGACTATGGTTCTAGATGTCTTGGGTCCAAGCCCCCGAAACACCAAAAATGAGTGCTCTACTTGAATAAAAGTATCACAACTATAATAAAAACAATTATGAATATTTTGAAACTCATGTGCTTTGGTAATAAACTTGGGTTATGGAGTGTCTTAGCACATTGATACAGAATGGATATTAAGGACTCTATTATAATAGAGATGGGGATGTATAGTGTATGCCAAATAAAAATTAACTTAAAAGTTATCTACTTAGGTCAGTAACAAAATAAAAAACATAGGAAGATAAACTAGTAATAGAAGCAAAGTAAAGTAAAAGCAATAAAAGTAAAAGGCATTTGGAACTTTTATACTGGTTTAGGTATCCAATCCTGCGTCCAGTCCTGTACTCCCCGTAAAAAATTTCATTATCGCTTCCTTGTTTTCCACAAGTGGCAAGAACATCTTACATTACCACCAGTGGTAAGATACACCATTCCTCTTGACTTTCCATGGGTGACAAGAACACCTTTCTCTTTATAAACAATAGTAATGTATGGCAGGTAGTTTTATCTCCAATATAGATTCTTGCAGTTTTAGTACAATGGTTATATAAACCTCCAATAGCAATATATATTTAAATTCAAAGAGGAATAGGATAAGACCAGATAGAGAATGATTGAGATATCATGTACAAACACTCTAATCTTGTATGGTCTGCAAATCCTTGATGAATCCAAGTGAAGGTGTATGAATTGCGAAGAGATTTGAAGTGTAAAAAGGAGTTTTTCTCATAATATCATAAAGATGAAAGAGTAAGAGAATGGAAAATTATTGATTAAAATTCATTTTCCATACTCCTTTAGATAGTAGATAAGTGCGTCTATTGGTGAAGAGATGGCGCCAAAATCATTTCATTTAAATTTTGAATTTCAGAATAATTGCCTATATGTTGATATATCTCGAAAGTGTGTGTCGACATATTAGTGTAAAATGATTTTCTTTTGCTAAAATTCAAATTTGAGATTCACACTTTAACACTCAGATTGTATGTTCGTATGAAGGTGATTGGGATAAAAATGGAGTAAAATGAAAGAAGAATTTCAGGGATATTTGCTATGGGGTTTTTAATAAAATTCTAAGACTTCGTAGAGTTACTAAACATTTAAGTTATCTTTGTCGATGAAGCACTTGTGTTCCAATCATAAGTCAACTATATCTTTCATTCGCTCTGATCAATTTTCTTATTTATATCTTATTTGCATGCTTGCATTCACTGACTTTCTTTAATATCTCTGCAAAATATCTCCATAGCATAGCAGAAAAACTACACAACCCGAAGAAACATTAGTAGTAATATTTATATGGTTGTCATTATGAAGATAAATACTTAGGCTATTAGCTGTTTCAATTTATGTAACACATTTAAGTCCACTTCACTTAATTCAATGACTCCATTACTCCTTCAAATTTAACCGGTATCCTTCGAAGGGACACAAATAATGCTCTAGCTCAGACACTTTAACTCTTAAAAAAATCATAGTCAATGAGACAGAAATGAAGTTCCTCTTGAATGACCTTCAAATACGCCATTTCCTGCTACTATACAATGGTCTAAGCATTGGTCTCATTCCCTCTACACGAAGAGCCATATAGGTTGTACCAAAGGTTGATATCAATCCCCTATCTCCCTCACATTAAGTCGCTCTACATGCAACACAAGAAATCTCCAATAGCAAAGGGGGAGGAAGAAGAAGATGAAGCTGAGGACTAAGTTAGGGAAGAAAAGAGCAACAACTAATACGAGTCAACTAAGGAGAGAGGTAGGGACGAAAGAACTACACCTCCCGCTCCTTGGTTGAAAAGAATAAGGATTCGATCACCTCACCCAGTCCTTGAGCCATAATAGTCTCAAGTTGGAGAGACAAATCCATTCTCGGCTGTTGATGACAACTTTGATTCGCTCGGTGATCTTGGTAGCATCCAAGGCTTCATCTCGTAATTCAATACCAGAAACTTCAATCTTTCTTACTTTTCTTCCTTGATTCAAATTGCGGTCAATAGGCCCCAAACTTTTGTAGGGGAAGTCATTCCGGTCAATCGATGCCATGAGCATGGTCCGTATAATCTATAGGATGCACCGACACCTTATATAGCACCTAGGATCACAACACATTCACTATGCATGCATTATTCCCAAACTCCCATGTTCTAATTGAATTCCATCTCTATTGAGTACAATGGGTCGTTCTTGTCTCTTCGAAGACCTTGACAATAAATCATAATACTTCCATGGCCATAGACACTTGACCTTTCTCATTAGAGAAACAAAACAGCTCAAGAATCTAATACCAAGCGACTTTGAAGGAAGGAGAAAGAGATGTTGGAAGAAGAGGAAAGAAGGTATCGTGCATACCTTAACCGAGACTCTTGGGACCGCATCGTGTAAACACAGAGGTCACGCTCTCCTCATCACAAACACTCCTTGGTTCTGAAATCTCAGGATCCCCACTCTTACAGACCTGACAACCTTTCCCCATCCTTTAGAGCTACCTGCACCTATCACCGCACCATCTCTGCATCAAGCTCTGTTACCTTCCCATAAATCCAAATATGTTTCAGAGCCCACACACTCCTCGACTTCTGAACCCATGATGTAGAGGTCTGACAAAGAGCATGCTCCTAGGGCTCCTCTCACACAAGTCACCATTGTTGCATCAGCTATTATTACAAGCCCTAACCTAACTAAGATTTATTATGCTTTTCCTAGCTTGTGCTTCACTAGGGTTAAGTTTGATTAAACTCTAAAGAATATCCTATGAGAGGCGACTGCACATGCTGAGGTAGTCATCCAAGATGTCATCAAGTAATACGACATCTAAAAGAGTCTTTTCCGTGCGATGTTGGACACCAACAATGCTAACCAGCTTATAATACAACAGTATGAGCCTGAGAAAAAGGACCATGAGCAAATCTTCCAATTCTACTATAAGAATAGGAACAATTAAAGGGGATGGTTGCTAAGAAGGACAAAGAAATCGAGGATGTGGTAAACAAGTGTCAAGATGATTTGAAATCCATCAAGGCTAATCTTAAAGTGATGGAAGAGCAACTCCAAAATGCTTCCCACAAGAGTGGTGAGTTGACCAAGCTGAAGGCAGTACTATAGACAACCCTCATCACTCAAGCCCTCATTAGTACAAACCTCAAGGTCGAGGTAAGAGAAGAGAAAAAGAAAAAAGATGATGCACTCACGCTGGTTGAAGTATATATTCAAATTCATTAATGCTAATAATAAGAACTAAATTCTAGAAGCTCGTGCCACTCAGGCTGAGAAAAGAGAAGAAGTGCTTAACTAGGAAATTAAGGCCAACTTGATACACTTTTATGCGAATGTGATCTAAATTGGCAACCTCAAGTGGCTCGAAGACAGATATCCCAAGGCGTTAGCTCTTGCTTGGGATTAGAAAATCAAACAAGAGAAGGAACACGTTGGCATGGTCGATGATGAAGAACTTAAAGTTGACCTTCTCAATGAAGAGGATCTAAAGGCTCTTGCCAAAGGTCAAGCAGCATAAGATGTTGAAGCATTAACCTCCACCCAAGTTCCTACTAGGGTCCTTCCCCAATCCGTCTCCAAGGATTTGGTAAAATGCCTCGTTCCTACCATCCCTACTTCAGTAAAGAAAACCACAATAATAGCAACAACATCAGTGCTGGCCTTGGCTTCTATGGCGTACAACCCTGAGGATCCTAACTTTGTGTGGTACTGGATTACCCCTTGGCTTCCTACTTTGTCTCCTATCTTAGAAGAAGGGTAGGTCGAGTTACTTCTCATAGTCTGACATCTTCTCCTAGAGGTATATCGTTTATCTCTCCTGTGTTCGAGAAACTTCGAATGTCATCTGGGGCATTTCTAATCTTCTCTTTTCTCATCTTTAGGTCTGCCACCAATAGTTCCTTTGTCGGGTGTATTCTTTGACCTGGGACCTGACATTTTAGTCACTACGCCTATCGTTATTTCTACACCACCCTTTGCTCCAACCTCTTCTATCGGGTCCGCTCTAGGGTCCGATGCTGAAAAGATCGCTGCTTCAAACAAAGAAGGCATGGGTGAGCTTGAACTTTCAATGGGCGACAATGACACATTCATTACTGATATCAGGGAGCTTAGATCTGGAACATTTATGATGGAGAAGAAGGCCATCGACCTGTCCTAGTAGGAAAATAATAAGAATGAACCAGGCTTGGAGAATGTTCCACCACCACTTTCTATATCCTTAATGATTCCTACTTTCCCAATCTCCACTTTACCTCCCTTGCTGCTCAGATATCTGTTGAAGTTCCCAAGTCCTCAATTGATTCAGAGAGCAACTACTGCTGGAATAAAGACCTCGAGAGCTGACTTGCACCCCCAAAGGGTGATGACAGTAGGAAAAGAAAGCTTACAACTACATGAAAATAGAAGAAGAAGCTGAAGAGGGGAAAGCATCATTAAGGATAATCTCTTTTGATTTTCATATTCATGCAAATAGCCCGTTGTTGTGCGGGTACGACCCTTACTCTTTTGTACCTAAAAGGTGAAAGTAATTAAAGTTGTTTTTTATCTAACTTTTCCTCATTTACCTTTCTACATTTAATTTTATTTCCTATATACTTTACTGCATGTATAAATATATAATTATCTATAATATAATTACTAATATATTATACATGTTTATGTCTGGGATCTACAGAATGTCAATTTTTATTATAACTTTGTATAAGTAAATAAGTTTCTACAATTGCGCAATGTCGTACAGTTTCTTAGGTTTGTTTATCATAGGTCAAACATTTCACGTTTAACTAAATGTACCGTGTTTCATCGATCAACATTGCTTACTTTAGATAGTACATATTTTGTTTGATCTTATACAAAGTTTCATTCTACTGATGCGGTTGAAATTACATAGTTCTCATCTCATGTTCATATGAGGACTCACATAATCCAACAGTGTACCCGCAAAAGATTCAACTTTACACCAATCCTACCTTCCGTAGTTGATGTATTTGATTCCTATCATCGTGCATCCATCAATGACCTCGACTATCTTCGAGAATTATATAAGGATGAAACGAAATTTAAATTCCACATCAATTCCTATCTCCAAGAGTCATCATCTTAGATGCCTATCTCTGGGCATCCTTTCATAACCTCGCCTATCTTCGGACATTGGTCAAAGATGAGATGTGTAAGGGTGAATCATATGATCGGCCCTAGTTAGATTATACTCCATCGATTCGCTCATGGATCAAAGGGTTTTTTAGTACCTATCTCCTGGTACATAGACATTCGATTTTCAATACATAGAATGTCTAATTATGTTATTGACCTTGCAGCACATAGTAAGTCTTTAAGTGTGCGGTTCCATTGATTCAGAAAGCAAACTCTATTTATGAACAAAAAATGGCAATCATTGCCTTATTACATCAAATACCAATGGACAGGATGCCTTATTTGTAAAAAAGAAATAAATGAAAAGGCATTATAGGTGCTTGCTATGCCATACTCATGGAATTGGAATCCCATATATTGTCGATAACTTGAAAGTGACCACTCCATGCTTCTGTGCAATCATGTAGGGAACTTTCTAATTCGGAGCAAGTGCCTTCGTACTAGAAAAGACCCATTTCAAAATGAGGTCACCTATCTCAAAGGTATGGTTTCTGACCTTGGCATTGTACTGCTTTGCTACTCTTATCTAGTGAGTAGTTACCCTTACATCAGCCTCTTCTTTCTTTTCTTCAATCAAGTCGAGGGAATAAAGTAAGAACTCCTTGTTCACCTTGGGATCATAATGCAATCTTCTATGAGAAGGGACTTTATCTTCGATCGGTATCATGGCCTGGTTCCATAGGCAAAAGCGAATGGAGTATGGACAGTCGAGGACTTATGGGTTATCCCATAAGCCCACAATGCTAGTGGCAACTCATCCATCCAGTTGCCCTTGTCCCTTTTCAACTTCTTCTTTATGTTGGATTTGATGTCTTGTTCACCGCCTCCACCTGTCCGTTTTCTTGAGGATGTGCCACCATTGCAAAGCTCATCTCAATTCGATACCAAGCACATAATTCTTTGAATTCGACACTCTTAAGTTGAGTTCCATATTCAGTGTTTATCCTTTATGAAACTATTAAAATGCATAAAATGTTAGTAACTACTAAGTTGATCACTTTCTTCAAAGTGATCGTTATAAATGGTCCACTTCAACCCATTTTGTGAAGCAATCCATAGCTATTATTGCATGCTTTGCTCTGCCTCTCGAGATCGATACCACACCAATAAAATCTATTACCCATGCCGCTACAGCCAAGGGATGACCATTTTCGTAAGTTCATTGGATGGGGCTTTAGGTATCTTTGCAGATGTTTGGGCACCTATCACAACTGCTAGAATAGTTAGCTACATCCCGGTTAACTGTTAGCCAGAAATATCCATATCGAAGAACTTTTTTTGCTAATGTCTGCCCTCCGATTTGATCGTCACAGCTTCCTTCATGCACATCTGCAAGGATATTTTTAGATTCATTCTTGGTTACACACCTTGGAAGAGGGGTTGAGAATCCTCTCCTATATAACACTCCTTCTTGCATAACGGACCAGGTACCTTTATGCAGGAGCTTCCGTCGTTCGTTCCTTCCATTCCAGAGAGTACCTTTTAGCAAAAAATATTTAATTGGAGTAAATCATGATTCCTTCTCCTTAACCTCCAAGATCCAATCAACATCCATCTCATTAATGCTTGGAGTTGTCAAAACCACCATTGGCACGATTCCAATAGCTACGCATCCCCAAAACTCACCAACTTGGCCAATGAATCAGCATTTATATTCTCTTCCCTAGAATGTGTGTTATCATGTAATGCTCTATATTGTCCAGCAGTCCAACATCTAGCTAAATGATTTCTCCTTTTTCATTCATCATTATTGTATTTATTCTTACCTTTATACTTGGATCGAGATATTCTATTGGACATAGAATGCCAATCTTTAAAATGTAAAAAAAAACGCAATCAGCTATGGCACATTCAATGATAAAAATCCTTTTGTAGCTAATTATTTATCAAGAAAAATTGAAAACCCCCTTTGGATAGGTAAGCTGTCAGTCTTGTACCTTAGCCAAAAATTCCTTCTTCGCTAGCATACCACCATTTGATAATCGCTAAAAATATGCACTGTTTTGACTCTCAACTCTTTTACTATGTTGAATCCTGCAATCAAGTGATCAGCCTTCATATTCGACTTCATTATTTTTTGCCCCGAATTCAAGCTTTAAGGCATAGCATATCCTTTGTCCTTCTCAGGTCATGAGAACAACTCCTACTGCAGAATCATGTTTATTGGAGACTCCATCTACATACAACTTCCATTTAGTATGTTGGTGCAATTCCACTTCCACTTCATCATCGGGGATGGTGAATTCAACAATCAAATCCGCCAATGCTTATCCTTGAATCAACTTCTTAGGATGATAAGTGATATCATATTGGCTAAACTCAATGTTCCACTTTATCAATCTTCTTAATGTCTCGGATCGATGTAGCACTTGTCTTAGTGGCATATCAGTCAACACCTCAATCAGATAAGCTTGGAAGCAGGGCACGGCTTCCTCATAATGATCAATAAACAGAATGCCAGCTTTTCCAGCTTTGGATAGTTCTTTTTCACTTAAGTGAGCCATTTTCTAATACAATACACTGGCTTTTGGATCTTGCATTTATCATGTACTAAGGCTACACTTTGTGCATAAGAAGACATTGCAAAGTAAATAAATAGATCCACTCTATCTAAAGGCTTCGATGATGTTGGTGGTCTCACTATATGGTCCACAAGATTCTGGAAAGTGCACCGATCCGCCTTTTCGATCCTCAGAAATCGACACTAATATATCTATGATATTCATGTGTCGAGCACCCAAGTGTCGAAAGACAAATTGTTGTAGAAAAAGAAAAGAAAAGACAGAATATAATCTCACATCGTGATGAGTAATATATAATATACAACAGACCTTTATCCAAAGAAAATCTGTAATATACATACGGCAATCAGAGTACAATAAACAAATCATCATCCTGGACAGTTACAACAATATGTCCTCACAAATGTTATTAAATAAAACAACCAATGTAGTGGAAATAAAATATATGTGAATACAACTTGGAGGCATCCAGCTCATCTCCTAAAGCTCCCAAGCATCCAAACTAGATCTGTAAATATGCTTGGTCCGACCTGAGCATTATTCGAAAATAATACTCAGATCGGTCTGGTAAACTAGCATGAGAATAACACACCTCGATTGGACTTTAATGTTATAATCCTTTCTAAATAAAAAGGTATCTCATAAGACCACGCCGCACATAAACACGGATGGGTTTTTACCTTACGATAACCATACCATTTATATTAGAAAATCTAGTGATATTATAATAATGTCTAAGGGTGAAAATATCAATAATCAAGTAGCTATGATGCTCGTAAGTGTACATCATAACAATAATAGGTATATAATCAAAAATCGTTAAGGCACGCTTGCTAATTGTGTAGGATTCCATGAAGGTGCCCTTAGTACTTCAAGAACGGTCCTCCTACATAAAGATCAGAAGTATCATTTTGAAGAAACAATACATCCCTAGTGACGTACAATAGGAAATACATAGCTAGCCCTAAAAAATGTCTTGCAGAGTGCGTCGCTCGATGCATGCATAAAAACTATAGGTAACTCTAAGAAGGAGACGACTACACCTTTATGGGTTAGCTAAACTCGTGGCCATGCATCCAATCTTTGGTTTTAGTCATTACCACTGGTGAGGCTATGTCCGACGTTCTAGCTCATGCATCACCAATTGAACAGATCACGGAACGACACATGGATTCTCATACCTCAACAGGTCTCAGAACCACACATGGGTTCCCACATCTCAATAGAGATCTCAAAATCATGCATGAATTCCCATACCCCAATGGGTCATGGAATCACAGATGGATCCCCACATCTCAACAAAGATCTCAGAATCATACATGGATTCCCATACCCCAACGGATCTCGAAACCACACATGGATTCAACATCTCAAAATAGATCTCGAATCTCCTCCAAGCATAGAACCTGTATACGGTTTTGGAGTGCTTACGAAAAATGTTTTGAAGTCATCTCTTATAAGTGCACTCCCTCGCTTACCAAATGTTCCAAAACAAATCGATCGATTTCCGGAATGCTCAATACGGTTTCTTTTGGAAATAATCAAACAATACATAAGAGTGGGGATCAGCCCGTAACGGTTTATGTGGATGGATCTCTTTATCATTTGTCCTAGAAGAGAAAAATGAGTTTATACGTACAGTATAGCACCACTGGCGGTAACTATACCATATAATCCCTGTGTTTCTCCTAGATATTTCCAGAGTTAAATACCTTCGATGTTAAGTTGGAAATATTTCCGTACCATAGGAAGGATTACATATTTAGACTAAGATTTGATAGTTGGTTATTTAACTATCAAATAAACAAACATTTAGATCAAACAAACTATAGATTTATTTCCCATGGAAACCACTAAGCCTCGTTTACCTAATCTTACATTAATAAAAATCATTTTGTAAATGCTTGGAAATCACTTCCATATACTTATCTCAACGGGATAAGTATATTCACAAAGCACTATATTTTCGATACCCAGAAAATATAACCATATACTTATCTCAACAGTATAAGTATATAAACAAACCATTTCACTTTCAAAACTTGGAAACATTTCCATATACTTATACAACAGTACAAGTATATTCACAAAACATTTAAGAAAAATTTCTTCTTTCCAAAATCTTATTAAATGGATCATAACGAATGTTATTAAAACATAGATCACTATGCCGCAAAGTGAATCAGATAACAGTGATCACACAGCATAAGGTAGATTTTCTGTTATCCCGCTATTTACCACTGTTTCACGTACATACGTATAAAATAATCTGTTGTTTGAATAGCCTCTGAAATCACTATGTTCATGCTTGTCTTTCAGATAACATTTTATCTGTTGTTTTATTGAAGTTATCAAGAAAATTAGTTTTGGCTCCATATTTTCCCTCTCAATATTTTCGTGGCCACGTTCCTTAATTATTCCCTCTTCACTTTCTTTCCATTCAATCTTATCAAAATACATTTCTGTATTCTCAAAATTTTCCCCCTTCTCAAAATTTATTTCCCTCTTCTCAAAATCAAATCGGCAGAACCCTAAACTTAAACCCGTCTTCGACCCGTTTTCGAACCCATCTTCTTGAATTAGGGTTTCAAATTGGCTTGATAATGAAATCATTCTCTCTCACTTACAAACAACGATTGATAAAGAAATTGGTTTCCATTTTATGGCCACGTTCATTCAAGCTTGCTTCAATTTTTCGAGTATTCTTTGATTGATATATGGTATGATTTCTACCCATTTCGATTTTGTATTGATCTTGACTTTGATTTTAAGAGTCAATGATGAGATGGGTTTATATAGGAATTTATTTCTTGTATTTCCGATTTAGGCTTGCCTTTGGATTTTAAACATTGGATGTTGATTTTGTATTGCTGCATATATTTTTGACTGCTTTGTTTTTTGATTTTCTACTTTATGGCCTTGACTCATTCAATTATTGAGTTCTCTGATATACTCGAATATATTTTTATTTGGTTGAATATATTAAGTTTGAGATTTCTGCCTTGTTCACCTGAATTTGTATATCTGACTTAAATTTGTTGAATTGGTTGGTGATATGAGAGTTGTGCAAGGCACTAACACTTATTTGGTTGTTGAATTGGTTGTTCAAGGGAATGCACACTAAACTTATTTGTGCACTTATTTGTGGCCTATAAAATTGAACTTGAACCATTATTCACTTCATTTTTCACTTCATTGTTCGATTTTGAGTTGATTTCCTTGTTGACTCATTGTTCGACTTTGTTAAGTTCATTGTTTCGTTGGTTGCCCCTTGCTTGTTTTGTTGCCCCTTGCACTTGTGATTTTTTCACTTCATTGTTCGATTTTGGAAACTTTATGTATATGCATACACACATATGTATGTATATATGTGTGAATTTTTGTAGCACTTCCTTGTTTTAATTTGTGGCACTTGCTATTTGTAGCACTGCCCTGTTTTAATTTGTGGCACTGCCTTGTTGGTGTTGTTTGTGTACTTGCACACATATTTATATCATATCTACATGTATATGCATATCTACATGTATATACATATATGTATATATGTAGTTCGTGTGCTTGAACTCTGAATGGTTTTAATTTTCTTATGGACTTATGAGTGTGTCTTGCCTTGCCTGAACCTTGAATGGCATGAACCCTACCTTGTTCTGTTCAACTACCTTTTGAATGTGCTTGTCTTCATTTATTATTGCACATGTTGTGCCATTTTATGAATTAGTTTGTGAAATCCCTACACTTGTTTCACTTGTATCATGCATGTGTACCATCACTAACATATTGTTGGTCTTTGAGTCTAGTTTGTGAAAGTCCATGTATATACATACATACATACATATGTGTATATGTGTGAAATATTACCATGTTTTTGCTTTGAACTTCCATATGTGTTTCTCCTGTGTGTTGCAATCTTGTTTTTGCTTTGCCTTGGTCCATATTGTTGGCCTTGTTCACATGTTGCATTGTCGCATTATGGCCTTGTCCATGTACTTGCACACTGCCTTGTTCAAGGCAGCACACACTGCCTTGTTCAAGGCAGTGAATAGGCACTGCCTTGACAAGGCGGGGCACTTCTTTGTTCAAGGCAGTGCACTGGCTTGACATTGGTTGAATCCCTTTCATGTGCTTTAGTTTCTTGTCCATGGCTTAATTACCTTTTAGATTCTTGAATTTCTTGTTTGAACAAGGCAGTGTGCAATGCCTTGAACTCCATGTACTCCCTAGTTCATTTGATTCCTGTATGATGTTCTTTTGATTCCTATTCATTTGTTTGTACTTCCTCCCTTGAACTCATGTACTTCCTGGCTACATTTGTTTATGGCACTACTTGTTGTTCATTTGTTTGTGACACTTCCTGGCTGCATTTGACATGTGTTTCATATATACATGTATATAAATATGTGCATATGTGTGTTGCTTACTATAAGAGATGCAAGTGGTAGTATTTTTGTAAATTCGTACCTACTGTTATTTGTTTGTGCTATTTGTGCACTTAATTCTGTATCATTATGAACCATGCTTGATACTGCCATGAATCTAGTTTGCTAGTGCTCGACTTTGTGCATCTCCATGTGCACTGAACTTGTTTGAGCACTTTGGCTTTGCTGAGTTGCCTGATCTGTTTTAAGCTGAATAAAACTACTTGTGTTGAGCCCGAGCTTGCTTGGGCTTGAACTTATGTGTTTGCACTGAGTTGAGCCTTCGGGCTTGACCTTTGCAACTGTCCGTGTGATTGAATAAAGGATTGGCCTTGTGATATTCACAATGATACACTGTGCATATCTTAAGTTGTCCGCGCACATATATATTTATCTCTATCTAAAAATGAAAAGAAAAAAAACCAATAAACCGAGGCAATATTTAATATTCAAATTCAATTTTATTTTTGCAATTTAGGTTTGTTTCTTTTTCAAGTTTACTGCGTTGTTGTTTATTCAAAAGGTATAGGAGATAGTTGGACACAAGCTAGAGCAAGCAAATCAAGATCAACATCAGAAACAAACTCGAGTGAGTGTGAGTAAGTGCGAGTAAATTTAAGTTGTATTGTATTTGAAAATGTAAGTAGAGTGATAGTGAAAGTTGTATTGTATTTGAATTTGATTTGAAATACAATATTTGTTTAAATAAAATCATGATTCATTTATTTCATTTTATGAACAATTATTCATATCAGTCAATTTTTATATGTTGTCTAATAGGAAATTCTAGAAATGATACTATAACACCAGACAACATTTGGGTTTTTGTTGTGTTAGTGCATATCAGACGATGGGGCATATCTGTGGTTTGATGTGCAATGAGACAACACAGGATTTAATGACAGATAGGTATGCAATCAGACAACGGAACATACCTATCGTCTGATGCATTTTTTCCTATAGTGGATAACAATAACCAAAAAATTTATTTATTTATAAATCTCTCATTATTTATGAATATCTCCTTTATAAAACTCCAATTCCTTTACAAAACTTCTTTTATAGATCTCCACAATTATTTATAAAACTCTATCTTTAAATCTTCAAAATCATTTATAAAACTCCTTTTTTATAAATCAAAAATCTATTTATAAAATAATGTTTCATAAATCTCCAATTCAATTTATATAATACTCTCTAATAATTCTCGAAAACTATTTTATAAAACTTTCCCTTTTTAAATCTCTAAAACTTTCAAAAGCCCCTTTTCTAAAATCCTTCAAAACCCAAATTCCTTTCAAATTCCAAACCTTCTTCAAATTTATAAACTCCTTTAAATAAATCCTTTTTGTAAAAGAATTTTTTTATAAATAATTTATTATTTAATTTTTAAAGATAAATTTTAACATTTTTAAATAATATAATAATAAGTTTATAACATTTTAAAGAATATAATAATTAACTTTTAAAACATTAAATAAAATAATAATTAACCTTTAAAACATTCAAATAAAAATAATAAAATAACTTTCAAAATATAAATAATTAACCTTTACGCAACATTACTAATAAAATAATTAACTAGTTTTAAATAATCAATAATAAAATAATTTATTATCTTTAGACAACTTTGATAAGTAATTAATTATCTTTAAACAACATAAATAAAATAATTAAATTTAAAACATTATAAATATAATAATTAACTTTACAAAAGAAATAATTTTACAAAACACTTTGTAAAATAGAAATTTAACAAATGCTTTGTTAAAATAATAATTTAATAGAACATTTTACTTGAAATTATAAAATTTGAAGTTAGTTTAAATCCATAACTTTTCCAAATCAAGAAAAAGACTTAGCGACCACAATGGTACTTAAACAAGTTACCATTAAACTCAATTTAACTTCCCATGTTAAATTACAGGTATTTAAATAAACATGCATATATATAAATCATATCCATAATTAACAATCAATTGTTAACACATCACTTATCTAGCATGAATGTCCAAGTTAATATAATAGGAGAACAGAGATTTATTCTACTAAACAAATGTCATTCAAAATAAACTCTATCGTTTATTATTAGATGGTTTTTATTTGGCCAAATAGATAACTTCAAAGCAGTATGCTTAAATTAACTACTTTATTATTTAAATAACGTAATTATATTAAATCAATGATATTTTATCACTTTATATTTATTTCCATTTTCAAAAATGATAATTTATCCAAACCAAACAACTAGCAAATAAAACATCCAAGCAGGGAATAAATAATTTTTATCTACCATATAACATACTAATTAACCAAAATTGTGAATTTAACTCACCGAAATTCCACTTATCGCCGAAGTGTTCTGATTTCGTCTATTTTAGCTTGAAATTCTATAAGCTCCGATCTCAACTAATCCAATTCCAAAATGTAGATATAGTTCCAACGAGTGCAACGCGACTGATCGAGTTTGATTTGGACCATGTACGAGCAAGTTAGTAATTTTATAAGTTACCGGATAATTTAAAACAATTAAATTCCACTAGTTACAACATTAACTAAAAATTTAATTTATCATCCTTAGTCCCCTTATAAAACCATCTTCCCCAAAAATCATTCCCGCTTAAACTCCCTCTAGGCTTTGGTCATCCGATCGTCGACGTCGCCTCGGACCACCCAAGCTTCCCCCACAACCACCATCGCTTAGCCTTCGTGAGCCTAACCCCCACCGTGCTGCTTCATCAACTCCGCACTCCACCCAGTCGATCGCGACAAAACTACTGCTGCCCTACCATAAGTCACGATCACCTAACCGCTACCGCGCCTCCTCATCCTCCACCGCAAGGTGCTCCCCCTCAACAAAAACTCAAATACAATCACCTCCTAGCCTCATGTTGTCCAAATCATTCAAAACACCTAACCTTAGTTACCTTTGCAAACTGTAGAACCCCCAACACATCACCGCACACATCAAAAGTTACACCAAATTGTCGATCTCACTTCAACGATACTAAAGGTCAAAGCTTTATATTTGTTTGGATTTTTAAAATCTTTATATGAATTTTTTTGAAAGAGAGGATTTATATTTCTTTATTTTACAGTGTAAATGAATGGAATGGTACGTGTAACATCCCAGATTTTAGCTGCTTGGGTTGTGAACATTTAATTCATTTTAAATGTTCAATGTGGACCCTTAATTGATTTTGGAATGAATGGATTCGGGTTCAATTAATAGAATAAGCTATAATTTTAATTATAGTAATTCCGGTTGGTTTTGAATAACGGGAAAATAATAATTAAATATTCGGAATTGGGATAAAAAGGTGGATTTGGGTGTAAATAGTAATAAAATGATATTTAAATGTATTTTTAAGTTCAGTTGGTTATAAATAATATTGTTGGATTTTTAGATGAATTTAAAAGTCGATAAGTTATTATTTCAAATTTTATATTAATTTAATAATAGGATTTAATAATAAAATATTGCAATTAATCAGATTTTAGTCCGGAATGAGCCAGAATGATTTTTAATGTGTTTATAAATTTTATATGATTTATTGTTAAGTTAATAAAATTTTAAAAATGAAATTTTAAGCGTTTCTGATAATTTCAGAGAATCGTCCGATTTAATAGACGAGTTAAAATAGCCTTCCGAGGCGCAGTCTCGGAATTCGACGAAACCATTTCCATTGGATCCGTAATAGTTAGTTATTATCGGATTTCAATTTTCGTAGCAATCGGAGTTGTCGTTTGACCGTGGCAGCTCGAAACGCATCGAAATCAATTTAACCGATTTAAATTTTAATTGATCGTTTAATTCTATAACTCGCACATATGATCAAATTAGCTTACGAAACTTGTTCCATCGTGTCCGGAACGCGGAAAAACCCCAGGATAGCCTGTCGGAACGCGTAGTTTGGAGATCGTTTGCATTAACTGTTTAATTGAGAATTTTATTAATAAAATAATATTAAATATATATTTTAACATTTATATCTCTCTAAACCCTAGATCTATCTCCCAGCCGCCGTTTCTTTAACGTTCCATGGCCGATAATCATCTCGCTTCCACTCCAAAGATCTCTCCATCCATGCGTTTAATTCAAGAATGATTAACTAGGAAATTGTTGAGCACCTCGAGATCTTAACATCTAACGGTTGATTTTGCTTGAAATCGTCGTTTGGAGGAGCAGCTTGGCTTCGTTCGTAGGGAGTTCAAACTTGATTTTCGTGATGACCGTGGCGTTTGGTTGCGCCGCACCTGGGCCGAGTATCGAGGTGGGGGAGGAGCGTTGTTCGGCGGGTTGTGATCGACTTCCGGTCGTAGATTTGGGGTGGTGGCGTTTAGGGTTTGAACGAAGGTGGGTTGGGTTCGTTCATAGCCTGGAGGTTTCGTGTGAGAAGATGTAGGCGGGCCGCGTTTTCCTCTGGTATTTAAAAAAAAAAGAAGAAGAGAAATTGTTTTAAATTATAATTCAAACTTTGTAAAATCATAACTGTTTCATACTATATCAGAATTTGACGATTCTCGAAGCGTTGGAATCGCAGAAAAGAATACTATGCGATGGTGCAGATCCGGATTCATTCCGGGCAAGTAGAAAATTTGAGTTAAATCGAACAACGTTCGGTTTAATTTAAATTTCGAACGCTCGCCGAAACTCAAGGTGAGTTTTCTCACTCACATCTGGATGCTAGACATTATAAATAATTGATATTTAAATATCTGTGTGGTTGATTGTCTATATTTGTGTTTATCTGTCTGGATTGATATTTATATTGTGATGTGCTAACATTTGTGATGCAGGAAGAAACAGGTTGGAGGGATCCAACTGGATTCCTCAAAATGTAGCAATTATTTATAGTTGATAGTCATACCTGTTTATATGTTGTGATTGATAAATCTGGAAGTTTAATTGTACTGTGAAATTGTTGTATAAAGTATAATCACAGAATTTAATTATAAACGGATAAATTGTGTTTTTACGAAATAAAATGAATTGTTAAATTTAGAATTTCAAAGAATAAAATTTGAAATCGGATTTGAAAAGAAAAATGTAAATTGGGTCAAATTGGGATTTTGAATATAATGGGAAGTTTATGAAATGGGTAAATGGAAAGTATAGTTTTCTGGAAATTAAATTTATGAAATTATAAATTGTTTAAAATAACGGTGTTTATTTTAATAATGACTAATGTTATCCGGAAATTAAAAATATGTTAAAATGGAGTTTCCGACTATAAATTAACAAGTTCAAATGAAAAATAGAATGTTTTTGAAATGCCGTATTTCATTGGAATTTAATTAAGTGAATTGGAAATTTGGCTTCCATTAGAAATTCACCAAAAATGTTTAATTTAAAATGTTTTAAACTATGATTTAAAAAATGAATTTCCGGAAATGAAAATTGTGATTTAACTTCGGAGGAAGTTATAGTTAAGTATGGAATTGGAAATTTATGTTGAAATCATAAATTGACTTGAAATAAATCAGTGGATTTATATGAAAGCGTACTTTGGAATGTTTAGAAACGGGAAAGTGTTTCCCTGGGAAAACCAAGTAAATGTTTATAAAAAGATTTTATTTAACTAAAGGTTAAGTTTTAAATCGTTTTAAAAAGTATTTTTAAGAAAAGTTTAAATTATTTTAAAGTTATTTGTTTAAGTTATGGAAAAGGTTGGTATTATCTTTTTAAAAACACTACCTGTAAATATTTAGTAAATTGAACCCTTATTTAAATCGAGTTATATCCTATTAAATAAATACTATTTAAAGTAGTTTTGAAATTATATTTTGAGTAAATAACTAGAAGTACATTTATATATTTATAAGTATATTTCGCTATAAAGTATTTTAATTGTTTTTAATCTAAATTGTTTAAGCTTGGTTTTTCCAAATGGGAATAAATGGTAAGGCTTTACCGTGTAAGGAAGAAATTCGGGAATTCGTTTCAAAATGAGTTTTGAAATGTGAAAATATATCTTTTAAAGATATTAAAGGGAAAGAATAAATAATATGGGAATTATTTATTGTGTGATGGATGCTTATGGATGCTTGTGAATGTGAATTGATAGTTAAATCATCGACTATCAATATTGGCCAAATGCGCTGATCGTTTCGAAGAGACCGGGATCGAGATTTATTTCTCGAATACCACTTCGATCCAGTTTGTACGTTTCGTGTAACGTGTTCGGAGTCGAAGATGGAGCAGTGAAGAGCAAGGGCTAGTCACTACTAATCCTGAGGATATTTCCAAAATGGATGTAGTAGGAGTAGTGCCTTCGGTTCCGTTCGGACCCGGGACGGACTTGTATGGACGAATGCTTTCGTGACATCGTCAGGTGGGCGATGGGCATTCAAAGGGATATGTGCTATAAAGGTAACGCTTAGCCTCAAGCCTCATCAACCGGGAATGACTGAAAATCAGGGGTTATGCAGCAAGGCTTCGTGGGTAGCGCCCACTGGAGAGTATGGTCATCCCTGTCTAGATGTCCCTTTTTTTTTGGCTTAGTGGTGCGGTTGCTGATCACAACCGTGGGGTGATTATATTCGGAATTGCCCATAGGTGATTCCGGCCTTGTGTTGCAGGGGACTTAGGGTGGGTCCTCGGTACTGTGATCTAGGCCACGTATTGTGACAGGTGGTACCCCAGTGCCTAGTCATTCGTTGGAAATCCATTTTCCCTACGTGCCTTGTACGTGTTTTGTTTGTATACCTAGTATGCTGGAATTTAATGAATGTAACAATTTTAGCTATTTTAATAAGTATTTGTATATAGACACTATTATAATATCAGAGGATTTTGATATAAAAAGTGTTTTAGCTATCGTAAGGTAAAAACCCGACATGTTTATTTGTGGCGTGGTCTTACGAGATGCTTTTGTTTTCAAAGGATTTTTGAAACTTTAATAATCAGTTTGGATGTATTTATGATGCACTGGTATTCCAGACTGACTCGGGTGTTATTTTATTATAATGCTCGGGTCAGACCGAGTATATTTACAGGATAGGTTGCTATGGAGCTCAGGAGAGGAGCTGGAGTTCGAGGCGTATTTCTCGTACTTGTATTATTCCGCTGATGTGATTGTTGAGATGGTTTGACTGGTTATGATGGGTTGTATTGATATACTCTGATGATGATGTATTGTATATAAACAGATATAGTTTTCATTTGTGTAAAGATCTGTTCTATATATTATATTTTATCCGCTGCGATTGTGAGGTTCTGATTTGTTTAGTTCTTTCTTCTTCTATATACTTTCTTATTCTTCTACAATCTGTCTTTTCCGGCGTTCGATTGTCGGCATATTATACTGTTGAGTATTTTGTGTCGATTTTCGAGGGTCGAGAAGAGCGGGTCGTCACACTTGGTATCAGAGCTTAGGTTGGCGACAACCTAAGCTTTGGTGGGAAAATTTCTCGTTAAACAGAGTCAATAGAACTCTATAATGAGCTGAGTGTAATAATAGCTATGAGAGCGTACTTGTTAGTGGATATAAAATTGTTTTATACTGTGTTGACTTATCGGTTGAGTGTTTATGAATTCTGGTCGGTGCGGGAAGTACAACCGTATCGATAGGGGTTTCTAAACTCTTAAACAAGATAAACCGACATAGTATTGTTTTTAAAGTGGGTAAATGAAATAATTTTACCCAAAATTATATTTTGATATAAAGAAATAATTTTTTTTGAATTATTATATATGTATTGGATGTTTGTTTGGTTGTTTCTTCTATAATCAAATAAGAAATTAAAATATGATCTAAAGGTTTAAATGATTTCTAAGCAAATAGGAATTTAAAATATTAAAATGGTTTATAACCAAATAGAGTTAACTCAATATGTTTAAATAAGAAAAGTGAAATTTAAAATTTGATTTAAACTAGAATTTTGGACCCCGGGAATTTTGAGAAGGGTTTTAAATCGAATTTGATTGAAATTTTGGGAATGTTGAAATGTTTTCCAAAGCTATTGAAGTCAATGATGGAGTATATTTTGGAAAATATTTTTGAATGGAAATTGATTTGAGGTGAATTTTGGAAGTGGAAAGCATTGAACTCACTTCAATCGCTGGGAAATAATCCTGATGTTGCTGGCCACATCATCAGAATTCATTTTCGAGTTTCTAAAGTGATGGATTGCTACCATGTGAGTGATTATGGTATTTGTTTGGTCTTGTTTGAGAAACAAGTGATTTTAGAAATTTTCAAAAAGGAAAATTGTTTGGTAAAAGCAGTCTGTTTTGGAATTTGGTATTTGATTTGGATATCAAATGGGAATGTGTTGATTTTGATTTCAAAATGGTTTTGAAATAAAACCGAGTAATTGAATTCTGGAAATCCTATTTGAACTGTAAAAGTTAAAATGAATCAACTAGGGAATTTACTGAATGAAGTTGATTGAAATAGGAAGGAAAATGAAATTTTGTTCTAGAATGTAAATTTACTCTGAAGAAATGAAGGTGAATGGAATGAATTTGGGTTTAACTTAAGATAAGTTAAATTAAATTGAAACCTGAAATTGAATTACACCTAAGTAAATTGGAATTCACTTGAAATAAGTATAAAGGTGAAGTGTAAATACTTATAATTGTGTAAGTGAATTCATATTCTTAAGTTATAAAGTGTTATAATTTGAAGTTGTGATTAAATGGAAATGGACTTAAATGGGCAATCTAAACCCTTAAATAGAAGTGAAATTGAAGTTCATTAATGGAAATAGCTGGATGGTGAGGCAAATTCAAACTCAATCCTAAATGAAATGTAAAGTAAGATAAGGTAAAGTGAGATATAGAAGATGTGGATAAACTTAAAATGGTAAACGAGTTTTGAATTTATTTATGGAGAAAATAAATTAAATTGAAATGAAATCCGAAATACAGTTGTATTATAAACAATATTGAATGAAATTCAAATATTATTTAAGCAGAAAAGGAAGTGGAATGGATTTAAATTTGGCTAAACAAAATTCAAGTAAACTTAGGATAAATTTGGATAAGAACCAAATTGGAAGGAAATTTAATTTAGTTGAGATGATGTTGGCTGAAGCAAATGCCCGCCCAATGAAATCCAAAATGATTGTTTGGAAATGAATCCTGTATAGGCTAAATTAAAAGGAATGTGTATGGTAATGAATAGAAGTTTGATAGTTTGGTCAAAATTTGAAAGGTTAATAAAATCCAGTTTTGGGATGGATTTAAGTTGGTAATAAGTGTTGGAAGTGAGGATGAATAATGGAATTAACTTATAATAGAGGTGGTTTGAATTGTAAGTAAATTCAAATGAGGGAAATAATTTAAATGGTCTCTTTGTTAACAAAATAAATCTAACATAGATTGAGTAAATGAACAAAGAGCATTAAAGTTTGTAAATGAATTGAAAATTTGATTTGAATGAGACTCAAATGAAAATAAAATAAAATTGATTCAAGAAGAAATGGAAATGTGTGGATACTTGAGAGAACTAAAACAAATGATTAAGTATAAGCTTTATTAAGTAATCTTGAGTGCAATGTGATAGATAATAAAATAGAATTGCAAGTGAAATTGTATTAATTTATTATTGAGATAAAATAAAATGTAAGGAAAGTTTAATTTAATTAACAAATTGCATTGGAATAAAGATACTTGGATTGTGAACCATGAAAATGGAATAAAATTAATATTAATATAAACCTGAGTTGAAATTAATTTTAAATGGTTATAAGCTTAAGTGGTAATAAATTTTGTTTGTATGACATGAAATTGCTTGTATTTGGAGTTGAGTTGTTTAACAAGCAATTGAAATTGATTTTTGCATAAATTAATATGGATTGGAACCCAATTCAAAGAGGTTGTAAATGAATGCAAGTGAATTGATTTAAAGTAGCAAATGGAATGGATTTTAAATCAATAGGAATGAATTGATCTTTTTATGAGTAATGTTTGCATATGAATGAAAATGGATCATAAAAGAAATGCAAATGCTTCAAATTGAAAATAAGAATTGGTTGGTACATCAGATTTGAAATGTAAGTTAAAATAAAGAAATGTAAGTAAGACATATGTTAATCATATTGGAATAGAAATGAATTGGTTGTAATAAATATGAATGGTATATAGTAAACTTGAATGTAAATCATTCAAGTGAAATAAAATGAAGTTGGACTTGAGTAAGTAATTTGAAAAGTGATTGAAAATTTTGAATTGTTGATAAAATATGGTTGACATTGTTAATGATAAAGTTTGCTTGGTTTGGTTATGAAATGGATATGTTTGGCTTGCATTTATATTGGAAATATTATGAAAATGCTCATATCTTTGAAAACTGATGAGTTGTTGAGTAAGTACAGGTACGGAAGGCGTTCGAGAGAGTTGGAGCGCGTATATGCGTTAGATTAGCAGCTCGCTATTAAAATTTGCTAAAAAGGTACGCCTACGCAAATATAATTGGGAATTGATATATATATTGTGATATATTTTGGTTTCCGGCTGTGTGAGCCGATGTATATATATTTGTTTATCCTGCGATATCGCAGAAGCTCCTCCGTACAAAGGAGACTCCGCCAAAATTTTCCAGAAATTTTGGGAGTTAGAAATTTTTGGGTTTTTGGGAAATTTTTTAATAACTAGTAAAGTTATTTTGAAATAAAGTTAAAATAAAGGCTTTAGAGTAAATTGTAGCAATTGAGTTTGGGATTGGGCTAAAGGATTTTGGAAAGTGAATATAAACTTTAGCTAAGCAAATTGAGTAAGTAAATGGGTTGGGAAGTATGTTCCTACCTTAGCAAATTTCGGGGACGAAATTTTTATAAGGGGGGAGGAATGTAACATCCCAGATTTTAGCTGCTTGGGTTGTGAACATTTAATTCATTTTAAATGTTCAATGTGGACCCTTAATTGATTTTGGAATGAATGGATTCGGGTTCAATTAATAGAATAAGCTATAATTTTAATTATAGTAATTCCGGTTGGTTTTGAATAACGAGAAAATAATAATTAAATATTCGGAATTGGGATAAAAAGGTGGATTTGGGTGTAAATAGTAATAAAATGATATTTAAATGTATTTTTAAGTTCAGTTGGTTATAAATAATATTGTTGGATTTTTAGATGAATTTAAAAGTCGATAAGTTATTATTTCAAATTTTATATTAGTTTAATAATAGGATTTAATAATAAAATATTGCAATTAATCAGATTTTAGTCCGGAATGAGCCAGAATGATTTTTAATGTGTTTATAAATTTTATATGATTTATTGTTAAGTTAATAAAATTTTTAAAATGAAATTTTAAGCGTTTCTGATAATTTCAGAGAATCGTCCGATTTAATAGACGAGTTAAAATAGCCTTCCGAGGCGCAGTCTCGGAATTCGACGAAACCATTTCCATTGGATCCGTAATAGTTAGTTATTATCGGATTTCAATTTTCGTAGCAATCGGAGTTGTCGTTTGACCGTGGCAGCTCGAAATGCATCGAAATCAATTTAACCGATTTAAATTTTAATTGATCGTTTAATTCTATAACTCGCACATACGATCAAATTAGCTTACGAAACTTGTTCCATCGTGTCCGGAACGCGGAAAAACCCCAGGATAGCCTGTCGGAACGCGTAGTTTGGAGATCGTTTGCATTAACTGTTTAATTGAGAATTTTATTAATAAAATAATATTAAATATATATTTTAACATTTATATCTCTCTAAACCCTAGATCTATCTCCCAGCCGCCGTTTCTTTAACGTTCCATGGCCGATAATCATCTCGCTTCCACTCCAAAGATCTCTCCATCCATGCGTTTAATTCAAGAATGATTAACTAGGAAATTGTTGAGCACCTCGAGATCTTAACATCTAACGGTTGATTTTGCTTGAAATCGTCGTTTGGAGGAGCAGCTTGGCTTCATTCGTAGGGAGTTCGAACTTGATTTTCGTGATGACCGTGGCGTTTGGTTGCGCCGCACCTGGGCCGAGTATCGAGGTGGGGGAGGAGCGTTGTTCGGCGGGTTGTGATCGACTTCCGGTCGTAGATTTGGGGTGGTGGCGTTTAGGGTTTGAACGAAGGTGGGTTGGGTTCGTTCATAGCCTGGAGGTTTCGCGTGAGAAGATGTAGGCGGGCCGCGTTTTCCTCTGGTATTTAAAAAAAAAAAAAAGAAGAGAAATTGTTTTAAATTATAATTCAAACTTTGTAAAATCATAACTGTTTCATACTATATCAGAATTTGACGATTCTCGAAGCGTTGGAATCGCAGAAAAGAATACTATGTGATGGTGCAGATCCGGATTCATTCCGGGCAAGTAGAAAATTTGATTTAAATTGAACAACGTTCGGTTTAATTTAAATTTCGAACGCTCGCCGAAACTCAAGGTGAGTTTTCTCACTCACATCTGGATGCTAGACATTATAAATAATTGATATTTAAATATCTGTGTGGTTGATTGTCTATATTTGTGTTTATCTGTCTGGATTGATATTTATATTGTGATGTGCTAACATTTGTGATGCAGGAAGAAACAGGTTGGAGGGATCCAACTGGATTCCTCAAAATGTAGCAATTATTTATAGTTGATAGTCATACCTGTTTATATGTTGTGATTGATAAATCTGGAAGTTTAATTGTACTGTGAAATTGTTGTATAAAGTATAATCACAGAATTTAATTATAAACGGATAAATTGTGTTTTTACGAAATAAAATGAATTGTTAAATTTAGAATTTCAAAGAATAAAATTTGAAATCGGATTTGAAAAGAAAAATGTAAATTGGGTCAAATTGGGATTTTGAATATAATGGGAAGTTTATGAAATGGGTAAATGGAAAGTATAGTTTTCTGGAAATTAAATTTATGAAATTATAAATTGTTTAAAATAACGGTGTTTATTTTAATAATGACTAATGTTATCCGGAAATTAAAAATATGTTAAAATGGAGTTTCCGACTATAAATTAACAAGTTCAAATGAAAAATAGAATGTTTTTGAAATGCCGTATTTCATTGGAATTTAATTAAGTGAATTGGAAATTTGGCTTCCATTAGAAATTCACCAAAAATGTTTAATTTAAAATGTTTTAAACTATGATTTAAAAAATGAATTTCCGGAAATGAAAATTGTGATTTAACTTCGGAGGAAGTTATAGTTAAGTATGGAATTGGAAATTTATGTTGAAATCATAAATTGACTTGAAATAAATCAGTGGATTTATATGAAAGCGTACTTTGGAATGTTTAGAAACGGGAAAGTGTTTCCCTGGGAAAACCAAGTAAATGTTTATAAAAAGATTTTATTTAACTAAAGGTTAAGTTTTAAATCGTTTTAAAAAGTATTTTTAAGAAAAGTTTAAATTATTTTAAAGTTATTTGTTTAAGTTATGGAAAAGGTTGGTATTATCTTTTTAAAAACACTACCTGTAAATATTTAGTAAATTGAACCCTTATTTAAATCGAGTTATATCCTATTAAATAAATACTATTTAAAGTAGTTTTGAAATTATATTTTGAGTAAATAACTAGAAGTACATTTATATATTTATAAGTATATTTCGCTATAAAGTATTTTAATTGTTTTTAATCTAAATTGTTTAAGCTTGGTTTTTCCAAATGGGAATAAATGGTAAGGCTTTACCGTGTAAGGAAGAAATTTGGGAATTCGTTTCAAAATGAGTTTTGAAATGTGAAAATATATCTTTTAAAGATATTAAAGGGAAAGAATAAATAATATGGGAATTATTTATTGTGTGATGGATGCTTATGGATGCTTGTGAATGTGAATTGATAGTTAAATCACCGACTATCAATATTGGCCAAATGCGCTGATCGTTTCGAAGAGACCGGGATCGAGATTTATTTCTCGAATACCACTTCGATCCGGTTTGTATGTTTCGTGTAACGTGTTCGGAGTCGAAGATGGAGCAGTGAAGAGCAAGGGCTAGTCGCTACTAATCCTGAGGATATTTCCAAAATGGATGTAGTAGGAGTAGTGCCTTCGGTTCCGTTCGGACCCGGGACGGACTTGTATGGACGAATGCTTTCGTGACATCGTCAGGTGGGCGATGGGCATTCAAAGGGATATGTGCTATAAAGGTAACGCTTAGCCTCAAGCCTCATCAACCGGGAATGACTGAAAATCAGGGGTTATGCAGCAAGGCTTCGTGGGTAGCGCCCACTGGAGAGTATGGTCATCCCTGTCTAGATGTCCCTTTTTTTTCGGCTTAGTGGTGCGGTTGCTGATCACAACCGTGGGGTGATTATATTCGGAATTGCCCATAGGTGATTCCGGCCTTGTGTTGCAGGGGACTTAGGGTGGGTCCTCGGTACTGTGATCTAGGCCACGTACTGTGACAGGTGGTACCCCAGTGCCTAGCCATTCGTTGGAAATCCATTTTCCTTACGTGCCTTGTACGTGTTTTGTTTGTATACCTAGTATGCTGGAATTTAATGAATGTAACAATTTCAGCTATTTTAATAAGTATTTGTATATAGACACTATTATAATATCAGAGGATTTTGATATAAAAAGTGTTTTAGCTATCGTAAGGTAAAAACCCGACATGTTTATTTGTGGCGTGGTCTTACGAGATGCTTTTGTTTTCAAAGGATTTTTGAAACTTTAATAATCAGTTTGGATGTATTTATGATGCGCTGGTATTCCAGACTGACTCGGGTGTTATTTTATTATAATGCTCGGGTCAGACCAAGTATATTTACAGGATAGGTTGCTATGGAGCTCAGGAGAGGAGCTGGAGTTCGAGGCGTATTTCTCGTACTTGTATTATTCCGCTGCTGTGATTGTTGAGATGGTTTGACTGGTTATGATGGGTTGTATTGATATACTCTGATGATGATGTATTGTATATAAACAGATATAGTTTTCATTTGTGTAAAGATCTGTTCTATATATTATATTTTATCCGCTGCGATTGTGAGGTTCTGATTTGTTTAGTTCTTTCTTCTTCTATCTACTTTCTTATTCTTCTACAATCTGTCTTTTCCGGCGTTCGTTTGTCGGCATATTATACTGTTGAGTATTTTGTGTCGATTTTCGAGGGTCGAGAAGAGCGGGTCGTCACAGTACGGGCGAGACAAAGTTTTTTGAAGGATCAGAGAAATGTTAGAAGTGGTGGTGTTTGGTTATATTTATTTTCAATTTCCCAACATCTCGCCCCACAGATTTCATTTGCGTAAGGGCTGCAAACAACAAAACAAAAATACAGTCACACTTGGAACAACAACACGACCTCAAAACAAAAATAATATACGCTGGTTTACTGATTCTGTAAAATCACAAAAAATGGCTGCCATTTGCCAAAAATCATCGAACGGTAATCTAAATATTTTCCAAATTAAAAATTATGGAAAAATCAAATAAATTAGATTAAAAATACTTCAGCAAAAATCAAGTTGTTATATTAAAATAGATTTTCTGATTATTTATTCGAACTATTTATTGCTGCAAATGAGTTTACAAATTGACTTCACAGTTATTATATATTAATCATAACGAGTTAAATAAGACCGTTAACCCATTAAATTTATATTCAATTTAAAATCCTGATATTTAAATCACTATTCAAATATTTATTCACAATTTAAAGATTTTAAATAATCTCTATAATTTAATTCAAGTTTTTAAAGCTTTTAAACCAATATTTTAATATTTAAACTTAATTAAATATTTAAATTCAAAAACCAAAATCTCGGTTTATTAACTCCCCTCTTAAAAGATTTTCGCCCCTGAAATTGCCAAGGTAAGGAAAATGCCTCCAAACTCATTAATTTTTTTCAAAATCAATTAGTTGAGTGGATTATTTAAATTTCTAAGTCTTTTAAAGTTATGGAAAATTTTGGCAGCGTCTTTTTGTGCGGCTCGATTGGAAAAACTATAAATCTCCACCACATGCCCAAACCTTCAAAAGAAAACAAAATCCAAGTGCCTCACATATTTGGGACATAAAACCATCAACCAAACAATAACATAAACACGTACCTATTTGTCAGGCGAACAACTTTACTCATGAAACCAAAAGCATCAAACTAGCATTTGCTTCCATAAACCTGCATCAACACTTACAAATAATATGCAATCATATAACTCATAAGCATATAATTTTGCATTTTCCAATGTCAAACATAAATTTTGAAGTGTATCTTTCCTTTTTGTCCCAAAATTAGACTAGCTGGTCATGTTGGATGTCCACGGTAAAATGTTTAATGGTATTAGATAGATTTTGAAATTGAGTGAACACATTCGCTTCAATGTTTTGATTAAAAAAGATATTCCAGTTAAAAACATCATTGGAGGTAGAAATGTCAACTATATGGTCATTTTTGTTGTTCGAAGCTAGTAAATGTTCGAGGAAATCATATTTCAGGGCAATCGAAGTAGCTCATTTATTCGCTCCAAAAGAAAGCTGTATTTCCAGAGCATGTATTAAATTTAAGGCCCGGTTTAAATATATGAAACACATTAGAGATATTTTTCCAAAAATAAGGATAACCTGTGGTTGATGGGATTATAGAGATTTTTAGATCCATTATAGTAATAGTTGATGATTATTTCTTTCCACACTGTTGTATTATTGTCCAAAAATTTCCAAATCCATCTACAAAGAAGATAGGTGTTTATGGATTTTAAGTATGTAATACCTAGCATACCTTGGGCTTTGGTTTACACACAAAATCCTAGTTAATTAAGCAATTTATAGTAGCACATTCTAGACACCCTTTCCATAGGAAGTTTCTTATGATCTTATTAATTTGTTAGTCGCCCAGTTAGTGAAGCGATAGTAGGACATTCAATAAATTGGTAAAACCAAAAGAACCCAGTTAATGAGAATCACCCTGCTAGCTCTTAATAGATAATTAGCTTTCCAAAAAGTTAATATTTTACTAACTTTATCAATGATAATGTTCCAATCTTCTATATTTCAGTTTCATTTGATTAACGGGGATACCTATGTAGTTAACAGGATAATTCATAATCTTGTAGTTTAAAGTGCTGGCCACCTCACCAGTAACATTTAAAGTGCCATTGATGATTAATATCGAACGTTTATGGAAATTAATTTTAAGATCATAAAGCAACTCAAAGTTGTATACAATTAGTTTTAGAGACAATACGATGAGGCAGGTAGAAAATCCATGAAGTGTAATATTCCTCCCAATTGCTGGTATGATGTGGTTATTAAAAGCTGGTTTAGTGTCCTTACTAAAAACGTCCGCCGCTAAGTTAAAAAGAATGGGGTGATGGGATCCCCTTGGCGAAGCTCCCCCCATTTGGATTGGATTTTATTACCCTTATTTTCATTAACTAGAATGGGAGATATACCAGTTTTCAAGATGAGTTCAATCCAAGGGATCCACTTTTCAGTGAGTCCCCTAGACTTTAGTGTGTCTAACAGATTTCCCTAATCAATGGGGTCTAAAGCCATGGAAAGTCTAAATTAAGGAGGACGCACATGGTATTTTCCTTATGGTAGTAGTTAATGAATTTTTGAGCGGTTGCTACACCGTGCATAATGTGCCTTGGATAAAAGCCATTTGAGATTTAACAATTAAGTTATCCATTTTGTTCTTCAACCTATTTTATAAAACTTTGGAGGTTATTTCAACTGATTAATTGATTAGAGAGATGGGTCTATAGTTTGAGACTTCATCCGAGTTTTCTTTTTTAGAGATGAGAATGACATTAGAAAAATTGAACCTACCCAATTGAAGCACACCCTTGTAAAGATCAACAAAAATATTCATTATGTCATTTTTGATGGCGTACCAATTTTTTTGGGGAAATGTCATAGAAAAACCATGGGGACCTACGCTTTGTCACTAGCCAACCTTTTTATAGCCGCCCAGATCTCCTCTTCCATGAAAAGGGATTCTAATTCATGGAGTGTAGCGTCCTGACTCATATATAAAGAAGGCCAACTCACTTGAATTCTATAATTAAATAATTTACCATATATGTCAATGTAATAATTGATGAAATGTTTAGGCTGTTAGTTAATCTCTATTCCATTAAGTTTTATTGAACTGATAGTATTGAGTCGGCATTTTATATTGGCCATGCGGTGGAAACTTTTTGTGTTTTTGTCTCCTTCGCTAATCCACTAAATGTAGGAGCATTGTCTCCACATGATTTCTTCTTGATCCATTAATTTGTTCGGTTCTGCATTTAGATTTCCTGCTTTACTTTTTCCTTATTATTCAAATTTTTGTACTATCATGTCCTTTCTTAGTCTAGTATCTCATTTAAGAGTGTCTCTGTTTTGGTGCAGATGTTTCTAGATACATTGATGTTCTAATTCTTAAGGTATGTTCTTAACTCCCTATGTTTGAAAACCAATTTTTTGCTGCAATGTTGAATAAGCAATCATCTATAGAATTCCATTTAGTGGTAACGAGGTTTTCATAGTTATTTTCTTTAAACCATATTTTTTTCAAATTTGAGGTTGGCGAGGATCAGGGCGTGAGAGTTAATCATCCCAATACTTTGGATTTAGTGGACATGAGAGTTAATTAGAATAGGGCAGGGATCAGAAATGAGGTTGGCGAGGCCGTATACTTTGGATAAGGGGAATTTATCATCCCAATTCTTACTTATAAAGATCATATCTATCCTATTTGTCCTTAAACCAGGTGAATCTCCTACCGACAAGTGGAAGATGAAGGAGTTTTGATTAATATAACTCTTAAACTCTTCCATGTCAATAAACACACCTTCCCTTGGTGAGCACTCCTCAACATGCCTAGTCATATTACAGTGTCGCCTATGATCCAAGGACCATAGAAAAAGGTCCTAAACTCCATACATTCAGTTCAAAGAGATTGTCTAATGGTTTGTTTGTTAGGCGCATGTACTTTAGAGATGTTAATGATTTGGTTTCCTTATAGATCTAGAAGAATAACATGAAGTGAGTGATAGTTGGGGGTAGGTTAAAGTGGCTTAAATATATCCTCCCACCACATCATTGTAATTCCCCACAAACTACCGATGGTAGGTGTTATCCCGCCTTTTGGCAAGGCCGTGACACCAAAGAATTGACTGAAAACGGAAGATAATCACTCCCGACGACCGATTACCTACAAAGCTCACTATGGATGCTGGTAAATTTTGTCCGAGTCCAGATCGATCCATAATTGATATGACATGACAAGCAAAGCTATGAAAGCCAACATTTCAAATTTCAAGTCGATCGGAGTTCGTATGCTCAAGTTATGGATCGATCCAATTTTGTAAGAAGCACGCTCTGTTCGTATCCATCATTTTGCATCGATCCGCTTCATATCCATCACGTCCTCCCTATTTCGTATCCATCAACTGAGGAGATTTCGTATCACTTTCACTTATACCCAGTTCATATCGATCACCTTATACACAGTTCGTATCGATCATCTTGCGCACATTTTGTATCGATCACCAATAAATGATACGAAACGACACTTAAAAGGCGTCGATACGAAATCGATCTTCAATCGATACGAAGAGTGTAAGTTTATATCGATACGAATTAGAGTGGAGACATCGATACGAAGCGGCCTCAGACATCGATGCGAAATGGAGATGAAGGCATCGATACGAAATAGGCCAAGGACTGTCGATACGAAACAGCCCCTGAGTCATCGATACGAAAGATGCGTGAAATGATCGATACGAACAAAGCATCACATAATCGATACGAAGAAGGCATGGTCAAGGGAATGACTCGATCACTCGGCATGAAAAGTGGATCGATCCTAGAAGATAGCGCCATGTCATCTGGTTAGCACGTGCATTTCATCGATACGAAGTAAAGCGATTCGAATGGAAGCGATGCGAATTCGGCAACATGCTACAAACACAAACTTGCATCGATCATATCTCAAAATATACAAGTCCAAATGCCACCAAATTTTTACAGGAGCTTGCGTACAACCTCAAGAATGTCCATGATCGATCCCAACAAAAAAGGAGCAGTTTTGGATCGATACGAATTTGGTTCGTATCGATCACGGATCGAGTTGAAATGTCAGGGGATTGATCATGTGGGCCCACCCACGTGAGAGAAGGAGCCTTCCAAGATCTGGGTGAGATATTTGCAGCCTAACCCTATAAATAGCAGTCCAAGAGCTTCAGAAAAGGAATCTTTTGGCTCTTCTACGCTGTTACGCTGCCGAACTCCATTGTAACTCGGATATTATCAATTGTACTCTTGTAAATCAGTGGAGAATCATCAATAAAATAGCAACTCTTCAAAGTGGATGTAGGCTACAGCGCCGAACCATTATAAATCTTGTCTTTCTACTGCTTTCCTTTTAATTTTTTGAATGTTCTTCATATTTAATTCTACTATATACCATTTATCTGTGACTGTGATTTGGTGCTTTCATCTGCAATTGGGTGTTTGTGACCATTTTTGGCAAACATTTTGGTGCCCCCACGCAGGACGCTAGCACTCAAGGATTCTACAGCTTGGATTTTGGATTTGAAGGCTTGAGGACTTGGATCTAGAAAGCTATGTTGAAGCAATCAGCAAGGAGACCAAGGGCAGAAAGGAGCCAGCATGAAGGAAGTCAAGAGGCTTCCTCAGGAGCGAATCAGGCCTCAATCTTCATCACTTGAGACGAAATGGAGATGATGATGGAAGCCATTCAGGAAGGAATGCTGAAAAGACAAGAAGAGATGATGCAGAATATTCTCAGACAATTTGGACAGGCTGGAACAATAGGATTAGCTAGAGTCCAGATCCCCGAAGCTGGACCAGAAAGACTCAACAAGCGATCGGATAGAGCAGGACTATCAGGAGCAGCCCATGAGTTGGGGGGTACTCCCCAGGAGCATGTTGATCCAATCTCAGGCAGGATACCAGCCGGAACTGTGCAGCACGGTGTTGATAGAGGAATGGATGCCCGTCCAGGAGAGAAAATTTTAGGATTCCCTCTCGAACTCGGGGGGCAGATCGAAGGCAACGGACAAGGACTACAGCTTGACGACAATGATAGATTGGAGAAGATGGTCAGACGAGCCATGAGAGGCGGATTAGTGAATAGTGATCTAGAGGATGTGAATAGGATCCCCTTCGCTTTTGCAATTAGGCAGGCTAGGAATTCACCAGAATTCAAGCTACCAACATTGGAGATGTATGATGGAAGGACGGATCATGCGGTTCATCTGATGAGGTATATGAGGCACATGGAGGTACTGGGGGCATCGGAGGAGGTCATGGCCCAGAGTTTCCCCTTGTATCTGACGGACATAGCAACATTATGGTTTAGACAATTAGAGAGCAGTTCGATTGGAACGTGGACCGAGTTGACTGAAAAGTTTATGAGGCAGTTTAGGGTTCACATTTCGAGGCCCAAGAATATGATGAGTCTGACGACACTGAAGCAGAAAACCGAAGAGTCTTTGAGGAACTTCTTGACGCGATTCAATGCAGCAGCGGCATCAGTGGATTGACCAAATCCATCCATGGTTTTGATGGCAGCTGTATCTGGTATAGCTGATGGCTTAGAATTCAAGAATTCGCTGATGAGGGATCCACCTATGGACTTGGGAGAGTTTTACCATGAAGCAGAAAGGTTTCTGCGACAAGAGGATGCAAATGCTGAGAGAGAGGAAGGAGAGGGGGTTGATGTTTATGCAGTCCAAAGTGGAGGTCCGCCCGAAAAGGACTCAAGCAAGGAGAAAGGAAAACGAAAAGCAGATGACAATTGTGACGAGCCAAAGCGGCCGCGAAAGGAGCTGCGATTCACCTCTTATTCAGAGCTGAGCGAGACATTAGAGCGAATCTACCAAGACACTAGGGGGCAGGTTCCCCACCGGAGGCCAATAAGGAGGGATCCGACCAACAATAAAAGGAAATCAGGCAAGTACTGCTTATTCCACGAGCTAAGCGGCCATAGTACAAATGATTGCAGACACTTGAGGGATGAGATAGAAGGGCATATCCGAAACGGCATGTTATTACAATACGTGAGGAGGCGAGCAGCAACGGTGGAGCAAGAACGACCACCGTCTGCATCAACTGGGGACGGCTCAGGATCGAGGCATCGGCTTGTCATCAACTGGTTGAAATAATGACGAATAAATCGCAAACTCCACACTAGTGCAGTTAAGTCGCTTACACATGTATAGGATCACGAAAGGTCCTCGGGCGTGCTCTTAGACGACTATCAACCGTATTAGTGTAGGTGTCTGCACTCTGACGTCTCTGTTTTGCTTTTGTTTTCTATTTTTTGCATCTGGACCTGATTTGGTTGGACATTTTGGTTGTAAGACTCATTTTGAATGTAAATCTGGTATTGTAATTCCATAACGGCTAAGTCACTTACACATGTACGGGATCACGAACGGTCCTCAGACATGCTCTGAGATGGCGATAAACCGCCATAATAAACAATTCGGAAACTCACTCAAACGTGAAATCTGACATTAATGATACTAAGTCCCCCCCCCCCCCGGGCACACACAACTCCCCACGAACGACACCCGACCGCGAATGGTCAGAATTCACCTCGAATGGCACCCGACCTCGAACGGTCACAATTCGCCACGAACGACACCCGACCACGAATGGCCACAATTCGCCTCGAACGGCACCCGACCTCGATTGGTCACAATTCGTCTCGAACGGCACCCGACCTCGAACAGTCACAATTCGCCTCGAACGGCACCTGACCGCGAACGGTCACCATTCGCCACGAACGGCACCCCGACCGCGAACGGTCACAACTCACCACGAATGACATCCGACCTCAAACGGTCACATACTACCCCGAACGGCATACGATCTCGAACGATCTGCAATTCTGCATTCATAGTCAGGTAAGACTATCAATCTCTTTACAGGTCATTAACAGGATAAGAACATCCAGCTTATCGAACTACAAAACACACCTTCCTATCGCAAGGCATGTTTTGGGGGGCAAGTGTTATTCCACCTTTTGGCAAGGCCGTGACACCAAAGAATTGACTGAAAATGGAAGATAATCACTCCCGACGACCGATTACTTACAAAGCTCACTATGGATGCTGGTAAATTTTGTCCGAGTCCAGATCGAGCCATAATTGATATGACATGACAAGCAAAGCTATGAAAGCTAACATTTCAAATTTCAAGTCGATCGGAGTTCGTATGATCAAATTATGGATTAATCCAATTTTGTAAGAAGCACACTCTGTTCGTATCCATCATTTTGCATCGATCCGCTTCGTATCCATCATGTCCTCCCTATTTCGTATCCATCAACTGAGGAGATTTCGTATCACTTTCACTTATACCCAGTTCATATCGATCACCTTATACACAGTTCGTATCGATCATCTTGCGCACATTTCGTATCGATCACCAACAAATGATACGAAACGACACTTAAAAGGCGTCGATACGAAATCGATCTTCAATCAATACGAAGAGTGTAAGTTTATATCGATACGAATTGGAGTGGAGACATCGATACGAAGCGGCCTCAAACATCGATGCAAAATGGAGATGAAGGCATCGATACGAAATAGGTCAAGGACTGTCGATACGAAACGGCCCATGAGTCATCGATAAGAAAGATGCGTGAAATGATCAATACGAACAAAGCATCACATAATCGATACGAAGAAGGCATGGTCAAGGGGATGACTCGATCACTCGGCATGAAAAGTGGATCGATCCTAAAAGATAGCGCCATGTCATCTGGTTAGCACATGCATTTCATCGATACGAAGTAAAGTGATTCGAATGGAAGCGATGCGAATTCGGCAACATGCTACAAACACAAACTTGCATCGATCATATCTCAAAATATACAAGTCCAAATGCCACCAAATTTTCACAGGAGCTTGCGTACAACCTCAAGAATGTCCATGATCGATCCCAACCCAAAAGGAGCAGTTTTGGATCGATACGAATTTGGTTCGTATCGATCATGGATCGAGTTGAAATGTCAGGGGATCGAACATGTGGGCCCACCCACATGAGAGAAGGAGTCTTCCGAGATCTGGGTGAGATATTTGTAGCCTAACCCTATAAATAGCGGTCCAAGAGCTTCAGAAAAGGGATCTTTTGGCTCTTCTACACTGTTACGCTGCCGAACTCCATTGTAACTTGGATATTCTCAATTGTACTCTTGTAAATCAGTGGAGAATCATCAATAAAACAACAACTCTTCAAAGTGGATGTAGGCTACAACGCCGAACCACTATAAATCTTGTCTTTCTACTACTTTCCTTTTAATTTTTTGAATGTTCTTCATATTTAATTCTACTACATACAATTTATCTGTGATCTGTGATTGTGATTTGGTGCTTTCATCTGCAATTGGGTGTTTGTGACCATTTTTTGCGCGAACAGTAGGGACGAAAGCCCGTCCATTAAAGTACTACCCCCAGTAGATTTAAAGAAGCTAAAATTAGGAGAATCGAATTTGGCTTCCTGAAGCACTGCTATGTATATCTTATTGTCTTTTAGAAATCCTTTTGTTCTAAATCATTTTAGAGGTAATCCTAAGCCTCTAACATTCCAAGTTAATACTTTCATCTACTTTCATTATTAGCAGTCGTAATTTTCTTATTTTTAATATGCTTAAAACCATTTTTATTTTGGTTATAAATATAACCCTTTTTCTTTACTATTTAAAAAGCTTGACAAGGAGAAAGTGTGTTTGAAACAATGGATGAAAAGGTACTCCCTAATAGAACGATCGCATCGAACATACTCAATAGATTTGCTTCTAGCTCTATATTTCTCCTGGAGCTATATGTCCTCATCGAACAATCCTGTGTAATTGCTTCTCCAAGTAAAATGGATTCAACAGACACTGTCGTAGCATCATTCCCTATCCCCCGATTATCCATTGTCTCAACATTATAAGTAGCTTGAATAACCGCTGCAACATCAATACCAAAGGCCTAATTAAACATTGTTGTCCTAATATCTACAACCCCATCAACAGAAGCGCGTTCAGTGGCATTAAAATTTCCAATAGCAATTGCTCTATCAACCAAGACATCTTTAGTTGCACCAGAATTGTCAAAAGCAATGGCATTGCCATCGGCCGGATCAACCACATTAGTCGTATGATCAATTACATTGTTAACAGGAACAAATTCAACTACATCGGAACTCACAACAATATCTGTTGTGTCAGTGATAACATCAATCTGAATGTGCATTACAACTTCATTGATTGGTTTGCCAATCACAGTCAACAATGTTGCAGTCACGTTCAACAATAATATAGGCAATTACAGCATCATGCAACTACAAAATTTTCTATAGTAGCCTCCTAAACTTCAACCACTGCAGAAGCCGGAGCCCTAAGTCGTGAAACAATTTCATCTTTCCCAATGATAGAAACTGGCAATAAAATAGGTAGGAGCTTCTTTGGAAGATGACACAACTGAATAACATGGTCTATAATTTGGGCGTCGAATTCCTTAAGATTTTTATAGTCGAATTTGAGATCTTCAGCAGAATGAAAGAACTCTTTTTCACTAGAATTACCTAACGATAATTGATCCTTACTAAATTCAAATCTACGAAAATGGGCAACATTGACTGGATTTCCACTTCGATTCCCCCTCTAAAAAATATGGTTGGAGAATCCAGATCCAATTTGGCAATAACAGCCTTAAAGGCTTGGAAAAGAGTCTCGTGTTGAATCAGTAGAACGTGTGACATTGGCAGAGAGACTATTTGCCGAATATTTACCTAAAGCTCAAGAAATCTAGTGTTAAAATCACGTTTAAGATCAAAAAAAGATTTGGAAGGAGGTGGAAAATATGCGTGATTAGAGGATCTCATGATAGAAGTGAATGACGTCCCTAATGACCGCTATGCCAAGGTGGTGGTTGATTAGATCTCAAAGCACAAACCACCCTTTTGTGCCTAAATTTTCCACAGTGAAAACATCTAATACGATCTCGACAAATAGAGGCTTGACGGGCAGTGTCATCATAGCAAAAGCAGATGGATTTGGTGTTTCAACGATGGATCCAAGGGATAGTAGACTTTGGAAGAGCTGTTGAATGGGACTTATTAGGTTGAGAATAGGGGATACCATTTTTGAGAGCATCAGTGAAGGACCTGGCAAGAAGAGGGGAAAAACTAAAAGATAGGGAGATCGTTAGAAGAGAGCGCGTGATTTGGTAAATGCGGAGGCATGCGTGATTTATGGCAATGGTGAGAGTAGGGTTCACGAAGGAAAGAGAATGTTGTCAGTAATGACCATTGCGACACACACACACACACACCACACACACACACACACACACACACATATATATATATATATATATATATATATATATATTAAATTGCATCATTTTGGTGTTAGTTTTGGGTTTAAAAACCAAACATGTTACATATAGGCTCCTCTCAAGGCTCTATTATATAGACCTCATAATCAAAATTGTAGTATTCCTTTGTTTCTTTAAGCTCTCTTGCATATTTCAGTCTCGACTTATCTTCATAATATGCTTATCCATTATGCTTACTATATAGCTAGTCAATTTTGGTTCTAGTGTAAAATTTAAGCACGACATTCTAATCCAAATTGGAAAAGTAACCAAAAAATCTTTATCAAATCCGATTCTACTTGACCACTTCCCATGATGATTTACTTTCCATTCATAAACCATAGACCCTCATTCAAAATTTCTTGAAATCTGAATCAAGTTCAAATTTCTACATGCAAAACGATTCATTTGCCTTTTGGAGACTAAATCCTATTGGTATTTTCTTTACAGTGACAAAATAAGATCTTTACCTACTGTATAAATCAATATTATGTTGCACCATATATGATCCTTAGATAGTTCAGCTCCTCCTCAGCTATAACTGCTTTAATGTTATACATCACTTTTGCTTCGTAAAGTATCACCATATTATCCTTTTCTCCTCTTATAACTACATATTTCCATGATGTTGCATTGATTCAGGTGCCACTGTGAATTTATCCAGTTGAAAATGTGTACTTTTCCGTTTAGCTGGGTTTTGAATTGGTTGCTTAATAGACTTTTTCCATTTTCCATTCTTCTGCTTATTCTCCTATTTCCCCACCTCCTTCTTATCACTTCATATGCATCATTTTTTCCCTCTTCCTCCTTTGATGTGATTTGAATATTTAAAGAATTGTTGTGTGTTTTTTTGGTATAGTTTAATTTTGAAAATTAGGATTGACATGATATTTATTTTAGAATTTGAAGACTATTTTTTCATTTGTTATTTTAAGTAGCACATGGATATCTCTATGATCTTGCTCGTACATATGTTCAACGAAAATGTTATCATCTCTCATAAGTGATAAGCCTTGATCATCTTGATATACATTATCGAACCAAACCACAAAGCAAAGCTTATATTGCAAATAAAAATAGAATAGTATTGGGAGATAATTGTCCATGAAATTCAACAACTAAAGTTATATAATATAACAAATCAGGGTAAAAAATATATAACTATTATAGTACTTTAAAACACCTTTCTTGCTAAATAATAATATGACAAAAAAAGCAACGACTTGGTTCGTAGACCTTTCTTTCGCTAGTTGATTCGTAGACCTTTCTTTCGCTAGTTGATTGGTATAAGGCGAAAAATACATTTGATATATCTATGATATTGGTTCATAGACCTTTCTTTCGCTAGTTGATTGGTATAAGGCGAAAAATACATTTGACATATCTATGATATGACAAAAGTAAAAATTACTTTAGTGGTTTGATGAAGAGAGCCTGACGGCTAAATTTCTTATAGGTTATGTAGGACATACTAAAATTACGTAGGAAATAAGTTACCTTTATATACTTCACCCAACTCCTTCAACTTCTTCACTCATTCTATTTAAATATCTTATACAACAATGTCCGGATACAATTTTGACTACAATAGTTTCAAAAAAATATGATTAGTGAAACTTAGATGATTCATCTAATAGTGAAGGTATGTCATACTCCAACAATTTAGATGAGTACAAACTTGATGGTATCACAGCATTTATGATAATGCTTTTTCAGTTTACTCCTACTCTAGGTCATACTTATTCTTGCATGGTCGACAATGAAGGGCTGATGTTTTTAACAACGATGAGAACACAAGTCGTGATCTTTTCAAAATGGGTGGTATTTGTTTCAAATGTCTTTGTGACGTAGTGACTAATAAGTATCAGTTACCTTCCACCAACTATAAAGAGATCCTCGAAATAGTATGAATGTTTTTATACATGATAAGTCAAGGTTCATAACAAAGATTGGTTGGTGAAAATTTTAATCGAGCCGGTACCAACGTAAGTCGATGTGCTTCAAGGTCCTATAGATTGTCTTATGACCAAAGGCATTATTAAACTAGAAGATTTGACTGTAGTTCCCAATGAAATTAGGTACAATATACGTTAGTACCCTTTCTTTCAAAACACATTTCTAGTTACAAATGGAACACCTATATCTATAAATGTTAAACAACATCACCTAACGACATTCATAGGTAGAAAGAAGTTTTCAAGACAAAATAGTTTAGTCGCGGTTAATTTTGTTTTTGACATTTAGTTTTGCAATTATTGGTTGGGAAGGCTTTCCTCATGATGATGGCTAGTAAATCATTTCGTTGAAGAAGTTGAAAGGTTTCCACACCTATTGCCGGTAAGTGTTACCATGTAGATTTATGATACAAGTTTAGAAATGATTATTTAACACTCTGTCGTAGTTAACGCTATCACGCTCAAAAGTTTTAGCAATCCAGAACGTTTCAAAATCGCATGATAAAATCTTCAACTACCATTACTCAATTTTGCGCATGGTTGTCGAAAGATATTCAGTATTTGAAAAGAAAACAAATTAAACATGCCAACATATGGTTTCACCAAATTTTCAAAATTAGTTGTTACAACTTGTGTTGTTCATAATTTTATAAAAATATACAACGGTATAGATCTCGAAAATAAAAGAACACTTAATGCAGAAGCCCCAAAAGGCTACGTTGAAAAATTGGCGTGAACATCACAAACACATGCATATCGTGCAAGTTATACAAGTGCAAATTATGCAAATGTGGGTGTGATGGGATTGAAGATGCTTTGAGATTGTTGTACAATGTAGATGCCATTACATAGTATTTAACTTTATCGTTTTGTCCATATCTACTGAATATTCGTTTAATGTTGAAGTTCAATGGTGAGGTACTTTTGTATCAAATTAGAATTAATTATAATTTATAAATTACTAATTATTAATTGTTACACCAGAAGAAGATCTGTTTGATACACGTATGATTACATTGGCAGAATACACTAGTAAGTGCTAATGTTCACAATTATGTATACCACTATTGGACATTCGTACTTGACAATGTGCACTGAGATTCTTCATTTTTGCAAATAAGATTTTTGAAAAGATTACAACAAAATAGCTAGTACACTGAAAAAGTAGATAATAACAAATTTTATGGATAAGTTAACTCCGATTAATCCATACACATTTTCTCTGCACATCTCAGTATTCACCACTAATTACATCTAACCTTTAACGCTAAGATGCTGCACAGAAAATATAATCAACGAAGAAAAAAAATAAAAATAAATAACTACGATAACAGCGAGTCATCAAACCCGAACTCGACGCAATCCATTTCACTGGACGACACCCAAAAACTCGACCAACCAAAGCTGCCGCCTACATCGATCAACAGATCCGGCAAATCAAACAGCGCATCATCACTCTCACATTTACTATTTTCAGATCCACCCCCATTTTCGCCGTTTATTACAAAAACAGCAGTAGCCGCTTTCACTGCAGCCTCCCGTATATCCTTGGCCGAATTGCTGACCGGTTTCGGGAGCTCGGAGGCGAGTTCGGGAAAATTGAGGTAGGCGGACTTACCTTTGACGGTCATGGCGGCGACGTCGTGCGCTCGGGCCGCCATTTCGGGGGTGGGGAAGGTGCCGAGCCATATTCGGGATTTTTTTCGGGGTTCCCGGATTTCGGAGACCCATTTGCCCCAGCTTCGCATGCGAACGCCGCGGTACGGGGTGGGTTTCGTAATTCGGGATGTTTTTGGGGTGGTGGGGTTGATTTTGCGTTTATTGGAAGAATGGGAGGAAGGAGAGGAGGAGGGGTCTTCCATTGTGATATGATATGATATGATGGTTTGGTCACTTAAGGCGTTGTTGGTGAGGTTTTAAATAGTGCAAGATGACATGATTGAGAAATTAAAGCGGGGGGTCCCTGCAAAAAGAAAAGTAGAGCAGTGAATTTTGGTTTTGTACTAAACGGTGATTTTATTTTTTATTTTTTCCTAGTTTTTATTTATCTATTAAATAATAGTAAAGCAGAAGAATTTCTTGCATTCTAATTAATTCTAGGATTTTTCTCTTCTCTTCTTAATTCTCTCAAGATATTTCATTTTCAAATCTCTATATAATTTATTATTACTATAATTATTACAGTGTTCTACTAATTCTTTATCGTATCATTTTATGTTTAAATATCAACATTTAATAATTTCTGCTATTATTTACAAAATTCTTCCCATATTTCTTGTATTTTTTACATTCAAGTCCACATGTATTTAAATTAATTATGTGATTTTAAATTTAAACTTTTGAAATAAATGCAATTAAATAATATTTGTTATTTGGTCTAATAACTACAAAAAACGACAATTTCATGTACTATTTGTCGATTTTTATTAACAAAAATGGTAAAACTAATTTTTCATTCAAGTCCATATAATTCAAATTTTCCCAATTATACATGAAAACAACCTTTAATTCTCTTACATTATTCTAAATTCAAATTCAGCCAATTTATTTCTTTTTAAAATTAGTATTTTACAATAAAGAAACATATACATAAATTTTCTTTCTAAAGATGTTATTTTATTTCAAACATATACAATATTTTTTTTCTTTTTGAAATTGGTGCAATAGTGCTAACATATATAACGTTTTTTCTTTCTAAAATTGATGCGTCAAGTGGATTTTTCACTATTGATAAAATTTATGTTTGTTAAGAATGACACCAAAATTAATAATAAGTGATGAATATTTTTATTTGGAAATTGAAAAAATAATTATATTTTTTGATAATATGTTTTATGAAAATGTTAAATTTTAATTATTTATTTCATATATTACGTTAATTAATAAATAAAAATATATGATAATTTAATTGAAAAATATATTTTTTGTAATTTATTGTCTTTTTGAGGTAGACCCTAACCATTTTTTGAAAATTTTTGTTGTAAAATACAGTTATCAAGGTATGAAACAATGGATTGAAAATAAGATTATTATTTTTACATTGTTGAAATAAAAATCTGATTTTTAGCGTTACACGTTTTATTTTCAGTTAATATTTCTTTTAGCTGTTTAATAGATAATTTTTTTATCGCTTTAATAATATCATTTACTTTATTTATTTACCGTAAGAGCCTAAAATACATTAAAATATATTGATCAATACTATTACACATTCAATTTTAGGTATTTTTGTCATTCTCTCAAGTAATATTTGATATCAATTTATATATTGTTTATCTTTTAATAAAATGTATTATATGCTAAATATCAAATTAAAAATCTATGTACATAAACATTTATCTATGGAAATGTATAATCATACTATTTTTAAAATTAAGAATACTAACCTCCATTAATTTGCCTAATAAATATAAATCCTAAAAATTGATAAATTAGCATATAATGCAATTTTATCTGTATAAATAACAATTTAGTTTTTATCAAATATAAAAATACACGAATCACATAACAAAAATTGCATTTGTAATTAGTTTAATGCATAACTCATTTATCTCAATAACTTCACCATATCATGCATAATAAATTTAAGTTTCAAAAATATTTATAAAACTATTTTTTTATAATATACCGTGTGCAACGCACGGGTTACACACTAGTTTTAAATAATGATATATGAAATAGGCATGGGAACCATCGATGGAATTATTTATTTTTGTAACATCCTATAAAATTGATAAGAAATAAATAAAATTAATTAATTAATTAAGATAAATCTAAAAATGAAAATTTTGCAAAATTTGAAATTTGACCTCGTAAGTAATGTTTTTGCATTCGTGGGGAAATTCTAATTAATTTTCATACATAATGTTCTAAAAACGGAGCTCAAATGAAAAAATCAGGGACGTTTGAAGCTTTCGAATTTAAAATAATTTAAATATAATTCAAATGAGCAGTTAGGGATTAAAATAAATAAATCAATGGCAATTAAAAACGTTTTCAAAATAGGACCATGGGTCGACCGCCTACCCTGGGCCGGTTGACTGTTAGCGGTCGACCAATTCGGTAGGGACAGTTGACTGGTCCCTGTGTGCGGCAGCTAAGGTTTTGTGCAAACGAACGTACATAATTTTATTATTTTTAATCGACTTTAATCCGATGATTTTTATGCATTCAAATATGTGCAGTTAAAGCGCTTAACGGTTCCATAGTAGTGAAGGTCCAAAAAGTTATAGCGGAGATTTAGCGTAAAATAGCGGAGGTGCAAAAAACTTCATTAGATATAAAACCAAATATTTAAAGTTAATTTATTCTCATTCTTACGTCATTTGTGTAGAAAAAAGAAATATTATTTAATCTTATATAACAAAGTTGAAAAATATCATGATTTATGTAGTCTGGATTTGGCGACTACAATAAATTTCTAACTTATGTTGATTACTTATGCCTTAAAATTAGGTCTTTGCTTTAACTTTGTTGATTTGGTTAAAAGAGAACAAATCAAATCAACCTTTTTATATTAACGTTGCTAAAAACAGTTACTAAAAAACCTTTATTTAGATGGTATAGCGAAAAATAGCGAGGCTTAAAGCGAATCTACTGTTTAATAGCGCTATATCAAAAAAACGTTGCGGTTGAACAATGTTATGCGCTGTAACGGGGATTTTACGGGACTTTAACGGGGCTTTAATTGCATAGATTTCAACCACTATAAATAAGAGCCTAGGCCCCTTACTTTTATTCACAAATTATTTTGGGAACCAAGCGAAGCTCTATCAGTCTTTTTTTCAAAGATCCAGAAAAATTCTTTAGGGTTTCGGTTAACAGATTCTAGATGGTTATTATTTTATTTCTAATTCTATTCTTCTCTAATCCCTAAATTTCTGAATCTAATATATATATAAATCTCTTGTTGTATATATCAAATGGGGAGGTCTGAAAGAGATTATTGAAGACGTGAAAAATCCAAAAGGAGAAAGAGCAAAGAACCTATTGTGAGTGGATAGCGTAGTCTTTCTTATTTTAGTAATTGAATAGTTTAGTTTGGATCTGATATATTCCTTAGGGAATTTTGGTTTACGAAAACATTACATTAAAACCCTCAAAATTCAAACGAAGCGAAATGTTAATTTTTAGGTTGGAATCTCAATTGTTTTTGTATATTAAAACAATGGAATTTGTGTACAATTTACAATTTCAATGTTTTACCTTTTATTTCACTTCTTATCTTTTTCTTTGGATCTGATTAAGGGTTTTGAATTGGAAATGATGTGTAAGGTATGAATTCTTATTCGTAGTTTGCACCGCTTATTTCCACTATTTGAATAGAAATTCACTTTCTCTAATTTCATGTAAAAGAAGCTGAATAGGCCGTAAAAGTATTTAAATTGTAAGCTTCTAATATTAATTTATAAACTATATTGGGTTTGTATTCTATTCTATACAAATATGCCAATTAAATTATGAATATTGGATTTATAGTATATTTGTTAATATGGAAATGGGACTTGTATAATTTTTGAAGATTTGACATTTAAACGCTAGTTTAGGGCATAATTTTTGCACGCTTAGGAATATACTAGGTGCGTGCATGCGTGCGTGCGTGTGGGTGTGTGTATATATTAGCATAAGTATCATATAATTATAATGTACTAATTACATAGTTAATAGATTATTGACTATTATTGAATCCCCCTTAGGCAAGTAATTAATTATATAGGCGAAATAAGAAGTTTTCTTATAAGGCCTTAACAATGGATACGGTGAGATGTGTGATAATATGTTAAGAGAATTATAAATTATGACTAAATTATAGAGATGCGAAGTCAGTCAAAAGCATACAGAAGTTTGCCCAGCTAATCTGGCTACCAGCAGTATGACTTTGGGGTTAATGTGAGACATCGCCTATAATAAGTAACTACGGATGACGCGAGGTAAGTCCCAAATTCTATAGAGTGAATCTGCCCAGCTAATCTAGCTACCAGTGTTTACAAATAGTCGTACTAATGTAAGACGTCACTGTGGCGTACAAGTCATAATACGTAGAACCTGCTTTAGGGATTGAAGTTATTAAGTTGTTGTGTGGGGGCCTTCCCCTTCCCTGTGTAGGAAGTAATAAATGGTCGAGGTTAATGGTTAGGCACGATAGTGGATATCTTGGGAAGGGTCCCCTTCAATATGAATTATTAAGTGACCGAAGAGATTCCGCACGATGTTGGCTAGATAAGTATCAGTGAGGAGTCCTCTTCAGAATAGGCATTAAATGATGGGAACCTGCCTTATATGGGGTATTAAATGGTCAGAGTCTTCGGTGTTTATGTGCGGCGTGTCTTACGAGATACTTTTTATTTTGAAAGGTTTTTCAAATATAATGATCCATATGATTTGTTTCGAGGTTTTCTCATGCTAGTTCTACCAAACTGACCCGGGCGTTATTTTCCTATAATGCACGGGTCAGCCCGAGCATATTTTCCAGATTTAGCTGGATTCTTTGGAGCTTTCAGGAGACAAGTTGGATTCTCTAAGACGTATTCTACATATCTTATATTCTTCCGCTGTTTAGTTGTTCTTGATTACCGTTTGTTGTATTTATCAGAAATTGTAAGGACAGACTGTTATAACTATCCAGGATGATAATAGGTTAATGTACTCTGATGTTGTGTATAATAAAAATGATTTCTTTTTGTAAAGACTTATTCATATTATATATTACTTGTCACGTTTTGTGAGATTTTGTTCTTCCTTTTTCTTTCTTTCACCCTTGTCTTTCGGACACTTAAATGATTGGCACATTAATATCGAAGATGTATTAAGTGTCATTTTTTGTTGTAAGAAAGGCAGATCGTTACAGTTAATTCCAAGGTAGTAGTCATAGTCAGTATTATTATCCTATTGTTGTTTCTGCCGTGAGTTTAGATTTCTCTCAATCTTTGATAATGCTCATGCTTATTTGCAGGTACCAAATCCAACGATCTGTGCTTTGATGGACTTGATTTTCGATTTTTGTCTAAATTTAGGCCTATTAAGGTACGGATTGTTATAGTTTCTTAAGTATTCAAAAACCGATTTAGATATGGAAAACCACTCTTTTACGCTTAGAGTTATGCGGGGTGATTCTTTCGATCTGACCACCTCTAACATTCCAAATTGAACTCAAGTGACCAACTTGCTTCATGTGATGCCTACGAGTATGCCAATACACTTATTGGTGCACATCTTTACACACACGCATATACAAACACACTTACGCAACACAAATCACGTTTTGGGCTTCACCGGAGCGATCATTTGACTTGATATTCTCTCACACAGCTCAGTGCACTCGATAGTCGCTATAGCTACACGAGATTGCCCGTAATGTGTTTATATATGTGTATGGATATTCCAATGCACATATATAACTAATCACACAAGTAAACAATCATTATCAATAATCCAAGTGATAGAGTTAGGGGTATGCCCTAGGGGCAATTATGTAATTTGTTACATATATCTAACTCGTTGAACAATCTTGTTTACAATAAAGGTGTTTTTTCTATTATATACTTGATATAATATGGTTATATTAATTAATTAATTTAATTAAAAGTATATTTAATAGAAAATCCATAAATGGTATATTTTGTGATATTGTAACTATGAGTAATTTATCATAATAAAACAAATATACCATTTTAAATATTCCCAGTCAAGATGCATCGAGATTGGATATCGATGTATCCGTTGACTAGAGTATGTAACGCTCTCTAAACGTTGGATAGTGTATTACTCATGATCGCTGGGGGCACCTAGGGGTTACGTACTGATAGTTATTGGATAATTATGGGACGACTCACTCGATAGTTTTCTATTGGTTAATATAACTAAGGTCAAACAGAAAATATGATGTGACTGATTTACACGGTTCTCTCGACTTGAGAATATCGTGGATCTTCAATATGAAAGCTCCGATTTGATTATAGTCAAACCATGGCATGGAGTTCCATCGAGTGACTATAGTTGGGTCGAGGGGAAGTATTGGAAGCGAAGCACTATTCAAGAGAGGATTCGTCTCCTCGGTTATATAAGGTTAGTATCATGGTCAACTCAAGTCAACTCAAAGCAAAGTCTCTAGCTAGAGCATTTTGGTTAATAAAAATTGTTATTATTGAACCAAGGACTTTGTGTTTGGACTATAAAGTTGAATGTGGACGATATTAGAATTTTGACCATTACCAAATTCTATAAGTCCTAATATGATACAGTTTTGACGAAAAGAATTGGTATAAATTATTTTCACCATCAGGTACCGCTTATAATAAGTAAAATTTGATTTTACTTAAAAGACCTGTAAGCGATGAATTCAGCCAAACAGTCATACCACCTACTAAGTGACGTGTGAACATTAATATTTGAATTGTTCATTATTAATCACTGACTGAATTCACACCTCTGAGTCGCACAGCCGCATTTGTGATTTGTTCGAAAACCACACCATTTAATTAGTTTGTAAAATGTTGAAAACTGTTTAAATTAATTAATATTTTTGAAATATTAAATATTGCTAATTTATTTGATGTTTTGAATGTTGTTAGTAATTATATTAATGCATATATAAAAGTTATATTTGCATATATCGATATGCGATATCAATAAAATTTTAAACATGCTTTAAATAATAAAATAATTACATTAAAGTCGTTTTCTTTTATTTGGAAAAGTTGCATATTTGGAATGTGTTTGGATAGCCATATAATGGTAAGAGGAGGAAATCAATTAATGAGATTAATTGAAGTTTAAAAAGAGGAAATAAAGGAGGAAGTTCTAATAGGAGAATAGGAAAAGGTTTCTTTAATTCTATTAAAAACAAAACATCCTTATTTTTGAGAGTACTGAGAACATAACGCGACTTTCATCCTTTTGTTCTCTTTTTCTTCTCTATCATGCATCCATGGCTGAAACTTCATCCAAAAGAGAAATCATCAAAAAAAATTGAAATCAACATCAAACTAAATTAAAAAAGGGTGGTTCATTCTTCTCTTGCAAAGTGGGATGGTGATTTTTGAAATCTGAGAAGAAGCCAGAAATTAAGGTGTGATGAAGGGCGAAGTTTATCGGATCTAGAGAAGTGATCAATCAGATCTAGGTATTATTCTATCATTCAAGTTGTTTCTACATGCTTCATCCTAAGGTAATTATATGTGCATATAATTAGATATTTACATGTTTATTGTATTATTATTTTGATCTATGTTTGTTTATCATTTCCATTTAATGAATATTTATGATAAATCGACATGTCTTTAATCTCATATTACTTCTGATAAATTGTCATCATTCTCTGTGTTGTTTGGATATGTAATTCCTTATCACAAATTTACGAATGCCTACCTTGTTCAAATTTATTTTATTTTATTGTAGATAGTTATGAAATTAAAAATTGACTTTGTGTAACGACCCAGAATTTTTGATAATTAAAATTCGAATATTTAATTGATTTTAAATATTAATAAATGGAATTTAGAAGTCGAATAATTTATTAAAGGATATTGGATTTAATTTGATAATTAAATCGATAAATTAAATAGTGAAATTCCAGAGATAATTGAAAATCGAGTTTAAAATGATTGAAAATGATTTGTAAAATTTTATTTAATCATACTGGAGTTATAGAAAGGTTATAGAACTTTTAAAATTGAATTTGGAGTTAATCTGTGAAAATTGAATATTTTAATATTTAATTATCGACTGTAAAAATAGCCAATTTTAGAACAGTCTCAGAATTGAACGAAACCAGTTCCATTGGATCCGTAATAGTTAGTTATTATCGGATTTCAATTTTCGTATCAGTCGGAGTTGTCGATTGACCGTGGCAACTCGAAACGCATCGATATCTTTTTAATTTTAAATCGTCGAGTTAAAATAGTCATTTTTCAAACGGTCTTGGATTTCGACGAAACCAGTTTCATCGGATCCGTAATGTGATATTATTGTAAGATTTCAAATTTCATAATTTTTGGATTTACCATTTGTCCGGTACGAATCAAAACGCCTCGAAATCGATTTAAATCGGTTTAATTTAAATTGATCGTTTATCGCCATATCTCACACATACGATCGAATTAGCTTCCGAAACCTGTTCCATTACGTTCGGAACGCGGCATAAACCCTAGAAATGATAGTGACCGTGCGTAAATCGGAGTTCGGAAAAGCCGGATGAATAGTGTTCGTCAAAATTCTATATATAGCACTTCATTTATTTCCTTTTGAAGAAAATAAACCCTAACCCTAGTTCTGAAGCCAGCCGCCATATACAAAACCAATGGCCGAGAATGAGCGATCTTCTTCCTAAATTTTCTTCCAATCCATCGACAGTTAGAGGAAACGTTTAACAACAATGTTGTAGATCTAGGGGAGGGCTTTAATTCTATACGGGGATGATCGTCGTAGGCGAAGTAAATCAACGACAAAAAGGGCCAGAACGTGTGCTGTTTGCGTGCGATTTTAGAGAGCAGGGGACGACCGGATTTCACGTGGTCATGGCGAGGGAGGAAGCTCGCGTGGGCGCTTCGAACGAAGGCGTTGGATCGACTTTCGACCATCGAGATCAGGGTGCGGCTTTGAATTTTGAACGTGAGGCGTTGGGTTTTCTTTCCATTTGAATAACCTGGAGGCAAGCGCGTGAGGAAGAAAGGCAGGGGCGGTCTAGATTTGCAAATTCGAAATCTAACGGCTCCGATTGCATAAGGTTTAAAAATTGAAAAAGAAATTGTAATTATTAATTATATTAAATTGTATAAACTTTAAAACGTCGTAACTCTTTGATACGAGGTCGGAATTCGACGAGATTTTTTGCGATGGGATCATATTGACGAGCTCTTCGCGATGCAACTGGATTGGAAACGATCGGGGTCAGTGAAAATTTTGAGTGGAATTAAACGTCCGTTTAATTTCATTCGAAATAAACGCTACAAATTTCTATCAGAATTAAAATCACGGTGAGATTTTCTCACTCAAATTGAATGTGGAATTTTTGCAGTTATTTATTGACTGATTTGATTGCTATTAAATGTGATATTAGATATTATAGGATATATCTATATATATAGCAATATATACATATTGGCATATGTATATATTGGATTGATGATTTCCCGCCTCGTATAGCGGATGAGAACCTATTGCGCCGTTAGTAAGCGGATTATTTTCATAAAACCCATATACCGCGATAATTCCGTACTGGAGCGGAATTGGTATTGTGCTAACGTCTTTGGATGCAGGGAAACAGGTTGGAGGGATCCAACTGGATTCCTCAACTGTATTTACTTATTTACAGATATTGATGTATATTCTGTTATCATATTGATATATGATATTGACTGTTGTGATGGACTAATTGATGCTGTTGCATCATCGGATTCAGTTTTGAAATGTAGAAATAACGACTTTTACTTTAAAAAGGGTTTTTAAAGTGATTTTTGAAAATATACGTTTTATGGAATTTTTGAATCGATTTATAAACGTAAAACTTTGAAGTTATAAAAGTTAAGATTTTTGGTGAATTATGACCGTAAGGTGATTTTTGAAATAAATAGTTTAAGCAATTTATAAAATGGTTTGAACTGAGATTTTCGGATTTTTGTGAACAGTTTATTTAAAAGATTTAAAAAGTTGATATTTATAAATTTAAAATATTGGAATTTTAAAACGAGATGATAAGTGTTAAAGATGAAATTTATAGAATTATAAATCGTGAGGATATGGAATTTATAGATTCATAAATTGTGAAATTATAAAATGGATGAAACTGTAGAATAAAAGATTTATAAGAGATTAACTTATAAATTGGATTTTTACCTTTAGATGGAATATTTATCGAATTATTAATAAAGAAGATTTATTAAATTTAAGTCGTTAGAAAATAGAAATAGAATTTATAAACGTTGTTTTATAAATTCGAAATCAATTGGATTTGATAAATTAAAATGTTAAAGGAGATATATTCGCGATTTTGAATAGCGGATTATTATTTAAATAAAATGTGTAGAAAATATGGAAATCGGGTTAGTGAAGTATATTCACGATTTTGGACAGTGAATATATTGTTAAGTAAAATGAACTTGTTTTGGGAAAGCGATATTACAGAAATGAAGTAATTGTTTTAAAAGATGTTTTAAAACGTGATAAGTATCGAATACATAGATTTCAACTTTTATTGTTGAAATAGACGTTTTCGAGGAAATTTAAGGAAATGATGGACTATAACACTGTTGTTATAGTAAATGGTCTCCGAAAGGAAATATTTTTGTATGGTATTGGGATTCATATATCTATCTAAATTCCGAATCCCTATACTAGTGATTTTGAGTCGTCGTAACGATGTTTTACGTAACATTCGTTTTGACTCAAATAAAATGTGTTTAAAGAATGATTTCCTTAAAGAATGAGATATATACTTGATTTTGATTTAAGTATATCGAATATTTTCTAAGTGTTGAAAATAAATAGTTTTGTGAATTACTTATTTTAAATAAGTATGGAAATGCTTTTCCAATATGAAATGAACTGTTTTGAGATTTTATCTTTTAAAGATAAATTGAAATGTGGAAATTGATTTGAAGTTGTTTTCAAATGGAAGTGTGGAAATTTTATATCTAGTAAAGATATTTTGGAAAATAAATAATTGGGAAAATTATTTGGAATCTGATGATGTTGCGCATCTTTATTGATAGTTAAATAACCGACTATCAATAATTACCTTGAGTAGGTATTTGTTGTGAATTGGATGAATTTGAATGCCACACTTATTTTTGAATAAACGCTCACTATTCGGGTTAGCCGGGAAAGGACCATGGGGTCGTATAACCCATTCCGAATATGTGATACGTCGTTATGAATTGCATTTGAAGACCGGTGTTGAAGACCGGATATTTTTGAAAACGAAAGGATTACCGTCGAGTTACTCTACATCGGCTGATCTCCGATTTAGAGGTTTTATCACCCTTAGTGACGGGAAGTCCTGACGTGATTGAAAATTATCCGGATGTGCAAGGGCTTCGTGAGAAGTGCCTTCGGTTCTGTTCGATCCCGGAACAGACTTGTATGGATTGTATGTCTGACGTTACAATTTGAGATATAAAGCTGATTTCTTTCAAATACATTTCTGTTGGTGGCGGAGAATTTATTCTCTTAGCTTAACACCCTTCTCTGAGACGTACGAGCTCAGAGGTTATGTAGTTGAAATTTATCAGCGATATATCCCAATTTGGTAACGTGGCATACTGAGTGTTGCTGTGAAATGATCAGTGTTTGATCATTTGTGATATGATCATTTGTTTGATCTTATATCTTTGTGATCATAGGTTGATCATTTTGTTTGACCCGAAGCAGGGCTTTTTGAGAAAGCGTAGCTTTGTGGACGAGACTTCGTCGAGCCTCACACCCCGGAAATGGTCGAAACAGGAAGAATGCGGCAAGGTTCTAGGGAGTAGCGCCCCTTAGTGTATGTCATTCCTTCTGGATAAAGGTGGTATCATGGTATGGAGCCCAGATACTTAACCTCTGTGGTTACTGCATTATTATTATCTATGTGGTTTGTTGGAATCGGGGATCCTCGGGAAGATCGGTGACGATCGGGGGATGGCATACGCGTGTCAGTAGTTACCTATTTTTGCAGAGGTAACCCGGCCTTGTGTTGGCAGAGATCCGGTTAGGTTCTCGGGTCGTCTATTCCAGGGACGTACCCATCGTGGAAAAGGAAGTTCCTTAGCCTGACCATTTGTTGGAAATCCAAAGAAACAATACGAGCCTTTACGATTTCAATTGTATAACCTGTCTCCTCAGGAGGCAGCTATAGCAGGCATAATATAATGGTACCTATGCTGGCTAAGATTAATATTCTACTTTCGAAATGTTTTCCACTATGCACTAATAATAATATCCAAAATGATTTGATTTTGCGTAGTAAGCATCTTTGACTATCATAAGAAGAAATCTCCTCCAAGTCTGCGTTTGCATTGTGTGTGTGGTGGGAGGTCTTATGGTAGTTTCATTTTCCAAAAGCATTGCGAATTGACATTAAAGTTTTCCTGTTGTTTATTTTAAAGAATAACTGTTTTACGATCTCACACCAGTCACCATGACTGACTCGGAGTTTATTGTTTCCCTTCTAAACTCTGGGTGCCCACCAATTTCCACACGGGCAGTCTAGAGTTAGATTATTAGGTTATCTGGATATTCTGGAGCTTGGAGATAAGCTGGATGACGAGACGTAGTATTTGTATCTGATATTATTTATTCCGCTGTGTATAGAAATGAGGACAAGTATAAAACTGTCCATTGTTGTACTGAGTTGTATATTGACTCTGATGATTGATGTATGTATAAAATGATATAGTTCTTTGTTTTAAAGATTATTCACTTATCTATTATATATTGTTCCGCTGCGATGTGTAAGATTTTGATATTGTTTTATATTCTGATGTTGTTCTGTTGTCCTTTCTTTTTCTTGTTGTTCTTCTCTTTTCTTCTTCTTCTTCTTACTTTTTCTTCTTTCTAAAACCCTCACTATTGGAGTTTCCGGCGTTCGATTTCTCGGCAGTCGATAAAGTGAGTATCGATGTCGAATTTTCGAAAGTCGAAAATTTCGGTATGTGACAAGTGGTATCAGAGCATATGGTTAAGCGACAACCCTGCTCTGTTGGGTGTTACTCATTAGAGATAGAGTCAGTAGTACTCTAGAATGAGTTGAGTGTAATAATAGATATGAGCGCGTATTTGTTATTTGAATATGAAATTGTTTTGTATTGTGTTGACTTATCGGTTGATTGTTTATGGATTCTGGTCGGTGCAGTCTAGCTAACTGTAATCGATAGGGGTTTCTAAACTCTTAAACAAGATAAATCGACACAGTATTGATTTTAAAATAGGGTAAATGAAATAATTTTACCCAAAACTATTTTTGTATAAAAAAAGAGATGTTTTTCTATAAATTATTACAGTATATGGTTGCATGGTTGTTAGGAAAGTGATGATATTGAAATGTTATCATTACTATTGAAACTGAATAAGAAACTGAAATCGAAACTCCAAAGTTAAGAAATAAATTCACATACAAATGAAATTAAAGAATGTAAATTATAAATGTGATTTGTAATTTAAAATGGAATTCCAGAGAAGTTTTTGGAAATGTTTGAAAAGAATTTGTAAATTTTGGAGGTTTGAAAAGTTTAAATTCTTTTTGGCTTGGAAATGAATTTCAAAGGATTTTGAAAGGTATTTTGGAGACATGAAAGCTCTAAACTCTTTTCGGCCGCTGGAAAATAATTCCGATGATGATCGCGACATCACCGGTGTTCATTTCCGGGTTTCCAAAAGAGGAATTGCTGCCAAATTGTTTTAAATGGAAGTTGTTTGAAAAATTTGGGTTTGGTTTTTGGAATTCAAAGGATAATTTGAATTGTTTTCAAAATGATTTTTGAAATGTTAGTAAGACTCTGGAATACCATATTTATGAAATATTATCATGGTGATAACTTATACCAATTGAATCTTGATAGAATAAATTTAACTTAAAAGAATGAAGTTAAATCAAAGCAAGTATAAGTGAATCAATTAAATGAAAATGAAATTGAAAGTTGAAATTCATTTCGAATTCGTAAGCCAATGAATCGAATTGAATAATTGTGAATGAAAGATGAATTAAAATTCGTATGGAATTTGAAATCCAGTTTAAATGTAAGTAGATTTAATCGAGGTAGAATTAAAATAAATTGAATTGATATCGATTTGAATTAGTAATTGGAACTAATTTAAGATAGTGCAGTTGTAAATGACAGATAATTGATAAAAATTCAATATTTCAGAATTGAAAGTAAATTGAATCCAAATTTAGTTGAAATGGTAAACTAAATACAAATGAATGGGAAATGTAAAAAATTGAATGAGAATAGATATAACTTCAACAGTGGAGTAAAAATGTATAAGCAGTTTATACTAGAAATTTTGTAATCAAAATTGCAAAATGTTTGAATGCTGTAACTAGATATTATGGCTAGTAAGATACATGTGTTATTAAGGAATTGGATTTGATTTTCGAAGATAAATTTGAATTGCTCGACATAAAGGTATGTATTTAAATTTGAATATGAGATTTGATGACTTATTTCCCTAGCCGCTTGGCTTTTTCTTTTTCTTTTTGAAATCTGAGAGTCCGTAGGGACGTTTTGTAGTCGTACCGTATTAGCCGCGCAGAGGAGACGCTGGCGAAATTTTTCGGAAATTTAGGGTGTTAGAAAATTTTTGAGAAAATTTTGAAAGTTTAAAATTTGAATTTAAACTCGAATTTGAATTTTGAAGTAAACAATGTTGTTGAAACTTATTATTGAAGTTGGAAAACGAGTTGAATGATAACGAATCTTTAATAGAAAGATTTGTTTTAATAAATAGATAAAATTATTAGATTGTGAAAAATAGTAGACGAGTTAAGGACCACTTTTCCTTACTTGGTAATTTCGAGGACGAAATTCTTTTAAGGGGGGAAGTCTGTAACGACCCAGAATTTTTGATAATTAAAATTCGAATATTTAATTGATTTTAAATATTAATAAATGGAATTTAGAAGTCGAATAATTTATTAAAGGATATTGGATTTAATTTGATAATTAAATCGATAAATTAAATAGTGAAATTCCAGAGATAATTGAAAATCGAGTTTAAAATGATTGAAAATGATTTGTAAAATTTTATTTAATCATACTGGAGTTATAGAAAGGTTATAGAACTTTTAAAATTGAATTTGGAGTTAATCTGTGAAAATTGAATATTTTAATATTTAATTATCGATTGTAAAAATAGCCAATTTTAGAACAGTCTCAGAATTGAACAAAACCAGTTCCATTGGATCCGTAATAGTTAGTTATTATCGGATTTCAATTTTCGTATCAGTCGGAGTTGTCGATTGACCGTGGCAACTCGAAACGCATCGATATCTTTTTAATTTTAAATCGTCGAGTTAAAATAGTCATTTTTCAAACGGTCTCGGATTTCGACGAAACCAGTTTCATCGGATCCGTAATGTGATATTATTGTAAGATTTCAAATTTCATAATTTTTGGATTTACCATTTGTCCGGTACGAATCAAAACGCCTCGAAATCGATTTAAATCGGTTTAATTTAAATTGATCGTTTATCGCCATATCTCACACATACGATCGAATTAGCTTCCGAAACCTGTTCCATTACGTTCGGAACGCGGCATAAACCCTAGAAATGATAGTGACCGTGCGTAAATCGGAGTTCGGAAAAGCCGGATGAATAGTGTTCGTCAAAATTCTATATATAGCACTTCATTTATTTCCTTTTGAAGAAAATAAACCCTAACCCTAGTTCTGAAGCCAGCCGCCATATACAAAACCAATGGCCGAGAATGAGCGATCTTCTTCCTAAATTTTCTTCCAATCCATCGACAGTTAGAGGAAACGTTTAACAACAATGTTGTAGATCTAGGGGAGGGCTTTAATTCTATACGGGGATGATCGTCGTAGGCGAAGTAAATCAACGACAAAAAGGGCCAGAACGTGTGCTGTTTGCGTGCGATTTTAGAGAGCAGGGGACGACCGGATTTCACGTGGTCATGGCGAGGGAGGAAGCTCGCGTGGGCGCTTCGAACGAAGGCGTTGGATCGACTTTCGACCATCGAGATCAGGGTGCGGCTTTGAATTTTGAACGTGAGGCGTTGGGTTTTCTTTCCATTTGAATAACCTGGAGGCAAGCGCGTGAGGAAGAAAGGCAGGGGCGGTCTAGATTTGCAAATTCGAAATCTAACGGCTCCGATTGCATAAGGTTTAAAAATTGAAAAAGAAATTGTAATTATTAATTATATTAAATTGTATAAACTTTAAAACGTCGTAACTCTTTGATACGAGGTCGGAATTCGACGAGATTTTTTGCGATGGGATCATATTGACGAGCTCTTCGCGATGCAACTGGATTGGAAACGATCGGGGTCAGTGAAAATTTTGAGTGGAATTAAACGTCCGTTTAATTTCATTCGAAATAAACGCTACAAATTTCTATCAGAATTAAAATCACGGTGAGATTTTCTCACTCAAATTGAATGTGGAATTTTTGCAGTTATTTATTGACTGATTTGATTGCTATTAAATGTGATATTAGATATTATAGGATATATCTATATATATAGCAATATATACATATTGGCATATGTATATATTGGATTGATGATTTCCCGCCTCGTATAGCGGATGAGAACCTATTGCGCCGTTAGTAAGCGGATTATTTTCATAAAACCCATATACCGCGATAATTCCGTACTGGAGCGGAATTGGTATTGTGCTAACGTCTTTGGATGCAGGGAAACAGGTTGGAGGGATCCAACTGGATTCCTCAACTGTATTTACTTATTTACAGATATTGATGTATATTCTGTTATCATATTGATATATGATATTGACTGTTGTGATGGACTAATTGATGCTGTTGCATCATCGGATTCAGTTTTGAAATGTAGAAATAACGACTTTTACTTTAAAAAGGGTTTTTAAAGTGATTTTTGAAAATATACGTTTTATGGAATTTTTGAATCGATTTATAAACGTAAAACTTTGAAGTTATAAAAGTTAAGATTTTTGGTGAATTATGACCGTAAGGTGATTTTTGAAATAAATAGTTTAAGCAATTTATAAAATGGTTTGAACTGAGATTTTCGGATTTTTGTGAACAGTTTATTTAAAAGATTTAAAAAGTTGATATTTATAAATTTAAAATATTGGAATTTTAAAACGAGATGATAAGTGTTAAAGATGAAATTTATAGAATTATAAATCGTGAGGATATGGAATTTATAGATTCATAAATTGTGAAATTATAAAATGGATGAAACTGTAGAATAAAAGATTTATAAGAGATTAACTTATAAATTGGATTTTTACCTTTAGATGGAATATTTATCGAATTATTAATAAAGAAGATTTATTAAATTTAAGTCGTTAGAAAATAGAAATAGAATTTATAAACGTTGTTTTATAAATTCGAAATCAATTGGATTTGATAAATTAAAATGTTAAAGGAGATATATTCGTGATTTTGAATAGCGGATTATTATTTAAATAAAATGTGTAGAAAATATGGAAATCGGGTTAGTGAAGTATATTCACGATTTTGGACAGTGAATATATTGTTAAGTAAAATGAACTTGTTTTGGGAAAGCGATATTACAGAAATGAAGTAATTGTTTTAAAAGATGTTTTAAAACGTGATAAGTATCGAATACATAGATTTCAACTTTTATTGTTGAAATAGACGTTTTCGAGGAAATTTAAGGAAATGATGGACTATAACACTGTTGTGATAGTAAATGGTCTCCGAAAGGAAATATTTTTGTATGGTATTGGGATTCATATATCTATCTAAATTCCGAATCCCTATACTAGTGATTTTGAGTCGTCGTAACGATGTTTTACGTAACATTCGTTTTGACTCAAATAAAATGTGTTTAAAGAATGATTTCCTTAAAGAATGAGATATATACTTGATTTTGATTTAAGTATATCGAATATTTTCTAAGTGTTGAAAATAAATAGTTTTGTGAATTACTTATTTTAAATAAGTATGGAAATGCTTTTCCAATATGAAATGAACTGTTTTGAGATTTTATCTTTTAAAGATAAATTGAAATGTGGAAATTGATTTGAAGTTGTTTTCAAATGGAAGTGTGGAAATTTTATATCTAGTAAAGATATTTTGGAAAATAAATAATTGGGAAAATTATTTAGAATCTGATGATGTTGCGCATCTTTATTGATAGTTAAATAACTGACTATCAATAATTACCTTGAGTAGGTATTTGTTGTGAATTTGATGAATTTGAATGCCACACTTATTTTTGAATAAACGCTCACTATTCGGGTTAGCCGGGAAAGGACCATGGGGTCGTATAACCCATTCCGAATATGTGATACGTCGTTATGAATTGCATTTGAAGACCGGTGTTGAAGACCGGATATTTTTAAAAACGGAAGGATTACCGTCGAGTTACTCTACATCGGCTGATCTCCGATTTAGAGGTTTTATCACCCTTAGTGACGGGAAGTCCTGACGTGATTGAAAATTATCCGGATGTGCAAGGGCTTCGTGAGAAGTGCCTTCGGTTCTGTTCGATCCCGGAACAGACTTGTATGGATTGTATGTCTGACGTTACAATTTGAGATATAAAGCTGATTTCTTTCAAATACATTTCTGTTGGTGGCGGAGAATTTATTCTCTTAGCTTAACACCCTTCTCTGAGACGTACGAGCTCAGAGGTTATGTAGTTGAAATTTATCAGCGATATATCCCAATTTGGTAACGTGGCATACTGAGTGTTGCTGTGAAATGATCAGTGTTTGATCATTTGTGATATGATCATTTGTTTGATCTTATATCTTTGTGATCATAGGTTGATCATTTTGTTTGACCCGAAGCAGGGCTTGTTGAGAAAGCGTAGCTTTGTGGACGAGACTTCGTCGAGCCTCACACCCCGAAAATGGTCGAAACAGGAAGAATGCGGCAAGGTTCTAGGGAGTAGCGCCCCTTAGTGTATGTCATTCCTTCTGGATAAAGGTGGTATCATGGTATGGAGCCCAGATACTTAACCTCTGTGGTTACTGCATTATTATTATCTATGTGGTTTGTTGGAATCGGGGATCCTCGGGAAGATCGGTGACGATCGGGGGATGGCATACGCGTGTCAGTAGTTACCTATTTTTGCAGAGGTAACCCGGCCTTGTGTTGGCAGAGATCCGGTTAGGTTCTCGGGTCGTCTATTCCAGGGACGTACCCATCATGGAAAAGGAAGTTCCTTAGCCTGACCATTTGTTGGAAATCCAAAGAAACAATACGAGCCTTTACGATTTCAATTGTATAACCTGTCTCCTCAGGAGGCAGCTATAGCAGGCATAATATAATGGTACCTATGCTGGCTAAGATTAATATTCTACTTTCGAAATGTTTTCCACTATGCACTAATAATAATATCCAAAATGATTTGATTTTGCGTAGTAAGCATCTTTGACTATCATAAGAAGAAATCTCCTCCAAGTCTGCGTTTGCATTGTGTGTGTGGTGGGAGATCTTATGGTAGTTTCATTTTCCAAAAGCATTGCGAATTGACATTAAAGTTTTCCTGTTGTTTATTTTAAAGAATAACTGTTTTACGATCTCACACCAGTCACCATGACTGACTCGGAGTTTATTGTTTCCCTTCTAAACTCTGGGTGCCCACCAATTTCCACACGGGCAGTCTAGAGTTAGATTATTAGGTTATCTGGATATTCTGGAGCTTGGAGATAAGCTGGATGACGAGACGTAGTATTTGTATCTGATATTATTTATTCCGCTGTGTATAGAAATGAGGACAAGTATAAAACTGTCCATTGTTGTACTGAGTTGTATATTGACTCTGATGATTGATGTATGTATAAAATGATATAGTTCTTTGTTTTAAAGATTATTCACTTATCTATTATATATTGTTCCGCTGCGATGTGTAAGATTCTGATATTGTTTTCTATTCTGATGTTGTTCTGTTGTCCTTTCTTTTTCTTGTTGTTCTTCTCTTTTCTTCTTCTTCTTACTTTTTCTTCTTTCTAAAACCCTCACTATTGGAGTTTCCGGCGTTCGATTTCTCGGCAGTCGATAAAGTGAGTATCGATGTCGAATTTTCGAAAGTCGAAAATTTCGGTATGTGACACTTTGAATGAGATTTATGTATATTATGAGATAATCTTTATTCAAATGCTAATGGAATATATGTGTGTGTGTGTTAAGTTATTTACCATTCCTTGAATCTAATTTTAATTACATATGTTAAATTTTTGTACAATCGTTACAATCCTTATTAAAACAAAAGTGGATACATTGATTTAATATTAATGAATGAGCTTTAGTGCAAATTTTAATTATTTGTTGTTTTTTATATTTAAAGTTTTGTGCAAAGTTTGATGTATTGTTTCATTCCTAAAATTAAAAATTTAATGAAAACTTTTAACTTTAAAACCAAAAAACTTTTAAAAAAATGTATATACACATATACCATATGCTACATTGTTTGTAAATATATGTTTTCAGATCCAAATTATTAAATTTTAATTATCAGTTATATGTAATATAAAAGTTTTGTTTAAATCAAATTTGTACAAAGATTATGAGCAATAATATAAACCTTTTTTTTGTTAAACATTTTCTCAATTGGAATTTTTTCTATTAATGTTAATTTAGGATTTCAAATTATTTAAAACAACCAATAGGTTTACACTTTTTATGCATGTATGCATCCATAATTATTATGAATGTATGCATCCATAATTATTATGAATGTATGCATATATTTCATTAACAAAATTTAGACAACGAAGGCATGTGTAGATTTGGTTGATAAGTAATTAATGTCATTTAATATATTAATTGTTACAGCTAAATGGTGAAAGAAATGAATGGTTTTCCTCATTTCATATTCTATCATATCTATTTGTAGATTTGATTGATAGGTAATAAATGTCATTTAATGTATTGATTGTGTTAAATGGTGAAAGAAACGATAGGTTTCCCTCTTTTCATATTCTATCATATTCATGTGTAGATTTGATTGATAAGTAATAAATGTCATTCAATGTATTAATTATCATAGTTTAATGTTAAAAGAAATGATATGTTTCTCTCCTTTCATATGTTGACATATCTTCCCTTTATTAATTGAATATAGTAACAGAGGGAAACAAATAATTTCCTTCTCTTAATTTATTTTTACACGTTTCATTTATACATATATACACCACTTATACACCACACTTACACTTGACATAAATGAATGTATTTAATACATTCATCATATCATATACATTTGTATATTTAAAGTTCCTTAAATTACCATATTGAATAAAATATTGATTTTATTTAAAATAATTTAGATAAGATCTAAATTGATTAGACTTCATAGGCCCGTTAATGATCCAAAATGGTAAATTTTTTGAAATTCACCCATTTCTTCCGCTGTGGGCTGGCCCAGTTCCTTCAATGGTATCAGAGCCCAATAGCCTATGCAGTTTAAATAAGTCATGTTAGGGCAAACTAATTAAGCTTGTGCACTTAGTACGGTGTCTAGAAGGGTGGTGTCTAGGATTGGAATTGGGTAATCAAGTACCATGTCCTACCTGGTTACCTGCCTGGCCTGAAAGGTGATGTGAGCCTAAAGGTCGCCCCTAATAGATATGAAATATTATACATAAGACTATTATATATTAATTGGGAAAATTACATGTTGTGGAAAACATGATTTTGGAGTTAGGTTTCAATTTTTATAATTTTCCAAGCCGTGGAGAATTAGTTATGAATTTTCAAAGGAAAATATGGTTATTTGGGTTTATAAATTTAATTTAGGAAATATATTAAGATTTTGGATCTGGAATTTTGATATGTTAGATAACATGATCTAGAATTTTTGGGGATTTTTACAAAGTGATTTAGTATGGATATTAAATTATTTTAAAAGGAGGACCTAAACGATTTAATTGTTTTGTTAATGGGAATGGCTTATTTGTTAAATATTGTTTAATTTTAGATCTGAGAAAATGCGGCAAATTTTAGTAAAATAATTTGAAAGTTTAATGTAACCAATCATGTGTTTAAAAGTGGGCAAGTTAGTTACAAAAAGTTTACTTTATTTAGTAAAATCAGTCTTTAGCTCAGAAAAGTGGATTATGCCTTCTTTAGAAGGAGCTTTCGACCTAGAGCTTCCGCCTCCAACCTAGTCGAAACCTTCTAGGTCGAAACTAGTAAACCAATACATATGGTATCATTTAGATGGTACGTAGTGGATTGGAGAAAGGCGGAAGGTAGGATGTCGAAACGTAGCTTCTGAAGAGGTTGGTTCCTTTGTTTTGTTTTGTTTTAAAAGAAAAGCACTTGCCCGTTTACAAAGTGGTTTCGACCTAGTTAAAACCAATGGTTGCGAAAGGGTATTTCAAAAGAATCTTTTGAAGGAGAGTTGCCGCCTTTGTTTTTAAAGTAAGTAGCTTCCGAAGAAGTTACTAAGTTTTTAAAGTAATGCTTTCGGAAGGGGTAGTTTCGACCAAGTCAGAATCCTTCAGTGATTTGATGCCTTTTGATGGTATTGAAGACATCAATGATGTTGAAAAGTACCGTTTGTTTTACAAAATGTTAGCCACTACCTACTGCTTTCGAAAGGGGTTAGGGGTTTCGAAGGCAATGGTTTCAGAAAGGGTTTCGAAGCCAACCTTCAATGTTTTACCCAAATGTTTTATCCTTTCGAAAGGATGGTTTCAACACCATAAAGTTTTCCCAATACTTTTTAAAATAAAGAATGGTTTTGAAAAATACGCTTTTGCTTATGTTCACTTTAACCCAAAAGTGTTATTTTGAATATAAACCCAATGGCTTCGAAAGGTAATGGTTTCGAAGGGTAACCTTCAATGGTTTCGAAAGGGGTATCTTTGAATGGTTTCGAAGCTATGCTTCTATACTTATATGATAATACTTTAACAAGGTCAAAAGGTTTCAAAAAAGATGTTTTAAAGTATTCAAAAGGCACGAGTCTAATGTTTTAAAGATATAAGTTAATGCTTTCGAAGGAGGTTGTCCAATGAAGTCGAAAGCAAAGTTTCAGAAGTGTCGAAAGGCTTTCTAAACCCAAAATCATTTTTAAAGGAAAAAATCATGGCTAAGTAAAAGATTTTTGAAATGACTTTAAGTATATAAATTTAAAAAAGAATTGCCTTGATAAAAATATTGATTAAAGGGATTAACTATGTTTTATATGAAAAGTATTTCAAGCACTTTAAACCCACAGGAGTGGTATTGTAAGTTGTAATGTTTGCTTCTTCAAATATGAATATATTCACATAATAAAAGACCCATAACTGCATTTTGGGGATAAAAGGGCAGAAGAACTAACAGGTTAACCCAGTAGTGAATATAAATTGATTAAACTTCTGAATGAGTAGAATTGCATCCAGGGAGTCAGGGAAATCAAAATATAGGATGCCTAAACCTTGAAGTCGTCGGGGAGATAGGTTCATAGTAAACCCACGAAAAATATGATTGGGAAGTTATTAGGGATAACCAACAGATTCATAGTAAACCCATGAAAACTACTTATTAAGGATGGTTGGCGGGCGTCAGTTGGTTTGCAGTGAACCCATGAAAACTATATCCGGATTAAGAGTTGACATCAGTCAGTAGGTTCCTACTTAACCCATGAAAACTAGGCTAAGATGGAAGTTATAGGAGTAATCCATAGATCCTAGTCAACCCATGAAAACTAGGATAAAAGATGAGTTGTTGGAATGATTAATAGGTTTAGGGGAACCCATGGACTGCTTAAGTTAATTGGCAGGGGCCTATAGATTCTTAGTGATCCCATGGAAACTGTGAAATAGGACATGGAGTCCATAAATTATAAAAAGATTATTAGTAAACTCATGAAAACTAATAGGTTAATAGTTACCCTAGAAACTATAATCATGACGGGAGTCAATTTAACCGGGAAGGGAAAAATTTAAGATGTTTATATACATGTATATCCTCATAAATGTTTTAGATGCTATGTTTTAACCATTGTGGATGCAGGAGCACAATATATGGTTTTGAAAAGTTTTGAGGATACTAGTGAGGAGAAAAGCCGCTCTGCCAAGCGACGTGGTCTCACTAGATATCTAATTGGATTGAGATGTTAGATTATTATTCATACTAGGTTTTATGTCTGACTCGAAGTTTTTGTTTTCCCCTTAAACTCTCAGGTACTCAATTGATTTTGACTATTTTGAGGTTTAGGGTATCCAGGTTCTCTTATTAGACGAATACAGCTTTTGGAGGCGTGTAGGAGGCAGTTAGTAATTTAGAGTTATAATTTTCCGCTGTGTATTTTGGTGTAAAGGCAGACTTATTAGCCTTATTATATACTCTGATCAACCAAGGAGGCATCTTCATATGTCGCTCTTGGCGTATGTGTATAATTATATTTTTCTGAATGTGGTTAACGTTTGTGGGATTATGTAATGAATATGAAATGTTTTGAATGGAATGTGGAACTGTGTTTTTAATTTGTTAATTTTTTCTTCATATTCTTATGATCTGTGTATCAATGTATCTAACACCACCGTATTTAGTCGCCGAGAATTAATAACTATGGATGACTGCAACATCCGTAGTTGTTAGTTTTGGGCCTCTAAGTAGGGAGATGTACAAGTTGGTATCGGAGCATAGGTTTATGAAACTTTAAGAAAAGTAAAACCAAAAAGCCTTTTTGAAACATAATCCAATGAATTTGAAAATATGATCGAGGTTGGGTTAACGGTATAGTAACGTACGTGTATTTGATATATAGGTATATATTTAAGTACATATTCCCCTCTCTCTTAGACCATTCTTCTGTATCTTACTAAGGCTCGTATGTAGATTTATGAGAAAGAGGATATGGAAGTAGGAAACAGAAGAGGAAATCTAGATGGAGGAAGCACCACAACCAACAATAATGCTCGACCTAACACCAGGAGGAATCAAGGTCAACAGGCTAATGCTAATCCAAATGCTGAAGTCAATGTAGGTGCTGGAAGTCCACCAGTAGATGCAGGGATGGTGTATTAGTTGTTGGCCAATATTTTGCATGCCGGAGCTGCCGGTAATGTTGGAGGAGCTAATCTTGTAGCTCCATCTGGATATAATTGTATTAGGCTGAGCAGGGATTACACCAGTCTGGGTGGAAAGCCGTTTATGGGAATGGAGGATGCCGTTGAGGTTGAAAATTGGCTATTGAGCTGTGAGAGGATCTTTACTGATTTAGGCTTGGATAATGGGGAAAAGAGGAGGCTGGCCTCTAGACAGTTGCAAGGGGCAGCGCTCCATTGGTGGAATAGTATGACAGCCGGAGTTTCGGAGGTAGAACTAACTTGGGCTGATTTCAGAATGAGGTTTGAGCAGAAGTTTCTATCTAAGGTAGCTAAGTCGGCACTAATGAGGAAGTTCATGGACCTTGTACATGGGGATATGTCAGTAATCAAGTATGTTGTTAAGTTTGATGAGCTATCTCGATAGGGATATGCCACTATAGACACTGACATCAGAAGGAACGAGAAATTCATTCATGGACTAAGGCCAAAGCTAGCTAGAATGATTATGACCCATGTCAGAGAATCCTGTAATGTGGTGGTGGAGATGGCTATTCTCCATGAAGAGATGCTTGCTGTTTCTGCTAGGGAGAAGCCAGTTGAATCTCAGGGTCCTCAGGGAAAGAAATGGAAATTCTTTAAGAAGAAGGGAGCCCAAAAAAGGGAGGCTGCCAAGAAGGCAAAGGCTGATTTGGTGTGCTTCAAGTGTGATAAGAAGGGTCATTATGCTCACGAGTGCTGGACAGGCAAAGGGAAGAAGCCTGTAGAGAAGAAGAATTTGAAATGCTTCAACTGCGACCAAGTTGGACATTACAAGAACCAGTGTCCAGAGCTAGTCAGGGCGGACAGGGGGAAGGTTTTTTCTATTGGACCACCATCTTCTTCTAGGCCTACTGCAGCAAAGAAAGGAAAAACTGTGATGGAAGGTACGCTTTTGATTCAAAGTATACTAGTTAGGGTACTATTTGATACCGGTGCATCATATTCATTTATATCACAGTATTTGGTTGATAGGTTATGCATAAAACCCACATACCTTGTTACTTCCTTAAGGGTTGTGAATCTAAAAGGAGGGTATGCAACTCTAAGGAGGAGATGTGACCAGATAGAACTTGATTTGTTAGGTCATAAGTTTGCATGCAGTCTATATGTTTTTGATTTCGTAGATTTCGTTTTCATTTTGGTATGGATTGGTTGGGTAAGTATGAGGTTAGGATATTTCGCCAGGATAGGGAAAGATCTTTGAGACACCCAGATAGTCATAACCGAATCATCTTCTCAGTAGAAAATTCCAGCAGGAGTGTTTGGGCTTTGTTAAGTGCCATGGAGGTTGGAGAAGAGTTAAGTCAGGTTCAAGTAGCAAGGGAGTTTGCAGATGTCTTTAAGCCGGTTAAGGGATTACCATCGAAATGAGCTGTTGAGTTTCAGATAGATCTTGTACCAGGAGCCGAACCTGTGAGTAGACAATCTAGCAGGATGACACCGACAGAGATGAAGGAATTGAAGGTGCAGTTAATGGATCTTGAGGGAAGGAATTTTATTAGACCAAGCAGTTCGCCTTGGGGAGCAGCAGCGGTATTCATGAAGAAACCAGATAGGTCGTTAAGGATGTGCATCGACTATCATAAGCTAAACGAAAGGACAATAAAGAATAAGTATCCTTTGCCAAGAATAGATGATCTGTTTGATCAGTTGAGTGGAGCCAAGGTGTTTCCCCAATTGGATTTGGCGATAGGTTTCCATCAGTTGATAGTGGCGGAGGACAGTATTCCTTTGACAGCATTTTGAACTAGATATGGTTCATATGAGTGGTTAGTGATGCCATTCTGATTGACGAATGCACATGCTTTCTTTGTGGACTTGATGAATCGAGTCTTCTGAGATTTGGATAGATTCATGTTAGTGTTTACAGATGACATTTTGGTATACTCTAGGGATGAGAGAGAGCATGAAGATCACCTTAGAGTTGTGCTGGAGACGCTGAGGCAGAATCAGCGAAAAGCGTAGTGTGCAAAACGACATTTTTGGAGGAAAGAGGTTAAGTTTCTTGATCATGTGGTTTCTGAGAAAGGGTTGCCATTCGATCTAGATAAGATCGAAGCTGTGAACAATTGGAAGAGACCAGAGATGGTAACCGAGATCAGGAGTTTTTTTGGACTTGCTAGCTATTACCGGAGATTCATTAAGGATTTCGCGCAGATAGCAACACCTCTGACTAAGTTGACCCGGAAAGATGTGAAGTTTGTTTGGTCCGACAAATGTGAGGAAGCATTCCTTAAGTTAAATTATTTGTTGACCATTGCTCCAACGTTAGTAGTTCCAGATGGTAACCAAGGGTTAATAGTATACACTGATGCATGTGGAACTGGATTGGGAGCGGTGTTGATGCAGAAGGGAAAAGCCATTGCTTACACATCTAGGCAGCTTAGACCACACGAAGTAAGATATCCTACTCATGATTTAGAGTTGGCAGCGGTGCGGTGATATTTTCCTTGAAGATTTTGAGGCATTATCTCTTAGGGGAGAGATTTGAGTTGTATACCGATCATAAGTCTTTAAGATACTTATTCTCTCAAAAGGAGTTGAATATGAGACAGCAGAGGTGGCTGGAGTTTTTGGCTGCTTATGATTTCGGCATGAGTATACACATGGGAAAGGAAATAAGATAGCAAATGCTCTCAGTAGAAAACATCAAAATGTGGTGTTAGCAATGTTGGCTGAATGGAAGGATCTAGAAACTTTAGTTAGTTGCGGTGTGCAGTTGAGATCTACTGCTAGTTCTAGTCAGGAGACAGCCATGTTATCTTGTTTATAGGTTCGACCAGTATTGATCGATATGATAGCTTCTAAGCAGAGAGAAGATCCAGATTTAGCCGAGAAGGTTAGAAGGCTTGAGGTAGGATCGGTGATCGATGATCTAAAGGATTATAATCTTGACCAAAGAGGATGGTTGAGAAGGAAGGGACGGTTATGTGTTCTGAATGTAGAGAACTTAAGGAGAGAAGTTCTGGAAGAATGTCATCGATCCAAGGTTACGATTCATCCTGGAGGGACTAAGATATATCAAGATATGAAGAGGAGCTTCTATTGGGAAAGCATGAAGAAGGATGTTGGCTTGTGGGTTAGGCAGTGTGTAAATTGTCAGCAAGTGAAAGCCGAACATCAGAAGCCGATTGAGTTACTTCAGCCTTTAGAGATTCCAGTATGGAAATGAGATTCGATATCCATGGATTTTATAGATGGGTTGCCAAGGTCAAGAAGAGGAAATGAGAGTATATGGGTTATTGTGGACATGTTGACCAAGAGTGCCCATTTCATTCCAGTAAAGTCGACAAGAACGACACCTGTTTTGGCGGAATTGTTCATGAAGAATATAGTTAGACTTCATGGAGTTTCTAGTAGCATAGTCAGCGACATAGATTCTTTATTCACTAGTGAATTCTGGAAGAGTCTACAGGATGTGTTAGGCACTAAGCTCAAGATGAGTACCACATATCACCCTCAAACAGATGGGCAGACTGAGAGAGTCAATAAGGTACTTGAGGATTTGTTGAGAGCTTGTGTGTTGAATTTTGGTGGATCTTGGGAGGATCACCTGCATTTGGTTGAGTTTTCCTACAATAATAGTTACCAGACTAGCGCAGGAATAGCACCTTTTAAAGCTTTGTATGGAAGGCCATGCAAATCACCCGCATGTTGGTTAGAGACTAGAGACAGATTAGTTTTAGGTCCAGATTTGGTTAGGGAGGCGTCAGAAAAGATTTGGCCAATCCGAGAATGGATGAAGGAAGCTCAATCCAAACAGAAGAGTTACGCAGGTAAGAGGCGTAAAGACCTAGAATTCTTAGTGGGAGACAGGGTCTTCATTAAGGTATCACCGATGAAGGGTGTGGTACGGTTTGGAAAATCGGGAAAGTTGGCACCAAGATATGTTAGTCCATTCCAGATTACATAATGGATTGGAAAGCTCGCATACAGAGTAGAGTTGCCGAGAATTTTGGCAGGTGCCTATAATGTATTCCATGTGTTTCATCTTCGCAAATATGTACAAGATCCAGAGGCTACAATTCCTCAGACAAAGATAGAGGACTTGGTAGTAGAGCCTGATTTGACTTTTGTAAGACAACTAGTTCAGGTTGTTGCAAGAGATGAGAAAAGATTGAGGAACAAGACAGTCAAGTTGGTGAAAGTTCAGTGGAGCGACAATGAGAAGGACTATACTTGGAAGACAGAGGACATGATTCGAGATACTTATCCTGATTTTCTTTAATGGTATGTCTATATTAGATTTATATAAATTAATTGCTAGTCGGGTAGGTTAGTATGGATGTTAGGAGTCATTACATATGATTGCTATGTTTTCTAGTTAGTCCTTACTGAATTTCGAGGACGAAATTCTTTAAGGAGGGGAGTCTATAACACCCCTAATTTTTAATAACATTATTCTAGAGATTTAATTAGAATAAATTAAATAGAATAATGTACAGTGATAAGGAGATTGAGATTGGTTAATTAACGTAGTGGCCGTGCAATTTAAATTGAATGAGCTTAAAATGGTTAAGTGTTAATTAATTAAACATAAGGGCATTAGGGTCATTTTCCACCCACATTCTCCGCCCTTTTACTATTATCCCCTTAGCCATACACGTTCATTTATCTTAAGCAAAAAAAATATTAAAAATGTAAGAAAGAAAATAGGAGCCGGCCATAAAGGAGAAAGAGGAAGAGAGAAATCAAATCTAAAGCTTAGGATTCAAGCTAAAAGAAATCAATCTCAATCAATCTCCAATTTCCATATCCAAACTAAGGTGAATAATAATCACTACATCTCTATTTTTGGTTTTATAATCATATGGTTTTGGATTTAAGGGTAAATTCGTTTTTATGATATATTTGATGATGATATGCTTGATTTATAATTTGTTTATATTAAACAATATTGTTTTAAAGGAGATATGCACGGTTTTAGGGTAAAACCGAGGTTAAACAATTTTTAAAAGCCATGAGAAAATTATATGTTGTGGAAAACATGATTTTGGAGTTGGATTTCAATTTTTATAATTTTCCAAGCCGTGGAGAATTAATTATGAATTTTCAAAGAAAAATATGGTTATTTGTGTTTATAAGTTTAATTTGGGAAATATATTAAGATTTTGGGTCTGGAATTTTGATATGTTAGATAACATGATTAAAGTGAATTTCTGGAATTTTTGGGGATTTTTACTAAGTGATTTAGTATGGAAATTAAATTATTTTAGAAGGAGGACCTAAATGGTTTAATTGTTTTGTTAATGGGAAGGGCTTATTTGTTAAATGTTGTTTAATTTTAGATCTGAAAAAATGTGGAAAATTCTAGTAAAATAATTTGAAAGTTTAATGTAACCAATCATGTGTTTACAAGTGGGGAAGTTAATTACAAAAAGTTTACTTTATTTAGTAAAATCATCCTTTAGCTCAGAAAAGTGGGTTCCGCCTTCTTTAGAAGGACCTTTCGACCCAGAGCTCCCGCCACCAACCTAGTCGAAACCTTCTAGGTTGAAACTAGTAAACCAATACACATGGTATCATTTAGATGGTGCGTAATGGATTGGAGAAAGGAGGAAGGTAGGGTGTCGAAACGTAGCTTTCGAAGAGGTTGGTTCCTTTGTTTTGTTTTAAAAGAAAAGTGCTTGCCTGTTTACAAAGTGGTTACGACCTAGTCGAAACCAATGGTTGTGAAAGGGTATTTCAAAAGAAGCTTTCGAAGGAGAGTTTCCGCCTTTGTTTTTAAAGTAAGTAGCTTCCAAAGAAGTTACTAAGTTTTAAAGTAATGCTTTCGGAAGGGGTAGTTTCGACCAAGTCGGAACCCTTCAGTAATTTAATGCCTTTCGATGGTATTGAAGACATCAATGCCGTCGAAAGGTACTGTTTGTTTTACAAAATGTTAGCCACTTCCTACTGCTTTCGAAAGGGGTTAGGGGTTTCGAAGGCAATGGTTTCAGAAGGGGTTTCAAAGCCAACCTTCAATGTTTTACCAAGATGTTTTAACGCTTTCGAAAGGTTGGTTTCGACACCATCAAGTTTCCCCAATACTTTTTAAAATGAAGAATGGTTTCGACATGCTTAAGTTAATTCGGATTTACTCACAAAATTATCTCTTGATAAGCCTTAGTGTTTTGGTACATATGTATTGAAATAGAAAATTCTAAATAACGATTTAAAATAAGATGTTTACATATATTAACCAAAAATGTCTCGAAGTCAATGAGAGCGATATTGAGCTTGTGAGTCTTTGGATATAACCCAAGAAATGATATGAGAGTATCATTTGATAAGCATCAAGATTGAATAAGTATTTTGATATAAATATCAAATAGTTTTTTTTTCAATCAAAGTGCAGAGGAAGCGTGTGTTCATAAGAAAGAACGTTAAAAGGTACATTGATATTTCTAAACTATAAGTAAACAACACGTTGTTGGTTTTAACGATGTACTTGTGTCAAAATCAGCCTTAGTTGTTTTAATACTCAACATTGGATTAATAAATGATGTCTTTTACAGTAAGTATAAAAGATGTCGGGAATGTCTCAAATGATATGCAAGGAACCTTATTAAAATGTTTAATACAGAACATGTAAGATTGATTCCTTTGCATTGGCAAAAAGAATTATCATACATGTTGTGTTTTCTACAATATCATGATTTGTTTATGTATTTGATACATGAAGCAAATATCAAATCCAAATTGATATTACTAAATGGTTGTTTGAAGTGTTCTCGTGTATTTATGAAATATTAGAGAATTGTTTACAGAGAAAAAAAGCTCCTTATGAAGTAGTGTTCGAACTCAAACTTCATAAGTCATATTGAGTCTAGTATGTCAATAATAAATTCAAGTTAAGAATCAATAAGTTGGAAATGTTCCAAATAAAAGACTGTGGCTTATTCAATGAAAATAGGCTACGTACATCGCGTTGAATATTGCCGCAATAAAAATAATGTACATAAATTTATAAGTGCAAAAATTTATAACCGAGCCAATTCCAAATGTTGAGAATCTCATAACATTATTATATGATAACAATGTCACGATATGGTTCGTAATAGAACTTAGAGCTCACTAGAGGTCGAGAGACATACTCTGAATTGTTCCATATGATAAAGCAGTTTACACTGTCAGAGAGAGTTGATTGACAGAGTAGATAATTGAAACATAGTAGCATACCCGTTTACAAAGGGACTAACCCAACTGGTTTTGAGAAACCGATTGGAGAAGTTGGAATAAGATTCCATAATTGACCCCAAGTGCAAGTGGGGGATTGATAGAGTTAGGGGTATGTCTTAGGGGCAATTATGTAATTTGTTACATATACCTAACTCATTGAAAAATCTTGTTTACAATAAAGGTGTTTCTTTGTATTATATACTTGATATAATATGGTTATATTAATTAATTAATTTAATTAAAAGTATATTTAATAGAAAATCCATAAATGGTATATTTTGTGATAGTAATTACAAAGTGTTGTAACCGTGAATAATTTATCACAATAAAACAAATATACCATTTTAGATGTTCCTAGTCAAGATGCATCGAGACTGGATATCGATGTATTCGTTGAGACTAGAGTATGTAACGACTCACTCGACATTTTTCTATTGGTTCATATAACTAAGGTCTAAACAGAAAATATTGATGTGGCTGATTTAAACAGTTCTCTCGACTTCAGAATACTATGGATCTTCAATATGAAAGCTCCTCTTTAATTATAGTCAAATCATAGCAATACGTTCCATCGAGTGACTATAGTTGGGTCGACTGGAAGTATTGGAATTAAGCACTATTCAAGTGAGAATTTGTCTCCTCAGTTATATGGGATTAGTATCATGATCAACTCAAGTCAACTAAAAGTCAAAGTCTCTGGCTAGAGCATTTTGGTTAATAATAATTGTTATTATTGGATCAAGGACTTTGTGTTTGGACTATAAAGTTGAATGTGGACGATTTTGAAATTTTGACCATTATCAAATTCCATAAGTCCTAATATGATATAGTTTTGACGAAGAGAATTGGTGTAAATTATTGTCACCATCAGGTACCGCTTATAATAAGTAAAATTTGATTTTACTTAAAAGACCTGTAAGCGGTGAATTCAGCCAAACTGACATACCACCTACTAAGTGAAATGTGAATATTAATATTTGAATTGTTCAATATGAATCGTTGATTGAATTCACACCTCTAAGTCGCACAACCGCATTTGTGACTCCAAAAACCACACAATTTAATTAGTTTGTAAAATTTTGCAAACTATTTAAATTAATTAATATTTATGAACTATAAATTATTGTTAATTTATTTGATGTTTTGAATGTTGTTGGTAATTATTTTAATGCATACATAAAAGTTATATTTGCATATATCGATATGCAATATCGTTAAAATTTTAAACCTGTTTTAAATAATAAAATAATTACATAAAAGTTGTTTTCTTTTATTTGGAAAAGTTGCATATTTGGAATGTGCTTGGATCAGCCATATAATGGTAAGAGGAGGAAATCAATTAATGAGATAAATTGAAAGTTAAAAAGAGAAAATAAAGGAGGAAGTTCTAATAGAAGAATATGAAAAGGTTCCTTTAATTCTATTAAAAGAAAAACTCCTCATTTTTAGAGTGCAGAGAAAAAAACGTGACTTTTATTTTTTTTGTTTTCTTTTTCTTCCTCTTGTCATTCATCCATGGCTGAAACTTCATCCAAAAGAAAAAACATCAAAACAAATTCAAATCAACATCAAACTAAATTAAAAAAGGGTGGTTCATTCTTATCTTGCAAAGTGGGATGGTGATTTTTGAAATCTGAGGAGAAGCCACAAATTAAGGTGTGATGAAGGACAAGGTTTATCCGACCTAGAGAAGTGATCAATCAGATCTAGGTATTCTTCTATCATTCAAGGTGTTTCTACATGCTTCATCATAAGGTAATTATATGTGCATATAATTCGATATTTACATGTTTATTGTATTATTATTTTGATCTATGTTTGTTTATCATTTCCTTTTAATGTATGTTTATGATAAATCGACATGTCTTGAATCTCATGCAACTTCTGATAAATTGTCATTATTCTTTGTACTGTTTGGATCTGTAATTTCTTATCACAAATTTACGCATGCCTACCCTATTCAAATTTTTTTATTGTAGATAGTTATGAAATTAAAATTTGACTTTGAATGAGATTTATGTATACTATGAGATAATCTTTACTTATTCAAATGCTAATGGATTTTATATATATATATATATATATATATATATATTTGTGTGTGTGTGTTAAGTTATTTACCATTCCTTAAATCTGATTTTAATTACCTATGTTAAATTTTTGTACAATTGTTACAATCTTTATTAAAATAAAAGCGTATACCTTGATTTAATATTAATGAATGGACTTTAGTGCAAATTTTAATTATTTGTTGTTTTCTATATTTAAAGTTTTGTGAAAAGTTTGATGTATTGTTTCATTCCTAAATTAAAAATTTAATGAAAATTTTTAACTTTAAAACCAAAAACCTTTTGTACAAGTGTATATACACATATATCATATGCTACATTGTTTGCAAATATATGCTTTCAGATCCAAATTATTAAATTTTAATTATCAGTTATATGTAATATAAATGTTTTTTTTAAATAAAATTTGAACAGAGATTATGAGCAATAATGTAAACTTTTTTTTGTTAAACATTTTCTTAATTGGATTTTTTTTCTATTAATGTTAATTTAGGACTTCAAATTATTTAAAACAACCAATAGGTTTTCACTTTGTATGTATGTATGTATCCATAATTATTATGAATGTATGCATCCATATTTATTACGAAATGTATGCATATATTTCATTAACAAAATTTATACAACGAAAGCATGCATAGATTTGGCTGATAAGTAATCAATGTCATTTGATGTATTAATTATTACAACTAAATGGCGAAAAAAATGAAAGGTTTTCCTCTTTCGATATTCTATCATATCCATGTGTAGATTTGATTGATAAATAATAAATGTCATTTAATGTATTGATTGTGTTAAATGGTGAAAAAAACAATAGATTTTCCGCTTTTCATATTTTATTATATCCATGTGTAGATTTGATTGATAAGTAATAAATGTTATTTAATGTACTAATTGTCATGTTTCTCTCCTTTTATATTTTGTCATATCTTCCCTTTATTAATTGAATATAGTAACTGAGTGAAACAAATAATTTCATTCTCTTAATATATTTTTACATGTTTCATTTATACATATATACACCACTTATACACACTTACACTTGACATAAATGAATGTATTTGATACATTCATCATATCACACACATTTGTATATTTAAAGTTCCTTAAATTACCATATTGAATAAAATATTGATTTTATTTTAAAGAAAATTTAGATAAGATCTAAATGCATTTAGACTTCATAGGCCCGTTAATGATGCAAAATGGTAAATTTTTTGGAGTTCACCAATTTCTTCCACTGTGGGCTGGTCCAGTTCCTTCACCAAGCCATTCAACAATTCTAACTACAATACTTGAACTGTATTGATTATTATATAACTTTAAATACACATATACATATATTTGAATAATACTTCAATTATTATTAAATCAAAACTTACTTTTATTTACTCAATCATTTCAATAAAATCCAAATCACCTTTTCTATTATTTTATAAAATCATTCTATTATTTTATGAAATACCAAACTGGTGTATAAATCATTTATGCCTTTATAATACTTAATTTCTTCATTAAAATTAAGTATTCATATTATAGTTATTTTATAAAACCTTACAACCAATTTATAAAATAATTCCCTCTCACCATTTTATAAAATCTCACACTTTTATAAAATATCTCTTTTATATTATTTTATAAAATCTCATTCCATTTTATAAAATATCATTACTATTTTATAAAATCTTCTTCTATTTTATATTATATATCTTTATTACCATTTTATAAAATATATCTTTATCACGACTTTATAAAATCTCATTCTATTTTATATTGTATATCTTTTTCACTATTTTATAAAATCACATCAGGAAAATCGGCTGAAGGAAAAACTTATCGATCTTTTTAGAACGAAGGATGCGGCAATTATTTTTATGTTTTAAGGATGCAAGTTTTATTCTTTCGCCTGAATTGGAGTGTTGAATTACCTTTTTAAGGAAAAACTTATAGATTTAGTGGCACTCGACTTCAATTTTCATGAAATTTCTAATTTACGTTTGAATTGGAGTGTTGAATTAGGGTTTTTTCAATTTTGGAATGGACGGCAGGAGCTTCGACGATGGCGGCGGCTTGAACGACGGCGGCTTGGGTGGCGGCGACTACGACAAGTTAGGGCTAGGGCGGTGGCGGCTACGGCAGGTTAGGGCTAGGGCAGTGGTGGCTATGGCAGGCTTCAGACGATGACTTTAGAGATAGAGGAAACGGTTGAAGTTGGTTGAATAGAACGCGCTACTGTCCTTGAGCCTAAATTTTGAAAGTTCCGTCTTAGATTTAAAAATTAGCATAAAGTTTTTCCTTTAAACTAATTTCCTCAAATCACATTCTATTTTATAAAATATACATTCATTACTAATTCATGTAATCTCATTCTATTTTATAAAATATATTTTTATTACTATTTTCTAACCTCTCATTCTATTTTATAAAATATACTTTTCACTTACAAAATTATTTCTTTATAAATTTATTTCTTTACTTAAATAATATTTATAAGTACTAATTGAGCTTAGTTCCGCCTCAACCCACTTTAATAATAAATGTAGAACTCTTAACTTGCTTAATTAGCTTACTAACTTCATTTTATAATTAAACTATGCTATTATTTTATAACATCATTCATTCTCTTAAATAATTTTTATATATACTAATTAAGCTTCACTATGTCTTTAATCACTTTAATAATAAGTGTATAGCTCCTAATTCACTTAATTATCCTACTAACTTTCCTTTATCAATTCAAATGGTTTAATTAATACTTTCCAATAACATGCACATCATTATATTACTTAATTAATCACAAATCAAACCATAATATCATACATAATCATCCAATCAACCCCAACTCAATTGTGCTTACTAACTTTTCCAAACACGATGATCGAGGGTCTAAACAATTAATTAGCTAATGGAATCATGTTAATAACATGAATACATGTCTAAACCATAACATAGAATTCTCCGGATCACATTATATAACTTCATAATTATTACTAAACAAATATATGAAGTTTAACAAGTAATCATCCCACTCATCTCTTCTTTCCAAACCAAGCTCCAAATCACCAAAATCTATGCTTTCACTTCTCTTGAATTTTGAAATGGTGCTCCAAAGTCCGATTCATGCTAATTCCCTAATGAGTTTTGTAGAGAATGAGAATAGAGGAATTGTAATTATTTTATCAGGATTTATAGAATTTTATTTGAGCATGAATTAGTGATATAAGATTCCAAGATTAAGGAGGGACTAAGAAAGTAATTAGAGAAGAAGAGGAAAAGTAACGTGAATGAAAGGAATGAAAATAATGAAGAGAGTTAGCCAACTTATAGGCTAGTTGATGGACCTTAGCCCCAGATCCAACTTTCATTCCTTTTTAGAAATCACTATTCACTTCAAAAACTAATCGACTCAAAACATATTCAAGTTTATACTCATTTCTCCTATGTCGAAAAAACATTCTCAATACGAGTGTCTTGAGACTCAATTCATCCCTCTCTGAAAAAGTGAGTATAATGGACGTTCCGTTAACAATTAAATATTTAAATTAATCATTTAAATATTCAGTCGTTAAAATCGCGGGTTGTTACAATCTGACTTAATTTCCGAATCAACATTCAAACTTCAAACGCAGTAAACAATGGATTATTAGGTTATGATTATACTAAACTGAGTAATACTCTAAGTAAAACTTCCAAAATTCACAGTGTAATGAACAATGTATAAAACCACACACACAAAAATACATACACACACACACAACTTTCCTTCCCTTTTAAAAATATCTATTCACTCTAAAAACTCATCGACCCGAAACATATTTAAGTATATACTCATTTTTTTTCCATCGGAAAAACGTTCTCAATACGGATGTTATACCCGGTTAATCCGTCCCTGAAAAACTGAGTACAATGGGTGTTTTATTAGTTAACGATATGCTACAAATACACTTATATAGCATCATTAATGTCTAATTCATATGTAAACATATCTTAACTCATGTTACCTTCATCCAAAGATTGAGGCCTACCATAAAATGTACAGTTAACTACTAATTGAGGTCTTGTCGCATACAACTACACGATATAAACAATGACACGCTAAACTGTGCCTTGCGCTCACTATCCCTTCAACCACATCAGTTAAAAAATACTAGTTTTTTTCTTCAAATGATGCGTTGCATCCGACTTGACAGTAGATCAAATTAGCAACCAACGCAACATTAATACAACTAAAAGTAAATATACAGTCTGCATTTTATATCACATGACAAACTTATAATTTGTCAGCTGGTTTTCAAATTATTAACCAAGTAGCCTAACAAATATTATGATTGGTTTGCATTTTTAATCATTAATACAACTAAAAGTAAACTCATTAAGATTATTCTCCTTGATGTACTTGGAATTCTTGTTTAAAATAATCCTCGTTATGAATTTATAATTACAAATTATTTAACCTGGAGATGGTTGAGTTTCAAAATTAGAGTAAACAATTATCATAGTCGGAACCATAATTAAAATCATTATCACTGGTTTAGCACGTTTTACTTTATATATACTAATAGAATATCAAGTTTATCAAGCGTTATTTAAACTTTTTTGCTATATGATGAAATCAATATATCGGTTAAAAAATTCAAATGGCATCATGACTCATGAGTGCATTTCAGATTCCCCTCTTTTCTTTCTACAATTGAATTAACGTAATACAATATGATAAGACATAATTAACCGTGAATGAAATTTATATATTATTATAAAGTACTAAGCACTATTTAAAAAACTGCAAGTGGCAACAAGATCCAAACTTTAGCTAAATGGAGTATCAATTACGTTGACTTGTGATCTAATTATAGTATAATCCAAATAACAATTATAATTAAACTATACAAAGTAAGTTTTTAAAAATAATAGTTACCTAACCCATGATGATGTGAATGGCTCTTATTTATCATTTAATAGCAAAATATCTGAACGGAAAAATCCAAACGTGCATGATGCAATGAGTAGCAGTAAGAAGCTATTTAAAGGAATGGATACTTCATTTATAATTGTGTATGTTTACTTACAAAGTAATAACGTTGCGGGTCCGCCTCAGTGCAATATCGCTTTATATGCCAAATTCATACCACTGAACGTGGTTTATATTGAGAATTTTTTATTTATTTAACCACATTTTACAGCTTATAAATTTATAATGTAGGCTACATTTGAAACTATTTACGAAGTTAGCTTTGTTTTGCCTAAATGAATATCAAGCCGACGATGATGATCGGTCGACGACATTTCAAAAGCCGACGGCGTATCACTTTAGTTTTAGAAATAAAATATTAATTAGGGATCTCTACTTGTTGTTTTAAATGTTAAGCGAATCCTTTTAGATAATTTCCACTCGTTTAACACCATACCCAACAAATAACAGCATTCGCCAAATTATTTAATAATTAAGAAAAGCACAATTATAACCGCTAAGAAAATTTTATTCAATTTTGGCTGCATTTATATTATGCTGTAATAATTTTGGTTGTACAAAGCAGTTTTAACTGCGTTCAGAAAATTTGATTCAATTTTTGGCTACATTTAGATGGTGTAGTAATATTTTTTGGCTACATTGGTAATAATATGAATGAACTACTTGCTGGATTAACATCGTAACAAAAGGAATTGCCATTAGTGACGGCTATAATGCGACGTCGGTCGTCGTCGGTCGTCATAAGCCATCGCTAAAAGGCGAAACAAAAACAGTCGACACCAATAGGTTTAGCAACGGCGTCGTAGCAAGTTTAGCAACGGCTAGCGTCGCTACTTTAAACATGTGACAAATTCAGAGTGGTTGTTAAACTGTCGTTGACTGACACCAGCCGACGCAAAACTGGGTAAATGGGTCGTAGCATGCCGTCGCTAGCAGCAAGCCTGAACAACCGGGCCGTCGCCAACCGTCGCAATACTGGGTATTTTTTTTAAAATATGCAGCTTCTATTTGAGCCATCCAACTGCGCAAATATCATCATATCTCTCACTACAAGGAGAAGGCTGTTTAGCGTCGGCATATAGCCGACTCTGGCCGACTCGAGCCGACGCTATATAGCTCGTCGCCAAGTGATATGGTGACGGGAATGGGGACAAGTCCGTCCCCTAGTTTAGCGTCGGCTAGAGTCGGCTAGCCGACTCCAGCCGACGCTAAACTCAGTTTACGTGTAAAATAATAAATGACCCATACCCCGACCCGAGCCGACTCCAGCCGACGTTAATCTGGATAAATTTTTCTGCATTTCCAGCAGTCATTTCTACCTTCCATCCACACAATCATATATATTCCTCAAATATACTTCACCAAACAACAATATACATCACATATATGCCCAACTAAGAACCACAAAACATCAATATACATCTCCAAATGTCCATCATCACAAATATCCATAATATTTAAAAAACTCAACCAAAAGTTCATCAAATATACAAGACATTCAAAGTTCATCAAAAAACATATATAAAAACATACTACCATTCGCCCCAATCATCAGCAGCGCCAGATCCCTGTGATGGCGACATATTCGTCCCGTGCTATGCCAAGTAAGCAGCAATCGCCTCGTCTAGTTGCTGCTTCAATCCAGTCTTCCTCCAATCGTTCAACTCGGCGACCTGTGCTTGCAGAGCCGCTATTGTTTCTTCAGCCTGTTGTTTACTGTAAGCGGCTTGCGTCGCGGCCTGTATATTAATAAATTCATAGTTATAGTTTATACGTAATATTCAATAAAATTTATAAACTGGTTAATGAATTAATTAAATTCAATAAATATTACCGCTTGATTGCCATATCCATACTGTCTATTTCTGGTCGGCGGGTCGGTAATACGAGCGAATATCCTGCCCGTCTCCTCAACGGTCATCTACAACACATTTAAATCCAATTTCGCAACTATAACCATCGCATATCACACACAAGCAAGTATATAACGCGAAAATCAATATCTACATCAACATTCCATCAAACAACGTCTATATTCCCTCAAACAACAGAACCATACTTAAAAATACTCATGTCCATCAAATAAAACATCCACAAATCCTTCAAACAACACAACCATACTTAAAAATACTCATGTCCATCAAACAAAACATTCACAAAACCATTAAGCAACACAATCGTCAAACAAGTATCAAATCCATTAACACATATCAAATAAATACAAAACGAAACGAACAAAACCCATCAAACGCCACGGTCATACCAACTCATCGTCATCTCCCGACCCATCATCCCCAAGCATTCTCCCGTGCTCTGCTAAATATGCCGCAATCCGCTCATCTAATAGCTGCGCCAATCCTCCGCTCTTCCGCCAATCATTGAACTCTACCATCTTCTATTTTAGCTGAGCTATCTCCTTCTCTGCCTGGGATCTCCTATAAGCTATATGGGTTATTATCGCCTGTAAAATAGTTAATAGCGAGTTATAATTTATGCTCAATATAAAATAAAATTTATATATTAGTTAATGAAGCAGTTTAACTCCTGATTTCCGTAACTGTAACACCTATTTCACGGAGGGTCAATCAGAGCATCCCATATACGGTTCGACTCCTCCAAGGTCAACTCACGACCACTGGACTATGCCACTCGAGCTTGCTTTACTTCATATCTTTCCTACCTACGATGACGTATAGAAGTTTGCTACAACAAATATTCAATTTAAAACTTATGAAATGTGAAGTAAACAAAATTAAGCATATTCACCATTGCGGATTTAGATTTATTGTCCGTCCAAACATATAAAACTTTGCCATCCTCATCTTACTCAACGGTATGCGTATGTGTGAAGACCTCTACAATTGTAGGCTTACGATTATACTTCTTATACTGAAATTATATATATGAATAAATAATGTTACCAATATGATTAAATATCAATAATCTATTTATAATCGCAATCGATAAATTTACCAATTCCTTCCGATGTTGTTGGAAGGATTTAGAGCCACTGTGGTGTACAACAGGATTTTTTTCCTATTTGCACAATTCCGCAATGATATTTCATGTAAATTTAAATATATTATTAACTAAAGTAAAACAACTAATATACGAAATTTAAACAAATTATAATAACAATATAAAATTAAATAACTTACTTTAAATTCAGGAGTAACCTAGAGCTGGAGAAATTCAGCCCAAACATCAACGCTCATCCAAGCGGGTTTTTTATTCGCATTCTTTGCCTTTGAGAGAATGTCCATATAATTTTTTTAGCATCTTTTGTGATTTCTAAAAATATCCATATCTTCTGGATCAACATGTACCGCAGCCTGCATATTAAAATTAATTTGAATTATATACATTATATTAACTTTTAAATGAATTATAAATTTATACTTACCATTAAGTCGGCCCATATAGCGTTCATAACATGGTCTGGGATGTCGTCCCAATGAGCCCAACATCCTTACATCCGACTCTTGAATGTCTTCTTGGAGACTTGAAGAATGTAGTCCGAAGGCTCCACCTCGATATAAATTTTGATGTAGCCATTTAATAAATTATAAATAATATACATGCAATAAATTTGAGACTTAACCTGCGTTAACAATAAAACTTGTCAACGTCTCAAAGCTAAATTGTTAACAAGAAATGCTATTAACATTCCAAAAGAAAGTTTTAGAAGTGACCAATCTCTTCAAAACCCCTTTTGAACGAGTTGATTAGGATGGATTGCTTATGGAGGATAACCTTATGAAAATGTTAATTGAAGTTAAGAAATCCAATCAACTCGAAATGAAGGTCAAGGAAAGAACATCTCCTTCATGACCCCTTTCGAGTGAGTTGAAAGAGTTATTTGCATCTCCTTTCATGTGGAAAGAAAGATATTGGTTATTTATCCCTTTCGATTGTATCGAAAGGACCATTCAGCCCCTAAAAGAAAATTTTACTTTCGACAACATTGTTTCTGCTATTTTGGAAAGACCTCCTTCGAAAGGGTTATAAGTACATTTTTTGAAGATATCTATCCCGCTAGCATGACTTAGTATTGATTGTTTCTGCTATTTTGGAAAGAACTCTAATTGTTGTTTTAAATGTAAAGCCGATCCTTATCAGTAATTTATACTCGTTTAACACCATACCTAATAAATAACATCATTCGCCAACTCATTTAATTTCAATCTTTAAAATGTAATAACCTTTTGCAAATTAATCGAATTTAAAGATCGGTTTCACTATTAAATCACAAGTTTACTAAATTTTCTAATGATTTCCCTTGTTGATACTAAACATAAAATTTTGAAAATCATAATTTCACTTGCTAGTTTTAACTGTATTAAGAAAAGTACAATTATAACTGCTAAGAAAATTTTATTCAATTTTGGCTGCATTTATATTATAGTGTAATAGTTTTAGTTGTACACACAGTTTTAACTACGTTCAGAAAATTTGATTTAATTTTTGGCTACATTTAGATGGTGTAGTAATATTTTATGGCTACATTTAGATGGTACAGTAATACACATGACATATGTATGTGATGATGGATTAAAACTAAAAGTGCTTTGAAGTATTAGTTAATGTCATCCATTGAAACTTTATACAATACTTGAACTACTCATACAATGAATTCAAAAGTTTCAGTTAGGCTATAGCCAATTTCATTCAATTCTAAGATTTAACTGCATTAATAATGCAGTTGTTGCAGTTTGCTTGCGTTCTCGTGAAAATGCAATTAAATTTAAATGCTATAAGAAAATGCAATTATATGTAACAACATTTTCTGAATTAGTTTAACTTTGATGTAGTAATAATTTTGACTGCATTCGATAATTTTATTTAATCTTATCGCACTTTATAATTTAACCGCATTATGAAAATGCAATTATATTCGATATTAATGTATAATTCAACTACACAAAGAAAATACAGCTGTAACTGTATTAATATAATGCAATTATAATTTCAACCGCATACCATATGTGAAATTGACTTTTAACCGTATATTTATTATTTTTGGACATAGTGGTTTGAATGATGCAATTGTAATTGCATTCGAACTATGCTGTTTTAATTACATCATTTACATATGGAAGAGCTACATTTAAAAAAAAAATCAACGACTAGATATTTACATATGCGTAATGTACATCATTTAAATGATAATAAAATTTGTGATTTAATAGTGAAAATGGTTTGTTTATACAATATTTCTACGAAATCTTGCATTTTAAATATTGAAATCGAAAGATGTGAAATATTAATATCTGAGAATAGGAGTTGAATACAAAACAAATGCGTTGTCAGGGACCTAATTTGTAACATCCCGCCTTTTTGTACGCTTTAAGCAGACACACGTTCCAACGCAAACAATACAGAAGGACGGATTGTTATTTGGGTTAAATAAGAAAAAGCAGAGAAAGAAAAAAAAATAGAATCTCGCAGCGGAATGACAAAATATAATAATCAAATAACAGTTCATGAAGCTGTATGTAAAACATTTGATTATACTTATAAAATACAAACTCAGAGTTACACATATCAGAGATAAATAAATAACGATGTAGCGGAACAGTATGAATGCAGTGGAATAAATATAGAAATAATAGTAGTACAAATCTTCGTCTTCGTCCTCCAGAAATAAGGTCTTCAAATCCTGAAATGCTCAGGCTGACCCGAGCGAATTGAATAGACAAAACACTCGAGTCAGAACTAAAAAATCTTATGTGAGTTAAATCAACGGTAAATAAATATGAGTGTAAACGACGTCAGAGATGTTTACGAGGTTTGACATCTCCTATCCAATGTCTAACGTGGGTGCAATAACTTAAGAGATGTTCGGGATTCACATCTCATAAGGATCCGTTAAACTATCTACTATGTAGTACAATACACTATTATAATATGTCTATAGTAAGATAAACTATTAAAATAGCGTTAAGGCGTTGCATTTTCCCCCTTAACACATTTTTAGATATGCCAATAGTTTATACAGTACCGTAACTCCCCGTAAACTGGGGCTGCTAGAGGATACCCCATAGGTACGACATAAAACAAACTCCTAGAAGGCGCGCTAGGGTAGGTGACACGGCACAACTAGGCAACGCCAGGGTAAATATACCAATTACACTTCCGGACTGTTGGTAACGCATAGCCGCAACTACCGCCCAACTCGATCCACACTCCCGAATCAAAGGTGTGCACCAAATCAATCACAAAGTAATAGAATGGCTAACGATGAAGTGTGTCTGATCGGAGGAATGACCTCACTTAGCCCATCAATTGCTCCTGTTTTAGCCACCTTAAGCTAACTCATGGGAGTCAGGTCCACGTATATACCTCATATAGGATCGTCGCCAACCATCATACTTCATTCTGGAACCTCCACCGCATACACAGTTGTCAAAGTGGTGTTCGGTATTGGCAAAGAGTATGACAATATCTGATCCCGGTCTCTTTAACAACCAATCGCTTATTACACACTAGATGGTTCTTTTACATTTCCAAAATCATTTCATAATTGATATCAAAATATCATATTTAATTCAAATCATATCATTTTCGAAATCATTACTTACTTCCGAAATTATATCACATTTAAATCATAGTTCGAATTTATATTTCTTTCAAAAGTCATATTTCCAAAGTAGGTTAAACTCTCATTTCAAAATATCATATTAAACCAAATATGTTATTTAATTCCCAACTTAGGTTATAACATCATTAACCATATTCACTTAAAAAATCGAGAATTTGAATATAAACCCATCCATTTTACTTAGTTTGGAATTTAGAAGAAAATAGTTTTAAGTAGTTATAAATAGTTAATATAGATATAAAATAGATTAAATATAATTAAAATAAATTAAATAGCTTTAAAATAGATTAATTAGATTTAAAATAAGTTAAACAAGGTTAATTAGTTTAATAAATAAATGGTTTAAATAGGTTAAAATGATTTAATATAATTAATACAAGTTAAAATAGTTTAATACTTTGAAAATCTGAATAGTTTGAAATTTTGAAATAATATATTTTTAAACAAAATTCCGAACCTTTCAATTTAACATTTAAATAAACTATTGAATTTCATATCGTTTCAATCCATGTTCAAATATCAATTCGAATTGCTCCAATTTCAAAATATTTCAAAGTATTTTCAAACAACTTGAATAACTTAATTTCGATAGAATTTCATTTATACTTAAATTTTTACTTTAAACTTCCAATTTAATTTCTTAAAGCAATTCCTTTTAAACCAATTCACATTTCAACACAAAACTTGATTTTCCAATAATACTTCAATTTACATAAATCAAATTTTATTTCGAAATATCATTTAATTAAATTCGAAAATTAAGGATTTTAAACTCATTAAATTTAACCAATCTGGTGTCTGTATATAATTTTCTACCCTATGGTCAAGTGATAAAGATATTTATCATTTCAATCCGCAATTTAAAATTTTATATTTACAGATATATATCATTTCAATCCGCAATCCCGAAAATATGAAATCCATAAATCGCTCGAGTCTATCATTTCGACCCATAACGATTTTTCCTAAATCTATAGATCATTCGGGTATGTATCATTTCAACCCATAGTGAATTTGTAGTTTATAACGATATAAAATAAAACATCCATTCATCCAATATCAACAATCAACATCCATCACAATCATCATCCAAATCAATCAATAAATATCAATATAGAACTGATAATCAATAACAAGTATTTAACTAGCAATTTATATTCAATAATAAATTAAATAACGATTTATTTCAAATAAATTCAAATTAACTGAGATGATGATTTAAAATATACCAAACAGTCATAAATAAATTTCTAATCACATTATAAATTTAATTTAACAAACATAAGAAATTTTAGAAGTTGTGAGTGGGTTAAAACACTCACCTTTGAATTTCAAATCGATTTAAAATCCAAAATAGGGCCCAAATTTGAACGGTCTCAGAATTCCTCCAAACAAGTGTCAAAATGTCCGAAATTTTGATGCGATCACAGCGGATCAAACCGCATGTGAATCGGACCTCATATGTAAAAGTTATGAAACTTTAAACGATTTTAAAGTAAAAATTAAATAAAAGGAAAAAGAAGAAGAAGAGCCATTACCCTAGCCATGTCAGCGTTCAACAGCGAACTTCATCTCCTAACCCTAGCAACTATCGACACAGCTGCCACAAATTTCTATGCCTCCTCGCCGACGCCGGCCATCGCGGCCCCCCAGCGCCAGTCGCGACCACGCGAGTGTCGCCTGAAGCTTCCTCCGCGTCGCCGACCTCCTAGGCCTCGCGATCGAACAACTCAACCCCGGCCGCCGCAAATAATTCGAAACCCTACTGAATTATTGCGCCCAATCCATCCATTGATTCGACGAACTAACTACACTGATGAGGTCCCCTCGGTCCACTCTACAATACCCACAAATCGATTCGACGATCAGATGAGGTTGACCGCCACGCGATGAACGACCGCGATTTGTTCTTCCATTTCTGGAAAAATTGTGATTCGAATTGGAAAATGAATTACAGACCTGAGATGCGCTCGTCGAGAGCTTCAAATCGATATATAATTCGATATAGTTTTTGGAGTTTGAAATTTTGATTTGAATATGATTTTGAAATTGAATTTAGAAGTTTGTTTGGTTTGTCTGCCATTGAAAAGGAGGAGAAGACTGAAATGTACGTACAGAAAAATAGAATAATAAGGAGCTAGGGTTTATAACTGGATATATATAGGTAGGGCTGAAAATTGAAAGAACGGATCAGATTTGATTGAACGATATGGACCCAAAAAGCCCGTTCCTCCTCCGAAACGAAAATGGGTCAATCCATATATCAAAATAGATGTTGTTGATGATTTTAAACTCAATAGAACAAGTTTAAAATCCTAATTCAATCGTATGAAGAAGTTATGATAAAATCAGCTTATTTCAAATTGATTTCAATTGATTTTAATTAAATTGATTTCAAGGCGTTTCGAGTCTGTACGATCAAACAACAAGTCCGATCGTTACAAAACTTGAAATCCTACAATAATTCACTGTTACGGATCCGATGAAACTAGTTTCGTCGAAATCCAAGTCAGTGGCCAAAATGGCTATATTTCAATTAATTAAATAAATTAATATCAAATTAATTAAATCACTTTTTCAGTTTAAATTTTAATAATTTACAACTTCTATCATTTTTGATTTCTTAATCACTTACAATAATTTTAAAAAAATTAGATGTCAATTTAAAGTTGATTAATCCATCAATCCTAGTGTTTAATTTCAATTTCATTAAATTCAGAAGTTATAAATTGACTTTTCAATAATTCCATTTAATTGACCTTTCATCCTATTATTCAATCCATTATTATCAAATGGATGAAATTAACATTGGTTCATGGTCTATTACATTAATATTCTCAAATTTCATCTTAATCTCCATTAACGTAATATTTAAATATTTAATTTCATTTATTTGCAATTAATCCAATTATTATAATTTGAATTCCAATAAATAAATAAATAAAAAATCTTGATTTCCATTCTTTTTATTCCCAATTATCATATTATGAATAAAATTAACATTATTTCCAATTATTACCTTAACTTACATCAACATATTAATTTAGATTTATTGCAATTGATTACCAATTTTAATTTAATAGACTAAATAAATAGGTAACTTATAATAATTGTTACCATTAACTTTTCACATTTATAAGTTAATTACCTACAAACCAATGTTACAATTACTTACATCATACTGGTTTTATTCAATCACCATTTATTATACATTATTTCCTTAATTAATTCCATATTTACGTTTGTTTTCATATATTCAATTTATAACCAAGTATAACCTTTACATTATTTCATTCATTGGAATTTCATTCAAATTGTTGATAATTTGCTTTAATTAACATTGTTGCATTTCATTTTAATATTCATTTCATTATTAAATTACAAATTTTTATTGCTTCAATATCAAATCACTAAATTCTTATTAATTTAACTAATTTTAAATTATCGAAAATTATGGGTCATTACACTCTCCTCCACTCAAAACTTTTCGTCCTCGAAAAGGAAAAAGAAGGGAAAAGAAGAAATTAAGCAAATCAATATATCTTATTCAAAATATTAACTTTTAACAAACAATTAATTTACATAATTAAATAATTTAAATAAAATATATCAATTTATAAAAATTAAATCCTTTTATATTCACGTAAATAAAAGTTTGGAAAACATTTTAAAAAAAAATTTCTAAGTCCAAAATTCACAAAAAATTTCGGTAGAGTCTCCTTTGTACGGAGAGGTCTGGGAGAAATAATAATATCAATAATAACAATATATATCACATTTTCAAAATAATATATCCCAACAGCGGGAAAAACAATATAATATCGCTAGAAAACCGTAATCCGAGAACGTACCTAGCTATTTGTCGGGCAAACAACGCTTAATTATGAAACCAAAAGCAGTAGCTATTGCTTCCATAACCTGTATTTCACTTATATAATCCAAAAGAGCAAATAATTATATAAAATTAAATATTTAAAGTTGTTTCGACCACTAACAAACAAATCAATATAAACAACAATCACAGCATACAATCATCATATGAAATCAATAGAACCAACTATCCATCCATAGTAAACAAACAAATAGTTCATTCGGGTTAAGACACTTTTAATCACATAGAATGACAAATAACTACTAAGTATACCATTTACTCAATTGTCTTAGATGAACTCAATAGATTATTCATACATCTTAAACAATTAGAAGTATCCTATCCTAACAACCCATAAACCAAAACAACCAATAATTTACAATGTACTTGAGTTATTCTTATTAAATTTCTTTCACAACATTTACAGTTTTTTTTTTCACACAAGGATTATTCCTTTAACTTACATTTATCTCTTACAAAATTTTATTCCCATTCATTCATTCAGTGTTTATTTCATTTGTTTTTCCTTTATTACTTACCAAAATTCATTTTCATTTATTCATAACATGTCAATTTCTTTTATTGCATTACATTCATTTTATTATTTACTTTAATTATAAATAGTTTCAATATTAACTTAAGTTCAAAATCCTTTACTTACAGTACTCATTTTCTATTTCATTTAATTAGTAGTATTACAATTTTAACTCAAGTTTATAACTATTTTCATATCAAATTTCTTATTTATAAAAGTAAATTTCATTGAACACTTCCATTACATAAGTTTCACTTGTAAAAATTTCCATTACATATTCTTTTAACATTTCAACTTTTTATAATTGGTAAGTTATATATATATGTCTTTAAGAATGCAATTGAAAGTTACACAAGTTTGACTTACTTATTTTAATTAACTTAAGGTTCAATAATTATCATTTCTTATTTTCATATTCTTTTCGTTTACAAGTTACAAATTTTAAATTCCTTGTATATTTCAGTTATAACTTAGCATATAATTTCTTATTTCCATTTAGAAGTTCCAATTATTAAATAGTTAAAATTTCATTTCATTTTCAATAATTAAAACCTCTAATTAATAGAAATTTAAGAACTAAATGCCGGGTTCAATTTCAATTATTTCAAAATATATATATAATCATATCTTTTATATATATCAAATCAAAGCTGGAATTCAAAATTAAGATTATCAAAACTATTGTGTAGTAAAAATACTACAACAGTCTTCCCACTTTGAAACTTGAAAATGAATGTCGATGATGCGTGCACTCATCACCGAAATTATTTTGCAGCAACAGAGAGGGGAGTACAGAACTTATTTCTTTCCAAAATTTCTTTAAAACAATTCTTTCAAATCATATTGAAATATTTATATCAGAAAATACTTCTAAATAATATTATTATTATATTCCTAAACCATTCGAAATAAATTTTCAAAAAAACCCCGGAAATTAAGTTCTAAATTTACAAATTTCATTTATTTTATTTTCAAATCTTATTTCCAACCAATATTTAAAAATTTCAGTACCTAACAAACAAATATATTACAACCAAATATATCATTTGTAAAATTATTAATTTATAAACAAAAATATATAATAGGCAAAATTATTTCATTTACCTATATTTCAAAACAAATATTGTGTCGGTCTGTCCTATTAAGTGTTTAGAAATCCCTATCGATGTCATAGCGTCCTATGCACCAACCAGAATTTATAAATACAAAACGGAACAAATTAACACAATATAAAAACCTTTTTATAACACTAACAAATACGCTCTATCATATATATATACACTCAGCGACTCATCCTAGGGTATTACTACCCTATTTAATATGAGTCAGACCCCACAAAGCTAAGGTTATTGCTAAACCTGGCTCTGATACCAATTATAACATCCCGCCTTTTTGTACGCTTTAAGCAGACACACGTGCCAACTCAAACCATACAGAAGGACGGATTGTTATTTGGGGTAAATAAGAAAAAGCAGAGAAAGAAAAAAAATAAAACAGAATCTCGCAGCGGAATTACAAAATATAATAATCAAATAACAGTTCATGAAGCTGTATACAAAACATTTGATTATACTTATATAATACAAACTCAGAGTTACACATATCATAGATAAATAAATAACGATGCAGCGGAACAGTATGAATGCAGTGGAATAAATATAGAAATAATAGTAGTACAAATCTTCGTCCTCCAGAAATATGGTCTTCAAATCCTGAAATGCTCAGGCTGACCCGAGCGAATTGAAAAGACAAAACACTCGAGTCAGAACTAAAAGATCTTATGTGAGTTAAATCAACGGTAAATAAATATGAGTGTAAATGGCGTCAGAGATGTTTACGGGGTTTGACATCTCCTATCCAGTGTCTAACGTGGGTTCAGTAACTTAAGAGATGTTCGAGATTCACATCTCATAAGGATCCGTTAAACTATCTACTATGTAGTACAATACGCTATTATAATATGTCTATAGTAAGATAAACTATTAAAATAGCATTAAGGCGTTACATTTCCCCCCTTAACACATTTTAAGGTATGCCAATAGTTTATACAGTACCGTAACTCTCCGTAAACTGGGGCCACTAGAGGATACCCCATAGGTACGACATAAAACAAACTCGTAGAAGGCGCGCTAGGGTAGGTGACACGACACAACTAGGCAATGCCAGGGTAGATATACCAATTACACTTCCGGACTGTTGGTAACGCTTAGCCGCAACTACCGCCCAACTCGATCCACACTCCCGAATCAAAGGTGCGCACCAAATCAATCACAAAGTAATAGAATGGCTAACGATGAAGTGTGTCCGATCGGAGGAATGACCTCACTTAGCCCGTCAATTGCTCCTGTTTTAGCCACCTTAAGCTAACTCATGGGAGTCAGGTCCATGTATATACCTCATATAGGATCGTCTCCAACCATCCTACTTCATTCTGGAACCTCCACCGCGTACAAAGTTGTCAAAGTGGTTTTCGGTATTGACAGAGTATGACAATATCCCATCCCGGTCTCTTTAACAACCAATCGCTTATTACACACCGGATGGTTCTTTTACATTTCCAAAATCATTTCATAATTGATATCAAAATATCATATTCAATTCAAATCATATCATTTTCGAAATCATTACTTACTTCCGAAATTATATCACATTTAAATCATAGTTCGAATTTATATTTCCTTTCAAAAGTCATATTTCCAAAATAAGTTAAACTCTCATTTCAAAATATCATATTAGACCAAATATGTTATTTAATTCCCAACTTAGGTTATAACATCATTAACCATATTCACTTAAAAAAATCGAGAATTTGAGTATAAACCCATCCATTTTACTTAGTTTGGAATTTAGAAGAAAATAGTTTTAAATAGTTATAAATAGTTAATATAGATTTAAAATAGATTAATATAATTAAAATAAATTAAATAGCTCTAAAACAGATTAATTAGATTTAAAATAAGTTAAAATAGGTTAATTAGTTTAAATAAATTAAATGGTTTAAATAGGTTAAAATGATTTAATATAATTAATACAAGTTAAAATAGTTTAATACTTTGAAAATCTTAATAGTTAGAAATTTTGAAATAATATATTTTTAAACCAAATTCCGAACCCTTTAATTTAACATTTAAATAAACTATTGAATTTCATATCGTTTCAATCCATGTTCAAATATCAATTCGAATCGCTCTAATTTCAAAATATTTCAAAGTATTTTCAAACAACTTCAATAACTTAATTTCGATAGAATTTCATTTATACTTAAAATTTACTTTAAACTTCCAATTTAATTTCTTAAAGCAATTCCTTTTAAACCAATTCCCATTTAAACACAAAACTTGATTTTCCAATAAAACTTCAATTTACATAAATCGAATTTTATTTCAAAATATCATTTAATTAAATTCGAAAATTAAGGATTTTAAACTCATTTAATTTAACCAATCCGGTGTTTGTATATAATTTTCTATCCTAAGGTCAAGTGATACGGATATTTATCATTTCAATCCGCAATTTACAATTTTATATTACAGATATATATCATTTCAATCCGCAATCCCGAAAATATGAAATCCATAAATCGCTCGAGTCTATCATTTCGACCCATAACGATTTTTCCTAAATCTATAGATCGTTCGGGTATGTATCATTTCAACCCGTAGTGAATTTGTAGTTTATAAGGATATAAAATAAAACATCCATTCATCCAATATCAACAATCAACATCCATCACAATCATCATCCAAATCAATCAATAAATATCAATATAGAACTGATAATCAATAACAGGTATTTAATTGGCAATTTATATTCAATAATAAATTAAATAACGGTTTAATTCAAATAAATTCAAATTAACTGAGATGATGATTTAAAATATACCAAACATTCATAAATAAATTTCTAATCACATTATAAATTTAATTTAACAAACATAAGAAATTTTAGAAGTTGTGAGTGGGTTAAAACACTCACCTTTGAATTTCAAATCGATTTAAAATCCAAAATAGGGCCCAAATTTGAACAGTCTCAAAATTCATCAAAACTAGCGTCTAAATGTCCGGAATTTTGATGCGATCCCAGCGGATCAAACCACGCATGAATCGGACCTCGTATGTAAAAGTTATGAAAGTTTAAACGATTTTAAAGTAAAAATAAAAAAAATAAAAAAAAGAGCCATTACCCTAGCCACGTCAGCGTTCAACACTGAACTTCATCTCCTAATCCTAGCAACTATCAACACAACCGCCACAAATTTCTACGCCTCCTCGCCGACGCCGGCCATCGCGGCCCCCCAGCGTTTGTCACGACCACCCGAGCGTCGCCTGAAGCTTCCTCCACGTCGCCGACCCCCAGGCCTCGCGATCGAACAACTCAACCCCGACCGCCGCAATTAATTCGAAACCCTAGTGAATTATTGCACCCAATCCATCCATAGATTTGACGAACTAACTACACTGATGAGGTCCCCTCGGTCCACTCTACAATACCCACAAATCGATTCGACGATCAGACGAGGTTGACCGCCACGCGATGAACGGTTGCGATTTGTTCTTCCATTTCTGGAAAAATCGTGATTCGAATTGGAAAACGAATTACAGATCTGAGATGCTCTCGTCGAGAGCTTCAAATCGATATATAATTCGATATAGTTTGTGGAGTCTGAAATTTTGATTTGAATTTGATTTTGAAATTGAATTGAGAAGTTTGTTTGGTTTGTCTGCCATTGAGAAGGAGGAGAAGACTGAAATGTACGAACAGACAAATAGAATAATAAGGAGCTAGGGTTTATAACTGGATATATATAGGTAGGGCTGAAAATTGAAAGAACGGATCAGATTTGGTTAAACGATATCGACCCAAAAAGCCCGTTCTGCCTCCGAAACGAAAATGGGTCAATCCATATATCAAAATAGATGTTGTTGATGATTTTAAACTCAATGGAAAAGGTTTCAAATCCTAATTCAATCGTATGAAGAATTTATGATATAATCAGCTTATTTCAAATTGATATCAATTGATTTTAATTAAATTGATTTCAACGCGTTTCGAGTCTGTACGATCAAACGACAAGTCCGATCCTTACAAAACTTGAAATCCTATAATAATTCACTGTTACAGATCCGATGAAACTGGTTTCGTCGAAATCCGAGTCAGGAACCAAAATGTCTATATTTCAATTAATTAAATAAATTAATATTAAATTAATTAAATCACTTTTTCAGTTTAAATTTCAATAATTTACAACTTCTATCATTTTTGATTTCTTAATCACTTACAATAATTTAAACAAATTTAGATGTCAATTTAAAGTTGTTTAATCCATCAATCCCAGTGTTTTATTTCAATTTCATTAAATTCAGAAGTTATAAATTGACTTTTCAATAATTCCATTTAATTGACCTTTCATCCTATTATTCAATCCATTATTATCAAATGGATGAAATTAACATTGGTTCATGGTCTATTACATTATTCTCAAATTTCATCTTAATCTCCATTAACGTAATATTTAAATATTTAATTTCATTTATTTGCAATTAATCCAATTATTATAATTTGAATTCCAATAAATAAATAAATAAAAAATCTTGATTTCCATTCTTTTTATTCCCAATTATCATATTATGAATAAAATTAACATTATTTCTAATTATTATCTTAACTTACATCAACATAACATTTAATTTAGATTTATTGCAATTGATTACCAATTTTAATTTAATAGGCTAAATAAATAGATAACTTATAATAATTGTTACCATTAACTTTTCACATTTATAAGTTTATTACCTACAAACCAATGTTACAATTACTTACATAATACTGGTTTTATTCAATCACCATTTATTATACATTATTTCCTTAATTAATTCCATATTTACATTTGTTTTCATATGTTCAATTTATAACTAAGTATAACCTTTACATTATTTCATTCATTGGAATTTCATTCAAATTGTTAATAATTTTCTTTAATTAACATTGTTGCATTTCATTTTAATATTCATTTCATTATTAAATTACAAATTTTTATTGCTTCAATATCAAATCGCCAAAATCTTATAAATTTAACTAATTTTAAATTATCGAAAATTACGGGTCGTTACATAATTTATATAAAATAACGAGAAATTATATTTTATATATTAAAATTATTTGTAAGGACTTCATGTCCAAATCCATAAAATGAGAGAAAATAAAATAAAACATGCTTTATTGAAGAAAAATACCACACTTACAAAAAAACGTGCGCACATGATGCACGGGAGAGAAACGCATGAGAATATATGGTGGATGGTAGGAGGAGAGTTGTAATTGTAAGGTAAGATCTGTTGCCTAATTTTTTTTGAAGAAATATGTTTCGGTTAGAATAGTATTTCTGTTTATTTTATTGAAATACGCCAGTAGGCTATAATTGAAAAGTATATCAAGCGTAAGTATGTTTTTAAATACCAGTACGTAAGTTGAGTAATTAATTAGTACCATGACGACAGTATCTTATCATCTAAGACTTGTATTACTAATTTGCACTATCATCAAAGCATTCAATTTATACAAAAACATCATACTAGATGATAAATAAAAAGACAACCGACTTTCGGTTTCACAAGCTAAATATTACTTGTCTGCAGCTCGCTGCTCGCTCGCATACTTCTTTAGATCAAATCATCAGGAACATATCCAACCCCTCCAGCACACCGTAGGATCTATTCACTCGAAGAATTACAATGTGAGGAAATGCGATTTATTATTTGATGCTTCAAATACCAAGTACATCAATAAAGTCGACATCCAGCATTTTTCTTACTTATATACAAACTAAGTTCAATCGAAAATTCATAGTAAAAAGGTTTTATTGTATGATAAAAATCTATGTCATCGCACATTTCCACTTCTGTTGAATCTGACTGTTGTAAATCACCAAGTCGCGTATTTCATTGGTTTGTCTAAAACGATTCATGACTTCACCCCAAGGTGCAAGGCTAGTTAATTATCAACTGCTCCGTCTCTAGGATAAAATAGCTTTCAAAATCCGGTAGATTTGCTATTCGCGCGACTACAAATCATTTTGAATTTAACATTTTCTAATTTAATCGCTTGGAAGAATTCTATAGAGAGAGAAATGACAGAGGGAGAAGAAGAAAAAAGAAAATTGTCTGTTGCCTTATATTTTTCCTTTTGCCTATCTATCATTTAAATAGGCATAATGAAAACTGTATGCGTTTCTAAAATAAGGGATTGTTAACAAATCTGAAATTATTTTCATTCATTATGAATTTTATTACCATTAGTTTTTACAATGCCTCACAAACAATAGTTCATAAATATATTACATTTACACAACCTCATTCATTACGAATTTTATTACCATCAATTTTTACAGTGGCTCAATAATAATCAAGGTTTCAAATCTCGGATTTTGGCCAATATCTCGGGCAAATATCTCGGCTGTCTCGGGCGATATTTAAAAGACTTATAACTAACCAAGCTGCCAAATCTCGGATTTTGGCTAATATCTCGGATTTTCATCTCGGCTGATCTCGGGGAGATTTAAAACCTTGATAATAATAGCTCATAAATATATTACTCTTATACATCGTCATACATTCTGAATATTATTACCATTTTTTTTTAAATTAGTCCACTTAAAATTCCAACAATCCCTCACTTGAATTATAAAAAAAGCATTTTCAAGCTATTTATGAAAATATAGGATTGTGCATAAACAAATGTACCTTTGATTTGAATCTTTGCATAGTGAGTAAGATTCAGAATATACTACAGTGACACATAGTCTTGAACTCCGTTTCTAACATCAAACCACACAAAACCTTTCTAAAGTGCTTTTGATTAGCCTGTGCGTTAATGGTCATACATGTCTATTCCAGTTTAGTGAACACTATAGAAAAAATTTTGTCCCAAAATTTTCATAGGAAACAACCTCATTACCACATTCACACATATGAGTCTATCGGAGCACTCCTATAGCTAGGTACCTCACTTCACATAGAGTATATATCTCATTAAGAGTTTCTATTACCTCATCTTCTAATCGCTACATGAATACATGCTTCTAAACATTTTATAATATAGCATGTTCTCCTCTTATCACTTCACAACTCGTTGTTTACCTATTGAACATAGTTCTTGGGATCTCCAATCATATAGGTTGGGTTACCATTGTGTGTGTCTAAGGGAAATAGTCCCACCCTTTTAGATGTTTTATGGATTTTATCTCTAACCAAATTTATCGTCAAATGATCTGTCAAATTTTCATCAGAATGAATATGATCCACTCTAACGGCACCTAAAGTGAGTAATTCTCTTATAGTGTTGTGCTTACGATTTATCCGTCCTCTTTTATCTATATAATAATGGTTCTGAACTTCTGCAATAGCCGCAGTACTATCGCAATGGATCCATACAACTGGTATCGGTTTTTCCCATAAAGGAATCTTAGATAGCAGATTACTTAAGTAATCCGCTTCTTCACTAGCTGTTGCTAGTGATATCATCTCAGAGAATCCATAGTGGACTGAGTCAAAATAGTTTGTTTCTTGGATTTCCAAGAAACGGCCTTACCAACTATGCTAAAAATACAGCCGTTGGTTGCTTTATAATCATCGAATAATATAACATCCTATAATTTTATCGGTTTGATTTTGAATATTTAATTAATTTTGAATATTTAAATAACTGGTTTTCTCTAAAAAAGTTTAATAACTTATATTCAAATATAGTGATTATTTAAATATTTGAATTTTGAATTAAATATTAATTAAATGGATTTAATAACATTATTTAACTCCTTTTAATTAATAAATTATAACAAGAAAATTTATTTTAACAAAACAACTTGATTTTAATGATGTATTTTTAAATGAATTTATATGGTTTTTTTATAATTTTTAACTTGAAAAATATTTAAATTATCGTTTGACGTATTTTTTGGCAGACGATGATAACGATTTCATAGAATAAGATAACTAGTATATTTTATTATTATTTTATGATCCTATCGCATTTTTTTGCACGATCTTATTTTTTTCGTTCGTGGTTAGTAGAAGAACGAAACTCTACGTAACGAAATGCCAGAAATTTGTATATAAACATAGCCCCAACCTGAGACAATTCAACATTTAGCTTTTCTCTCTTTTATTTTCACTCTCCCTCCTTTTTCATTTACAGTAAAAGAAAAATCAAGCCACCACTTTAAAATTCAAAATCAAATCAATAGCTTAACGAAAAATTGCAAAACAAGATTCTTTGGACTCGTGTAGACTAGACCTTCAAATCCATATGTATATTTTTGGTTGCGACATTGTTTGATGGTGTTTGACATGGTGAGGTGAAACTAGGATTTTTGGAGGATACAGGCTATGGTTGGCCAAGGCGAGTTTGATCTGGGTTTGTGGAGGGAAATAGCATCTCATGGCTGAGAATGGTGCTGTGCGGTTGTCATTTGGAGTTAGCGACCTTGTATGATCAAATTGGTGAGATCGAAGTCGCATTATGCTGTGATGCACCGAGCTTGATATGGACAACTGTTGGAATTCCTTTTAGATGGTGAATGAGATATATCCCACATCACCAAAAATATGTCCATTTTCTTGTATATATTATATACTCTCATCCCCTATATTGGCCCTTAGGGTCAAGTATATTTTGTGCGAGGGGGAGGACCTATATGGCCATGGACTAACACACACGCGCGCGCGCCGCCGCCCGCCCGTCCGACCGAACCGGGCCGGGTGCGGGTCCAATAAGAGCGGACCCAACCCGGTTTTATTTTTGGTAAATAAAAGTGAACAGTTTTACTGTTTGAATATGAATAGATGCAGATTTTTGAACAATGAAGAGACGCGACGTTTTAAACAGCAACAGTTCTGGACCGTTGCAAATGAACGGACGCGACTGTTGCAAACAACAACAGTTCTGGACCGTTGCAAATGAACGGACGCGACTGTTGCAAACAACAACAGTTCTAGAGCGTTGCAAATGAACGGACGCGATTTTTGCAAACAGCAACAGTTCTGGAGCGTTGCAAATGAAAGGAAGTGACTGTTGCGAACAGTAACGCTTTTTGACATTGCAAATGAAGAGATGCGGCTTTTCTCAACGGATGCAGCCGTTGGGAATTCGGCTATAAATAAGGAGGAAACCTGATCACTTTCCTCACTCATTTTTTCAAACCGAATTATCTCTTCTATCTCTTCATCTCTTAAAATCATATTCAGTCCTATCACACAGAAGATCATACACATCACAATCTCGTGCAGATTACGTCTGTTGTATCTTGGGAGAATTTTGAAATAAAATTCTTAAGGAAATTGTTACGACAAGCCTCAGACGCTATACGGTTAGATTTCTAGTTATTCCTTCCGTTTTTTAGTTGTGCTATTTCTTGAAATAGTATAACGTTGTTGTTGTAAATTAATTACAACATACTTATTGTTCAAATAATCTAATACAGAATTCCAGAGTAGTGGAAATCTGATTTATAAACTTGTGAGACGAGTTTATAATTATTTATTCTCTGTTTTGGTATACTAACGTATAACATCTTAAGAATTTTACTGTTTTCACTAAAACAGAGATGGCAACAGTAGAGCTCTCAACAAAGGCTACTACACACAACAGACCTGATCCTTTTAAAGGAGATGGTGACGGCTTTTTAACATGGCAGAATCATATGTTATTTTACCTCACCACACTCGGTCTGGAACGGTATCTCGAGGAGGAGGAACCGATTTCTGCACCAGGCAAGGAAGCAGATGTTGCTACATGGAAACATTCCGATTTCCTATGCAGAAACTATATTCTGAATTGTCTCGACAAGGTGCTATACAAAGTATATCAACCTTTAAAGACAGCAAAAGCACTCTGGAATGCACTTGCCACGAAGTATAAGACGCATAATATTAGTCTTAAGAAATTCATTGTAGACAAATTCATGGACTACAAGATGGTCAACTCCAAACCGGTGACTGCTCAACTGCATGAACTACAAATCATTATTCATGAACTCGAAGCGGAAGGTCATAAGGTTGGAGAATCATTTTTGGTTGAAGCCATCATGGGAAAACTGCCGCCGTCGTGGAGAGATTACCGCAATTATCTAAAGCATAAAAAGAAGGAAATCTCTTTACAGGATCTCATAGCCCGATTGAAAATTGAGGCAGATAACCATGGAATTACAAAACAAAGCGAGGAGGCATTTGTGGCTGAAGATTCAAAGACCAAAAACAAAAAGAAGAATTTCCAGAAGAAAAGGAAAGCTCCAGACAACAAACCAAAAGACAACAAACGAACCAAAAAGTTTAATGGTGAATGTTGGGTTTGTGGACTGGTTGGACATGCCGCTAGAGATTGCAGACTCAAAAAGGACCGCAACAAAGAGGCAAATTTAGTAGACAACATGGAAGTGGATGAGTCCAACTTCTCGGCAGTTGTATCTGAATGCAATATGGTTCAGAATCCTAACCAATGGTGGGTGGACACAGGCGCTACTCGTCATGTCTGCTCTGACAAATCCATGTTCTCTACATACAAGAAATTCGATCATGAAGAGAAACTCTATATGGGTAATTCTGCAGTATCTATGATCGAAGGCAGTGGCACAGTAATCCTCAAGTTTACTTCAGGAAAAACTATCAAACTGAATGACGTGCTCCACGTTCCAGACATACGCAAGAATCTCATCTCTGGTGCAGTATTATCAAAGAAAGGATTCAGAATGATGTTCGAGTTAGACAAGATGGTTCTGTCCAAAGCTGGAATGTATATCGGAAGGGGATATTTATGTGATGGCCTATTTAAGGCAAATGCATCCGTTATCGGCAATAAAACAATGTATTCTGATTGTGGTATTAATAAAATTGAAGTTTCTTACTTGCTTGAGCACGAAATTTTACTATGGCATGATAGATTAGGATACATAAATTTCCGAAAAATGAAAATATTATCAAACTTGGGATTAATTCCAAAATTCCAAGTAGATAAGAACTACAAATGTGAGACATGTGTAGAAGCAAAAATGGTTAAAAAAACCATTTCAATCTGTTGATAGAAGCACCGAACCACTAGGTTTGGTTCATACAGATTTATGTGATTTTAAATCATTACCTACAAGAGGTGGGAAAATTACTTTATCACGTTTATTGAAGATTATACACGATATTGCTATGTATATCTTTTGAATAGCAAAGATGAAGCAATTACATCATTTATAAAGTACAAAGCTGAGGTAGAAAATTAGTTAAATAAAAAGATCAAGATATTGAGATCTGATCGAGGTGGATAATATGAATCACCATTTGAACAGTTCTGTGCCGAAAATGGTATAATTCATCAAACAACAGCTCCATATTCACCACAACAAAATGGTGTGGCCGAGAGGAAGAACAGAACGTTAAAAGACATGATTACCGCCATGCTTTTAACTTCTGGTCTACCGACGAACTTGTGGGGGGAAGCCTTAAATATGTCTAATCGCATATTAAACAAAGTCCCTCATAATAAAACAGGAACAATTCCATATGAGATATGGAAAGGACACAAACCAAGTTTTAAATACCTCAAAGTGTGGGGGTGCTTGGCAAAAGTTCCAGTTCCACCTCCCAAGAAAGTCAAGCTTGGACCAAAAACAGTAGATTGTTACTATTTAGGGCCAGCCCAAAATAGTAGTGCCTATAGATTTTTGGTATTCAAGTCTGATATAACTGATATTCATGTAAATACAATCATGGAATCTAGAGATGCCTCATTCTTTGAAGACGTGTTTCCGCACAAAAGGAATGAAGGGAATAATGTCCCTAAAAGAACAAGAGAAGAATCAAGCAATTCACATGAAGAAGAAACTCATCATGAGATTGAGGAAGTTGAACCAAGAAGAAGCGTAAGGGCTAGGACTTCCAAGACATTTGGTTCGGATTTTTTCACATATGTGTTAGAACATGAACCTCAAACGTACAAGGAAGCAATGTCATCTTCTGAATCTTCATGTTGGAAAGAAGCAATCAAAAGTGAGATTAATTCAATTCTAAGTAATAAAACTTGGGAAATTATTGATATTCCACCTGGAATAAAACCTATTGGCTGCAAATGGATTTTCAAGAAGAAAATGAAAGCAGATGGCTCTATCGACAAGTATAAAGCCAGATTAGTAGCCAAAGGATATCGTCAAAAAGAAGGAGTAGACTTCTTTGATACATATTCGCCAGTAACACGAATAACCTCTATAAGAATGCTAATAGGAATTGCATCAATTTATGGTCTAGAAATTCATCAAATGGATGTAAAGACAACATTCTTAAATGGAGATTTCGATGAGGAGATCTACATGGAGCAACCTGAAGGTTTTATTTCCAAAGGAAATGAAAACAAAGTCTGTAGATTAGTAAAATCATTATACGTACTAAAACAATGGCACGCAAAATTTGATAGTGTCATGATGAGAAATGGTTTTCGTATAAATGAATGCGATAAGTGTGTTTATTATAAACAAATTGGACAATCATATGTGATGATTTGTTTATATGTAGACGATATGTTAATATTTGGTCCAAATACTCAGGTAATAGAGACCATAAAGAAGATGTTAACTAGCAATTTCGATATGAAAGATTTAGGAGTTGCAGACGTTATTTTGGGAATCAAAATAATAAGAACTCCTAATGGAATTGAATTGTCTCAGTCACACTATGTAGACAAAGTGATTGAAAAATTCCAAGACTATGGAATTAAAGGAGTGAGAACACCTTTTAATCCATCAGAAGTACTGCATAAAAACACTAATGAGAGTGTAATGCAACTGGAATACTCTCGTGTAATAGGATGTCTCATGTATCTCATGAATTGCACAAGACCAGATATAGCTTATGCAGTAAGTCGACTGAGCAGGTATACAAGCAATCCAGGAAAGGAACACTGGAAAGCACTAATGAGAGTGCTTGGATATTTAAAAAATACCACAAATTATTCCTTACATTATGGGAAATATCCTGCCGTCTTAGAAGGATACAGTGATGCAAATTGGATTGCTGATTCAGAGGAATCAAAATCAACAAGTGGTTATGTCTTTACCTTAGCAGGGGCAGCAGTGTCATGGAAATCTACTAAACAAACATGCATAGCTCGATCCACTATGGAATCGGAGTTCATCGCTTTAGATAAAGCAGGCGAAGAAGCAGAATGGCTTCGTCACTTTTTAGAAGATATTCCATTTTGGCCTAAACCTGTACCGGCCATATGCATACACTGTGATAACCAAGCTGCGCTAAGCAGAGCGCACAACTTTGTGTATAATGGAAAGTCACGACATATTCGTCGACGCCATAACTCAGTTAGGCAGTTACTCTCAAATGGAACTATTTCCATAGATTATGTGAGAACAAATGATAACCTAGCGGATCCATTTACTAAAGGTTTATCAAGAGAGAAAATTGACTGCGCATCTAGGGGAATGGGTTTAAAAGCCTAAACCACCAAGAGTTATCTTATACGGAAACCTATCCTAGCGACTGGAGATCCCACGGACTAGGATCAATAGGCAAACCAGTTCTGAATAACTCAAGACGTAATGCATTTGCGTGGACATAGTCCAACTCCATTCCTATGGTGCACAATATAAATGCATGCCTACAAAAGTATTTAAAGGTTAAAACTATGTTTTTTAATGATGACCATATCTTGAATATAACAAGTGGGTTATATGTAGGATACTCTTAATGGTTGCAATCACCTATGTTAGTGTGAGCTGGGTCGGCTCTATGAGAATATTAAAAGGCTTTTATTCTCTATAAACACCCGCAGAACCAAAAAGTGTTCAGGACCAAAATGAACACAACCAAGAGATTGGATGTGAATGGAAATAATGCTTTGTAAAGCTTATTGTCTGGTTATACAATAACGGCTGACGATTCAAGATGAAATAATTCACTGATTAGCCAAGTATATCCGATAAGTTTTTAACTAGGGAAAGTTCAAAGTGAAATATCTATTTATCCTCGATATAGCATTATTTTCATATGAACTGTGTGATATTACACTTTGTGTGGGGGAGAGATATATCATCATTCATGTGGGGGATTGTTGGAATTCCTTTTAGATGGTGAATGAGATATATCCCACATCACCAAAAATATGTCCATTTTCTTGTATATATTATATACTCTCATCCCCTATATTGGCCCTTAGGGTCAAGTATATTTTGTGCGAGGGGGAGGACCTATATGGCCATGGACTAACACACAAGCGCGCGCCGCCGCCCGCCCGTCCGACCGAACCGGGCCGAGCCGGGTGCGGGTCCAATAAGAGCGGACCCGACTTGGTTATATTTTTGGTAAATAAAAGTGAATAGTTTTATTGTTTGAATATGAATAGATGTAGATTTTTGAACAATGAAGAGACGCGACGTTTTAAACAGCAACAGTTCTGGACCGTTGTAAATGAACGGACGCGACTGTTGTAAACAGCAACAGTTCTGGACCGTTGCAAATGAACGGACGCGACTGTTGCAAAGAGCAACAGTTCTGGAGCGTTGCAAATGAACGGACGCGACTGTTGCAAACAGCAACAGTTCTGGAGCATTGCAAATGAAAGGAAGTGACTGTTGCGAACAGTAATGCTTTTTGACATTGCAAATAAAGAGATGCGGCTTTTCTCAACGGATGCAGCCGTTGGGAATTAGGCTATAAATAAGGAGGAAACCTGATCACTTTCCTCACTCATTTTTTCAAACCGAATTATCTCTTCTATCTCTTCATCTCTTAAAATCATATTCAGTCCTATCACACAGAAGATCATACACATCACAATCTCGTGTAGATTACGTCTGTTGTATCTTGGGAGAATTTTGAAATAAAATTCTTAAGGAAATTGTTACGACAAGCCTCAGACGCTATACGGTTAGATTTCTAGTTATTCTTTCCGTTTTTTAGTTGTGCTATTTCTTGAAATAGTATAACGTTGTTGTTGTAAATTAATTACAACATACTTATTGTTCAAATAATCTAATACAGAATTCCAGAGTAGTGGAAATCTGATTTATAAACTTGTGAGACGAGTTTATAATTATTTATTCTCTGTTTTGGTATACTAACGTATAACAACAACATCGTTGTGGAGAGGACGCATAGAGATGGTCGATGGTGAAAGCAGATTTCGATTTCGTGGAAGAACGAGGAGGAGAGGAGGAGAGGAGGAGAGAGAAGATATCGACATTGGGTGTTTGTGTGTTCGTATACGTGCCTGTGCACGTTTTCTTATTTGGGGAAGGAAAATATTTTCTGGTAATTAACTAATTGATTGTGTAATTAAGCATAATTAATTAATTTAATTAATCCAATATCTTATAAATTGAATAACTCTCTCATATGAGATGAGATTTGTACGCAATCTTTTGCATCGGATTCGTGTCGACAATGTCTACCCGTTGGAATTGATTTCGCTAAATTTGAAGCTGGTAGAATTTTGAGCTAAAATCGAATGCTGCTTGATTGTAGATCAAACTTGAACGCAAAAGTGTCAACAAGAATTTCGATAAATTTACGAACCTTCAAATAAATTGTATGACATCTGCATTAGAAATGACCCTCCTATTTCTACCTTAATTTCATAAGGATTTTTTTTTATCAGAAGGAATTTAAATCAAATAGAAATCAAAATACCATACAAGCTATTGACATAGCCACTTATTTCTTTTCTAAATAGGAAAATTAGGCAAAATCAGCAGTTCAGACGTCTAAATTATTATGACAGACGTCTAAATTTAATCTCAGACGTCTAAATTATTATGACAGACGGCTCAGAGATCTAAAATTGAAACAGAGAGTAAAAAACATTTTGAACTAAATTCAGACATCTAAATTTTTGTGACAGACGTCTAAATTCTTATGACAGACGTCTAAATTTAATCTCAGATGTCTAAATTTGATCTCTATGTACATGCATATGCACATTTAATTTATATGTATCTGGATGTCCACCTATATTCATTTGCACTTTTAAGTTTGATTTAAACTTCCTTTGAATTATCAGAGTCATTTTTCTTTCAAACAATTCAACCAGGATTCAAAACTCATTACCAATATAAATATATCAGTGTATCCCTAATAATATACACATACATATGAAGATGTACGTGTTTCTCTTGTTTAAATTCAGAGTATATATATTTTTTGTTAAACAAGAGTATTCCGTTTGATTTGGATTTTAGCAATTCTGCCTAAACTTAATTACTATATACTTTTGAATATTTGTAATAAGTCAGTAAATCCTATGTGTATTTAATTTATATGAACTTGCTCATTCTAATTGATAGTTTTTAATATCAATTTACCTTGACAGTTAAATCTCAAGATTCTTGAGATTTTTATTTCAGATCATGGATCAAAGGTATTGATATTTGGCTAAGGCCAGAAATGATATATTCACTTATCATTTTCCACTTATGTATTTTCTAAAAACTTTCTTATTTAAGATTCAATCTATGTGACTTGTTTGCCTTAATCTTAGCCCACATGACACCTAGTGAGTTGTGTATTTGCATAAGATTTGCTATGTCAAGAATTTGAACTTAAAAATATTCATAAGAATAATTCTAGGTTTTCATAGCTAACACTTGAGCATATTTTACTTGTTTATGTTCCAGTCAATACTTCAAAAAAAATCAAACCTTAACATACAACAATTTTGTCAGGACAACTAATTTAAATCTAACACTTTACAGAACATAAGAGCAACTTGATCACTAACCATAGAATATTCATTACATGACTGGAAATCTTAGAAACATAATTTTTCCTGAATACATGCAGATATAATCATTTTAAGCTCTTATTGAAACTAGCTAGCATGTTCATTCACTCCTCCACAATAGCCATAACTTCATTTTATACTTAGTGCCTGCATTCCCAGAAAGAGCATGAGTGGCTGCCTCATTTTAAAATGAGACACCCCCATATGCCATGAGCAAACAAGGGTCAGATCTAAGATCTGGTATAAGCAACATCAAAATATTCAAAACATTAAGCTCTGGGTGATGAGCCTTAATACTTATTTTGTATGCATGTAATTTCTTTAATCCACTGCTTTATTACGTTACATACACTTTGATACAAGAATGATATCTTTATCTATCATCTATTCACACAAATTTATTTATTCAATCATGAATATCAATCTACAGTGTGTATATTCAATGGAATAACCTGTGTTCCATTCCAACCAACCTAGGAAATACTCATCTTCCTATTTCTTCATTTATAGGTTGTTTTCATTAATTTAAATCTCTAGCCTCATCTGCTAGTAAGGAATCACAGGGACACATTGCAACGAACTAATTCACATCATTACACAAAGATCTCAGGGCTTAAACAAACCATGTGCCAACTTGCATACTTCAAATATGACAAGCATTCCAGCAGCCTTCTTGGCTCATAACCCTAGTATATTTACTAGTAGCGTTGGTTAAAATCCTATCATCAGATAGCTATGTGGACATGTCACAGTGTATAAAAAAACACTTCCCTATATCTTATAAGTATAATGTTCTAAAACAAACAAATAATCATTTCATAAATATTGCTATAAGATGTCTTAACTTCAAATCATATAAAAGAACAACTACAACTGAGTGTGGAGCCATGGCATGCTATGTTATTATGATTTACAAGTAACTGTGATTGAACTAGATTCAAGATCTAGCTAAAGCACAATTTTTATCTTGTGAATTTTGTTATTTCATTAGGGAATCAGCACACAGAAATTTCTATTGCATCCCTTACACTTTCTTTTCTTAAGCCTCAGCACTTATATAAAATATAATGCAGCTCATAATATATAATAATTTTTTTTTCTAAAAATTTCCCTGCCATAGATCCCCATTAGTTGTGAGTATTCCTCCCTTGATTTTAAGGTTTGTTGCCTTAGCTTCTTTTTTTTTCAAAATGTAAACAAATAGTAGTATGTACATCCATAGCAACCATTCTAACAGATCAAAGAAATCCATCCAAAGAGCATCCATAATAAACATTATATCAGCTCAAAAAAATCCATTCAACAACATTAATATAACTGTGATTAACAAAAATCAGAAGATTTTCAATAGCAACATAAAAACTTGGCTGCCTCATATCAGGTCTTAATGCCATGAATCTAGTGAGATTACTCACCTAAATATTTCTTCTTATTAATCCAGAAAATCCCTGAGTATATTTTCTCTTCCTTTAAAATGTTTTCTTCTTTTCCTATTATAAGTAGCTCGGGTAAAACAATTTCTTTGGCCATAACTACTTATTTATAACCATATTTTTACTAGGGTTTTTCTCAAGACAAAATTCCATTTCTGTCCTGGCTGGCATCATGCATTGTTTGCATTTTCTCATTTTTATACCTAATTACCCCCGGCCATATTAACCAATTATAGGCTGCATTTTCTTTTCTTTACTTTTTCAGAAAATGGCCACTCACTCAAGTCATGTTAAAAGTGTGTGACTATATTTATTCATTTGCTCATTTTTGGAAATCCCCCTTCTTTCTATTTCTGCCTATACATAACATACATACCTGTTTTATGTTTTATACCTATTTAATGTTACTCTTTTTCTTAGCTTTGACATTTTTCTGCTCACAGAATATACATGTGTAAAAATATTTATTTATTTAATCTCACCTTGTTTCACAGAAAATTCATTTAAGCATATACTTCATTTTTAACTTATGCTTAAATTACAATCCAATGCTTTAAATAAGGAATTTACTTTCTTATATATATATTTTTCAGAAATTTTTAAATCTCTTCCTTGTGCTATTTCCAGTGTACATGTGCACACATATCTCTGCACATCATTTAATTTAAAATTCCATCAATATTTGATCCAAATATTTAAAATGAATCATTTTATTAAAAATTATTTTCCTCAAAATTTTGGGGCATTACATTCACCCCTCCTTTTAGGAATTGTGTCCTCACAATTTTCTAGTATTTGTAACAAGCATTCACTGACCTTATGAAAATCTATCAAGCATATGCATAAACAATACATATTCAATCATATCAACCATGCATAACAAATTTTTTTCCAGAAAAAGAAAAATAAAATAAAAAAAAATTACCTTTTAATTTGCAAAAAGCTTAGGATAATCCATCCTAATCTTATCCTCTAACTCCCATGTGCAGTCATTAGGATCACTACTCCACTGGACCTTTACTAGTTTCAAAGTTTTGCTCCTTAATTTCTTTTCTTCTTTGGCTATAATCCCCACTGGCTCTTTTTCATAAACCAAGTTAGGATTTATTTGAATTTTGGTAGGCTTTTCCAGAATGTCTTCTTTGTCATGTACCCATCTTCTAAGTTGGGACACATGAAAAACATTATGCATTGCTTTCATTTCCTCTGGTAATTCTAATTTGTAAGCCAATGAACCAATTCTTTCCAGAATTTTATAGGGTCCAACATACCTTGGTGTGAGCTTACCTTGCTTGCCAAATCTCAAGACTTTCTTCATAGGTGAAATCTTGATGAAAACAAAGTCTCCCACTTCATATTCCACTTGCTTCCTTTTCCTGTCTGCAAATCTCTTTTGCCTATCTTGAGCTGCTGCTATTCTTTTTCTTATTAACCCAATTTTCTCTGTAGTTTCTTTAACATATTCAGGTCCTAGAACAGCTCTTTCCCCAGTCTCTACCCAGCATATAGGTGATAAACATGGCTTGCCATATAAGGCTTCAAATGGTGCCATCCCTATGGTGCTTTGGTAACTGTTATTGTATGTGAATTCAGCCAAATGAAGGTGGTCTTCCCAGTTGCCTCCAAAGTCCAATGTACATGCTCTCAACAAATCCTCTAAGACTTTGTTCACCACCTCAGTTTGACCATCTGATTGTGGATGGTAGGCAGTGCTTAAGCACAATTCACTCCCCATGGCCTCTTATAAACTTTTCCAAAACCTTGAGGTGAAGATGGTATCCCTATCACTCACAATGGTTTTGGGTATGCCATGCAACCTTACTACCTCTTTTATAAATATTTGAGCCAATTTTGGAGCATTTCTTTCTGTTTTAACTGGAATAAAATGTGCTACCTTAGTTAGCCTATCCACTATTACCCATATACTTGTGTTTCCCTTCTTAGATCTAGGCAAACCATCTATGAAATCCATAGATATATCCTCCCACTTCCACTGTGGTATACTAAGGGGTTGCAACAGTCCTGATGGCCTTTGTGTCTCTGCCTTGACTTGTTGGCAAGTCATGCACCTTGCAACATGTCTGGCCACATCTGACTTCATCCCCTTCCACCAAAGATTTCTTTTCAAATTTTGGTACATCTTGGTGCTACCTGGGTGTATGGAGTACTTACTCCTATGGTATTCATTTAATATTTCCTCCTTTAGTTTTATATTTTCTGGAACACATATCCTATTTTTGTTCCTTAAATAACCATTTTTATCAACTTGATAATCTACTACTTCTTCCCCTTTTGATATGAGCATTTTCTTTTCCACCATGTTTAGGTCTTGTTTCTGCATTTCCCCAACCTTAAGAAGTAAATCTGATTGCAGAGATATCATACTTAATTTCCCTTTACCTTCATCTTCTTCAATGGGTATCATTTGTACCTCACTGTTTTCCTCAATTTCCAAATCAGTAAGTATAGACAAATCCTTAAACTCTTCCATCATCAACATGGCTACTCTGGCATGTTGTCTACTCAAGGCATCTGCAACTTTATTTGCCTTGCCTGGTGTATAAAGTATATCTAGATCATAGGCAGCTAGGAACTCTACCCATCTATGTTGCCTCATGTTCAAATCTTTTTGTGAGAATAAATATTTCAATGCCTTATGATCAGTGTACAAAATGAATTTGGCACCTAACAAATAATGTCTCCAAAGTTTCAAAGCATACACAACTGCTGCTAGTTCAAGATCATGGGTTGCATATCTTGTTTCATGTGGCTTTAATTGCCTAGATGCATAGGCTACCACCTGGTCTTGCTGCATCAACACAGCCCCTAACCCAGAGCCACTTGCATCAGTGTACACAACTAAGTTTTCATTTCCTTCTGGCACTCTCAATACTGGTGCATTAATCAGAGCTTCTTTTATTTTGATAAAAGCTTGCTCACATTTTTCTGTCCATACAAACGCTTGGTTCTTTCTACTTAAATTGGTAAGTGGTGATGATATTTCTGAGAAATCTTTTATAAATCTCCTATAATATCCTGCCATCCCCATAAATGATCTAATCTCACTGATGGTACTAGGCCTTTTCCATGCTTGGATAGCCACTACCTTATTGGGGTTTACTGATATTCCTTTGGCAGAGATAACATGCCCAAGAAAATGTACTTCTTCCTTCCAAAATGCACATTTTAAATTTTTTGCCTTTAAATCATTTTCCCTTAGTCTTGACAAAACTAAATGCAAATGATTTTTATGCTCTTCCACTGTCTTGGAATAAATCAAAATGTCATCAATAAAAATCAGTACAAACTTGTCTAAATAATCTCTAAATATTCTATTCATTAAATCAACAAAATATGAAGGAGCATTTGTCAAGCCAAATGGCATAACCATAAATTCATATAAGCCATATCTTGTGTTAGATGCAGTATACTTAACACTTGAGTCTTCAACCTTCATTTGATGGAATCCTGATGCTAAGTCTAGTCTAGAAAATATTTTAGCTTCACTGAGTTGGGCAAAGAGATCATCTATTCTAGGCAATGGGTATTTGTTCTTGATGGTTACTTTATTTAGTTCTCTGTAATCTATGCACATTCTCAAGGTACCATCATGTTTTCTTACAAACACTACTGGAGAACCCCAGCAGGAATTGCTTGGCCTTATAAATCCCTTGCCTTCTAATTCTTCCAACTGATTTTTCAATTCTTTCAGTTCACTTGGCCCCATTCTATAAGGTTTCTTGATTATTGGACTTGCCCCTGGAATGAGATTAATTTGGAACTCAACTGGTTTGTGGTGTGGAACACCCTTAACTTCCTCAAACACATCCAAGTATTCATTAACTATGGGAATTTCTTCAATGGTTAGTTCACTGAGATCTTTTTCTAAGTCAACTAAATGATATAATTTCCCTTCCTTAGCTACTTCACATAAAACTGTGATCCTCCGGCCTCTAGAATTTTGCAATGATATAGTGGATGAGTCTAAATTAATTATGCCTTTAAATTGCCTTAACCAATCTACCCCCAATATAACTCCTATATTTGGGTAATTTAAACCATATAAATTGGAAATAAAAATATTTCCTCCTATGTTTAATTCCACATCCACACAATTCATATTCAAAACACTAGAACTCCCTAGGGGACTTTGTACAAGCAATGGGGTTTCAACCAATATGCAGTTTAATTTTAACACTTTAACTATTTCATAAGAAATCAAAGAGTGTGTTGCTCCAGTATCATATACTACTGGTATGGGTATGGCACAAATGAGTAATGTACCTTCCACTTGGCCATGATTTTCAGCATCAATTTTCACTGCAGATTTGCCTTTACCTTCCAAAGTTGCCAATTTCCCTTGATGTTTATTCTCAGGACAGTTCCTCTTCATATGCCCCTCTTTCCCACATAGGTAGCATTTGAAGGCTCCTCCTTTTAACTCTGGGCACCTTGGTTTGATGTGTCCTTCTTTACCACAATGATGACAAACCAATTTCTTCTTAGCATCATTGGCTTTTGTGTCTTTGTCCTTCTTGTTGTCTGCCTCCTCCTTCTTTCTATCATAAGGGTGATATCTTCCCTTATTCTTCTTATTGTTGTTGCTCTTAAAATTCCTATATTTCTCTCTTTCCTTGTCATGTTGTTCCAGTTTCAATGCCAGATCAATTACTTGATCAAAAGTTCTATCTGCATATGGTAGCATAGCTTTGCTAAGTCCTGGGTTCAGACCTTTTATATACCTATCATTTTTGGATGCTTCATCTGCCACTAGCATTGCTCCATAATTAGATAGCCCCTCAAACTTTTGAGTGTATTCAGTGACATTCAAAGTTCCCTGCCTAAGTTTGATAAATTCTTCAAGCAAAGTGGTCTTGGCTGATGCTGGTACAAATCTTGCCTCCAACATCTCCTTGAACTGATTCCAAGTGATTTCATTTTCATTTCTTCCAGCTATGATCACCTCCCACCAGCTTAAAGCTACCCCTTTCAGTTGTCTTGAAGCTACTTGCCTCTTCCTTTGATCATCTAACTGCATGTCATTGAAAATCCTATCAAGTGTTCTCAACCATGCTTGAATTTCCATCACATTCTCAGTTCCTTCAAAACTCCTGCCTCCCAAATTGGAATAAGTCTTCAGTAGTTTTGAAAGCTCTTCATGTGGGTTCTCAGGCCTATGCCCAATTCCATCTCTTAAAACCCTCACAAATTCTTGCATATCAAGCATTTGAGGTGCACTGGGTCCTGCATTGTGATGAGATCCTCTTCCTACCATGGTCTGCTAACTAAGTTCTGGGAAAATGGTATTAGTATATTATGAGTACTTCTATAATTACTATTTTCTTATCTAAATTATTTCATCCAAAACAAACAGACATAATACATTTCTATAATACTTATCAATCAATGTAACCAAGTGCTCTGATACCAAACTGAAATGACCCTCCTATTTCTACCTTAATTTCATAAGGATTTTTTTTATCAGAAGGAATTTAAATCAAATAGAAATCAAAATACCATACAAGCTATTGACATAGCCACTTATTTCTTTTCTAAATAGGCAAATTAGGCAAAATCAGCAGTTCAGACGTCTAAATTATTATGACAGACGTCTAAATTTAATCTCAGACGTCTAAATTATTATGACAGATGGCTCAGAGATCTAAAATTGAAACAGAGAGTAAAATACATTTTGAACTAAATTCAGACATCTAAATTTTTGTGACAGACGTCTAAATTCTTATGACAGACGTCTAAATTTAATCTCAGACGTCTAAATTTGATCTCTATGTACATGCATATGCACATTTAATTTATATGTATCTGGATGTCCACCTATATTCATTTGCACTTTTAAGTTTGATTTAAACTTCCTTTGAATTATCAGAGTCATTTTTCTTTCAAACAATTCAACCAGGATTCAAAACTCATTACCAATATAAATATATCAGTGTATCCCTAATAATATACACATACATATGAAGATGTACGTGTTTCTCTTGTTTAAATTCAGAGTATATATATTTTTTTGTTAAACAAGAGTATTCTGTTTGATTTGGATTTTAGCAATTCTGCCTAAACTTAATTACTATATACTTTTGAATATTTGTAATAAGTCAGTAAATCCTATGCGTATTTAATTTATATGAACTTGCTCATTCTAACTGATAGTTTTTAATATCAATTTACCTTGACAGTTAAATCTCAAGATTCTTGAGATTTTTATTTCAGATCATGGATCAAAGGTATTGATATTTGGCTAAGGCCAGAAATGATATATTCACTTATCATTTTCCACTTATGTATTTTCTAAAAACTTTCTTATTTAAGATTCAATCTATGTGACTTGTTTGCCTTAATCTTAGCCCACATGACACCTAGTGAGTTGTGTATTTGCATAAGATTTGCTATGTCAAGAATTTGAACTTAAAAATATTCATAAGAATAATTCCAGGTTTTCATAGCTAACACTTGAGCATATTTTACTTGTTTATGTTCCAGTCAATACTTCAAAAAAAATCAAACCTTAACATACAACAATTTTGTCAGGACAACTAATTTAAATCTAACACTTTACAGAACATAAGAGCAACTTGATCACTAACCATAGAATATTCATTACATGACTGGAAATCTTAGAAACATAATTTTTCCTGAATACATGCAGATATAATCATTTTAAGCTCTTATTGAAACTAGCTAGCATGTTCATTCACTCCTCCACAATAGCCATAACTTTTCTACTTAGTGTCTGCATTCCCTGAAAGAGCATGAGTGGCTGCCTCATTTTAAAATGAGACACCCCATATGCCATGAGCAAACAAGGGTCAGATCTAAGATCTGGTATGAGCAACATCAAAATATTCAAAACATTAAGCTCTGGGTGATGAGCCTTAATACTTATTTTGTATGCATGTAATTTCTTTAATCCACTGCTTTATTACGTTACATACACTTTGATACAAGAATGATATCTTTATCTATCATCTATTCACACAAATTTATTTATTCAATCAAGAATATCAATCTACAGTGTGTATATTCAATGGAATAACCTGTGTTCCATTCCAACCAACCTAGGAAATACTCATCTTCCTATTTCTTCATTTACAGGCTGTTTTCATTAATTTAAATCTCTAGCCTCATCTGCTAGTAAGGAATCACAGGGACACATTGCAATGAACTAATTCACATCATTGCACAAAGATCTCAGGGCTTAAACAAACCATGTGCCAACTTGCATACTTCAAATATGACAAGCATTCCAGCAGCCTTCTTGGCTCATAACCCTAGTATATTTACTAGTAGTGTTGGTTAAAATCCTATCATCAGATAGCTATGTGGACATGTCACAGTGTATAAAAAAAACACTTCCCTATATCTTATAAGTATACTGTTAAAAAACAAACAGATAATCATTTCATAAATATTGCTATAAGATGTCTTAACTTCAAATCATATAAAAGAACAACTACAACTGAGTGTGGAGCCATGGCATGCTATGTTATTATGATTTACAAGTAACTGTGATTGAACTAGAATCAAGATCTAGCTAAAGCACAATTTTTATCTTGTGAATTTTGTTATTTCATTAGGGAATCAACACACAGAAATTTCTATTGCATCCCTTACACTTTCTTTTCTTAAGCCTCAGCACTTATATAAAATATAATGCAGCTCATAATATATAATAATTTTTTTTTCTAAAAATTTCCCTGCCATAGATCCCCATTAGTTGTGAGTATTCCTCCCTTGATTTTAAGGTTTGTTGCCTTAGCTTCTTCTTTTTTTTTCAAAATGTAAACAAATAGTAGTATGTACATCCATAACAACCATTCTAACAGATCAAAGAAATCCATCCAAAGAGCATCCATAATAAACATTATATCAGCTCAAAAAAATCCATTCAACAACATTAATATAACTGTGATTAACAAAAATCAGAAGATTTTCAATAGCAACATAAAAACTTGGCTGCCTCATATCAGGTCTTAATGCCATGAATCTAGTGAGATTACTCACCTAAATATTTCTTCTTATTAATCCAGAAAATCCCTGAGTATATTTTCTCTTCCTTTAAAATGTTTTCTTCTTTTCCTATTATAAGTAGCTCGGGTAAAACAATTTCTCTGGCCATAACTACTTATTTATAAGCATATTTTTACTAGGGTTTTTCTCAAGACAAAATTCCATTTCTGTACTGGCTGGCATCATGCATTGTTTGCATTTTCTCATTTTTATCCCTAATTACCCCCGACCATATTAACCAATTAAAGGCTGCATTTTCTTTTCTTTACTTTTTCAGAAAATGGCCACTCACTCAAGTCATGTTAAAAGTGTGTGACTATATTTATTCATTTGCTCATTTTTGGAAATCCCCCTTCTTTCTATTTCTGCCTATACATAACATACATACCTGTTTTATGTTTTATACCTATTTAATGTTACTCTTTTGCTTAGCTTTGACATTTTTCTGCTCACAGAATATACATGTGTAAAAATATTTATTTATTTAATCTCCCCTTGTTTCACAGAAAATTCATTTAGGCATATACTTCATTTTTAACTTATGCTTAAATTACAATCCAATGCTTTAAATAAGAATTTACTTTCTTATATATATATTTTCAGAAATTTTTAAATCTCTTCCTTGTGCTATTTCCAGTGTACATGTGCACACATATCTTTGCACATCATTTAATTTAAAATTCCATCAATATTTGATCCAAATATTTAAAATGAATCATTTTATTAAAAATTATTTTCCTCAAAATTTTGGGGCATTACAGCATTGCTATATATTATTATTGAATGCTTAGATAATAGTTGATAGTTTTAATGAAGTATAAATTAATGATAAAATTATAGTTATTTAATTTAGTTACATTTAACATAGTTAAATTAGTTATACTTTGTTATGATATCTATTTAATAGAATCAAACACCGTTCTACTATAATTAAATTGAATAGATTATTTTGGACATCTGTCGGGCAGAATAAACCACCGTTTTATGCTTGTAAAGTAAAAAAGATTATCTTTAAAGTTAATTAATACGTGGATTAATTAATAAATGATACGTTATCTATTGATTACTAATTGTTGATAATAATATGATTGTTATTATTGTTTGATTGTTTGTTTGGTTTGAATTCCCACTTGAAAAGTGGATTGTATAAATAACCATTGTTTTACAGAGGACTTTTGTAGAGAGACTTTAAGGGGTTTCTCAGCAATAGTAATTTACTTATATTCTTATGTTGCTTATATTGATGTTTGGTTGAAATATATATGACATACTGTTTGATCGTGTAAGTGTCATTATAGCGATACCATCACTTATGAATATCATCCTCTTAAACCTTTGCGTGTGTTGAATTTGTTCTTGTATTTCTACAAATTAAATGTTCGGTCGCGTTTATGCACTTTGAAAATTGTTTAAACCATATTTTCAGTATTTTTGAGGTTTTTGAAATAAAGGATAAGTGTTGTTCTAAATTTATAAAAAGATTATAAATTTAATTAATTATCTTTTGGGATAATTAATGTTGTTTTAAATTTATAAAAAGCTTATGAATTTGACTTATTATCTTTTAGAATAATTAATGTTGTTTAAAATTTATAAAAGGAGTATAAATTTGATTAATTATCTTTCGGGATAATTAATGTTGTTTTAAATTTATAAAAAAGCTATAAACTTGATTGATTATTCTAAATTTATAAAAAGATTATAAACTTGATTAATTATCTATTGGGATAATTAAGGTTGTGTTAAATTTATAAAAAGACTATGAATTTGATTAATTATCTTTTGGGATAAGTAACGTTGTTTTAAATTTATAAAAGTATTATGAGTTTGTGTGACGCCCCACCTCTATACCCACGCTAGCCAAGAACACTACGGTGTGATGCTGTCGACTAGCACGGAGAATAAGGCTGTTGAGGAGCGACCATCCATGTAACTTCTTTGTGCGAGCACCGATATGTCAGATAGAATAGAATGCATTTCATTTAAGGAGGACATACCGATACAAACTCAAAGCTATCACACAGTGGCTATAATATTCTTCGGAAACAAACATAGAAATAAACATAACACAAATCAGTCACAGACATCCATATCACAAAGGAGGAAAAAGATATGAATAAATATATATCACATGAAAGTGTACAACAGAGTAGTGGTCTAAAAGATCCACGATAATACAAAAGAATAGCTACCAGCTACACAAAAGAATAAGTATACACCATAGAGTCTAAATCTCAAATGTATACATCCAAAAACTACTAAACTAAGAAGTTAGCCAAAAGTCAGAGTAATAGATCCCCTGGTGCGAAGTCAAGAAGAAGCACCTGAAACATCGCGGTCTGACCCGAGTATTATTTATAAGAAAATAATAAACGGATCAGTCTAGCTATAAATATCAGATGATATGGTATAAAGTAAAAGACATGGCATAAACATGTAATAACTATAATGGCATACTACTAAAAGTATGTAAATGATAATCAACAAGAGATTAATCAATATCACAAGAATCTTCTCAAAGATAAAATAGGGTATCATACCCTAAACTTGTATTCATAACAAGTCAATGACACATAAATTCTAGAAATCATCAACAAGAAATCCAGAAAACACAAGAAAGAGGATGGCTAATCCCATAAAAATGAGCCGGAGCTCCTCCTGATTGGGTATAGTCCCCCATTGCGGACTTTGAGCCGAAGCTCCTCCTGATGAGTCGAAGCTCCTCCTGACTGGGTATAGTCCCCCATTGCGGACTTTGAGCCGAAGCTACTCCTGACTGGGTATAGTCCCCCATTGCGGACTTTGAGCCGAAGCTCCTCCTGACTGGGTATAGTCCCCCATTGCGGACTTTGAGCCGAAGCTCCTCCTGATGAGCCGAAGCTCAATAAAACGAGGGACAGTCCTCTACGTGGACAAAGAGACATCGCACATTGCTAGTCTAAACCATAAAATGATCATCATCGATCATCAAGAAGTGTCAATTACACTAAGCTAGTAAATATATGAGTTTAGCTTCATGTCCCATAACCACTTGCTTAACTTAAATATTTACGAACAAATTGTAGATCTTCACTAGGAAATTGTCTCAAAAGGGTTCAATCGAACAAGTCCAAGAGCTAACCGACGAAGTGAACGCAAGCGTTTCATACCACTCGTTTTACTAAATCGTTTAAGTCGATTTCTCATTCGAGTGAAGTAAAGGCTTGTATATACTAGTAGATTGGAAATCGGTTTGAGAAAACGAACTTTTGATATTTAAAATAGTGTTGAAATCGCTTTGATGAAAGAGTTTTGATATTTACTACTAGTATTAAAACCTTCATATCTTTAGAGTGACAAGTCATAAAACGATTGTTGAAACAAATAGAATCACATAAATTCACGTTCGAAGACGTGAGTAAAATCCAAAGAAATAAATTCCCAAAACCATCATAGTAGAAATTCTGATGAATGTTTTTCAAATAAGATCCCCTACGAAGGGGGGTACGGGGTTCAACCTGCCCGGTCAGGTCGCGGGGGTCCAAGGGGCAGCGCCCCGACCAAAACGGTACGACTTAGTGAAGACAAGAGAGGCGAGCGATATTCTCAAAAATCCCGAGAAGAAGTCATCAATGAAGAAAATAAATGATAACGACGAATCAGATAACCTTGATCCGATAGAAATTGAAATCCCGAGCTAAATAGGCAAAAGCATGCGAAATAGAGCAGGTCACAGGCTCCAGACGTCTGGGGTAAATGCTCAGACGTCTGCAGCAAGTTTCGGGGACTTCCTAAAACAGACTCCAGACGTCTGAGCCTACCTGCAGACGTCTGGTGTCGAGCTGAAACTGTTTTTCAGCCAAGTGGGAGAGAAATCTCCCACACTTTCACCCGAGTCGAGCAATGGACTACGGGGCTTTTGTCAATCGATAATACGGCCCTATAGACTCTCCGATTTACAACCAAAAACATGTTCAAAATACAAAGCAAGGAGTTCCAAAGTTTTGAATTCAAAACATCAAAAATTGAAATGTTCGCCAAAGCAATTCAAACCTAAAGCAATTGAACATGAAATAGTGTTAGGAATTCATACCTAACAATCAAAGATGATTATAGTCATAGATGTGAGATAAAAATCTCACCTTTGAACCCAAACAAATGAAGAAGAAGCTTGAAGACAAGGGAAGATCAACCACACTTCAATCTCAACACAAGAAGCATGAATCTAAGCTAAAAGAGAAACATTTCCCAAATTAGGTTTAGGAATTTTCTGAAATCAAAGAGAGAATGTGTTGGAGGAGAAGGAGATGAAGCTTACCAATGGGTTCTCTTTGAATTTGGAGCTAGAACTTGATTTGCAAATGGAAACTAGGGCTTGGAAATTCTAATTTCCCATTCCACTCACCATTGTTGCTCAAGAACTGAAATGAGGAGGAAGTGAGGGAGAATGGGGAGGAGTGGTTCAGATTTGGGGGTTAAGTTGGCAAAGGGGTTGAACCCAAACCCAAACCCAAAGTGCAAATGGTCAAATTTTTGACTAGCTCCAAACATATCAAAGTTTATACTCAAAAAGGTCGCAAACGGCATTTTGAACTCAATGGAAGTGGTCTCGGGTCCCAATTCGACTGTTTGCAAAAAGTAGCTTTTCGAACTAAAATCCGACTAACGATGAAATATTTAAATAAAATATTTAAATATAAAATCGGCAAATATGCGGGTTGTTACAGTTTGATTTATTATCTTCGGGATAACTAATGTTGTTTTAAAATATATAAAAAGATTATAAATTTGGTTAATCTTCCTTCACGATAATTAATGTGGTTTAAAATTTATAAAAGAATTATATCAATTATCTTTCAGGATGATTTACATTATTCTAAATTTATAAATATATTTTAAATTGATTTACTATCTTCCGGGATAATAAATGTTGTTTAAAAGTTATAAATGATAGTTTATAAATAATAAAATCTTTGAAAGGGAATGTTGAAAATAAAGTTAGGTGTAAATTATTTTGGGTTTATAGTAAACGATGCTTTAATGCCATTTGTTTTAGCCCTTCTTTTTAAGACAGTTAGAAATATAAGTTTGATCTTTAAAAATATATTTTTAAAGAGTGTTTTTAAAGCATTTGCCAAATATTTGCGATGTGAAAATTAAGCACAAGTGTGAGTCAAATGTCTTAAGAGATTTAATTTTTATATATATGATCATTTTAATTATTCCCGGTAGTTAATTTATTGACTATTGATTTTGCTATTTTATGTATCGTCAATCTAAGACGATTTTTTGCTTATTTGGCATTGATATCCTTTATCGGAAATGACTAAAACCAAAGTGCAGGTGAAAGCCAAACTATTTGGGGTTGCTTCCATTAGGGTATTATTACATTTACTTTAGACTGGTTTCGGTTACATGGACACTAAGATGTGAAATACTTGGATTTTCGGTAAGGTTGGCGGTGTCCGGCTTGGACGTGTCTAAGAACCATCATAGTTCTTAGGTATATTATCTAGAGGTATAATTTAGGTAAGAGGGTGCACCCTCCTAGTCATTGTTTGAAAAATCCCTTTTCCTTATTTGATTCAAATTTTGGTATCCTTTTTTTAATTGCAACGAGAAGTGCTTGGAGATCTTCTCAATGTTTAATTATTTGATTTCATTCTTTCAAGTCTGATTTTGTTATGACTTATTTTCCATCCTTCATCTATGGATGTTTTTTTATGAGGTAAAACTGGTTCCATGTTTTAGCGGCGTGATCTCACAGATTTATTACATGTTCATCATACTAATTGAGTTTTCTCACGCTGGTTTTCCATACCGATCTAGGTGTTATTTTATTATAATGTTCAGGTCCGACCGAGTATCTTTCCAGGTTATCGTTGGTGGAACATGGAGCGCATGGAGTAGAGTTGGATGTTCACATACCGTAGTATTTTTATTTTGTAATATTATACATATACCCATTAGTAATTGTAAGATCAAGAAGCTATAACTGTGCAGGCCGATGAGGTTTGTGTTTTTACTCTGATATACCATGTATATTAGAGTGACAACTTTATTGTCTTTGTTATATTATATGTTGTCGTCTCATTGTGAGATTCTTTTTTCCTTGTTCGTTTTCTTTTTCTTTTTACCATAACAATCCGCCTTTCCAAAATTTGAATGCTCGACATTTGAATACCATGGATATATTAAGTGTCAACTTTCGAAGGTCAAAAAGGTGAGTCGTTATAGATAATTTATTCCAATCTGCATCGGTGTATCCTTCATGTACAGCCGGAAACTTTCCGAAATGTAATCCAAAGTTCTTGGTTCATTTTAGATATCTCAAGGCCCTTTCAATAGCATGCTAATGCTCAATACTAGGTCTACTAGTAAACCTGCATAATAATCCCACGATATATACCTTGTTGGGTCTAGTACAATCAATGACATACCAATGACTGCCAATGATGCTCGCATGGTTAGACTATCTTACACCTTCTCTGGTGTTCTTAAATAGTTTTGTACTTGAATCATACGGTATACAAGCAGGTTTATAGTTAATTGTATTTGTTTAATACCTTCTCAATATAGTGAGATTAATCCAAAGAAATTCCTTTATTAGACCTAATGATCTTAATACCAAGGATTACACTTGCTTCTCCTAGGTCTTTCATATCAAAGTTGGCACTTAAAAGAGATTTAACCATATTAATAACATGAATGTTTGAACCAAAAATAAGTAGATCAACTACATGAAAACATATAATAGTGCAAATTTTGTTCTAATATTTATAATAAATATATTTGTCACTCTCATTAACTTTGAAACCATGTGAAATAATCTAGCTTCAAAATTTTCATGTCATTGTTGAGATGCTTGTTTTAGACCATATAAAGATTTATCTAACTTGCAGACCTTGTGTTCTTGTCCGTGTATGATAAAACGTTCAGTTGGTTCATATAAATTTCCTCTTCTAATTCACCGTTTAAAAATGCAGTTTTAACATCCATTTGGTATTATCAAATCATGAATATAAGCAAGTGAAATTAATACTCAAATAAATATAATTTTATTTACAGGTGAATAGGTATCAAAAAAGTCTACATTTTCTCTTTACTTAAAACCCTTAGCTATTAGACGAGCATTATAATTTTCAACTGTTCCATCGGGTTTTAATTTATTTTAAGTACCAATTTATAGCCTATGGTCTTACAACCAGATGAAAAATCAACTAAATGCCAAGTCTTATCGGATTCAGGAGAATCCATCTCATCATTTATAGCCTCTTACCAAAAATTGGCATCTAATGAAGATAACGCTTCTCGGAGGTTTAAGTGGTCCTCCTCTAAAGTGTAAGCATAAAAATATGAACCAATTCCTTTTGTAGCTCTTGTACTTCTCCTACGTTCATTTTTAAAACAGTCATTTTGTTCGTTTTTTATGGGAATAATATTACTAGATGTGCCACCACTATTCCTTAGTTTAAATGAAAATTTATGTTCAAAGAAATCAGCATCAAACTCAATAATAACACGAACATTCAAATCAAAAAATCCATATGCTTACCTATTAATTGCATATAACCAATAAAAACACATTCATATGCTTGACTTGCTAATTTAATTCTTTTAGGATCAAGAATATGCACATATGCTAAATATCCTCAAGTTCTAAAATAAGATAAAATAGGTTTATGGTTTTTCAAAATCTCAGAAGGCAAAGTTTTTCTTTTAGATTTAGGAATTCTATTTAATACCACTATAAGAAAATATGGATTTAGTTGCATTTATTGGCAACGTTTGAAAGGTAATTGCAACTATTAATATTATTAATGTAACAATCAACGCCGCCATAATTTTAAGCACTTCCCGCCAATTGGAAAACATTGTTATGTTTTTTTACTTTTCAAACTTCCCCCATTTTCATTTTTCATCTTCCCTTCAGAAAAATTCATAAAGTCCAAAATCGTCATCAAAATCGCTTCATTTTTCCTCCATCATCGTCGTCGCACTAATTCTTTCCTCTCTACATAGTTTATCGACTCTTCCTTCTATATGTCATCATTTGATTGAGATTCTACACCTAAATCGGTATGGATTTTATAATTTATTCTGTGATTATATATGGGTTTTACATGGTTTATATTGATTATGTAACTCAAATAATAAAACAATAATTTGCCAATTCGTCTGTGCCAATCTGAATAAACTCTAACTTGACTTCATCATCGTGTTCTGGTTATTTTAGATTATTGGCATAAGATATCAATAATCTAACATAATTAGAATACGTTGACATGACCCCTCTTGCTAATATTTTCCTATGTTATAATGACTAGCATAATTTCAGAATTAATGTGTAGAATGGAGATAAGGTGTGAGAGATTATGGTCTGAAATTTTTTAATATTATGAAGTTAGTGTTTAGTGATAATTTTATAGCTTGTGGATAAACTTTTTTGGAAATACTAATATATTTGTAGTTTTTCAACCTGGATAAGAATGCTTGCACATAGTAATTGGTTGATGTTTTTTGAGCTTTGAAAGTATCACATATGCATGGTGTGCCCTTATGATGATATACCAAGATTGCCTGCTTAGATATACCCAAATGTTCCATGTTTAAAATAATGCCTATATTGAACCCGGTATAAATGCACATCAAGTATTACCTTCAAGGTGATGATGAGTCCGATGGTAGGAACACCAGCATTAAGGGCAGTAAAGTTGGTAGAATATCAGGATAAAGGCAGCTGTCATGCCCAATTTTATTCTTTTCCATTTATAAGTAGTCAAGTTTGTAGTAATCTTAGTATTGTATTGATTTAGTCCCAACGGGCTTGTCTGTTAATTTAATGAATTTTTTTTTGTATGCCACCTTTTTTAATATATTTGCACATGCTTGTGATTTGAAATATATTGTCTACGTGTATTATTTAGAACATGCCTATCTATTGAGAAATCATTTCCCATACACATGCAAACAAAATTATAACTTTTGAATTGGAATTTAGATCACATCTTTTGGAACGTGAATCAGGTCTCCAAACATGTGTAACTTCAAATTTTTATTTGAATGTCCATAATCTTTCCTATCCACAGACTCGCTTATGAGTGGATAGCTACTTTAGCCTTATTCCAGATCCTCTACCAATTAAGTAAAATGAAGGAATGATGTTGGTCAATGCATATCACCATCTATATAAGGCTATGGTGTACTTTTGTTAACGTGAGTTTGTCTAACTACCGTGGCATGAATGTGACTATACTAAAAATATACATTTTATATTATCACCGTTATTTCCTTTAAAACCAAGACATATGGACTTATCTCGTTTAATACTTTGTTCTTTTGTACATGTACATTTTTGCAAAACTATTTTCTAATGTATATTGGTATATTCATGCAGACCTTTCCATATGGAAATCTCATCGGTGCGTTTGCAAATTGCACCAAGACAAAAGCATATTGATTTGATTCAAGAATACCAAGGTCATATTTTTTTAATCAAAATACAAAGTATTACATTATTATAGACATTATGTTGGTTTAGATAGGCAACTGAATTATTACTCGATCAATTTAAATTGCATTCTAACTCTATATTTTGGAGTTGATTGTCTTATATCAAAGGATCAATACAAAAAAAAATGTTTAGGGACACTTGGAAGGCTGTTGACTCTTGTTACTTGTTAAAAGTATACACTACAAGAAAAGCATGTATTGATTAAATATATATCAAAAGATATTCATTCATTGATTCATTGCCTTATACATATGTACACCAAGTTTTATTTAGTTGAGTCATTTCCTTGTACGGTAGTGTCTTGTAATTCAATCACCGATTAAACCTGGTTATAGAGACATGAATTTTTAATTCTTTGCATTGTACATTCGAACACTCATCTTTATATTCATTGTTATATATTCGAATATATATATATATATAGACACACACACATACGTATGTATGTATATATATTCACTATTATATATTGGAATACTCATCTAAATAGCCGAATGTATAAATACATGATATTTTAATTCATTGATTGCATTGTACATTTATTAAACCTGCTTGTAAAGGCTGTTGCATTTCAATGCCTTGTGCTTAACCAATATATTTTGTGCAACTCAGCTAACATTCTTAATTGATTTTTGATAGCGTAGGCCATAGGTATGTGCTTGTTTGATGAGGAAACTTCTCATGTAGACTGCAATTGCTATTAAAATCACTCCCAGGTTTTGTTTTATACTTTCAGGTTTCTGATTTAAACATGTTTCATTTAGTTGATGCTTTAATTTCCCTATGGCAGTTCTTAATATAGTTATATCATTTTCATTCGTAATTAAATTTTTTGAAATTAATAGACTTTATATAAACTGCTAAGCAACATGTTTTTAGATTTTAGTTTATGCATTGCAAGTGTAAGGGATTGTATCCAAAGTTTGTACTAACTCAAAGATAAGTTAATATAACCTGTTTAGATGCAAATATTTTGTGAACTCAATCTGGTATACCATAAATTAACAATTGTTTTATTTTTATCAGATGCATGCTTATCTCATACTTCAGATATATGATACCTCTCTATAACTGTAGTCATGTTACCCATTTTACATTTGATCGGAGTAATGTTCGGTTATAACCGTCATCGTGTTCGAATACACATTTAATAGATTTTATATACATTTAATACTATCTGCAATTAGAGCATGTGTATTTGACTATACTCATATTAGACATGGACTATTTTTCTTTCACCATTTTACATTTGAATTCTTTTTATTTTAGTATACATGCAAGTGCATATATCCGGTTTAAGCTATAGCATAAATTATGCCCATGCATTTTGCAGTGATCTGATGTATTTCGACAGCTTGTGGATTCACTTTTGATTACTTTTCTTATTTCTAATGTTTGTTTGCTTAGTCTGTAAACAACTAATGAAATAAACTACTGTCTACAAGGGGGAAATAGGATATGAATAAATATATATATCTAGTTTTACTAAATTCTATTTTTTAAGAAGCTATTTAACAAATTTTGCTGAATTACCGCTCTTATGTCTAAATCTTGCTAAGTTAAGAATATGTAGTAGTGGCATGGTTCTTAATTCATCCAATGCATTATCATAGGTACATGCTTTAATTCTCAGCCTTCATGCACTGCTTTTAGACTCCCTCCAATTTGTTGCTCATATTACATCAACTTGTTGTTCCTTTCATTGCTTGTTGACTGCCAAAATTTCACTAACCCTTCAGTCATTTTGGATCACTTCTACCTTATTCCTATTCAGCTAAGAGCACACTACATTAAACAGTTCGTGTTGTGTTGGATCACATTATCTATTTTAGTTCAGATCTCTTTGCTTTCTTCTTTGGTTCAAATCTCCATTCCATCTTCATCTATTCAGTTCACTTTCTACATATTGTATCACTATATGCACAGTTCACTCGATGAATAATGTTAAAGGAGAAAACATCATAGATGGTCATATTGTTTTTTTGTTTCAGTTTGATCCCACCATGATAGGAGTCATGAGGAGTTCGATTATTTATGGAAATTTGTAGGATTTGATGATCTGCAAATGGGATTTTAATGGACTTTGTGGTCCATATATTTATACATTTTTTTGCTTTAGTGGATTCACTTGATTAACACTCGTTCGACACCTAACTAGGGTTCTTATATCGCTAGACATATATTTCTACCTTTGTTCGAAAGATTGCTTGAAAAATCTCTTCCCTACATCAACCATTCTTGCTGCTTGCTCAATATCGATTCCATGGTGTACCACCTATCACGTACGGGAATTTTCGACTTTCGAAAATTCGACATCGATACTCACTTTATCGACTGCCGAGCAATCGAGTGCCGGAAACTCCAATAGTGAGGGTTTAAGAAAGAAGAAAAAGGTAGAAGAAGAAGAAAAGAGTAGAAGAAAAAGAGAAGAAGAAGAAAGAAAGAAGAAGAACAGAACAATATCAGAATCTTACACATCGCAGCGGAACAATATATAATAAATAAACACTAGTCTTTTAAAACAGAGAACTATATCAGTTTATACATACATCAAACATCAGAGTCAATATACAACAATGGACGGTTATATAAACTTGTCCTCATACATTATTCTAAAACAAATTCATTTTACTTAACCATATCCATGTATTTTCTTTTTATTATTATTTATAAATACTGTAAAACAAATTTATACCTCAAACCATCACCACGCTCGAGCCACCATCACGGCCACTCGATCCTCACCCTTATTGCTGCCAGAATCGCCACCACGAATTCGTCGACTCTGCCCCCAAAACACCTGAACGCTGCCACTCGAACCATCCAAACAGCTGTGACTTCGAGCCCTTCAGGAAACCCATCTCGTCCTCCTAACATTACTCGACAAAAACGCGTCCATCTCAGCTAATGAAACCCATCGGCCTCCCACCCATCGCCGATTCGACGGTCGCGACATCATCGCTGGACCCATCACCGTACTCCTCCCCGCCATTCGCATCGCCTGCTGCCTCGTCAATCGAGTATCCCCTTCGAACTCGAGCAGAGCGACGTGATGAATTCGTGATTTAATGGAAAGGGGGAGGCTCGAAATTTTGTTTTGAATGAGAAGATTCGACTTTGATTCGAATTCGTTTTCGTATCCTATCGTTTTGAAGCTGCAGCCTTAAATTGATTTCGAACGAATGAAAAGGAAAGGAATCGAGTTCGTATAAATTGGAACGAACACGCACTTGATTCGGAGCTTCGCGAAATAAAACTGAAGAATTTTTAATGAAGAGGGGAGCGGCCATTATAAATTTCGAACGAAAAAGTTTCGTTTTTCTTTGATTTTGAAAGACTGGAGAGGGAGATTGTTATTTAAAATTTAGAAGAGGCATGGTTTTGCACGATCTATTACGTGATTCCAGGCGTGAGATAAGGGGAAGGTATCGTGCTGAGTTTGACCAAGTTTTCGAATTTAAATTTAAATTCGAATTCAATTTAAATTTCAATGCATTTAACAACCGTATGATCACATAACAGCTCCGAAAAATACGAGGTTTGAAATCCGACAATAATTCAAAATTACGGACCCAATGGAACTGGTTTCGTCGAATTCCGAGACTGCGCCTCGGACGGCTATTTTTAAATATCGATTCAAATGATATGAATTTCAAAACTGATCAAATCACTTCCAAATTAAATTCTGAAGCTTCTATTATCTTCAGTATTATCAATATGAATTTTAAAAGCTTTCGAAATATTTTTCTTCAACTTAAAATTGAAGATTCAAATTTTTATTCGACTATCAACAGATTAAATTTTATAATTTAATCGCCAAATTCAAAGTTATATCGGGGATTCAAATTAAATCATCGTTCCAATATTTAAAATTAATTAAATATTCTCAATTTAATTTGTTCAAAATTCTGGGTCGTTACAGACTTCCCTCCTTAAAAGAATTTCGTCCCGAAATTACAAGTCAAGAAGAAAAAGCCCTTAACTCGTCTACTATCTTTCAACATCTAATAGTTTTATCAAATTTCAAAACAAATCTTTCTACTAAAGATTCGTTATCATTCAACTAAATTTCTAAACATTTTATAGTTTTCAAACCAAATTGTTTCTTAACAATTCAAATTTAAATTCAAATTCAAATTTTAAACTTTCAAAATTTCTCAAAAATTTTCTAACGCCCTAAATTTCCGAAAAATTTCGCCAGCGTCTCCTTTGCGCGGCTAATACGGTACGACTACAAAACGTCCCTACGGACTCTCAGATTTCAAAAAGAAAAAGAAAAAGCCAAGTGGCTAGAGAAATAAGTCATCAAATCTCATATTCAAATTTAAACACATACCTTTTTCGAGCAATTCAAATTATCTTCGAAATCAAAATTTCCAATTCCTTTATAACCTGTATATCCTACTAGCCATAATACCTAGTTGCAACATTCAAACTATTTTGCAAATTCCATTACAAATTTTTCAATATAAACTGCTTATACATTTTTACTTCACTGTTGAAGTTACACCTATTCATTTTCCTTCAATTTTACATTTCAAATCTATTTGAATTCAATTTCATCTTTCAATTCTATTTGGATTCAGTTCAACTTCTGAATATTGAATTTATCAATTAACTTTAGTTCACTTCAAACTAATCTCAAAACTTTATTTTATTTCACACAATTCAAATTCGTTTTCAATATTCAGTTTTAACTCCAGTTTTATTCTTTTGTTCAATCATCAAATTTTACTTAAGAATTTCACACTTCATTTCTTAGGTTCAGTATAAATATTCCATATACACATTATATTTATTTTCAATTTACCATTTCGTTTAAATCTACTTACATTTAAACTGGATTTCCAATTCGAATTCAATTTACCTTTCTTTTATAATTATTGAATTCAATTCATTTCAAACCTTTATTCATTCGGTCTAAATTCAATTAGCTTTGCTTACTAATTTTAGTTTAATACATCATAAATCAAATTCAATTCTAGTTCTATTCACTTACAAATTCAAAATAAATCTCAACTTTCATTTTAAATTGAATCTGATTTCTATCAGATTCTCAAATATTTTATAAGTCTTCGACTTACTTACATTTTGATTTATCAAATCATTTATACATTCACTTACTAATTTCATTCCATTAGAATTCTATTTTCAATTATAAATTCATATTCACAATTTCATTCCATTATGAATTTTATCTTCAATTATCCTTTTTGAATTCTATTTTCATTTGTAAATCATATTTACAATTCATATTCATAATTTTTATTCATATATGAATTTATTTCCTTATACTTTCAATTCACATTTATAGATTTCATTTGTTAATGAACTTTAATTCCAATCACATTTACATATTTTACATTAACAATTTCTATTTGTATAAGTTATCAATTCAATAATATTCCATAAATATTCTTATAAAGTATTCCAGAGTCTTTTCAACCTTTCAAAACCATTTTGAAAACAATTCAAATTTATCTTTTGAATTTTCAAAACAAAACTCAATTTCCCAAACAACTTTCATTTAAAACAATTTGGCAGCAATTTCTCTTTTGGAAACCCGAAAATGAACACCAATGATGCCGCGGTCATCATCGAAGTTATTTTCCAGCGACCGAAAAGAGTTTAGAGCTTTCATCTCTCCAAAATACTTTTCAAAACCTTTGAAAATCATTTTCAATTCCAAAAAGGATTTAAACTTTCCAAATCTCCAAAATTTTCAAATTCTTTTCAAACATTTCCAAATACTTCTCTGAAATTCTACTTCCAATTATAAGTCACATTTATAATTTACATTCTTAAATTTCATTCATATGTGAATTTATTTCTTAACTTTGGAGTTATGATTTCAATTTCTTATTCAATTTCATTGATAATAATTTAATATTATTACTTCCTAGCAACCAAACATCCAAATACTATGATAATTCATAGAAAATTATTTCTTTTATATACAAAAATAGTTTTGGGTAAAATTATTTTATTTACCCAATTTAAAAACAATACTGTGCCGAATTGTTCTATACAAGTGTTTAGAGATCCCTATCGATAGAGTTGTACGGACAATACCGACCAGAATCCATATACCACTCAACAAACCAATCATCACAATATAAAACAATTTTATATTCAATAACAAATACGCGCTCATATCTATTATTACACTCAAACTCATTCTAGAGTACTACTGACTCTATCTCTAATGAGTAACACCCAACAGAGCAGGGTTGTCGCTTAACCATATGCTCTGATACCACGCTGTCACGTACGGGAATTTTCGACTTTCGAAAATTCGACATCGATACTCACTTTATCGACTGCCGAGCAATCGAGTGCCGGAAACTCCAATAGTGAGGGTTTAAGAAAGAAGAAAAAGGTAGAAGAAGAAGAAAAGAGTAGAAGAAAAAGAGAAGAAGAAGAAAGAAAGAAGAAGAACAGAACAATATCAGAATCTTACACATCGCAGCGGAACAATATATAATAAATAAACACTAGTCTTTTAAAACAAAGAACTATATCAGTTTATACATACATCAAACATCAGAGTCAATATACAACAATGGACAGTTATATAAACTTGTCCTCATACATTACTCTAAAACAAATTCATTTTACTTAACCATATCCATGTATTTTCTTTTTATTATTATTTATAAATACTGTAAAACAAATTTATACCTCAAACCATCACCACGCTCGAGCCACCATCACGGCCACTCGATCCTCACCCTTATTGCTGCCAGAATCGCCACCACGAATTCGTCGACTCTGCCCCTAAAACACCTGAACGCTGCCACTCGAACCATCCAAACAGCTGTGACTTCGAGCCCTTCAGGAAACCCATCTCGTCCTCCTAACATTACTCGACAAAAACGCATCCATCTCAGCTAATGAAACCCATCGGCCTCCCACCCATCGCCGATTCGACGGTCGCGACATCATCGCTGGACCCATCACCGTACTCCTCCCCGCCATTCGCATCGCCTGCTGCCTCATCAATCGAGTATCCCCTTCGAACTCGAGCAGAGCGACGTGATGAATTCGTGATTTAATGGAAAGGGGGAGGCTCGAAATTTTGTTTTGAATGAGAAGATTCGACTTTGATTCGAATTCGTTTTCGTATCCTATCATTTTGAAGCTGCAGCCTTAAATTGATTTCGAATGAATGAAAAGGAAAGGAATCGAGTTCGTATAAATTGGAACGAACACGCACAAGATTCGGAGCTTCGCGAAATAAAACTGAAGAATTTTTAATGAAGAGGGGAGCGGCCATTATAAATTTCGAACGAAAAAGTTTCATTTTTCTTTGATTTTGAAAGACTGGAGAGGGAGATTGTTATTTAAAATTTAGAAGAGGCATGGTTTTGCACGATCTATTACGTGATTCCAGGCGTGAGATAAGGGGAAGGTATCGTGCTGAGTTTGACCAAGTTTTCGAATTTAAATTTAAATTCGAATTCAATTTAAATTTCAATGCATTTAACCACCGTATGATCACATAACAACTCCGAAAAATACGAGATTTGAAATCCGACAATAATTCAATATTACGGACCCAATGGAACTGGTTTCGTCGAATTCCGAGACTGCGCCTCGGACGGCTATTTTTAAATATCGGTTCAAATGATATGAATTTCAGAACTGATCAAATCACTTCCAAATTAAATTCTGAAGCTTCTATTATCTTCAGTATTATCAATATGAATTTTAAAAGCTTTCGAAATATTTTTCTTCAACTTAAAATTGAAGATTCAAATTTTTATTCGACTATCAACAGATTAAATTTTATAATTTAATCGCCAAATTCAAAGTTATATCGGGGATTCAAATTAAATCATCGTTCCAATATTTAAAATTAATTAAATATTCTCAATTTAATTTGTTCAAAATTCTGGGTCGTTACAACCTATAAGACAACAGATTATATTAATTATAGAATGAACCAAGCAACAACTTGACTTCAATTTTTGAATTTGTACCTGAAAGAGCCCATATTCTTCGCACGCTCTTTCCGATTTCAGAAGGACTTCATGTCGCGTTGAAGTAAGCAATTATGCAAGATCACTTATGGGCAACTTGAGGTTTTAGTAGATTGTGTAACACTTTAAACCATTATTCATGGGTGTGAGTAACCATTGTTCATGAGTGTGAGTTCTTATTGTGCAAGATAATCCCATGGACATGGACAACAAAATGACGTCGTTTGAAATCTAGTAGCCTATGCTTATTTAGTAGCTTATGTTTATTCATCAATTTAAGTTTACGTAGGAACTTAGTTTATTTCGTGTAAGATCCATCGTTTAAACTTATTCTAATGATTTTCAATTTTTACGAAACTGATTTCGTAACATATAAGAAGAATATAAATCGTCTTCATAAAACGATGATACAATACTTTCAAACTGAACTAAAGATACCATTCGTCTTTTATTCCAAATAAAAGTACAAAGATTCTTCACAAATGAAAGGGAAAAAAATAAAAAGTAAAAAATTACAGTAATAAGATCTTTACATGTGCAATGCCATGGTGAAGATGTTGATTAAAATCATAAGATATATTTCAACTCTACAAATTTCCACGTAAGTAAACAACTGCAACTCCCGTTTCTCAATTCTATACATGCATTATTCTACAGTAAAAATTACATCGCGTTTGAATGTTGTGAGTTTATAGTAATCTAGGTAATTATTTGAAGAAAAAACTTATCTATTTTAAGTTTCGGGTATGATACCTCTGATATTCTTTAAGTTAACTTGGCAATTTTCTACTACTACAACTTAGTGAGAGTTTTGTTGAGATGTAAATACATTCTATAATTAGCAAAACACTATAAAGTTGACAGACTGATGGTGATTTCAACTTTATTGTTTCAGGAAGATTATTTTTCGGCTATTTTGATGTGCAGCCCAAATTTTGTGGTTGCTAATATATGTGGTTTATTGTTGTGTGTGTGTGTCTAAACCGAACAATATCTATATTACCTAATTTTAGCTTACTTTTACATCCTCAAATAGGTGATACCTTATTGTAGCTTACTTTTATATCTATATTACCTAGAGATGATGCTTTTTTTAATGTCGGGCTATAGTAAATTATTGTTATTTTGCTAATCGAAAATTCTACCCCATATGGAGATTAAGTTACCTGTTTAAGTGGCTTAAATCGCAGCCATTGCAGCAAACGACACCTTTTATTTTCAGATCCCTACATTTCAATAAATTTCGATTGTTTTAGCACTGGCAACTTGTTGCTCTTAAACTTGAAGACTAAACTGTTTGATAAGTTAAAGTACTGCCCAAGGTTTAAAATTTCGGTTTCCATTTTCGTTCCGTTCATTGGTAATTTTTGATATTTCGGTTCCGTTTCAGAAATTCCGTATTAATTTCGTTTTGTCAATTCCGGTATTTTTTTATAAATACAATAATTATTCAATATTAATGTAAATCTACACTACATTCTTTTATAAAATTATTATAGTACATGAACGTTATGGCACGCGCTTCGCGCGTGAGTTATTCTACAAATTGTATATTTTCAAAACACTCGAAAAAATAATTTCCAGAAATATTTAGTCATATTTTGCCTTGAACTCATGCATAGTTTGTTTAAATTTTTATTTTTAAGTTTTAGTATCTAATTCTTTTTGGTCATTTGAATTTATATTTCTGTTATTAGTTAATAAAGAAAGAATTTGTAAAGGAATTTCATTTGTTATATCCTATTTTAAAGTGACATTAATATCTGATTTTATTTGAGCGTTTTGAATTTGTAAAAAAACTATTTATCAGGTCCTATTTTAAAGTGATATTAATGTTTATTAATATTTGTAAAGGCACGTGTTGAATTTGTAAAGTGAGTTTATTTGTTAGATCCAATTTTTAAAGGATTCGGTAACATATATAGATGAGCGTTAAATTATATATGAGTAAAGGGTATTTTCGGAAGTTTGCGGTCGGACCAAAAGTTTGTACTTCCAAACCAACTATTAATAAAGATATGTTCAAATAATTTTATAAAACTTAATTTCCATGGGCCATGCATTAAAGTTAAACTTTAATGCACTAAATTAAATTTTGAACTAAACGTCAACTGATGGTAGAAGTTTAAAAGTATAGTGTTCATCCTTTGGAAAAAGAAATCAAGTGCAGAGTTAAATATATAATTAAGTTACACATGTACCAACGAAAAAAAGTCACTATTGCAGTAAATGACCATACATCTCCATACTTTCTTCTTATTTCATCTTCCCCTTTGGTCCTAACATTTTAACTTTTCTTTTAATGGCACTTTTAAAATACATAACAAAACTACTACTTATTTTTTTGAAGTTTTAAACATTTTTTACATGCCTTATGGCCGGAACCGGATTTGTGGTCTGATTCCTTTCCAGCATTGGCCGAAACCGAAGCGGGATGGGCGAAATCCACAGGTTCCGGCCGGAACCTCGAACAATGGTACTGCCAACTTGTTGGCAATGATATTTACAATTAATAACTTTTGCCACTGTCTATGATACTTTGTTAATTCTCCACTATCATTTTGCATTCAAAAACCTACACTTTTTTTATTCTTTCCTATTGTTCTCAAAGTTCTCAATTTTCACGTATAATTTACATTTAAGTCCATCTAATTTTATGTTTAATTGAAAATAAATATTAAATTTTGATAGATACAAGTTCATGGAATGACTGTTATTGCCATGCTGTTTGAAGATGGATTTTCCTTGGGCGTGGAGGAAAGATTAACCGTAAAGTGTATTATATTTATGCTTGTCTACATATGAATTTATTGGCTGAATGGGTTTGTCATATTCTTATCCAGATTTGTTTATTCGATTTAGTCTGTCATAAATTTATAGATCATGTCAGATGCGATCTTGAAATCTTTTATAGGATCCCGGCATTTATTCCAAGAATTATAAACAACGTTATGATAGAAACAACTTAATAGTTGTCTTATATATGACCAAACTAAAAACTGACACGATAAATCATGAGTGAACCCATCAGTTATTTTGAGCAAACAGAAACATTAGTTGACATATCATAATGCATAAAATCAACTTACATACTTGAAAGTTAATGTCACATAATATCATAATGCAGTTTCATGTTGTTGTATCAACTATGGATCTCTAAGTTGTTGAATTCTGAATGTTTACTTCCTCCTAATTTTGCATAATTGTTTTCATATTAATATCTATTTATTATTAAATGTATGCACTACCGAAACAGGACCACAGTGTAGATGGAAGGCTTACATTGTCGGAGTCTTCTGACTTGATTCATGCATTTGGTAATCAAGTAGCAGCTTCTAAGGTCTGATGCATTTCTAACTAAAATTTGGTTGGCTTTCTCCAAAATTTCCTACACTATTTTAACCCTAGCTAGTTTATGGTTCTAAAAAATGCACATTTTATTTGTTATTACAAAGATGAACTTTTTAGGAAAGCAGGTGAATATGGAGATGGCGAGGTGGACATCGATGAATTAGCAATGCTTCTTGGTGTTCAACCAGAACAATAAGAGTTTACTGATTTAGATATGTTAGGCGAGGGAATTGGAAATCAAATAATGACCGGAGGATTTTTAACCGGCAAACAAGCTTCTTATAGGTGAGGAACATTGCTCAACTTTTCTAAGTTCCTTTTCTTGTACATAAGAACAAAAATTATTTGCGTTGGCCATCTACTTCTGTGTTTTTCTAGGTGGATGTTAAAACTAAGTGAATGGACGGCCTGAAATCTGGATGTAGCACCTCACATGTTATGGTATAATCATACTTGGTATGCTTAACTAGTTACAAGTTGACCAAGGGGTTCTTCTACGAACAGATGTGCTATTGCTTAGACACTTCTTGTTGTGCATAGTGCTAAATCTATTTTCAGTTAGGAAAGCAGAGCACCAATTGTTGATAACTCGATAAGGGTCGTATTACTGAACTATGTCATGGTAACTGTGAACCCTGGTCATTCACAATACAAAATTGACTTTAGATCTAGAAGTAGAGAGCAAAGCGACATAAGTGATGGGTATAGAAAGCAGAGCAAATGAAGATCTGACACACAAAGACATTGAATTGGTAAGCAGCAGTTTTACACTGAATCGGTAAGCAGCAGTCATGATATTAGGTATGCAATCAGTAAATGTATTAACTAAGTTTATAAATTATGATGATGATGATGAATTAACTAAGTTTAGCTTACACACTTTTTAACAAAGTGAAGTGTGTAAATGTTTAGCTTACACACTTTTTAACAAAGTTTTATATATATTAATAATGATGATGATGATGATGAATTAACTAAGTTTATAAAAATTAACTGAGTTTATAATAATAATAGTATAATTAAGTTAACCAAGTTTTAATAATAATAATAATAATAATTAACTAAATTAACCAAGTTAATAAAAATTAAGCTTTGCTAAAATTAAACAAGTTTTATAAAATTAACTAAGTTTAAGTTAAATAAATTTTATAAATGATAATAATATAATTAATTTAACAAAGTTTTATAAATAATGATGATGATGATGATGAATTAACTAAGTTTATAATAATAATATAGTTAAGTTAACCGAGCTTTAATAATAATACTAATATTAAATTAACTAAGTTAACCAAGTTAATAAAATTAACTAAGTTTTGTTAAAATTAAACAAGTTTTATAAAATTAACTAAGTTTAAGTTAACTAAATTTTATAAATAATAATAATATAACTAATTTAACAAAGTTTGATAAATAACGATGATGATGAATTAACTAAGTTTATAAAAATTAACTAAATTTATAATAATAATAATAATAAGTAAACCAATTTTTAATAATAATAATAATAATAATAATAATAATAAATTAACTAAGTTAACCAAGTTAAAAAAATTAAGTAAGTTTTGTTAAAATTAAACAAGCTTTACAAAATTAACTAAGTTTAAGTTAACTAAATTTTATAAATGATAATAATATAACTAATTTAACAAAGTTTTATAAATAATAATGATGATATTGATGATGAATTAACTAAGTTTATAATAATAATAATACAGTTAAGTTAACCGAGCTTTAATAATATTATTAATAATAAATTAACTAAAATTAACTAAGTTTAACTTGACTAAATTTTATAAATGATAATAATATAACTAATTTAACAAAGTTTGATAAATACGATGATGATGATGAATTAACTAAGTTTATAAAAATTAACAAAATTTATAATAATAATAATAATAATAAGTTAACCAAGTTTTAATAACAATAACAATAATAAAAATAATAAATTAACTAATTTAACCAAGTTAAAAAAGTTAACTAAGTTTTGTTAAATTAAACAAGTTTTATAAAATTAACTAAGTTTAAGTTAACTAATTTTTGTAAATAATAATAATATAACTAATTTAAATTTTTTTTATAAATAATGACGACGACGATGAATTAACCCAATTTATAAAAATTAACTAAGTTTATAAAAATTAACTAATTTAATAATAATAATATAATTAAGTTATCTGAGTTTTAATAATAATGATAATAATAATAATAATAATAATAATAATAATAATAATAAATTAACTAAGTTAACCAAGTTAATAAAAATTAACTAAGTTTTGTTAAAATCAATATAATTGTTTGACTATCAGATTTGAAGTCCTACAAATTAACATAACTGTTTGACTATATATTGTGTTTTTCACTTGTGCATGCATTGGACTTTCGAAGAGAAGTTTCCGAAGTGAAGAACAACTGTAATAAAGAATTGTCGGTAATTAAGCAATGAATTTTTATATATATTATAATATTTTGTTAGTACTAGTTGTATAAACTTGTTTGTAAACGGTTGTGGTATGAAAGTTCGCTCATTTTGTCGAAATACTATTATTGAAATGGTTATGAATATTATACTTGATTATGCTATTAATGTGTTTTTTCAATTATTTGAGTATTATGATTTTTTGACGTTGGTTTGAAAATAATAATTATGTGACTGATTGTTAGCTTGAATATGATAATTATGTGATTGATTGTTGGTTTTAATACGACTATTATATATAAGTGATTGTCGAAAATAATACAAGCCATTAACAGTAAATAACAACATTCAAAATATGCTACACAACAATCAATAAGTTTTAGAGCGTTTTAAAAGTGCTATGAGAATAAAGGTAAATTACATAAAAAACATATTTTAGCAGAGAAAAAATGCAACAAAAAATATATAGTAGGACAAATAAAACGATGCAAAAAAAACTTTTGTAGGTTTCAAAAACGCTGCAATATGTTTGTTTTTGGTCATTTACTACAACGCAACAAAAACTTTTAGACTTTTAGTTGTATGTCGTTTCGCAGCGTTTATTGAAACGCTACTAAAATTTGATAGCTTTTCAACTCTACGAAATGCCTTCTCTTGTGTAGTGCACATAGCAAACAGTCAATATAATTTACCCCCACCAATGTGATGCTATACCCAACTTCAATAAAATAGCTACAACTACTTTGGTAAAGTCCTATTTTTTCTTTCAACTTTACCATTCATCTCAAGCGAATAGGGTCCATTTCTCTCATGAATTCTTCTGTTCCTCTATCACTGTGAAGTCTCTTAATTTTCATATTAAATTGGTTTTCGGTTTCATTGTGAAATTTAAGAAGGAAAAACAACGTTTTTATATTATCCTCTTCTTATGTATCATATCGAAAGAATAAGGATTAATCATTACAAAAGTTCATTTTCTTCAATGTTTGATTATATTGTATAAACATAAACAATGGTTATGTCATTCATGTAGATTACTAAAGGATTTGTAAATAAGTTAAGCACGTCATTCTAAATAGAAGTATTAATGTGCATGACAATGACTATGTTAGATTTTTATAGTAAGTAATATTTATAATTTATATATCTTATTTCAAGAAACATTAAAAGGTTCTTTTTACTTACCAACAATTTATCCATTGATTATAGTAATTTATATATAATTAAATAACTTTTCATATGGAAATCTTTATGAAATTTAATTCATTCATGCACATATAAAATTTTCATTTCCCAACGAAAGTTTATTACCTCATAATCATAAAGTTTTCATATCATTAATTTTGCATTAATGCTTAATTAATAGACTATGTTGGAATTTATGAAAGGTCTTCCATTCTGATAAATATAACTTCACAAAAATGTATTTCTCTCCAGCCAAACTATATAAAAAAACAATTTCTTTTCAAACGATTTAAGTTTATAGAAACAAAAGGAGATCACTATCGAGAAGTAACACCTCGCTCATTATGTCCCAAAACTTATGTTTTGCTTTAACCAATCAAGACTCAGTGACCATTAAATATAATTTGTTCATATTCTGTAATAAACTATAGTAATTAGATTTGTATGTTGCACCATAACTAATTCTTTATTATGTTCCATAATAGGATGCACCAATTTAAATTCGAAAGGTACATGATTACAGTATCTAAATTGGTATATAAATTCCACTTATTTATATATTCCTTATACCCCTGCATCGAATTGAAATTTCACCATAACCTTAATATTGATTCTTATTACAAACTTTTGTATTTGATAAAATATTTGGCACCATAACATATTCAAAAATTATTTTACTATAATTGACATATATGTCAACAATCAAAACCAGTTCTTTAGTCACTTTACAATCTCAAAATATTAACTATATGGATTATTGTTAAAGCCCAATAATAATTCAGGAAGGTAGAAGAAAATTTCCATGCATAATTCAATTTTACTCACAATCCATAACTTTTCTTCTCCAAATGCACTAATTATCATAATAGTGCGTTCTTTTGAAATGAAGTCCCCCAAATCTGAATGGTTTGTTTGAATCATAGCCACCATAGTTGTCGGTCATCGAAGCCATGCAGAAACATCTGAAAATCTGAAAATTATTGTACTTGGATCATTGAACTAATTGTCTACGTGGTCATTTGCAGCAGGTGAAATCGTCTTAAATTGTTGGATCTGACTGTTGGAAATGGCTGAAGCGCGTATTTTGTCATTTTCTTTAAGACGATTCGCGGTTTAGCCCCAAGGTGCAAAGTTAGCTATCAATCGCATCGTCCACATGATAAATCAACCTCTAAAATTTGGTAGATTTGCTGTTTGCACGATAGCAAATCGTTTTGAATTTAACACTTTCTAATTTAATTGCTTGGAAAAATACTTTTTGCCTATTTATCATTTCATTTAAATAGGCAGAGTATAATTTTTCCTCCTACCTATCTATCATTTCATTTAAATAGGCAGAGTATACATTACTGAAATAAGAGATTGTTAACAAACAAATCTAAAATTATCGCTATTCATTTCGAATTTTATTTACATTAATTTTTGCAATGCTAAAAAATAATAGCTCATAAATATATTACCGTTATACAATGCCATTTATTACGAATTTTATTACCATTAATTTTTGCAAAGACTCAAAAATTATAGCTCATAAATATACTATCGTTATACAACGTTATTCATTATGAATTTTATTACCATTAATTTTTGCATTGCAATGACTCAATAATAATAGCTTATAAATACATTACCGTTGTACAGCGTCATTCATTACGAATTTTATTACCATTTTTTTTTAAATTAATTCACTTGAAGTTCCAACAAAAATCACATTGCACCCAAACTCCAAATCTCCACAAAATTTAATCAACGTCTTATCTAAATTTGCCAGTTATCCATCTAGCTAGCTTTTCACAATGTAAATGCACAAAATAAAATTCAATCTAAGACAAGTAATTACAGGTGAATAAACATTGGTAACAAAAGTAGATTTTAGCAAACTAAATTCAAAATTTGAAGTAGATCCTCAAAATAGTAAGATATCAAAGCAATGATGTTGAAAATTCTGAAAGAGAGGATAAGTAAGTATTTTTTTTCTTTGAGAAATTCTTGGTGAAATGGGAACAAGGGGACGGATAAAAACTTTGCAAGTGCTTTACGATGGTCAGACACTTCCTCCAGGCTTTTCAAATTGCTCTGGGAGGCTTATATTAGATGCATTTTGAAATGATGCCAAACGAGCCAAAAATATGCTTTAGGTTAGCCTTTTCAAATGTTATCCACCGTGGCGCCATTTGGAAAAACAGTAGTTTAATTTAATTAATTTTCAATAGAAAACTGTTTGAAATCGTCAGCCATTTTTCGCCAACCTGGCACCAGCACCGACTTAGCTAAAACAGATATGTGTTTATAATTTTTTTCCAATATGGTCTATTTGTGATATAAATTTTAAGAAGTGGTTTAAATAAAAAAACCCTTATATTAAACTAATATGCATGCTTCACTATTGAAAAACGTCCAAAATAGTTACGAAAATTTTATATAGAGAAGAGGGCAAGAGATTGAAACGTAAACACAAAGGAAACTACATTGTTATTCACTTAATAAACTTGATTACATAGGATAAGCTTTTAAATAAAGAAAGAAATAAGGAACAACTTCCTAAACTCTAGGCACATTCCTAAAGACTAGGTAAAAACCAATCCAAGTTGCTATAGAATAGAACAAACGCAAATATTATTCCTAACACCCTCCCTTAAACTGAATGTGCTAATATTCAGTTTACAACGTTGCATCATCAAACTGGGGCTTTCTGGTTGCTTTCACATCTTTCATTAGTGACCACAAATACTGTTTTTTTTTGGTTGAACATGCTCAACTGTTTCATGTTGATTAGTTCTTTACTCATTAACCATCAACAAATACTTTTGGTTTCCTCTTAGAGATTCACAGACTTCTCTTCTTGGGTCGTCCCTTGATACTGCTGTATCTGTCATCTCTCTAACAAGCTAGAACTGCGGCTCTTCTTCATTTGCTTATTGGATGACATGAAACCACACTTGCTTCACCCAGAGGTTTTACCTACTGCACCTGTAGGCTTTCACTTCAAACAACTCTTTCGAGCACTCCACAAATATCCAACCCCATAACCGACGTTCTGTGGAACGCCTTCTTCATGCTAACATCAACATCACCATCAAGACACACTTGACCACCACCTTCATCTACCTCACTTCAACAACTAGCTTTGGCATAGCAACCAACTCACACCATAACACTTTCTTCATGATCAACTACTTTATCACAATCAACCACAGCACATTCAAAACTCATATAAGGAACAACAATTCAAACCCATTCCTTTCCTTGCACTGAAACAACTGAAACATTTTTCATAACTCTCTCCTTTACTCTTTTCTCACAACATTAGCAATGAATCATCCAAAATTTCTTCCACCATGTTACTGCCATCTCAAACTATGCTACACTTCCACACCAACCACCATAAACCCACTTCAGTTCAACCACCGCCTAGCTAGCAACATCAAACTGCGGCAACATCCCTCCTCTTGCCATCAAAACCAAACTGCTAACAAAACTCCACCATCCTTCCTCTTAACTTATCTCAACATCCATTACAACATCAAAAAACTGCACTTCCTACAATTCCTAAACTGCAACCACTCACAACCTTGATCACTTCAACTTCAATCTTCGATTGACCACAATCAAACTCTAGCCAAAATAACCACATCTCCAACACAACATCAACAACTCACTACCGCATAAATACAACCCACATTTGAACCGTCTCAACCTTCTACTCCTCAAGAACTCTGTAGCAGTGCCAACTACTCATAATCACTTGACCCGAAACAACAATTTTCAGATCTGCGACGAACTTCATGGCATCAATTTAGCATCAACTATCTTATTGACACCACTCTAGTTCAACCAACCCTTAGATTTGCATTTTCTTGTGACTCTCGGTCAGACATCGGCATTGATACTTCATCAGCAGCACAACAATGTTTTGAACTCTGACGGCGGCCCATCTCCTTCTAGATCTGAATCACCAGGCAGCAGTGCTTCAACGTCGCAGCGGTTCTGAAATCGTCTCTCGTGATGGTAGTAGTCAAGCTCGTGACAGATTCAAGCTTTCTCCACCTTTCAACAGTCAAGCATTGTCTTCCTCCCTTTCACGCCCAAAACCCACATCACCACTTCAATCCACCATCCAAACTCTTAAACCCGGAACCACAAAACCACATCTGAATCGCCTGCTTGGCCACTTTGATTACTCCAGCAGACATCGCAGTTTCCCACATCTGGACCAAACCCAAATGGGATTAGCAGCACTTCCATCTCTATTATTCTCTGTCTTGATCACATACAACACAACCGTACCAACCAACTGAACTCGATTCCTTCTCCACTGCGTGTAATATTGTCCGACCAAATCGTCAAACTGCCATCTCTAACCAAAATCAGTGCATAAAACTCCGGATCTCAAACAACTTCAGGAAGATCATCGCCGATCATCTTCAGCATTTCAATTGTTGTTTATCATTCTCTCCAATACAAAAAAACATCACAGCTCACAACCAAAGCCGAAACCATCATTTTGTTTCTTACTTATCTCAAAACAACATATTCTTTAAACCTTATCTCATTACAGTTTCAACTCCTCATGATATCATCACTAATACTGTGCCTCAACTACTCAATATCGTAAACAAAGTTTCCAAAATTCCAAAACTCTTATTTCAACAACTAGAAACAAGTTAAACTTGCAACTTACTTACCAGTTCATCACAAACATTTCAAACGAAAGTAGAGTATTTTAGCATGCTTTTCAAATTTAGATTTCACCATCTTGGCACATACAGGCTCGTATATTCGGAACTCACATCTTACAACAAACATCAACATATTGATCTCGAGTCAGCATCACAAACAACCCAGATAGCGACATTCAATACCAGATCGAACCATTTCTCTCTCTCAGCAACTCAACAATGCACCTCCAACGACAACATGAACGAATTCCAAATCAAAGCGACGTGGTAGAGTTTGTCCAATGGCTTCATTGACAACTTCGACTTCATCTTAGACTTTGACGTGAGCACTTAGGCTCCAGCAGCTTCCAGATCGTACACGAGAACAACCACCTTTATCTTGCAAGCAACGCAAACTCAAGCGACACTTTCCAATCTTGTCACAGCAACACCTCATCGAGAAACTCTTTCTATCAGCGAATTTTTATATCAGTCTTCGGTAGCAATCATTGGATCTTAGTAGCGCAACTTTTTGAGGAGGATGATTCCTTTTTGGAGTGTTTGGATCTGAATAATTGAGAAGATATTAATATGCTTTTTGGGGTTGAACGAAATTGGGATTTTTTTAAAACTCTAAATCACTTTTTTTGCGACACTCTGAATCTCTACCCTCTCTCACCTAGCTCCGATACCATGTTAGAATTTTATATAGAGAAGAGGGTAAGAGATTGAAACGTAAACACAAAGAAAACTACATTGTTATTCACTTAATAAACTTGATTACACATGATAAGCTTTTAAATAAAGAAAGAAATAAGGAACTACTTCCTAAACTCTAGGCACATTCCTAAAGACTAGGTAAAAACCAATCCAAGTTGCTGTAGAATAGAACAAACGCAAACATTATTCCTAACAGTTGCAAGTGCCTTAAGCACCATGAAAACCGAAAGCAATGCGTGAGAAAATGTAAGAAACAAAAGGGGAAAATCAAGCTTCAGTTGAGATGACTTAATATTGTAACTAACAAGTAACTTGAAAATTGGTATATCTTAAAGTAGCCATCGTATAAAAGTTGCTTGCCCATCATTAGTTAATTGTGCACTTCCATACCCATCTCATAACTACCGGAAAAAAAACAGGAAAACTGAAAGGAAAAAAAATGTACCTGTGTATGGAGATACCAATGAAAAAGAGAAGAAACTATGGTACCTTTCGTCCTCAATCGTTTCACGTTACTGTTCCTGATGCAACACAACAACGGCCCCAAATGGGCCGTTATCTCAAAAGAGAGAAACTGGCACGTTGACATTGAATGCGTCGTGCCGTCCTATAGGCTATAACATATATTTTTTTGGAATTTTTTGCTATATTTTGTATTATTCAACTGTAAAAAATGTCGGATGAATCTTTTGTTTCTGTATCCTTTCAGTCTATCGCCTTATTGATGTCTGAAAGGATTTCGATTTTCATAGACTTATGCGTTAAATTTTAACAAAAAAAATGAATTCTGTAATCTTGTTTTATGAGTTAGTGGCAAGCATATTTAATGACAGATTGAATTCTAACTGGTCTGAGACACAAATAAAGAACAAATGAGACAACCTAAAGCATACATGAGTGGACTGAGAAATACTAATATAGCCGGAAGAAGGGGTTTGGGATCTGGAGAATGATTAGAATGATGCTCTAAAAGAGTGGTAGAATACTACGACTACTAGAACGGCTGCTAATTGTGGCAGTCATTTGCGTCGACTAACGACGGCTAAAAAAGGCGGTCGTCGCTAGCCGACGCAAAGTCCGTATTTACAGAGAGGACCCGCGAACTAGAAATCACCTGCCTCCTTCCCAACAAAAAAATAAAACCCTCCTCCTTGCTGCTACCAGTCGTCGCCTTCCGTCGTCGCAGCCTTCCATCGCAAATTAAAGCTCTCCAAAACTTGCAATCTCCTCCTCTCTAATATCTACGGTTATTAGATATAAACTATCAACCCTAATTTTGAAATTGGCTGATTTAGGAATTTAAAATTAATGATTATATCTTATTAGTTGATGATAATATAGAATATTTGTTGATTTAGGTATATAATTAAAACCCTAATTTAGAAAATTAGTTGATTATGGATTAGAAATTGATGATTATTGCGTATTAGTGGATGATAATAGAAAATCCGTTGATTTGAGGATATTAATTAGTGATTTGATTGTTTACTTTGTAGTTAAAAATTAGGGTTAATTTAAATCCGAAAATTAGTCCATTATTATTGATTAATATGCTTATTGATGATTTTACATGAATGTTTGTTATAGTTTAGAATAATGTTTGTTATAGTTTATGCAAAAATTAGCGTATAATTATTGATTAATATGCTGCTAGATTGGTACGGTTAAACATAAGTAATATTTTTAATTTAATTAGCATGTGTACATTACAAGTTTTAGTTGTTAGTATAAAATAAAATTAATGTAATTTATTACAAGTGCTAACATCTAATTTTCGTTTACAAAATCGATAAAAAAATTTAAATTGTTAACTGAATTTTAAAATATGTTTTAAAATTTTAAATGTATTAAATATGCGATTTGAATGGTTGATTGAATTATATAATTTTGAAATGAGCATAACAGAAACAAATATTATACTGAAATCAATTTCTGTAAAAAATTAAGAAATGAATATAACAACAATAAATATTCTACTAAAATCGATTTTGTAAAAAATAAAAAAATGAATATAATAACAGTAAATATCTTGCTAAAATCGATTTTGTAATAAAAATTAGGAATTGAATATAACAACAACTAATATTGTACTAAAATCGATTTTGTAAAAAAATTAAGAACAAATATAACAACAACAAATGTTCTACTAAAATTGATTTTGTAAAAAAATTAAGAAATGAATATAATGTTGATTTGAAAGTGAGCATTAAATATTATTTCAACAAATAATTGACGCTAAAAAATTAAAGCCTTTAGTCCCAAATGGTTTTAATTTAGTTCAGAAAATACAACAACAAAAATACATCCCTTGGATGCAAAGTCATGCGTAGAAGAGAAGTGAACTGAAGTGCTGTCGAAATTAGACATAAGTGTGGTGTGTGAAGCCTTTAGTCCTAATTGGCTTTACTTTATTGTAGAAAATACAACAATAAATATTCTAGTAAAATTGATTTTGTAAAAAATGAAGAAATGAATATAATAACATTAAATATTTTGCTAAAATCAATTTTCTAATAAAAATTAGGAAATGAATATAATAACAACTAATATTGTACTAAAATCGATTTTATAAAAAAATTAAGAAACAAATATAACAACAACAAATGTTCTACTAAAATTGATTTTGTAAAAAAATTAAGAAATAAATATAAGAACATTAATAATTCTGCTAAAATCGTTTTTTTGGAAAAAAAGGAAACGAATATAACAACAACAAATATTGTACTAAAATCGGTTTTCTAAAGAAATTTAGAAATGAATATAACAACAACAAATATTCTACTAAAATCGATTTTGTAAAAAATTAAGAAATGAATATAAGAACAAATATTGTACTAAAACCGATTTTCCAAAAAATTAAGAAATAAATATAACAAGAATAAATATTATACCCAAATCGATTTTCTAAAAAAATTTGAAATGAATATAATGTTGATTTGAAAAGAAGCATTAAATATTATTTCAACAAATAATTGACGCTAAAAAATTAAAGCCTTTAGTCTCAAAAGTTTTTAATTTAGTTTAGAAAATACAACAAAAATACACCTCATGGATGCTAAGTTATGCGTAGAAGAGAAGTGAAGTGAAGTGCTGTCGAAATTAGATAGAAGTGTGGTGTGTGATGCCTATAGTCCTAATTGGCTTTACTTTAGTTTAGAAAATACAACAACAATATACCATTTGAGTGCAAGTTATGTGTAGAAGAGAAGTGAGCTGAAGTGCTGTCGAAATTACTAACATATATTTTTAAATTAGGAACAATGTTCAATTATTTTCCCGACCGTACTTGGATGTATGAAGTCGGAATTGGTATGAAAGGTTCGGTGAAGCAACATTTCTACAATGGTATACACAAATTTATTAGATTCGCTACATCTAATAATCGAAATAACGAAGAACTTCGATGCCTTTGTAGTAAGTGCCAACATTTAAAGCATTGAAAACCAAAAACAGTTAAAGTACATTTGTATAAATCTGGTTTTGTGCCAAATTATTATTTGTGGGATCGTCATGGAGAGATGCTGCACCTACGCCTAATTCTGCAGCGTCAAAGGATGATCATGTTATGACGAACCCAATAGAAGATATGGCGGAAGATGCAGCACGATCAATGTTCCCTACCGTCCAAGTTGACGATCAAGACGTAAACATCGAAGAAGAACCGAACGTGGGAGCGAAAAAGATTTATGATTTACTGGATGCTGCTAAGAGGTCGTTGTGGGATGGTTGTAAAAGTGGAACCGAATTATCAGTAACCATCGAATACATCACTATGAAATCAAAATTCAACTTTACAGAAGTTGGATTTACAGCAGTTGTACAAACTGCAAAATGACATATGCCACATAATAATCTAATGTGCAATAGTCATTATAAAGTGAAAACACTTATGTCGGCTTTCGGTCTGCCATACCAAAAGATAGATACATGTATAAAAGGTTGTATGTTGTATTGGAAAGATGACATTAACCTTAGAAACTACAAAATATGCAACAAGGAAAGATACAAACCAAGAAAAAAGAATGGAAAGGAAGTTCTGTACAAGAGAATGCATTATTTACCCATCACTCCTAGACTTCAAAGGTTATATGCGTCTTCAGCTACGGCATGTCATATGCGATGGCACAGTATGAGAACACAAGAAGAGGGAACTTTGACACATCCATCTAATGGAGAAGTATGGAAACATTTCGATAAAACATACCTTGCGTTTGCTGTAGAGAGTCGTAACGTGAGACTTGGTTTATGTATAGATGGATTTTCACCATTCTCTTAGTTTGGTAGTAAATATTCATCTTGGCCTATTATCGTTACTCCGTATAATTTACCTCCATGGATGTGTATGAAAACTCCATATATGTTTCTGACTGTTGTCGTCCTTGGCCCTGAAGATCCAACACAAGGAATCAATGTTTATTTACAACCATTGATAGAGGAGTTGAAAACACTATGACATGAAGGAGTTGAAACATACGACATTTCGAGGAAAAAGAATTTTAGTATGTTCGCTTTTTTATTATGGACCATTAGTGATTTCCCTGCATATGGGATGCTTTCAGGTTGGAGTACAGCCGGTCGTCTAGCTTGTCCTTATTGCATGGAAGAAACACGAGCATTTTCTTTACGGTATGGAAAGAAAATTTCATGGTTTGATTGTCATCGGTGTTTTCTCCATCCCATTCATATTTTTAGAAGAGATACAAAAAAACTTTAATGCCAACAGAGAAGAGAATATGCAACTACCAGAGGTTTGGTCAAGCGAAGAAATATATAAGATTGTGAAGGACTATCCGAAAAAAGATGAAACTTGAGTATAGACTGAAATTCCAGGTAAATCGGACATTCATAATTGGTGCAAACAAAGTATATTTTGGGAGTTACCATATTGGAAAGATCTCTTACTCTGACATAATATTGACGTGATGCACAATGAAAAAAATGTATTTGATAACGTGTTTAATACTGTTATGAATATAAAGGGCAAAACTAAGGACGATTTGAATCCGAGACTTAATATAGCACACTTTTGTAAATGTCCCAACTTCATATGAAGCACGATGATAATAAAAAACCCTAAGCATGCAATGAACTAGACAGCAAGCAAGTGAAACTCGTGCTAAAGTGGGTGGAAGGACTAAGATGTCCTGATGGGATTTCTTCTAATCTCCGTATAGGTGTTGGCTTTAAAAACAATAAACTTAGTGGGATGAAAAGTCACGATTGTCATATCATGATGGAATATTTATTACCAGTGGTTTTTAAAGAACTGTTGCCCATAAAATTATGGAGCGATATAACAGAATTAAGTATGTTTTATAAACAGCTTTGTTCGACGACATTAAAAGTCGACCGTATACGAAAACTTGAAGTAGAAATCCCTATATTGCTCTGCAAACTGGAGAAAATATTTCCGCCAGGTTTCTTTAAGTAATGGAACAATTACCTGTTCATCTTCCATCCGAAGCACTTCTTTGAGGTCCTGTGCAATATGGATGGATGTATCCATTTGAGAGGTAATACTGACTATTCGTAATATTTATGTTATTCTAAATTGAATGGAATTAATTTTCTAATAGGTCTTCGTTTGAGAGGTAATTCAGATTTACATAAGAAAATTTGAATTGAAATAATTTTCTAATAGATACTGGAATCATCTTAAGAAAAAAGTTAGACAAAAAGCACGAGTTGAAGGGTCAGATTTGCAAATCATATCTTGAAGAAGAAGCTTCATTCTTTTTCTCTCATTACTTCAGTAACCATGTGAATTTATCATTTGTAAGTGTTCCTCGTAATGATGAAGCCGTTGAACAAGATTCCACTCAAATAATGTTATCTATTTTTAGACAACATGGCAGACCTGTTGGACATTGTGTGGAAATATGGTTAGACGATAGAGATTACCATATAGTGCACACTTATGTTCTTCTTAATTATGCTGAAGTTGCACCATTTGTTAGGTAATAATAAATTCATCTTTATTTCAATTATACTTACATGTTACTTATAATGGAACATATTACATATATGTTCGTAGTATATATGAATCACTACATCCATCTGGAGATCTGAGTAAAGACTTTGCTAAATGGTTTTCGAACTACGTTTATGATCCAAGAAACAGTGATGTTGATGAAGGATTACAACAACTTGCACTCAGACCAAAAAGAAATGTCAAGACTTATCCAATATTCTTCGTTAATGGATTTAAATTCAACACCATAGATTATGGTGCTGACAAATTAACATATAACAGCCGTGTATTTTTCAAAGATAGTAATGACCCATATGAGCATATAAAAGATTTTTATGGCGTCTTAACACAGGTTTTAGAATTGACATATTATATGCAACCCATAGAATTTTTTTTAATTCAAATGCAATTGATTCTGCAATGTTCCTGGTTCTGGAATCAACGTGTACAAAGATTATAAGCTTATTGAAATAAAGCATACCTCACATTATTATAAGTATGATCCTTTCGTATTAGCCAATCAAGCATTACAAGTTTATTTTGCTTTGTATCCATCCTTAAAAAGAGATAAAGCCGATTAGTCGGCTGTTTTTAAAACAAAGGCAAGATTTACATTTGATGGAATTAATATTCTAGACAAAGCAGCGTATCAAGCGGATCTTGAGCCAAATGATGAAATAGTAATAACTGATGATATTGATGTAGGGTTGTTGAATGATGAATCGAATGAATTAATAGAAGCCTTTTAGTGCGCAGAAGAAAACGACGTAGAGTATGATACCGAGTTTGAATCATAATACGACGAAGACTGATAATTCTAAATGATGACTATGTTGTGAGCTATGTATCGGTTGTTGTATATTGTGTATTTTGAGTTTCCGATGTTATATGTTAACAATGATGACTATGTTGTGAGCTATGTATCTGTTGTTGTATATTGTATATTCTGAGTTGTCGATGTTATATGTTAATATTGATAACTATGTTGTGAGCTATCTATTGTTCTGTTTTTTGAATTCTATGAAATGATATATTTTATCACTATATGAAATGATTTGTTTGTAGCAGATATGCCTTTTAGGAGACATGGCAGCAGATCTCAGCTTTCGCAGCCTTCTCCTTCTCCTTCTCCTAGCACCGGTGTCAGTGGCACAGCGCCAGATGTACGTCCATTGGCAGAGGTTGTTCCTAAGAGTGCGGGGTAAGTATCAAATTTATTGCTTGTTTTAATATTTAAAATTATACTAATTAAATTCCTACATTAAAATTTATACAGGGGTTTTGAAGTTGAGCCTTCGCACTACATCCTACAGGTATCCAGGAAAGCCTATATGAGTTGATGTCCGGAAGCTGGCCTCCTTGGGATGACATCCCAAACCATGTTAAGAACGGTATATGGACCGACTTGATGGTAAGTATAAATTTATAATTCATTTGGAAAATAATATAATGTACATAATTCTAATTAATTTCAATATACAGGTCGCCATCTGTGTCGATCCGCAGGATATGGATGTATTTGCAAATCACTGGAACCAGAGGATGCGGAAAAATTTTTGGGACACCTTCTCCAAAGCAAAGAACGCGAGAAAGAAACCGTCGTGGATGAGCGCCGATGTTTGGGCCGAATTTCTCGAACTGTGGGAAACCCCTGAAATGAAAATAAGTTATTTAATTTCATATTGTTATTATAACTTGATTAAATTTTGTATATTAGTTGCATTAAATTAGTTAAACATGTCTTTAAATTTATAGGAACTATGAGCAAGAAACCGTGCAAACAGGAATAAAAATCCTGTTTTGCACCGTGGTGGATCTAAATCCTTTCAGCAACATCGCGCGGAGTTGGTAAGTTTAGCAATTGCGTTTATAAATAGATGTAACATTATTTAATCATATTTGTAACATTGTTCGTTAATATTGTTCATTAATCATATTTGTAACATTATTTAATCATATTTGTAACAGCGTAGGAAGTTAAATCGTGAGCCTACAGTGGCTGAGGTCTTCACAATGACGCACGCCGTCGAGCAGAGAGATGAGGAAGGCAATGTTTCATATAGTTGGACATATGATAAATCCCAATCAATAATGGTAAACATGCTTAATTTTTTTACTTCAAACTTAAAAGCTTTTAAATTAAATATTTATTGTGGCAAAATTTTGTTCGTGATCGCAGGAAAGATATGACACAGAGCATGCCCGAGTGGTGCAATCCAGTGGCCATCGGTTGACCTTAGAGGAGTCAAACAGTATATGGGATGCTTTGATTGACCCTCCTTCGTGAAATAGGCATTACATTTTCAGAAATAAAGAGGTAAAATGCTTTATTAACTAATATATAAGCAATATTTAATATTGAGCTTAAATTATAACCTGCTATCAATAATTTACAGGCCATGATGATCCAGTCGTCCTACAGAAGATCTCAGGCTAAAGAGGAGATAGATTAATTGAAACGATAGATAGTGGAGATCAATGATTGGCGAAAGAGTGGGGCATTGGTGCGACAGCTAGACGATCATATTGCGGCATACTTAGTTAAGCATGGGACAATGCTGGGGAGGATGACGATGGTGAGTAGGTATGGTTGTGTTTTTGATGGATTTTGATCGTTTTGTTTTGTACATATGTGACATGTGTTACATTTGTGGATTTGATACTTGTTTGTTGGTTGGGTTGTTTGATGGATTAATGGATGTTTTGTTAGATGTACATGAGTTGGTTGGGATGTTTTGTTTGATGAACTTGTTTGTAGGTATGGTTTTGTAGTTTGATGAGATATTGGTGTTGGTTGATGAAATGGTTGTGTAAATATTGATATTTGCGTTATATATTTGATTATGTGTAATATGTATGAGATTATACAATTCTTGGATCGATAGTAGTTGTGAAACTGAGTATATCTGTGTTGTAAATGAGGTGGATGGAGATTTATGCGTTTGGATGGCCAAAGGAGAAGGTTTGTGCAGAAAATAGTTCTCAGTTTAGTGACGGCTAGCGACGGCTAGCGACGGCTTCCTTTTCCCAGTTTAGCGTCAGCTGGCGACGACTAGAGATGACAGTTTGGTTCCAGGTTAGTGACGGCTGGTGTCGGTTTGCGGCAGCCCTTCAACTTCTAGGATGTTGCCACGTGTCCACTTAGCCGTCACTAACCGTCGCTAATATGGCGACAGAGCCGACGCTAAAGCCGTCGCTTTGTTTGTTGGCGACGAGGTAAATAGCGACGGGTTTTAGCGACGGCCGGGGACGCTTTCTAGCCGTTGCTAAATGAAGCCGCTCTTGTAGTGTACTTCACGAAGATACAAAAGTTTCATAAAAGAATCCGTATTCAGATTCAAACAGTTGGATTTTTGGAGGCTGCATAGGTAAGAGTACATACAGATATCTGATAGCTCATAACCCACATGCTTAGCCTTTTATTGTTGCCGATACCAAAATATTACTGCGATTGGGTAGCCAGTAACACCGACCCTCCTTCGGTCACTCAACAGACTAATTGCAATTGGCATACCGATCGGGACAACTCGAGTAGGCATGACCAAACATAATCCCCTTTCAACCAACTTCTCCCCTCAAATACCTCTTTCAAATACCACACTCACTTCGTAAAGAACAGATCATTAAAGTCATGGTAAAACTTGGCATACCTTAAGTAGAAACATTGCTTTATTAAGATCAAGTTCTTGGCAGTTCATCTTCTAATCCAGACGTGTTTTGTATTAACCTTGTTTTGAGGCGGTGGCTGCACGAGCCAAACTATACTGACTAACTTTTAAGAAAACTAACCAAGTTTTAAAGAAATTTAACCAAGTTTATAAAAATTAAGTGAGCAAACTAAGTTTAAAAGTTGACTAATTGTTACACAAATTAACTTAAGTTTACAAAAAACTAAGTTTTATACACTCGTAAGCGCACTCATAAGCTCATTTGCAGTTTAGTAATTTTTAATCCAGTTCATGCATTTTAGTGTAGCTCAATATTGAATTAAAATTCAAGATTCAAGCAACATGTTTAGATTTTAGTGATAACTTATGTAGTCTTGTACTAGTAGTAGGTAGATCATATTCAGGTTGCATGTTCATTGGAGATTACTATTGGGTAATTACAACAAAAACTAAAGTCTATTACTTGGTTGAACTTTTGCATTTAGGTCTGTCAACGGATTCTTTCGGATGTAGATAATGTTACATCCACATCTGAAATCATTTTTTGATATCAGGTACCTAATCTGCGGATACGAATGAATATCAGATAATTATCTCATCGCCAACGAGCGATAAATCAAGAAAAATAAATAGAAAATTTAGGTTTAACATGATTTTTTCCAATCTCAATGGTTATAAAAGTATGCAAAATCAACAAATATGATGATAATAAATAGTTTTGAGTAGTTAATATGCATTAAATTCATATAATATAAACTATCAACTAAATAAAACAATAAATACATATCTTTTATTTACTAAAATACACGTAAAATAAACTATAATCTTTGATAGAGTTAGGGGTATAGCTAGGGTAATTATGCAATTTATTATGTATATCTAACTCGATAACTAATCTTGTTCAAAATAAAAGGTATTTTTTTCTATTATATACTTAATATAATGTATATTGATTAATTAATTAATTTACTTAAAAGTGTATTTAATAGAAAATCTATAAATAGTATGTTTTGTGATAGTAGTTACAAAGTGTTGTAATTATGAGTAATTTATCACAATGGAATTAAACATACCATTTTAAATATTCATAATCAAGATGTATCAAGACTTGATATCAATGCATCTGTTGAGACTAGAATATTTAATGCTCTTCAAATGTTGGACAATGTATTACTCATGACTGTTGGGCACTAAGGGGTTATGTACTGGTAATTATTGGATAACTATGGAATGATTCACTTGATAGTTTTTGTTGGTTAATATAAATGAGGTAAAATAGAAAATATCGTTGTGACAAAATTACACAGTTCTCTTGACTTGAGAATACCGTGGATCTTCAATATGGAAGCCCCTCTTTGATTATAGTTAAATCATGACACGACGTACATCGATTGACTATAGTTGGGTCGAATGGAAGCATTAGAAGTGAAACTCTATTCAAGAGAGGATTTGTCTCCTTGGTTATATGAGGTCACTATCACGGTCAAATGAAGTCTACTCAAAATAAAAATCTTTGGATAGAGCATTTCGGTTAATAATAATTGTTATTATTGAACCAAAGACTTTGTGTTTAGACTATAGAGTTGAATATGGATGGTATTGGAATTTTGACCATTATCAAATTCCATAATTCCAAAGTGATATAGTTTTGAAGAAGAGAACTAGTGTAAATAATTGTCACAACCGTGTAATGCTTACATAAAGTAAGGCTGAATATTTTACCGAAGTCAAGTAAGCGACCAATTTGGTCATAATGTTACATCACCTACTAAGTGATGTGTAATGTTAATATTCGAATTATTTAATATTAATAGCTGGACGAATTTACACCTGATGGTAGCACAACTAAAACGTTGAATACTTCAGTTACCACCTGATTTAATTAAATTATAATTTGATTAAATTAATTAATATTTATGAAATTTTAGCTGTAAAATTTTATTTGATATTTGTTGATCAATATTAAAAGTGTGTATATAATAGTTATAAATACACTAATCGAGATACGATATCAATACGCATTTAAATTGGATTTAAATATGTTATTTACTTATCAGGCTTAAAGTGATTTTGAGACCCATGATAGGACCCATTGAGTGCGACTATGATAACATAGAGAGGCTAGCCATATGATGGCTAATGAGAGCTTGAATTTTGAATTCAAGGAGATGAATATGTAAGAGAGAAAAGTGAACCTAGATCCTCCTTTTTCTCCTTAAATCTCCACTATATATTCATCTTTGACCCCTTATTTTATTTTTACTCTCTTCCTCCATTTGTTGCATCCATAGCCGACCTTCTTCTCAAAAGTTTCAAGCTTAAAACATTAAATCAAATAAGATTCAAACACCGTTTGTAGCTGCATTCAGTCTAGTAGCATTTTCTAGATTCCGAAATCGTTTCAAGTAGTTCTGATTATACCTTTTAAGGTGTGCTATCCAGACATTAGATGAATGGTAAAATTTTCTTCTTACAATGATGTGCTAATGTATATAATGTGCATTATATGATATATGTGTTTAGATAGCAGTTGAATATATCATAAATCTGTATAACATTGTGCTGTCTTCGTTAGATTTATTGTATACATGTGTGTGTGTAAATTTACATATGTATAATCGTACATATTGCTCACGACCATTAAAAAAATTACTTTTATTTCAAAAATAATAACAATGAATGATTTAAATAAAAATGATTTAAAATAAATGTTGTTAAGTATAATATTTTTACATTGATATATATACATTAATTGTTTCAAAAGAAAACATTATATATATAATATTTTATATTAAAATACAATATAGTTTTTTATTTAAATTAAATGTTATATCTATGTATATATACATTCCAAATTATATAAAATATATTTATATAAATATTTAACATAATACATACATATATCGTTTTTGGAATATTCATAAATTTCTGTATGGAAATCATGTAAATAAAAAAAAATCATTTTTGATAAAAATAAATTATTGTGAAAAAAGTCTTTTTTGGCAATATAATATGTGTATTTATACATTTATTAGTTTATAGAAAATATATTTGTAAGTACACATTATACATATGTATAACATTCTTATATATTATTTAATATATATATATATATATATATATTTATAATATATATAGTATATGTATATATAGGGCGTGTATGTGTGTATAGTTATATATTTAAAATAAAAAATTGATTTTTGAATTATATATATATATGTATTTACACAAAATTAATATATTAGTTTGAATTTGAAAATACTAGACATTTTCATTTTGTAGATCTAGATCTAAATTTTGAATCTAATAATTGAATTTAAAATTTTTATATTATTTATATTAAATTTATAATTACTTTATAAACTATATATACACACACACACATACATACATACATACATACATATTGACAGCACACATTTATACAAAGGGGCTAACATGCCCGTTCTAGTGTAAATCTCATCATATATATACGAGCATATCAAACCATGTACACCTTTCATGTTGCATGTGCATATACGAGCTATGTGTATACGATACACATATTACATAATATAATATAAATTTAAAATAAAATATTAATTTTATTTAAGACAAATTTAGATAAGATCTAAATAAATTTAGACTTCATAGACATAATAAGATCCAAAATGGAATAATTTTTTTGAAATTTACTCATTTCCTCTATTACATATTGGCCTAGTTCTAACAATGGTATCAGGGCCAAATCCCCTATGCAGTTTAAATTAGTAGTATTAGGGCTAACTTATTAAAGCCTACCCATATAATAAGGTGTCTAAAAAAGCAGCGTCTAAGGTTGGATTTGGCAAATTAAGAACTCTACCCTATTTGGCTAGTGACCTGGCCCGGAAGGATGAGGTAGGCCCAAAGGTTATCACCAATATAAATGCCCAAATTGATTTAGGCCTTAGGCTAATTTTCAAAGTTTTGAAATTAAAATAATAATTTTAAATCTAAAAGTTAAATTTAAAATAAGAAAAATATTATAAATGTTATAATATAGATTTTAAAATTATTTTGAAATTCAAAAATAAAAGTTTTAAATTTAAAAGTTAAATTTAAAACAAAACACATATTTTTACAGTTATAATTTTTTTTTAAATGTTTGAAAATGTTATAGAACTAACTTTGAAAATATTATTTATTAATAAGGTTAATAAAATAAATGAATTAATTAATAAGTTAATTTAGGTAGAAATATATACTTGTGTAATATATATAATAATATATGTTATGTTGTCTAGAATTGTTTAAGGCGGTATGAGTATACATGTGTGTATAAAAGAATTTTCAAAACTAATAAAATTTAATTAAATTTGTTTCATTAAATAAATTAATTAAAAGTTAACTAATAAATTAAAATACAAATGTATATGATATATGTGTATTTCTATAAAGGTTATAGTATATATATTCATTATAATATGTTATAATTAAATAATATAGTAATTAATTAAAGTGTCAATTGATTAAATTAATTAAATAAGATTTAATTAATAGAATGTTATACATTAAATATTATATAAGTTAAATAATATAAAACTTATATAATATGAAGGTATATATTATAGGTGGAACATGAAAGAAACCCTAAATAGACTTGAGGAATAAATATATATGTAAAAGTATATATACCATGATTTCTGGTGTGTCTAATGTAGGATCGAATTAATCCTAGAGGGGGGTTAATATGGTTTATTATAAATCCACAGAATAATAAAAATTGCAGCACACATAATAATAGAGTAAATGCGGAAATAAAAGCAACACTCAAATTTACGTAACTTCGACAAAACCTGCCTATCCCCAAGATTTCTACTAAGATTAAACAAATGACCACTTACATAACCCTGTAAACTTGTTATTATCACTAACCTGATTGTTTTAGTCCTGAGCCTAGAAATCCTATCTCAATTTAATCCCCGAGCTGAGAATTTTCCAAACTACAGATTGTAGTTCAATTCGGAATATGGTCTTTTAAAATTAAAAAGTTAAACATAATAATAACAAAGAGAAACCCTAATTTATATTGTATTAGTTCAACAAAACAAAGAAGAGGTTTGGCCTAATTGAAAAAAAGCGGTCTTCAAGTTAAATTATCTCGTTCGGTTCTTTCGTTCAAAACCGATCCCTTTGTTATCTTCTAAGGTTTCCATTTCTAAAAGCTGCCAAAAATTGATTGTCAAATTTTCTCCTCTACGACTTTGACAGTTGATTCCTTCGATAATTTCTCTATTGCTGCTGTTGTTGCTTTTACAATTGAGCGCTTCTACAGTAGGTAACTTGGTATGATTTTTGATTTTTTGATTGTTGGTATTGAACTTGACTTAGAAAAAGTGCCGATGATGAATGGTTTATATAGGGTAGGATTTGAAGAAAAATATTCTCTGATTCCATTCAATTTGAAATTTTAGTTTTGAATATTTTAACCTTCAATTTTTGTTTTTAATTGTGGTTGTTGAATTTTGATCGATTCCATTTGCCTTATGGTATTGACTTGTTCGTTCTCGAGATATATTGGCTTTGGCCTGACAATGTTAAATTATTCAACTTGTGAACTTTTTTTAATTTTCTATTGCTAACCGATTTGTGCGTGCACCTCCAATCATGTTAATTTCGGAAATCTTTTCCTGTCTGACTTTGAAAATGTTTCATATGTATATGTATACATATATATATATATATGTGTGTGTGTGTGTGTGTTTGTGTGTGTGTGTATGTATGTATGTATATATATGTATTTATGTATACATATGTACGTGTTTGAAAAAAAAACTACTTTGAAACTGTTTGTGCATGTTTTCTGATGTCTGACTGACTCTGAATGTTGCATATGTATATGTATACATATATGTATGTATATGTATTTATATATGTATATATATATATATGTGTGTGTGTGTGTATATATATGTATGTATTTATACATATGTACGTGTTTGAAAAAAAACCGCTTTGAGATTGTTTGTGCATGTTTTCTGATTTGAACTGAGCTTAACTTGAAGTTTTGTGCATTGTGCCTGTTGCTTAACTCTGGTCTTGCTTGTATATTTTGTTGTTTCTGACTGCCCTTGCACTTTTAATCTACTGTGTGCATTACTTTATGTTGCTACAAGTCGTGTCTTGTTGGCTCGACCTTGTTGTGTACTGTGTTGGGTTGCTTGTGTTTGTTGGTACTGCAGCAACTTTCTATTGTGTGCTAGCATGGCTTTGTCTTGTGAGCTACTACTTGGCTTGTGCTTGCCTTGTGTGTGTCTTGTGTTTGGTTTTTGCTATTATGTTTTACCTTGTGCTTGCCTTGCCAGTTATTTTTGTTGTGCCTGGTTATGCTGATCTGTGCATGTACTTGGCTACCTTGTTGTTGTCTTGTTGTTGTGGACCATATTCATTTTGTTTTGTGCTCTTCATCTTTCAGACTTGGGCATGCCTGTGTTGAGCCTAAAGTATAACTTTGAGCTTGACCTTGCAATTTTGATATGTTTGATCCTGCTTTTTTTGTGTGTGTGTGCATGCCTGACCTTGTATGCATTTTCGAACTGTTTTTGACCTTAGTGTTGTACATTTTTGATGAGCACATGTGCATATCTGAACCGTGTATTCCCTTATTGCCTTGTGTTGAATCTAAAATACATTTACGATTGACCTTGTGCCTTTGTGTTGAATTTTGTGTACCTGTGTATCTAGTTGTGTATGTGTGCAAGTGCGACACATGCACAAGTGTATACGCATAGCCTTCCTAATGTGCTTGCTTTTTTAAATTGTTTGGCCTTATGACATGTTCAGTGATATACTATGCATGCCATAGGTTGCTCATGCACATTATTGACTTGATTTCAATTTTTTATCCATATGAACATGCTATACCGGTCCTTTATATACCTATTGTACTAGTCCATTTTTGTACTTTTTGGTCCCTATCTGAAAATATGAAAAGAAGAAAACCAATAAACTGAGGCAATGTCGAGTTCAAATATATTTATATTTTCGTAGTTTCAATTTGTTTTCTTTTGCTTTTTTGTTGTGTTTCTATTTTACATGCGAAGCAGATGACTTTAGAAAAACAATTGGAGTAAGAAGATAAAAAGCAAATTTTTTTTGGCAAAGCCAGTGGGGTTGAATGGCCCATACCATATATTATTGCAACAAAAGAGGGTTACAAGCAGAGATGGCATACCATCACTGAAACACAAGAACAACAACCACTAACAATTTAAAAAACAAAAATCTAATTATACTTAGTCAAAAAGAGGACCAGAGAATGTTTAGAGGCGCAAATTCCATTAAACACTCTATTGTTCCTCTCAAACCAAATAGAATACACAACCTTCTTTAAAACTCTTAGTAATTTTGATGTAACAAGAGACTTGCATCTAGTAGCTTAAAAAATATAATACCACTCTTCAGAAGAGTTCAAATTAGGGCAGTAAATCTTCAAGCATCCCAACACACTTCTCCAGATAAAATAAGAGAATTGACATGAGAAAAAAGGTGCGAAATGCTTTCTTCCTCAACACCACACAACAAGCAAGTGGACATAGGAACAAGTCCATAAACCCTAAGCTTATCAAGAGTAAGGAGGCCATTCGATAACACCTTCCATAACATATTTTTTTCCTTAGGAGCAGATGTAGAAGACCAAATACAAGAATGCCAAGGAAAAATATTCAGATCATCAGATTCAAGTAAAAATTTATAAACAGAAGCAACAAAGTGAGCTTTACCATTCCATGTTGAGTAAGCATTGTCAGAGGAATAAGCTTGATTTTGAATAACATTCCAGAACTGCCTAACAGTGGATGAGCTAGAGTAAGGTAGATTAATATACCCATCAATCCAAAACCTACTAACCTTTACATTGTTCGAAATACCAATTAAAACTCTAAGGCAATGATTGAGCATATTTTGAAGGATAAATCCCTGAGACGACCAAGGATCATGCTAGAATGATAAAGCTTCCATGTCCTTCATACTACTTTGAAATATAGGAAGAATAACATCTCTGAAACGAAGTAAGTTCCTCCACATCCAACTACAATTAGTTGGAGTACTCATAGTCCAAAAGTGTTGCCTCCTGATCAAATTTTTCCTAGTCCAACTAGCCCATAAATTTCCATCATTTCTAAGAAGTTTGTCCAAACTTGAAGACAAAGCAGCAAGGTTCCATTTCTTTATATTCAAAATGCCTAACCCACCATACTTATATAGGCAACAAACTTTACTGAAGGCTACTGGAATGAGTTTTTTAGGGAAAGGATTACCATGCCAAAGAAAATGATTAAGAGCAGATTTGATCATGTTAATAAGTTTAGAAGGTAGAATGAACAATCTAGCATAATATAAGCACATAGAAGTGGCTATAGATTTAACAATAATGAGTCTACCAGCCATTGAGAAGTGATGACCATGCCATGATGATATTTTTCCAGTAATTCTTTCATACAGTTGAAGACACTGATTGGTTCTGATTCTAGAGGAACAGACAGGGGCACCAAGATAAACCGCATTATGATTAAAAGGAGAAAGATTAGATAAAGTAAACATTCCAGCCTTCATGTGATCAGAAATTCCAGCAATTATCATTTTAGACTTAAAGTAGTTGATAGACAGACCAGTTTTGGTTTTAAAGTCAATTAAAATTTTCAGAACACCAGAAACAGATTTTTCATTAGGCTTGGTAAAAAACATGAGGTCATTTGCAAACAAGAGATAAGAAATATCCATATTTTTGCAAAGAGGATGATAATCCACAAGGTGAAGGGACATTGCATTTTTGGATATAACAGTAAATTGGCTTGGTAAAAAGCATATTTGAGTGAGTAAGGATAGGAGCGATTACAAATTGTTGCATTTGAAAGTGTGTTATATATGAGAGTGTAAAAAAAATTATTATATGAATAACGTATGAAAATTTTGAGAAGCTCCTGTTGTAATTGTGTGTACTGTTAAAATTCCACTGAAATAAAATTTCATCTGTTTACTTCTATCTTTGATGATGTAATAGTACTTTGACAAACACATTTAAAAAAGATACGTTTATTATCATCAAACAAAAATCATAAACTATTATATTTTACAATCTCCCCCTTTTGATGATAACAAACATATATCAAGATTTTGCATCAAAGGAATATGTTTAAAGTGTCATGTTCAAGCTCCCCCTAGTTACGTGCTGCCCTTACAATTAGACCCCCCTTACAAAAATGCATGCAAGAAAAAAAATACTAAATGCCAAAGAATAACTAAAACAACCGTTGAAAATAAAACCAACCATTGAATATGAATAAGATTATTACTCAACCACCAAAATATTAGTCTCTCCCCCTTTGGTTATCATTAAAATAATAATAATATTAATTGATAAAGTGATGAATTTTGATTGAAACTATAAATCATATTGAGATAAATATATATTGAAAATTAGAATCAATCAAACAAAAATCATAATATTTTACTAATTAGACCCAAATTCCACTTTAGAGTGGCGATTGGGTTATGGTTTAAGGGAATTTTATATAGTGACATTTGTATGGTATATTGTAGTAAAAGGAAAATTTTGAAATTTCAGAAAAAATGCTAAGCACTTACTAACCACGCATAAGCATTTGGACTTTTAAATGAAGTTAGTAGTTGCTTAAAAAATATCAAGCATTTTCTAACCATACATAACCGTTAGGACTTTTAAATGAGGTTAGAAATTACTTGAATTCCCATCCCTCTCTCGTATAGGTCTTACATCCATGCATAACTGTGAGAACTTTTAAATGAGAATGGAAGCACGATCTAGAGATTAAAGTCATTCACCCATGCATAACCATGAGGGCTTTTAAATGAGAGTGAATACTTTGGGATAGAATAAGTTACTACACTAAAATTATAATTTCTCATTTTTTGTGATACCAACTTTTATACACTATATTAAATTTTGGTGTATGGATTACAAGAAGGTTGATAGTGATAGAAATGATCGTGTATGCATTAATTTCAAAAATATTATAAAACTTGTTCAATTTTTAAGAAATTTTTAACATATACTTCCTCCAGTTTGAAGAATAATTTAATCACTACCATCACTTTCTCAATCACTATAAATAATTTTGATAGTGTTTACCCGCTTTTTAACCAAAGTCACTAAATTAAAATAGATCTAGAGAACTCATACGGGGTCGGATTGACTTGAAATTTTGGGAGAATACTTAGAAGACAAAAAAGAAGGCACTCACCAAAAATGGGCTTGATTGGTTAAGGCTAGATGGATCGCTAGCGACCTAACCAGATGGATCGCTAGCGACCTAACCAGATGGATCGCTAGCAATCCATGTAGAATGGGCCCCATGACCTGAAATTTTTAGAGTAGGTCCAGGCACCCTCTAGAGTATACTTGAAATGTTTAGTCTAATTTGGTTAAGTTTTAAGCGAGTTATGGATGATTCTTCTAGACCAGAGACCCATGAAGACGGATGATCAAACAAATTCCAAACGACTTGATATTTGGACAAGGCATTCAAATTGATGAAAGGAAGGCAACCCAAAAGTGTAGACTAAAAAATAGTTTAAGGGCATGGATCATTAGCGATCCGTCATTTTAGCTCGGGTCGCCTTGAGTTTTTCTGGACTTCCTCGTAGCACTATGTAAAGGCTTCTAGTAGAAAAATATGCTAAGTTGATGGATAGCCAGCGATCCATCCTCTATGGATAGCTAATGATCCATAGAAATGACTCAGATTGATTTGAGATTTTTTTGATGACTTGGCATAACAACTGGACTCTTTTGCACTTGGACTTCTGGCCCAATACTCATCGAATTCCCCTATAAATAATCGTCTACCTACAACTAGAGATGAATCTTTCCAGGAAGACATCCATTACTCGATTGGAATTTCTTCACTTCTTCAACTTTCTTCTCCTTCACAACAGTGGTTACTGTGATTCTCCAGTCAACCCTTGTACTTGTGACTTATTATAACTCATTGTAACTTAGATTTAAGGACTAACTAGTGGATATCCAGAGAGATTCAATTAGTATAATCATAATAAAGAATGATTAAAGTGGACGTAGGCCAGAGTCAACCGAACCACTATAAAAATTTTATGTCTCTTTTCTTACTTATGCTTTTTATTTGTTGTTTATCCGAGATTTATGCTGCTGATTATCTGCACTGGTGCTTTCATACTAGATCCAAGGTGTTGATCCATTTTTTGGGTTAACAGATTGATTTCAAAAGATTCAAGCGGTCAACAACCATCTTTCCCAGACTAAATTCCTTACTGTATAGAACAAGAGTATTTTTATTAAAAAAATCAAAGGAAAAATCTAAGTTATTTCTAAAATTCCTAAATCAAAGCAAAGTTGAGAATTGTTTTTCTGGAAGGGGTTTTGTAAAAATGTCTGCTAGTTGAAAATCAGTTGGAACAAATTCAATGCAAATATCTTCTTCTGAAATATGATCTTGAATAAAGTGATGTCTCACATCCATGTGTTCAGTGCGAGAGTTATGCATAGGGTTATTTGACAAATCAATTGCACTTCTACTATCACATTTTAATGGGACACGTTTAAGTAATAGACCATAATATGATATAGTTTGCATCATCCATAAAATTTGAGCAAAGCAACTGCCAAATGCAATATATTATGCTTTTATGGTAGATAATGCTATGAAGTGTTGCTTTCTACATTTCCATGAGACTAATGAGTGTCCTAACATGAAATAAGTTCCACTAGTGCTTTTTATCTCAACAAGACAACTATCATAATCTGCATTAGAGTAACCAACCAAATCAAAATTGTTACTAGATAGTTACCATAAGCCAAAATCCTGTGTGTACAAAATATCTCTCAATATTCTTTTCACGTCTTTTAAATGAGCAACTTTTGGATTTGCTTGGAAACATGCATATAAACATATAGAAAACATAATACCAGGCCAAGATGCAGTGAGGTGGAGTAGTGACCAATCATATCTTGATATTTCTTTTGATCTACTATACTACCTTTTTCATCTTTGTCAAGTTTGACTGTGGGACTCATAAGAGTTTTAATCAGTTTTGCATTTGTTGCTCCAAATCTTTTCAATAGCTCTTTCACGAATTTTTTCTATGAAATAAAAGTTCCCTTATCGCTTTATTTGATTTGAAATCCTATAAAGTAATTAAATTCTCCAACCAAGCTCATTTCAAATTTGTCTTGCATGACCTTTTCAAACTTCTCACATAAAAGATTGTTAGTGGCACCATAGATAATATCATCAACATAAATCTGAAAAATTTAGAGATTGTCTTTATCGTTTAAGAGAAACAAGGTAGTATCGATACAACCCTTTCTAAAACCATTTTCCAATAGATCTGTACTAAGGCATTCATACCACACTCTAGGAACTTGTTTTAGACCATATAATGCCTTTTTAAGTTTATACACATGATTTGGAAATTCTTGACTTTCAAAACCAGGAGGTTGTTTAAAAAAACATTTTCTTTCAATGATCCGTTTAAATAGGCACTTTTTATATCCATTTATTTTAGTTTAAAACCTTTGAAACATGCAAAGGCTGGTAAAAGTTTGATGGTTTTAATCTAGCAACTAGTGCAAATGTTTCATCAAGATTAATGCCTTCTACTTTATTGTCTCCTTTAGTGACAAACCTAGCCTTGTTTCTAATTACATTTCCATATTCATGAATTTATTTTTAAGAATCCATTTGGTCCTACAACTGGATAGTCATTAGGTTTAGGAACTAATTTCCAAACATTATTTCAATCAAATTGATTTAGTTCTTCTTGCATAGCCATAATCCAACTTTCATCACTTAGTGATGTATCTACATCAGTCTGATTTCAGAAATAAAGCCATTATAGATACACAAGGCACCAAGATTTTTAGTAAACGAAGATTGAGTTTGAATACCTGCTGTTAGATTACCTATTATCAATTCTGGAGGATGATCTGCTTTGAACTTTAGTTTTTCGACCTCTAAACTCTCTTTCGGCTTCCCTTGAGATTCATTTTCCTTGATGTCATTTTCTGCTATTTCTCTAATTCCTACATCTTCCTCTTTATTACTTTTCCTCTTTTCCTCACTTCCTTCTGCCTCTATTTCATCGAACCTGACATTGATTGACTCCACGATAGTTTTAGTCCTTTTGTTTTATATTATGTAAGCTTTGCTTCTTTAAAAATAACCCATGAAAATTCCACCATCCACCCTCGCCTCAAATTTGCTAAGTGGATCACCTGTGTTAAGGATAAAACATGAACATCCAAAGACTCGGAAATACAAGATGTTAGATTTTTTATCAAACCACAGTTCATAAGAGGTTTTATGAAGCATTGGTATGATCATAACTATGTTCATTATATAACAAGAAGAATTTACTGCTTCTGCCCAAAAATACAAAGGGAATTTATGTTCAATTATCATTGATCTAGCTAATTCTTGTAATGTATGATTCTTTCACCCGACTTCCCCATTTTGTTGAGGTGTTCGTAGTGCAGAAAATTTATGTTTAATATCACTTTCCGCACAAAAAAATTCAAAATCATAATTTTTAAATTCTCCACCATAATCATTCCTTAAGGTAACGATTGAAACCCCTTTTCATTTTTAACCAATTTTGCAAATTTTGAAAAATAAGTAAAAGTTTTTGACTTTATGGCTAAAATACAAACCCATATGAATTTAGAGTAATCATTGACTATTACACAACAATCTTCTTACCTCCTAAACTAGCAACGTCATTCGGACCAAATAAGTCCATGTCAATTAGCTCAAGGACTCTAGAGGTACTTACCGTTGTTTTTGATATGGAAAGACGAGATACCGAACTTACTTATCGTGCAAGCTTTGCACATCTTACCAGATTCAAAATTTTGTTGTGGCAATCCTCTCATAAAGTATTTTGTTTCCAGTTATTTCAATAAGCTCATACTAGCATGTCCTAGTTGTCTATGCCATAAAGTAGCTTCCTCATCCTTAACTACTAGACATCTTGAAAGTGTAAGATCGTCAAATGACAATGAATATGTATTATCTTTGCTCTTACTTGTGAATAACACTTCACTTGAAGATTTATCAATTATTTTTGCATAAATTAACATCAAACATAACATTCATACCTTTGTCGCACAATTAGCTGATAGAGATAAGATTATGGTGTAAGTTTTCGACATATAAAACATTACTTACGTAAATGTATTATTACCTACTTTACCTTTACCCATAATATTACATTTACCATTATTGCCATTGTTACACCCCCACCTTTGTAGGCTTCTAGGCTAAGGAACTTTGATTTATCACATGTTATGTGTCTAGAACAGACCGAATCCAAGAACCACTCTTGCTGTTCTTTAGCCCTCAACATACCTACATGAGAGAAGAGTAAAATGACCTATAACACTTCATAGGTCCATCATTGTTAGAGAGAAGATACTAAGGTACCCAAAATTGTTAAAATTTGAGAAGATTCACATTCATACCTTTTAGAACCTAGATTTGTTTAATAGTTTTGTATTTGTTCCTATACCAACATTTATTTTGATTATGCCCAATTTTTTTACATATCAAACACTCTGCTAATTCTTGATGAAATTTGATCTTGTCACAATTCCTTTCTTTAATTTGATTAACACTCTTATATCCAAGCCTTTTTCTGGTTTTGGTGTCAATTTGACTACCCAACAACATATTTAGTGATTTTTCTCCTTTAGTAAATTTTCTTATTGTTAATTCAAGTTTTTGAAACTTGGATCTAAGTGCAATGTTTTCATTTAAAAGTGAGGTGCATCTTTTAATGGAATTTTCTCTTTTTGTGTCATTTTGTTTTCCAGTGCCAAAACTTCATTTTCGAGGATTCCAATTTTAGTTTTAGACCTATTTATTTGTTCTTCTAAGGGTTAACACTTCTCACACTCTGAGTTGAATTTTTTAATATTTTGAATCATTAGCTCTAGCTTATTGTTTAACTCAAGTTGACTATTTTTTCCTGATTTTAGTTTATCCTATCTTTGTCTGAATCTATCGATGTTCCCGTTTAACTCATGATATAAAGTAAATCAACATGGGATAAGTGTGCTATCTCATTTGGTTCATCGTCACGGTCAATTGATTCTACCATCTGACGTAGATTTGCTCTTCCTTCTTACTATCAGTGTCCGCTTCTTCTTTTTCTTCTTCTTCACTCTCGTCCCAAGTGGCTGCAAAACTCTTACTTTTCTTCTTTTCCCCTTTGTCATGTCGATTTAACGGACAATTTAGCTTAATAGGACCTGGTTTTTTACATTTATAACATGCGATTTCTTCCTCGAAATCATCAGATACTTTGACATCGCTAAATTATACTCATTGGTTTATTGTTGTATTTTCATACTTCTTCGTCCATGTTTTGGATTGCTTCATTAACAGTGCTAGCTCAGCTGCAGCTTCGTCATCTTCCTCACTATTAGTTATACTCTTTAAAGCAATTGATTTCGTTTTCAATTCTCCACTTTCACATTCTTCCCTGACCTTTAGCTCCATTTCATATGTGATGAGGTTTCCAATTAGTTCTTCCACCTTCAGATATTTCACATCTTTGGATCCTTGGATTGTTGTCACTTTTGCTATAAAATTTCTCGGAAGGATTCTCGAGATATTTTGAACCATCTCTGATTCTATATAGGTTTTTCCCAACGTCTTAGATTTAAACAATAGATTTGAAAATCGTCCATACATCTCCTTTATATTCTCATCTTTTTTCAATACGAAATTCTCTTATTCATTACCAAGCATGGCTAGATGAGATTCCTTGATCTGTGATGTACCTTCATGTGTCACTTCAAGTGTATGCCAAATTTCCTATGTAATCGCACAATAAGAAACATGATCGTATTCAATTATATCTGAGGTATAAATAATAGAATTCATAGCTTTAGCATTTGAATGATGGAGACTAAGTTCATTTGCATCGCACTTGTCCATAGGCTTAAGAACTTCATGACCATCTATTGTTATTGTGGGCATAATATAACCAGTTTCAACTATATCACATGCTTCTACGGTATCCAAAAAAAAATTCATCATATTTTTCCAATACGAATAATCAGTGCCATTAAACATGGGTGGCCTAGTTATGGATTGTCCTTCTAAAAATGAATTATTAAAACTAGCCATAGTGAATTTTACTACCTCGCTCTAACACCACTTATCGGATCAAATTAACCCTAGAGGGGGGTGAATAGAGTTTATTATAAATTTGTTGAAAAATAAAAATTGCAGCATAAATAATAATAAACTAAATGTGGAAATAAAAGCAACACACAAATTTACCCAGCTTTGGCGAAACTGTCTTCTGCTACACCCAAGATTTCTACTAAGATTAAACAATTGGCCGCTTACAAAACCCTATAAAATTGCGACTATTGCTAACCTGGTTGTTCTAATCCTAAACCTAGAAACCTTGTCTCAAATCTATCCCCTAGTTGAGAATTTCCTGAACTACACATCATAATTCAATCCAAACTAGAGTTTTTTAAAATTAAAAAGTTAAATAGCTTCTTTAATGTGCTTTCTTATTTTAAATTGCTCGGCCTTATGGCATGTACAGTGACATAATATACATGTCGTAGGTTGTTCTTGCACATTATTGACTTGACTTTAAATTTTCATTCCACACAAATCTGTTGTACTGGTCCTTGTATATACATGTTGTACTAGTCCATGTTCGTTATTTTTGGTGCCTATCTAAAATATGAAAGGAAGAAAACAAATAAACTGAGAATGTTAAATTCAAATATATTTATATTTTAGCAGTTCCAATTTGTTTCTTTTTATCTTTTGCTGCATTGCTATTTGTCAAACAAAGAAGATGACCGGAGAAAAACAATTGGAGCACGAAAATAAAAAATGTATTCGAGTGAGTAAGGATAGGACTGATTACAAATTGTTGTATTTGAAAGTGTGTTGTATATGAGAGTGTAAAAAAAATTATTGTATATAAATAGTGTATGAGAAATTTACAAAGCTCTTGTTGTAATTATGTGAACTATTAAAATTCTATTGAAATAAAATATTTGTTGAAATAAAATTTCATTTGTTTACTTCTATCTGTGATGATTTAATAGTACTTCAACATACATATATATTTATGTATATATATGTTTCATCAAACAATTAATCACAAGGGTATTATAAGAAACAAATTATTCTAATAAGTTGATATTGCTCAATTAAATATATTGAAGATTATGAATCTTTAATATAAATATTGTCTCCTACCATTTATATAGTAATAAATTACTTTTATACTATCGGGCTGTCGAGCACTATGTAGTTAATATCGGTATTGGTACGTATCGGTTTAGTACTGATATGAGATATTTTGAAATATCATGATAATATCGGATAATATCGTTGATATATCAGACATGTACAAAACATGTTATAAACTGTATTGTACAATTTTATACTATTATAATGAGGTTATGTTTTTAAATATTTGGATTAATATTGCCAAATTACTATTAAAAAGTGATTGCATATAGTTTAAAGTTTATAGTATGTTAACTAGAATATTCTATCAAAAAGAAGTCAAAAAATAAGCTTATAAAAACCATTTAATAATATATATTAATTTTTATACTATATTAATTTTTTAGCTCGTTTATATTAATTTGCAATTTTTCCATATTTATAGTTTCTTCGTTTTCACTTAATTTATCAAATAAATAATATTGATTTGACATCGATTACAGCTTCTAGCTTGTTCTTTATCCATTTTTCAAATATATAACTTTACCAGCCTTCAAAGTTTTAGTTCTCAGTACATGATAATAATTAATTAAATCAATTTTCATAAGCACAGTTACCAATTAGAAATGGTGACCCAAATTATAACTAAAAAAAGACTAACAGATTATCGTTAAAACTAAAAAAAAATTAGTGCATTGGGATTTCTACGTATTGTCATTCACCATATACTAAAAATAAATATTGAGGACATGTATTTATTTGTAAATTTATGTTCTCCAAGATATACAATAATGAACGATAAATTATCGGGGATTCTAAACTAATTATCGAAACGATATATTGGCAAATACCGGACGATGTACCGATAATGATATATTAAGCAATATTTTGGAAAAAAATATCGTTAAGGAGGGATATAAGATATATGAGCGATATATCAGTGATATTATTTGATATAACTACATATGTTGAGAAAACTCAAGCTAGAGATGTTATGTGTAGTATTACTAATATATTGACTAGACGAGGTAAGATAAATATATGTATTTATTGAGCAAACTCAAGGTACATATATTATACTTAGGTGGTCGCTAAATGGTAGGTATGAGTGAATAATATCTTTCAATTTGTTAAGCAAACTCAAGGTCGAAATGATATTAGAACAAGGAACCATGTTAGGAGTTGTACATGATACAACCGATAAGGAGATTTCCATCATTTGTAGGGCTATGGCTTGTTTAGTAAACTCAAGGTTAGAATCCCAAGACAAATGAGTCCTAACACCCACTAGTGAAGTTGAAAGACTTCTATATTTCATCTTAGGGTTTGAAAAAACATAATTGGCTAGTGAGAGCCTTATTAGAAAAAATAAAATGGTAACATTTAACCTTTCTAATTTTATAAGAACATCTGCTATATAAAGTTCTAATAATGTACATTGATAAATTTGTGTAATTAATAAAATTGATGAAATTTTTATCAATTAAAATATATAAGTGAACTATGTTAATATTGACAAATAGAAATATAAAATATACTTAACAATAAATTTGGCATGTTGACCCATGCACACGCTTAATTATACAACCATTAAATACGTTTGTAACTTGGTCACTTACGAGCTTACTTTCCCGTGACTGTGCATTGTCTTTAATGAGTTTCGAACTCTAAAAGCAATACAAGAATATGGATATTTGATAGAATATGGACATTTGATCAATATAGGATCACATATAAATGTTATATAGTGGTCATAATTCGTAGTGTAAGAAACCTCAATGAAATTAGTTCATTGAAGTAAACAAGTAAACTATAGTGTAAGACCATGTATTCAATATAATTGATTACAATAATGATCTTGATATGTTAAATGTAACACTAGACCGAAGGTTAGAGACAGATCTAAGAATTCGATCATTGAAATGTCAATTTTATCAGTTTACGTAAAGTGCAATTTATTTGATATCCTTAAAAGCTAAGGATAACCAAATGCACTTTTGTAAAGAGTTCATTATGATATTGTATTAAGGATTTCCTTTAATGGTTCGACCGTTTGGAAAGAAAATCGAATGTATAAGAGTGGATGTAACCTTGGGCACAGTTGGAATGAAGAGAGCGAATTGTCACATCTGTTATATAAAGAAATATTGAAAATGAGAATTGTATAATAATAATAGATATTTAACATGGAATAAGAAATATGATATCTATTCCAAAAGTATTTTCACATAGAAAATTGTCTTCTATGATATTTATTTCTTTGAGTTCAAGATATTTGATCCGAAATGTAACAACCCGCACTTTAATTAGCCAAAATTTTGACAAAATTGAAACCCAAGTCCATCAGAGTATAGTAGAAATATTAAGATGCTGATGTGGCAATCTGATATCCAAGGAATACCATTAATTCCAATGTAGTAGCCATAATCAGTATTTATATCATATTATTGTTTTCGCTGTGAGTCTAGACTTTATAGATCTCTGATAATGCTCATGCTTATTGGCAATACTAAATCCAACGACTGTACTCTAATGGACTTGGTTTTCGATTTTGTCAAAATTTGGGCTCATTAAAGTGTGGGTTGTTAATGAAAACTATTGACTGTAAAACAAGTTACAGTAAATAAAATAAATAGCATATATTAAGCGGTTGTGTAACACCTCGTAAATTTTGCATTAGTTATTTAATTAGTAATTAGTTAATTAGGCTCCAAAAATGGAATTTGTGCAAACGATGGAATTTAACCATGAAATTTGCACCATTGCATTCTTGGTGAAATTCTGAGCAACTTTCATACTTTGAGTTTTGCGATCGGAATCCAAACGAAGAAGTTACAAACGATAAACAAATTCGAAACGAAAATAATTAATTTAGAAAACTTAAAGTTTATATATAAAATACCGAGAGCCACCAGTTGACACCCTTTATTAGGCAGGTCGACCCATATAGAGGGAGCGGTCGATTGGTTCCCGGATTTTATATAATTAAATCTAATGGATGTGGTTGATTCGAGTGCCAATAAATTCAGGCCTAACTCTCTCTTCTCTTCTCATATTTTTCTAAAAGTAGCAGCGAAGCTCTACCCTTTTCTCTTCTTCACTATTTTCTAAATTATAAAATACAATATTTATATTTGTATGTATACAGATTGGAGAAGAATAGAAATCAAATAAGAGAAGAAGAGAAGCAAATCAACATTATGCGATAACAAGGTAACACACACACACACACACATATATATATATATATGTATATTTGTATTTATATTTATGTTTTCCTACAACTCCAAATCTCTTCTCAGATCTATAATTACATATTTCATGGAATAAGAAGGAAATGAAGTTGAATCAAAGGTTTTACTTCAGACCGGGAGATTTGAAACGCTTTTAGAAGGTGAGTGGGGAATTTATATATTGTTTATGATTTTGAATCAATTCCTTTGGAATATGTTTGATTTTTTGCCTAAATGAATGAACTATGTGAGTTGTAGGCTAAAATTTGAATATAATAAACATCATCTATATATTATTAGGAGATCTGATTGGAATTATTGTTACATCCTGATCTAGAAATCAGTCCCAAAAGTTATAGATATGAATATTGATTAGTTATGAAATTTATTGCAGATCTGAAATTGAGTTGTAAATTATTAATATGATTTTTATTATTACCCTAATTATGTTGAATTGAGAACTTTTCATAGTTTAATTTGTGAGAAGAAGGTTCATTTGATTTTTATAAATTTGTTAGCATTTTCAAATTGCATAGAAAATGCATCGTTTGATTTAGTAAGGAATGTATGCAAATGAAAAGGAAGGGATGTGTAAAGTACATATTTATTCTCTATAGTTTACACTATCTATTCCAATAAAAGGAAAAATAATCATTTCTTGTGATTTCTAATGAGGCAAATATTTTCTTTTATTCTTGATCTTTTTTTAAACTAATTTATGCAAATCACAACGAAGAATCTTCCTAAGAAATGTAGTTCCAGCAAATTAAATATGGAAAAGAATAATCTTGTTAAAGATTTATGACTAGAATATATTGGGTAGAAGTAGATATTTATACGCACTAGATGATTTATGCCTAACGCTCGCATAGGATATTGGTTATACGTAGTAATAACGTTGATCTATGAATAGGAAATAGGAGGAAAGTTTAAAGGTTGTAGCTCCAATTAGTGGGTAGTAAATGTGAAATGAATTTGGGAGTTACAAATCATTAATAGGATAAATGGATTAATGTTACTGATAAACAAAGAAGTTAGGTTACTAACTATGGAATAGTTAGGAAAGGTTGCTAATTGGAAATGAGTAAATATAAATAAATTTCTTAGGAAATGTCCGTTAGGGTGATATTCTTTATCATAGAAAAATTGACATTTAGGGAAGAAGCAAATAAAGGGTATTTATGGGTAACTGAAATTTAAGGTAATTTATATTCCCTTAAATAAATAAAAGGAGGTTAGTAAGCTAAGTCCAATCTCTAATTTAGGATGATGAAGCTTAGTAATAGTGAAGCCTAGGATAATATGGCTTAAGTTATTATAGAATAATTAGTTGGACTTAATAGGTTGGGATGCGAGGTCAGTAGAGTTACAAAACAGAAGTTTGCCCTTCACTTTAAGGCTACCAGTAGTTTTTTGTACACTTATTACTAATGTGAGACATCGTTAACCATGGACCCATATGATAATTAATTATTAGGATGCATGGTCAGTAAAGTGGCACAAATGAATTCTACCTTTCACTCAGAGGCTACCAGTAGTTGTGTACACTTATTACAGATGTGGGACATCACTAATCATAGGACCCATGGGAAACGAATATGGGAATAATTGGATCTACTTAGGGATTAGAGGTATTTAGTGGTTGTTTGAGGGTCCGCCTCTTTCCTAATTAAAAAGTATAAAATGGTCCGAATTATCGATTAGGAGCGGTAGTGGATATCTCGAAAAGGGTCTGCTTTGGCTTTATGGTATTAAGTGACTTATCTAGGGTCTGCCTCTTTCCTATAAAGAAGTATTAAGTGTCCCAGTGAGATTCCAAGCAATGTTAGCTAGATAGTACTAGTGAGGAATCCGCCTTAGGGGTAGATATTAAATGACAAAGGACTATATATAATATAAGTATTAAATGGTCAGGGGTCTATCTAGTTGTTATTAATAAGGTATTAAGTGGCTTGGATACTGTCTCTCACATGGCTAAGACTTTGATGACGATAGATCTGTTAGTAGTATGTCTATTATGTATTTTTACGGCTATAAATAGTAGTCAAAGGTCTTTGCAGCTAGGACCAACATACCAATAATGACGATGTTAGGAGCCCGCTTTATATTTGGAAGTATTAAGTGGCTGATATTCTTACGTCAGTATTTTATACCCTGGGAAGGGTAGATAGATAAATCATGCTAGGTAGGAATATCTTGTGTGCAATATTAGGTAAATTTGGTTAACTTGTGAATAGTAGACATAACAATTAAATGGAAACCAATTGGTATAAATTTATGTTATAGACACTATATAGATTTTCTAGTAACCAGAACATTGTTCTGACCCCCTTCTCATTACAACCCATATGATAGATTCGGAGAAACAAGTTACCGGAGCAAGACGTGGTTGGTTATTAGAGAAGTCTTCTTATCTCTTATGCTCGATGCTGTTGTGGCAATCTGATATCCAAGGAATACAATTAATTCTAAGGCAGTAGCCATAGCCAGTATCCATATCCTATTATTATTTCCATTGTAAGCTTAGATTTTATCAATCTTTATTAATCCTCATGCTTATTTGCAGGTACCAAATCCAATGATTTATGCTTTGATGGACTTGGGATTTCGATTCTCGTTGAAATTTAGGCCCATTAAAGTGCAGGTTGTTGCATTTGGTATCAGAACCTAGTTTTTCCGATCAGGGGAATTATGATAAATTGAGAGAACGTATTTGTACCTTCATATCTATTAGTATTTTTACACTAGGCTCTAAGAATCCCGACTATAGAAGTAGTTCTAGTTCTACTCTAATGGAATGAGCAAAGCGACCGTGGGTTGGAAATATCTTAGAGTTAAGATTTTCACGCCTACTCCAAATTACCCCATGGAGTGTTGGTGATGCGTAAGGCGCTGATGGAGAAGAGCATGAGTACAACATATAGCAAAATCCTGAAGACTGGAGGGTGTCCGACTTGATGGTTAAGACACTAGCTACCTTGTGCTTTTCGATCTTGATGAAGACTTGCAGTCGAAGATACACAATTATTTCAGATAAGTGGGAAATTGAATTCTATATGTCGCAAACGTTCGAAAACCAGTTTGGTAAGGGAATGTCCATCAACCACCTTTAGATGGCACATGATATGTTTATTTTAAGAATTAAGGTCAATTCCTTAGTCCAAACCCATGAGAGAATTTTTTTAAAATATTTTGAAAATGCCTTAGATTTTGGAAAGTGGGTTTTCAAAGGATTTATTTTCCTAAGAATTTGTTTTGGAAATTTTGTTTGGGAAGTTTTGAAATTTTAATTTCCAAGAAGCACATATATCACTAAGTTGGTCGTGTTAAGGAATTTTGGTTTATAAAGCGGCAAATTTGAAATTCTTAAATATTTATATGTATATATATATCAATAAAGGTTTGAATTTGGCAAGGAAATAGTTTTTTTTGGATTTAAAAATGAGTTTCAAGGGATGAATATTTAGCCCTATGATTTTCCTATTTATAAAAATTGAAGTTTTAAAATTTTTCTCTCCTCTATGGGACAGACAAAATAGGAATGACATTTAATTTTATTGCGATAAAAAGTTAGAAGTATTGTTATACTAGCCAGCTATTGGAAGAAATATATCTATGCGAAGTATGCGGGAAATAGTAGTTGAAATATTGTCGGGTTTTTGTAATTGTTGATGGCTGAATCAGTATAAAGTCTGAAGTACTATGGAATAGTAGAGGAATGGTTTGGAAAGCTAGATTGTAAGCTTTGGCACCATCGTGAAGAGAGCATGGATTTTTTCTGTTCATGTCATATCGAAGAAGATAGTGCGAAATGATTATCGTTATTATTATTATGTTTATTATCTATTTAACCCGACCTGTATAGGGTCCAGGTTCAACCTGTGCAAAAACACCATAGAGCGGTCGACTGCCTAGCGATCTATCGGTAGCGGTCGACCAGTAACCTTAAAGAAGTTAACCGATCAATGAGTTTTTACCCAACCCGAACCTGGAACGCGACTATAAAGTCGCGTCCAATTTTTTCTACCCACATTCGAGCTCCCTCCTCTCCATTTCAACCGAACCTAAAATCACTACCACCTCCTCCTCCATATTAGCTCCGACTTCCTCCGTTCCACCTCTAGACGACATCGTTTCTCTCCCTCTCTAACGAGCAGCAGCCTCGCCTCCCCGGTGTTGATTATTGAGCGTTAGACCTTGCCCGTTTCCACTCTAGATCAAAACCCTATTTCTCTACTTCTTAGTCCGTGACACCTCCCCGCACTGTTGGTTCCTCCTCATGCCAGCCTGGTGTCACTCCTTTAGAGATCAGGTGGCTGGACCAGAATGACCAGAAGATGTCCACCTTTCTCAGCTCCGCCAGTTTCAAATTCCTTCAGGGGTGACCAATGGAATTTGGAGACTTCGCATCTTTTGGGTTAGAAGAGCATTTTGAGGTGGCAAGACTTGCACTGATCCTACGCTTCAAGACTTTTGAGCGGGAATTCTACTCGCGCTGCATTCGCCTTTTTGACGCTCATTTGGCATCGAATTTCAACAATGACAACAATTTCTTTTAGTCGGAGGTTAAATGAGTCAAGATTGAGATGTCTGATGATGATTTCGACGATATTTCAGAGATTTCCATGGATGGCGTGGATTTGGATGATATTGAGATGACCGATGTAACAACCCTAGTTGAGATTACCTAGAATAAAATTTTAAAATATGATTTGATTAATTGAATAAATTTGTAGAATTTATGATTATTGTGTTTTCAAATTTAAAAGTGACTTGAAATGAGAATAAATTGAGAATTTATTGAATTTTCATTTTTGTAGTTAATTCTTATATTTAATAATATAAGAACAATTTGGAGAAAATGAATAATTAAATTATATGGAAATAATTTCATTGTTTGAAATAGGATTCCTCACTTAATGATTCATTTTATTAAAAATATGGAGAATAACTTTTCATTTTAAAAGTTGTATTTAATTTTGATAAAATATTTCAATATTGATAAAAATGAGATTTTGATATATTATTTCATTTTAGGAAATATTAGGGAAATCAATGTTGGTTAAATAATAATATTGTTTAAATCAAATTAGTGTTGATAAAGTATTAAAATGAAACAATGCAAATTAACAACACTTTTGTTTTAAGAAAATTAGTAACACTTTGCTAATGGATCCATACCTTAACCAATTTAGCGAAACTAGAGAAACAAGAGAAATAGCAACATACGTATATTTTTTTCTCATTCTCATTTCTTCAACGAACCAGAAAATCAAAATTTCTCTAAGTTTAAAACCATAATTCCTAAATTTTCAAATTAAAGATTTCAATCAAGGGGCTTTTAATCAATTCTAGTGGATGTTGATAAGAGGTAATATCTTTTACCTTTCTATGCATCTAATTAGGGATTTTCACTTTTTACTTCTGATTTTGATCAATTCCTATCACATCTTTGTCCATAGCCTAAGTTGAGGTTGAATTAGGAAGGCATAGGAGATTCTAAGCTCTAATATTTTATTCCGGGTTTGTTTATCTCATAATTTCTAGTTTAATATGAATGTTTGCTGTTGTTATATGAATTTGGTTGAATCTCTAGTGTATATGGTCTCAATATAGTGATGAATTATTTGTTTAACTGAATTCGATTCTCTGTTTGCTGAAAACCCGTTATGAAATCATGATTTTCATTCAATTGTTCATGTATATATGCTTGCATATTTGCTAGTTCAAGTATTCTAGATCATTAGAGAAGCAACGCATAAGAAATGAGCAGAATCCGATCATTAGAGAGCCACCTGAATCGTCTAGGAGTCAGCCCAGGCGAAGCAACTGGTGGACCTGTATGACCTACCGGTGCACCGCTCATAACCTGGGCTTGACTCCTAAGCTATGTTCTGGTGTCTTTGATCGACCCGTTCGCCTCTTATCTGCCCAGTTGAGTCCCTAAGATTGATTACTGGATTATGGTGTTGCAATTCATGTCAATTTCATCGATGTTTCCAGATTTTGGATTTTTGAATGGATGAATTCAATTTTTGATGTTTTATACCATAGAGATGTTCTATGGATCTTGGAGTAATACACACTTTTAATGCATGTTTTCAACTCGGATTTACAAATAGATGATTTCAAAACCAAATCGTTTTATACAAATCTTTTTAAATGCAAATCTAATTTCTATATAAATGGTTTTAAATATATATATATATATATATGTATATATATAGTATTATCCTCTTTAACAGCAGTTTTAAAAATGATTTAAAGTAATGGGTTGAAACGTGTACTTATATATGTATATTTCCGCTATAAACCGATATTTTTAGAAGTGGTTTTTAAAGAGAAATATTTCCATCAAACTTGCATGAAATCGAATGAGGAATTGATTTAAACGGTTAAATAAAACGAGCAGTATGGAACGCTCGCATTTGTTTTACCGATTAATTCCCGGACTTGTTCGACCGAACTAATGCTACACATAAGTGGAGTTTACTATTGTATAGTGAACATTTGAGTAAACCGTATGGTATGGGACACATGGTCGTTATCTATTCGGTTGCTATATGAAAGTACATAACACTTTTATTTAGATGTTTATAGGACTCTGTTAGCACCAAAATTGGTCACTAACACCCTTGAGTAGAGTTATGTAGAGAGATTAATGAAGAGAGTAAATTAAAAGAGAAGAATAGTGTAATTCAATGCAAAAAGGACAACAAAAACAAGAACACCAGATTTATAGTGGTTCGGCGTAATTGCCTACATCCACTTTGGGTTTAATCTTTATTGCTCTCTCAATTACTTGAATACAGATACAATCCGTAAATCAATCACTTGAATACAAGTTTGAATTAAAAAGAGGGGAGTATAAAAAATGGCAGAGTCTCCCCAGTGTTCCCGGAAAAAGGTCCATTTCACTGTGCCCCTACCTCTCTATTTATAGACGAAGATGGGTTGGACTTCCCTCATGGGCTTAGGAATAAGGTGCCTCTGCCCATAGTAGGTGAATCTGCGCACCAGGCCAGGCAGGCCGAATGCTCTTGCTTTGTTGTGGGCCTGACAACTTGCTACCACCTCCAGTCTCTTCTTGATCAGAATCTTGTCTAGTGCTAATGATAATTTCTTCAACTGTCGTTTTGTAACCGGGCCAAGATGCCGATTAACAGACTCATTCCTATCTTGATGTTGATAGGCCTCGTACCTATTTCTATGTTTATAGGACTCGTTCCTATCTCGTACCTATTTCGATGTTTGTAGGACTCGTTCCTATCTTGGAGTGTATATGTTCGTACATATCTTGATGTTGATAGACTTATACGTCTACCTTTGGGTCTATGCATGTAGGTGTATTCATTTCACCAATACCCTTTTTGTGAGATTTCTAGATTTCTATTTGTGAGAATTCTGGATTTAATGTTGTTTGATTTATCACCAAATCATTTCGGGGGTTTCTGTTTTTAATAAGCTATCTTGAGTTTTAGTATTTGTTGATTTGAAGTTACTAATGCAAGTTTTGATATTTGTCGATATATGACTATATTGGTGATCTAGGTCACTTTATCCATCTTTCATTTTTGCTAACTCATTTATCGTAGTCTAGACTGACCCGTCTATTATTTTTTATAATACTCAGATCAAACTGAGATGTTTCAGGTCCTCTAGCTTGATGCTTTAGAGTGGATACCCTATCTGTTAGCTAGTAGCTGCTTTTGTCATCTATGTATATATATGATGTTATGTTGTATCTTCTATCGAGCTAGACTCTTTTTTGTGTACATATTCATATTTTGAGGCGTAGCACTTTGTATATGTGTAGTCTACATCGTGTATCTATTTTGGGTTAGTTCAGATTTCTATCTATTTGTATTCCAATTTGTCCAATCTATCATTCTGTGATTTGTATATTGTTATATGTTGTTTTAAAATTTTATTATAGCCACCGTAGTTTTGTTTTAAGCCTGAATTGTATATGTCAATTCCACTTGATTAAAGAGATGTATAACATATTAATCGACGTATGGATGCTCTCTTATAGTAAAATTCCCGGGTGGTCGCACCTAACTAGCCATATTCTCTGCACTAGCCGATAATATTAGATTTTAATATTCATTGTTGGTGTGGGTCTCAAGGCGGGGTTTCATAGCATGGTATTAGAGCTGAGTTCATGACAAATTATGATATTACAAATACGAATCATGGGTTAAGCAAGTCTTAGAAATCATCCCTTAGGTTTTCATGATAATATATCATTTTGTGTCTATCTTTAAAATTTCTAATATCAAATTTTATGACTCTTGAATAATCTCTTATCTTATCTTATTCCTTTCAGAATCTTAGATGGCTTGCGGTAGACCACCTGCTCGTTCTGTTGGTGGGCAGTCTAGTGGCCCTCCTCTGGACAAAGTCTTTATGTCCGTCGAGTAGAAAATGGAACTCGTTAGGAATACTCAGCCTTCCGGACCTCCTTTGGATCTTTCTATTCGCAAGTCGAGTTTTTCACGGATGTGTAAGGACTTTGTGCATCTTGGTGGCAAGCCCTTTAGAGGTTCTGAGAGTGTGATTGAGGTGCAGGAATGGCTTAGGACATGAAAGCAGATATTTTCTCGCATGGAACTTTCTGATCAACATAAAGTTGAGGTAGCATTTAGTCAGTTTCAGGAGTGAGTTCTTGATTGGTATGAGCTTCTTGTAGTAGAGGTGGATGAGTCTACCTTATGTTGAGAGTAGTTTAGACATCGTTTTGAGTTGAAGTTCATTTCCAAATTCGAGAAGGCCTCGTTGGCTAAGAGGTTTATTGAGTTAAAGCAAGGGAAGTTTTCTCTAGTGGAGTATGTGTTGGCCTTCGAATCCCTTTCCATATACGAGGTCGAGCATATTAGTACACCGCTAAAGAAAAATCAAAAATCTATGAAGGGGTTAAGAAAGCATCTTAGGAAGGTATTGTTGCAGCTGAAGGTTTCTTTTGAGGAGTTAGTTGATTCGGCCCTTAGACTTGAGGCGGTTGAGAAAGATAGTAGTGAAGAAGATGTAGCAGAGAAGAAGAGCTTTCATCCTAAGAAGAAGCAACCTTTCAACAAGTCCAAGTCTTTTCATCCTAATAAGAAGATCAAGAAGCAAGGTTCTAGTTCCACTCCTACACAACCATTTATAGGAGAATGCTACAATTGTGGTTCCAAAGTGCATTTCATTGAGGATTGTCCTAAAGCTCCAATTTGTCGTTATTGCAAGAAGGAAAGTCATCTTGTAGCATCTTGACCTCGAGTGGTTAAAGGACTCACATTTGGGAAGCTTAGTGTTGTGCAAGCTTCCAAGGGAGCTTCTCAGCGTTAAGGTATATCTCCTTATATTCTTGAAGGTTTTATTGTTTATCAGAATCTTCCTATTCTGGTTTACTTCGATACGGGTGCATTTCACTCATTCGTATCAAAGGAACTTATTGATGCTCTATCCTTAGATGTTGTGTACTTAGTGACTTTTTTGAGAATTGTGAATCCGATCGGCGGGTCCGCAACCCTTAGATGCTTTGTAGAGATGTTGAGATTATCTTATGGGCCATTCTTTTCGTGCCGATCTTCGTGTGTTACACTATCCTAGGTTTGGAATGATTTTGGGAATGGATTGACTTACCGATTATGAAGCCCATATCCTATGTCCTAAAAGACTATTCACCTTTGACATCCAGAATCCGTTAAGAAGATTTCTATTATTCTTCATGATATTGGTCTGCTTTGGTAGCATCCTTATTTTCTCTTGAGCCTCGGGAATACGATGATATTTCCCAAATCCCAGTTGTTTGTAATTATCCCGATATCTTTGAGCTTGTTTCCAGGTTGCATCCTAAGCAGGCTATTGAGTTTCGAATTGATCTTATCCTTAAAGCTCAACTAGTTAGCCGTCCTCTCTATCAGATGTCTGCCAAGGAGAATGAAGAGTTGAGGAAGCTGTTGTTGGATTTAGAAGAAAAGAAGTTTATCCAATCTAGTTCTTCTCCTTAGGGAGCTTTTGTCATGTTTGTGAAGAAAGCTGATGGTCCTCTTAGGCTTTGCATAGATTATCGCAAGGTTAATGAGCTTGCCATTAAAAAAAAGTATCCTCTGCCTAGAATCGATGATCTTTTTTATCAGCTTTGCAGTGCTAAGGTCTTTTCCCAGTTAGACTTAGAAATTGGTTTTCATCAGCTTCGTGTGGCAAAGGATAACATTCCTTGAACTTCATTCCGTACCCGTTATGGTTCTTATGAGTGGCCCATTATCCCCTTCGGATTAATGAACGCTCCAGCTTATTTTGTCGTTCTCATGAATCATGTTTTTCAAGAATTTCTCGATCGATTAGTTCTTATATTCATTGATGGTATTATTTGTTATTCTAAATCCAAGGAAGAGCACGAGGAGCCTCTAAGGATTGTTTTGGAGACACTTAGAAGAAATAAGTTGAAAGCAAAATTTTCTATATGTCATTTATGGCAGTGGCAAGTGAAGTGTTAGGAACACATGGTTTCTGAAAAAGGCATTTCTGTTGATCCATAGAATATTAAAGCTATTCAAAATTGGAAGAGGATTGAGAATGTATCGGAGATTCGCAGTTTTCTTGGATTGGCTGGCTATCACCATCAATTCATAAAGGACTTTTCCAAAATTGTCTTACCTCTTACTTCTTTGACTATGAAAGGAGTCAAGTATATTTGGTCTGATAAGTGTGAAACTTCTTTTAAGAAGTCGAAGGAACTCCTTCCCAGCGTTCCTGTTCTTATGGTCCCAGATGGGAACCAAGATCTCATGGTCTACACAGATGCTAGTAGATTTGGTTTGGGTACTATTCTTATGCAGGCAGTTAAAGCTAAATGAGGTAAGAAAGCCACTCATGATTTGAAGCTTGCATTTATTGTCTTTGCTTTGAAGATTTGGCATCATTATTTGTTAGGTGAGCGATTTGTACTTTATACTAACCATAAGTCATTAAAGTACTTATTCACTCAGAAGGAGCTTAACATGCGACAATGAAGATGGCTCGAATTCCTTGCTTTTTACGATAATGATATTCTATATACTCCGGGGAAGGGGAATCAAGTAATGGATGCTCTTAGTCGCAAGCAGCAGACTGTTGTTTCTTTGATGTTAGCTGAGTGGAAGGATCTTAAGATTTCATCTCCTTGTGAGATTAGAGATCGTATCCTAGATTCTACTTCTTTTATCTTATTATTTAGCATAGAGGCTAGTTAGAGTCTTTTGGATCAGATTGCGGAAGCCCAGAAATGTGATCCTGATCTATCTCATCTTTTTGAACAGTGGGGGGTGTTTCCCAAAGTAATGGGTTGGGGGATTTTGTTGTTGATACTCATGTTTGTCTTCGTATGAGAGGTAGGCTTGTAGTTCCCGATGTTGGTGATCTTAGGAGAGATATTCTTGAGGAGTATCATCGCTCCAAGTATATTATTCATCCCGGTAGTAGTAAGATGTATGTTGATATGAGGCATCTATATTCTTGAGAAGATATGAAGTAGGATGTGGCAAAGTTTTTGAAATGTTGCTTGACTTGTCAGCTTGTTAAAGCTGAGCATTAGTGCCCCAATGGTCTTTTGCAACCATTGGAGGTCCCGATGTGGAAATGGGACTAGGTATTATGAGGTTACTTTCAGAGTTCATATTTTAATCCTCTTTTGTGTCGATCTTGTAATGATTGTGATCTTATTCTTCCTTTTTTATTTTAGGTTTCTATGAATTTTAGCGATGCTCATCCTTGTTCGAGGGCTGACCATGATAACTTGTGGGTGATTGTTGACTGTTTGACCAAATCAACCCACTTTATTCCTGTTAAGTCCAACCGGGCAGCTTCTTAGCTTGCTAAGATCTATTTTAAGAAGATCGTAAGACTTCATGGAGTCCCTAGTGCCATTGTATGTGACCGGGATCCCTTGTTTAAAAGCAGACTCTGGAAAGGTCTCCAAAAATCTTTAGGCTCGAAGCATAATTTTAACACTGCCTATCATCCGCAGATAGATGGGCAAATGGATCGAGTTAATAAGATATTGGAAGACTTACTTTGTGCTTGTATTCTCAACTTCGGTGGGAGTTGGGAAGATCATATCTACCTTGTTGAGTTTGCTTACAACAACAGTTCCCAATTTATTATCAGCATGGCACCTTTCGAGGCCCTTTACGAAAGGCCATGTCGATCACCTTGATGTTGGCTTGAGTCTGGGGGAAAACTCATTTTGGGCCTCGACTCTATGCATGGAGCTTCAGAGAAGATCGATCTTATTCGACAGAGAATGAAAGAGGCACATAGAAGGCAGAAATCCAATGCGGATAATAGAAGGAAAGCATTAGAAAGTAGGAGATGAGTCTTCATTCGTGTATCTCCATTGAAGGGTGTGATGCGTTTCAGTTATTCCAAAAAGTTGGCTCCAAGATATATTGGACCATACCCTATCACAAAACGTATCGGCCCTATTGCTTATCAGATATCTCTTCTAGCTCAGTTCTCCGGAATTCATGATGTATTCCATGTTTCTTAGCTTTGGAAGTTTCTTCATGATTCAGATTGAGTAGCTTGAGGTTTCACCCGACCATACATATGAGCAGAGACCTATTTGTATTGTTGCATCGGAGGTTAAACACCTTTGAAATAAAGACGTTCCGCTCGTTAAACTCCAATAGTCTAGCAATATAAAGGACTGTTTATGGGAGACTAGAGAGTCTGTCAAGCGAACGCATCCAGATTTATTTTCTCATGCTCATTAGTGGTGGGATTCTTACTTTGAACTATTTCATGCTTTTGATTTTATCTACTTTGATAGATGCATCGTTGTAATGTATTTGACTTTCCCTGAAAGAAAATTGTGGGGATGTAATTTTTATAAGGGGGAAGTCTATAGCAACCTTGATCGAGATTACCTAAATTAAAATTTAAAATATGATTTAATTAATTTTAATTAATTAATTGAGTAAATTTGGAGAAAATGATTGTTGTGTTTTCAAATTTAAAAGGGACTTGGAATGAGAATAATTTGAGAATTTATTGAATTTTCATTTTTATCGTTAATTCTTATATGTAATAATATAAGAAAATTTTGGAGAAAATGAATAAATAAGTTATATGAAAATAATTTCATTGTTTTAAATAAGATTTCTCAATTAATGGTTTATTTTATTAAAAATATCGAGAATAACTTTTCATTTTAAAAGTTGCATTAAATTTTGATAAAATATTTCAATATTGAGAAAAATGAGATTTTGACATATTATCCATTTTGGGAAAATTATAGAAATCAATGTTGGTTAAATCATACCAATGTTTAAATCAATTTAGTATTTATAAAGTGTTGAAATGAAACAATTCAAATTAGCAACACTTTTATTTTAAGAAAATCAGTAACACTTGGCTAATGGATCCATACCTTAACCCATTTAGGCCAAACTAGAGAAACAAGAGAAATAGAAACATACATTTTTTTCTTCTCATTCTCATTTCACCATCGAACCATAAAATCAAAATTTCTTTATAACCAAAATCCTAATTCTCAAATTTTCAAATTAAATATTTGAATCAAAGGGCTTTTAATTAATTCTAGTGAATATTGATAAGAGGTATTCTATTCTACCTTTCTATGCATCTAATTAGGGATTTAATTCAGATTTTATTTCTGATTTTGATCAATTCCTATCGAATCTTTGTTCATAGCCTAGGTTGAGGTTGAATTAGAAAGGCATAAGAGATTCTATGCTCTAATCTTCCATTTCGGGTTTGTTTAGGTGAGTTTATCTCACAATTTCTAGTCTAATATGAATGTTGTTATATGAATTTGGTTGAATCTCTAGTGTATATGATCTAAATATTGTAATGAATTCTTTGTCTAATTAAATTCAATCCTCTATTTGCTAAAAACCCATTTATGAAATCATGATTTTCATTCAATTATACATGTATATATGCTTGCATGTTTGCTAGTTCAAGTTCCCTAGATCATTAGAGAAGCCATCTAGAAGAAATGAGTGAAATCCGATCATCAAAGAGCCACCGGAATCGCCTGGGAGTCAGCCCAGGCTAAGCAATAGGTGGATCGGTATACCTTCCGGTGCACCGATTGCAACCTAGATTTGAATCTCAGGCTATGTTTTGGTGTACTCCGATCGACCTATTCGCCACTCATTTGCCTATTTGAGTCCCTAAGATTGATTACTTAGTTCTGGTGTTACATTTCATATCAATTTCGTCGATGTTTCTGGATTTTGGATTTTTGAATTAATGAATTCAATTTTTGATGTTTTATACCATAGAGATGTTCTATGTATCTTGGAGTAATACACACTTTTGGTACAGGTTTTCAACTCGAATTTACAAATGACTGATTTCAAAACCAAATCATTTTATTCTAAACTTTTTGAATGCAAATCTAATTTCTATATAAATGGTTATATATATATATATAGTATTATCCTCTTTGACAATGGTTTTAAAAATGATTTGAAGTAATTACTTGAAAAGTGTACTTATATATGTATATTTCTGCCATAAACCAATATTTTTAGAAGCGGTTTTTAAAGAAAAATATTTACATAAAATTGCGCGAAATCAATCGAATGAAAAATTGATTTAAATGGTTAAATAAAACAAGTGGTATGGAATGCTCGCATTTGTTTTACCACTTAATTCCCTGACTTGTTCGACCGAACTATTGCTGCACACAAGTGGAGTTTACAATTGTACGGTAAACATTTGGGTAAACCTGTGTGGTAAGGGACGCATTGTTGTTATATATTCGGTTGCTATAAGGAAGTACATAACACTTTTATTTCGATGTTTATAGGACTCGTTCCTATCTTGATGTTTATAGGCCTCATACCTATTTTGATGTTTATAGGACTCGTTCCTATCTTGATGTTTATAGGTCTCATACCTATTTCGACGTTTATAGGAATCGTTCCTATCTTGGAGTATATAGGTCTCGTACCTATCTTTATGTTGATAGGCTTATACGTCTACCTTGGAGTTACGTGCATGTAGGTGAATTTATTTCACAAATCTTGGAGTTTGGTGCCTTCTCCCTTTTTGTGAGATTTTTAGATTTATATTTGTGAGATTTTTGGATTTGATGTTGTTTGATTTATCACCAAATCATTTCAGGGATTTTTGCTTTTAATAAGCTATCCTGAGTTTTAGTATTTGACGATTTGAAGTTACTGCTGCATGTTTTGATATTTGTCAATATATGACTATATTTGAAATCTAGATCACTTTATCCATCATTCATTTTCACTAAGTCATTTATCTTAGTTAAGACTGACCAGTTTATTATTTTTATAATACTTGAGTCAGACCGAGATTTTTCAGGTCCTCTAGCTTAATGCTTTAGAGTGGATGCCTATCTGTCAGCTTGTAGTTGCTTTTGTCATCTATGTGTATATATATATATGTGATGTTATGTTTTATCTTATGTTGAGCTAGACTCCTTTTTTGTACATATTCATATTTTGAGATTTTATCACTTTGTATATGTGTAGTCTACATCATGTATCTATTTTGGGTCGGTTCATAATTATATCTATCTATATTCCGCAGTGTCTGATCTATCACTATATGATCTGTACATTATTATATGTTGTTCTCAATTTTTATTATAGCCACTGTAGTTTTGTTTTAAGCCTGAATTGTATACGTCAATTCCACTTGATTAAAGAAATGTATAGCACATTAATCAACATATCAATGCTCGCTTAAAGTAAAATTCACGAATGGTCACTCCGAACCTGCCCTATTCTCTACACTAGCCGACAATATTACTTTGTAATATTCTTTATTAATGTGGGTCTCAGAGTGGGGCGTCATACCGACTCGAAGATCTTGCAGCGGATCTTTTCTCAAAGTGTTGGTGTTTGGTGGACGGACAATCTACGTCCGACTGCCTGTCTTGTTGTGCACATTATTCAGCACAACATCATCCATAAGACAGGAAGTTATGATCATATTTATCCTTGGGTGTGGAAGGCGACCTATGTAGTTATTGTTGATGTAGCCATCAATTAAGCATGCACTCTTATGATTCATTTTTCCGATCAGGGAGTTGGTACCCCGTAGAGTTACTTTCCAAATTTCCACATATTCACTCCCGTTTTTAGGCGATACAAGGTGAATCTTAGTGGGGAGACTGCCCAGACAAAAGTTCCGCCTGGCATTGAAAGAGCATTCCTTAAGAACATGGGAATTCCGTTTTCACCAACCATAGCAGCAGAGCCTGCAATAGAGCAACAGCCGTAGCAGAAGGCGGAGTAGGGACAAAGCAACGAGGGATTTCCGAGTCCCGAACTGGTCACCATTCGGGAGGTCCATACTGAGCTCCAAGAATCCACATCGACTAGCGAGAGATGAGGACCGAGCTACAGCACCGGAGTCATGAGATCGGATGCTTAGTCGCTATGCTTTGCCTTTTTTGAGGCCGCGGCAACGACTTGAGTTCCTATCGAGGATCAGGATCATCCCATTGTCTGTAGATAATGTTTTAGGTTTTGCAGTGTGTTGTTGTATCTTTTTCTTCCAGCATTTATTCTTTTCATCTAGGTTGTTGGGTTGTAACTGTTAGTTGTCTCTTTTTTTAAAGACGCGCACGATATTTTGAGATGTATTTCTGTTTATTTACTGTGTGTTATTTCCAAACATGTGAACCACTCTTATATGTATGTTTGGAAGAAATAGTATAAATATGAAATCTCGTAAGGACACTTAACTAACAGTAAAATGCAATATGAGACTGGAAGTTTTAAATAGTAAAAATTTTAGCAAGTGAAAGACAGGTTAAGTTATTTTGGAATCATGGGTGATTGTTCCTTTTCCTTGAAAGCTAATATTTTTGAATAACTGAGTATGATGATATTTATAAATAAAACGTCAAGTTTTATAGGTTAAGGTTAGTTAAGAATTAGAATTGAGCATATGCGTTTAGCGCATAACTGACTTCTAATTATGCTGAAATGTGGCTTTGAATTATCAAAAATTTTGAAAAGGAAAATATTTTGAAAAGTTTCTCTTGATTTAGGAAGTTTCGCTTGAAAAAAAAGTTTTGGTTTTTAAATTATTTTTGGCGCTCAAATAATTTTTAGAGTTTTTGCCCAATTTTAATTCAAGGGATAAATTTGCGTCCAAATAATTTGGAAATTTCTTTTTTATAAAAACCAACAAATTTAAAAAGAGAAAAAGTATTTATGAAGTTTTGATTTTGAAGACCACATGCTGAGTGTAGGGGAGGAAAATAGATTAGAAATGCGATTTAGTGTTGTATTAGGATCAACGATAGATAAAACACAATTGATAACAAGGAAAAACTATTATAGCGTTGGAATTTCTATTTCCATACCTTGTCGACGATGAGCGCAAGTCTATTTTGACCTCAATTTCATTTAAAAGCTTGGAAAAAGCCTCATCATGCCTTTTTGCATGGAAAATTTATAGTGAATCCGGGCAATGAGGGAATTTTGACTGCACAACAGAAAATGGGTAGCTTACAGAGTGGTAAGAATGTAAAATTCTCCACCTAAATTCCTTTTTCCAACATAGGAGTGACACTTATGAAGTGAAATTTCAACGCGATAGATTTTTGATTGGTAGGAATTGGATGCAAATTGGTTGCACCTTACTTCTATTTTTAGGAGTATGAGGATTTTTGGTGAAAATATTTTTCAAAATCTACATACATATGGAACTACCATTATATATATAAGTTGTTTGCACTGTATTTCAAAAAAAAATTTCAAAAGAAAATCATTCATATAGGAGGGCCTGATTTAGAATCATTCTACACACATGTTTTCTACGTTATGATACACTATGCACTTGTGCACGTTGGTTGCTAAATCGGTTGTGTAGTCTAGGATAATTACAAGCTAGAACCATGATTTAGTCATTGGTATAATTTCAGAGCGAAATTCTTTTAAGGAGGGAAGAATGTAACTTCAAATAAATTTGGCATTAGTTATTTAATTAGCAATTAGTTATTTAGGCTCCTAAAATGGAATTCGTACAAATGATGGAATTTGACCATGAAACTCATACCATTGCGTTTGTGGTGAAATTATGAGCTATTTTCATATTTGGAGTTTTGCGATTGGAGTCCAAATGAAGAAGTTACAAATGATAAACGAATTCAAAACAGAAATAATTAATTTAGAAAAATAAACGTTTATATATTAAATACCGGGACCCACCGGTCGACCTTTATTGGACAGGTCAACATAGAGCGGTCGACCCTCATAGAGGGAGCGGTCAACCGGTCCTAGCAGTGGCGGCTAGGGTTTTCCTTGACCAAACGGTCCGAATTTTAAATAATTAAATCTAACGGCTGTGGCTGATTCAAGCGCCTCTAAATTCAGGCCTAACCCTCTCTTCTCTTCTCATATTTTTCGAAAAGCAGCAGTGAACCTCTGCCATTTTCCTTTCTCCACTAAATTATAAAATTAATATTTATATTTATATATATACAAATTGGAGAAGGAAAGAAATCAAATAAGAAAAGAGAAGCGAATCAACATTATGCGCTAACGGGGTAATATATATATATATATATATGTGTGTGTGTGTGTGTGTGTGTGTATGTATTTGTATTTATATTTATATTTCCCTTCAACTACAATTCTCTTCTCAGATCTATAATTCTAATGTATGTATATACCCCTTTTATACATATTTCTTTGAATAAAAAGGAAGTGGAGTTGAATCAAAGGTTTTACTTCAGACCTGGAGATTTAGAACTCTTTTAGGAGGTGAGTGGGAAATTTGTATATTGTTTAATCTATTTCGTTGGCATACATTTGATTTTTATGCCTAAATGTATAAACATATGTGAGTTGTAGGCTATAATTTGAATGTAATAAACATCACCTACATATTCTTAGGAGATTTGATTAGAATTATTGTTACACCTTGATTTGGAAATCAGTCCCAAAAGTTATAGATATGAATATTGATTAGATATGAAATTTATTCCAGATCTGAAATTGGGTTGTAGATTATTATAATTATTTTATGACCCTAATTATGTTGAATTTGGAATTTTCTACAGTTTAATTTATGGGAAGAATGTCCATTGATTTTTATAAGTTTGTTTGCATTTCCAAATTACATAGAAAATGCAGTGTTTGATTTAATAAGGAATATATGCAAATGAAAAAGAAGAGATGTGTAAAGTACAGATTTATTCTTCATAATTTACACTGTTTATTCCAATAAAAAGAAAAATAATAATTCCTTGTAATTTCGTACAAGACAAATCTTTCCTTTTATTCTTGATCTTTTGTTTTAAAATAATTTGTGGAAATCACAATGGAGAATCTACCTAAGAAATGTAAATTTAGCAAATTAAATATGGAAAACAATATTCTAGTTAAAGATTTGTGACTAGAATATATTTGATAGAAGTAGGTATTTATATGTATTTATACGTGCTAATAAATGATGATTTATGTGTAACGCTCGTGTAGGATATTAGTTGTACCTGGTAATAACGTTGATTTGCGAACAGGAAATAAGGGAAAAGTTTGGAAAATTTTGTAACTCCAATTAATGGGCAATAAATGTGAAACGAATTTGGGAGTTACAATCATTAATATTTTAAATGGATTAATGGGACTGATAAATAAAGAAGTTTGGTTAATAGCTATGGAATAGTTAGGAAAGGTTACTAATTGGAAATTAGTAAACATATATAAATGTCTTAGGAAATGTCAGTTAGGATGATATTTTTTATTATGGACAAATTGGCATTTATAGAAGAAGCACATAAAGGGTATTTATGGGTAATTGAATATTTAAGGTAATTTATATAGCCTTGAATAAATAAAAGGAGGTTAGTAAGCTAAGTCCATTATCCAATTTACTATGATGAAGCTTAGTAATAGTAAAGCCTAGGATAATATGGATTAAGTTAGTAAAGCCTAGTTTAATTCATTGGACTTAATAGGTTGGGATGCAAGGTCGGTAGAGTTACACAACATAAGTCCGCCTTCACTTTGAGGCCACCAGTAGTTGTGTACACTTCCTACTGATGTGAAACATCTTTAACTATAGGACCCATAGGATAATTAATTGGTCTTTGAAGATTGGGATGCATGGTCAGTAAAGTGACACAACGAAAGTTTGCCCTTCACTCAGAGGCTACCAACAGTTATGTACACATATTACTGATGTGGGACATCACCATTCATAGGACCCATGAAAAACTATTATGAGAATAATAGGATCTGCTTAGGGATTAGAGGTATTAATTGGTTATTTGAGGGCCTGCATCTTTCCTAATTAAAATGTATTAAATGATCAGAATTATCGATTAGGAGCGGTAGTGGATATCTCGAGAAGGGTCCCCTCTGGATTTGAGGTCATAAGTGACTAATTTAGGGTCCGTCTCTTTCATATAAAGAAGTATTAAGTGTCCCAGTGAGATTCCAAGCAATATAAGTTAGATAGTACTAGCGAGGAGTCCGCCTTGAGGTTAGGTATTAAATGACAATGACCTGCCTAGAATATAGGTATTAAATGGTCAAGGGTCTGCCTAGTCCTTATTAATAAAGTATTAAGTGGCTTGGGTACTGTCTCTCACATGGCTAAGACTTTAATGATGACAAATGCATAAGTAGTATGACTATTATGTATTATTAAAGCTATAAATAGTGGTCAAAGTTCTCTGTAGGTAGGACCAATAGACAACAATGACGATGCTAGGAGCCCACTTCATATTTGGAAGTATTAAGTGGCTGATAGACTTACATCAACATTTTACACCGTGGGAAGGGTAGGTAGGTGAATCATGCCAAGTAGAAATATCATGTGTGCAATATTAGTTTAATTTGGTTAACCTTAGAATAGTAGACATAACAATTAAATGGAAACCAATCGATATAAATTTATGTTATAGACACTGTATAGATTATCCAATCAACATAATGTTGTTCTAACTCTCTCCTCATTATAAACCAAATGGTGGATTCAGAGGAACATGTCACTGGCACTGGACGTAGTTGGCTATTGGAGAAGTCTTCTTATCTCTCATGATCGATGCAGATGTGGCAATTTGATATCCAAGGAATACCATTTATTCCAAGGTAGTAGCCATAGTCACTATCTATATCCTATTACTGTTTCCACCGTGAGTTTATATAATATCGATCTCTGATAATGCTCATGCTTATTTGCAGGTACCAAATCCAACGATCCGTGTTTTGATGGACTTGGGTTTCAATTCTGGTCGAAATTTAAGCTTATTAAATTGCAGGTTGTAACAGGTTGAATGTAGCTTCATATTTCATATACTATTATAGTAATGGTAGAAATGGTGGGAGCATGCCAAAATAACACTTATTGGTCACATCAAGTTATGAAAAGTGTTTCCGTAAAACATACCACAAAATATTCATGAAATTATAATTGTTTTTCCGTGTTGACTGAAAAATAGGCATGGGTTTATTTCAGTATGAATATAATGAATATTCGATATATAACCTATACTAAAATATTATTACCAAGTTAGATTTCAAGAGCTCAGAAGCCCCCACCCTATTTTGAGAAATGAACAGTCGCATTTTCTATTTTCCTATTTTCCTAAGCAACTCTTCACTTCTTCCATTTCCTCCAATCCCTAGATATTAACATCCCCATTCCTCCACACTCTCTCATTCTTCCCCGTTTTCAACCTGTAGCCTAAAACCATTTTTTCTATAACCTAAATCATAATTATTCCCCAATTTTTTATTGTGCAAAGATTGCACAAATGCCGAAAAAAACAATAAACATAATCTAGATTTGCCAATTTGAACATCACTTAATCTAACAGCAATTATTCTATTACTCCAATAAATAGTAAACAACTATAAAGAAGAAGAAAAATGAGATGCACAATATTTATGCTAGTTCCACTATCATCAAGATAGTACACGTCCAGTCCAAAGGAGAGAGATTTATTACTCATGAGAGAGTTATAAGAGATTACAAGATAAGAGTTTACATACCAAAGACCTAAATTAGGGTTAACAAGAAGAGACACTCTATTTGGGGATCGCTGGCTGAATGCCAGGATATATATACAATGAAGTCTACCCTCAATATATAACCAGTGTAAATTTATGTGAGTCGTCGATAAAATTACCAAGATATGGCAAGAAGATAATGGAGGCAAGTTATAATGGTAAAAAATGATGCAAACATAGCAAGTAATTCACTCATTCCTTTAATTCGCAAAGATGGAAGAAAATAATCCCAAAGCAATGCAATTACTGAGAAAGAAATAATATTCATATTCTTTTGCATATATATTATTGCATAATGTGAGCATGCATTTATTTCCTTTCCATCTAATGGAAATGCAATCCAATAATTTATGTATTTCCATAATAAACACACGAGATTATTTTCCTTTTTGAATATTTGTTTCCTTCTATTTGTGATTTTGTATCACAAAAATTTAACACTCTACCTTGATGCAAAATCACAAATCTTCAACACCCCACCTCGATTCAAAATTCGCTTTTCAACATAAAACTCTTAAAAATGAACTCCACCTTCAACCAAAATCTCTTAACGAGATAGATACCAAAAATGAATACTTACCCAATGGGTTCCGACAAGGCTATCCCCTATCACACCCTTCTAACGAGCTCAGACTATGTCCCCGTCCACTAAAAAAATGTTGCAAATATCCAAAATCAAAAGAAGGTAGATACAAAAATAATCTCAAAGTCATCAAGGTCAAAAAAATCCTCTCAATCACCAATTGAAATACAGAGCCGAAAAACAAAAGCAAATAGACATAAAAAAGGCTAATCCAAATCTCTGTATGCAAGACAAATCTCTCTTCTCCCACATACCATCATGTGGTACCATAAGTCGCTTAGGAAAAAAACGAACCAAGTTTGAGGCACACTCAAACGCACCAATTTGCAAATCAACAAATTTAAAGCTAGCCAACGATTTCACGATGTCCCCAAAGTCCCCAAATGATTTTCATAACTCCTTTAAGATGACATCACAAAATCGACGATGTACCTCAACGACACCAAATCTACCAAAAATAAGCTCTATGAACTGAGCTCTCCAAGACGGCATCACAAATCGACAAGCCTCAACGGTGCCAAATCCATCACCAAAATCAACTATATTAGCTAAAATCTTCAGTATTATAAGCACCAACCTCAGTACTCGAAGAACCAAGTGGACTACATATATAGTGTACCAAATGAAAATGGAATCTCCTTTTGCAATCTCCCAAATTTCTCATGGTAATCAACATAAGACTCACACATTAGTGTTGAGCTGCAAAGCATATATAGGTTGTAACAACCCGTATATTTGTACCATTTAAATTGACAATAATCCACACATGTCAACTTAAATAATACAAAACACGAATCATTATGGGATTATAAATACATAAATGTAAATGAGAATCAATACAACATCACAGACACAGAACAGTCACAGAATAATGCAGCGGAAAATACATCGTCATAATAGCAGTTCATGAAGCCACTACGTAATATACAACAATGTCTTAACATCAAGTGACTAATACAAAAGTGTCCAACAGACTAGGACATCAATACAGGAATAGAAATAGACTGATAAAGATAAATGCTAAGCCTTCAGCATCTTCGACCAACCTTGATCAGCAAACTGGATAGCTTCAGACTGACCCGAGCATATACAAAAGAAACACTCGAGTCAGGACTCAAAATCTTATACAATTAAATCAAGTGCAAGGGAATAGTTCATAACTTAAAGATGGATAAAATAACATCTCTAAGGATCCGATAAACTATCTATATATACAATAGAATACGATACGATATTAAAATAGTGTTAAGTCATGGCCCATACCACCCTTAACACATTTTTATTCCCAAGAGCATATACAAGACCGTAGTTTCCCCAAAACCGGAAGTCACCAGAAGGCAATCCATATACTAAGGTACAAATCAAAACGTAGTGGTCACGAATAGGATAATCAGTATGACAAGGTACATGAGGCGATACCAACTAGGATACTAGTAGTTGCGTGATCCGGACTGATGTTGAGCATAGCAGCTACTATCTCAACACCGCAAAACAACACTCCCAAATCAAGGGGTGCACCCAAATCGAATCACAAAAGTAATAGATATGGTATCGAAGAAGTGCGTCCGCTAGAGGTGGCGAACCTCAATGGCCCGGCGCGGCTCCTGTTTTAGTCATGTCAGGGGTCGTCCAATATCGTTCTCTTTCTTCAGTCAACACGTTCACCAAACCATCCACTTCATTCTGGATCAACACTTCGCGTGTAATAGTTATTAAAGTGGTTTTCGGTATCGACAGAGAGTATGTCCATATCTGATCCCGGTCTCTTTAATAACTACGTATTTATTACCCGATGGTCAATTAAGTTAAAGTTTAAACAAATCAAAGTCCGAAAGTCAAGATGCAAATTTGACTTCCAATATTTGACATTTCACGATTCAATTTATTTCGGATATTAAAACCTCTTTCCAAATGCAATCTTTTAATTCATCATTTGAGTTATCAATATAATTAAGTATTCAAAATTTAATTTAATAAATCTCACTTATTAAATTTAGTTAATACTACAATTAATTCGGTTCCATGGTAAATTTTAGTTCACATCATTTAAACCAAATTCTATTCATTTCAATGCGTATTTACATTCATCGATACATTAACCATAATCATAAATTTGATTAAATCAATTTTTATTAAATTTAAAATCATTTTAAATTTAAACTATCACTAAATTAAATCCATAAAACTTTAGTTAGTTTCGTATTTCACTTAAGTCAAATTTTCTAAATCTCAAACTTAATTTATGACAAGTTTCAAATCTATTTAATTAAAACCGATTAAAAATCTAAATCTAACAACCTAATAAATTTTCAAATTATTAAATTCTACCTTCTTTGTTTTTAAATCTCATTTCAAATAAATTTGCCAATTTCATTTTATTCAATTAAATAGGTTTATTAATCCGGTTCAGTTAAACTCCATTAATTTATTCCTATTAATTTATTTTGATTTTATCCATAAATTAAATCCATTAAGTTCGTTACTAAATTTCCAACAAATCGTTAAGTTCATTCCTTAATTTCGAATAGACTTCAATTTCAAAAATAAATTTTGTTGACCAATCGGGTTTCTTATTTTTAATTATCTATCCTAGGCCAAGTTGTTTAATTGGGTATTTATCATTTCAACCCGATATCATTCAATATAAAACAAAGCATAGCAAAGGGAACTTGCAGTGTGATAACTGGGATAGTGTCAAAGTAAATAAACAAGCAATAGCAATCATACATAACAATTTAACAATTTATTCAAATAATCCCGAAATAATCATATTAACTCACATTTGTTATTATGCAAATTAATACAATTATTCCTAGAATCCTACGGATTAAAGATTATTACATTATGATTTTTACTTGGTGTCCGTTATCAAATTTCTACATCAATCGTACTTAACAATTTTAATGTCACTATTATTTACCCTAATTAACATCATATTACAGTTCAACATGTTTAATCAACTTAAACAATACATGGCGTCACATTTTAGAACTTAACAGTTTATTTCAACCAAAATTTAACAATCAACAATTTAATATCCAAATTTAATATTAACAACAATTATCACTTGATTATCATAGCATAATAGATTGAGTCGTGAATAAAATATTCACCTTGCGTGGTAAGAGAAGATGACGAAGCACGAAGACGAATAGAAGAAATAGACTCTAATAAGCACGACCCAAAACGAATACAACTGCAATCAAACAAATAGTTTATCAATAATTTGTTTATGGTAATATATATCGATTGAATATATATATAAACCATACCAACGACGAAGCAAGATAGATTCGACAAGCCGGATGAAGCCTAGGACTGAGATCCCGTATCAGCAGCTGCAAACCAGTAAAACACTGTATGTAAGCAAACTATTCCGAGCATATATTTAACAGTTCCATGCATATATTTATCAGCTCCATGCATATATTTATATGCAAACTGAAGTGCAATGAAACACGGGTAGCCAAGGCGAGGCACAGCAGTGACGGCGGCAGGGGATGTCGCGATGGTCGGCGGGTTCGGGGTTCGGCTGGTCTGGGGTTCGGAGGCGGTTGGTGGCTGTGGGGAGGTGGGCTGCAGGCGGGGTGGCAGTGGGGTGGCGCGGGTGGGGGACGGGGTTGTTCTGGGCGAGTGGGGAGTGGGCTGGTGGCGTGCGAAGGGGAGGTTGGGGAGTGGACTGGTGGTGGGCGACTAGGGGTACGGCAGTGGCGGGGCTGGGGACATGGGTTGCGGGGGAGCCGGACGTGGGGACGACATGGGCGGAGGGAGTGGCGCGTGGCGCGGGTGCTGGCGGAGGGTGTGGCGGATGCTGGTGGAGGTGGTAGTGGGGTACGGCAGGCGGGCTGGCATGGACGGAGGCGAGTGGACTGGGCTGGGGACGGTGGGTGGTGGCGGGCTGGCATGGGGCGGAGGCGAGTGGGTTGGTGGCGGGGCTGGACGCGGGCAGAGGCGAGTGGGTTGGTGCTTTCATAAATAAAAGAAATATATGAAGAGAGGAGGGAGGAGAGAAAGAAAAGGTAGATGAGATTACGTACCCATTTTCTCTGAGGTGGAGTGTTGATGCAGAGCAATACTGATTTGAGCTGATGTTCAGAGTAATAAATGAAGAGGGATATATACACAGTATACAGAGTGTGCAGTGTAATGATGATTTGACACAGTGGTTCCTATTGGGTTTCTGAAGGGACAAGGCCATTTGAATTCTGAGCGGGAAAGAGTAGGGTACCGTTTTGTGTGGCGTACGGACCAGTTTGTACTCCGTTAACCCATTAATAGCTTGCAACGCCGAACTCCGGTTTGACACAAACAAATATATCGTTCTGATCAGCGCGGCGATGCGGACACAACGGTATAAAGATATTTGTGGTTTGACATTGTTTGCGAAGTGGTAAATCTTATTGAACCATTTGCTCGAGCGACAATTTAACTAGCAATTAAAAGCGAAATTTGACGAAACGAAATGCGCCATCATGATCAGAATATTTTTCTTATGCAGCATTGTGAAAAATATTTGAGTTCGGACGATAGAAAATTTACACATAAAATTAAAACTAATATGTAAATTTGACGAGCGAAATTTTCTACAATATTTTTCGACGAAATTTGGCGTACGCCTATGTCTATCTAGGCGCATTCCAAATGTGAAGTTTGAACGGTAACAGAAATCGTTTGTGAATATTTGAAATTCCTATTCCGGGGAATGCAGCAAAACACCGAAGAATAAGATCGACGGAGCTAAAGATATCCGAATTTTGAAAAACGAAAAATGACGCCTTTGTCAGAAAATGATTTAGAATTTTTCTATGTAAAAATATTTAGGTTCGGAAGATGAAATTTTCCACGGTTTAAAATGAACTGGTGTGCGGTAAAACGCGCACGAAATTTACTGTGGTATTTTCCGACGAAACTTTACCCATATCTATAATCATCAAGGCGCAATATAGAAACAAAGTTTGGACATTGATTGAAATCGTATGAAAGTTTTACACTTTATATTAAAATAACGGTTCTAAAATTTTTAAAATTGGGTCGGAATTTCAGGGTCGTTACATTCTCCCTTACTCAAGACTTTTCGTCCTCGAAAAGGAACAAAGTAAAGAGTGGAAGAACATATAACGGAGATACAATTGATTCAGAATAGATTATTGAATATAGTAAAGAGTAAAGAATGGAATTTACCTTCAACAAATAATTCTGGATTAGAATCCCGGATATTCTCCTCGGTTTCCCAAGTGCAATCACGATCATCGGGACTCCATTGAACTTTGACTAGGTTAACCGACTTCCTTCTAAGTTGCTTTGTATCCTTATCAACAATACGAAGTGGTCTCCTCTCTATAGTCAAATCTGGCTCAATATCAACCTCATCTAACTGAGCAATAGGGATGGTCATGGATGGATCGTGTATAACTTTCCGAAGATGTGAAACATGGAAGACGTTGTGCACGCCCTCAAACTTCTCCGGTAGTGCAACTCTGTAGGCTAGTGTACCAATTCTCTCAGTGATAGTGAATGGTCCAACAAATCTAGGAGCGAGCTTCCCTCTACGACCAAATCGAATAACATTCTTTAAGGGTGATACCTTAAGGAATACCTTATCCCCAATCAGGAATTCTAAATCTCTTCTACGCCTATCAGCATAGCTCTTTTTCCTATCCTGTGCGGTCTTCATCTTCCTTCTGATTTCATTTACCTTCTTGGATGCTTCTATAATCATATCCGGACCAAGAATTAACCGATCACCAGGCTCAATCCAACAAGCTGGCGATTTGCATGGCCGTCCATATAAAGCTTCGAACGGTGCCATATCGATACTTGCCTGAATATAAAGGTGGTTAAATTTCAATTCAAATTTACTTATTCAATTTGAAATTTTGATTTACCTTATAACTGTTATTATAAGTGAATTCAACCAAATGGAGATGGTCTTCCCAAGATCCACCGAAATCAATAATGCAGGCTCGGAGCAGATCCTCTAAAATCTGATTCACCCTTTCAGTTTGGCCATCTGTTTGAGGATGATAAGCTGTGCTCAGATTCAGTTTAGTGCCCAAGACGTCCTGAAATGCCTTCCAGAATTTACTAGTGAATAAAGGATCTCTATCGCACACAATACTAGATGGAACTCCATGAAGTCTAACATTCTCTCTCATATATATCTCGACCAAACTCAAAGCAGTACGAGTGGTCTTAACAGGAATAAAGTGAGCAGATTTTGTCAATCTATCAACAATCACCCATATACTCTCGTTACCTTTTCTGGTCCTTGGTAATCCATCAATGAAGTCCATAGAAATTTGATCCCATTTCCAACACAGAATCTCTAGGGGTTGAAGTAATCCTGCAGTCTTCTGGTGATCGGCCTTAACTTGTTGGCAAGTGGTGCATCTACTGACATATATAGAAATATCCCTCTTCATCCCACTCCACCAATATAAACGCTTCATATTTCGGTACATCTTAGTGACGCCAGGATGAAATGAAAGTGATGACCGATGGTTTTCTTTAAGCACTTCTTGTCTCAATCCATCGACATTAGGAACGCAAATACGATTGTCAATCCTCAGAACTCCATTACTATCTATCTGTGCTCCCACTTTACTGTCGGTATTTCCAACTCTACCAAGAACTAACTCCTTCATGCGATAGAGTAAGGTGTCCTCATATTGCTTGTCTTTGATGCGATCCACAAGAGATGGGGAGATAACAAGCTGAAATAGCATGCCTTCTACAAGATTACAACATGACAATGCTTTGCTACGGCTCAAAGCATCTGCTACAACATTTGCTTTCCCAGGAGTATAATTGATATCGAGATCATATGCAGCTAAGAATTCAAGCCATCGAACTTGTCTCTGGTTCAAATCCTTCTGAGAAAAGATATATCTCAAGGACTTATGATCGGTGAATAATTCAAATTTAATTCCCAAAAGATGATGCCTCCACAGTTTCAAAGCAAATACTACTGCAAGAAGCTCTAGATCATAAGTTGCGTAGTTTACTTCATGGATCTTCAACTGGAGGCCACCATAAGCAATAACCTTTCCGTTTTGCATAAGAACAACGCCTAAACCTTCTCGGCAGGCATCTGTATAGACAGTTAATTCCTCACTTCCATCGATTACCGCAAGAACTAGGGCTGAAGACAACTTACACTTCAACTTATCAAAAGCTGACTCGCACTTCTCACTCCAAATAAACTTGACATCCTTTCGGGTTAAAGCAGTGAGTGGGGCAGAAATCCGGGCAAAGTGCTCAATAAATCTACGATAATAGCCGGCCAAGCCCAAGAAGCTGCGGATATCAGTAGGAGTTTTGGGAGTCTCCCAATCCTGTAGATAAATTCCAAATTAGAAAGAGATAAGAGGAATTGAATAGAAATAACGAATAGGATAGAACTTACATTGATTACGGCGATCTTAGCTGGATCGACCGAAATCCCATTTTCAGAAACTATGTGGCCCAGGAATCTCACTTCATCTCGCCAGAAGTGGCATTTAGAGAATTTGGCCTTAAGTTGATGATTTCGGAGGGTTTTCAAAACATAAGCAAGGTGTGTCTCGTGCTCCTTCTCGTCTTTGGAGAAAACAAGAATATCATCAATGAAAACAAGAACAAACTTGTTAAGCACATCACAGAAGACTCGATTCATCAAGTCGACGAAATAAGCAGGTGCGTTGGTCAAACCGAATGGCATAACCAACCATTCATAGAATCCGTTCTCGGTACGGAAGGCTGTCTTATGAATACTATCTTCTGCTACTCTGAGTTGGTGGAACCCAGTGGCAAGATCAAGTTGGGAGAAAACTTTAGCTCCATGGAGCTGATCGGATAAATCATTGATGCGAGGCATCGGATAGCGGTTCTTGAGAGTGCGTTTGTTCAGCTCCCTATAATCAACACACATGCGAAGAGACCCATCCGATTTGGTGACAAATACAACTACGGCGCCCCATTCAGAACAACTTCTCCTAATCAAACCTCTAGCAAATAGATCATCAATTTGAGTTTTAAGTTCAGCTTTCTCTTTAGGCGTCATCCTTCTGTGAGGGAGAACTACGGGAGTAGCTCCAGGAATAAGGTCAATGCGAAAATCGATTTCCCGTTTAGGTGGTAGGGAGTTGACCTCTCCAAATACATCGGGAAATTTCTGAACAATTGGGGTAGTACTAAGATCATCTGGGTGAGCATCAAGAGAGAATATGAAGCTTCCGGCATATTTCTGTGGTGATTTGCATTCAATGACAAGCGGTAGGCCCTTGTCATTGATTAGAGAAACAGAACGAGCCTTGCACAAAATAACAGCATCGAATTTCCTTAACCAATCAGCACCTAACAAGATGTCAAATGCTGCGAAGCCAAGAACATAAAAATCCCAAGTGAATCGATATCTTCCATACAAGAGCACAACCTCTTTGCAAATTCTACTGAGGTTGGCAAGTCCTCCAATAGGGTTGGAGACGCATAAGGAAGTAGTAGCAAGAGTAGGTTCTAAGTTGAGCTTATTGCAAAGATCAATAGATATGAAGCTATGAGAAGCACCAGTATCGAATAATACCCTAATAGGTAAATCATGTAATGAAATAGTACTTCGTAAGGTACCTTGGTCATCCTGAGCAGGCGGTGTAGGAGTGGTGATGGCAAAAACTCCAGATGGTGTGCCACGCTTGTACAGTGGGCAGTCTTTCTTGAAATGACCCAGCTGGAGGCAGACATAGCATAAGTCTTTCCTAGTCGAAGAAGGTGGTGGGACAGCAGCTCCTGAAGATGGACAACTATTAGCATAGTGGCCCTTCTTATCGCATTTGAAGCAAGTGATATTAGCAAGGTCGATTGGGCTTTTCTGAGCATATCCCAATCCTGTAGTCTTCTGCCAAGCTTTCTTTTGTTGATCAAAGTTCATCTTCCTCTTCCCGGGCTGGCTAGAGGAGGGCTGAGTAGGAGTGGCCTTAGCAGTAGGTCCCCTAGGCTTTGCCTCATATCTAAGAGCATAGTCAACAAGCTCTGTGAAGGTGCAGTGAGTGTGGCCAGTAAGCAAGTCATAATACTCTGGTCTTGCTCCCAAAATGAACTTCTCGTTCTTCAGAAGGGGTGTATCAATCAATCCCGGGCCGAACTTGGAGAGTTCATTGAATTTCCTCTCGTACTCCGAAAAGGTCATACTGCCTTGCTTAAGGTCCATGAAAGCTCTATAAAGTTGGGTTTTCCCAACAGCGGGCATCCATTGTGCCGAGAAAGTATCCCTAATCAAAAGATAGACAAGATGAATAACATTCCAAAGATTAAAAGAAGAATTTAGACTACGAAATCCAAATAATTTTATACCTAAACTGGGCCCAAGTGATGGTGTTCTCCTCGATACGAGAAGTAACTGATTCCCACCAATCTTGCGCGGCATCCTGAAGTTGCCAGGCAGCAAGCTGACGCTTCTGAGCATCAGTGATCTCTAAACCAGAAAATATCTTCTCTAAGCCTTTAAGCCATTGCTGAGCCTCAATAATGTTCTCGGATCCAGAAAACTTAATACCTCCCAGCTATGTATACTCCTTACTAAGAATGGTGAATTTGACAGGAGCTGGAGCGACAGGTGCAGCCTGAGCAGGACCATGGCCCCTTCCTCCCCTATGGTTTCCTCTGGTACCCATCCTGAAATACCAAAGAGATTGTTAAAGCCAAAGGATAGAAAATCATAGAATTTTAAGGAAAGTCTAATCAACGAATCAAAGAAGTTTGAAATGAAAGGATTTGGATATTGAACCGATTCTCCTCATTCTAGGGTATTGCTACCCTATCTCTAATGAGTTTATATATAATCCCAAACTAAGGTTTTTAGGGAAACCGAAGCTCTGATACCAACTGTAACAACCCGTATATTTGTACCATTTAAATTGACAATAATCCACACATGTCAACTTAAATAACACAAAACACGAATCATTATGGGATTATAAATACATAAATGTAAATGAGAATCAATACAACATCACAGACACAGAACAGTCACAGAATAATGCAGCGGAAAATACATCGTAATAATAGCAGTTCATGAAGCCACTACATAATATACAACAATGTCTTAACATCAAGTGACTAATACAAAAGTGTCCAACAGACTAGGACATCAATACAGGAATAGAAATAGACTGATAAAGATAAATGCTAAGCCTTCAGCATCTTCGACCAACCTTGATCAGCAAACTGGATAGCTTCAGACTGACCCGAGCATATACAAAAGAAACACTCGAGTCAGGACTCAAAATCTTATACAATTAAATCAAGTGCAAGGGAATAGTTCATAACTTAAAGATGGATAAAATAACATCTCTAAGGATCCGATAAACTATCTATATATACAATAGAATACGATACGATATTAAAATAGTGTTAAGTCATGGCCCATACCACCCTTAACACATTTTTATTCCCAAGAGCATATACAAGACCGTAGTTTCCCCAAAACCGGAAGTCACCAGAGGGCAATCCATATACTAAGGTACAAATCAAAACGTAGTGGTCGCGAATAGGATAATCAGTATGACAAGGTACATGAGGCGATACCAACTAGGATACTAGTAGTTGCGTGATCCGGACTGATGTTGAGCATAACAGCTACTATCTCAACACCGCGAAACAACACTCCCAAATCAAGGGGTGCACCCAAATCGAATCACAAAAGTAATAGATATGGTATCGAAGAAGTGCGTCCGCTAGAGGTGGCGAACCTCAATGGCCCGGCGCGGCTCCTGTTTTAGTCATGTCAGGGGTCGTCCAATATCGTTCTCTTTCTTCAGTCAACACGTTCACCAAACCATCCACTTCATTCTGGATCAACACTTCGCGTGTAATAGTTATTAAAGTGGTTTTCGGTATCGACAGAGAGTATGTCCATATCTGATCCCGGTCTCTTTAATAACTACGTATTTATTACCCGATGGTCAATTAAGTTAAAGTTTAAACAAATCAAAGTCCGAAAGTCAAGCTGCAAATTTGACTTCCAAAATTTGACATTTCACGATTCAATTTATTTCGGATATTAAAACCTCTTTCCAAATGCAATCTTTTAATTCATCATTTGAGTTATCAATATAATTAAGTATTCAAAATTTAATTTAATAAATCTCACTTATTAAATTTAGTTAATACTCCAATTAATTCGGTTCCATGGTAAATTTTAGTTCACATCATTTAAACCAAATTTTATTCATTTCAATGCGTATTTACATTCATCGATACATTAACCATAATCATAAATTTGATTAAATCAATTTTTATTAAATTTAAAATCATTTTAAATTTAAACTATCACTAAATTAAATCCATAAAACTTTAGTTAATTTCGTATTTCACTTAAGTCAAATTTTCTAAATCTCAAACTTAATTTATGACAAGTTTCAAATCTATTTAATTAAAACCGATTAAAAATCTAAATCTAACAACCTAATAAATTTTCAAATTATTAAATTCTACCTTCTTTGTTTTTAAATCTCATTTCAAATAAATTTGCCAATTCATTTTATTCAATTAAATAGGTTTATTAATCCGGTTCAATTAAACTCCATTAATTTATTCCTATTAATTTATTTCGATTTTATCCATAAATTAAATCCATTAAGTTCGTTACTAAATTTCCAACAAATCGTTAAGTTCATTCCTTAATTTCGAATAGACTTCAATTTCAAAAATAAATTTTGTTGACCAATCGGGTTTCTTATTTTTAATTATCTATCCTAGGCCAAGTTGTTTAATTGGGTATTTATCATTTCAACCCGATATCATTCAATATAAAACAAAGCATAGCAAAGGGAACTTGCAGTGTGATAACTGGGATGGTGTCAAAGTAAATAAACAAGCAATAGCAATCATACATAACAATTTAACAATTTATTCAAATAATCCCGAAATAATCATATTAACTCACATTTGTTATTATGCAAATTAATACAATTATTCTTAGAATCCTACGGATTAAAGATTATTACATTATGATTTTTACTTGGTGTCCGTTATCAAATTTCTACATCAATCGTACTTATCAATTTTAATGTCACTATTATTTACCCTAATTAACATCATATTACAGTTCAACATGTTTAATCAACTTAAACAATACATGGCGTCAAATTTTAGAACTTAACAGTTTATTTCAACCAAAATTTAACAATCAACAATTTAATATCCAAATTTAATATTAACAACAATTATCACTTGATTATCATAGCATAATAGATTGAGTCGTGAATAAAATATTCACCTTGCGTGGTAAGAGAAGATGACGAAGCACGAAGACGAATAGAAGAAATAGACTCTAATAAGCACGACGCAAAACGAATACAACTGCAATCAAACAAATAGTTTATCAATAATTTGTTTATGGTAATATATATCGATTGAATATATATATAAACCATACCAACGACGAAGCAAGATAGATTCGACAAGCCGGATGAAGCCTAGGACTGAGATCCCGTATTAGCAGCTGCAAACCAGTAAAACACTGTATGTAAGCAAACTATTCCGAGCATATATTTAACAGTTCCATGCATATATTTATCAGCTCCATGCATATATTTATATGCAAACTGAAGTGCACTGAAACACGGGCAACCAAGGCGAGGCACAGCAGTGACGGCGGCAGGGGATGTCGCGATGGTCGGTGGGTTCGGGGTTCGGCTGGTCTGGGGTTCGCAGGCGGTTGGTGGCTGTGGGGAGGTGGGCTGCAGGCGGGGTGGCAGTGGGGTGGCGCGGGTGGGGAACGGGGTTGTTCTGGGCGAGTGGGGAGTGGGCTGGTGGCGTGCGAAGGGGAGGTTGGGGAGTGGACTGGTGGCGGGTGACTGGGGGTACGGCAGTGGCGGGGCTGGGGACGTGGGTTGCGGGGGAGCCGGACGTGGGGACGGCATGGGCGGAGGGAGTGGCGCGTGGCGCGGGTGCTGGCGGAGGGTGTGGCGGATGCTGGTGGAGGTGGCAGTGGGGTACGGCAGGTGGGCTGGCATGGACGGAGGCGAGTGGACTGGGCTGGGGACGGTGGGTAGTGGCGGGCTGGCATGGGGCGGAGGCGAGTGGGTTGGTGGCGGGGCTGGACGCGGGCAGAGGCGAGTGGGTTGGTGCTTTCATAAATAAAAGAAATATATGAAGAGAGGAGGGAGGAGAGAAAGAAAAGGTAGAGGAGATTACGTACCCATTTTCTCTGAGGCGGAGTGTTGATGCAGAGCAATACTGATTTGAGCTGATGTTCAGAGTAATAAATGAAGAGGGATATATACACAGTATACAGAGTGTGCAGTGTAATGATGATTTGACACAGTGGTACCTATTGGGTTTCTGAAGGGACAAGGCCATTTGAATTCTGAGCGGGAAAGAGTAGGGTACCGGTTTGTGTGGCGTACGGACCAGTTTGTACTCCGTTAACCCATTAATAGCTTGCATCGCCGAACTCCGGTTTGACACAAACAAATATACCGTTTTGATCAGCGCGGCGATGCGGACACAACGGTATAAAGATATTTGTGGTTTGACATTGTTTGCGAAGTGGTAAATCTTATTGAACCATTTGCTCGGGCGACAATTTAACTAGCAATTAAAAGCGAAATTTGACGAAATGAAATGCGCCATCATGATCAGAATATTTTTCTTATGCAACATTGTGAAAAATATTTGAGTTCGGACGATAGAAAATTTACACATAAAATTAAAACTAATATGTAAATTTGACGAGCGAAATTTTCTACAATATTTTTCGACGAAATTTGGCGTACGCCTATGTCTATCTAGGCGCATTCTAAATGTGAAGTTTGAACGGTAACGGAAATCGTTTGTGAATATTTGAAATTCCTATTCCGGGGAATGCAGCAAAACACCGAAGAATAAGATCGACGGAGCTAAAGATATCCGAATTTTGAAAAACGAAAAATGACGCCTTTGTCAGAAAATGATTTAGAATTTTTCTATGTAAAAATATTTAGGTTCGGAAGATGAAATTTTCCACGGTTTAAAATGAACTGGTGTGCGGTAAAACGCGCACGAAATTTACTGTGGTATTTTCCGACGAAACTTTACCCATATCTATAATCATCAAGGCGCAATATAGAAACAAAGTTTGGACGTTGATTGAAATCGTATGAAAATTTTACACTTTATATTAAAATAACGGTTCTAAAATTTTTAAAATTGGGTCGGAATTTCAGGGTCGTTACATAGGTTCCCAAATCTAGATGTCCCTTCAACACACTAAAGCCGTTATCACCAAAATTCCAAGAATGGAATGTCTTCTCTCTCAACATAATCTCCTGCATCTTTATCTTCCATATTGCAAAAATCTCCTTTTCCATCAAAATGAGTAATAGAATAATTACCACCGGATCTACCGCTCTTTCTAGAAACCATTGATGCACAAATTTAAATAAAACACCTTGCTCTGATACCAATCTGTTGTGTAAAGATTGCACAAATGTGGAAAAAAACAATAAACAAGATCTAGATTTGCCCATTTGAACATCACTCAATCTAGCAGCAATTATTCAATTACTCCAATAAATAGTAAACAACTATAAAGTAGAAGAAAAAAGAGACGCACAATATTTATACTGGTTCCAATATCATCAAGATAGTGTACGCCGAGTCAAAAGGAGAGAGATTTATTACTCATGAGAGAGTTATAAGAGATTACAAGGTAAGAGTTTACATACCAAAGCCCTATATTAGGGTTATCAAGAAGAGACACTCTATTCGGGGATCGCTGGCTGAATGCCAAGATAGATTTACAATGAAGTCTACCCTCAATATATAACCTGTGTAAATTCATGTAAGTCGTCGATCAAATTACCAAGATATGGTAAGAAGATAATGGAGGCAAGTCACAATGGTAACAAATGATGAAAACATAGCAAGTAATTCACTCATTCCTTTAATTAGCAAAGATGGAAGAAAATAATCCCAAAGCAATGCAATTATTGAGAAAGAAATAATATGCATATCCTTTTGCGTATATATTATTCCATAACATGAGCATACATTTATTTCCTTTCCATCTAATGGAAATGCAATCCATTAATTTATGCATTTCCATAATAAACACATATGATAACTTTCCTTTTTGCATATTTGTTTCCTTCTATTTGTGATTTTGTATCACAAAAAGTTAACATTTTTTTGCCACAGCCATTACCAAAATCTCCACCAGCCAAAATTCATTTCCTATGGTAAAGCATGGATCCGTGTTCGCACTTCTACCCACAAGAAAGCGATTGGCTTTTGTTGTCGACATCGGGTACCGCTATCCAAAATTTACTTCTAGATCGTAAACCAGGTAATTGATGATTAAAGTAATCTCGCTTAAGCTACAATATGTCTGATATTTCTTATATAGTATTGATTATAGTTCTGTTATTTGTATTGTTGTATTCAAATCTATGATCAGATGTCGTTATTCCTCTTCCACCTCCTTTGGATAGGTTGATTTTACAATGGTTTCGGTGATTTAATTATTGCGGATAATTAAAAGGTTTTAATTTACTGATTTGGAATTATAAAGTTTGAAATTTTCAATTGAATGGATTATGTTACATTTGTTACCTCAATTTATTAGTTTAGACTTGAAATGAGATGATAATACAATTTAGTGTTTGGTAGGTTTTAGGGTTTATTCTTTGCTTCTTTGATTTTGGTTTAAATAGTAACCTGTAGCCTTATGAATATTGGCTATTCATCAATTGTAACATTCAAACCACATGAACTTCAATATAACATGAATTTATATTCATGTTAATGTTTAAGGAAGTTTTTCATCTTTTTTTGGATCACACATTGATTATAAGAAAGGATCTGTCTAACTCATATGCCTCTAATAACTCATACTTCTGTGCATATACAAGATTTTTTTAATCTTCTATGTTTGAACAATTGCGTAGTTATCAATTAAAACTATCATTATAAACATTAGTCGTTTAAATTTTAAAAAGGATATTACAGCATCCTACAAATAGACATTAGCAACTCCTTCATGAAATGAGGAAGGTTATGATTGTACATGTGACGTAATACATTAATATTTGGAACATAGACAACAAAATGCTGTAACTCAATCCCGATTTAACATAACTATTTTATTTGGAACAGTACTACTATAACTATTAAAAAGTGTAATTTTTACCATATTATAATATTTAATTGAATATTTGTTACTACCTATAATGAAATATTTATGCATACTATTATTGAAAATACTATACTTTACTTTTTCAACATATTTCTTTTGCATGATTAAAATATCACCAAAAATGGATTAACAAGAATGCGTGTTTGTTTCCTTTTTAGTATCTGACTCATCTTCGTTCAAAGTTTCTCATAACCTCTTTGGAAACAATTATAGTTTGAAAAATAATGAAATAAATAGTTAGAATTTTATTTATATACCAGTTTCATTATTTCTTATATGGATGCCCTGATTATGCTTTGGTTACAACTAAAGAAAACTATATATAACTATGAAAACAAACAGAAAATTGTAACCATACTGCACTTCATACATTGCTGTTAAGTGTCCTTTATTCAACAAGCTACACTTTTATGAACTAAATTTTAAATTTAGACATTGTATTTGCTTAGCAAACTATTATCTTACCATTTAAGAAAGAGTTTTGCATCTACTATCTAAGTAATTATGTACATATTTTGAAAAGTTTAGTTTTATTCTTTATTCAATCTTCCCACTTTATTTCATTATTCTTTTATACTATTTTTTTTTGGGAGAGAAAGGGTTTGTTAAACATGTTAACTATTATTTCATTTATATCCATATTTTTAATAGGTATATTTTAACTGTTCATCACACTTAAGTAAGCAATTGAACATCAGCATATATTGCTATGTGTTTCTAGGATTAGCTTCGGCATTTTGGAAGAAGAAAAAATTTATACAGTTGTGGTGTTAGGAAGCATGAATAGACCAAAGAGTAAGTGAAGTTTGAATTTGATTTCCCTCTTTTAATAGCTAGAATTCGACTATTGTGACATAATTTATCATATATAAAGGTGTAATTATAATAGTGTATAAACCAGTACATGTCAGTTTATAAATTGCCTGCATTTTACGCCCTCATGCTACTTTCTTTGTCATCGACGATTTTCATTTAAAAAAAAACTATGATGATGATGTTGATATGATTAACCACCTCATTTCTTCACACTAATTATGATGTCAAAAACTTCCAATCACAACGACAAAATATGGAAACCGTTTTTTTATTGCAAAATTAGCTACTTAGTAGCATTCACAGTCTGCTGCTACTTCCGGTACATTATTGCAAAATTGGTTTCTACTTCCTGTGCTGCCGGGGTATGAAGTTTGTATTTTTATTTGAAGTTTTGTTGTTAGCTTTTGGATAACATCTTTCCGTAACAAACCACTTTGTTTTTTTACAGTACTTATGTTCATCACAAACTTGTGCATATAAATTTGCTTTATTGGCTAATCAAATGGCAACCTTCTTTCCCTGTAATGTTATGTCTTCCACCCATTCAACTAACTCATTGAAAAAAATATAAATGGTTATTTTAACTATATTTATGTTTACTAATAAATTACATAGTTTTTCATCTCAAGCATTATTTTCTTATATATACTATGCTAACTATTTACTTTTGCCTATATCCATACCAACTCTAATGTGGATTGTTACAATGATTATTGCTATGCCGTGCAATTAAACTATTCTAATGTTGTTGGAACAACTTTGGCTTATTCCCATGACACTGGAAGAAAATTGATATATTAAAGGTGTTGAAATTTTCGGTACCACCTCGCATCTTCCGCTATGCGCGCACTTCATTTAGTGTAGAAGAGGCAAGACCACCAAACGAAGCTCTTTTTGTGCCAGCGTCATGATTGGATATCCCTACATCCCCTAGAGCACATATATTTTCGTGGCAACATTTATTTGTAACAAAAGGAATCCCTTGTTGTTACATGCTACCAATCTCATACATATGCTCATCTCTTGTAGAATATCTTGTGATGTGGAACTAATAATAATCCAATCTATGCACCCAGTTTAATACAATGCGAGCCACACCTAATAGATCTCCACATTGGCGATCATTTTCTCAATTCAACTTGAAGTTATACAGAGTCCTCAAACACTTGGATAAGGTCGCTAACACCTCCAGCAGTTTAGATTAGGTCGCTACCATCTCCAGCAGTTAGGCCAAGCTGTTTCACAAAGAGTTCTCTTTTCCACGGTTGGAGCATGTCGCGTTCTAACTTATAACTCCACCTTAATGAGAATTCCGAGCTCAAACCACATATTGGAGCATACTTAGGTCAACGCTGCATCATATTGGTCTCATCAAACCATCGGGTCTGATACCATGTTGTAATTTTCGGCAACCCCTCGCATCTTCCTCTATGCACACACTTCATTTAGGGTAGTAGAGGAAAAACCACTGAACGAAAATCTTTTGGTGCCATGGTCATGATTGGATATCCCTACATCCCCTAGAGCACATATATTTTCATGACAACATTTATTTGTAACAAAAGCAATCCCTTGTTGTTACATGCTACCAATCTCATATATATGCTCATCTCTTTTAGAATATCTTGCGATGTGGGACTAATCATAATCCAATCTACGCACCCACTTTAATACAATGCGAGCCACACCTACCAAAAGGCTCACTAAGGTACACATACACTTTAAATGACATTGTGTACTTTGTAAGTGAACGATATATTGGTTAAAGTCATTACATATCTGAAGTACCTATAAAGAATTCAATAGGAGATAATAGAGATTTCAGTTGCTGTCCATAAGTTTCAAAAGTGGATATCTACCGTTGAAATGAAATAAATAAGTTGAATATATTTGAGACTTAAGTGGACCTGCTAATATTATAGTATAAGCGATATTATATGTTCTATTGTCCTGGGCAAATCAAATGAATTTCTTATACCGATTAAGAATTTTTTTGTTGTTATTACAAAGATGTAAGTAATTCACCTGTGTCTTTGTTACTTTCTGATTTCTTCATAAATCCATGTGTTCTCTCTTGATTTCAAAATTTTGGCTGATATTTTTGGTGATCTTCTTAGTGAAATAAATCCTTTAATCTTCATGAATTGGACTAAGATTTGGAAATTGTAGGATTAAATTTCCATGTAATATCTTTGTTGACTTTAGTTTGGTCAACTATAGAATATTCTATACTATACTATTATTATTGAGTTGGATTTCAAAAGCGCAGAAGCGATTTTTCAGTGAAATTTAAACCCAACAGTTGCGATCTTAACTGTCCCTCTACTGTCGCTGCTCACTCATGCTTTCAGCCCCAAATAACAAAGTATCCTTCGTTTGTACCTTTTCGCTCTACCACCGTCCTCCTCCTCTCCTACCACCGCTCTGTCACAATCGTCCTTCGCTCCTACCGCTGTCGCCAACCCAATTGACTCTGACTCATCGCTAGAACAACTGACAACTGCTTTCACCTCTTTATTGCTTTCAATTTTCCTCATCTTTCCTACCACCGCTCTATCGCAATCATCCTCCCCTCCTATCGTCGTCGCCAGCCCAACTGACTCAGATTCATCGTGAATGATATAGTTGTGTATGCAATATCAAATCTCCATATTCGAAATGACGTGTTCAGTTTTAAAGGTTTGTGGATAATTTTAGCAATTTACATTGTGTATAGCATAATTTTTTCTAGAGGAGGTGGATATTTTTTATTTCTTTATGGAAATTATGGATCTATAATGTTGAGATACAAACAAATAATGCTCTTGATTACAATGGAAACTTTGGAAACACACTTTTTCCCAATTATGCTATAAAGACGACTGATTCAGTTCAATGGTTATGATTCATATTTTGATACCTTTTCATTTCCAAGTATTAGATTCAATTCAATGGTTATGATCTATACTCTAATATCATAGAAACTTTGAATTGTGCATCTTTTAAGTATGACATATTTCGTATGCAATATCAAATCTTTCTACTTGAAATTGCGTGGGTTCGGTTTTTAAAAGTTCAAGGACAATTTTTGCGAATTACTTTTTGTATAGCATATTTTTTTTCTTTAGGAGGTGGATATTTTTTTTATTTCTTTCTAGAAATTATGGATCTATAATATTGAGCTACAAACAGATAATATTGAGCTACAAACAGATAACGCTCTTGATTACGGTGGAAACTTTGGAAACACACTTTTCCTAATTACATGACTAATATATTATTTATGATATTTTAGGTGTGAACCTCTGTATATTCATACTACTAGCATTACACATACATGCACACAAAAAAAAATTTGGGAGTTTTAGGTATATTTTCCATGATCAAATCTTAAGAGAAACATGCATAATATCCAAAAAAAATGTACAAGCATAGTAAATTCAATAAATTACAAAAGTGTCTTAGTTCAACTTTTCATTGTACATGCTGCGCATTGTCCATGATCCTAATCTCATATGCGATAAGGATTGATTATCAATAGCATGAAATATTGTAATGATCTATTCTATATGAAAAGGCCTAATGATGTACATTAATTAAAGTCATACATAGTGGCATAAACAAATTCAAATTGTAATAGTGTAATAGCTCCAATTATTTTACTTTAAATATTTTGTTAGAAGTCAGTATTTACTGCCTATGTTCAATTAGTGATTGAGGAAAAGTGTGATGTATTTTGAATCAAAATTGTTTGTTAAAGCTTACTAAGCCTTTTTTTAAGAATTGGTTAACTTTATATTTAGTTGTCTCTGTTGTTGTAACATCACTACTTTCAAAAGTTTTATATAAGATAATAGGGGATAAAGTGATTTAACACGAAAGCGAATTGGTTTCCAATTTGATTTGTTCGTACTAATTAGATAAAGAAAATGTCATTTCTTCGGCAATATGTAGCGATAAAGACACAATTTAAATAAATGTACTTTGTAATATACTATGTCACCACTTTTGTTGCTAGAACTCCAATCGCATCGTATTTTTAATTGATTATGCACGTGATGCTAATTACAAGTTCAATCACTTTTGATTGTATGCTCCAATTTATTATATTTATATTGTACTTTGATTAACTCTCTTCGTAATTGTTTTGATTTCATTCAGGTCTTATATATGGAAGAATAAGTGGTTAGAAACTTAAGGAGAGAGAGCTGAAGATAAAGGAGTGCACAAGTAGCAAGATCCCATTCTTTAAAAGGTACTAGCTTTGAATTAATTTTTTTATCTCCTTTTCCTGAGAATTGCCTATGTTATTCTAGTTTCAATCGAATCACCTGAAGAAAATAACATTGTGAAGAGGAATAAATTGGGCATCTATAAAAGTGTCTTTGTATACTTCATTGTTTATTAATAGTACCATCAGTTTATATGGATAATTTTTTTTAATTAAGTTATAGATTTGTTAGTTTCAGATGTTTGTGTTAGATTGTAGAGCATGAATCATTCAATATACGAAGGCATTGTTCTGAGGTCTTAATTCATCTATACTATTATATTATTACTGAGTTTGGTTTCAAGCGCACAGATGCCCTTTTAGATTTTTTGTGAAATGGAACGTCGTCGGTTCTCTTTTTTCCTTTGCCGACCATCCTCTCTCCTTCCCCCTCCTTTCCCGTATAGAAACAAAACGCCGCCACTCCCCTCAATTTTTTCCCCTCTTACTCCACTTCGGGTCTTCTCCGATTAGCTATTTTTCCAGTTTGCCCCAGTTGTCCGCCCTTTCTGGCGCCTTCGCCTGCCATCCTCCTATGTCGCCCTGATTTCAGTCGCCTTTGCTCCCCGTGTCATCCTCCTCAAACCCTAGAGGTAATCGTCCCTTTTTCCCTTTTTATTTTTAAACAGTAAAACGAGGTCCTATTGCTGATTTCTCTCCTTTACGTTTCGTCTTTCCCCAGCAGGCAGATACAGGCCTTTCTTTCGCTGTTCGGGTTTTGCTCCATTCACACTTCTGCCTGTTCCAGGTATCTTCTTCTACCTGCGCTGTCTTCTTCTACCTGTTGAGTAAGTTATGAGATATAAATGAACCGCTTACAACTATTTTGCATTTTTTTTGGTTTGCTAATTAATTTGCTTTTTACGGTATGCTATCAGTATAGGAATAAGTCGTTTATTTTTGTACTCAGTTTCTCCTTCCAATTTGTTTATTACTTCTCTTTGTAGTAAGCAATTAATCATCCTATCAACAGAGATTTCGTTTGAATACCTCAAGCTCATCAACATTCAATACTGATAATTATATATCATGGGAATAGGATGAAAAAATAACAATATTAAAATTGTGTGTATGTATGCTGGAATGTTATATGTAATACTAGCTTTGTCCTTAAAATTTTTAAAGTTGCTTTTAGGCTGTGGTTGAACCCCAGCTTTGTGTTATATATTAGTCAGTTAACTTCTAATCATTGTAAATTTGCACTACGGCTAAATATATTAGTCAATTATTTATCTGGACAAGTATACAGATGCAACAAGTGAACTACCATTTGGCTACTAATTGTGTTTTGATCATGTTACATATAGATTACCTTTTATGTTTGACATTTGATATAATCCAGTTTTCTTTTTTCTTCCTTAGTGTCAAAATATAAATTCAATCATTATAGAAACGGAAATTTACTTTATATTTGATGATCGTAGGATGAATGAAGATAATAACTGTTGAATTTATGCGATTCATATATGTGTTTGATGTGAAGATTCAGTAGAGCTATGCATTGGAAAGCATTGGAGTTGATTAGAGGAAGAAGAGCTGTCAGAAGAGGTGAAGTTCCTGCATGTTGAAACATACTGCAGACATCTGACCTACCTAGGTCAGACGTCTGACCCTGTTTCAGAATGTTTCCTGAAACATTCTGCAGACGTCTGACCACCCTGGTCAGACGTCTGAGGCGACGATAGTTATTCTTCCAGTTCCGAATTCTGAAGGGCAATTTTGTCAATTCCGGAGCTTGGTTCTCTAAACTGATGGTGCATATTCTTTTGACGTGGATGGATGATCTAGATCATTTAGGTCATCTATATATTGTCTCCTAATCATCTTCCAAATTAAGAGATTAGGTTTTAATCAGATTTCCAATAATTGTAATTAATAGAAACCCTAACGAAATCAAATTGGGGGTTTTCTATTTTGAGTGCTCTATTATTAATCTCTCTTTTTAAGTAATTGATTAGAGAGAGTCTCCACCTATTGTATCTCTCTAATCATTGTATTGGCTTGTAATCTCTGGTGATAATAATAAAAGGGTTATTGGGTCTCCGTGGATGTAGGATCTTCAGATTCGAACCACGTTAAATCTTCTGTGTCTCTTGTTTTTCATATTGTTGATTGTGTTCTCATAATTGATATTTTTCAGTTGCATTGGTATTCAAATAGACAATACTAGGTCTTGATTTGAAATCGCTTCCGCAGCGCACCGTGGTGTTGAATTGTTATCAATCACCAATTTTTCACTACAGTTTGGTATCAGAGATGGTGTTATTGTTCCGTTTGGATATTAATGGCTACTTCAAGTAAATCTATTGGTAGATCTGGGGTCAATTATGGACTTACTCGTTTTGATGGAAAGGGAGACTTTGGAACTTGGAGGATGAAGATGGAGGCCGTATTAAAGAAGGAGAAGACTTTTAAGATAGTTTCTGCGCCTGAGAAGCTGAAAGAGTTAGATAGTGAAACTTTAGAAGAGATGGAAGATGAAGCCCTAACTACCATCCAGCTAAGTCTTTCAGATGAGGTTCTTAGAGAATTTTCTCAAAAGAAAACGGCAAAGGAATTATGGGATGCATTATCTGATGCATATCAGGACAAGTCTCTCACTAACAGAATAATTCTGCAACAACAACTCTATTCGTACAAGATGAAGCCGGGAGCTGATCTCATGGGGCATGCGGATGCCCTAACCACCTTAGTAATGAATTTGAAGGCAGCGGAAGTTGAAATTACAGATGAGGCTCAAGCGGTCATTCTTTTATGTTCCTTGCCTAAGGAGTACACTGTCTTTGTTAATTCTATGATTTATGGTCGTAGCAAAATTAGCCTATCTGATGTTAAAGCTGGACTTCATAATGAAGTGTTGAGGGGTAGATTAGCAAGCACTAGTTTAGACAGTGATACGGAGGGCTTATATGTTCAGAGAGGTAGAAGCCAAAGCAAGTCAAAATATGGTGGAGGTCGAAATAAATCAAGGTCTCAGTCTAGGGGGCCTAATAAATTGACTTGCAATTATTGTAAAAGGCCAGGGCACTTTGTAGAAACTTGTCCCAAGCTTGAAGGTAGAAGAAGAGACCCAAAGCAAGCTTCAGTATCTACCGCTGAGAAGTCAGATACAGAGAGTGATACCGATGTGTTTACAGCTTCTGGCTCTTCTAAAAAGAGCAACCTATTGCTGATCGATTCTGGCGCATCCTATCATATGACACCTGATAGGAACTATTTCTCCACTTACCGTGAGATTGATGGAGGAGAAGTTCTGATGGGCAATGATGCTTCTTGCCGTATGATTGGTGTTGGTAGTATGAAGGTTAGAATGTTTGACGGTGTTATTCGTACTATTACAGATGTTAGACATGTACCTGATTTAAGAAGTTTGATATCTATTGGGCCTCTGAGTAGGCTTGGTTTGAAGATTGTAGTTGAAGGAGAGAAGATGAAAATATCAAAGGGTTCTATGATAGTTATAAAAGGAGTAAGGGTAGGAAATCTTTATCTTTTGAAGGGCACTACTGTAGTTGGCGAATCAACATCTGTTACTTCTGTTGATTCAGACTCTTCCAGATTATGGCATTTACAGATGGGTCACATTGGTGAGCGCAGCATCGATGAGTTGAGAAAGCGAGGTTTGATTGATGGTGTTCATCATTCAAATCTTGGCTTTTGTGAAGAGTGTGTTCTTGGGAAGCAGACGAAGATTTCTTTTGGTACTGGAGAGCATAAGGCAAAGGCTGTCTTAGAGTATGTTCACACAGATGTTTGGGGACCTTCCCCTTGTCCCTCCTTAGGTGGAGCCAGATATTTCCTTTCATTTATAGATGATTTCTCTCGTAAAGTTTGGGTATATTTTCTACAGTCGAAGAGTGAAACTTTTGACAGGTTTCAAAAGTGGAAATCTGCAGTTGAGAAGCAGTCAGGAAAGAAATTGAAAGTTCTCCGTTCAGATAACGGCGGTGAATTTGTATCATAGGAATTCATCGATTATTGTGAGTCTGAAGGTATCAAGAGGCATTACACCACACCGGGCGACCCTCAGTCCAATGGAGTTGCTGAAAGAATGAATCGGACATTATTGGAGAGAACTCGTTGCCTCAGATTGACTGCAAAGTTGAAAAAGAGATTTTGGGCAGAAGCTTTATCTATGGCGGCTTTCCTCATCAACCGCACATCTTCTACCGCCATAGACATGAAGATCCCAGAAGAAGTATGGAATGGAGAGCCTGTTAGCTATTCATTCCTCAAAGTGTTTGGTTGTCCAGCTTACGTACATGAGAGCAGAGGGAAGCTGGAACCTAGAGCTCGCAAGTGTATCTTTCTAGGTTATAGAAGAGGAGTGAAAGGATATAGATTGTGGTGTCCTATTAGCAGGAAGATTGTTACCAGCAGGCATGTGACTTTTGATGAGAAGGCTATGTTGAATGTGGAGCCTTCCTCATCAGATGACAATGAGAGGACAAATGAAGAATACCAAACACAAAGTAAGTCATCTACTATTAATTTTCATAGAAGTTTTGAAGGTGTTTCCGATGACACACCGTGGTTGATGAGGAAAGTACAGAGATTAGTATAGAGGATCAGACTCAAGGAGGAGCTAGTTCAGAGATCAGACCTGTTAGATAGAAGAAGAAGCCTAATTGGCTTAATGATTTTGTTGGATTGAGCATCGAAGACATTGACTTTGATGACATGGCAACATATGCTTTGAATGTTGTCCATGACGAACCCAGAGATTATAGAGACACTATTGCTTCAGTTGACAGTTCCAGTTGGTTAGTTGCTATGGAAGAGGAGATTGAATCTTTGCAGAAAAATCATACTTGGGATTTGGTGCCTCTTCCCACCAACAAGAGAGCTATTGGTCGTAAGTGGATCTACAGAGTAAAAGATGGCGGCAATGGAAATTTCAGATATAAAGCAAGGTTAGTAGCAAAGGGGTATGTTCAGAAGAAGGGAGTTGAGTATCAGGACATTTTTGCTCCAGCTGTTAGGCATACCTCCATTCGCATTCTATTGGCATTAGTGGCTCATTATGATATGGAGTTGGAGCAACTAGATGTCAAAACCGCATTCTTGCATGGTGATCTGGATGAAGAAATTTATTTACGGCAGCCGGAGGGGTTCATTGATAGTAATAGGCCTGACTATGTTTGTAAACTTAACAAATCTCTATATGGACTAAAACAGTCACCTAGACTATGGTATAAGAGATTTGATAAGTTTATGCTTTCACAAGGATATTCTAGAAGCTTCAAAGACCAGTGTGTTTATTTCAAGAGATGTGATAATGATTTAATATATCTGTTGTTATATGTTGATGATATGTTAATTGCATCTCGGAGTATGGTAAGAATTTTGGAGTTGAAAACTGAACTTAGCAAGGAGTTTGATATGAAGGATTTGGGAAAAGCACAAAGAATATTGGGTATGGAGATTTGTAGAGACAGAAAGCGGAGAGAGTTGAGACTCACTCGGGCGCAATACATCGAGAAGGTCCTCACTTGATTTGGAATGGAGAAAGCCAAACCGATTGGTACTCCATTAGGCTCTCATTTTAAATTGTCAAAAGACCAATCTCCCACATCGGAAGAAGATAAAAGGTATATGGCTGATATACCTTATTCCAGTGCTATTGGTAGTCTTATGTATGCCATGGTATGCACTAGACCAGATTTGTCCCACACAGTGGGTGTTGTAAGTCGATATATGTCTAACCCAAGAAAGGAACATTGGCAAGCAGTAAAGTGGATACTTAGGTATCTTAGAGGCACTTCATCTGTTGGCTTGTTATATGGTGGATCTCACTTAGAGGATATTGTGATTCAGATTATGCTGGGGATAGAGATGCACGGAAGTCAGTGTCGGGCTATGTTTTTACACTTGGCATAGGCTTGATTTCATGGAGATCAAAGCTACAATCTATTGTAGCTCTGTCAACTACCGAAGCAGAAATGATATCGATTGTTGAAGCAACTAAGGAGGGTTTGTATTTACTTCAGTTGTTGGATGATCTTTTTATGGTGCAGAAGACCGTGGAGCTATTTTCAGACAGTCAGATTGTAATTCATTTTGTTCATAATCAGGCTTATAGTTCACGAATGAAGCACATTGATGTTAGAGGTTTCTTTCTTATGCTGAAGGAAGAACGGAGTAAGATCAAGTTGTTGAAAGTGAATACTTCAGATAACCCCTCAGATATGATGACGAAGCCACTTCCCAAGGATAAGTTTGAGCATTGCTCAAACTTGATCCATTTGATTCCAGCTGCTTAGGCGCCATTGGGCGCGAGATCCAATAACCCTTATGATACTTTGGTGATGAGACATACATATATTGAATCGAGGTGGAGTGTTGAATTTATGCGATTCATATATGTGTTTGATGTGAAGATTCGGTAGAGCTATGCATTGGAAAGCATTGGAGTTGGTTGGAGGAAGAAGAGCTGTCAGAAGAGGTGAAGTTCCTACATGTTGAAACATAATGCAGACGTCTGACCTACCTAGGTCAGACATCTGACCCTGTTTCAGAATGTTTCCTGAAACATTCTGCAGACGTCTGACCACCCTGGTCAGACATCTGAGGCGACGATAGTTATTCTTCCAGTTCCAAATTCTGAAGGGCAATTTTGTCAATTCCGGAGCTTGGTTCTCTAAACTGATGGTGCAGATTCTTTTGACGTGGATGGATGATCTAGATCATTTAGGTCATCTATATATTGTCTCCTAATCATCTTCCAAATCAAGAGATTAGGTTTTAATCAGATTTTCAATAATTGTAATTAATAGAAACCCCAATGAAATCAAATTGGGGGTTTTCTATTTTGAGTGCTCTATTATTAATCTCTCTTTTTAAGTAATTGATTAGAGAGAGACTCCACCTATTGTATCTCTCTAATCATTGTATTGGCTTGTAATCTCTGGTGATAATAATAAAAGGGTTATTGGGTCTCCGTGGACGTAGGATCTTCAGATTCGAACCACGATAAATCTTCCGTGTCTCTTTTTTTTCATATTGTTGATTGTGTTCTCATAATTGATATTTTTAAGTTGCATTGGTATTCAGATAGACAATACTAGGTCTTGATTTGAAATCGCTTCCGTAGCGCACCGTGGTGTTGAATTGTTATCAATCACCAATTTTTCACTACAGTAACGGTCGTGGTGGTTTAGTTATCATAACTTCATTTTCCCCTTCCCTTTTCTCTTCATTAGGTGGTCATTAAGTTTTGCTCAAGCTGAAATAATTTTAGTCTCATAACTTTATGCAAGTTTAGGTATTTTTTTAGCACATTCATAAAATTTACAAGTTCAATGGAAGACAATCTTTAATTATATAGGTAAAAAAGAATAATCCACCCCTGCATTGTTGGAGTGCATCCTCAATTCTTTTTTTGTCAATAGTTGTCATGTTAACTTCTTCTCTACTAAGTAATTTGTATTTCCAACCTTACAAGGAAGGAATTAACTTAAGTCATCAGTATTATAGGGTTTTCAACATTATAGGGTTCTCTCACAATTTATTTTCATCATTGGGGTATTTATTAGAATGACGCCACGATCCATGAGAAGAATAGGATGGAATTCTTACTGCACACTCACTGCTTGACGTTATTAATAATTTCTCTTCCCCTAAGATTGAATGTAGGTGTTTCTCATAAACTGTTTTGATCTTGCTTGATGGGATTACTAATACTATTCAAAACTTATGCTACTTGCTGTGACGACCCAGAAATTTAGTAATATTATTTTGATAAGAATTCAATTTAATTAATTTAAAATATAACTTAATATGTTAATATATATATGTGTATGTTTGGGAAAATAACTATGGTTTGAATATATACCTTGATATTAAAATATTCAAAATAAAACTTAGCTTATTCACCTTAAATTAATATTAAGCTCTATTATTTAACTTTTGATCTATATATATATATATATATATTTGTTGTAATTTTGGCAATAATGTTTTAAAGGAAGACAAATATATTTTATGAATATTTAAAACAAAATATGGTTATAAAATAAATATACATATATATACTCTAGAAACTATGAAATTATAATAAATAAATAATAGATAAGTAAATTAAATGTTAGAAAGTTAAACTTCAAAAAGAATAAAATAAATATCTAAAATAAATTATGTCAAGTCAAATATAAATTGAACACTTAAGAATTTTAGGAATATCAAATTGGAATATAAGCAATTAATAAGAAATGGAAACAAGTCACAGCTAAGTATATGCAGGTACTCTCAAAATGGAATGTATACAAGCGTACAGGGTATATAAAAAAATATAGATAAGTATAAGCTTGTAGAACAAGCCAATAATAATAAATGCAGCACACTTTTGTTCATTTCAGCCAACAATTTGAGAAAAAAATCTCATATCAAATTATTAACCAAAAATCTTTCTAGTACAAATTCTTGTACCATCTTCATACTCAAGCCTGCATATTCTTTTATAAATATCATCTCATGTTGTAATTCGATTCATTCAAATCTGAGCTTTAAAAAGAAAAAAAAAGCAAGCTTCAACTTGATCAACAACAAATATAACAAGAAGTTAACTCAATTTCAAGAATTAAAACAAATAAGGAAAACAAGAAACTGGGAAGAACAAACAAATCAAGACCAGTCTGGGAAAAATAAAAGTTCACAGTGTTCATCTGGAAAGCAAAGATCAAAGCTTTATCCTCTGTTCAATTTCATTTCAGGTGAGCAAACTTCTAAACAAAATCCTTTTATCTGTGAGTAAGCAACCTGTTTTCAAGTTTTAAGTTAAATTAAATTTGTATATGTATGATTTGGTTTAAGAATGCTTAGTTGAGTATCTTTCAAGTTTAACTCTGTCATATATATGCCTGTGTATCACTTGTTCTCTGTTTGGTTTTCAAAGTAGAAAATCAACATGGTATTCAATAATCTCTTTAACTAATCCTCATTAGACTTTGAAGTTTAAACAAAAACAAGTTTGTTCATACTTAAATTAAGGTCTGGAGAAGTTTCCCAGTAAAATAGAGTTTCAAAACATCTCAAAAAATTATTTTACAGGAAGAATTTAACTTTGTGATATATTCGAGTGTCATGAAACTTAAATTTAATTACATATCTCGTATTGCTATTAGAAGATAGGATTTTTAAATCGAAGATGGAAATTTTTCCTTGAGTATGTGAAGAGAAATTCGTAGATGATCGGAAAGTGGGTTCTTGGCAAATTCAGGCGATCGGAGGAACTGGGGGTGGTCGGGTTGTGCGAGGGGGTGGAGGAGCTTACTAGGGTGGTAGGAAAAATAGTCGAGGGTGTCAGCGACTTCGGTGGCGACGGCGGCGTTCGATTCCTTTCCGTAAACCTAGTTTTCTTGGCACTCGAACTCTTGCTCACCGCGAACTCCATAATGCGTCGAGTTGCGTGACATGGGCGAGGAAGGAAGCTAGGTGGATGTCGGAGCTGTGGTCAGAAGCGCTGAGCCTCTAGTGGTCGGAGTGATGATCGCGAAGTCTTTTAGGGGTCGAATGTCTGTTTGAAGTTGATCGAGCTATACTCGAATTCGAACAGGGACCTGATTGAGACGTGGGTTGATTGGGAATGGTTGTAGAGGGGATACTCGATGCATTGGAGGCGACAAAGTTGGCCGGAGCGCCGGCGGCGATGTGTGCAAGTGCACGGGGATCTTGTGTACAACCTGGTATCTTGGGGTGATCGAGTCATTGAGTGGATACTCGGGGAAAATGGGGGGGGGAAGCTCGAGTACGAACTCGAGTTTTCTGGGATGTTGCTCGAGTGAAGTTTATAATAAACTTGGAAAATCTTTAAGGTATTAAAACTTAAATAGAATTTATTTAAATGCAAGATGACGGTTTTGATTGTAATCACTAGCAAGGGAATTAATAAATATTAAGTACTTTAAACCCTGTAATTTTAGATCAAATAATATCGTTAATTAGTTGTAATAACTCGTACTTCATAGTTAACTAATTTAAACAATTAGTTTGGAATCATTAACTAAATTATTGAGTAATTAATTAAGTAATTAGTGAATAAATTAATGGGTTCTTAAGTGTTAATTAATTAATAATTAAGGGTATTAATTTGATAATTAATTCAGATTTATTAATAAATTTGAAAGATAAATAAGAAGTGATTAAGAGTTAATTAATTAACTTAAGTGATGGATAATTACTTGATGAATAATTAATAGATAATTAAATTACTTGAAGATAATTACTTAATGTAAGTAATTGAAGGGTTAATTCGTTAATTCATCAAAGGTTAATTAATGAGATTAATTAAGAAAAAAATTAAGTAATTAAGGATAATTACTTAAGCTGGATAATTAAGAAGGATTAGTTAATTCAAAGGTTGTAGTTAATTAATGATTACTTAAGCAGGGTTAGGTGATAAATTCTTAGGTAATTAATTTAATTAAATTAATTATAGTATGGATTAATAAGCCTTGCTTATGGATGATTAATTATATTGAATGCGTTGGGTTATTTGATATGCGATTTGAGATGCTGTGTGAAATGATATGTTTGGTTGAATTGAGATAATATGGATTTCTTTCTGTAATGGAATCACTATGTGAATATGTTACTCTAAATATGAATTGAATACTTCCATTTAAACATGGTTAATAATGACATTGGATTCGAAGAGACCGGAGTCGGGTATTTGTAAATACCCGAAACCACTTCGATTCTTCATAAATTGATATGTAGAACCAATAGACTGAAATGAAATGATTTAACTAAATTGAACCATTAATCTAAGGTTTGGTATTTAGAAATTGATGTGTGAAATAAGTGATGACCATAACAAATTGTAAATTTGTATATTGATATGAGTTACCCGGGCTTTATATAAGTTGTATGCTTTAATATTCCTGGTTATATGGGTTTACTCACGCTGGTTTCCAGCCTGACCCGGGTGTTACTTTGATGTAATGCTCGGGTCAGACCGAGTATTACAGATTTTCGAGTAAGGACGTTCTGGAGCTCATGAGGCGAGCTGGATGGCAGGAACGTGTGGAGTGTATTCCGCTGTGATATATTGTAGTTTGTTTGGGACATGTTGATTGTATCTGTCCAGTGTTTGTGTATATGTTGTAACTCTGATGTATTAAAGTGTAACGACCCGACATTTTGGACCATTCGCATCCATTATAAGTGTATATGTAGACACTCATGCCGGAGTTGAATTTCTCAAAATACCGCGTTGTTAATTTAAATTTGGCAAAACTGAACATATACAGTAAATAGATATAATCACAGATCACAGACACAGAGTAATAAATGCAGCGGAAATAAAAGAGATAGTAGTTCATGAAGCTACTATATGAATATATAAAAATACATCAGAGTTTACAACAGAAGAGTAATACGATACATCAGATACAAATCAGAATACATCACTGGAATCATCGAATACTGAAAGCAGAATAGATGGCTGGATCTTCAAGCAAGGCTCCAACTCCAAAGGTGAGTCTCGAATACTGGTACACTCAGTCTGACCCGAGCGTAAAGCAAAAACACAAGACACTCGAGTCAGGATTAACATTCTTATATTAATAAATCCAACTCAAGTGAAATAGCAATTGAAATACAAGTAACTCAAAGGATGTTTGGAATAACCATCCTTTAAGGATCCGTTAAACTATCTACTAGGTAGTAATGTACGCTAAGTAGATAATGTCTATCAGTAATATAAAGATATCAAAGTAGGGTTAAGCAGGGCCCATACACCTCTTAACCTGTTTATTCCCAAAAGCATATACAAGACCGTAGTTTCCCCAAAACCGGAAGTCACCAGAGGGAAATCCATATACTAAAGGTACAAATCAAAATCGTAGTGGTCGCGAATAGGATAATCAGTATGACAAGGTACATGAGGCGATACCAACTAGGATACTAGTAGTTGCCTGATCCGGACTGATGTTGGGCATAGCAGCTACTACCCCAACACCGCGAAACAACACTCCCAAATCGAGGGGTGCACCCAAATCGAATCACAAAAGTAATAGATATGGTATCGAAGAAGTGTGTCCGCTAGAGATGGCGATCCTCAATGGCCCGGCGCGGCTCCTGTTTTAATCATGTCAAGGGTCATCCAAAATCGTTCTCTTTCTTTAGTCAACGCGTTCATCAAAACCATCCACTTCGTTCTGGATCAACACTCCGCGTACAGTTATTAAAGTGGTTTCGGTTCAGATAGAGAGTATATCCATTACCGATCCCGGTCTCTTTAATAACTTTCGTAATTATTACACCGATTGGTCGTTTATATATTTCAAAAACCAAATCAATTTCAATTTCAAATAGAATTCGTAAATCAACATTTCATTTGTCTTTCGAAAACCAATTTCCAATAATTTACGTTTTCAAAACTTCCAAATGTCATTTCAAAACCTTATAATTCAATTTCAATCTTTATTTTAAACAATTCAAATATCAATTTAAATTCGTATATAAGATTCAATTCCGAAATCATTTAAATCAATTTAATTTAACATTCAAATCAGTTTAACTTCATCTATCGATTTTATTCAATATGCCTTAAGTAAATTTATTATTCGAATCAATTATATTCAATTTCCAATTCATTAAATCAATTTCTTAAGTTCAACTTCATTAAAACAAAACTTACAATTTTGAATTAAACTAAATTCGTCAAATCAATTCTCCAATTACAAGTCTTACATTAATTCCAAAAATATCACATTTCATTTTTGTTAAAGAAATCCAATTTCACTTATTTACTTCCTTAAATAATTTTCCAAAACTTAATTAATAAAGAAACTCAATTTCAATTCTTTACGAAGTAAAATTCACTTATTCAAAAGTTCAATTTTTCTTATTAAAGAATTTCAATTCAATTTAATCATTTAATAATTCATTATTAAATAGTTCAAAACTTAATTATTAAATAATTTCAAAGTTTAATAATTTCAAACTTAATTATAATTTCAAACTTAATTATTAAACCATTTCAAACTTAATTCAATCATTTCTCAAATTAAACAACATTCTTTCATTGATTACATTGTTAATCTTTTGTTTCAGATTATTAAATATTACCATTTTCCTTTCATCAAAATTCAAATTTCAACTTCATTTCAAACCATATTTTTATTCAAATAAAATCTTCGTTTATTCTCAAATCAAATTATTGACCAATCGGGTTTTTATTTAATTTTATATCCTAAGCCAAAGTTCAATTTGGGTATTTATCATTTCAACCCGATTCCAATTCAATTTAGAATCAAAACATATCAAAGGGAACTTGCAGTGTGATAACTGGGATGGTGTCAAAGTAAATAAACAAGCAACAACAACAACCAATATCGATCCAATAATCAATTCAAATAATCCCGAAATAACCGTATTAATTCGCATTGTTATTTGTACGAATTAATATAATTGTTTCTAGAATCTACACTATCATTTCATGTAGATTAAAGATTATTACAATACGGTTTTTCACTTGTCATCTATTTACAATTTCATACATCATCAATTTAACAACATACATTCAGTGATTCAAAATGTAATTAAACAAATCCTACGTGTCAATAAGTTCAACAGTTAAAGGGATCATATTATACAAATGTCAGTTAATCAAATTTAACAATTAATTATCCTATATCAACTTCAATTTCACATTATTTAACATTTTAACATTAACAATTTAACATCCAATATAAACATCAACAATCAATCAATTATCAGCCAAACTGTATTATTATTGCATAAATAATTAACAGATAATGGTGTCAGATGTCACAGGTGAACTGATACAGGCAATAGCATATATAACAGTGTAATTAACTAACATCAGCATATTTCAATTGTCGTTTCAATTGAAATCAAATTTAATAAATAAAAGAACGTTAATCGTGAGTGAGTGCTCACCTTTCGAGGCTAGAAGATACAGAAGATGACACGGATACACACTGATATGGACACTGAAATTTAAATGACGAATCGAAGCAAAGCAACCTCAGCCCGAATTCAACGACCAAAGCTGATAAAAGAATTAGATGTAACAACTTAGAACGGGGTCGGTGTAGGTAATTGATATAAGTGAACTGATATAGATATAACGTATAAAATTGTATATATATACGAAATCATATTCTAATTTCAACACGTATTAAAATATATATATAAATCTACGTTTTTAACATTCTTTATAAAATCAACTTTACATAAACATATGGCCGAAAGTACTTCCATAAGAAAAATCATTTGTAAATTTAAGACACCAAAAATTTAAATCAACACACACACACACACCTATATATATATATTATATTTAAAACAAATCTTTAAAACCAATATAATACAAGTACATAATTTATAAATCCTCAGCACATTATATACAAAACGTACTTATAATACTTGAAAACAGAACACACGAAAATATCATACTATATAAATAACTTGTAATAGCCAAGCCAGCTAAGAAAAGATACAAAGGTAAAGTGTAGGCCAGGTTTAGACTATAATACCAATAAACTATATATAGTACACTTACAATAAAATACCATATCTGGCCTATCTATATATAGATATCTTTTAAAGTAAATTTTTTTTTTAAACACATATATCAACCGCATTTATACAACATATCAAATACAGGTATATATAATAACATGTATAAATAACACTAACATGTAATATACAACAAAACACAAACCTTTACTGTAAATAAATAATAATATATACGGTAGATATATACCTCTATAGAGAGAAGCATGGTTCAGGTATTTCACAAAAATTCAAAGCCTTGGCTGCTCGGCACTAGGTCAGAGGCGGAGACAAGGAGTTGGGTGGCCAAGCATGGGATGCGGGCGAACTCAGCTAGGCAGGCGAAGGGTTCAAGCTTGGGTTGGCTGCGTAGGCAGAGGAGGTGAGGACCGGCGAAGCTTGAGGGAGGAGAGATGAGAGGGGGATGCGGCCACTCGGGAGGTAAAACTGGGTCGGAGGTGGAGGTCAGCGGGTGGTTGCATGCACACATGGAGATAGGCAAAGTGGCAGAGGCTAGTGGGAAACGTGAAGAGGCAGAGGTGGGAATGTGCTGAGGAGGTTGGGCGTGGAAGGTGGCGGGGTGGATGACGTCAGTGGCGTGGAAAGTGATGGAGGAGGCGGAGGCCCGGAAGCTTTGGTGGCGGTGGTGGGAGATTTGTGAAGCGATGGGAAAACGTGGAGGCGGATGGAAACAAGGCGGGGAGAGTTGCTGTGTGGGTGGTGATGCTTGGCGAAGGCGAGTGGTGGTGTGAGGAAACGGGTCAGGGCAGCCGAGGCTTTGGCGGGTCTGGGTGCGGTTGCTGCTTGTCGAAGGGAGGCGGAGAGTGGAGCAAATGGTGTCAGGTGGTAGAAGGTTGGGTTGCAACTTTATATCCTCTTTTAAAATTAGAACTGAAATAAAAAGAAAGGGAAGGAGTAAAGAAATAAGAAAAGGTGGAAGAATGAAACAAAGCTTACTGTATATTTACAGAAGAAAAGGTGAGAAGAGAGGAGGAGGGAGAAAGAAGTGAGGTCAGAAATACAAATGCAGAAAATAAGGAAATGAATAAACAAAGTGAAAAGGCACGTTTTGGAACATGTACATAATAAATGAAGGGTAAAGTCACCAACTTGTATTAATTTTAATATCACGAGAATAGGAAATGAGAAGGTAGAGACACCTATCAGAGTTGAAATTCGAAATGGTGGGATAATTAAGGTAATTTATTGTTGAGAACAGCGGTTCAAATTTTGAAAAGCAAGAAATATCAAAAGTCACTAATTTCGGTACTGATACGACGCATGGTATCATCGTTTCCGTCGCGAACCGGACCTCCAGATACATAAATGAATACACCGTAGTGATTAGCATAACGAGGGGATCAAAACGGTATACAGATATCAGTGGTACGATCATCCGATAAAAATCGATATCGGTACCAGAATACTGCTATTTTGCAGAAAATAAGAACGACGGAGCAATAGACGTCCGAATTTGGAAAAATGACGAACTGACATCTTGCTCAGAAGATGGTTTAGAATTTTTCTATGTAAAAATATTTAGGTTTCGAAAACATTTTATTTTCATTTCTTTTTAACTGATTAAATTGAAGTGAATTTACGCGCGAAATAAATTTTCATATTTTCGGACGAAAATTTACCAGTTGCTATGTTTAACTAGACGTATTCCAAATATTAAATTTTTATTTCAAAATTTTATCGTTTAAAATTTCACAAAATTTCAACTAATTACGTTATTAAAACCAGTTAAATTTACGGGTCGTTACATTTGGTATCAGAGCTCAACTAATTACGTTATTAAACCTCGCTCTGATACCAACTGTAACGACCCGCCATTTTGGACCATTCGCATCCATTATAAGTGTATAGGTAGACACTCATGCCGGAGTTGAATTGCTCAAAATACCGCGTTGTTAATTTAAACTTGGCAAAACTGAACATATACAGTAAATAAATAATCACAGAACACAGACACAGAGTAATAAGTGCAGCGGAAATAAAAGAGATAGTAGTTCATGAAGCTACTATATGAATATATAAAATACATCAGAGTTTACAACAGAAGAGTAATACGATACATCAGAGTTAAACTAGATACAACGGAAGAGTAACAGATACAAATCAGAATACATCACTGGAATCATCGAATATCTGAAAGTTGGATAGATAACTGGATCTCCAAGCGAAGCTCCAACTCCAAAGGTGAGTCTCGAAAGCTGAACTACTCAGTCTGACCCGAGCGTAAAGCAAAACACAAAACACTCGAGTCAGGATTAACATTCTTATATTAATAAATCCAACTCAAGTGAAATAGCAATTGAAGTACAAGTAACTCAAAGGATGTTTGGAATAACCATCCTTTAAGGATCCGTTAAACTATCTACTAGGTAGTAATGTACGCTAAGTAGATAATGTCTATCAGTAATATAAAGATATCAAAGTAGGGTTAAGCAGGGCCCATACACCTCTTAACCTGTTTATTCCCAAAAGCATATACAAGACCGTAGTTTCCCCAAAACCGGAAGTCACCAGAGGGAAATCCATATACTAAAGGTACAAATCAAAATCGTAGTGGTCGCGAATAGGATAATCAGTATGACAAGGTACATGAGGCGATACCAACTAGGATACTAGTAGTTGCCTGATCCGGACTGATGTTGGGCATAGCAGCTACAAATTAATTATTAAATCATTTCAAATTTTAATAATTTCAAACTTAATTATAATTCCAATTTAATTATAATTTCAAAATTATAGTGTTGGGGTAGTAGCTGCTATGCCCAACATCAGTCCGGATCAGGCAACTACTAGTATCCTAGTTGGTATCGCCTCATGTACCTTGTCATACTGATTATCCTATTCGCGACCACTACGATTTTGATTTGTACCTTTAGTATATGGATTTCCCTCTGGTGACTTCCGGTTTTGGGGAAACTACGGTCTTGTATATGCTTTTGGGAATAAACAGGTTAAGAGGTGTATGGGCCCTGCTTAACCCTACTTTGATATCTTTATATTACTGATAGACATTATCTACTTAGCGTACATTACTACCTAGTAGATAGTTTAACGGATCCTTAAAGGATGGTTATTCCAAACATCCTTTGAGTTACTTGTATTTCAATTGCTATTTCACTTGAGTTGGATTTATTAATATAAGAATGTTAATCCTGACTCGAGTGTCTTGTGTTTTTGCTTTACGCTCGGGTCAGACTGAGTGTACCAGTATTCGAGACTCACCTTTGGAGTTGGAGCCTTGCTTGAAGATCCAGCCATCTATTCTGCTTTCAGTATTCGATGATTCCAGTGATGTATTCTGATTTGTATCTGATGTATCGTATTACTCTTCTGTTGTAAACTCTGATGTATTTTTATATATTCATATAGTAGCTTCATGAACTACTATCTCTTTTATTTCCGCTGCATTTATTACTCTGTGTCTGTGATCTGTGATTATATCTATTTACTGTATATGTTCAGTTTTGCCAAATTTAAATTAACAACGCGGTATTTTGAGCAATTCAACTCCGGCATGAGTGTCTACATATACACTTATAATGGATGCGAATGGTCCAAAATGTCGGGTCGTTACAGTTGGTATCAGAGCTTTGGTAGCTCTAGGCAAAACTTAACATATATGGTAAATGTATTTACAGAATCACTCTCATTTGAGTTCAATCCCTTCCTTTGACTCAATTTCTTTGAATTTTGGAACGTTCCCCTTGGTTCCAAATATCATTCGTGTCCCTCACTATTCGTCTTCTTTCAATCCTGGAGCACCCCATAACTCCATTCTGAATGTTATCTATAATAGATCGGCAGTCTCGCCAATCTTCGAATGATTCGTAAAGGATTAAACTCCTTTATAATTGGCATTGATTTACCGTAGATTTCTGTATCCTCGGTATACGATGCTATCTATCTCCTGCTATACCTGGATTCTATTTCTTGAGATCGAATGTTGATTTACCTTGGAATTCGGCATCGATCTTATTCTTGAAGTTACGGACGACCCGGTTAAGGTTGCCCGTGAATAAAATAAACTCATCCATCTCCCGATTTTGGTAATTAAATTATCTTATCTTTGTTTCGAACTTATCTTCGAATCAAATTTCTCTTTGATTTGAGTCCATCAAAATTTAAACCCTATCCTTATTTTGAAAATTCATTCCTGTATCGTCGAGCAAAGAAAGGCATTTGTAAACTAATATTTAAATGTTAAAATATATTGTGTTGTTTGAGTTGTTGATGTTGATTTGGGTTTCCGATCGATTCGTCTGATCAACGCTATCGATAGGATTTCCAAAACACTTGAACAGAGCAAACTGACACAATATTATTTTCAAATTTGGTAAATGAAATAAATTTGTTGATTATATTATAAAAATATAAGTTAAATTTTCTGGAATTTAATAAGTTAATTAAATTGTTGTTTGAAATGATAATATTTGATTATCATTTATTGTTCTAAATAAATTTGTAAATACAGTTTATAAATTGATTTGGAATTTGAAATGAATTAAATTCAGGAATTTGAGAATTTAGTTTCCGGTGATTTCGGACTTTGTTTTTTAAATTTTAAAGTATATATGATTGAAAGTATTTTCAAATAGAAATCGTTTTCAAAGAATTTTAAAATGTTGAAATCAGTACTCTTCTCTTTGTCGCTGGAAAATAATTTCGGTGATGGCGGCCGCATCATCGACATTCATTTTCGAGTTTCGAAGTGGAGATACTATTCTGTAGCTTTGCTACGGTTTTGTTTTGAAAATATTTTGATTTGAATTTCTTCAGTATAATTTGATTCACATATATATATGTATCTTATTTTAAAACTTAATTTGATTTGATACAAATATATTATATATATCTCTAAATTGTTTAAAGTTAATCGAAAATCTAATTCTTAAATTTTGTTAAAAGATGATTTTAATTATAAATAAAACCAAAATTTAGAATAAATATTTAAACTTGAATAATTGAATTGGGAAAATTTTATTTGTATAATGTTCAACTGCATTCTAATACAACTTACCTAAATCATTCAGAAGTTGAATATGTGATTGGATAATATATAAGATAAATTGAATTTATAAATAAAATTTGAGTGTTTATAATAAATGTTATACACTAAATTTTGATTATAAAGATGTTAATAGAGCTAGATAAGATAATAAGTAAATTCAGTTAATAATGAAATAAATTTGTTTTGAAAGAATTAATAAATTGAAAGTTGATCAACATATGAAAATACCTTGAATTTAAAAGAAATTAATAGATGTAAATTAATTTAAAGCGAAACTTTTAAGTTTTAAATTAATGGGTTAAATATATGTAATAGGATATATTTAACGAAACAAATTTAATTGTAATTTGGAATAAAGAAAATTTTAAATTGTTGAAAAAAAATATGATTATAATAAAAGACTATTCAAGCCTAGGGTTTTAGAAATTTTAAATTGAAAGGATGGGATAATAAGATAATGAATAGTTGAGATTGATTTTAGTAAAATCAAATGGATTAAATCAATTATTGAATATCAATTAATTTAAATTTGAATTTATATGGTTTAAATTAATTGTTATTTTTCAAATCTGTTTTCTTTCTGGTTGTTTCTATTCTCCTACCTCGTTCCTTTTCGGGGACGAAAAGTTTTGAGTGGGGGAGAATGTAACGACCCGTAAATTTAACCGGTTTTAATAACGTAATTAGTTGAAATTTTGTGAAATTTTAAACGATAAAATTTTGAAATAAAAATTTAATATTTGGAATACGTCTAGTTAAACATAGCAACTGGTAAATTTTCGTCCGAAAATATGAAAATTTATTTCGCGCGTAAATTCACTTCAATTTAATCAGTTAAAAAGAAATGAAAATAAAATGTTTTCGAAACCTAAATATTTTTACATAGAAAAATTCTAAACCATCTTCTGAGCAAGATGTCAGTTCGTCATTTTTCCAAATTCGGACGTCTATTGCTCCGTCGTTCTTATTTTCTGCAAAATAGCAGTATTCTGGTACCGATATCGATTTTTATCGGATGATCGTACCACTGATATCTGTATACCGTTTTGATCCCCTCGTTATGCTAATCACTACGGTGTATTCATTTATGTATCTGGAGGTCCGGTTCGCGACGGAAACGATGATACCATGCGTCGTATCAGTACCGAAATTAGTGACTTTTGATATTTCTTGCTTTTCAAAATTTGAACCGCTGTTCTCAACAATAAATTACCTTAATTATCCCACCATTTCGAATTTCAACTCTAATAGGTGTCTCTACCTTCTCATTTCCTATTCTCGTGATATTAAAATTAATACAAGTTGGTGACTTTACCCTTCATTTATTATGTACATGTTCCAAAACGTGCCTTTTCACTTTGTTTATTCATTTCCTTATTTTCTGCATTTGTATTTCTGACCTCACTTCTTTCTCCCTCCTCCTCTCTTCTCACCTTTTCTTCTGTAAATATACAGTAAGCTTTGTTTCATTCTTCCACCTTTTCTTATTTCTTTACTCCTTCCCTTTCTTTTTATTTCAGTTCTAATTTTAAAAGAGGATATAAAGTTGCAACCCAACCTTCTACCACCTGACACCATTTGCTCCACTCTCCGCCTCCCTTCGACAAGCAGCAACCGCACCCAGACCCGCCAAAGCCTCGGCTGCCCTGACCCGTTTCCTCACACCACCACTCGCCTTCGCCAAGCATCACCACCCACACAGCAACTCTCCCCGCCTTGTTTCCATCCGCCTCCACGTTTTCCCATCGCTTCACAAATCTCCCACCACCGCCACCAAAGCTTCCGGGCCTCCGCCTCCTCCATCACTTTCCACGCCACTGACGTCATCCACCCCGCCACCTTCCACGCCCAACCTCCTCAGCACATTCCCACCTCTGCCTCTTCACGTTTCCCACTAGCCTCTGCCACTTTGCCTATCTCCATGTGTGCATGCAACCACCCGCTGACCTCCACCTCCGACCCAGTTTTACCTCCCGAGTGGCCGCATCCCCCTCTCATCTCTCCTCCCTCAAGCTTCGCCGGTCCTCACCTCCTCTGCCTACGCAGCCAACCCAAGCTTGAACCCTTCGCCTGCCTAGCTGAGTTCGCCCGCATCCCATGCTTGGCCACCCAACTCCTTGTCTCCGCCTCTGACCTAGTGCCGAGCAGCCAAGGCTTTGAATTTTTGTGAAATACCTGAACCATGCTTCTCTCTATAGAGGTATATATCTACCGTATATATTATTATTTATTTACAGTAAAGGTTTGTGTTTTGTTGTATATTACATGTTAGTGTTATTTATACATGTTATTATATATACCTGTATTTGATATGTTGTATAAATGCGGTTGATATATGTGTTTAAAAAAAAAATTTACTTTAAAAGATATCTATATATAGATAGGCCAGATATGGTATTTTATTGTAAGTGTACTATATATAGTTTATTGGTATTCTAGTCTAAACCTGGCCTACACTTTACCTTTGTATCTTTTCTTAGCTGGCTTGGCTATTACAAGTTATTTATATAGTATGATATTTTCGTGTGTTCTGTTTTCAAGTATTATAAGTACGTTTTGTATATAATGTGCTGAGGATTTATAAATTATGTACTTGTATTATATTGGTTTTAAAGATTTGTTTTAAATATAATATATATATATAGGTGTGTGTGTGTGTGTTGATTTAAATTTTTGGTGTCTTAAATTTACAAATGATTTTTCTTATGGAAGTACTTTCGGCCATATGTTTATGTAAAGTTGATTTTATAAAGAATGTTAAAAACGTAGATTTATATATATATTTTAATACGTGTTGAAATTAGAATATGATTTCGTATATATATACAATTTTATACGTTATATCTATATCAGTTCACTTATATCAATTACCTACACCGACCCCGTTCTAAGTTGTTACATCTAATTCTTTTATCAGCTTTGGTCGTTGAATTCGGGCTGAGGTTGCTTTGCTTCGATTCGTCATTTAAATTTCAGTGTCCATATCAGTGTGTATCCGTGTATCTTCTGTATCTTCTAGCCTCGAAAGGTGAGCACTCACTCACGATTAACGTTCTTTTATTTATTAAATTTGATTTCAATTGAAACGACAATTGAAATATGCTGATGTTAGTTAATTACACTGTTATATATGCTATTGCCTGTATCAGTTCACCTGTGACATCTGACACCATTATCTGTTAATTATTTATGCAATAATAATACAGTTTGGCTGATAATTGATTGATTGTTGATGTTTATATTGGATGTTAAATTGTTAATGTTAAAATGTTAAATAATGTGAAATTGAAGTTGATATAGGATAATTAATTGTTAAATTTGATTAACTGACATTTGTATAATATGATCCCTTTAACTGTTGAACTTATTGACACGTAGGATTTGTTTAATTACATTTTGAATCACTGAATGTATGTTGTTAAATTGATGATGTATGAAATTGTAAATAGATGACAAGTGAAAAACCGTATTGTAATAATCTTTAATCTACATGAAATGATAGTGTAGATTCTAGAAACAATTATATTAATTCGTACAAATAACAATGCGAATTAATACGGTTATTTCGGGATTATTTGAATTGATTATTGGATCGATATTGGTTGTTGTTGTTGCTTGTTTATTTACTTTGACACCATCCCAGTTATCACACTGCAAGTTCCCTTTGATATGTTTTGATTCTGAATTGAATTGGAATCGGGTTGAAATGATAAATACCCAAATTGAACTTTGGCTTAGGATATAAAATTAAATAAAAACCCGATTGGTCAATAATTTGATTTGAGAATAAACGAAGATTTTATTTGAATAAAAATATGGTTTGAAATGAAGTTGAAATTTGAATTTTGATGAAAGGAAAATGGTAATATTTAATAATCTGAAACAAAAGATTAACAATGTAATCAATGAAAGAATGTTGTTTAATTTGAGAAATGATTGAATTAAGTTTGAAATGGTTTAATAATTAAGTTTGAAATTATAATTAAGTTTGAAATTATTAAACTTTGAAATTATTTAATAATTAAGTTTTGAACTATTTAATAATGAATTATTAAATGATTAAATTGAATTGAAATTCTTTAATAAGAAAAATTGAACTTTTGAATAAGTGAATTTTACTTCGTAAAGAATTGAAATTGAGTTTCTTTATTAATTAAGTTTTGGAAAATTATTTAAGGAAGTAAATAAGTGAAATTGGATTTCTTTAACAAAAATGAAATGTGATATTTTTGGAATTAATGTAAGACTTGTAATTGGAGAATTGATTTGACGAATTTAGTTTAATTCAAAATTGTAAGTTTTGTTTTAATGAAGTTGAACTTAAGAAATTGATTTAATGAATTGGAAATTGAATATAATTGATTCGAATAATAAATTTACTTAAGGCATATTGAATAAAATCGATAGATGAAGTTAAACTGATTTGAATGTTAAATTAAATTGATTTAAATGATTTCGGAATTGAATCTTATATACGAATTTAAATTGATATTTGAATTGTTTAAAATAAAGATTGAAATTGAATTATAAGGTTTTGAAATGACATTTGGAAGTTTTGAAAACGTAAATTATTGGAAATTGGTTTTCGAAAGACAAATGAAATGTTGATTTACGAATTCTATTTGAAATTGAAATTGATTTGGTTTTTGAAATATATAAACGACCAATCGGTGTAATAATTACGAAAGTTATTAAAGAGACCGGGATCGGTAATGGATATACTCTCTATCTGAACCGAAACCACTTTAATAACTGTACGCGGAGTGTTGATCCAGAACGAAGTGGATGGTTTTGATGAACGCGTTGACTAAAGAAAGAGAACGATTTTGGATGACCCTTGACATGACTAAAACAGGAGCCGCGCCGGGCCATTGAGGATCGCCATCTCTAGCGGACACACTTCTTCGATACCATATCTATTACTTTTGTGATTCGATTTGGGTGCACCCCTCGATTTGGGAGTGTTGTTTCGCGGTGTTGGGGTAGTAGCTGCTATGCCCAACATCAGTCCGGATCAGGCAACTACTAGTATCCTAGTTGGTATCGCCTCATGTACCTTGTCATACTGATTATCCTATTCGCGACCACTACGATTTTGATTTGTACCTTTAGTATATGGATTTCCCTCTGGTGACTTCCGGTTTTGGGGAAACTACGGTCTTGTATATGCTTTTGGGAATAAACAGGTTAAGAGGTGTATGGGCCCTGCTTAACCCTACTTTGATATCTTTATATTACTGATAGACATTATCTACTTAGCGTACATTACTACCTAGTAGATAGTTTAACGGATCCTTAAAGGATGGTTATTCCAAACATCCTTTGAGTTACTTGTATTTCAATTGCTATTTCACTTGAGTTGGATTTATTAATATAAGAATGTTAATCCTGACTCGAGTGTCTTGTGTTTTTGCTTTACGCTCGGGTCAGACTGAGTGTACCAGTATTCGAGACTCACCTTTGGAGTTGGAGCCTTGCTTGAAGATCCAGCCATCTATTCTGCTTTCAGTATTCGATGATTCCAGTGATGTATTCTGATTTGTATCTGATGTATCGTATTACTCTTCTGTTGTAAACTCTGATGTATTTTTATATATTCATATAGTAGCTTCATGAACTACTATCTCTTTTATTTCCGCTGCATTTATTACTCTGTGTCTGTGATCTGTGATTATATCTATTTACTGTATATGTTCAGTTTTGCCAAATTTAAATTAACAACGCGGTATTTTGAGCAATTCAACTCCGGCATGAGTGTCTACATATACACTTATAATGGATGCGAATGGTCCAAAATGTCGGGTCGTTACATAAAGTGTAATTTGACAAGTACAGATTTCATTTGTATAACTGTTATTATTTGATATTATATTTTGATCCGCTGCGAATGTGAGATTCTGTGTTTTATTTTCTGTTTCTTCTTCTATCTCTTTCTTCTTTCCCTAACTATCTGAAATTTTCGGGATCGAAAATTCCGGGTCGTTACACTTGCCATGCCAAATAGATACTGTATATGTGAAATTTGAATAAATTTTATTTGGAGTTATATGGTGTACTTTGCTAAAACTACATTCCATGTAACTTTTTGGATATGCATAGATATATGTTTGCTGTCCTTTTTGTTGTGTCAATTAAGATGACTACATCTGCAAATGTGTTAAATACTGAAATTTGTTCCTTACTATAAATATTATTCGCTTCTGCCGTATATTTTATGGGCTTCTACTTCATTGGTCGAAGTCTGTATGCAACTCTCCATTTTACTGCTCCTGTTCAATGTAAAAAGTTATGTCATTTTCTCTGATGATTTTCGTTGACAACATATGTAATGTTTATAAAATTTAGGCATTCAAAATTGCAACTGCACAATAAAGTATGTGTTTGTGGCTGTACATTTATTGTTTTAATGACAAATTTTTTTTGCTCTACTGTTCTCACTTATCACATTTTCAGCTTTTAGGGAAATGTTTTGGAAATTTAACTTAAATTATAAAATGACTGCTCGAATGTATGTGCACCTATATGATTTATTTGACAATTATTCATACTGTGTCATTAGGTCCTCAATTTTGAGTGGATAATGTACCGGGGTCGTTTTAACTGTTAAAATTAGGATTACAAATTTCTCATTATCTCCTCATTCTTAAAAGACATGCACCTTCCAATAAATCGCATGCTAGCAGTTCAGTCATTACACACCGTGCTCATCAGGAATTTACCAAACAAAGCAAAGTTATTTTGCATGGGAGTGTACTGTTTTAAATTTGATCAAGCTTTCTTTTCCGTTTACATACACGCTTTATGTTTCCCACCACTCAAAATATTATTAGTTTCATACTACTTTATTGTATTGAACATTTAACTTGAGTGTGTTTAAGCATCGAATTTTCCCCAAACTATTATAAGTATTTTTAGTTTAGATAGTTTTTTTTGTTTCTCTGTATATTAATTGGTTACTTCTCTTTAGGTGTAAACTTCTCGGCTTTTTTTTTGAAAAAAAATTCATTCTGATTTGTACACCATGTATTTATCAATTTTTTTTGTTCTGTATGTGCTTTGCATTTATCAAAATTTTAAAATTGCTTGAAAATTTAATGCATGTGAATTTAAAAGTATTTACAATTTTATGGTGTAAAACTTGAAATAATGATCCTTCTTGCCTTATGAAATCATGGTTATATTTTTTTAAACTAGAGGTTTAAGCCTAAAACAGAGGTAGGCAATGGAACTAAAATCTTAGAAGTAGAAATAAAAAAACTTAAATTAGTTTGCAAGCACCGTATGTTTTTAATTTAAAAGCCACAAAATTCAACAATGTAAATACAAACACAATATAATTTGGAAGACAAACACAGTATAATCATGATTTCAGTTCTAATCCTATTTTTTGCAATTAGGCTTCACTTCTATTTTAAGCTGTAAAAAATAAAAGGTTTTTCACTTTTAAAATTCGATTATATTTTTTTTGGGTCTTTTTTCATTGAAAATAAGTTTCTGTTTGTGATTGTATAGTTATTGTTTTAATGACAAAAATATTTTTGCTCTACTGTTCTCAATCATAAAATTTTCAGCTTTTAGGGAAATTTTTTGGAAATTTAACTTAAATTATAAAATGACTTCTCAAATGTCTGTGCACGTATATGATTTCTTTGGCAATTATTCATGTTATGTCATTATGTCCTCAATTTTTAGTAGATAATGTACCAGAGTTGTTTTTACTGTTAATATTAGGATTACAAATTTCCCATTATCTGCTCATTCTCAAAATCCTCAGATAAAATGTTTTTCGCTCTTAAAATTCGATTTTTTGGTCTTTTTTCACTGAAAATAAGTGTCCTTTGATTTCAATTTTATTTTCATGAAAATGTAACTTCATTTGCTGTTTTTTGTATTAAAAAAATGACATCAGTTTGATTATGAGTTGCGTCCCAGTTTGAGTTCGTTTTTAGAGCAGTTCCATATTCTAAGTTCACTGGTATAAACAAATTTTAGATATTCGCAATAAAATCAGGGTACACTAAACATGACATTATGCTTGCCATTTTCTGCTGTGCATTTTGTTATAGAACTATATTGTTGAGTATGTTATGAAACTTTAGACTTCTTGAATTTGAAACTTATTTGCACTGTTAAAAACTTAAAATACCAACTCTTTATGCTTGAATGGGTTACAAGCTATAATGATTATGAATTTACATTTTTATCAACTGGCTTATAAGTATTAAAGCTACTTTTAGGGGCTTGGTCTCTTTGGATTTCAATGGTTGGTTCATTAATTCCATTTTTTTAAATCTAGAAATTAATATTTATTTTGAACTTTTTAACATTAGAAGGTTATTTATTGATTCATATTATTTACGTGATCTTGCAGTTGTTTTTTATATAGGGCGACACTACAAACCTATTTCCCATATCATCTTATAATCATGTGTACCTATATACACACGCACACACATAAATACGTACGCACGTGTGTGTGTCAATCATAGAATTACATTTACATTATAATGTAAATTGTCACAAAATGGTTAACTCAGCAACAAATATCATACACTTGCAGATTTGGTCCTCAAAATGCCAATCATGAAGTATAAAATGCATAAGCATATTTTGCTACTATATAAAAATTCGCAGTAAGCTCATTTAATTAGGCAGGGGAAGAATTATATACACTCTCTCCTTACTAATATTGGCTATCTACATTTTAAACTCGGGTTTGTTTGCAAATCTTTTTTTTTTTGCTTCCTATTTAAGGCTACTTATTTGGACAAATAGACATGGTTGTGTCTTTCCCTAAGTCATTAAAAATAGTAGCACTAAGAATGCAAAAGCTTTAACATCAAAAGAGGGTGAACTTTGAAATAAAGATTGATTTGATGTTTTAAACAGCTATAATTATCATATAATATATGGTGACAGGATTTGTTAAACGAAACCGTGTGTGTTGCTCAGGTTTCTTCTGTTGATTGAATCGTGGCTAGTTTGTATTTCTACATTTTTTCTTCATGGGTAATTTTTATTTCTACGTTTATTCTTTATGTTTAGACTTTAAGAGTTGTGTCGAAGGACGATGTTGCAAGGAAAAATTAGTTAATTCATTTTATAAATATGTTTTAGAAACTGAATATACAGGTTTAGAACATTTTGTTAAGTATATGCTGGCATGTTACATATGGTGCGAACAGGTCTTATATGTACAATGCAAAAGCATAATGCTAAAGTCATTTTACAGATTCCTACCAAACTTAAGTTGATATAAAATTTTGTCATCTTTAGGTTCTCAATAAATGAACTATGCATCATGTGCCAAACATTGTTTTCTACATGACTAACATAAATTGTTTTGTAAATGATTAGATAATGTGTCTATTATCATTTCATCCAAATGAATAATTTACTACAGGATCAATAAATCAAACAATTCATATTTTACCGCTAACTGTCAGCAGACTTATATTTTCAAGTCGAATAATAAAGTAAACAGTTCATCTATAAAGAGTTTATGCATTGAACCATGTATGCAAAGTATGTGTTTAAATTATTGTTGTGCTAACGCATCAAATCCCAGGATTTCTTTAGCTTTATACAGTATCTAGAAGTGTTATCTAATATTATTAACTTGAAATGCAATGTATAAATCATTTTCATCTTAGTTCTACAAAGAATTATAGAGGTATATGTTTATATTTTAGTTCTTCATTCAACTCCAACAATAAATGAATTTTCACATTTGATCAACTTTTCACAATCTAACCATTAAAAGTTGGTCTTCATGTTATTATTTCAGTGTAGTGCATCCAAATCACTTTATGTTTATTCCATGCATACATCAATTTTCTTTTGTAACTAAGTTTATTTCAAAAAAAAAGATTAAGTGGTCATTTCAGATTGCTTTTAGGAGCATGGTAGATTGCAAAATTTATTTTGTTGCATGGACCAAAAAAACTGTTTTAAAAAGAGTTAGGTAGGAAAAAATATTGATTGGAACTTTTAAAAATATTTCCTAAAAAATAAAATAAATGAATTGGCCAAGTCAATTATCCTCACATTATCATGTTGCAGCCTTCAACAAAGAACCTAAAAGTCTACAGCTGCACATACTACACTATAAGCAAATCTATATCGCCATTTTCACCCCTTACTGCTGCTGCAAAAGAAATTTAACAAGCTTTAATTTTGATATAAGTATCATCTTCATTACAAAATACATTCATAATTATATATAAAACGGGTAGTGTTGCTGCATTGTTCCGCTATTTATAAGTTATATATACCTGTAACTAACAACATCATTTTTTGTTGTAGGTGCAAACATGTGTAACATGAACCACGTGGACAGGTGGAATAAGGCTCGTAGATAGGAATCAAATATAGTTGACACTGCTGCCTCTCAATAATTTAAATTTTATTTTCAGTCATTGTCATGTTTTAATAATCAATAAACAGCCATGTAAAAACACTGTCTTGACAAATTATTTAACTGTTACTTCCAGACTTTGGTTTACTTGACTATTCCTTCAACACATTTTAAGGGTTTTAGTTTCTATTAATCATAATTTAATATATTTACAGTTATCTGTATCATGTTCCAGTATGCAAGGACATTTTTTGAATTAATCGGCAACGAATTTATTTACAGCTTATGATAATCAACATGTGTAACGACCCGCTATTTTGTACCATTCAAATCGACAATAAATCCACACATGTCGGACTTGAATAATTCAAAATACCGAATTGTTAATTTAAATTGGCAAAACTCAGCATATGCAGTAAATAAATCAATCACAGAATCATAGACACAAAGTAATACAATAATACGCAGCGGAATAGATAAAATAGTAGTTCATGAAGCTACTATATAAACATCAGAGTTAGAAATAAAATACAACATAATATCTCAAATACAGGGAAGTCTCCAATCCAAACAGATGACTTCTGTGAACGAATCAACTGGAAAGATGGAAGCTGAATCAAAAGTTGGATCTCCAAACGAAGCTCCAAACTCCAAAGGTGAGTCTCGAATGCTGTATCACTCAGTCTGATCCGAGCGTAAAGCCAAACACAAAACACTCGAGTCAGGATTAACATTCTTATATAAATAAATCCAACTCAAGTGAAATATCAACTGAAATACAAGTAACTTAAAGGATGTTGGGATAACCATCCTCTAAGGATCTTCATAACTATCTACAAGGTGGAAATATACATTATAACACCGTGGTCATTTCAATTTAATTTATACTTCAAAACCCAAATATCATTTCATTTCAAATATATCTATTTTCCAAAATAGTATATATATATTAAATGATTTAAAAAGTAAAGTATTTATAATTTCCTCAAGTCTCACGAAACGATTCAAATTAACTCAAGTTCCAAATTCAAATTTGTTCAAAGCTCAATTCATCCATTCAATTCAGTTCTCAATAGACCATTTAAAATTTTAATATATTTCTAGGCTTTAATATTCAACATTTCAAAGTTCAATTTAATAGTTTCCTATAGCTCTTGATTCAACCTTATTATTATTTAATCAGGGAATATTCACTTAATAAATTCAATATCATTTGACTAGCCTTAAATCTCATTTTTACTAAATATTTCCTTAAATTTATTTTCAACAAGAAATATTCATTAAATTATTTAAATCAAACTCAAGTTATAAATCATATTATTATTATTATAATATATTTTGAAATATAAATTTTATACTTAACATATTATATGTATTAAATCCATCTAAATTAAATTAAATATCATTATTAAATCTATATATATCATTACCATTTATATATAAAATTTTAAGAATCAACATTTGTTAAAATCATATATTTCTTTCCAAAACCATGGAATTCAATTTCAAAATATTTATATATATGGACCAACGGTGTCTGTATATATACTTATCATATGGTTAAGTGATACAGATATTTATCATTTCAATCCGAAATTTAAATATATACGGGTAGATATCATTTCGACCCGTAATCCCAATTTCAATTCAAATGAAAATCGCTTGGGTTTATCATTTCAACCCATAACGATTTTCTCTTATTCTAAAGTCCGTTCGGGTATGTATCATTTCAACCCATAGTGAATTCTATACTAACAGGGAACTTGCAGAGTGATAACAGATAATATAAAATAAAACAACAGGCATATATCATCAATAACAATAGAATAAGAACAACGGGATATGGTGTCATATCCCACAGGTGAACAGTTACAGATGATAACAGATAATATAACAACTTAAATAACTACAGCAGCATATTTCAATTGTCGTTTCAATTGAAATCAAATTTAATAAATAAAAGAACGTTAAATCGTGAGTGATTACTCACCTTTCGATGCTAGAGAGGATGGACAGAATGAAATGAGTTACAACCCATGCACAAATTTCAAAGTAAAGCATGATAGATCCAGATTCAACGAACACTGATAAATTAGAATCAAATGAAACAATCAAAACCAGCTTGGGATAATCCGAAACAAGATGCATATATATGAATTTTAAAATAATATTAACTTTTAACAAATAATAAAATAAAATCGTTATATGTATTTCGAATCAATATTTAAATTAAACCTATGTAAAACATAGTTTTAGTATTATATACATATTCATATATTAGTCAAAATCAAATGAGGCCTTTATGGAATAAAATTCAATATTAAAGACAAATCGATGTATCAAATTTACAGGCCTATGTACAGATACAAAATTTATATAGACTTACGTTATAAACAAGCCGACCTTATACTTATCTCTAAACGGACAAGCTATATGCAGACCCATATAAATTTATGCATAACTGTAGAGCAGAAATACAAGCTGACTCATTTTAAATAATACTTTTTCATGAACAGACTTGCAGACACTTTACATCACACTAAGCTTAGTCTTTTTTTTTCTTCTGTAAACAATATATATATAACTTCCTTTTCAACAGTGCAAAACAGGAAACAAACAAATGTTTGCAGACAACAAAATGATATAAAACTTTATATATTATATGCAGGCAACGTGTATAGCTTTTACCGATAAATGTACCCAACATTATATACAAATCTTTATAAGCTTTTATATAAAACTATATGTATAATACTATATGTAAATATACATACATTAGATTTCCACGCATATATTACTACATATATTAGACTTATGTAAAACTAGCATAAGTATAAAACTAACGTGATATAAGTATGCAACCAACAACACGTACATGCTTTCTTAACCAAAAGACATGCGAACCACTTCTAAGTAAAACAGTGAACGTGCTTACATACCCAAAACAAACTCACGAAAATGTAAACTGACAGACCCGATATACCTGTACTTTGCACTTATCTATAACTATGCGAACCAACTATAACGTATTTACATGCAAAACAATATGTATACAGACATGTAAACTTTAATACTGACCTGCAAATCAATATTTATTCAGGCATGTAAACTAACAATGTTTAAAACTCACTGAAATATAAATTTATATAAACTAATTTGTAAATATAATATGCATAAATACCTTTAAACCATATATACGTATATAAGTACCTTATATACGACTGTATATATAGAATACAGTAAAGCTTTATACTCATATAAGCGAATATATATATAAACTATATTCTTTTATGTAAACTATGATATATATACACGTAATATATATGTCCCAATATATAGGTAGTATAAATGAAATAAAACAAATATAAATTTGAAAGCAACAAAATATGAATATATATCAGAAATAATAAAATATACGTAAACAAAAATTTGAATACACTTGGACAGCAACACACCTGATGTGAGATAGGAATTTTAAGCCAATAAAATGGAACAGCAGCAACGCAACAGATATGGATGCTTTGAACACAAATTTCCTTTCTCCTTAATTTTTTTTTATAATAGACGATAACAGAGATAATGGAAATTTTGGTTGTGAAGGCTGATAATGGTAGGGAAGAAGATGAACGGCAGCGGGCTAAAGAAATGGACGCAGAAAGAAAAAAATAAATAAATAAAGGGACGAGCAAACTTGGACAATATGCATATAAATTAACGGATGGTAATAGCAAAGGTCACGAAGCATGTAAGGTAACCGAAAATTATTGTAAAGTGGGAACGGGGAAAGTCATTGGATTTCGAAATTTATTAATATCTAAATGTTATTGGAATTTATACGGTTAAAAATGGAAAGACACAGGTAACCCAAAAGTTTTAAAACGGGTACCGATACGGTAACCGTTTTACTGATTTTACAGCATAGCAGGGTTTGAAAAACAGAAATGAATATATCACTGAGATCAGCACGACGAGACGATCAAAACGGTATACAGATATTAGTGGTACGATCATCCGATCAAAAGTCGATAATCGGTACCGAAACTACTGCTATTTTATCAGAAATAAGATAAACGGAGCAATAGAAGTCAAAATTTGGAGAAACGAAAGATAACGTCTCACTCAGAAGAGGATTTAGAAATTTATTGTGTAAAAATATTCATGTTTGGAAAATATTTTGTTACCACCAATTTTAACTGATTTAAATTGAAACAAAATTATACAATAAAATAAACTTTCATATTTTAAATTGAAAATTTACCATTTGCTATATTTAGTTATACGCAATCCAAATAATAAATTTTTATTTCAAAATATTATTATTTAAAAATTTCTCAAAATTCAATTAAATATGTTATAAAATATATAAAAACCATTCAAATTTTACGAGTCGTTACACTCTCCCCTACTCAAAACTTTTCATCCCCGAAAAGGGAGAAGGTAGGAGAATAGAACAATCAGAAATAAAATAGATTGAAAGTCAAGATTAAACAATTAATTTGAAACTATATAAATTTTACTTGAAATATTCATTTGAAAACTTCACTTGCAAATCAATTATCTTCAATCCTTTAATACCTTCCAAAACCCATTTGTAAAATTTCTTGCTTCCTTTATACATACCATTTATATGTTTAAATAACACCTTTATAAATATATGAAAACTATTTGAAAACAATTATTTACTTTATTACTTATATTTTCAAAGTCTATAATTCATAAATTTATTAAATTTTTTTATCTCAAGATACCTTTCAAATATTATTAATAAATCAATAATCATTTACTTTAAATATGTTTTATTTAATTAATAACTTCTAAAATATTTATAACATTAAATTTTTCTATTAAACCATGTAGTATATAAATAAACAATATTTAAAAGGATATAGTCAACAAGGAAAAGAAGGAGGATTCGAACAACAGAACATAGGTGAATAAATAAGCTGAGCAGATAAGATAGATTCAAAAGAATAGTGTCGGGCATGAAAAATTGATTCAAACCATAAGAATTTCAATTTCAAATATTAATACAGAATTTCTTTGTTGAAAATACCTTTATAATAAAATACTTTTATAACTTGATGTTTCAACAAGTTTATCCTTGTTCCTGTAGACTCTGGTAGTGCGTTGATCAGGCGCAAAGCTAGAATTCTCCAAGTACTTAGTAGACTTGTTTCAACACCCAGTGAAAATACTGGAAAAACTTTTAAAAACAGATATGGAAAGTACAATCCAAACAAAAACAAACAAAACCTTTGTCTAACCATGGTTCGCAGATACACAATGGTTACGCCTGGATCCCCCAGGAAACAATCCATATCCGTAAGCTTTCTCAGCCCTGCGAGTTACGCCATGATGACTAGTAGAATGCAGGATACACAATGGTTACGCCTGGATCCCCCAGGAAACAATCTGTACCCCCAGGCAAGACTCAGCCAAGCATTTGCGCTACTATTCGCGACCTACACAGATTGCAGGATACACAATGGTTACGCCTGGATCCCCCAGGAAACAATCCGTACCCCTAGGCAAGACTCAGCCAGGCAGTTGCGCTATGCAGTCACGATCGTAAGACCATGGGTAACGCCATGGAATTCGAAGGACACTCGAGTATCATATCCGGAAAACCAAAAATCAGAGAGAATAATATCGATAGAATGAATCCAAGATGTGACCACAAATCGAATATCAAGCAGAAGGCACTTTCCATATCTTTACTTCGAAAATATGTATCATATAGTACCTTTTCAAATCACTTTCAAATATCGTACTTATATAAAATCCATTATATATAAGATTTAATTTTCAAATCAAATACTTTTCCAAAATCAAAAGTATATCAAATCATACTTATATAGACTTCAATTCTATAAGATTTCACTTTTAAATTGAGTACCTTTTCAAATCTATAGTTTTCGAATCAATTTCATACTCATACAAATCAATTTTATATAAGTTCGACAACTCCCAAATCAAGTTTTTAGTAACATAAGGTTCTCAAATTTCAATTTGTTTCAACATCAGTTCAATTTCAAAATCATATACAATTTCACCAAATTATTTCTTCTCAAATTAATTATCTTTAGATTCAAAGTTTCCAAAATAATAGATTTAGAAAATAAATCCAAATTTCCAAATCAATATAATTTAAGTCAACCAATTCATTTCCAAAATCAAATGTTTCCAAAATCATCTTATACTTACGTAAGGTCCATCTTCTATAAGGATCAAATTTTCCAAAATAAATTTCGCTGTATGAAGGTCCATTTAACATGACAACTTCCAATTTCAGCGTCAAAATATATCAATGATATTAGAATATAAGATGTACATACGTCATCATTTCGCAGAATCACATTTTATCGCTCGCTCGATCACACAAGTTCGCTTTCGAACTAGTATTGTCCATTCGACTTCCCTAATGCGGACTTCGATATGGTTTCTCGACTAGAATCAGTCTCCTTGCATAGCCATATACTATGATAGAGAATTCTAGAATCAAGCCCAAAATCCATATCAAATATTCGCCATCAAGAATCGAATGAAAAATCCTAACACGAAATGGTGTAATTCACCTCGAACTTGTGTACTCAAACCTGGATCAAATTAATTATGCGAATAAAACAGCCTACGTACAAATTATATATTTATTCCAACTTGTTAAATATATAGTTTCATAAAGATGTTACTAAATTAAAACATTTAACTAAATTTTATTCAAAATATATTGAAGACCAAATTTTTTTCAAAACATTTCAAATCTAAATTCCATATTTAGGAAAATTCAAAATAGCCTTATTCATTTACTTAACAAAACAGTTTCAACCTATTTAAATCATATTACTACATATTTTAACATACATACCGAACTTATATTTTATACTTTTCAAAATTTCTTAACTTTGAAAAGTTAACCTTGATTTTTGGAAGTGCTCGAACCTTCAAAATAGTTGAAGAAATCATTTTAAAATTCAAGAGTTGGAAATCAGCAACAAATCAGTAAATCAATTTTAATGGATAGGGTTATATCAAATCCAAAACTCGAGGACTGAACACCGGCTCATTTCAAATCGTTTCAAATACATATACATATATCTTTCGAATATCAAATCATACTTCCAAATTTTGAAATCAAAATTTGTTTCACAAAATCACTCGCGTAGCAATGCTACTAAAGTGGCCTATCCCCCACTCTGAAACTCGAAAATCAATGTCGATGATGCGTGCACTCATCACCGAAATTATTTTCCAGTGACATAAGTGAGTTTTGGACTTCCATTTTCTCAAACTTCTTTTGAAATTTCTTCGAAATCATTCGAAACTTATAAAAATCATTTGAAACGGAAAAATGCTTTTAAATCATATTATTATTATATATTTCAAAATCTTAAAACCAATTTCAAAACACCGAGGTTCAATTTTCGAATTTCAAATTTAAAATCCTTCGGTTATAAATCATTTTTAGATAAATCAAATTTCTTATATAAATTTTCAAAATTACAAATCCTTTTGAAACTTCAAATTCTAGTTTTTTTTAGTATATAATCCTTTCGAAAACAATTCACTTTTATATATAGAATATAATCATACTTATCAAAATAATAATTTCGATATATAAAAAAAATCTAAAATACAAATAAACTCGATTTTTCAAAAGGATGATTCAAGAATGGATTTCAAAACAAAGATAGACATTCAAATTAGAGGGACTCTAATCAATTAGGATTTTAATTCGAAGAAAAGTTCGAACGAAAATGAGATAATTAAATTTCAATATAGAAGATGAATATACTTATATAAATCGCGGGCGACCTTAACCGGATCAACCGTGACTTCAGGAACAAGATCGATGCAGAATTCCAAGAAAAACCAACATTCGATCGCAAGAGATAGCGACATCTAAACCAAAGATATATAACAACTCCGGTGAATCAATGCCAATTGTGAAGGAGTTTCACCCCCTTCACACTCATTAAAATATTGGTGGGATCCTATTCTCATAGAGATCATTCGAAGTGGAGTTATGGGATACTCCAGAATCAAAAGAATACAAATTGGGAGAGACAAGAATGAGTTTTGGAACCGTAGGGAACGTTCCAAAGTTCAAAGGAATCCTAATCGAAGCAAATCCCAACCAAGATTAGAGATATATAACCTATATCGATACAGAAGAATTCCCATTCAAAATTTGGAAAGACTCGAATTCATAACATACGAAAACAGAAGCATAAATGTCTCCAGTTTGACAACTTCAGCTAAGCAAAAGATACCATAGAGTTCGCTTAAAGCAACCTAACATACAACAGATAACAAAAGGTCCACAGATTTACCACTCCTACATAAACAAAGCATCAATATTAATTCTTCCAGGTGGTACATCAACGGGTCCAGAACATTCCCCCTCAATGTTCCCCCAACATCTGCATTTCTGGCATAGGTGCACTACACCACCATCTTCCTTCATGAACTGCGGGTACGCAACCTTCTTTCCATACTTTCGCACAGAACAATTTCTGGCTATATGCCCAGGCCTCTTACAGTGATAGCAAATGGTTGATTGGTCGACTGATGTAGTGGGTGCAGATTTCACTTTCTTCACCTTCTGGCAGCGATTGGGAAAGTGCCCCTCACTACGGCATCTAAAACAGAAGATCTTGGATCGAAAACGCTTGCCCTCCTTCTTCTTTCCTGCATTCCTTTTCCCGCACATGGCTGCATAGTGTCCCTTTTCCTGACACCGATAACAAATGACATGGTCATAAGGACCCGGTTCTGCTCTTTCTCTCCACGGCCTCTCTTGTTCCTCGATTGCTTCCTCCCGTTCCTTACGGGCCAGTGCTCTTCGTGCCCGACGGACTGCTTTCTGCTCTTCTGATTTTGCCATTACAAAATAGTTTCCTATCATTCAAATATTCAATGAGTCCAAAATCAACAAGATAGAAGTTCAAAATTTAAGGGGAAATTAAATCAAAGGGAGTTTCAAAACAAAAGGGAAAGGACTCGAACGAAGATGAGATACTTAAAATTCAAAATGAGAAGATGGATATACTCATATAAGAATATAATTAGGGGGAGGCCAGAACGAAAGTGATTCCGCAATTCAGTTTACCATATATGTTAAGTTTGCCTAGAGCCAAAGCTCTGATACCAACTGTAACGACCCGCTATTTTGTACCATTCAAATCGACAATAAATCCACATATGTCGGACTTGAATAATTCAAAATACCGAATTGTTAATTTAAATTTGGCAAAACTCAGCATATGCAGTAAATAAATCAATCACAGAATCACAGACACAGAGTAATACAATAATACGCAGCGGAATAGATAAAATAGTAGTTCATGAAGCTACTATATAAACATCAGAGTTAGAAATAAAATACAACAGAATATCTCAAATACAGTGAAGTCTCCAATCCAAACAGATGACTTCTGTGAACGAATCAACTGGAAAGCTGGAAGCTGAATCAAAAGTTGGATCTCCAAACGAAGCTCCAAACTCCAAAGGTGAATCTCGAATGCTGTATCACTCAGTCTGACCCGAGCGTAAAGCCAAACACAAAACACTCGAGTCAGGATTAACATTCTTATATAAATAAATCCAACTCAAGTGAAATATCAACTGAAATACAAGTAACTTAAAGGATGTTGGGATAACCATCCTCTAAGGATCTTCAGAACTATCTACAAGGTGGAAATATACATTATAACACCGTGGTCATTTCAATTTAATTTATACTTCAAAACCCAAATATCATTTCATTTCAAATATATCTATTTTCCAAAATAGTATATATATATATATATATATATATTAAATGATTTAAAAAGTAAAGTATTTATAATTTTCTCAAGTCTCACGAAACGATTCAAATTAACTCAAGTTCCAAATTCAAATTTATTCAAAGCTCAATTCATCCATTCAATTCAGTTCTCAATAGACCATTTAAATTTTTAATATATTTCTAGGCTTTAATATTCAACATTTCAAAGTTCAATTTAACAGTTTCCTATAGCTCTTGATTCAACCTTATTATTATTTAATCAGGGAATATTCACTTAATAAATTCAATATCATTTGACTAGCCTTAAATCTCATTTTTACTAAATATTTCCTTAAATTTATTTTCAACAAGAAATATTCATTAAATTATTTAAATCAAACTCAAGTTATAAATCATATTATTATTATAATATATTTTGAAATATAAATTTTATACTTAACGGATTATATGTATTAAATCCATCTAAATTAAATTAAATATCATTATTAAATATATATATATCATTACCATTTATATATAAAATTTTAAGAATCGACATTTGTTAAAACCATATATTTCTTTCCAAAACCATGGAATTCAATTTCAAAATATTTATATATATGGACCAACGGTGTTTGTATATATACTTATCATATGGTTAAGTGATACGGATATTTATCATTTCAATCCGAAATTTAAATATATACGGGTAGATATCATTTTGACCCGTAATCCCAATTTCAATTCAAATGAAAATCGCTTGGGTTTATCATTTCAACCCATAACGATTTTCTTCTATTCTAAAGTCCGTTCGGGTATGTATCATTTCAACCCATAGTGAATTCTATACTAACAGGGAACTTGCAGAGTGATAACAGATAATATAAAATAAAACAACAGGCATATATCATCAATAACAATAGAATAAGAACAACGGGATATGGTGTCATATCCCACAGGTGAACAGTTACAGATGATAACAGATAATATAACAACTTAAATAACTACAGCAGCATATTTCAATTGTCGTTTCAATTGAAATCAAATTTAATAAATAAAAGAACGTTAAATCGTGAGTGATTACTCACCTTTCGATGCTAGAGAGGATGGACAGAATGAAATGAGTTACAACCCATGCACAAATTTCAAAGTAAAGCACGATAGATCCAGATTCGACGAACACTGATAAATTAGAATCAAATGAAACAATCAAAACCAGCTTGGGATAATCCGAAACAAGATGCATATATATGAATTTTAAAATAATATTAACTTTTAACAAATAATAAAATAAAATCGTTATATGTATTTCGAATCAATATTTAAATTAAACCTATGTAAAACATAGTTTTAGTATTATATACATATTCATATATTAGTCAAAATCAAATGAGGCCTTTATGGAATAAAATTCAATATTAAAGACAAATCGATGTATCAGTTTTACAGGCCTATGTACAGATACAAAATTTATATAGACTTACGTTATAAACAAGCCGACCTTATACTTATCTCTAAACGGACAGGCTATATGCAGACCCATATAAATTTATGCATAACTGTAGAGCAGAAATACAAGCTGACTCATTTTAAATAATACTTTTTCATGAACAGACTTGCAGACACTTTACATCACACTAAGCTTAGTCTTTTTTTTTCTTCTGTAAACAATATATATATAACTTCCTTTTCAACAGTGCAAAACAGGAAACAAACAAATGTTTGCAGACAACAAAATGATATAAAACTTTATATATTATATGCAGGCAACGTGTATAGCTTTTACCGATAAATGTACCCAACATTATATACAAATCTTTATAAGCTTTTATATAAAACTATATGTATAATACTATATGTAAATATACATACATTAGATTTCCACGCATATATTACTACATATATTAGACTTATGTAAAACTAGCATAAGTATAAAACTAACGTGATATAAGTATGCAACCAACAACACGTACATGCTTTCTTAACCAAAAGACATGCGAACCACTTCTAAGTAAAACAGTGAACGTGCTTACATACCCAAAACAAACTCACGAAAATGTAAACTGACAGACCCGATATACCTGTACTTCGCACTTATCTATAACTATGCGAACCAACTATAACGTATTTACATGCAAAACAATATGTATACAGACATGTAAACTTTAATACTGACCTGCAAATCAATATTTATTCAGGCATGTAAACTAACAATGTTTAAAACTCACTGAAATATAAATTTATATAAACTAATTTGTAAATATAATATGCATAAATACCTTTAAACCATATATACGTATATAAGTACCTTATATACGACTGTATATATAGAATACAGTAAAGCTTTATACTCATATAAGCGAATATATATATATAAACTATATTCTTTTATGTAAACTATGATATATATACACGTAATATATATGTCCCAATATATAGGTAGTATAAATGAAATAAAACAAATATAAATTTGAAAGCAACAAAATATGAATATATATCAGAAATAATAAAATATACGTAAACAAAAATTTGAATACACTTGGACAGCAACACACCTGATGTGAGATAGGAATTTTAAGCCAATAAAATGGAACAGCAGCAACGCAACAGATATGGATGCTTTGAACACAAATTTCCTTTCTCCTTAATTTTTTTTATAATAGACGATAACAGAGATAATGGAAATTTTGGTGGTGAAGGCTGATAATGGTAGGGAAGAAGATGAACGGCAGCAGGCTAAAGAAATGGACGCAGAAAGAAAAAAATAAATAAATAAAGGGACGAGCAAACTTGGACAATATGCATATAAATTAACGGATGGTAATAGCAAAGGTCACGAACCATGTAAGGTAACCGAAAATTATTGTAAAGTGGGAACGGGGAAAGTCATTGGATTTCTAAATTTATTAATATCTAAAGGTTATTGGAATTTATACGGTTAAAAATGGAAAGACACAGGTAACCCAAAAGTTTTAAAACGGGTACCGATACGGTAACCGTTTTACTGATTTTACAGCATAGCAGGGTTTGAAAAAAAGAAATGAATATATCATTGAGATCAGCATGACGAGACGATCAAAACGGTATACAGATATTAGTCGTACGATCATCCGATCAAAAGTCGATAATCGGTACCAAAACTGCTGCTATTTTATCAGAAATAAGATAAACGGAGCAATAGAAGTCAAAATTTGGAGAAACGAAAGATAACGTCTCACTCAGAAGAGGATTTAGAAATTTATTGTGTAAAAATATTCAAGTTTGGAAAATATTTTGTTACCACCAATTTTAAATGATTTAAATTGAAACAAAATTATACAATAAAATAAACTTTCATATTTTAAATTGAAAATTTACCATTTGCTATATTTAGTTATACGCCCAAATTTTATTTCGCATCCAATGTTTGATTTCTGACTGCAAATTAGGCATTATATGTTACAAAATTCAACAAACTATTATGCATGTGTACACTACACTTTATTCCCTCCACGCCGAACTTTATTTAATATTATAGTAATTCGTGCCTACTATATTCCATTGTCATCGTTTACATGGACCTATTTAATCTGAACTACCGCTCTCTTACCCATTGTGATATGCCACGGAAATACAAAAATGGTACATAGGTTGCCAACAAAGTATGAATACCAACATACCCTTATTTTACAAGTTTCAAATGGTGAATAGGTGTAATGCTACATTGCTGCTCAAAGTTTACTACAGTTGAAAAATGAAAAATCGATTCCTTAAAGTGCTTTTCAACTATTTCTAAATTAATATTTTAATACAACTACTTTGACCAACCTGTGTGCGAAGCACCGGTTCACACTAGTAATATATAAAAGCATTGTTTTCTATCTTTCTTTCTTTTTACTAATCAGGTATAGAGATGTCATTTTATTGATTATTCTTTTCCATGTGGACAACACTAAAAAGTTAAATACATCTATAATATAGTATATCACATTGCAATTGTATTTACATAAAATTTGTAAATGAATATGATAGCATCATTACAAGTTCATTCATCATTGGCTTTTCACAACAAGTTTTTAAATTTCGTTTCTCTATTTCAATATTTTGTTATGTTCAAGCATTTTAGTCAGTGTAATAAAATTGTTCTTAAATTATATTTGTAGAAAAGAAGAAAATAGTTAATAGATCACCGGTTAATGGGCAAGTGAGTACATGAATACAACGAGCTTAGGAACCGGAAATTCGTGGTTGTTTGTTGTGACATATATATCGCTCCATTTGATGTGAATATAAAGAGGGCAAACATTTCCTTTTGTTTTTTAAAATTTATAAAGTAGATTATTTTTGTTTCTTCTTTGGTTTTATTCTTGATGTTCCAAATAGTTGGAAATGTATTTTTTGTATGATAGGAACTATGATTTAGAAAATAAAATTAGTTAGGATTCTTATTCATAATTATTTTCATTTTGGTACATTCTTGATGCTCACTATTAACTCCGTTTAAAACACCCTTCTCATTTCTCTTAGACAGCCTAGAAAATAGATGCATGATTCATATGAATTGACTTATGCTTAAATGCTTAATATATGTGTATAACATTTATGAAGTTTTTTGCTTTTTTATGTATCTTAAATGATACAACTATATCATGATTTGACTTTCTAGATTAACCTTAATAACTTATTAAATTATGGACATAGTTTTGAAGAGATATACAACTGGAAGGATAAATGTTAGGTTTCCTCATGGTTAGTTTTTGACTCATTTCTACACATTTGTTAATTGGTTTGGATTCTATTTTTGTATGGAAAGCACAAAGTTCTAAACCCATGATAACTAAATTTGGATAGTTTCATATTTGATTTTGTGTTTGCTTTTGGTTAGTTTAGATTTGTGTGCTTTTGATTTGAATTAAGTTGACATTTTGTTTTGGATTTTGGCATTATATATTTGGAAATAGTGCATTTGTTTACAGCCAAGTAAAGAGAATATTAATGTGCTTAAATAGATGGTAGAAAAATTAAAGATTGGCTCAAAATTGAAGCACCAGTGGTGCAGAAAATGAAATGGTTTCAAATTGTTATTTTGAAATAAATATATTATTTCAAATGTCCTTGAAAACCCTTTGTTTTTACGTGATGGATCCATTTCCAGTTAATTGTCTTGGATAAATGTCTAGCATATTTATTTATAAACTCAACATCCATAAGCTTGATCAACTAAAAAGAATTTGGAAGTCACTGTCCCATTGACTTAGTTGAATTATGCCATATAGTGTCACATTCTAACTCTTAGAATAAGTTGCCCATTGTATTTACCAGCATTATCTTGATCTTGACTTATGGTAGGAAGATTAGTTAGAGAAAGAACTTCTTTATTGTGGATGTTTGTTTTACTATTGGTTGTTTGTTTTACTATTGGTTGTTTGTTTCACCTTTAAGATCTTTACCCTCCTTGCCTAATAATCTACCACTGTTGAAGCTTAATATAGGAAGCTACCACCTATGAGGACGAATGAGCTCCAACTACCCATTATCCTTAAGAGATCCACCACTCATGATATAGTCGAAATCCAAATACTACAATTTTTTAACAAATAAAAAATTAGAGAACTAAAATGTTCTAACTAAAAACAAAAATCAAGAAATATTAGGGCTTATTTGGTTTATATCGTATTTTGTGTTTTGAGTTTTCAACATTAATTACAAAATATGAGAAGAGTGGAGGGACGATGGATGTGGTGGAAGAAAGATGGAGGGGACGACGGAGGGGATGAGGAGACGATGGAAGGAGGAATTGTTTGTTGTGCTTCCGCTATTTTCCAAAACACAGAAAATAAGTTGTTTTCTATTTTGCATGTTAATTTCGTTTTCCAATCGGTCGTTTTTCACATTATACTTACCTCGTGCATATTTTTTTTATGGACGAAAACCCAAAATTAGAGAGGTTGAACCAAACACGGCCTTATATTTCAAAATATTGGAAAAGGACAAAAATTTTCAATAATTTAGAGAAATTAGAACAAAATAACTATAATAACTTCAAAAAATTGAAAATTGATAAAACTTCAAAGAACTCAAAATTGATAAAATGTTTAGAAAATGAAAATCCAAAAAAATTGAATCAAACATATACAAACAACTATAAGATAGATAGAATAATTAAATAGAATATTTTATAAATTGAAAACGGTAAAAAAAGTTACAAAACGAGGGACGGTTCAAATTTTTTAACTTTTTGGGAAGACTAAATAACTTAACAACTTAATATTTTCTTACACTTTTTGAAAATCATCTTTTATGATAAAATCTAGTTGCTTTGAGAAGTAAAAATGAATCCATATATTGTGAAAAATTTCGTATTCACTATGAACAACTCTGACTTCATAAAAACCATCAGCATTAGTTGTTCCAGAAACACTACCCGTCTTCCATTCTTCAATAAGTTTGTCAACCACATTCCCTGTTGGAAGATTATTGAAGTTGTTATCAGTTAAACATATTCTGTAGCAGCCTTTTCCACTCCAACCTGTCCACAACATTATGCCATTAATAGCTGGGTGTGAGTATGCTTCTCTCAGTATTGCCTCCAAATCCGATGCCTGCAGAAGAAAAAAATTGAATTGAAATTATGTGCCATATTTTCAGCAACTGTTCGAATTTGCACCAGTGGTGTATATCGGACTCTCATCCGTAGTTCACACATTATATGTAATAATATACCACTGAGGCAGATTAATATATCTCTATATTGTTACAGTGGTTTACCTGATTTTGACTTTTAACATCAACTTCAGTAAGCCATACGGCCACTCTAACACCTGCTAGTGTGTCCAAAGCTGACCTGAGATAAGCAACGTTGGGCTTGCTAAAATGTCCCTCCAACCCTATTGCAGTCTTTGCTTTACTTCCATGGTAGGACTGTATCCTCTTTAGTTTCTTCATATATTTACTGGGTGTTGACAATGTATCTCCAGGATTTTCTTCAACATTATACTCATTCATGAACATAACCGTGTTTCTATCAATCTGACTAGCTTCCTCATAACATCTACCAGAGGTGTCTCTACCAAGGCGATCTTCAAAAAAGCTAAAATGAAGGTTTTCATTAACAACATCCCAACCAATAACCTGACCTTTATACCTCGAAACAAGTGAATTTAATCTATGGTCAGCTGTAGTTCTAAGATGATCAGAGGACAAGGAGGTGACCTGGTTCATTTGATATTTGGCGTCGTCCCACAAAATGTTACGACCTCTGACTGCTATATAATTTTTTTGAATCCTACCAGGTAATAGCTCATATGCATTTCATGTTAATAACAAATATGAGAAAGAAACACTTATAAAATATTGTGAGGGTGACATTTGGATAAATGGCTTTCATTGTATCTTTTTCCATTTTGTGAACATGTCAGATTCCAGTTAAATAACCTTAGGTTTGAGTTGTGTCTAGATAGTAGCATGTAACCAATTTTTTTTCCAATATTTTGTTAGAAAAAAGGATTGAATGCATTTTTGGTTACAATCAATATTCTTAATGAGAAATTGGTTTATGCAGTTCTTGATAATATTGCAAGTGTGTCATTGCACCATAAAATTCTTAGAATGAAAGTGGTATGTACGTTATATTAGCTGCTTCCATGAAGCCATGTTCCGTTTTATTTAAGCTACCAACGTATGTCTTATTTACCCTTTTGTGTCACACATGTTCAAGTATACTCTTGATTAAAATTATCTTATATGTTTTAGTTAACCAAGACCAAATAATGTGAACTAAGTGCCAAGTACGCGGTTGTCTCATGTATATGTATTGACGATTTAGGTTCCTATGCATGTATTATGTTAAGTTACAAGATATATGTGCTGCTTTTTATTGTTAATTCATTCTAATATACAACTATTTTTCTCACTGTTTGTGTGGGCATTTGACATAGTATCTAGATTTATTGGAGTTTGTGAGTTAACTTGCATTGTGTTTTTCAGGGACTTTTGACTGTAGAAGAGCTTCTGTAGTTGGCTTTTGTATTTATCTCTCACTATTTGTGTAGGTAACAAGTACTTTTGTATCAACTTTCAAATTTCTAGCAAAGTAAATTTTAAGTATCGGCCATTCAATTTTCCAGAGAGCTATTCAAGTATTTTGGAGCCAAATTATTAAATATATGTATTTTATTTTGGTGCAAACAAGTCTATATACTAAATGTATTTTGTTTGGAGTTCTTTCTGATTGGTCTGAAATGAATTACATGAGCTCAGTGCGTTGAACTATAAATATACTGAATGAAACAAGACCATCTAATGCCCTATTTGGTTTGACTTATTTTACAAATTTCAAACGGTAAGAGTAAACCCTTATTTTACAAGTTTCAAATGGTAATTACCTATGCTGCTATACATTACTGCTCAAAGTTGTCTACTGCTAAATATTTGATGAATGCTTTCCTTAAATTGCTTAATTTTCAATTATTTTCAACTTCATATCTTTAAACAACCACTTCCACCGATCCGTGTGCGAAGCACGAGTTCGCACTAGTAGAAATATAATAGTGGTATTTTTGATGCATTGGAAAATACCAAAGTATCCAAATTTATTTGCAATTAATTGGAAATAATGGACTAAGCCATAGTTATGAGAGATAATTTTTGACTATATGATTATAAATCTTATGGTACTTGTCTATGTAATCAAAGTCTATTAATTCAGTAGGAGCATCATAAGAGTTGGTGAACTCTATGGATAGATACTTATAAATAAATGTAATCGAAAGCCTATTAATTCCAAAATGCTTCCATGCACTTTGTTGTATTCACCACTGAATTATCACAAACATGAACATGTGTATATGATACACATATGGTATCTTAATGATGATTCATAGAATATAAAACGACGTGCAATAGAAACTAAAATGATTCGATTTGATCAAATAGGTGAGTATTTTGGAAAGAGTTCCGAACGTACCTTAGAATAAATAAAGATTCAACTTTAATAGCAGCTCCTCCCTATGATACAAAATGATGTATCGATAAGGAGTAGTCAAACTTTGTTTAGCAAAATATGATTAATTATAAGTGAAGTTAAGTCAACTTCTTTCTATAAGGTCATATGCTTGAGAGTAGTACATAATGTTAAAATTAATTTCACCTAAATAATAGTTTATAAAATCATACAAGATAGGGTTTTGTAAGAAACTCCAACATATCATAGTTCAAAGAGCCGGCAGGTTGTTTGAGTCGAAAGCAGCATGTAACAATCGTACATAAGGGATCTTGTATGAATCATCCTACAAGAAGTTTAGGAACAATCGCCATTAGATGACAAATTTAGCATAAATTTTGTAAACTAAAACCAAATCTGTTGTATATAAGACGATTCATTAAATGTTTATGAATACTTATTCCCTTGCACTTAGAAACAACTATTGTTTCAAGAAATACCAACTTCGTAGCGAAAGAATTTTTTGAGAAATTATTGGTAGTAAAATGGATTTAGATACGATTCAAAGATAAAACTAATTATGTAGGATTAGATGAAATTAACCCAACCTAAATGAACACATCACATTAGAGTGCCTAATAAGTATTCTCACACATTGAAGAGAATCTATAAGTTTCTTATCACTATCGAGAATAGATAATCATCGGTTGTCGAATAAGCTATTAAGACTATTGACTTTATGATATAGTGTGATGCACAAATCCGAAACGGATTCCAAGTACGTTACCCAAATATGATTTTGGTAGTTCTACCCGAAGGGATTTTATCCATCGGCCACAAATGAGTCTTCAAGCATAAGACTAATCAGTTGGAATATAATAAGCAATGTTAATAAGAATAACATTATAACTTTCAACTGTTGAAATTAAATTCATTATTCAACGGGCTCAAGTTAATTCAGATTTACTCACAAATTTATCGATTGGTATGACTTTGTATTTGGTACATATGTGTTGAAATGGAAAAATCTAAATAACGATTTAGAATGGACTGTTTGCACATAAGAACTAAAGTGTCTCGAAGTCAGTGAGATCGATTTTGAGTTTGTGGGTTGTAGGATATGATCCAAAAAATGATATGAAAGTATCATTTTATAAGCATCGAAATTGAAGAAGTATTTTGATTGAAATATCAAATAGTTTAATTTTTAGTCAAAATGCGGAGGAAGCATGTGTCCATAAGAAAAAACCCCTAAATGGTACATAGATATTTCTAGATTATGAATAAACAACATACTGATAATTATTAACGATGTATTTATGTTAAATCAGTAATAATTTAGTTGTTTAATACTCGATATTTGATTTGTAAATTATATCTTTTGTAATAAGTATAAAGGATGTTGGGTGTGACGCCCCACCTCTATACTCATGCTAGCCAAGGAAACTACGAGGTAATGCCGTCGACTAGCATGAAGAATAAGGCTATTGAGGAGCGACCATCTGTGTAATTGCTTTGTACGAGTACCAATATGTAAGATAATATAAGTTACATTTCATTTCAAGAGGAAATCCGACATATCAAATACAAACTCAAAGCTACCACACAGTGGCTATGTGGACTTCGGAAACAAATATAGAAATAAACATAACACAAATCAGTCACAGATATTCATATCACAAAGGCGGAAACAAATATGAATATATCACATAGAAGTGTACATCAAAGTAGTGGTCAAACTAGATCCACTACATTACAAAAGAATAGATACAAGTGCTAGACAAAAGAATAAGTATACATCAAGGAGTCTTTATCTCAAATGTATACTAACAAAAACTACTATGCTAAAGTAGTTAGCCAAAAGTCAGGTGAAGGACCCTAATAAGAAGTCAAGCAGGAGCACCTGAAATACCTCGGTCTGACCCGAGTATTATTTAAGAAGAAAATAATAAATGGATCAGTCTAGCTATAAATATCAGATAAAATGAGATAGGATAAGAGATATCACAAAACGTATGATAACGATAATGCCACACCGTGGCAAGTATACATCAGATAACAACAAAAATCATACAATATCTCAAATATTCTCAAACACCCAAAAAGAATCGCATTCTTTAAATTATTCACCAAAACACAAATATTGACAAAACATATCAATGCCAATCGCATAAAAATCGGTGAAACACAAATTCTAGAGATCATCAACTAGAAATCCAGAAATCACAAAAAAGGGGAAGGCCTATCACAAACGGGAGCATGAAAACTCACTAACACATGTATCACAAATGAGCCGGAGCTCCTCCAAACAGGGTATAGTCCCCCCTTGCGGACAATGAGCCAAAGCTCCTCCTATGAGCCGAAGCTCCTCCAAACAGGGTATAGTCCCCCCTTGCAGACAATGAGCCAAAGCTCCTCCTATGAGCCGAAGCTCCTAAAAACAGGGTATAGTCCCCCTTTGCGGACTATGAGACGAAACTCCTCCAAACAGGATACAGTCCCCCCTTGCGGACTATGAGCCAAAGCTCCTCCTATGAGCCGAAGCTCCTCCAAACAGGGTATAGTCCCCCTTTGCGGACTATGAGACGTAACTCCTCTAAACAGGGTACAGTCCCCCACGTGGACAAAGAGACATCGCACATAGCTAGTCTAAAGCACCAACGGATCATCATTGATCGATAAGTGTAAATTACACTGAGCTAGTAAATAAATAAGTTTAGCTTCATGTCCCATAACCACTTGCTTAACTTAAATATTTACGAACAAATTGTAGATTTCCACTCGAAAATTGTCACAAGAATTCAATCGAACAAGTCTAAGAATTAACCGACAAAGTAAACGCAAGCGTTTCATACCACTTGTTTTGCTAAGCCGTTTAATTAGATTTCTCATACGAATGAGGTAAAGGTTTGTATATACTAATAGATTGGAAAACGGTTTTTATAAACGAGATTTGTATTAAAAATAGAGTTGGAATCATCTTTGTGAAAGAGTTTGAATATATACTACTAGTATAGAAACCTTTGTATTTTAAAGTACAAATCACAGAAATGATTGTAGAAACGATCAATCACCAAATCCACATTCGACGATGTGAATTAAAACTACGAAAATCGATACCGAATCCATCAAAATGGATATTCCCAAAAATCTCGAAAAAGAAGTCATCAAAAACGATAAATGATAACAACAATTCGGATCATCAAAAATCGATTAAAAACTGGAAAACCCATACAAAACAGCCTAAAAAGGCAAAAAGAAAACTTCACAGATTCAGTCGACTGTTCTGTAGGGTCAGTCGACTGAAACTAGCCTAGAAACTCTCGGGTTTCAGGTTTAGTCGACTGACTCTGCAGTTCAGTCGACTGATACAGGGACAGAAACATTTCTGTCCCCAGTTCAGTCGACTGAACTGCATGGCAGTGACTGACACAGGGTCAGAGAGTTTTCTGGTCCTAGATTCAGTCGACTGACACTGCAGTTCAGTCGTCTAAATTGTGGTTTCCAGTATTCTCAGCCTAGCCCCCAAAAGGGGCAAAAATCCAAACGGGAGCAATCGGACGAGCATCAGAGACTATGGATTTATGCCAAGCAACAACCCAGCCTTATAGGCTCTTTGATACACCCCAACAACGTATTCAAACATCAAAGATAGGATTTTTAAAGATTTGACTTCAAAACACCAAAAATTGGAATATTCATCAAACCAATTCAATTCAAAAGCAAATGGACAAGGAATAGATGTTAGGAGTTACTACCTAACAACTATCAAAGATATAGACATAGATGTGAGTTCAATAACTCACCTTTTAAAAACCAAAAACACGAATGAGAAGCTCTAAAACAAAGGAAAGGCCAATTCCTCTTCAACTTCAACTGAAGAAGCTCCAATCTAAGCTAATAAGCAAATATTTCCTAAGTTAGGGTTTAGGAATTTCTGAAATTAAAGAGAGATAGGGATGGAGAAGATGAAGAGGGTGCTTACCTAAGCTTCTCCTTGATTTTGGACTTGAATTTGAATTCCTAATAGAAATTAGGGCTTAGGAATTTTGATTTCTTTTCTCTTCCCCCATTTTTCTCTTGAGATAGAGTGTTAGGAAATGTTATGAAGGAATGCAGAGGAGTGGAGTGGGAGTTAGGGTATTAGATGGGTTGGGTGTTAGGTTATTGGGCTGAAACCCAAACCCAAAGCCCTAAATGAAAATATCAAAATTTCACTCAACTCCAAACATATCGATGTTTATACTCAAAAAGGTCGCAAACATAATTTTGGACTCAATGAACGTTGTCTCGAGTTCTAATTCGACTGTTTGCAAAAAGTGACATTTCGGACTTTAATCCGATTAACGATGCTATATTTAAATAAAACATTTAAATATACAATCGTAAAATATGCGGGTTGTTACAGACTCCCCTCCTTAAAGAAATTGCGTCCTCGCAATAATTAAGAGGAAGATAAAAAGTAACAACCATACGAAGGCATAACAACACAAAAGAAGAAATTTTGAGATGAGAAGTTCACCATAAAGAGCACGAAAGAGTAAGTCCGAATGTGTTTGCTCGATAATTCTCAAGATTCCCAAAATCAATCCTTAGGATTTGAGGACCATTGAACTTTCACAAGAAGAACATCTTTATTTCGAAGGCGTTTAACCTCCGAAGTATTGATACGAATAGAATGTTGCCCATAAGTCAAATTTGGTGAAACTTCAATTTCTTCAATTACACCGGACTCAAGAATAGAATCGGAATTACGAAGGCATTTCCGTAGTTGAGAGACGTGAAATACGTCATGAATAGCAGAAAACTGAGCCAGTAATAAAAGGCGATAAGCCGCGGAACCAATATGTTCGGTGATGGGAAATGGACCGACATATCGAGGTGCTAACTTTCCCGATCGACTGAAACGTACAACACCCCTCATAGGTGAAACACAAATGAACACCAATAAAATCTGGACCTAAAACCAGCTTCTCACCGGCTTCAAGCCAACACGAAGGAAATCATCATGGCCTTCCGTAGAGTGCCTCGAAAGGTGCCATACCAATACTAGATTGGAAGCTATTATTATAAGAAAACTCAACAAGGGAAATATGATCTTCCCAACTTCCACCAAAATCAAGAACACATGCACGAAGGAGATCTTCAAGAGTTTGATTCATACGCTCTATTTTTCCATCGGATTGAGGACGATAAGCAGTGCTAGAATTAATTGTTCCCAAAGCTTTTGAAGACCTTACCAAAATCCACTAGTAAAATAATGGATCACGATCGCTAACAATAGAAGTAGGAACTCCATGCAATTTAACAATTTCTTTGACATAGAGTTTAGCCAAAAGAGGTACGGTCCAAAAGAGAAGGATGAGCCTCAAGGCTACACAAAACAAGAGATGAACATGAATCAGATTCACGATCTCGAATCTCACAAGTGGACAAAGTCTCGAGATCACTCCATTCCGATATCATCATGGAAACAACCGCTTGTTGCTTACGACTAAGGGCATTGACAACACGATTTTCCCTTCCGGTAGTATAAGGAATATCAAGATCATAAGATGCAAGGAACTCGAGCCAACGTTGTTGATGCAAATTAAGTTCCTTTTGAGAAAACAAATACTTCAAAGATTTATGATCGGTGCAGAGAACAAATTTCTCTCCCAAAAGATAATGATGCCAAATTCTAAGGGCGAAAACAATAGTCGTGAGCACCAGATCATGAATGACATATCTAGTCTCGACAAGCATTAATTGTCAAGAAGCATATGTGATAACACATTCCCTATGCAAGAGAATGGCACCCAAACCAATACGACTAGCATCGGTACAAACAATAAAGTCTTGGTTCCCTTCGGGAATCGCAAGAATAAAAGCATCAGAAAAGAGTTCTTTTAATTGATCCTCTTTCCCGAAAAGCTAAGACATTCAAAATTATAATTAACTTTATGTAATCATCTTTTTAGAAAAATTTACTTATTACTAGTTAATTTACTATGTCTAACTGTCTCATCCTAGCGTTTAGGAGATTCCTATCAATAACGTTGATCAAGCGCATCGACCAGAATTCTTAAAGCACTCAATGGGAAATACAACACAAAATCATCTTCTATATGATAAACATGTCTCTTTAAAAATTTTACAAATATTCTTTGCTCGTTTTAAGAACAAAATCCAATCATACTTATAAATATCTTATTAAAAAGATTTGCAAATTTTAAATTGTTGTTCTCATCCATAATCAATAAATACAAGGATAAACTCATCGAGATATTCATAGAATACTCGATTCATAAGATGGATGAAATAAGGTAGAAGGTTCGTCAAACCGAATGACATAACGAACCACTCATAAGATTCATAACGAGTATGAAATGCGGTAAGTGGTGCTACCCTCCGCAACTTGTAGCTGATGAAAACCGGTGGCAAGGTCGAGCTGAAAAGACCTTAGCACCACTCAATTGATTGCTTAGGTGATAATCCTTAGACAAGCTCAAATATACCGGAAAATTCACAAACTACTTGAATGAGAGAAATAATATTATCCTCATCAAGTGGGTTTAAAGAATAAAATGATGCCACCGAATTTGGAAATCAAAATCATTAAAAACAATAGAAATCTACTTAATAGATTGAGAATGTCGAAGATGGAGACATAGGATGCGGGCTTCATAATGATCATGCCAATCCTTTCCCAAAATCAATTTCGAAGCCTAAGTAACGCATAACATGCAAATCGGCTCGAAAAGAATAATCACATAAAATAATCTTGACATTTTCACAAAGTAAACTGAGTGTTGCGGATCCACCAATCGGATTTGCAATTCTTAATGAAGTCATCAAGCCTATAATATTTAAAGAAAAAGTAACAACGAGTTCTTTCGATATAAAAGAGTGAGATGCACCCGAATCAAAAGAAATTCGAATAGGAAGATTACGAAATAAAATAGTGCCATCAAGGATAGAAAATACCTTGACCAAGAGAAGTGTTACTAGGGACTTGCACAACATTTAGCTTTCCCTCCTTCTTGCTTTGAAGTATGGGACACGCAGATATATGATGACTCAAACTTTTGCAATAGCGACAATAAAGGGGTTTCGAACACTCATTTGCATAGTGATCCATAGAACCATAATTGTAGCATCGTCCACGACTAGTGGTAGGAGTCTTTGCTACCGAAATTGCCTGCTTCCCTTTCTTGTTGGGATTAGGGCTTTTGAACTTGATATGCCTCTTCTTGTTGATGTTGAAGTTTTGTTTGGCATCCGCAACTTCAACATCACTTTCTTTATCGGCCTCTTCAAGTCGAAGAGTGATATCTACAAACTGATCGAAAGGCACTTCTAGTTTCAGAGGTAAAACCTTTTTGGGGTTCTTACTCAAAGCACAGATAAACCTTTTTCTTTACAAGATCTAAAAGTTGTTGGGCAGACATGAATACGCCATCCAGAGAAGGACTACTGGATTGACCAGCGCTAGGACTGCCAGATCTAACCATTTCTCTTCTTTAAGAAAGAAAGAAAGAAGAGGAAAAATGTTATTCTCAAAATGAACATCAAACAAACTTGATTGATAAAACAAGGCATCATAAAAAGAAATAGGATAGAACGGTACAAAGACTCGAATTAAATCCTATGGAACAATTCCTAAGAAAGACTTAGGACAATGATCCTTGCTAGATTATTCTACTTTGTTCCGAAGTTTGGCTCTAATACCAAACTGTGACGCCCCACCACTATACTCACGCTAGCCAAGGACACTACGGGGTAATGCCGTCGACTAGCATGAAGAATAAGGCTGTTGAGGACCGACCATCTGTGTAATTGCTTTGTGTGAGTACCGATATGTCAGATAATATAAGTTACATTTCATTTCAAGAGTAAATCTGACATATCAAATACAAACTCAAAGCTACCACACAGTGGCTATGTGGACTTCGGAAACAAATATAGAAATAAACATAACACAAATCAGTCACATATATTTATATCACAAAGGCGGAAACAGATATGAATATATCACATAGAAGTGTACATCAAAGTAGTGGTCAAACTAGATCCACTACATCACAAAAGAATAGATACAAGTGCTAGACAAAAGAATAAGTATATATATCAAGGAGTCTCTATCTCAAATGTATACTAACAAAAACTACTATGCTAAAGTAGTTAGCCAAAAGTCAGGTGAAGGACCCTGATAAGAAGTCAAGAAGGAGCACCTAAAATACCTCGGTCTGACCCGAGTATTATTTAAGAAGAAAATAATAAACGGATCAGTCTAGCTATAAATATCAAATAAAATGATATAGGATAAGAGATATCACAAAACGTATGATAACGATAATGCCATACCATGGCAAGTATACATCAGATAACAACAAAAATCATACAATATCTCAAATATTCTCAAACACCCAAAAAGAATCGCATTCTTTAAATTATTCACCAAAACACAAATATTGACAAAACATATCAATGCCAATCGCATAAAAATCGGTGAAACAAAAATTCAAGAGATCATCAACTAGAAATCCAGAAATCACAAAAAAGGGGAAGGCCTATCACAAACGGGAGCATGAAAACTCACCAACACGTGTATCACAAATGAGCCGGAACTCCTCCAAACAGGGTATAGTCCCCCCTTGCGGACAATGAGCCAAAGCTCCTCCTATGAGCTGAAGCTCCTCCAAACAGGGTATAGTCCCCCCTTGCGGACTATGAGCCAAAGCTCCTCCTATGAGCCGAAGCTCCTCCAAACAGGGTATAGTCCCCCTTTGCGGACTATGAGACGAAACTCCTCCAAACAGGGTACAGTCCCCCACGCGGACAAAGAGACATCGCACATCGCTAGTCTAAATCACCAATGGATCATCATTGATCGATAAGTGTAAATTACACTGAGCTAGTAAATAAATGAGTTTAGCTTCATGTCCCATAACCACTTGCTAAACTTAAATGTTTACGAACAAATTGTAGATTTCCACTCGAAAATTGTCACAAGAATTCAATCGAACAAGTCTAAGAATTAACCGACAAAGTAAACGCAAGCGTTTCATACCACTTGTTTTGCTAAGCTGTTTAATTAGATTTCTCATATGAATGAGGTAAAGGTTTGTATATACTAATAGATTGGAAAACGGTTTTTATAAATGAGATTTGTATTAAAAATAGAGTTGGAATCATCTTTGTGAAAGAGTTTGAATATTTACTACTAGTATAGAAACCTTTGTATTTTAAAGTGAAAAATCACAGAAATGATTGTAGAAACAATCAATTACCAAAATCCACATTCGACGATGTGAATTAAAACCATGAAAATCGATACCGAATCCATCAAAATGGATATTCCCAAAAATCCCGAAAAAGAAGTCATCAAATACGATAAATGATAACAACAATTTGGATCATCAAAAATCGATTAAAAACCGGAAAACCCACACAAAACAGCCTAAAAAGGCAAAAAGAAAACTTCACAGATTCAGTCGACTGTTCTATAGGGTCAGTCGACTGAAACTAGCCTAGAAACTCTCGGGTTTCAGGTTTAGTCGACTGACTCTGCAGTTCAGTCGACAGATACAGGGACAGAAACATTTCTGTCCCCAGTTCAGTCGACTGAACTACATGGTCAGTTGACTGACATAGGGCCATAGAGTTTTCTGGTCCCAGATTCAGTCGATTGACACTGCAGTTCAGTCGACTGAATTTTGGTTTTCAGTATTCTCAGCCTAGCCCCCAAAAGGGGCAAAAATCCAAACGGGAGCGATCGGACGAGCATCAGAGACTAGGGATTTATGCCAAGTGACAACCCAGCGTTATAGGCTCTTCGATAGACCCCAACAACATGTTCAAACATCAAAGATAGGATTTTTAAAGATTTGACTTCAAAACACCAAAAATTGGAATATTCATCAAACCAATTCAATTCAAAAGCAAATGGACAAGGAATAGATGTTAGGAATTACTACCTAACAACTATCAAAGATATAGACATAGATGTGAGTTCAAAAACTCACCTTTTAAAAACCAAAAACACGAATGAGAAGCTCTAAAACAAAGGAAAGGCCAATTCCTCTTCAACTCAAGAAGCTCCAATCTAAGCTAATAAGCAAATATTTCCTAAGTTAGGATTTATGAATTTCTGAAATTGAAGAGAGATAGAGATGGAGAAGATGAAGAGGGTGCTTACCTAAGCTTCTCCTTGATTTTGGACTTGAATTTGAATTCCTAATAGAAACTAGGGCTTAGGAATTTTGATTTTTTTTTTCTCTTCCCCCATTTTGCTCTTGAGCTAGAGTGTTAGGAAATGTTATGAAGGAATGAGGAGGTGTGGAGTGGGAGTTAGGGTATTAGATGGGTTGGGTGTTAGGTTATTGGGCTGAAACCCAAACCCAAAGCCCTAAATGAAAGTATCAAAATTTCACTCAACTCCAAACATATCGATGTTTATACTCAAAAAGGTCGCAAACACCATTTTGGACTCAATGGAAGTGGTCTTGAGTCCTAATTCGACTGTTTGCAAAAAGTGGCATTTCGGACTTTAATCCGATTAACGATGCTATATTTAAATAAAACATTTAAATATACAATCGTAAAATATGTGGGTTGTTACATTGGGAATGACCCAAACGATATGCAAAGACACAATATTAAAATGTTTAATACGGAACATATAAGATGGATTCCTTATGTATTAACAATAGGAATTATCATACATGTTGTATTGTCTGCAATATCGTATTTTGCTTATTTATTTGATGTATGAACAAAATATCAAATCTGAATTAAAATCACTAAATGGTAGTTTAGAGTGTTCTCGAGTATTCGTAAAATACTAAAGAATTGTTTACAGAAACAATGATCTCTTTTTGAAAGAGTGTTTGGACTCGAACTTCATAAGTGGAATCAAGTATAATGTTTCAATATTAAATTTATGTTCAAACCTTAATTAAGTAGCTTTAAGTTGGAAATGTTCCAAAAACGATACATTGTGGTTGTTTTAATAAGAAGGCTAGGTACATTGCCTATAATAGCGCCACAATAAAAGCAATATCTGCATATAAATACGCAAATTTATAACTAAGCTAAGGGTGATTCCAAGTATTTAGAATACTAATCATTGTTATCAAATAACTATTTAATAATAAAAGCTCACCATAAGCAGAGGGACATATCCAATAGTTCCACATGATAAATGTAGTTTATCAGCATTGGAGAGAGTTGATTGATAGAGTAGATACTTAAACGAACATAGCAGATCCATTCACAATGGGACAAACTCGATGGTTCTCATCAAGCTGATTGAAAGGATGGGATAGAGATTCCATAAATGACCCTAAGTTTAAGTGGAAGATTGATAGAGTTAGGGTTATGACCTAGAGGAGATTATGTAACTTTTTTACATATATCTAACTGGATAAGCAATCTTATTCGAAATAAGAAATGTTTTCTTTCTATTATACACTTTTAATTAATCAAAAGTATATTTAATAGAAAATCCATAAATGGTATGTTTTGTAACAGTAGTTACAAAGTGTTGTAACCATGAGTAATTTATCATAATAAAATTAAGCATATCGTTTTAAGTATTTCTAGTCAAGATGTATCGAGACTGGATATCGATGCATTCGTTGAGACTGGAGTATGTAACACTCTCCAAATGTTGGACCATGTATTACTTATGACTTCTAGGGGTACTAAGGGGTTACGTACTGATAATTATTGGATAACTATGGAATGACCCATCGATAGTTTTCTATCAGTCAATATAACTAAGGTCAAATAGAAAATATCGATATGATAAAATTACGTAGTTATCTTGACTTGAGAATACTGTTGATCTTCAATGTGGAAGCTTTTCTTTGGTTAAAGTTAAATCATGGCGCAACTTCCTTCGAACGACTATAGTTGGGTCGAGTGGAAGCATTGGAAGTGAAACACTATTCAAGAGAGGATTCGTCTCCTCAATTATTTGGGGTTAGTATCATGGTCAACTAAAGTCAACTCAAAGTAAAAATCTCTTGCTAGAGCATTTAGGTTAATAATAATTATTACTGTTGAACCTAAGACTTTGTGTTTGGACCATAAAGTTGAATATGGACGATACTGGAATTTTGACAATTACAAAATTCCATAAGTTCAAAGTGATATAGTTTTGAAGAAGAGAGTTAATGTAAATAATTGTCACAGCCAGGTAACGGTTGAATAAAGTAAGTTTGGATTTTACCGAAGCCAAGTGAGTGATAAATTTGGTCATAATGTTACACCACCTATTGAGTGACGGGTGAATATTAATATTCGAATCGTTCGATATTAATCTCTGGCTGAATTCACACCTAAGAGTCTCACAACTATAACGCCGAATACTTTTGTTTCCACCTGATTGAATTAAATTATAATTGTTATAAATTAACTAATATTTATGAAATATTAATTATAAAATTTTATTTGATATTTATTGATCAATATTAGAAGTGTGTATGTAATAGTTATAAATGGACTAATCGATATATGTTACGATACACATTTAAATTAGATTTAATTGTGTTATTTATTGATCAGGCTTGAAGTGACTTTGAGACCAATGATGAGACCCATTGAGTGCGGCTATGATAGCATAGAGAGGCCAGCCATATAATGGCTAAGGAAGGCTTGAATTTTGAATTCAAAGAAAGGAAATTGTAACAGAGAAAATTGGATCTAGATCCTCCTTTTTCTCCTTAGATCTCCACTGTATATTCTTCTCTAACCGCTTATTTTATTTTTACTCTCTTCCTCCATTTGCTACATCCATGGCCGACCACTCCCCTACCCTTCTCCTTAAAAATTTCAAGCTTAAAACACTCGATCAAATAAGATTCAAACACTAGTGGTAGCTGAATTCAGTCTAGTAGGGTTTTCTGGATTCTGAAATCATTTCAAGGAGTTCTGATTCTACGTTTAAAGGTGTATTATCTGCACATTAGGTGAAAGGTAAAATTCTCTTTTTACAATTATATATTAATGTATATAATGTTCATCATATGATATATGTATTTAGATATTAGTTGAATATTTATAACACTGTACTATCTTCATTAGATGAATTGTGTATATATGTGTGTGTATATAAAATTTTACATATGTATAATCATACATATTGCTCGCAACTATTAAAAAAACTATATTATTTTGAGAATAATAATAATGAATGATTTAAAGAAAAATGAATAAAAATAAACATTGTTAAGTAATATTTTTACGCTAATATAAATAAGTTTACATATTTATAGTTTCAAAAAACCATTTTTTATATGTATAATATTTTATATTCGAATACAATATAGTATTCTATTTAAACTAAATGTTATACCTAAATATACATACACACATTATAAATTATATAAAATATGTTTATATAAATATTTAACATAATACACACATATTTTGGTTTCAAAATAAAAAAAAATAATTTTTTTCATATATTTTCATATGGAAATCAAGTAAATAAAGAAAATTCATTTTTGATAAAAATAATGTAAAGCAAAAAAAATTGGCCAAAAAATATGTATAACTATACATACATTAATTTACAGAAAATATATTTATAGGTATGCATTATACATATGTATAGTATTTCTATACATTATTTAATATGTGTGTGTATATATATATATATATATATTTAAAATAAAAATGATTTTCAAATTATATATGTGTGTTTACAGAAAATTAATATATTAGTTTGAATCTAAAAATACTAGATATTTCATTTTATAGATCAAGATCTAAATTTTAAATTTTAAATCTAATAATTGAAATTTATAAATTCTTTATATTAAATTTATAATTACTTTATAAACTATATAGACATATATATTAACAGCACACATATGTACAAATGGACTAACACGTGTGTTGCAATGTAAATCCCACCATATATATATGGGCATGTCAAACCCTATATACCTTTCATGTTGCATGGCACGTACATAGCTATGTGTATATGATACACATATTATATTATATAATATAAATTTAAAATAAATAAAATTTTATTTGTAAATATAATAAAATATTGATTTTATTTAAAACAAATTTAGATAAGATCAAAATAAAGATCAAAATAAATTTAGACTTTATAGGCCCAATATGATCCAAAATGGAATAATTTTTTTTTGAAATTTACCCGTTTACCCCACTGCATGCTGGCCCAGTTCCAATGATCTTTACAGAAAATGGATGGATAATCGTCGAATGCAGATGCCTTTGCATCCTCATCCATATCCGCTTTTTTGTATATCGGATATTTAACTGCTTTGCGGATATGGATGTGGACAGATTTTGAATTTTTTGGGTATCCATTGACAGCCTTATTTGTATTCTAATGAGAAAATGTTTCTATTTATGGAATACCTATTTATTGTGATTGACGGGCTTAAGAGAGTATGATTTTTTTTATAATTATTATTATTCTCTCTTATTTCTCCCTTCTTTGAAAAAAGATACAAAATTTAAAGTAAAGAAAATTATATTCTTCATTCCTATGCTAGGGGAATTATAATTCGAGCTCAAATCAAAACCACAAAGCACAACGGAAAGTGAGATCATGGTAAGAAGTGCAAAAACAACCAATCAATATCTCAATCCAATCCAAAAACGATCACAATCACCAAATAAGCAATAGAGAAACAAAGAAATAACGATAAAATAAATCACACAGTGATTTATAGTGGTTCCACTAACGTCTTGTTAGTGTACATCCACTTTGAGAGAGAGCCTTTATTAATACCAATGAGAAGAGTATAAGAGATTGATTACAATGATCAATATTCAAATATAATAGATTTATGGAGAAGAGAATTGAAGAGAACTAGGTTAATGGAGGATAAAACCATTAATCACTTTGCTTCGAATCCTGAAAATAACTTATATAGGAGAGTAGAAAACCTAGGAAAATTCCTAAAATGCCCCTTGAAGCCTTCACAAATCATTCCAATCGGCCCAGGCAAGATATGCAGCACACGTCGGCTTAGACGTCTGTCCCAAGATGACAGACATCTGTCAGAAGATTCAGGAAACAAGTTTCCCTACACTCAGACGTCTGTCATAAATCTTGGGTTACCAAAACCCTGAGTTCAGACATTTGTCACTTTGTGATAGACGTTTGTCCCCTATTGCTCCAGAAGCACTCCACCGTCTTCGCCATATCTTCCTCCTCCGAACTTTTATTTGCGAACTGTTTTCACCGTTATCAAGCTACTTCTGACCACTTCGATTCTCCATATAGTGTTGCCAAAATTCAACAGTCCACCTCGACACTATATCCATCTCCAACACCAAGAACCGATAGTGCCAAACTATCACCACTTCTACCTTCAACCAAATAAGCTTGGATGCTTTCTTAATGAGCTCCGGCAAAGCTACCGCCCATTGCACTCCATTAACGAGCTCAAGCAAATCCCCCACCTGCTAACGAAGTGTTGAAAACATCCGAATCAAAAACCATCTTACCAAAAGACAAAAGCACTAAAGAGTGTAAACTAGTACTCACCAAGGAGATAGAACCACAATCTCTCACAGATACTCTTCATCATCCATAACCAAGTTCCTCCCTCAATCGTGCCACCCTGTGGCACCTAGCACTTCAACAAGCGAATCAAGTTCAAGAAATGCTCGAACTTTCCAACTGGCAATGCCTTAGTGAACATATCTGACGCATTATCCTTTATGTGCACTTTCAGAAGATATACTTGCTTATCTTCATCCATGGCTACTAAAAATGACTCTCTCACTTCAATATGCTTAGCCCATGAGCCGAATGCCAAATTCTTCGCCAAGTGAATAGCACTCTGACTATCACATCGAACATCGAGGTTATCGTGTTCAAATCCTAATTAACATAGAAATCGCCTCAAATAAGTGCCTCCTTTGCTGCCTCCACCGCGGCTATCAAATCCCCCTCCATAGTGGATAAAGCAACTATGGTTTGCATCTCGATCTCCAACTTAGCCGTAGCACCAAGTGTGAAGACGTATCCGAAAGTTGATTTTCTTCGATCCCTATCACCGGCGTAGTCCGAATCATAATAACTAACCAACTTGCAATTCATCCCTCACTACTGCCAAAAACAAGACCGTGAGATGACGTACCTTTAAGGTATCTTAATATTAGCTTCAACAGCTTCCCAAAGAGATTTTCCCGGATTAGCCATATACCAACTAACCATCCCGACGGCATTTGCAATATCAGGCCTTATACACACCATAGCATAAATAAAACTTCCAAATGTACTAGCATATGACACCTTTGCCATATAAGCCTTGTCTTTTTTCAAGATAGGTGATCCCTTACTCGAAAGCTTCACATGCAAAGGTAAAGGTGCATTTGACGCCTTTGCATTTTCCATGCTAAACTGGCAAAGCACTTTCTCAATGTACTCCTTTTGAGTCAATTTTAACTCAAATCGCTTTCCATCCCTTTCTATTTCCATGCCTAATATCCTCTTTGCTTCTCCAAGGTTCTTCTTTTCGAACTCCGATTTCAAACTCAATTTTAACTTCTTAATTTTATTCATATCCTTAGTAGAAATGAGCATGTAGTCCACATACAAGAGTAAATACACCCAACAACCATTTTCCAACCTCTTGAAATAAATACAAGCATCCTTGATGCTTCTGTCAAAACCATATTCAACATAAAATGATCTAATCACTTGTACCATTGTCTAGGTGATTGCTTTAAATCACATTGTGATTTCTTTAACCTGCAAATCCAATTCGACTTACCATCTACAACAAAACCTTCTGGTTGCCCCATGTAGACGTCTTCATCCAAATCACCATGCAAGAAGGCGGTTTCACATCAAGTTGCTCCAACTCTAAGTCGTGAATAACAACTATAGCAAGTAATATCTGGATTGAAGTATGGCGCACAACTGGTGCGAATATCTCATCATACTCCTTTCCCTTCATTTGTGCAAACCCCTTAGCCACGAGCCTAGCTTTGTATCTCCCATCGTCCTTTATCTTTGTATATCTATTTGCACCTAATAGCACGGTTTCCTTTAGGAATTGGAACCAAATCCCAAGTTTGATTCTTCAATAAAGATTGCATCTCTTCCTCCATGACAAAAATCCAATTCGAGCTATCACTCGACTCCATGACATCATCAAGGTCCATCGCTCATCTTGGACTATGTAAAGAGCATAATCCTAATTATCACAAAAGCTAAGATGGTTCCAATCACCAAATCTATCGGGTGGCCTTATAGCACGTCGACCCACCCGAGTAGCAAAATTATCACCCAAACTCCTTTCGGCTCCACCTTGAACCGGATCCTCTCTAGAATCATGTACATCACTAACATTACTAGAGGAATCCTGTGGACTATGTGATGTTACATCAACCGCTTCCTCCTCACAAGCATCTCCAACTACTCTACTCCTTGGACGAAAGATGGGAATAACTTCCTTCTCCTTTGATTCACCATGAACCAAATCTGGAATATTCGATGAGCTCTCATTCTCCTTGAACAAAGCTAACTCATCAAAAGTAACATGACAAGAACTCACAACCTTCTTTGTTTCCAGATTCCATATCTGATAGCCTTTTACACCATCCATATAACCAAGCAAAATCCCCCTAAAAGCTCTAGGCTCAAGCTTATCATTTCTCGGATCATGCATAAACCGGACTACCAAACACACAAAGATAACTCAAATCAATTCTCTTTCCCATCCACACTACCTCCGGAATTTTTCTACAAATAGTTGAGCATGGAATTCGGTTAACAATATGCGCCACGGTTGACAAAGTTTTGGACCAAAATCCGTTAAACAAACCCGATGTCAATCTCAAGTAGAGTACGGTTCATCCTCTTCGCAACACCATTCGACTGTGGATCTCCCGGGTACTAAAATTCTTTCGAATACCATGATGCTTGCAAAACTCCAAGAACTCTCCGGAAACATACTCTCCGCCATTGTCAGACCTTAGAACTTTCAAAGACTTGCCATTCTCATTATCAACAAGAGCTTTCCATGCTTTGAACTTTGCAAATGCCTCCGACTTGGCCTTCATTACATACACCCATACCTTTGGAGAAAAGTCATCAATAAAAGGAATATAATAGCGAGCTCCCACTAAAGAAGCTACCGGTGCCGGTCCCCAAACATCCATGTGAACATACTCAAAAACCCTTCTCGGATCATGTTTTCCTTCACCGAATGAAACTTTAGTATGCTTTCCCATGACACATTCCTCGCAAAAACTCTAGTTTGTTGAAACTCTCTCCATCGATCATCTCCCTCTTCTGATAAATATCCAAATTCTTCTCTAAGACATGACCTAACTTTAAATGCCACAACCTAGTTGTGATGCCCCACCTCTATACCCACGCTAACCAAGAACACTATGATGTAGTGCTGTCAATTAGCACGGAGAATAAGGCTGTAGAGGAGCGACCATCCATGTAACTTCTTTGTGCGAGCACCGATATGTCAGATAGAATAGAATGCATATCTTTTAAGGAGGAAATCCGACATACCGATACAAACACAAAGCTATCACACGGTGGCTATATATAATCTTCGGAAACAAACATAGAAGTAATCATAACATAAATCAGTCACAGACATCCATATCACAAAGGCGGAAGAAGATATGAATAAATATATATAACACATGAAAGTGTACATCAGACTAGTGGTCAGAAAGATCCACGATAATACAAAAGAATAGCATCGCGTGCTATACAAAAGAATAAGTACACTACATAGAGTCTATATCTCAAATGCGTACAATCAAAAACTACTAATCTAAGTAGTTAGCCAAAAGTCAGAATAATCCTGAAGAGAAGTCAAGCAGAAGCACCTGTAACATCTCGGTCTGACCCGAGTATTATTTATAAGAAAATAATAAACGGATCAGTCTAGCTATAAATATCAGATGATAATGTATAGGATAAATAATATGGCATGAACATGTAACAACCATAACGACATACTACTATAAGTATGTAAATGATAATCAACAAAAGATTAATCAATATCACCAGAATCTTCTCAAAGATAAAGTAGGATATCATACCCTAAACTTGTATTCATAACAAGTCAATAACACATAAATTCACCAATGCACAAAAACCGATATCATATCAATGAAAATCATGAAAATTGGTGAAGCATAATTTCCAGAAATCATCACAAGAAATCCAGAAAACACATAAAAAAGGGGGGGAGGCCTAACACATGAATGGGAGCATGAAAACTCACCTACGCATAAAAACACATGACGAGAAGCTATCTCATGGAAGCTATCCATTAAATTTTCACACAGGAATGGCCCTAAGACCGTAGGGTGCTACCCTACATATGTGATGGCGAAACATCACATAAACGGGGTATAGTCTCCCTCGCAGACAAAGAGACATCGCTCAATCGCTAGTCTAAATCACAAAAATGATCGACATGATCATCAGGAAGTGTCAATCACACCAAGCTAGTAAATATATGAGTTTAGCTTCATGTCCCATAACCACTTGCTTAACTTAAATATTTACGAACAAACTGTAGATCTTCACTAGAAAATTGTCACAAAAAGGGTTCAATCGAACAAGTCCAAGAGCTAACCGACGAAGTGAACGCAAGCGTTTCATACCACTCGTTTTACTAAGTCGTTTAAGTCGATTTCTCATTCGAGTGAAGTAGAGGCTTGTATATACTAGTAGATTGGAAATCGGTTTGAGAAAACGAACTTTTGATATTTAAAATAGTGTTGAAATCGCTTTGATGAAAGAGTTTTGATATTTACTACTAGTATTGAAACCTTCATATATCTTTAAAGTGACAAGTCATAAAGCGATTGTTGAAACAATCTATCACAAAAATTCACATTCGAAGACGTGAACAAAATCCAAGGAAATCAGCTCAAAATGCATCAAAGTGGAAGTTCTGTTGAATGCTTTTCAGATAAGATCGCCTACGCAGAGGTGTACGGGGTTCGACCTAAGGGTTCACGTGACCTAACACAATGGCCGAGCGACCTAACTGGAGTTAAGGGAGGCGAGCAACTTAAGGTCCAACGACCTACGACTTAACAGAGTCGAGCGACTTAAGGTCCAACGACCTACGACTTAACAGAGTCGAGCGACTTAAAAGCACACGACCTAAAGACACGCGACCTAAAAGTGGCGACCTAAAAGTGCCGACCTAAAAGTGGTGACCTAAAAGTGGCGACCTAAAAGTGGCGACTTAAAAGTTTGCCGAGTGATAATAGGTCGGAACGACCTAAGGCCTAACTCGCGAACGACCTACGACTTAAGGCTTAACTCGCGAACGACCTAACACTGCGTGACTTTTCAACACGAACGAGCTACAGTTCTGGGCGACCTATGGAGGCAAAACGACCTAAGCACAGGAAATATCCAAAAACACTAAAAATTTGGGTTTTTCGCCAATCCAATCCAAACCAAATGCAGATATTCATACAAATGCAATAGGGGATCATTCCCAACAGCCCAATGACATCTATAGGCAAGATGTGAGATCAAAAATCTCACCTTTGCACGGAAATTGATGAAGATGGGGCTTGAGAGCAAAGCAAGAATCACAATAAGCTTGAATCTATGTTCTTCTACTTGGATTTGGAGTTAAATCTTGGATTTGCTATAGAATTTGAGTTTGGAGTTTTAATTTCCACTTCCCACCACCATTTTTGATAAAGCTTGAAGTATTTGATAAAGTGAGGAAGAGGGGGTGGCTGGGGATGAGTTAGAAGGGTGCAGTCCAACCAAAGTCAAAGGCGGGAAAAAGTGACGAAAACTTCACTATCTCCAAACATATCGAAGTTTACACTCAAAAAGATCGCAAACGTCATTTTGAACTCAATGAAGGTGGTGTCGAGTCCTAGTTTGACCGTATGCAAAAAGTAGCTTTTCGAACTAACATCCGACTAACGATAAAATATTTAAATAAAGTATTTAAATATAAATTCGATAACTATGCGGGTTGTTACACTAGTCGCTTCCAAGCCTCGAGAACTATCTACTCCCACACAAGTTTCACCTTCTATAATCATAATTTGAAGCAAATAAACACCATGAGTCCTAACACCCTTCATCACCATAAGCGCACGCTTCGAAACCCGTAAGCTATCACTTTCAATAGTAACCTTACAACCAAAAGAATCCAGCTGTCCTAAAGAAATAACGGACTTTCGAAGTGCCAGAATATAGCGTACATTAGTGAGAGTACAAACCACTCCGTCAAACATCCGAGTGTGCAAGAAACCAATGCCCTTCGACTTACAAATAGCACCATTACCCATAACAATTGAATTTCCTTCTTTGTCGACATAAGAGGAAAAAAAATTCCTATTCGGCATCATATGATAAGACAGCCCTGAATCGAGTACCCATTCGCTACCCGAAACATCTGATGCTACCGTCGTCAACACATCTACGTTTCCCTCACCAACTCCACTCTCCACCGCTATGGATGAAGATGCTACTTCCTTCTTTGCCTTCTCCTTGTCCAGACACTCATTCTTCCAATGACTAGGTTTCTTACAAATAAAGCACTAGCCATTTCTTTCCTTTGACTTTTCTTTCCAACCGGGCTTCCTTGATCTAAAACGCCCCATGTTCCCTTTCTTCTCATATCTCTCCTTCTCCTCAAATAAACTGTGACCACTACTAGCACCACTACTTCCACAATCCAACTCCTTCATTTGATTGCACAACTTCTCGCTAAGAAGACCCGTTTTAATACCATCTAGAGTCAAAGTATCCTGGCTATAGATTAAACTATTTAAGAAACCTGTATAAAAGTCCGGCAACAAACAGTATGATATCATCGCCTTTTGTTCTTCCTCAATCTTCAAATATACCGCCTATATCTTCATTAGAAAACATCAAAGATATTCAAGTGCACCTTTAGCAAAGTACCCTCCTTCATCATATAGGTAAAGAACATTCGCAACAAGATCAAACGATTAGTTAGTGACTTCTTCATATACAACTCCTCCAACTTGTCCCATATATCCTTAGCGGTAGTCTCACCACTAATTTCGAAGAGCACATTCTCTCCCATAGCAAGTTGAAGTGTAGTAAATGCCTATTCTTCCATTTCCTCTCTCTCAACATCCAAGATATCCGTCGGCAACAAATGTGTATTAAACACTACCCGATGCACTCGATTCTGCCTAAGAACCACTTTCATCTTCCATTGCCACTTTTCAAAATCATTATCGCTATTCCACTTATCTATGACCAATTGTAATCCCGAAGCTGCGTACGATCCACATATATATGATGCTACACTACTTGGACTAACCATTGAGGGACTACTGAGGTATTATCTGATTTTGGCATTTCCACAACCACCTACTAACACCAAAAGCTCAGATACCAAATGTTATGGGAATTCTAACTCAAGACCGCTCAAATCAAAACCCTAAAGCACAGTGGAAAACGAGATCATGGTAAGAAGTGCAAAAACAACCATTTAATATCTCAATCCAAACCAAAAACAATCACAATCACCAAACAAGCAATAGAGAAACAACGCAATAACGATAAAATAAATCACACATCGATTTATAGTGGTTCCACTAACATCTTATTAGTGTACATCCACTTTGAGAGAGACCCTTTATTAATACATATGAGAAGAGCACAAGAGATTGAATACAAAGATCAATATTCAAATAGAATATATTTATGGAGAAGAAAATTGAAGAGAACTAGGTTTTGCTAAACCCTAGTTAATGGAGGATAGAACCCTTAATCACTTTGCTTCAAATCCGGAAAGTAGCTTATATAGGAGAGTAGAAAACCTAGGAAAATTCACAAAATGCCCTCTGAAGTCTTCACAAATCATTTCAATCGGCCCAGGCAAGATACGCAGCACACGTCGGCTCAAGCGTCTGTCCTAAGATGACAGACGTTTGTTAGAAGATTCGGGAAACAAGTTTCTGTAGCAACCCGAAATTTTCGACTCTCGAATATTGACATCAATACGTTCACTATATAACATGCCGAATATTCAAGTGCTGGAAATACCGATTGCTAGTGGTAAAAAAGAAAGAGGTAGAAGAAAATAGAACAACAACACAGAATCTCACAAACGCAGCGGAACAAAATATAATATATAATAACGGATTTTTATACAAAGAATCTATAACTATTTTTTACTTACAATCATCAGAGTACAACAATCAATACATCAATCTGGACAATTATAATAACTTGTCCTCACACAATGGAAAATATAAACCGAGTACGGAGATACGTCTCTGTCATCCAACTCGTCTCTTGAGCTCCATAGCTCCCTATCCTGAATCTGTATACTCGGTCTGACCCGAGCATTATAATAAAATAACACCTGAGTCAGTCTGGAAAACCAGCGTGAGAAAATACACTCAATTTGAATTATTGAAGTTATCAAAATCCTTTGAAAACAAAGGTATCTCGTAAGACCGCGTCACACATAAAGACGATGGGTTTTCCCCTTACGATAACCAAAACGTTTTATAGTAAATCACATGATATTATAATAGTGTCTAAGTAAAAATACTTATCCAAATAGCCGAAATTGTTGCATTAATTAAATTCCAGCATACTAGGCTCTACAAACAAAACCGTAAAGGCTCGTATTGGAGAATGGATTCGATACAATGACTGGGCTGCTGGGGTACCGCCCGTCACAGTACACTTCTAGAAAGATGTACCGAGGACCTCGCCGGGATCCCCCGCCACATAAGACCGACCTACCCCTAACCCGGATAGTACCGAATATGTTATCACCTCGGGTATTCCCACCCTTAAAATCGAGCGCTCACTTTTCCATGCACAACCATATCCATAATTTATATATTTCCGAGGGTATCTAGAGAAGCGATTACATACCCTAATTGGGTGCGACCCACTTAGCCTTGCTGCATCTCCCCTATTTTCGTCATTCCCGGTTGATGAGGCTTAAGGCTAACGTTACCTTTCAAGAACAATTCCACTTAGAATGCTCATCGTCCTCCCATGACGATGTTCTGATAGCATTCGTCCATATAAATTGTCCTGGGTCTGGACAAACCGAATCACCGTCTTCGCCATCTTCACGATATCACCATTTGTAATGTTCAAACCGGATCGAAGTGGTTTTCGGATAATTAAATCCAATTCCGGTCTCTTCGAAACGATCAACGCAATTTGGCTAAAATTTATAGTCGGTTATTTAACTATCAATAAACATCCATAAGCAGACATCAGGCCTTATTATAAATTTTCCAAAATTTATTTTCGAAATATCTTTATGAGATATATATAATCAAATCCCTTCCAAATTTTCAATATTTGAGACAACACAAATACTTCTATCCATATCAGGATATTTCAAACCATCTTTTATTTCAAAACTTAGAAAAATTTCCATTTATTTCTCTTTTCTCAAAATCCTTCACAATTCATATTGTAAATTCCTTAACTCGTTTATAACGAATTCTATAAGTTCCAGGATTCCTTGATTTATTCCCTCTAATATTTTCCAAAGTCAAATACCCATCTATAATTTCAATCTCCCCTTTTCTACTTCTTTTATGAATTCTATCACATTTTTCAAAGTTTACTCTTATTCAACTACTTTGGAAATTTTCTAACATTCTCTCAAATTCCATTTTGAGAATTCTCATATCAATCCCATCAACTGAATAAACCCTGTTTCCAAATCTTGAGAAGATTTATAAATTAATTTAAATCGTCACAAAACTATATATATATATCTAAAATAAGCATATAAGAATAATAATTTATACATGTTCAAATAATTGTTTTAAATATCAAACACTTTTTAATAAAACATTAATAACTCATTTCCAATCCATATTTAATTAAAACTAATTGATTTAAAAATCTTGTTATAAAATTAGAATTTATTTAAATAAAAAATTATATTTATATATTCCACTTTCTGAAATATTCCAATACTAACTAGTTTAAAATTTCTCCTTTTAAAAAAAAACTTAACTTCCAAATAAAAATATATTTTTTATTTCATCTCAATAACCAATTTCAATTTATAATCCCTCTCGATTCACAACACATCAATTCCATGTCGATTCCCTAACCATTTTCACTTTTTAAAATAGAATACACTATTTTCCTCAACCCTATTTCCATATTCTAATATAAATTCACCCTATGAATTTTATATTTCCAATTTAGCTACTGCTATCTGTTTCCTGTTTCCCTTATTTATAAACATCGTTTATAATTTGTAAACCCCTTTGAGTTTTCACTTTTTTATAAAACTAATTTCATTTATAAAATCTCAATTTATAAATCCATTCCTTAATAAATCTCATTTATCTTTCAAATCTATTTTTAATATCAATTTAAAACCCCTTATCCATATTTTTTTTAAATATCATTTTAAATTCCATGGTTAAAATTTTCTTATATAAATTACTTTAAAGCGCTATTAAAAATATTTTACAATAGTTAAGCATAAAACCATAATCAATTTATTTTTTTATCCAACTCGATTTCCTTTAAAATAATCCAAATTCCGATGTAAATATTTTTATATCTAAAACTCCTTTTAACTTCCTCAAATTAAAAAATAATATTTATGGTATTTAAAATACCAAAACTAAGGCCAATGCTACTATAGCATCCAATAATTTAAATCACCACATAATCTATATCAGATTATTTACACAAATCATATATCACTATATATGAAATTAAAATCAACATTTTTGAGGAATCCAGTTGGATCCCTCCAACCTGTTTCCCTGCATCCACAGATGTTAATACAACATAAAAAATACCAATCCCACTTCGAGGGCGATATCGCGGTATATAGGGTCATCCGCTATTATGCGGGGCACATAGGGTCTCATCCGCTAAAATATGCAGGAATATCAATCCAACTACTAATATATACATATATAACATCCAAGTGATAATAATAATTATCCATTCATCTAATCAATCAATAAATGATTTCAACAATTTTAAATTAAACCAATAATCCAAGTTGAGTGAGATTTACTCACCTTTACTTTCGAATTTGCTGATCGATCCAATTTTGATTCTATTGTACAGATTTCATTTGATTTTTACCTCGTATATGCAATTTTGTAGTATATAAGTTAACGATTTCAATTTTAATTATAATTAAATTTACTAATGACACTTAAGCTAGTTAATTACCTTAATTTAAATTAATTACTCATAAATGAATTAATTAACCTTGAAGGATTAATTTATAATTAACTCAACTAATTAAAAAGAACTTTAAACTAATTCCTTACCTTTAATACCCTCAAAGCCACTGCAGGCATCCAGGCCTTCACGCATCTTCATCAGTAACGAGGCGCGACTTCCGGGGTTCACACACATGCACGCGGTCGTATATCCCTAATCCGCGAGCTCAAATGCGCTTCCATCCAAACCCCACGACTAACCCTAATCGAACTCGTCTGGTTCACGACGTCGACCCACCTACCATAGCCGTGTCTGCCTTATACCATCACTGCTTCGCTAACAAGTCGAGCGCCTTAGCTTGTAGTGAACGGGAACCCGAACTCTAGGCAAAAGAAGGAAACGAACCCGAGTTGGAGAGAGGAGGTGGATCCGACATCAAAGCTAGAAGATGTGGAGTGAAATGAATAGGTGAGCCACAAGCGAATCGAACAGAAGACCATGAAGAAGAAAGCGAGCTCGAGGAGATCCTGGGAACACGAGTGCGTTCGATTGAATCTTGATTGAAGAGGGCGAAATTTCAAATGAAATTAGATGAAAACTAAATCGCCAGTTACCATTAAAGAATTTTTTTCCTCTTTGATTTCGTGAGTCGAATTCCAGAAGAAGGAGTTGCACGCGATTTTTTTTATTTTTTTATTTGTTTTGTTATTCGGTTCAATTTCGAATTGAAGGAGGAGGAGATAATATACGCGATTTGAAAGAAATGAAGGCGACTTCATACAGGGTTAGGGGAGCTTTTTCCATCCTAGACTAGGTCAACTAAGGGTAAGTTTTTGATGGCTGAAGTGATAATCGATGTGAATATATACTATTAAATTTCAAAATACCTAGATATTTATTCGAACACCTATCGAGGCATGCCACCTGGCGTTTATAATGTTATACCGCTATTCCGAACCCCATGGAACGAATTCCAAAGCCTAATTCGATCGTATGTGGAAGCTAGCTTTTTAAATTGACTATTTAAATTAAATTCAATCAAATTATTCTAGGCGTTTTCAGGCCGTACGACCAAACGGTAAATCCAAACTTTACGAATTTGAAATCCGATAATAATACACTATTACGGATCTAATGGTACTGGTTTCGTCAAAATCCAAGACTGTGCCCCGAATCGCTATTTTAACCCGTCGATTAAATCAACGATTTCAGAAACTTACAAATTCACTTGAAATTCCAGTTTTAAAAACTCACTAACTCAATTCTAAATCAAGTAGAATTTATATCAACATTAGAAATCGTTTTCGATTTCATATTCAACTCCAATTCAATTATTTAAATGATTTCCAATTATTAATTCAACAATTAAATTTATTCAAAAATCGCTATATTTGAAACTTAAGTTTTATTTCAATTATTCAATCGATAAACTTCATATTAAAATTCCATTTACATTTCAAATTCAACATTTAAAATAAATTAAATGTTCAAAATCAAACGACTAAAAATCCTAGTCGTTACATTCCTTCCTCCCTAAAAGTATTTCGTCCCCGAAATTGCTAAGGTAGGACGAATGATCCAAACCTAATAACTTATCAAAACTCACTTAGTTAAAACTTGACATTTACCTTTCTACCCTTTAGTTTCATCCCAACATTTAGTTTCCACTTCTGATTCAAAATCCTTTATTTTCATTAAAATTTAAAAATCACCCTTTAAAGTTAACAAAAAAATTTCAAAATTTTTCTAACACTCTAAATTTCCGAAATTTTTTGGTAGAGTCTCCCTTGTACGGAAAGCCTTTTGTAATATGACAAGAGAGATAAAAATACATACATCGACCCACACGGTCGGAAAACAAAATATATATCAATATTTATATCATTTGCGGTATTTAATCTGAAAACGTACCATAATTTAGCATTTTTAAGTGAGCGGCTTATTTTATATGCAATTTGCGTAATCAAACTCATGCAAAACAGCTCCATGTACCTGTACTTACTCAATTTTAAACACGTAAGTACCAAAACATGAAATTTAATAACAGTTTGTTTATTTAACTAGTTAAACACATACTTTGCACAACTAAATATGTTAAACATGTCTTTGTAAGCAATCACAAAGTTCCAATAATGATTTAGTTACTTTACATCGATTCATTTATCATTTTATCTAATTCGAATGATTTACAACCAAATTTGCTTACATAAAATTTACATTTATACCCAACAAATTCATATCCATTCCAAATTGATTAAAAATCAATTTATTCACTTTCCATTGATTAACAGAATTTTATTTACTTCCGTTTACGTCAAACGACAATTTTTCCATGCAAAATACTAACTCAAGTTAATTTGTTCACTCTTATTCATTCCAATATAACTTAAGTTCTTTTCCATTGAAATCAAATTTCATTTCATTTAAATTGATTCCTCTTCAATTTATTTACCAGTTTCGATTTGCATTTCCATTTTCCTAGTATATCTCAATTTACACCATATTATTTTGAGAATCATTTCATAAAATTAATATTAAGGTTTATTATAACCTTTTATACCATACATATATTCATTTCCACTTCAAAACTAAATTTCATACCCGAATTCATTTAAATAATATCCCAAAGCCATATTCAATTTTTTTCCACATAAATTGAATTTATTTATAACTTAAATCATCAACATTTCAATCCATTACTATTTTATTCGACAAAATTTCAAAATACATTTAATTCACTTATATTTAAGTCGAATTTCATTTTATAACTCAAGTTCCACATTCAATTTCAATTTCAATCCATAATCCAGTTTACTTAACCAAGTTAAGTTCCATCCCCATATTCAATTAACTAATTAATTTATCCAATTAGTTCACTTCTAATTTATAATTCACAATTAGATTTTTATATCAAAAATCACTTCATTTAATTTACTTGAGTTTAAACTCATCTTACAACTCAAGTTTGGACTTTTATTTCTAGTTGTTTTATTCCATTTTCAATTTTATAGGTTACACAACTTATTTTCCACATTTCCATAATTTCTGTACTCGAGTTTATACTCCATTTTTAATCAAATTTAATTTGATTCACCATTTATTTGACTTCCATAATTCAAGTCTATATTCATCCCATTTAGCCATCTCAATTATACATCCAACTCTGTTAAATTCAAGTTTCTTTTCAATAATGATAACTTATAGTTATATAACTATTTCACAACTCAAATTTTATATTTTTATTCAATTTGATATAATTCCAATTCCAATTCAATTTTTATTAGCTTAACTCAAGTTAAATTTTATTCATTTTAACTTGCTCAAGTTAAAATTTATTTCCAAAATTCAAGTTTCATACTTTTCTTTCTTATTAAAATCATTCTCAATTTATTAGTTCATAACTTATTCCCTAATGTTTCCCCAACATTTATATTAAAATTCCAGAATTCAAACACCCGGTTTTTATTTCAATTCATTTGAAACCATAATATATACATATATATGACTCTTTGTTTCAACAAGCCATTCCTTGGAATTTTAACTCAAACTTGCTTTTATCCAAAATAAATTCTCTTGGAATTCCAAAAAAACGTTTGTTTTTCAACAAAAATCTCCATAATAAATTACTATAGTAGCAATCCGTCACTTAGAAACTCGAAAATGAATACTGATGATGCTGCGCAGTCATCACTAGGATTATTTTCCAACAACCGAAGTGAGTTCAGTGCTATTCGTTCCAAAATCCATTTAAAACCATTTTTCTATTCAAAAATATCTCCAAAATAATAATACTATTATTCATTTTCAAACACATTGGAAAATACTTCCAAAGATCTCCGGGATTTAATTTTCCAAATTCTAGTTTTAACAAAATTTTAGTTTTAACTCAATTGTATAATCCATACTTATAAAATTAAATTTGGGTTTTTATAACCCATTTCCAATTTTATAATCTTTTTAGATTATAACATTATCAACCAAACACTCCAATTTACTATAATAATTTCAGAAAATTATTGCTTTCATATCAAAATATAGTTGGGTCAAATTATTTCATTTACCCACTTCAAAACCATACTGTGCCAGTTTACCGTATTCAAGTGTTTAGAAACTCCTATCGATTTAGTCGTGCCCCACTACCCGACCAGAATTTATATGCCACTCAACTGATAAATCAACACAATATAAAACATTTTATATTCACTAACAAATACGCGCTCATATCTATTAATACACTCAAATTCATTCTAGGGTACTAATGACCCTATCTCTAATGAGTAATTCCCACCAAAGCCAAGGTTCTCACTTAACCTTTAGCTCTGATACCAAGTGTAGCAACCCAAAATTTTCGACTCTCGAAAATCGAGATCAATACCTTCACTATATAACATGCCGAATATTCAAGTGCCGGAAATACCGATTGTTAGTGGTAAAGAAGAAAGAGGTAGAAGAAAATAGAACAACAACACAGAATCTCCCACGCCCAGCGGAACAAAATATAATATATAATAACAGATTTTTATACAAAGAATCTGTAACTGTTTTATACTTACAATCATCATAGTACTACAATCATCATAGTACAACAATCTGGATAGTTATAATAACTTGTCCTCACATAACAGAAAATATAAATCAAGTACGGAGATACATCTATGTCATACAGCTCATCTTCTGAGATCCATAGCACCCAATCCTGAATCTATATACTCGGTCTAACCCGAGCATTATAATAAAATAACACCCGAGTCAGTCTGGAAAACCTGTGTGTGAAAACACACTCAATTTTAATTATTAAAGTTATCAAAATACTTTGAAAAACCAAGGTATCTCGTAAGACCGTGTCACACCTAAATACGACGGGTTTTTCCCTTACGATAACCAAAACGTTTTATAGAAAATCCTGTGATATTATAATAGAGTCTAAGTAAAAATACTTATCCAAATAACCGAAATTATTACATTAATTAAATTCCAGCATACTAGGCTCTACAAACAAAACCGTAAAGGCTCGTACTGGAGAATGGATTCCATACAATTACTGGGCTACTGGGGTACCGCCCATCACAGTACACTTCTAGAAAGATGTACTGAGGACTTCGCCGGGATCCCCTGCCACACAAGACCGGCCTACCCCTAACCTGGATAGTACCGAATATGTTATCACCCCAGGTGTTCCCATACTTAAAATCGACCGCTCACTTTTCCATGCACAATCATATCCATAATTTATATATTTCCGAGGGTATCTAGAAAAGCGATAACATACCCTAATTAGGTGCGAACCACTTAGCCTTGCTGCATCTCCCCTATTTTAGTCATTCCCTGTTGATGAGGCTTGAGGCTAACGTTACCTTTCAAGAACAATTCCACTTAGAATGCTCATCGTCCTCCCATGACGATGTTCTAATAGCATTCATCCATACAAGTTGTCCTGGGTCTAGACAAACCGAATCACCATCGTCACCATCTTCACGATATCACCATTCGTAACATTCAATCCAGATCGAAGTGGTTTTCGGATAATTAAATCTGATCTCGGTCTCTTCGAAACGATCAATGCAATTTGGCCAAAATTGATAGTCGGTTATTTAACTATCAATAAACATCCATAAGCAGACATCGGGCCTTATTATAATTTTTCCAAAATTTATTTTGGAAATATTTTTACAAGATATATATATATATATATATATTCAAATCCCTTCCAAATTTTCAATATTTGAGGCAACTCAAATACTTCTATCCATATCAGGATATTTCACACCATCTTTTATTTCAACACTTGGAAAATTTTCCATTTATTTCTCTTTTCTCAAAATCCTTCACAATTCATATTGTAAATTCCTTAACTCGTTTATAATGAATTCAATAAGTTCCGGGATTCCTTGATTTATTCCCTCTAATATTTTCCAAAGTCAAATACCCTTGTCTATAATTTCAATTTCCCCTTTTCTACTTCTTTTATGAATTCTGACTCTTTTTTTGAAGTTCACTTTTATTTAACTACTTTGGAAAATTTCTTACATTCTCTCAAATTCCATTTTGAGAATTCTCATATCAATCCCATCTACCCCGTTTCCAAATCTTGAGAAGATTTATAAATAAATTTAGATCGTTACAAAACTCTATATATATCTAAAATAAGTATTTAAAGAATAATAATTTATTTTAAAACATGTTCAAATAATTTTTTGAAATATCAAACACTTTTTAATAAAACATTAATAACTCATTTTCAATCCATCTTTAATTAAAACTAATTGATTTACAGAGCTTATTATAAAATTAGAATTTATTTAAATAAAAATTTATATTTGAATAATCCACTTTTTTAAATATTCCAATACTAACTAGTTTAAAATTTCATAATTTAATAAATAAAATTTCTCCTTTTTAAAACAAACTTAACTTCAAATAAAAATATATTTTTTCTTTAATCTCAATCACCAATTTCAATTTATAATCCCTCTTGATTCACAACACATCGATTCCATTCTGATTGTGACTATTGTCATGTTTTAGTAAATAGAAGAAGTAGAGTTCGAGTGCCTTTGATTGTCTGGCTTGGTCTCTCTTTCTCATTTGGTTAGATTTTGGGTTGCTTTTGATGTGTGTGCGCTTTTTCAAGTAGCCGAGGTCAAGTGGCTAAGTGTAAAGAGAAGGCTGACTCTGATGCTGTGGACCGGCACGATGCTTGATGACTTGAGGCGCCACAAGGCCCTAGCCATTTTCACTTTTCAAAATAGAATACACTATTTTCCTCAACTATGTTTCCATATTCTAATATAAATTGACCCTATGAATTTTATATTCCCAATTTAGCAACTGTTATCGCTTTCCCTTATTTATAAACATCTTTTATAATTTGTAAACCCCTTTGAGTTTTCACTAGTTTATAAAACTAATTTCGTTTATAAAATCTCATTTTTTAAATCCATTCCTTAATAAATCTCATTTATCTTTCAAATCTATTTATAATATCAATTTAAAACCCCTTATCCATTTTTTTTAAAATATCATTTTAAATTCCATGGTTAAAATTTTCTTATATAAATTACTTTAAAGCGCTATTAAAAATATTTTACAATAGTAAGCATAAACCCACAATCAAATTTTTTTTATCCAACTCGATTTCCTTTAAAATAATCCAAATTTCGATGTAAATATTTTTATATCTAAAATCTCCTTTTAACTTCTTCAAATTCAAAACTAATATTTATGGTATTTAAAATACCAAAACTAAGGCCAATGCTACTGTAGGATCCAATAATTCAAATCACCACATAATCTATATCAGATTATTTACACAAATCATATATCACTATATATGAAATTAAAATCAACATTTTTGAGGAATCCAGTTGGATTCCTCCAACCCATTTCCTTGCATCCACAGATGTTAATACAACATAAAAAATCCTTATGCTAATAACAATAAATTGGATTTTGTTAAGCAAATGAACGAAATTTACGATGATTACACAGATTCGTTGTTTGAAACATATATGAACAACGTGAAAAAAAAATCAAATTCCAACGTGTGACGAGTTAAGTAATAATCCATCTTTTACCAAAATTGACGATTTTTAAATAACAAATTTTGAAATTGAAGATGAGAATCTTAATGAAGTTGTTGAAAATTCGGTAATTGAGTTGGATTTCAATTCTTTTGAAGGTGAGAAACTCGATTTAAATTTCGATCTTCCTTTTTCCGATTTCGAAAATTTGAATATAACAACTTTGGATTTTGAAAATGATATACGCAATGAAGTTGTTGATAATCCAATAAAGGAAGACGAATTTAACGAACACGATTTCTTTGGACTTTTTGAAAACGAGTTGTTGAATTCTGATGGGGAAGATTTAAAACACCATTTTGATTTTGAAATCGATAATTTCGAAAAATTTATCAATAATGAGTTTGAATCTCAATTTGGTGAAAATAAACATGAACTTCAATCAATCGTTATATTTACCCCAAAAAATTTCGAAAACAAAACAACTTGTACGATTTTTAATAAAACGATATTCGTTTTTCCAAATCAACATTCAACTTTGAAATCTTTTATGGTTTGGTTTTTCGAGCTCAAGCCGTGTCTCGCATACTTGACGAGACAAATGAATCGGCCTTTGGATGACCGTTTCATTTACTTTTTGATGATATACTTTCTGATCTCGTGTATATACCGTTCACCTTCATGTAAATATAGGTCATCTTTTTATTTTTGTTTTATTTTTCTCCTTCCACTTGGGTTGACTGTGGGGACACAGTCAAAATCAAGTGTGGGGGGGAGTCTCATCTTCTTTTTGGTTTTCATCTTCTTTTTTATTTTTCATGATTAATTTTTCATTTTTCTTCCAAAACTCAAAAAAATATATATAAAAAACTTCAAAAACAAAGAAAAGATATTTCTTAGCATTTTGATTTATTTTTAAAGAAACACTATAGGATAAATATATGGTTTTGGATTATTAAATTGAAATTTTTGAAAATATATTCGTCTTAACAAAAATAAAAATAAAGTTTGATTACAAATAACAATGATTTAACTAGTATATAGGAAGATTCATACGTGTTAATTTTGGAATACATCCTAATTGAAAATCTTTGTTTTAAAAAGTGGTTGATTTAAAGTAAAGATATAACATTTTTTGTCTTCTAAGTCAATTGGTGCTAAGATGATAGTGTGAAACTCTCCCTTCTAAAAACATTAAAAAAACATCAAAAAAACAAAAAAAACAAAAAAAATTCTTGTATATATATATAGAAATATTTTTTAATAAACACCTAGAGTCATGTGTTCACACTCGTGTGTTCACTCGCCATGCTCTGTACCCTTCTCACATAAGCCCAAAAGACAATGCACGATCGGTATATCTGGCCTTAGTTTATTCGAGTTAGGTGTGTGTGTATAAAAATTATTTTACTAATAACGCCTACAGTCAATGTGTTCACTCGCCATGCTCTGTACCCTTCTCACGTAAACCCAAAAGGCAGTGCACGATCAATATATCTGGCCTCAGTTTATCTGAGTTAGGTGTGTATGTATAAAAATTATTTTACTAATAACGCCTACAGTCGATAAGTGTTCACACTTGTGTGTTCACTCGCCATGCGCTTTATTCCCCTCACATCATTCCGCAAGGCAGTGCATGGGTAATATATCTGGCCTCAGTTTATTTGAGTTAGGCATATGTAAATATTGTTAATATCAATAAAATTTTCAAAAGAAAAAATAGAGAGAGAAAGCAATTGAAATCCAAGCAATATTTTATCTTATTTGATTTGACTTGTTATTGAAAAGAAATGAAAATACCACTTTGATAAACTTTGATAATTAACTAAGGATCCATTTCATAGTTACACTGTGTTATCAACCGAAACAACGAGTTAAACTATCGTTTACTTGTTATGATAACTTGATTTTTTGTTGGAAATTTGACAATTAAAAGGACTTAAATTTCTCGATGATAACCAAAACCTATATTTAACTTATTCGTGTTAATTTAAAAGTAAATCATTCATTTGTAAATATTTTCCAAAACTTGCATCCATATCATTGTAAATAAATCTTGCATTTAGGAATTTCCATTTTGTAAATATTTTCACTTCACATTTGGATTTTGTGGGTAGTATCCGCTGAAAACCCTCACGAGACAACTCGTCCAACTGAGGACACCCAGAGGTTTAACGGCTTGTTGCATACGCTCAGTGCAATCATGCTCCCTACGAAAACGGATTTATCTTAGTTTTTTTCCTTTATTCGAGGATGAATAAAAAATAAGTGTGGGGGTATTATGTGCACGTAAATGTGCATATTTTTACCACCATATCTAATCTATTTAAATTAAATAAATGATTATATTGGGTATTTTAACTTGTTTAAATCAAATTCAAATTATTTTCAAATTGTCACATATTCATCTTCATATATGGGAAAAATGGTCATTTTTGTGCATTTATTAATTTGTTAAAATTTTCTTGGAATTTTCTATGTTGTTTTATAGGAATTTTACTAAATTTTACAAGTGGTTTCATGAGGATATATGCATGCACAAGAGTGAAGAGAACAAATGAAGATGGAAATAATTCAAAACCAAGATCATGGAGGACCCCACTTACCCACCTACCTTAATGTACACTTAGGAGCTAATGCACATGCTTAAAGGCCATTAAATCTTCATGCATACTTAATGGATGATTATATAATGCTAATGATTACTTGGCCACCACACTTCCTAAGGGGATATTTTGGGCATTCCCCAAAAAAATGAATTAGGGTTTCTAACTTGTATAAGTATCCCATATCTTCATGTAAGCCTCCTCTTCCTCTTAGTTAGTTTTAGGCTCGAAATAAAACACAAGCTCTCTTTCTCTTTTCATGTAATTTTCCTTTCTTTTATGCAATGTTAATTAATATTCTCTCTTATTTACATGCTCTATTTCTTTCTTGTTAGTAGTTAGTTTATTTTTCATGCAAGTAGATTAGTGTTTACATCTTTTTACTTAGCTTTTCTTTTCGTTTTGCTCTCTTTTTCCTCTTTTTTTAGTTTCATGTTACATGCTACTTGTGTTGATATGATAACACAAATGAGAGGCTAATCCCTTTAATTTAGGGGTAATGAAGCCTCTAATCATGTAGCTTCAACATTTTGATAATTATTGCTCTCTTTTGTGCTTAAATGAATGTTGATGTGATTTATTGCTTCATGATGAATTTGATAGTCTATGTTGTTCATAACAAATAGGCTATGCTTAAACAATTACAAACAAAAATTGCCTCTTCATCTAAATATGATTATGGCAAAGAAGTGAATGTTGAAATTAAAATTTGATGATATATATTTCTAATTAATAGTTAATAGTCCATACTTAAAATAGATTTTGCTTTCAACTTGTTGTCATTTTTCATGAGCGTTGAAAAGTAGTTTAAATGGTGTGTTATGTTTGATGGCTTATGTTGAGCTAATTAATAGCACAAATGTGCCATACTTATGATAAGCACATCAATTAAACTTACTAATGACTAAAAAAGAGAGATAATAATTTCATGTTTTGTTGAACTATATGATAGAGAGAGTGGAATTATCTCTAAATTGTCATTTATTCTCGTATTTTTCTCACTTTCTTTTTGACATTTTTCTACATTTTTAGCTTCACACTCTTTAAATTCTTGGTTTAATTTGATTGAATAGAAATTTAAAATCTATAATTCCCTACGGATCGACCCATACTCACTACGTACTACGATAGTACGCCATGCGCTTGTGGTATAAATTTAATTCAAAATTTATCGGCGGTTTTCTAACTCGATAGAAAATTTGCCGTTAAACAAGTTTTTGGCGCCATTGCCGGAGACTTTATTTTGATTTTGATTTTCTATTCTTCGGATTATTTTTTTGCGTATGGTTTTATTTTTGTTTTTATTTTGTATGTTTGTTTGCAATTTAAAAAAAAATATTGTGTGTTTGTCCGATTTTTGTGTGCATTTTGTTGTGTGCTTGTTTTTCTTGTTTGTTTTTGCATTTGCATTTACATATTTTATAATATAAAAAAACATTCACACAATATGAATTGAAAAAGAAAAAAAATTCATTTCATTTACATTTCAATTTATATTTGCATTTGCATTTTCAATTTATAGTGCTTCTTTCTTTGCAACTCTTTGCTACCCTACTGTTCCTCTGCCAAACTTCACATCGCTGTCGCCATCGTTGTCGCCAACCTCTCTGTCGCCACTTCTTTAAACAACTCCTTCCTACCCATCGCTGTTGCCAACCTCTCTACTGCCTCATCAACATCCTTCACTTGCCTCACCATAAAATCAAACAACATCTCCCACAGTTCCCACAGTTCCCACAGTTGATCAAACATCTTCTCACATACTGTCTTACAAACAACACAACTTTTTTTGTCAAATACCATACATACTCTGTTCAGCAGTCCCACCAACCATTTCTAACAGCACTACCTGCTGCACACTCGACAACAATCACCATAACCAATTTACATCCCCTACCAGTCATCACCCATACAACATTCCCTTATGCAGTTTCAACCATTGTCACACTTTTGCTCAACTTAAAGAGCTTCAAACTGCACTTCAACTTGCAACTACCCATCTACCAGTCATCCATAACTCAAAACTCCCCGCATACATTTTCTAACACTGCATCTCTTTCAACATTAACCACCAAAGCACCATCCCCAGTGTCGCACATTCACAGCCTTCTACATCACCACATCCACCAGAGGCCTTTAAACCGATTGAACCACTGCAAACAGTTCACCAACCAGCAACACATTTCACCAGAGAACAACAATCCAACATTCCAACTACTACCCTACAGTTCAACACCACACTGCAGATCTCACTGCACATACCTCTGATCACCATAAACCACCACACAACACCCTTGTCCGACCACTCAACAACTTTCATACATATCCACCTCGACCATCATCTACTGCTCACTGCCTTCCACACAATCCCTGCCTTACAAAACTGCCTACAAAACTTCACCTCTGTTACTATACATATTGCCAAAACTACATCTCCTTAAAACTGCTTATATTCATCCCTCTCATACAAACAGTCACTTCTCACTTCAGTCATATTGCAGTTTAATCTAGCAACAGGTAACCACTTTCTTCATTGTCCATTGCTCTGCATTAACCTCCCCCACTGTCATTTCTGCCAAGTACAACCACACACTTCCACTTCAAAAACTTCAAAACTTCAACAGCTAGTTGCACGACAACCACTACTGCAACCTAACTGCAGTTCCCTCTACTTTCCACACCACCACACGGCAACAGCCACACTCTCATACCAAAACCATCATACCCAATTCATTACACTCCACTAACATCAACAACCACAACCATATCACCTCCTACATTCACTTCAGTTCAAGCTGCCTCAATCAACACCCTCTCATCACAGTGCCACATCTTCACTGACCACCTGCAAACTTCAAAAAATAGTGCACAAAACATATCTGCATACCATAACCATCCATCGCCTCTGCAATACACAATTATTCTCCTCTGAAAACATTCAACTGTTCAAACAGTTACAATAATTACATCACCACGAAAGCAAACCACTACTGTCACTAGAGCACAGATCACCATCCAGACTTCAAAATCAATTCACCACTGACACTACTTCAACTTTCTAACCTCACCGCCTTAACAACTCACTACTGCATCAAATAATACTTTATCAAACATTCAACATACACCATTCACCTCTGATCATCACTAATCATCACTCACCGCCCAAAGAACGCGACCATCCCTCTTTCCTACCAATTCAGTCACCTTAGCGAACTCCATCTCCAAGGCCACAAATCCATTTCAGCAGCTAACCATCGCACCGCGAACCAAAGGACCACCACAATCCTTCACGATCGAACTCGCCCCTCCACTTCAATTCGCCTGCCATCAACCCACCACTTCGGCAAACCCAATCGAACCCCACAATTGCATGCCAACCTCACTCCATCGCAAATCCCTCAATCATCGAAAAAAAAACTCACCTTCAGTTCGACCGCATCCTCAACCTTCACCCAATTAGACATCGAACTTCTACAATACCATCAATCGAACGTCCATCACGACTCAATCTCCTCAAACTCCAATTTCCCTGATTTACGAATTTCTTAGAATTTATGGAAAACGAGATTGGAATCGAGTAGAAAATGTTGAAATCGATTTGAATGGGTCTCCGGGTGTAGTTGGGAATAAGTATTGAATTTTTTTTCTTTGGACCGGTTGGGCTGTGTTAGTTGGACGTGAGATTTTGGTGCGGAAATGATTTTTTTTGTTAGTTTGAGTTTTATTTTATTTTTTAATTTTTTTTGGGGCTGTCTTGAGATTTATATTTAAAAAAAATTGCTTTCATTTGGCTTGAAAATTCAAGTTTTAGTTCAAGTTCTTTTTATCTAAATTTGCTTTTATATAACGTTTTATCTTTCTAATTTCTTTTAAATAAGAAAGGGTTATTTTGTTTTGTGTCTCTTAATAATAAAAAACATGTTTTGGCGGTGCTTTTAGGATTCAGTGCATTTTGCTTTCTTTTAGATTGTTTCTTTTGATTTAATTTGTTTAGTTTTTTTGTTTGCGTAAGTCCTTTATTTAAAAAAAATTGTTTTCATTTGTTTTTTTTTCACTTGTTTTAGTTCATCTTTGATAAACATATATTCAAAAAAAAACTTGTGTGTATATATATAAATATATATATATATATATATATATATATATATATATTGTTTTTTTCAGGTTGCCAAAGCAGATTTGAAGAGTGCTTGCTAAAACTGCTGCTCTGCTTGCCAAATAAATTGCTTGCTTAAAAAAAATTGCTGCTTTCATCTCTAGTTTTATTTGAATTGCATTGTTGTTTGCTTGAATTTTAGAAAAAAAAAATTCAAAAACAAAAAAATTCATTTTAGTTGCATTGTTAATACACGTTTAATTTCAGTTTTGCATTTCATCTTAGATTTTGCTTAATAATAACAGTTAGATATCAATAACACTTAATTGTATATTGACAATTTGTCTTCTTTGAACAATTTAATTTCGTGGTGTCTAGGCTATGACAGAGTAATAACCATTTATAAATATTATGGTGATTCGTAAATATTATAGTGGTTGTTCCTCTGAAGGTACTTAAACCTTCGGCTGCATTGCTACGGTGATTCATGGTGCACCGATACATCCTGTCCGTTACCTGGCTGAGAACTATCTTGTTGATCTAAGACAAAGTGCGATTATACAATTTTGGGTTTACTTAGGATAAATCATTTGTAATTAAACCGTTGCACTCATTTAGTTGCATTAGTTCATGCATATATAAAAAAACAAAAAAAAACTTCAAAAATCCAAAACTAAAAAAATTGTAAATACTCCTTTTCTTTTTCTTTGAAAATTTTAAATCCTTTTACTTTGAAATTTCAAAAATACAAAAAAAAATTTAGAAAAACAAAAAAATCCAAAAAAAAATTATATATAAAATCTTTTCAAAAAAATTTGAAAAACAAAAATACAAAACGAAAATCAATTTCCATTTTGAAAAAATAAATTCTATTTGTAAATATTTCCTTAAAAAAATTCTTGAAAATGTCCAAGTTTCCTTTTCCTTACTCACTTGAATTTTACAGTAATTGTGTAAACCAATATAATCCATATGATTTCACTCCAAATTCATATGGATATTTCAACAACAACTATTGTTTAAACAATTCGAGTTTTGAACCACAAAATTTTCAAAATGACGAACAACCCTCGAATCTCGAAAGTAGCATTTCATCTCTACTGTAAATCTCTACACAACAAAATCAAATGATAAATAATTTGTGTAATTCTTATTTGTGTGATAGCTCAAGTCAAGATTTTTAAAATAATCAAAATTTGAATTCACTTCAAAATTCAAATGACTTCGAGTATAGCCCATGCCAATTCAATTTTGAACTCCAAAATGAATTTCAAAATCAAAACGAAAATGTGATCCACTTTTCAAATAATTTTGGCAATGGGAATAATCTTAACCATGTTATAATTGAAAACTTTTGTCCTCAACAATTTCAAAGTGAAAATCCTTATGCTAATAACTATAAATTGGATTTTGTTGAGCAAATGAACGAAATTTACGATGATCACACGGATTCATTGTTTAAAACATATATGAACAACGTGAAAAAAAATCAAATTCCAACGTGTGACGAGTTAAGTAATAATCCATCTTTTACCAAAATTGACGATTTTAAAATAACAAATTCTGAAATTGAAGATGAGAATCTTAATGAAGTTGTTGAAAATTCGGTAATTGAGTTGGATTTCAATTCTTTTGAAGGTGAGAAACTCGATTTAAATTTTGACCTTCCTTTTTCCGATTTCGAAAATTTGAATACAACAACTTTGGATTTTGAAAATGATATACGCAATGAAGTTGTTGATAATCCAATAAAGGAAGACGAATTTAACGAACACGATTTCTTTGGACTTTTTGAAAACGAGTTGTTGAATTCTGAAGGGGAAGATTTAAAACACCATTTTAATTTTGAAATCGATAATTTCAAAAAATTTATCAATAATGAGTTTGAATCTCAATTTGGTGAAAATAAACGTGAACTTCAATCAATCGTTATATTTACCCCAAAAAATTTCGAAAACAAACAACTTGTATGATTTTTAATAAAACGATATTCGTTTTTCCAAATCAACATTCAACTTTGAAATCTTTTATGGTTTGGTTTTTCGAGCTCAAGCTGTGTCTCGCATACTTGATGAGACAAATGAATCGACCTTTGGATGACCATTTCATTTACTTTTTGACGATATACTTTCTGATCTCGTGTATATAACGTTCACCTTCATGTAAATATAGGTCATCATTTTTTTTCTCCTTCCACTTGGGTTGACTGTGGGGACACAGTCAAAATCAAGTATGTGGGGGAGTCTCATCTTCTTTTTGATTTTCATCTTCTTTTTGATTTTTCATGATTAATTTTTCATTTTTCTTCCAAAACTCAAATAAAAAAACTTCAAAAACAAAAAAAAGAATTTTTTTAGCATTTTGATTTATTTTTAAAGAAACACTATAGGATAAATATATGGTTTTGGTTTATTAAATTGAAATTTTTGAAAATTTATTCGTCTTAACAAAAATAAAAATGAAGTTTGATTACAAATAAAAATGATTTAACTAGTATATAGGAAGATTCATACGTGTTAATTATGAAATATATCCTAATTGAAAATTTTTGTTTTAAAAAGTGGTTGATTTAAAGTAAAGATATAACATTTTTTGTCTTCTGAGTCAATTAATGCTAAGATGATAGTGCAAAACTCTCTCTTCTAAAAAACCAAAAAAACATTAAAAAAACAAAAAAAACAAAAAAAATTCTTGTATATATATAGATATATTTTTTAATAAACACCTAGAGTCATGTGTTCACACTCGTGTGTTCACTCGCCATGCTCTGTACCCTTCTCATGTAAGCTCGAAAAGCAGTGCACGATCGGTATATCTAGCCTCAGTTTATCCGAGTTAGGTGTGTGTATATAAAAATTATTTTACTAATAACGCCTACAGTCGATAAGTGTTCACACTTGTGTGTTCACTCGCCATGCTCTGTACCCTTCTCACGTAAGCCCGAAAGGCAGTGCACGATCGGTATATCTGGCCTTAGTTTATCTGAGTTAAGTGTGTGTATATAAAAATTATTTTACTAATAACGCCTACAGTCGATAAGTGTTCACACTTGTGTGTTCACTCGACACGCTCTATATTCCCATAACATCAGTCTGCAAGGCAGTGCATGGGTAATTTATCTAGCCTCAGTTTATCTGAGTTAGGCATATGTAAATATTGTTAATATCAGTAAAAAAATTTAAAAGAAAAAATGGAGAGAGTAAGCAATTGAAATCCAAGAAATATTTTATCTTATTTGATTTTACTTGTTATTGAAAAGAAATTAAAATACAACTTTGATAAACTTTGATAATTAACTAAGGATCTATTTCATAGTTACGCTATGTTATCAACCGAAACAACGAGTTAAACTATCGTTTATTTGTTATGATAACTTGATTTTTTGTTGGAAATTTTACAAGTAAAAGGACTTAAATTTCTCGATGATAACCAAAACCTATATTTTACTTATTCGTGTTAATTTAAAAGTAAATCATTCATTTGTAAATATTTTCCAAAACTTGCATCCATATCATTGTAAATAAATCTTGCATTTAGGAATTTTCATTTTGTAAATATTTTCACTTCGCATTTGGATTTTGTGGGTAGTATTCGCTGAAAACCCTCACGAGACAACTCGTCCAACTGGGGACACCCAGAGGTTTAACGGCTTGTTGCATACACTCAATGCAATCGTGCTCCCTACGAAAACAGATTTATCTTAGTTTTTTTTCTTTATTCGAGGACGAATAAAAAGATAAGTGTGGGGGTATTTGATGTGCACGTAAATGTGCATATTTGTACCATCATATCTAATCAATTTAAATTAAATAAATGATCATATTGGGTATTTTAACTTGTTTAAACCAAATTCAAATTATTTTCAAATTGTCACATATTCATCTTCATATAGGGGCAAAATGATCATTTTTGTGCATTTCTTAATTTGTTAAAATTTACTTGGAATTTTCTATGTTGTTCTGTAGGAATTTTAGTGAATTTTACAAGTGGTTTCATTAAGATATATGCATGCACAAGAGTGAAGAGAACAAATGAAGATGAAATAATTCAAAACCAAGATCATGGAGGACCCCACTTACCCACCTACCTTAATGTACACTTAGGAGCTAATGCACATGCTAAAAGGCCATTAAATCTTCATGCACACTTAATGGATGATTATATGATGCTAATGTTTACTTGGCCACCACACTTCCTAAGGGGGTATTTTGGGCATTCCCCAAAAAAATGAATTAGGGTTTCTAACTTGTATAAATACCCCATATCTTCATGTAACCCTCCTCTTCCTCTTAGTTAGTTTTAGGCTAGAAATAAAACACAAGCTCTCTTTCTCTTTTCATGGCTGCTTAGCCATATTTCTTTTCATGTAATTTTCCTTTCTTTTATGCAATGTTAATTAATATTCTCTCTTATTTACATGCTCTATTTCTTTCTTGTTAGTAGTTAGTTTATTTTTCATGCAAGTAGATTAGTGTTTACATCTTTTTACTTAGCTTTTCTTTTCATTTTGCTCTCTTCTTCCTCTTTTTTTAGTTTCATGTTACATGCTACTTGTGTTGATATGATAACACAAATGAGAGGCTAATCCCTTCAATTTAGGGGTAATGAAGCCTCTAATCATGTAGCTTCAACATTTTGATAATTATTGCTCTCTTTTGTGCTTAAATGAATGTTGATGTGATTTATTGTTTCATGATGAATTTGATAGTCTATGTTGTTCATAACAAATAGGCTATGCTTAAACAATCACAAACAAAAATTGCCTCTTCATCTAAATATGATTACGGCAAAGAAGTGAATGTTGAAATTAAAATTTGATGGTCTATATTTCTAATTAATAGTTAATAGACCATACTTAAATTAGATTTTGCTTTCAACTTGTTGTCATTTTTCATGAGAGTTGAAAAGTAGTTTAAATGGTGTGTTATAGTTTGATGGCTTATGTTGAGCTAATTAATATCACAAATGGACCATACTTATGATAAGCACATCAATTAAACTTACTAATGACTAAAAAAGAGAGATAATAATTTCATGTTTTGTTGAACTATATGATAGAGAGAGTGGAATTATCTCTAAATTGTCATTTATTCTCACTTTCTTTTTGACATTTTTCTACATTTTTAGCTTCGCACTCTTCAAATTCTTGGTTTAATTTGATTGAATAGAAATTTAAAATCTACAATTTCCTACGGATCGACCCGTACCCACTACGTACTACGATAGTACGCCGTGCGCTTGCGGTATAAATTTAATTCAAAATTTATCGGCAGTTTTCTAACTCGATAGAAAATTTACCGTTAAACACTTGAATGATTAATTTATAATTAACTCAACTAATTAAAAAGAACTTTACACTAATTCCTTACCTTCAATACCCTCAAAGCCACTACAAGCATCCAGGCCTTCACGCAACTTCATCAGAGACGAGGCGCGACTTCGGGGGTTCACACACATGCACGCGGTCGCATATCCCTAAACCGCGAGCTCAAACATGCCTCCATCCAAACCCCGCGACTAACCCCAATCAAACTTGTCTGGTTCACGACGTCGTCCCTCCTACCATAGCCGCGTCTGCCTTATACCATCACTGCTTCGCTAAAAAGTCGAGCGCCTCAGCTTACAGTGAACAGGAATCTGAACTCTAGGAAAAAGAAGGAAACGAACCCGAGTTAGGGAGAGGAGGTAGATCCGACATCAAAGCCAGAAGATGTGGAGCGAAATGAATAGGTGAGCCACAGGTGAATCGAACGGAAGACCACAAAGAAGAAAGCGAGCACGAGGAGATCCTGGGAACACGAGTGTGTTCGATTGAATCTTGATTGAAGAGGGTGAAATTTCAAATGAAATTAGATGAAAACCAAATCACCAGTCGCCACTAAAGATTTTTTTCCCTCCTTTTGATTTCGTGAGTCGAATTCCAGAAAAAGGAGTTGCACGTGATTTTTTATTTTATTTTGTTCCATTCGATTTCGAATTGAAGGAGGAGGAGATAATATACGCGATTTGAAAGAAATGAAGGCAACTTCATACAGGGTTAGGGGAGCTTGTTCCATCCTAGACTAGGTCAGCTAAAGGTAAGTTTTTGATGGCTGAAGTGATAATCGATGTGAATATATACTATTAAATTTCAAAATATCTAGATATTTATTCGAACACCTATGGACGCGTGCCGCCTGGCGTTTATAATGCTATACCGCTATTCCGAACCCCATGGAATGAGTTCTGAAGCCTAATTCGATCGTATGTGGAAGATAGCCTTTTAAATTGACTATTTAAATTAAATTCAATCAAATTATTCTAGGCGTTTTCAGGTTGTACGACCGAACGGTAAATCCAAACGCTACGAAATTTGAAATCCGATAATAATACAATATTATGGATTCAATTGAACTAGTTTCATCAAATTTCGAGACTATGCCCCGGATCGCAATTTTAACTCGTTGATTAAATCGGCAATTTCAAAAACTTACGAATTCACTTGAAATTCCAATTTTAAAAACTCACTAACTCAATTCTAAATCAAATAGAATTTATATCAACATTAGAAATCATTTTCGATTTCATATTCAACTCCAATTCAATTATTTAAACGATTTCCTATTATTAATTCAACAATCAAATTTATTCAAAAATCGCTATATTTGAAACTTAAGTTTTATTTCACTTATTTGATCGATAAACTTCATATTAAAATTCCATTTACATTTCAAATTCAACATTTAAAATAAATTAAATGTTCAAAATCAAACGACTAAAAATCCGGGTCGTTACACTTTCCCTGCTCTTAGATGTTTGTCACAAATCTCGGGTTACCAGAACCCTGAGCTCAAACATCTATCACTTGGTGATATATGTCTTTCACCTGTTGCTCCAGCAGCACTCCACCTTCTTTGCTATATCTTCCTCCTCCGAGCTCTGATTTACGAACCGTATTCACCATTATCAAGCTACATCCGACCTCTTCAATTCTTCATATAGTGTTACCAAAATTCAACATCCTTCACTCTATAATTCATTTGAAGTAAAATATGTCTTTCAAATACACTTAAAACTCCTAGATAATGTCTTCTACAAATCTCCAAATCCTTCAATCTTAAGTGCATAAGTTTGAGTGAATATTAGGCTTGGGTCCTTAAAATCAAACTTAATACACGAAAACTCCTCCCCAAAAAAAGATTGTAAATAGGTCCCTAGAATTAAGATACTGAATAATTGCATACATTTATGCAATTATTCACTGAATAATTACAGACATTTATGCAATTATATCCAAAAATTACATAAATGTATGCAATTATTCAGTGAATAATTGCGGAAATTTTTGCAATTTTTTGGGTTAATAATTGCGGAAATATCCGTAATTTTTTGGTGAATAACTACGGAAATATCTGTAATATTTTCAAAAAATTATGGAAATTTCCACAAGTTTTCGGTGATTAATTGCGGAAATTTCTGCAATTTTTGAATATAATTGCATAAATGTCCGCAAATATTCAGTAACTTAATTCTAGGGACCTAATTTACATACTTTTTTTGGCAAGGATGTTTGGTGTATTTTGAAACTTAATAGGGACTTTAGCCAAATTGTCCCTAAGTTTGAATGGTCATTGTGTTAACCTTGAAAAGCAAACGACAACTATCAATTGAACCATAGTCCTACCAAGCTTTATTTCAAGGCAATGGCCTCATCCACGACACAACTTCGATCACTTTCTATTTATTATTCCTACCCATTTTTTCAAACTATGTAAAACCATAAATAAATCCATATTTCATGAGGACTAAGCTATTTGGATTTTGTAGCAAAGATTACAATGTCATGATGATTAGTGAATGAGAAAAAAATCAAGGATTTTGTGTTAATTTGAATTGAGTCTGAGATATTCAAATAACTGGAACTGTAAGAAGTATATTAAAGTAATACTAAGATATGTTCCACTTTTAGCTTCTATCTTCTTGTTTAATCATTCTTTGGTTTTGACAATGACTTCATATAATTGATATTATTGAGAATGTATCATGTTTTGAGAAACTGTTTTGGGTAATGATATATGTTAACCATAGTAGCATAAATTTTGATACGTTATGTTGCAAAAATATATTTACTAATATGTATAATTTTACGATAAAAGCAATTATTAAGGGTGTAGGAAAGATATCGAATAGATGTATGGAAAAATAATATATACCTAAATATAATATATATGAAAATTTGGGCACTATAATTGTGTAACTTTGATTTAAATTACTGCATTCCAAATATGGAACACAATAATGAATTAGATATGGTGTAGAATAAAATTCAAATCAGTATATTTTATTATTAAATGAGACACAAGTCATAATAGTAGCCACGAGTCTGAATTAGTATAATTACCATATAATTCGACTTAAGAAAAATGTAAAATTATATATTTTTGTATTCAAATTTATCTAAATTAAAAACTTTTCATTTGAAAAAAATGTTCCAACGTGGACCATTAATTTGAAATGTAAGCTTTTAATGAAAATTAATATTATGCAAGCTTTATAATTATGAGCTAATGAAACTCTTGACAGAAAATATAAATTTTATCCTTTCATTTCTAGGAGGAGCTAAATTAGCATTTATAGATCATAAATGATTGTATATAACATTTTTAATTTAACAATTCATTTCATTTCCTTGAGCATTCATTATTGTATTTCTGACTTGAAAATTTAAGTGTTCAAATGGATATACTTGCTAATGAAATTATATGAATTATTTTTAATATATTTAACGGTTGAAAATAAAAGGACTTTCATCTATTTATTAGTTAACATATAAGCAAGTGATAAAAATATTGATTTGCTTTAATTGGTTTTACTAAGAATTTGATGAGCATTAAAAGCATGAGATTTGAATTTATGAGCATTAAATCACATAATTGATTTATGACTTATTTATGGAAGTAAATTAGGAACATCTAATGCTTTATTAATGTTTGAATGAAAATAGAGACTTTATGTTTATATATATATGGAGTTGCATTTATTATGAAAAGAACATAAATCTGTTGATTTTAAATATAAAGATAACATGTTTTTATAATATCAAGTCATTACGGGCCTATTTTGGAAAATGATTATTAGGATTTTAATGTTAAAATTAAGAGTTTGATTGTGTATAAAGTTTTGTAGTTGAAAATATATGTTAAATATATTAAGATTTTACACTAAGTCAATTATGAGAATGGAGAAATTATGAATATTTAATTATATATAGGTTATGAAAATTTTAGTCAGAAAGAAGAAATAATGTTATCATCTGAAAGGCATGGTATATTTCAAAATTTGCTTACTATTTTGATTTTAAATCCATTCATATGCATATGTGTATTTGACAATACAATTGAAATATATTATGAAAGGATTGAAATATTCAGTTTGTAAACGAATGAATTTATTAAAAGTGAAGAAATAATGTATTGGCTATGTGTTACAATATAATTATGGTGTTGGATCTGGATGATCATGCAGTGGGTTAAATAGGAAATTTTAAAAATAAATATGGATCTTATTGGGCCTACGAAGTTTAAATTTATTTTAGATTCGATCTAAATTAATTTCAAATAAAATCATTGTTTATTTAATATATAAATAAAGTTTTATTTTGATACTATATTTATGTTAGACTAGATAATATGAACATGTGTATCATATACACATGTGTGTGTACGTTCACTTGCTACATATACAATGTACATATGTTGGGATTTACGCCACAACGGACATGTCTGCCCCTCCATATACATATGCCATGTCTAATACATATATTTAATTCAATGTGATATAAAGTTATGTTTATAATATTATAAATATATATATATATATATAACATAGTAATATTTACAAATACAAATATAAATAATTTTAAAATTAAATATAAATTCAAATTTCATATTTCTGATCTAGATTTGGATTGTAAAATATCTTTTAATTTCAAACTTGAATCAATGAATTATGATTAATAAAATAAGTATAAATATACTTGCAAAAGTATTTTTTTCAAATCTACATATATATTAAAAATTTATTTATAAATTAAAGTAAATTACATTTATATATTTAAAATGTAAACGTATAAAATTATATATATATGTATATATCAATATATATATATATATATATATATATTCAGCAAATACAGTAACAACCTCGGTTTTTTTAATATTTAAAACCTATGGTTTTAATTCTGTTTAATTTATTAATTAAATAATTTCCATACAAAAATTAAAATTAATTTTATTTTTGAAAATTAATTTCATGGCATATATAATTTTATGTATATTAAATTATATATATAAAAATATATGTATATGTAATTTATAATATATATATCTAATTGAAATAATGTATTATATTTTAAATAAATTATATATATGTATGGATATCAAAATAATATATATATATATATTTATAAATTATTTTTAATTTTTGGAAGTACTATTATATATATATGTATATTATATATTAAAATTAATTTTATTTTAGAAACCCTTTTAAAATATTATTAAATTTTGAAAAAAAAAATTAGTATTTTATAGCAAAAATATTAAATGTTAATATACATACAATTTTTTCTTTAATTATATGGTGCGCACACGCATGTGTGTATTCACATCTAATGTTGACAACACATATATATAGGGATTCTTGATAATATAATCGATCTAACTACATATAATGATAAAATATATGTATATGAATTGTATTCATGAAGTTACCTTACTAGAATATATCTTAAATCTTGAATCAGTTGACTCTGTTTGAATCTTAATTCAAATCCTTCTAGAGAGCCACTTGATTAAAAGCACCATGCACCATTGTCCTGTTTTTATTTATATTTGTGTTTTTTACGCTTGAATTAGTGGTGGAGGAGGAGTGGAGTTTTCAACCAGATATAGTATGGAGGAGAGTAGGAAAAAGAGTTATGCAAATATGGGGTTAGTGGAGTTTAAATAGAAGAGAAAATGAGCAAAAAGTGAATCGAATTCCACATATCTCTCTACAATTTCAAACTTCATTTGAATCAAATTCAACCAACTTTTCCACCAGTATGGTCGACCACACCAGTCCCATATATGCGACTCTATCTCATTTCAAGCTCGATTAAATAATTTACATTTAAATCAAATTTAAATATACATGGATATCATATATCGATACGTGTGTACACAACTTTTATATACATAATATTTTTAATGCAAATCAAATAAATTTTATAATTAATATTTCAAAATTATTAATTAATTTATAATAATTATAATTTAATTAAATCTGGTGGTAATCGTAGTACATTTCGGCTGAGGGACTCTTAGATGTAAATTCGATCAGCGATCAATATCAAACAATTCAAGTATTAACGTTCATACGTCCCTTAGCTGATGGTGTGTCATTATAGCTAAATTAGTCACTTACGTAGCCGTCGTAAAATTCAATTTTACTTATTTTAAGCATTACCAAGTAGTCATAATTATTTACACAAATTCACTTTTCCAAAACTATATCACATTAGGACGTATGGAATTTGATAATGGTCAAAATTCCAATATCATATATATTCAAATTTTTAGTCCAAACACAAAGTCCTTGGTTCAATGATAACAATAATTACTAACCGAACTGCTCTGACCAGAGACTTTGACTTTGGGTCGACTTCAGTTGACCGTAATACAAACCTCATATAACTAAGAAGATGAATTCTCTGTTAAATAGTGTTTCACTTCCACTGCTTCTGCTCAACACAACTATAATCGTTCGATGGGAGCTATTGTAACACCTTGAAAAAAGAACATTAATAAATTGAAAAGAATTAATAAATAATTAATAAGGCTCAAAAATGGTAGTTAAGCAAACTTCAAAATTCGACCACGAAACTTGCACCATTGCTTTCGTGGTGATTTTCTGAGCAACTTTCATATATAAAGTTTTGCAATCGAAGTTCAAATGAAGAAGTTATAAGCGTTTGAAGTTTCGAATATAAAATAATTAAAAAAGAATTTAGGGTAATAAATAATCATAAACGCTTGGACCCTACCAGTCGACCCCCTCCTTGGGTCGATCGACCACCTCCTTGATTGATTCCAAAGCCTATAAATAAAGGTCTAGCTCCTCACTTTTCTTCTCATATTTTCTGAACAGAGCAGTGGAGCTCTACCAATTTCTCTTCTCCATTTTTTCTAGAAATTATAATAGTATTATATATATATATATATTGGAGAAGGGCAGAAAATAAAAGATAAGAAGAGAGCGATTGAATCAATTATGTGAAAAAAGGTAAATTCTATAATTATAAATTTAAATTTTCACTTAACTCAAATCTCCTCTCAGATCTGTAATTCTAATGGATATGTATATATCTTGTTATACATATTTTTGGAATGGAAAGGAAAATGAATTCAATTAAAGGGATGAATTCAGATTTGGAGATTTGAAAAGCTAGAAAGGTGAGTGGAAAATTATATAAATTTGAAATTTATACCGCTCAATTTTATTTGATTATTATACCTATGCAAGATCTGTTGAATTGTAGGCCTAAAATGAATATATTTAATTGTAATCTTGCCTTCATATTCTGTAAGTTATGTAATTGTGATGGAATGGCAGATACACCCTAATCTAGAAATTTTGAAAATTAGTTCCCTTAATATTTTAAACTATGATGTTGATAAGATCGTGAAGTTCATTCAAAATTTATGTTAACTGGGTTGTAAATTTGTTTAGTAATCATTTGAATTGCCCTAATTTGACTAGGAATGTAAATTTCTGTGTTTTAATTTATTTGAAGCGTCGTAGGTAAAATTTAGTTGTATATACTTTCATACTAATTTCTGTAATCTATCTAACTTCACAACTATATATAAAAAGTATGACGTTTGGAATAATAAAGAATATACCAAAATGAAAGAGATGTGTAGGGTACATATGTTCCTCTTCGTAGTTTGCATTGTATATTTAAATAGAAATAAAAAAAAGATAATCCCTTATAAATTCAAATGGAGAAAAAGTGTCATTTTTAGGTTGTTCAGGGAAAGTAATGACGATAATAAATTCCATTTTAGGAATAGGTCCAATACATTAAAATGTGGAAACAAATGTTCTTTGTAGAATGTACATATAAGTGTATATACTGAAATTCCTAAATGTAGGAATTTAGCGAGTTAAACACACACACACACACGCACACACACATACACACACACACACGTAAGGTAAACAATGAAACACAATAAATAAATATACATCGATACTAGTATTAGTTACAATTAGGATGATTGAATATTAATATTGTAGTAAATCATAGGATTATGAGGTTGCAATAAAAAAGAGATAGTAACTCCGACATTTATGAACAATGATTACAATATTAATGGGTAATAAATGCATAGTTAATAAGCAGTTATATAAATCAAATGGGAATATAAATGTGTTTAAGGGGATTATAATTGAAGAATTAAACATGGTATTTATAGAGGAAGTAGAATAGACACAATAAGTTAGATTTGAAATAAATAAATAAATGTCATTAGTGATTGTCCAATTTGAATAATAATGACCATTTATTACGGATAATTAATTGGAGGTAAAGGAATAAGTGACATTTAGGTGACACTAAAGAGAAATGAAGAATGTAGGAAATAAGTGTAAAAGATATGAATATATTCGCCATGAATAAATAAACTAAGGGGGTAATATAATTTCCATGGTGGAAATTATATGGCATCAATAATACGTTTATAACGCATGAATTAATGGGACAACCCTAATATTTAAGTTTAGGGTAAATGGCTTGGTTTAGTATAAGTTTGGATGCGAGGTCCGTAGAGTTACACAATAAAGTCTACCCTTCACCTAGAAGTTACCAGCAGTTGTATATATGTACTACTGATATAGGACATCTCCAACTATAGGACCCGTAAGGAAGGGATATACGTTAGTATATAGATGTAGGATAATATACCAAGAGTTCGCCTCGGATTTGAAGTATTAATTGACCCAGTATCTCTAGGGATGCCAAAGGGTTTACTTTGGGGTAGAAGGTATTAAATGGCCGTTGGATCCGCCACCTCCTTATTTAAGAATTCTTAGATAACCTACGGTAGTGCCTGATTGGGGAATTGGGTATGCTTCATTTCTAAACTAAATGTATTAAGTAACTAGAACTGGCATTTTCCTTGACTTGTATTAAGCAAGTATAAACGGGATTTTGACTTTGGGAGATCGGCGTGCTATGTCAGTGTTGTTGGTAGATCAGTATTTAGAAGTATGGCTAACATATAGACTTTGAATCCAGCGGTCCCGAGCAGTCTTTAGTAAAGACTTGGGTTATGCCCTGGTGGATTTCGTTTCCTACTAGTGTAGAATCTATATGGGATACACAAAGACCTCAAAGTTTAATTAATTGTTTGTCCATCGTAGGTGGTCTAATTAACCCTTAGATAAGTCTTATAGATGTGTTAGTAATAAGACAAAGTTAAATCATAAATCAGTATCTTGGGGTCATTTACCATCGTTGCTAATGGTAGTTTGTCTAGCGATTATGTTACGAAAGGCCTGCTTCGGGTTTGATGTATTAAATGGTCGTTGGGTCAGCCACCTCCTTATTCAAGAAGTATTATGTGGCCTAGGATTTCTTTTGGGTAGGACAATGTTTATATATATACACACACGTATATATACAGTTTTACCTTGGAGAAGGTTAGATATATTTTACGTGCATATGGAATTAAATGGATAAGCTGTGACTAATAGACATTACATTTAAATAGAAATCAATTGACGCAAACTAGTATTATGAATAAAGTGTGTAATTTTCCAATCACCATAACATTGTTCTAACCTCTTTCTCATTACAACTCACAAGATAAATTTTGAGGGATATGCTACTGGTGCAAGACGAGAATGGTAGATGGAGACGTTTTCTCATTCGTTGTCGGCACTGATAAGGCAACTAGATATCCAAGGAATAATATTAAATCCAAGATAGTAGCCTTAATCAATATATATGTTCCATTATATTTTTCTATTCTGTTGTGAGTTTATGTAGATAGCTCTCTAATATACTTATGTTTATTTCAGGTTATCAACACCAACGATCCGTACCCAAGTGGACTTGGATTTCGATTTAGTCGAAATTCAGGTCCATTTAGGTGTGGGCTATTACATTTGGTATCAGAGTATAGGTTTAGTCGATCATAGGAATTAGGATACACTGAGGAAATGTACTTGTGTTTTTACCAATAATTATGCGTGTGTGTGTCTATATATATTATACGCTAAACTTTATGAATTCCAACTATAGAAATAGTTGCAACCATATTATGAAAAGATGGATGAGGCAACTGTAAGTTAGAACAATGAATAGAGTTAAATTTATACGTCAATCCCGATAACCCCAAGGGGTGTAGACCGTACCATAAGGTATTAATAAAGAAGAGCATGAGCGTGACACGTAGAGGGATCCCTGAAGTTGGATGATACTTGACTCCTTTGTTGGGTGTGGACCGCACTATGATTGTGGATTTGATGGATCAGCGACTAAAGACGTACATTTTATCCAAACAGACGGGTTGTGAGAACCTATATGTTGCAAGCATCTAAAGATAAGAGGTGAAAATGGAGTGAACAAGTTTCCACAAGAAAGTGTACATTAGCTACCACAAGATGATAGCCGAATTTTGATATGTTCTTAATGAAAGTGAGTAAGAATGAGTAGAAAAGAAGGAAAGTCCAACGGAAAGGACGAATAAATTCCCATTTCTGAGTTCGACCCCTTATGAAAGGATTTAACAAAAAGATTTTGAAAGTTTCTTAGAACGTTATGAATGATTTTAAAGAGGACTTATTTAACATAGAAGGACTTACCATTGAAAAGTTATTATTTCGAAAAGGCAAGAAACATATGGAAGTTTTAGATGGCTATTTAGATATTCTTAGTGAAGTTTAAAACTGGTTAGGTTGAAAATCTTCAATTTAAAAGGTTTTGGTAAAGGGATTTTTGTTTTCCAAATGATTGGAAAAAAGAGCATATGTTTGGCTCGATAATTTTTCCTATTTCTATAAATTTAAAAGTTTTTTTTAATTCTAAAGGGGTGGATAAATGGAAATGGTACTTGATTTAAATGGGGTAAAGAGAATGAAAGTGTATGAATGTTCGATAAAGAAGATAGAAAAAATATTCCCGTATAAGGAAAATACGAAGAAAAACAACTGAAATAGACTTATACTTTGGGTATCTCTTTTCATATTAATGAAGAAAGCCCAATGGCTAAAGCAATAGATAAACTCACTACAACGAGTCATTGAGGAAAAGAGCTATATAAGTAGAAGTCATTTAGGTAGAAGAAACATAAATAGTAGCAACGTTAGTAAATATAAATAGGAATAACATTAAGAATTTATATTAGCATAATGTTAGTAACCTATTTAGGAAAAGTGTAAGGCTAAGCTAAGGGAAAATGGATAATTTCCATACGTATGTACAATAATTGGGCATATCTTTTAGAAGTCCCCTCATATGCTATTAGAGCCTCACCCAAGTTTGAAAGTGCAAATAGCATGAGTAATAGGAAAACAATAGAATGGAAGTTATCCTTGTCTACTTCAGTTTTCATTATTTAAAGCTATAGAAGATGTTTTTGAAAGACGGTTTGGTATGACAATTGACTTTTTGAACTTAAATAAATGTTTTGAGTTAAAGATCCTACTTTTAAAGAAGTAAGTCTTTGATGTAGAAAATCCTTTAAAATGGAAAGTTAGTTAGAATGGAAAAAATTTCATGGCTCCTATTGGAAACTTCAAAGATAAAAGTTTTGGGTTAAGCACTCCATGACTGTGAAGTTTTAATTTTATAAAGTGTGGTGAAAACCAAAACAATTTTTGATATGGAATAGATATGGATGACTGCCTTGGTAAGATGGGGTAAAGGTAAAGGAAATGAATGAAATCGCTACGAATGCTCGTAGAGTGGCAATAAGAAATCCCTGTTGAAAATAAGGAATATTGGTATAAACCTAGAAATGTTTGATTAGACATGTGTGAAAGCCATAAGAAGAACCCTCAAAGGAATATGGAATGTTATCATAGTACACTTTTACGAGTCCTAGTGTATATTCGCATGAAATATCAAGGATAAAAAAGTAAATACAAAACTATCAAGAGATTTTTATTGAAAGAAGGTATTAGTATGATTGGAGAAGAGGGTAATGAGATGGTAAACACACATAGAGGATTTTTGTTGACTTAAGGTTAAAGAAGGCAAGATAGGTGGTAGGAAAGTTATTCGACCAAGCCAATTTTCCAATGAGTTATTCTAAATGTGCATAGTTTATATTTCTTATCCACTACAGTATCAGAATGCACAATCTATAACAGAATCGAGTGTAATAATTGAAGTAATGGATGTATCATATTTATTAGACACCAATGGTAGACTGATAATTAGAAGTAGGGCTGACATATAAGCTTTGACTCTAGCGGTCCCGCGCGGTCATTAGCAAAGACTTGGGTCATGCCTTAACGGATTTCACTTCCTACTAGTGTAGAATCTGTATGGGATATGCAAAGACATCAAAATTTAATTAATTATTTGTTTGTCGGAGCTATGCTGGTTAACTGTTAGATAAGTCATTAGTAGAGATGCATTAGTAGAGATGCATTAGTAAGACGACAAATTAATTTATAAAGCTGAATCTAAGGGTCACTGGCTTTCATAGCTAAGGGCTGGTTGTCTAGCGATTACGTTAAGGAGGACCCGCTTCGGGGTTGAGTTTTTAAATGGTCATTGGGTTTTCCTTCTCCCTATTAAAGAGGTATTAAGTGGTTGGTGTTTTCTTTTGGGTAGTACAACGTTTACACACACACACATACCTAAATATATAGTTATACCTTAGAGAAGGTTGGATTTATTATAACAACCCGCACCCCAATGGGCCCGAATTTTCGCTAAATCGAAAAGCCAAGTCCAGTAGAGTATGAATCGTTAGTGTTTGGTATCCTACAAATAACAAAAGTATATCAGAGACTATCGATATAAACTCACAGCAGAATAGTAAAGTATAATAAGAAAAATGATTGCTGACCAAGGTTGACATCTTTAGTGTCTTTGTCAGTGTCGAGCATGCATAAGAAAATATATCCTTCCACTATTCCTGCCTTATACCAGTACCTGTCCCTCTAAAGCTATCCCGTGGGTAGTAATGGGGAGGGGGTCAAAACAATGTTCTTGTGACTGGTAAATTACACGCTTTATACATAACACTAGTTTATGTCGATTGGCTTCCATTACGTGTTATGTCTATTTTATTTAGTCGGCTTGACTTCACATACGCGTACATACTCCCCATCTACCCTAGGTAGACAATAACTACATACGTGTATGTGTGTGTGTATAAGTAACATAGTTCCCCTTTGGACCAAGATACCTTCCCTGCTAGTATCTGTTACTCAACACCTCATTAGGATCTATCGTCAACGCATTATTACGTCCCTATCATCGTGCATAGCAAGGAACTCCTGCTATGACTAATAATGGTGTCACAATAGTTTATCCATATTCTATTTTTTAAAATGGCCTCCACAAAAGGATTCTAGCCTTGTTGTAAAAACCCCAAAGTTATAACTAATCAAATAAACTAATTAAAAAACTACGCGGGCCAAATAAGAGAAGTAAGGGGAAATAAATTAATGGAAAAGGAGGTATGAGCGCCTAAGGCTAAATTATTGTGGGACAATAGACGTTACTCTTTCCATTCATTCATTTCATCCTATTCAAAATAAAATAAAAGCTAGAGAGAAACTTTAATGGTGGTGGCTTAAAAATAGCAAATAGAAAGAAGATAAGGAAAACGCCAACAAAAAGGGATTAAGAAGACTAAAGCTAGACATCATAAAGATCTAGGTGAGTAATACTTAACCTATCTATACTGATCTTTAATATTGTATGTTTTTTTAGCATGATGGGATCATTCAGGTTCTATTAACAAATATAAAATGCGTTAATGAATGTTTTGAAGAATAATAGATAAATATGGGATGTTTAGATGTGTTTTCCCTACTTTAATAATTTCGAAACACAATGAAAGTTTTATATGATGTTCTAATCATGATTTAAGGGATAATTTTTTAGTTTGAGAGATTTCTTAAGCTTATTTGATTTTATAAGATTTATTGAAGATGCGAATTAGAAAATAAGTAAGGAAATTACCCTTAAAAGTCCAGACGAAGATTAAGTGTGTTAGAACAAGTGGTCATGAATTTTTTGGGAATTCATTAGGATTTTCTGTAAGGAAAATAAATTAGAATGGCTAAGTACTGCACTGGGGCATTGGGGAACTGCGAAGGCATTTGAAAATAAATTTACATGGAAAAAATATATATTGATAAGTTTTGGGAAATAATGATACCAGATCCAATTATTTGCTAAAAATAAAGAAAAAGGACTCTACAAATAATAGAAAGTAAAATAGGGGCAAATGAGAGAATGATATAAGTAAAGATGTTGTCGAGGATGTCAGAATTTTTCTAAAATGGCACTGGGGTGGCGGCTCCACATTATAAATATGAATTGTGCGTAATATGAAAGGGTCATACTGTGCCAAATATTGGGAAGAGTACACTTAATGAGGAAAGTGGAAAGCATTCGGTGTTGGGGTAGGGTGGTACTACATTAAAAAAAGTAGTAAACAAAATCTAATAAAAATAAGTATATGAGAGTAGGGATGAGGCCAGGATAGTACGGGATGGGATCCTACGCTAAAATTAAGGTTAGAAGTGCTATTCACGTCGGGTGAGGATGCTCACTTTAATGCACATCTTGGGAAGGTGAGGAGAGACATTCGACTTTCAGGGACTACGGGGCAGTTCCATAAGTTAAACAAATGTTTAAAGTGGATGTACACCTTGGGTAGGTGAGGAGAGACATTCATGAATGCACACTTGGGGAAGGTAAGGTATTCAACTGCATGTGTAACGACCCGCATTTTCGACCGTTCAAGTGGACAAAACATACACACATGCCGACTCAAACAATCCAAAATACAGATAGTTATTGGGGTTAAATAAGAAAAGAAAGGAAAGAACAGAAACAAACTCAGAATCTCGCAGCGGAAGGAACAAGATATAATAATAAAATAACAGTTCATGAAGCTGTTAAATAAATAAATTTGATTATTATTATACATCATAAATCAGAGTTACATACATATCAGAGATAATACAACAATGCAGTGGAAAAATAATACAGTAGTAGAATACAAATGATGTAATACCAAACTCCGTCTTCGTCCTTCATAATATACCTTCAACCTAATCTGAAATGCTCAGGCTGACCCGAGCGTAATGAAACAACAAAACACTCGAGTCAGGACTAAAATATCTCATGTAAGTCAAATCGAATAAGAAATATGAGTGTGACGGCGTCAGAGATGTTTACGGGGTTTGACATCTTCTATCCAGTGTCAACGTGAGTGCAATAACTTGAGAGATGTTACGGGATTTTCCATCTCTCAAGGATCCGTTAAACTATCTACTATGTAGTACAATACGCTAGTATAATATGTCTACATTAAAGTAAAAGTATTAAAATAGCGTTAAGCCATGGCCCATTCCACCCTTAACACATTTTTAATATCGTACTTTACTGATTAGACATTATCTATCTATCGTATTCTATTGTATATATAGATAGTTTATCGGATCCTTAGAGATGTTTATTTTATTCATCTTTAAGTTATGGACTTTTCCCTTGCACTTGATTTTCTTGTATAAGATTTTGAGTCCTGACTCGAGTGTTTCTTTTTGTATATGCTCGGGTCAGTCTGAAGCTATCCAGTTGCTGATCAAGGTTGGTTGAAGATGCTGAAGGCTTAGCATTTATCTTTATCAGTTTATTTCTATTCCTGTATTGATGTCCTAGTCTGTTGGACATTTATGTATTTTCTTTTAGTCACTTTATGTTAAGACATTGTTGTATCTTATGTAGTAGCTTCATGAACTGCTATTATGACGGTGTAATTTCCGCTGCATTATTCTGTGACTGTTCTGTGTCTGTGATGTTGTATTGATTCTCATTTACATTTATGTATTTATAATCTCATACTGATTCGTGTTTTGTATTATTTAAGTTGACATGTGTGGATTATTGTCAATTTAAATGGTCCAAATACACGGGTTGTTACAGTTGGTATCAGAGCTTCGGTTTCCCTAAAAACCTTAGTTTGGGATTATATATAAACTCATTAGAGATAGGGTAGCAATACCCTAGAATGAGGAGAATCGGTTCAATATCCAAATCCTTTCATTTCAAACTTCTTTGATTCATTGATTAGACTTTCCTTAAAAAAAATTCTATAATTTTCTATCCTTTGGCTTTAACAATCTCTTTGGTATTTCAGGATGGGTACCAGAGGAAACCATAGAGGAGGAAGGGGCCATGGTCCTGCTCAGGCTGCACCTATCGCTCCAGCTCCTGTCAAATTCACCATTCTTAGTAAGGAGTATACATAGTTGGGAGGTATTAAGTTTTCTGGATCCGAGAACATTATTGAGGCTCAGCAATGGCTTAAAGGCTTAGAGAAGATATTTTCCGGTCTGGAGATCCTGATGCTCAAAAGCGTCAGCTTGCTGCCTGGCAACTTCAGGATGCCGTGCAAGATTGGTGGGAATCAGTTACTTCTCGTATCGAGGAGAACACCATCACTTGGGCCCAGTTTAGGTATAAAATTTTTGGATCTAGTAGTCTAAATTCTTCTTTTAATCTTTGGAATGTTATTCATCTTGTCTATCTTTTGATTAGGGATACTTTCTCGGCACAGTGGATGCCAACTGCTGGGAAAACCCAACTTTATAGAGCTTTTATGGATCTTAAGCAAGGCAGTATGACCTTTTCGGAGTACGAGAGGAAATTCAACGAACTCTCCAAGTTCGGCCCGGGATTGATTGATACACCCCTTCTCAAGAACGAGAAGTTCATTTTGGGAGCTAGACCAGAGTATTATGACTTGCTTACTGGCCACACTTACTGCACCTTCACAGAGCTTGTTGACTATGCTCTTAGATACGAGGCAAAGCCTAGGGGACCTACTGCCAAGGCCACTCCTACTCAGCCCTCCTCTAGCCAGCCCGGGAAGAGGAAGATGAACTTTGATCAACAAAAGAAAGCTTGGCAGAAGACTACAGGATTGGGATATGCTCAGAAAAGCCCAATCGACCTTGCTAATATCACTTGCTTCAAATGCGATAAGAAGGGCCATTATGCTAATAGTTGTCCATCTACCGGAGCTGCTGTTCCACCACCTTCTATGGCTAGGAAAGATTTATGCTATGTCTGCCTCCAGCCGGATCATTTCAAGAAAGAGTACCCAATGTATAAGCGTGGCAAACCATCTGGAGTATTTGCTATCACCACCCCTACACCGCCTGCTCAGGATGACCAAGGTACCTTACGAAGTACTTTTTCATTACATGATTTACCTATTAGGGTATTATTCGATACTGGTGTTTCTCATAGCTTCATATCTATTGATCTTTGTAATAAGCTCAAATTAGAACCTACTCTTGCTACTACTTCCTTATGCGTTTCCAACCCTATTGGAGGACTTGCCAACCTCAGTAGAATTTGTAAAGAGGTTGTGCTCTTGTATGGAAGATACCGTTTCACTTGGGATTTTTATGTACTTGGCTTCGCAGCATTTGACATCTTGTTAGATGCTGATTGGTTAAGGAAATTCGATGCTGTTATTTCTTGCAAAGCTCGTTTTGTTTCTCTAGTCAACGACAAGGGCCTACCGCTTGTCATTGAATGCAAATCACCGCAGAAATATGCCGGAAGCTTCATATTCTCCCTTGATGCTCACCCGGATGATCTTAGTACTACCCCAATTGTTCAGAAATTTCCCGATGTATTTGGAGAGGTCAACTCCCTACCACCTAAACGGGAAATCGATTTCCGCATTGACCTTATTCCTGGAGCTACTCCTGTAGTTCTTCCTCACAGAAGGATGGCGCCTAAAGAAAAAGCTGATCTTAAAACTCAAATTGATGATCTATTCGCTAAGGGTTTGATTAGGAGAAGTTGTTCTGAATGGGGCGCCGTAGTTGTATTTGTCACCAAATCGGATGGGTCCCTTCGCATGTGTGTTGATTACAGGGAGCTGAACAAACGCACTCTCAAGAACCGCTATCCGATGCCTCGCATCAATGATTTATTCGATTAGCTCCATGGAGCTAAAGTTTTCTCCCAACTTGATCTTGCCACTGGGTTCCACCAACTCAGGGTAGCGGAAGATAGTATTCATAAGACAGCCTTCCGTACCGAGAACGGATTCTATGAATGGTTGGTTATGCCATTCGGTTTGACCAACGCACCTGCTTATTTCGTCGACTTAATGAATCGAGTCTTCCGCGATGTTCTTAACAAGTTTGTTCTTGTTTTCATTGATGATATTCTCGTCTTCTCCAAAGACAAGAAGGAGCATGAGACACATCTTGCTTATGTTCTGGAAACTCTCCGAAATCATCAACTTAAGGCCAAATTCTCTAAATGGCGAGACGAAGTGAGATTCCTGGGCCACATAGTTTTTGAAAATGGGATTTCGGTCGATCCAGCTAAGATCGCCGTAATCAATGTAAGTTCTATCCTATTCGCTATTTCTATTCAATTCCTCTTATCCCTTTCTAATTTGAAATCTATCTACAGGATTGGGAGACTCCCAAAACTCCTACTGATATCCGTAGCTTCTTGGGCTTGGCCGGCTATTATCGTAGATTTATTGAGCACTTTGCCCGGATTTCTGCCCCACTCACTGCTTTAACCCGAAAGGATGTCAAGTTTATTTGGAGTGAGAAGTGCGAATCAGCTTTTAATGAATTGAAGCGTAAGTTAACATCAGCCCCAGTTCTTGCGGTAATCGATGGAAGTGAAGGATTAACTGTCTATACAGATGCTTGCCGAGAAGGTTTAGGCGCTGTTCTTATGCAAAACGGAAAGGTTATTGCTTATGCTGGCCGCCAGTTGAAGATCCATGAAGTAAACTACGCAACTCATGATCTAGAGCTTCTTGCAGTTGTATTTGCTTTAAAACTGTGGAGGCATCATCTTTTAGGAACTAAATTTGAATTATTCACTGATCATAAGTCCTTGAGATATATCTTTTCTCAGAAGGATTTGAACCAGATACAAGTTCGATGGCTTGAATTCTTAGCTGCATATGATCTCGACATCAATTATACTCCTGGGAAAGCAAATGTTGTAGCTGATGCTTTGAGCCGTAGCAAAGCATTGTCATGTTGTAATCTTGTAGAAGGCATGCTCTTTCAGCTTGTTATCTCCCCATCTCTTGTGGATCGCATCAAAGACAAGCAATATGAGGACACCTTGCTCTATCGCATGAAGGAGTTAGTTCTTGGTAGAGTTGGAAATGCCGACAGTAAAGTGGGAGCACAGATAGATAGTAATGGAGTTCTGAGGATTGACAACCGTATTTGCGTTCCCAATGTCGATGGATTGAGACAAGAAGTGCTTAGAGAAAACCATCGGTCATCACTTTCATTTCATCCTGGTGTCACTAAGATGTACCGAAATATGAAGCGTTTATATTGGTGGAATGGGATGAAGAGGGATATTTCTATATATGTCAGTAGATGCACCACTTGCCAACAAGTTAAGGCCGATCACCAGAAGACGGCAGGATTACTTCAACCCCTAGAGATTCCGTGTTGGAAATGGGATCAGATTTCTATGGACTTCATTGATGGATTACCGAGAACCAGAAAAGGTAACGACAGTATATGGGTGATTGTTGATAGGTTGACAAAATCTGCTCACTTTATTCCTGTTAAGACCACTCGTACTGCTTTGAGTTTGGCCGAGATATATATGAGAGAGATTGTTAGACTCCATGGGGTTCCATCTAGTATTGTGTGCGATAGAGACCCTTTATTCACTAGTAAATTCTGGAAGGCATTTCAGGACATCTTGGGCACTAAACTGAATCTGAGCACAGCTTATCATCCTCAAACAGATGGCCAAACTGAAAAGGTGAATCAGATTTTAGAAGATCTGCTCCGAGCCTGCATTATTGATTTCGGGGGATCTTGGGAAGACTATCTACATTTGGTTGAATTCACTTATAATAATAGTTATCAGGTAAATCAAAATTTCAATTTGAATAAGTAAATTTGAATTGAAATTTAACCACCTTTATATTCAGGCAAGTATCGACATGGCACCGTTCGAAGCTTTATATGGACGGCCATGCAAATCGCCAGCTTGTTGGATTGAGCCTGGTGATCGATTAATTCTTGGCCCAGATATGATTATAGAAGCATCCGAGAAGGTAAATGAAATCAGAAGAAAGATGAAGACCGCACAGGATAGACAGAAGAGCTATGCTGATAGGCGTAGAAGAGATTTAGAATTCCTGATTGGGGATAAGGTATTCCTTAAGGTATCACCTTTGAAGAATGTTATTCGATTTGGTCGTAGAGGGAAGCTCGCTCCTAGATTTGTTGGACCATTCACTATCACTGAGAGAATTGGTACACTAGCCTACAGAGTTGCACTACCGGAGAAATTTGAGGGCGTGCACAACGTATTCCACGTTTCGCACCTTTGGAAGGTTGTACATGATCCATCCATGACCATTCCTATTGCTCAGTTAGATGAGGTTGATATTGAGCCGGATTTGACTATAGAGAGGAGACCACTTCGTATTGTTGATAGGGATACAAAGCAACTTAGAAGGAAGTCGGTTAGCCTAGTCAAAGTCCAATGGAGTCCCGATGATCGTGATTGCACTTGGGAAACCGAGGAGAGTATCCGAGATTCTAATCCAGAATTGTTTGTTGAAGGTAAATTCCATTCCATATTCTATATTTTATTCGATAATCTATTTTATATTCGTCGTATCTTTTACCTGTTCTTCCACTCTTTACCTTGCTCCTGTTCGAGGACGAAAAGTTTTGAGTAGGGGAGAATGTAACGATCCTGAAATTCAGACCCAGTTTAAAAATTTTAAATCACTTATTTGATGCAGAAATTCGAATTTTCACAAACAACTTCCGTTGCCAACCAAACTTCGCATTTGGAATGCGTCTAGATAGACATAGGCGTGCGCCAAATTTCGTTGAAAAATATTGAAGTAAATTACGGTCGTCGCATTTACCTATTAGTTTAAATTCTATGTGTAAATTTCCTATTGTCCGAACTCAAATATTTTTCTCAATGTTGCATAAGAAAAATATTCTGAACTTGACGGCGCATTTCGTTTCGTCAAATTTCGCTTTTAATTGCTAGTTAAAATGTTCACTCGTGCAAATGGTTCAATAAGATTTACCACTTCGCAAACAATGTCAAACCATCAATATCTTCATACCGTTGTGTCCGCCTCGTCGCGCTGATCAAAACGGTATATTTGTTTGTGTCAATCGGAGTTCGGCGTCGCAAGTTATAAACTGGTTAACGGGGTACAAACTGGTCCGTTACGCCACACAAACCGGTACCCAACATTTCAACATTTAAAATCTTGGAGCCTTCCAGCTGCCTTGGGAAGCCAAATAGCCTCCATTTTAAGAAATCATCATTGCATTGTCCTCTGCACACTTTGAATCTCGTGTATACATCCCCCTCTCCATTATGACACTGTATACAGCATCACTTTTCACTTCAAAGAAACTAGGTACGTAACCTCCTCTGCCTTTTCTTTCTCTCCTTCCTTTCTCCTCTCTTTGCATTCTTCTTCTTTCTTTTTTTTTTTTTTTTCAAACTTCCCATGCAACCCAGCCCCTCCAGCCCCTCCCAGCCCAGCAGCCCTCCACCCACCCTCCACCCAGCCTCCTCCAGCCCCGCCAGCCCTCCAGCCCCTCCTAGCCCATGCAGCCCTCCACCCACCCTCCACCCAGCCTCCTACAGCCCCTCCAGCCCATGCAACCCTCCACCCACCCTCCACCCAGCCTCCTGCAGCCCCTCCAGCCCATGCAGCCCTCCACCCACCCTCCACCCAGCCCTCCTCCAGCCCCTTCACCCGCTCCCCAGCCCATGCAGCCATCCCAGCCCCTCCAGCCCCTCCCAGCCCAGCAGCCCTCCACCCACCCTCCACCCACCTCCTCCAGCCTCCTCCAGCCCCTCCCAGCCCAGCAGCCCTCCACCCACCCTCCACCCAGCCTCCTCCAGCCCCTCCCCAGTCCATGCAGCCCTCCCAGCCCCTTCATCCAGCCCCTCCACCCCTCCACCCGCTCCTCAGCCCATGCAGCCCTCCCAGCCCCTCCCAGCCCAGCAGCCCTCCATCCACCCTCCATTCATCCTCTGCCCAGCCTCGCTCAGTCTGCCCTCCACTCCCTTGCCCAGCCCTGCCAGCCCAGTCCGCCCTCCACTCCCCTGCCCAGCTCTGCCCAGCCCAGCTCCCTGTCCCAGCCTAGTCCGTCCCTCATCGCCACAGTTCCCACCCCGACCACCATGCTTTCTTTGAATACATAGTATATACACAATGTATTAGTTTTCAAAGTATAGAGAAGTTGATTTTATTATATGGGCTATAATATCTCAGATTTTGTTTCGCTTGCTTGACAGTTGTAGCTGATTCGGGATCTCAGGTCTAGGCTTCCATCTACCTTATTTTGCATCTAGTTCCTTGTTTGGGTATGGTTTGTATATATTCAAATCAATATATATATATTGTAATAAACAAATTATTGATTAATTATTTGTTGATTGCAGTTTGTGCTCGCTTTGCGTCGTGTTTATTAGGGTCTATTTATCTATTCGTCTTCGTGCTTCGTCATCTTCTCTAACCTCGCAAGGTGAATATTTCATTCACGACTCAATCTATTATGCTATGATAATCAAGTGATAATTGTTATGAATATTAATTTGGATATTAAATTGTTGATTGTTAAAATTGTTGAAATAAAAATTGTAAATCGCCATGCAAGAAAAATTTGAATATTGTTAAATTACGACAAAAAGTTATGACACTAAAAGTGCTATGTGATGTTGAATGTGGTTGTTAATATAAGTGAGATTTAATATGAAATTGAAATTGGTATAGGATAGCCAACAATTTAAAATGGATTATATATGTTGAACTTGACCCCTTTGGACGTTAAATAAATCGTCGCGTAGAAATAGCGGTAACTACACTTTGAACCATTGAATGTATGATTGATGTAGTAATTTGATAATAGGTGAAAACCATAATGAAATAATCTTTAATCTGCATGAAACGATAGTGTGGATTCTAGGAGTAATTATATTAATTTGCATAAATAACAAATGTAAGTTAATATGATTATTTCGGGATTATTTAAATAAATTGTTAAACTGTTATGTATGTTTGCTATTGTTTGTTTATTTACTTTGATACCATCCCAGTTATCACACTGCAAGTTCCCTTTGCTATGCTTTGTTTCATGTTGAATGATATCGGGTTGAAATGATAAATACCCAATTAAACAACTTGGCCTAGGATAGATAATTAAAAATAAGAAATCCGATTGGTCAACAAAAATTATTTTTGAAATTGAAATCTATTTGAAATTAAGAAATGAACTTAATAATTTGTTTGGAAATTAGGTTACAAACTTAATGGATTTAATTAATGGATTCAATCAAAATAAATAGGAATAAATTAATGGAGTTTAATTGAAACGGATTAATAAACCTATTTTATTGAATAAAATGAATTGGCAAATTTATTTGAAATGAGATTTAAAAACAAGGAAGTTTAGAATTTAATAATTTGAAATTTTATTAGATTTGTTAGATTTAGACTTGAAATCGATTTTAATTAAATAGATTTGAAACTTGTCGTAAATTAAGTTTGAGATTTAGAAATTTGACTTAAGTGGAATACGAAACTAACTATAGTTTTAGGGATTTAATTTAGTGATAATTTAAATCTAGAATGATTTTAAATTTAATAAAATTGATTTAATCAAATTTATGATTATGGTTAGTGTAACGATGAATGTAAATATGAATTGAAATGAGAATTTGGTTTAAAATGATGTGAACTAAAATTTACCATTAACTAAATTTAATAAGTGAGATTTATTAAATTGAACTTGAATACTTAATTATATTGTTAACTCAAATGTTTAAACCACAAATTTCATCGGGAAATATGATTTTAAATATTTGAAATAAATTAAATCGTGAAAATGACAAATTGTGAAAGTCAAATTTGCAGCTTGACTTTTGGACTTGATTTGTTTAAACTTTAACTTAAATGACCATCGGGTAATAAATACGTAGTTATTAAAGAGACCGGGATCGGATATGGACATACTCTCTGTCGATACCAAAAACCACTTTAATAACTATTATACGTGGAGTGTTGATCCAGAATGAAGTGGATGGTTTGGTGAACGCGTTGACTGAAGAAAGAGAACGATATTGGATGACCCCTGACATGACTAAAACAGGAGCCGCGCCGGACCATTGAGGTTCGCCACCTCTAGCGGACACACTTCTTCGATACCATATCTATTACTTTTGTGATTCGATTTGGGTGCACCCCTTGATTTGGGAGTGTTGTTTCACGGTGTTGAGGTAGTAGCTGCTATGCTCAACATCAGTCTGGATCACGCAACTACTAGTATCCTAGTTGGTATCGCCTCATGTACCTTGTCATACTGATTATCCTATTTGCGACCACTACGTTTTGGTTTGTACCTTTAGTATATGGATTGCCCTCTGGTGACTTCCGGTTTTGGGGGAAACTACGGTCTTGTATATGCTCTTGGGAATAAAATGTGTTAAGAGGATTATGGTAACGCCTTAACACTATTTTAATATCGTACTTTACTGATTAGACATTATCTATCTATCGTATTCTATTGTATATATAGATAGTTTATCGGATCCTTAGAGATGTTTATTTTATTCATCTTTAAGTTATGGACTTTTCCCTTGCACTTGATTTTCTTGTATAAGATTTTGAGTCCTGACTCGAGTGTTTCTTTTTGTATATGCTCGGATCAGTCTGAAGCTATCCGGTTGCTGATCAAGGTTGGTTGAAGATGCTGAAGGCTTAGCATTTATCTTTATCAGTTTATTTCTATTCCTGTATTGATGTCCTAGTCTGTTGGACATTTATGTATTTTCTTTTAGTCACTTTATGTTAAGACATTGTTATATCTTATGTAGTAGCTTCATGAACTGCTATTATGACGGTGTAATTTCCGCTGCATTATTCTATGACTGTTCTGTGTCTGTGATGTTGTATTGATTCTCATTTACATTTATGTATTTATAATCCCATAATGATTCGTGTTTTGTATTATTTAAGTTGACATGTGTGGATTATTGTCAATTTAAATGGTCCAAATACACGGGTTGTTACAGCATGGGGCACAATATAAAATTATTTAAGAAAAATGAATAAGGACTGTGTGGGGCAGAGTATTAATTTGTAAGAGGAAATGAATAAGAGCTGCGCGGGGCGCAGTATTAAACAATAAAGAAAAAGAAGTAAGAAATGTGTGTGGCGCAGTATTAAATTGCAAAGAAAAATGAATAAGAACTGCGCGAGACGTAGTATTAAATGCTTTAAAAGAAGAACCATTAAGACATGGGTGGGGAGCAATATTAAATAGTTAAAGGCTAAGTATGACCTGCACCGGTCATAGTATTTTAGTAGATTAAATAATAATCTAGGGTAGGAGCCAAATGGGGTCTATGTAGGGAGCGTATAAAGCATTATAATGAAATAAAGGAATGCACTAAATTTAGAAATTGAGTGGGGCCTGCATCGAGGGTGCAAGAGCCATTGGGGAATGCTTTGGGAAGCATTAGATGCAGATGTAACTAAGAATCGATTGCATCAGTATTTTGAATTTTCCTCTCTTGATGTCTGAATAATGAGGGTTAAACTCAACCTGTGCAGTATGGTTTGGCTCACTAAATGATAGTTTAGGGTAAGTATTTTTCACATCAGACTTTATGATTAACCCGTGCTATCATTATTATTTCTCCATAAACTCACGGGTGCTCATTTGAGTACGTTGAGTTTATGAGATTAGACAGGTTTGAAATAATGACCATGGTAGCTGATCAAAGAAGGAGCATGAGGCTTAGCAGCTAATAAAGATTTTTATTTTCTGTTGTATTAAGGAGTGCAGGCCGTATCATCATATGTTGACCCGGCACTTTCTATGTAATTTTCTTATTATATTTGACCCCTACGTGGGCACGTTTTTTGGGTACAATTATGACTAAAGTATGTGTAAAGAATGATAAAGAAAACTTTTTATGTAATGAAAATATTTAGTTGCACCGTTTACTTTATTTGTGTTAATTAATAAACTGAACTCACATTCACTATTGGAATATAATTCCGGTGATGACTACAACATCATCGGCATTCATCTTCGAGTCTCAAGTGAGGGATGTTAAATTTTGGTATCAGAGCATAGGTTAGGGACACTTAAGTAAAACGGGGCTAGAAAGTAGGGACAATACTTAGGATAAACTGAACGCTTTGGCGAGGGGATTGTGGTATTATATATAATGTACTTGTATGTCGCTATGTAGATAAATAGGAAGATTTATCTATCCTTCTATTATTTTTGACCCCTTATCTTTTTGTTTCTGATGAAGACTTGCTGAATAGAAATGCAAGATGTATTTGAGAAGTGGACAAGTTTTGATAAAAGGAGAAAGTGTAAGAAGAGAAGCCGAAAGTACGCACACTAATGGAGGGAATGTAACGACCGTATTTTTAACTATTTTAAATTATTAAATTTAATTTGATTATTGGATAAAAATGGGTAGAAATAAATATTTAATGATTTATTATTGTAGTTAATTGAATATAATAAAATTTTGAAATAAACAATTCCGAAGATTTTAGCGATAACAAATATTGAAATGAAATTCTATATATTGAACGTGTTTGTTGTTAATAACTAGGATTGAATAATTAATATGGAATTACTGTAAAATTGAATTAGTTGTTTTATTATTTGAATTCTTTTAAAATTAAATCTTATAAGTTAAATAACTTATATAGGAATATGGTGATTCATTGGATAATTAAATCGTTTAAATTTAATATTGCAATTATTTGAATAATTGAATTTTGAATTTTATATGAATGAAATGATCTTAAAAGTTGATTTTTTAAAAAATGAATGAAGATTACTAACTTTTAAAATGAAATTTAAAGTGATTAAATTAAATTTTGGAAATTGTATATTATAATTAACAAGTAAAAATAGTCATTTTGGCCAATGTCTCGGATTTCAACGAAACCAGTTTCATCGGATTCGTAATAGTGAATTATTATAGGATTTCAAGTTTCGTAGCGATCGGACTTATCGTTTGGCCGTGCGAGCTTGAAACGCGTAGAATTTAATTTTAAAATTTAATTATATTAAATTGATATTGAGAAGCTATCTTCCGCATACGATCAAATTAGGCCCCGAGACTAATTCCACTATATTCGGAATGGTGGTGAAAAATTATGAACGCAAGGCGGCAAGCTTCATTTAGAGTTTGGAATTTTGCGGACCAATGGAGCGAGATATTTTTCTTATTTTAATAATATATACTTTCCTTTCCTCAACCATTCATACACCCAGCCTGCTTTTTCTCTGCTCGTGCCCCTTTTATTCTCTTAGTTTAAATCAACAGCCAATCGAAGATGATAAAAAAAGAAGCGAATCGCGTTAGCTGCTGGCGGAGGAGGGCGTGGGGTTGCTCGCGATCGACAGGACGGAGCAAGGCGATTTTGGTGTTCATGCTTCGTTGTAGGGTTTGGTGATGGCGATGGTGCGCATGTCCAGGAAGGCGCGATGAGGATTGGGGCTGCGGCGGCACCGCGGGGATTGGGGCAGCGTGGTCGCGGAGCTGGTGGGTGCGTAGGGTTCCAGTCGATCGCGATCTGTATATATAAAAAAAGAATAATGAGGAACGAAATCCTCGAGCAGAGAGGAGGAGCGGACCTGAGCTATTTGCGTTGAGGAAGAGGTGAGATTAGTTTAATTGTTTGAATAATTAAGTGTTAATTATATCTCTAATTATCGTTATATTGCATATCCTTTTCATATGAGATCCGTTTCGAGCGAAACGAGTTGCATGAGACTCGTATCGTCGTTGTCTACAACTTGGAGTGGAAGTTGAATTTATTTGAAACTGAAAATATTTTCAGTTTCAAATAAAAAGGCGAGTGTTTTAACGCTCACGACGTACTATAATATTTTTACGTTAGTAAAATTGAAATTCTGAAGTGATTTAAATTATTGATTGTTATTTGGTGAATTTAACTGACATGGAAATCGATATAGAAATGTATATGTTAGAAAATTTGAATGAAAAGTGAAATGGAAATTAGAATTAGACTGCTAGTAAATTTTCCGATTATTGATAATAGGTGAATTGATGTGATTTATTGACTGTTTGGATGATTGTTTGTGATGAATGCTAATTGGTTGAGATTTTGGATGCTTTGAATGTTTATTTATTTTATATATCCTGTTATCACATGTAAATTACTTGACAGTATATAAAACTATTATTGGGATTATTTTGAGTAAATTAAGAAATAGGTTGAAATGATATATACCTATGACATTTATTTTGGATTGAAATGATATATATCTATCACTGAATTAAACTGAAATAACCGATTCACTTGGTCATAGGATAGAAAATTATATACGGACACCAGATTGGTTAAATTAACTAATTTAAGAATTTTCATTTGAAATTATATAAATGATTTTGATCTCAAGATGTAAAAATCGAATTTATGAAAATTGAATTATTTTCGAACTTGTGCTCGAAATGTTGATATTTAAATTTGTTAACAGAAATTGTTTTAAATAATCAAAGTTGAGATTTTGAAGTTAAGATTGAAATATGATTTGAACTTCAAAAATTAGGTGGTTTTAAAAGAATTTGGACTTTTATTTGAATTTTGAAATATTGCTAAGTAAAAGTAATTTGAATAAATATTTCAATAATTGAGCTCGAAATTGAATTATTTTAAAGATTTGAATCTTAAATTGAATATTGAAGTAAATTTAATTTAAGCGATTTAAATCGATATTCTGAAATTGAACTTTAATTTATATAAATCGAAGTGGTTTAAATTTGAGAATTGAATTGAAACTAATTCAAATTGGAATTGAACTGAAATTAATTGGAACTAAAACCAAAATTGAATTAATTTAGAATCGAAATTGATTTGAAATAAAATTGGAATCGAAGTTAATTCGAACTGAAATCGGAATTGAATCGATGAAATTGGAATGGAAATTGAAAGTGATTTGAATTGGAGAATTTGGAATTGAATTAGTTTGACTTTGAAACTATTTTCAAATAAATTAATTTAATATAAACTATTTAAAATTTATCTTTTTAAAATATTCAAATTATTTTGATTTCCAAACTTTTTTATTTCATAAAACATTTTTAAATACTTAAATCATTATATATCAAACTATTTTAACTATTTAAACTATTTTGAACAATTTAGAACTTTTTCCAAACTATTTTCTAAAATTCAAACTGGTCAAAGGCTGGAATGTTAATATTTAAATCGTTGATTTGAATACGAATTGGGTTAAAATGAAGTTATAACCTAAATGGAAATTCGAAACAATTTTGGAAGCGAAATCGAGAGATTGAGGCGTAAATGATTTTGAAGTGGAATAGCGTATTTTGAGTAAATATGATGATTTCGAAATGGATTTGATTTTGAAGCGAATATGATATTTTGATATCAAGTATGAATTGTTTTTGAAATATAAAAGTACCACCGGTGTGTAAAATGATGTTTGGTTGTTAAAGAGACCGAGGCCTCTTATTGGCATACTTTCTGTCAATATTGGAACCACTTTAACAACTGTATACGCGAAGGAGACTCCAAAATGAAGTGTTTGTATTTAGCGTCGTTTGCTGGATTTGAAGAAAGAGAACGATGATAGATAGACCCTGGCACTTGTGCTAATTTGAAATGACTAAAACATGACAGCTTGACAGGGCCAAGCGGGCTAGCTACCCCTAGCGGAGATCCGTTCTTCGATTTTCTTGGACTTGATCCATATTATTACTCTGTTGTTGATTTCGATCGGTGCACCTTGATTTGGGATAGCCTCCCTTTGACTCGATATGGGATGGATGGAGGAGGGAGTGGGGTTGCTCGCGATCGACAGGGCGAAGCAAGGAGATTTTGGCGTTCATGCTTCGTTGTAGGGTTTGGTGATGGTGATGGTGCGCGCGTCCAGGTAGGCGCGCTAGGGAGTGGGGCTGCGGCGGCGCAGCGAGGCTTGGGGCAGCGTGGTCGCAAAGCTGGTGTGCGCGTAGGGTTTTAGTCGATCACGATCTGTATATAAAAAAATAAAAAAAATAACGAGGAACAAAATCCTCGAGCAGAGAGGAGGAGCAGACCTGAGCTATTTGCGTTGAGGAAGAGGTGAGATTAGTTTAAATGTTTGACTAATTATGTGTTAATTAAATATTAATTATATCTCTAATTATCGTTATATTGCACATCCTTTTCATATAAGATCCATTTCGAGCGAAACGAGTTGCAGGAGACTCGTATCGTCGTTCTCTACAGCTTAGAGTGGAAGTGGAATTTATTTGAAACTGATAATATTTTCAGTTTCAAATAAAAAGGCGAGTGTTTTAACGCTCACGACGTACTATAATATTTTTACGTTAGTAAAATTGAAATTCTGAAGTGATTTAAATTATTGATTGTTATTTGGTGAATTTAACTGACATGGAAATCGATATAGAAATGTATATGTTAGAAAATTTGAATGAAAAGTGAAATGGAAATTAGAATTAGACTGCTAGTAAATTTTCCGATTATTGATAATAGGTGAATTGATGTGATTTATTGACTGTTTGGATGATTGTTTGTGATGAATGCTAATTGGTTGAGATTTTGGATGATTTGAATGTTTATTTATTTTATATATCCTGTTATCACATGTAAATTACTTGACAGTATATAAAACTATTATTGGGATTATTTTGAATAAATTAAGAAATAGGTTGAAATGATATATACCTATGACATTTATTTTGGATTGAAATGATATATATCTATCCCTGAATTAAACTAAAATAACTAATTCACTTGGCCATATGATAGAAAATTATATACGGACACCAAATTGGTTAAATTTACTAATTTTAGAATTTTTAGTTGAAATTATATAAATGATTTTGATTTAAAGAAGTAAAATTCGAATTTATGAAAATTGAATTATTTTCGAACTTGAGGTCGAAATGTTGATATTTAAATTTATTAACAGAAATAGTTTTAAATAATCGAACTTGAGATTTTGAAGTTACAATTGAAATATGATTTGAACTTCGGAAATTAAGTGGTTTTAAAAGATTTTGACTTTTATTCAAATTTTGAAATATTGCTTGGTAAAGGTAATTTGAATCAATGTTTCAATAATTGAGCTCGAAATTGAATTATTTTAGATTTGAATCTTAAATTGAATTTTGAAGTAATTTTAATCGATATTCTGAAATTGAACTCGTATTTATATAAATCGAAATGGTTTAAATTTGAGAATTGAATTGAAACTAATTCAAATTGGAATTGAATTGAAATTAATTGGAATTAAAATCAAAATTGAATTAATTTGGAATCAAAATTGAAATTAATTTGAACTAAAATTGGAATCGAAGTTAATAAGAACTGAAATCGAAATTGAATCGATGAAATTGGAATGGAAATTGAAAGTGATTTGAATTGGTGAATTTGGAATTGAATCAATTTGACTTTGAAATTATTTTCAAATAAATTAATTTACTATAAACTATTTAAAATTTATATTTTTAAAATATTAAAATTATTTTGATTTCCAAAATTTTTTATTTCATTAAACATTTTTAAATACTTAAATCATTTTATATCAAACTATTTTAATTATTTAAACTATTTCAAACAGTTTAGAACTTTTTCCAAACTATTTTCTAAAATTCAAACTGGTCAAAGGCTGGAATGTTAATATTTAAATCGTTGATTTAAATACAAATTGGGTTATAATGAAGTTATAACCTAAATGGAAATTTAAAACAATTTTGGAAGCGAAATCAAGAGATTGAGGCGAAAATGATTTTGAAGTGGAATAGCGTATTTTGAGTAAATATGATGATTTCGAAATGGATTTGATTTTGAAGCGAATATGATATTTTGATATCAAGTAAGAATTGTTTTCAAAATATAAAAGTACCACGGGTGTGTAGAACGACGTTTAGTTGTTAAAGAGACCGGGGCCTCTTATTGGCATACTCTCTATCAATATTGGAACCACTTTAACAACTGTGTATGATGGATAAACCCCGGGGCATGTGCCAATTTGAAATGACTAAAACAAGACGGCTTGACAGGGCCAAGCGGGCTAGCTACCCCTAACAGACATCCGGTCTTCGATTTTCTTGGACTTGGTCCATATTATTACTTTATTGTTGGTTTTGATTGGTGCACCATGATTTGGGATAGCCTCCCTTTGACTTGATATGGGATGGATGGACGCGGTGGGCGGTCGTGGCTACGATGCGTTACCACCAGTCCTACGGCCCGAACTGGTAGTATCCTACCTTGGGCATCGCCTCACGTGCCTTGTCATACTTTTATCCCTATACGAGACCGTACGATTTTGGTTTAGTGTTGTCATATCACGGCGCATCCCTATCTCCCAACTTTCTACTGGGGCGTTATATGCAAACTGTACGACAATGCTTAAAAACGCGTTAAGGGGGATTAATGTAAAGCCTTAACGCTAAGAAAAATATTTATTTTACTGATTAGACATTATATATGTAGCATATTCTACTACATATAAATATTTTGACGGATCCTTAAGAGATGGAAAATCCCGTAACATCACTTGAGTTATTGCACACACGTTATACACTAGATAGGAGATGTGAAATCTCGTAAACATCTCTGACGCTATTACACTCATGTTATGTGATATTGATTTGACTCACATAAGGATATTTTAGTCCTGACTCGAGTGTTTTGTCTTTTCATTACACTCGGGTCAGTCTTGAGTTTTTCAGCACATTGAAGATTATTCTTTGGAGAACGAAGACGACAATTTGGTATATTTACTATCATTATTCCTGCATCATGTTGTCTGCTACATTATTTTATTTATCCCTATTATATATATAACTCTGATAAATGTTGTATAAATTATAATCAAATGTATAATATAAACAGCTTCATGAAATGTTTATTTGATTATTATGTTTTGTCATTCCGCTGCTAGATTTTGTGTTTGTTTTCTTCTCCTTTTCTTATTTTTCTTAATTTACGCCATTGATTATCTATGTTCTGGATTGTTTAAGTTGGACATGTGTGGATTATTTTCGAATTAAACCTTCCAAAATGTGGGTCGTCACAGTTAGTATCAGAGTTTTGGTTTAGCGATAACCTTAGCTTTGAGGGGTTTGACTCATTAGAGATAGGGTAGTAATACCCTAGAATGAGTTGTTTGTGTGTGTGAGAGCGCGTACTTGTTAGTATTATAAAAAAAATTATATTGTGTTTACTTATCCGTTGAGTTGTTTATGAATTCTGATCGATGTGTGGGACGCCATGATATCGATAGCAGTTTCTAAACACTTAAACAAGACAAGTCGACATAATTCTATTTTAAAATCAGGAAAATGAAATAATTTTACCTAAGTTATATTTTATATATGAAATGATAATATTAATGGATGTTGTTGTTAGGAGATGATAACATTTAGTTATCATCGATTATTGGTTGAATTAAAATAAAAACGAATACCTTGTGAACTCTATTTCACGAAGTGTTGGGTAATTAAATTGAATTGAAATCCAATTGCAATAAAAATTGTTTAAAATGACAAAGTTGTAAATTAATGAAATGTTTTGGTAATAAGGTAATGAAATTTGTATAAGTATATTTATTATATAACTTATAAATAGAAAGGATTTAAAAATTAAGAATTTTAAATTTTAAATCCCTTTGTTTTCAAAATTGTTTTCAAAGCCTTCAAAATTAATAATAATATTATTTGAAAGTATTTTAACTAGAAATATATTTTGAAAGGATTTTTGAAAGAAATAAAGCATTAAACTCGCTTTAGTCGCTGGGAAATAATTCTGGAGATGACTGCAATATCGCCGGTATTCATTTTCGAGTTTCTGAGTGAGAATTTGTAACAACCCGCATATTTTAAAGTTTTGAATATTTAAATATTTTATTTAAATATAATTGTTAATCGGATTAAAGTCCGAAAGGCTATTTTTTGCAAACAGTCGAATTGAGACTCGAGACCACTTCCATTGAGTCCAAAATGGCGTTTGCGACTCTTTTGAGTATAAACATCGATATGTTTGGAGCTAGCTAAAATTTCGACCTTTTCACTTAGGGCTTTGGGTTGGGTTTCAGCCCATTAACTTAACATATCAACCCAACTCCACTCCACTCCTCTTCCTTACTTCATAATATTTCCTACAACTTAAGCTTTAGCAAAAATGGTGGTGGAGATGGGAAATTAAAATCCTAAACCCTAGTATCTTTAGCAAATCCAAATTTTAGCTCCAAATTCAAAGAGAAACTATTGGTAAGTATCTCCATCTTCTTCTCCAACTCAATCTCTCTTTAAATTCAGAAATTTCCTAAACCTAACTTTGGAAATGTTCTTCTTTTGAGCTTAGATTCAAGCTTCTAGAGTTGAGTTTGAAGAGTGGTTGATCCTCCTTTGTTTCCAAGCTTCTCCTTCATCATTTTTGGGTTTAAAAGTGAGTTCTTGAACTCACATCTATGTCTATAGCTTTGATTATTGTTAGGTATGAATTCCTAACATCTATTTCTTATTCAATTGCTTTTGAATTGAATTGGTTTGGTGAATTTTCCTAATTTTGGTATTTTGAAGTCAAAATTTATGAAAACCCTAATATGGGTGTTTAGACATGTTGTTTTGGGTGAATTGAAGAGCCTTTAGGGCTGGGTTGTCGCTTGGCATAAATCCTTTATCGCCGTTGTTCTTTCGATCGCTCCGAATCCAAGAAGTTGTGTAGGTTTGCCCATTTAAGGGCTATGAAAATTCTGTCCTGCTACAGGTGACAGACGTCTGTGGATTATCCACAGACGTCTATGGCTGTTGATTTCTGGAAATTAACCTATTTTTATGTGGATTTCCAAATTTATCGATTTTTGATTATCCATATAGTTATTGTCATTAATATCATCTTTGATGATTTCTTTTCTGGATTTTTGGTGTTTCTATTTGATCGATTTGATATCGATTTCCTTGGCTTGATTCATGTTATCGAAATGTGAATTCTTGTGATAGATTGTTTCTACAATCATTTTGTGATTTGTCACTTCTAAATATAAAGGTTTCTATACTAGTAGTAAATATCAAAACTCTTTTACAAAGATGATTTCAACTTTATTTTTAATACAAAGCTCTTTTATAAAACCGTTTTCTAATCTATTAGTATATACAAACCTTTACCTCATTCGTATGAGAAAATCTAATTAAACGGCTTAGCAAAACTAGTGGTATGAAACGCTTGCATTTACTTCATCGGTTAATTTTTGGACTTGTTCGATTGAATCTCTTGTGACAAATTTTCTAGTGGAGATCTATAATTTGTTCGTAAATATTTAAGTTAAGCTAGTGGTTATGGGACATGAAGCTAAATTCATATATTTACTAGCTTAATGTAATTGACACTTCTTGATGATCGATGATGAGCATTTTATGATTTAGACTAGCAAGGTGCAATGTTTCTTTGTCCACTTGGGGGATTGTACCTCATTTTATTGAGCTTCGTCTCGTTTCTTTTTGGGCTAGCAACCCATGTACTTTTAATGTGTTTCGATTCATTGGATGTACCGTTTGTACTACATCGATGTCTCGGCTTTTCGATTCATTAGACGTACCGTTTGTACGACGTCGATGTTCCAAATTGTTTTGTGTTTCGATTCATTGGATGTACCGTTTGTACTACATCGATGTCTCAGCTTTTCGATTCATTGGACGTACCGGTTGTACTGCGTTGATGTTCCGAATTGTTTTGTGTTTCAATTCATTGGATGTACCGTTTGTACTACATCGATGTCTCGACTTTTCGATTCATTGGACGTATCGTTTGTACCGCGTCGGTGTTCCGAATTATTTTGTGTTTCGATTCATTGGATGTACAGTTTGTACTACATCGATGTCTCGGCTTTTCGATTCATTAGACGTACCGTTTGTACTACGTCGATGTTCCGAATTGTTTGTGATACACGTGTTGGTGAGTTTTCATGCTCCCTCTTGGGATTGGCCATCCTCTTTGTGATTTCTGGATTTCTAAATATTAATTTCTGGAACTTATGTTCCACCAGCATTTACAATTGGCATTGATATGTATGTCATTTTTGTGGCTAGGTGAATTAAATAATGAATATGACATTCTTTTTGATGCTATGAGATTCTTGAGATATTGTCTGACTTTTGTGGGTTTTCTAATGTATACTTGACGTAGTATGACATTTTTGGTTATCATACATTTTATTATTATATCTCTTCTTATATCTCATTTTATCTGATAATTATAGCTAGACTGATCCGTTTATTATTTTCTTCTTAAATAATACTCGGGTCAGGCGGAGATTTTATAGGTGCTTCCTCTTGCCTTCCAATCTGGAACCATCATCTGACTTTTGGCTAACTACTTAGCTTATAGTTTTTGTTGTATACATTTGAGATACAGACTCCTTGATGTATACTTATTCTTTTGTCTAGCACTTGTATCTATTCTTTTTGATATTATGTATCTTGTTTGACCACTACTGTGATGTACACTTTCATGTGTTATATTCATATCTATTTCCGCCTTTGTGATATGAATTGTCTGTGACTGATTTGTGTTTTGTTTATTTCTATATTTGTTTCTGAAGTATATATACATAGTCACCGTGTAGTAGCTTTGAGTTTGTATCGGCATATCGGATTTCCTCTTAAGATGAAAAGTTATATTTTTATCTGGCATATCGGTACTCGCACAAAGCAATTACACATATGGTCGCTCCTCAATAGCCTTATTCTCCGTGCTAGTTGACAGCATTACCCCGTAGTGTCCTTGGCTAGCGTGGGTATAGAGGTGGGGCGCCACAGCTTGGTATCAGAGCCAAACTTCGGAACAATGTAGAATAATCTAGCAAGGATCATTGTCCTAAGTCTTTCTTAGGAATCGTGCCATAGGATTTGGTTCGAGTCTTCGTACCGTTCTATCCTATTTTCTTTTGTGATGCCTTGTTTTATCAATCAAGGTTGTTTGATATTCATTTTGAGAATAACCTTTTTCCTCTTCTTTCTTTCTTTCTTAGAGAAGAGAAATGGTTAGACCTGGCCGTCCCAACGCTGGTCAATCTAGTGCTACTCCCTAGGATGGAGTATTTATGTCAGCTCAACAACTTTTAGATCTTGTGAATAATGCCCAAGCTGCCGGACCCGCTCCAGCGCCTACTCACCCTAAATCCGGGTTTGCATGTTTGTGCAGAGATTATACCGCTTTGGGTGGAAGGCCATTCAAGGGATCCGAAAACGTTATAGAAATCCAGGCTTGGCTTAGATCATGCGATCGAATCTTTTCCCGTATGGATCTTATTGATTCACTTCGTGTCCAAGTGGCTTCAAGCATGCTCCAAGAAAGAGCATTAGATTGGTATGAGCTTTTGATTTCTGAAATTATCGAAGCGGATCTTACTTGGGAGCAATTCCGAGAACGATTCGAATTAAAGTTTGTGCCGAAGGCTGAAAAAGTAACTTTAGCACGGCGTTTTATTGACCTTGTTCAAGGTGAATCTTCTATGACAGATTATGTCGCATCTTTCGAATCTCTCTCTAAGTATGGGGTCGAGTATATTAATACCCCATTGAAGAAAAATCAAAGGTTTGTCTATAGGTTGAACAAGAACCTTAAAAAGCCTTTACTTCTGAAACTAGAAGTTTCTTTTGATCAGCTTATTGATATCGCTCTTCGACTTAAAGAGACCGATAATGAAGGTGATGTTGAAGTTGTGGGTGCCCAACAGAACTTCAACAATAACGTGAAGAGGCCTATCAAATTCAAAGGCCCCACTCCCAACAAGAAAGGTAAGCAACAAACTCCGGTAGCAAGGACTCCTACCTCTAGTCGTGAACAATGTTACAATTGTGGTTCCATGGACCACTATGCAAGGGAGTGTCCAAAACCCCTCTTTTGTCGTTATTGCAAAAGTTCGGTCATCTTTTATCTTCGTGTCCTAAGCTTCCAAGCAAGGGAGAAGGAAAGCTGCAAGCCCCTAGCAACTCTTCTCTTGGTCAAGGTATTCTTCATTCTATCCTTGATGGCATTATTGTGTTTCGTGATCATCCTAATTCGAGTTCTTGTTGATATGGGTTTATCTCATTATTTTTATATCAAAAGAACTTGTTGAATTCTTTTACTTTAAAACAATTTGGGCTTGATGTCTTCTTTGAGAATTGCGAATCCAGGTGGTGGATCCGCAACACTCAACTTGTTTTTTTATTATTGATGTCAAAATTATTTTATGTGATTTTTCTTTCCGAATCGATTTTTTTACTTAGGCTTCGGAATTGATTTTTGGAAAGGATTGGCTTAATCATTATGGAGCCATATCCTATGTCCCGAGTGGACTATTCATCTTCGACATTTTTTTAATCTGTTAAGCAGATTTCTATTTTTCTTTGTGATTTTGATTCCAATTTGATGGCATCATTTTATTCTTTAAGTTCACATGATGAGGAAAGTGTTATTTCTCTCATTCATGTGGTTTGAGAATTTTCCGGTATTTTTGAGTTTGTCTTAGGATTATCACCTAAGCAGTCTTTTGAGTGGTGTTAAGGTCTTTTCAGATCGACCTTACCACCGGTTTTCTTTAGCTACGAGTTGCGGAAGTTAGCATCCACTTACCGCATTCCGCACTCGTTATGATTCTTATGAATGACTTATTATGTCATTCAGTTTATCCAGTTTATTTCATCCATTTTGTAAATCGAGTATTCTATGAATATTTTGATGAGACCATTCTTGTATTCATTGATTTTGGATGAGAATAGCGATTTAAAATTTTGCAAATCTTTTTCATAAGATATTTACAAGTACAATTGGATTTTTGTTCTTAAAACGTGCAAAGAATGATTTTGTGATTGTATTGCCCATTGAGTGCTTTAAGAATTCTGGTCGATGCTCTTGATCAACGTTATCGATAGGAATCTCCTAAACGCTTTGATGAGACAATCAGACACAGTAAATTGACTTGTAAAATAAAAGTTTTTTTCTAAAAAGATTATTACATAAAGATAAATGTAATTTTGAAAGTTTTATCTTTTCAGGAAAGAAGATTATTTAAAAGAAATTCTTTCTTTTCGATACTCTTATTCTTGTGATTCCCGAAGGGAACCAAGACTTTATCTTTTGTACCAATGCTAATCGTATTGGTTTGGATGTCGTTCTCTTGCAAAAGAGAACGTGCTATCCCTTGTACTTTTAAATGATTTAAGCCGATCGAGACTAGATATGCCACTCATGATCTAGTGCTCGCGGCTATTGTTTTCGCTATTATTGTTTGGCATCATTATTTTTGGGGAGAAATTTGTCCTCTACCCCGATCATAAATCTTTGGAATATTTATTTTCTCATAAGGAACTTAATATTGGCTTGAGTTCCTTGCATCTTATGATCTTGATATTCTTTATACTCCCGAAAGGGGAAATCGTGTTGCCAATATCCTTAGTTGCAAGCAACAAGTGGTTGTTTCTTTGATGATGTCCGAAAGGAATAATCTTTTTACCAAGTTCATCGGACGTTTCGATGTACTTCGTTTTAGTGAGCTTCGTCTCATTTCTTTTATGGACTAGCGTCCGATGTTATTTTATGGCCTTCGGTTCATTGGACGTACCGTTTTTGTACTGCGTCGGTGTTCCGAATTATTTGAGCTTCGCTTCATTGGACGTACCATTTTTGTACTGCGTCGGTGTTCCAAATTATATGGTGTTTGGTTCATTGGACGTACCGTTATTGTACTACGTCGATGTTCGGAGTTATTCATGTTTCCAGTTTCTCGAGCGTATTGTTATTGTACTACGCCGTTTGCCCGGCTCAATTTTCAGTTATTCATGACGTTTTCCACGTCTTTCAACTTCGGAAATGCCTTTGGGATTTCGATTTTTATTCTTGAGCCCGATGTTATTGTGGAAATTGAAGTTTCGCCCATTTGACTTATGAGCAACATTCTATTCGCATCATTGCTTCGGAGGTTGAGCGCCTTCGAAATAAAGATGTTTTTTTTTGTGAAAGTTCAATGGTTCTCAAATCCTAAGGATTGCTCTTGGGAATCCAGAGAATTCATCGAGCGAACACGTTCGGGCTTACTCCTTCATGCTCTTTATGGTGAACTTCTTATTTCAAATTTTCTTTTGTGCTGATATGCTTTTGTTGTTGTTACTTCTTATTTATTTCTTAAAGATTGCGAGGACGCAATTTCTTTAAGGAGGGGAGTCTGTAACAACCCGCATATTTTAAAGTTTTGAATATTTAAATATTTTATTTAAATATAATTGTTAATCGGATTAAAGTCCGAAAAGCTACTTTTTGCAAAGAGTCGAATTGAGACTCGAGACCACTTCCATTGAGTCCAAAATGGCGTTTGCGACTCTTTTGAGTATAAACATCGATATGTTTGGAGCTAGCTAAAATTTCGACCTTTTCACTTAGGGCTTTGGGTTGGGTTTCAGCCCATTAACTTAACATATCAACCCAACTCCACTCCACTCCTCTTCCTTACTTCATAATATTTCCTACAACTTAAGCTTTAGCAAAAATGGTGGTGGAGATGGGAAATTAAAATCCTAAACCATAGTTTCTTTAGCAAATCCAAGTTTTAGCTCCAAATTCAAAGAGAAACTATTGGTAAGTATCTCCGTCTTCTTCTCCAACTCAATCTCTCTTTAAATTCAGAAATTTCCTAAACTTTGGAAATGTTCTTCTTTTGAGCTTAGATTCAAGCTTCTAGAGTTGAGTTTGAAGAGTGGTTGATCCTCCTTTGTTTCCAAGCTTCTCCTTCATCATTTTTGGGTTTAAAAGTGAGTTCTTGAACTCACATCTATGTCTATAGCTTTGATTGTTGTTAGGTATGAATTCCTAACATCTATTTCTTATTCAATTGCTTTTGAATTGAATTGGTTTGGTGAATTTTCCTAATTTTGGTTTTTTGAAGTCAAAATTTATGAAAACCCTAGTATGGGTGTTTAGACATGTTGTTTTGGGTGAATTGAAGAGCCTTTAGGGCTGGGTTGTCGCTTGGCATAAATCCTTTGTCGTCCTTGCTCTTTCAATCGCTCCGAATCCGAGAAGCTGTGTAGGTTTGCCCATTTAAGGGCTATGAAAATTTTGTCCTGCTACAGGTGACAGACATCTGTGGATTATCCACAGACGTCTGTGGCTTCAGGAAAAATATTTCCCGAAATAGGTGACAGACGTCTGTGGCTGTTGATTTCTGGAAATTAACCTATTTTTATGTGGATTTCCAAATTTATCGATTTTTGATTATCCATACAGTTATTATCATTAATATCATCTTTGATGATTTCTTTTCTGGATTTTTGGTGTTTCTATTTGATCGATTTGATATCGATTTCCATGGCTTGATTCATGTTATCGAAATGTGAATTCTTGTGATAGATTGTTTCTACAATCATTTTGTGATTTGTCACTTCTAAATATAAAGGTTTCTATACTAGTAGTAAATATTAAAACTCTTTTACAAAGATGATTTCAACTCTATTTTTAATACAAAGCTCTTTTATAAAACCGTTTTCTAATCTATTAGTATATACAAACCTTTACCTCATTCGTATGAGAAAATCTAATTAAACGGCTTAGCAAAACAAGTGGTATGAAATGCTTGCGTTTACTTCGTCGGTTAATTTTTGGACTTGTTCGATTGAATCTCTTATGACAAATTTTCTAGTGGAGATCTACAATTTGTTCGTAAATATTTAAGTTAAGCTAGTGGTTATGGGACATGAAGCTAAACTCATATATTTACTAGCTTAATGTAATTGACACTTCTTGATGATAGATGATGAGCATTTTATGGTTTAGACTAGCAAGGTGCGATGTCTCTTTGTCCACTTGGGGGATTGTACCTCATTTTATTGAGCTTCGTCTCATTTCTTTGTGGGCTAGCGACCCATGTACTTTTAATGTGTTTCGATTCATTGGATGTACCATTTGTACTACATCAATGTCTCGGCTTTTCGATTCATTGGACGTATCGTTTGTACGTCGTCGCTCCTCAACAGCCTTATTCTCCACCCTAGTTGACGGCATTACCCCGCAGTGTCCTTGGCTTGCGTGGGTATATAGGTGGGGCGCCACAGAATTGCTACCAAAAGAAATTTATTTCGGTTAAAACAAGTATTAATTGTGAAAAATCTTCCAAGTATGATTTAATAAGTATATGAAAATAGTAGAACTTATAATTGAAAATAGTATAGATAAAAATAAGTTTATAACTTATTGATTTAAACAGGAAAGTAAATCCATATTTTAAAACTATTGAATATTTTTGGTTAAGCAAACAAAAGAAGATTTGAATTTGGGATATGAAATAAAAGAATTAACCTGAGAAATGTTGAATAAATTGAGTTAGTGAAATGAAGTAAATAAAATGAAATTTAACTCAAGAAAACTCAAATAAAGGTGAATTGTATTTGAAATAAATTAGATAAAAATAATGAAATTAAATTTAAGTAAATTAGTTTGAATAATTTATAAATTTGAGAATATTAAGCTAAAAACAAATTTTAATTTTTTTGAATATGAATGACAAGGAAAGAAAAAAAAAGTTTAACTTAAATAAAGTTGAATAAACTGAGAAATGGATTAAATGAAATAAAATTTAACTTAATAAAGATTAAATGAATTGAATTGGATTTGAATGGAACTAAATGAATTAGTAAAGTGAATTAATTCCACTTAAGCTATCAAATGAATTAATAGTGTGAATACGAACTTGAAGTATAAAATAAAATGCAATTTGGGTACGATAGAAATTGAATAAAAATAAATGAGTGTAAGTAAAATTATTATGAGTAATTGAATTTAATTTTAATTGGATGTATATAAATTAAATGCAAATAGAATGAGTTTCAATAAAATTGAATGGTAACTAATTGAATATGAAATAAATTAATGAGATAAACTTAAAAAAATGGGAGTTAATTTTAGAGAAGTTCAATAAAATTGATTGTGATAAAAAGAAATTGTTAATATGAATTTGAGTTTTAAAATAAAATTTACTTAAGTAAAATTATTAATATGAATTTGAATAAATGGAACGAATAAATGAAGTGAGTCAAGTAATTTATATGTACTTACGTTATGAAGTAATAATAAACATGATTTGCATTTTATAAAATGTTTACAATAAATTTAAATGATTTTATGAAATATTTATAAATGAGATTGGTATTAAAAAGAATACCAAGTGATAGTGAAATAAAACTTAATTTAAATAAGGTTATATGAGATAATTTTATAAAATGGCTCAGAAATAAATTTATATGAGATATGTTAAACAAAAGTGAAACAATTAGAATTTAACAAATTTAATTGAATAAATTGAATGTAAATGAAATAGATGTGAATAAATTTGAAGCAAACCGATTAAATGTTAATAAAAATTGGATGTTAATAAGAGATGAAGTGTATAAATTAAATATTGACATTGGATAATGTAAATTCACATGGTTATGAATAAATTGGATTAATTGTATGAATATTGATGGTTAAATGGTTTCTTTTGTTGCAATTATTGTTTTAACTGTTTTTGATTGCATATGATTGTTGTATGCTGTGTATTTGTGCTTGTGTTTATGGTTTGGATTCAAAATCCATGTTATATAGTTATATTAAACTCATATATGCTTTCTACATCTTTATAAGGGACCGATATTCTAAATTAAGTTGAGATGGGTACATACGAAGACCATTTTGGATGTATACGCAAATTTCTATGCTTTTGCTTGCTTAATATGAGCGAACTCGCTCGTATTAATAATTATAATGTACGTATCTCAGATTACATAACGCACTTTTATATTTTTCCATACGGGATGCCCCATCATTGAGATGAGATGTATATTTGATATATATTGGATATATTTGTGTTATATATTGTACATGAAATTTTTTCCAATTGAGCCGCGCAAAGGAGACTCTGGCAGAATATTCCGTAAATCCGGGTGTTAGAAAATTTTTGAAGTTTTAAAATTTTATAACTTGCTTTAATAATTAAAATTTCCGTAAGCCGATTGGGTGGAGTAGTTGAAGCGTAATGAAGGTTTTCTAATAAGATTTTAAAGTTTTGTAAGTGATTATTTTGAATAAAATATATCGAATATTAAATTCCATACTTAACCACTTTTCGAGGACGAAAAGTTTTGAGTGAGGGAGAATGTAACGACCCGTATTCTTAGCTATTTTGTATTATTAAATTTAATGTGATTATTGGATAAAAATGGGTAGAAATAAAAATTTAATGATTTATTATTGTAGTTAATTGAATATAATAAAATTTTGAAATAAACAATTACGAAGATTTTGGCGATAACAAATATTGAAACGAAATTCTATATATTGAACGTGTTTGTTGTTAATAACTAGGATTGAATAATAAATATTGAATTATGGTAAAACTGAAGTAGTTGTTTTATTATTGAATTCGTTTTAAAATTAAATTTTATAAGTTAAATAACTTATATAGGAATATGGTGATTCATTGGATAATTAAATTGTTTAAATTTAATATTGCAATTATTTGAATAATTGAATTTTGAATTTTATATGAATGAAATGATCTTAAAAACTGATTTAATTTTTTTTAATATAAATGAAGATTTAGCTTTTAAAATGGAATTTAAAGTGATTAAATTAAATTTTGGAAATTGTATATTAACAAGTAAAAATAGCCATTTTGGCCACTGTTTTAGATTTAGACGAAACTAGTTTCATCGGATTCGTAATAGTGAATTATTATAGGATTTCAAATTTCGTAGCGATAGGACTTATCGTTTGGCCGTGCGAGCTTGAAACGCGCAGAATTTAATTTTAGAATTAAATTAAATTAAATTGGTTTTGAGAAGCTATCTTCCGCATATGATCGAATTAGGCCTCGAGACTAGTTCCAATGTATTCGGAATGGGGGTAAAACATTATGAACGCCAGGCGGCATGCTTCATTTGGAGTTCGGAAATTTGCGGACCAATCGGGCGAGATATTTTCTTATTTTAATAATATATACTTTCCTTTCCTCAACCATTCATACACCCAGCCTCCTTTTTGTCTGCTCGTACCCCGTTTCTTCTATCAGTTTAAATCAAATAGCCAATCGAAGATGATAAAAAAAAGAGAATCGCGAATCGCGTTAGCTGCTGGCGGAGGAGGACATGGGGTTGCTCGCGATCGACAGGGCGAAGCAAGGCGATTTTGGCGTTCGTGCTTCGTTGTAGGGTTTGGTGATGACGATGGTGCATGTAAGGACCCGATTCTTCGACTTCCGAAAACCGACATCGATACGTCCACTGTATCAACTGCCGAGCAACGAATGCCGGAAAATCGAATTCTTAGGGTTTTAGAAAGAAGAAAACAGAAGATACTTACACATCGCAGCGGAACAATATATAATAAATAAACACTAGTCTTTTAAAACAAAGAGCTATATCAGTTTATACATACATCAATCATCAAAGTCAATATACAACAATGGACAGTTATATAAACTTGTCCTCATACAGAATACACAGTAGAATAAATAATATCAGATACAAATACTACGTCTCGCCATCCAGCTTGCTTCCAAAGCTCCAGAATATCCAGAATATCCTGATAATATAACTCTAGACTGCCCGTGTGGAAATTGGTGGGCACCCAGAGTTTAGAAGGGAACAATAAACTCCGAGTCAGTCATGGTGACTGGTGTGAGATCGTAAAACAGTTATTTTTCACAAAGAAAATAATTTTTTTTTCGCAATGCTTTTGGAAAATGAAACTACCATAAGACCTCCCACCACACACACAATGCAAACGCAGAATTGGAGGAGATTTCTTCTTATGATAGTCAAAGATGCTTACTACGCAAAATCAAATCATTTTTGATATTATTATTAGTGCATAGTGTAGAAAACATTTCGAAAGTATAATATTAATCTTAGCCAACATACGACCAGTATCGTATGCCTACTATAGCTACTATGTCCAATAGCAGGTTACCGCCACATTCCATAGCAGGTAATACAACTAAAACCGTACACGTCACGTATTGTTTCTTTGGATTTCCAACAAATGGTCAGGCTAAGGAACTTCCTATTCCACGAATAGAACGCCTCTGGAATGACGTCCCGAGAACCTAACCGGATCTCTGCCAACACAAGGCCGGGTTACCTCTGCAAAAATAGGTAACTACTGACACGCGTATGTCATCCCCCGATCGTAACCGATCTTCCCGAGGATCCCCGATTCGCAACAAACCACATAATAAGCAGTATCAACATAGGTTAAGTATCTGGGCTCCATACCATGATACCACCTCTATCCAGAAGGAATGACATACACTAAGGGGCGCTACTCCCTAGAACCTTGCTGCATCCTTCCTGTTTTGACCATTTTCGGGGTGTGAGGCTCGACGAAGTCTCGTCCACAAAGCTACGCTTTCTACAAAGCCATGCTTCGGGTCAAACAAATGATCAACCTATGATCACAAAGATATAAGATCAAACAAATGATCATATCGCAAATGATCAAACACTGATCATTTCACAGCAACACTCAGTATGCCACGTTACCAAATTGGGAGTATATCGCTGATAAATTTCAACTACATAACCTCTGAGCTCGTACGTCTCAGAGAAGGGTGTTAAGCTAAGAGAATAAATTCTCCGCCACCAACAGAAATGTATTTGAAAGGAATCAGCTTTATATCTCAATTTGTAACGTCAGACATACAATCCATACAAGTCTGTTCCGGGATCGAACAGAACCGAAGGCACTTCTCACGAAGCCCTTGCATATCCGGATAAATTTCTAATCACGTCCGGACTTCCCGTCACTAAGGGTGATAAAACCTCTAAATCGGAGATCAGTCGATGTAGAGTAACTCGACGGTAATCCTTCCGTTTTCAAAAATATCCGGTCTTCAACACCGGTCTTCGAATGCAATTCATAACGACGTATCACATATTCGGAATGGGTTATATGACCCCATGGTCCTTTCCCGGCTAACCCGAATAGTGAGCGTTTATTCAAAAATAAGTGCGGCATTCTAATTCATCCAATTCACAACAAATACCTATCTAAAGGTAATTATTGATAGTCGGTTATTTAACTATCAATAAAGATGCGCAACATCATCAGATTCCAAATAATTTTCCAAATTATTTATTTTCCAAAATATCTTTACAAGATATAGAATTTCCACACTTCAAAAATAAATCAACGTTTATTTTTAAAAACGAATTCCCATTTCTTTTTATAAATTCCATATTGAATTTATACTTTCGAATATCTACTGATATTCGATTTTCAAATCGTTTTCAATATTCAATTACAATTTATCTTTAAGAAGATAAATTCTCAAAACATTCCATTTCATTTTTGGAAAAACAATTCCATACTTATTCAAAAATAAGTATTTCACAAATCTATTTATTTTCAACATTTGAAAATATTCAATATACTTAAATCAAATTTAAGTATAAATTTATTCTTTAAGGAAATCATTTACTATAACAACATTTATTTGAGTCAAAACGAATGTTACGTAAAACATCGTTACGACGACTCAAAATCACTAGTATAGGGATTCGAATTTTTAAGATAGATATGTAAATCCCAATACTATATAAAAACATTTCCTTTCGGAAATCATTTACTATAACAACAGTGTTATAGTCCATCATTTCCTTATTTCTCGAAAACGTCTATTTCAACAATAAATGTTGAAATCTGTGATTTCGATTCATAATACATTTTAAAACATCTTTAAAATGTTTAACTTCATTTTTTAATATCACTTCTTCAAAAATGAATCCATTTTATTCAATAATATATTCACTGTCCAAAATCGTGAATATAATTCACTTAACCCAATTTCAATCATTTCTACACATTTTATTTCAATAAAAATTCGCTATTCAAAATCGCGAATATATCTTCTTTAATATCCTTCTATATTTAATTTATCAAATTCAATTGATTTTGAATTTATAAAACAACGTTTATAAATTCCATTTCTATTTTCTAACAACATCAATTTATAAATCTTCTTTATTAACAATTCGATTCATAACTCAAATCTTATACCAACAATCCATATTATAAGTTAAATACTTATAATTTCTTTATTTTACAAAATCATTTCCATTTATAAGTTCACAATTTATAAACTTCATTTATTTATAAATTCTTAAAATTTTATTTTTTACGCTTATAAAAACTCGTTTTATAATACCAACATTTTAGAGTTATAAATATCAATCTTGTACATCTTTTACATATATCGTTTTTAATAATTCAAAAATTCCAACTAAAACCATTTTATAAATTTCTTAACTATTTATTTCAAAAGAAATTACCTTTTGGTTATAATTCACAAATCTTAACTTTTATAACTTTAAAGTTTGAACGTTTATTTATTAATTCAAAAATTAAATAAAACGTATACTTTAAAAAACACTTTAAAATCCTTTTAAAGTAAAAGTCGTTATTTTTAAACTTCAAAACTGAATCCGATGATGCAACAACACCAATTAGTCAATCACAACAACAAACATTATATATCAATATGATAACAGAATATACATCAATATCTGTAAATAAATAAATACTGGTGAGGAATCCAGTTGGATCCCTCCAACCTGTTTCCCTACATCCACAGACGTTAGCACAATACCAATTCCACTTCGAGGTGGAATATCGCGGTATATGGGTTTTATAAAAATATCCGCTTACTAACGGCGCAATAGGGTCTCATCCGCTATACGAGGCGGGAAATCAATCAATCCAATATATACATATGCCAATATGTATATATTGCTATATATATATATATATAGATATATCCTACTATATCTAATATCACATCCAATAGCAATCAAATAAATAACTGCAATCCAAATTTATTTTGAGTGAGAAAAATCTCACCTTAGCTTTTAATTTGCCATCCATTTCCATTTCTTCTTTCGTTTTCTCGACTTTAACCTTGTATAAATAATTTATACAATCTATTAATATTTGAATAAATTGGCAATAAATTTCCATCTGTTAATTTCTTTAAACCAATTATTTAATTTTATCGAATGATTTATTTAAACAAATTTTCTATTAACTATTTAAATTGACCGAACAATTCATTACTATTTCTTTTAAATAAATTTATTTAACTAAACCTTTTAATTTCAACTAACTTTCCTTTTACTTTATACAAAAATCTCATTTACATAAACATTTTAAACATTTGCTTATATAAATTTCTTTGTATAAAATTCTTTTATATATCATAAACTTTTATATAAATTCTACAACACTTAAAATTTCCATTTATTTCTTTTAACAACTTTCCTATATATATATTTAAATCTCAACAGAAATTTATTAAATTTCAAAATTAAATTGCAACTAAAGAATACCTTACTGTAATAATCAAATACAAGTTTTACATTTTATTTTATTTTTCTTTCCTCTACTGTAAACTTATATACATATTTTTTTTGTCTGTATATATATTGGAACAAACTGCTTCCTGTAAAAATTTATATAAATAAGAAAATTGAAAGTAATTAAGTTAATATACCTCACAACAATAGAAACCCTAGATGAAGCCCTATTTGATCGAATAACCAGAAATTTGGCTGCCGAAGATCCCACAGCACTGCACGAATAACTCACATCACAACGTTCGTCGCCAGCGACTCTCGTACGAGCTCGCGAATCACATCATCGCGGTGCTCAACGCCGCACTGCCATGCTGCTGGCGAATTCGAGAAACCCCAAATCCACGTCGAACAACCCCTCACCGCCGAGTGCCAGGTTGCCGCTCGAACGCGAGCGCCTCCATCGCGATGCCTCTTCTCCGATTGAACTCGCGGCCACCATTGATTTTAATTTGAGAGTTCGGCCATTTCATAAACGAACGAGTTTCGTTTATCTACAATTTGAACTGGAGAGGAAAGAAAAGGATAGGAGGAAGATATCGGTTATTATTTTGAACGAGAACGTTTCGATTTTTTTTCGTTTGAATCTGAGAGGGCTTCGGCCATTTTTTCTTTTTTTTTCTTTGAATTGATTTTGAACTAAGGAGGGATGAGATATTTGAAATTGAAGACGGCATGGTTATCACGATTTCTTCCCGTGATGCTCGGCTGAAACAAAGGGGCGTGTTTATAGGGAGAAAACATGGTGATGTAAATTAATATAAATTTTAATTTTAATTTGAATTTCATTTTATTTTAACGTGTTTGCATATCGTACGGTCACGAAACAACTTTGAAAAATACGAAATTTGGAATCCGATAATAATTCAATATTCCGGACCCAATGGAACTGGTTTCGTCGAATTCCGAGACTGTTTGAAAAATGACTATTTTTAAATATCGATTCGAACAATAAAATTTCAAACTAAACAATTCACTCCCAAATTCGATTCTGAAGTTTTAATTACCTTCAGTATTATAAATACGAATTTTAAAAGCTTTCGAAATATTTTTCTTCAACTTTAAATTGAATGTTCAAATTTTTACTCAGCATTCAATAGATTAAATTTTAAAATTTAATCGCCAATTTTCAAAGTTATATTGGGGATTCAAATTAAATCATCGTTCAAATACTTAAAATTAATTAAATATTTTCAATTTAATTTGTTCAAAATTCTGGGTCGTTACAGTGCACACGTCCAGGCAGGCACGCTGAGGATTGGGGCTGTGGCGGCACGATGAGGCTTGGGGCAGCGTGGTCACGGAGCTGGTAGGTGCGTAGGGTTCTAGTCGATCGCGATCTGTATATATAAAAAAAGAATAACGAGGAACGAAATCCTCGAGCAAAGAGGAGGAGCGGTGTGACGACCCGGAATTTTTGGATATTTGAAATTGAGATATTTAATTGATTTTAAATATTTAAAAGTTATTTTTTAACTTGAATTTCAAATATCACCATTTTTTGGGTAATTTAATTATTAAATTAAATAATTTGAAGTTGGGTAAAATGTTGAATAGGGAGTTTTAAGCCTGTTAAAAATAATTTGAAGGCTTGGAAAATTTACATTGATAATACTGAAGGTGATAGAACTTTTAAATTTTAATTTAAAGGTGTTTTATTCAGTTTTAAAAATATATCATTTAAATCGATATTTAAAAATAGTCTTCTGAAGCACAGTCTCGGAATTCGACGAAACCAGTTCCATTGGATCCGTAATATTGTATTATTATTGGATTTCAAATTTCGAAGAATTTGGTGTTGTCTTGTGATCGTACGGTAAGTAAATGCGGTGAAATCTATATCGAAAATTTAATATAATAAAAGGGTCCAAAAAGCTATCTTCTCCATACGATTGAATTAGGACTCGAAACCTTTTCCATCGCGTTCGGAATAGGGGTATAACATTATAAACGCCTAGCGGCACGCCTCGATAGGAGGTCAAGATTCTAAGCTGCGAATTCAGGACGATTTGAATTTAAATTTAAATATAGTATGTATTTTTGACCAGTCAAAATTCCCTTCACGTCAACTTTTTCCCGTCAGCTACTTTTCCTTTCCATCACGACACTGTAGCCTTTTTTCTCCAATACACTACCATCACTTTTAAATCACATCTCTTTTCCCCTTTTCTTTTCATTCATTAAAATCGTAAGCCAGAGAAAAATGGCCGAGCAATTAAAAGAAAATATTTTCGTTCGTCTCCTCCTCACTTCATTTTCCCAAAATCGAATTCAAAATTTTAATGGCCGAACTTCCAAATTTTATCCCCGCTATACTTCGCATCTATCCTCCTTCACAATTGAATCCAGTCGTATTTTCCCCTTTCCTTTTGAATTCAATCGAGCTTCAAATTTGGAGTTCGTATTGTTCTCACGCGATTCTCCTGAACTGGAGCTCGAGTGATCCTCGATTAAGGAAAAGGTGCTGGCGACGAAGCAGGTGGCAAGGGAGTTGCGATCGAAGCTAGAGGGCAAGGCCATGTCTGGGAACTTCGTCGGTGAGATGGGTTCGATTCAGTGAGGTGATAATCTATCAAATTATTTTCGAAATTTAATCTAACTATATATATGTATATATAGTTAGGAAAAACAGAAAAAAACTTTTTAGTCAGAGAAATATATATACAGGGAAGCATATAGAAATAAATAAAAATGTACATACATATTTCAATATATATATATATGTATGTAGGTAGACAGTAAATATATATATATATATAGGATTTTTAGGAAAAAGATAAGATATTTAAAACCCATATAGCTTATTTTTATATGCAGTTTGAAAAACGAAAAAAAAACAAAATACAATTTATTAATTTATTTTAGTTGTTAAAAATAATTTATTAATTAAATTATTAGTTTGAGATAAAATCATTGGTTAATTAAATTTATCAAATGGAAATTTAATGGTTCGATTTTATTTCAAATATTAATATAAATTTTTATATTCAAGGTCATAAATCGGGAAACCAAGGCAAGATTGAAATGGATTGCAAATTAAAATCAAAGGTGAGTTAATCTCACTCTTCGGGATTATTATTTAAATTTAAATAGTTAAATTTAAATAATTGGTTGAATGATTGAATTTATTGGATGTGTTATATTATATATAGTTGTATATATATATATAGTATATATTGGAGTGATTGATTTCCCGCATTATATAGCGGATGAGACCCTATGCGCTGCATAATAGCGGATGATATTATATAAATCCCATATACTGCGATATTCCACCTCGAAGTGGAATTGGTATTGTGCTAACATCTGTGAATGTACGGAAACAGGTTGGAAGGATCCAACCGGATTACTCAAAATTATTTAGATTTTTCTAATAATTATGTGTTATGATTTTTGATATTCTGTGATGAATTATATTGATAATTGGAATATTGGATGCTATGGTTTGATTGAATATACCTTTCGGTATGCTGAGTTATCAAAATATATAAAATTGGATTTTTGAAAAAGAAAATATATGAGAGAATGTTTAAGTAAAGTAATTATAGAAAATTTAAATAAATTAAAGAATGAATTGGGGAAGGATAAAGTTATTTTTAAATTCTAGTAAATAAATTCCGAGTATGGAAAGGGGATTTTGAATAAAAGGGAAATAATGAATTTTAAACTTAAGTGATCTTATTTAAAGGAATGAAAGATTTATTTTTGAATTAAGAGTTAAAATGGTTTAGAAAGAAATAAAAGAAAATCTTGGAATAAGTGTGGAAATTTGTATTATCAGTTAAAATAAGATTTTAAATCATCACAAGGAAGTTAAACCTGAAATTTATAAGTTTTGAAATAAAAATTGGATAAGTAAAGAATTTATTTTTTTAAATGGAGTAAATTTTGGAAATCAATTTGAGAATTGATTAAGTACTTGAAACTAGGATTTTAAAGGGAAGTTGAGATTATGAAATTTATAAACGAGGTTTATAAAGTGAAGTAATATATCAATGGATATTTGGAAGTATAAATTCAGGATAGGAATTTATTAAAGGAATGGATAAATTTGGTTAAAAATAAATAGTGATTTATTTTTAAGATGTGAAAGAGAAGTATATTTCCCCGAATAACCAAGAACGTTTTCAAAGAAAATTTTTAAGTATAAGCTAAAAGTTTAAGGTTGTTTTAAAATATGTTTTAGAAAATTTATTATTCTTAAATGTTTAAATTTTAAAGCAAGTATTTTTCAAATTTATTTTAGTAGTACTTATTTAAATATGACTTGGTATTATGTTTTAAAAATAAAATTCTAGTTTTATATTTTATTAAGTAGCTTTATTTTAAATATTCTTAAAGTATATCTATCATTGAATAAAGTATTAAAGTAGTTTTAATTTAAATGTTTTATTTAAAGTATATTTTATAATATAGTATTTTAAATTATTTTAGAAATCTAAAGTGTTTGTACTTGGTGATTTCAGTGGAAATAGAAAATATTTGGGGAATTTATTCCGTGAGAGAAAGATGGTTTGAAACTGTTTTCAAAAGGATTGAAAATGGAAATATATCTTGCGAAGATATTTGTGAGGTAAATAAATAATTTGGAAAATTATTTATTGTTTAATGGATGTTTGTGAATGTTAATTGATAGTTATATAACCGATTATCAATATTGGCCAATACGCTGATTGTTTCGAAGAGACCGGGATCGGGATTTATTTCCCGAAAACCACTTTGATCTGGTTTGTACGATTCGTGGGGAAACAAGTTGAATCGAAGATGGTACAGTGAAGTGCAAGGGCTAGTTGCTACTAATCCTGAGGGTGATTCCAAAATGGATGTAGTAGGAGTAGTGCCTTCAGTTCCGTTCGAACCCGGGACGGACTTGTATGGATGAATGCTTTCGGAACATCGTCAGGTGGACGGTGGGCATTCTAATGGATCTGTTCTAAAAAGGTAACGCTTAGCCTCGAGCCTCATCAACCGGGAATGACTGAAAATCAGGGGTTATGCAGCAAGGCTATGTGGGTAGCACCCATTAGGGTGAGGTCATCCCTGTCTAGATGTCCCTTTTTATTCGGCTTAGTGGTGCGGTTGCTGATCCCAACCGTGGGGTGATCTTACTCGGAATTATCCAGTAAGGGGTAGTTCTGGTCTTGTGTTGCAGGGGATCGGGCGTGGTCCTCGATACGCTGATCTAGACCAGATACTGTGACAGGTGGTACCCCAGTGCCTAGTCATTTGTTGGAAATCCATTTTCCCTATGCGCCTGTATGGTTTTGATTGTGCCCAACTATTGCTGAAACGTGAGATGCAAGCATTTCAGCTAGATTCTATTTTACTTTCTATAGACACTATTATAATATCAAACGGATTTGATAAAAAGTGTTTTGGTTATCGTAAGGTAAAAACCCGACATGTTTATTTGTGGTGTGGTCTTACGAGATGCTTTTGATTTCAAAGGGTTTGGAAAACTTTAATAATCCAATTGAGTGTGTTTTCTCATGCTGGTTTTCCAGACTGACTCAGGTGTTATTTTATTATAATGCTCGGGTCATACCGAGTATTACAGATATAGGATAGGATGCTGTGGAGCTCAGGAGACGAGCTGGATGGCGAGACGTATCACCCGTATTTGTTGTATTCCGCTGTGTATCATAAGTGGTATAGTCATCTTGTGAGGACAAGTTATTATAACTGTCCTGAATTGTGATTTTGATTGTATTATACTCTGATGTTGTATTCTGATGATGTATGTATAAACAGATATAGTTTCTTTCTGTAAAGATCAGTTATTATCTATTATATTTTATTCCGCTGCAATGTGAGATTCTGTGATGTTGTTTTCTGTTTTCTTCTTCAATCTCTTTCTTCTTTTACCCTAGTTATTTGCTCTTTCGTACACTTTGGGTTGAACGAGGAAGAATTATTATCAACTCAAGGGGTACGGAACTACTGGTTGCTACAGTTGGTATCAGAGCTGAAGTTTAAGCGAGAACCTTGGCTCTAGTGGGGATTACTCATAGAATAGAGCCCATAGTTCTCTAGAATGAGTTTGACTATAATAATAGATATGATCGCGTATTTGTTAGTGAATATAAAAGTTGTTTTTATATTGTGTTGACTTATCGGTTGAATGTTTATGGATTCTGATCGATATGTGGGACGCCATGTCATCGATAGGGGTTTCTAAACTCTTAAACAAGATAAACCGACACAGTATTGTTTTAAAATAGGGTAAATGAAATAATTTTACCCAAATTATTTTTGTATATGAAAGAAATAATTTTTAGTAATTATTATATATATATATATGGTTGCTTTGTTGTTAGGGAGTGATAATATTAAATTATTATCATTATTGTATAGAAATTGAATAAGAAATTGAAAACTTATAACCAAAGTTAAAGAATAGACTTATATAACAAATGGAATTTGAAAATATAAATTATAAATGTAATTTATAAATTGAAATAAACTTCCAGAGAAATATTTGAATAAGGATTGGAAGGTTTTGAAGTTTTGAAAAGTTGGGAAATTTAAATTCCTTGAGTTTGAAAATGGTTTCAAAGGGTTTTGGAGAAATAATGGTGATATTATTTGGGAAATATTTTTGAATTGGATATTAAATTTGGAAGATTTGGAATTTAAAAATATTTGAGGGATTTTAAAGAGATTAAAGCATTGAACTCTTTCGGACACTGGAAAATAACTTCGGTGATGACTACAGCATCATCGGTGTTCATTTTCGAGTTTCCAAGAGAGAAATTGCTACTTGGATGTTTTGGATCGATGTTTGTTTGCAAAACTGGGTTTTGTTTTGAAATTCAAAGAAATAGTTGGTTATACCAAAGGATTTTGGATATAATTGATTTCAAAGGTGATTTTGAAGTGTTGAGGAATTGCTTAAAACTCTGAAAGTTAATTAAAAATGTTTATGGAATAATAAATGGGTTTGAAAAACTTATAAAAACTTGAAATTTGTTTAGAATAAAATTTAACTTGGAGAATAGTTAAATTAAAGTAAACGTGACAATAAAATGGAATTCAATATTTAAATTGATTTGGAAATAAATTAAAAATTAAAGAAAAAATAAATTCAGAATGGAATTGAAAATTCTGATGAGATAAGTTATAAAATCATAACTTGAATGGAAGTGGGAAAAATTAATAAGTGTATGATTTATAAAAGTCTAAAAGTGAAGAAATAAGCCAGAATAAATTTGTTTGGTATTTTGGAATTGAAATAAAAATCCAAACCTGAGATATAAAATAAGATTGAACTCAAGTAAGTATAGTTAAAGTTGAATTGGGAGTTCAAAGTGGATTTTGAAGTCAAGCTTGAGTTATAAATAATATTCAGCGTATATTGCAAGTAAATTAAATAAGATTGGAAATGTTGTCGAATGAAATAAGATTGGCTAATAATAGTAATGGTTTGAATTGCAAATAAAACTCAAATGAGTAGAAATAAATTGGAAATGGCCTTGTATTAATAAAAATTGATTTGGTATTGCGTACGAATGATATATGTGCATTGTACGAATGTGAATGAAATAGATATGAAAACTTTTGTAAAGAAATGTGTAAAGCGATTTTGAATGTTGTAATTGGATATTATTACTGAGTAGGACATAGGTGTTTAAAAAGCAAAAGGAATTGGTATTTTTGATTTCAGAAAATAAATTTAAATGGCCCAACAAAAGGTATGTGTTTAAATTTTTATATGAAATTTGATGATTTTCTGATCTAGCCACTTGGCTTTTGTTTTCTTTTGAAATTTGGGGCCCGTAGAGGCATTTTGTAGTTGTACCGAGCTAGCTGCGCAAAGGAGACGCTGGCAAAAAATTTCGGAAATTTAAGGAGTTAGAAAATTTTGAGGAAATTTTGATAATTTAAAAGAAAATTTGAATTTAAATTATAATTTGAATTGTTAAGTAAGTAATATTGTTTGAAGACTTATGGATAAGTTTGGAAAGTTAGAAAGAGGGTTAGTGTGTCTTTAATAAAAAGATTGTTTTGAGAATTGTTTGAAATTGTTTGGTTTTGGGAAAATGATGAACGGGTGATGGACCATTCCTCTTAACTAGTAATTTCGAGGATGAAATTCTTTTAAGGGGGGAGGAATGTGATGACCCAGAATTTTTGGATATTTGAAATTGAGATATTTAATTGATTTTAAATATTTAAAAGTTAATTTTTAACTTGAATTTCAAATATCACCATTTATTGGGTAATTTAATTATTAAATTAAATAATTTGAAGTTGGGTAAAATGTTGAATCGGGAGTTTTAAGCCTGTTAAAAATAATTTGAAGGCTTGGAAAATTTACATTGATAATACTGAAGGTGATAGAACTTTTAAATTTTAATTTAAAGGTGTTTTATTCAGTTTTAAAAATATATCGTTTAAATCGATATTTAAAAATAGTCTTTCAAGGCACAGTCTCGGAATTCGACGAAACCAGTTCCATAGGATCCGTAATATAGTATTATTATTGGATTTCAAATTTCGTAGAGTTTGGTGTTGTCATGTGATCATAAGGTAAGTAAATGCGGTGAAATCTATATTGAAAATTTAATATAATAACAGAGTCCAAAAAGCTATCTTCTCCATACGATCGAATTAGGACTCGAAACCTTTTCCATCGCGTTCAGAATAGGGGTATAACATTATAAACGCCTAGCGGCACGCCTCGATAGGAGGTCAAGATTCTAAGCTGTGAATTCAGGACGATTTGAATTTAAATTTAAATATAGTATGTATTGTTGACCAGTCAAAATTCCCTTCACGTCAACTTTTTCCCATTAGCTACTTTTTGTTTCCATCACAACACTGTAGCCTTTTTTCTCCAATACGCTACCATCACTTTTAAATCACATCTCTTTTCCCTTTTCTTTTCATTCATTAAAATCGTAAGCTAGAGAAAAATGGCCGAGCAATTAAAAGAAAATATTTTCGTTCGTCTCCTCCTCACTTCATTTTCCCAAAATCGAATTCAAAATTTTAATGGCCGAACTTCCAAATTTTATCACCGCTATACTTCGCATCTATCCTCCTTCACAATTGAATCCAGTCGTATTTTTCCCCTTTCCTTTTGAATTCAATCGAGCTTTGGCTGTTTTAAAAAAGAAGAAGGAGGAAGCGGCCGCTATAGAGAAATCAAAGCCGATTATAGATGAGAAGGAGATGGCTCTTTAATGAAGACCAGGGGATAACCCAAATCGATATCGACCCAAGCAACAACGCGATGCCGCGAAGCTCATGACAAGGTGGTTTCGCACGGCGACATCGTGGGGGGAAGATCGGCCGTGAAGCAGCATTCTAGGGCTTCGAATTTGGAGTTCGTATTGTTCTCGTGCGATTCTCCTGAACTGGAGCTCGCGTGATCCTCGCTTAAGGAAAAGGTGCAGGCGACGAGGCAGGTGGCAGGGGAGTCGCGATCGAAGCTAGAGGGAAAGGCCATGTCTGGGAACTTCGTGGGTGAGATGGGTTCGATTCAGTGAGGTGATAATCTATCAAATTATTTTTGAAATTTAATCTAACTATATATATGTATATATAGTTAGGAAAAACAGAAAAAAACTTTTTAGTCGGAGAAATATATATACAGGGAAGCATACAGAAATAAATAAAAATGTACATACATATTTCAATATATATATATATGTAGGTAGACAGTAAATATATATATAAATAGGATTTTTAGGAAAAAGATAAGATATTTAAAACCCATATAGCTTATTTTTATATGCAGTTTAAAAAATGGAAAATAAAAACAAAATACAATTTATTAATTTATTTTAGTTGCTAAAAATAATTTATTAATTAAATTATTAGTTTGAGATAAAATCATTGGTTAATTAAATTTATCAAATGGAAATTTAATGGTTCGATTTTATTTCAAATATTAATATAAATTTTTATATTCAAGGTCAAAAATCGGGAAACCAAGGCAAGATTGAAATGGATTGCAAATTAAAATTAAAGGTGAGTTAATCTCACACTTCTGGATTATTATTTAAATTTAAATAGTTAGATTTAAATAATTGGTTGAATGATTGAATTTATTGGATGTGCTATGTTATATATAGTTGTATATATACAATATATATTGGAGTGATTGATTTCCCGCATTATATAGCGGATGAGACCCTATGTGCCACATAATAGCGGATGATATTATATAAATCCCATATAATGCGATATTCCACCTCGAAGTGGAATTGGTATTGTGCTAACATCTGTGGATGCAGGGAAATAGGTTGGAGGGATCCAACTGGATTTCTCAAAATTATTTAGATTGTTCTAATAATTTTGTGTTATGATTTTTGATATTCTGTGATGAATTATATTGATAATTGGAATATTGGATGCTATGGTTTGATTGAATATACCTTTCGGTATGTTGAGTTATCAAAATATATAAAATTGGATTTTTGAAAAAGAAAATATATGAGAGAATGTTTAAGTAAAGTAATTATAGAAAATTTAAATAAATTAAAGAATGAATTGGGTAAGCATAAAGTGATTTTTAAATTCTAGTAAATAAATTCCGAGTATGGAAAGGGGATTTTGAATAAAAGGGAAATAATGAATTTTATACTTAAGTGATATTATTTAAAGGAATGAAAGATTTATTTTTGAATTCAGAGGTAAAATGGTTTAGAAAGAAATAAAAAAAAATATTGGAATAAATGTGGAAATTTGTATTATCAGTTAAAATAAGATTTTAAATCATCACATTGAAGTTAAACCTGAAATTTATAAGTTTTGAAATAAAAATTGGATAAGTAAAGAATTTATTTTTTTAAATGGAGTAAATTTTGGAAATCAATTTGAGAATTGATTAAGTACTTGAAACTGGGATTTTAAAGGGAAGTTGAGACTATGAAATTTATAAACGGGGTTTATAAAGTGAAGTAATATATCAGTGGATATTTGGAAGTATAAATTCAGGATGGGAATTTATTAAAGGAATGGATAAATTTGGTTAAAAATAAATAGTGATTTATTTTTAAGATGTGAAAGAGAAGTATATTTCCCTGAATAGCCAAGAACGTTTTCAAAGAAATTTTTTAAGTATAAGCTAAAAGTTTAAGGTTGTTTTAAAATATGTTTTAGAAAATTTATTATTCTTAAATGTTTAAATTTTAAAGCAATTATTTTTCAAATTTATTTTAGTAGTAATTATTTAAAGATGACTTGGTATTATGTTTTAAAAGATAAAAATCTAGTTTTATATTTTATTAAGTAGCTTTATTTTAAATATTCTTAAAGTATATATATCTTCAAATAAAGTATTAAAGTAGTTTTAATTTAAAGTGTTTGTACTTGGTGATTTCAGTGGATCTAAAGTGTTTGTACTTGGTGATTTCAGTGGAAATAGAAAATATTTGGGGAATTTATTCCGTGAGAGAAAGATGGTTTGAAACCGTTTTCAAAAGGATTGAAAATGGAAGTATATCTTGCGAAGATATTTGTGAGGTAAATAAATAATTTGGAAAATTATTTATTGTTTGATGGATGTTTGTGAATGTTAATTGATAGTTAAATAACCGACTATCAATATTGGCCAATACGCTGATCGTTTCGAAGAGACCGGGATCGGGATTTATTTCCCGAAAACCACTTCGATCCGGTTTGTACGTTTCATGGGGAAACGAGTTGAATCGAAGATGGTATAGTGAAGTGCAAGGGCTAGTCGCTACTAATCCTGAGGATGATTCCAAAATGGATGTCGTAGGAGTAGTGCCTTCGGTTCCGTTCGAACCCGGGACGAACTTGTATGGATGAATGCTTTCGGAACATCGTCAGGTGGACGGTGGGCAATCTAAGGGATGTGTTCTAAAAAGGTAACGCTTAGCCTTGAGCCTCATCAACCGGGAATGACTGAAAATCAGGGGTTATGCAGCAAGGCTATGTGGGTAGCACCCATTAGGGTGAGGTCATCCCTGTTTAGATGTCCCTTTTTATTCGGCTTAGTGGTGCGGTTGCTGATCCCAACCGTGGGGTGATCTTACTCGGAATTATCCAGTAAGCGGTAGTTCCGGTCTTGTGTTGCAGTGGATCGGACGTGGTCCTCGGTACGCTGATCTAGACCAGGTACTGTGACAGGTGGTACCCCAGTGCCTAGTCATTAGTTGGAAATCCATTTTCCCTACGCGCCTATACGGTTTTGATTGTGCCCAACTATTGCTGAAACGTGAGATGCAAGCATTTCAGCTAGATTCTATTTTACTTTCTATAGACACTATTATAATATCATATGGATTTGATAATAAGTGTTTTGGCTATCGTAAGGTAAAAACCCGACATGTTTATTTGTGGCGTGGTCTTACAAGATGCTTTTGATTTCAAAGGGTTTGGAAAATTTTAATAATCCAATTGAGTGTGTTTTCTCACGCTGGTTTTCCAGACTGACTCGGGTGTTATTTTATTATAATGCTTGGGTCAGACCGAGTATTACAGATACAGGATAGGATGCTGTGGAGCTCAGGAGACGAGCTGGATGGCGAGACGTATCACCCGTATTTGTTGTATTCCGCTGTGTATCATAAGTGGTATAGTCATCTTGTGAGGACAAGTTTTTATAACTGTCCTGAATTGTGATGTTGATTGTATTGTACTCTGATGTTGTATTCTGATGATGTATGTATAAACAGATATAGTTTCTTTCTGTAAAGATAAGTTATAATCTATTATATTTTATTCCGCTGCGATGTGAGATTCTGTGATGTTGTTTTCTGTTTTCTTCTTCTAATTCTTTCCTCTTTTACCCTAGTTATTCGCTCTTTCGTACACTTTGGATTGAACGAGGAAGAATTATTATCAACTCAAGGGGTACGGAACTGCGGGTTGCTACAAGCGGACCTGACCTATTTGCATTGAGGAAGAGGTGAGATTAGTTTAATTGTCTGACTAATTAAGTGTTAATTAAATATTAATTATATCACTAATTATCGTTATATCGAATATTGCATATCCTTTTCATATGAGATACGTTTCGAGCGAAACGAGTTGCAGGAGACTCGTATCGTCGTTGTCTACAGCTTGGAGTGGAAGTGGAATTTATTTGAAACTGAAAATATTTTCAGTTTCAAATAAAAAGGTGAGTATTTTAACGCTCACGACGTACTATAATATTTTTATGTTAGTTAAATTGAAATTCTGAAGCGATTTAAATTATTGATTGTTATTTGGTGAATTTAACTGACATGGAAATCGATATAGAAATTTATATGTTAGAAAATTTGAATGAACATTTAAATGGAAATTAGAATTAGACTGCTAGTAAAATTTTCGATTATTGATAATTGGTGAATTGATGTGATTTATTGACTGTTTAGATGATTGTTTGTGATGAATGCTAATTTGTTGAGATTTTGGATGATTTGGATGTTTATTTATTTTATATATCCTCTTATCTCCTGAAATTTACTTGACAGTATATAAAACTATTATTGGGATTATTTCGAATAAATTAAAATATAGGTTGAAATGATATATACCTATGATATTTATTTTAGATTGAAATGATATATATATATCCCTGAATTAAACTGAAATAACTGATTCACTTAGCCATAGGATAGAAAATTATATACGGACACCTAATTGGTTAAATTAACTAATTTCAGAATTTTTATTTGAAATTATATAAATGATTTTGATCTAAAGATGTAAAAATCGAATTTATGATAATTGAATTATTTTCGAACTTGTGCTCGAAATGTTGATATTTAAATTTGTTAACAGAAATAGTTTTAAATAATCAAAGTTTAGATTTTGAAGTTATAATTGAGATATGATTTGAACTTCGAAAATTGGGTGGTTTTAAAAGATTTGGACTTTTATTCGAATTTTGAAATATTGCTAAGTAAAAGTAATTTGAATAAATATTTCAATAATTGAGCTTGAAATTGAATTATTTTAAAGATTTGAATCTTAAATTGAATATTGAAGTAAATTTAATTTAAGCGATTTAAATCGATATTCTGAAATTAAACTTGAAATTATATAAATCGAAATGGTTTAAATTTGGGAATTGAATTGAAACTAATTCAAATTGGAATTGAATTGAAATTAGTTGGAACTGAAACCAAAATTGAATTAATTTGGAATCGAAATTGAAATTGATTTGAATTAAAATTGGAATCAAAGTTAATTCGAACAGAAATCGGAATTGAATCGTTGAAATTGGAATGGAAATTGAAAGTGATTTGAATTGGAGAATTTGGAATTGAATCAGTTTGACTTTGAACTATTTTCAAATAAATTAATTTAATATAAACTATTTAAAATTTATCTTTTTAAAATATTCAAATTATTTTGATTTCCAAACTTTTTTATTTCATAAAACATTTTTAAATACTTAAATCATTATATATCAAACTATTTTAACTATTTAAACTATTTTGAACAATTTAGAACTTTTTCCAAACTATTTTCTAAAACTCAAACTGGTCAAAGGCTGGAATGTTAATATTTAAATCGTTGATTTGAATACGAATTGGGTTAAAATGAAGTTATAACCTAAATGGAAATTCGAAACAATTTTGGAAGCGAAATCGAGGGATTGAGGCAAAAATGATTTTGAAGTGGAATAGCGTATTTTGAGTAAATATGATGATTTCGAAATGGATTTGATTTTGAAGCGAATATGATATTTTGATATCAAGTACGAATTGTTTTCGAAATATAAAAGTACCACCGATGTGTAAAATGATGTTTGGTTGATAAAGAGACCGAGGCCTCTTATTGGCATACTTTCTGTCAATATTGGAACCACTTTAACAACTGTATACGCGGAGGAGACTCCAAAATGAAGTGTTTGGATTTAGCGTCGGTTTCTGGATTTGAAGAAAGAAAACGTGATAGATAGACCCTGGCACTTGTGCCAATTTGAAATGACTAAAACAGAACAGCTTGACAGGGCCAAGCGGGCTAGCTACCCCTAGCGGACATCCGTTCTTCGATTTTCTTGGACTTAATCCATATTATTACTCTGTTGTTGGTTTCGATTGGTGCACCTTGATTTTGGATAGCCTCCCTTTGACTCGATATGGGATGGATGGACGTAGTGGGCGGTCGCGGCGACGATGCATTACTACCAGCCCTACGACCCGAACTGGTAGTATTCTACCTTGGGCCTCGCCTTACGTGTCTTGTCATACTTTTATCCCTATACGAGACCCCTATGATTTGGTTTAGTGTTGTCGTATCATGGCGCATCCCTATCCCCCAACGTTCTACTTGGGCGTTATATGCAAACTGTACGACAATGCTTAAAAACGCGTTAAGGGGGCTTAATGTAAAGCCTTAACGCTAAGAAAAATATTTATTTTACTGATTAGACATTATATATGTAGCATATTCTACTACATATAAATATTTTAACGGATCCTTAAGAGATGGAAAATCATGTAACATCTCTTGAGTTATTGCACGCACGTTATACACTGGATAGGAGATGTGAAATCCCGTAAACATCTTTGACGCTATTACACTCATGTTATATGATATTGATTTGACTCACATAAGGTTATTTTAGTCATGAATTGAGTGTTTTGTCTTTTCATTACGCTCGGGTCGGTCCTGGGTTTTTCAACACATTGAAGATTATTCTCTGGAGGACGAAGACGAAGATTTAGTTTATTATTACTATTATTGTTCCTGCATCATGTTGTCTGCTGCATTATTTTATTTATCCATGTTGTATATATAACTCTGATAAATGTTGTATAAATTATAATCAAATGTATAATATAAACAACTTCATGAACTGTTTATTTGATTATTATATTTTGCCATTCCGTTGCGAGATTCTGTGTTTGTTTTGTTCTCCTTTTCTTATTTTTCTTAATTATCCCCATTGATTATCTATGTTCTGGATTGTTTAAGTTGGACATGTGTGGATTATTGTCGATTTAAACCTTCCGAAATGTGGGTCGTCATAGGGAATGAGGGAGTAATCCCAAGAGCAGTTGGAGAGGAAGCTGCATAGCTAGCAAATGGGGCAGGCATGGATGTAAATGTCCCATTTAGACTGTTTATTGCCCAGATGATGAGGGAAGCTGCACCGGAGGCAGTTCAGCCGAGACTTGCGGTGGTGAGAGAAGATTTCCCGAAGATGAATAAAGAAATCTAGGAGGGAATGCAATTAGAGGAAAGGAGCCAACAGTAGAAGTGTTGAATCATTTAAGAAGTTGTAAGCACGTACTTGGAGACTTAGGATTGAATGATGCATAGAAGAGAAGATTGGCTACAAGATAGTTGCAGGAAGATGCACTGGATTGGTGGGAGACATTAATTGCTGAGACCTTAGAGGAGGAGATCACTTGATAGCAGATTAAAGAGAGATTTGAAATGTAGTTTATAACAAAATCTCAGTAGAGTGTGCTGCTAAGAGAGTTTATTGATCCAAAGTAAGGTGACCTTACTATAGAGGGTTACATCTAGAAGTTTAATTCATTGGCTAAGTATGGAAGGGAGATCATCAACACTCTGATGCCGAAGAATGAGAAGTTTAGTAGGGGCTAGAAGCAAGGTTTTGATCATAAGGTGATAGCTCATCTAGCATCTCCTTTTGAGTTTGTTGTTGACATGGCTAGAAGATATAATGTAATGTACCAGAAGAAGAGGAGGGTGGAAGTGAGACCTAAGATAGAGAAGAAAAACAAGTTTTTCCATACACCAAAGGCAAAAAAGGAGCATAAAAGGGGAAGGGGAATGCAGTTGCTAACACGGAGGATATATGATTTAGCTTTGGACAAAAGGGGCGTTATGCTTCGATGTGCCCTATGCCAAAGGAATCTGGAAAGATGAAGTATTTCAAGTGTGACAAAGTGGGACATTTGAAGAAGGACTGTCCAGAGCTTAAAGCGCTGGTTTATGCTTTGAAGGGACGAAGGGAAGGACCATCTACCGAGGAAAAAGGCAAAGGGAAAATCTTGGAAGGTATGGCTTTGATATCTGATGTTTTAGTTAGAGTACTGTTTGGTACTGGTGATACACATTCACATATACTTAAAGACTTGGTTAATAGACTTGGGTTACAAGTTACCTATTTAGTCACTTCCATACGTGTAGCAAAGCCGATAGGAGGGTATGTCACTCTCGGATTGAGATGCACTGACCTAGATATTGAGTCAGGTGGGTGTAAGTTTTCTTGTGATCCTTACGTGTTTGACTTCATAAGCTTCAGAGTTATTTTAGAGACGGACTAGTTGGAGAAGTATAGCATAAGGGTACACTGCGTAGAGAAGATTATAAATTTGAGTCATCTGGATCATAGAGATAGAGTGTATGTGGTCTTGAAATAATATGGTGAACTGTGCAGGAACGTTTTATTTGCCTTAGCTTTGGAAGAAGAAGACCTTGGAGTAGTATGGGTAATAAAGGTGTTTCGAGACATATTTGAACTAGTTTCGAGGTTGCCACCCCCAAGAGTGGTGGAATTTCGAATAGATTTACTACGGTTACTGAACTGTTTAGTTGACCCCTAAGTAGAATAACTCCAAAGGAGATGGAGAAGCTGAAGAAGCAATTGGCAGAATTAGAAGGGAAGAGCTTCATAAGGCCAAGCAGTTCACCCTAGGGAGTAGTAGCGGTATTTGTAGGAAGTCTAATGGGTCATTAAGACAATGCATTGACTATCATAAGCTGAATGAAAGGACGGTGAATAATAGGCATCCTTTGCCAAGAATTATGATCCTTTTGATCAGTTAAGTGGAGATAAGGTGTTTTTGCAGTTGGACTTGGCTATAGGGTTCCATCAGCCGAGAGTTCCAGAGGAAATCATTCCTTGGACTGCTTTCATAATGAGATATGTTTCATGAGTGGTTGGTTATGCCATTTGGCCTGACTAATGCGCCTGCATTCTTTATAGATTTGATGAATATGATCTTCATAGATAATCTGGACAGGTATGTGTTGGTGTTCATAGATGGCATCTTGGTGTACTCCAAAGTTGAGGAGGAATATAGAATTCTTATAAGACTTGTGCTGGAGACGTTGAGACAGCATGAGTTAATGGCGAAATTTTCTAAGTGTCATTTTTGGAAAAGGAAAGTGAAGTTCCTAGGCCATGTGATTTCAAAAGGAGGGGTAGATGTAGATCCTTCAAAGGTGGATGTTGTAAATGGGTGAAAGTGACATGAGACTGTAATTGAGGTATGAAGTTTCTTAGGGTTTCCTAGTTATTATAGGAGGTTCATTAAAGACTTATCCCATATAGCTACACCGATGATGAGGCTAAGTAGGAAGGATGAGCAGTTTGATTGGGCGTAAGAGTGTGAGAACGCATTCCAGGAACTGAAGTGTAAATTAACGAATGCCCATGTGTTAGTAATACCCGATGAGAATGATGGTATGTCTATATATACTAATGCGTCAGGTTTAGGGTCAGGTGCAGTATTGATGCATAAGGATAACATAATTGCTTATGCATCCAGGCAGTTACAACCCCATGAAGTTTGGTATCCAACGCTTGATTTGGAGTTGAGAGCAGTAGTCTTCGCATTGTTGATTTCGAGACATTATCTCCTAGGGTAAAGGTTTGAGTTATATACTGACCATAGGTGTGACGCCCCACCTCTATACTCACACTAGCCAAGGACACTACGGGGTAATGCCATCGACTATCATGAAGAATAAGGCTGTTGAGGAGCGACCATCTGTGTAATTGGTTTGAGCGAGAACCGATACGTCAGATAGTATATCATGCATTTCATTTCAAGAGGAAATCTGACATATCCAATCCAAACTCAAATCTACTACACAGTGGCTAAGGGGCCTTCAGAATCAATATAAAATAAAGATAACATAAAAACAGTCACGGATATTCATATCACCATGGTGGAAACAGATATGAATACAACACATAGAAGTGAACATCATAGTAGTGGTCATACAAGATCCACTACATCACAAAAGAATAGGTACATGTTCTACACAAAAGAATATGTATACATCAAAGAGTCTCTATCTCATATACATCAAAGACAAAAACTACTAAGCTAAAGTAGTTAGCCAAAAGTCAGAAGCTAATCCCTGCTAAGAAGTCAAGTGGAAGCACCTGAAACACCTCGGTCTGACCCGAGTATTATTTAAGAAGAAAAAATAATAAACGGATCAGTCTAGCTATAATTATCATGTAAGATGAGATATGATAAGAGATATGACAAATATATATGATAACGACAAAAATCATACAATATCTCAAATTTTCTCAAACACCAAAAAGAATGTCATATTCTTTATTTTATTCACCAAGTCACAAATATTGATAAAGCTTATCAATGCAAATCACAAATATTGGTGAAACAAAAATTCCAGAAATCATCAATTAGAAATCCAGAAATCACAAAAAGGGGGAGGCCTATCACAAACAGGAGCATGAAAACTTATCAACACGTGTATCACAAACGGGACGCTATCCCATGGGTCGCTAACCCATAAAAATACGAGGTACAGTCCCCCTTGAGGACGAATGAGCCAAACATCGATGCACCTAAAAAGATACGCCCCATGCACAGACTCATTGAGCTGATTGCCTCACGAATGGTCAAAAGTCCATGGGTCGCTACCCCACCAAATTGAGCCGAAGCTCCACAGAACGGGGTATAGTCCCCCATGCGGACAAAGAGACATCGCATATCGCTAGTCTAAACCACAAAATGATCATCATAGATCAATAAGTGTAAATTACACCAAGCTAGTAAATAAATGAGTTTAGCTTCGTGTCCCATAACCACGGGCTTAACTTAAATATTTACGAACAAATTGTAGATTTCCACTCGAAAATTGTCAAAAAATTTCAATCGAACAAGTCTAAGAATTAACCGACGAAGTAAACGCAAGTGTTTCATACCACTTGTTTTGCTAAGTCGTTTAATTGGATTTCTCATCCTAATGAGGTAAACGTTTGTATATACTAATAGATTGGAAAACGGTTTTAAAAAATGAGTTTTATATTAAAAGTAGTGTTGAAATCATTTTTGTGAAAGAGTTTTAGTATTTACTACTAGTATAAAAACCTTTGTATTTTAAAGTGACAAATCAAAAAAACGATTGTAAAACAATCTTTCAAAAAATCCATATTTTGATAACGTGAATCAAAACCATGGAAATCGATATTGAATCCATCAAATGGAAACACCAAAAATCCCGAAAAGAAATCATCAAACTCGATAATGAATGACAATAACTAATCGGATCATCATAAATCGATAAAAATTGGAAATCCACATAAAAATAGGCAAATATGCAGAATTTGACAGCGCCAGACGTCTGAGGGTTTTCCCAGACGTCTGAGATGAAGCTCTGGAAATTTGTTCCAGGTCGCTCAGACGTTGGACCCTGGGTTCTGGAATTTTATTTCCTAAGCCTTAGAGTCTGAGTGTTTTCCCAGACGTCTGAGTTGAAGCTCAGGGCATAATTTTCCTAGCCCAAAGATGGGCAAACGAATTTGGAAGCGATCAAATGAGCGACAGTGGCTAGGGATTTATGCCAAGCGACAACCCAGCCCTATAGGTTCTTCAATACACCCCAAACAACATGTCTAAACATTCAAAAGAGGATTTTTTTATAGATTTTGACTTCAAAATACCAAGATCGGAAAATTCACCAAACCAATTCAATTCAAAAGCAATTGAATAAGAAATAGTTGTTAGGAATTCGTACCTAACAACAATGAAAGCTATAGACATAGATGTGAGTTCAAGAACTCACCTTTAAACCCAAAATAGAAAAGACAAGCTCTAAAAACAAGCTAAGACCAATTCCTCTTCAACCACACCTCTAGAAGCTCCAATCTAACATCACATGCAAAGATTTCCTAAATTAGGTTATAGGAAATTATGTGATTTGGAGAGAGATTGAGACGGAGAAGATGAAGAGAATGCTTACCTAAGCTTCTCTTTGATTTTAGAACTTGAATTTAATTTTCCTAAGAACCTAGGGCTTAGGAATTTTGATTTCCCCTCCTTTCCCCCATTTTTCCTTTTTCTTTGAGTGTTAGGAAATTATGAGAGTTATAAATGAAGAGGAGAGGAGTTAGGGTATTTGGTAGAAGGGTTTGGGTTGTCTTATTGGGTTATTGGGCTAGAACACAACCCAAAGTCCAAATGAAAATACCAAAATCCTAATCAACTCCAAACATATTAATGTTTATACTTAAACAAGTTGTAAACATCATTTTGAACTCAATGAAAGTGGTTTCGAGTCCGGATTCGACTGTTTACAAAAAGTCACATTTTGGACTTTAATTCAACTGACGATGCTATATTTAAATAAAACATTTAAATATATAATCGTAAAATATGCGGGTTGTTACAATAGGTCACTGATATATATGTTCTCTCGAAAGGAGTTGGACATGAAGCAGCAGAGGTGTATAGAGTTTCTAGCATTATATGATTTTGGGATAGAGTATACCCTAGGAAAAGCCAACAAAGTAGTTGATGCCTTAAGTCAAACATAGCAAAGTTAAGTTTTGGCTATGATAGAGGAATGGACCGTGTTAGAAACATTTTTTGTGTGTAATGTGCAGTTTCGGTCTAGTGCAGGTTCGAGCAGTGCATCCAGAATGCTGTCATGCTTAGAAGCCAGACTTGCACTGGTAGAAAGAATAGCCGAACCATAGAAGGGAGAAATGTTCTGCGCAAACACAGTAAGGTATTTGGACTCATGACTCGGAGCAGTAGAACTGAAAAGGTTCAGTGTTGATAGAGAAGACTGACTGAGAAAGGATGGTAGGTTGTATGTTCCGAGTGTAGACGGACTGCAGAAGGAAGTATTGAATGAATGTCATCGTTCAAAATTTACTATACATCCTGGAGGTACGAAGATGTATTGGGATATGAAGAGGAGTTTCTTCTGGGAAGGGATGAAGAAAGATGTGAGAGATTATTTGAGAAGATGTCTTACATACCAACAGGTGATGGCAGAACATCAGAAGCCAAGTGGGCTTTGTGTCCATGGACTTCGTAGATGGATTTCCAAGGGAAAGGGTAGGGAATGAAGACATATGGGTCATAGTTGACAAACTAACTAAGAATTCCTATTTCATTCTAATAAAGGCTAAGAGGACCGCGTCGAAGTTAGCAAAGATATACGTGAAGGTAATAGTGAGACTGCACGGGGTGCCTAGCTCTATTATTAGTGATTAGGATTCGTAGTTCACTAGTGCATTTTGGAAAAGTTTGTAGAAGGTACTGGGTACATAACTGATCATGAGTACTATATTTCATCCGTAGATAGATGGGTAGACTGAGAGGATCGTTTGGGTCCTCGAAGACTTGCTGAGAGGATGCGTTTTAAACTTCGGTGGATCCTAGGAGGATTACTTACTTTTGGTAGATTTCTCGTATAATAACAGCTACCAAAGCAGCATTGGGATGCCACCATTTGAGGTGTTGTATGAAAGGCCATGTAAGTCATCTGCATGTTAGGTGGAGGTAGGGGATAGGATCATTTTAGGACCAGATGTGGTGAAGGATGCTACTGAGAAGGTGGACCTGATCAGGGCTAGAATGAAGGTTTCTCCGATGAGGGGCATAATGCGCTTTGGAAAAGCTGGAAAGTTAGCCCATAGATATGTAGGATTGTTTTCCATCATGGAGAGGATTGGGAAGGTGGCATATAAGGTGGATCTACCTAGTGTTTTTGCAAGGGTTCGTAATATGTTTCATGTATCATGTTTGTGGAAATGCATTAGAGACCCGGGCACAGTAGTTAATCAGAGCGTAGTAGAAGACTTGGTCATAAAGCTAGATATGACATATGTGTACAGACAAGTTCGAATAGTGGATCGGGATAAGAAGCTTCTTTGGAACAAGGTAGTGAATCTAGTGTGTGTCCGGTGGAGCGCAGATCGGGAGGACTACATGTGGGAAACAAAGGATAAGGTTAAGAAGACCTATCCAGAGTCATTTGTTTCAGATTAGCGCATGAGCTATGTGTTGAGTTTTATTGCTATAGACTACATGTATGTATGAATATTATGGTTGCTTGTTGTATTAGTAGATTGCACTAGTATGTTTTATATGCATGGATTGGGAATTCATGGGTATGCTTAGGGTAAGCAGTGGAATAGAGGACAAACCTCTACTGAACCTTTATTGAATTTTAAGGGCAAAATTCCTTTATGGAGGAAAGAATGTAACAACCCAAAAATTATAATTAATCAAAAAAACTAACTAAAGACTAAGGCGGGCCTAATAAGAGAAGTAAGGGGAAATAATTTAATGGAAAAGGAGGTATGAGGGCCCAAGCCAAAATTATTTTGAGAATGTAGACACGCTTTCCATTCATTCATTTCATCCTACTCAAAATAAAATAAAATAAAATTTAATGGTGGTGGCTTAAAAAGGGCAAATAGAAAGAAGATAAGGAAAACGCAAGCTATAGAAGATTAAGAAGACTAAAGCTAGACATCTTACAAATCTAGGTGAGTAATACTTAACTTATATGTATTGGTCTCTAATATATGGTTTTGGTTTAGATTTGTATGTTTTATTTAGTATGATGAGATCATTTAGATTTCTATTACCAAGTATAAAATGCGTTAATAAACGTTTTGGAGAAGAATAGATAAACATGGATGTTTGAATGTGTTTCCGCTACTTTAATTATTTTGAAACACCATGAAAGTTTTATATGATATTCTAATCATAATTTAAGAGATGATTTTTTTAGTTTGAGAGATTTCTTAAGCTTATTTGATTTTATAAGATTCATTGAAGATGCGAACTTGAAAATAACCAAGGAGATTACCTTTAAAACTCCAAATAAAGATTAAGTGTGTTAGAACAAGTGTTCACAAATTTTCTGGGAATTTATTAGGATTTTCTATAAGGAAAATAAACAAGAATGACTAAGTACCGCGGTGGGGCATGTGGGGAACCATAGGGGCGCATGAAAATAAATTTATATGGAAAATATATATTAATAAGTGTTGGGTAATAACGAAACCAGATCCAAATCATTTGTTGAAAAAAACGAAAAAGGACTATGCAAATAACAAAAAGTAAAATAGAGACGCATGAGAGAACAACATGTGTAAAGACGTTGTCAGGGATGTTAAAGTTTGTATGAAATGGTTTTGGGGTAGCGGCTCTACATTATAAATATGAACTGCATGTAATATGAAAGGGTAATACTGTGCCAAAAATTGGGAAGAGTACACTTAATGAGGAAAGTAGAAAGCATTCAGTGTAGGGGCAGGGTGACACTGTGTCAAGAAAAGTAGTAAACTAAACCTAACAAAAGATAAATAGGTGGGACTCAGGGCGAGGCAGGTCAGTACGTGAAGGGATCATGCGCTAGAATTAAGTTTGGAAGGGATGTAATGACTCGCCTTTTCGACCATCGAAAGTTCGCACAAATGCATCCACCGAATTCCAATGTCGAACATCCAATTGTCGAAAAGGCAGATTGTTAGAGTAAAAAGAAAAGGAACAGGAGAAACATATTCTCACAGTGGAACAACAATGAATAATATAACAAAGACAGTAAAAAAATGTCACTATAAAATAGATTGGTATATTGGAGCTAAAAACAAACCTCATCAGCCTCGACAGTTATGACTTCCTGACCTTACAATTGCTGATGGGTATACATAATAATACAGTGGAAAATAATAATTCTACGGCAGATGAACAACCAACTCTACTCCATGAGCTCCATGTCCCATCAACAACAACCTGGAAAAAAATAATTTGTCTAACCCAAACATTATTGGAAAATAACATCCGGATCAGTATAGAAAAACCAGCGTGAGAAAACTCAAGAAATATGGTGAACATATAATGATTTTGTGAGACCACGCCGCTAAACACGAAATGGGTTTTACTTCACAAGAACAACTTCCACACATGAGTAAATGGAAACAAATTAAAGTAAAACCCAAACTTGAAAGCATGGGCATAAACAATATCAAAATCCAGACTTAAAGAATGAACACAAATAATTAAACATCGAGAAGAGCTCCAGTCACTTCTGATGCAATTAGAAAAACAATTCAAAGATTGGAATAAACAAGGAAAGGAATTTTCCAACAATGACTAGGAGGTGCACCCCCCTCACTGAAAGTATACTTCTAGAAATATACTTAATAACTATGATGGCTCTTGGACACATCCAAGATGGACCCCGCCATCCTTATCGAGTATCCGATTATTTCACATCTCCGTGCACATACCACTGAATCCAATCTAAAGTTGATGTGAAGATAATCTAATGGAAGCAACCCCACATAGTCATTTCCAACAGAGGATATCAACGCTCAAACGAGCAACAAATCATCTTAGATTGACAATACACAAAGAAGAAAGCATAATCGATAGTCAATAAATCAACTAACAGGAAAAATCAAAATGATCGTATATGGAAATTAAATCTCATACCCTTTCCACTACTCATCAATTCCAAAATTGTACCATCCCTCGGTTAAAAATGAAGCCGGGCAAGTGAAGGCAGTGTTACCTCTAGGCATTGCCTTAACAACATTTTTAACCTTCGAGATAGAATCGCGTTTTCATGCTTCGACGTTCAGTGCTAAGAGTATGACTAAATCCTTCCCATTTAAGCAATATCGTTTACAAAAATTAAATTTCTTATCCTTTCCGTAACCGAATCGAACTTTTAAAACCGAACTTATGCTTGGTATTCTTATCATAAATATTTGTAAAACATTTTAAAAATACTCTTTAAAAATATTCCTTTTTAATGAGCTAATTATATTTCTAAGTTATTAAGAAAAAGAAGGGTCAACATAAAATATCATTAAAACATCATTTACGGTAAACCCAAAACAATTTACCCTTAGCGTTATTTTTAAAAATTCTTTAATAATCAATCAATTATCTTTAAACACCTTTATTAAATCCCGTAATTAATTTAAACACCTTTATTTAAACCAATTAGTTAAATTTATACATCATTTATTAAATTGATTAATTAATCTCGAACATCATTATTACAAATGTTTAGTTAACTATTAAACATCATTATTAAAATAATTAATTAACCTCAAACATCATTGTTTAAAATGATTAATTAACTTTAAACATCATTTATTAAAATGATAAGTTAACTTTAACACATCATTATTAAAATGATTAATTAACCTTAAACATCATTATTTTAAAACGATTAATTAACTTTAAACACCTTTATTAAATCAGTTAATTAACGTTAATCACTTTTATTAAACCAGTTAATTAACTTTAAACATCATTAATAAATTTATTAATTAACTTTATTACAGTTAAATAATAATTAACATTGCATTTAAACCTCCAATTCTTCTCAAATACTTATACCATCCTTACAAACCCATTTGAAAAGAATTTACAAAATATTTAAGGTAAAATAACCTTTATAGATTTAGACAACGTTGATTATCCTAAAGAATAATTGAATTAAAGTTTATAATCTCTTTATAAATTTAAAATGGCATTAATTATCACAGAAGGTAATTAATTAAATTTATAACTCCTTTTATAAATTTTAATCAACACTTATCCTTTATTTTCAAAATTTCCAAATTTTATGAAAATATAATTTAAACAACTTTCAAAGTGCAAAACACGGCCAAACATTTATTTTGTAAAAATACAAGCTCAAATTCAACACACAAAAAGTTTAAGGGATACTTTGTAAGTGACGATATAGCGAAAATCATTATAACAACGCTTATACAAATCAAATAGTATGTCATAAATATTTCATCCAAACATCAATATAAGCAACGTAAGAATAGAAATAAATAAATATTGGCGAGAAACCTTTAAGGGTCTCTCTACAAAAAGTCCCCTGTAAATCAAACATATGAATGTATATTTCAAAGTATTCCGTAGCGGCATATTCGTTACGTACTCTTCGACTTTCCTTTTGTTTTTATTCCCTGCAACACAATGGTTATTTATGTCATCCGTTTTTCAAGCGGGAATTTAAATCCAAACAAGCAACCAAATAATAATACAAACTATCATCCATGCATTCAACATTAATCTATAGCAACACAGATATCATATAATTTATTTAGAGGTGAGTAAACTCACCAAAATTTCTGTTGACACTTTCGTGTTTCGGTTCGATCTAAAATCAAATGACGTTCGATTTTATTTCGAAATTCAACTAGCTCCAAATTTTATGAAACTAGTTCTATCGCATAGACGACATTGATACAAGTACAATGCAAAAGACCGCGTCCAAATCCGACCTTGTTTGGAGAAGATATCAATTTTATAAGGTCTTGATTCAATTAAATAATTAAATTTATTTAATCGCTTCATTAAAATATTAATTACCCATATTAACATTTCCCCCGTCTTCCCTAATTTCAAAAATCTGCACACGTTATATGTATGCACCCGAACCTATTAATGTCGTGCCTTATCCTTCCCTATCTCACTTAATACACAATGAAATCACACAATACCGCCTTCAATCAACTCATGCTTCGACAACGAACCCAACGGTCACAAGCTCTTGAAGCCCGCACCTCTACGCTCAAACACAACCCGACATGTCACAACCAAGCCTTAAAATGTCACACACACCAAACTGTGATCGGACCTTTCCATTTCATGGCCACAGGAGCTACCTGCTAAGAGAAAAGCAACGGCACCAACGTCATAACCCTACTCCACCTAAATTTCCTTGAAAATCAAACCCTAGTTGACCAAATTTTGGCCAAAACTGTCGAACATCGCTAATCTCAACCGCATACGACAACACGAGTATGGAATGGTAAATCTACTCAATACGAGCTCAACAAGACAAGATTCATAAATTTTAGTTAAGTAGTTGATTTTATTTTATTATTTCAAGGTGGTGGCTATTCTCGTTTGTTTAAAGAGAATGGGAAAAAGAAAATAAAAATGAGGGAAAGAAATAGAAGAAAATCCGAAGTGTTGACTATGATTTTATAACAAAACTAATTTACTTTACTTCCAATACAAGTTAAAAAAAATTTCTAAGCAAACCAAAATTTTCAAGCCAATGTCACATCACCGCCAAATTTTAAATTTTGATTTGTTTTAAAATGTTTGGAAAATAGAGTTTTGTGGTACTCCGCTATAGAATATTCCATTCTCTGACAGATCGTGAACGACATAAATAAAAATATGATCGTGCACCAAAATGCAACACGATCACAAATCTACAATAAAACACACAAATTACTTTATTCTGTGAAATTTCAAAAATATCAAAATTTGCCATAGTATACATCAAACGAAAATTTAAACATTTTCCAAATTAAAAAGTATGGAAAAATCTTATAAATTTAATTAGAAATACTATAATAAAAACCCAGTCGTTTTATTAACAATTGATTTTCTTGTTATTTATTCGAACTATTTATTATTGTAAACAAATTTACAAAATGAGTTCACCATTATTATCTATTAATTAAAAGGAGTTAAAAAAGGCTATTAAATACATTTAATTAATATTTAATTCACAATCCAAATGTTTAAATAATCTCCATATTCGAATATAAGTTATTAAATTTTAAAAACTAACTATTTAAATATTTAAAAATAATTATATATTAAAAATAAAAAATGATAAAATTATGGGACGTTACAAGGGCTATTGATGCTGGGAGGGGATGCTCACTCAAATGCACACCTTAGGAAGGTGATGGGAGGTATTTAACTTTCAGGGACTGCAGGGCAGTTCCATAAGTTAAATAAATGTTTAAAGTGGTTGCACACCTTGGGAAGGTGAGGAGAGATATTCATGAATGCACACTTGGGGAAAGTGAGGAATTCAACTGCACGGGGCATGGTATAAAATTATTTAAGAAAAATGAATAAGAACTGCATGGGACACAATATTAATTTGTCAGAGGAAATGAATAAGTGGTGCATGGGGCATAGTATTAAATCCTTAAAGGAAAAGAAGTAAGAACTGTGTGGGTCGTAGTATTTAATTGCAAAGAGAAATGAATAAGAACTATGTGGGGTGCAGTATTAAATGCTTTAAAAGAAGAACCATTATGACATGCGCTTGGCGCAGTATTAAACAGTTAAAGCATAAGTTTGACCTACATGGGGTGTAGTATTTTAGTAGATTAAATAATAATCTAAGGTGGGAACCAAGTGCGGTTTGTGCAAGGAGCGTAGTAGTAAAGTATTATAATGAAATAAAGGAATGAACTAAATTTGGGAATTGAGTAGGTACTGCGCCGAGGGTGCAGGAGCTATTAAGAATTGCTTAGGAAAGCGTTTGATGCAAATGTAGTTAAGAACCGATTGGGTCAGTATTTTAAATGTTCCACTCTTGATGTTTGAATGGTGAGGGGGAAACCCATCCAGTGCAGTATGGTTTGGTCTCACTATATGATACTTTTGGGGTAAGTATTATTCACACCAAACTTAATGTCTGACTGTATTTTTATTATTGGTCCCTACAAACTCACGGGTGCTCATTTGAGGAAACTGAGTTTATGAGATTAGATAGGTTTGAAATAGGGGCATTTCACCAGAAGGACAAACTTTGCAGTCCAATTAGTTTCTAGGACACACATTCAAAGAAATTATTTTCAAGGCCAAAATCAGCAAAATATTTACTTTCAAGGACAAAGTCAGCAGTCCAATTACTTTCAAGGACATAATTTCATAGGTTTTTAGGCTCTAAAAACTAATTATTTTACGTTTTGTCCTTGAAAATAATTACTTCAGTTGTGTGTCCTAGAAACTAATTCCACTTACTAAAGAGGCCCTTGTGGCTAATTTCCACTTTGAAATAAGGGCCATAGTAGCAGATCGAAGATGGAGCAGAGGCTTGGTAGCTAATAAAAGTTTTTGTTTTCCGCTGTATTAAGGAGTGCGAGTCACATCTTTGTATGTTGACCTAACTCTTTCTATGTTATTTTTCTATTATATTTGACCCTTGGCACGTTTTTTGGTATAATTATGACTAAAGTATGTGCAAAGAATAATACAAAACTTTTGATGTAATGAAAATATTTAGCTTCTCTATTTATTTTATCCGTGTTAATTAATAAACCGAGCTCACTTTCATCACTGGAAGATAATTCCGGTGATGATTGCAACATCATTGATGTTCATCTTCGTGTCTCAAGTGGGTGATGTTGCACTTTTCTCTTAACAACAAACAACCTTGCAAAAAACTGTGAGGCAGTGCATGTCCTAACGAGATCTACACTAGTAGGAGGTGTAGTCCGTTTAGGCGTAACACCCATCTTTCCGCTGACCGCTCAGGACCGATGACATTCTCGACTTATGTAAACAGCTCCTACTCCTCAAAAAATGTACCAATCTTACTATCATAGCACCCAGCCTTGCTCACCGTCCCATTTAGATTGCCTAACGCAATCAAGGAAATGCCCACTTGGTTACTTAAACATTCCGCTAGACGGTTGAAGCAGACTCTACTCATCCTTTGACATTTCGACCAGGACGAACCTTCCTACTAGTTTATTCCTCTCACTTGTACGTGAATGTATAATCCCACAGGTCCTATAGTTGGACATGTCCCACATCTATATAATGTATACACAACTGCTGGTAGCCCCTTGCGGCGGGCAAACTTTTTTTGTGTAATATTATTGACTTCGCATTTCAACCCATTTTATTGACTATATCATTCTTATTTAATCTAAGCTATCGCCTACATTTCATAGTTCACATCCATCATAAACACATATTTGAGGTTATGTATATATTCATACTTATTTATTTACTACTCCTCAAATGTTTAACTATTAATATTTAGCTATTTTTACATAACTGACTCCTTGTTTCATTAATGTCAATTTTATCTCTTACTTTTAACTTAAGAGATTTAAATGTCTTTTACTGCTTACTTTTAATTTAATAGATTTATCATCTTTTATTACTTAACTTCTACTTGATATTATTAAGTATATCTTATTATTCCCCTTTTTAACTGTTTTTTTCTTTTAATTGCTATAACATTCTTACTTAATTATTTCGTTGTTTTACATTTACTTCATTGCCTATTGTTTATTTACTAACTTATCTTTTTTGCATATATTCGTTTTATAATCAAACTGTTGTTATTAGTACTACTTATAATCATGTAATTTATACTTAGGAATTTTTTCACTTTAATATGTTGGAATTGCATCTTCTCCAAAAGGAAATGTTAACACTTTAAACTTCTACAACTTCTCTGAAAGGAGGTTTGTGTTACTTTTGAAATCACAAGGAATTATCCTTCTATTTTTTTTTGAAATAGACTGTAAAAAAATATGGAAAACATCCCTATTTTATACATCTCTTTGTTTTAGGTATATTCCTTTTTACTTCAAATGATACACTTTTATTCAGAATTATAAAACTGGATAAATTATAGAAATTTACATTGCAACACCTCATTCCAACGAACTAAAATACTGCTTAAATCTTAATTAAATTTCTAATAACTTTTATTTCATATTTGCTACTATATGCCACTTTAATCCACAAATCAGGAATTTCTATACAGTCATGTTAACCAAGGGACTACTACTGACACCTCAACTTTCCAAATTCAAGTACATACAACATTTAATTCAAGTTAATGGTTCATTAAATATGTAGGCACGGTTTTCAATTTCATTACACATATAATTAAGCCTACAACTCCAAAAATAATTATATCTATGCATACAAGAAATAGATTTACAGTGAAATAAATTCAATATTATATAAAAACATATAATTTCTCACTCACCTTCAAGCTTTCCAAATTTTCAGATCTGAACCATGTTAATTATGTTTGACTCCCTTTTTCCTCCAAAAGGAATATGTGCTACAAGCATATACATATGTTTTAGCCATTTAGATCTTAGAAGAGATTTGAATTTAATTTAGATTTGGATTTATAATTGTAATTTACCTTGGCTTTGGTGCGATCCTATTCTTTTTCTCTATTATCCTTCGCTATTCTCTACTTTTATATACATATATAGGTTATAGTTTTATTTAGATTTAAGAATTTATGGAGAAACAAAAATGGCAGAGCCTTCGCCGTGCTTTAGAAAATATGAGAAGTAAAATAAGGGGTTATGTCCGTACTTATAGGGGTTTGAATCAATGTCAACCGTTAGATTATTCAATTAAATCCAAGCCACTCAGGCCAGGTTCAGATTACAACCTCAAGGCAATTACCTATCTACCGCTACCCCTCCATCGGTCGCCGAATCCAAGTTATTGGTCGACCAGTTGCTTTAATTACGTTAATTTATTATCTAAAGTTTTGTTTGTTGATTTAATTCCTTATATGACCGATCGAGATAATTTCTTTCTGCTCTTATTAACATTAACTTTACTTAAACGTTAAGCAACCGTTAATGTTACTTAACGTTAATGTAATGAACCGGATTTTGGAACCTAAAAAATCGACAGTAATACGTCCACTTTATTACATGCCGAACATTCAAGTGCCGGAAATACCGATTTGTTAGGATGAAAGAAGAAAGTAGAAGATAGAGAAAACTAAAACAACATAGAATCTCACAATGCAGCGAATAGTATATAATACAACCATGATCTTTATAGACAAAAAACATCTTTATTCATATATACAACATCAGTGTACATTAGACTTATCCTAAATTTTTGGATAGTTATAGAAAGTTGTCCACACATTGACAAACATAAAGACTCTATAAATACATGAATATGTCTTGCGCATCTCGCTCAAAAGTATGTAGCCAAACCCAGGAAAAACATGCTCGATCTGACCCGAGCATTACATGGAATAACGCCCGGGTCAGTTCAGTAAACCAACGTAAGTAAAACTTGATAACAAGTACAACCGAACTGATTTCTACATTTGAATTTTTTTTCAAACAATGGGTATCTCGTAAGAACACACCGCACATAAAAATGGACGGGTTTTTACCATATGATAACCAAAACATTTTATATCAAAATCCAATGATATTATCATAGTGTCTAGGTTTAAAGTAAATAGATAAAATAGCTGAAATGCTTGCATCTCACATTCTAACATACTTGGATCTGCAATCGAAAACGTAAGGCACGTATTGGAGATTGGATTCCATCTAGTGACTGAGCTACTGGGGTGCCGCTTGCCATAGTACACCTCTATAAAAATGTACTGAGGTCGTACCTAACGACCCCTGCCAATACAGAACCAACTTACCCCTTGCTGGATAGTACCAAATATATCATCACCTCGACTGCTTTGCAACCTTTAACCGAGAGCTCCCATGTACACGAATTTATTGATGATTGTGTGTATATATCAAGATGGATGATGATATACCCTAATGAGTGCGACCCACATAGCCCTGCTGCATATCCCATGTTTCAGTCATTCCCAGCTGATGAAGCTTGAGGCTACGATCTACCTTTTTGAATAGAAATCCATCATGGAATGCTAACACTGCCATCAGGAGTCAATGCAATTGCACTATTCATCATAAAATTTCGTTTTGGGTCTGAACGAAACCGAAGGCACTAACTCCACTACATCCATTTTGGAATCACCCTCAGGATTAGTAGTAGTAGCCCTTGCACTTCAAAGAGCGCCATCTTCAATCATCATCAAGATGTCTTCCACTCGAACGTACATGTTGGTTCGGAGTGGTTTTCAGATATATAAATCTGATCTTGGTCTCTCTGTACCAACAACCGATAATTTCCGGTTGACTCATTCCCGGTTCTTTTGGAAGTAAGTATTCAAGTCCTTGTTGGAAACTCGAATTTTACATTCATACTTCCTAAGTCATAATAGGCCAAATTTGATAGTCGGTTATTTAATTATCAAATAACAACAACAAAATCTAGAGATTTAATTACCCAAAGCAATTACTAAGCCTCAAAACCATTTTCACTTAAAAATATCCTTTCCCACATTTATCAACATTCATATACTTATCTCCTTTAGATAAGTATATTCACAAAACATCTATAAGATTCCCCATTTCTAAATCTCTTAAACGGATTGAACTACATTATTTAAATTGGAGAAAAGGATAACTCTAAGCACTATTCCTTTGGCGTTAAGTGTGGAGTGGATGTCCCATACCACCATTTTTTAAAAGGTCAACCTCAAGAAATCCAAACCTCGAATTCTTGTTGTATTATCTTTAATAAATCCTTTTATAAATTTCCCTTACCCATGAAATCCTTTTTTCTTTAACCCAAACCCGTTTACAAAACATTTATTAACCTCCATACTCATTTATGAAAATCTTTATAAATATTCAAACCCGGCTATATAAACTTCTTTATAAACTTTCAAACCTTGTATAAAAGTTCCCTTTATAGACATCCAAACCCATTTATAGAATCTTTTTATAAACATTCAAAACTATTTCTAACACTCCTTTTATGAATACCCCAAAATTATTCAAAAACTTCTATATACAATATTCAAAACAATTGTCAAATCATTCTTCAAATATCTTGTTTAAAATATAATAACCTTGAAGACCATTTTAAAAGAAAATGAAATATTTACTTTCCAAAACCAAACGGAGGCTTAATGACTACCATGGATCATTAAATTTGGGTTTACTTATTCAAGTTATATCATGGGTATTGCCTAACATCATATATGTAAGGGATTCACACATAACGTACAATCAATCATAGGTATATGTCCAAGTTAGTAATATAGATACATCCATTATCGATGAATAATGTACACATAGAGATATATTCTATATACTTAAGTTACCACGACCCTCTTATTGAAATTAACTTCCTTGCGTTTATCACGTTACCGATATTCAACATGTGCTAACACAGGTCAACTTACTTCCCATAAAACGTGTCAACGTTTTATAATGACCATTTTAATTCAGTTGGCTACTTAGTGGTCCTGATGAGAGATCCTTTCATTTGAAATCGATTAAACCTAAAAAGAAAATTGATTTAAAACATAAACGATTAAGTTTGAAAATAGCATTGAAAAGGTTAAAGTATATTCAATTAGCTTAAACCCTAATTATATCTTAATTAAATCAAGATTAATTCATAATTAAACTTTAATTGAGTTAATGAACTTGGTTAAGTCCTAATTAACTTCCTAATGTATCTTAGTTAAGGTTTTAACAATTCATTATTAGTTAAACCCTAACTAATTAAAAACTATTTAAATAATCACTTAATTAAATAATAATTAATCAACTAATTAACTTAATTAAATAATAATTAACCATTTAATTACTTCTTAACTTCATAAATCACTAATTTAAAAACTTGATTAATCACTAATTAATCATTAACTTTCCTTAAAAATTAATCACATACTTAATTACAAACTAAGTACTATTTACTTTTTAATTAATTTATTAAATAATAATTATTAAATTATCTAAACTTAACTCTTTTTATGTTACTAATGAAGTTCGGAAATTTTTTGCAAAACATTCCAAAAGAAAACATTTTAAAACGAAAATCGACAATTTTTTCAAACTGCGTCCATAGCGACTATCGCTAGGAGCGCAGTTCGCTTAAACTTACTTTAAGCGAAATACTTTGCTTATTCCTTGCTATTACAAGTTTGGAAACCTAATTTTGAAACTTTTTGAAACTTAAAAAGAAAGATAAAAACTTTGAAACCATTTTCGAAATTTAAAACTAGAAAACTTAGTATAGATTCCAAATTGGATCTCACGTCCATCGCAACATACAAAGGTGCAAACTTTGTAATTCTTACACAACGTACAGCTAGTTTTGATAACGACCATACCATCAACATACCATACACCAACATCACATTCTTACAACCAAACATACCACTTTAAACATCCAAATATGATACATAACATCCAAACACAATATTTAACATCCAAACAATGCTAACCACAAATCGCAAACGTATATCATTATCACAGCATGATATTTTAAAACATGAAATATATAAAATCGATGATATCAACTATCGATGTCATATATACATTTTATTTTGAAAAAAAAAATTATTTCATAATTTTGTTTGAATACATATATTAGTGTATGTATCAAGAGCCGTGGACGATTCTTAATTTTTAAAAGCAGTTTACCAATAAAACGATTTCTGGTTGTTTTATCGATATTTACCTAGGACAATATTTACAAATTTTCAATATTTTACCTAGGTAATTTGTTCACAAATTTTTTTCCCAAACAAAATAACTATTGTTATTTACCACTTAAAACATGATTATTTCTTACTTTTAAACCCATATCTAAATAATTTAATAATAAATATAATTTATCCATGTGATAAATTTTGGGGTCTTTATAGTTAATTAATTTTTATTTATTTTCCTAATTACATACAAAATTATTTCTGATCCAAAGTATTCAAACGTAAATAACCTTTTCGTTTGAGCTCCGATCGAAAAATTTTAAATATAAAAATTGATCAGAAAATTGTCACGAATGCAATGGTGCAAGTTTGGTTGCCAAATACTAGTGTTTCAAAAAAATTTCATTTTTTCCTTTATAAATTATTAATTAATTTTTCATTAAATTTACGGGGTGTCACATTGTGACGCCCCACCTCTATACCCACGCTAGCCAAGAACACTACGGTGTAATGCTGTCAACTAGCACGGAGGATAAGGCTGTTGAGGAGCGACCATCCATGTAACTTCTTTGAGCGAGCACCGATATGTCGGATAGTATAGAATGAGCTTCATTTAAGGAGGAAGTCCAACATACCGATACAAACTCAAAGCTATCACCCGGTGGCTATATATAATCTTCGGAAACAAACATAGAAATAAAAATAACATAAATCAATCACAGACATCCATATCACAAAGGCGGAAAAAGATATGAATATATATATAACACATGAAAGTGTACATCAGAGTAGTGGTCGGAAAGATCCACGATAATACAAAAGAATAGCAACACATGTTATACAAAAGAATGAGTACACAACATAGAGTCTATATCTCAAATGTGTACATCCAAAAACTACTAATCTAAGTAGTTAGCCAAAAGTCAGAATAATCCTGAAGAGAAGTCAAGCAGAAGCACCTGTAACATCTCGGTCTGACCCGAGTATTATTTATAAGAAAATAATAAACGGATCAGTCTAGCTATAAATATCAGATGATATGGTACAAAGTAAAGGACATGGCATGAACATGTAACAACCATAATGGCATACTACTATAAGTATGTAATTGAAAATCAACAAGAGATTAATCAATATCACAAGAATCTTTTCAAAGATAATATAGGGTATCATACCCTAAACCTGTATTCATAACAAGTCAATGACACACAAATTCACCAATGCACAAAAATTGATAAAGCTTATCAATGGAAATCACGAAAATTGGTGAAACACAAAATTCCAGAAATCATCACAAGAAATCCAGAAATCACAAGAAGGGGGAGGCCTATCACAAAACAGGAGTATGAAAACTCACCAACACGTGTATCACAAGACGAGACGCTATCTCATGGTAGCTAACCATTAGTTTTGAGCTGATACTCCACAAGAATGGTCCGAAGACCGTGGGGCGCTACCCCACATATGTGATGGTGAAACATCACACAAACGGGGTTTAGTCTCCCTCGTAGAGAAAGAGACATCGCATAATTGCTAGTCTAAATCAAATCACAAAAATGATTGTCATGGTCATCAAGAAGTGTCAATCACACCAAGCTAGTAAATATATGAGTTTAGCTTCATGTCCCATAACCACTTGCTTAACTTAAATATTTACGAACAAGCTGTAAATCTTCACTAGAAAATTGTCACAAAAGGTTCAATCGAACAAGTCCAAGAATTAACCGACGAAGTGAACGCAAGCGTTTCATACCACTCGTTTTACTAAGCCGTTTAATTAGATTTCTTATCCGAGTGAAGTAAAGGCTTGTATATACTAGTAGATTGGAAAACGGTTTGAGAAAAAGAGCTTTGTAGTTAAAACAGTGTTGAAATCGTTTTGATGAAAGAGTTATGATATTTACTATTAGTATTGAAGCCTTCACATTTTTAAAGTGACAAGTCACAAAACGATTGTTGAAACAAATCGCATCACAAAATTTCACATTCAAAGACGTGAGAAAAATCCAAGGAAATCAGTTTCCAAAGCCATCATAGTAGAAATATACTTGTGACCAAATGTGGTCGAATTAAAGTGCAACGGCTTTAAGTCAAATAGATCGAACGACCTAAGGGTTATAATGTCGTGCGACCTAACAGAAGAATAGGTCGAGCGACCTAGTGAAATACAGGTCATACGACCTAAGTGTAAATAGGCAAGCGACCTATAAGAGCACAACCTAACTGTGGCGCGACCTAGCAGGGTGAGCGACCTAAGGGTTATAAGGTCCAACGACCTAAGTGAAGCAAGGCCTAACGACCTAAAGTAAATAAGGTCTAGCGACCTAATGTTGTTGGGGGTCATGCGACCTAACGGAGGCGAGCGACTTAACACGAAACAGGCCGAGCGACCTACGACCTAAGTCCTAGTGACCTAGGATTTTCACGCGACCTAAAGTGGTTCACGACCTAAAGAATACAAGGCCGGGCGATTTAACTCGTGGTGAGCTAATCGTAGGCAGAACGACCAAGTGGGTTACGAGCTATGGCCAAGCGACTTAAGGATCGCGACCTAACTGCGAGGCGACCTAAGGAGTTACGACCCATATGCCATATGCGACCTACGACCTAGCGACCTAGCATGCGAGCGACCTAAGTCCAGAACGAAAATCTGTAGGCAGTGGCTTCTAGACAGCACGACCTAGGGCCCAGAATTTGCCAAAAACGCTGAAAAATTGAGTTTCTCACCAATCCAATCCAAATCCAATGCAAACATACATGCTAAAGTGATGGGGAATCATTCCCAACAGTTCAATGACGATTATAGGCAAGATGTGAGATAAAAATCTCACCTTTTCCATGAAATTGATGATGGAGAGCTTAAGAGCAAAGCAAGAATCAACCACAAGCTTGAATCTATGTTCTTCACTTTGAATTTGGAGTTGATGTTGGATTAGCAGTGAAGACTTGAGCTTGGAATTTTAATTTCCCATTCCCTCCACCATTTTTGAAGAAGCTTTGATGTTTTAGAAATGAAGAATGAAGTGGTGAAGAGAAGGAAGGGGTTGGGCTGAGTTAACAAGTGGTTCAGCCCAAACTAAAGGTCCAAAGCAAAAAGTGACGAAAATTCCGTTATCTCCAAACATATCGAAGTTTACACTTAAAAAGATCGCAAACGTCATTCTGAACTCAATGGGAGTGGTCTCGAGTCCTAATTTGACCATATGCAAAAAGTAGCTTTTCGGACCAAAATCCGATTAACGATAAAATATTTAAATATAAAATCGATAAATATGCGGGTTGTTACAGACTCCCCTCCTTAAAGAAATTGCGTCCTCGCAATATATAAGATGGAAATAAAAAGTAACAACCATAAAAGCATATTAACACAAAAGAAATTGGAAATAAGAAGTTTACCTCAAAGAGCATGAGAAAGTAATTCCGGATGTGTACGCTCGATGAATTCTCTAGACTCCCAAGAGCAATCCTTAGGATTTGAGGACCATTGAACTTTAACAAGCGGAACATCTTTATTTCGAAGTCGTTTGATCTCCGAAGCAATAATTCGAATAGGATGCTGCTCATAAGTTAAATTAGGTGAAACTTCAATCTCTTCCACAACACCGGGCTCAAGAATAGAATCGGAATCCCGAAGGCACTTCCGTAATTGAGAAACGTGAAACGCATCATGCATGGCAGAAAATTGAGCCGGTAATGAAAGGAAATAAGCCATGGAACCAATATGTTCAGTGATAGGAAATGGCCCAATGTATCGAGGCTCTAACTTTCCCGATCGATTGAAACGTACAACACCCTTCATAGGTGAAACACGAATAAATACAAGATCTCCCACAGAAAATTCTAATTTTCTTCTCCGGTTATCGGCATAGGATTTTTGTCTACTCTGGACTTCTTTCATCCTATGTCGAATAAGTTCAATCTTTTCTGTGGAATCACGAATAAAATCTGGTCCTAAAACCAGCTTCTCACCGGCCTTAAGCCAACAAGAAGGAGATCGGCATGGTCTTCCGTAGAGTGCCTCGAAAGGAGCAATACCAATACTAGATTGGAAGCTGTTATTATAGGAAAACTCAACAAGTGAAATATGATCTTCCCAACTTCCACCGAAATCAAGCACACAAGCACGAAGAAGATCTTCAAGAGTTTGATTCACACGCTCAGTTTGTCCATCGGACTGGGGGTGATAAGCGGTGCTAAAATTAAGCTTCGTTCCCAAAGCTTTTTGAAGACTCTTCCAGAATCCTCTAGTAAATAATGGATCAAGATCACTAACAATAGAAGAAGGAATTCCATGCAGTTTGACAATTTCTTTGATAAAGAGTTTGGTCAGTAGAGGAACGGTTCGGTTCGACCGAACAGGAATAAAATGGGCAGATTTAGTAAGTCTGTCAACGATCACCCATAAACTATTATGACCCGAACGAGAACGGGGAAGGCCATCAATAAAATCCATGGAAATTTGATCCCACTTCCAAACTGGAATTTCCAATGGTTGCAATAACCCCCGGGCCTTTGATGTTCGGCTTTGACAAGTTGGCAAGTCATGCAACACTTAACAAAGTTAGCAATATCAGCTTTCATTCCCTCCCAGTAATAAAGTCGCTTCATATCTGCGTACATTTTACTGCTATCGGGATGAATGGAAAATTTGGAACGATGAGAATCTTCTAAAATATCTTTACGAAGATCTCGACTATTTGTTATGATGAGTCTACCAAATATTCGAATGCCGCCACGAAAATCAATATCAAAGTCTTTCAAACCTTCAATATCGGTTTTATCCTTAAGATTTTGGCCAAGCAAAGCCAATTCAAGATCTAGTTGTTGAGCTTCAAGAATGTGGTCCAATAGAGAAGGATGAGCCTCAAGGCTACTTAAAACAAGAGATGAACATATATCGGAGACACGATCTCGAATTTCACAAGTGGATAAAACCTCGAGATCCCTCCATTCGGATATCATCATGGAAACAATCGCTTGTTGCTTGCGACTAAGTGCATCGGCAACTCAATTTCCCTTTCCGGGAGTATAAAGGATATCAAGATCATAAGAGGCAAGGAATTCGAGCCAACGCTGTTGACGCAAATTAAGTTCCTTTTGAAAGAATAAGTATTTCAGAGACTTATGATCGGTATAAAGCACGAATTTCTCCCCCAAAAGATAATGTTGCCAAATTCGAAGGGCGAAAACGATAGCCGCGAGTTCTAAATCATGTGTGGCATATCTAGTCTCAGCCGGCTTCAATTGCCTAGAAGCGTAAGCAATAACACGTTCTTTTTGCATAAGAACGGCACCCAAACCAACGCGACTAGCATCGGTATAAACGACAAAATCTTGGTTCCCTTCGGGAATAACAAGAATGGGAGCATCAGAAAGGAGTTCCTTTAATTTCTGGAAAGAAGTTTCACATTTGTCCGACCAAATGTATTTAACACCTTTCTTTGTTAAGCCAGTAAGAGACAAGGCAATCTTAGAAAAGTCTTTTATGAAACGGCGGTAATAACCTGCCAATCCGAGAAAGCTATGGATTTTAGTCACGCTCTCCGGTCTCTTACAATTTTGAATCGCTTCAATCTTTGAAGGATCCACTGATATTCTGGATTCGGAAATAATATGACCGAGAAACTTCACACTAGATTGCCAAAAGTGGCATTTAGAAAATTTTACTTTTAATTGATTGCTCCTAAGAGTTTCCAATACAATCCGAAGATGCTTTTCATGTTCCTCCTTGGTTTTAGAATACACAAGAATATCATCAATAAAGATGAGAACAAACCGATCGAGGAAATCTTTGAAAACTCGATTCATAAGGTCAACGAAATAAGTCGGAGCATTCGTTAAACCAAATGGCATAACTAGCCATTCATAAGATCCATAACGTGTACGGAACGAAGTCAAAGGGATACTATCCTCTGCAATACGAAGCTGATGGAAACCGGTAGCCAAGTCCAATTGTGAAAAGACTCTAGCAACACAAAGCTGATCGAATAGATCATCAATCCGAGGCTAAAGATATTTATTCTTAATAGTTAGATCATTAAGCTTGCAGTAGTCGACGCAAAGCCTAAGTGTACCATCGGACTTATTTACGAAAATAGCTGAAGCTCCCCAAGGCGAGGAACTAGAGCGAATAAGTTGCTTCGTCTCCAACTCGGATAGTTGTTTGCGCATCTCTTCATTCTCCTTATTGGACAGGCGATAAGGAGGATGGGTAATAGGTTGAGCTCCAGGTATAACATTAATTTTGAACTCAATTGCTCGCTTAGGTGGTAATCCTAAAACGGGCTCAAAGATGTCGGAAAATTCACGAACGACGCGAATAAGAGAAATGACATCTTCCTCGTCATCATTGTCATTATCACGAGGATTTAAAGAATATAAAGATGCAACCAAAGCGGAATCCGAATCTTTAAGAATAATAGAAATCTGGTTAACAGATTGTGGATGTCGGAGATAAATAGTCCGCTCAGGACATAGGATATGAGCTTCATAACGGTTAAGCCAATCCATACCCAAAATCATTCCAAAGCCTAAGTAACGCATGACATGCAAATCGGCTAGGAAAGAAAAATCACACAAAATAATCTCGACATATTTACAAAGCAGACTAAGAGTTGCAGATCCACCAACCGGATTCGCAATTCTTAGAGAAGTTATTAAAGCAACAACATTTAGAGAAAAAGTGTCTACTAGTTCCTTTGATATAAAAGAATGGGATGCACCCGTATCAAAGAGAACTCTAATAGGTTGATCATGAAATATAATAATGTCGTCAAGGACAAAATGAGACATACCTTGACCGCGAGATGTGTTGCCAGGGGCTTGAGCCACATTAAGCTTTCCCTCCTTCTTGCCCTGAAGTCTGGGGCATAAATGTATATAATGATCCGGGCTTTTACAGTAGCGACAAGAACGGGGCTTTGAACACTTGTTCGCAAAATGGTCCTTAGAACCACAGTTATAGCATTGCCCGGAACTAGGGGTAGAAGTCTTTGTTGCCGGAGGTGCAGGTTTCCCCTTTTTGTTGGGATAAGGACCTTTGAATTTGTTTGGCCTCTTCTTGTTGTTGAAGTTTGGTTTGGAAGCCACAACTTCAACATCACTGTCCTTATTAGCGTCTTCAAGACGAAGAGCGATATCAATGAGTTGGTCAAAAGAAACTTCTAACTTTAGAAGTAATGGCTTCTTGAGATTCTTGTTTAAGCCATAGACGAATCTCTGGTTCTTCTTCAATGGGGTGTTGATGTATTCAACCCCATATTTGGACAGTGACTCGAAGGATGCGACATAATCTGTCACAGAGGATTCACCTTGAACAAGGTCTATAAAACGTCGAGCCAATGTCACTTTCTCTGCTTCTGGTACGAATTTTAATTCGAAGCGTTCCCGGAATTTCTCCCAGGTGAGATCAGCTTCATTAATTTTAGAAATAAGAAGTTCGTACCAATCCAGTGCTCTTTCTTGGAGCATACTGGAAGCCACCTGAACATGGTGAAGATCGATAAGATTCATGCGAGAAAAGATTCTATCGCATGTTCTTAACCAAGCCTGGACCTCGATAATAGTTTCGGAACCCTTGAATGGTTTCCCACCCAAGTTAGTATAATCATTGCACAAACGTGCAAATCCAGACTTAGAATGAGTAGGCTCCTGATTAGGACCGGCTGCCTGAGCATTCTTTGCTAAATCAAGAAGCTGCTGAGCAGTCATAAAAACTCCATCCTGGGGAGTGACAGTAGATGGTCCGGCTCTAGGACGGCCTGGTCTAGACATTCTCTCCTTTAAGAAAGAGAGAAGAAGAAAAGTTATTCTCCAAATAAATATCAAGCAAATCTTGATAGATAAAACAAGGATCCGTAGAAGGAAATAGGATAAATCGGTACGAAGACTCGAATTAAATCCTAAGGCACGACTCCTAAGTTGGACTTAGGATGATGATCCTTGTTAAGTTATTCTACATTGTTCCGAAGTTTGGCTCTGATACCAAGCTGTGACGCCCCACCTCTATACCCACGCTAGCCAAGAACACTACGGTGTAATGCTGTCAACTAGCACGGAGGATAAGGCTATTGAGGAGCGACCATCCATGTAACTTCTTTGAGCGAGCACCGATATGTCAGATAGTATAGAATGAGCTTCATTTAAGGAGGAAGTCCGACATACCGATACAAACTCAAAGCTATCACCCAGTGGCTATATATAATCTTCGGAAACAAACATAGAAATAAACATAACATAAATCAGTCACAGACATCCATATCACAAAGGCGGAAAAAGATATGAATATATATATAACACATGAAAGTGTACATCAGAGTAGTGGTCGGAAAGATCCACGATAATACAAAAGAATAGCAACACGTGCTATACAAAAGAATGAGTACACAACATAGAGTCTATATCTCAAATGTGTACATCCAAAAACTACTAATCTGAGTAGCTAGCCAAAAGTCAGAATAATCCTGAAGAGAAGTCAAGCAGAAGCACCTGTAACATCTCGGTCTGACCCGAGTATTATTTATAAGAAAATAATAAACGGATCAGTCTAGCTATAAATATCAGATGATATGGTACAAAGTAAAAGACATGGCATGAACATGTAACAACCATAATGGCATACTACTATAAGTATGTAATTGAAAATCAACAAGAGATTAATCAATATCACAAGAATCTTCTCAAAGATAAAATAGGGTATAATACCCTAAACCTGTATTCATAACAAGTCAATGACACACAAATTCACCAATGCACAAAAATTGATAAAGCTTATCAATGGAAATCACGAAAATTAGTGAAACACAAAATTCCAGAAATCATCACAAGAAATCCAGAAATCACAAGAAGGGGGAGGCCTATCACAAAATGGGAGTATGAAAACTCACCAACACGTGTAACACAAGACGAGACGCTATCTCATGGTAGCTAACCATTAGTTTTGAGCCGAAACTCCACAATAATGGTCCGAAGACCGTGGGGCGCTACCCCACATATGTGATGGTGAAACATCACACAAACGGGGTTTAGTCTCCCTCGTAGAGAAAGAGACATCGCACAATTGCTAGTCTAAATCAAATCACAAAAATGATCGTCATGATCATCAAGAAGTGTCAATCACACCAAGCTAGTAAATATATGAGTTTAGCTTCATGTCCCATAACCACTTGCTTAACTTAAATATTTACAAACAAGCTGTAAATCTTCACTAGAAAATTGTCACAAAAGGTTCAATCGAACAAGTCCAAGAATTAACCGACGAAGTGAACGCAAGCGTTTCATACCACTCGTTTTACTAAGCCGTTTAATTAGATTTCTCATCCGAGTAAAGTAAAGGCTTGTATATACTAGTAGATTGGAAAACGGTTTGAGAAAAAGAGCTTTGTAGTTAAAACAGTGTTGAAATCGCTTTGATGAAAGAGTTATGATATTTACTATTAGTATTGAAGCCTTCACATTTTTAAAGTGACAAGTCACAAAACGATTGTTGAAACAAAGCGCATCACAAAATTTCACATTCGAAGACGTGAGAAAAATCCAAGGAAATCAGTTTCCAAAGCCATCATAGTAGAAATATACTTGCGACCAAATGTGGTCGAATTAAAGTGCAACGGCTTTAAGTCAAATAGATCGAACGACCTAAGGGTTATAATGTCGTGCGACCTAACAGAAGAATAGGTCGAGCGACCTAGTGAAATACAGGTCATACGACCTAAGTGTAAATAGGCAAGCGACCTATAAGAGCACAGCCTAACTGTGGCGCGACCTAGCAGGGTGAGCGACCTAAGGGTTATAAGGTCCAACGACCTAAGTGAAGCAAGGCCTAACGACCTAAAGTAAATAAGGTCTAGCGACCTAATGTTGTTGGGGGTCATGCGACCTAACGGAGGCGAGCGACTTAACACGAAACAGGCCGAGCGACCTAAAGTCAAACGACCTAACCGAGCGACCTACGACCTAAGTCCTAGCGACCTAGGATTTTCACGTGACCTAAAGTGGTTCACGACCTAAAGAATACAAGGCTGGGCGATTTAACTCATGGTGAGCTAATCGTAGGCAGAACGACCAAGCGGGTTACGAGCTATGGCCGAGCGACTTAAGGATCGCGACCTAACTGCGAGGCGACCTAAGGAGTTACGGCCCATATGCCGTATGCGACCTACGACATAGCAACCTAGCATGCGAGCGACCTAAGTCCATAATGAAAATCTGCATGCAGTGGCTTCTAGACAGCGCGACCTAGGGCCTAGAATTTGCCAAAAACGCTGAAAAATTGAGTTTCTCACCAATCCAATCCAAATCCAATGCAAACATACATGCTAAAGTGATGGGGAATCATTCCCAACAGTTCAATGACGATTATAGGCAAGATGTGAGATAAAAATCTCACCTTTTCCACGAAATTGATGATGGAGAGCTTAAGAGCAAAGCAAGAATCAACCACAAGCTTGAATCTATGTTCTTCACTTTGAATTTGGAGTTGATGTTGGATTAGCAATGAAGACTTGAGCTTGGAATTTTAATTTCCCATTCCCTCCACCATTTTTGAAGAAGCTTTGATGATTTAGAAATGAAGAATGAAGTGGTGAAGAGAAGGAAGGGGTTGGGCTGAGTTAACAAGTGGTTCAGCCCAAACTAAAGGTCCAAAGCAAAAAGTGACGAAAATTCCGCTATCTCCAAACATATCGAAGTTTACACTTAAAAAGATCGCAAACGTCATTTTGAACTCAATGGGAGTGGTCTCGAGTCCTAATTTGATCGTATGCAAAAAGTAGCTTTTCGGACCAAAATCCGATTAACGATAAAATATTTAAATAAAATATTTAAATATAAAATCGATAAATATGCGGGTTGTTACACACATTCTCCCCCTTAAAAGAATTTCTTCTTCGAAATTACTCAATGATTGAATCATGTAACATAAAGCGCAAACATTCTAAGCTATCCAATCAATTTTTGGATGACGAAATTTACACCCAATCGTGTACAAGTGCATGGTGTATCAAAACATATATGATATGCGTGCAAAATAATACTAAGTCGACGTCTCCTATATAAATGCATTCCTTAAAGAAATATTGAAAATATGATGGAAACATCCTATATATACTGACAGTTCTATATGTATGCAAGTTTTGACAGTCAAAATCCTTGTTTTCTCATCCAAATTTTGTCACACTTCTACCAATAAAAGTATATTTCAACCAATTTTGCATCGAATCCCTACCATCCAATACCTAGCACACCATTCTAACATACAAAATGTAACGGCCCATTTTTCCATACCCTTTGAATCAACAATAAACCACATATGTCCAACTCAAATTACACGAACGCGGATCATTAAGGGTAGAAAGAAAAATAAAGATAGAACGGAATAGAAAAACAGAATCTCACATGAATGGAATAACATATATTATTCCAACAATAATCTTTACAGTGGAAAATTTAAAAACATATATCAGAGTCTAACCTAGATTCAGCCTGGATAGTTATAACACATGCCCTTACAAATGCTGACAAAACAAATGCAGTAGATGTAGTGGATAATAGAATACGTCCATACGATGATGAAGATCTCCAGCTCTCCTCTGGAAACTCCAAGCGTCTTCAGCTAATCCTGAAACTACTCAAATCTGACCTGAGTATTAAAAATACCCGGATCAGGCTTGATAAACCGGCGTGAGATACTCGAAATTTAAAATGACGATGTTATCAAAACCTTTGAAAGAAGGGTATCTCATAAGACCACGCCCACACATAAATACGGTCGATTTTTACCTTATGATAACATAAACACTTTTATTACTAAAATAATTTGATATTATCTTTAATGACATTCTTTTGGAAAACAACTTTCAGATAAACTTACTCAAATAAGGTATCAATACCCGGACTAAGTCTAAGGGAATATATCCAGCCTAGGTCAAACAGAATGTACCAGACGGAATATATGATACTTATTAAAACGACTTTTTATTTTTGAAAATCCATTTTTATTACTTAAATCAATTTTAAAAGATTTATAAGTTTATTTCATATTTTTAAACAATTTTAAAACATTATTTTCAAAGAAATCATTTTCTAGATTCGGAACTGCAAAACCGTGATTTTTTCGAAAACTTGTTTTACTCGTATTTCAAAATCTACTTATCAAAATCTTGAATTTATTTCTTTGATTGAAAACTATAGATATGATAGTTCGAAAAATTCTTATCTCGAAGGATTCCGAGCTAAATTCCACTTTGTACAGTTATTTAACTTTTATAGCGTGAAATAGCGAACTACCATTACGCGACGCGCCTACTTTTGACTAAATTTTCATTTACCTTTCAAATTTCGCCAAAACACTTTCATATGTTTGTAAAACATTTATAAATCATTTTCAAACATTTAAACCAATATTTTTCCATATTACATCTCCTTTTCACTTTTAAATCATTTCATAATATTATATTATTATAATATTCATTTTATATTTTCAAAACCATTAAGAGGCTAAATAATTTCCATACACATACTTATATGGATTTAAATTCTCATTTAATTAACTATGGTTAATTCTAACCATTTATTTTATCATTTATCAAAGTAATCATCCATATTAACAATTATGTAAACAACCAACTTTGCATCCAAGTTATCAAACATATTAATCATCTAAGATATTTAACTTTCATATTATTAAACTTGGAATTCTTAGTTAATTCAAAAATGAGTACTCACCTTTAACCAAATCGATTATCTTTCTGCCAACATTCTTACTAAAAACACTTCACTTACACTTCAACTAATCAAATTCTACTTCTTTCCTTTTGCTTTATGTCATCGACCTCTTCTTCCAAACTCTCGAAAATCCGGTAGAGCTTCCACATAACCTTGAATTTGCTCCTAGCTCCTTGGAATGAAATCAGCGTTACTTCCTTCACTTTCTCTTGCTCCGAAGTTCCCAAAATTACTTCCTTTTCTCATATGGTTCGGCCTTGATGGGTTCCACCTCTTCCTCCATCGTTTCTTCACTTCTTAGATGCTAAACCATGTTCTAATGGTTTTCTAAGGTCTTTGGCAAAGTTTGGTGGTGTTTGGAGTTGATTTGATATGATTTTAAGAAAAGTTAGTAAGGATAAGAGAGAAGAAGAACTCATTAAAGAGAGCTTCAAGGAGGAAGAAGAAGGTGGAAATGGTGTGAAAGAAAGTGGAGGAAGTGGTTGGTATTTATAGAAAACAATGAAGTGGTAAGTTACCAAAATTCCCTTTACCAAATTACCAAAATAACCTTACTTACTTTTTAAGCAACCTTATTTTTTTCAACACTTAACATCACATTTCAAATCATTGCTTTTTGTCATTTTCACTTAAGTATTACATAAAGAATATAATAATTTTGTTTGTTTGATTTGATGTTTACTTTTAGACTTTTGTAATTTCTTTTGTCTTTTTATGCTTACTTTTTGTTAATTATATTCTAGAATTTTCTAAGTATGTTTAGTAAAAGTAAACTTTATTAGTGAATTAATTAATACTTATACTATTTTAATATATAAGAAAATAAGGTGCAACAACGTTGCGGCAACTTTAAATTGACAAAACGTTGATTTTCGATAAAATGTTTTACGGTCACATTTTGACGTTTTATTTAAATTATTTATTTATGTAAACCAAATTTTTAAACCTACATGCGTATGATGTACACAGATCATCCGTACAAAATATCTTATTCGATCTACTATTCAAATCCACAACTTACTTCCGAACTAGTATTATCCCCCGATCCTTTAGTACGGACTCTGATCAGAACTTTAGTTCTCCTTGCATAGCTCTCAACTATGATAGAAAACTCAAGCATCCAACACAAATCCTCATCAATGTTCATCGTCAATAATCGAGTGACAAATCCTCTTTCGGATAAGTGTCAAACACGTTAAAGTTCTACACCCGAATCTTAGATTAAATCGTGCGATGAAATAATCCATATACTTCATATGTATTTATTATCCTTCCTAAAATTATTATGAAAATATTTCATAAAAATTTCATCTTTCATTCAAACTTTTATAAAGATACTTCTTTATACATAACCATTTTATTTCCAAAATATTTCAACTTAAAAGAAAAACATTTCTTTTTAAAAGATAAATATCTTTTTATTATAACACATTTCTAAACATATCTTAATGGTTTCTTGAAAAACTCGGTTCCAAAATAATTCATTAAATTGGTAAATAACCATAACTTCCTTTATGCGTATATATTCTCTTTACTCACCAGTTTTAATACTTAACAGGTATTTATAAACTTATTCAAATGTTTTAAGTATGTTCATAATTTACTTAACAAGTTCTACTTACTTTAAAATATAATTGAAGAGATTAAAACAAGTAACACCAAAACATTGTTAAAATGAACTTCTCTTTTTATAACTTGTTAATTATAATATTTTCCATCTTTTTATAAAAGAGTCCAATACTTGTTATTATCTTTAAAATCCCATTATTGAAGATCCAAATGTACCCATAAGATTTCTTCCAAAGCATCGTTCAAGGGTTTAAAACAAATGTTGCTAAAACATCGTTTACTACAAACCCAAAACGATTCATTATTAACTTTAAATATTGATTTTAAAGATCAAAGCATACCCATGCTTATCAATTAAGATCATACGTGTAACGACCCGATATTTTCAACCATTGGCATCCATACATGTCGGATTTGAATTGCTCAAAATATCAGATTGTTAATTTAAATTTGGCAAAACTCAGCATATACAGTAAATAAATAATCACAGACACAGAGTAATATAACAATGTGGCAGCGGAAACAAAAGAATAGTAGTTCATGAAGCTACTATATATATATAACAGAGTTAAACAAGATACAACAGATGTCTCGAATACAATAGTCAAATACAAGATCAGAATACATCACTGGAATCAACTGAATATCTGAAAGCTGGATAGATAGTTGGATCTCCAAGCGAAGCTCCTACTCCAAAGGTGAGTCTCGAATACCGGTACACTCAGTCTGACCTGAGCGTAAAGCAAAACACAAAACACTCGAGTCAGGATTAACATTCTTATATCAATAAATCCAACTTCAAGTGAAATAACAACTGGAAATACAAGTAACTCAAAGGATGTTTGGGATAACCATCCTCTAAGGATCCGTTAAACTATTTATATATAGTATTGTACGCTAAGTAGATAATGCCTATCGATAATATAAAGTATCAAAATAGCGTTAAGGCGTTACCATTATCCCCCTTAACACATTTTATATAAGCATCATAGTCCATACAGCACTGTAAACTCCATCGTAAACTAGTGGGCTATCAGGGAGTACTCCATAGGTATAACACGAAACAAATCGTAGCGGTCGCGCATAGGGATACGAGTATGACAAGGCACATGAGGCAATACCCAAGGTAGTGAAACTACCGTTTGCCTGATCCGGACTGGTGAGAAAGCATCGCCGCAACGATCGCAACACCGCGAAACAACACTCCCAATTCAAGGGTGCGCACCAATCAAAAACAAGTAATGAGTAGTTCACGAAGAAGTGTGTCCGCTAGAGGTAGCTAACCTCACTGGCCCGGCACGGCTCCTGTTTAAGTCATTTCCAATTTTACACAAGTGTCAAGGTCATCCATTATCGTTCTCTCTCTTCAAATCCAGCAACGTCATCATTCCAACCACTTCATTCTAGATCACACTCCGCGTATAATAGTTATTAAAGTGGTTTTCGGTTTAGACAGAGAGTATGTCCCAAACCGAGCCCGGACTCTTCAATAACTACGTAATTATTACACCAATTGGTCATTTCAAAATACTTTCAAAATAGTTTATATTTCAAAACCAAAATATCATTGCCATTTCAAAACCATATCAATACAATATCACTTCCATTTCAAAACCAAATACGATATCATTTCCATTTCAATATATCCATCTCAAATATATATCCATTTACAAATCTTAGTACTTCAAAGTTATAACACTTTCTAAATCAAACACTTTGAAAATCATAATTCTTTGGAAATCAAAATTTTGAAATCATAATGCTTTGGAATCATAACACTTTCCTTAAAACAGTTTAGATATTAATAATAGTATATAAAATAAAATAGTTTACAAAATAAAATAATTTATATAAAATAGTTATAAGTTAAAACAATTTATATTAAAATAATTTGTATATTTAAAATAGTTTATATTAAAAATAGTTTATAAAATAATATAAAATAGTTTAAATATAATTTAAAATACTTTATATAATAAAATAGTTTCCTCAAATTTCACAAACCGATTCAACTCAACTCGGATTCCAAAATTCCAATTTAATCAAATCTCAAATCATCAATTTCAATTCGATTCAGTTTCTAAATAGACCATTTCAAATTATCAATTTCAAATACATATTTGAACCACAAAATAAGCCATTTCAATTTCAATATATTTCAAAGCTTTAAATCTTCAACATTTCAAAACTAAATTCGATAATTTCATATATATATATATATATATATCATATTCACTTTACTATTATTTAGTTTTGAAATATTTGCTTAATCATTTCAATAACATCTAAATACAACTTCAATTTACAAATTTAAATAAACAAAACATCCCATTTTAATTTATATAAATTTGAAATATTCATTTAAGTCACTTTTAATCAAATTCAAGTTATAAAATATATCTTTAAAATCTCAAATTTAATAAATTTCAAATCAAACTTATTTAAGTAAAATTCTTAAATAAATAATATTTCAAATCAATTTTAAATTTATCTTTCCAACCTGAATCAATATAAATTCTATATTTGAAAATATATATTTTAAATAAATACTTAAACATATTATATATTAACTTTATTAAATCAACTTTAATAAATCTTTAAAATCAATATTTATTAAAAACCGTGTATTCCTTTTCAAAACCATAGAAATCATTTTCAAAATATTTATATATAGACCAACGGTGTCTGTATAAAATTTTCTATCCTATGGTCAAGTGATACGGATATTTATCATTTCAATCCGCAATTTAAGTATATACGGGTATATATCTTTTCAACCCGCAATCCCAATTCAATGTCAATGAAAATCGCTTGGGTTTATCATTTCAACCCATAACGATTTTCTCCTATTCTACAGATCGTTCGGGTATGTATCATTTCAACCCATAGTGAATTCTATATTAACAGGGAACTTGCAAAGTGATAACAAATATGATAATAATATAACAACAGTCACAGGCATATATCATCAGTGATAAATAACAGATAATGGTGTCAGATGTCACAGGTGAACAGATATAGATAATGGCATATATATATATATATCAATGTAAATAACCAGCAACATCATATTTCAATTGTCATCCCAATTGAAATCAAATTTAATAAATATAAGAACATTAATCATGAGTGATTGCTCACCTTTTGAGGCTGGAGACTAGAGAAGATAGACAACACAACAAGTTACGAATTCCAAAGCAACGCTAGATTGGCACGAATTCGACAAAGCTGAGAGATAAGAATTTGATAAAAATGAATTAGAACCATCTTGATATGACAGAAAAATGTATATTATTTTATTATTAATAAAATCAATTTAATCATATATCTCAAATTAAAGTTTAATTCAACACTTCGAACAAAGTCTCCATATATTTATATCTTTGAAAACCAATTAATGTATACTCATATAGACATTATGTGAACAAAATTTTATATTATATATACACACATATATATAAAGTTGTATAAACTTAAGTATAAAATATACAAACGCGATTATATTACAAGTTTCCAACAATATATATTTTCCGTTTTAAAATATTAGGAATACTGCAAACCAGAATATATTATAACTAACATATAACTTAAAATAAAATTAACAAATATATATACAAACGTACATAAGGTATAAATATATACATATGTATACTCAGTGACCCTATCTAACCCAACAGATAACCCAAACTAATATAACTTATTTTTTTTAAACCTTATAAACACTATCTACATTAAACATTGTCTATATCATACTTAAACAAAATCAGTATATATTACCGTAAATATATAAACAGTACAACATATATTCATTGTCGAACCAGATTTTCCAATTTCTATATAATATAAAAATAGATCATATAACTGTTTATATAAAATCTGTATTTACGAAATTATAATATCGATAAACCCATGATTTTTTTGTACAAATCCAACTTATATTTTATATAACATATAACTTTGTATATATGTACCTAGAAAATATGAACAACTGTTATATATGCATACATTGTATATAAAAAAATGTCGTATGCATATATAATACACTGTCGCCTACTATTTATACTGTACCAATATAAACAAATCCAAACTAAAACCATCTGTATATTATAAGACTCAACAGAATATATTTTAACTAATATATAAAACAGGTTCACGGATATATAATATAAATAGTATATACTAACATTGGTAAAGTATAAATATATATATTATTATAACCAAACACACTAATATAAGTCTTCATACATAAAACATGAACATGTTACATATCACTTAGACAAACTTTTCTATATAACAGAAACTAGAATTTGTATACTGATAGGTAAAATTATTAAACAACCTATATCACTGTAAGTATATAAATAACTATAAACTCATATACCTTACCAAATAATACATATAACATGAAACCCATATATATAACAGAACTTCTATATGTAAACGCATAATCAATATAGTATATATAACTTATGTATCTAACATGACAGCCATTTTTATATATATAATATAAATAAACACTTATATAACCTTTATATATATATACAAAACTAAAAAGATTTGTTTACCTTTTTATAAAATACGGAGGGAGAGACGGGGAAGAAGGCTGGCACACGCGAGCTGAGGCGTAGGTGGAACGGTGGGTTGAGGCGTGGACTTGGTCGGAGTGCAGCACGTGAGGGTGAGGCAAAGGCGGAGCTAGTGTTGGAGGAGACTACTTCGGTGAATGCTAGGGTGGCTGGGGTCGGGTCGGTCAGGGGCCTGAGCGGGCGATGAGGGAGCGGAGATAAGTGTGGACCAGAGCTTGGTGGAAGGGCAGACGTGGCGAGATGGTTTACGCAGTAGAGCCGTAGGGTATAGGGGAAGGAGAGTGCTTGTGGTGGTTCGAGCGAAGGGCTGGGGAAAGCGAGAGGTTGCGAGCTCGAGTGGAAGATGTAACGCGGCAAGGAGAAGGAAGAAAAACTGTGGCGTTGGTGTTGTTGAGCTCGACAGATAAATGATGAGTGGAAGAGAACGAGGCGCGTGCACGCTGCTTGGGGAAAACGGTATTTTTGTGTAACGATCCGTAAATTTCGACAATTAAATTTGTTAATTTAATAGGATTTTGTAATTAAAATTTAGTAGAAATAATAAAAGGTGATAAATTTATTTTGGAGTGAACGCTAAATTAAAATGTAGCAATGGTAATTAAAACCTATTTATAGTAATTTGAATAAATTCAAATGTAGGACTTAGTTATAAGTGTAAATTTATGGGTATGATAACAAATTTGTATAAATTACCTAATTAAATGGTCAATTAACTTATTAGAAATCAAACTCATTTAAATGGTATGTAATTATAATGTGTTATTGATATAAACGTTACTTTAATGATTATTAATAAAGTAACGCAAGAGTAAATGAAAACTTAATAAAAACATAAATTTATTTTAAGGAAACAAGAGATATATTGTGCAAATTGATGTATTAGTATAAATTAAATGTTGATTGGATAAATTAATATCATATGAGTTATTGCAACATTTATGGGAAACTATAAACCCATAAATATGATTTAGGGAAATTAGTGACCGTTATTAATGGTTACTAGTTTACTTAGGTTATTAAACGGTGTGTGGGAATCAATTGAATTTATTTAAAATATTGATTTAGGGAAATTGAATGTAAATTGAGGTAATAAAGTAATGCAAGACAATAAATAATTTATTTAGTACAATCCCCCTTTTTTTGTAAACAATTGTAAGGTTTTATTTTATTGAAATTTGAAAATTAGGAAATAGATTCAAAACTTAGATTAGATAATGAATTGCAATAATTAAAGATAATAATTAATGGATTAAATGGAATACCAATTTATTTATAAAGTGAATGTAAGTGAATGTAACAAAATGAATAGGAAATGCTATTTTATTCATAAAGTTATAGTTGGTGTGAAAAAGGAATAGAACCAAGATGGAATGATTAATGGGATTTAGGATCTTAATTTGTATGTGTGCATTAATTTATAATGACTGGGAAAAACGAATCAATTAAGATATGTGTGACGACCGCCCATGACCCCTGCACTAAACCTAGAGAAAGTGCGCTGCAAAGTGTGCCAGGCGACCATGGACGATTGTCAGGGTAAATTAAAACAGCAGAATCTATCGTATTACTCACAGCGCATGGACAAAATACAATAGAATATATATAGTGAAGCTTTACAGAATAGAATGTCATCATATAAAACTTCATAATAGTTGAATACAAACATCTGAATAGTCAATACATCAAGCCTCACTACATATCACTCAGAGAATTATACAAAGCAGCGGAACATCCAGTACATATAATAAGAAGATAATATGCAAGCCTCCAGCTCGTCTTCGACATCAGCATCGTGGAAAGCAAGAACAGCACCTGTCACCTGCTACCTAGTCTGGCCGTCCCAAAATGGACGAACAGCCCAAGGCAATGAGAGTTAAACATAAAGCCTTGAGTCAGACAACAGTCTTAGTGAGCAGTAAATTAACTAACAACATACCAAAAGAGCATAAAGGAAAAGGAATAGGAATACAACCCTCCCACTCCACCTCTTTCTACAGTGATAGCCCCCAGAAACACACTAAGCAGAAGCAAACATAGCAGAGCATATAATTTAAAGTAAAGAAATTATCATTCGAGTCAAGGGCGATGTTTTCCAAGTACAAACCCCCAAGGCCTAAACCAAGATCAGATAAGCACCCAGAAAATACCGCTCTTGAGACCGAATGACGATACAACCAAACATCCATGACCCTGGCTATCACTGTTATCATTGCTTCGATATCATCGTTAATTGAATGACCGGCACATTCTTTCAGCCATCCGTCAAGGGCTAATGGAAACCCCGGTTCTAGACATAGCTCTGCACGTCATCGTGACCCGTGCCTAGGACTATCGAATCTGCCCAGAGTACTTGACTATCAATCATTAGCCTTCAGGGACTATCGAATCTGCCCAACGTACTCTTGCTTTGAGCATGCTAGAACCTTCAACAACGATGAGATCTCAGCCTTCTAGTCATCCTCCTCGACGACTATTTCCATACTAGCTCAAGTGCCTCTCGAGCAAACCATTATCCTCTAACTCGAACCATTTCACCGAGTTATCAACATGGTTGGAATGATCCCGTCTGGATTAGACCAAGACTATCTCATATCTCATATCATGCTTCGCCTCATCATCATCATCAAAATGAGCTTCATCATCCGCTACATATGCCACGAGCAGCTTTTCCAATTCAAGAGCCTTTCCCTTAGCTTTTGAATCATCTTCGACCAACTTGTCTAAATCAAATAATCAATCATCTAATTTATAGCAATCAATCAAGGCAAACATTAATCCAAGTAATCAAGCATTCAAATATGATCTAAATAGACAATTATAACAATAATGGCAATTTCGTAAATAAAGAGTCCAAAGTCTAACAAGCATGAAAACATGAGCAATGTCTCTATAATCGTGATGAATGAACTTGCATAGGTTAACACTTAGTAAAATGGTTGTCAAATCATCATAAACAATGGATCTATATGGATCTATACTTAAGTTTACAAAGATGCATGAAAATCACTACTTTAACACAAAATCAAGCCAACGATCTGATATACTCCTTTGGATCCGTGTGAGAGATAATCACCACTCACCAAATCACCTAAACACCTCAAAAACAACATGTTTCAGTTCTGGACAGCGAAGAATCTAACTCGATCTATCACAAATCCGCTTCAAACGATGAAATCTATCTTCGATGGATGAAGATCTTCAATCTAAGCTCTTGGATCTTCGATTCGATCTTCGAATTGGATGGAAGGAATCACTAGATTAGAGTGGAGAAAAGAAGTGAAGAAGTGTAGAGGTCGAGCTCTCAAAATGCCAGCACTTCGTCGCTTCAAAAATTCGCATCTCAAAAATGAAGATAACCCGTGTATTTATAGGCAGATTTTAGGTCGTCCGCCCCTTAAGTCGTTGCCGACTTAATTCTCCCTCCGACCTACGACCTAGCAAAATTGCCGACCTAAAAACCCACGCGACTTAACAACTCACGACCTAACTTATATGCGCGACTTAACAGGGTCTCCGACCTAACACATGCGCAGCTTAACACATGCCGGGTTAACACTTTCGACCTACGACTTATCACATGTGCGCGACTCACGACTTACGACCTAACTGCATACGACTTAACTCATGCGCGCGACTTAACATGATACGACCTAACGACTTTAGGTCATCTCCGACTTAACTAAACGTGATTTACGACCTAACTCCACACAGGGTCTCAACGACTTACGACTTAACTCCCTTAAGTCGCTCGAACGACTTAACTTTCTTAAGTCATTATCTCGCCCATTTTCATAGGTCGGTCACTTCCTTAGGTCGTCAGTTTTCTTAAGTCGCCACTAAAGCTGCGACCTAACTTCTTAGGTCGTTAACTACTTAGGTCGTCTACGACCTATCCTTCTTAACTCGTCCACGACCTAAGACCTAACAAATCTGAATGAAAATTGCAAACGTACTCTAAGTCGCATACGACCTATGTCATACCCTAGGTCGTCCACGACTTACCGCTCTAAGTCGCTCACGACTTACCACACACCTTAGGTCGCTCACGACCTAAGACTTGTTCAAATTTCTTCCCAAACTTAATGAAGACTTTTGGACACTAAAAATTCCAGATTTTTACGAACTTTTCGATCCTTAAAAATACGGGTCGTTACAATATGTGTTTATTTCTTTAGTATGTTGCATAAAATTTGGAAATCAGTTTGCAATCAGAGGAGATTAAGTAGCACGTTAAATGGGAAATAAATTAATTTATACATTAATGATGTGTAATATAATTCATTGTTAATTATACCCATACAATGTCAAATTATTAAATAGTTAGATTTTTAAATCAATAAACGAATTTATTGAGGTTTCAATTTTTAATTAATAACATTTAGTGTGGAATAAATTACAATCAATAGACTTAAATTATGCAGTTAGGGTAGATTTGAGTTGGCATTGAAGATGGTAAATTTATAAGATGTAATATAAGCCTATTTACTTTATGAAATTTGTTTGATTTAAAGATTTGAAAGCAAGATTTATTATTTTGAGTGAAGTGTAAAATTCAATAAAATAAATTTATTGCAAATAAATGAAATTCAAAATTTATTATTACATTAATTGAAACTAGATGTAATGGGAGGATATTGTTATAATAGATTTTGAATCAAGTGTTAATTTCATCAGATGTAATAAAGAAATTGCGTTGAATACAAGAGTGGAAATAAAGATTTACAAATTTGTGAGATTCGAACTTTAATAATTGGATTTAATTGCAATAAAATAAAATTTAATATTTAGATATTATGTAAATATAAACTTAGATGAAATTTGGAGATATTTACGTAATAGAGTATGAATCCAATGGTAGTCTCATCTATTGGATACCAATAGATTGAATAATTGAATGAAAGTTAATAAAAGGGAATTATTGCAAATCTAATTTATAAGTTGTGGATATAATGAAATTGAAATTTAACGCTAAAATAAATAAATTAGTTAACTCTAAATTTACGTCTAGATTTGGTTTAACTTATGTGAATGATTAAGAAAATAAAAGTGTTAAAGATTGTCAATTTCAGAATTTAAATAGGAAATTTGATTTTATTAATTTATTTTAAATTTATTTACTAAATGGAAAAATAGCCATTTTGGCCACTGACTCGGATTTCGACGAAACCAGTTTCATCGGATCCGCAACGGTGAATTATAATAGTGTTTCAAGTTTCGTAGCGATCGGACTTGTCGTTTGATCGTACGAACTCGAAACGCCTTGAAATTTATGCAATTGTAATCAATTGAAATCAATTTGAAAATTTTGATTTTTAGCATAACTTCTTCATTCGATGGAATTTGGACTTGAAACGTTTTCTATTGCATTTAAAATATTTTAAAACATCTATTTTGATATATGGGTTGACCCAATTTCGTTCCGGAGTCGAAACGGGCTTTTGGGCCATTCATCGTTCAGCGCGTTTATAGATCGGGTCCATCTATCCTATTTCGACTTTGCCTATATATATCCAGTTATAAACCCTAGCAGCCTCTATTCCTCATTTCTATACGTACAATTTCATTTGCTCTTCCTCATTCCAATGGCTGCAAACCCTAATCTTTCCAATCCAATTTCAAATAAAAAAAATTCAAACCTGCAGCACGAGTCGCGCTTCGGGTTTCAGAGGAAAAAACCCTGGAGACACTTCGTGTCAGGATGAAAATGACTCGGGTCTCCGGGTCGTTTTCACAAAAACTCCAAGCAAGTACCGGGGATTTGAGGCTGTGGACCGAAGTTGAACCCGAAGTCAACAAAGGACCAGAATTTTCCAATCATCAAATTTTCATAACTTTTTCATACGAGCTCGGATTCATGCGCGGTTTGTTTTGCTGGGATCATATCGAAATTCCGGACACTTTGACTCTTGTTTGGATGGATTTGGAGACTGTCAAATTTTTGAGTTTAAATTGAATTTAAATTCAATTTAAATTCAAAAGGTGAGTGTTTTAACCCACTCACAACTTCTAAGATTTCTTATGTTTGTTAAATTAAATTTTGATGTGATTTAAAATTTATCTATGATTGTTTGGGCATATATTTAATCATCATCTCAGTTAGATAGCATTTATTTAAATTAAATTGTTATTTAATTTTATTATTGCTTATAATTTGACAGTTAAATTTATTTATTATTGCATATAAACTGCCAGTTAAACAGTTATTAATTTTTATTGAATATAAACTATTCGTTGATGCCTGTTATATTTTATATGCTTTATATTGATGTTTTGTTTAAATTGGATGATGATTGAAATAAATGGTTGTTTATTGATATTTGGATGAATGGATGCTATATTTTATATAAACTGCAAGTTTTTATGCATTTTCATTCCATTCGGGATTGCGGTTTGAAATGATATATAACCGTAAACTTTTATTTTTAAAATTACGGATTGAAATGATAAATATCTGTATCACTTGACTATAGGATAGAAAATTATATACAGGCACCGTGGTCTATATATATAATATTTTAAAGTGATTTTCTATGGGTTTTGGAAAATAAGGGTTTATATATATACTAATTTTGATATTATATAAATATTATTTTATATATGGTTAAATTCTAAAATTTAAGCTATGTATAACTTGATGATGTTTTAAGTTTGATTTACGAATATTTCAAGTTTGAGCTTTATTTAAGTGATATTGAATTTATTAAATAAATATTTCTAAACTAAATAATAATAAATTGAATTAAGGTATATATAAGATTATCAGATTTGGTTGGGAATTTTGGAATATTTAAAGTCTTGAAATATATCAAAATTGAAATGTTTTATTGAAATTAAGGTATTATTGTTTTCAAAGTATTGGTTTTCGAAATTGTTATAACTTTGAAAGTAATATGGTTTGAAAAATGAATTTATTTGAAATGGAATTTATTTAAGAATTATCTGTGAATATATGGATTGGAAACCTATTGAAATTGAAAATTTAGAATATGACTTCAAAATGTGGTTTGGGTTTAAGATGATTTAAAAGAATATTTCAAGTTATCTAAATTTAAGAAAGATTAGTGATTGGAAATTTGGTTTTATTTAAATAAGATATTATTGAATTGTTTTGGAAATGGAAATGATATATTATTGAATTGGGTTTTTGAAATGGAAATAATACATTGATAATTTGGATTTGAAATAGTAATTATATTTTGGTTTAAAGTATATACTATTTTGAAGTAAAGGATATGTTTTGAAATAGCAAATTATTTTGGTTTTAAGTATATACTATTTTGAAGTAAAGGTTATGGTTTGAAATGGCAATAACATTTTGGGTTTTGAAGTATATACTATCTAAAATAAAGAATATGTTTTGAAAGGGCAATGATTGTGTTTTAAAAGTATATATATTTTTAAATGACCACGGTGTTATAATAACGTTTGGTTGTTAAAGAGACCGGGATCGGTTATGGACATACTCTCTGTCGATACCGAAAACCACTTTGACAACTATGTACGCGGTGGAGTTTCCAGAATGAAGTAGGATGGTGGAGACGATCCTAAGGTATATATATACGTGGACCCAACTCCCGTGAGTTGGCATAAGGTGGCTAAAACAGGAGCGATCTCGGACCAGTGAGGTAGCACCTCTTATCGGACGCACTTCTTCGATTCCATTCTATTACTTTTTGATTTTTGGTGGCCACCCTTCGATTTGGGAGTGTTGTTCGAGGTGGACGGTAGTGGCTGCTATGCGCTCCATCAGTCCATGTGCGTAATTGGTATATCTACCCTGGCATTGCCTTGTGTGCCGTGTCACCTACCATATCGAGCTTTACTACGATTTGTGATTTCTCCCGTAGCCTGTGGAGTATCGAGGGTAGCCCCCATTTTTGGGAGTATGCTAATACTGGATAGACTACTAGGACTATTACGTGTTAAGGGCTATATGGGTAACCCCTTGACGCTATTAAAAAGTATGTTTATTTTATATTAGACATTATTATAATAGCGAATATTACTACATAGTAGATAGTTTAACGGATCCTTAAGAGATGTGAATCCCGAACATTTCTTAAGTTACTGCACTCATGTTAGACACTGGATAGGAGATGTCAAACCCCGTAAACATCTCTGACGCCGTTTACACTCATATTTATTTCATGGATTTAACTTACATAAGATCTTTTAGTTCTGACTCGAGTGTTTTGTCTTTTCAATTCGCTCGGGTCAGCCTGAGCATTTCAGATTTGAAGGCCCTATTTCTGAAGGACGAAGACGAAGATTTTATTATTACTATTTGTTATATATTCCACTACACCATTGTATTCCGCTGCATAATTATCATTCTCTGGTATGTGTAACTCTGATATGTATTGTATAAGTATAAACAAATGTTTTGTAAAACAGCTTCATGAACTGTTATTTGATTATTATATTTTATCGTTCCGCTGCAAGATTCTATTTTGTTTCTTTTATTTCTCCACTTTTTCTTATTTACCCCATAACAATCCACCCTTCTGTATGGTTGAAGTCGGCATGTGTGTCTGCTTAAGCATACAAAAAGGTCGGATGTTACAGTTGGTATCAGAGCTTTGGTTTAGCGATAAACCTTAGCTTTGTAGGGTCTGACTCTTTATTAATAGGGTAGTAATACCCTATGGGAGTCGCTGAGTGTATATATATGAGAGAGCGTATTTGTTAGTGTTATAAAAAGGTTTTAATATTGTGTTAATCTGTTTCGTTTTGTATTTATAAATTCTGGTTGGTGCATGGGACGCTATGACATTAATAGGGATTTCTAAACACTTAATAGGACAGACCGACATAATATTTGTTTTAATATAGGTGAATGAAATAATTTTGCCTATTATATTTTCTATATATAAAGTAAAATATTGTATAAAAGATATATATTTGGTTGCAATAGATTGGTTGTTAGGTAATGAAATTTATAAATAATAGTTGAATAAGATTTAAGATAAATTAAGTGAAAATTGGAAATTTAGAACTTATGTTCCGGGTTTTTGGAAATTTCTTTCGAATAATTTTGGAATATAATAATATTGTTTATAAAGTAGTTTATGATATAAATATTTCAATATAAATTGAAAGAATTGTTTTAAGAAAAAAAATTTGGAAAATAAGTTATGTACTTTCCTCTCTGTCGCTGGAAAATAATTTCGGTGATGAGTGCACGCATCATCGACATTCATTTTCGAGTTTCGAAGTGGGAAGGCCACTGTAGTAGTTTTACTACAGATTTATTTTGATAAACAAATAAATATTTTAAATTGTTTTAAATATAATTGGATATATAAATGGTAAGTATATACATTTATCTATTATTTTAAAATGATTTGAAATTTAACCCGGTATTTAGTTCATAAGTTTCCGTTAATTAATAGTTTCTATTAGTGTAGTGAAATGGAATGGAACTAATTAATAAGTGGAACCTCTAATTAAAATAAGGATTTAATGCTAGGTTATAAATAAAATTAAAAGAAAAGCTGAAATATGTAACCTAAGATATGTTTGTTGAGCATTAAATTAATTAAAGGAAATAGAATAAACTTGTATTACTTTTAATGACATTTTTAAAAAAGCATATATATAACTTACCTAATTATAAAAGTTGAAATGTTTAATAAGAAAATATAATGAAAATTGTACAAGTAAACTTATGTAATGGAAATGTTCAGTAAATTGCTCTTATTAATAAGAATTAAGGTTATAATTGTTATGCCAAGTAACTAAACTTAACATGAATATTATTAATAAATGAATGTAAATAAATGAAATCAAGTCATGAATGAATAAATATAATGCAATAAGAAGAGAATTGACATGATGTGAATAAAATTAAATGAAGATGAGTATAAATTGAATGAAGAGGAAATCAAGCAACAATATATGGAATGAAATTAATAAATGAACTTGATCTATGGTTTGAATTTGTTGTTTGTTTAATTTATGGTTGTTTGGGCAAGGATACTTTACAATTGTTTGGATGAATAAATAATCTATTCAGTTCGCCTAAGACTGTTGAGTAAAAGGGTACACTTAGTAGTTTATTTTCATTCCGTACAAGTTTGAAGTTTTGAACCCGAACAACTATTTATTGTGTTTGATATGAATGAATGATTGATGTGTGTTGACTTATGTGATGGTTGTATGCCTTGTTGCAAGTTATTGTTGGATTGTATCGATTTGTTTGTTTAGGGTTGAAACAACTTTAATATTTCATTTATATAATTGTTAACCCTTTTAGATTATATAAGTGAAATGCAGGTTATGGAAGCAAATTGCTACTGCTTTTGGTTCCATAAATAAGCGTTAATTGCCCGACAAATAGGTACGTTTTCGGATTACGGTTTATAGCGCTATTATATTGTTTTCCCGTGTTGGGATATTAAATTTTGGATATTATATGTGGTATATTGATATATTTATATTATATTTTCTTCCGAGCCTCTTCGTACAAAGGAGACTCTGCCGAAATTTTCCATAAAATTTTGGACTTAGAAATTATTTTGAAATGTTTTCCAAACTTTATAAATTAAAAAAAATAAAGATTTAATAGTTATAAAGTGGTATATTTTATCTAAATTAATTAATTTTATAAATTTAATTGGTTATAAAGTTTTAAATAAAATATATATAGATTTCTTAATTCTTCTTTTCTCTTCTTTTCCTTTTCGGGGACGAAAAATTTTGAGTGGGGGAGAGTGTAACGATCCGTAAATTTCGACAATTAAATTTGTTAATTTAATAGGATTTTGTAATTAAAATTTAGTAGAAATAATAAAAGGTGATAAATTTATTTTGGAGTGAACGCTAAATTAAAATGTAGCAATGGTAATTAAAATCTATTTATAGTAATTTGAATAAATTCAAATGTAGGACTTAGTTATAAGTGTAAATTTAAGGGTATGATAACAAATTTGTATAAATTACCTAATTAAATAGTCAATTAACTTATTAGAAATCAAACTCATTTAAATGGTATGTAATTATAATGTGTTATTGATATAAACGTTACTTTAATGATTATTAATAAAGTAACGCAAGAGTAAATGAAAACTTAATAAAAACATAAATTTATTTTAAGGAAACAAGAGATATATTGTGCAAATTGATGTATTAGTATAAATTAAATGGTGATTGTATAAATTAATATCATATGAGTTATTGCAACATTTATGGGAAACTATAAACCCATAAATATGATTTAGGGAAATTAGTGACCGTTATTAATGGTTACTAGTTTACTTAGGTTATTAAACGGTGTGTGGGAATCAATTGAATTTATTTAAAATATTGATTTAGGGAAATTGAATGTAAATTGAGGTAATAAAGTAATGCAGGACAATAAATAATTTATTTAGTACAATTCCCATATTTTTTTTGTAAACAATTGTAAGGTTTTATTTTATTGAAATTTGAAAATTAGGAAATAGATTCAAAACTTATATTAGATAATGAATTGCAATAATTAAAGATAATAATTAATGGATTAAATGGAATAACAATTTATTTATAAAGTGAATGTAAGTGAATGTAACAAAATGAATAGGAAATGCTATTTTATTCATAAAGTTATAGTTGGTGTGAAAAAGGAATAGAACCAAGATGGAATGATTAATGGGATTTAGGATCTTAATTTGTATGTGTGCATTAATTTATAATGACTGGGAAAAACGAATCAATTAAGATATGTGTTTATTTCTTTAGTATGTTGCATAAAATTTGGAAATCAGTTTGCAATCAGAGGAGATTAAGTAGCACGTTAAATGGGAAATAAATTAATTTATACATTAATGATGTGTAATATAATTCATTGTTAATTATACCCAAACAATGTCAAATTATTAAATAGTTAGATTTTTAAATCAATAAACGAATTTATTGAGGTTTCAATTTTTAATTAATAACATTTAATGTGGAATAAATTACAATCAATAGACTTAAATTATGCAATTAGGGTAGATTTGAGTTGGCATTGAAGATGGTAAATTTATAAGATGTAATATAAGCCTATTTACTTTATGAAATTTGTTTGATTTAAAGATTTGAAAGCAAGATTTATTATTTTGAGTGAAGTGTAAAATTCAGTAAAATAAATTTATTGCAAATAAATGAAATTCAACATTTATTATTACATTAATTGAAACTAGATGTAATGGGAGGATATTGTTATAATAGATTTTGAATCAAGTGTTAATTTCATCAGATGTAATAAAGAAAGTGCGTTGAATACAAGAGTGGAAATAAAGATTTACAAATTTTTGAGATTCGAACTGTAATAATTGGATTTAATTGCAATAAAATAAAATTTAATATTTAGATATTATGTAAATATAAACTTAGATGAAATTTGGAGATATTTACGTAATAGAGTATGAATCCAATGGTAGTCTCATCTATTGGATACCAATAGATTGAATAATTGAATGAAAGTCAATAAAATGGAATTATTGCAAATCGAATTTATAAGTTGGGAAAAAATGAAATTGAAATTTAACGCTGAAATAAATAAATTAGTTAACTCTAAATTTATGTCTAGATTTGGTTTAACTAATGTGAATGATTAAGAAAATAAAAGTGTTAAAGATTGTCAATTTCAGAATTTAAATAGGAAATTTGATTTTATTAATTTATTTTAAATTTATTTACTAAATGGAAAAATAGCCATTTTGGCCACTGACTCGGATTTCGACGAAACCAGTTTCATCGGATCCGTAATGGATAATTATAATAGTGTTTCAAGTTTCGTAGCGATCGGACTTGTCGTTTGATCGTACGAACTCGAAACGCCTTGAAATTTATGCAATTGTAATCAATTGAAATCAATTTGAAAATTTTGATTTTTAGCATAACTTCTTCATTCGATGGAATTTGGACTTGATACTTTTTCTATTACATTTAAAATATTTTAAAACATCTTCACAAAATTCAGTTAAATACGTTATTAAAACGGTTAAAAATTTACGGGTCGTTACAATACACTTTGATAAAAATTGGCAGCCCTTAATTTGTCAAATAAGTGATTCCCATTATGCTTTTTAACTTTATAAGATTATATTGATCGAGTAACTCAAAATTGATACTAAGGAACTGGGTACTACCAATAGTATCACATATTTCCTTAACGAGAAGGGGAATACTTAAGAGAAGCAATACCATCCGAACGCATCTCTTGCACATTTTTAGTTACTTTCGAGCCACTTGGATCGATTAACCATAAGATTGTTTTTTCGTTTTCCAAATCCCTTTTTAGAAATAATACTATTATTATTCTTTTTCCAAAAGAAATCGATTATCCTTTATTTGGAATAATACCATTATAATTCTTATTTCAAAATTCCTTTGAAATTTCTTTGTTAATAAATCTTCTTATAAATTTAATACCAAACTTATTTTATATTACATAACTTTCCCTTGTATACTTTTTCAAAACATTATGATATGAATTCTCAAAACCATCTTTCTCAAACATTATTTTATTTTTGCTAATTACACTTAATTTTACAGAATATGCTTTTATAAAATATATTCTTAAATGATTTCTTTAATAAACGCTTTTTATAAAGACACTTCTTTATATTATATAATGCTTTTTTTCCAAAATACCTTATTAAATTTGATCGGATATAAGATGGAAGAAGTGCTCTGAGAGGATAATCCAAAGCGAACTTTAATTAACATCATATATATACATCCATTCCATAATATTATTTACTTAAGTTCATAAACATTTTAATAAAACATAATCTCATGTTTATTATTACTTTAGAACTTAAGTTCATTCCATTTCAAATGTCAAATCCTAATTTTTATTTAACTTGTTTCATTAATTTCATTACAAATCAAATTCAATTCACTCTCATATAACTTTTCTTAAGTTAACTTTATTCATTCAACTTACTTAAGCTAATTCTTCCATACCAAAATGTTCAACCATTTTAAAATTTGGTTTTACTTTCCTGTTGATATTCATAAGTCGTAAACTTATTCCCTTTTTAATATCATTTTCAAATTTATAAGTTCAAAAACTTATTTATCAAATCATACTTGGAATTTTACAATCAAACTTGTTTCATCGAAACAAAACTTCAATAGTAAATTATTAAGGTAGTAATTCATCACTTAGAGACTCGAAAATGAAAACTAATGATGCTGCAGCCATCACCCAAATTATTTTCCAGCGACTAAAGTGAATTTAGTGCTTTTTCATATTATTTTTAAATTTTACTTTATAAATCACATTATAAATTTATACTTATTTCACCTTGGTTATATAAAACCATTTTTCTATTTGTTTATAAAATCCATTTTATAAATCCCCTCATAAAATCATCTTATATTAACTTACTTCCTTTGAGAATTTATAATTTTTTTCCAGAATTCACAAAATTTAGTTTCTCAAAATTTATATAACATATCTTTCATATCCACATTTTATAAAATTATTTGGTAAAATACATTTTTATACTACATGCTTATTTTATTATCTTATATAAATTCATTAACCTTAACCTCATATTCTTATCAAACATCTTATAGTCAAATCGTGAAACTTAATTCACAAGATGTTCGTTAAATCAACAAACGATAATAACGGAATATTATTATTCCCTTAACTATAAACTAACACACACAAATATCTATAATTTTCAAAAGATCTTCCTTTATACTTAAAATATAATCCTTTTAAAACAGTGTGTTGGTTTGTCTAGTTTAAGTGTTTAGAAATCCTTATCAATAATGATAATCAAGCGCATCGACCAGAATCTATAAACCACTCAACAGATAAATCAACAGAAAACAATTTTATATTAAATAACAGATACGCGCTCATATATATAGTACTCTCAAAACTCATTCTAGGGTGTTACTAACCCTATCTCCAATGAGTCACTCATTCCAGGGTATTGCTAACCCTGTCTATAATGAGTTTTACCCCAACAAAGCCTAGGTGTTCGCTCAACCTAAGCTCTGATACCAAATGTAATGATCTAGGCTTTTCAACCATCGACAATGATGACCGGTAGGCTTTTCGACCATCCTAGCACCACCGTGGCATACATTGGTACCTCAAATCTGATTTTACGGCCAGCCTTGCGGCTAACAACCAACCCTTTTCCATCTAGGGACATGTAGGGGAAGAGTCTCTTGCTCGCCACCAAAAAGAAAGCGAGAACCCCTTATCATGCTGCACACTCCAACTGATGGAGCATACCCCAACTCAATGGGTTAGTGCCAGATCAGATCTGATCCTGGTTCCTTCAAACCAATCATCGATAAAAAGGCATTTAGGTATATAGGTGATTATCACACATCATTCAATTTATTAACCTTTTTATTTAAATCAAATCTCTCTTAGAGATATATTCATTAAATCATTCCTTTAGCTTTTTCCGAGTACATGTAATCATTAAGCCTCATTTATCAAATCATCTGGCTAATTAAAACCTTTTTAATCTTGGAATAATTCCAAATCAATTCACCTTTTACTTAGGAAAATATTTTCAAACCATTTACTTATCTCTTTAACAAAGATTTTCCATTTCAAATCATAACTTTTAAATGGGTAAAAAACGATGTTATTTAAGACATAGTTTACTACAAACCCCAAACATTTAAACCAATATTTTTCCACATTAAATATCTTTTTCACTTTTAAATCATTTCATAATATTATATTATTATAATATTCATTTTATATTTTCAAAACCATTAAGAGGCTAAATAATTTCCATACACATACTTATATGGATTTAAATTATCATTTAATTCACTATGGTTAATTTCTAACCATTTCTCTTATCATTTATCAAAGTAATCATCCATATTAACATCATGTAAACAACCAACTTTGCATCCAAGTTATCAAACATATTAATCATCTAAGATATTTAACTTTCATATTATTAAACTTGGAATTATTAGTTAATTCAAAAATGAGTACTCACCTTTAACCAAATCGATTAACTTTCTACCTACATTCTTACTAAAAACACTTCACTTAAACTTCAACTAATCAACTTCTACTCCATTCCTTTTTCTTTATGCCATTGACCTCTTTTTTCAAACTTCCGAAAATCCGACAGAGCTTCTGTAGAACCTTGAATTTGCTCCTAGCTCCTTAGAATGAAATTGGCGGCACTTCCTTCTCTTTCTCTTGCTCTGAAGTTCCCGAACTTGCTTCCTTTTCTCATGTAGTTTGGCCTTGATGGATTCCTTCCTCCATCATTTCTTCACTTCTTAGATGCTAAACCATGTTTTAATGGTTTTCTAAGGTCTTTGGAAAAGTTTGGTGGTGTTTGGAGTTGATTTGATATGATTTTACGAAAAGTTAATAAGAAAAAGAGAGAAGAAGAAGCCATTAAAGAGAGCTTCAAGGAGGAAGAAGAAGGTGGAAATGGTGTGAAAGAAAGTAAAAGAAGTGGTTGGTATTTATAGAAAAAAAATGGAGTGGTAAGTTACCAAAATATCCCTTTTCCAAATTGCCAAAATAACCTTACTTACTTTTTAAGCAACCTTATTTTTTTCAACACTTAACATCACATTTCAAATCATTACTTTATGTCATTTTCACTTAAGTATTAAGTAAAGAATATAATAATTATGTTTGTTTGATTTGATGTTTACTTTTAGACTTTTGTAATTTTTTGTCTTTTTATGCTTACTTTTTGTTAATTATATTATAGAATTTTCTAAGTATGTTTAGTAAAAGTAAACTTGATTAGTGAATTAATTAATACTTATATTATTTGAATATTTTTTTAAATATAAGAAAATAAAGGTGCAACAACGTTGCGATAACTTTAAATTGACTAAATGTTGATTTTCAACAAAATGTTTTACGGTCACATTTTGACGTTTTAGTTAAATTATTTATTAATGTAAAACAAATTTAAAAATAAATTTGTATAATGTTATTTAAAAATATATACACTTATAAATTAATTAAAATAATTTATTTAACCATTGAAACTTACTTTTCTGAAATCAGCATTTTGTCACTTTTGTCGATATAAGCAAATGTTCCTATTTTTATGTATATTTCTATTTCCAAATCCTATCTAATATTATTCGAATCATAAAATCTTATATATTTTATATTTAAAATCACTTTAAATGTTATATTTGTAGGTGGTCAAATTCTAGGTCGTTACACAAAACTTGGAAGACTCCAATTCTTTAAACCTATATCATTATGTTGGAAAAGCGTTTAGATGGAGAATTCTATATTTTCATCATTCTCTTGTGTACCATTCCCCCATACCCAGCAACAATTTAAATGTAATCAAAGTAGAGTTTCCACATTGAAGCTTGTCAGTATTCTCAAGTCGGGAGAATTTCATAATATTGTCACATCGATATTTTCTGTTTGACCTTAGTTATATTAACCAAAAGAAAATTATCAAGTGAGTCATTTCATGGTTATCCAATACTATGTAACCCCTTGGTGCCTTCAATAGCCATGAGTAACACACTGCCCAATGTTTGAAGATTGTTGCGTATTGTAGTCTTAACGGATGCATCGATATCCAGTCTCGATATATCCTAACAAGGAATATTTAAAATGATGTGTTTATCATGTAGTGATATATTGTTAATGATTACAACACGTTATAAATACTATCACAAAACACATCATTTATGGATTTTCTATTAAATATACTTAAAATTAAACAATCAATTAATTATAATACATTATAACAAGTATATAATAGAAAGAAAACATCTTTTAATTCGAATGAGATTTTATTACAGAGTTGATAATTTACAGTAAGTTATAGAATTGCCCATACGGCATATCCTTAACTTTATCACTCTCCCACTTGCACTTACGGCCGATTATGGAATCTCAATCCCATCCCTTCGATAGCTTGATGAGAACTGACAAAGCTAGTCCCTTCGTGAATGGATCTACTATGATGATCTTGGTATCTATCCATTATATCATGATCGTGTTCTTTTCAAAAAATTATTTAGTTATGTGGAACCTTTTGAAGAATGTGTCATGATTTCTTGTGTGCTCCAGGCTCCTTTGCGATCTGCATCGTCGCATTATTGTCACAAAACATTACCATTATATTCTTCATGTGGGGAATCACTCCTAGCTCACTTAAAAACTTACGCATCCAAACCGCTTCTTTAGCTACTTCATTGATGGCGATATACTCGGCCTACATCGTGGAAAAAACTATTGTTTCCTATTTGGAACATTTCTAACTGACAACCCCAACGTTAACCGTAAAGACATAACCTGACATTGATCTACTATCGTCAATATCACTCCGAAAGGCAGAGTCTGTGTTGTTGGATCTGGGCTAGCACGTAGTGGGATAAATGGGAAACTTTGAAAAAAATTCTTCCATTTAGATCTTGTTGGGCTTATGAAATCTAAATTTATTCATATCTTCTCTAAATTTATTTTAAAAAAATTGATATTTTATTTTATTTATGAATAAGGTTTTATTTAATATTAAGTTTATATTATATATAATATAACATGTGTATCGTATACACATGTGTGCACGTGCTCATGCAACATAAATGATGTACATGGATTAACATGCCCGTGCATAAGTGTTGGGATTTATAATAAAACAAACATATCAGCCCTCTACGTATATGTTGGATGTCTAATATATATGTACATATAAATATATTTATAATATATATACATATATATATAATTTTATATGTTATAAATAATTTATCTTATATATAAAGAAAATACCTGGTCAAAGCAGTCAATGAGAAGCCTTTTTTGAGTTCTCAAAATAGCCTTCTTCCAAAAGCTTATCGATCAGTTTATTAAGGCTATTTCAGTCAATTTACATACATTAGTGGAGAGTGAATTACATTTCGATGTTTTCATCCACTTACCATAAACACAAACACCACTTCATCTTCCTATCGACCGATTATTAGGAGAAACCACAAAATTTCTGCTTCTTCATCTTCCATTCGATGGACTAAAAGGAACAAATTTTCTTCTTCTGATTATAGGATCTACAACGTTCAATCTTAACGATGCAAGCTAGGTTAGTTTTCTCTAATCAAAGATCTTAGCTTTAAGTTTGTACAAAGTTTTGTTCCTTTTGCTCTCAATTTTTAGTTTTCATCTTTTAGTTCGACCTTTCTCTATTCATTAATTTTTTTAGGACATAAGACTGAAGCACTTTAGGGCAAACTTCATTTTACAATACTTGAATGGAAGTTGAAGTTGTTATATATATATATATATCATTTTGCTTAATTTAAATTTGCTCCTTCTTGATAAATTGTAAGTTTATTTGATTAATTATTGGTTGGTACTGCATGAATTTTGAGTTTCATTATGTTGGTTGTTGGGGTTCGATTGTAGAATAGGAAGTGATTCATAACTTACCATAAATTTATGGTATAAAATATAAGCAAATAAAAAAATGTGCATATAAAATAGACGACCATATTCCATTGCAGTTTAAAGTCACGTTCCTCGCTAAGCTATTATATAGGAAATCTAGGTCTGATAGCCTTGAACATTAATAGTGCTTGGATTCTAGATTATGTTGTTCAAGTAAGGCTACAATATTCAATAAAATAGCTAACTTTTTTATTTTTTATGTGCTTAGATTGAGAGTTACTTTTATGTTTCACTTGAAAGTCTAGGTGGTTTGAGGGATATTTTTACTACATTTTATTTTTTAAACCAGTTGATTCATGAGTGTCACTTTGTACATGCTTGGTTTGTACTACATGGCATATCTTTATTGAACCTTAAATTTGGAATTAATACTAAGTTCAGATTTTGTCCATATATGTATTTCATGCTTGATTATGGGAAAATAGTAGTATATGTTTCATTTTAATGTAGTGTAGGATTTTACATCTAATGATATATTGATGGAATTATAACTAACTAGTTAGTATCAATAATGTTTGTGACATTTAAATATTGTTTCCACTATAGGTTGGGATATATATACACTAAGAGCATAATAAAATTGAAGTTCAACTTCAACTAGACCGAGTAGTAAATGCTAATGAAATTCCATTGATCTTCATTCTTGCATATCTAAAATAGAATAACTAACCCCATTGACCTTTAGTCGCATCCCATTTTTTACATTCCATCTTTTCATATTTCTTGGATCCAAATACTAAAATCTACAACTCTTTGATATCTAACTCAAAGTTTGTTTTATTCTTCAACTTGTTTTTTTAACAGTAACTATATATATTTTTATAACCAATGTGTTGGAGCAATCTTAATTCCAAAAGTGTGTGTGACAACAATAAACATTTTAAAATTTAACTATTTGCATCTTAACTTTTCAAGTTTATGATTTATGTTTTAATACTTCTTACATGTGTCTATTTTATCACTTAAATAGTTTATCAAATGTGTGCTATATATTTACTATAAATTAGTATAAGAATTAGCTTATATGTAGTGTATGTAACTATGAATTTTACACAAGATAAGATATCATAACATATTTCGGTAAAAATGTCTTTATCTTTTATGATTCTTTTTCCTTTTGGGCTATCATAATAGTTTGTTATAGTTGCTGCATATGAATTAGAAAGCAAAATTTGAATTGCTCACCAGAAAATAATTGATCGAATTTGGACAAAACAAGCTAGCAGTAATCAAGCTAAAGGGTGGTAGTATAAAAAATATAATTTTATTCTGTGCATCGATCAATTTTTCCTACTTTATTGACAGATTTGTGTAGACTAAAAGTATATAGTCGTGGGACATCTTCAGTAAGTTTATTGAAGTATGTTGCTATTTGTCCTTCCACTCTATCTATACAATAGAGCTACGAAAAATATAAGAGACGTATAGATACATACATATATATATATATATCTTAAAACGACAAAGATACTACAATAGTGCTTAAGAACATAAGATAAATAAACTTAGCAAGCAAGCAATAAACTAGATAAGCACGTAAATAACAAAGATCTATGAGTTGGGTATAAAATGCATACATAAACATTAATCTAGTGTCCATTACTATCGGTGGAAAACCATATATGAATTTTATTTCTTTAGAACATATATTGACACATTTTGGTTTAAATCCTATTGGCATACATTAAACTATTGGGTAAACGTCCTACCTTCTTTTTATCATTTGTTCCATATTATATGTTCTATTTTTTACCCACTATTACTTCCTTCTTTCCATTGTTATATATTCTCCTTTAACTAATATTTGTAGTAGATGCTTGGTGAATCTCCGTACCTGTTAGTTACATCACTTGACTTTGATAATGCTGTCAATATTACTAAAGAGGTCATACAAAGTAAAAGCAAACAATAGAAGGGAATAATGGGAACTTCTAAATGTAGCTTTGCAATCACCTCCTAATTAGTTGGCTTTAATGTTCTTTAGCAGCAAGTGAGACATGTAGCTCCTCGGTATAAGCTGATATTTGAATTATGATCTTAGAAATTTGCAACTTACTATAAATTTTATTCGCATATAAGAGGGGCTAGTGATGGTTGATGCAAGAAAGGCACATATGCTGTAGAGATGACTTGGTTCAAGCATAAAAACTCACTAGATTGTTGGAATATTTAGGAAGATGCCTACAATTCACAAGCATTTCATGAGGTAATTTGTTTGCATATTTAAATAAGAAATGATATTTAGAAAGTAATTGCTGCAATATGCAATACTTTTTTTAAGGTTATTTTGACCACAGGTATCTATTTTAGTTAGAACTGGGATTTACAGCTTTTAATATAATTTCAACTGGAGTACGTGTGTTTAATGGGAAGACTGGAACCAAGTAACCCCTTTAGTTTCTAAAATCTATTTTAACTAAAATACGCAAATACCCATAATTTTTTTGTAAATTTATTTCCAAAAATGATGTATTTTAGATTTTTTCCCCCTTTAGATAGTAACGCAGAGTACATCTGTTAACAAAGTGTTAGGTTAAAATTATAAGCTAAGAATACAAAGCTTTAAGTATGGAAGAATTCCTGAAAGACTTGGATATAGAGGTAAATACACACACACACACATGTGTGTGTGCATGGTTATTCCAAATAGTAGAAATTAATAACTATGGCGACTTAGTAAATATATGTAGTAAAAAAACTGTATAGAAAAAGTTATCAACATTTCTTAAATATTGAAAATATTGATTTGGAGCTAAGGGAAAGCGAATTGCATCATCAACATAAATCAACCAACCTTTGATGTTTGATGGTGGGAAAAGAAGAGCGATTGTTGAGTAATGACATGCAAGCTAAAACAATGAAAACTCTATATTATATTACATTTCATTGATTATATGAGTCTCCTAAAGTTACTTAAAACTTTAATGTGCTTCCTTCTTATTCATTTTCATTTTGTTTGTACGGGGGTGATATGTGTAACGGACTGCCTTTCTTACTCCGAAAGACGAGCCATTAAGGGTAAAAGAAAAGGAAAGAAAAAAAACAGAAGAGAAGAAAATTAAACAATATAGAATCTCACAATGCAACGAAACAATATATATTACTCAACATGATATATTATAAAGTCATTTCAAAATGTTACATCAGAGTCATACCAATACAAATTCTACTCTTGGATGGTTATAACATGTTGTCCCTACCTAGCAGATACAATAAAGATATAATACAACAAAAAACAAGATAATAACTAGCTGTCGATGAAGCCACCTGCTCCAAGCTCCACCAAGGTAAATCTATAGAAAAACCTAAACTACTTGGCTGCCCATTCAAATTAGAGCACCCAAGAGTTTAGAAAAAGGGAAAATAAACTCCGGGTCAGACATGGGTCTGGTGTGAATAAAGCATAAATCTTTAACTTTATAAAACCTTCAAATCAAAGGCATCTTGTAAGACCATGCCGCACATAAACATGGACGGGGTTTAACCTTACGATAACCAAAACATTTGTATTTAAAAATCCAGGGATAGTTTAATAATGCCTATGGTTTCAAATAATATCAAAATAGCTGAAATTGTTACCATATTAAATTACAGCATACTAGGCTCTACAATCAAAACCATAAAGGCATGTATTGGAGATTGGATTCCATACTATGGCAAGGTAAGGGACCACCTTTTGATGGTACTCCCATAGAAAATGCACCGGAGTCTGACAAGAACTTCTTGTACCCTTGCAACACAGAGCCGGCTGCCCCTTTAACATGACGAGCCAGATTACCCCATCCTTTTTGACACCGAAGCCTTATACTACCATGGTGTTTGCATGCAAAACTATTCGAATATGGATAATCTAGAATGGGATGGCGACTCCTAATGGTAGCTGACCACATAGCTCTACTGCATACCCTGTTTTTGCCATTTCCCAGTTTGTGAGGCTCGCGAGGTCATGTCTTTACCATCTTCCTCCTAGCAAACCATCTTGGAATGCTAACATTGCCCTCCAATCAGAGATACAATGCCAGCATTCATCCATGCAAGTTGTTCCAGGATCGAACAAACATTCCACATTACTATCTTCCATTTTGGAATCACCCTCGGGAAGAATAGTATAACTCCACAGCATACTTCAATACGATTTAACATCGTTCGTTATCAATTCGGAGTGGTATGGATAAAACTAGGAACCGGTGTCTCCAAAACTAAGCGATAATTTCAGGCTAACTCAATTCCAGTTCTTTGGAAGTATGCACTAAGCAAACGGGTCCTCACCTGGGAATTCGAATATACTTGACATACCTGCTGAGTCAAAATAGGTCCATATTTCGTTGGTTATTTAACTATCAAATAAACAAAACAACAACTAATTCCATTTGAGATTTATTTATCCATAGCAACCATTAAGCCTCAAAAACAAATCTTTGTTTAATAAATCTCTTTCAAAAACGTTTATCTAAAACATTCATATACTTATCTCTTTGACATAAGTATATTCACCAAACATTTGTAAATAACTTCTTACTTCCAAATTATGTAGAAAAAAGGATTGGACAAATGTTGTTTAAATTGGAGATAAGGACAACCCTAAACACTATTCCCTCGGTGTTAAGTGTGGAACAGATGTTCCATACCACCATTTTTAAAAGGTCAGTTTAGAGAAACCCATATCTCAAATTCATTTGATACTTCTTTCGATAAGTCCTTTTTAATAAAATCTATTTCATTCATGGAATCTCTTTTACTTGAAATCCAAATCCATTTTGAAATACTTTCCAAACTTCCAAACCCATTTATAAAACTCTTTTATAGATATTCAAAATCATTTATATAAATTGCTTTTAAAAATATCCAAACTTTTTATATAAATTTTCTTCTAAATATCTAAACCTTTTTATAAACTCCCTTTATGAATATCCAAATCATTTTCTAAAACTTCTTTTATAAATACACAAAAACCATTTATAAAACTTCTTTATAACCATTCTTGTTTAAAACAACATCTTAAATAACCCTAAATTGAATTAGTTTCCTCTAATAAGTAAATCCATTTTATAAATCTTCTTTTCTTAAAAACTCAAATCCATTTACCCAAAACACCTTATCAATTCCCAAATTCCTTCATCGACTCTTTGTGAAAACTTATTGTTATAAACATACAATCCTTTAGAAAAATATTTGTAAACTTAGCATTGAAACCATTAGTTAAAACATATTTAATAAAACCATTTTCCAACTCATCCTTTTTATATCTTGTTCGAAATGCAATAACTCTGAAATCATTTCAAAAAGAAAACGAAATATTTATCCTTACAAAATCAAATGGAGGCTTGGTGACCACGATGGTGATTTTAATTTGGTTTTACTTATTCAGTTTAACATGGCATCACATAACAACAGGTATATAAGGAACCAACTCATAACGATCAATCAACTTAAGTAATTGTCCAAGCTAATAGTAATAGCAGAATGGTGTTTTTTTCTGCTAATAGATGTCATTTTGTTTTTCCTAATCATATGGGGTTACTTAACGGTAAGCGATATAGAAATCCCTTGACTTAAAACAAATTTGAAAAGAAACAGTTCAAAACAAAACCGATTACTTTAAACTCAAAGCAATTTTAAAATAAATTAAAACACTTGTAAATAAGAATCAAATCCTTGTTAAATAGTAATTAAACACTAATTAAAGATAATTAAAGCTTAATTAAATCTTACTGAAACATAATTAACTTTAATCAAGATTAATTAAATAAAACCCCTTTTTAAAAATAATACAATTAATAATTATCTTAAATAAATAATTATATAACAACTAATTAATCACTAATTAAAATTAAATAATAATTAAATTAAATTAAATAACAAATCATGATTAACTTAATTGATTAACACTTAAGTTTAAAAATCATTATTAACAAATGATTAAGTGCTAATTACCTTTATTATTTAATTAATAAATTAAATAATTAAATAATTGTTCTCTAATTACTAAATTAAAGTTAGAAAACATTTCCAAATTGATTTCTAAGTGAAAACAAGTTTAGATTAGAAAAATAGTTAGATTTTCCGAACTGCGCGTATAACGACTATCGCTCTACGGACTCGAAATTTTCAAATTTGAAACTTTACTTTCTAATTTTTGAAACTTAAACTTTGAACTCTTATCACTTTAAACATAAAAGTAAACTTTTAAAAACCTAAAACGAAGATTTAACTTTGGAATCTAAACCAATTTCAAAACTTCAGAAAAATGGTTTCAAAGGTCACTTTAAGTTAGCGAATCGCTACTTTTATGGCATGAACAACATACCCATTCTAATGTCATCATATAGCATCCTAACTATATCATAAGCAACATATGATGAAAGCATATACATCAAGATTCCAACTTGCAACAATTATGATATATTAACTACCATATTTAAGTTATATGCCAACCAACTAGGCATAACAACATTCAACCAAAACACATACATTTCCAAGTATAATCACATATAATCAACCCAACTTCAATATTACATATCCAAGCATCATAATCACCTACAATTATATACTTTTATGAGCAATATATTTATGATCAAAATAGTTAAGCTTTACTCACCGAAAGTTATGAAACTAAACTAATCTCCCACCCGAACTCTAATGCAACCTAACACGTCACCTTGCCTAGGAAATATGGAACTTTTGTGTGCTTTAGGGGGTCAAATAAGCTCAGCCTTGGGTCTAAGGGGCTCGGTCTAGGTTGTTTTGGATGTGTAGGTGCTTGTTTTGTGGAGAAGAGGTGTTGAAGTGAAAAGGAGTGTTTTAAACAAGCTTTTAAGGAGCAAAAAGTTAGGATTTTTAACTTTAAAAATTATGAAGAAGCCACTAAAAAGTCATGGAGCTTTGGAGAAGAAGGAAAATTTTGAAATGAAGAAAATGAAGTAAAGAATGGAAAGTGAGAAGGGGATGGGTATTTATAGGAAATGAGGAGGAGTAAATTACCAAACTATCCTTTTAAATAAAATATAATATATGTTATCATAAATTATGACAACCCCCACCATTTCCTCTTGTTCCACACGTTGGTTATGGCCTCCTCTCCCTTAAATCATGCTAGCACCATGCCTTGTACTTAGGTGCTTAAATTAAAGGATTTGCTTAGGTTTTAATATATATATTTGTAAATAAAAGGTCAAATCATGCATGTATGTGTATATATACCCTAAGTATTTACTATGTATACATGTATATGAATGTATATTTATTCATAAATATGATTAACCTTAGTTTAAATGAGTGTGTGGATGTTGCCCCAAGTGTGCACAACGTTTCTGATGGTTTCGGGCGTCGAAAAGTCAAAATTTCGGAAAATGTCGTTTGGTCACATTTTCTATTTTTGTTTGAACTACCTATATTGGTAAAAAAGTTTGAAAACTATTTTGTCATCACTATTAAATAGTTAAAATAGGTTTATTTGCTAATAAAAATTGATTTATTTATTATATAAAATATATTTAAATAGCTTATTTCAAAGTGGCCAAATCTTGGGTTGTTATCAATCTATTTTACCATCATTTGTTATTATTTAAAAGAGTTATATATATTTTTATAATTATTATAAAACCTATTATTTTAATATTTAAAATTTCAAAAATATTTGTAAATTAAGGCGGTAAAATTCTAGGTCGTTACACTCTTCCCCCCTTAAAATAATTTCGTCCCGAAATTTGTTACAATCCTACCCAAAAAGTATTGTTTAATAAAACCAAGTTTATTTAAATCATCTTATTTATATATTTCAAATTTAAATTCATTTATTAATCTATCCTCTAGCCAATATACCTTATGATGGGTCCTCTCTTACCTACTGAGTTGTCACAATATAAAGTCATGAATCTTATTGGCTTTAATCATAGTCTATCTACAAGGGTGGGAGGGATAAAATTATGGTAGGAACTAATATCCATCAAGAACAACAGAAGCAACGATACATAGATATAGTATATCATTCAAATAACACACAATCCTAGATACATGCTAAGTGACTCCATCATAGATGGGAAGTACACTTCAAAAGATACATACAACAAAAGATACTAACAAGGCATAACTTAGGATACTATTCCTAATACTAGTCCCTATCTCACTAGGGCTAAACTGATCCTTCCACAACTCCTTTTCCCTTCGCTGCACTAAAGCAGATGGTTTTGTGATGATAACAAAGGGCTTAGGATGCCTCCTTTCCTCGAGCTTAGGACAATTTCTGACGAAATAACCCTCCTTATGGCAGTAGTAACAATTCTTTGGTGCATTTTGCTTCTCAAGCTTTTGTCTCTTAGTCTTTGCTCTCTCCTTTCTCTTTTTCTTACCCCAACTACTTTTCTGAACCAAGTGATCTTTCTCTCCATATCCAAAGCAACCATATTTGAGCAACTTTGTTCTGAACTTGCGCTTCTTATCTTCAATTGGTGCACTAGTAGGCGGCTGCGGTGCAAAATCTTCAAACCATAAAGCATTACTTATCATCTTCTCGAATGATCCTTGAATACTCTTCATCATGTCATTACATAGCTTGTCGCACCAGCCCAGCCAATTCTTAACTTCCATGATTGATTATGAACCCAACAACTTCCTTTGACTTAGAATCTCAACATCATGGCACAATGAAGCAAGGTCCATTAAGGTTTGATCTTGTAGCCCTTCCTCAACAACATACTCATTAGTTCCAAAAAATCCAGGATACATAGTTTTAGTTATCTGGATTCATATTAAAATATTTAATTTCAAAATTTTTTAGACATTTCCTAAACGATTTTAAAAAGCAAACAACAATAATTGCATAGCACTCAAAACATCTCCAAGGAAACATATTATACATAACTTCCCAAAATACAATCATATTCATGAGTTCATACTCAAGATACCTATCCCCATCTACTATTCTCCTCCTCTTTCCATATACACATTCCCTCAATTATCTCTCCTGAGGTGGTTGGTTTCTTCTTAATAATTCCTCCGTCCTATAGTGCTCTTTGAATCATAGGACAAAATTTTTTGATGTGTCCAAGTTGTTGGCAAAAGAAGCATGTTTTTCTCAAACTTTAGGAACTGCTGGTCTCTCCTTTCCTTCTATACAATAGTCCATAGTATGTCCTATTTATGACATAAGTAGCAACTAATTTCCTTTCCCTTTTTGAAGAATTCTCTTTGTGGACCACTCTTTTTTGATTTGTCTTCCCAAGGCCTCTTCCAATGCGGCAAAAATTTCCTATTTTTGCGTTTATTGATGTTGTCGTTCTTTGTTGAAGATGTCGGCTTCTTCTGAACTTCAACTACCTCTTCCTTAGGAACCACAACTGCTTTGGTGGCTTGTCTACCAGTCTTCCCATCCTTTGTGGTTAACTTCTTTGATCCCTTTCCATGTCCCCTCCTTCCTTGAGTGCCCATTCTTACTACCTAATTATAGTAAGATACCTTTAAATTATACATCCAGATCATATTCATATTGGGAAAGGTATCACTTCCAACTGATAATAAACAGATATTACCATTCCTTATCACTCATTATACCCAACAATTTCTATCAACTTTGAAAACTTTTTTCTTTATATATAAAAATAACCCTAAATAAAATTATTTCATTTACCATTTTAAAACAATATTATGTCGGTTAGCCTTGTTCAAGAGTTTAGGAAACCACTATTAACACCGTGGCGTCCCATGTCTCGACTAGAGTTCTTAAGACACTCAACCAGTAAATCAACACAATATAAAACATTTTTATTCACAAAAAATACACACTCATATATATATATATATATATATATTACACTCTGACTCATTCTAGGGCACCACTGAACCTATCTATAATGAGTTTACCCCACCAAAGCTTAGGTGTTCTCTCAACCTAGCCCTGAAACCAAATGTAACGATCTGCCTTTCTTACTCCAAAAGGCAAGCCATTAAGGGTAAAAGAAAAGGAAAGAAAAAATAGAAGAGAAGAAGACTAAACAACATAGAATCTCACAATGCAACAGAACAATATATATTACTCAACATAATATATTACAAAGTCATTTCAAAATGTTACATTAGTGTCATACTAATACAAATTCTACTCTTGGACAGTTATAACAGGCTGTCCCTACCTAGCGGATACAATATACATATAATACAGTGGAAAACAGGCAAAGGCATCTCGTAAGACCACAGCGCACATATACAAGGATGGGTTTTTACCTTACGATAACCAAAACATTTGTATATAAAAATCCAGTGATATTATAATAATGCCTATAGTTTCAAATAATATCAAAATAGCTAAAATTGTTACCATATTAAATTCCAGCATACTAGGCTCTATAATCAAAAGCGTAAAGGCACGTATTGGAGATTGGATTCCATACTATGGCAAGGTAAGGGACTACCTTTCGATGGTACACCCCTAGAAAATGCACCGGAGTCTGACAAGAACTTCTTGTATCCCTGCTACACAGAGTCGGCTGCCCTTTTAACATGATGAGTCGGATTACCCCATCCCTTTTTGACACTGAAGCATTATACTACCACGGTGTTTGCGTGCAAAAGAATTTGAATATGGACAATCTAGAATGGGATGGCAGCTCCTAAAGGTAGCAAACCACATAGCTCTGATGTATACCCTGTTTTTTCCATTTCCCAGTTTGTGAGGCTCGTGAGGTCATGTCTTTACCTTCTTCCTCCTAGCAGACCATCTTGGAATGCTAACACTACCTTCTAGGGAGAAATATAATGCCAGCATTCATCCATGCAAGTTGTTCGAGGATCGAACAAACATTCCACATTACTATCTTCCATTTTGGAATCACCCTCAGGAAGAATAGTATAACTCTACAACATACTTCAATATGATTTAACACGTTCGTTATTAGTTCAGAGTGGTTCAGATAAATCCGGGAACTGGTGTCTCCAAAACTAAGCGGTAAATTCCGGTTAACTCAATTTCGGTTCTTTGGAAGTATGAACTAAGCAATTGGGTCCTCACCTAGGAACTCGAATATACCCGACATACCTCCTGAGTCAAAATAGGTCTAGATTTGATAGAAGGTTATTTAACTATCAAATAACAAAACAACAACTAATTCCATTTGAGATTTGTTTATCCATAGCAACGACTAAGCCTCAAAAACAAATTTTTGTTTAATAAATCTCTTTCAAAAACGTTTATCTAAAACATTCATATACTTATCTCTCTGACATAATTTGTAACGACCCGTAAATTTCAACTGTTTTAATAACGTAATTAGTTGAAATTTTGTGAAATTTTAAACGATAAAATTTTGAAATATAAATTTAATATTTGGAATACGTCTAGTTAAACATAGCAACTGGTAAATTTTCGTCCGAAAATATGAAGTTTATTTTCGCGCGTAAATTCACTTCAATTTAATCAGTCAAAAAGAAATGAAAATAAAATTATTTTCGAAACCTAAATATTTTTACATAGAAAAATTCTAAACCATCTTCTGAGCAAGATGTCAGTTTGTCATTTTTCCAAATTTGGACATCTATTGCTCCGTCGTTCTTATTTTCTGCAAAATAGCAGTATTCTGGTACCAATATCGATTTTTTATCGGATGATCGTACCACTGATATCTGTATATCATTTTGATCGTCTCGTCGTGCTGATCTCTACGGTATGTTCGATTGTCAAATTCGGAGTTCCGTTGTACATTGCACTTTGCGTAACGCCTATCGTATCGGTAGCCGGTTACAATCTGCTCTGAGACTTTTCGCTATCCTGCGTGTAATCCAATAGCCACTAGCATTTATATCTCCTTGTTAACCCAACAGCCATCGTCATTAATAATTTTCAGCTTTTGGTTTTTCCAATTCATATGGTTCCAATGTTATCAACTAGTACGTTTTCAATGGTCCTGTTCATTTTCCAAAGCTTTGGGAACAATAAATCATAAAGTTGTTCACGTCTTCATTGGAACTTGCTCTCCCTCACATACTTGGCTTAGTATGACGTTTCCTTTTTCTTTGTCTATCAAATTTTCTAGCTTTTGCATTTTAATAGCCATGGAGAATTCTTGCTCATCCTTTTCTTTCGGCAAACCCGGCGCCGACCGCCCCTGACGAACGCAATTGCACACCCTCCTCGGCCTCGCACATCAAAACAACCGCCTTCAGATCCTCCCACCACGGCGACAACAGCCGAGCCGAAACTTCCCCACCTCCGCGCCCATTTCCCAACATGTCACCCTCCGCCCTTTTGCCTTCCAGCCACCCGAACCTCAAAACCCCATGCCACCAGACCTTGCTTCCTCGTCCACTGCCTGCTCCGTCCCTTGTCCCTCTCCACTCGATAACCCCTCAACTCGTCCCCAGCCCTTGTCTACCCACGTCAAAAAAAAAATCATTCCGCCTCTCTGACCCCACGCCATAACATGCCACCGCCGACCACTTGTTCTCCTCCCTAACGCACCCCACCATATCCCAACTACCCGCGTCCCATCCCCTCTGGCCTCGCTCCGATCGCCTGCTCTTTCTTCGTTCAAGCCCGCTCCTTCACAAAAGCCACCGTGGGTCGTCACCCATCCACCATCAGCGCAGCCAAGGTTCGTCCTTCCAGGGAAAAAAAAACAAAGCTGCTACCTTGCCAACCTGCGACTCCTTCCTCCGAGCATCACCAACCAGGCTCCAGCCTCATCTACTCCACCACCCTCTCGTGCCATACCTTCCTCTCTTCCAGTCTTTCTCTATTGGCTGTAAGTTGTCGATATTGCCTTATCTTCTATATATGTTAGTTTGTAAATTTATATATATATAGTAATAGTTTTAATATGTTAGTTTACTTATTACAGTATGTGTATACAAGTTTATAAAGGCTACGGTATAAATATATACAAGTGTGTATTTTATCAATTGTCAGCTTGCATATTATAGGTTAGTTATTTGTATAGTTTGTTATATGTTAGATTTTATTTGTTCATAGTCCATAGTCTGTCAGTTCTCAAATAAATAGATATATCTAACATGCTATAATATGAAGGCTGCATAAAACTCCGTGTCAAAATTAATTATTATTTTTTTGTACTCGTCGGAAAAAAATTGTCTGCATATATGTATAGTATGAATATAAGTTGTCATTTTGTTTGGCAACATAAGTTTTGTAAGTATTTCATTCGCAAGTTAAGTTTATACAATATTCATTATGCTGTATATAATTGTTAAGTGTTTAGTGATGTCAGATATATATGAGTACAATAGTTTGCCGTTGATATTGGTGGTAATCATACTAGTTTACATATATAGGCCTGCATACATTATGAGTATCGGTCTGCATTCATATATGTATATGATATGTATACAGCTTTCAAAATTTTGTGCGTTGATACCTGCGTATAGTTTGTATATTCATATTTAACGTCTACAGTAATATACATTTACTTAACTAGTGAGTCTGCACATACAAAAAAAAATGTATATTAATATTTTATATTATATGTTACGTGAGTTTATATTTGTGAACATTTGTAGAGTTTATTTTAAATAAATGAATGTATCTATATATAGTTATATATGGTTATACACATTCATCTATATCAATTATCTTCGTCGATCCAGCCTAATTGATTTCGTCGATTTCTTAATTACCAGCTTTGTCCGTCGCGCCTATTTTTCTGCATCAAATCTGTCCATCCAGCGTTGCTTTGGAATTCGTAGCTCATTCATTTGTCTAATATCTCTAGCCACGGAAGGTGAGCACTCACTCACGATTAACGTTCTTTTATTTATTAGATTTGATTTCAATTGAAACGACAATTGAAATATGCTGCTATTAGTTAATGACACTGTTATATTTGCTATTGCCTGTATCAGATCACCTGTGACATCTGACACCATTATCTGTAAATTATTTATGCGATGATAATACAGTTTGGCTGATAATTGATTGATTGTTGATGTTTATATTGAACGTTAAATTGTTAATGTTAAAATGATAAATAGTATGAAATTGAACTTGATATAGGATAGTTAAATGTTAAATTTGATTAACTGACATTTGCATAATATGACCCCTTTATCTGTTAAATTTATTGACACGTAGGATTTGTTTAATTACATTTTGAACCACTGAATGTATGTTGTTAAATTGATGATGGATGAAACTGAGTAATATATGACAAGTGAAAACCGTAATGTGATAATCTTTAATCTACATGAAATGATAGTGTAGATTCTAGAAATAATTATATTAATTCGTACAAATAACAATGCGAATTAATACGGTTATTTCGGGATTATTTGAATTGATTATTGGATTGATATTGATTGTTGTTATTGCTTGTTTATTTACTTTGACACCATCCCAGTTATCACACTGCAAGTTCCCTTTGATATGCTTTGATTTTGAATTGAATTGGAATCGGGTTGAAATGATAAATACCCAAATTGAACTTTGACCTAGGATAAGAAATTAAATAAAACCCGATTGGTCGATAATTTGATTTGAAAATAAACGAAGATTTTATTTGAATAAAGAATATAGTTTGGAAATGAAGTTGAAATTTGAATTTTTGATGAAAGGAAAATGGTAATATTTAATAATCTAAAACAAAAGATTAACAATGTAATCAATGAAAGAATGTTGTTTAATTTGAGAAATGATTGAATTAAGTTTGAAATGATTTAATAATTAAGTTTGAAATTATAATTAAGTTTGAAATTATTAAACTTTGAAATTATTTAATAATTAAGTTTTGAACTATTTAATAATGAATTATTAAATGATTAAATTGAATTGAAATTCTTTAATAAGAAAAATTGAACTTTTGAATAAGTGAATTTTACTTCGTAAAGAATTGAAATTGAGTTTCTTTATTAATTAAGTTTTGGAAAATTATTTAAGGAAGTAAATAAGTGAAATTGGATTTCTTTAACAAAAATGAAATGTGATATTTTTGGAATTAATGTAAGACTTGTAATTGGAGAATTGATTTGACGAATTTAGTTTAATTCAAAATTGTAAGTTTTGTTTTAATGAAGTTGAACTTAAGAAATTGATTTAATGAATTGGAAATTTAATAGAAATTGTTTTGAATGATAAAGTAACTTAATGAATATTGAATGAAATCGATAAATGAATTTTGAATTGATTTGAATGTTAAATTAAATTAATTTAAATGATTTCGGAATGAAATTTATATATGAACTTGAATCAATATTTGAATTGTTTTGAATAAAATTTGAAACTGAATTATAAGATTTTGAAATGGGAATTTGGAAAGTTTTGAAACGTAAATTATTGGAAATTGGTTTTGAAAGACAAATGAAATGTTGATTTACGAATTCTATTTGAAATTGAAATTGATTTGGTTTTGAAATATATAAACGACCAATCGGTGTAATAATTACGAAAGTTATTAAAGAGACCGGGATCGGTAATGGATATACTCTCTATCTGAACCGAAACCACTTTAATAACTATACGCGGAGTGTTGATCCAGAACGAAGTGGATGGTTTTGGTGAACGCGTTGACTGAAGAAAGAGAACGATTTTGGATGACCCCTGACATGACTAAAACAGGAGCCGCGCCGGGCCATTGAGGATCGCCATCTCTAGCGGACACACTTCTTCGTTACCATATCTATTACTTTTATGATTCGATTTGGGTGCACCCCTCGATTTATGGGAGTGTTGTTCGCGGTGTTGGGGTAGTAGCTGCTATGCCCAACATCAGTCTGGATCACGCAACTACTAGTATCCTAGTTGGTATCGCCTCATGTACCTTGTCATACTGATTATCCTATTCGCGACCACTACGATTTTGATTTGTACCTTTAGTATATGGATTGCCCTCTGGTGACTTCCGGTTTTGGGGAAACTACGGTCTTGTATATGCTTTTGGGAATAAAAATGTGTTAAGGGTGGAATGGGCCATGACTTAACGCTATTTTGATATCTTTTTATATTACTGATAGACATTATCTACTTAGCGTACATTACTACATAGTAGATAGTTTAACGGATCCTTAAAGGATGGTTATTCCAAACATCCTTTGAGTTACTTGTATTTCAATTGTTATTTCACTTGAGTTGGATTTATTAATATAAGAATGTTAATCCTGACTCGAGTGTTTTGTGTTTTGCTTTACGCTCGGGTCAGACTGAGTAGTTCAGCTTTCGAGACTCACCTTTGGAGTTGGAGCTTCGCTTGGAGATCCAGCTATCTATCCAGCTTTCAGATATTCGATGATTCCAGTGATGTATTCTGATCTGTTTCTGGTTTAACTCTGATGTATCGTATTACTCTTCTGTTGTAAACTCTGATGTATTTTATATATTCATATAGTAGCTTCATGAACTACTATCTCTTTTATTTCCGCTGCACTTATTACTCTGTGTCTGTGATCTGTGATTATTTATTTACTGTATATGTTCAGTTTTGCCAAATTTAAATTAACAACGCGGTGTTTTGAGCAATTCAACTCCGGCATGAGTGTCTACCTATACACTTATAATGGATGCGAATGGTCCAAAACATCGGGTCGTTACAGTTGGTATCAGAGCTTTGGTAGCTCTAGGCAAAACTTAACATATAGGGTAAATGTATTTACAGAATCACTTTCATTTTGAGTTTCAATCTCTTCCGTTTTGATTCGGTTCTTTCGAATTTTGGAACGTTCCCCTCGGTTCCGAAATTTCATTCGTGTCCCTCACTATTCGTCTTCTTTCTATTCTGGAGCATCACATAACTCCACTTCAAATGATGTCTATAATAGATCGGCGGTCTCGCCAATCTTCGAATGATTTGTAAAGGGGTGAAACTCCTTTATAATTTGCGTTGATTTACCGGAGATATCTGTATCCTCGGTTTTCGATGCTATCTATCTCCTGCTATACCTGAATTCTATTTCTTGAGATCGAATGCCGATTTACCTCGGAATTCTACACCGATCTTATTTTTGAAGTTACGGACGACCCGGTTAAGGTTGCCCGTGAATTAAATAAACTTATCATCTCCCGATTCTGTTATTGAATCATCTTATCTTTTCTTTCGAATTTGTCTTTGAATCGGAATTCTCTTTGATTTGAGTTCATCAAAATTTGAATCTCTATCCTTGCTTTGAATCCATTCTTGTATCGTCGAGTGAGAAGTGTATTTGTAAATTAATATTAAAAATGTTTTAATATATGTTGTGTTGTTTGAGTTGTTGATGTTGATTTGGGTTTCCGATCGATTCGTCTGATCAACGCTATCGATAGGATTTCCAAAACACTTGAACAGAGCAAACTAACACAATATTATTTTCAAATTTGGTAAATAAAATAAATTTGTTGATTATATTGTAAAAATATAAGTAAAATTTTCTGGAATTTAATAGGTAAATTAAATTGTTTGTTTGAAATGATAATATTTGATTATCATTTATTGTTCTAAGTAAATTTATAAATACGGTTTATAAATTGATTTGGAATTTGAAATGAATTTAATTCAGAAATTTGAGAATTTAGTTTCCGGTGATTTCGAACTTTGGTTTTAAAATTTTAAAGTATATATTATTGAAAGTATTTTCGAATAGAAATCGTTTCCAAAGAATTTTAAAATGTTGAAATCAATACTCTTCTCTTTGTCGCTGGAAAATAATTTCGGGGATGGCGGCCGCATCATCGACATTCATTTTCGAGTTTCGAAGTGGAGATACTATTCTGTAGCCTTGCTACGATTTTGTTTTGAAAATATTTTGATTTGAATTTCTGTAGTATAATTTGATTTATATATATATATATAGGTATCTTATTTTAAAATTTTAATTTGTTTAGATAAATATATTATATATATCTCTAAATTGTTTGAAGTTAATCGGAAATCTAATTCTTAAATTTTGTTAAAGGATGATTTTAATTATAAATAAGACCAAAATTTGGAATAAATATTTAAACTTGAATAATTGAATTGGGAAATTTATTTGTATATTGTTCAACTGCATTCTAATACAACTTACCTAATCCACTCAAAAGTTGAATATGTAATTAGATAATATATAAGATAAATTGAATTTATAAATAAAATCTGAGTGTTTATAATAAATGTTATACACTAAATTTTGATTATAAAGATGTTAATAGAGTTAGATAGGATAATAAGTAAACTCAGTTAAAATAATGAAATAAATTTGTTTTGAAAGAATTAATAAATTGAAGTTTGATCAACTTATGAAAATACCTTGAATTTAAAAGCAATTAGTAAATATAAATTAATTTAAATCGAAACTTTTATGGTTTAAATTAATTTATATGGGTTAAATATATGTGAGTAGATATATCAAGTAGAATAATTTAACAGTAATTTGGAATAAAGAAGAATTTAAAATTGTTGAAAATATATGATTTTAATAAAAGACTATTCAAATTTATGGTTTTAGAAATTGTAAATTGAAGATAATGGGATAATAAGATAATGAATTTAGAAATTGTTGAGAATGAGATTGATTTTAGTGAAATCAAATGGATTAAATCAATTATTGAATATCATTTAATTTAAATTTGAATTTATATGGTTTAAATTAATTGTTATTTTGTATTTCAAATCTGTTTTTCTTTCTAGTTGTTTCTATTCTCCTACCACCTTCCTTTTCGGGGACGAAAAGTTTTGAGTGGGGGAGAGTGTAACGACCCGTAAATTTCAACTGTTTTAATAACGTAATTAGTTGAAATTTTGTGAAATTTTAAACGATAAAATTTTGAAATATAAATTTAATATTTGGAATACGTCTAGTTAAACATAGCAACTGGTAAATTTTCGTCCGAAAATATGAAGTTTATTTTCGCGCGTAAATTCACTTCAATTTAATCAGTCAAAAAGAAATGAAAATAAAATTGTTTTCGAAACCTAAATATTTTTACATAGAAAAATTCTAAACCATCTTCTGAGCAAGATGTCAGTTTGTCATTTTTCCAAATTTGGACATCTATTGCTCCATCGTTCTTATTTTCTGCAAAATAGCAGTATTCTGGTACCGATATCGATTTTTTATCGGATGATCGTACCACTGATATCTGTATATCATTTTGATCGTCTCGTCGTGCTGATCTCTACGGTATGTTCGATTGTCAAATTCGGAGTTCCGTTGTACATTGCACTTTGCGTAACGCCTATCGTATCGGTAGCCGGTTACAATCTGCTCTGAGACTTTTCGCTATCCTGCGTGTAATCCAATAGCCACTAGCATTTATATCTCCTTGTTAACCCAACAGCCATCGTCATTAATAATTTTCAGCTTTTGGTTTTTCCAATTCATATGGTTCCAATGTTATCAACTAGTACGTTTTCAATGGTCCTGTTCATTTTCCAAAGCTTTGGGAACAATAAATCATAAAGTTGTTCACGTCTTCATTGGAACTTGCTCTCCCTCACATACTTGGCTTAGTATGACGTTTCCTTTTTCTTTGTCTATCAAATTTTCTAGCTTTTGCATTTTAATAGCCATGGAGAATTCTTGCTCATCCTTTTCTTTCGGCAAACCCGGCGCCGACCGCCCCTGACGAACGCAACTGCACACCCTCCTCGGCCTCGCACATCAAAACAACCGCCTTCAGATCCTCCCACCACGGCGACAACAGCCGAGCCGAAACTTCTCCACCTCCGCGCCCATTTCCCAACATGTCACCCTCCGCCCTTTTGCCTTCCAGCCACCCGAACCTCAAAACCCCATGCCACCAGACCTTGCTTCCTCGTCCACTGCCTGCTCCGTCCCTTGTCCCTCTCCACTCGATAACCCCTCAACTCGTCCCCAGCCCTTGTCTACCCACGTCAAAAAAAAAAAATCATTCCGCCTCTCTGACCCCACGCCATAACATGCCACCGCCGACCACTTGTTCTCCTCCCTAACGCACCCCACCATATCCCAACTACCCGCGTCCCATCCCCTCTGGCCTCGCTCCGATCGCCTGCTCTTTCTTCGTTCAAGCCCGCTCCTTCACAAAAGCCACCGTAGGTCGTCACCCATCCACCATCAGCGCAGCCAAGGTTCGTCCTTCCAGGAAAAAAAACAAAGCTGCTACCTTGCCAACCTGCGACTCCTTCCTCCGAGCATCACCAACCAGGCTCCAGCCTCATCTACTCCACCACCCTCTCGTGCCATACCTTCCTCTCTTCCAGTCTTTCTCTATTGGCTATAAGTTGTCGATATTGCCTTATCTTCTATATATGTTAGTTTGTAAATTTATATATATAGTAATAGTTTTAATATGTTAGTTTACTTATTACAGTATGTGTATACAAGTTTATAAAGGCTACGGTATAAATATATACAAGTGTGTATTTTATCAATTGTCAGCTTGCATATTATAGGTTAGTTATTTGTATAGTTTGTTATATGTTAGATTTTATTTGTTCATAGTCCATAGTCTGTCAGTTCTCAAATAAATAGATATATCTAACATGCTATAATATGAAGGCTGCATAAAACTCCATGTCAAAATTAATTATTATTTTTTTGTACTCGTCGGAAAAAAATTGTCTGCATATATGTATAGTATGAATATAAGTTGTCATTTTGTTTGGCAACATAAGTTTTGTAAGTATTTCATTCGCAAGTTAAGTTTATACAATATTCATTATGCTGTATATAATTGTTAAGTGTTTAGTGATGTCAGATATATATGAGTACAATAGTTTGCCGTTGATATTGGTGGTAATCATACTAGTTTACATATATAGGCCTGCATACATTATGAGTATCGGTCTGCATTCATATATGTATATGATATGTATACAGCTTTCAAAATTTTGTGCGTTGATACCTGCATATAGTTTGTATATTCATATTTAACGTCTACAGTAATATACATTTACTTAACTAGTGAGTCTGCACATACAAAAAAAATGTATATTAATATTTTATATTATATGTTACGTGAGTTTATATTTGTGAACATTTGTAGAGTTTATTTTAAATAAATGAATGTATCTATATATAGTTATATATGGTTATACATATTCATCTATATCAATTATCTTCGTCGATCCAGCCTAATTGATTTCGTCGATTTCTTAATTACCAGCTTTGTCCGTCGCGCCTATTTTTCTGCATCAAATCTGTCCATCCAGCGTTGCTTTGGAATTCGTAGCTCATTCCTTTGTCTAATATCTCTAGCCACGGAAGGTGAGCACTCACTCACGATTAACGTTCTTTTATTTATTAGATTTGATTTCAATTGAAACGACAATTGAAATATGCTGCTATTAGTTAATGACACTGTTATATTTGCTATTGCCTGTATCAGATCACCTGTGACATCTGACACCATTATCTGTAAATTATTTATGCGATGATAATACAGTTTGGCTGATAATTGATTGATTGTTGATGTTTATATTGAACGTTAAATTGTTAATGTTAAAATGATAAATAGTATGAAATTGAACTTGATATAGGATAGTTAAATGTTAAATTTGATTAACTGACATTTGTATAATATGACCCCTTTATCTGTTAAATTTATTGACACGTAGGATTTGTTTAATTACATCTTGAACCACTGAATGTATGTTGTTAAATTGATGATGGATGAAACTGAGTAATATATGACAAGTGAAAACCGTAATGTGATAATCTTTAATCTACATGAAATGATAGTGTAGATTCTAGAAATAATTATATTAATTCGTACAAATAACAATGCGAATTAATACGGTTATTTCGGGATTATTTGAATTGATTATTGGATTGATATTGATTGTTGTTATTGCTTGTTTATTTACTTTGACACCATCCCAGTTATCACACTGCAAGTTCCCTTTGATATGCTTTGATTTTGAATTGAATTGGAATCGGGTTGAAATGATAAATACCCAAATTGAACTTTGACCTAGGATAGGAAATTAAATAAAACCCGATTGGTCGATAATTTGATTTGAAAATAAACGAAGATTTTATTTGAATAAAGAATATAGTTTTGAAATGAAGTTGAAATTTGAATTTTTGATGAAAGGAAAATGGTAATATTTAATAATCTAAAACAAAAGATTAACAATGTAATCAATGAAAGAATGTTGTTTAATTTGAGAAATGATTGAATTAAGTTTGAAATGATTTAATAATTAAGTTTGAAATTATAATTAAGTTTGAAATTATTAAACTTTGAAATTATTTAATAATTAAGTTTTGAACTATTTAATAATGAATTATTAAATGATTAAATTGAATTGAAATTCTTTAATAAGAAAAATTGAACTTTTGAATAAGTGAATTTTACTTCGTAAAGAATTGAAATTGAGTTTCTTTATTAATTAAGTTTTGGAAAATTATTTAAGGAAGTAAATAAGTGAAATTGGATTTCTTTAACAAAAATGAAATGTGATATTTTTGGAATTAATGTAAGACTTGTAATTGGAGAATTGATTTGACGAATTTAGTTTAATTCAAAATTATAAGTTTTGTTTTAATGAAGTTGAACTTAAGAAATTGATTTAATGAATTGGAAATTTAATAGAAATTGTTTTGAATGATAAAGTAACTTAATGAATATTGAATGAAATCGATAAATGAATTTGGAATTGATTTGAATGTTAAATTAAATTAATTTAAATGATTTCGGAATGAAATTTATATATGAACTTGAATCAATATTTGAATTGTTTTGAATAAAATTTGAAACTGAATTATACGATTTTGAAATGGGAATTTGGAAAGTTTTGAAACGTAAATTATTGGAAATTGGTTTTGAAAGACAAATGAAATGTTGATTTACGAATTCTATTTGAAATTGAAATTGATTTGGTTTTGAAATATATAAACGACCAATCGGTGTAATAATTACGAAAGTTATTAAAGAGACCGGGATCGGTAATGGATATACTCTCTATCTGAACCGAAACCACTTTAATAACTATACGCGGAGTGTTGATCCAGAACGAAGTGGATGGTTTTGGTGAACGCGTTGACTGAAGAAAGAGAACGATTTTGGATGACCCCTGACATGACTAAAACAGGAGCCGCGCCGGGCCATTGAGGATCGCCATCTCTAGCGGACACACTTCTTCGTTACCATATCTATTACTTTTGTGATTCGATTTGGGTGCACCCCTCGATTTATGGGAGTGTTGTTCGCGGTGTTGGGGTAGTAGCTGCTATGCCCAACATCAGTCCGGATCACGCAACTACTAGTATCCTAGTTGGTATCGCCCCATGTACCTTGTCATACTGATTATCCTATTCGCGACCACTACGATTTTGATTTGTACCTTTAGTATATGGATTGCCCTCTGGTGACTTCCGGTTTTGGGGAAACTACGGTCTTGTATATGCTTTTGGGAATAAAAATGTGTTAAGGGTGGAATGGGCCATGACTTAACGCTATTTTGATATCTTTTTATATTACTGATAGACATTATCTACTTAGCGTACATTACTACATAGTAGATAGTTTAACGGATCCTTAAAGGATGGTTATTCCAAACATCCTTTGAGTTACTTGTATTTCAATTGTTATTTCACTTGAGTTGGATTTATTAATATAAGAATGTTAATCCTGACTCGAGTGTTTTGTGTTTTGCTTTACGCTCGGGTCAGACTGAGTAGTTCAGCTTTCGAGACTCACCTTTGGAGTTGGAGCTTCGCTTGGAGATCCAGCTATCTATCCAGCTTTCAGATATTCGATGATTCCAGTGATGTATTCTGATCTGTTTCTGGTTTAACTCTGATGTATCGTATTACTCTTCTGTTGTAAACTCTGATGTATTTTATATATTCATATAGTAGCTTCATGAACTACTATCTCTTTTATTTCCGCTGCACTTATTACTCTGTGTCTGTGATCTGTGATTATTTATTTACTGTATATGTTCAGTTTTTCCAAATTTAAATTAACAACGTGGTGTTTTGAGCAATTCAACTCCGGCATGAGTGTCTACCTATACACTTATAATGGATGCGAATGGTCCAAAACATCGGGTCGTTACATAATTATATTCACAAAACATTTGTAAATGACTTCTTACTTCCATATTATGTAAAAAAAAGGATTAGACAAATGTTGTTTAAATTGGAGGTAAGGAAAACCCTAAGCACTATTCCCTCGATGTTAAGCGTGGAACAGATGTTCCATATGACCATTTTTAAAAGGTTAGTTTAGAGAAACCCATATCTCAAATTCTTTTCATACTTATTTCGATAAATCCTTTTTAGTAAAATCTATTTCATTCATGGAATCTCTTTTACTTGAAATCCAAATCCATTTCGAAATACTTTCCAAACTTTCAAATCCATTTATAAAACTCTTTTATAGATATTAAAAATCATTTATAAAAATTGCTTTTATAAATATCCAAACTATTTTTATAAATTTTCTTTTAAATATTTAAACCTTTTTATAAACTCCCTTTATGAATATCCAAATCATTTTCTAAAACTTCTTTTATAAATACACCAAAACCATTTATAAAACTTCTTTATAACCTTTCCTGTTTAAAACAACTTCTTAAACAACCCTAAATTAAATTAGCTTTCTTTAATAAGCAAATCCATTTTATAAATCTTCTTTGCTTAAAAACTTAAATCCATTTACCCAAAACACCTTATAAATTCCTAGATTCCTTCATAAACTCTTTGTGATAACTTTTTATAAATATACAAATCCTTTAGAAAACTCTTTGTAAACTTAGCATTGAAACCAATTCCATTATTTAAAACATATTTAATAAAACCATTTTCCAACTCATCATTTATATATCTTCTTCAAAATAACTTTGAAATCGTTCCAAAAAGAAAACGAAATATTTATCCTTACAAAATCAAATGGAGGCTTGGCAACCACAATGTTGCTTTTAATTTGGTTTTACTTATTCAGTTTAACATGGCATCAAATAACAACAAGTATATAAGGGACCAACTCATAACAATCAATCAACTTAAGTAATTGTCCAAGCTAATAGTAATAGCAGAATGGTGTTTTGTTCTGCTAATAGATGTCATGTAGTTTTTTCTATTCATATAGGGTCACTTAAGGGTAAGCGATATAGAAATCCCTTGACTTAAAACAAATTTGAAAAGAAACAGTTTAAAACAAAACTGATAAGTTTAAACTCAAAGATATTTTAAAATAAATTAAAACCTTGTAAATGAGAATCAAATCCTTATTAAATAGTAATTAAACTCTAACTAAAGGTAATTAAACCTTAGTTAAATCTTATTGAAACATAATTGACTTTAATCAAGATTAATTAAATAAAACCCCTTTTTAAAATAATAATTAATTAATAATTATCTTAAATAAATATATAACAACTAATTAATCCTCAATTAAAAATTAATTAATAATTAACTTTAATTAAATAACAAATCATGATTAACTTAATTGATTAACACTTAAGTTTAGAATTCATTATTAACAAATGATTAAGTACTAACTATCTTTATTAATTAATTAATCAATTAAATAATCATTAAATAATTAAATAATTGTTCTCTAATTACTAAATTAAAGTTAGAAAACATTTCCAAAATGATTTCTAAGTGAAAACAAGTTTAGATTAGAAAAATAGTTAGATTTTTCGAACTGCGCGTACAGCGGCTATACAGACCTGAAATTTTAAAACTTGAAACTTTACTTTCTAACTTTTAAAACTTCAACTTTGAACTCTTTTCACTTTAAACATAAAAGTAAACTTTTTAAAACCAAAAAAGAAGATTTAACTTTGGAATCTAAACCATTTTAAAACCAATTTCAAAACTTCGGAATAGGGATTTCAAAGGTCACTTTAAGTTAGCGAATCACTAATTTTATAGCATGAACAACGTACCCATTCTATTGTCATCACCAACAACCCAACTATATCACAAGCAACATATGATGAAAGCATATACATCAAGATTCCAACTTGCAACATGATATATTAACTACCATATTTAAGTTATATGCCGACCCACTAAGCATAACAACATTCAACCAAAACACATACATTTCCAAGTACAATCACATATAATCAACCCAACTTCAATATCACATATCCAAGCATCATAATCACCAATAATTATATACTTTTATGAGCAATATATTTATGATCAAAATAGTTAAGCTTTACTCATCGAAAGTAATGAAACTAAACTAATCCCCCACCCGAACTCTAATGCAACCTAACACAACACCTTGCCTTGGAAATATGGAACTTTTGTGTGCTTTAGGGGGGTCAGATGGGCTTGGCCTTAGGTCTATGGGGCTCGATCTAGGTTGTTTTCGATGTGTAGGTGCTTGTTTTGTCAAGAAGAGGTGTTGAAGTGAAAAGGAGTGTTTAAACAAGCTTTTACGGAGGAAAATGTTAGGATTTTTAAACTTCAAAAATTATGAAGAAGCCATTAAAGAGTCATGGAGCTTTGAAGAAGAAGGAAAAGTTTGAAATGAAGAAAATGAAGTAAAGAATGGAAAGTGAGAAGGGGATGGGTATTTATAGGAAATGAGGAGTAAATTACGAAACTATCCTTTTTTTATTATAATATATGTTATCATAAATTATGACAACCTCCACCTTTTCCTCTTGTTCCACATGTTGGTTACGGCCTCCCCCTCCCTTAAATCATGCTAGCACCATGCCTTGTACTTAGGTGCTTAAATTAAGGGAATTGCTTAGGTTTTAATATATATATTTGTACATAAAAGGACAATTCATGCATGTATGTGTATATATACCCTAGGTATTTACTATGTATACATGTATATGAATGTATTTTATTCATAAATATGATTAACCCTAGTTTTAGTGAGTGTGTGGATGTTGCACCAAGTGTGCACAACATTTTCGACCACTTTCGGGTATCGAAAAGTCGAAATTTTGGAAAACGTCCTTCGGTCATATTTTTTATTTTCAGTTAAACTACCTATATTGGTAAACAAATTTTAAAAACTATTTTATCATCATTATTAAATATTTAAATAGGTTTATTTGCCAATAAAAATTAATTTATTTATTATATAAAATATATTTAAATAGCCTATTTCAAAGTGGAAAAATCCAGGTCGTTATCAATCTATTTTAACATCATTTGTTATTATTTAAATGAGTTATATTTTTTTTATTATAAACCTATTATTATAATATTTAAAATTTACTAAATATTTGTAAATCAGGGCAGTTAAATATTTGTATATCAAGGCATTGAAATTCCGGGTCGTTATAATATGTTAGTTTTTCTATGTACAAATGCCTGATTTTAGGCATAGCGGTAAAAAAACCAGACATCTATACTTCATTACTGCCATCTTGTAACAACCCTATTGTTAATTACCTAATTAATTGAATTTAATTAGGGATAATTAATTCTAATTTGTGGTTCATAAAAATAAATTGTGAAATTAATTCTAGTTTTGAGATTTATTGATTTTGTTTATTTAAGAAATGAGTTTCATTTCTTAAAGAAGATTTCGATTCAAATTTTAAATATTATTAATCAGTTAATTAATTTTGGTATTTAGAGTAAAATGTTCATATTAAGATCCATTGTTTAAAATGAGAATTTGCAATTAATAGTTTATTCATTTTATTAAAAATAATGAAAATTAATTTTATTTTCAAAAGTTATATTTAGTTTATAAGATATCTCAGTATTAATAGAAATAAGGATTTTTAACTTGTTGATTGATTTTGGTGAATTTGAGAAATCAATTTGTGAATTTTGTAAACATTAATTAAGTGAAATTCAGTTATTTAAAAGTGAAAACAAAAATAAGAATTTAGCAACACTTCTCTTAGGAATTAGATTAGCAACACTTATTCTTATTGGGTTGCAAGTTAAAAGCCCAAACCCAAATCTAAAACAAAAATAAGGAGTCCTTCTCTCCACTCCATCTCATTTCTAAATCCTATATGTTTTTATTTCTCAAATCCAAAGTCAGTAGAAGCAAGCCCTAGTTCATCTTTTGAAAATTTCAAGAAATCAAGGAAAATTAAATAAATCAAATGGAAGCCAGGTAATTTGTCCTTGTCACTAGCTCTATCTTCCTGTCTCATAAATCTAGAATTTTGAACATCTCTTATTTTTTAAATTATTGAATAAGAAGAGGAAATTTGGTGTTTTCGAGAAAGAGATGATTAACTTAGCATATTTGAGAAGATAGTTGCAATCTCTAGTGAAAGGTGAGTTAATTCTCACACGTCTATCTCTAAAATACTAATTGCTTGCCTATGTGATTGAAACCCTAATTATTTATCTCTGTAAATTGCAATTACTAAAAATCAGTTTTCCTCTTCTTGCAATGTTTAATTTCTTTGTTTAAGTTTTGATCCAAATGCATTGTGCTTGTGAGTCTATATTGCAATCTTATGATGCCGGAAAGCGTAGAGATCACGTCGGTGTTCGGGGTGGCCATCTGTGGGAAAACATACACCTGGAATTTAAGTTCCATACGTCCTACGGATGGACCGATCAGAGGCAATCTGTCCATCAGTCGAGCACCTGGAACGTAAGTTCCAGGTGTTGTTTACTCCACTAGTTCACTAATTCAATGTCGTTCGTTCCTTATTTATTTGATGAATTTTTCTAGGTGTTTTGTTCTCCGAATTTCTTATTTTGGTTATCCGTTTTAGTGATTCTTTGATTGAATGATTTTGAAGTTATTTTTATACAAATCAAGTTAGCATGTGTGTGTATTCTGAATAAAGCATTTTGCAAAAGATAGCTACTATAATATTTTGATTTCAAACTAGCTTCCATATAAATACTATTCCTTTTGTAAATGGTTTTAAACAAATAAATTATATATATATATATTATAAGTATTATTAGTAAAAGTGGTTATGAATTTGAGAAATAGTTTTATGGATTATAGAGATAGTTTTGGAAATAAAAATCTAAGTTGCTTTTAAGTAAAGGTATTAATACCTATATGGGTTTGAAAAATGAGTACTTATAGTTTTATAAATAATGGCTACTTATATACATATACATATATATATATATATGCTTTGAAATATAACTTGTGAACTATGGAACTTTTAATTAAGGATTTGTAATAATTATAAATATGAAGGCATTTTTATATTAAAGTGAAATTATAGTTTATTGTGATCGAAAGATAAAAGTATATATAGTTGCAAAACAATTGAGTTTATGGATTTTTTGTTCGCTGAATAGTTTGAATGTAAGCATATAACTAAAGGGTTTTTGAAATCATTTTCTTTATGTTAAATTATATTAATTATTTTCAAACCATAAACTCTTATCAGATTTTTTATTGGATTTAACAATTGGCTATTTAAATGCTATTTTGGTAATTTTGTTTGACGTTTGGATTTCGAGAAGAGTTTAAAAATAAAATGTTTTGAGAGCCTTAATTCTATAATTTGGGGAATATTAATATTCAACTTAGTGTTACTGATTGGTTTAATTGCTCTCGAGTAAAGCTTCATCGAATATTGTACAACTCAATGAATGGAATGTTTGAATGGTGCTTACTAGCCCATTAGTAAATACTGGAATTCCATCGGGTAGTATGTGATACTTTGGTTAGGATCTTATGATTGCAATAGGGGAGTAATTAACACTTTAGAGTTGCATTCTCTTTTGGTGTGCGGCATGGGACCGCTAGATCCTAAGAGAGTATAGTTCAGGTTTTCTAATAGTATCCAGAATGAGTGAGATTTAGTAATTTATAGTAAATACTTGAATTTCACTAGTCGATATAGGACGTTTTGGTTAAGTTCTTATGATTACTAAAAGTGATAGTATTTGGCACTTTAGAGTTTACTCTTTTTTGGTGTTCGGCGAGGCCGATAGATCCTTAAGAAGTATACTTGTAAACTTTTCCCCGATCCTTGTGATCGGTCAAGACTTTGTTTTTCACGATCCTTGTGATTTGTTGAGATATGAGGTTTAGTTTGTTTTTCTCGATCCTTATGATCGATCGAGTTTTTGTGTTCTCCAATCCTTGTGATCGATCGAGATTTTGTGTTCCACGATCGTTCGAGATTTTGTTTTCTTAAATGTTGAGTTATTTTATTTTCTAGAATTCTGGGTTTACGACGATTCTGTGTTTTTGTTCTTTAATATTAATATGCCTTGAGATAAATTCTGAGTAACTCATTTCATTGCCGAGTCTACATTATAATGTAATATACCTTTATGTTATCTCTTGTTCTCACACTTTTGGATATTTAGAGACAGTTCGACCCGTTTATTTTCTAATACTTGGGTCAGACCGAGACTTTTCAGGTTTTCAGCACACTCAGGCTTTTAGGTTGGCATGCTAGTAGATGATAGACATTTTGACATCTTAGTTTATCTTTTGTAGTATATTCACATGTTGTATTATGAGATGTACTTGTAACATCCCTAATTTTTGATAACATTATTCGAAAGATTTAATTAGATAAATTAAATAGAATAATAATGATAAGGAGATTGAGATTTGATTAAATTAATATATGGTCATGCTTACAAATTGAATAAATGGGCATTAACTTGGTTTAAGGGATAATTTAGTTACACTTGGGCATATTAGTAAAATAGCCTCCTTATTATTTTACACGACTATTACTTCTCCTCTATGTCCATTCACGTTTCATTTTTCTCACGGTCACAAAAGTCTAAAAACCTAAATCCAAGCTGGCCATTACCAAAGAGGAAAAGAAGGAATTTTTATCTAAAGCCAAAGATTAAGCTAGGAAGGATTAATCAACAACAAGTCTCAAGTTCCTTATCAAATCTAAGGTGAATAATAATTCTTACCATCTCGTTTTGGACTTTATAATCATGTGATTTTAGATTTGAATAACTATTTTGGTATCATGATATATTGGATGATGATAAGCTTGAATTTATGGATCGTTTGATTCAAACTCTTAAATTATATGAAATTCATACGGTTTTAGGGTCAAAACCATGTTTTATTGATTTAAAATGCCATGGAAAATTTTATGTTAAGCACAACATAATTTTGGAGATGAGTTTTAATTTTTAGAATTTTCCAAGCTATGGAAATTTTATTTTGATTTTTTGATGGAAAATATGATAAAATTGGGTTAAATATTTATTTTGTGAATTTCAGGAAGAAATTGGGTCTAAAATTTTAATATGTTTGATTACATGATTAATTTGAATTTCTGTGATTTTTGGGTATTTTTCCCAATTGATTTATTTGGGGAAATAAATTATTTTAAAGGAAGGGCTTTTCTGCAAATGTCGGTTTAGTTATATGGAAAGACTTTAAACGTTAAAATCCTTCGATTAAATCTGAATAAATGTGGCAGTTTTAATGGAAAAGTATTTGAAAAGTTTAAAGTAGCAAATCAAGGAGTTACAAGTGGCAGGATTAGTTACAAAATAACTACCATTTTCGGATGTAAAATAGCTTTTCAGAATAAAGGAGGTTCCGCCTATTTCGGAAGGGATACCTTTTGACTCATTTACTTCCGCCATACTAGCCGAAACCACTAGTGTCGAAACCCATAGAGCCACAACCAAGGCACATGGTATCAATCGAAATTGGTACGAAGTGTGTTGGGAAGTAAGCGGACGTTGGGGTGTCGAAAGCTATGCTTCCATCATAGTCGAAGACAAGGATTCAACTTTAAAAAGATTAATGCCTGCCTAGTTTTTGAAGGGCCTTCGACCAAGTCGATACCCTATAGAGTCGAAACCTTAGCTTGTTTCTAAACTAATTTCCTGCTTTGAATTACATAAAGTTTTTTTAACATAATCGAAAGCTAGGCTTTCGAAAGGAGTTTTACAAACATCTTTCGAAGGGGTTTCTTTTTCTTTAAGTAAAAGCTTTCAAAAGGAGTTGGTTTCGACCTAGTTGAAGCCTTGTCGCTACTCTGCCTTTCGACCATGTTGTCCAATAATGCTTTCGAAGAGTTGCCTTTGTTTTTACTTTGAACCAAAACTTTTTCTTAACTGCTTTCAAAAGGACTTGGGGTTTCAAAGGAGATGGAGTCGGAAGAGGATTCGATCCAGACCTATGCAGTTTTGATTTTTAAGTCATTAGCTTTCGAACTAGATGGCTCCGACACCATCAATCTTTCTCCAAATTAGTTTTTGGTTGTTTCGAAAGAGGTACTTTCGTATACAACCATCTTGACCCAAATGATGTTTTTAGAATAAAACCCAATGCTTTCGAAAAGGTACTTCATTTGTTTCGAAACCTATATTTAAAGAACATTTTCTTGATATCATCGAAAGGCCTTATTGGTTTCGAAAGGTATATATATACTTAGAGTTTTGGAAAGGGGTTTCTATGCTTTCGATGGAGGTCATCCAGGGATTTCAAAAGTGATGTTTTTAGGTTTTAAAACTAATAACTCATTCTCATTTTTAAGGAAAAACCATGGCATAAATAAATAAAGATTTTGAAATGTTATTCACTTATTAACCTATAAATGTACTTTGGGGAAAGGGTAGAATAACCAGTTAGGTTGACCCAGTAGTGAATATAACTTAACAGATGTTAAAATTTATAATTTTAAGATATTGGTAGGGGCCAATAGGTTTACAGTAAGCCCAAGAAAATTGTATGATATTGGCAGGGGCCAATAGGTTCATAGTCAGCCCATGAAAACTATGATTTGATACTGGCAGGGGCCAGTAGGTTTGTAGTTAGCCCATGAAAACTATATCTGGATTAAGATATTGATAGTCAGCCAATAGGTTCCTAGTTAGCCCATGAAAACTAGGATAAGAAATAAGATATTGAATTCTATTCCTCCGGGTTAAGTGAGGGCTGTTAGTTTAAATTCTAGAAGGAGTCTGGGACTGGACGTAGAACAGGAATTCAAACCAGTATAAAAGTTCCTGGTGTCATTTTACTTTACTGCTATTATTATTATTTTACAGATATTTTCCGCACTAGTTATTTATTATATATTCCATATTACACGATCCAATAACACATACACTTTCATTTGGTATCAGAGCCTGGGATTCTAGAGATCGTACCAACATCCTAGAATAAATGGCCATAAAGAGATCTAATCAAGACAGTAGGAAGAGGAAGAGCAATAAAGAATAATCAAAGGAGCAAACAAAAAAATGCTTCATGTCTAAACTCAGATCATAATCAGATGCTTAGATTCTTTATATAAAGATCTTTTGTTAGCACATGATGAATTATTAAAGATTGTAAAATTTTGAATAAAGTTAACAGAGTTGCTTTAGCTAAGTTAAAAGATTCTGAGTAAGAAATTTCCAATTTAAAAGAGGAAAATAAATTTTTGGTAAAACAAATTAAATGTTTTGAAAATATTGTTTTACAAAAAGATTTCCTACAAAAAGAAAATGAGTAGTTAGAAGATAAATGATCTTTTGGAGGAAATCAATGTTTTGCAAAATAAAAATACATTTTTGGAAAATTATTTAAATAATTCTAGTTCTTTAATTTTGTCTCTTGAAAAAGAGAATGAAGCTTTAATTAGAAAGAATTTAGAATTATCTAAAGAATGTGAGATTTTAAAAGTTAATAATAATATTTTGCAAAAAGAAGTTTGTGATTCTAAAGCAAATTTTGAAAGATTAAATACAAAAATCATAAATTTTAACAAAGATAAAGATACCTTATCTTCCTTAGTTACAAATTCATAAGCTCACAATGATAAAAACGGTTTAGGCTATAAACAAGCTAAAACAAAAAATTGTACTAGATATGCATTCTTGTATATTAATATTAGTTCTAGTACTAGTAACTAAGATAGTTTTAAAACGAGTTACAGTCATAATAGTACTTTCTTTAGAAATGATAGAAATTATTTTTCAAGTACTAAGCTAATGACTAATAGTATTAACATATGGATTCCAGCTAATATGATTGATCATGATAAACAACTTTATATTAGCAACTATTATAAGAATGTGATTTGTAATGAAAACTATATCTATAAAGGTTCAACCACACCCAAATGGGTATGGTTTCCTAAAAATTAGGAAATTATAAGAAACTTGGGTATCGCATGCTTTGAATGTTATTTTTATTATGATACCTTAGATTATAAGTAGTAGTTACTTTTAGAAATTGTTTCATTATTTTTTGAGGGTACAACCACAGCTATTTTGGTAAGGTTTTCATCATATGATTAACCCTTGGACCCTAACATAGTAAGGGGATACCAAAATGATTATTATATATTGCAGGTAATTGGAGAAACAAAAGAAAAATGATAGATTTTGGATTTTTAAAGAATTTTCCATATATTTAATAGAATTATGTCGTCGTATAAACTCTCCTTTTTGTTGATGACAAAGGGAGAGAAAGATATTATTCTATTACTATTTACAGAGAAATATAAGCATAGATTCAAGGGGAGAAACAACGAGCATAGTTTCTATCACATATTCAAAGGGAGATATTGATCAACAAGGCTTGTCGAGATTCATTCATGTCAAATGGAGTTTTCATCATCAAAAAGGGGGAGAGTGTTGGATCTTAAGTTTTGATTGCTGACAAGAATTTCAAGCGACACAACGATTCATGAATCTGTGACTACTACGACGACCGGACTCAACGACTCGATGTATGGTTCATATTTTCTATATATTTAAACTAGAGTCATGTATTATGTATATAGAGTCAAGTATGGTCAGGTCTAGTTGCTTTGTTAAGATCTTTCCTCAAGAATCATCATTCTCATTCATATATTCACATACACTGCACACGATTTGAAAATTTTCATTCTTTAACTCACATGCGCTCAGGCTTCAGGAAATACACAATTCAGTCGACTGAACCGATGCCTAAGTCGACTGAACCTGTGCATAATATTTTTTTAAATATACACGGACCAGTCGACTGACGGCATCATTCAGATGACTAAGTTTGTGCATTTTAACATGCATATGCACATTTTGAATTCAGTCGATCGAATTCTCCTAGTCGGTCGACTGAAAACTGCCACTGTTATTTTTTTGAATAGACACTTCTTTTCTGAAGAGATTTCTTCCTCGCCCAGGGTTGCAGCCATTACTATTCGCGGAGCACTCTTCATCAGTGGTTGCAACTCCTTATCTACTATAAATATACTTGAGTTTCATTGATCAAATTACTTAATTTTTTTTCTCTCTTTTGATCTAACTTGAATAACATTCTTCAAATCTATTACTTACTTGATTTCATACATTCATTGCTTATAATCTCACTTCCATTCTTTCAAGCAATTCTAAACTTCCTATTACTCATACACGCACAATCATACACATCATTCTTAAGGAAAAGATTATAGTAAGGGTGTACTAGAAGTGACAAATTCGTGTTATTAGAACACACAAAGTCAAGACAATCATTATGTAATCAAGTCATGTTCGGTTGCTCAGGTGGTGTAAATCTGTTTCTCCGAGTTAAGTGAGGGCTGTTAGTTTAAATTCTAGAAGGAGTTTGGGATTGGATGTAGAACGGGAGTTCGAACCGGTATAAAAATTCCTAGTGTCATTTTACTTTACTGCTATTATTATTTTACAGTTATTTTCCACACTAGTTATTTATTATATATTCCATATTACACAATCCTATAGCACTGACACTTTCAGTTTTTGTTTTCCCCTTAAACTCTTGGGTACTTAATTGTTTTTGAGTAGGTTGAGAGTTAAAGGTTTTCAGGTTTTCTCAGACGAATAAAGCTTCCGGAGGCGTGCAAGAGGCAGATAGTTGTTTAAAGTTATTTTATTTCCGTTTTATGTTTGATTGTAAAGGCAAACTGTTTTTATGCCTTACTATGTACTCTGCTCAACCAAGGGGGCATCTTCATATGTCGCTCTTGGCGTATTTTATTATCATATGTTATCTGAACCTGGTCTGCGAACTGGGATTATGTAATCAATTAGAAATATCTTGAAATGGAATATGGATTTTATTTGCTGTTTAAAAGTCTTCCATATTCTTGTGTTTCTATGTATTAATGTATCTAATATCGCCATACTTGGCCGCTAAGAATTAATGACTATGGATGACTGTAGCATCTGTAGCCGTTAGTTTTGGGCCTCCAAGTAGGGGGATGTTACAAGATGGTATTAGACCATAGGTTTTTGAAAATTTAAAAGAAACCTAAACCTAAAAGATTTTTCAAACATAATCCAATGAATCAGATAATAAGATTGGGGTTTGGGTTAATGCTATATGTAACACCCCATATTTCCATAACATTATTTAGGATATTTAATTTGTTAAATTATATAAAATAATGTGGAGATTAATGGATTGAGATTTTTTTTAGCTAAAGGTAGCTATGCCATGATAGTGTGTTAATTAAAATAAAATAACCTAAACAAAGGGGTTTGGAAATAACAAGGGCAATATGGGAAATAGGTGGAGCTTATACCCTAAACTCTTAGGAGATAGAAACTCACGTTCATTTCATTTTACTCAAGCTAAAAACACTAAGGCCGACCACCATTTTCGCTCTCAAGAAGAAGATTAAAGTTAGGATTCAAGAGAAGGGAAATAATCAACTAAATCAACATCAAATCTCATATCTATAATCTGAAGCTAAGGTGAATAATTTCAACACCCCATTTTCTTTTGGTTTTCAGTTTTAAGACCCTAAACCCTTAGGAGATATAAACTCACGTTCATTTCATTTTACTCAAATTAAAAACACTAAGGCCGGCCACCATTTTCACTCTTAAGAAGAAGATTAAAGCTAGGATTCAAGAGAAGGGAAACAATGAACTAAATCAACATCAAATCTCATATCTATAATCTCAAAGCTAAGGTGAATAATTTCTACATCCCATTTTCTTTTGGTTTTCAGTTTTAAGACTAAGGTACAAAATGCTTTTGCAAGTATATGCCATGTTTTGATGATTAAAGTTACATATATTTAATTATTGGTGAAATATGCGTGTTCATACTTGTTTTATAAGATGTTTGATATGAAAACCCTATTAAATGACATCCAATTGCCTTTAAAATTTAAATATAGGTTAGAAATGATATTTCACAGATGGGTTTCAATTTTCATAATTTTCTGAATTATGGTGGATTTTATATTGATTTTCTAGTGAAGGAAATTGTTTATTGGGTTATAAATTATTTTCAGCTAAAATAATTATTATTTAGGGATAAAATTTTTATATGTTAGGCAACATATTAAAATAGATTTTCTGGGATTTTTCCAGATTTTTTCTAAGTGTTTTGATGAATATATAAAATTATTTAATGTATGGGACTTAAATGTTTTATATATTAAATTAAGGAGAAGGGGCATTTTGTAAATAAGATGATTATTAATTTTGAAAGTAGCAGCTGCACATTTCTGAAAAGAATTCGTTAACTAATGAGAATTTGACAAACAAAGGCAGGTTAGTTGAAAAGTTATCCTTTTAAGTTAAAGACAAAGAAATCATACTTTTAGCATGTTTCAGCCTATTACAACGGTAAACCTTCCGACCCAGACCTTCCGACAAGGTCAAACCAATGCATATGATATCAAGCTACTTGGTACGTAATGAATTGGATAGGTTCGAAAGGTTCTTAATCGAAAGGTTGATGGCCAAAGTGGTTGGGGTATGTTTGTTTTATAAACCAAAAGCTTTCACCTGCTTTGCTTTCGAATTAGAGCTTTCGACTTGGTTGCTTTCGACCAGGTCAAAATGTTTAAAAAAAGGTTTAAAACCTTTCGACACATTCGAAAGGTTACTGCTGCTACTTTGTTTTGAAACCTTCCGTCAAAGTCGAAAGGTTACGGCCGCTTTATATAAATGTTTTGTTTTGAACCTTCTGACAAAATCGAAGGGTTTACTTTGATTGATTTCGAAAGGTTTACTTGTTTAAAAAACTTGCCGCTTCTCCATGCTTTTGAAAGGAAGCTTTCGACTTAGGTGACTTACCCTTATTTTATAAATTGAACTATAACCCAAAGCTTTCGAAAGAGTTGTTTTAAAGATGCTTTAACGCTTTCGAAGCAGAGCTTTCGACTCAGCCGAAAGGTTGCTTCCAATGGAGTCGAAAGGTTTTAAAAGAAGGTTTTCCACTTGTTCTAAATTGAACCCAGAAAGTTTTCGAAAGGTTTTAAAATGTTAATGGTTTCGAAAGGTTTTGTTTACCGAATGGTTTTAAAAAGGGGTCGAAAGGTAACTTCCGACTAGGTCGAAAGGTTTAGTTTTTGAATGATTTTGGAAGGTTTTAAATGGAAAGGTTTCCAAAGGTTTTCCGAGGCAATGTACCAAGTGTTTTTAAAATAGGATGTCTAAGGTTTTATTGCTTTCAAAAGAGATGATTTCATGGTTTCGAAAGGTTTGAGTTTCAATGGTTTGAATTTCAATGGTTTCGAAAGGTTTGATTTTCAAGGGGTTTGAGAGTACCAATGAAAACTATAAATGAATATAACTTAAGTTAGGGACACTAATGGAAATAGGTTAATCATGGGGCTAACATGAGACAATTAAAATCATAGGGCTAACATGAGACAATTAAAATCATGGGGCTAACATGAGACAATTAAAATCATGGGGCTAACATGAGATAATTAGATTCATGGGGCTAGCATGAATCAAGTGGCAAAATGATGGGTTCATATTCATCCTAGGAAAACTATGGGATGTATGATGGATAGTCAACATCATGTCGGGGATGGATAGTCTCCATATGATAGAAGAAGGGTTCGTAGTTATCCTTGGAAAAGTATGGGATGTGTGATGGATAGTTAACATCATGTCGGGGATGGATAGTCTCCATAGGATTTATGCAAGATCCATAGGAAAACTATGGGATGTGAGATGGAAAGTCCGCATCAGTATAAGTAAAATGAATGTGAGATGGATAATCTGCATTAGTTTAAGTAAAATGAATGTGGGATGTATAGTCCCTCTTTGATGCAAATAAAGTCTAAAATGGAATGGGTAGTCCTTGAAAATATAAGACGGATAGTCAGTTGAAACATAGATGGTTAGGGTAACTAATGTGGGATGGGAAATCCTAGTTATTTTCAAGTATGCATATCACCATAATGTTTTAGCAACATATGTTTTAACCATTGTGGATGCAGGAGCACAACATATGGTTTTATGGAAGGTTTAGCAAAAGATATGTTTTAAAAGGATGTTAGTGAGGGGAAACCCGTTCCGCTAAGCGGTATGGTCTCACTTAACATAATTAACCAGGATGTATAGTATTATTCATACCAGGCTTTATATCTGGCTCGAAGTTTTTGTTTTCCCCTTAAACTCTCAGGTGCTCAAAATTAATTTGAGTAGGCTGAGGGATTAAGGTCTTTTTCAAGTTTTAATAGGATGACGAATTAGGCTACTAGAGGCATGCAGGAGGCAAACGGATAGCTATTTAGGATTTGCAGTTCTTGTTATGTTTTGAGGTATTTCTGTTGTGATTGTGTTACGTATATTATGACCATATGACTCTGATCAACCAAAGGGGTATCTTCATATACCGCTCTTGGCATAATTTGTAATAATCATATTTGATCTATGCCTGGGAACGATTTAGGATTATGTGTTGTGAATGTGAAACAATTGGTTTTGAAATGTAATAAAGTAAATTTTTTTTTGAAATCTGTGTTTTGTTTCATATTCAAGTGCTTCTGATATTATTAATACCATTAACATAGCCGTATTTAGTCGCCGGAAGCTAATACTATAGATGACTGCAGCATTTGTAGCGCTTAGTTTTGGGCCTCTAGATAGGGTATGTTACAGCTTGGTATCGGAGAATGTTTATGAAATTCTTTAACTAAAAATGGTTTTTGAAAACATAATCCTTAGAAATTAGTGTTAAGATCGGGGTATGGGATAACGCTATAGTAACGTACTTGTATTTGCTATATATATAAGTATATGCTATATCTCTATACTCCTATCTTAGTTAGGCTATTCATCTGTATCTCACGAGGTTTGAATACAGATATGGAAGGAAGAAGAAGTAGAGTAAATCTTGGAGGAGATAGCACCACTACTAATGGAAATGCCCGACCAAATGCTTAAAGAGGTTCCGGTCAGGCTCAAGCTGAAAATGTGGGTGCTGAGGTTCCTCAAGTGGATATGGGAGCTTTTTTATCAGTTGTTGGAAAACTTTTGCAAGCAAGAGCTGCTGGGAATATTGGTGGAGTAAATCCTGTAGTTCCAGCTGGATATAACTATGCTAAACTGAGTAGAGACTATATTAGTTTGGGAGGAAAGCCGTTTGCTGGAACGGAAGATGTTGTTGAAGTGTAGAATTGGTTGTTGAACTGTGAAAGGATTTTTATGGATATAGGCTTGAATGATAGAGAGAAGAGAAGGCTAGCCTCGAGATAGTTGCAAGGGTTAGCGCTTCATTGGTGGAACAGTGTGACGACCGGAGTGCCAGAGGAAGAGTTGACTTAGGCTGACTTCAGGAGGAGGTTTGAGCAGAGGTTCTTGTCTAAGGTGGCCAAGTCGGTGTTAATGAGGAATTTTATGGATCTTGTCCAAGGACAGATGTCCATGGTCGAGTATGCTGCTAGGTTTGATGAGCTATCTCGATATGGTTATACTTTGTTTGACACGGATGTCAGAAGGAATGAGAGATTCATTAGAGGATTGAGGCCAGAGTTGGGCAGAATGACTATGGCCCATATCCGAGATCCTTCTAATGTGGTAGCAGAAATGGCCATTCGCTTGGAGGAAATGCTTGTTGTTTCGGCTAGGGAGAAGCCCGTTGAATTCCATGGTCCTCAAGGGAAGAAGAGGAATTTCTTCAAGAAGAAGGGTGCTCAAAGAGAATGAGCCGCCAAGGAAGGGAAAGTGGATATGGTTTGCTACATGTGTGATAATAAGGGTCACTATGCTAACGAGTGCCGTTCGAGAGATGGAAATTTGGTCGTGGGGAAGCAGAATGTGCAATGCTACAATTGCAACCAGATAGGGCATTAAAAGAATAAATGTCCTGAAGCCGCCAAGGCAGGAAAAGAAAAGGTCTTTGCTTTGGAGCCATCATCCTCTAAACCAACTGCTGCTGAGAAAGGAAAGTCTGTGATGGAAGGTACGCTATTGATCCATGGCATACCAGTTAGGGTATTGGTTGATACCGGAGCATCTCATTCTTTTATTTCTCGATGTTTGGTAGATAAGCTTAACCTAGAACCCTCATATCTAGTTACTTCCTTAAGGGTTGCAAATCCGATAGGAGGGTATGCAACGCTTGGAATGAGGTGTGACCATTTAGAGTTTGATTTTCTAGGCCATACTATTGAGTGCTGTTTGCATGTGTTTAACTTTGAGGGATTTGGGATTATCCTTGGGATGGATTGGTTAAGTAAATATGATGCTAGGATATTTTGCCATGATAGAAAAATATCACTTAGTTTCCCGGATTGTAGTGATCATATAGTTTATACCATAGAGGACCCTAGTTGTGAAGTGAATTCTTTACTGGGTGTTATGGAGATGGAAGAGGAGTTAAGTCGAGTTTTGTAGTAAGAGAATTCGCAGGTGTGTTTGAGCCGGTAACTGGGTTGCCACTGAAACAAGCCATTGAGTTTTGGATTGATTTAATGCTTGGAACAGAACCGATGAGTAGACCGCCAAGTAGGATGACTCCCACCGAGATGAGAGAGTTAAAGGTGTAGTTGGTGGATTTGGAAGGCAAGATTTTTATCTGACCAAGTAGTTCACCATGGGGAGCTACCGCTGTATTTGCTAAGAAGTCGGACGGATCGTTGAGGCTATGTATCGATTATCGTAAGTTGAATGAGAAGACAATAAAGAACCGATATCCATTGCCGAGAATTGACGATTTGTTCGATCAGTTAAGTGGAGCCAAGGTATTCTCTCAGCTGGATTTGGCAATGGGATTTCATCAGCTTAGAGTGGCAAAGGATAGCATTCCTTTGACGGTGTTTAGGACAAGATATGGATCGTACGAATGGTTAGTTATGCCGTTCGGATTGACTAATGTGCCGACATTTTTTATGGATCTGCTAAATAGGATTTTCTGAGAGCACTTGGATAGATTTGGGTTTAACTTCATAGATGACATTTTGGTATACTCTAAGGATGAGAAGGAGCATGAAGTTCATCTTAGAGTTGTGCTCGAAACATTGAGGAAGCATAAGTTAAAGGCTAAGTTTTTGAAATGTCATTTTTGGAAGATGGAAGTGAAGTTCCTTGGTCATGTCGTCTCAGAGAAAGGGTTGTCTGTAGATCCAACTAAAATTGAGGCGGTGAATAATTGGAAGAGACCAGAGACGATAACCGAGATTAAGAGCTTTCTTGGATTGGCTAGGTATTATCGAAGATTTATCAAGGATTTTTCGCAGATAGCTGCACCGATGACCAAGCTTACGCGAAAGGTTGTGAAGTTCGTATGGACTGATAAGTGTGAGGAAGCATTTCAGAGCTTGAAACACTTATTGACCCATGTGTCGATGTTAGTGGTTCCAGAGGTGAATCAAGATTTGGTTATTTATACTGATGCGTGCAGATATGGATTCGAAGCTTTGTTGATGCAAAGAGGTAAAGTGATTGCTTATGCTTCTAGACAGCTCAGACCACATGAAGTTAGGTATCCAACGCATGACTTGGAGTTAGCTGCCGTCATATTTGCTTTGAAGGTGTGGAGGTATTATCTTTTGGGAGAGAGATTTGAGCTTTATACTGATAATAAGTCATTGAAGCACTTGTTCTCTCGGAAGGAGCTAAACATGAGACATCAGAGATGGTTGGAGTTTATTGTTGCTTATTATTTTAGAATTGAGTACACACCCGAAAAAGGAAATAAGGCGGCAGATGCACTCAGCCGGAAACAAAAAATGCAGTATTGGCTATGATTGCTGAGTGGAAAGATTTGGAAGCATTATCAACTTGTAGTGTGCAATTTAGATCTGGGGAAGGTTATAGTACCAGAAGTGCTGTATTGTCTTGCTTAGAAGTTAGACCGGTAATGATTGAGAAGATAGCTTCTAAGCAAGAGGAGGATCCAATTTTGGCTGAACGAATCAAATGGTTTAGGGAAGGAACGGAGAGCGATGACCTAAAGGATTTCAGTCTTGACCAGAAAGGGTGGTTCAGAAAGAAAGGAAGGTTGTGTGTTCTGACTGTAGAAAACATGAGGAAGGAAGTTTTGGATGAGTGCCATCGTTCGAAGTTCACTATCCATCCAGGAGGAACAAAGATGTATCAGGATATGAAGAGAAGTTTTTTCTGGGAAGGTATGAAACGGGACATTGGTGTATGTGTTAAGCAGTGCTTGAATTGCCAACATGCAAAGGCTGAACACCAGAAACTAAGTGGATTGCTTCAACCATTGGAAGTTCCATTGTGGAAGTGGGATTCTATCTCTATGGATTTTATTGATGGGTTTCCATGATCTAATAGAGGGAATGAAAGTATATGGGTCATAGTGGATAGATTGACCAAGAGTGCCCATTTCATTCCCATCAGGTTAAATAGGATGGCACCTAGTCTGGCGAAGTTATTTACAAAGAATGTAGTTAGACTGCACGGGATTCCTAGTATTATTGTCTGTGATAGAGATTCTTTGTTTACTAGTGAGTTCTGGAAAAGTCTACATGAAGCTTTAGGAACCAAGCTCAACATGAGTACCACTTACCATCCGCAAACTGATGGGCAAACAGAAAGAGTAAACAAAATCTTGGATGATTTGTTAAGAGCTTGTGTATTGGATTTCGAGGAATCATGGGAGGACCATCTTCATCTAGTCGAGTTTTCGTATAACAATAGTTATCAGACTAGTATTAGAATGACACCGTTTGAAGCTTTGTATAGAGGACCATGCAAGTCTCTCATATGTTGGTTAGAGACCAGAGATAGATTGGTTCTTGGTCCAGATTTAGTGAAGGAAGCTATGCAGAAGATTGAGTTAATCCGAGCTAGGAAGAAGGAAGCTCAATCTAGGAAAAAAAGTTATGCTGATAGAAGAAGGAAATATTTGGAATTTTCTCTCGGAGATTATGTGTTTATTAAGGTTTCACCGATGAAGGGTGTGATTAGACTTGGGAAATCAGTAAAGTTAGAACCTAGATTCGTTGCATTTTTGTATTGTAGAGAGGATCGGAAAACTCGCTTATAGAGTAGAGTTACCGAGTAGTTTGGTTGGATTCCATGATGTTTTCCATGTTTCTCATCTTAGGAAATGTGTTAAAGACCTGGGGACTACTATAGCACCTACAGTTTCAGAAGATTTAGTAGTAGAACCGGATTTGACCATAGTTAGAAAGCTGATTCAGATTGTGGCTAGAGATGAGAAGAAGTTGAGGAATAAGACAGTTGAGTTAGTAAAGGTTCAGTGGAGTGACGATGCTAGAGCCTGTACTTGGGAAATGGAGAGCAGGATTAGGGATTAACTTGTTTGATGGTATGTTTTACCTTTGATTGTTTTGTTGTGTACCTTATCATAATTTCGTAGACGAAATTCTTTAAGGTGGGGAGTCTGTAACAACCCATATTTTCATAACATTACTTAGGATATTTAATTGGTTAAATTAAATAAAATAATGTGGAGATTAATGGATTGAGATTTGTTTTACCAAGGGTAGCCATGCCATGATAGCGTGTTAATTAAAATAAAATAACCTAAACAAAGGTGTTAGGAAATAACAAGGGCAATATGGGAAATAAGTGGAGCTTATACCCTAAACCCTTAGGAGATAGAAACTCACGTTCATTTCATTTTACTCAAATTAAAAACACTAAGGTCGTCCACCATTTTCACTCTTAAGAAGAAGATTAAAGCTAAGATTCAAGAGAAGAGAAACAATGAACTAAATCAACATCAAATCTCATATCTATAATCTCAAAGCTAAGGTGAATATTTTCTACATCCCATTTTCCTTTGTATTTTAGTTTTAAGACTAAGATCTGAAATGCTTTTGCAAGTATATGCCATGTTTTGATGATTAAAGTTACATATATTTATTAGTTAGTGAAATATGCATGTTCATACTTGTTTTATGAGATGTTTGATATGAAAACCTTATTTAATGACATCCAATTACCTTGAAAATTAAAATATAGGTCAGAAATGATATTTCAGAGATGGGTTTCAATTTTCATAATTTTCCGAATTATGGTGGATTTTATATTGATTTTCTAGTGAAGGAAATTGTTTTTTGGGCTATAAATTATTTTCGGCTAAAATAATTATTATTTGGGGTTAAAATTTTTATATGTTAGGCAACATATTAAAATAGATTTTCTAGGATTTTTCCAGATTTTTCCTAAGTGTTTTGATGAATATATAAAATTATTTAAGGTATGAGACTTAAATGTTTTATATGTTTAATTAAGGAGAAGGGGCATTTTGTAAAATAAGATGATTATTAATTTTGAAAATAGTGGCCGCACATTTCAGAAAAGAATTTGTTAACCAATGAGAATTTTACAAATAAAGGCAGGTTAGTTGAAAAGTTATCCGTTTTAAGTTAAAGGCAAAGAAATGATACTTTTAGCATGTTTCAACCTATTACAGTAGTAAACCTTCCGACTCAGACCTTCCGACAAGGTCAAAAGGTTCTAAGCTTTCGACAAGGTCAAGACAATGCATATGGTATCAAGCTACTTGGTACGTAATAAATTGAACAGGGTCGAAGGGTTCTTAGTCGAAAGGCTGATGGCCAAAGAGGTTAATGTATGTTTGTTTTATAAACCAAAGGCTTTCACGTGCTTTGCTTTTGAATTAGAGCTTTGGAATGGTCCCTTTCAACCAGGTCAAAATGTTTAAAAGAAAGGTTTTAAACCTTTCGAAAGGTTACCGCTGCTACTTTGTTTTGAAACCTTCCGTCATAGTCGAAAGGTTACTGCCGCTTTATAAAAATGTTTTGTTTTGAACCTTCTGACAAAGTCGAAGGGTTTACTTTGATTGATTTCGAAAGGTTTACTTGATTTAAAACTAGCTGCTTCTCCATGCTTTCGAAAGGAAGCTTTCGACTTAGATGACTTACCCTTGTTTTATAAATTGAACTATAACCCAAAGCTTTCAAAAGAGTTGTTTTAAAAGATGCTTTAAAGCTTTCGAAGCAGAGCTTTCGACTTAGCCGAAAGGTTGCTTCCAATGGAGTCGAAAGATATTAAAGGAAGGTTTTCCACCTATTTTAAATTGGACCCAGAAAGTTTTTGAAAGGTTTTAGAAGGTTAATGCTTTCTAAAGGTTTTTTTACTGAATGGTTTTAAAAGGGGTCGAAAGCAAAACTTTCGAAGGGGTCGAAAGGTTTAGTTTCTGCAAGATTTCGGAAGGTTTTAAGTGGAAAGGTTTCCAAAGGTTTTCCAAGGCAATGTACCAAGTGTTTTTAAAATAGGATGTCTAAAGTTTTATTGCTTTCGAAAGAGATGATTTCAATGGTTTTGAAAGGTTTGAGTTTCAATGGTTTTGAAAGGTTTGAGTTTCAATGGTTTGAAGTTCAATGGTTTCGAAAGGTTTAATTTTCAAGGGTTTTGAGGGTACCAATGAAAACTATAAATGAATATAACCTAAGTTAGGGACACTAATCAAAATAGGTTAATCATGGGGCTAACATGAGACAATTAAAATCATGGGGCTAACATGAGATAATTAGATTCATGGGGCTAGCATGAATCAAGTGGCAAAATGATGGGTTCATAGCCATCCTAGGAAAACTATGGGATGTTTGATGGATAGTCAACATCATGTCGGGGATGGATAGTATCCATATGATAGAAGAAGGGTTTGTAGTTATCCTTGGAAAACTATGGGATGTATGATGGATAGTCAACATCATTTCGGGGATGAATAGTCTCACCAGGATTAAAGCAAGGTTCATAGTTATCCTAGGAAAACTATGGGATGTGAGATGGATAGTCCGCATCAGTTTAAGTAAAATGAATGTGAGATGGATAGTCCGCATTAGTTTAAGTAAAATGAATGTGGGATGGATAGTCCCTATTTGATGCAAATAAAGTCTAGAATGGGATGGGTAGTCCTTGAAAATATAAGACGGATAGCAAGTTGAAACTTAGATGGTTAGACTAACTAATGTGGGATGGGAAATCCTAGTTATTTTCAAGTATGCATAATACCATAATTTTTTATCAATATATGTTTTAACCATTGTGGATGCGGGAGCATATCATATGGTTTTATGAAAGGTTTAGCAAAAGGTATGTTTCAAAAGGATGTTAGTGAGGGGAAACCCGTTCCGCTAAGCGACGTGGTATCACTTAACATAGTTAACCGGGATGTATAGTATTATTCATACCAAGCTTTATGTCTGACTCGGAAGTTTATGTTTTTCCTTTAAACTCTCGGGTGCTCAAAATTAATTGAGTAGGCTGAGGGATTAAGGTCTTTTTTAGGTTTTAGTAGGATGACGAATAAGGCTACTGGAGGCATTCAGGAGGCAAACAGATAGCTATTTAGGATTTGGAGTTCTTGTTATGTTTTGTTGTATTTCTACTATGATTGTATTAGGTCTATTATGACCATATGACTCTGATCAACCAAGGGGGCATCTTCATATACCGCTCTTGGCATAATTTGTAATAATTATATTTGATATATGCTTGGGAACGATTTGGGATTATGTGTTGTGAATGTGAAGCAATTAGTTTTGAAATGTAATGAAGTAAAAATTTGTTTTGAAATCTGTGTTTTGTTTCATATTCAAGTGCTTCTGATATTATTGATACCATTAACATAGCCGTATTTAGTCGCTGGAAGCTAATACTATAGATGACTACATCATGTGTAGTGCTTAGTTTTGGGCCTCTAGAGATGTTACACTATATTAACGTACTTTTATTTTCTATATATATAGTTATATGTATAAGTATGTATCCCCCATTCTCTTAGATGATTCTTCTGTATCTTACTAAGGCTCGTAGCCAAATTTACGAGAAAAGAGATATGGAAGCAGGAAATGGAAGAGGAAATCCCGTTGGAGGAAGCACCACAACTAATGGAAATGCTCGACGAACTACCAGGCGAAACTAGGGTCGACCGGCTAATGCTAGTAACCAAAATGTTGAATCAAACGTGGGTGCTGGAAATCCACCAGTTGATATGGGGCGATGTATCAGTTCTTAGCCGGCTTGATGCAAGCTGGTGCTGCTGTTGGAGTTGCTGGGAATGGAGGAGGAGCAAATCTTGTGATTCCAGTTAGGAATATTGCTTTGCTGAGTAGAGATTACAAAGTTTGGGTGGAAATCCATTCTTGGGATCGGAGAGTGCTGTAGAGTTTCAGAATTGGCTATTGCATTGAGAGCGTATATTTGCTGATATGGGTCTTAATGACGGACAAAAGAGAAGGTTGGCCTCTAGGCGGTTGCAGGGGTCAGCATTGTTAGTCCTTGAGAAGGATGGTTTTGATGACAACAACATTAGGACTTGCTATAAAATATAAATACTAACAATATAGTTTAGATATATATATATATATCTGTGTGTGTGTATGCAGGATATAAACATGCAGGTACCAAGAATGAAGACTGTACAGTATAGAGATACAAGACTGATGAATTTAAAGATCAAAGAAATCAAGATTGAAGACTCATGAGTATCAAGAAATCAAGTTATCAAGAGTTCAAGATTTTAATAGTACAAGATAAGTATTAAGTCTAGAATTATGTTAAAACTTCATAATAGCACGGAAATCTTCATTCCATATTTCATTTGGGATGGAACCCATTTCTACCTTCTTTGTGGCTTACAAACCCACGACAAGTAGCTTACAATCCTACGACAAGTGGCTTACAAACCTACGAACATTCTGGTTTTGTACAAGTTCTCGAGTCCTGATGTGAGATATTATGTAGGAAGAAGCTTGCAAAACTACTTCAAAATGATTTTCAAAACTGCTTTTCAAAATGTTTTAGCCTTAAAATATTCTTTGTTTTTGTTTTTAAATAAACTCTTGTTTTAAACTTCGTTTGTTTTGAAAACTATCTTCTGATTTTTAAATATTCTTTATAATATATATACTTGAGATTTAAAATCAAATTTATATATACATTCTAAAAATATATTTTTCTACTCTTCTTTATTTTCAAACATAGGGAAATTAGTTTATTTTACTCCAGAATCATTTCATCTTGTTTTCCTTTCAATATCATTTTCAAAACAAATTTTACATTATTTTTAACTAGGGTATGTCGACATCATGGGATACCCCATGTCGACATGGTGTCCGTTAAATTCAAAATTCAAATTTTCAAAAGAAGTGTCTATTTGTCGTATCCTTTCACGAATAGATATGGCTGTTGATTTCCTATAAATACCAGTAGTTCTAAACGAATTTTTAATCAGATTTTACTTGTTTTCTCTCCTCTTCATCTTCCACATTTATTCTAAAGAATTCCAAACTATACTCTGCCGAAATACCAAGTGAATCAAACTTGATTATCTCTTGTTTGATTCTCCGCCACTCTCTCCAGAAGATCTCGGTGCTATTCAAAGTTATAGGATTATTTGTAAATCAAACTGTTGAGTAAAAGGTGCGGTTGAGCCTTGAAACCAATTGGGTGTGATTGTTGCCCCGGAAATCGATTAGGTGATCTTGTGGCCTGATAAATCAAGAGAGTTTGCACCGGACTCGAATACAGGAGGGTGTACCTCGTGGCCTTGAAATCAAGGGTGTAATCTGGGAGATTAATTCTGATAAGAAATCCGTACGTTTGTACGGGATTGGATGTACGGTAAATCCAAACCAGTATAAAATCCTGGTGTGTTCTTTCCTTTACTGCTTTTATTTATTATTTGCATCTGTGTCTGATTCTGTGATTATATCTATGTCTGCGAATTGCATTTGTTGGTGATTAAATTTACATAAGTTTAAAAAAGATTTAAAAAATCCACAAAACACTATTCACCCCCCCTCTAGTATTATTCCAGCCTTAAGATCCGTAATCCACATTTCTCACAAGCATTGCATTGGTGGAACAATGTCACGGCTGGAGTTTCGGAAGAACAATTAACTTGGAATGATTTTAAGACAAGATTTGAGCATAAGTTTATATTTGAGTTTGCCAAGTCTGAGCTGATGAGGAAATTTATAGATTTAGTGCAAGGAGATATGTTAGTAGTAAAGTATTTTACTAAGTTTGAATAGCTGTCTAGGTATGGGTATGCTCTTATAGACACTGACATCAAAAGGAATGAGAAGTTCATTCAGGGACTGAGGCCTGAACTTCCTAGAATGACCATGACACATGTCCGAGATCCTTGCAATATAGTGGTGGAGATGGCTATTCGCCATGAGGAGTTGCTTGCTGATCTAGCTAAAGAAAAGTCAGCAGAAATCCAGGGTTTCCAAGGGAAGAAGATGAGCTTCTGTAAAAAGAAGGGAGCCTAGAAGGGAGACACAACTAAGAGGTCAAAGGCTGAAGTCGTTTGTTATAACTGTGAAAAGAAGGGTCACTTTGCTAACGAATGTCGGTCAGGAAATGGGAAGAAGGCTGCAGTTAAGAAGAATGTGAAATGCTTCAACTGTGATCAAATTGGGCATTACAAGAATCAGTGTCCAGAGCCGGTTAGGGAGGACAAAGGAAAGGTTTTTGCTATTGGGTCAGCTAGGCCTGCTGCAGCAGATAAGAGACAGACTGTGATGGAAGGTACGCTTTTGATTTAGAGTATTTCAGTTAGGTTACTTTTTGATACCGGTTCATCACATTCATTTATATCTCAGTCTTTGGTTGACAAGGTATGCCAAGAACACACCTACCTTGTTACTACCTTAAGGGTTGCGAATCCTATAGGAGGATGTGAAACTCTAGGGTTGAGATGTGACCAGTTAGAACTTGACTTGTTAGATCATAAGTTTGCATGCAGTTTGTATGTTACTGATTTCGTAGAGTTTGGGATCATTTTGGGTATGGAATTATTGAGTAGGTATGAGGCTAGAATATTTTTCCATGATAAGAAAATATCACTGAGACACCTTGATAGTCATAACTGAGTGATATTCTCAGTAGAGAATACTGACTGGTGAGTTAGTGCTATGCTTAAGACTTTGGAGGTAGGAAATGAGTTAAGTCAGGTTCGGGTAGCAAGAGAATTTGCAGATGTCTTTGAACCAGTCACTGGACTACCCCCTAAAAGGGCTATTGAGTTTAGAATAGATCTTGTGCCTAGAGCTGAACCTGTGAGTAGACTACCTAGCAGAATGATACCAACTGAGGTGAAGGAATTGAAGGTGCAGTTAGTGGATCTAGAATGAAAGAATTTTATCAGACCAAGCAGTTCTCCTTGGGGAGTGGCCGCGGTGTTTGTGAAGAAACCAGATGGATCGTTAAGGATGTGTATTAACTACCGTAAGCTGAATGAAAGGACCATTAAGAATAAGTGTCCACTAATAAGAATAGATGATCTGTTTGATCAGTTAAATGGACCCAGATTGTTTTCCCAATTGGATTTGGCAACAGGTTTCCATCAATTAAGGGTGACGGAGGACAGTATTCCTTAGACAGCATTTCAGACAAGATATGGTTCATATGATTGGTTGGTGATGCCATTTGGATTGACGAATGCACCTGCTTTCTTCGTAGATTTGATGAACCGAGTTTTTCGAGAGTACTTGGATACATTTGTACTAGTGTTTACTGATGACATCCTAGTATACTCTAAGGATGAGAGAGAGCATGAAGTTCGTCTTAGAGTAGTACTCGAGACGCTAAGTCAGAATCAGTTAAAGGCGAAGTTTACCAAGTGTCATTTCTGGAAGAAAGAGGTAAATTTTCTTGGTCACATGGTTCCAAAGAAAGGATTGTTAGTCGATCCATATAAGATCGAAGCTGTGAATAATTGGAAGAGACCAGGGACGGTGACTGAGATCAGGAGTTTTCTTCGACTTGCTGGCTACAACCGGAGATTCATTAAGGATTTCTCGTGGATAGCAGCACCCTTAACTAAGCTAACTAGAAAGGAAGCGAGATTTGTTTGGTCCGACAAATGTCAGGAGGCATCCCTTAAGTTAAAGCATTTGTTGACCAATGCACTGGTGTTGGTAGTTCTAGACGGAAACCAGGGTTTGGTGGTGTATACGGATGCATGTGTAACTGGATTAGGAGCGATATTGATGTAGAGTGGTAAAGTCATTGCCTACGCATCTAGGCAGCTTAGGCCATATGAAGTCAGATATCCTACTCATGATTTGGAATTGGCAGCTGTGATCTTCGCATTGAAGATTTGGAGACATTACCTCTTAGGAGAGAGGTTTGAGCTTTATACCGACCATAAGTCCTTACGGTATTTATTCTCTCAGAAGGAGTTGAATATGAGACAGCAGAGGTGGCTAGAGTTTTTGGTTGCTTATGATTTTGGTATAGAATGTACACCAGGAAAAGGTAATAAGGGGGCAAATGCCCTCAGCAGGAAACATCAGAATGTGGTGTTAGCTATGTTGGCAGAGTGGAAAGATTTGGAAGCTTTGGCCAGTTGTGGAGTGCAGTTACGATTAACTGCCGGTTCTAGTCAAAGTTCTGTCAAATTGTCTTGTTTGGAAGTCCGAACGGTATTGATTGAGAGGATTGCTTCTAAGCAGAAGGAGGATCCAGCACTAACTGAGAGGATCAGGAGACTAGAGGTTGGAACAGAGATCGATGATTTAAAATATTTTAGCCTTGACCAGAAAGGATGTCTAAGAAAGAAAGGACGATTGTGTGTTCCGAATGTGGAGGACGTAAAGAAGGAAGTTCTTAGAGAATGTCATCGATCCAATTTTACGATTCAACCTGGAGGAACCAAGATGTATCAGGATATGAAGAGGAGTTTCTATTGGGAAGGCATGAAGAGAATGTTGGCTTATGGGTTAGATAGTGTGTAAATTGTTAACAAGTGAAAGTTGAACATCAGAAACTAAGTGGGTTACTATAGCCTTTAGAGATTCCAGTTTGGAAATGGGATTCGATGTCCACGGAATTTATAGATGGATTACCAAGGTCAAATAGAGGTAATAAAAGTATATGGGTTATAGTGGATAGATTGACCAAGGGTGCTCATTTTATTCCAGTTAAGTTAACTAGGACGGCACCGGTTTTAGCTAAGTTGTTCATGAAGAACATAGTTAGACTGCATGGAGTTCCTAGTAGTATAGTCAGTGACCGAGATGCATTGTTCACTAGTGAATTATGGAAAAGTCTAAAGGAAGTGATGGGTATCAAGCTTAATATGAGTACTGCGTATCACCCTTAGATAGATGGGTAGACAGATAAAGTCAACAAAGTACTCAAAGACTTATTGAGAGCTTGTGTATTAGACTTTGGTGGATCTTGGGAAGATCACCTACATTTGGTTGAGTTTTCCTATAATAATAGTTATCAGACTAGTATAGGAATGATGCCGTTTGAAGCTTTGTATGGAAGGCAATGCAAATAACCAGCATGTTGGTTAGAGACTGAAGACAGATTAGTCTTAGGTCTAGATTTGGTTAGAGAGGCGTCAGAAAAAATTGAGTTAATCCGATAAAGGATGAAGGAAGCTCAGTCAAGACAGAAGAGTTCCGCAGATAAGAGGCGTAAAGACCTAGAATTCTCAGTTGGAGATAAAGTTTTCATTAAGGTATCACCTATGAAGGGTGTAGTACGATTTGGAAAGTCAGGGAAGTTAGCCCCAAGATATGTTGGTACATTCAAGATTTTAGAAAGGATTGGAAGGCTCGCATATAGAATTGAGTTGCCGAGAAGTTTGGTAGGTGTCCATAATATATTTCATGTGTCTCATCTTCGCAAGTATGTGCATGATCCCGAGACTGCTATTCCTTCGATAGGGTTGGATCACTTAGTGGTAGAGCCTAATTTGACTTCTGTTTTACAAACAGTTCAGGTTGTAGCTAGAGATGAGAAAAGATTAAGGAACAAGATAGTCAAGTTGGTAAAAGTTCAGTGGAGCGACGATGAGAAGGACTGTACTTGGGAGACATAGGATAGGATTAGAGATACTTACCCTGATTTTCTTTGAGGGTATGTATATATTAGATTTATATAGATAGTTGCTAGTCGGTTAGACTAGTATGGTTGTTAGATGTTGTTACAAATGATTGCTATCTTTAGTATTTAGTCCTTACTGAATATCGAGGACGAAATTCTTTAAGGGGGGAGCCTAAAACATCCCTAATCACTACACCATATCAGGCATTTTGGAACTGAGCTATGCCGAAATTTTGGAACGGTTATAGACTGTTCCAATTTTGCCATGGCTCTTAGCCGTTCCAAAGTATTGTGGAACGACCATTGACCGTTACATTATTATTAGGGCCCCATCCCATTCCAGATTGCCTCAACTGTTCCCTGTGTACCCACGTCCAGATTTCGTACGCCTCACAAATTAGCGCGAAACTTCATTTTCCCCTCCAAAATTTCACTTTTGCCCAATTCTTTTTCTCTATCTTCACACTAAAATCATTTCGTACATCTCCACCACTGCTGCAACTCAACAACCATTACCGTCGTAGCTCAAAAACTTCATCCGTCGCAAGCTAGTCCGTAATCTGCTTCATCAACACCAGAAATAGGATTAATCCCATCAATTGATAATCACAATCGTCGCCTATGTCTATTGCTCTTTTTTCTCCCGTTAGTTAATCTTATCAATTGAGGTAATTGTTTCGCTTCACTTTAATTTCTAATCTGGCTTGTCCTCCATTCTCAGTTATATGCATAGATCTAAAATTAAACAATCACCACTATCGCTGCTTGATTATATTTGCTCCTTATTGTTAGTGTTTGATTGATAGTTGGAGTTGTTTGTAGTAAAACGATTCTTTATTATTTCACATCGAATAATTTTTGGGTATTTATTTATTTGATGTATGCATAGATTTCTTGCCCTTCCATTCTCAACTATGTGAATATATTAGTTGTAAATGGAAGCCCGATATGGTTTTCTTAGCTATAGTGACAATACAGTATTGACACCCAAGATAATTAGTTGTCTACGTGGTTGTTGTTATTTTAGTTATTCTTCTTGCAGTCGAGAACATAACAGTATTGTTCATCCTAGTTAGTTATTTCCCTATACTTGTACAGTGCATAGACAATCTTGTAGAAATCGTTGTTCACCTTTGCTGCTTTATTTTCCTGAAATTTAAAGAAGTTTATAGCAGCTTGTTTCAATATTAGTGTCATATTTCATTTAAATCAAATAGTAATAAGCTGGTTATTTGATAGAGTAGTGTGTGAAATGTTGATATGTTTAGAGAGATTATATACTGCACTGAACTTTTGGTAGGTTCAAAAATGTCCAATACTGCAGATAACATAGCATAATTATTGACAATATAGTAGATTAATATATAGGATGTAAAAGCTTTGAGCAGTTGATTCATTCAAAAGATCAAAAAATGGAAGAAAAATATTGACTCCTAAGATTTTAAAGTTTTTCCAATTTTTATTGAAGCAGTTATGGTCATTGAAAAACATTTGTCACCAACATTTACTACTAAATGCAGTCTGGTATGTCAGCTTATTTAAAAAACTGCATGAAGTTCTAAATATAATATCGACAGATGAACAAAATATTTTGAGATAGCTAATGAGTAATCAAAGCCTGCTAGAGCAATACAGGCAGTGACAGAATTGTGATATGGAACTTGGTGAGATTGTAGCGAAGAGATTGTCTGAAATAGAACCTAACAACTCGGGTAATTATATGCTGTTGTCAAATTGAATAATATAGTAGCAAAGAGATTGTTTGAAAAAAAGACCAGTTAAAATTAACTGCCTTTTATTCTTTCACCGTGGCTCGTTGCAGTTATCAGAATATATTTTTAAGTAGCTTCAGGAGAGATTTCGACAAACTTATAGTACCCTATGATCCATTACCAAGTGCAAAAAACTGACAAGAGAAAAACAATACTTACATGTTAAATCTCCCTGCTCCATTTTATATATGATCTTCATGTGCTAATATATACTAGTCGTTCAACTAAGGGGGAACCTGAAAATGAGAATTTCATGCATTAAATTTTGTTATAATCAAAGCTTAATTAATGCATTGACGTTTCACATTTTTTACTGTACAAACCTAAGACTGTCGGTCTTCACATATATGTTTTCACATTTTTATTGTTTGATTATTCAAGTAACCCACATGAACTTGAAAATGTGAATACGATGTTCAAAACCCATGAAAAATTTGCTTGTTTTAAAGTTACATTGTGAGCACAACTGTTTACATTGCATGATGTAACCTCTATTGCTTTATTTGCTGAGAGAGCAGAACCACTAAACCTTGAGGACCTACTAAATTTTCACTAAGGTAGCTGACCAAGCCAAACCAAACAACAGGGGTCACATCTACGCCTCCAAGAGGAGGTATCACTTTTCTAGTCACTCTCAAAATAGGCTCTGTAGGTGCATATGCCAACACATAAGGCAACTTATTCACTGGTAGCTTGGGGTACCATGACATAACAATTCTGACTATGAATAAGAATCCAAATGCAGTTAGACATATAACTATCTACTTGTAAAATAATTACAGCTGTAAGGTTCTACAATTATATTATATCATATTATCTACTTAGCATTAAAAACACTTAGGATAGTTATATGTCTCATATTGCTGATATATATCAACTATTGTTCTATCAACTTATTCACACCGTATGTTCTGCAGTATAGAAGTGGTTATTTCATATTATCTCTGGTTTCCATAATATCAGAGTTGATAATAACCAATATAAGCCATATAATACTACAGTATAAAAGGTAGTTAAATTACATATCAACTTATACTGTAGTATTATATGTTTGATCAGAGATATGCACCTACTTGTAAAATAATTTTTTTCGCGATCATAGGAGGTTATCTTTGGCTTGTATTCATAGCTGTATCACCTTTAAATCATTCATTGATTTTAACTCAACTTCATTCTAAAACTTAAAAATAGTGTAAAATAATAAAAGTTTCACTTGTTTTTTTCCTTTTTATCATTTGCAGATAACAATGTCAACACTGGAATAAGCTTCACCCCATTCGATTGCGCAAACATCCTCTACACAATCCGAGCCAGTTGTGGTAAATTCATATGGTGTTCCTATTTCAGAAAATGCTGGAAGAATAAGAAGTCGAGTTGGTAAATTAATACGAATTCATGTGCCGATATCATATGAACGTTGGGATAAAGTACCCCAAAAGTATAAGGATGACGTTTGGAATGAATTGCTAGTAAGTTAAATCGATTTGTACCATTTTTAATTTTCTCTATAACATATGTATTTTGTTACATTACTTCATTTTTAACTCTTAATTTTCACAAACATTTTTTCAAATAGAGTCAAATGGAAAGGACCATTTTATGAAGAAAAAAATGGCCGAGTCATTTAGAAAATATAAGAGCGAATTGAGAACAAATCATTATGATAAATTTGATAACGATGAAGATAGGTCAAAAAACTTTCCAAGAACAATCAGCCAAGAAGATTGGGATATGTTCTTAAAAAACGAAGCAAAACATAGTGCAAGCGAAAGAAGGGAGATAGGAAAAAGAAATAGATCAATGTACAAATATGGTCATCATACTGGACGTACGAGTCATGCCGTATTAGAACATAAAATAGTATAATTTCAATTTTTTATTGATTTTGATTGTTTTTTTATATATTGACTTTATATCAGTATGCATATACATCTCATATCTCAATAGAACTCTAATGTTTGCATGCAAATTCTTTGTATTGCATTACTAATTGAACTACCAAAGAATTGTTTAAAATGTTAAATACAAACATCTAATCTAGCAGCCTCCACCTTTGTTGAAAATGTTTAAAATGTTAAATAAAAACTCATGGGCTGTGCAACTTTCCATTTGATCTTGTGAAAATTTATCCACTGTCTAGCATCAATCTTCATTTATGATTTTACTGTCCAAATTATATTTATATCAGGTTTGCTTGATTTCAAAATTAATTTTGGCAAGTGTTGTTGACAAATAGTGGAAGCCTAAAAAAAAGGAAAAAAGAAAGATATTTTGATGGATATTTCTCATGAAGATTGTGCATGTTATTTGGTTTAATTTACTCTAAAATATTTGACATGCTAGAACACATGAACGGTTAGTGGGATTTATGTCTTTTATAATTATCTTCCCGAAACATAGTTTCAGAATACTTTACTGTCTTCAAATTTCAGTGAAAAACAAGTATGGCTTGTATTCGTTTGAAATACCATAGCAATAATTAATCAGAATGCAGTATTCTTTGGTGTTAGTGGTGGTCTTAAATTCCAGAGAACAAAACTCGATAATAAAAAATTCACAGCTGGATTAGTGACAGTTAGCTCTATGTTTGTCATCGCCATTTTACTTTTCTATATGTTTACGTTGAATAAATTAACTGATGACCCATCCCTTATATGCTTGCCATATATATGTATATGTGTGTGTACACATATAATTTTCATATTTTCAGAAAGAAATTCCCAGGTACAAATTGGTAAAGAAATTATATCACAGTGCCCTCGCAAGAATTAAAAAACCTGTCTTTAGTATATATTTGTACATTATGTTTACTATCTATCTTGTGATACATCATATATACATACACCAAAATACCTAATGGAAATCTACTTATCATATTTGATCTAATCTAGTCAAGAAAATCATGCGTTACCTCAATTTTACTAATAAATCTATAACTTCTAGCCTTGATTCAATTGTATATATGCAAATCTAACAATGTTTTCATGAGGAAGTTAATCCTTGCCATTGTTGCATGAACTTCGGATATAATTGTTAGTTTTGTTGCAGGCCAATGCAAATCCAACAAAAGTAATCACACGTCGTCAAGTATGGGAAAAAGCTCATACCAAAAAGGATGGGACCATACCAGATAACACTTCTTTATACTTCGTAAGTTAAACAAATGATAACTTAGATATTTTAGATATATCAAGTCTTTATCGTATTTCAGGATAAAATTGCAAAATAAAAGGAAATAATTAATGATAGTGATGAAGAAGAGTTGTCATTGGATGAAGACATCATATCAAAAGTGTTTGGCAAGGATAAAAAGGGTCGGACTCAAAGTATCGGGGCCAAGATCTCAAGAACCCAAATTAAGGCTTCTGCTATTGCACGTAAATAACTTAAAACGGCTAAAGGAGACACGGAAGAATTAAAAAGTAAGATGGAACATATGGAGGATAAATTGGAAAATATGGATGGCACATTGATGACGTTGGTCAGCTTGGTCAAGGAGTTGACTCAAGGAAATCACATACCAGATGTTGCTTTCAATGAAGGAGGGAGTAGTACACGTCATGAAAGTGTTGGGAGAAACCAGATCAATGACGTTGCTGCTCAACTGAATTCGGTTGGCGCAACAAATCAACAAAAATGTGAAATTCTGAACCTTGACCTAGATATCATTAAAACAGCTACTGTTTGTAGAGATTCAACATCATTCATTATTCATGGGAAATCTGTACCATCAACACATGAGAAGCTGGTGGTGAACAATATACTTCTACCGGATGAGAAAACAAGCAAACAAAATCATCCTCTCGCAACAACCTTTGCAGAAGTTGGAATCGGTGGTTATGTGTGTCACCCGAAAAGTGCCATTTGCTATCTTTAGATGCATGATTGAGACTGCTCTAAATGAAGACCTTTGCCAAGTAAGTTGGATTTTATTTACTGATTTCTTTACATAAACACACAACCTTAAGTTGGATTTTATTTATTCATATTGAGGACATAATCCATATCAGTAGTTATATTTTCTAGTTAACACAGATTTCTCATAACAATAACAGACAAATAAGTTGCACAGCTATTGTCTCAGGTGTAGAAGTAAAAAATTACTACTGTAACAGCTACTGTTCAGAAATTGCAGCAATCTGGACAAAGATAAATTACTAGTTCATATGTCATCCAATAATCAATGTATGATGGACTCTTTCAGTGTTGGGGGTACAGTAATACACAAGTCCTGATATAGGCATTAAAGCACTAAACATGCAAATAAGAGAATCATGCTGATTCATTAATTTATTCATATTATCATATCGACATTAACAATAATCATTTGTGCAAATTGACTACCTAACATGTTGTTCACATACGGATCACATTAGTTCACATAGCTAACAAGACCTAAACTAATTGTGACATGTAATTTCGTTTGCTTGCTCCCTTGATTGCATGATTTAATATTTGATTACACCAGGCGACCGTTTTCAATATCACAGTCATTAAATAATATATTTTCTCAAATTGCATTGGATAATACATGATGTGTTTCAAATGCTTTAAAAAAAAAGTTTGTCATTTTTTTAAAGTAAAAAATCTCTTTTTTGAATTCTTGAATCAAAATTGTATGTTATACCCCGGTTAATGGTTAATAAAGGAAAAGAAATAGTCCGCATAAGTCCACAATGCACGGATGCACACATCTACTCTAGTTAATAAATAGCATTGGAGGCCCCTTGGCTGTTAGATCTTAGGTGTTAGCAGTAGCACCATGGCATTTCTATTTTTTGCAGTTTTACCTATGAATGTGAATATTGATATTTATCAAATAACATCATCTTTCCATGGAACTTAAGGAAATTATTAAGGCACAATTTAAATCAAAATCAAACAGAGGTTCGTTTCACGGTGATAAGCCATTAATGAAAACCAACATGTTTCTTGAAAATACATTTCTCCTTTTAAGATTTTATAACGTTTCACCCAAACGTTGAGTATAAGCCTACAATTTATTTTATAACAGGCACTCTCTCAACTCTTCCTGCATGAAACACTTTCCAGTACTAAAGTCAATAAACGAAATGTCCACATAATGGTCCCAAAAATTGGGTTTTAACTCTTATCTACTCAATTTAATAGAGTACCCACATGACTTATGTCTTTATATGGACATGCATTCAAAGCTCTTTACTTCCGTTTCTAATATGAACTCCAAAAAGAAACAATTCTTATCCTATGTTAGTTTAATGAGATTTTGCCATGTCATTCAAGTGGTAGAATGGTTGTATAATAATAATTAGGTAACGCTATAAAAAGAAGCAGGAGGAAGGAAAAAGGAAAAAAAAGAAAATGGAGGCACCGTCTTCTCAAATCATGTCAGATTCATATGGAATTATAAACATACCTCTCTAATGGTACAACATTTAGCGAAAAAACATGAATCTGTCGTTACAAGTTATAGGTTTGAATCCATGTTTCAAGGTAAAATTTGTAAATGTATATTAATTTTATAACTTACTTCTGCGACATGATGTATTATATCATTTAAATCAATATTGTTTGGTAGCGTACTATTCATGAAATTTAAAGAACCATCTTGTATTACATTCTTTTTTTCTTCAGACCGAGCAGCTTTATGAACATGTGTAGTTGTATCATAGTCTCCACTTTGTTGTTTACTCTCTATTTATGTGCAGTCTTTTCAGTATTTGTATCATTGTGCTCATTCTCTGCAATTTCTTGTTCAGGATGATGGGCTTTTGAAGTTGCATTAGAGGACTGCAGATCAGGATGGGGACCTTCGGTATTTTGAGCATATTGTGTTGAGCTTGTCTCATCCCTAATATCAGTTTATAACAAGTTTCCACAGTGCTAGTGCAACAAACATCCAGCTTCAATATGATAGTTATGTGAAATCAGTTTTTGAAACATTACTTTTACATGTATTGTCTTTAAATGACAGTTAATTCATTTACATGTATTGAGGTGAAAAATATAATATTTTACATGTACTAAGAAGGTTAAATGTATTTTACTGTGCCGATACCAACAATAGAGGTTAAAAATATAATAGTTTTTGCAACATTACTTTTACATGATATTTTTTTTATATCGATCCTTTTTAGGTGTGTATTTTGAGTATTATATGATGAATATTGTGTAGTTATACTTGTTTGGATATGATGTTTGTGGTTATTATGTATATTTTTTATGTCTTGATCAAATTAGAATTTTGTATCTGGTTATTTTACGATAAATATAGTATCTGGTTCTTGGACATCATGGCAAAAATATCTGGAATGGTCTAAAACCGTGCTAAAAAGAGCATGGAAAAAATACCATTAGGATTTTGGAATGGTTTTGAGCCGTGCTTAACTATAATTCTGGAACGGGTTTTAGCCGTTTTTAAATGGTGAATTCAGGCCATTATGAATACATTTTGGAATAGTGTTGGACCATTCCAAAAATTTTCCCACTCCCTATTTAGGAACGGTTTTTGACCGTTCCAAAACCACTTTGGGACGGTCCAAAACCGTTCCTAAATGGCATTTCTGGTGTAGTGAATTTTTGATAACATTATTTGGAAGATTTAATTAGATAAATTAAGTAGAATAACGATGATAAGGAGATTGAGATTTGATTTAATTAATATATGGTCGTGCTTACTAATTGAATAAATGGGCTTTAACTTAGTTTAAGGGCTAATTTAGTTACACATGGCCATTTTAGTAAAATAGCCTCCTTATTATTTTATACGGCTATTACTTCTCCTCTATGTCCATTCATGTTTCATTTTTCTCACGGTCATAAAAATCTAAAAACCTAAATCCAAGCCGGTCATTACCAAAGAGGAAAAGAAGGAAATTTTTATCTAAACCCAAAGATTAAGCTAGGAAGGATTAATCAACGGCAAATCTCAAGTTCCTTATCAAATCTAAGGTGAATAATAATTATTACCATCTCTTTTTGGATTTTATAATCATGTGATTTCAGATTTGAATAATTATTTTGTTTCCATGATATATTGAATGATGATATGGTTGATTTATGGATTGTTTGATTTAAACTCTTAAATTATATGAAATCCATACGGTTTAAGGGTCAAAACCGTGTTTTATTGATTTAAAATGCCATGGAAATTTTTTATTTTAAGTACAACATAATTTTGGAGATGAGTTTTAATTTTTAGAATTTTCCAAGCTATGGAAATTTTATTATGATTTTTTGATGGAAAATATGATAAAATTGGGTTAAATATTTATTTTCTGAATTTCAGGAAGAAATTGGGTCTAAAATTTTAATATGTTTGATTGCATGATTAATTTGAATTTCTGTGATTTTTGGGGATTTTTTCCAATTGATTTATTTGGGGTAAATAAATTATTTTAAAGGAAGGGCTTTTCTGCAAATGCCGGTTTTATTATATGGAAAGACTTTAAACGTTAAAATCCTTCGATTATATCTGAATAAATGTGGCAGTTTTAATGGAAAAGTATTTGAAAAGTTTAAAGTAGCAAATCAAGGAGTTACAAGTGGCAGGATTAGTTACAAAATAATTACTATTTTCGGATATAAAACAGCTTTTCAGAATAAAGGAGGTTCCGCCTATTTCGGAAGGGATACCTTTCGACTCGTTTACCTCCGCCATACTAGCCGAAACCACCAGTGTCGAAACCCATAGAGCCACAACCAAGGCACATGGTATCAATCGAAATTGGTATGAAGTGTGTTGGGAAGTAAGCGGACGTTGGGGTGTCGAAAGCTATGCTTCCATCATAGTCGAAGACAAGGATTCAACTTTAAAAAGATCAATGCCTGCCTAGTTTTTGAAGGGCCTTCGACCAAGTCGATACCTTATAGAGTCGAAACCTTAGCTTGTTTCTAAACTAATTTCCTGCTTTGAATTACATAAAGTTTTTTTAACATAGTCGAAAGCTAGGCTTTCGAAAGGAGTTTTACAAACATCTTTTGAAGGGGTTTCTTTTTCTTTAAGTAAAAGCTTTCAAAAGGAGCTGGTTTCGACCTAGTTGAATCCTTGTCGCTACTCTACCTTTCGACCATGTTGTCCAATAATGCTTTCGAAGAGTTGCCTTTGTTTTTACTTTGAACCAAACCTTTTTCTTAACTGCTTTCAAAACGACTTGGGGTTTCGAAGGAGATGGAGTCGGAAGAGGATTCGATCCAGACCTTTGCGGTTTTGATTTTTAAGTCATTAGCTTTCGAACTAGATGGCTCCGACACCATCAATCTTTCCCCAAATTAGTTTTTGTTGGTTTCGAAAGAGGTACTTTCGCATACAACCATCTTGACCCAAATGATGTTTATAGAATAAAACCCAATGCTTTCGAAAAGGTACTTCATTTGTTTCGAAACCTATATTTAAAGAACGTTTTCTTGATATCATCGAAAGGCCTTATTCGTTTCGAAAGGTATATATATACTTAGAGTTTTGGAAAGGGGTTTCTATGCTTTCGAAGGAGGTCATCCAGGGATTTCAAAAGTGATGTTTTTAGGTTTCAAAACTAATAACTCGTTCTCAATTTTAAGGAAAAACCATGGCATAAATAAATAAAGATTTTGAAATGTTATTCACTTTTTTATTAACCCATAAATGTACTTTGGGGAAAGGGCAGAATAACCAGTTAGGTTGACCCAGTAGTGAATATAACTTAACAGATGTTAAAATTTATAATTTTAAGATATTGGTAGGGGTTAATAGGTTTACAGTAAGCCCAAGAAAACTGTATGATAGTGGCAGGGGCCAATAGGTTCATAGTCAGCCCATGAAAACTATGATTTGATACTGGGAGGGGCCAGTAGGTTTGTAGTTAGCCCATGAAAACTATATCTGGATTAAGATATTGGCAGTCAGCCAATAGGTTCCTAGTTAGCCTATGAAAACTAGGATAAGAAATAAGATATTGAAGTTACCGATAGGTTCCTAGTGATCCCATGAAAACTAAGTAATTGGACAGATAGTCCTTAACATGTAACAAGTTAATAGTAAACCTATAAACTATAATTGAGACAGATAGTCAGAATGAATGGGGATGGGTAATCCAGAATTGATTTATTTGTTATGCATATCATCTTAAGGTTTTGAAATACTATGTTTAACCATTGTGATGCAGGAGCACAGTATACGGTTTTATAAATTTTTTATGATACTAGTGAGGGGAAACCCGTTCCGCTAAGCGACGTGGTCTCACTAGATATCTAAATGGTTTGAGATGGTATATTATTATTCATACCAGCCTTTTTTTCTGACTCAAAGTTTTTGTTTTCCCTTTAAACTCTCGGGTACTCAATTGATTTTGAGTAGGTTGAGAGTTAAAGGTTTTCAGGTTTTCTTAGACGAATAAAGCTTTCGGAGGCATGTAGGTGGCAGTTAGGTAGCAGACAGTTATTTAAAGTTTTTTATTTCCATTGTATGTTTGATTGTAAAGGCAAACTGTTTTATGCCTTACTATGTACTCTGATCAACCAAGAGGGCATTTTCATATGTCGCTCTTGGCGTATTTTATTATCATATGTTATCTAAATGTGGTATGCGAACTGGGATTATGTAATCAACTAGAAATATCTTGAAATGGAATGTGGATTTTATTTTCTGTTTAAAAGTCTTCCATATTCTTATGTTTCTGTGTATCAATGTATTTAATATCGCCGTACTTTGTCGCCAAGAATTAATAACTATGGATGACTGCAGTATCTGTAGTCGTTAGTTTTGGGCCTCCAAGTAGGGGGATATTATAGTACTATTTGAGATGGTGACTTATTTTGGGTGTATATTATGTGAGTCTAGTATTTCATTTTGTAGACTCATAGTATGTATTGTATATGATGTAAATTATTCGCTATGACTTGTGAACGTAGTTTATTTGATGTATTGTTTTGATTTTGAGAAACCAATATGTTTATCTCTTTAAACTGAGACTGTACATGTCAAATTTCATTCCAGATATTTAACAAAAAGAGTAATTGTGACGTATTAATGTTAGATTAAAGATATATTCACATTCGGTCGCCCTTAATAAGCCATATTCTCCGTATTATTAGACTACATTGTTTATAATGTCCTTTAATAATAGGGGTATCACGGTAGGGTTGTTACAGCTTTGTATTAGAGTAGAGTCAGGACATTATGTCATATAATATCATGGATCTGAGACCTAGATGACTTAGAGTCCTTCCCCCGGGGTGTGTGGTAGATAGCTAACTTTATTATCTAATTAAGGATAGGAATATAAATGCTTATCGGATAATCATTTGGGGCGTACTTTGATTTTTAACTAGTTATAAATAATAATATTAGACTTTGGATTATGCGGAATAAGATTATGGCTGGAGGCAGACCTAGAGTTACACCAAGGTCGACCAGTAGTCCTTGTACATGAGGGATGTTTTTGACTCCCAATCAGATAGCAGAGATTGTCTGTGCTGCTCGGACCATTACTCCTGATGATCATTTAGTTCATGTCGATTTTTCTCGCTTATGCAGTAACTTTTGACACTTAGGAGGTAAACTATTTAAAGGAACGGAGAAGCTCATAGAGATTTAGTCTTGGATAAATACGTGCGAGAGGATCTTTACTCGCATGGGTCTTACGGACGTCCAAAGAGTTCAAGTAGCATCCAGCCAACTACAGGAAAGGGCACTCGATTGGTATGATCTTTTAGTGGTAGAGACTGAGGTGGTTCGACTTACCTGGATACAGTTTAGGCAGAGGTTCGAGCAGAAGTTTATGCCAGAAGCAGAGAAGGAAGCGATGACCAGGAAATTTATTAATCTTAGGCAGGATCAATCTTCCATTATGGAGCATGTAGTGGAGTTTGAGGCATTATCTAAGTATGGGTTGGAATTTATTAGTACCCTAAGGAAGAAAAATCAAAAGTTTATATATGGATTATGCAAGCCGTTGAAGAAGGCTCTACTACTTTAGTTGGATATATCTTTCGAGGCTTTAGTTGATTCGGCACTTCATCTCGAGAAGGCGAAGAAGGATATTGGGGAGTAGGAAACTTCTAAGAAGCAAAAGCAGGGGATAAATTAGAAAAGGAAGAAACTAATTAAGCAAAGTAATTCTGAGCCTAAGGGAAAGAAGAGAAAGCAAGACGAGTCCGATTCTACAGCCACACCTAAGGGTCAGATAATACGTTTCAACTGTGGAATCAAAGGCCACTATTCAAGGAAATATGGTAAGCCACGAGTTTCTTCTCCAGAGGGCATTTGTTTCTTTTGCAAGGAGGGGCACTTGATAGCAGCTTTCCCATCTAGGGAAAGGAAGGAAGGAAAGAGTAAGGCCACTAGGACTTCTGGAAGATCGGTTTAGTAAGGTATAGTTCTTGGTTTTGAGAAGTGTTCTTTCTTTTGTTAGATTTCATTGGAATTATTATGAATAGGTTAGTACCTTATATGAGCTTCTGCATCTCATGATTAGGACTTAGGATAAATGATTGATTGGTTTTGATTGATTGGAAGATTGGAAATGATTACTTGGTTGTCTTTATTTTTATTAGATGTATGGATGCTATTAAGGATAAAATAAATATATTAGGAAATTTTGGAATTAATAATTGTGTTGGCTTATTCGGAAAATGATAAAGGATTTCGATCAATATGTGGGACGCCATATCATTGAAAGAAGTTCCTAAACATCGAGCAGGGCATTTTGACATGAAAATTTAAATAATTGTTTTGGAAAATATTTGAGTCTAAAATGAATGGAATAATATTTTAGCCACAAAATTAATTGTTTGAAGCTGAGGAACTTGGTAAGACATTGTTGATAGTGTATGCGATAAACTTTGTAAGTAACAAAATGAATCGCAGTAATTAGCGGCATAATATTAATTCATAATTTAATGTATTTGTTGGAATATTTAAAGAACTTCCTTAAAATAAAAGGGTAATATTTTATTTGTCCTTATGTGGTTAATTAGCATAAGATGAGACTTTTAGAATCTGTTGAGAATAAAAAAGTAGAATATTTAGAAAAGAATTTAATTTATAGATTTCTTTCGTTAACGAAATTGCGGGAACGCAATTTTCTTAAGGCAGAAGTCTAATAACAACCCAGTTGTTAATTACCTAATTAATTGAATTTAATTAGGGATAATTAATTCTAATTTGTGGTTTGTAAAATTAAATTAAGAAATTAAATCAAGTTTTCAGATTTATTGATTTAATTTATTTAAGAAATGAGTTTCATTTCTTAAAGAAGAATTCAATTCAAATTTGAAATATTATTAAATCAAATAATTAATTTTGGTATTTAGAGTAAAATATTCATATTGAGATTCATTGTTTAAAATGAGAATTTGCTATAATAGTTTATTTATTTATTAAAAATAATGAAAATAAATTTTATTTTTAAAATTTATATTTAATTTATAAGATATCTCAATATTAATAGAAATAAGGATTTTTAACTTGTTGATTGGTTTTGGTAAATTTGTGAATTTTGTAAAACATTAATTAAGTGAAATTCAGTGTTTTAAAAGAGAACAAAAATAAGAATTTAGCAACACTTCTCTTAGGAATTAGATTAGCAACACTTATTCTTATTGGGTTGCAAGTTAAAAGCCCAAACCCAAATCTAAAACAAACATAAGTAGCCCTTCTCTCCACTCTATCTCATTTCTAAATCTTGTATGTTTTTATTTCTCAAAACCAAAGTCAGTAGAAGCAAGCCCTAGTTCATCTTTTGAAAATTACAAGAAATCAAGGAAACTTCAATAAATCAAATGGAAGCTAGGTAATTGGTCCTTGTCTCTAGCTCGATCTTCTTATCTCATAAATTTAGAATTTTGATCATCTCTTAATTTCTTAAATTATTGACTAAGAAGAGGAAATTAGGTGTTTTTGAGAAAAAGATGATTAGCTTAGCATATTTGAGAAAATAGTTGCAATCTCTAGCAAAAGGAGAGTTAATTCTCACACGGCTATTTCTAAAATACTAATAGCTTGCTTTTGGTTGTTGATGGATGATTATGAATTGGAATTTGATATGTGAATGCTTGCCTATGTGATTGAAACCCTAATTATTTACTTTGTAAATTACAATTACTGAAAATCTGTTTACCTCTTCTTGCAATGTTTATTGCTTTGTTTAAGTTTTGGTCTGAATACATTGTGCTTTTGAGTCTATATTGCAACCTTATGATGCCGGAAAGCGTATAGATCACACTGGAGTTCAGGGTGGCCATCGATGGGAAAACAAACACTTGGAACTTACGTTCCAGACATCCTGCTAGTGGACCGATCAGAGGCAACCTGTTCCCGATCGAGCACCTGGAACATAAGTTCTAAGTGTTGTTTACTCTACCAATTCACTGATTCAATGCCATTCGTTCCTTATTTATTTGATGAATTTTTCCGGGTGTTTTGTTCTCCGATTTTCTGGGTTTTGGCTACCCGTTTTAGAAATTCTGTAACGACCCGGAATATTGATCATTGGATTTTGAATATTTAGTTAAAATATTGCCGTAATTGGTTTTATATAATTTATAACTTGAATTTGAATATGTAGATTATTTAAAATCTTTGAATTGGAGAATTTATATTTGAATAATGAATTAAATATCTGGATTATTTACTGAAATTTATTTAATGGATTTAATAGCTTATTTAACTCATTTTGTCAAAATAAAGAATAACGGTGAATTCATTTTGTAAATTTATTGACAGTAATAATTGGTTCAAATAAATTATATCAAAATCTAATTTTATTTTTACGACTCGATACTAGAGGTGTACTATGACAGGTGGTACCCCAATAGCCTTATCATTGATGAAATCCAATCTCCAATACTGCCTTTACAGTTTTAGTTGTAGACTTATTATGTTGGATTTAATTAATGTAAAATTTCGGCTATGATTAATAAGTATTTGTATCCAAGACACTGTTATAATATTTGAGGATTTCCTCTGAAATCTTTTGGTTATCGTAAAGTAAAAACATGACCGTATTTACATGCGGCGTGGTCTATAGGATACCCTTGTTTTGAAAGGTTTTTATAACTTTAAAATCCATTTAGGTGTGTTTTCTTACCTGGTTTACGATACTGATTCGGATGTTGATTTCTTATAATGCTCGGGTCAGACCGAGCGTATTTACAGATTCAGAATTAGATGCTTTGGAGCTTCAGGGGACGAGTTAGAGGACTTTAAGATGTATTCACGTACATGTTTATTTTCTACTGCATTTATTGTTTTTACTTATCAGCATTTGTGAGGACAGGTTGTTATAACCGTCCAGGGTGATAAATTGTTTAGTGTACTCTGATGGATGTATGAATATTATACTTATTCTTTTCTAAATATCATTATTGTATTATAGATTATTCGTTACGTTGTGAGATTTTGTGTTGTTTAGTTTCTTCTTGTCTTCTTTATTTTTTTAACAATCTCTCTTTACGGCACTTAGTTGTTCAGCATATGAATACCATGGACGTATTAGTGTCGACTTCTAAGGATCAAAAAGGCAAGTTATTACAGTTGGTATCAGATCTTAGGTTGAGCAAACACCTAGGCTTTGGTGGGGATTAACATATATGAGATAGGGTAAGTGAGAACCTAGGATGAGTTTGAGTGTATACGTATAAGCACGTATTTATTAGTGATATAAAAATGTTTTATATTGTGTTGATTTATCGGTTGAGTGGTTATGAACTCTGGTCGATACAGAAGGAACAACTGTATCGATAGACGTTTCTAAACACTTGAACTAGGTAAACCGACATAGTATTGTTTTAAAATTGGGTAAATGAAATAATTTTACCCAAATTATATTTTATGTATGAAAAGAATAATTTTTCAGATATTATTATAGTTACGTAGGGTGCGTTTGGTTGTTAGAAAATGATAATATTCAATTATTATCATTTATTGTTTGCGCTTAGGTAATTTAGGAGCATTTATTATTTACCTAAATTGAATATGAACACCTTGTGAATAAAGTTTCACAGTTTGACTATAAGATGTTCGATGAATTAGTTGGATTAGAAGTTAAAACTTGATTTAATTAGGATGTTGGTTATAAACTTAGTAAGATAAACATAGTGAAATGTTTTATAAGAAGTGATTTTATATAAGTTTAATTTACAGGGAGAAACTTTAAATTATAAAAAGGTTTAAATTGAGAAATTGAGAATTTAAATCCCACTGTTTGAAAATTGTTTTCAAAGATTTGGAGAAAGCAATAATAGTATTATTTTGGAAGTATTTTTGACTAGAAATATTTTAAAAGGAATTTTAAAGGAGATAAAAAACATTGAACTCACTTTAGTCGCTGAAAAAATATTTCTAGTGATGACTGCAGCATCATTAGTATTCATTTTCGAGTTTTTAAGTGATGGATTGCTACCGTAGTAATTTACCATAGAAGTTTGTTTTGGAAAAACAAAGTTTTTTTAGATTCCAAAATGCATTATTTGATATAAAAGAGATATGTATATTATTATTATTTCAAAATGATTTGAAATAAAAACCAGGTGTTTAGTTCTTGAATTTTCAATTAAGATATTCTATAGACTCATGTATCTTATCCATTAGGGTAGTTAGGTTGGTGCATCTCATTATGATATTTTGTTTGACAATTTCCATTTATAAAAAAAGAAAAAAAAAAGAAAATGGAACCTCCAATGATTTTGGACAGTCGGAAACTTCTGAGTCAATTGAGAAAATTCAGACAAAGTGTTTTTGAGAAAACATAAGGAAATAAGTTATATAACTTATAAATTTGAGAAATAGTAAGTTAAAACAATTTTTAAACTTGTTGAGCATTCTGGTTAAGTAAAACAAATTTGAAAATTTTATATATACTCTTTTAGATGTAGGAGAGTATTATGTTAATATGGACTTGTGTTATGAAATGGAATCTAACTCAAGTAAAATTAAATGAAATGATTCTTGGAAATGGTTAGTAAGAAATTTTAGTATTAAATACAATACTACCGGTTTGATAAATTGTGATTTAAAATGAATGTGAAAAAAAAGTGAATTAGTATAGTTATGAAAACCAATTGAATAAGCATGTAAGTTGTACGTAGATCATTTTATTCGCATATCTATATGATCCAGATTCGAGTGCACGATTTTAAGGGGATTTACATCTGTCCGAGTTAGGATTTTTCACCCAATTCTTAACGGTGAACACTTGATACATATTTTTGATTCGATTCTGAAGTTTTCTATCATAGTATATGGCTATGTAAGAAGAGCGGAGGTTTCTGATCAAGGAACCGGATTGGAGTCCGTACTAGAGTAGTCGAGTGAACAATACTAGTTCGAAAATGAAATTTTATGATCTAGTGAGCGATCGGATTTGATATTTCATATGGATGGTATATGTACATCATACGAACTTTATTCAAATCATATGTTTTTCTAATTAGAAATGCAAATTTATATAGTTGGATATTATTGCAAGTTTGATGTAGGTTTATGGAATCAAAGGCTAGTTGACGTTTTTGGTTTTATGAGTAGAGTTTGTTACTCAACAAATATGTACGTGTTTATATTGTTATTTGGTTGGATGATTTTATGCCCAACATGGAAGGCCACTTGGCTTTTGTTTAGTTTGGATCCATAGTGGCGATTTGTAGTTGTTCCGATCGAGACGGGCAAAGGAGATGCTACTGAATTTTTTCATGATTTTAAAGACTTAGAAATTTAAAATTCATTTTCAACTAATTGATTCTAAAATGTTAATGTGTTTAGAGACATTTTTCCTATCTTGGAAATTTTGGAGACGAAATTATTTAAGGGAGGAAGAATGTAACGACCATGAATTTTGGTCATTGTTTTTTGAATATTTAATTAAAATAAAATATTACAATAATTGGTTTTTAATAATTCAATAACTTGAATTTGAATATATAGATTATTTAAAATCTTTGAATTGGAGAATTTATATTTGAATAGTGAATTAAATATCTGGATTTTAGTTGAATATTTATTTAATGGATTTATTAGCTTATTTAACTCATTTTATTAAATAAATAACAATAACATTGAATTCATTTTGTAAATTTATTGGCAGTAATAAATGGTTCAAATAAAATTATATGAAAATCTAATTTTATTTTTACAACTTGATTTTTATTTACGTAATTTTATTTAATTTATTTGATCTTTCCATAATTTTTAACTTGGAAAATATTGAAATTAGTCGTCTGACAATTTATCGGCAAACGACGGTGTTTTTATGATTTTACAGAATCCAATAACCAGTGTATATTATTTTTGTTTTGAGGTCGCATCACTATTCTAAGCACGACCGTATTTTTGTTTTATCATTCGGAGTCCATGCTTGAACGGAAAATTTGTACAGCGAGACGCCGAAAAACGTAAATTATATATATAACAACACTTATCCATTCCAACACACTATATTCTTTTTATCACTTCTACTATTTCATTTTGAAAAGAAAGGAGGCTAGATCTACTTCATTCAATAATTAAAAGCAAATCAAACGTAATTCAGAAAATTAGAAAGGAGTTATCTTTGAGTTTGTGTAAGTGAGAGCTGCACTTGTATATACATATGGATGGGTTCGGCCTTATATTCATTGGCTCCATAGTTTACAGAGAAGTAAACATAAACTAGGGTTAGGGTTTTTGTGTGATCTAGGAGGAGTTAAGCTTCGATGAGTGTGGGTTGAAGTTTGTGGTGATGAGGCGCACCTCAGGATATTGCGGTTCTTTGAGGTGGGTTGCGACACATGGGTGGTCGTCAACTGTGGCTGACGTCACAATTCAAGTGGGATATGCGGGCATGAGGTCATGGTGGTGGGAAGACGGAGAGTGCGATGTGGAGCATGCCGGTGTTGTCGAATTTTGATTTAGTAGTGAGTTGAGGGAGATTTGGGTGGCATGGCGATTAACTTTGGTGTATTGTGTGCATAGGCATGTACGGGAGGGGTGAAGCAAATTTGAATTTGGGGAAGATGAGTTAAATAAGGTAATTAAGTTTTAATTGTAAATAGTGAAAATTAATTGTTTAAAATAATTCTCAAAACTTATAAATTCAATAACTTTCTCGTACAAGGTCCAATCGAGACGAAAACTTTTATGTTACGCTCATAATGACGAAAGCTTTATAATGGAACTAGTTTGAGTGAATTTGGAGCAAGTTGAAATTTGGGCTTAAATCGCATGTCGTTCGATTTTAGTTCGAATCGGAACTCTTCGGTGCCAACTGGAATTTCGGTGAGTTAAACTCACCTTTTTGGTTAATTAGTAAATTTAGTAGATAAATTTTACTGTTTGTGTTTGGTTAAAATTATTGGCTATTTGGTTAAATATTTGTTTTTACTAGCGATTGGCATTTAAAATTGAAATATTGGAAAATTTGTCGAGAAATCTGGATTTCTCAGCGTAGTTATTTAAAATTCTGAGTTATTTGTCTGTTCATTTATTTCAGTTATACATCTGTGATTTAGTTTGTTAAATGCTGAAATTTGGCTATTTGGCCGTTTTGAATAGGACACGGACATTGTGAAAAATTGAACTTTTTAGAGTTAAGAGAGGTAATAGCATTTGTTAAGTGCTATAGAAACTATCGACCTTGATATAGTATATTGGAAATATTGTTAAGTGTTTGATTTTGGAAATGTTTCTCGATTTGGAAAATGTTTTAAATCCGATAGTTTGAAATTTATTTGATAGTTTAATTTAAATGCGTTTTTAAAACTTTTTTATTCCATTCCAAATTTCTTTATTTATTCTTTTAATATTTACATTTAAGTAAATGTTTAAAATTAATTATTTTTGAAGTATTGGTTTTTATAGAAAATATTATAATAATAAATATTTGTTATTAAAGAAAATTTAAAAAGGATTATCTTTATTAAAAAAAGAAATTTTGTAGGTTTAAAGAAAATTTAAATATTTGAAATAATATTTATGAATTGTTTGTATAAAATGTTGTAGATTAATAAACATTATTTTATAAGTGGAGAATAGATTTATAAAAAGTATTTTATAAAATAATGAATGGGTTTGAAGTATTATCCTATAAAAATGAAATTAATATCATTGTGGAAAATGGGAAAAGAAATTCCATGTGGAAATTTGTTGAAAATTTATGAAAAACTATACAAGTTTTATAATTATATTTTTGGGATTTGTTTTATATTTAGAGCTTTGTTTTAAAAAGGGGTTTGAAATTATATTTAGAAAAAAGAATTTTATAAATGAACTTGGTGTTTATAAAAGAGATGCAAAGAAGTTGGAAATTTATCAAATGGGTTTATAAATGATATTTTATAAAAGGAGGTTTAAAAAAGAGTTTATAAATAATATAGGGGATTTTATAAAGGAGTTAGTTAAACAAATTTTGGGATTTATGGAAAGGAAGTTGAAACTATGCATAAATAGTTATAAAAGAATTTATAAATAGTATTTTATGGAAGAAATTTCATAAATGAATTTTTAGCTCATAATAATAAAATTAATTTTATAAAAGAGTTAATTATAATAGAGATTTAATTTCCCCAAATTGACCTTCTTAATTTATGGTGGTAGGGGATATTCTTTCTCTACTTAACACCGAAAGAATAATGTTTGAGGTTATGATGATCTATGTTTTAAATGATTCTACTTTAACCCAAATTTAAGTGCGATATGAAATAAAAATATTTCTTAATATTTATAGATATACTTATACCAATGAGATAAGTATATGAATGTTTCAAAGTAGTTTTAAATTAATGAAAAGATTAATTTAAGAGGCCTAGAGTTGCTTTGTGCTTAACTAGGGCTATTTCCCTTAGGAAATTAAATCTACGGATGAATCGTTTGATTTTTTTGATAGTTAAATAACCGACTATCAAATCTGGACCAAAACCTTACTCTGAAAATATTTAGGGGAAATACAAGAGTTATATGGCATAATCATCTTCGATGATGATGTACTGTGCATACAAATCTCATCAAGTTCTTTTAAGGCAAATGATAGAGAGATCCGTCCTTTTAAACGGTTAGGGGGTGATCCCCGCTTCTATATATTGTCTGTTTATTTCTGAAAGTACCGGGGTTGAGTTTATCGAAAACCATCGAATGTTGTTTCGATTAAATCGAGATCGGATAAGTATGAATCATCTGAAAACCACATTGATCCAACTCAAGCGACGTATTGAAGCTATCATGAAGAATATAGAATCAAAGAATGAGCTTTTGAAGTGCAAGGGCTACTTGCTGCTAATCCTGAGGGTGATTCTAAAATGGATGTAGTAGAAGTAATACCTTCGGTTAGTTCATATCCCGAAAAACTGGTATGAATGAATGCTGGCACTGCATTACTGCTTGGAAGGTTGTGTTAGTACTCTAAGTGGGTTTGCTATATAAAAGGTAAAACGTAGCCTCTAGCCTCATCAACCGGGAATGACTAAAATAGAGGATATAAAGCAGGGCTAAGTGGGTCGCTCCAATTCGGGTATATCATCACCTTTCTAGATATGCATTCTTTTTATGGATTGGTTGCGCATGAGAGTTCTCGGTAAAGGTTCCAAAGCAATCGGGGTGATGATATATTCCGTACTATCCAGGTAGGAGTAGGCCGATCATGTGAGCAGGGGTGCTAGATGTTCTTATTGACTTTGGTACATTTTTCTAGAGGAGTACGGTGACAGACGGTACCCCAGTAGCCTTGTCATTCATGGAATCCAATCTCTAATACGTGCCTTTACGATTTTAGTTGTAAACCTATTATGTCGGAATTAAATTAATGTAACAATTTCGGCTATGATTAATAAGTATTTGTATCTTAGACACTATATAATATTAGAGGATTTCCTATGAAACGTTTTGGTTATCGTAAGGTAAAAACCTATCCGTGTTTATATGCATGGTGGTCTTACGAGATACCCTTATTTTGAAAGGTTTTTATAACTTTAAAATCCATTTGGGTGTGTTTTCTCACACTAGTTTACCAGATTGATCCGGACATTGTTTTCTTATAATGCTCGGGTCAAATTGAGCATATTTACAGATTCAGATATGGATGCTTTGGAGCTTCAGGAGACGTGCTGGAGGACTTCAAGACATATTTATTTTCCGCTGTAAGGACAGGTTGTTATAACCGTCTAGGCTGATAAAATGTTTAGTATACTCTGATGTATGTATGTATATTACAGTTTTTCTTTTGTAAAGATCATTATTGTATTATAGATTATTCATTACGTTGTGAGACTCTGTGTTGTTTAGTTTCTTCTTGTCTTCTCTCCACTTTCTTTTCCCTAACAATCTGTCTTTTCGGCACTTGGTTGGTCGGCATGTAAATACCGAGGACGTATTAGTTTTGACTTCTAAGGATCGAAAAGGCGGGTTGTTACAGATTCTTTGGTTGAATCATTTTTATGTTATTTTTATACAAATCAAGTTAGTGTTTGCATGTGTGTGTGTGTGTGTATATATATATATATATATTGAAAGAAGCATTCAAAAGATAGCTACTATAATATTTTAATTTCAAACTAGCTTCCATATAAATGCTATTCTTTTTGTAAATGGTTTTAAATAAATAAATTATATATATATATTAAGTATTATTATTAGTAAAAGTGACTATGAATTTGAGAAATGGTTTTCTGAACTATAGAGATAGTTTTGGAAATAAAAATCTAAGTTGCGTTTAAGTTAAGGTTTTAATACCTATATGGGTTTAAAAAATGAGTACTTATGGCTTTATAAAATAATGGCTACATATATAAATATATATATTTATTTATTTATTTATTATATATATATTTATATATATGTTTTGAAATATAACTTGTGAACTATGGAATTTTTAATTAAGGATTTGGAATAATTATAAATATAAAGGCATTTTTATATTAAAAGTGAAATTATAGTTTATGGTGATTGAAAGATAAAGAAATATATATCGTTGCGAAACAATTGAATTTATGGAATTTTTTAAATGAATGGTTTGAATGTAAGTATATAACTAAAAGCTTTTTTAAATCATTTTCTATATGTTAAATTATATTACTTATTTTCAAACTATAAACTCTTATCGGATTTTTTTATTGGATTTAACATTTGTCTATTTAAATACTATTTTGGTAATTTTGTGTGACTTTTGGATTTGGAGAAGAGTTTAAAAATAAATTTTTTTGAGAACCTTGATTCTATAATTTGGGGAATACTAATACTCGACTTAGTGTTATCGATTGGTTTAAATGATCTCAAGTAACACTTCTTTGAATATTGTACAACTCATTGAATGAAAATTTTAAGTGGTATTTACTAGCCCATTAGCAAATACTGGAATTTCACGGGTAGTATGTGATACTTTGGTTAAGTTCTTGTGATCGCTATAAGGAAGTAATTAACATTTTTGAGTTGTATTCTCTTTTTGTGTGCGGTATGGGGCTACTAGTAGGGCTGTCAATTTCCTACACGACCCGAAACCCGTACGGAAATTAGCAGGTTAACCCGACCCGTTTAAGTTGGCGGGTTATTTTTGGGTCAACCCGAATTTGACCCGTTTATAAACGGGTGGATTTCGGGTTGACCCGCTAACTCAAAATTGATTCGTTAACAACCCGTTTATACTTATATAGGTTGACCCGACCCGTTTACGACCCAACCCGACCCGTTTATGACCCGCTTGTACCTTATACGGGTTGTACGAGTTGACTCGACCCATTTACGACCCAATTATACCTTATACGGGTTGACCCGACCCGTTTACGACCCGACCCGTTTATAATCGGGTTACACGGGTTGGGTCGGGTCAATCCATTTATAAACGGGTCGGGTTCGGGTTGAGCTTTTTCTGACCCGTTTAATAAATGGGTTGACCCGACCCATTTAAAATCAACCCGAACCCGACTTGACCCGACCCAAACCTGACCCGACCCGACCCATTGACAGCTCTAGCTGCTAGATCCCTAAGAGAATATAGTTCAGGTTTTCTATTGGTATCCGAAATGAGTGAAATTTACCAGCTTCTAGCAAATGCTTGAATTTCACCAGGCGGTATGTGACATTTTGGTTAAGTTCTTGTGATTACTAAAATTGATAGTATTTGGCACTTTAGAGTTTATTCTCTTTTGGTGTTCGACGAGGCCGATAGATACTTAAGAAGTATACTTATGGATTTTTTCCCGATCTTTATGATCGGTCTGGACTTTGTTTTCCACTAACCTTGTGATCGGTCGAGATATAAGGTTTTTTGTTTTCCTCGATCCTTGTGATCGGTCGAGTTCTGTGTTCCCCGATCCTTGTGATCGGTCGAGATTTCATTTTTTATAACCGATCGAAATTTTGTTTTCTTGACTGTTGAGTTATTTTATTTTCTAGGATTCTGGGTTTATGACCATTCTGTTTTTTTTGTGCTTTTAATATTAATATGCATTAAGATAAATTCTGAGTAACTCATTTCGGTGCTTAGTTTATATTATAATGTCAAATACCTTTTTGTTATCTCTTGTTCTCACACTTTTGGATATAAGTCTGACCTGTTTATTTTATAATACTCGGGTCAGGTTAAGACTTTTCAGGTTTTCAGGACGCTCAGGCTTTCCAGTAGGTGTGCTAGCAGATGATAAACATTTTGGCATCTTATTTTATCTTCTGTAGTATATTCACCTACTTTATTATTAGATGTATTATTTGAGATAGTGACCTATTTTGGATGTATATTACGTGAGTATAATATTCCATTTTATAGACTCACAGTATGTATTCTATATGATGTAAATTATCCACTGTGATCTTTGACTATTGTTTATATGCTATATTATTTTGATTTTGAGAAACCGATGTGTCTATCTCTTTAAACTGAGACTGTACACGTCAAAATCTCATTCCATATATTTAGCAAAAAGATAAGTGTGATGTATCAATGTTAGATTAATGATATATTCACATTTGTTTGCCCTTAACAAGCCCTATTCTCTATATTATTAGACGATATTATTATAATGTCCTTTAATAATATGGGTATCGCGATAGGGTCGTTACACATCTTTCGCGATATAACTATCCAGTTATTAACCATGAGGGTTTGTGACGAGTATGCTACTATGTAATTAATGTTATCTGTATTCTGTTAGTTGTTGTCACATTTAGTTTAGTTGTAGTTTATGAAATTCTGGATTTTAGGCAACTATCTTCTATAATACGCATTTCATTTTTGATAGTCCAAGTTAAAATTTTGACACATTAATTGTATTTGAACTACTAAACTATTTTATGTATATTTTTTTACTGACAGTAAAAGCCCAATTTATTTTGAATAAATAATTTAACTTCTTCCATCTTAATTATGTTGTCAATAAACAAGACTTCAATGCACACAAAAATCTAGTTGATGCTTTTGCTGAAAGTTTGGTCAACCATTACCCATCAACCGTAAATCAAGGGATTTCCTCCACATTGTTAGAATGACTCATAATTGCTTTTTGGACAAATTTGAAACCAAAATTGTTAACCATTTTCACAATAATATTGAAAATAGAAATAACTGTGAAAGGGACGCGGAAGATGATCTTAAGGCTATTTAACACTAGAGGGGGGGTGAATAGTGTTTTAAGAATTTCTTTAAAACTTCTTTGATTTAAATTGGTTTAACTATCTTAATGCAAATACACAATCACAGATCAAATCACAGAATCACAAACAGATGCAAATATAAATAAAAAGCAAGTAAAGGAAAGAACACACCAGGAATTTTATACTGGTTCGGTGTTACCCTACATCCAGTCCCGCACAACTCGTACGGCTTTCTATTCAATAATAATCTAGATTACAATCCCTCGATTCCAAGGCAACGAGGTACACCCTCCAGATTCTCAGGTCTCTGGGTAGAACCACTTGATTCACAGGACACAAGTTCACCCGATCGATTTCCAAGGACACGATCACACCTTTATAACCCTAAACAAGTTTCTTTGAGTACAAATGTTTCTATAACTCTGATAAGCACTGAGATTCTTTGAAGAGAGTGGCAGAGAATCAAACTAGAGATATTCTGGATTGATTCTCTTAAGATTTTGGCAGAATATGGATAGGATGATTAGAAAATAAGATAAGAGAATAAAGAGGAGAGAAAATAAAGAAAGTAGTTACTGGAAAACGTCCATAACAGTCTCTATTTATAGAGAATGAATGGATGTGTCCATTCAAAGAGATTTAAACGAATAGACACTTCTTTTGAAAACAACCTTTGCTATAACGGGAAGCATGTCGACATGACGAGTAACTATGATGTCGACATGGTCTAGTAAAAATGATGATTTGCTTTTCTTTGAAAATGATGATTTAAAACATATGCAACTTTATTCAAATGGACTCTATGTATTTGTAGAAGGTATTTAGAAGTAGAAATACTTGTGAATATATATATGTATATATACTAAAATATATTTAAAATCAAGGTAAATAAACTAAAGTAAATATAATATTAAAATAGATTTTGAGGCTAAAATATCAAGGACAATTTTGAAATCAAAATATAACAAAATGATAAATATGATTTTGAGGCTAAAACATTTTTGGAAATACGAACGAAGGTTTTTCTTTTGAAAAGGAATATTTGAAAATCATTTTATGAAACAAGAGATAATTTTGAAAATCATTTTGAATCAAAATTAGTGGATAACAAAATAGGGCTACTATCCGTTCCACTAGATATTTCGTGAGTTCCATCTCACTAGGGTTCCATCCCTTTAACAAGAACGAAGTGGATTCCATTCCACGAGTAAATTGGATAAAAAAGAATGATAGTGCTTTCAAGGAGTTTTAACAAATATCTAACCTAACTATATTATTTGTCTTGAACTCTTGAATATCTTGAATCTCATGAGTCTTCAATCTTGAACTCTTGATCTTTGTCTTCTTTACTGTACAGTCTTCTTTTGTTGATACCTGCATATAGATTTCCTGCACATATATATTTTATAACACTTCTATAGTTGTTGTCATCAAAACCATTATCCTATAGACTAACATTCTCCCCCTTTTTGATGATGACAACCTTTGTTTATAAAATACTTATATTCTCCTTATAACTCCCCCTAAATCTAATAACTCCCCCTTAATCTATGCCTAACTAACCTATTTTATACTTCTCCCCCTTTGTCATCAACAAAAAAAATTGACACTAACTCCCCCTAAATCTATGATATTAATGATAGTGTTATCATTAATGATACTGAAACTAGATATAACAATGCTAAATATTGTATACTCAGAATGATATATGAGTAATATAAGAATGAGAATAATAAGTGTAACCACAAATTATTTTATTCATATCACTATATACATAACTGTTAAATGAAAAGAAAATGCATACAATAAGTAGACAAATCAATCAAACATAAGCACACCTATTTATGTCTTATTACATAATCAATATAGTAAGTTATCATAAATCAACCATGTTTAAAACCAAATCAAGTATTTCAAATCAAATCAATTTTAAACCAAATCAAACAAGTTAAATGTTACGTGGAACGTCAACCCATCCCTCTTTTCCAAAGATGGGATCCGCTTTGATTACTTCCCAATCTTCATCGTCCTGGAGCAATGTCTTCGGTGGATTTACTTGGAGATCCTCTTTGTTGAGAGCGGAGATCATCCATCGTAGTGCATCGAAATGCCTTTCTTGTTCCTTTATCATCTGCATTTGACTCAGTTCTAAGTGCCTCTGATTTCGTAGAATAAAAGTAAGAATGTCTTTGAAGGATTTGAGAGTCTCTTCAAGATTATCACTTAGATTTGAAGAGGATGAAGCCATTTTGACGATAAGTAAGAAGTAAATAAGTAGATAAGAGTAGAGAGAAGTTATGAGAAGTTTTCTGGAAGAAAATAGGACTTAAATAGACAGGAAAGTCATTTGAAATGAATAGACATAAGGAGTTATTTTGAATTTCAAATTGAAATGTCCATTCAGAATATTACCAGTATATGTCGACATGACCTCTATACAGTATGTCGACATACATATCAGATTTTTCACATCTTATTTTTGAATTTTCAGTGTATATACATATGATTTATATATATATTACTTGATATAAATAAGAGTGACAGTAAGATAAACAGAGAATAAGCTTCATTTCATACTAGAACAGAGAAGTACATGAATCTCATAGAGAAAACATAAAGATACAACTTTCAATATACCAAATTTCATTGATATACAAAAAGTAAACTCTAGAAACTAGTAGATGAGGATGAAGATGATGAGATATTAAGCTTCTTGTTGACTTTGGAGAAGAACTTGTTCATAGTATTGGACATTTTGTCCAATTTTTTGTTTACGGAGTGTTTGAGAGCTTTTTGATTTTTTACAATTACTCGTTGATTGTGAAGGAGAATTTTGTTTGATGGTCGTGTGGGAAAATCAATACTCTCTAAGGAAGTTTCTTCACTTTCTTCCTCTTCTTCTTCCTCACCTTCTTCTTCTTCACCTTCTTCTTCCTCCTCTTCCTCTTCTTCTTCTTCCTCCTCATCTTCTTGCATTTCCTCATACCCCAATCGTGCTTCTTTTTCCGTTAGTGTTTCGTATGGTTGAAACACGTGCGGAATTTTCATAAGTGAAATATTGGAATGATTAAAAACCTTTCTTGGAAAGAATTCTTCACCTCTCATATCCACTCCAAAGTAATTAAAAATTCTAGTGAGGTATATTCCATGATATAATGCATTCTCTCCCGAATCCAAGTTTTTGTGACGAAATTCATCCAAGATAACTTGTGCCCAATTAATATCATAATTTCCAAAATTTACAAAAAGAGCCTTACACACTTTTTGAGTCGGGTTATTGTAATTTCCCGATCTCGGAGTAATAGTGCGTTGAAGGAGAAGATTAACAATACGAGCTTTTGGTCGAAAAAATTTGTTTTTGAAATCCATTTCTTCCTCAAAAATATTGTGAAAAGTTTCACGATCGGTTTCCTCGATTTCAAAAGAAGAAAGATTGGAACCGGTACTTTTACACTCAAGTATGGTTCCTAAAACATCGGTATCCAAAACAATTTGTGTCCCCTTGACACTACTCCACACTTCATCATCCCTTCCATTATAAAAACCACGATTTATATTTGCATAAAACATTTTGACAAGGTTTGGATAGCAAATAAAATCATTTTGGTTATTGTCAACCAAGCTTAGAATACCATTGTTTTGAAAGAGAGCATCAATTTCATAAGAAGCGAAGTCATTAAAAATAGCAAAACTACCCGAATGAACTTTTCCATAAGTTGCATAATTAATGTATGCAAGTATGGCATCTCTATTATTGTAGAGATGATCTTTGGTGGCTTTTGACAGCCTCATTCCGGCTACGTTGCTAGTGGATGCCATTTTTGAAGAGATAAGAGTGTTTGAAGATAAAAGTTGTTTTGAATTTGAATTGAAGATGGAGATAAGTGTTGATAGAAGATAGATATAAAGAGGTTGAATAGGTGGATTCTCTGGTCAAAGAGTCATAACTATTCAGAACATAGGAGTTAGTGAAAAGGTGGAGGGAAATTTGAATTTTGAATTCAAATTTAGAAATCTGATTTGCTACAGGTATGTCGACATTACCAATAAGTGCCATGTCGACATGCACATCAGATTTTGCAAAAATGATTTCAAGCATGTACAAGATTTATATATATATATATATATACTTATATATATTATGACTATTGTCTGAATATATTTTGAAAATATATTATACAGAAAATATATAAAAATAATATTTTATAAATTTTTAAAAGATATTTGAAAAATTTTAAGTTAATAAAATCAATTATATACTTAATTAATAAACTATTCTAAGCAACCAATTTTCAACCAATTAAAATAGTAAACGTGTACCTTGTTTGAGTTCCATATCATCCTGATTATCTGAATTCTGAGTTGTCATAAAACACATATTTGCCAATTCTGTTTTCTGTTCATCATCACTTGAGGACGTATCTGAATCATCCAGTGTTACTGCAAATGCTTTCTTTCTTTTCTTTGAATATTCTTTGTTTGATTGAGGAGTTTGCTTTTCTTGATGTGGACAGTCTCTTTGATAATGACCAAACTCATTGCAATTGAAGCATTTGATGTTGTTGAGTGATTCAGTGTTATTTCCAAAAATTTTTCTCTTGTGATTATTCATTTTTCTATATTTCAAGAATTTTCGAAAGTTTCTTGTCATGAAGGCTATTTCTTCATCATCATCACTAGAGTCTGATTCACCAGTTAGTGCATTAAAGGCAATGGACTTTTTTTCTGATGACTTATTCTCCCTTCTTTCCTGAATTTGAACTTCATATGACATCAGATTTCCAATTAATTCATCAATCTTTAAGGTATTGATGTTATTTGCTTCTTCAATCTCCAATGTCTTCAGATCCCATTCTGGAGTGAGTGAATTCAGAATTTCCTGACTTGATCTTCTTCGGAGATTGCTTTTCCCAGAGATACTTGTGAATGAACAATATCCTGAAAACGACTATACATATCTGGAATAGATTCACTAGGCAACATCTTAAATAATTGAAATTTATTAGTAAGAATAGAAATTTTGGTCTGTTTAACTTTGCTTGTTCCTTCATGAGTAACTTGCAGAGTTTTCCAGATTTCATATGCAGTTTTACAAACAGATACCCTATTAAATTCATTTCTATCTAGTGAACAAAATAAAATATTCATGGCTTTTGAATTGTTTTGAGCCACTTCTCTTTGAACGGTCGTCCATTGAGCAAAATCAGTTGTGCGCTCAGTGTATTCAGTTTGTGTCATATTCCATGTTTCTAAACTAATGGATTGTAAATATATCTTCATTCTACATGCCCAATATGCATAGTTACTGCCATTGAAAAGTGGTGGTCTGGCAGTGGACTGACCCTCTACAAATGAACTAGAAATACCAGTGTTGGTAGCCATTGTTACTTTTCAAAAATCAGGTTATGAATACTTTGAAAAACTTGCTCTGATACCAAATGAAAGGGACGCGGAAGATGATCTTAAGGCTATTTAACACTAGAGGGGGGGTGAATAGTGTTTTAAGAATTTCTTTAAAACTTCTTTGATTTAAATTGGTTTAACTATCTTAATGCAAATACACAATCACAGATCAAATCACAGAATCACAAACAGATGCAAATATAAATAAAAAGCAAGTAAAGGAAAGAACACACCAGGAATTTTATACTGGTTCGGTGTTACCCTACATCCAGTCCCGCACAACTCGTACGGCTTTCTATTCAATAATAATCTAGATTACAATCCCTCGATTCCAAGGCAACGAGGTACACCCTCCAGATTCTCAGGTCTCTGGGTAGAACCACTTGATTCACAGGACACAAGTTCACCCGATCGATTTCCAAGGACACGATCACACCTTTATAACCCTAAACAAGTTTCTTTGAGTACAAATGTTTCTATAACTCTGATAAGCACTGAGATTCTTTGAAGAGAGTGGCAGAGAATCAAACTAGAGATATTCTGGATTGATTCTCTTAAGATTTTGGCAGAATATGGATAGGATGATTAGAAAATAAGATAAGAGAATAAAGAGGAGAGAAAATAAAGAAAGTAGTTACTGGAAAACGTCCATAACAGTCTCTATTTATAGAGAATGAATGGATGTGTCCATTCAAAGAGATTTAAACGAATAGACACTTCTTTTGAAAACAACCTTTGCTATAACGGGAAGCATGTCGACATGACGAGTAACTATGATGTCGACATGGTCTAGTAAAAATGATGATTTGCTTTTCTTTGAAAATGATGATTTAAAACATATGCAACTTTATTCAAATGGACTCTATGTATTTATAGAAGGTATTTAGAAGTAGAAATACTTATGAATATATATATGTATATATACTAAAATATATTTAAAATCAAGGTAAATAAACTAAAGTATATATAATATTAAAATAGATTTTGAGGCTAAAATATCAAGGACAATTTTGAAATCAAAATATAACAAAATGATAAATATGATTTTGAGGCTAAAACATTTTTGGAAATACGAACGAAGGTTTTTCTTTTGAAAAGGAATATTTGAAAATCATTTTATGAAACAAGAGATAATTTTGAAAATCATTTTGAATCAAAATTAGTGGATAACAAAATAGGGCTACTATCCGTTCCACTAGATATTTCGTGAGTTCCATCTCACTAGGGTTCCATCCCTTTAACAAGAACGAAGTGGATTCCATTCCACGAGTAAATTGGATAAAAAAGAATGATAGTGCTTTCAAGGAGTTTTAACAAATATCTAACCTAACTATATTATTTGTCTTGAACTCTTGAATATCTTGAATCTCATGAGTCTTCAATCTTGAACTCTTGATCTTTGTCTTCTTTACTGTACAGTCTTCTTTTGTTGATACCTGCATATAGATTTCCTGCACATATATATTTTATAACACTTCTATAGTTGTTGTCATCAAAACCATTATCCTATAGACTAACAGCATGATGGATCGGTAAAGACGAGGTGAAGTGTTAATCAGCATGGTTGGCTCTAGAGGGATCGGTATACTTCATTAGCTCGGAAAGATGAAGGGGTCGGCATGGTTGGATGCATTGGATTGGTGGACTTCATTGATAGGGGTCGGCGCTTATCAATGCAACAAGTACATTCTTGTGTTCAACAATCAATAACTCGGGCATTATGCATCTAATCATCATGACATTTGAAACATCACCATATCAGGGCGTAAGGAGGCCACATTGCCTTTCACATAACACATCTTCTTTCTTCTTTGAATGCCACATTGCCATTCCATAATCACATGACCGATTTCTAAAAACATATAACCTCTGAGCTCGTATGTCTTAGAGAAAGGTGTTAAGCTAAGAGAAGTTGCCTTCTCCACCACCTTGTAGATATACGTTTTATAGAGATCACTCAATGAAATTTAGAATGCAATGTCAAACATTCGTCCATACAAGTTGTCCAGGAACAGGACAAACCGAAGGTTCTCTCCTACTCCATTAGTAGCGAGAAGCCCTTGCATCAGAGATTTTCACAACAGAGCACTGCCGCCACAATATGATATGGTAATTCACCTCGAGGAACTAGTGGCAAACAGCCCTACATCATGAAGATCTCCATCTTCAAAATAATTTGACTTCAAACACGTTTTACTTCGAACATATATTGGTTTGAAGTGGTTTTCGAATAGGAATCGCCCAAATCCGACCTCGGTTCCTTCAAAGCCATTCATCGCTTTAAAAGATGTTAAGTTCATATATGGATATCAATCATAAATCAATTACTTCATCTTTTATTTAAATCAAATATCTTTCTTAGATATATTCTTTTCAATTTATTCCATTTTCTTTTCAAGAGTATATGGAATCATTAAGCCTCATTTATTAAATCATTTGATTTATTAAATCTCTTTAGATCTTGAGATAATTCCAATAATTTTCTCTTTTACTTAGGAAAACCTTTCCAAATCATTCATTAAATCTTAATCAAAGATTTCTTATATTTAAGTTAGAATTTTAACTTAGTGAAATATTCCCAAATCATTAATTAAATTTTAATCAAAGATTTCTTTCTTAACTTCAAATCATATTCTTGCAAATAGAAGATTTTCATAACATAGCACTACTGCCACCTTAGATATGGTAAATTTCACCTCCAAGGACTAGGGACAAGTAATCCTACATCATGAAGATCTTTGCCTTCAATATGTTTTATTTCGAAAATTAGTTTGAAGGTGTTTTCAGATAGGAATCACCCAAATCTGATCACAGTTCCTTCGTACTAATCATCGATAAAAAGATGCTAAGTGGTTAATTAACATTCAAAGTATCTGTTTCTTTTTTTATCTTGAAAAAACTTAAATATGATCTTTTTAGAGCATCCGGGCTTTCCTTTCGATCTGTTCCACCTCTCGCCTAAAAGATAAAGCGAAGGACAGGTAAGTTCAGAGCATTAGTTGCTGCATTGCTAACCTTAGTTATACACCTTGTTTTACCATTTAGATCTCACCGGCGGGACGAATGTACTAGTCGTTTCTGCATACTTAGTTTGTTATTACATTCAATATTCTTCAATTTTAGTTTAAGTGGTATAAACAATTAACCGTTTATTCAAACTCTTATAAAAACTCCCAAATCATCTTTAAATTACTTAATTATTGTTTTAAAATCATTCACAAAAGATTTAGGAAAGGATTGTTAAGTTTAAAACTATATTTCAAAAGTTATTTAAAACTGCTGCGAAAAGCGTCGCGAAAAGTGTTGCAAATAGTGTTTTAAAAGCTATATTCTTCAAAATGACTTTTATATCATTTAGAAATCCATATTTTCAACTTAAATCTCTTTTGAAACATTTAAAAATATTTTTATAAATTATTTCATATTTATAATTATTTTAAAAATATCATTTATAAAGAAATTCCTTTGTTTTGGATTTCGAATTGCAAAACCACGATGTTTTTAGAAAATTGTTTTGGACATATTTCAAATCTACTTAATGAAATCTTGATTTTCTTTCTTCATTTGAAAACTATTATCATTGTGGAACAAAGAATTTTTATTTCAAAGAAATCCGACTTATAAATCATTCTCTACGTTAATTTGAAGTTACAGACCGAAATTTACGAACTACCACTATGCGACGAGCTCGATTTTGACCAATTTTGTGAATTACTTCGAAAGTTGTCTGAAACACTTCAAATTTGTTTTAAACCATATTTAAACTATTTTAACTTATTTAAAACAATATTTTCATCATTTCAAACTCATTTGTCATCTTATTTCATATTATAATATTATATTATTATAATATCATTTTCAATCTTTTTAGATATTTTGATATTATAAGAGGCTAAATAATTTCCATGCACATATTTATATGGATTTAAATTCTTATTAAATTAACTATGTTTAATTTCTAATCATTTCTCTTATCATTTATCAAACAAGTCAACCACATAAACAATCATATAATCAACCAATTTTGCATCCAAGTTATCAAACATTCAAATAATTTATTCAAGGGTTTTAATGGATACATTAAAATAGTTATAAGGATGATTAACTTTAAATAAACATTGAGTACTTACCTTTAACCAAATCATTTAACTTCCTACCAACATTCATTTAATCCAACACTTCACTATTGTTATCAACTTCAATCAACTTCGAAAAATTCGGTAGAGCTTCCGCAGCACCTTGAATTTGCTCCTATCTCCTTGGAATGAAATCGGCGGCACATACTTCTCTTTTTCTTGCTCTAGAGCTTCCCGAACTTGCTTTCTTCCTTCCAAATTGTTCGGCCTTGCCCTATTCTACCTCTTCCTCCATCATTTCTTCACTTCTTACATGCTAAACCAAAATTTGAAATTGATATAAGAACTTTGGCAAAGTTTGGTGATTTTGGAGTTGATTTGATAAGATTTTAAGAAAAGTTAGTAAGGAAAGAGAATAGAAGAAGCCATTAGAGAGTGGAAGAAAAGCTTGGAAAAGGAAGAAGAAAGGTGTGAAATAAAGTAAGAACGTGGATGATTATTTATAGAAAAAGTTTTGGATTAAAATAATATTTTGTAAAAAGACCAAAATACCCATTACTTACTTTTTAAGCAAACTTATTTTTTCAACACTTAACATCACATTTCAAATCATGCTTTATGTCACTTTTACTTAAGGAGTAAGAAAAGTAAAGTAATAATTATGTTTGGTTTGATTTGACATGTTTTGGAATTTTGTGCTTACTTTTTCTTAATGAAATTCTAGAATTTTCTAAGCATGTTTAGTAAAAGTAAACTTGATTAGTGAATTAATTAATACTTATACTATTTGAATATATGTTCTTATATAAGAAAATAAAGGTGTGATAACGTTCCGACAACTTTTAATTGACAAAACGTTGATTTTTGACAAAATGATTTACGATCGCATTTTGACGTTTTAGTTAAACTAATTATTTATGTAATCCAAATTAAAAAATAAATTTGTATAATGTTATTTAAAAATATAAACACTCATAAATTAATTAAAATAATTTATTTAACCATTGAAACTTACTTTTCTGAAATCAGCATTTTATCACTTTTGTCGATATAGGCAAATACTATTTTTGTGTATACTTCTCTTTCCAATACCTATCTAATATTGTTTGAATCATATAACTTTACATATTTTATATTTAAAATCATCGTAAATTTCATTTTTAAGAGTGGTCAAATTCTGGGTCGTTACAAATATTCTTTGTAGAATTTGCACATAAGTGTATATTATGAAATTCCTAAACGTAGAAATTAAAGAGTTAAAAATAGAAATACACACACACACATATATATAACCGTATCTACTAACTAAAATATAAATATACATACGGTAAAGGATAAAGCATAATAAAAAAATTATGGCTTCTCGTACAAATTCCATTTAAAATGTTTAAATATCAATAACATAACAAATCAATGGGTTAGGAGGTTGCAATGAGAAAGAGGTAATAACTCCAATATTAATGAACAATAATTACAACATTAATAGGCAATGAATGTGCAGTTAATAGGAAGTTACAGAAATCAATTGAGGATATTAATGTGTTTAAGGGGATTAATTACAGAATTAAATATGACATTTATGGAGAAAATGGAATATGTGTAATAAGATAGATATAAAACATATCAGTAAATGTCTTTAATGATTGTCCAATTTGAACAATAGTGACTATTCATAAAGAACAATTGATTGGAAGTAAAGAAAAAAATGACATTTAAATGACAAAAAGGGGAATGAAAAATAAAGGCAATAAACATGTAAAATAAGAATAAGTTCGTAGTAAGTGAATAAATATTAATAAATGGACTTAAGAGGTGGAATAATTTCCATTGTTGAAATTATATGACCTCGATGATGCATTTTTAACTGACGTAAATTACATACTTAGATTAATTATATAACTTAGGATGGGTTAGAGATGCGAGGTTAGTAGAGTTACATAATAGAAGTCTGTCCTACACGAGGGCTACTAGCAGTAGTGTATACATACTACTAATGTGGGACACCTCTAACTATAAGACCCATGGGTAGGGAAATTTATGTTTACGTATATGTGTGGGAAAAAATATCAAAGAGTTCGCCTCAGATTTGAAGTATTAAATGACTCAATACCTTTAAGGAGGTCAAGGGGTTTACTTCGGGGATTGAGGTATTAAATTGGTGCAGCTCAGGCCAGAGTCGAAGCAGTGCAAGCTACGAATTCACAAGGCCTAAGTCGTCCATGGTCTAAGGAAGGGATAACTTTAGGTCGTCCACGACATAACAAAGCAAGAGATAAAAGGTTACGACCTAATAATGCAATCCAGGCTACGAATTATGTAGAGAAGTTAAGTGGTTGCAAAGTCTTAGGTCGTTCATGACTTAACTCAAGCGGGTCACGACCTAAGGAAGGAGATTTAAGTCGTCCACGACTTAAGGGAAAGAGGCTACGACTTAGCTTAAGTCGTTCGGGATCTACAGAAGGAGCGCCACGAGATAACGAAGAGGCAGCGCAAGGCTTAAGTCGGCTACGACTTAAGGGAAGTGATTTAGGTCGTCTACGACCTAACGAGTATGCTGAAGAAGGGAGCTCACGACCTAAGATAAGTCGTGTACGACCTATGACCTAGGTAGGTCGCATAAAGTGATGCAGCTGTTGGCTCTTGAGTCGCTGAATTTTAGGTCGTGGCAATGTTAAATCGTGAAGCATTGATAAGTCGTATGTCGTAGGTGTTTGCTGAGCTTTGTTGTATTTAGGTCGTAAACGACCTATGGGCTGTTATAATTCTGTGTTGTTGTTAAGTCGCATGTTTTTAGGTCGTTCTGTTATAAGTCGTAAGTCGCAGGTTATAAGTCGTACACGACCTAAGTGTTGTAAATTTGTGATGTTGTGTGGGTTGTAATACAAGTGCTTGAGTCGTGGGTTGTTGAGTCATTGTCGACTTAGTTGAGTCGTAAGTCGTATACGACTTAAGGGTCAGGGTGAAAACTGCTATAAATAGGGAGTGTGTTGTACATTTTGAGGGGATTGATTGTTGAATAAAATTCTTGTTTGTTAGCTTTGTGCTTTCAATTAAAATCGGTAGTTGAGTGTAATCTCCTATCTCCACCTTCGACATTCGAGTGCGCTCGAATCTTCGAACGTTGAAGCCAATTCGCGGAATCAAGTGCGCTTGATCAACGCTCAAAGAATTGTAGATCTCTCTTCACGGTATCGTGCGCGATCAACGTGTCAGAGATAGCTAGAATTCAGTATCTTCGGATCAACGAATTTGGGCATTTCAGTATTTCTCAATCCACTGATTGCTACTTTCATCGATCTACCTTGTTTTTGTTTAATCCGCTGCGTCAGTTTGGTATCAGAGCTTGTTTTAGCCAATCATAGTTAAATCGAGTCTTGGAGCCGAGAATTTAAAAGTTGAAGTGTTGGCCGAGCTTGAAGTTTGAGCCGTGCAATTTTGTTGAAGTATTGAAGTTGTGTCTGATTTGTGAAGTATTTGAGAAGTTTGAACCATGCCGCCGAGGAGAGTTAACCGCCATCAAAATATTGAAGCATTGTATCGAAGGGAAGAGGCCGATCAAATGGAGCAACGTATGCATGAAAAATTTGATGAAGGTATTGGTAGATTGGAGAGAATGATGCTTGAATTGAATCAAAGTAGAAGAAGAAATTCACCTGAATCAATCCATGGAGGAAGTAGAGTTTCACCACATTCAGACCGGGAGAGGAGAGAAAATCATGATCGTAGAAGTGTTGATAACCGTAGTAGGAATGATGATGATCGAGATAGAAGCAATGTAGATCGGAGGGATGTTGGTGGTAGGAGTGGAAGTGGTAGGGATGTTGGTGGAAGACGTGATGGTAGTAGAGATGTTGGTGGTCAGGATCGACATCGATATACATCGGATTTTGAAGAAGAGTATGATGGTGGTAGTGTTCATGGACGAGGACGTGGACAAGGAAGAAATCAGTCAGAGTATGATCACAAGTGGGAATCTGGGATGAAAACTGAAATACTAGAATTCAAAGGAGGTATGCAAGCCGAAGAATTTCTTGATTGGATAGCTTATGTTGAGGAAATATTTGACTTCAAGGAGGTTCCGGAGGATCGTAAAGTGAAGTTGGTTGCTACTAGACTGAGGGGGGGAGCTATGGCATGGTGGTAGCAAACCAAACTTACTAGGGATCGGATGGGGAAGTCAAAAATTGTTGCTTGGGAAAAGATGAAGAAACTGATGAAGGCTACGTTCTTGCCCTATAATTACCAATCACTAATGTATCAGAGATTACAGAACTTGAGGCAAGGAACGAAGACGGTTGCTGATTATGCAGATGAGTTCTACCAATTAATTGCTCAAAATGATATCATGGAAAGAGAAGAACAATTGACCGCGAGGTTTGTCGGTGGACTTAGAGCACAGATCCAAGACATGGTGAACATGTTCGACCCTAAATCTGTAGCCGAAGCACATCAAAAGGCGTTGGCTTGGGAGAAACAAGGGAGACGTGGGGGAGGTGTGTTTCCAAGTTTTACGGGGCAGAACAAAGGAGCGGGTAGTAGTTCTAATCTTCCTAAAGCATCGAATAAGCCAGTTGTTCATGAAGTGGCTAAACCTAAAGTCAATACCAATTTCAAATGCTATAATTGCCAAGAAGTGGGTCATAAGAGCAGCGAATGTCCAAAACCAAAGAAGAGAACTATGATTGTTGAAGTAGAGGATGAGGATGTCGGAGAAGATCTCAATTCATAGCGTGATGAGGAGGAAGAAGTGTCGGGAGACGAAGGATGTAATCTGATGCTACGAAGATCTTGTTTAACCCCAAAGCAGGAGGAAGAGTCGAGTTGGTTGAGAAGTAACATTTTTCAGTCTACGTGCACTATTTTGGGAAAGGTCTGTAAATTTGTCATTGATGCTGGAAGTTGTGATAATATCATTTCAACGGAAGCTGTGGGAAAGTTGAAACTGAAAACGGAAAAACATCCTAGTCCATATAAACTTGCTTGGTTGAGGAAAGGAGGAGAAGTAAAGGTAGAGAGGCGAGCTCATGTACCATTTTCTATCGGAAAGAAATACAAGGATGAGACTTGGTGTGACGTAGTTGACATGGATGTTTTCCATTTGCTGTTGGGAAGACTGTGGCAGTACGATCGTGAAGTACAGCATAATGGGCGAACAAATAGTTACAGTTTCTTGTTCGAGGGCACGAAGATCACATTAGTTCCGAAAAAGAAACAGCAGAATGAGAACAAGCTGGAGGAGATCGAGGAATTGAAAACTTTGTTGACATTGAAGGAGTTCGTGGAAGAGATAGAAGAGAGTCCTGAAGTTTTTATGTTGATTGGGCATGAAAGCAGTGAAGTTGCTGAAGTTCCAGAGGAAGTGAAACCAGTTCTGGAGGAATTCGATGATGTGTTTCCAGAGGAGTTACCGAAGGAGTTACCACCGCTTAGAGACATACAACATCAGATTGACTTGGTGCCAGGTGCTGCACTGCCTCATAGACCACACTATCGGATGAGTCCAAGGGAACACGAAGAGTTAAGGAGATAGGTGGAGGAATTACTGGAACAAGGGCGAGTTCAGGAAAGTTTGAGTCCTTGTGCAGTACCAGCTTTGTTGGTACCCAAGAAGGATGGAACGTGAAGGATGTGCACAGATAGTAGAGCATTGAACAAGATAAAAGTCAGATACAGATTTCCGATGCCGAGGCTTGATGATCTGTTAGATCAAATCAGTGGGTCTGTGATCTTTTCAAAGATTGATCTTAAAAGTGGTTATCATCAGATACGAATTAGACCAGGGGACGAATGGAAGACAGCATTCAAGACGAGGGAAGGGTTGTATGAATGGCTGGTGATGCCGTTTGGTCTATCGAATGCACCGAGTACATTCATGAGGGTGATGAACCAAATTTTCAGGCCTTACATTGGGAAATTTGTGGTGGTTTACTTTGATGATATTCTGATCTACAGTGCTAGTACAGAAGAGCATGTTCAGCATTTGAGGAAAGTGTTAATTATCCTTCGTGAAGAACAATTCTACGCTGCTATGAAGAAGTGTGTTTTTATGGCAAGGAGTGTTTTATTTCTGGGGTATGTTGTATCGAAAGAAGGAATACAGGTGGACCAAAGTAAAGTTGAAGCTATCAGAGATTGGCTGCAACCCAAGACGATAACGGAAGTTCGTAGTTTTCACGGGTTGGCTTCATTTTATCGAAGGTTTATTCCACATTTTAGTAGTGTGATGGCGCCTGTGACTGATTGTATGAAGGGTAAACAGTTTGCATGGACGGAGGAAGCAGGGGTTGCTTTTCAACGAATCAAAGAACTTTTGACGTCAGCACCAATTCTAGTATTACCAGATTTTCAGTTAGTATTTGAACTACATACCGATGCATCCAAGGTTGGGATTGGAGGAGTGTTGAGTCAGAGGGGACGTCCGATTGCATATTTCAGTGAGAAGTTATCAAGAGCGAAGATGAGATATAGTACGTATGATGTGGAATTTTATGCTGTTGTACAAGCCATTAAACATTGGAGACATTACTTATTTCAGAGAGAGTTTGTTCTTTACACTGATCATGAGGCGTTGAAGCATTTACAAGGGCAAGACAAGATTTCAGCAAGACACGCATCATGGATTGCCTATTTGCAGCAGTTTACTTTTGTTGTCAAACACAAGTCAGGAGTGACGAATCGTGTGGCTGATGCTTTGAGTAGGAGGAGTCATTTATTGACAACAATGAAAGTTGAGGTGACAGGTTTTGAATTATTACCAGAGCTGATTGAAGAAGATCCTTATTTTATGAAATTTGTTGAAAAAGTTAAGGAGGGAAGTGCTGAAGAATTTCTATTGGTGGATGATTTTCTTTTTAAGGGAAATCGATTATGTATTCCAAAGAGCAGTTTGAGAATGAAGATTATAAAGGAGCTACATGAAGAAGGGCATGTGGGTAGAGATCGTACATTGTATTTGATTTCTCAGTCTTACTTTTGGCCATCAATGAGGAAAGAAGTGGAAAGGTTTGTGGAGCGATGTCATATCTGTCAGGTGTCGAAAGGAACTGCGACCAATGCTGGATTATATATGCCGTTACCTGTACCAAATAAGCCTTGGGTTGATGTGAGTATGGATTTTGTTTTGGGGTTACCGCGAACTCAAAGGGGAAACGATTCCGTTTATGTGGTGGTTAACCGATTTTCGAAAATGGCACATTTTATTGCTTGTAAGAAGACGGCGGATGCTGTTCATGTTGCTCAGTTATTTTTCAAAGAGATATATCGACTTCATGGATTGCCAGAATCTATTGTGTCGGATAGGGATACTCGTTTTCTGAGTCATTTTTGGCTAAGTTTGTGGAAGATGGTCGGAACGAAGCTGAATTTTAGTAGCGCTTACCATCCACAAACTGATGGGCAAACGGAAGTGGTTAACAGATCGCTGGGGAATTTATTGCGATGTCTGGTGAAAGATAATCTGAAAAGCTGGGATGTGAAGTTATGTCAAGCAGAATTCGCTCATAATCATGCGGTAAATCGTAGCACAGGTTTCAGTCCATTCCAGATTGTATATTCAAGTTTGCCAAGGGGACCGTTGGAATTAACGGTAGTACCACAACCAAAGGGGACGGTTAAACAAGCTGTTGATTTTGTTGATGGGTTGACTGAATGTCATAAAATCGTTCAAGAACGATTGGAGAAGGCGAATGAGAAATATAAACGATCTGCAGATCTGAAGCGAAGAAATGTTGAGTTTAATGAAGGAGATATGGTATATGCTGTGTTAACAAAGGATCGTTTTCCAGTGGGCGCTTATAACAAGTTGAAAGCCAGGAAAATTGGTCCTGTAGAAGTCGTGAAACGGATTAATGAAAATGCTTATAAGTTGAAGCTGCCGGAGGATGTGTCCACTTCTGATGTGTTCAGTGTTAAACATCTCGTACCATATTATGGGGATGAACGATCAGATGTGGAAGAACTTACAAATTCGAGGACGAATTTTTCTCAACCTGGGGAGGATGGTGCAGCTCGGGACAGAGTCGAAGCAGTGCAAGCTACGAATTCACAAGGCCTAAGTCGTCCATGGTCTAAGGAAGGGATAGCTTTAGGTCGTCAACGACATAACAAAGCAAGAGATAAAAGGTTACGACCTAATAATGCAATCCAGGCTACGAATTATGTGGAGAAGTTAAGTGGTTGCAAAGTCTTAGGTCGTTCACGACTTAACTCAAGCGGGTCACGACCTAAGGAAGGAGATTTAAGTCGTCCACGACTTAAGGGAAAGAGGCTACGACTTAGCTTAAGTCGTTCGGGATCTACAGAAGGAGCGCCACGAGATAACGAAGAGGCAGCGCAAGGCTTAAGTCGGCTACGACTTAAGGGAAGTGATTTAGGTCGTCTACGACCTAACGAGTATGCTGAAGAAGGGAGCTCACGACCTAAGATAAGTCGCGTACGACCTACGACCTAGGTAGGTCGCGTAAAGTGATGCAGCTGTTGGCTCTTGAGTCGCTGAATTTTAGGTCGTGGCAATGTTAACTCGTGAAGCATTGATAAGTCGTATGTCGTAGATGTTTGCTGATCTTTGTTGTATTTAGGTCGTAAATGACCTATGGGATGTTATAATTCTGTGTTGTTGTTAAGTCGCATGTTTTTAGGTCGTTCTGTTATAAGTCGTAAGTCGCAGGTTATAAGTCGTACACGACCTAAGTGTTGTAAATTTGTGATGTTGTGTGGGTTGTAATACAAGTGCTTGAGTCGTGGGTTGTTGAGTCGTTGTCGACTTAGTTGAGTCGTAAGTCGTATACGACTTAAGGGTCAGGGTGAAAACTGCTATAAATAGGGAGTGTGTTGTACATTTTGAGGGGATTGATTGTTGAATAAAATTCTTGTTTGTTAGCTTTGTGCTTTCAATTAAAATCGGTAGTTGAGTGTAATCTCCTATCTCCACCTTCGACATTCGAGTGCGCTCGAATCTTCGAACGTTGAAGCCAATTCGCGGAATCAAGTACGCTTGATCAACGCTCGAAGAATTTTAGATCTCTCTTCACGGTATCGTACGCGATCAAAGTGTCAGAGATAGCTAGAATTCGGTATCTTCGGATCAACGAATTTGGGCATTTCAGTATTTCTCAATCCACCGATTGCTACTTTCATCGATCTACCTTGTTTTTGTTTAATCCGCTGCGTCATAAATGGTCGTGGGTCTACCTCCTTTCTATTTAAGAAGTCTTAAATAACTTATGACAGTATCTAATTGGGAAGTGGGATCTGCTTCATTTCCAAACCAGAGGTATTAAGTAACTGGAATGTACAATTTCCTGGACTTGTATTTGTTATGTCTAAATGGGATTTTGGCTATGAGGGTTGGTGGGCTATGTCAGTTTTGTTGATAAACCGGTATTTAGAAGTAAGGATGGCATATATGTTTTGACTACCAGTGGTCTCGAGCAGTCGTTAGCAAAGACTTGCGTTACGCCCTGATGGATTTCGCTTCCTACTAGTGTAGAATTCGTCTGGGATACGCAAAGATCTCAACGTTTAATTGACTGTTTATTTGTCGTAGGTGGGCTAGTTAGTCCTTAGATAAGTCATTGAGATGTGTTAGTAATATGGCAAACTAAATTATAAACTCGTATCTAGGAGTTATTAGCCTTTGTAGTTTAAGGCCAATAGCGGTTACGTTATGGAGCCCCCTTTAAGGTCGAGGTATTAAATGGTCGTTGGTTCTGCCTCCTCCTTATGTAAGAATTATTAAGTAGTCGGGGTCTCCTTTTGGGTAGTACAATTCATACAAACACACACACACCTCGGAGAAGGTTGGATATATCGTACGCACATAGGGAATTAAATGAATAACCCATGAATAGTAGACATAACATTTAAATGGAAATCAATCATCATAAACTAGTGTGAATAAAGTATGTAAATTACCGGTCACCAGAATGTTGTTCTGACCTCCTCCTCATTGTAACCCACATGATAGATTTAGAGGGATGGACTACTGGTGTAAGATGGGAATGGTAGATGGAGAGGTTTTCTCATTCATGCTCAACATTGACAAGGCAACTAGATATCAAAGGAATAATATTTGTTCCAAGGTAGATGCCTTACTAGGTACATATGTTTTATTGTTTTTTACTATTCCGTTGTGAGTTCATATAGATAGCTCTCTGTTAGGTTACCAACACCAACAATCCATAACCAAATTGACTTGGGTTTTCATTTTAGTCAAAAAAAAATCAGGCCTATTAAGGTGCATCTGATATTGGAGCTTAGGTTAGTCGATAGAAGAATTAAGATACGCTAAGTGAACGTACTTTATTTTTACCTATAATTATATATATATTATATATATATATTATATGCTAAACTCTATGCATTCTGATTATAGAAATAGTTGCGACCATATTCTGAAAAGATTGATAAGTTAACTACGAGTAGTGTCACGACCGAGATTTTCGACCTCCAAAATCGACATAAATACATCCATTGTATTACATTCCGAGCAATCGAATGCTGGAAATACTAGATCGTTAGGGAAAAGAAGAAAGAGATAGAAGAAGAAAAATAGAAACAACAACACAGAATCTCACTATCGCAGCGCAACAATATATAATAGATAACAACTAGTCTTTATACAAAGGAACTATAACTGTTATTTATACATTACATCATTAGAGTACAACACAATCAATATCACAATACTGGACAGTTATAATAACTTGTACTCACAAGTGCTGAATATACAGCCTACAATACACGGCGGAATATAAATCAGATACGGGTAATACGTCTTCGCCACCCAGCTCGTCTCCTGAGCTCTAAAGCATCCTATCCTGAATCTGTAATACTCGGTCTGACCCGAGCATTATAATAAAGTAACACCCGAGTCGGTCTGGAAAACCAGCGTGAGAAAAACACACTCAATTTGAATTATTCAAGTTTTCAAAATCCTTTAAAAATCAAAGGTATCTCGTAAGACCACGCCACAAATAAACACGACGGGTTTTTATCTTACGATAACCAAACAATTCATATCAAATCCTTTGATATTATAGTAGTGTTTAAATACAAATACTTATTCAAATAGCTGAAATGCTTGCATCTCACGTTTCAGCATAGTTGGGCACAATCAAACCATACGACGCTTATTGGAGAATGGATTCCATACGAATGACTAGGTACTGGGGTATCACCTGTCACAGTATACGTCTAGAACAGCGTACCGAGGATCACGCCGGGATCCCCTACCATACAAGACCGAACTATCCCTTACCTAGATAGACCGAATATGCTATCACCTCGGGTCTTCCCGCCCTCTTTCAAGCTCCTTCCATATACTGTAGTAATAAATAATATCTGAGGTTATCTAGAAAGGAGATAAACATACCCAAACTGGGTGCTACCCACTTAGCCTTGCTGCATCTCCCCTGCTTTTCAGTCATTCTCGGTTGATGAGGCTAGAGGCTACGATTACCTTTTTAAGGAATTTTCACTTAGAATGCTCATTGTACACCGATGACAATGTTCTGATAGCATTCATCCATACAAGTCTATTCTGGGTCCGAACGGAACCGAAGGCACTACTCCTACTACATCCATTTTGGAATCACCCTTAGGATTAGTAGCGACTAGCCCTTGCACTTCACTGCTCCATCTTCGACTCCATACTCTTGTTTTCACATCGAAAACGTACTCGTTGGATCGAAGTGGTTTTTGGATAACTTATCCGATCCCGGTCTCTTCGAAACAACGTTCGATATTTCCGGTAAACTCAAACCCGGTTCTTTAGGAAATACATAGACGAAAATAAGATCGGAGATCATCTCCTAATCGTTAGTGGATGGATTTCCTTATAAACGTCCTAGAAGGATGAAACGAGTTTATACGTACAGTATAGCACCTCGAACGGTAACTGTGCCATATAAATCCCGTATTTCTCCTAGATATTCCCAAAGTTATATTTTGGGTCCAGATTTGATAGTCGGTTATTTAACTATCAAATAAACAATCATTCAACCAAATATTCCATTTTCCCACTGAATAACTCCAAATCTCTTTTTAATTTAATTTTAATAAATTAAATCTCTTTATCCAAAATATATACTTATCTTATCGAGTTAAGTAAATTCACCAAAACTATTCTTTCAAAGATATTTGGAAAGCTTTAAAAATAATCTAGAAAGTACCACTGCGGTAGCAAACCATGGATTCACAGCTCAATGGTTACGTCTCTATCCCAGAGAAATTCAAGACTTAACTACAGACACTCACTGCCTTCGACTATGCCATGCGAGTATACCAATACTTTCTGAAACTTTATTTTGAAATTTTCAAAATAAAACTTATGAAATTTCTATAATAATTTTCCAAGTTAACTTTAGAAAAAACTACTTTTTAAATAAAGGTTATTAAAAATAATATTAATATTGAATAATTTATCTTTTTAAAATAATAATACTGATAGACCTTTAAATAATAATTAACTTACTATAAACTAACTTGATTAATATTTAAATATATTTTAAACAAATTTTAAAACAACTAAATAATTAATTTTTCTGAAACAGCCTTAAACATGTTAGTTAATGAGATGATGGTTTTGATGACAACAACCTTAGAATAGATTATAAAATATAAATACTAACATTACAAGTTTAGATATATATGTATATGCAGGATCTGAACATGCAGGTATCAAGAATGAAGACTGTACAGTATAGAGATTCAAGATATAGAGATAGAAGACTCATGAGTATCAAGATTATCAAGAGTTCAAGATTTCAAGGTTAAGTTTGTTTTATTAGGAATATTTGTTAAAACTCATAGAAAAGCACTGGCATCTTAATATCCAATTTATTCGTGGAATGGAATCCACTTCGAGCCCGTTAAAGGTATGGAACCCTAAGTAGGATGGAACCTACGAAAATCTAGTGGGACATTGTTTTGTATCAACTAAGCTTAATTCAAATGGTTTTTCAAAATTATCTTGTTTTCAAAATGATTTCAAAACTTTCCTTTTAAAAGATTCAAAACCCTCGATTCCGATTTTAAATAATTTTAGCCTCAAAACATCTTTATTTTCAGAGTCAAAATTTCTCCTGATTTTAAACTATCTTTTCAAATAATATATTTAACTTTTAAATTATTTATACTTTGATTTAAATTATAGTTAAATAATATATATATATATATTGTTCTTTATATTTACTTATGAATTTCAACTATATTCAAGTATATTTAAATAGTTTTTATATAAGATAAATATTATTTTTATAGAAATTCAAAACATCAATTTTGGCTGAGGGATGTCGACATGCCCATAAGCACTATGTCGACATGGTGACAGTTTTAATTCAAAATTCAAATTTCAAAAGAAGTGTCTATTCGCCATAACTTTTCATGAATGGTCAGGGCTGTTGTTCTTCTATAAATAGGGGTCAGTTTCAACGAATTTTAGAACACTTTTCTCTGATTTAACTTCTCTTCTTCTTCTCTACTTTCTTATTTACAAATTACACCATTACTCTGCCGAAATCAATATCGAATCTAACTAGATAATTTCTGGTTTTGATTCTCTTCACTATCTCTACAAGATCCAAGTGCTAATCTGAGTTATAGACTTTTTGTAATCAATCGAGCGAGAGAAGGTGTGATTGTAGCCCTGGAAATCAATTAGGTGAACTTGTTGCCCCGGAAATCAAGTATCTCTACCTAGAGGATTGTTATTCTGGAGGGTGTACCTCGTAGCCTTGAAACCGAGGGTTGTAATTGTTGAATTGAGTTTGAAAGCAAATCCGTACTTAGGTCTGCGGGACTGGATGTAGGGTAACTCCGAACTAGTATAAAATCCGGTGTGTTCTTTCCTTTACTGCTTTTACTTTATATTTGCATCTATGTTTGATTCTGTGTTCATATATGTGTCTGATTAGTGCATACATTGTTAACAAACTAAGATAAACTCAAAAAGATTAACAAATTTCTTAAAACACTATTCACCCCCCCCTCTAGTGTTAATTCTAGCCTTAAGGTCCTTAATCCGCATTTCTCACATTTGGTATCAGAGCCAGGTTTTCAAGAGTTTCATTATCTGAATTTTGAAAATTTTCAAAATGGCTACTAACACTAGTACTGCTATTACCACCAACACTAGTTCATTTGTAGAAGGTCAGTGTACTGCCAGACCACCACGTTTTAATGGCAGTAACTATGCATATTGGGCATGTAGGATGAAAATATATTTACAATCTGTAGGATTAGAAACTTGGAATCTCACACAAACTGAATATTATGAACCTACAACTAATTTTGCACAGTGGACCACTGAGCAAAAGACTATTGCAAAAATAATTCTAAAGCAATGAATATTCTGTTTTGTTCACTTGAAAGAAATGAATTTAATAAAGTGTCAGTTTGTAAGTCTGCATATGAAATCAGAAAACTTTGCAAGTAACTCACGAAGGAACAAGCAAAGTTAAACAGACCAAAATTTCCATGCTCACAAATCAGTTTTAGTTATTTAAAATGAATACTAATGAGTCTATTTCAGATATGTATAGTCGATTTCAAAATATTGTGCATTCTTTAATATCTTTGGGAAAGGAATTTTCGGAAGAAGATCAAGTCAGAAATTTTTTAAATTCTCTCACTCCAGAATGGGATCAAAAGACACTTGCAATTGAAGAGGCAAATGACATAAGTACTTTAAAGATAGAAGAATTGATTGGAAATCTAATGTCGTTTGAAGTTCAAATGATCGGGAGAAGAGAAAGCAAAGCATCTGAAAAGAAATCAATGGCATTCAATGCATTAATCGACGGATCAGAATCAAACAGTGATAATGATGAAGAGATAGCATTTATGACCAGGAATTTTCGGAAATTCCTGAAGTACAGAAAATTGAATAGTTCCAAGAGAAACAACTTTAAGAATTCCGGTAATCAGACTACAGTACCAAACTTTATCAAATGCTTCAATTGTGACGAACCAGGTCATATCAAAAGAGACTGTCCGCATCCAGATAAGCAAAACTCTCCTACAAACAATGATTCTGCAAAGAAATGGAAACATGCATTCACTGCTACTCTAGATGACTCTGACTCATCCTCCAGCGACAATGAACAGAAGAAAGATAATTCAAATCTATGTTTCACAGCAATTCTCGATTTAGTCGATACCAAAGACACGGACTCTGAAAAAGGTACACGTTTACAATACATTGGCTGAAATTGCATGCTTGAATTGATTGATTGATTGGTTGTTTTTGAATTGATTTATTGATTGATTTTGAATTGATATGTTGTTTGAATTTTAAAAATTATTTTCTATTTTTTTACTATTATTTTATTATTATTTTTGACACATTCTGAAATATATTATAAGTACAATAATATTTCAGAAATATAGACATTAATAATAATATTTATATATATGTATATTAGATAACTTAGGAAAAATCATGTCATGAAAATTCAAAGCCACATGTCGACATGGCCCCTACCATGATGTCGACATGACTAGCTGAATTTGAATTTCAAATTTTGAATTCAAATGTTTGAATTTCCCTCCACCTTTTCACTTCATTTATTTCTCTGAAAAGATACCTTTTGACCAGAGAATATGTCCTTTGAAAGTCTATTTATTCACTATCTTTTATCATATCTTTTCACCTTCATTTTCAAATTCAAACTCTCTCTTCATATCTTCAAGCTCTCTACTCTCTACTCTAATGACTTCTTCAAGCAACCCCTCAACCATGAGAATTTCCAAAAAAATCAAAGAGCAATTATTCAATGATCCGGAGGCAATTAAAGCATACATCAATTATGCTAATTATGCCAAAGTCCATCCCGGAAAATTTGCTATTTTTCAAGATTTTTCTTCTTATGAAATTGATTCTCTTTTTGCAAACAATGGTGTTTTAAGTCTTATTGACTCTTCTCAAAATGATTTTGTTTGCTATCCTAATCTTGTCAAAATCTTCTATGCTAATTTAAGCCATGGTTTTTATATTGGAAATGAGAATGAAATTTGGAGTAGTGTCAAAGGCACTCAAATTGTTTTGAATTGTGACCTTTTGGGTACCATTCTCAATTGCAAAAGCACGGGAATGGATCTTTCTAGTTTTCAAATCGATGAACATGATCGTGAGACATTTCATCATATTTTTGAAGGAGATGAAAACTTTGAATTTAAGAATCGAAACTTTCGTCCTAAAGCAAGAATTGTCAATCTTCTTTTACAACATACTTTGACCCCAAGATCGGGAAATTTCAACAATCCTACTTCAAAAGTGTGTAAAGCACTCTTTGCTATTTTCGGAAATTATGATATCAATTGGGCGCAAGTTATTTTGGATGAACTTCGTCCTAAAAATTTTGAAATGGGAGAAAACACTTTATATCATGGAATTTACCTTACTCGAATTTTCAACTATTTTGGAGTAAATTTCAAAGGAGAAGAATTTATTTCAAAAAAAGTTTTTAATATCTCAAACATTTCTCTCATGAAAATCTCATATGGTTTTCAACCTTATGAAACCCTTACCGAAAAGGAAGAGCATTTGGCTCATGAGGAAATGGAAGAAGAGGAAGAGGAAGAAAGAGAAGAAGGGGATGAAATGGAAATTGAAGAAGAAGAAGAAGAAGGTGAAACCTCTTTGGAAAGCATCGAATACCCTTCCCATCCATCCAACAAAACCCTTCTCAAAAACCAAAAGATAATTGTGGAGAATCAACGGATTTTAAAACGATCCGTTAGCAAGAAGTTGGATAACATTTCTTCGAAAATGAACAAGTTCTTTTCAAAAGTCAGCAAGAAACTTGGACTATCTTCATCATCTTCATCTTCTAACTAGTTTTATCTTTTAGTATCTTATTGTATTTGTCTTAGTTTGTTTTTTTTCGAATGTCCGTGTAGTTCATTATGCTTAATCTTTGTATTATCGGAATGAAATGAAATTTCCTTTCTGTTATCTATCTTATCTTATCTCTAGAATAAATGCTAGTATATTATATAAATATATACATATACACAATTATTCACAAAATCAAAGTTGTCATAAATTTTCACTAACCCATGTCGACATCCCCTAGAAGACCATGTCGACATGTACTGGTCAGAAGTGATTATTGATTTTGAATTTGAAATTTGAATAACTACCAAATGTCTATTCATTTCAAACGAATTTCTACACCTATATATACCTTTTTCTTCCAGAAATCTTCACTGAAATTTATTTCTCATTATCTGTATCCTTCATTTCTTTCTCTAATTCAATTATGGCCAATCCTATTCACAATCTATCTGAATATCTTGAAGAAACACTCAATTCATTCAAGAATATTCTCTCTTTCATTCTACGAAACCAGCATCACATAGAGTTGAGTCAAATGCAGATGATCAAGGAACAAGAAAGGCACTTCGATGCAATACGATGGATGATCTCCTCTCTACGCAAGGATGATAATGAAGCACATCCTTTTGTCTCTCTCACCAATGACAATGAATATTGGGATGCAATTAAAGCAGACCCTATATTTGGAGAAGATGGATGGGTAGATGTTCCTCGTGACGTTTAATTTTCTTTCTTTGTTTGATTTGTTTGAATTAATTTGTTTGATTTAATTTGGTTTGAATTGATACTTTGTGTGGATTGATTTTATTTGGTTTGAAGTTTGGTGTGTGAAACATATATATATACATTGAAATGAATATAGTCTTTAATTAAGTTATTATGCTCATAAGTATCATTATTTCTTAATCTATTTATTATATATTCCGTTGTATAGTTTATCAATGCAGGTACTGAAGTCCAAGAATAAGGGGGAGTAAGTTTTTGTTGATGACAAAGGGGGAGAAATATAAAATAGGGTAGTTAGGCATAGATTAAGGGGGAGTTGTTAGTTTTAGGGGGAGTTATTAGGATAGAAGGAATATTTTATAAACAAAGGTTGTCATCATCAAAAGGGGGGAGATTGTTAGTCCATGAGATGATGAGATGATGGTTTTGATGACAACAACCTTAGAATAGATTATAAAATATAAATACTAACATTACAAGTTTAGATATATATGTATATGCAGGATCTAACCATGCAGGTATCAAGAATGAAGACTGTACAGTATAGAGATTTAAGATATAGAGATAGAAGACTCATGAGTATCAAGATTATCAAGAGTTCAAGATTTCAAGGTTAAGTTTGTTTTATTAGGAATATTTGTTAAATCTCGTAGAAAAGCACTAGCATCTTAATATCCAATTTATTCGTGGAATGGAATCCACTTCGAGCCTGTTAAAGGGATGGAACCCTAAGTAGGATGGAACCTACGAAAATCTAGTGGGACATTGTTTTGTATCCACAAAGCTTAATTCAAATGATTTTTCAAAATTATCTTGTTTTCAAAATGGTTTCAAATCTTTCCTTTTAAAAGATTCAAAACCCTCGATTCCGATTTTAAATAATTTTAGCCTCAAAACATCTTTATTTTCAGAGTCAAAATTTCTCCTGATTTTAAACTATCTTTTCAAATAATATATTTAACTTTTAAATTATTTATACTTTGATTTAAATTATAGTTAAATAATATATATATATATATTGTTCTTTATATTTACTTATGAATTTCAACTATATTCAAGTATATTTAAATAGTTTTTATATAAGATAAATATTATTTTTATAAAAATTCAAAACATCAATTTTGGCTGAGGGATGTCGACATGCCCATAAGCACTATGTCGACATGGTGACAGTTTTAATTCAAAATTCAAATTTCAAAAGAAGTGTCTATTTGCCATAACTTTTCATGAATGGTCATGGCTGTTGTTCTTCTATAAATAGGGGTCAGTTTCAACGAATTTTAGAACACTTTTCTCTGATTTAACTTCTCTTCTTCTTCTCCACTTCCTTATTTACAAATTACACCATTACTCTGCCGAAATCAATATCGAATCTAACTAGATAATTTCTGGTTTTGATTCTCTTCACTATCTCTATAAGATCCAAGTGCTAATCTGAGTTATAGACTTTTTGTAATCAATCGAGTGAGAGAAGGTGTGATTGTAGCCCTAGAAATCAATTAGGTGAACTTGTTGCCCCGAAAATCAAGTATCTCTACCCAGAGGATTGTTATTCTGGAGGGTGTACCTCATAGCCTTGAAACCGAGGGTTGTAATTGTTGAATTGAGTTTGAAAGGAAATCCGTACTTAGTTGTGCGGGACTGGATGTAGGGTAACTCCGAACCAGTATAAAATCCGGTGTGTTCTTTCCTTTACTGCTTTTACTTTATATTTGCATCTGTGTTTGATTATGTGTTCATATCTGTGTCTGATTAGTGCATACATTGTTAACAAATTAAGATAAACTCAAAAAGATTAACAAATTTCTTAAAACACTATTCACCCCCCCTCTAATGTTAATTCTAGCCTTAAGATCCTTAATCCGCATTTCTCACAAAACACTTTTAAATTTTTCTTCTAATTAATACTTAAAAATCCTCCTTTTTTTAAAATAAACTTAACTTCTCAGGAAAATACATTTTTAACTCCAATATAGCCAGTCTAATTATTTATAAATTCCTCTCGATTTACTTCCAGTTTGATTTACGTTCCAATTCCGTAAATTTCCTTTTTCCAAAAATAAAACTACTATTTATTTTTAAAACGATTTGCCTATCTCCTTATAAATTCCCACCGTGAATTTATAATTTCAAATTATCCACTGATAATTACTTCACTTTATTTTTTAAACTTCGATTATAATTTCCATAATCTCATTTCCCGTTTTATCACTATTCCACAACACTTAATTGATTTTAAAACGATTGTCTAAATTAAATTCCATTTTTTAATTTAATTTTTCTTAAATATCCCAAATATATTCCAAAGCCCACTAATTTCGGATCTCACTTCCTTTTTATGATTTAAAAATCTTATTTAAATCTGGAACATCAATTTCATATTTTATTTTCAAAATTCCCCTTTTATTTTTCCCAAACTATTTAAATCTTAAATTTAAAAATACATTCTTTTATACTTAAAAAAATATCGCTTAAGTTCTTTTTAAAAAAACCTTTTTATTCACATTTATTCAAAAATCTCTATTTTTCCATATTCCGGGATTATTAATTAGGATTTTAAAATCAAACTATTTATTTTTCCCAAATTCATTACCTTTTAATTTATTCAACTTTACCATAAATATTTTACTTTAAAATCCCCTTTTTATTTTCCTTTAAAAATTCCATATTCATATTTATGGTATTTTAAAATGCTAAAAATCTATCTAGCAATACCATAGCATCCAATAAATTCAATTTCCAATATAATCTATCACAGATTATTCAAATAAATCATATTACTAAATATGAAAATAATTTCAACATTTTTTAGGAATCCAGTTGGATCCCTCCAACCTGTTTCCCTGCATCCACACATGTTAATACAATATAAAAATACTAATCCCACTTCGAGGGGGATATCGCGGTATATAGGGTCATCCGCTATTATATGGGGCGCATAGGGTCTCATCCCCTATATATATGCGGGAATATCAATCACTCCAATAAATATATATAAACTACTATATATAATAGAACATCCAGACTAATAATAATTATCAAATTCAATCAATCACCCAATAATTAATTTTAACTACTTAAAATTAATTGCAGAAATTCCAAATTTGAGTGAGATTAACTCACCTTGATTTTCTGTTGCTTTCGCGTTCCGTTTTCAATTGAATCCGGACGCGTTTTAAATTGTTTGAAATTTTCAAAGGCTCCAATTTCGCTCAAACCAGTTTCATTTCGAAGCTCTCTTTACCATGATCGCTACGCAAAAGGTTTTGTCCAAAACGGACCTCGTATACACGAGATATAAATTTTATAAGTTCATCGGTATTTAAATTTATAAAAACAAGTTAATTATATTTAATAAAATCCATACTCTAAAAAAACAGAGCCCGACCCAAAACTATTTCTTCCTCTTCCCAGATGCTTTGAACTTCCTAAAGCCAAAAAACGTGCATGGCCACCATATCACGCGTGCATGCACCCCCACACTCGATAATCCTTTGCAACAACTTCACCATCGATCCTCTCTTCAGTTGCTCATCACGACTATCGCCTCCACGCCTCGCCAGCTCCTCTAAATCAAAACGCGACCTCACCCTTAAGCCGTACATCGACCATCAGGTCGTGGCCCCAAAACTTCGCTGCACACCACCAAGAATCGGTCGTAGCTGCCATATACCACGATAAACTCAAAAATGCCCTTGAAATCTCCCATCGATCAACATAGAAATCAATTTTCAAGCCCTAGAAAAAAACGCCCACGACACTGCAGTCAATCCACCAAAATTTGACGCCGCACCATATAAGAGGCATACCAGATCTAAGAGGACGGAGAAACCAGATTTTTAAAATCGATTGCAGAATTTTTTGTTGAGTATACGAAGAGAGATAAGTTTTCGAAGCTTGCATACTCTTTTTTTTCCTCTTCGGCTTTACTGTTTTGAAATGGAAGAGGGAACGTGGTTTTTTAAAATAGAAAAGATGCCTTGCGTGTTTTAGATGGTTAGTGTATAGTGATTTGAAGAGAAAGGAAAAAGTTCTGATGTGAAAATATTTGTCAAATCAATTATATATATATTATTTAAATTTTTAAATCATCTCGAATCCATAGCTTAAAATTTTGACCTCTTATCGAGGCGTGCCGCTAGGCGTTTTAATGTTATTCCCCTATTCCGAATGAAATGGAAAAGGTTTCGAGTCCTAATTCGATCGTATGAAGAAGATAGCTTTTTGGACCCAATTTTACATTGAATTTACGATATAAATTCCAGCGCATTTATATCCCATATGACCACACGATAACTCCATAAGCTACAAAATTTGAAATCCGATAATAATACACTATTACGGATCCAATGAAACTGGTTTCGTCGAAATCCGAGACTGTGCCTCGGAAGTCTATTTTTAAATGTCAATTTAAACGACATATTTTTAAAACTGAGCAAATCACTTTTAAATTCAATTTTGAAACTTTTATTATCTTCATTATTATCAATATAAATTTTATAAGCCTTCAAATTATTTTTAACAAGCTTAAAACTCAAGATTTACTAATTTACCCAATATTCAATTATTAATTCAATAATTAAATTATCTAATAAATGGTTATATTTGAAATTCAAGTTAAAAATTAACTTTTAAATATTTAAAATCAATTAAATATCCCAATTTAAAATAGCCAAAATTCTAGGTCGTTACATCCCCCCCCATAAGAATTTCGTCCTCGAAATTGCCTGGTAAGAAGAATGGTCCAAAACCGTTAACTATTTTTCCAAAACCCATCAGTTTCAACAATTTTTATTGAAATCACATTATCACCTCTACTAATTTACAATCTCATTTGTGGATTACACTTATATATTTCCCTCAATCATTCAAATTATAACTTAAAACCAAATTTTAAATTATTAAAATTTTCTCCAAAATTTTTTTTCTAACTCCTTAAATTTTCGAAAAATTTCGCCAGCATCTCCTTTGCGCGGCTAGATCGAAAAAACTACAAAATGCCTCTACGGCCCCGAATCATCAAAAGAAAATAAAAGCCAAGTGGCTCAATCAGAAAATCATCAATTTCATACAACAATTTAAACACATACCTTTTGTCGGACAATTGCATTTTACTTCTGAAATCGAAGACATCAGTTTATCTTTTGCTTTTTAATTTTCTGCACCTTATTTACCAATAATATCCAATCACATAATTCAAAATCATTTTATTTTATTTTTTTCAATTTCCAATATTCATTTCACCAAAACCCGTACGATGTACATATATCATCCGTACGCAAAATTAACTCTGATCGCTCACTCGATCACACAATTCACTTCCGAACTAGTATCGTTCACACGACTCCCTAGTGCGGACTCAGATCTAGTTTCTTGATCAGAAACCGTCATTCTCCTTGCATAGTCGTATACTATGATAGAGAATTCCAGAATCGATCAAAAATCCACATACAGGGTTCGCCGTCGAAAAACGAGCGAAAAATCCTAACTCGGATCGATATAACTATCTTGAAATTTTGTGCTCGAATCTGGATCAAATCGTTATGCGAATAAAATAATATATGTACAACTTACGTATTTATCTCAATTGATTATTAGCTATATCAATTCCTTTCTATCCACATTTACTTACAATTCCATTTAATCTTTCTCAAACCATTATTCACATCCTTTATTCAATCTGTATTCAAATGTTTACTTAGCATATATCTTAAGTACCAGTTTCACTTAAGGATTCACCATTAATCTTTTTAAGTCCATTATAAACATTTTATACAACTTCTTATATTTATTTTCACCTCATCACTTAATTTTACATCATTTTTTTTATTCAAATTAATTTTCAATTTCATTTGAACTCAATTTACCTTCCATTTACTAATTTATTTCCAATCAAATTTAATATTGAATTTTATCAACAATCTCCCAAACCATATTTAATTAACTGATTACTTTAATTAGTTCTATTCACTAATTCATTTCAAATCTCAATAAATTTTATTTAGTCCACCTGAACTAATTCTTCAATTCCACCTTATTTAACATAATTCAAATTAAATATCATTCCAATATTCAGTTTTCAATTCCATTTACTTACAAATTTAAATTAATTTGTCCATCCACTAATTTATTTCAAATTCAATAAATTCTATTTTCAATATGTATTCTATTCAGCCTACTTAGGCTTATTTTCTCAAAATTCACTTTACTTAACTTAATTCAAGTTAAATTTCACTCCACAAAATCTAATTTCAAAATTTCTTAAGTTATCAAACTTACTAATATTATATTCACCAATTTCTTCCAATTTACTTCATTTAATTGATTTACCTTGCTAACTTATTTCATTATCACACTTGTTTCCATCTAACTCTTCTTAAGTTAAATTTTATTCCAAACAAATTTCAAATTCTTGTGAGTTTTTAAACTTATTTATATTCCATGAAGCATTTTAGATCAAACTCCAGAGTTTAAACAATTACCTAAGTATTTCAAAATCACTTTGAAATCATATATATCTAAAATCCTTTGGTATATCAAATTATTCCTTTGAATTTCAAAACCAAAACCAGTTTTTGCAAACAAACTCCAATTCAAATCATTTAGGTAGCAATTCCTCCCTTGGAAACTCGAAAATGAACGTCGATGATGCTAAAGTCATCACCAAAATTATTTTCCAACGACCGAAGTGAATTCAGTGCTTTTACTTCTTTTAAAAACACTTTTAAATATTTTTATTCCAAATCTCAATAGATTTCATTTCCAATTCAAAAATATTTCCAACTTTTATTTTCTAAGACTTTGGAAAACATCTCAAAACCAAAGGTAATTAAATTCCCCAAATTTCCTAATTTCAAATCGTTTAAATCTATATTTAAATATCCCTTTGGAATTTCATTCCATTTCAAATTATAAATCACATTTATAAAACCATATTTACAAAATCGCATTTTGTTATATGAATTAATTTCTTGCTTTTGGTCTATAATATCAACTTTTATTCAATTACCACAACAAAAAATGATAATAGTTTAATATTAGCACTTCCTAGCAACCAAGCAACCATATATAACTATAATAATTTACGAAAATTATTCCTTTTTATATATAAAAATAATTTTGGTAAAATTATTTCATTTACCCCATTTAAAAACAATACCGTGTCGAATTGTTCTGTTCAAATGTTTAGAGATCCCTATCAATAATGTTAATTACTCGTATTGACCAGAATCCATAACTACTCAACAAACCCATCAACACAATATAAAACAATTTTTATATTCACTAACAAATACTCGCTTATATCTATTAATACACTCAAACTCATTCTAGGGTGCTACTGACCCTATCTCTAATGAGTAATTCCCACCAGAGCCAAGGATCCCGCTTAACCTTCAGCTCTGATACCAAGTGTCACGACAAAGATTTTCGACCTCTGAAAATCGACATAAATACGTCCATTGTATTACATGTCGAGCAATCGAATGCCGAAAATACCAGATCATTAGGGAAAAGAAAAAAGAGGTAGAAGAAGAAAAATAGAAACAACAACACAGAATCTCACAATCGCAGCGGAACAATATATAATAGATAAAGACTGGTCTTTATACAAAGGAACTATAACTGTTATTTATACATTACATCATCAGAGTACAACACAATCAATATCACAATACTGGACAGTTATAACAACTTGTCCTCACAAGTGCTGAATATACAGCCTACAATACACAACGGAATATAAATTAGATACGGGTAATACATCTTCGCCATCCAGCTCGTCTCTTGAGCTCCAAAGCATCCTATCCTAAATCTGTAATACTCGGTCTGACCCGAGTATTATAATAAAATCACACCCGAGTCAGTCTAGAAAACCAGTGTGAGAAAAACACACTCAATTTGAATTATTCAAGTTTTCAAAATCCTTTGAAAATCAAAGGTATCTCGTAAGACCACGCCATAAATAAACACGATGGGTTTTTATCTTAAGATAACCAAACACTTCATATCAAATCCTCTGATATTATAGTAGTGTTTAAATACAAATACTTATTCAAATAGTTGAAATGCTTGCATCTCACGTTTTAGCATAGTTGGGCACAATCAAAACCGTACGGCGCTTATTGGAGAATGGATTCCATACGAATGAATAGATACTGGGGTATCACCTATCGCAGTACACGTCTAGAACAGCGTACCGAGGACCACATCGGGATCCCCTACCATACAAGACCGGACTATACCTTACCTGGATAGATCGAATATGTTATCACCCCGGGTCTTCCCACCCTTTTTCGAGCTCCTTCCATATACCGTAGTAATAAATAATATCTGAGGTTATCTAGAAAGGTGATAAACATGCCCTAATTGGGTGCTACCCACTTAGCCTTACTACACCTTCCCTACTTTTCAATCATTCTCGGTTGATGAGGCTAGAGGCTACGATTACCTTTTTAAGAATTTTCACTTAGAATCCTCATTGTACTCCGATGACAATGTTCTGATAGCATTCATCCATACAAGTCTGTTCTAGGTCCGAACGGAACCGAAGGCACTACTCCTACTACATCCATTTTGGAATAACCCTCAGGATTAGAAGCGATTAGCCCTTGCACTTCACTGCTCCATCTTCGACTCCATGCTCTTGTTTTCACATTGAAAAAGCACTCGTTGGATCGAAGTGGTTTTTGGATAACTTATCTGATCCCGGTCTCTTCGAAACAACGTTCGATATTTCCGGTAAACTCAACTCCGGTTCTTTAGGAAATACACAGACAAAAATAAGATCGGAGATCATCTCCTAACCGTTAATGGATGGATTTCCTTATAAATGTCCTAGAAGGATGAAACGAGTTTATATGTATAGTATAGCACCTCGAACGGTAACTGTGCCATATAAATCCCGTATTTCTCCTAGATATTCCCAAAGTTATATTTTCGGTCCAGATTTGATAGTCGGTTATTTAACTATCAAATAAACAATCATTCAACCAAATATTCCATTTTCCACTGAATAACTCCAAATCTCTTTTTAATTTAATTTTAATAAATTAAATCTCTTTATCCAAAATATATACTTATCTTATCGAGTTAAGTAAATTACCAAAACTATTCTTTCAAAGATATTTGAAAACCTTTAAAATAATCTGGAAAGTACCACTCCGATATCAAACCATGGATTCACAGCTCAATGGTTACGTCTCTATCCCAGAGAAATTCAAGACTTAACTGCAGACACTCATTGCCTCCGACTACGCAATGACAGTATATCAATACTTTCCGAAAACTTTATTTTGAAATTTTCAAAATAATACTTATGAAATTTGTATAATAAATTTTCAAGTTAACTTTAGACAAAACTACTTTTTAAATAAAGGTTTTTAAAATAATATTAATATTGAATAATTTATCTTTTTAAAATAATAATATGGATAGATCTTTAAATAATAATTAACTTACTATAAACTAACTTGATTGATATTTAAATATACTTTAAACAAATTTTAAAACAACTAAATAATTAATTTTTCTAAAGTAGCCTTAAACACTTTTAAAATTTTCTTCTAATTAATACTTAAAAATACTCCTTTTTTAAAAATAAACTAAACTTCTTAGGAAAATACATTTTTAACTCCAATTTAGCCAGTCTAATTATTTATAAATCCCTCTCGATTTACTTCCAGTTTGATTTACGTTCCAATTCCGTAAATTTCCTTTTCACATTTCGAAAAATAAAACTACTATTTATTTTTAAAACGATTTACCCATCTCCTTATAAATTCCCACTCTGAATTTATAATTTCAAATTATCCACTGATAATTACTTCACTTTATTTTATAAACTTCGATGATAATTTCCATAATCTCATTTCCCGTTTTATCACTGTTTCACAACACTTAATCGATTTTAAATCGATTTTTCTAAACTAAATTCCATTTTTAATTTAATTTTTCTTAAATATCCCAAATATATTACAAAGCCCACTAATTTCATATCTCGCTTCCTTTTTATGATTTAAAAAGCTTATTTAAATCTGGAACATCAATTTCATATTTTATTTTCAAAATTCCCCTTTTATTTTTCCCAAACTATTTAAATCTTAAATTTAAAAATACATTCTTTTATACTTAAAAAAATATCGCTTAAGTTCTTTTTAAAAAAACCCTTTTATTCACATTTATTCAAAAATAACTATTTTTCCATATTCCGAGATTATTAAATAGGATTTTAAAATCAAACTATTTATTTTTCCTAAACTTATTACTTTTTAATTTATCCAACTTTACCATAAATATTTTACTTTAAATCCCCTTTTTATTTTCCTTTAAAAATTCCATATTCATATTTATGGTAGTTTAAAATGCCAAAACTCTATCTAGCAATACCATAGCATCCAATAAATTCAATTTCCAATATAATCTATCATAGATTATTCAAATAAATCATATTACTAAATATGAAAAAAAATTCAACATTTTTTAGGAATCCAGTTGGATCCCTCCAACCTGTTTCCCTGCATCCACACATGTTAATACAATATAAAAATACCAATCCCACTTCGAGGGGGATATCGCAGTATATAGGGTCATCCGCTATTATATGGGGCGCATAGGGTCTCATCCCCTATATATATGCGGGAATATCAATCACTCCAATAAATATATATATACTACTATATATAATATAACATCCAGACTGATAATAATTATCAAATTCAATCAATCACCTAATAATTAATTTTAACTACTTAAAATTAATTGTAGAAATTCCAAATTTGAGTGAGATTAACTCACCTTGATTTTATGTCGCTTTCGCGTTCCGTTTTCAATTGAATACGGACGCGTTTTAAATTGTTTGAAATTTTTAGAGGCTCTAATTTTGCTCAAACCAGTTTCATTTCGAAGCTCTCTTTACCACGATCACTACGCAAAAAGTTTCGTCCAAAACGGACCTAGTATGCACGAGATATAAATTTTATAAGTTCATCGGTATTTAAATTTATAAAAACAAGTTAATTATATTTAATAAAATCCATACTCTAAAAAAACAGAGCCCGACCGAAAACTATTTCTTCCTCTTCCCAGATGCTTTGAACTTCCTGAAGCCAAGAAACGTGCACGGCCACCATATCATGCGTGCACGCACCCTCACACTCGACAATCTTTCGCAACGACTTCACCATCGATCCTCTCTTCAACTGCTCATTACGACTATCGCCTCCACGCCTCGCCAGCTCCTCTAAATCGAAACGCGACCTCACCCTTAAGCCGTATGTCGACCATCAGGTCGCGGCCCTAAAACATTACCGCACACCACCAAGAATCGCTCGTAGCTGCCATATACCACGACGAACTCAAAGATGCCCTTGAAATCTCCCATCGATCAACATAGAAATCAATTTTTCAAGCCCTAGAAAAAAACGACCATGACACTTCAGTCGATCCACCAAAATTTGATGCCGCACCATATAAGAGGCATACTAGATCAAAGAGGACGGAGAAACTAGATTTTTAAAATTAATTGCAGAATTTTTCGTTGAGTATAGAAGAGTGATAAATTTTCGAAGCTTGCATACTCTTTTTTTCTCTTCGGCTTTACTGTTTTGAAATAAAAAAGGGAACGTGGTTTTTAAAAATAGAAAAGATGCCTTGTGTGTTTTAGATGGTTACTGTATAGTGATTTGAAGAGAAAGTAAAAAGTTCTGATGTGAAAATATTGGTCAAATCAATTTTATATATATTATTTAAAATTTTAAATCATCTCGAATTCGTAGCTTAAAATTTTTACCTCCTATCGAGGTGTGCGGCTAGGCGTTTATAATGTTACACCCCTATTCTGAACGAAATGGAAAAGGTTTCGAGTCCTAATTCGATCGTATGGAGAAGATAGCTTTTTGGATCCAATTTTTATATTGAATTTACGATATAAATTCCAGCGCGTTTATATCTCGTATGACCACACAATAACTCCAAAATCTATGAAATTTGAAATCTGATAATAATACACTATTACGGATCCAATAAAACTTGTTTCGTCGAAATCCGAGACTGTGCCTTGGAAGGCTATTTTTAAATGTCAATTTAAACGATATATTTTTAAAACTGAACAAATCACTTTTAAATTCATTTTTGAAACTTTTATTATCTTCATTATTATCAATATAAATTTTATAAGCCTTCAAATTATTTTTAACAAGCTTAAAACTCAAGATTTACTGATTTACCCAATATTCAATTATTAATTCAATAATTAAATTATCCAATAAATGGTTATATTTGAAATTCAAGTTAAAAATTAACTTTTAAATATTTAAAATCAATTAATTATCCCAATTTTGAATAACCAAAATTCTAGGTCGTTACAAGTTGGAACAATAAGTAGAGTTAAATTTATGCACCTACCCCGATTACCTATGGGGTATAGGCTGTACCATAAGGCGTTGACTAAAAAGAGCATGAGCATGACATATAGAAGAGTCGCTGAAGTTTGATGGTACATGACTGCCTTATGATTGTGTATTTTGCTGGATTGCCGACTGAAGATGTACATTTCATCTAAACAAATGGGGAGTATGAACCTATATGTTGCAGATATTCGAGCGTAAGAATTGAGCAAGTTCCTACAAAAAAGGTGTATATTGACCACCTCAAGATGGTAGCTGGATTTTGATATGTTCTTAATGAAGATAAGAATAATTGGAAAAGAAGAAAAGTCCAAAAAAGGACAAATAAGATCTGTTTCCGAGTCCGAACCTATATAAAGGATTTAATAATAGATTTTAAAATTTTCCTAAAATGCTTGAAATGACTTTCATAGAATTTATTTAAAAATAGAAGAACCTATCACTAAAAAGTTGTTATTTTTAAAAGGCTGGTAAATACTAAATTTTTCTCCATGTAAGATATTCTTGAAAAAAAAATAGGAAATTTAGGAATTTAATTAAAAAAAATTATTTAGAGATTTTTAGTGAAATTTAAAACTACTTGGGTTAAAATTTTCAATTTAAAGGTTTTTCGTAAAGAGATTTTTCGTTTTTGAAGTAGATGGAAAATAAAGCATATGTTTGGCTCAATGATTTCTCTATTTTTGTCAATTTAAAGCTTTAATATTCTTTTTAAGGGGTGGATAAATAGAAATGGTACTTGATTTAAATGGGGTTCAGATAATGGAAGGGTAGGAATGCCCGACAATGAAGATAGGAAAAATATTCCCGTATAAGGAAAATACGAAGAAAACAACTTAAATAGATTATATATTTGTTATCCCTTTTCATGTTAATGAAGAAAAGCCTGATGGCTAAAGAAGTAGGCAAATGCACTACAATGATCCAATAAGGAAACAATTAAAGAGAAAAAGAGCTGTATAGGGAGAAGCCATTTAAAGTAAGAGCAACTTAGGTAGAATAAATATAAATAGAAACAACATTAGGAATTTATATTAAAAATCTAACTAGAAACGATATAGGAGAAAAACAAAAGGAAAATGGATACTTTCCATATATATGTGTAGTAATTGCGCATATCTTTTTAAAGTCCTCCTTATATACTATTGGAATCTCCGTTAAGTTTGGAAGTAGAAATAGCATGAATAATATGATGAAAGTTATCCTTATCTACTCTGGTTTTTATTAAAGTCATAAAAGACATTATAAAAACACTATAACAGGGCATTTTGAAAAATGGTTTGGTATAACAATTGAGTGTTTAAATGCATGACTTAATAAATGTTTTGAGTTAAAAATCCTACCTTTAAGAATTAAATCTCACTTTTAAAAAAGGAAAATTGATTTAATAACTATTTATGTAATAAAAGCTTGAATCTTACTATTTTGAAAGAATGAAATAATGCATTGTTTTAAAGAAATGATCTTTTAAAATTGCTAACATTGGCTTTTGAACTTAATAAATATACTTACTTCTTAAGTCCTAAATTATAGTATTAAATGTTATGAAACCTACAGTTAAAGTTGGTTAAAATGAGGAAATTTTCATGGCTCCATTCGGAAACTAAGCAATTTTTGAATTTAATAAAAATGTTTCTAAGTTTATATTTTCAAAGAAAAAAGTTTTGGATTAAGTAATTCATGACTATGAAGTTTAATAATTCTATAAAATGGGGTGAAAACCAAATCCACTTCGATATGAAATAGATAGGGATGACTGCCTAGATAAGACGGGGCAAAAGTTAAGGCTATGAATAAATTAGCTATAAATAGTCGTAAGGTAGCAATAAGGAATCCCCATTGAATATAAGAATTATTGTGATGAACCTACATATGCTTTTTTAGAAATGTGTGAAAGCCATAAGAAGAATCCACAAAGGAATGAGAAACGGTATCAAAGTATACTTCTACGAGTCCTAGAGTATATTGACATGAAATATTAAAGATAAATAAAGTAAATACCAAAAATAGATAATACTACCAAGGGATTTTAATTAAAATAATATGGTATTATAATTAGAAGGTATTGTGGCGAAAAAAAAAATAAAGGACGTTGGTTGACTCAAGATTAAAGATGGCCAAATAGGTGGAAGAAAAGTTATTTCACCAAGCCAATTTTCCGACGAGTTATTATAGTTATGCAGAGATTATATTTCTCACCCATTGAAGAATATGAATGCATAATTTAGTCTATAATTGATTGTAATAATTGAAGTAATGGATGGACCTTATTTATTAGAATCCAAAGGTAAGTTAAGACATGTGGGATATAGTAGAATGATATACTAAAAATGTCTGTTTTGATTTAAGTAATAAATAATAAGGCCACAACATCATTAATACCAGTTAATGTTAAAGATTAGCTTCCAACAATTGTTTCTTTTAGGTTATTTGGGTTGTAATTGCTAGTTGTATCCTTCCGGGTACTAGAAATGCTTACGATATAAGATATGTTTCTATTTTATTACAGTGTCGATTTTTTGGATGAGCTTTGACCACCATATACATTGGAAAATAGTGCAAATGAGGAAATCTTGTAAGAACACTTAACTGGCGAAGAATGTAAAGTATGGCGGGAATTTTATAAAATAAATTCGAAAATTAATTAAATTAGCAACTAAAAATAAATAATGCTTAAATCCTAAAAGTTTAGAATTTTGGAAAAAATAATTTTTAGCAAGCAAAGGATAAGAAATGGTTGTTTCGAAACTCATTGGTCATGATCACAGTGACTTAAAAGCTAAAATTTATAAATATACTTGCATGTTGTTTGTTGTTTTGAAATAAAAAAAGGTTTTCAAGATCTAACATTAACAATGGAATGCTGGGATCCGTATATGCATTAACTTGTTGACTGAATCCCGATTACGTTAAGATATGGCTTGATTTGTTTTTAAGATGAAAAGGCAAATGCTTTTAAAAAATTACGTTCAGATATATGTATGTATGTATGTATGTATGTATACAAACTAGTTTACAAGTTTAATTAAAAAGGGGAAAAAGATTTTTAACACAGTATGAGAAAATTTCTAACTTTCAAGTGCCACATGCTTAGCATAGGGACGGTTGATGTGTTAGTGAATATGAATTTTTCTATTCAATAAGTGTGACAGAATACAAATACAAATAAAATGGGGAAAAAAGCTTTTTTAGCTTTGGAATTTCTATTTTAACACCATGTCGATACTAAATAAAACCGGGTTTTAAAAAATAATTAGATTTTAAATATAAAAATAAACCTCCTTATGTTAATTGTACTTGGAAAATTTGGAACAGATTTTGTGACAAAACAGAAAGTTCCAAGGTACACCATAATTGGTATACAAAAGAATGATGGAAATATAAAATCCTCCATATAAATTCCTCTTCCAGCAAAAGCATTTAGATTTAGGAAAACTAGATTTTCAATTGAAAGTCGGAAATTGTGTATTAGGTATTGGATGGTAGGGATTGATTGAAGTATACTCATATTCGTAGGAGTGGAAATTATTGTGTGAAAACAAAAATTTTGATTTTTGAAAACTTGCATACATACAGAACTGCCAATATATATAGGTGGTTTGCATCATATTTTCAAAATTGTTTAAAAATGTATTCATATAGGAGGCGCCGATTTAGTATTATTCAATATACATATCATATGTATTGTGACACACTGTGAACTCGTATACGATTCGCTGCAAAAATTGGTTGTATACTAATTGGTTGTATACTAATTGGTTGGAAATTTTAGAATGGCTATGCTCTATGTTACAAGACTTAATCCTTAAGGAATTTCGAGGTGAAATTCTTTTAGAAGGGAGAATGTAACGCCCCGTAAAATAAACAGTAATTATTGTAAAGGAATTTATAAATGGTTATTAAATCTCAAAAATGGAATTTGAGTAAATGTCAAGGTTTGGCTACGAAACTTGTCCTACTATGTTCGTGGCGATCTTCTGGTCAACTTTCATATATAAAGCTTCACGATCGGAGTTCAAACAAAGGAGTTATCAACGTTTGAAGATTTGGAATCGAAAATAATCCAAAATGAATTAAGGAAATAAATATTGATTAACGGTAACATTAATAAATGTTGTACCACCACTGGTTGACAACCTCACTGGGTCGATCGACCGCTAGTGGTCGACCGGTTTAGGTTGTGGCGACTAGGGTTGAACCTCGACCTAAACGACCTAGATCTAATAAATCAAATTAAATCTAATCGAATGGAAAGAATTGATTCGAGCGCTTATAAATAAATGTCCAACCCCCTAATTGTCTTCTCATACTTTCTGAACAAAGCAACGAAGCTGGGCCATTTCTCTTCTCTACCTATGTCTAGAAATTATAAAACTAAGATATTGCGCGTGAGTTTATATATGTGTGCGTGTGTGTGTTTGTGTATGTATATATGTATGTATTGGAGAAGGTAGAAAATAAAAGAGAAGTAAAAAAGAGGTAAATCAATTTTACGAAAGAGGTAAAATCTGAAATTTTAATTTAAACTCTACTCGATTCGAATCTCCTATCAGATTTGTAATTCCAATTAGTATGTATATATATCTTTTAATACATATTTTTGGTTTGGAAAGTAAAAGGGAGTCAATTAAAGAAATGAATTCGGATCTGGAGATTTGGAAAACTAGGAAGGTGAGTGGAAAAACATACGATTTACATATAAAACTGGAATTTATATCGTTGAATTTTATTTGATTACTATGCTTATGCAAGACCCATTGAATTGTAGGCTTAAATGAATGTATTAAATTGAAATCCCGCCTGCATATTCTGTAAGTTATGTAATTATGATGGATTGCGCCCTTATCTATAAATTTTGGGGGCTTAGTCCCTAAAAATTCTTAAGTACGATGTTGATAAGATTACGAAGTTTATTATAGATTTATATTGATCGAGTTGCAAATTGTTTAGAATTCATTTGGAATGCCTTAATTTGACTTGGAAATGTAAATTTTTATGTTTTAATTTATTGAAAGTGTTAAATATACATTTAGTTGTATCTATTTCCAAGTAAATTTCCATAGACTATTTAACTTCACAACTATGTATAAAAAGTGCGTTGTTTGGAATAATAAAAAATATGCCTAAATGAAAGAGGCATATAAAGTACAGATGTCATTAATCGTAGTTTGCACCGTGTATTTCAATAGAAATGAAAAGAGATAATTCCTTGTGATTTGAAATGAAGCAAAAGTCCCACTTTTAGGTAGTTTATGGAAAGTTATAATAGTGATAATTTCTTTTTTAGGGAAGGATAGTTCCAATATATTAAAATATAGAAAAAGGTATTTTTTGTAGAATTTAAACATAAATGTATATTCTGAAGTTCCTAAACGTAGAAATTAAAGGATTAAAAATACAAATACACACACACATATAGTAGTGTCTACTAATTAAAAATATAAAATATACATTAGTTAAAGGATAAAGTGTAATAAATAAATATATGTCAGTTCTCGTATTAATAGCTATTAAAACGTTTAGAATTAATAATATAATAAATCAAATGGTTAGGAGGTTTTAATGAAAAAGGGGTAATAATTCCAATATTAATAAACAATAACCATAATATTAATGGGTAGTGAATGCACAATTAATAGGAAATTACAAAAATCAAATGGAGACATAAATGTATTTAAGGGGATTAATTATGAAATTAAATATGACACTTATGGAGAAAACAGAACTGACGTAATAAGTTAGAAATGAAATGGATAAATAAATGTCATTAATGACTGACAATTTGAATAATAGTAGCCATTCATAAAGTACAATTAATTAGAAGTTAAGAAATAAATGACAAAAAGAAGAACGAAAAATAAAGGAAATAAACGTGTAAAATAAGAATAAGTTCATAGTAAGTAAGTGAATAAATACTAATAAATGAACTTAAGAGGCGGAATACCTTCCGTAGTTGAAATTATATGGCCTCGTTAATATGGTTTCGATGGGCGTGAATTAGATACTTAGATTAATTATACAACTGAGGATGGGTTGGAGATGCGAGTTTGGTAGAGTTCCACAATGGATTTCTACCCTCCACGAGAGACTATCAATAGTTGTGTATATGTACTACCGATGTATGACATCTCCAACTATAGGACCTATGGGTGGGGAAATATGCATTTGCATATAGGTGTGAGAAAATATACCAAGGGTTCACATTAGATTTGAAGTATTAAATGGCTCAACACCTTTAGGGAGGTCAAGGGGTTTACTTCGGCGATTGAGGTATTAAATGGCTGTTGGGTTTGCCTTCTCCCTATTTAAGAAGTCTTAGATAACCTATAATAGTGCCTAATTGGGAAATAGGGTCTGCTTTATTTCCAAACCAGAGGTATTAACTAACCGGAATGGGCATTTTCCTTTACATATATGTAACATCCCCCACTTGGAGGCCCAAAACTAACGGCTATAGATGCTACAGTCATTCATAGTTATTAATCCTCGGCGACCAAATATGGTAATGTTAGATACATTGATATAACAGAAACACATTGATATGGAAAAAATTTAAAATCAACAAACAACTTTCTCATTCCATTTCAAAGCATTTCAAATTCATTACATAATCTTAATACGAGAACCAAGTTCATAGAAAATATAATTATTATAACATACGCCAAGAGCGACATATGAAGATGCCCCCTTGGATGATCAGAGTATAAAACTAGGCAATTAAAAACCTTTGCCTTTACAACAAAACACAGCGGAATCAAAATAGAAAAGAACTCTAAATAGCTATCATGCCTCCTGCACGTTTCCGGATGCTTATTCATCTAAAGAGGTACCCGAAAACCTCAACTCTCAAACTACTCAAAGTTAATTGAGCACCCGAGATTTTAAGGGGAATACATAAACTTCGAGTCAAACATGAAACCTGGTATGAATAATAATCTACCATCTCAAACCATTTAGATATCGATTGAGACCATGCCGCTTAGCGAAATGGGTTTTCCCCTCACTAGTATCCTAAAACTTTATAAAACCATATACTGTGATCCTGCATCCGCAATGGTTAAAACATAGCAGTTCAAAATAATATGATGATATGCAAACAAGTAAATCAATTCTGGATTTCCCATCCCCATTCATTTTGATTAACTATCTCATTTTTATAGTTTCTAGGGTCACTACTAACCTAATAGTTTTCATGCGCTGACTAATAACCAGTTTAATACTTATGGACTCCCTGTCCAGTTTCATAGTTTTTATGGGATCACTAAGAACCTATTGGCCCCTACTAATAACTTTACTATTTCATGGGTTCTCCCTGAACCTATTGGTACCCCCAATAACTTCCCTCTTATCATAGTTTTCATGGGTTGACTATGAACCTATTGAATTCTGTCAATAACTTAATCCGGTTATAGTTTTCATGTGTTCACTACAAACCTATTGGCCCCTGCCAATAACTCAATCTAATCATAGTTTACATGGGTTTACTATGAACCCATTGACCTCTGCCAATAAATTTTCCTAAACATAGTTTTCATGGGTTTACTATGAACCTGTCTACCTGACAACTTCTTTAGTCAATAATCTGGCATCCTACATTCTGGTCTATCTGACATCCTGGATGCAATTCTACTCATTCAGGAGTTAACTTAATTTATATTCACTACTGAACCAACCTAGCTGGTTATTCTGCCCTTTCCCAAAATACAGTTATGGGTCCATTACAATGTGAATATATATATATATATATATATATATATGAAGAGGTAAACATAGTAACATAACAATACCAACACATGTGGTTCAATATCCTTGAAATCATTTTATATAGAACGTGGTTAATCCCTTTAACCTATTAATCAAGGAAAACTTCTTCAAAAACTCCATACTTAAAATCATTTCAAAACTCTTTTATTATGCCATGGTTTTCCTTTAAAATGAGATTGGGTTATTTGTCTTGAAAACTAAGGTTTTCGAAACTTTAAAACTTTACTTTCGAAACCATTGGATAACCTCCTTCGAATGCATTCAATCTTCTTTTCAAAACACCAAAATATACCTTTCAAAACACTTTAAGACTTATCTTTCGAAACCCTTTGGTTTTTCCTTAAAATTATCTTTTAGGTCAAAGTGAATACATACAAAAGTACCCCTTTCGAAACCATTAATCTTTATATAAAATTGTTTAGGGAAAAGTCGATGGCTACGGAACCAGCCATTCGAAAGCTCAAATCATTTAAGTAAAACATTGAAGGATAGCATCGAAGCCCCCTTTCAAAGCCATTGCCTTCGAAACCCTTGAACCCATTTGAAAGCTTTTATGAAGTGGCTTAGTATAACTTTAAAACAAAAGCTACCTTTCGAAAGCATTGATGACTTCAATCCCTTCGAATGGCATAAGGTTGGCAGCAAGGTCTCGACTAGGTCGAAACCGCCCTTTTCGAAAGCATTGATTTATAAACAAGGAACTCATTCGAAAGCTCCACTTAGACAAAGAGGCGGCAACAGATTCGAAAGCAAAAGTTTTGACTTGGTCGAAAGCATTCTTTTGAAAATAAGGCAGGTGCTTATCTTTGGAAAGCGAAACAAAGGTTTTGACCCTATCGAAAGCAATGGTTTCGATATCATGTCTTCCGCCTTTCTCCAATCCACTACGTACCATTGATGTGATACCTTGTGTATTGGTTTCGGCTTTGGTAGGTTTCAACTTGGTCAAAGCAGAAGTAATGGGTTGAAAGGAGCTTCTAAAAGAGGCGGAACCCACTTTTTTGGGTAAAGACTGATTTAATGCCAATTAAAGCAAATACTTTATAACTAACTTGCATATTTGTAAACATTTGATTGGTTGCCATAACTTTTCAAATTCTTTATAAAAATAACTGCCACATAATTTTAGATCTAAACATGGATTAATTTAACAAATAAGCCCTTCCATTAAGCAAAACCAATAAAACAATTAAGTCCTTCATCTATAATAACTTTATCTCCATGGTAAATTACTTAGGAAAAATCTCTAAAAATTATAGAAATTCACTTTCAATATGTTATCTAACATATAAAAATTCCAGACCTAAATTCTTCATAAAATAATCAAAATAAATTTATAAACTCAATTATTCATATTTTCCTTTGAAATTTCATAATAAATTTTCCATAGCTTGGAAAATTATAAGAATTAAAACCCATCTCTAAAATCATGTTTTACATAACATAAAATTTTCTCATGGCATACAAGAATCATTGTGCACAGTTTTACCCTTAAAATCGTGTAAAATAATTATCAAATTATTTTGTTTTAATCCAACATGTCCAAATCCAAGCATATCATCAATCAAAAATCATCATAATAATGAATTTAATCTTAAACCCGAAAACAAATGATCATAAAACAAAATAGAGATGATTTAGATTATTATTCACCTTTGTTATGATAAGGACTTTGAGATTTGACTAAGATTAATCCCCTTGCTTTAATTCCTTAGCTTTAGATTTAATTTTCTCCTCTTTTCTCCTAGTAATGGCTTGATCCTCTTATGTTTGTATTTTATGTTCTGTGAAAATGAAAATGAACGTGAGAAAGAATGAAACATGGGTTATAAGGGTTATGGTAATAAGGTGCGGTTATTTCCTAATAAGCCCTTGTGTAAATTAATTAGCCTATAAGTCATTCTTAAGCCCATTTAAAAATTAGGCACGACCCTTAATTTATTTTCAAATCTCAATGCCCTTATCACTCTAATGCTTACATTATTCTATATAATTTATCCAATTAAATCTCCTGAATAATATTATCAAAAATTAGGGGTGTTACATTATATTAGGTAAGTCTAAATGGGATTTCGGTTGTGGGGGTTGGTGGGCTATGCCAGTACTGTTGATAAACCAATAATTAGAAGTTGAGTTGGCATATAGGTTTGACTACTAGCGATCCCGAGCGGTCATTAGCGAAGACTTGGGTTACGCCTTAACAGATTTCGCTTCCTACTAGTGTAAAATCCATATGGGATACGAAAGAACCTCAACTTCTAATTGATTATTTGTTTGTCGAAGGTGGGCTAATTAAACTTTAGGTAAGTCTTTGAGATGTATTATTAATACGACTAACTAAATTATAAAGTCGTATCTAGAAGTCATTGGCCTTTGTAGTTTAAGGTCGGTTGACTATCGGTTACGTTATAGGGGGCCCGCTTCGAGGTCGAGGTATTAAATGGTCGTTGGGTATGCCTCCCCTTATTTAAGAAGTATTAAGTGGCTGAGGTTTCTTTTGGGTTGTACAATGCTTTTATATATAGTTATACTTCAAAGAAGGTTAGATATATCATATGCGCATAGGGAATTAAATAAATAACCCGAAAATAGTAGACATAACATTTATATGGAAAGCAATCAACATAAACTAGTGTTACAAATAAAGTATGTATTTTGTTGGTCATCGGAATGTTGTTCTAGCCCTCTCCTCATACAACCCACATGATAGATTTAGAGGGATAGGCTATTGGTGCAATACGTGAATGGTAGATGAAGAGGTCTTCTCATTCATGCTTAGCACTGACAAGACAACTAGATATCCAAAGAATAATATTGGTTCCAAGATAGACGCCTTAGTCCGTATATATGTTTATATTTTACTATTCCGCTATGAGTTTATATAGATAGGTCTCTGATATACTTATATTTATTTCAAGTAACCAACACCAACAATTCGTACCCTAAAGGACTTGAATTTTCGATCTAGTCAAAAAAATGGGGTCCATTAAGGTGTGGGTTGTTACACCGCTTCCTTCAAAGACTAGATGTAATACTTGTTTGTAAGGAATCTTATGTGCACCACTAAAATGAGTTTAGAACCAATCAATATTGATTAATCAATTTATGTTGTGGACGTAAGATTTGTAAACTTAAAAACCAAATCAATTTTATACATATATACAAGCAATTCATAAATGTTTATGAATATCTATTCCATTCCACTAGGAAATAATTGTTGTTTCAAGAAACCTCAACTTCATGATAAAGGTATTTCTTTTAGAAATTATTGATAGAAAAATGGATTTGGATACGATTCAAAGATGAAACAAATTACAAAGGATGAAATGAATTTGATCAAACCTAAATGGGACCACCAACTAGAATGTCTAATAAGAACTCTTACACGTTAAAGAGAAACTATGATTTTTTTTATCGATGTCGAAAAAATAATTTCCTCAATTGTCGATCATTCATTAAGAGTATTGACTCTATCATCTGGTTTGATTCACAAATCTAGAATGGATTTCAAGTACATTATCAAAATATGATTTTGGTAGTTTTACCCTAAGGGGGTATGATCGATCAACAACAAGTGTGTGTTCGAGAAGAAGACCAATGCGGTTAGAATATAATAAGCTATGTTAACAAGAATAACATCATAAATTTAAATCGTTGAAATTAATGTAACTGAATCGTCATTCGACATTTTTAAGTTAATTCGGCTTTTACTCATAAAATTTATCGTCCAGTATTACTTTGAATTTTGGTACAAATATATTAAAATAGAAATTATTAATAAGGATTTAGAATAGACTGTTAACATATAACAACCAAAATGTCTCGAAGTCGGTGGGGGTGATGACTAAGTTTGTGGGTATTGGATATGATCCAAGAAATTATACAAAAGTATTATTTGATAAGCATCAACGTTAAACAAGTATTTTGACAAAGAAATCAAATAGTTTGATTTTCAGTCAAAATGTAGAGGAAGTGTATATCTATAAGAAAGAATATTTATAGGCGTTGAATATTTCTAAAATCATAAATAAACAACAAATTTATGATTTTTAATTATATGTTCGTGATAAAATCATTTTAGTTCGGTTGTTTTATTCTCGGTATAGGATTTGAAAAGACATCTTTTATAATCAGTATAAAAAGATGTTCGGATATCCTAAAACAATATGCACAAACACTAGATTAAATTATATGGACCATGTAAGATGGATTCCTTATACATTGATAATTGGAATTATTATATATATGTTATATTGTCTACAATATCGCATATTGCTTATGTATTTGATGCATAAACCAATTACCAAATCCAAATTAAGATTACCAGGTCATTGTTGAGAGTGTTCTTCAGTATTATGAAACACTACATAATTGTTTATAGAAACAACAAACTACTTACGAAGGAGTGTACGGGCTCGAACTTAAAAAGTAATATCGAGTATCGTATGTCAATCCTAGATTCATGTTAATTCTTAAGTTAAGAACTTCAAGTTGGAAACACTCCAAACAGTAAGCAGTGGTTGATTCAACCAAAGACCAAATAAATCATCTTGAATGACACTGCAATAAAAGAAGTATATATAAATGCACCAATTTATAACTGAATTAGAGGTGGTTCCAAATGTTGATTCCAATAACATTGTTATACGAAAACAATGCTGCATTACAGTTTGCGAAACAACCTAAAGCTCACTAAAAGTCGAGAAATATTTGTAAACCAAAACTTAATAACCAAAAAGGATTTTTTTTTTAAAATTAAATAAAAAAAGATTTTATTTGAAAGATTTTAAATAGAATCTAAAATTTATTTAGACTTTATAGGTCAAAAAAAATTTAAATGGAATTTTTTTAAGTACACCTATTTAATCCACTTTTGACGGACCCATTTCCTATATCAACTGTCATCATCTCCTCAAAATATTCACACAATTTAGATGCAACAATCAATGATTAAATTTTTTGTTTCACCGAGCATCATCAAGCAACAGTTCTAAGGCCAAAACATTTTTTTAATTCATACTAAACAGAGGAGTTGCATCAGCAACCAGAATAGAAAAGCTGTCGGACAATACAACGTATCAGGCGATAATAAACAACAACATCAAGCTCTAGAATGAAAACTTGTCATGTAATCAACAACATACATTCATATACTCCAAGTGATGAATCGACATCACCAATCAATGGCTCGTCTTAAAACCTAAATACAACACAAGATCTCATTAACTTTGATGCAACCAGAACGCTCAACATCCACGCTAGCTCTAGCATTCTACACTATTAAACACGAGCATGTTACGGCCCAATTAGGTAGAACTCACCCCCAAAAGCTAGCTTGTAAGAGGAGGGCGCCTAATGGGTTATATATGCATCACCTATCCCATACTAGGTGATGTGGGACATTACATTCCACCACTCTTCGAAAGTCTGACGTCCACGTCGGCCCACTCTATTCCCTTATTGACTGATTCGATGGTAGCCCTTTTCCCTTTGGACGGCTTCACTCACCTATCAGTTCAAGCCTATAGGTCGCCCCTCTCGTGACTCGAACTTTCGTTTAGTGGTGACCTGCTCTGATACCACTTGTTACGGCCCAATTAGGTAGAACTCACCCCCCAAAAGCTAGCTTGTAAGGGGAGGGTGCCTAATGGGTTATATATGCATCACATATCTCATACTAGGCGATGTGGGACATTATAGAGCATCATCTTTGAGAATTGGAAGAGATGAAACAACACAGGAGGCAGCGAGTAAAATTTAACGAAGTGGAAGATGGGATTAATTTAGGATGGGGATTTTTTTATTTTCTAGGTCTAAGAAAATCCAGAAGTGAAGAAACCAAACCATATAAAAAAAGAGAAGAACAATTCACTCGAAGCCCCATAGTTTTTACAGTTTTACATTGAACTACTTTTTATATTTAAGGGCATTTTTCTGTAATTATTTTTTTGTATTTTATTTTTTAAACCTTGGACACAAGAATTTTGTTGTAGGATTGAGCTTTAGGATTTGTAGTTTGGGAATTGTCCATACAGGATTTGAGTTGATATAAGGTTACGAGGCATAAAGTTATAATAGTTAATTTTAGAAAAGAGTCGCAAGTTTACAGATTGTAAACAGTTGATTATATTTAATAGTAGTAATCATGGGGGCAATTATAGACACTACGGAGTAATCGTCGAAACTGGGTACATCTGCCTATTCTTTACTTTTTGCATTTTACCTTTTCACATGTTTAATCCATTTATCTATGAAATATATTAAATACCATATTCGACCCCTCTAGGATATATCTATGATTCTATAAGTCATCATCGAATCTGATGAAAACTTTAATTCATTTGAACAATGCAGCTAAAACTTTAAGCATATTAAATGCCAACCAATTAACTTAAATGAATGTGCCTAAATCGAGGATTGTAGATAAATAAATTGTAAAGAATGATGCATATTGCTGCTCAAATTTCCTATAGGTATAATAATCCAGCCAGCACAACAAAGCCCGACCCAACTCAAGCCGGCCAGCACATCAAAGCCCAACCTAGTTTATGCTGGCCCGCACTCAATCTGGCCAATGCCAGCAAATCCACTCAGTAGCACTCTAAGAATGCAGCCAGTTGGTTAAACTCACGATAACTTTAACATTCAACTCATCTAACTAGGACTGGCTCAAGCGTGACCTGTCTTTGGCCCGACTTGGTCATAGCCCGCCTTCAACTGGTCCCAAGCAGCCCGTCTCATCAACTTATGATCGACTTGGCACACCCCTTGCAACTTGGTCCTTAGCAATATTTAGACTCATTTAGCAATCTTCAGAAACAAACGACCGATCTCTACCATGCATAAGAAGCTTCTCATTTGCCTTGCCACCTGGACAAGAAAACCTAAATGACAAATAGTACAACCAGATATACTAGGTACTATAGCATGTCTGCTAGAAGCACGACTACTTCTCTGATAAGCCGCCTTACTTCGCTCAAAACACGCGCCCAGTATGGAGTGACAGCTAGTATGCTTCTTAGCCACTTATCCATAACGCCTTTATAGTAGTAATCCATCAATCCATACGACAAGGCAGATAGCCAAGAGTGTTTCCTACATATTTTAATGTGCAATCTCAGCCATATACCATCCATATCAGCTATTATAAATATTTCATGCCATGCAACTTCAAAGGAGTTGTAAACTAGTTGAATACTTATCATTTCTCAGCATAGAATTACTTCGTCCAGCAAATTAAACATTAAAAGCTCTTGGGACTAGAAAATTGTAGTCATAAGTGCTTAGTTTATTATTGTTCTTATGTAATTTTTTGTAATTGTAAGAGAGAAACACAGTAAGGAATCTTCATTGTGGACATTGGCTAGCTTAGCTGAACCGCTCTACATCTTTGTATCATTCACTTAATTTTCATATTTTTCTCCTCATTTTACATTTTCAAGTCTAGTGTTAGTAAGTAACTTTTGCAAATACAACGCATTAGTCTAATTCTGAGGTTGTCTAACATTTTAGTCAACATTTTAACACTAGTTCTAGGTTGTCCCCATGAATCCAGAAGGTGAAAACAAAGGTAAGAACACCAATGACCATGAAACTCATGGTAACATTATTGCCAGCTATGTTTGCGCTATTTCTAGGCTCATCACCAACATGTCGCAAAATGTGCTGCAAGGATTAACAAACATGGGAACCCTAGCCTGCAAGGTGCAGGGTCCAATGACAAGGTTGGATGCTTAGACAACTCTGAACTTTGTTCCACGAAATCGTCTTGTAGCCGAACTAACTGCTCTCCAACATATTCACCCCAATGCTTACGACCTTATGAAAACTGCCAAGGCCTGGGATAGAGTGGTGCATGAAACCCCAATTGTGGATGTTCGTGCTCATCTAAGAAGACATGTTGTGTGTGGGCCATGTCATGTTATCATTATTAACCCAGAGGAGGCTGTGCATAGAGAACCAAGAAACTTCCATTCCCTCTCGGTGGAACGACCATCTGCTTTTGTACACCTTCAGGGGGCAAATGGTGCTCGAGACTTGAGGTTCGAGGGGCTTAGTGGTGGCTCACATGCCACTAGCAAAGATCTTGTGGCCCTTTCAACACATTCCCAGTCCCATAGAGGTGTGGCCAGGCCAAGATATAGTGAAGGGCGAGCCATGCACTCCGTTTAAAGGGAGAGGAGGTCTCCCACTCTAGCTCACCAGCATCACTATCACTCTCCATCACCTCATCATCACTAGTCTCCCACTCCACCAACACGACAGCTGAACCACCAGCCAGTTGTAGGCCAAAAACTTCTACAATTGGGAGGAAATGAACATTCTTCACTAGAGGCTCAATAAAATACTGACTTAGAATGCTGAGGTAAAGATTATTCGGATGATGAAAATGGAGTGCCATTTTCTAAGGAAATGTTGAACACTTACGTCAATAAGTGGTATGCATTGCCGCCATTGACAAAGTACGATGGGAGTGCTGACCCATATGATCACATTACTGCATTTAACTTCATCACTCATTCCAGATAGCTTTCCAACCCAACAAAGTGACTACTCTTCCCCTCCACTCTCACAGGACTGGCCTCCCACTGGTTCCTACATCTACAACCAGGCAGTATCCATTTTTAGGCACGGCTATGTGTAGACTTCAAGACCAGATTCTTCACCTCAAGAACCCTTGTTATGAAGGCTAATGAGCTAGGTAACATCAAACAGAGGCCGATCAAGAGTCTTCAACCGTAAGTGAATTGCTTGAACAAAGAATCCACTCAGGCTAGGGGTGCTAATAGGAATAATCTAGTAGTGGCCCTCTGCTCAGGGCTAGGTACAAGTCACGAATGCTGAAGGAACTTCAAAAGCTGCCAGCTATGTCCCTAACTAACTTCTCTCAACGAGTGAATGACATTATAAGGATGGAGGATGCCGATCTTTCTAACAGTGATAATAACCCGACATACTAGTCAAGCCAGTTCTGAAGAAACTACCAACCGACAAAGCAATGGTCGATAGAACAATGCTAAAGGATGAGCAAAAGGTGGCACCCAATATAGGTCCAGTTACACTAACTATGCTACTCCAAATAGGGATATGGAAACAATATATCTCACGACCAAGGACCGTGTGCAATTCCAAAAACAAGCCATCGCTAGAGGTGGGAGAAGGAAGAAACCTCATGGTAATGGCAGATACTGCAAGTTCCATCAAATCAACGACCACTCCACAAATGAGTATTGGGTGCTTATAGACGTGATTGAGATTGATCTAGGAATGGATGCTTTTAAAGTTTGTTTGACAACAAGTGGAACAAAGGATGGCTTGGAACAACCAAATGGCACCACCCTAGCAACCAAACAATATTGTCACAGCCATAACCGACATCTTAACCATATGCGAGGGCCTGCATATGGTCAAAAGTAGCCTGGGAGCATGGTCCTAGTACTAGAAAGAAGTGGGTTCATCCGGCTAGATCTACTCATTAAAGCATAGAGCGCCCAAAGCACCTAGATTAGTTAAAGATCAGCCTGTCGTGTTCATTGTTGAAGGTTGGGAAGCCATATCATACCCTTACCACAATTAAATGGTCATCACTCTTGCAATGTCCAAAACAAATATGCATCAGGCCTCTGTGGATGGGGGCGCTCAATCCTCAATCAATGTCATGTTAAAGCATGCCTTCGAGGCTCTCAAGCTCCCTACCTCCAGCCTTAACCAATGCATCTTGTCCATATATGGCTTTGGGGCTGTGGGCATTATTCCAATGGGTACTACCTTCCATGTAACCACATTTGGAAAAAAGCTCATTGCTGTAAAGATTTAGGTGAACTTTGTAGTAGTTGACTACCCCTCTGCTTACAGTCTTTTGATAGGACAACTGACACTTGTAGAGCTGGATGCAATCGTCTCTTATAATTGGCTTGTTATAAAGCTCTCCATCCATAGAGGGGTTGGTGAAATCTGGGGCAACCAACAAAAAGCTAAGGAGTGTTATGAGACCTCCCTCGGACAAGCCTAGAAGGACGTCATCATGCTTCAGTAGGAACTTGCAACTATTAGCGATGAGTCACTCGAGAGAACCTTCAAATTGGTTAGTGCTCAGGTTCATGCCAAGAATACCCCCAACTTTGAAGTAAGGCATCAACATCAGCATCCCCTTGTGGAAAATAACCTGCCTGATTTGGTGACCATAAACAGCAACGTGTCACCAAGTGTGTGCTCAAGCCGAATAGTGCTCACACTCGTGCCAGGACTGTCCATTCCCTTGAACATATTATTATCAATGACGTCTCGCCTAGAAGAGCGCTTTTAATGGACAATGCTCACACTCGTTCTGAGACCACCCCTATAATTGAAGATAAAATTACCGATGGTGTGTCATCCATGAGTAACCCCAAGTCTGTCTACGCTCTGATTCATGCCAGGACCACCCAAAGCAATGAAGCAACATCAATTGTTCGCATGTCACTCGAGAGTACCCTTAAGGATAGGAACACTCCAGATCGAGTCAGGATCGCCCGCCATAATGAAGACCGATATGGTAAAGGATCCTATCCCCTTGGCCACTCCCCAAAGTATAGAAGAACTCATCTGAGCATGCAACAAGCAAGTCACACCCCGTTGGCAAGTGAGGAAATACAACACTTCAACTCCTACCCTCTCAACGCTGGCATACTCACCTGTGAGAGCCGAAAGCAACCTTAACCTCTCGACTCAAGCACAAACATCTGTCCTAGCTAAGGATGTCATAGAGTGCATAGTTTACGTAGTAGACTAATGTGACTTGGAAACAAACTTAGTCCTTGATGATGACCTGCTCGAACCCCACATGGGAGATTCAAATATTAAAGGTGGATCGACTACTCCCTAAGAGTCAATATCTATAGATTATGCCAACCCTAGCAAAGTTATTCAAATCGGCACAGAACTCGACATTGAAGTTACAGATGAGTTGATCAAATTTTTATGATAAAGCAAGGACATCTTTGCATTGGGACATGTTGATATGGCTGACATTGATTCTAGGATCATTTGCCCTTCACTAAACATTGATCCTAAGGCCACCCCATCCGCCAAATGCCTCAACCACTCAACCCAGAAGGTACCGAACTCTTAAAGAAGAGTTAGTAAAGATGTTAACCAATGGCTTCATCCGAGAGGCAGAATACCTGATCTAGGTAGCTGACTTAGTGCTGGTCAGAAAACCAAATGGGTCTTGGAGAACTTGCATCGACTTCTCCAACCTCAACAAAACCTACCCCGAAGGCAGCTTTCCATTTCCCCGTATCAACCGGCTAGTAGATGCGACCAGTGGACATGAGCTCCTCACTTTCATGTAAGCTTATTCTAGGTACAATTAGATCGTCATTCATGGCTTGGATAAGAGCACGCTTCCTTCATCACCAAGTCTATACTATTATCATGCCATGCCTTTTGGACTATGAAATGCAGGCTCTACCTATCAATGGCTCTTTAACAGCATGTTCTTAGAATAAATCGGTTGGAAGGAGCTGTATGTAGACGACATGCTAGTGAAATCTAAAATGGCTGGGGGAATATACAGAACCTGTCCGAGACTTTCAGCATACTATGTTGGTACAATAGGAAGGAAAACCCAAAGAAATGCTCTTTCACTATCCAATCTGGTAAATTCCTTGTCTACATAGTGAGAGCCAAGGGATTAAGGCTAACCCCAACAAATTCCAAGCCATTTAAGATATGCAAGTCCCCGGAACCATAGAGCAAGTACAGAGATTGAATTGGATGCTTGTAGCCTTGCATCAGTTTGTGTCCAAGGAAAATGATCGGCGTCTCCCTTTCTGCAACCTTATCAAGAAGGGAAAGTCGTTTACTTGGAACGAAAAATGCACAAAGGAATTTGAGGAGCTGATGTAGCACTTGGCTACTCCTTTATTACTGTCCAAGTCTATCGATAGGGAGGACTTGTATCTATATATAGCAATGACTGACCACACAATCAATGCTGCATTGATTAGAGAGGAAGAGAAGATTTAGAGACCGGTCTACTATGTCAGCAAAAAATTGTCAGGCCTCGAAACAACATATACTAGGGTGGAAAAGCTTACTTTCTACCTACTCATGGCATCCCAAAAACTTTGGTCGTACTTCCAAGCTCACACCATCGAAGTCCTAACCAATCAGCCATTGAAGTAAGTACTCAGCTGATCCGACACAACGAGCCAATTAACGAAGTATTCCATCGAGCTTGGGCAACATCACATCTCATTCAGACCTTGCACTTCCATCAAGGGCCAGGCCATCATAAATTTCATTGTTGAGTGCTGAAGTCCATACAATGGAGAAGAAGAGACCGTTACTAGCCAGCAAGTTTGGTGCTTGTATGTGGATGGAGTGTCAAATAAGAAAGGGGCAGCGATCGGCATGGTCCTTGTCACTCCCAAAGAAAGAGAAATTTGCTTTACGATCTGCCTCACCTTCAAAGCAACCAACAATGAAGCTGAGTATGAAGCCATCTTGGCCGGACTTTGGATGGTGAAAGAGTTAAAATACACCAAAGCTGCGATTTTGCAATGGCTCTAGGCCATTGCTAAAACATTTCTCAATGGCTCTGGGTCGTTGCTAAAGCATTCTGCAACGGCCTAGAGCCGTCACGGAATGGGCAATGGTAAAAAATTCGCAATGGCTCCGAGCCATTGCAAAACTAAATTTAACAACGACTTAGTGCGGTTGCGAATTTATAGTTAGCAATGGCTCAAAGCCATTGCGAATATACACAATTTTGCATTTGAACATTCGAATGCCACATTCAACAACATTCCCAAATCATACAACATCCCAACTGGACATAAATCAAATAAACCTCTTTTACACATTATTCCATTCCATGTCCCTGGTTATTCTAATTGATCTCTAATACCGATAAAATGAAGTCTAATGATATAATGAATAAGACATAGAAAAGGAAAAATACACAACAAAAAACATAAGATGGATACATCCACCAGTTGAAAAACAGAGAAAACATTACCATACATAACAATATGCTAAATATACATATACGTTCAGTTTTTTATTAGCAATTTAAAGTGATAAATGATCATGAATCCAAGATTTAGGCACTCATAACATCAATAGTCCATAAATCCACATTGTACGTATTAACATACACAAAAGAACAAAACAATTTTCAAATGGTTCAAAAACATACAAACCAACCATTCTATGGCTGGATCATATCTCCACCGCCACCCTCATTCATAAGCTTATCAAGACCACATTCAAATCAACATTACCCATCCTCGGTCAATTTCCTAACAGCCGCTCTCATCTTCTTCTCCGAGACACTATTGTCGCCACTTTCTCCACCATGTCATCTACGGGAACTTTGTTTCTGGAACTAGAGCCAGATCTAATCGATCCTGTCGCCTGTAGCATCATAATATCGCAATAAAGCCTCTCAAGTATAAGGTTATGTATAATATGGTCATCTAAGATATAATATTTCTCCATTAGAAAACTTACACCAAAGTTTTGGTAGTCTATCGTTGAAGTATTAGTATATTTGTTTCTTTTTAGTACTACATGATACCATTACCATCTAAATTCTGTAAAATCATTTATCATCCGATATCACTACTGTACAAATTGTGCTTTGTATACAACAATGCACTAAAAGCAATGTTAAGAAGTTTATATTTATAATTATGTGATTTATACATGTTTACATGTGAAAATAAATTAAAGATTCTTACTTTTTAAAGATAACGAAAGATATAATCCAAGTTTTTTTATCTTTTTTATAGAATATTATAATTATTAGACAAGTAAATGGATATAATTAAAGATGTTTTGTTTAATAAATTTGGAGTTTAAATTTTGTTGATGTTTATAGCAGTAAATATCTAGTTAGATTAGTTTTGAATTATTGCATGATGTATATTGAATAAGTTTGAATTAAATTGTGGGGGTAATCTAAAATGGTAAAGTTAATATAAGGAAAGATAACCTTGAAAATCTAAATGACTTAAAATCTAGATGTTCTATATTTTATTGGATGATAATTTTAATTTTATGAAAATCTTATATTGTCGATGATATTTAAGGATTGGTTAAGAGTCTTAAAATGTGAACTTAAGCGAAAATGTTGAAAAATAATTAAGAAAATTAGATAAGATTTTTGACAAATTGGAGGACTTAAATCGAAGTACAAAATAAAAGAATTAAGAAGTCATAAATTCTTCTGTCTTTCTATTAGATGATAAATATAGGAAAACGAAATACGGCATGGTAACCTATCAAATAATATTGTAAGTGAAGCAAGGTTCAACTACTCTTTTCCTAATTTCACTACAAAACCCCTTCGACTACAACTCTTTAATACCAGTCCTTGAAGTTTTTCGTTAGGGCATTATCCAAATATAGGGTTTTTTCCCCTCGGACCGTTAAAAAATGTGTCATATCAGTAACTAAAAGCGGGTGGATAATAAGTTGCATATTAACATAAAATAATCAAGTGGTTGTACATCAATGAAGTCTGGTTGATTGAAAATCAAAAATAATATAAAAGGTCGATACCTTTGTGTATCTTAGCCATCATGTGAAACACGATGGTTGTGATTTTCTTCTTTGAGTTCCAATCATTCTTCATATAATAAGCATGAAGGTCTATCTACACATCTGAGAATATTTTAAAATGAAATCCTAAGTGGGATATTCTACATGAACAAACCTGCAAAAGTCAATGTAAACTCATTATGCTATTTGAATTTACTCCAAAACAAAGGGTCGACGGCACTGCATTTGTAACAACCCTGAAATTTTGTGATTTATTTTAATTGTTTATTTTGATTATTTTATTTGAATTTTGATTTAAAAACTTTATTTTATTTATTAAAATGAATAAATTATGTTATTTTAAATATAAATGTTGATTTTTATGAGAATTATAATTTCAAACCTGAATAAATTGAATATTTCCAGAAAAGTGGATTTTGGTCAATTTGGTCAAACTTTGAATTTTAAATTTAAATATTTGAATTCTTGAATTTTATCTTTTATTATGAAAATAGACTTAATATCATGAATACTGCTTTTCGTTTCGTTGAAATTGGATTTAAATTGTGAAAGTTATACTGTTTCAATATTGTGTGTATATTGAGTTATTTAACAATTTTCTTTATTTTAATTTATATAAATGACATTTTTATTTGATATATCTTACTTAAATTTGTATATTTAGGTTATACTATATATGTTTTGACCTTTAAATATTTTTAAAGTGATAATAAGATTTTTCCAAAGTATATTGAATTTATTTCTAATTTTTAAAGCCTGGTTCTATTTTTAAGCTATTTTCTTAATTTGATTATATTTAATTAAAATTTATTTATTTATTTTTTCATTTCATTTTATTTTTTGAGTTTTTATCCTTATTTATCAGTAATTTATATGTATTTAAAATTTCAAAAGAAATGATGGAAATATGAAGAGTTTGTGACTTTTTATTTGCCTTAGTCCTTTTGTATTCTCCACCTTTTCATTTCATAACTCATATTTTCAAGTGGAGGCCGACCTTATTTTTATTTCAGCTGACTTCTCATTCATTTTTCACGTAAATAAAATTTCTCAGCTCCAAAATTTTTGGCCTCCATCTGAACAAATTTTTGGTAAAACTTTCTTTCTTCTTTTTCCATTTTCTCTTGCTTATTTGCTATTTTGCACTTGCTTTCTTCCCTTCTAGGCTCGGCTCCTCACCACTCCAGCACCATGGCCGCCTCCACCACAACCAGTCACCACCACCTCCAGCACAACCCCAAGCCCATGGCCGTGCACCTTGATGAGTAGATCCACCAAAATCCACACAAACTTCAACTATATGGTCATAGCTGAGCACCACTTGTTCCATCACCACAAACCACCACCTTGGCCGACCTATCCACCACCACCACCAACATTTTCTGACCTGACACCCACTGCCACGTCATCACATGACACCACTTGCCTCTGGCCGTGACCACTTGCCTTTGGCCGTGGCTTGTTGTTGCCTTGTAGTTGCCTAGAATCCATTGTAGTGCCTTGTAGTTGTAGTTCCATGCACCTATCTTTTGTACCATCATCTAATCCATGCTAGGCCAACCTATGGACCCAAGATCTAATCCAAACCCACCCCTTAGCCATACATTACTAACCCGTAGTTGAACCATAGGTGGTTGAAAGCAAGTGCAATAGCTTTGGATTTGTTTTATGCATTCATTTCTAACATTGTTTTATTGAAATTTTGGGTTGAAAACTCATGTTGTTTATATTTGTTTTGTTTGAATGTGACAGGGTAAATAGCTTTGGCTCTCCCACACTCAAATCATAGTCGTGCTCTCATGCCTTTGTGGATTCTGTGTTGTGTGTTTTGGTTGTCATCTCCAGCTTTTATACAGGTGAGTAATTCTCACCAGACAATATATACTTATATAACTAGTAAACTGACACTATTTGAATCTGTAAACTATATCACCATGTTATAATTGCCTATGCTATGATCATATGGTGCTCACCCTGTTTATACACATGTTATATCATCAGTTACTGTTATATAAGGCTATTCTATTTATTTATATCAGTTTATCACACTGCAAGTTCCCTGTAGATTAGAATCACTATGGGTTGAAATGATACATACCCGAACGGACTTTAGAATAGGGAAAAATCGTTATGGGCTGAAATGATAAGCCTGAATGATTTTTATTTATTTCATTTAACTTGGGATTGCGGGTTTGAAATGATAAAACCCGGATTTTTCCTTTGAAAATTTCGGGTTAAAATGATATATTATCTGTATCATTTTATTTAAGTTAGAAATTTTTATACAGACTGTGGTTAAAACATTTTTCTAAATTTTAAAGTAAAAAATGTAAATGTTATGATATTTTGATTTAAATTTAATTAAAAATTATTTTTATAAAATATTGGTGATTTTCTATAAATTAAATAAGTAAATTAAGTAAATGGTGAAGTGGAATTTGAAATATAAGTTAATTTTTGAATTTATGATTTTGTTTATAAATAGAATTTATGTAAAGTAAGAAAATATGACAATTTTGATTTAAAATGAAATTAAATGATTTTTATAAAGTGTTAATGATTTTTGTATAAATAAAATATGACATAAATGGATATTTAAGTTGAATTTTGAAATATAACTTAAATTGGAAATTTGTGAATTTTGTAAAAATGTGAATTTTTAATTAAGTAAATAAAATGAAAATAGGTTATATTTTGAAATATAAACTTAACTGTTAAGTTAAAATATTTAATTATAAAGAAAAGAAATTAATGCTGGAATTTAATAAGTAAAATTATTATTAAATTTGATTTTGAATGCAAATTTAACTTTATAAAATCATAAATATAACGGTATTTCAATGATTGTTTTAAAGTGTGAAATTATATGATTTTATAAGTTAAAATGATTTAAATTAAAATTTAATTGGTTATTAAATTTTATTTAAATTCTTGAATTTTAATTGGAGCCTTTTTGAAATGCTATCATTTCTAATATAAAGGATATTACAGCATTTTGTAAATGCTGTAATTGGTAAATGAACTAAATGGCTAAAATGAACTTAGGGTTGTTACTACACTTTGTAAGTGCTGTAGTTGTTGAATTTAACTAAAGTTTTATTTGAAATCTAAACCTATTACAACATTTTAAATGTTGTCTTTTGCTAACTGAATTGTTTTTAAACATAACTTTCCGTAGCATTTTCTAAGTGCTGTGAAAGTTGAAATTTCACTGTTCTAATAAATTTAAGTGAATAAATGAATTGTGAAAAGACTAAAATTTTGAGAATTGAATATTTGAATATTAAATATAATAATTTCATTTTTGAAATGGTTTAATGGGAATATTTTGATTTGAAAATATTTGGATATTTTGAAATGGATTTGAAATGATATTGAATTTTGAAATGATATTTGATTTATAAGTATAAAATACCAATTTTGAAATTTTAACCACGGGATGTATTTAATTTATGGTTTAACTGATCCTTAGAGGATGGGCGATCCCAAGCATCCTTTAAGTTATTATGCATTACTGTTACAGTTCACTTGAGTTGGTTTACATTATATAAGTATATATTGTCCTGACTCGAGTGTTTTGTATTTTGCTTTACGCTCGGGTCAGCCTGAGTATTTACAGCTTAGCTTTGGATCTCTTTCTGGAGCTAGGAATCGTTGGAGATTCTGCTTATCTAGTTATCTATCCATTTTAGTTTCAGTTGTTCTATTTCAGCTCTGGTATTATAAACTTCTATATATTTGAGATTTCTATTGTATATGTTTTCAGACTGATATTATGTATTTTGTTTTGAGAGTTTGTTATAGTAGCTTCATGAACTACTATGGTATTTTAATTTCCACTGTGAGTTATTCTGATATTTCTGTCTCTGTGATTCTGTATTAGATTTTATTTGCTCTAAATTTTATTACAATCTGTTATTTTGAATTATTCAAGTCGACATGTGTGTCTACCTATGCACTTGGCGGGTGCAGCATGATAGGGGGTTCTCGCATTTGGGTTTGGTAACGAGCGGATGACTCTTACTCCTACATGTCCTTGCGAGGTTGGTGTAGTCGAGAGGCTGGCCATAAAGGAAAAACACAGGTACAGCTGTATGCTACGGTAGGCGTTACCCCACTGGCGACGTCCCATTACAGTTGGTATCAGAGCTTTGATTTTAGACAAACCTTAGCCTGCAGAGCAAAAACTCATTAGAGATAGGGTAGAAATACCCTAGAATGAGTGAAATCAATCTCAGAATCATTTCTTTGTGAGAGAATGTATTTTCGAAGTATAAAATGATTTTCAAATGATTTTAAAGAATTTTCAAAGATTATTTTGATATAAATTTTCTTGCTTTGAAAGTAAAAAATTTCTAAACTTCATTCCCTTCTGTATCCACCTTGTTAGTAATCCCTTTTGTTAGGATTCACCAAAAATTTTGAACTTTTATCTTGTTTGATCCGAACTCTTTTGTTGATAGGAAGTCATTTAGGAAATGGCAAAATCAGAAGAGCAGAAAGTAGCTCGTAGAGCACGAAGAGACCTGGCCCGTAAGGAACGGGAGGAAGTAATCGAGAAGTGGGAAAAGCTGTGGAAGGAAAGGGCAGGACCTGGTCCTTATGACCATGTCGTGTGTTATCGGTGTTATGAGAAGGGACACTATGCAGCCATGTGTAGGAAGAGTGATAGGGAGAAATGGAGGGGAGGCAAGCGTCTTCGGTCCAAGATTTTCTGTTTCAAATGCCAGGAGAGGGGATACTTTCCTAGTCGTTGCCAGAAGGTGAAGAAAGTGAAACCTGCACCCACTACATCAGTCGACCAATCAACCATTTGCTATCACTGTAAGACGCCTGGGCATATAGCCAGGAATTGTTCTATAAGGAAGTACGGAAAGAAGGTTGCGTACCCGCAGTTCGTTAAGGAAGATGGGAGTGTAGTGCACTTATGTCAGAAGTGTAGAAGTTAGGGGCACGTTGAGGGGGAGTGTTCTGGACCTATTGAAGCACCACTCGGAAGAATTGATACTGATGCTTTATTTATGTAGGAGTGATAATCTGTGGATCTGTTTGTTATCAGTTGGTTGTTAGGTTGCTTTGCATGAACTCTGTGTATCTTTTGCTTAGTTGAAGTTGTCAAACTAGAGATATTTATGCTCCTGTTTTCGTATGATATGAATTTGAGTCTTTTCCAAATTTTGAATGGGAAGTCTTTTGTATTAATATAGGTTATGTATCTCTAATCTTGGTTTGGATTCTTATCAATTAGGACTCCTTTTGAACTTTGGAATGCTACCACTTGTTCTGTAATCCATTCATGTCTCCTCTATTTGTATTCTTTTGATTATGGAGCACTGCATAACTCCCTTTGAATGACCTCTAGAAAGATCGGCGATCCCGCAATTCTTTGAATGATTTGTAAAAGGGGTGAAACTCCCTTATAATTGGCATTGATTCAACGGAGATTTATGTATCCTCGGTTTACGATGTTTTCTATCTTCTGCTATAGTTAGATTCTATCTCTAGCAATCGAAGGTCGATTTGCCTTAGATTTTTGCATTGGTTATATTCTTGGAATCACGGTTAACCCGGTTAAGGTCGCCCACGATTTATATGAGCTTATCCATCTTCTATTTGGTAATTTAATTATCTCGTCTTCATTCGAGCTTATCTTCGAATAAGAATTCTATTTAATTAGAGTTCCTCTAATTTGAATCTCTGTTTGTTTTGAAATCCATCCTTGAATCATTCCTTGGAAAATTTGTGATTGATTGTCTTTTGAAAACTGTGTATTCATCGAAGTTATTATTTTGATAAGGATGACCATATTTTATATATAAAGGTGAAATGTTTTCTATAAGGATCTATATATGTGACGCCCCACCTCTATGCTCATAATAACAAAGAGTATTAAAAGAAATACTGTCTATTATTACGAAGAATAAGGCTGGATAGGAGCGACCATCCGTAATTGGCTTTACACAAATATTGGTTATCTCGACAGGAGTGGTATATACTTTTTTTTTTCATCTATTATTTATTTACTCCCATCGACGCTCCCAATACTAGTATAAAACGAACTACGATGGTTCATAATAGTTTAGGACATTAGATATAACAATAACACAGATAATATAAATGCGGAACACAGATAAAAACAAAAGTCTCATATATATATAACTGATGTTAGTTAATACATAGTTGACACAATACATATGATACAACTACAACTGTCGACTCCAGAAGTTATATATACAAGTACATTATCGACTAATATACATGAATACATATCGTTCTATACAATGACACGACTACTACAAAATGACACTGACAACTTCAGAAGATGTGAAAAGTCTTCATGTCCTGAACAGCAACTCAAAGAAGAAAATCCACAACCTGAAATAACTCGGGTCTGACCCGAGTATTACATTCAAAAGAAAATAATACCCAGGTCAGTCTAATTCAAACCAGTTTATTAGTGCATATAGGCAGTAATAATTTAAATAGACGACAATCATAATAATTCTTGTCTATCCGATTCTTTAAACAAAGAAACCGGATAACGGTCAATATAACACTTAACAGTGTTTAGCAAAAATCAGCAGATTTAAATCATCGACAGAAATAAATAAACAATTTATCAAATCGACTAAATCAATTTAAAACAATTGAAATTGTCACTTTAAAACCATCAGAGTTCGATTGGCTGCCGTACACGCACGCGTGTACGGCCTCGCCAATACAGCCTAAAAGATCAATGCATCACGACGCAAAGAAATATTAATTCAAAACTGTCGAGTTTGGGTGGCTGCAGTGCACGCACGCGTGCACTGCCTCGCCGCTACAGAACAACTCAAAACGATACTAAACAAGATCAGAGGCAACAAGTGAAACAAGTTCAACATGTCACAAAGCAAGGCACAGTGAGATAGCAAACTGAAAGTGAGAGCACCAAGGATAAGGCACTACAACACTCAACAGAATGGCAACAAGTATTCCTGAAACAAAAGTGTTAACCGTCTCAAATATCCCAATGCATCAGATACAAGAATGCACAGGTAGTGTACAGTGCATGAGGACCAGAACAAAATATCAAATGCACCAGTAAGAATACTGGTGACTGTAATTGCAAGCAGGTAAGCACGAAGTCAATGCACAGCCTACACAAATTCAAGAAGAACTGGTCGAAACAAAGTAGCTAACCAACACAATATCAACATCCAAACTAAATACAAATGCCAAGACCAAACTGCTGCGTACTATAGGTGCAGATGACAAAATAGCCAACATGATCCCAGAAGCATAACTCAAACTCAAACCTAGCCTAGAACGGATACAAGTAAAGAGGCACATGAACAACAACAACAACAGACCTTAACAAAGCAAACCAATATCTCAAGCTTAGTACAAATCAGACTATATATGCATACCCACAAACATATGTATGTATGCGCCTAAATGATGAGACTCGAGTACTTATGTGCAGACCCCAAATTCAACTAACAGCAATGTATGAACAACTCAAAACTGCACATGACCCAGACAGCCAAGCTAAATATGCTGACTGAAGACCACAGGTGTACAATAATTCCAGACTCATTCAGGTAGAACAAGAATGGCTAGAGACAGTCTTATAGAATAGTTACACTGAGTATGCAAGTGCAGATCACACAAACAAATGCCACAGTGAACAGACTCAAAGAAACAGGAATAAGCAAACACATGTAAGTATAACTCGACATTCAAACTAAGGTTGCAGTGAAAACTACAACAGCAAGTGTTGACCAACCCATATCAGAATGAAATGCAACCGAAATGCCAAAAGGTCAGAGACAGTGCAAGTGCAGACTCAAATTAGTGCACATGATCTGGTGACCAAATATACAGGCCCAATGGAAAAGACAAAGCAACATGGACATGTTAAAAAGGGATGGGTATACAGGCGTGTGTAGTAGTAGTGGCAATAGTGGAAGTAGTGTAAAATCATCAAATAGTTCAAGTGTCAACCCGATGTCGTGCTGAACCAAACACCCAACTACAAGATGCCAAACCAGAGGTCAACGCGTGTGTAGCCTCGAAACAATGCATCAAAGACCAAAAGACAAGTTCAAAGTCAAGGCAGAAGTGAACAAGTAACAAGAATTTCAAGTTTACAAATAGCCAATGTCAAAGATCGAATGGTAAACAAATCGAAGCCCAAAATCATCTCATAAGAACATCAAGACCCAAATGCCAACAATCATCATCAACGAACAAAACTGATCAATGCCGAGATGAACAAAGTAAGTGTCGAATTCGTAAATGAACAAGTTAATTAAAATATATATATAGGTGTCGAATTCAAATATACATGTACGAACGAAGATCCAAGCACAGCTAAAATCACAGAGACACAATCACTATCATCAAACTCAACTCGAAACAGTGATTATCCATGAAACGAACAAAATCACAGAATTAAAAACCCAACCATCTCAACATATACACGAATAAAGACCAGGGGATTCAAACCCAAAACACACAGTGAGGAATTGAATTAGATGTGAGTATCAGTTTACTCACCTTAGATCGAAGAGGTCACGAGCGAAGGAGCCACGATCGAAGGAAGAACGAACGAAATCGAAGAACGAAGCCGCCTTGAATTTGAACGAAGCCCTAAATTCGCCAGATCGAACGAAAGAAAAACGAGAAACGAGGCCAAGCCCTAAAATTTTGAGACGCCACCATTTTTTTTCTTCGATTTATTCTAGGGCACGAATCAATGAGGGGGATGGGGATGTCGTTTTGTCAGAGAAAAACGTGGTATAGGTATGGGCTGGTATGGAGAAGGTATGGGTTAAGTATGTTGTTATTTTATTTATAAAGCCCGCAAAATTCTTTTAACGAATTACAAAAGAATTTTCAACTCGATTAAAACTTCAGCTGAATTAAACAAACAATTTAAACGTCACATTGACGATAGTTAATTGTTATAAAATCTCGGGTTGTTACAGACTCCCCTCCTTATAAAAATTGCGTCCACGCAATCATAGGGAATAAATGGATAAAAGGTAACAACCAAAAGAGCATGGCAATGTCGAATGTATAAGCAAAGCAAGTGTCAGCGGGGAGGTATTAGATAAGAAATCAAAAGGTTCGACTGATTCAAATCAAAAGAATCAACATCGTGGGGATCAAAGAATCAAAATCAGATGACTGTCTAAAGCAAGAATCAATCGAGTTCCAGCAACTAAAAGAGAAGGAAAAACAGAGCAGAAATCCCATACAGAGCACGAATTGAATGTGAGTAATCAAATTACTCACCTGAATTGCCAGAGAAAAAGACGAAGCTCAAATCTCAAAAATCGCAAATATTCAATCATCAAAAATGATAATCAAATTTCTCAAATCAACAAATATTTAATTATCTAAAGCGATAATTAAATCTAAAATCAACAAATTTTTAATTATCTCAAGCGATAATTAAACTTCAAATCAGCAAATATTTAATTATCTAAAACGATAATTAAATCTGAATCAACAAATATTTAATTATCTCAAGCGATAATTAAATCTAAAATCAGCAAATATTTAATTATCAAAAGCGATAATTAAATCTCAAATCAGCAATTATTTAATTATCAAAAGCGATAATTAAATCTCAAATCAGCAAATATTTAATTATCAAAAGCGATAATTAAATCTGAATCAACAAATATTTAATTATCTCAAGCGATAATTAAATCTAAAATCAGCAAATATTTAATTATCAAAAGCGATAATTAAATCTCAAATCAGCAATTATTTAATTATCAAAAGCGATAATTAAATCTCAAATCAGCAATTATTTAATTATCAAAAGCGATAATTAAATCTCAAATCAGCAAATATTTAATTATCAAAAGCGATAATTAAATCTCAAATCAGCAATTATTTACTTATCAAAAGCGATAATTAAATCTCAAATCAGCAATTATTTAATTATCAAAAGCGATAATTAAATCTCAAATCAGCAAATATCTGATTATCAAAAACGATAACCAGAACTCATATCAACAAATATCTAATTATCACAAGCGATAATTAGAAACAACAATTATCTGATTTATCAAAAACGATAATCAGAACTCATATCAACAAATATCTAATTATCACAAGCGATAATTAGAAACAACAAATATCTGATTTATCAAAAACGATAATCAGAACTCATATCAACAAATATCCAATTACCTGCAGATAATTGGAAACAACAAATATCTAGAAATCAATTAAGAAGACTAGAAAATCAACATAAAAGCTTGGATCGATCCCATCAGATGGCGAGTTTATAATTCGCCGCACGTGCAACAACATATGGCCGAAGCCTACCAAGTACTCAACATAATTTTTGGCGCCCAATAAATGACCCGAAGGTCCAACATATGACCCGAAGGTCTAGTACTGGTATTTGACCCGAAGGTCCAACATATGACCCGAAGGTCCAACATAGTGGCTCGAAAGCACACGAAAACATCAAATATTTCAATTAACGAGTCCAGAATTAACCAAAATAGTAAACGCACATGTCCCATAACCACGAGTTTTACTAAATTGTTTAATTCTCTTCATCGTTTCCTTGAAAGTGTAGAATCATCAAAACAACAGATATTCAATTAACGAGTCCGGAATTAACCGAAATAGTAAAAGTGTGGTTCCATACTCCGCACTTTTGCTAAATCGTTTAAATCACTTCATCATTTCCTTGAAAGTGCAAAATTGTGTATTTTGTAAAAATACACTTTACATTCTCAAACGGACAAGTCCGGAATTAAGCGAATCAGTAAAAGAAAGGGGTCATAGTCCTCGATTTTGCTGAAACGTTTAAATCGCTTCCTCATTCTTTTGAAAGCGCAAACTGTTAAAATTCCTGAAAGCAATTTTTTTTATTTTGCAAAAATAACAATTCACATTCTCAACTGGACAAGTCCGGAGTTAAGCGAAACAGTAAAAGAAAGGGGTCATAATCCTCGATTTTGCTGAATCGTTTAAGTCGTTTTCTCATCCTTTTGAAAACGCAAACCGTTAAAAATTTATAAAACAATTTTCATTTTTAAAACGAGTTTCCAATCACGTGATTAAAGCAGCAATATTAGTAACAATTTCGATAAGGAAATTGTACTTCTCAAAATACCGTAAAAATGGTCACAAATCAGTATTGCGGAATAACCGCTTGAAAATCCACTTTTAAAACTTGACGGTTACTGAAGCCAAAGCGACAGAAATTTTAAAACGTCAAAATCACATCAAAACAATTTACATCAAAATGTAATATCAGTGAATTTTCATTCATCAAAATGCCACAAAACACCGTACTTCAAAATATAGCATTGGTGTAAAATCCCGTTATAAAAATAACGGCAACAAAATTCATTTCCTAACCAAGCATCGGTTCAACGTAAAATAAATGCAGTTCGTGCAATTCATATTTGCACGCACATTACAATATAAACAAAGAAATCATTCAAATGTATCTTCAATGAAGATAATTCAAACAGCAAAAATCTAATCAATATATGATTAATAAAAAGAAAGTCAGCGGAAATTTCAACAAAAATCACATAACTGTAATTTCTTCGAATCCTCAATTCGGATTCGAAATTCTCAAAGAAACAAATAATCACAGCTATGTAAACAACAAATGAAATCCATATCAATTTCGTATTTTGATTTTTAAATCAAAAAGATTGTCAGTTGTACTCAGCGAAGACAGTTTCACTGTTTCCGCTGCGCACTCTGATAAACAGAACACAATTCAATCAAATCAACAAAACACAGTTTCACTTTTATTTTTAAATAAAGGTATTTAAAAATTTCATCAAAATTTCAAAACTTTAGTTTTGACTCAAATTACAGATAAAACATCGACCAATAGTTGTAACATATGTTCCATCCAAGTTATGTTTTATATTATGTCCATAAACCCCAAGCTCTGATACCAACTGTGACGCCCCACCTCTATGCTCATAATAACAAAGAGTATTAAAAGAAATACTGTCTATTATTACGAAGAATAAGGCTGGATAGGAGCGACCATCCGTAATTGGCTTTACACAAATATTGGTTATCTCGACAGGAGTGGTATATACTTTTTTTTTCATCTATTATTTATTTACTCCCATCGACGCTCCCAATACTAGTATAAAACGAACTACGATGGTTCATAATAGTTTAGGACATTAGATATAACAATAACACAGATAATATAAATGCGGAACACAGATAAAAACAAAAGTCTCATATATATATAACTGATGTTAGTTAATACATAGTTGACACAATACATATGATACAACTACAACTGTCGACTCCAGAAGTTATATATACAAGTACATTATCGACTAATATACATGAATACATATCGTTCTATACAATGACACGACTACTACAAAATGACACTGACAACTTCAGAAGATGTGAAAAGTCTTCATGTCCTGAACAGCAACTCAAAGAAGAAAATCCACAACCTGAAATAACTCGGGTCTGACCCGAGTATTACATTCAAAAGAAAATAATACCCAGGTCAGTCTAATTCAAACCAGTTTATTAGTGCATATAGGCAGTAATAATTTAAATAGACGACAGTCATAATAATTCCTGTCTATCCGATTCTTTAAACAAAGAAACCGGATAACGGTCAATATAACACTTAACAGTGTTTAGCAAAAATCAGCAGATTTAAATCATCGACAGAAATAAATAAACAATTTATCAAATCGACTAAATCAATTTAAAACAATTGAAATTGTCACTTTAAAACCATCAGAGTTCGATTGGCTGCCGTACACGCACGCGTGTACGGCCTCGCCAATACAGCCTAAAAGATCAATGCATCACGACGCAAAGAAATATTAATTCAAAACTGTCGAGTTTGGGTGGCTGCAGTGCACGCACGCGTGCACTGCCTCGCCGCTACAGAACAACTCAAAACGATACTAAACAAGATCAGAGGCAACAAGTGAAACAAGTTCAACATGTCACAAAGCAAGGCACAGTGAGATAGCAAACTGAAAGTGAGAGCACCAAGGATAAGGCACTACAACACTCAACAGAATGGCAACAAGTATTCCTGAAACAAAAGTGTTAACCGTCTCAAATATCCCAATGCATCAGATACAAGAATGCACAGGTAGTGTACAGTGCATGAGGACCAGAACAAAATATCAAATGCACCAGTAAGAATACTGGTGACTGTAATTGCAAGCAGGTAAGCACGAAGTCAATGCACAGCCTACACAAATTCAAGAAGAACTGGTCGAAACAAAGTAGCTAACCAACACAATATCAACATCCAAACTAAATACAAATGCCAAGACCAAACTGCTGCGTACTATAGGTGCAGATGACAAAATAGCCAACATGATCCCAGAAGCATAACTCAAACTCAAACCTGGCCTAGAACGGATACAAGTAAAGAGGCACATGAACAACAACAACAACAGACCTTAACAAAGCAAACCAATATCTCAAGCTTAGTACAAATCAGACTATATATGCATACCCACAAACATATGTATGTATGCGCCTAAATGATGAGACTCGAGTACTTATGTGCAGACCCCAAATTCAACTAACAGCAATGTATGAACAACTCAAAACTGCACATGACCCAGACAGCCAAGCTAAATATGCCGACTGAAGACCACAGGTGTACAATAATTCCAGACTCATTCAGGTAGAACAAGAATGGCTAGAGACAGTCATATAGAATAGTTACACTGAGTATGCAAGTGCAGATCACACAAACAAATGCCACAGTGAACAGACTCAAAGAAACAGGAATAAGCAAACACATGTAAGTATAACTCGACATTCAAACTAAGGTTGTAGTGAAAACTACAACAGCAAGTGTTGACCAACCCATATCAGAATGAAATGCAACCGAAATGCCAAAAGGTCAGAGACAGTGCAAGTGTAGACTCAAATTAGTGCACATGATCTGGTGACCAAATATACAGGCCCAATGGAAAAGACAAAGCAACATGGACATGTCAAAAAGGGATGGGTATACAGGCGTGTGTAGTAGTAGTGGCAATAGTGGAAGTAGTGTAAAATCATCAAATAGTTCAAGTGTCAACCCGATGTCGTGCTGAACCAAACACCCAACTACAAGATGCCAAACCAGAGGTCAACGCGTGTGTAGCCTCGAAACAATGCATCAAAGACCAAAAGACAAGTTCGAAGTCAAGGCAGAAGTGAACAAGCAACAAGAATTTCAAGTTTACAAATAGCCAATGTCAAAGATCGAATGGTAAACAAATCGAAGCCCAAAATCATCTCATAAGAACATCAAGACCCAAATGCCAACAATCATCATCAACGAACAAAACTGATCAATGCCGAGATGAACAAAGTAAGTGTCGAATTCGTAAATGAACAAGTTAATTAAAATATATATATAAGTGTCGAATTCAAATATACATGTACGAACGAAGATCCAAGCACAGCTAAAATCACAGAGACACAATCACTATCATCAAACTCAACTCGAAACAGTGATTATCCATGAAACGAACAAAATCACAGAATTAAAAACCCAACCATCTCAACATATACACGAATAAAGACCAGGGGATTCAAACCCAAAACACACAGTGAGGAATTGAATTAGATGTGAGTATCAGTTTACTCACCTTAGATCGAAGAGGTCGCGAGCGAAGGAGCCACGATCGAAGGAAGAACGAACGAAATCGAAGAACGAAGCCGCCTTGAATTTGAACGAAGCCCTAAATTCGCCAGATCGAACGAAAGAAAAACGAGAAACGAGGCCAAGCCCTAAAATTTTGAGACGCCACCATTTTTTTCTTCGATTTATTCTAGGGCACGAATCAATGAGGGGGATGGGGATGTCGTTTTGTCAGAGAAAAACGTGGTATAGGTATGGGCTGGTATGGAGAAGGTATGGGTTAAGTATGTTGTTATTTTATTTATAAAGCCCGCAAAATTCTTTTAACGAATTACAAAGGAATTTTCAACTCGATTAAAACTTCAGCTGAATTAAACAAACAATTTAAACGTCACATTGACGATAGTTAATTGTTATAAAATCTCGGGTTGTTACAATATACCTTTTAAATGAGAATTTAAAGTTTTGAATGGATTTGAAATTTTGAAATTTATATAAGAAATGGTTTCATATAGAATGATTTATAACTGAAGGTTTTGAATCTGAATTTGTGTGATTGAACTCCGGCATTTTGGAACTGGTTTTAAGATTTCGAAATAATTAATAATATAATTTGAAAGTATTTTCCGAATATGAAATGTTTCAAATGATTTTAATGAGCTTCAAATGATTTCGAAGAAATTTCAAAAGAAGTTTGAGAAAATAGAAGTCCAGAACCCACTTATGTCGCTGGAAAATAATTTCGGTGATGAATGCATGCATCATCGACATTGAATTTCGAGTTTTAGAGTGGGGGAGAGGCCACTTCGGTAGCTTTGCTATGCGATTAATTTGTGAAACTAATTTTGATTCCAAATTCCGAAGTGTGAGGTAATATTCGAAAGATATATGTATACATATTTGAACAAGTTGAAATAAGCCGGTGTTCAGTCTTTGAGTTTTGGATCTGATTTGATATAACCCTATCTTTTGGATTGATTTACTGATTTGTTGTTGATTTCCAACTCTTGAATTTGAAAATGATTTCTTCAATTATTTTGAAGGTTCGAGCACTTCCAAATCAAGATTAACTTTTCAAAGCTAAGAAATTTTGAAAAGTATAAAGTATATAAGTTTGGTATTTATGTTTAAAATATGTAGTAATATGATTTAAATAAGTTGAAACTATTTGTTAAGTAAACAAATAAGGCTATTTTGAATTTTCTAATATGAAATTTAGATTTGAAATGTTTGAAAAAAAATTGGTCTTCAAATATTTTGAAAAAATATATATATAATTTAGGTTAAATGTTTAACTTAGTAACATCTTTATGAAACTATATATTTAACAAGTTGGAATAGATACATAAGTTGTACGTATGCTGTTTTATTCGCATAATTAAATTGATCCAAGTTTGAGTACACAAGTTTGAGGTGAATTACACCAATTCGTGTCAGGATTTTTCATTTGATTCTTGATGGCGAATATTTAATATGGATTTTGGGCTTGATTCTAGAATTCTCTATCATAGTATATGGCTATGCAAGGAGACTGATGGTTTCTAGTCGAGAAACCATATCGAAGTCCGCATTAGAGAAGTCGAATGGGCAATACTAGTTCGAAAGCGAACTTGTGTGATCGAGCGAGTGATCGAATGTGATTTTGCGAAATGATGACATATGTACATCTTATATTCTAATATCATTCATATACTTGGCGCTGAAATTGGAAGTTGTTGGGTTGGATATCTTTGTAATTTAATTGGAATTTTTCTTTTATGAAAAACTACTATCAATTTAAAACCATTTTTCAAAACTATTTTTCTTTTATTCTTCTTAAACAAACTGTTTTATTCTATTTTACATACAAATTATTTTATATACAAAACTAAAAAAAATCTTTTAGTAAGCAAAGATGTTCAATCCTATATGGCTCTTATGTAAATATAAGATGATTTTGAAAACCATTAATTTTGAAAATGTGTGAATCTATGCTGAGTTTAAGAATGACAACATGGTTAATTCATGGTATGCAATAATTATTTAAGATTGATGATAATAATAATAAAATAAAAGCGTTTGCATTTATGTATTACAGTTAAGTAAATAAGTTCAATGATGAGAAAAGTTACATTGAAGGATTTGCTTCCTTTAAATTTCAACCGCTATAGTTGTATAATAGCGGGTTAGTATTAACATCAAATTATTAAATGGTCGTCAATCAATGAAGTTCAAACCACATTCATATTGTAGATTTTTTTATTGATCGTTACATTTACAAGATATTCTTAGACCGCATGATATGAAAGACAAGTAAAACACTTTGATTTGGATTTGATTGGCATGAAATGATAAAACATGGTGAAAAGTCTATCTTTAAGTCACATACTTATTATTCTATTAAGAAAATAAGATGTGTATATGAGAAATAAAGAGGTAATAATAACTTAAAATGGTACCATATAATTGTTATAATAGCTCTGGAACCCTTAAAATTGATATGATCATTAAAGATTGACTTGTGAATGCTATTAAAAATTTGATGCTAGTCCAAAATTTTGATGCAGCAAATGGCACCAATAACTCATTATCAAGACAAGCACCATTGTCCAAGTGGTTAAGTGATTCGGCTTTGGTGCGAGAGGTCATAAGTTCGAAACTTGCGTAGCGTGATTCGAACGTTTATTGACATGTGATATGTTGTCCTAGTGACATGTTGTATATAAAGTACCATTTCAAAAAAAATTATTATCAACAAGTTAGTTATACATAGATATAATAAACACTCAAAAACCGCTAACCTTAAATATCTAAAGTTTAGTTCAACTAACTCCTATAAATCATAAAGCTAACAAAAATCAACTAAACAATTTAGATATCTGAATTGAAGCAATCAAACCAAAATGAAAAACTTGATTATCTAACAAAATAGACATAAAAATCGTCTAAAGGAGAAATTTTTATAGAAAACTTACAATTTGATAAATACCACAACTTTTACCAGTTCTCCTTAAGCATGAACACAAATCAACTCAAATGAGTTTCCACCATAATCTCCATGTTGTCGCAACCTTCATCTACACAATTGTTTCAATTTTAACACTATACCTATATACAATTCCACTAGAAGTCCAATACTGTCTACTTACAACTTTATTGGAAGTCTAGTGCTTCAAATTATAAGCGTTTATTAGCAAGAAACTGAAAAAATGAAAACCAACAACACAATAGATCGAGAACCATAGATCAAAGCACTAACTACACCTAGAAAAGGAGGAATCTAACCGAATTAACAAGCAGATTTATTCAACCAATGATGGGGTAAGTGGACCATGAGTGCAAGCGAGTGACTAGGACAAGGGCGATTGGTCCAAGCGGCAATTAAGGATTGAAGAGTGCAATCGACCATTAGGCATGCGGAGTGCGGCGGCGACTGAGGCATGAGGAGTGCACCGACAACTAATGGAGCTGTCATTGTTGTTGTTGATCCTAGGAAATGGAGGAGAGTTTGCGAATGTTAGATGTTGCTTACTGTAGTGTGAAGGGGAGCCGTTGTTTTTTAGTAATTGATTTGAAATCAAACATTTTCTATAATATCAAGCCACTGACATTTTTCTCCAACCTAAAGATGAGACATTCCTCCATTTATTCTTTATAAGGATCTCCGGCTTCTTCAACATATGCAAGGGGCACTACTTGAGCGCTAAAAAATATCATAGCCTAATGACATAACCATCCAAGGGTGTAATAATCACTTGAAATAATAGCAAAACAATTGAACGTGATCAAAGTAGTGGATTACTTCCAATAATGTTTGTATAGTATCAAGTATCGACACATGTTATTACTATGTACGTAAACACAATAATCACTTCTAATAATTTTATCCACGATGTATATAGTACTACTATCTACTGATACACATGTTTAACATGTTGTGCAGTTATAAAAAATTTCACAAAAACAAATATAACGATTTTCCTTAAAAATCCAATGCAAACAACACTAAAAATCTAATAATGTATATTTGTTGAGTACATGTTGTTAATAATTTTAATCATTGCTTCCAACCATATATTTGTCAATATTCTCAAGGATCGCATTACAAGAAGAGTCGGTTATGAATAATATTAATCAAAAATTCGAAAATTGAAAATAATGGCTTAGATAAATACAAAATTAAATAAAACATAGAATCATATTTTTGGAATCACGTAAAAAGTAGTTTACGAGTAGAGGTAGTAGGTATTCTTACTGCATACTAAATTTTAACATATTGGGGAATTTTGTATACAAATAGATGGTACGAGTTACAGAGATAAATACATGTTGATTATTGTACGTCTATAACCCGACACTTATCTGATTTGCAACTTACTATAAGCTGGGTATTTGATGTGTATTGTACATGTTTTAGATTAGATTTTTAAACTTGAAATTTTTTAGCTACAGGAAAACTAATAAATAAGTGATTAAATTAGTGCATGAATGTTTGAGAACTACCTATGGCTTTTGTTCTTTAAGTAGTTCTTGTTTGTTTTTACACATATATCAAGAATAACAATATACTCGCCAATTGTTGTTTCATCTGTATCTTTTTTTCTTTTTTTTTCACGTTATGCTGAAATTGTATTAGCTTATAACTTAGCTGTTAGTTTGGCGAAAATGGTTAGATGGTACGTGTTTTATAGTTAATTTTACTTCCATCGTTTAGTCAAGCATAGTTCAATAATGTCTAGTTTCTTAGCTTGTTATCTAGTTCAAGAACTAGTAATCTGTGCACTTAAGTGAGCCATCGGCACTTAAATGCAGATGTAAAATGTTCAGTCTAAATATTCAAAATCCAAATGAAAGATAGTTAGTCTTCTGCTTGATATTTTGAATCAAAATTTTTGATGAACTTGTAATAGTTTGAACCATAAGAGCTCTTACCAAAGAAATTAGATGATCACGTTCTTTGTTGGAAAGAAAACCTTTATACAAAAGTGATGTGTTCAGGTCCAAGCACAGCTAATGAAGATTTAACCCCTGGAAGAAGCATACAACTTATAGCTTAAACACCATATGCAAGTACATAGATGTAAAAATTACTCCCAACAAATGAAGCAACAAATTTACCTTCAATATCATCAACAATGACTAATGAATGATAGAACAATACCCCAGCTTATATATCAATGGATTTTGCAAGTTCTACAACAACCTTAGCTGTGCAATATGAAGAAAAAATGAATTAAAAGCCTAACGTAGGTTAGAACGCATATAGAGAATGCATAGTTGGTATCTAAATAAACATAAAAATAATGATGATGTCAATTACAGAAGCTCTAAGGGTGTGTTGATAAGATCATATCATATTTCATAACGTTGTAAGCTACAATAATAATATGAGAGCGAATTTCATTAAACCGTAATTCACCACCCCAGGAATAGCTAGCAGCTCCGATGGAAGTTATGCCTTTATTTTTTAAAACAACAATAATTTATTTTCACCTTCAAATCATTTATCCTACAAATTAAGAAATTACTTTCACATGTTAGCATGGCTGCATGAGAGAAGTTAAATGTATAAATTAAATAGATGCAGTTAAGGATTGTGTATCCACATTGTGTGTGAAAATAATGTGTAACATTGTTGTTTTGGTGAAATTTCATCTTTAGTAATAAATCAACTTTTAAAAAGAGTGTTTTATCTTATTCATGAAATAATATATCAATGACTCTAAATATGCAATTACCGTATCTTTCACAAAATAAAGTTCACATTATCATAAGAAACCATGAAAATAGTCATGCAAACATGCAACAGTGAGCATATAGGAACATATTCTGTCTATTATACAAAAGTGTTCATACTTCCAACCATATTATAAATCATCAACGGATATGAAAATCAATCAATAATACAAAATAATCAAACTGGAATTGAAATCCACTACGTTGATGTTGTATAATTTTCATATTGAGAAAACATTAACCAATAAACATACAACTGTATAACATATTAAAAAGAATAAAAAAACCTTAATACATTCTTTTCACTATTTTATATACCTAACATCAATTTTATTTACCGATTAACCTCTGTATGTCTCGAGCGGAACAACTTCCAGTTATCTATATCTTTGGTTAGAGGAAGCAAATGTAATGTGTATCTAATTATTCATTCCCACTGCAGCTCCTAAAAGAGATGATCCAAATTTCATTAAAAATAACTAATAATTATATGATAGCGTTAGAGCATAGGAATTTTCCTTTATGTTATAAAAATTATCTTATATTTGTAAAAGCCTGCTTTAAGATGCCATAAACCCACAATCAAGATCAATGATACTGTGTATACACCGCCGTATAGATTCAAAAGCTTAATTCGACCGCAACAATTTTATTTGAACAGTAAAATGCCTATAGTTATTTTGGATGCTAAACTATTATAATTTATTATTAGCTTTTATTAACATAAAGATAAAAAAGCAGGTAATCAATAGCATAATAGATCAAAACACGAATTAACAGCACCAAAAAAGAGAAATCTAACAAGACAAAACGAAGTTTTGTTCCTATTAAACAAATATTAATAGTTACAAAAATGGTAATTTCAATTAAACTAAATACATACCTTATGTTTGGATGTGTGATATTGAATGAATTGAGGACGCGATAGATGCGAATTGGCTAGGCGACGGACGGTATGCAGTAGTAGGAGGGTTGGGGATTTGATATGAATTCTGGGGACGGTAGGAGGAGGTAAGAATCGGTAGGAGGCTGTGAGGTGGAATTAGGGATTCCGTTTTGGTTGGGTGTATTATTCATTGGGAGTGTATTATTTTTTGGGCACAGGGTGGGGTTCAAAGTCTCAACTTTTTAAGCCAATCTGTGAAGGTTTGCCATAGCTCAGTGCCATTGCAAAATTGCAATGCTAATAGCCATTGCTAAACATTTTGCCACGGTTCAAGGCCGTTGCAATATTACAACAGCCTAAAACTGTTGCGAATTTTTCATAGTGTGGTGTTGCAAAATTTCCCGTATGGAGTTACACGTGGATTCCATCCATGTATTCAATGACTCGTCATTGGTCGTTAACCAATCAGCGTGCACTTCTAAGTCAAAGGCAAGATGCTAGCCTTATATGTTGTAGAGGCCAAGAAGGTAATTGGCACGTTCGTTGAGTTCAAGCTAGAGAAGATAACCGAGGAGCAGAACGCTAAGACCGATCAGCTGCCAAGGCGGCAAGTAACCTAGAAGAAGCCACTACTTGGGTCCTCTTAGAGATTCAAAGCACCCCTTACTATGAGCCGGGGGCAACAACAATGGAGATCGATACACCATCCACGGACAACTGGATGGCCCCACTAATCAAGAATTTGATAGATGAGAAGCTTCCTACTGAACCCAAAGAAACCAGGAAGAAACTCTACCAGGTGCCCCATTACACAATCATAGAAGGGATCTCTACAAACATGGGTACTTCACACCACTTTAGCGGTGCGTGTCCGAAGATGAAATCGATCAAATCATGGAACTGCTACAAGAAAGGTTTTGTAGGGATCATGTTAGAGGAGAAAGATTAGCAAAGAAAGACGCCCTGCAAGGCTACTACTATCCTACTATGATCAAAGATTCAATGGATTACGTTAAGAAATGCGACCGATGTTAGCAATTCATCAAGATCCCTAAAGCCTCTCTTATCTACCTTATACCTATGACTTCCCCTGGTCATTCACATGTAGGGAATTGACTTGATAAGTAAGCTATCAAATGCCAAGGGAGGGTACAATTATGCTATAGTTGGCATCGAATACTTCACCAAAGGGGTCAAGGCCGAGCCCCTTACCGGGGTTATCGCCTCCAAGATCCTGAACTTCTTCATCTAGAACATCGTCTACCAAATCTGCCTACCAAAGAAGGTCATCATCGAAAATGGTACTTAGTTTGAGAGCAATCTCTTTCAATTCTGCGCAAAGAACGAGATTGAGAAATTCTTCTCTTCCTTGCCCATCCTCAAGAAAATAGATAAGTCAAGGCCAACAATAAGAACATCAAATCAATACTCCAGAAGCACCTCGCAAAAGCAAAGAGAAACTGGACCGAACAACTGCCCCTCATTCTTTGGTACTATTGCACTTCCAGCTGCAGTTCAATCTGATATACTCCTTTCTCGCTTTCCTATAAGTACGAAGCAATGCTACCCATTGAAGTAGACATCCCTTTACCCCGACGTCTTGCTTACGATCTGTAACAACCCGTAAATTCTCGATAATTAAAATAGTTAATTTAATAAGATTTCATGGGTTAATGTTGAAAGAATTAAAAATTTGTAATTTATTTATGATAATAATAATGAGAATGAATTTCAACAACATTTATCTAAGTCAATTATTAATTAATTTAAATGACTTAAATATTATAACTTGGTTATAAAGGGAATATAAGAGAACAATGGTAAATATTAGGTTAACTAATGAAATAAGATGTAGTCAATGGTAATGGGATCTAATTTGTCTTATATAAGAAATTTGTGACAGTTGTTAGTAAATAATAAACTTATAAGTGTGATTAAAAGTAAATGGTGATAATTATTATAAGTTACTCGTTTATTGGTCAGTCGAATTTAATTTAGAAACCAATTGTAAATGAAATGAAATTTTATATAGTAACTAGGTTTATAATCAATAACTGAAGTCGAATAATAAATGTTAGATGCTTTGGATGAGAATGAGGTAATTGAGTGATAACTAAAATTCAATTAAAATGTAATATTGGGATTTGTTGAATATTGAACAATTAAATTGTTTAAATTTAATATTGGAAATAAATTGAATAATTGAATAGATTGAATAACGGGAATTGAATAACTATATAACGGAAATAATTGTTCCATAATTTGAATTCGTTTTAAAGTTAAATTTTATAAGTTCATTTTCAAATATTTCAAGATAATGAATTTCGGATAATCAAAATTGTTTAAAAATTTAAATTTGCAAATATTTGAATAACTGAATTTTGAATATAATATAATTGAAAATGATATCGAAGATTGATATGAAATTTTATTTAAACAACAATGAATCTGTTAACATTTAAAATTGGAATTGTAAGAAATTCTGTAAATTTTGAAAAGTCGTCGATTTAATCGTCGAGTAAAAATAGCCTTCCGAGGCGCAGTCTCGGAATTCGATGAAACTAGTTCCATTGGATCCGTAATAGAGTATTATTATTGGATTTCAAATTTCGAAGCATTTGGAGTTATCGTTTGGTCGTACGGGTTAGAAACGCGTTGAAATTAATATCGAAAATTTAATATTTTAATTCAATTCTAAAAGCTATCTTCCGCATACGATCGAATTAGCCCCCGAAACACGTTCCATTGTGTTCGGAATGCGGGTAAAACCTTAGGAACGCCTGTCGGCACGTCTAATTTGGAGTTCGTTCGAAAATCATGTTATTTGTGGATAATAATATTATAATAATTTGTTTATACGCATATATTCGCACGTTCCTTTTCGAAACCCTACAATCGAACGCAGCCGCCACAAACATTTTTAATGGCCGAAATGTTCTCTACTTCTCCCTCTATTTTCTCGAAATCCACGCGCCGATGGAGGAAATCTCCAACATGAAAGATGTAGAGCTCTCTGAGCTCGTCTGATCCAATGGTTGAGATCGGCAACGGAGCTTCGTGGTGATCGTGATCTGGGTTCGAATGCTGGACGTTCTCGCGCGTCGTTCGAGTAGAGATGGTGGCCGAGTTCTACTAGGCTTTGGGCGGCGGTGCATTAGCCTTAGGGCTTTGAAACGAAGGCAACCGATCATCTTTTCGACGATCGTAGGTGAAGCGACATCGAACCCTAGTTGGGCTATGATGGGTTCGACTTGCCTGTAGCACGGGAATGAAGATGATGAAGATGGGAGCATGGCCTTGATTTTCTGGAGCTTAGATCGAACGGCCATGATTTCGTGGGGTAATAATAAAAAAAATAGAGAGGGAAATTTGTTTTAATTATAAAAATATATATGCAATCTTTAATAACTCATATCTCATCCATACGTGATCAGAATCAGACGAATCTTTTTGCGTTGGAATCGCAGAGATGAGAGCTTCGTTGCAGTGCAGATCCGGGAGCGTTAGGAGCTAACTAAAAGTTTAGGTTAAATCGAACGTCGTTCGATTTGATTGAAAATTGAAAATCAAGGTGAGTGTTTTATAACGCTCACAACGTACTAGAATATTCCGATGCTAGTTAAATTTAATATTGTGAAGTGATATGATTTTATTAGTCGTTGATAAATTTAACTGTCATCTAGATTGTCATCGAATTTAATGTTAGAAATTGAAATCGACAGTCAAATTAGAATTGAAATTTAATCGTAATTAAATTACCGAACATTTATAACTATGAAATTTCCGTGACTTATATTGTCTGTTTGGATGATTCGTTGCGATGGATGCTATTGATTGATGATTTGAAATGTTTGGATGTTTATTTGGTTGTCGATATCCTGTCATCACCCTTTGTATAAATTACAGCTGTAAATTGAATCATTTTGAATAAATTGAGAAATAGGTTGAAATGATATATACCTATGATACTATGATTTAAATTGAAATGATATATCTCTATTCCTGAAATTTAATTGAAATAACTGATCACTTGGCCATAGGATAGAAAATTATATATGGGCACCGGATTGGTTAAATTAAATAATTTGTAAAATCTTCGATTTGGAATTATTTTAAATGGTTTGATTTAAAGGAATTTAGAAATCAAATTTTATAGAATTGAATTTATCGCGAATTTGAGGTTGAGATGTTGAAATAAATTTTTGTTAAACAAATTGGTTAATAATTGAAGTTAAGACTTTGAAATTAAAATTGTGATATGATTGAATTTTCGTAAATTGATTTGATTTTAAAGGATCCAATTTTTATTCGGATTTTGAATATTATTAAGTAAAAGTGTGATAAAGACAACATTTTGAAATTTGAGGAAATTGGATTTGGGATAGAATTGAATTAATTTGAAATCGAAATTGATTGAACTGAAATTGAGATTTGAATCGACTGAATGGAGTTTGAATTTGATTCGGAATTGGTAAGCTGGAAATTAAAATGGTTGACTTTGAAGCTATTTCAAATTTGGTTTTCTGAAGTTATTCTGCTATATAAACTATTTTAAATACTTAAACTATTTTATACTAAACTATTTTAACCTATATTAATTATATTAAGTTATTTTAACTTATTTAAACATATTAACTTATTTTAATCTATTTTAAATCTACTTAATTTAATTTAATTTATTTTAAAATAATTAACCTATTTAATTTATTTTTAATTATATTTAATCTATTTTTAAAGCTATTTAACCTATTTAATTATATTAAATCTATTTTAAATCTATTTAACTATATTAAATCAATTTAAAACTATTTTGAAATCTATCTTTAATATTTAGAGTATTTTAACTATTTTCAATTATTTAAGCTACTTTAAACTATTCAAAACTATTTTCCAAAATTTCCAACTGGTCAATAAGGTGAAATGTTTATATTTAAATCTTGGATTTAAATACGAATTGGGCTAAATGAAGTTACAACCTAAATTGAAATGTGAAATGATTTTTAAATTGAAATGAGATATTGGGCGAAATGATTTTGAAATGAAATCGTATGTTTTGCATAGATACGATGATTTTGAAATGGATTTGATTTTGAAGCGAACTTGATATTTTGATATCAATTATGAATTGATTTTGAAAATGTAAAAGAACCATCCGGTGTGTAATAAGCGTTTGGTTGTTAAAGAGACCGGGATCGGATATGGGCATACTCTCTGTCGATACCGAAAACCACTTTAACAACTATGTACGTGGTGGAGATTCCAGAAATGAAGTAGGATGGTTTGGCGACGATTCTATATGGTATGACGTGACCCTGACTCCCGTGAGTCAGCTTAGATGTGACTAAAATCAGGAGCCACGCCGGGCCAATGTGAGGTCATTCCTCTTATCGGGAATATTTTGTAACGACCCGTATTTTTACGGATCAAACATTCTAAAATGATTGACCTTTGGTTGTATGGTTGTTAAGTCATTTCAGATTTTAGCAGAATTTTTCTCAAGTCTTAAGTCGTTGCCGACTTAGGAGGTTTGGACGAGTTAAGAAATAGGTCTGGTCGAGTTAATGACTAAGTGGTAGGTCGGCGACGACCTAAGGAAGATAGGGGAGTGGTTTAAGTCGGTTGATAGTTTGGGACGACCTAAGGGATTAACCGGGTTAAGGAAGTTAAGTCATAGGGTGGCTTAGGTCAAGTGACCGACTTAAGGGAGTAGCCTATCTAAGAAGTTGACCGACTTATAGTATTAACCGACTTAAGGTAGTGACCGACCTAGGAGATAAGTCTTGACCGACTTAAGAGATTCAGGCGACCTAAGTATTCTGGGTTAGAGTTAGGTCGGCAACGACCTAAGAGAATGTTGTGAGCGACCTAAATGTTTGGGTGTTAAGTGTTAGGTCGGCAGTTCGAGTTAAGGTTTCGAGCGACCTATAGGATGTAGTTATGGTTAGGTCGGCAACGACCTAGAGGAGCTGGGTTAGCGACTTAGTAGTTAGGTCGACTGGGTGGGTTAGCGACCTAAGGAGTTAACAAGTTGGCGACCTTAAGAGTTAGGCTATGTGTTAGGTCGTAACACTGTTAGGTCGCAAGGTTTTATAAGTCGTATAAGTGTTAAGTCGAATGGTGCTAAGTTGTTAAGTCGACCAGGCGACTTAGGAGGGAGCACGCGTGTATTAGGTCGTGTAGCTCGAATAAGTTAGGTCGCGCGCATGTTAAGTTGTAGGCTCTGTTAGGTCGGAGTTGTTGGCTAAGGGTTAGGTCGGAGGCTCTATTAGGTCGTGGGGGTTTTTAGGTCGTAGGTCGGCATAGTGTTAAGTCGGCAGCGACTTAAGGAGATTGCCGAGTTACGACTTAGGGCAGTTTTCAGCTATAAATAGGAGAGCTTCTCTTCATTTTTGGGATCCGGATTTTGAAGCAACGAAGTGCTGCCATTTTGAGAGCTCGACATCTACACTTCTTCACTTCTTTTCTCCACTCTAATCTAGTGCTTCCATCCATCCAAATCGAAGATCAAGATTGAAGATTCAAGAGCTTAGATTGAAGATCTTCATCTTTTCAAGAGAGATTTCTTCATTTGAAGCGGATTTGTGATAGATCAAGCTTGATCCTTTGCTGTCCAGATCTGAAGCATATTGATTTGAGGTTGTTTAGGTGATTTGGTGAGTGGTGATTATCTCTCACACGGATCCAAAGGAGTAGATCGGATTGTTGGCCCGATTTGGTGTTAAAATAGTGATTTCCATGCATTTTCTTCATCCTATGTGTAGATCCATATAGATCCATTGTTCGTGATGATGTTACATCCATTTTATCATATGTTAACCTATGCAAGTTCATTCATCAAGTTTGTAGAGATATAATCCATGTTTTCATGCTTATTGGACTTTCAACTCTTTAATTACGAAAATGCCATTATTGTTATAATTGTCTACTTAGATCATATTTGAATGCTTGATTGTTTGGATTGATGTTTGATTTGATTGATTGTTATGAACTAGATGATTGATGATTAGATTTAGACCGAAGACGATTCAAAAGCTAAGGGAAAGGCTCTTGAATTGGAAAAGCTGCTCGTGGCATATGTAGCGGGATGATGAAGCTCTTATGCATAGATTTGATGATGTGATGATGAGATGAGGCTTTGCGAGGATGTAATGAAGCGAGGCAATCATATGATGAAGACTTGGTCTAATCCAGACGGGATCATTCCAAGCATGTTGATAACTCGGTGATATGATTCGAGTTGAAGATAATGAATGGATATGAGAATAGTCGTCGAGGAGGATGACTAGGAGGCTTGGATAGCATCGTTGTTGAAGGTTCTAGCATGCTCTAAGCAAGAGTACATGGGGACGCCCAAAAGACTAAGTTGATGGTCAAGTACTCTGGGTAGATTCGATAATCCTAGGCACGGGTCACGATGACGTGCGGGAGTTATGTCTAGAACCGGGGTTACCATTAGCCCTTGACGGACGACTGAAAGAATGTGCCGGTCATTCAATTAACGGTGATATCGAAGCAATGATAACAGTGATAGCCAGAGTCATGGATGTTTGGTTGTATCGTCATTCGGTCTCAAGAGCGGTATTTCCTGGGTGCTTATCTGACCTTGGTTTTAGACCTTGGGATTTGTACTTGGAAAACATCGCTCTTGACTCGAGTGACAATTGTTTACTTTAAATTGTATGCTCTGCTATGTTGCTTCTGCTTAGTGTGTGTCTGGGGGCTATCACTGTAGAATGAGGTTGGAGTGGGAGGGTTGTATTCCTTTTCCTTTATGCTCTTTTGGTATGTTGTTAGTTAATTTACTACTCACTAAGACTGTTGTCTGACTCAAGGCTTTATGTTTTAATTCTTATTGCCTTGGGCTGTTCGTCCATTTTGGGACGGGCAGACTAGGTAGCAGGTGACAGGTGCTGTTCTCTTCTCACGATGCTGATATCGAAGACGAGCTGGGGGGTTGCATATTATCTTCTTATTATATGTACTGGATATTCCGCTGTTTTGTATTCTCTGAGAGATATGTAGTGAGGCTTGATGTATTGACTATGTGGATGCTTGTATTCAACTATTATGGAGTTTTATATGATGTCATTTTGTTCTGTAAAGCTTCACTATACATATGTTCTATTGTATTTTGTCCATGCGCTGTGAGTAATACGATAGATTCCTTTGTTTTAAATCTTACCTTGACAATCGTCCATGGTCGCCTGGCACACTTTACAGCGCTTTATCTTTAGATTCGGTGCAGGGGTCATGGGCGGTCGTCACATTTGGTATCAGAGCATTGGTTAATCGATTTTACCCAACGCTCGCTGTCGTAACTACGTATGAGAGACGTAATTGTATTTTGATGGATGATTACTATATATAATATAGTAGCTTAGTAGAGTTTGAGTCCTTTGTGCAGTTGTTTCTCTAGATGTTCTAATCATTCCTTTTTATAGATATTGAGAATGAGTCGAAGAGGGAGACCAGCTGCTAGGGAAGGCCGTGCTACTGAAGAGACTGCTGACTATAAAGCCATGTTCGAAGCTATGATGACTTCGATCATGAGAAGGATACCAGTTCCGGGGGCAGCAGTTGATGTTGGAGTTCAAGTCCAAACTCCGAAACCAGTGGATTTTGCTAAGCTGTGCAAGGATTATACTGCTCTTAGAGGGAAGGTTTTCTTGGGAACAGAATCTACTATTGAGGTCCAGAGATGGATAGATGCTTGTAGAAGGATCTTTGGTGATTTGGGAATTGATGATGCAACTAAGAGGAAGTTGGCATCGAGGCAGCTTCAAGGGAGAGCTTCTGATTGGTGGAACTCTATTACCATCAATACTGCGGAGGAAGAGATTACTTGGGAGCAATTCCAAGCTAGATTTGAAGCCAAGTTCATTTCTACAGCTCAGAAGTCTGTTCTGTTCAAGAGGTTTGTGGAGCTCAAGCAAGGTGGAAGATCTGTTCTTGAGTATGTTTCTGAGTTTGAAGCTTTGTCCAAATATGCCCGGTCATATATTGAGTCTGCTTACCAGAAGAATGAGAAGTTTGTGACCGGCTTGGATAGTTATCTTGGGAGACAGTTGGTGGATCATTTGGACGATTCATTTGAGAAGCTTGTGGAGAAAGCTCTTAGGCATGAGAGTCTATTTCCTAAGGAAGGACCTGTTGTTGCTGTTACCAAGGGAGAATCTAAACCACAGCAGGGTGGAAACCAGAAGAGGAAGCAGCAGCAGCAGAAGGGTAGGGATGGCCAGAAGAAGCCGAAAGGCGAGGTGACTTGCTACAATTGTCAACAGAAGGGCCATTTCTCTAAGGATTGTAAGAATCCGAAGGCACCGATGAAGTGTCACAACTGTGACAAGCCGGGGCATTTTAGGAAGAATTGTCCAGAACCAAGGAAGGACAGGCAAATGGTGCAAGCTTATGCTTTGGGAGCTGTTCCGTCGTCTTCAAAAGCTCCTACTGCTGAAGAGAAGGGAAAGAGTGTGGTTGTTCAAGGTACTCTTTTCCTATGTGGTGTTCCAGTTAGAGTTCTGTTTGATACTGGAGCGTCGCATTCATTTGTTTGTAATGAACTAGTAGGCCGGTTAGATTTGAAGCCGGATATTGTTGATAGGCCATTGGTTGTGACTAATCCAGTTGGGGGTTCGTCTTGTTTGTGTATGTTATGCCGTGGTCTAGTTGTGTCGAGTCATGGTTGCTCTTTTGTTTGTGATTGCTTTGTTCTGAACTTTGCGGGGTTCGGAATTATCTTGGGTATGGACTGGCTTAGGAAGTATGCGGCTAAGGTTGATTGCGAAAGGTTGGAAGTGACAGTCGAGAATGTGGAGGGGCGAAAGATTGTGATACGATGTAAGCATGAAGAAGGCGTCTTCATGAGCTTCATGTATTCGCTAGTTGTTCCACGGGATGGACTGTCATCAGTGCCGATCGCTAATGGATTCGAGGATGTCTTTGACGAAGTCAAAGGGTTGCCGCCGCATAGAGAGATCGAGTTTCGTATAGATCTAGTTGAAGGAGCCAGACCTGTTGTGATGCCTCTTAGGCGGATGGCGCCTAGGGAACAGCAGGAGTTGAGGGTGCAAGTTGATGATCTTTTGCAGAAAGGATTCATTCGGCGTAGTGTGTCCGAGTGGGGTGCACCAGTTGTGTTTGCAACCAAGGCAGATGGGTCGTTGAGATTGTGCGTCGATTATCGTGAGCTGAATAGGGTGACTAAGAAGAACAAGTATCCATTGCCGAGAATAGATGACCTGTTTGATCAGCTTCACGAGGCTAAGGTATTTTCTCAGATGGATTTGGCAACGGTATTTCACCAGTTGAGAGTGGCTAAGGATAGTGTGCCGAAGACTGCTTTTAGGACACCATCCGGTTTCTTTGAGTGGCTGGTAATGCCGTTTGGATTGACTAACGCGCCAGCATATTTTGTGGATCTTATGAATAGAGTGTTCAGAGATCAGTTGAACAAGTTCGTACTTGTGTTCGTGGATGATATTCTGATTTATTCCAGAACGGAAGAAGAGCACAAGACGCACTTGCGTATTGTTTTGGAAATCTTACGGAAACATCAGCTGAAGGCTAAGTTTTCGAAGTGTCACTTCTGGAAGAGTGAAGTGAGGTTCTTAGGCCATGTGATTTCTGGAGATGGAATAGCGGTTGATCCCGCTAAGGTGGCAGCAATCCAGGATTGGGTTAGACCTAAGAATGCGTCTGACGTGAGAAGTTTTCTTGGATTAGCAGGATATTATCGACGGTTTATCAAAGACTTCTCCAAGATAGCTGCACCGTTAACAGGATTGACGAAGAAGAATCAAGTGTTCAGTTGGGATGCTAAGTGTGAGCAAGCTTTCGGAATCCTGAAAGAGAGATTGACGAGTGCTCCTGTTTTGACTATTCCAAGTGGGAATGATGAGATGGTGGTTTACACCGACGCATGTGGTACTGGACTTGGAGCAGTGCTGATGCAGAAGGATAAAGTTGTTGCATATGCTAGCCGACAACTGAAGCCGCATGAAAGGAATTACCCAACTCATGATTTGGAATTGGCGGCGATTGTATTTGCTCTAAAGATGTGGAGACATTATCTGTTGGGAGTTCGATTCGAGTTGTTTACAGATCACAAGTCGTTGAAGTATCTTTTCTCCCAAAAGGATTTGAATCTTCGGCAGCAACGTTGGCTAGAGTTTTTGGCATCGTATGACTTTGGTATAGCTTATACACCGGGAAAAGGTAACGCAGTGGCAGATGCGTTAAGTCGAAGACATGCAGGATTAGGAGCCATGTTTTCAGAATGGAAGAGTCTCGAGTATTTAGCTGGATTTGACTTCAGGCCTAGATGCAAATTGGAACCTGAGATGTTGGCAAACTTATCTATAAGACCCACTCTTGTGGAAAGGATTGGTGAGAGCCAAAAGCGAGATGATAAGCTTGTCAAGATTATCCGTGAATTGGAATCTGGATTGGATCCAGAAAAGGATAAAGGATTCGAGGTCGATCGAGAGGGTTGGCTTCGGAAGCAAGGACGACTAGTTGTTCCCGATATAGATGAATTGAGGAGTGAAGTTCTGAAGGAAAGTCATCACTCGAAGCTGACAATTCATCCAGGTGGAAATAAGATGTATCGGGATATGAAGAGAACCTACTACTGGGAAGGCATGAAGAAGGATATTGGAGATTTCATTTCCAAGTGTATGAACTGTCAGTTGGTAAAGGCTGAACAGAAGAAGCCAAGTGGATTGCTTCAGCCCTTAGAAGTTCCTACGTGGAAGTGGGAACAAGTGTCGATGGATTTTATTGATGGATTGCCTAGAACCAGAACGGGAAATGAAGGGATTTGGATCATTGTGGATCGTCTGACTAAGAGTGCACGATTCATTCCTGTTCGATCAACTAGGACTGCATCAAAGTTGGCTGAGTTGTATGTTAAGTGGATAGTTCGATTCCATGGTATTCCGAAGAGTATAGTGAGCGATCGAGACCCATTGTTCACTAGTGGATTTTGGAAGAGCTTCCAGGAAGTTTTGGGAACCGAGTTGTGTTTAAGTACAGCTTATCACCCTCAAACAGATGGTCAGACTGAGAGAGTCAACCGAGTTTTGGAAGATCTCCTCAGAGCTTGTGTTTTGGATTTCGGAGGATCATGGGAAGATCACCTTCATTTGGTGGAGTTTGCGTACAACAACAGTTACCAGTCAAGCATTGGTATGGCACCGTATGAGGCATTGTATGGAAGACCGTGTAACTCTCCGACATGTTGGTTGGAAACTGGAGAAAAGCTGATGCTTGGGCCAGAGATGATTCGTCAGACTTCAGATTGTATAGAGATCATTCGGCAACGAATGAAGGCAGCCCAAGACCGTCAGAAGAGTTATGCCGATAAGCATCGAAAGGATTTGGAATTCGACATAGGAGATATGGTTTTTGTGAAGATTTCTCCACTAAAGAATGTTATTCGATTCGGGAAGAAAGGAAAATTGACTCCGAGATTTGTTGGACCATTCCCGATTATCGAGCGAATTGGAAAGCTCGCTTACAGATTGGAGTTACCAGAGAAGATGTCGAGTGTTCACAATGTTTTTCATGTATCATATCTACGGAAGTATGTGCACGACTCGAGTACGGTGGTTTCTGCTGATAGCTGTGAAGACTTAGAAGTTGATCCAGTCGGTAGAAGACCTCGTAAGCCGCTTTGTGTTGTTGGAACCGACACGAAACAGCTTAGGAGGAAGATAGTTAAGTTGCTCAAGATACAATGGAGTGATGATGATAACGACTGTACGTGGGAGGTGGAAGAGAGGATGAAAGCAGCTCATCCTGAACTCTTCGAGGTATGGCCCTAAGGTGTCGTGTCATCTCGCGATATTGTAACTTGTTCTAAGTCTTAGAATTCTGTACGCTAAGCTAGAATTGGATGCATGATTTATTGATTGTTATGGATGATAGGCGTACAGAATAGCTTTGATTGCCTTGTTTGTTTGGAATTTCGGGGGCGAAATTCCTAAGGGGGAGAGAATGTAACGACCCGTATTTTTACGGATCAAACATTCTAAAATGATTGACCTTTGGTTGTATGGTTGTTAAGTCATTTCAGATTTTAGCAGAATTTTTCTCAAGTCTTAAGTCGTAGCCGACTTAGGAGGTTTGGACGAGTTAAGAAATAGGTCTGGTCGAGTTAATGACTAAGTGGTAGGTCGGCGACGACCTAAGGAAGATAGGGGAGTGGTTTAAGTCGGTTGATAGTTTGGGACGACCTAAGGGATTAACCGGGTTAAGGAAGTTAAGTCATAGGGTGGCTTAGGTCAAGTGACCGACTTAAGGGAGTAGCCTATCTAAGAAGTTGACCGACTTATAGTATTAACCGACTTAAGGTAGTGACCGACCTAGGAGATAAGTCTTGACCGACTTAAGAGATTCAGGCGACCTAAGTATTCTGGGTTAGAGTTAGGTCGGCAACGACCTAAGAGAATGTTGTGAGCGACCTAAATGTTTGGGTGTTAAGTGTTAGGTCGGCAGTTCGAGTTAAGGTTTCGAGCGACCTATAGGATGTAGTTATGGTTAGGTCGGCAACGACCTAGAGGAGCTGGGTTAGCGACTTAGTAGTTAGGTCGACTGGGTGGGTTAGCGACCTAAGGAGTTAACAAGTTGGCGACCTTAAGAGTTAGGCTATGTGTTAGGTCGTAACACTGTTAGGTCGCAAGGTTTTATAAGTCGTATAAGTGTTAAGTCGAATGGTGCTAAGTTGTTAAGTCGACCAGGCGACTTAGGAGGGAGCGCGCGTGTATTAGGTCGTGTAGCTCGAATAAGTTAGGTCGCGCGCATGTTAAGTTGTAGGCTCTGTTAGGTCGGAGTTGTTGGCTAAGGGTTAGGTCGGAGGCTCTGTTAGGTCGTGGGGGTTTTTAGGTCGTAGGTCGGCATAGTGTTAAGTCGGCAGCGACTTAAGGAGATTGCCGAGTTACGACTTAGGGCAGTTTTCAGCTATAAATAGGAGAGCTTCTCTTCATTTTTGGGATCCGGATTTTGAAGCAACGAAGTGCTGCCATTTTGAGAGCTCGACATCTACACTTCTTCACTTCTTTTCTCCACTCTAATCTAGTGCTTCCATCCATCCAAATCGAAGATCAAGATTGAAGATTCAAGAGCTTAGATTGAAGATCTTCATCTTTTCAAGAGAGATTTCTTCATTTGAAGCGGATTTGTGATAGATCAAGCTTGATCCTTTGCTGTCCAGATCTGAAGCATATTGATTTGAGGTTGTTTAGGTGATTTGGTGAGTGGTGATTATCTCTCACACGGATCCAAAGGAGTAGATCGGATTGTTGGCCCGATTTGGTGTTAAAATAGTGATTTCCATGCATTTTCTTCATCCTATGTGTAGATCCATATAGATCCATTGTTCGTGATGATGTTACATCCATTTTATCATATGTTAACCTATGCAAGTTCATTCATCAAGTTTGTAGAGATATAATCCATGTTTTCATGCTTATTGGACTTTCAACTCTTTAATTACGAAAATGCCATTATTGTTATAATTGTCTACTTAGATCATATTTGAATGCTTGATTGTTTGGATTGATGTTTGATTTGATTGATTGTTATGAACTAGATGATTGATGATTAGATTTAGACCGAAGACGATTCAAAAGCTAAGGGAAAGGCTCTTGAATTGGAAAAGCTGCTCGTGGCATATGTAGCGGGATGATGAAGCTCTTATGCATAGATTTGATGATGTGATGATGAGATGAGGCTTTGCGAGGATGTAATGAAGCGAGGCAATCATATGATGAAGACTTGGTCTAATCCAGACGGGATCATTCCAAGCATGTTGATAACTCGGTGATATGATTCGAGTTGAAGATAATGAATGGATATGAGAATAGTCATCGAGGAGGATGACTAGGAGGCTTGGATAGCATCGTTGTTGAAGGTTCTAGCATGCTCTAAGCAAGAGTACATGGGGACGCCCAAAAGACTAAGTTGATGGTCAAGTACTCTGGGTAGATTCGATAATCCTAGGCACGGGTCACGATGACGTGCGGGAGTTATGTCTAGAACCGGGGTTACCATTAGCCCTTGACGGACGGCTGAAAGAATGTGCCGGTCATTCAATTAACGGTGATATCGAAGCAATGATAACAGTGATAGCCAGAGTCATGGATGTTTGGTTGTATCGTCATTCGGTCTCAAGAGCGGTATTTCCTGGGTGCTTATCTGACCTTGGTTTTAGACCTTGGGATTTGTACTTGGAAAACATCGCTCTTGACTCGAGTGACAATTGTTTACTTTAAATTGTATGCTCTGCTATGTTGCTTCTGCTTAGTGTGTGTCTGGGGGCTATCACTGTAGAATGAGGTTGGAGTGGGAGGGTTGTATTCCTTTTCCTTTATGCTCTTTTGGTATGTTGTTAGTTAATTTACTACTCACTAAGACTGTTGTCTGACTCAAGGCTTTATGTTTTAATTCTTATTGCCTTGGGCTGTTCGTCCATTTTGGGACGGGCAGACTAGGTAGCAGGTGACAGGTGCTGTTCTCTTCTCACGATGCTGATATCGAAGACGAGCTGGGGGGTTGCATATTATCTTCTTATTATATGTACTGGATATTCCGCTGTTTTGTATTCTCTGAGAGATATGTAGTGAGGCTTGATGTATTGACTATGTGGATGCTTGTATTCAACTATTATGGAGTTTTATATGATGTCATTTTGTTCTGTAAAGCTTCACTATACATATGTTCTATTGTATTTTGTCCATGCGCTGTGAGTAATACGATAGATTCCTTTGTTTTAAATCTTACCTTGACAATCGTCCATGGTCGCCTGGCACACTTTACAGCGCTTTATCTTTAGATTCGGTGCAGGGGTCATGGGCGGTCGTCACATATTTCTTCGATACCATTCTATTGCTTTTGTGATTGTTTTGGTGGCCACCCCTCGATTGTTTGGGAGTGTGTCCGAGGTGGGCGGTAGTAGCTGCTATGCGTCACCACCAGTCCGGATCCGCAAACGGTATATCTACCCTGGCATTTCCTCGTGTGTCGTGTTCACATGCCCTAGAGCGCCTTCTACGAGTTTGTTTTGTACCATACCTATGGAGTGCCCTCTGATAGCCCTCCAGTTTACGGAGGAATTACGGTACTGTATAGACTATGGGAATATATAAAAATGTGTTAAGGGGGATATGGGTAACGCCTTAACGCTATTTTAATACTTTTACTTTACTGTAGACATATTATAATAGCGTATTGTACTACATAGTAGATAGTTTAACGGATCCTTAAGAGATGGAAAATCCCGTAACATCTCTTGAGTTATTGCACGCACGTCGACACTGGATAGGAGATGTCAAACCCCGTAAACATCTCTGACGCCGTTACACTCATTTTTGTTTACGATTGATTTAACTTACATAAGGATATTTTAGTCCTGACTCGAGTGTTTTGTCTTTTCATTACGCTCGGGTCAGTCCTGAGTTTTTCAGCATTATTGAAGATCTATCATGGAGGACGAAGACGAAGATTTGGTATACTATTACTATTATTATCCTTGCATCATGCTGTCTACTGCATTATTTTATTTGTTCTGTTGTATATGTATAACTCTGATAAATGATGTATAAATGATAATCAAAAGTATATTAAACAGCTTCATGAACTGTTTATTTGATTATTATATTTTATCTTTCCACTGCGAGATTCTGTGGTTGTTTCTTTTTCTTTTCTTTTCTTTTCTTATTTTCCCCATTAACAATCCTCCCTTTTGAATGGTTTGAGTTGACAAGAGTGTTTGATTTGTCGATTTAAACTGTCCAAAAAGGTGGGTCGTTACACGATCCTAAGCAAAATGACGAGCTACTCAAGCTCGGGTCGACACTGTAGAAGAACAAAAGCCAAAGCCAAACTCTATACTAAAGCATATAAAAGGAAGATGGCCAAGCACTGTAAGTTTAGAGTGAAACTCCAGCTATTCATTATCGACGATCTAGTTCTTTAGCAGGTGTTCACCAATACAAAGAATCGGATTGAAAGTATGCTAGGCTCAAATTAGGATGGGTTGTATGTCGTCAGCGCCGCGTTATCAAATGGCACCTACTGTCTCTCTCACCTAGATAGGACCCACTTTCCCTGCACTATGAAAACCAAGAACCCCCAAGCCTATTATATATGTAAGCTAGCCATAATTATAAGGCTATGTAATACATCTTTCGTAAAGAATACAACGAAGACTTCAGGGCCTAACTTCTTCACCATAATCAAAAGTCTATCCAATGAGGGTGAGGTATTATGTGCTCACTCCCTTACTTGGGGAATGCCGACCTCTGCCGGTAAGGACCAGGCAAGCCATCCTCCCTTCCTTGAAGGTCAGCTATCCAACAAGGGTGAATTACCATGCATTAACTTCCTTGTTCTGGGACTGTCTCCTCAATAGGCTATCCAGCAAGGAAAAATTATTATATGCTTATTACCTTATTTGGGACTGTTGATCTCTACAGCCAATGACTATGCGATCTCTACTCCCCTCCTTGACGGTCGGATATCCAATGAGTATGAATTACCATGCATTCACTTCCTTGTTCATGGACTGCCACCTCAATAGGCTATCCAATGAGGATGAGTAATTATGTGCTCATTACCTTATTTAAGGACTACAAACCTTTATAACCAAGAACCGCGCGGGCCCCGCTCCTCTCCTTAATGGCCGACTTCCGACGAAGGTGAATTACCGTGGGTTTACTTCCTTATTTGGAGACCGCGAAAGCGCCCCATGAGTTTGGGTGACACATCTCTACCCTTGGTCCTGGAGTGCATTGACAACAAGGTGGCCAGACTATAATGGTCTCGATTCCCTCGCTCGTGATGTCGCTCGTCCCTCTTGTGGGATGGAGATTGTTGTCGATGTCGACATTGCTACCTCGAGTGATGCCAAAGTCCAATATCCATAGTTCTCCTGCAAAAAAATAAGCTGTGCTCAATATCAACTGGCTGAGTGTCACCCAGGAGAACCTTAGAGTCACTCGGTACTTAGGTTTGTGCCGGGACCGCCTGCTACTCAACCTTGCCACATGTCACTTAGGAGAATCATCGAGACACTCAGTGTTTAAGTTCATACTCGGACCAGTCAATCTTTCTATGTGTCACACTGGAGAACCGACGAGCCACAGCACTCCAGTTTGAGTCGCGACTGCCCAAAAACAAAATGACACAGAGAGGTCCGACTATCATTGTAACGACCCGATTTTTCGATGCCCGAAAGTCGACATTAATACGTCCACTGTATCAAATGTCGCACAATCGAATGCCGGAAAACCGAATCATTAGGGTTAAAGAAGAAAGAGGTAGAAGAAAAAGAAAGAAAGAAGAAGCAACAAAAACAATATCAAAATCTCACAATCGCAGCGGAACAATGTATAATAGATAAATGACTAATCTTTAAAACAAAAGAACTATATCTGTTATACATTACATCATCAGAGTATTACAACAACAACACACAATTGGACAGTTTTATAAACCTGTCCTCATAACAGAATTCACAGCGGATAATACATGATATAAGTGATACGTCTCGCTATCCAGCTCGCCTCCTGAGCTCCACAGCAATCCATCCAGATCCAATTGATAACCTGATTCTAGGATGCCCGTGTAGAAAATTATGGGCACCCAGAAATTAGAAAGAGAACAATAAACTCTGAGTCAGTCATGGGACTGGTGTGAGATCTTAAAATAGTTATTTGCATAAAGGAATAAAAAGAAATCCGCTATGCTTTTGAAAAATGAAACTACCATAAGTAAATGGCAGGTTATACAATTAAAACCGTACAGGGTGCGAATTGGATGATTGGATTTCCAACAAATGGTCAGGCTAAGGAACTTCCTACATAACATGGGTACTCCTCTGAAGGAACTCCCCGAGAACCTAACCGGATCTCTACCAACACAAGGCCGAGTTATCTCACGCTTCTGGTGCAATGAAGCTGTAACTAGATAACTCCACACACGAGCTATGCCATTCCCAGTCGTTACCGACCTTTATCCGAGGATCCTCAACACCAACAACCACAAAGTAATAAATTTGCAGCAACCACATAAGTTAAGTATCTAGGCTCCATACCATGATACCACCTTTTTCCTGAAGGAAATAGACATACCCTGAGGGTGCTACCCCCAAACAACCTTGCTGCATCCTTCCTGTTTCGACCATTTCGGGTTATGAGGTCCGCTAAAGTCTCATCCACAAAGCTACGCTTTTCACAAAAGCCATGCTTCGATCAACAAATGATCAGCAACACTTAACATGCCACATTACCAAATTGGGAATATATCACTAGTAACAATCAACTACATAACCTCTAAGCTCATACGTCTTAGAGAAGGGTGTTAAGCTAAGAGAATAAATTCTCCGCCACCAACAGAAATGTATTTGATAGAAATCAGCTTTATATCTCAAAGTGTAATGTCAGACATACATCCATACAAGTCTGTTCTAGGTTCAAACGGAACCGAAGGCACTTCAAAGAAGTCCTTGCAAATCCGGATAATCCCTAATCACGTCCGGATTCCCATCACAAAGGGTGATAAATCTCTATACCGGAGCAAATCGGTGCAGAGACATTCGACATGTAATCCTTTCATTTTCTAAAATACTCGGTCTTCAACACCATCTTCAAATGCAATTTCATTTCGTCGTATCATTATTCGGAATGGGTTTTATGATATAAAGTCCTTTCCCGGCTTAACTGAATAATGAGCGTTTATTTTTAAAAACACATGGATACACAAGTCACAAAGATTCACTATTAAGATTCGATGTGGGTTTCGGATAACCATCTGGAATCCGACCCTCTGTCGCATCGAAATTCAAATGCCGTTTAAAGGCCAATATTGATAGTCGGTTATTTAAATATCAATCACTATTCACAACAATCACCAGATTTTAAATAATTTTTACCCAATTATTTATTTTCAAAATATCTTTGCAAGATATATTTTAACACTTCAACTCTTTAGAAAACCAATTTCAAATCACTTTTCTTTTGCGGAATAAATTTCCAAATATTTATTTACTTCCACTGAAAATTTGTCGAGTTTGAATACTTCAAAATGATTTAAATCACTTATACAAAAATATATGTACTTGGATACATTTAAAATAAAAACTATTTTTAAACACTTTATTTAAAACATTAGTTATAAAAATATTATACTAATATCTCATATAAACTTCAAACCCAAACTAATTTTAAAAATGAAATTATTAGATAGAGTATAATTATTTAAATATCCATTTTCTAAATCAAATCTCAATTTGATCTTTAAAATAATCACTTCTATAATTAACCAAATAAATCTTTACTTTAAAGATTTAAAAACAACTTAAGAAAATAATTTCTCCAAAGTATCCTTTTTAAAACCATCCTTAAAACTTTCAATTTATATTTATCAGCTACTTTGAAAACATACTCGGCTTTCCAATGAAAATACACTTTCCATTTCAAAATGATTCATTTAAATCAATTAATAAATCCTTCTTGACTTATTTCGATTTACATTCCAAATCCTTAAATTTCTTTCCACACTTTAAAAATAAACCAACATTTATTTTTAAAACAAATAACCCATTCCTTTAATAAATTCCCATTGTGAATTTAAATTTCCAAATATCCATTGATATACGATTTTCAAATCGATTTCCAAATATTCACTTTCAAACACCAAATCAAATTCAAAATTGATTTCCAAATTTATTTCAAAATTTCTACTTTAATTTCCAAAAATCCAATTATATTTATTTCTGGTATCCTACGATACCAAAAATATATTCGGCTAAATTATAACCTTCAAATAAATTCCATTTATCAATATAATCATTCATAGATTATCAATAAATAACATCACACATATGATATTCAGACAATTTGAGGAATCCAGTTGGATCCCTCCAACCTATTTCCCTGCATCCACAGATGTTAGCACAATACCAATTCCACTTCGAGGTGGAATATCACGGTATATGGGATTATAAAATATCATCCGCTATTATGCGGCGCATAGGGTCTCATCCGCTATATAATGCGGGAAATCAATCACTCCAAATATATATATATAATACCAATTCCACTTCGAGGTGGAATATCACGGTATATGGGTTTATATATAATATCATCCGCTATTATGCGGCACATAGGGTCTATTTCAGTACAACTGATAATAATCTATCATCCAAGCACACAATCAACCATTTTAATTTTAACTATTTAAAATTAAATCGAAAAATTCGATTGAGTGAGAAGATCTCACCTTTGCTTTTATTTTGCAATCCATACCAATCCAGCTTGTTTTCACGATTTTTTTTAACCTTGTATAAATATTTATACAATTTATTAATATTTGAACTAAACGAAAAATAAATTACCGTTTATTAATTTAATTTAAACTAAATTTAAACCCATTTTCCTTATTAATAAATCATCCTTAGTGACTTAACTAAATAAGCTAATTAACAAGTTAATTGCCTTATTGTACTTTAAACTTAAACTTAAACAGAATTGTTTCAAATATCTTGCTGTATAATATTTATTTAATTTTCTTTAGTTTTCTTTAACATATTTAAATACATGAGTTATTTAAATCCAAGCTGAAACATATACCTTAATGTTAAATCTAGAACTCAGGCTACCAATGCCGACCAACCCTCGAACGCAAATCGCCATCACGCAATGCCCAACGCAACTCGAGCTTGAACACCACCACGCCGACCACACGTCGCCTGCTTTTCCACCTCGTTTGCTGGATTTGATCGCCACCCCTTCTTGAATCGAACAAAATCGATTCCGACTTCCCACCCTTGAAATCACGATATCGCCTAGCGGCGTACGCTCACATCCACGCCAAAATCCCTGAGCTCCGAAATCGCGACACCCAATAAATCGCGAGCGTCCCTCTCTCCACGATTTCAACTTCGCCAGCCACAATGAACGTGAGAGCCTCCTTTGCCTTAAATCGAACTAGCGATGTCGATTCTCCTGACTGCGATTTCGTCTTTATATTTTTATTTTTATTTCATACGAAAGAGGGGGAGCATCGACTTCGAACTGCAAGCAGGAAGGGAGGAAGTTCGATTTTTTAATTCTTTTCGTTTCTGCCTTTTTTTCTGTTTTGATTTCGTATAAGAAAGGAGTGAAGGAAGATATGCGGTTAGATTAAAACGAAGGAGGAAAGGGATTCGTTTCTTTCTCTTTTTTTTAACGAAGACGCGTGTGAAATTAAAGGATAAGTGTTTTAAAAGAAATGCCAAGTGTTGAAGGGAAGAAACGTGTATAATTACCTCGTGAAAACATTATTTATATTCAATCTAAATTCAAATTCAAATCGTCTCGAAAACGCAACTTAAAATTTCGAACTCCTATCGAAGCGTGCCGCCAGGCGTTTATAATGTTAAACCCCTATTCCGAACGCAATGGAAAAGGTTTCAAGTCCAAATCTGATCGTATGGGAAAGATAGCTTTTTGGACCAGTTATAATATTAAATTTTCGATATAAATTTTAGCGCGTATATAGATCGTACGATCACACGACAACTCCGAATTCTACGAAAATTGAAATCCGATAATAATACACTATTACGGATTCAATGGAACTAGTTTCGTCGAAATCCGAGACTGTGTCTCGGAAGGCTATTTTTAAATATCAATTTAAACGATATAAATTCAAAACTAAACAAAATATTTTCAAATTCAATTTTAAAATTCTACTATCTCCAGTATCATCAATATAAATTTTCTAAGCCTTTAAAATATTTTTAACAGGCATAAAAATGAAGATTCAATATTTTACCCAATTTTCATAAATCTAATTCAATAATTTAATTGCCAAATAAACAGTGACATTTGAAATTCAGTTTAAATTAACTTCCAAATATTTAAAATCAATTAAATATTTCAATTTCAATTGTCCAAAATTCAGGGTCGTCATTGACTTCCCCCATTAAAAGAATTTCGTCCCGAAATTACAAGTTAAGAAGAATGATCCATAACATGTTTATCATTTTCCCAAAACCAAATAGTTTTCAACAACTTGCCAAAACAAATCTTTTTATTAAAGACCCATTATCACTTCAACTAACTTCCCAAAATCTTCCATGGTTTTCAAACAACATTGTTTTCTTAACAATTCAAATTCAAATTTTAAATTCAAAATTTTCTCAAAGTTTTCTAACTCTCTAAATTTTCGAAAAATTTTGCCAGCGTCTCCTTTGTGCGGCTAGCTCAGTACGACTACAAAATGCCACAACGGGCCCCCAGATTTCAAAAGAAAACAAAAGGCCAAGTGGCTAGATCAAAAAAAGATCAAATTTCATATTGAAATTTAAATACATACCTTTTGTCGAGCAATTAAAATTTTATCTTCGAAATCAAAAATCCAATTCCATTTTCCTTTATAACCCCTGTATATTTTACTTAACAATAATGTCCAATTACAACATTCAAAAATCTTTTTGCACATTTATATTTTGATTTCATCCACTTATTCACAATCACCATTTTACAACTTCCCGTTTAATCTTCATTCACTTATTAACTTAGAATATTTCCTCAATTCCAAATTTACTTAAGAATTCCATTATCCATTTCTTAAGTTCCATATAAGTATTTACATACTTCTTATATTTATTTTCACTTCACCACCAAAGTTATATATTCATTTCCATTCAACTTTGCATTTTCAATTCCATTTGAATTCATTTACAATTTCAATTCTATTTGAATTCATTTTATCTTCAAACTCCGAATATTGAATTTTATCAATTATCTTTCATTCACAACTGATTCATCTCATTGTTTAAATTAGTTTCATTTACTATTTTTTTTATTTCAATAATTTGCTTCATTTGATCCAATTTGACAAATTTTCCACTTCACTTTGTTTATCACGGATCAAATTCAATTTCTATTATTCAGCTTCCATTTCATTTACTTACAAATTCAAAACGAATTTCAACATTCAGTTTCAATTTCAGTTCTATTCATTTGTTCATTCCTTTTCAAGTTGAATCTTATTCCAACAAATTTCAAATTTTTATAAGTTATCAAACTTATTTATATTCCGTAACATTTTAAATAAGATTCCAGAGTCTTTTAAACAATTACTCAACATTTCAAAATCATCTTTGAAATCAATTATATCCAAAATCCCTTGGTTATTACCTTAATTTCTTATTCAATTTCCATAAAACAATGATAATAATTCAATATTATCACTTCCTAACAACCAAGTAACCATATACTATAATAATTTACGGAAAATTATTTCTTTTCTATACAAAAATAGTTTGGGTAAAATTATTCCATTTACTCCATTTTAAAACAATATTGTGTCGGTTTATCTTGTTTAAGAGTTTAGAAACCCCTATCGATACAGTTGGCCAAATTGAACCGACCAGAATCTATAAACAATCAACCGATAAGTCAACACAATATAAAACAATTTTTATATTCACTAACAAATTCACGCTCATATCTATTATTATACTCACACTCATTCTAGAGTACTGCTGACTCTATCTCTAATGAGTAATCCCACCCAGAGCCAAGGTTGTCGCTTAACCAATTGCTCTGATACCATCTGTAACGACCTGATTTTTCGACGCCCGAAAGTCGACATTAATACGTCCACTGTATCAAATGTCGCACAATCGAATGCCAGAAAACCGAATCATTAGGGTTAAAGAAGAAAGAGGTAGAAGAAGAAGAAAGAAAGAAGAAGCAACAAAAACAATATCAGAATCTCACAATCGTAGTGGAACAATGTATAATAGATAAATGACTAATCTTTAAAACAAAAGAACTATATCTGTTATACATTACATCATCAGAGTATTACAACAACAACACACAATTGGACATTTTTATAAACCTATCCTCATAATAGAATTCACAGCGGATAATACATAATATAAGTGATACGTCTCGCCATCCAGCTCGCCTCATGAACTCCACAGCAATCCATACAGATCCAATTGATAACCTGACTCTAGGCTGCCCGTGTGGAAAATTATGGGCACCCAGAGTTTAGAAAGGGAACAATAAACTCCGAGTCAGTCATGGGACTGGTGTGAGATCTTAAAATAGTTATTTGCATAAAAGAATAAAAAGAAATCCGCTATGCTTTTGAAAAATGAAACTACCATAAGTAAATGGCAGGTTATACAACTAAAACCGTACAGGGTGCGAATTGGATGATTGGATTTCCAACAAATGGTCAGGCTAAGGAACTTCCTACATCACATGGGTACGCCTCTGAAGGAACGCCCTGAGAACCTAACCAGATCTCTACCAACACAAGGCCGAGTTATCTCACGCTTCTGGTGCAATGAAGCTGTAACTAGATAACTCCACACACGAGCTATGCCATTCCCGGTCGTTACCGACCTTTATCCGAGGATCCTCAACACCAACAACCACATAAGTTAAGTATTTGGGCTCCAAACCATGATACCACCTTTTTCCTGAAGGAAATAGACATACCCTGAGGGCGCTACCCCTAAACAACCTTGCCGCATCCTTCCTGTTTCGACCATTTCGGGTTGTGAGGTCCGACGAAGTCTCATCCAAAAAGCTACGCTTTTCACAAAAGCCATGCTTCGATCAACAAATGATCAGCAACACTTAACATGCCACATTACCAAATAGGGAATATATCACTAGTAACAATCAACTACATAACCTCTGACCTCATACGTCTCAAAGAAGGGTGTTAAGCTAAGAGAATAAATTCTCCGCCACCAACAGAAATGTATTTGATAGAAATCAGCTTTATATCTCAAAGTGTAATGTCAGACATACATACATACAAGTCCATTCCGGGTTCGAACGGAACCGAAGGCACTTCAAAGAAGTCCTTGCAAATTCGGATAATCCTAATCTCATCCGGATTCCCCATCACAAAGGGTGATAAAATCTCTATACCGGAGCAAATCGGTGCAGAGACATTCGACAGGTAATCCTTTCGTTTTCGAAAATACTCGGTCTTCAACATCATCTTCAAATGCAATCTCATTTCGTCGTATCATTATTCGGAATGGGTTTTATGACATAAAGTCCTTTCCCGGGTTAACTGAATAATGAGCGTTTATTTTTAAAAACACATGGATACACAAGTCACAAAGATTCACTATTAAGATTCGATGTGGGTTTCGGATAACCATCTGGAATCCGACCCCCTGTCGCATCGAAATTCAAATGTCGCTTAAAGGCCAATATTGATAGTCGGTTATTTAACTATCAATCACTATTCACAACAATCACCAGATTTTAAATAATTTTTACCCAATTATTTATTTTCAAAATATCTTCGCAAGATATATTTTAACACTTCAACTCTTTAGAAAACCAATTTCAAATCACTTTTCTTTTGCGGAATAAATTTCCAAATATTTATTTACTTCCACTGAATATTTGTCGAGTCTGAATACTTCAAAATGATTTAAATCACTTATCCAAAAATATATGTACTTGGATACATTTAAAATAAAAACTATTTTTAAACACTTTATTTAAAACATTAGTTAGGAAAATATTATACTAATATCTCATATAAACTTCAAACCCAAACTAATTTTAAAAATGAAATTATTAGATAGAGTATAATTATTTAAATATCCATTTTCTAAATCAAATCTCAATTTGATCTTTAAAATAATCACTTCTATAATTAACCAAATAAATCTTTACGTTAAAGATTTAAAAACAACTTAAGAAAATAATTTCTCCAAAGTATCCTTTTTAAAACCATCCTTAAAACTTTCAATTTATATTTATCAGCTACTTTGAAAACATACTCGGCTTTCCAGTGAAAATACACTTTCCATTTCAAAATGATTCATTTGAATCAATTAATAAATCCTTCTTGACTTATTTCGATTTACATTCCAAATCCGTAAATTTCTTTCCACACTTTAAAAATAAACCAACATTTATTTTTAAAACATATAACCCATTCCTTTAATAAATTCCCATTGTGAATTTAAATTTCCAAATATCCATTGATATACGATTTTTCAAATCGATTTCCAAATATTCACTTTCAAACACCAAATCAAATTCAAAATTGATTTCCAAATTTATTTCAAATTTTCTACTTTAATTTCCAAAAATCCAATTATATTTATTATTGGTATCCTACGATACCAAAAATATATTCGGCTAAATTATAGCCTTCAAATAAATTCCATTTATCAATAAATCACATCACATATATGAAATAATATTCAGACAATTTGAGGAATCCTGTTGGATCCCTCCAACCTTTTTCCCTGCATCCATAGATGTTAGCACAATACCAATTCCACTTCGAGGTGGAATATCGCGGTATATGGGATTATAAAATATCATCCGCTATTATGCGGCGCATAGGGTCTCATCCGCTATATAATGCAGGAAATCAATCAGTCCAAATATATATATATATAATACCAATTCCACTTCGAGGTGGAATATCGTGGTTTATGGGTTTATATATAATATCATCCGCTATTATGCGGCGCATATGGTCTATTTCAATACAACTGATAATAATCTATCATCCAAGCACACAATCAACCATTTTAATTTTAACTATTTAAAATTAAATCGAAAAATTCGATTGAGTGAGAAGATCTCACCTTTGCTTTTGTTTTGCAATCCATACCAATCCAGCTTGTTTTCACAATTTTTTTTAACCTTGTATAAATATTTATACAATTTATTAATATTTGAACTAAACGAAAAATAAATTACCGTTTATTAATTTAATTTAAACTAAATTTAAACCCATTTTCCTTATTAATAAATCATCCTTAGTGACTTAACTAAATAAGCTAATTAACAAGTTAATTCGCTTATTGTACTTTAAACTTAAACTTAAATAGAATTGTTTCAAATATCTTGCTGTACAATATTTATATAATTTTCTTTAGTTTTCTTTAACATATTTAAATACATAAGTTATTTAAATCCAAGCTGAAACATATACCTTAATGTTAAATCTAGAACTCAGGCTACCAATGCCGACCAACCCTCGAATGCAAATCGCCATCACGCAATGCCCAATGCAACTCGAGCTTGAACACCACCACGCCGACCACACGTCGCCTGCTTTTCCACCTCGTTTGCTGGATTCGATCACCACCCCTTCTTGAATCGAACGAAATCGATTCCGACTTCCCACTCTTGAAATCGCGATATCGCCTAGCGGCGTACGCTCACATCCACGCCAAAATCCCTGAGCTCCAAAATCACGACTCCCAATAAATCGCGAGCGTCCCTCTCTCCACGATTTCGACTTCGCCAGCCACAATGAACGTGAGAGCCTCCTTTGCCTTGAATCAAACTAGCGATGTCGATTCTCCTGACTGTGATTTCGTCTTTATATTTATATTTTTATTTTATACGAAAGAGGGGGAGCATCGACTTTGAACTGCAAGCAGGAAGGGAGGAAGTTCGATTTTTTAATTCTTTTCGTTTCTGCCTTTTTTTCTGTTTTGATTTCGTATAAGAAAGGAGTGAAGGAAGATATGCGGTTAGATTAAAACGAAGGAGGAAAGGGATTCGTTTCTTTCTCTTTTTTTTAACGAAGACGCGTGTGAAATTAAAGGACAAGTGTTTTAAAAGAAATGCCAAGTGTTGAAGGGAAGAAACGTGTATAATTACCTCGTGAAAACATTATTTATATTCAATCTAAATTCAAATTCAAATCGTCTCGAAAATGCAACTTAAAATTTCGAACTCCTATCGAAGCATGCCGCCAGGCGTTTATAATGTTAAAACCCTATTCCGAACGCAATGGAAAAGGTTTCAAGTCCAAATTTGATCGTATGGGAAAGATAGCTTTTTGGACCAGTTATAATATTAAATTTTCAATATAAATTTTAGCGCGTATATTGATCGTACGATCACACGACAACTCCGAATGCTACGGAAATTGAAATCCGATAATAATACACTATTACGGATTCAATGGAACTGGTTTCGTCAAAATCCGAGACTGTGTCTCGGAAGGCTATTTTTAAATATCGATTTAAACGATATAAATTCAAAACTGAACAAAATATTTTCAAATTCAATTTTAAAATTCTACTATCTCCAGTATCATCAATATAAATTTTCTAAGCCTTTAAAATATTTTTAACAGGCATAAAACTGAAGATTCAATATTTTACCCAATTTTCATAAATCAAATTCAATAATTTAATTGCCAAATAAACAGTGACATTTGAAATTCAGTTTAAATTAACTTCCAAATATTTAAAATCAATTAAATATTTCAATTTCAATTGTCCAAAATTCAAGGTCGTCATAATCATATGCCCGCCTAGGCATTTCACATCAACTGCATAACATGGACAATGCTCGCATCCGAGTCCATTTGCCGACTGGACCTATCGACTAAGGTGATTTTATTTAACTAATTCAATACGTGGATTGCATAAATAGGCCGCACTCACCTCACGTCCCTTACCATACATTGCTATTCTATTAATCTTGTAAAAATGTTTATGTTTAGACACACAAGGGCTATACCGACCACTTAAAGTTTGCTACCTTACCAACTATGCACAAACAAACAAGAACATATAAGATAAAAGTACTTGATAGTTCACATAACAAAAGGAGTTCCTTTTCATTCAATCCAAAAATGTAGGGCACAAAGCCCGCCCTGCTGGGATTAAAGAAAATGGAAAATATTTATAAAGCTGGACCGCTAGCCGGTTAAGACAAGGAGTCAATTTGCTTGCTAAGACCATCTCTGTTGCTTCCATCTCAATGGTCACCTCAGTTCGGGTCTCATGGAGGACATTAGCTTTAAATTTAGCGATGGAGATCGGCAAGTTATAATTTTCCATGAACAGATAGTTCACCATTTTTGTTTGCCGGTTCTTCTATAGTTTCTTTTCCGTCGCTCAAGCAGCCTCCACATCTGTGGCTAATGACACTCGGTTGTATGTTGGACCAGGTTGTTCTAAAGAAATTCAACCTTCTTCTCGGCCTTCTCCGGCTTCCCCCTTATGTCCTTCGCTGCCTTCTTCGCTTGGTCCCTCATCTTAGTTGCCATTTTCGACGTCCTCTCAATCGCTGCTACCAACTCCTTGGTTGTCTCTAGATCATCCTCGGCCACATTCTGAGCCTACCTACTTTTCCTAGTCTCCTACTTAAGCTACAAAATGTCATCTTGAACCTAAACAGTGTGATGGGCTATATATAATAGAATCATCAGTGTTAGAAGAAATTCCACAAAGTAAGTAAGAAAATTCAAATTTGAAAGCTTACGAGAAAGGTATCACGTGGGTGCACATGGACCACAGACTTCTTGGAGTGTTGGCTCCATCCGGATCGAGGCCAATGGGTGGAAATCAAGATTCCATAGACAAAAGCTGGAGTGACCTCAACAGCTGTTCCAAGCCGTCATGGTCCGAAGCCTATTCAATATCTAGAGAAAATTGTCCCACCAACACCCCTTTATCCCTTTGAAGCAATCCTATTTATCATAAATGGGTGTCTGTCTAGCAAAAGGTGTTGGAACTGGTCCAACCTACAGTGGAAGAAATGAGTGAGTTTCAAAAAAAATTCCATTTTGGAACTTTGTTGGGCCTATGAAGTCTAAATGTATATTAGATCCAATCTAATAAAATTTTAAATAAAATCTTATTTGGTTTAAATTGTTGAAATGAAGATTTAAATATAACTTAAACTTATAGGTATTATAATGAATATATCAAATACATTCATTTGTCTGAAGTGTAAATGCAGTATATAAGTGGTGTATATATATGTAAATGAAACATGTATAAATGAATTTAAAAAGGGGAACCTTTTGTTTTCATCTCTTACCCTATACAATTAATAAAGAGAAGATATAACAATATATCAAGAGAGAGAAAACTTTTATTTCTCTCCCTCTTAAATTATGATAATTAATGTATTAAATGACATTTATACCTTATCAACCAAATTTTAATTAGTGAAATATATGCACACATCCATAATAATTATAGATATATATATATATACACAAACACACACAAAATATATATATACATATACATATATAAATATATATAAAGTGAAAACCTATTAGTTGTTTTAAATAATTTGAAATCCAAAATTAACACTATGGGAATGATTTTAATTAAATAAAGATTGGACAACAAAAGGTTACATTATTGCACATTAAACTAAATATGTATATTTCCATATACATGATCATTGTAATTTAATAATTTGGATCTAAAGTCAGCTAGCTATAATAAATGCTATTATTTTTTCCATGCACACTTATTGGGCTAGGATGTTTATACTGCCTATGAGTTTGCTTCACATGATAAATAAAGCTATGAATCACTTTTTATGGTTGGGAGATTATAGTTCCAAAAATTTGATCCCTATAACTTTTAAGAAAATTCAACATCCTAAAAACTTTGGTGATTTGGGTGTCACCAAAGTTAGATCACTATATTAAATGTAAGAATTTCTGGACTATGCAATTACCTATCAACTACAGCTAGATATTAAATCTATTATGAAAGTTGGATCAGTTCTCATTCCTTTGGCTTGGTGTATTCCTTTTGAAAATTCCAATCTAATTAGCTTCTGGCATGACCCCGGGTCTAAGTAGGGATTGATTCTAGTTGATGTTATTCCTCCATCTCTTATTGACCAGTCTGCTATTCCTTTATCTATTAAGGTAGGTAGATACGTGTGTTACGGTTATGTGAGCCTGCCTCATTCTAGTAGTGTTATTATTAGAAAAATCTGGTTTGACATTCAGGGAAAGTTCTTTAATTTTCCTGAGACTGATACATTGTTATGGGATGGAAAATGTCAATCTGTTAAGCTTGTTTACAAGTTGATTTCAGGTAAGAATGTTGATGGGGTTTTTTCCTTGGCATGGTAGAGTTTGGACTACTTATGTCATTTCTAAACTCAAACTTTGTATTGTGGGAAATCCTGAAGAATGCTTTGCATACAAGAGGTAACTTGGGAGTGATTTCTGATCACATGTGTATTCTATGTCATAATGCTCCAAAAACTAATGCACGTCTGTTTTTTGAATGTGCTCACACTTAGTACATTTTGGAGAAGGTACTAGCAAGGTTTTATAATTGGAGAGTGAAACATGATTCAGATGAAGAATGGTTTCAGATCTTTAAATCTACGAGGTGGAGAGGCTTTATTACTGGTTGTAGGCTGATTGCGTTGAAGAAGGTTGCATTTGAGATTTGGAAGGAAAGAAACTCTCGGGTTTTTAAGGGGATCAGTATGCATATAGATACTACCGTGCATGTGTGCATGCCGCATTATCAGAGGCAAATTTTAAGGAAGGCAAACAGTCTTATTCTTAGTCTAGATGGTAGATCCATGGCTTTAGATTTGGGTCTGCTTGCTAATATTTAGCTTTAGCTCTTGCAGTTGTGCTTTGTTCTTTGTTTGTTTTATTTTTCTTTGTATTTGTTTACTTTCCTTGTTCTCTTGTAATGGGCCCGATGGGCTTATTATCTTGTAATATCTTTTTTAAGTTATTAATAAAATGGAGAGGTCCATTCAACCCACCAGCCTTGCTAAAAAAATAATTTGGATCTAAACAACATATATTTGCTAACCTTGTAGCATATGCTACATGTATATACATTTATACAAATAAGTTTTGATTTTAAAGTAACAGTTTTCATTAAACTTTTAATTTAGGAAGGAAAAATACTTTAGATTTACGTGAAACCTTAAATATAGAAAACTACAAAGAATTAGAATTTCCACTAAAGTTCATTCATTAATCTTAAGTCAGGTTTTTCTAAATAAGGATTGAAACAATTATACATAAGAATTTACCATATGAAATTAAAGATCGATTTCAAAGAACAGCAGATAACTTAACAGATATAATTGATTAGCATTTGAGTTTGTAAATGTTATATAATTATATAAAAAATCTCATTCAAAGTCAATTTTCAATTTTACAAGTTTCTAAAATAAAATAAAATAAATTTGGACAAAAGAGGCATGTGTAAATTTTGTGATAAGAATTTACAGATTTAAACAATACAGAGAATAATGATAAGTTATTAAAAGTAATATAGGATTCAAAACACATCAATATATCATGAACATATATTAAAAGGGAGATGATGAAAAAATATGATCTAAATCAAAATAGTACAATAAACATGATTTCATCAAAATAAACATAAGGCATATTTAATTTACATTTGGCAAGAAGAATAATTAAAACATGAGGTGAATCATAGGAAATCTGATTATATCAATCATATAAATACATAGGTGAATTTAAATAAGAAATTAGCTTTGGATTTAGCCAACAAATCACACCTTGAACCATAAATCAAAACTCTTAGATTCAGAAATCAACCTCCAGATTTTGCAAGGATCTCAAGGGATTAGCCACTTTTAATGAATAGATTTGATTTGTATTTGATTTAGGGAATTTTTGAAGCCATGGAATCTCTCATATTTTCAGCCAATAAAAGGGAAGGAGAGAATTATAAAAGTTATAGAAAGGAATGAATAGCCAAAAGGTAATGAAAAGAATGAAATAAAGAAGGCAATCAATGCAAACTAAAGAGAGACTTTTTTCATTCTTTATATTATTCTTTCCATTTTTAAAAATTATTTTTGAAAACTTATCCTCTCTCTCTTAAGGGGTCGGCCAAACATGGAGGAATTATGGGCCTTAAGTGATCCCAAACCCATTTAGCATTTATTTCATTTGAATCCAATTTAAACAATCTATCGATATCGAATATCGATACATATGCTTATAACTTTTATTTACGCACTTTATTAAATGATAATGGTATATAAACAAAACCAATAAATTTAATAACTAATGTTTCAGAAATATTAATTAATTTACAATGCTTATAAGTTAATTAAATCATGTGATTTATTTGGAGTATTCATCATTATGGTTGTGCGGCTAGAGGGTGTGAATTCAGTCAGCAGTTAATATTGAACAATTCGAATATTAACGTTCACATGTCACCTTAGCTAGTGGTGTGACATTTTGGCTGCATTTATCACTTACACATCTTTTGGTAAAATCTAATTTTACTTATTTAAGCGTTACCTGGTAGTGATAATCATTTACACCAATTCTCTTCATCGAAACTATATCATTTTGGACTTATGGAAATTGGTAATGGTCAACATTCCAATATCATTCATATTCAACTCTATAGTCCAAGCACAAAGTCCTTACTTGAATGATAACAAAATTATTAATCGAAATGCTCTAGCCAGAGACTTTGACTTTGAGTTGACTTAAGTTGACTATGATATTAACCTCATATAACTTAGGAGATGAATCCTTTCTTAAATAGTGTTTCACTTCCAATGTTTTCACTCGACCCAACTATAGTCATTTGGTGGACGTCGTGCCACAATTTTACTATAATTAAAGCGGATCTTCCACATTAAAGATCAGTAATATTTTCAAATTGAGATAACTGTGTAATTTTGTCACATCGATATTTTCTGTTTGACCTTAGTTATATTAACCAACAGAAAACTATTGAATGAGTCATTCCATAGTTACCGATAACTATTAGTACATAACCCCTTGGTGCCCCCAGCAGTCATGGGTAATACACTGCCCAACATTTAGAGAGCGTTATATACTCTAGTCTCAATGGATGCATCGATATCTAGTCCCGATACATATCGACTAAGAATATTTAAAATGTTATGTTATTTTTATTATGATAAATCACTCATGATTACAACGCATTGTAACTACTATCACAAAACATACCATTTATGTACTTTCTATGAAATATACTTTTAATTAATACTTAATTAATATAACGTATTATATCAAGTATATAATAGAAAGAAAACACTTTTTACTTTGAACAAAATCGATTATTGGATCAGATATATGTAATAAATTACGTAATTGCCCCTTGGGCATACCCCTAACTCTTCAAAAGGAGTGGGGACCTCAATGGACGACTCCCTTGGGCCTCTTCCCACTCTTACTACCGGTGGAGTGTTGGGTTTCATGCTCATGGTTAGGGGCCCTATGATAATCTCATGCTCTACTACGGGTGCCTTGGGCACTGGAGTCGGGGTAGGCTGAACGTTGGTGTCATCGTCAAAAACATCAATACCGAGCTTGCTGGCCACTGTAACAACAATAGAAAAGAGTTAGTGAAAATACAAGAAAGGAAATTTTAAGTGCAAGTAAACTACTACCATTTGTATTAGCCTGGCCTTTTCTTTAAAGAAGGGGCAAGCATGATTAGACTGACTTGCCTACCCTAGTTTGATCAGTCCTGGCTTGAGATTCACCTGGAGGCACAACATCGTATCCAGGATACAAAGGGTCGTACGTAGAAATTGGCTCAAAGTAGGGACCTGCGTCTCTACCGACACATGGTTCTTATGACCGTCTCCTTATAATACTTTCCTCAGAGCACTCCTTGATATCTCACGAGACGACCGACATCCCATAGGGAGGGACCGGGACATCAACCAAACATTGTGAGTCATATTCCTCCCAACGAGGTGAGCACTACATCACTTAGCTTATCAAAGTCAAACTATTGCCACTACCTAGGCTCCTTACCCTTGATGACATTATATTATCCCTTATTCTTGTCTGTGGTGGGCTTCGCCATATGGTCCAAAAACTTCATCTTGGTAGTCACGTTTTGCCTTGGCCTATTTCTTGGAAAGAGCGGTCCGCTTCACCATAATGGTGTGGGTTTTCCTCCTCAGCCTGACCCTCTAATGGTTCACATCAATCACTAAGAGCTTCAGGTCCTTAATATCACTATCAACCATCTTTAACCATTGGACGTATTCACCAAGCATCTTGAAGCTGAAGTCGGCAGATTCAATAGAAGCCCCTGACAAAGGATGAGTTAAGCAAAGGAAAGAAGGGAAAAAGAAAAAATAAAGGAAAATGACAAGAGAAATTACTGGGGTTTGGAACTCGGGATGCCAGAATTTGGGGTTAGCTCCATGAAGGACGAAGAAATAATTCCCCATCCAACCCAGGGCAGCCTTGCTCAAGATTCCTATAAAGATGACGGGCTTGGTGCTAGCTTGGAAATAAAGGTAAGTGTTGATTGGTTACCTAGCTTTCTCCTAGAAACAAAAGACCATGATGACTAGTTGAGTGGTTGATATAGGAAGATGTAAGTCCATACAGGCGACATAGAGCCCGCATTAAAACTGGTAGTTGTTGGGTGTAAGCTGAATGGGGAAAGCCCAAAGGCGTTCAGGAAAAAACGAAGTAGGGGTGAAGAGGCAGCATGACCCTGACCTTGAAGTAGCAGAAAGACCACACAAAGTAGCCTGGGAGAAGGTAGTCATGTAACAACTCGCCCTTCACAGGACTAAATCCCGACCCAAAAAAGGTCCATCGAAACTTAGACCCATTCCAAAGCTATTGTTGGTTGGTAAAAGGAACAATAAAAAGCTGCTTATCTATTCATTCAGAACTCAAAGCGAAAGGATAAAATATAATAGCATAAACATTACCGATTGTATTGAAAATTCCAAATGACACAAAACCATAATGTCAACAATAAATGTTACATAATCTTGTTCAAAAATACATTGTCATCTTGAAATAAGTACATCAGAAAATATCATAAATAGATAAATAGACTACTACCATAAGCTCTTCTCATCTCCATCCGAATCATTGTCTCCTTCCCAAGCCTGTGTTGTAATGAGGAGGGAGTCAGAAAAATGGTGTCTGGTGAATAGAATTCTCGAATCTTTCTATATTAGTACTTGGGTAGTATAATTTAAATAAGGATATGCATTTAAACTATATTCTAGGTCTTTCCAATTATTATCCCTAAGGCTTATCCAATTCCATAATTAATAACTCATAACCATCGTTATTAATGTCTACCAATGCGAGAGATAGTACCCAAGCCACTTATTACCTTCTTAATCGAAAATAGGTAGACTCTAGCCACTTAAGACTTCAATTAAGGTAGGCCCCCATCATTTAATACCTACTCCCAAGGCAGACTCCTCAAAGGTGCCTATTTAGCTGACAGTGCATGGAAATCTCTTCAGACACTTACTACTTCCCATTGAAGCGGACCTTTCTGAGATATCCTCAACCGTGCCTAAATCCAATCCCGACCATTTAATACTTCATACATGGGAAAGAGGCAGGCCCTCAAACAACCACTTGATACCTTCAATCTCCGAAGAAGATCCTTCGTATTATGACCTGTACCCCACAGAGACGTCTTGCATTAGCCTGACTATTCGTAGGAACTGGTTGCCAGATTAGCTGGGCAGATTTAGCCTATAGAATTGGGACTAATCTCGCTTCATCCATAGTTACTTATTATAGACGATGTCTCACATTAGCTCCAAAGTCACACTGTTGGTAGCCAGATTAGCTGAGTAGACTTCTATGTGCTTTTGACTGACCTCGCATCCCTATAATTTAGTCATAATTCATAACACTCACAAAATATATTATCACACATCTCACCGTTATTTATTATTTTGGGTCTTATAAGAATTCCTTCTTAATTTTCTTTAACAATCAATTACTTTCCTAAGGGGGATTTAATGATACTTATTACCCTAATTAACTATGCAATTAATACGTCATAATTATACGTTAATTACGTTAGTTTATATATATATATATACACACACACACACGCATTTATTAATTTATATGTGTGCGTAGACTACATCCTAGATTAACGTTCAAATGTCAAATCCTCTAAAATTATACAAGTCTCAATTCCACAATAACAATTATACCATAAATCCAATATTCCAAAATCAAATCAACAGACTTGTACTTAGAATCCAAATCCAACTTATTTTATATTAAAACAATGGAATAAATCAATAGTAATGGAAACTTACAACTTACTCAATTTTATGCTCTATTCAACTTCTTTTACATGAAGGTGGACAAGGGAAATTCTATTCAATTTGTAGAAATAGGTGGTGTAAACTACGAATAAGAATTTTACGCTCAATGGACGACTCCCTCGGGCCTCTTCCCACTTTTACAATGGACCTCTAAGTCTTGTCCTTTACAACTCTTTAATCGTAGAACCCTCCTATTGCAATCTAAAATTACCCCATAGTACGGTAACTAATCCATTTCCAAGATAAGTCCATACCCTTCAAAATTTAGAACGTACACATTACATATGAAATCAATGTCGCATATGTCCACAACTAGGTCTTTGCAAATTAAAGAGAGATGTGTCGACCCCCCAATAGGATTAGAGACTACTATCTATTGACAAATTGAGTTTGAAAATTTAAGGAGTTGACTACATTCCTAGCTATAAAGGAATGAGATTCTCCAGAATCAAATAGGGTACGAATTATAGCCCTAAAAATAGGAGTTATCTCTTCTGATGCTGCCTTCTCTAGGTCTCTAGAGGATGGTCTACTTGAAATAGGGACAGCCTCGATGGTGTAAGCCTGCCCACTCGGTCCTTCCTTCGCAAGCTTTGGACATTGATTCCTGAGATGCCTCTCTTCGTGGAAATGATAACACTTTCCCTTAAAAGCTTCTTTCATCAGACCCACCCTACAATCTTTAGGTACATGACCCTTCTTTTGACATCACTTGCACATCTTACCCTCTTTCTTGAACTTTCCTTTTGACTTCTTATTCATCCAAAAGTTCCCCTTCTTAGTTCCTCCTTGATTTTGAATAAGTCCTACCATCTCCTTCTCCATCTCTTTTTCATCCTTGCTAACTATCTACAGTAAAGCCATCTCAACTAAGGCCTTATATATGGCACCAGCGGAAACTTGGGTCAATAATAATTCTCTAAGTGGGGAGTTCAGGCCCTTTACCAATTTCATGGCCTTTTTCGTAGGTGTATCCATTAAACTCATCCCAAAATTAGCCAACTCTATAATCTTACAAATGTACTCCTTCAAAGTGGAGTCTTTCTACCTAAGTTGTACAAATTTTTCCAATTGTAAACTCGCTTTTGTTTTTAACATAAACCTTGACTCGAATCTATCCACGAATTCATCATAAGTGAAAATCCTATTAACATTCTTCTCAGCCATAATATTCCACCAATCTAAGGCTTCTCCCTTGAGGTGACAAGCTGTCATTCTCCTCTTCATCTGATCCTCCCAACCGGGCTCTCAAAACAGCTTCTTGCAGTTATTTATCCATGTCTTTATCTCTACGAAAACCTTTGATCTAGAATATACTCTTCCTCCCTTATTAAATAGTCCTTATATATTTTGGGAAAGTTAATAGGACGGGGTGCTGCATTGGCAGGCAGGGCAACGGGTGCCGCCAGTTGAGCTTAAGGAACAGGGACATGGCCTACTTGCCTGAGGTATTATTTAAATCATTCGGGCATCCCTCGAATGGCACATCTTCCTTAGGCAGAGTTCCCGACCTCAGAAGGAGAATGATTATCAGCTATATCAACTATTGGTAGGTTGATATTTTAGTTATAACTTCCTAAGATAGTATTAAACATTGAAGGAAAGATTTTCCTAATGTGTGTGTGCGTATGTTCAAAAATAGTAGGTATATTTAATTATATACATAATAGGGCTTGTAGAAAAATATTTTCAAAAATAACAAATGCGCCACTCATATGTATCCTTTTCCTTGTTGATCGGGTAACCTAAGCTCTGACACCATATGTAACAACCCGCCCGAAACAGGCTTAAATCCCGACATAGAAAAGGCCCATCGAAATTTAGACCCATTTCAAAGTTGACTGTTGGTTGGTAAAAAGAACAATACATAGCTACTTATCTACTCAATAAGAACTCACATCGGAAGGATAAAATATAATAGCATAAACGTGACCCATTATATTTAAAATTCCAAAAGTCATAAAAGCATAATGTCAACAACAGCCATTACATAATCATGTTCAAAAAAATATTGTCATCTTTAAATGGGTACATTAGAAAATAGCATAAATAGATAAATAAACTGCTGCCAGAAGCTTCTCTCAACGTTATCTCCATCTAAATCATCGTCTCCTTCCCTAACATGTGCTGTAATGAGGAGGGAGTTAGAACAATAATGTCTGGTAAATAGAAATCTCGAGCCTTTCTATATTAGTACATAGGCAGTATAATTTAAATAAGGATGTGTCTTACGCATCTAACCTATATTCAGATTCTTTCCAATTATAAGTCCTAAGGCTTATCCAATTCCATAATCAATAACCCATAACCATCGTTATTAATGTCTACCAATGTGAGAGATAGTACCCAAGCCACTTAATACCTTCATAATGGAAAATGAGCATATTCCAACTATTTTAGACCCCAACTAAGGTAGACCCCCATTATTTAATACCTACTCCCAAGGCGGACTCCTCACAGGTGCCTATCTAGCTGACGTTGCGCGGAAATCTCTTTGGACGCTTACTATTCCCTATTGAAGCGAACCTTTCCAACATATTCTCAACCGTGCTTAAACCCAATCCCGACCATTTAATACTTCATACATAGGAAAAAGAAGGGTCCTCAAACAACCACTTAATACCTTCAATCCCTGAAGTAGGTCCTTCGTATTATGACCCGTACCGAGGGAGATGACTTACATTAGCCCGACTATTCGTAGGAATTGGTAGCCAGATTAGCTAGGCAGATTTAACCTACAGAATTAGGACCAACCTTGCTTCATCCGTAGTTACTTATTATAGGTGATGTCTTATATCAGTCCCAAAGTCACACTGTTGGTAGTCAGATTAGTTGGGCAAACTTCTGTGTGCTTTTGACTAACCTTGCATCCCTATAACTTAGTCATAATTCATAACACTCTCAAAATACATTATCACACATCTCACCATTATTCATTATTTTAGGTCTTATAAGAATTCCTTCTTAATTTGCCTTAACAATCAATTACATTTTTATGGGTTATCCTAATGAACTATGCAATTAATGCATCATGATTGTACGTTAATTATGCTAGTGTTTATATATATGTATGTATGTATGTATGTGCATATATACTCAATAGAGGGAACGGTTACTGTTCCTCCACCACCGAAACCCCCTGACTAAACTACATTCTCCTCTACCCTACCGGAAAACCATACTTCCTCATCTTTGGCTGACAATGCATGCTTACTCCCCCAAAATAGCATCCAGGAAGAAGAATTTACGGTTGATAATACTGGCGCTGTTAAATCCTATACCGCTTTCCCTGTAATCAATACGGATCAACGTATTGACAATGAAACCAATGCCCAAAAATCTCACCTAGCACCTCTACGTGGACCAGATCATGGGAAGCAACCGTCAAAGAATGTTCAGCGGACAGAGAGATAGATATTACCAATTTAACATATTTTGCCCCTATTTTTGATGGGGATAAGACCAAAGGTATAATTCCAAAAACTATGTTTATTGCTGCTGAAGAAAAATGGAAGAACACTTTAGTTGTTTATATTCTGGGAAGACGACCTATTTACAATAACTTTAAAACTTTTGTCGATAAGATCTGGAAGCCAAATGGATCCTATGAACTGTTTTACAAGAAGAATAGATTTATTTTTATTAAATTCTACAATACAGATGACTGTAGTAAAATTATTTGGTCAGGCCCTTACACTATTGGATCTAGAATTTTGATTATCAAAAAATGGAAGCCCGGTATTGCAATCACCAAAGATTCCTTCTCAACTATTCCAATATGGACACGATACACAGATTTGAAACTTGAATATTGGAATAATGAATGTATTAGTAGAATAGCTAGCGTTCTTTCCGACCAATTCGAATGGATTCTACAACGGCTATGGAAAATAGACTTAACTATGCGCGTGTACTAATTGAAGTTGATGTACATTTTAGCTACCCATGGACATTACAAATGGATATTTATAATGGTGATACGGACATAATCCATGTTGAATATGAGCAAAAAATTTCTCCATGCTCAGTTTGCCATGTTTTCGGCCATGCAGACTTATATTGCAGCAAAGTTACCAACAAAGAATGGAGACCGAAACAACAAACTTGAATATGGCAACTAACTCAGAGAATAAAAAATTAACAACGAACAGTTCGACGTCGCACAGAGAAGCAAATACTAATACAGCAAATACATCAACAAATTTACAACCAACAGATGTATCAACTAAAAGCACTGAACAACAATCAGCCAATTCGAATATCCCTCTCTACAATGCCTTCTCATCCCTCATTGGTATTCCTGAAACTTCAGAAGGTATGCCATCAGAGATCGATGTGCATTCGTCTTGTCTTCTAACCACACTGAATCAAGCTTCCTTGTCCAGTACTTCCATACTTGAACCTACGCTCTCCACAGAAGCTCTGGAAAATAAGGCTAACAACAGTTAAACAGAAACAGAAATTTTCATACAGAGTATTGGAAAACAAATACAAGAAATAGGCAGCCCATCCAACACTACTACAATGTCTCCCTCATGGTATCGAAGAATCCTACATATATTAAAAGGCGTATGTCACCCGCAAATCCCACAATGACAAACAAAGCTCCTCCTAAAAGAACTACAAGGAGCACTATGAAGGGTAAATGAACATCATGACATGGAATATTAGTGGTATGAATACCGATGACAAAGTCAGTTAGGTATTCACACTTCTAAAATCTCACAAGCTTACCTTGATAAGCTTAGTTGAGACCAAATTATCTACCAAAAACATAGACAAACTGCAGTTGAAACTACCCAAATGGAACATAGTCCATAATAATGATGAAGGCAGCAAAGATCGAGTTGTGATTATTCTGGATACAACAGTCTAGGAACATACTATATTCAGCAAATCACAGCAACATATCACTCTACTGCTATTAACTAAAGGCGGACTGCAATGCTATTGTACTTGGGTGTATGCTAGTAACTCTTTTTCAGAACGTCAAAAGTTGTGGGATTTGCTTCGCCACGACGCTTCTACTATAGGATCTTCTTGGCTAGTTATGGGGGATTTTAATAATGCTCTTAACCTGAAGGACAAAAAGGGAGGATTGCCAATCCCTTTCTCTTATTTAAATACATTTAAAAATTGTTTATTTAACTGCGGTTTGGTTGAATCTATTTTACAGGGATATAAATTCACATGGCGGTGTAGAGGAATTGCAACAAACATAGACAAAGTTCTCGTCAATTATGAATTTATGTCTATGTTTCCACAGTTCGGCACTATTGCCCTACCATCTTCTACAAGCGACCATACCCCCATATTAGGTTTTTTCAGTTCTCAACATCGAAACCAAAAAAAGCCCCATTCCAATATATTAACAATTGGTGTTATAAAGAAGGATATGATCAGTGCATTGCAAATGGGCTATCAGTTGCCATAGTGGGTTCCCATAGTTACAGTTTGCTGTCTAAACCGAAGGCTATCAAAAATGATCTTAAAGCATGGCATAGGTTAAGAGCAAAGGATAAATAATCTACAATCTAAATTTGACAATATGTTTTATCTTGCAGATCAAGACCCCGAAAATTGCATTATTTATGATAATATGTACCGTATTGGTCAAAAGCTAAATGATCAACTTGTGAAGCAACAAGAATTCTACGGCAACAAAGCAAAGTGTTGTGGCTTCAAGAGGGTGATATTAACACAAAATTTTTTTATGCCAAAATGTCAATGTGACGCCATAGAAATAAAATACAACCTCTAATGGATGCGCAAGGACACTATGTTCGACAGTAGCAGCATAAAGACCGAAGCCTTAACATATTATCAAACGCTTTTCAATGGAAATTCTGTGACTTATTTCCCCCCTATAAGCACTAGAATGCAAATTAATGAAACTGGGAAAGCATACTTAACTTCCCCGGTCATGGTGGATGAGATCAAAAAAGCTCTTTTCTCAATTAATGTGCTAAAAGCCCCAGCCCCGATGGTTACACTTCCAAATTTTATAAACTACACTGGATAGACCTACAAGAAAGCATGTTTAACGCCGTATCAGAAATTTTTCATACAAGGAAATTGCCAAAGGGAGTGAATCATAATTTTATTACTTTAATCCCTAAGAAAGATAAGCCACAAACAATTTCCGATTATCGACCTATTGCTTGTGCTAATGTCTTATATAAAATTGTGTCAAAGATTCTATCTAACTGAATTAAGTGGTTTCTTCCTTTTTTAATTGCAGAAAATCAATCGTCGTTTATACCAGGGAGAAACATTGGTGAAAACATCTTGCTAGCCTATGAACTTACGGTATTTTTCTAAACGAGGTAAACAAAAAATGTGTATTAAAATCGATCTTCAAAAAGCATATGACATGGTTAATCGGGAGTTTGTAGTTCATATGCTCTCATCTATGGGCTTCCCTACTTCTATAGTTGAACTTATTTATAAATGCATCTCTACGCCTACTTTTTCTATTATGATTGATGGAAGACCACAAGGTTTTATTCATTCTAACAGAGGGCTCCAGTAGGGAGATCCAATGTCCCCTTATTTATTTTGCATAGCTATGGAATTTTTTACCTTACTATTGGAAGAGGGAGTAATAGACGGACATCTATAGCCTATATCTTATTTTCAACTTGCAGTCACTCGTCTCCTATATGCAGATCATGTTATGGTTTTTCTATCCGCAACTACAAATAATGCTAATTATACGAATCATGTTTTTTTCTACAATGGAGGACACTGTTGGACTGAAAATCAATCAAACAAAATCTCAGATATTTTTTAGCATTGGGGTTGTTCACAAATCAGAAATTTCAAGCATTTTACATATATCTGAACATGAATTACCTGTAAAATACCTTGGCGTGCCTTTATCCGTGGACTATATCCATGCTAGACACTGCATACCCCTGCTACACAAAATTAGCAGTAAGTTAGAAGGATGGGATTGCAAGTTACTAACTATAGCTGGTAGAGCAGAATTAATCCATAGTACAATAACTCCCATTGTTCTATACTGGTTATTAATATATAACCTTCCCATTTCCGTGTTGAGCAAAATAGATCAACTATGTGCAGATTTTTCCTGGAAAGGAAAGTTTCACAAAATTTCATGGGATTCTTTATGTAAGCCTAAGACCGAAGGAGGAGTGGGACTATGTAAATTCACAGATCTGAACAAAACTGCCAAAATTAAATTATTATGGAATCTACAACTGACTGCTTATGGTCCGGATGGATGAGAATAAGTATATGTCAAGGGCAAATTTCTAGGTTCTATCCATAGATAATAACTACTCTAGAACAACGAAATCGATTTTAAGGCAACGTGATACAGCTGCATCAATTATGACTCGAGTTATTATTAATGGGGAAACAACAGATTTATGGTAGATTTATGGTTTGACTCTTGGATAAACCATAAATCTCTAGTTGACTTAATAAGCTGGAACAGAATTCATTTAAGTAACACAACCAGCAGTAAAGTTAGTCTTATTATACGAGATGGACAGTTTCAACCACAACTCTTATCTAATACTAGAGAGATAGCAACAAAAATTAAACAGGTGACAATTTTCTCTTACCACACTACTGATTATTGGAAAATTTGTGATAAAAGAAACTATGTGTTTTCCACGGTCTGGAATGGCATTCGACTTTCTACGGATAGTGATGATAATCTTAAATTAATATGGCATAACAAAACGGCCAAAAAAAATTCTTACACTTCTTATATGGCTTATCTACAACGACTACCAATAGTGGATAGGCTATTAAACTAGGGGATTACAACTGACTTAAAATGTGTGTTATGTAATGAACACAATGAAAATCATCATCACTTATTTTCGAACTGTGATTATAGCACTTATCTGTGGGATTCTGTGCTGCTCACGCCATACAACCGTTTTCGCCCAATTCATTGCGAGATCGATTCTCCAAGATACGACTCAATTTTACATCATCATCGGCGCTCCAAGATCTGGCCTTTGTGGCGGCCTCAACACTGATACATCACCTTTGGCTTGAACGCGTATGACGACGATTTGAAGGAAAATTCTGTTCGAAGGAGGCAAGGATGAAGTTATTGGAAATTGATGTCCGCCTGCAGCTATCTCGTCGACTTCGTCACCAGCAAGCAAGTTCGACCGACGGAATTATCTTACTCGGATGGGGAATAGATTTGGGAGACAATGGATGATGGCGGCGCGTACTGAAGTTTTCCGGGGTTTTAGGGTTTTTGTTCAGCTGTTCGTAAATGGGCTAGAACGGGTTGAATTTGGAAGCGGTGGTGTCCTGTTTTGGCCGTTCTTTTGGGCCCCGGTTTTTTTTATGTTTTGTGGGCTTTGTTTTTGTTTATTACTTGGTATGCTGCTTTTGTGTTTGTTTTTAATTACCTGTATTGGAGTCTGTTTTAATATGAGATGTCGTGCTCTTTTTCCTTACCACAATGGTAAGGTTTTTTACGGAGGCGAATCCTACTATTTATTGGTTCTCATCGTCGTTAATAAAGAACCTTTCTCTTCAAAAAAAAATATACATATATACACACATGCATTTATTAATTTCTATGCGTGTAGAGATTACGCCCTAAACTAAAGTTAAATGTCAAATCTTCCAAAATTATACGAGTCTCATTTCCACAATAACATTTATACCATAAATCCAATATTCCAAAATAAATCAATAGACTTGTACTTAGAATCAAAATCCGATTAAAACAATGGAATAAATCCATAGTAATGGAAACTTACAACTTACTTAATTTTACGCTCTATTCGACTTCTTTTACATGAAGGTAGACAAGAGAAATTTTATTCATTTTGTAGAAATAGATGGTGTAAACTATGAGTAAGAATTCATACCTTACACACCATTTCTTAATTAGATCCGAAGAAAAAAAGAACAAGAAGTGGAATAGAAGGTGAAACGCTTAAATAATTAATGTTTTAAAATTAAATTCTTTCAAATAATTAATAAAATCCATTCAAGTAGTTGAAAAATAATAAATATGCACTTAGTAATAAATTTCATATATAATATGCAGTTAAAATTATATATGCGCTGTACAAATGTAGTAAAACTGTTTAAATGCAAGTATAGTTGCATCATTCAGATAATTAGTTAAAATCCATTCTATGAGGTTGGATTAATAATAAATTTCATATGTAATATGCAATTAAAATTATAACTGCATATGCGCGCGCGCACACATACATATGCATGGGGTTAAATTATTTAAATGCCACTATGATTGTTTACGACAAAAATTAATCAAAATCTATTAAAGTAAGTTGGAAGATAATAAATATACGCCTAAAATTCAATTTTGCATATGCAATATGCGATTAAACTTATGACTACATTATATAAATGTAGTCAAAATATTAAAATGCAACAATAATTGCATAATTCAAATAATTGATCAAAATTCATTCTAGGTTAAAATATAATTAGTCAAACATCAATTTCATATGTAGTATGAAGTTAAAATTATAACTACATCATAGAAACAATTAAATTGTTATTGTCTTACCCTAATACAGTTAAAACTACTATATACAAATTATGGTTTTCAAAAATTTATTTGCAGCTTTCAACAATGGATATTATTGGAAATGCTATTAATTTGTAATTTAATGGTGAAAATAATTTTTAAATTCGGCTAATCCAAAAAAAGAGTTATTGCATTTTAAAAACTTAGACTAAATTAGTTGGGGATGAAAATATTAGCCTATGATAAAGGAGTATGAACCTAATTTACATATATTTTGTGAGGGTCAAGCTTTATTTTTCATTAGTATTATCTTATAAATTAAACTAGGATCCACAAACAATCCAAATATTGCATAAAATTTAATCATGTAATCTTATCAACCGATTTGTTGATCATTTTATGAAGCACACGACAATGTAGTGCATATCAATTCCACTTTATATTTTCTTAAAGTTCATTAATTGATAAATAAGTGGTCTTGGTCTGCTGCCGCAAGCCTGCAAACTAGTAGAACTAATTCATAGAATGAAGATTTGAACGAACTTAGTTTTTTTCCATCCTGTTTCGTTGCAGTTCTATCACAAAATGGGCTACCAGGTAAGGTCAGACAACTAGGGCTGGGCCTTGGGCCTACTAATTAAATGGGCCTCAAAAGCACGTGTTAGATTGTAAATGGAGCACTACATTTAATATGACAACATTAGACAAAATCACCGCAGATATGATTAGAACTTCCAAAATTGGAGCATAGAATGTAAAATTTGGTTGTTGAAAATAGGAACCAAGCCCGTTTAAAATTGGATAGTTTAATTAATTAGTCTAATACTAGTTTAATCCATGTACATACCAATATTTTTGATTGACAGTCTTCTCTTCTAGCACATGGTCAGGATTAAATATATATATATGAAGGAATGAAAGAAGTCAGCCATTAACTCTATATAATATTCTGGCATAGCTTTCCAAGTAAGATTGACAAAAACATGGAACCACAATAATTAAAGTGGCAAACATCTTCCTCAGCACACCTCATCCAGTCGATGCTACTTAATAAAAAGCACACTCCCGCAATATTCATTCTATTCAAACTCAAAATTCAAGTTCAAAAATCAGTTCAATAATAAATAAGTTCAGATACTATAATATGTTGCCCTCTGCTGCTGCTGCTGTGGATGAATCCTCTTACTGTTCGACTTCATTTCTTGCATTCTGTATCTGTAATATTATAATTGTAGCATTGTTGCTTCTAAGTTCATCAAATTCCTGCAACCACCAGTACAAGATCAGTGTCCAGTATCTGATGGGAGACCGTAGCCTTCAATCTCAACCATCCATTTTCAGTATTCTTCCGGACACCAGTGAATCATCTACACCTGTCATAGACATGAAACAGAATGAAATCTGCTACGAAGAGTGTCAGAAAGATGCAAGCAAAGAAGAAGATGACGACAATGGAGAAGAAGAGGAGGAGGAATTGGAGAAGAGAGCGGAGAGATTCATCCAAATGATGAATACTATTTGGAAGGCTGAGAACCAATTCCAAACATCTTTGAAATGTCTAGTATAATGAATCATAAATAATCGACCATACGGTTCGGCTTATATGAGTGGAAAGAAAGATATATGATCATCATCATTTGGATAAAGCGCAATAGTGACCCGCATTGAAGGGTTGAGTCTCTATCTTCTTTCAACCGTTGTGTCTGACTATAGTAAATATTGCATTAGACTTTGAAAAACAAGGTTTATCTTGATATCTTGTCACTGCAGTTTTTAAACTATTACTGTCGAGATTAGGATTATAATAACTCGATATTAAAATTTTGCAAAGTCATATACTATGCATGTCAGCATATGTACTATCTAAGCTAACCCACGAAAATTGATACTTGAGGGTCTTTGGAAACTATTGTTAAACTCCAATAAGGCAATATCAGGTTATTTTTTCCATTTTTTTTCTGAAACTTTGATAATAGAAAAACATAATTCGAATTTCCTGTACTAGCCATAGTTTCAATCCAAATATGATAATATAATGTAGCTTAGTATCTTTGTAACAAAGATCTTGAATATCGTAAAAGAATTCTCTAAAATTTGAAAGCATGTTATACAAGCACACTGTCAAGCATCATCAAAGTAATTTACCTTTTAAGAATGTGACAATTAACATTCCCTAAGACCGTAGAGGCCAATTCAACAGTTGTTAAAATTGCGACTCTAAACATATTGCTTTTTTAGCCGCGATTTGATGCAAATTAATTGCACTAAAGAAAAGTCAAGTAATTATTTACATGGAAAGAAATGAATTTGAGAGATGAGGGTAACTAATCAATTGGTCAATAGAAGTATGCTATCATGCGCATGCATATTGGAGAAAATTAAATATCGAAAAATACAAGTGTTTCCATATGAATCAATGGTGAATTAATATGTCATTAATTTATTGACGTAAAATCAATTTTTTTTCAACATCAAGTATAATCTCTATATACATGCAGTCATTCATTGGAGATCCATCATCCTCTCAGTTCTAGTTCTTCTTTAATCATGTACTAAAGCTCCATTAAAATGGATATATAAATCTCTTATATCGCTCTCTTTCAATGTGGAAGTGCACTATCAAAATCTATAGTGGAACCACTATAAATTTTTGCATCCTACTTACTTTCTATGTTTATTTCAAATTTTCCGGTGTTTGATTGTGGATTACTGAATTAAGTTTTATATTTGTTTGTTTTATCCCACCTACAACTAAATAATTGGTGAATGGATTTTGAGATTTGTTTGTTTTATAATGGAACCACTATAAAAGCACATTATTCGATTTTTTTTTGTCATAATTGGAGAATGGATTTTGAGATTTCAAAGTACATATAACAAATCTTTTACAAAACAATCATCATATCGCTGAGTTAAAAACCATAATATATTTTCAGTATACAACCTAGCCCAAAATAAATTCATTCATTTGAACTAGATAACCAAAATCAAAGTAATTATTTAATTTAGAGTTCTAACTGTTATAAAAAGAATTAAAAAAGATTATATATGGTCATCAATCAAAACTGTGTAGAATAACAATGTAATAATAGATTTATGATATAAAAATATGAATGCTTCTGAAGTTATACCAAGATCTGAGATGTAAGCATGCACGTTAAATCGTGACCATGACCACTGAGCAACTTTTCAAAAACACCACATGTCTCTTCATTCAATATTTTGTTGTTCTCCTTTTGAGTTTTACTTTTTTGTTTCATTTCACAAGACCAACATAACTCTCTGTAACGCTTTAATGAATCATCCCTATATTTTAGGTTCGCATGCTTTGGATGATCGAGAAAAGGAAACATTTCCACCATAGTTTACCTAAAAAAGGAAAAAAATTGGACACAAAATATAACCAAAAATTGAGATGTTGATTTAAGATGTTGAAGCATGTTATATGAATAAACTTAGTTGAAATGAAAGATAAGTGGTGGAAATTTAACCATGAAATGAAAGATAAGTGGTGGAAATTTAACCATGAAATGAAAAATGAATTTCTAGTCACACATAAATAAATAAAAAATATGAATAAGTAAATTGTATTGATGAAAACATTTTGAATGGAGAAGATATCCATGAAAAAAGATCGATGAGAGTCTACCCATAAATTCTGGAATAACTAGTGTCATATAATTACATCCTTTCACCATTGAATTTTACAAACATCATATGCAATCTTTAACCCAGTCTTCTACTGATTACTAAACCATAAACCAGTAAATAAATTGCACATCTTGGTTGATTTGTTTTGTAACCAATCATTTCTTGCTCGATCACTTCATTCGACAATATTAATCTAAGCAATCCAATTATAATCAAACACTTGAAATTTCGAAAAATTCAAAACCAAACTATTAACATTTCAAACGAATTCAATAGAAAAAAAATCACTAAACCATACCACGAAATCTCGATGAACCAGAGAAATAAAATTTCGTGAGTTACCATTGAAGGACAGCAAGATTCAAATTATTGCTACAATTTAGTTAGATTAGGATCGAATTTGCTAGGGCTTCGCTGCTAGTTGGAAATGAAGGCAGTAGAACTCTACTGAAATTGGGGTTTCCTAATTGGCATTAAGACCGTCGCCAAAAACTAGTGGTCGTAGTTGCGCCATTTGTTTTCATATTGAAGAATTTTTTAATAGACCTTAGGGAACAGGGTTGTCGATGGTACAGGTTTTGGCCCGAGCCTGCTCCGAACCAGTCCTATTTACACTGGTACGGGTTTCGCCTTTTACTATCCAAGTCCGACACAGACCCGACCCGGATCGGGTACGGTTTTATCAAAACCTCGTCCGGTTAGGGCCCGACTCGACTATTAGTTTTTCGTCGTATCAAAACATAAGCATGTATGTTATTTATTTATCATTTTGTTTGTTTACATTTAGATGTTTTTTTCATACTTTTGTGATGAGCTTTACTACATCACCGTTCAATTTATATGTTAATATTGTTTGTATACAAATTTTAACAAAGTTGCAGTTTTAAAATATGGTTTTAATAAAAATATTCTGAGTTAGGTATTTGCTTATTATCTAGCGGGCTTAAAAAGCCCGACAGACCGGACTCGGATATTGCGTTGAAATACCCTACGGGTTCGGACCGGGCTCGGTTTTTAATTATTGTAATTGGACTTGGGTCCGGGTTTTATAGTACCCGGACTGAACCTGACCCATTGATAGGCCTAGTTAGGAAGAAGATGAAGATGGGAAGGAATCGATTATTATATTCAGGACGTGACCATTTAGGGCGGGTTGGCCTGGTTGGGGTGGCTTTTTTATGTCCCAAACCTGCTCTAATTTTTTTAAACCGCATCTCAGATCTGTTATGTAGATCCGATGCGGGTTTCGATTTTTGCCCCAAAGAAATCCGTGTATGTCAGGGTATAACCGTCTCATCCCAAGACTCGATTAGACTCTATGTACTGATCCAAAGTTGCGTATTAATGCACATATATTTATTTATTTATGTTTGTAAAATGTATTGCCACCGAATGTACATTAAATACAACTAACAATGTGTTTACAATGATAAGGTAGATAATAAAAATAAGGTGTACAATAATAGTTCGACAAATATGTATATGTTATTTAATTTTATAATAATCATAAATGTAACTTAATACTAGAAAACTTTTATAGTTTATTGAATGAAATATTATAATATCCATATCATGATCGTTTATATCTAAACGGATTAACAAATCATTGTTACAGTAATGAAGCAATTTCATGAGAACTCAGTAGTGCGGGTCGGGTTGGGGATGAGCCGAACCTCGACGCGACCCTAGACTTAAAGATCTCAAGAACGAAATAGGGATCTACCTGCCCCGATGACCCAATAGGCCGGATATAGGCGAGTCAAAATTGGGGCGGGTCTATTGGGTTTGGACCCTAGACCTGCCTCATTGCCATCTCTAGCTCCTAAGCAATGAGAAAGTGGAATAAATTTTGCCAGATGCAAATTAACTTGTTTTCGCTAATAATATTAGTGAACAAAAAGAGACCGTTCTATTTGCATGCATAATTTTAATTTAGAAACATCCAAATTTAATACAGAATATAGTATGTACACTCTTATTTTTAATTTCGGTATTATTTTTTTGAAAATTAAATTTGAACATCAATCGCATGTTTCTATTGTTAAAACAAACTTTTTTGATTTTTTATGAAAAGATGCATGCTCTCTACAAATATTTGCAATGCATAAACTTCAAATATTTATAGATTTCTCTATATTGGCATAGTTTTCTGCAAATATTCTAAAACTTATATATATATATAAACCTGTTTTTTTAGAAGGGACGACTGTGTATTTTGAAACTTAAAAGAGATGTTTTTACGAAAGTTCCCAAAATAAAATTCTAGTAAGATTTCTGTGCGGTTCTTTTATGTACCGCGTACCGATGACGTGTTCATCTCGAATTCAAGCGCCTCCTCCCTTACCATTGAAAAAAGGGAAGAAAAAAACTATGTTTACCTATTTTTACCTCCTTTTCTGATTATGCTCCGAAATCATAATCCTCCTCTATTTTTAATCCAAAATCATAATCTTTATTTTTATCCTGACCCTAAATCAAGCTCTACTTCCCTAATTTTCATTGCTAGATAATAAAATTTTGATTTACTATATTTTACTAGGTTCATTAGGGTTTGAGTGTTTTGGTTCAAAATGATACTCGAGATGTGAAGTTCTCTATGAGAGATTCATTGAGGGATTCGGATGGAGGTTTTGGTTCGAGTAATGGTAGATCGGTTAGGAGAAGTGCTCTTCACCGTAAAGAGACTACTAGAGTCTCCGATGACTCTAGCTTAGATATGGATTTACTTTTAGGTAGTACTTATAGCCTTTGTGCTTTGAATAGTTTATTTACTAGTGATATGTTTCATTTGGCTAGAAATTCTGGTTTTATTTTTGATGATATTCAATTAGATGCCAATTATATTAGGAGTATGGAATTTGAGCGGGTTAGATCAGTTGGACCATGAGATACATCAGTTGGAACGTTAGAGGTTTACACGATTTAGAAAAATGTAGTAAAATTAGGTAAATTTTTAATGATAATAACATTGATATTGCTTTATTACAAGAAACAAAACACCATGATTATAGTTTTATAGGAGTTTAGGGGTATATATATTAGTCAATGATTTTCATCTCCATATTAGGTGTAATTCTGGATGTTTAATAGTGAGTTCGAAAGAAAACTGTGTTAAAATTTTACAAACTATTGTTAAAGTTCATTCGATTCATTTAATTTTTCCTACCTTAGTGATGGCTCATTTCTAAATATTACTAATATCTATAGGCCGAATTCTAAATTGGATCGTATGGTTCTTTAGAGTGAGTGTTTGGCGTTTAGATCACTCACTCCAGGACCTTGGATGATGGGTGAGGATTTTAATGTTACTAGATTTATAGGAGAAAGAACTCTAGAGATGGAGATTTTCTGCTATAGAGGAATTTGATCAATTCATTATTAATGGAAATTTAATTGAAATACAATTGAACAATAGACATTTCACTTGGTCTAATAAAAGAGATGACCCATCGATGACACTTTTAGATGGATTTTTTATTAGTGACGAAGTGGAAGATAAATATCATGTTTGTAAGGTGGTTGGGCTTTCGAGTATTTACTCGGATCATTGCCCAATTATTTTATCTTATAATAACCAAAATAATAGAAATAAAATATTTAGATTTGAAAAAATGTGGTTGTTAGAAAATAATTTTTTAGAATTAATCACAAATAATGGTTATCTTTATGTAAGCATAATTATAAATTTTCGGGAAATAAACCTAAAATATTTGTAAATAAAATAAGATTTAAGAATCTTTCTTAAGAAATGGAATAAAGAAGTTTTTGGAAATATTAGAATTAAAAAGGATACAATGTTAAATGAGATTTTTAAACTAAAATAAAATAGGAAATCATAATTTAAATAATTCAGAAGAAATGTGCTTTTAAACTTAGAAGATGAATTACATAAAATTCTAACATGGGAAGAAGTGATGTAGAAACAAAGATCTAGGGTTCAATGGATAGATGAGGGTGTTTGCACAAAAAATGGGCAAACACCTTCAATCGATTTGTTGAAGATTACGGGTGTATAACACAGCCATTATATTTATCTCATGATTAATTTTTAGAGAGCATATCGCATATAGGTTATGCATAAAGTAAATTGCAGTAAAGTAAAGAACACAAAAATTTATAGTGGTTCGGTTAGAATATGCCTGCATCTATTGATCATTCTCATTATTCTTCTTATAGATTTTGATACAATGCCTGAGATACAAAATACAATGATTTTGAGCTCAAATGACAGCATGATATAGCTCAAGGGAGTCTGTTCGACTATTCCTGTCTGGTTATTCATGCCTACCTATTCATGTTCGGCTGCTGTTGTTAGGAAGATCCTACTAGGTTATACCTACTGGGCTGCTCTTGTTAGGCAGATAATGCTTAGTTGTTCCTGTTAGGCAGACCCTGAGAGATTATTCCTACTAGGCTCCTCCTATTACGCAAATTCTAGCTTTCCCTAACTTGTCTGCCATTACTGTTGTAAGCTTGGCTCTCCCAAATTCTCCCCTATTATTGTTGGAAAATTTGGTATTTATAAGAGTGGAGAGGTATGGTTGTCATTCCGGTAAATCAGGCAATTTCCATCTATAACTTGCTCAAATGGAATATTCCCAAGTATCAAGAATATAATTGATAATTTCCAAATATACATAGATTTCATTCCATATATAGGCTATATGGTTTGGTTGGAAGTCCTGTCCGAGGTAGGCATGTTCGACGTTAGTGCATATGGACACATTCTTAGCCAGGTTCCTATGCTTTCTTTATTGTTCAGCACCTATGGTTCGGCTCTCTCTTGGTCTAATCTTCCATGGTCTAAACCGCCCTCCTCTTCTTTCCTGAGTTCATAGATCTACGCGGCATCTATCGTCACCAAACAGAATTACCTTTTCGGTACCTTGGGTACCGAACATGATACTATATTCGATACCTTGAGGTATCGAACATGTAATGACCTAGAATTTTGAACACTTCGTATTTAAATACCTGAATTATTTAAATATTTGAATCTTTGATTAAATGTGGCTAAATTGATTTAATAACCTTCTTAACCCACTTTTTAAATCATAAGTAATGATGGAAAACTTGTTTTTGAAATTTGTTTACAAAAATATATTCTTCAAAGAAAAATCGATAATGTGGTTGAAAATCGGTTTATCGATAAACAGCTTTTTATTCAATATAAGTTGTTAGAACTCATGTGCACTTGTCTAATAATCCAATGAACACATTAGGAACCGATTAACCATTTTAATTCATAAACAAATGGAAGGTTCTAAAGGTTTCTAATGGATAAGAGAGATTAACATGTTAAGGGTAAGTATTTTGCTAAAAGGAAGAAGTGTAAAGGAGAAGTGATGGGCATGTGTGGAGGTAAGGCTTTCATGACATAAGTAAGGGTGAGAACAAGCTTAGTCAACACCTCTTGAGCCTATATATGAAGGGTCATACCCTTGATAATAAATTACAAATTCACAAAGCTAAAATCAAGCTCCTTTCATGTCTTTTTCTTCTTAAGATTTCTGAAGAAAATAACTCCAAACCAACTCAAATTTGCAGACAACATTATAACAACTCCTGGCTAGTTTGTTTTTGAAGAAGTGAAGCCAATCTCTCCCCTCCCTTGATGGCCTTAAGCAAATAAGGCATGTTTGCCTTAGAAATAAAGTTGAAAGCAAGGAAGAAGGAAGGAAAGGTGGTTGTAAGGTGATGGTAGGAAGTTTTCTTGAGTTTGGTTGTGCTTGAGTATGTGTTTGGCTTGGATTTAAGTGAGTTATCTCACTATCTTGTTTGTATATATTATGTATATATATGTTGTGTTTGAATATAAAGTTAAGATGACATTAACTAACTAAAGTTATAAACTTTGCACCCTTCTTACTTTTGAAAGCAAATGACAACTTTATATTGTATAACATCACTTTTATTACCCACTTAAACATGTGGCGTGGCTTGACTTGATGTTTAAATTTTTGTTCGATTATGTGTTGAATTGAAGTATGTTTGAAAGTGTTTGAAGCGAGAATAGTCGCTATAAGCGTACTTCGATTTCCCTTAACTTTAATTTGTGTAAATGGAAGTTTCATGAACTTAACTTGGGATAAAAATTTTTGGTTATTTTCTACACATATTTTTGTGTATTGAATAGTAAAGAAATGGTTTTGACTGTTATAGAAATGGTGAATCAAAGTTGAGAAAGTTAAAGCAAAAATGTGGTTATAAATACACTTTGTAAATATAGTCTATTTCTGGGAATCTTTATAAACAAATTAATACATAATCTTAGGAGTTTCTTTCCATGGTCTTTAATTACCCTAAGGGTAGTACTTACTATAAAATTTTCAAGTCTTAAATCATTTGTTAAAGTGGTTAAAACCAGTCGCAAAGATCGTGCTTTGTAATGTGTTCTCTAACAAAGACTTTTAACAGCATTTATAAATGCTGTAGTAAGCCACTTATGGTTTTAAGTGTTTAAAAATGATATTCAAATTTGATATTTTTCGAGATGTCTTCAAACATATGTTGAAGTATTTTAAAGTTGGTTTGAAGTTTAAATATCTTTATCTTTATTACTAATAAAGAGAATTCATTGAATAGATTTACTCGGTGTCTTTTTGAAATTCCAAAAATACCCTTTTACATCTTATAGAGAAATAGTATTTAAATATGGAGATGTAGCCTGTTATTTTTTAAGTATAACTATTAATCACCATGAGAACTATAGTATACGTTCATAAACTAAAGTATCCAAGTGTTCCATATTGTCCGTAATTTAGGTGGGAGTTCATCGGTCGAAGTCTCTTCTGATTCTGAGTTAGTATGAAGAAGTTATTACAGGCTGAAGAAAAAAAATAGCGGCTTCTACCAAAGGGGGGTTCAAATATGGGGATGTAGTATGTTATTTTCTAAGTACAACTGTTAGTCACCATGAAAAACTACAATGTGAGTTCAAAAGATGTAGTATCCAAGTATTCCATATTGTCGTAATTTAGGTGAAAGTTCATCGATAGAAGTTTCGTCTGATTCCGAGTTAGTATGAAGAAGTTATTGTAGTATGAACAAAAAAATAGCGGCTTCTGCCTAGGCAGAGTTCAAATATGGGGATGTAGCATGTTATTTTCTAAGTACAACTGTTAATCACCATGGAGAACTATGGCATACGTTCACAAGCTGAAGTATCCGAGCGTTCCATATTGTCCGCAATTAAGGTGGGAGTTCTTCGATCGAAATCTTGCTTGATTCCCAGTTAGTACGAAGAAGTTACTACAGTCTTAACAAAAAAATAGAGGCTTCTGCTAGGCGGATTTCAAATATGCAGATGTAGCCTGTTGCTTTCTAAGTACAACTGTTAGTCACCATGGAGAACTACATTGTGCGTTCAGAAGATGAAGTATCTAAGAATTCCATATTGTCCGTAATTCAGGTGGGAGTTCATCAGTCGAAGTCTTTCTTGATTTTGAGTTATTATGAAGAAGCTATTACAGTCTGAACAAAATAATAGTAGATTCTGCCTAGGTGGAGTTCAAATATGAGGATGTAGCCTGTTATTTTCTAAGTACAACTGTTAGTCACCATGAAGAATTACAGTATACATTCATAAGCTGAAGTATCCGAGTGTTCCATATTGTCCATAATTTAGGTGGGACTTCAACGGTCGAAGTCTTGTCTGATTCCGAGTTAGTATGAAGAAGTTACTGCAGTCTATAAAAAATAGCGCATTCTGCCTAGGCGGAGTTCAAATATGGGGTGTAGCCTATTATTTTATAAGTACAACTATTAGTCACCATGGAGAACTACAATGTGCGTCCAGAAGATGAAGTATCCGAGAGTTCCATATTGTCCGTAATTTAGGTGGTAGTTCATCGGTCGAAGTCTCACCTGATTCCGAGTTATTATGAAAAAGTTATTGCAGTCTGAACAAAAAATAATAGCGGCTTCTACCTAGGCAGAGTTCAAATATGAGGATATATCCTGTTATTTTCTAAGTACAACTGTTAATCACCATGGAGAACTACGATATACGTTTATAAGCTGGAGAATCCAAGTGTTCCATATTGACCGTAATTTAGGTGGGAGTTTATCGGTCGAAGTCTCGCTTAATTCCGAGTTAGTATGAAGAAGTTACTGCAGTCTGAACAAAAAAAGCATCTTCTGCCTAGGCGGAGTTCAAATACCAGGTTTGCATGTACAAACCAAATTTTTTTATACTTTCTTTTCTGATTCTTTTCATGTCTATTCTTTGAGGTTCATTTTCCTTTCTTGAATGCCGGAACAAATGAAGAAAAAAAATCAGTAAAATAGAAATAAAATATAAATATTTTTCTCGGATAATTAACCATATGAAAATAAGCAGTACAAACTTAAGAAAGACAAATATGAAATTACCGGTTTCCAAAAGAAAAAATACTAATTTGAAATCTAGTTTCCAAAAGAGAAACTTGAAAGCATAATAGACAAAAATCAACAAAAGAATGGTAAAGAAACAATTAATCATTGGTATATTTGATACATTTTTACTCACGGCTCACATAAGCTAAAAGAACATATGCATGTAAAAGTACAAGTATTATTTCCATTTTTAGTAGTATAAAATAAATAAAAACAAAAGAAAGGAATGTTAAAACTATGAATGCTTTCAAGTTATTGGTTCTATGAATGTTCTTCAGTTAACTCAGTCTTCTCAGTCGTTGCCTCAGGTTCAGTTTATGCTAGCAATGCTACTATCAAATCTACTTCCACAGGTGCAACTAAAAACGTATGCACGTTGTGACTAAATGTAGACCCACCTGGACGTGCATATATACTTGTATTTTTAATAATGATATATATGTTTTCAAAGTAAATAGGTTTTATAATATAAACCATGTTTTCATCAAATTATAAATTAGTTATTTTCAAGTAATATTTTACATAGGTATTTAAAACCTATTTAAAAGTATTTATTTATATATATAATCTGTCGGCTTTTCAATGGTAGTTTATTGGGCGAAAGCATTTATCTTGCCAACAAAACTCTTGAAAATGATAAGAAGCGCCATGTTGAGATTTTTTTGGAGTGGAACCATACATAAAAGGAAGTCTATGCCTTGCTCTTACAATCTGATCGAGAAAGACAGAAATAAAAGAGGGTTAGGAGTTCTAAATATTATCAACTGGAATGTAGCTGCTTTCAGTTCCCACTTCAATTCTATCATTTCTAGGAATGAAAGCGCTTGGGTGAACTGGGTCTGGACTCATAGAATTGGGAGCAAGAATTTCTGGAGTGTTAAAGTTCCTCAAAGTTGTAGTTGGACTTGGAGAAAGTTGCTGGGGTTGCGCACCACTTTCCTACCTATGATAGTTTACAAGATGGTTGCTTCTTCTGATGTTAAGTTCTGGTTTGATCCTTGGGTTGCCCCTGGTGTGATCCTTTCTAACCTGTTGAACCACCAATAAGTTTTGCAATCTGGAATCCATCATGCTACTAAGGCAACTGATTTCATATTCCAAGGCCACCTGCAACTGCCTTACTCCTCAAACCAGCACATTAGATCAGTTTAAAATCACATACAAGGCAGCAGTTATCCTGCAGTTGATACTGAGTATGTTTTGTGGTCTTCCAAGCTACATTCTATCTCTCATGTATACAAGCTCCTCACTACTTCTTACAGAATGCCCAGCTGTAGGTGGTGGAAAATAATCCGGTCATCTGATACTGTGCCTAAAGATAACATGATGCTCTGGAAGGTTGTTCATGATGCTTTGTTAACTAGAGCTAATATGTTTAGTATGGGACTTAATCATGGAGAAATGTGTTTTTTCTGCTCATGCATTCTAGAGACAACTCATCACATTTTCTTTTCCTGCAATGTGAACCTAATATTATTTAGAAGAATGATGAGGGTTGCTGGTAGCTCTATGTTGTCTTCACAATCGTCTATTGACTTGAACATTGATCTACAAATCAACTAGGTGGAGAACTATGAAAGCAAGACTAATGACAATTTGCCTAAAGAAGTACTTGATCACTATGTGAAGGGAACGAAATCTGCTTTGCTCTTAAAAGAAAAGGAGGGATGGTGAAGTTATTTGGAAAGTTCTAAAGCATGAAATTTTTGAAATTCTAAAGAGGCTGGCCTTGTTTCCACCTGCTTTGAGTTCTACTTGGAGTTAGCTTGTTGTTTGCTTCGGGTTTTTGTAGTGTTTTTCCTCCTTTGTTTGCTTTGTTTGCTGTGTGCCTGTTTGTAACTCGCTTGTTTTTCACTGTGTGTTTTTTGGAGCTTGAAATTTGTTTAAGCTTCTTTATTTTATTTTATTTTATTTTTGGCAATAAAATCAGGTAGGGGCCCTGTTAACCCCGCTAGCCTTTGCTAAAAAAAAGTTTTGAAAAAGGTAATTGACTAGGCTTAACTTTAAAAGCCAACAACGTAGACTTCTATATTTGTAAGAGTTAAGATTGATGTCGAGTAGGATATGAGCAATAGAGCTCTAACCTATTATCTTCCCTCTTGACAGAGGAATATTTAGGTTGGAATGTCAAAAACGTGTTAATCTTATTGTTTACTAATTTAATTAAAAAGTAATTAACATTTTTTAACGCTAAAAACCGGCGAAGTAGGCTCATCTATTTATGAAAGTTAAGATTGATGTTGAGTAGAGATATGAGCAATAGAGCTCTGACCTACCGGCTTCTCTCTTGATCGAGGAATAGTTAAGTCAGAAATGTTCGAAAACGTATTAATCATGTTGTTTATTACTCATTTGCGAAAGTCATTAGTACTATACTTAACACTAAAAACCGACGAGGTAGATTTATCTATTTGTGAGATTCAAGAATGAAGTGTCTAGGCAAGGCTTTGATACACAAGCAGTGCTCTAACTTACCTAGCTTCACTCTTGGACGAGGAATGGTTAAGTTGGAATGTCAAAAACGAGTTAAGTATACGAATCATGATTTCTATAAGCGGTCATTTTTAACTAGATAGTCGCTTAGTCAATTATCGAACTTAACCAAATATTATCTTAGACCTTTAGAAGAATTTTTTAAAAGAAAATATATGTATGGAATAGTTTTGGGTTTGTTAAGAAAATTTGGTAATGACATTTGTCTTTAACCCTTTTGACTATACTTATCAATGTAAATAGATCTTTAAAGAATGTTTTAAAGATAAGAATAAGAAAAGTAGTTTTGGGTTTATAGTGACAATGTTTAAGTAACATTAGTCTTAAACCTTTTTGAATGGATTTGTAAAAATACTTAGATCCTTAAAAAGGATATTTTGAAGGAAATTATAAGTAAGGAATCTTTTGGAAAAAGGTAGGAAAAGAAAAGGTTTAAAAGTAAGAAATCTTTTTAATGATTTGTGAATATATACCATTTGAGATAAGTATATGAATACTTTTTGAAGTATTGAAAAGAATACAAATGAATAGTAGAAATTCATAAATGAGGTTTTACTAGATAAAAGAATTTTTACTAATAAAAGAGGTTTTAATTAATAAAAGATTAATTACTAGAAAGAGGATTAGAAGTCGCTCATGTGACTTGATCATGCTTTGTATGACTTGATCGTGTTTTGTATGTTTACTCGTTTATGGAAAACATTTAGTCATATACTTAGCACTAAAAGCCGATGAAGTAGGCTTGCATATCTGTGGGAGTTAAGACTGATGTTTCATGTAGGGATATGAGCAATAGAGCTCTAACCTACCGGCTTCACTCCTGACTGCAAAATAGTGTGAGATGGAAATATCGAAAACGTGATAAGCATATGAGACTAGGTTTCCATATGCGATCGTCTCCTTATGTAACATCCTTTATTTTTGATAACATTATTCAGAAAATTTAATTAGATAAAAGAAATAGAATAATGATGATAAGGAGATTGAGATTTGATTAAATTACATAATAAGGTCGTGCTTATTAACAAAGTAAATGGGCTTTAAAATGGTTCATTGGTTAATTAAACTACACATGGGCATATTAGTAAATAGCCATTTATTTTACACGGCTATATCCTTTTGTGATTGTCCATTCACGTTTCACATTTCATTTCCACTTGCACAAATGAAAATTCTAAACCCTAAGCACCGCCATTATCAAGGAAGAAAAGAGGAATTTTAATCTAAAGCTAAGGATCAAAAGCTAGGGAGGATTAATCAATAACAAATCTCATATTCCTTATCAAGTTTAAGGTGAATAATAATTCTTACCATCTCTTTTCGTTTTTTTATCATGTGATTCAAGATTTGAATATTTATTTTGTTTCCATGATATATTGGATGATGATATGCTCGAATTTATGGATTGTTTGATTTAAACCATTAAATTATATGAAATCCGTACGGTTTTAGGGTCAAAACATGTTTTATTGATGTTAAAATGCCATGGAAAATTTTTACGTTCAGTAAAACATAATTTTGGAGATGGGTTTTAATTTTTAGAATTTTCCAAGCTATGGAAATTTTATTATGAATTTTGGTGGAAAATGTGACACGATTAGGTTAAATATTTATTTTGTGAATTTCAGGAAGAAATTGGGTCTAAAATTTTAATATGTTTGATTACATGATTAATTCGAATTTTATTTTTGGGGATTTTTCCCAATTGATTTACTAGGGGAAATAAATTATTTTTAAAGAGGGGCTTTTCTGCAAATGTCGGATTTAGGTTCTTTGGAAAGGTTTTAACGTTTAAATCCTTTAATTTAGGATCTAAATAAATGCAGCAGTTTCAGAAGTAAAGTAATTGAAAAGTTATATGGCAAGCCAATCAATGTTTTCCAACTAGGAAAGTTGTTAAAAAAAAAATTACTTAAAGTTGCTATGATTCAGCCTTTAAATCAGAAAAAGGTATTTCGCCTTTAATGGAAGATACCTTCCGACACCTTTGGTTCCGCCCCATTATAGTCGAAACCATCAAAGTCAAAACCTTCATAATCAAAACCAATACACATGGTATCTCCTGGAAGGTACGTAGTGGATTGGAAGATGGGCGGAAGCTTTGGTGTCGAAGGGTAAGTCTCTGATGGGGTTGAAACCCTACTTTGTTTTATAAGTTAAAGTCCTTGCCTTATTTTGCTTAAAGCTTCCGACTTAGTCGAAACTTATTGTTTTCGAAAGGGTGTATGTTTAGCTTTCAAAGAAGGTAGCCATGTTATACTAAAAGTACTAGCTTTCGAAGGACATCTTTTTCTTTAAATAAAAGCTTTCGAAGGAGATCTTTTTCTTTAAATAAAAGCTTTCAAAAGGGGTTGGTTTCACCCTAATCGAAGCCTAGCCACTACTCTACCTTTCGACCATGTTGTCCAATAATGCTTTCGAAGAGTTGCCTTTGTTTTTACTTTAAACCAAACCATTTTCTTAATTGCTTTCGAAAGGGGTTGGGGTTTCGAAGGAGACGGAGTCGAAAGGGTGTTTCGACCCATACCTTCGAAGTTTTGATTTTTAAGTCTTTTGCTTTCGAACTAGATGGCTCCGACACCATCAATTTTTCCCCAAACTAATTTATGTTGGTTTCGAAAGAGATACTTTCGTATATAACCATTTTGACCTAAATGATTTTAAGGAGTGAACCCAATGCTTTTCGAAAGGGGTCTTTCATTTGTTTCAAAGCTCTATATTTTTAAAAGATGATTTGATACCATCAATAGGTATAATAGGTTTCTAAAGAGAATGTTTATTAAGGGCTTCGAAAGGTATGTATTCAATGTTTTGAAAATAGATCTTTGCTTTCGAAAGGAGGCTATCCAAAGGTTTCGAAAGAGATGTTTTTGATTTCAAAACATAAACCCAATCTCAATTTAAAGTAATAACCATGGCATAAATAAAGATTTTGAAATGTTATTCACTTTTTTATTAATCCATAACTGTATTTTGGAGAAGGGCAGAATAACCGGTTAGGTTGACCCAGTAGTGAATATAACTTAACAGATGTTAAAATTTTAATTATTAAAGATATTGGTAGGGGCCAATAGGTTTGCAGTAAGCCCATGAAAACTGTATGATATTGACAGGGGCCAATAGGTTCATAGTCAGCCCATGAAAACTATGATTTGATACTGGCAAGGGCCAGTAGGATTGTAGTTAGCCCATGAAAACTATATCTGGATCAAGACAGTGGTAGTCAGCCAATAGGTTCCTAGTTAGCCCATGAAAACTAGGATAAGAAATAATATATTGGAGTTACCAATAGATTCTTAGTGATCCCATGAAAACTAAGTAATTGGAAAGATAGTCCTTAACATTTTAATAGGTTAATAGTAATCTTAGAAACTATAACTGAGACAGATAGCCAGAATGAATGGGGGAATGGGTAATCTAGATTAGATTTACTTGTTTTGCATTTCATCATAATACTTTGAAATACTATATTTATAACCATTGTGGATGCAGGAAGCATAGTATATGGTTTTCTAAATGTTTTGGGGATACTAGTGAGGGACCTGTTCTGCTAAGTGGCATGGTCTCTGTGACGCCCCACCTCTATACTCACGCTAGCCAAGGACACTACGGGGTAATGCCGTTGACTAGCACGAAGAATAAGGCTGTTGAGGAGCGACCATCTGTGTAATTGCTTTGTGCGAGTACCGATATGTCAGATGATATAACTTACATTTCATTTCAAGAGGAAATCCGACATACCAAATACAAACTCAAAGCTACCACACAGTGGCTATGTGGACTTTGGAAACAAATATAAAAATAAGCATAACACAAACCAGTCACAGATATTCATATCACTAAGGCGGAAACAGATATGAATATATCACATAAAAGTGTACATCAAAGTAGTGGTCAAACTAGATCCACTACATCACAAAAGAATAAATACAAGTGCTCGACAAAGAATAAGTATACATCAAGGAGTCTCCATCTCAAATGTATACTAACAAATACTACTATGCTAAAGTATTTAGCCAAAAGTCAGGTGAAGGACCCTGATAAGAAGTCAAGCAGGAGCACCTGAAATACCTCGGTTTGACCCGAGTATTATTTAAGAAGAAAATAATAAACGGATCAATCTAGCTATAAATATCATATAAAATGAGATAGGATAAGAGATATGACAAAACGTATGATAACAATAATGCTATACTGCGACAAGTATACATCAAATAACAACAAAAATCATACAATATCCCAAATCATCTCAAACATCCAAAAAGAATCGCATTCTTTAAATTATTCACCAAAAACACAAATAATTGATAGAGCTCATCAATGCCTATCATCAAAATTGGTAAAACACAAATTCTAGAAATCATCAACTAGAAATCCAGAATTCACAAAGAGGGGAGGCCAATCACAAACGGGAGCATGAAAACTCACCAACACGTGCATCACAAACAGGTCGCTAACCCATGGTCGCTAACCATAGAGCCGGTGCAACGACGTAGTACATCGAACGCCCGAGGAACCTGAAACTCAAATAATCCAGAACATCGACGTAGTACAACGTTACGCCCGATGAACCAAACTCCAATAAGTCGAAACAACGACGTAGTACAGCGAACGCCCGATGAACCTAACTCCAATAAGTCGGAACAACAACGTAGTACAGCAAACGCCCGATGAACCAAACTCCATAAAAACCATAGGTCGCTAGCCTATAAAAAATGAGGCGAAGCTCAATAGAACTGGGTACAGTCCCCAACGCGGACAAAAAGACATCGCACATCGCTAGTCTAAACCATAAAATGATCATCATCGATCATCAAGAAGTGTCGATTACACTAAGCTAGTAAATAAATGAGTTTAGCTTCATGTCTCATAACCACTAGCTTAACTTAAATATTTACGAACAAATTGTAGATTTCCACTCGAAAATTTTCACAAGATTTCAATCGAACAGGTCTAAGAATTAACCGACAAAGTAAACGCAAGCGTTTCATACCACTTGTTTTGCTAAGCTGTTTAATTAGATTTCTCATACAAATGAGGTAAAGGTTTGTATATACTAATAGGTTGGAAAACGGTTTTATAAACGAACTTTGTATTAAAAATAGAGTTGAAATCATCTTTGTGAAAGAGTTCGAATAGTTACTACTAGTATAGAAACCTTTGTGTTTTAAAGTGACAAACCACAGAAATGATTGTAGAAACAATCAATCACCAAAGATTCACATTCGAAGACGTGAATCAAAACCATAGAAATCGATATCAAATCCATCAAACATATATTTCCAAAAATCCAAAGAAAGAAGTCATCAAAGTCGATAATAAGTGATAACAACTAACCAGATCAAAAAGAATCGATTAAAATCGGAAACCCACACAAAACTGCTCAAATAGGCAAAAAGCACATGTCCCAGATTCAGTCGACTGAACCAGAAGGTCAGTCGACTGATACAAGGCCAGAAACTCTCGGGTTCCTGGTTCAGTCGACTGACCTTCTGGTTCAGTCGACTGATACAAGGCCAGGAATATTCGGTTCCCAATTTCAGTCGACTGAACCAGAAGGTCAATCGACTAATACAGGGCCAAAGAATTTTCTGGTCCCAGATTCAGTCGACTGACCTTCTGGTTCAGTCGACTGAACTGCCAGTTGCAGCATTATCAGTCTAGCCCCATGTAGGGCAAAAATCCAACGGAAGTGATCGGACGAGCAACGGAGACCAGGGATTTATGCCAAGCGACAACCCAGCCTTATAGGCTCTTCGATACACCCCAGCAACATGTTCAAACATCAAAGATAGGATTTTCAAAGATTTGACTTCAAAACACCAAAAATTGGAATATTCATCAAACCAATTCAATTCAAAGGCAAATGGACAAGGAATAGATGTTAGGAATTACTACCTAACAACTATCAAAGATATAGACATAGATGTGAGTTCAAAAACTCACCTTTTAAACCCAAAACAATAAATGAGAAGCTCTAGAACAAGCAAAGATTGATTTCTCTTCAACAACACCTCTAGAATCTTCAATCTATTACCAAAGGTGAAGTTTTTCCTAAGTTCGGTTATAGGAATTTCTGAGAGTTGAAGAGGGATTGAGATGGAGAAGATGAAGAGGATGCTTACCTAAGCTTCTCTTGGATTTTGGACTTGAATTTGTATTTCCTAAACAAACTAGGGTTTTGGAATTCTAATTTCCAATCTCTTCCCTCATTTTTACTTTAGCTTGAGTGTTAGGAAATAGAATGAGTGAATGGATGAAGAGTAGAGGAGCTTGGGTTATTTGTTAGGTTGGTGGGCTGAAACCCAAACCCAAAGCCCTAAATGAAAATATCAAAATTTTACTCAACTCCAAACATATCGATGTTTATACTCAAAAAGGTCACAAACGCCATTTTGGACTGAATGGGAGTGGTCTCGAGTCCTAATTCGACTGTTTGCAAAAAGTGATATTTTGGACTTAAATCCGACTAATGATGCTATATTTGAATAAAACATTTAAATATACAAATCGTAAAATATGCGGGTTGTTACAGACTCCCCTCCTTAAAGAAATTGCGTCCTCGCAATACTTAAGAAAAAGAAATAAAAAGTAACAACCATACAAAGGCATAACAACACAAAAAGAAGAAATTTTGAAATGAGAAATTCACCTTAAGGAGCACGAGAGAGTAAGTCCGGATGTGTTCGCTCGATGAATTCTCTGGATTCCCAAGAGCAATCCTTAGGATTTGTGGACCATTGAACTTTCACAAGAGGAATGTCTTTATTTCGAAGGCGTTTAACCTCTGTAGCAATGATACGACTAGGATGTTGCTCATAAGTCAAATTAGGCGAAACTTTAATTTCTTCAATAACACTGGTCTCAAGAATGGAATCAGAATCTCGAAGGCATTTCCATAGTTGAGAGACGTGGAATACGTCATGAATTGCAGAAAATTGAGCCGGTAATAAAAGAGGCGATATGCAATGGAACTAATACGTTCGGTGATGGGAAATGGACCAATATATCGAGGTGCTAATTTTCCCGATCGACTGAAACGCACAACACCCTTCATAGGTGAAACACAAATGAATACCAATAAAACCTGGACCTAAAACCAGCTTCTCACCGGCTTCAATCCAACACGAAGGAAATCGGCATAGCCTTCCGTAGAGTGCCTCGAAAGGTGCCATACCAATACTAGATTGGAAGCTTTAATTATAGGAAAACTCAACAAGAGAAATATGATCTTCCCAACTTCCACCAAAATCAAGAACACATGCACAAAGAAGATCTTCAAGAGTTTGATTCACACGCTCGGTGGGTCCTTCGGATTAAGGACGATAAGCGGTGCTAAAATTAAGCTTTGTTCCCAAAGCTTTTGAAGACCTTACCAAAATCCACTAATAAAATAATGGATCACGATCTCAAACAATAGAAGTAGGAACTCCATGCGATTTAACAATTTCTTTGACATAGAGTTTAGCCTAAAGAGGTACGGTCCAAAAGAGAAGAATGAGCCTCAAGGCTACACAAAATAAGAGATGAACATGAATCGGATTCACGATCTCGAATCTCATAAGTGGATAAAGTCTCGAGATCATTCCATTCGGATATCATTATAGAAACAACCGCTTGTTGCTTACGACTAAGAGCATCGGCAACACGATTTCCCCTTCCGAGAGTATAAAGAATAATAAGATCATAAGATGCAAGGAACTCGAGCCAATGTTGTTGACGCAAATTAAGTTCCTTTTGAGAAAATAAATACTTCAAAGATTTATGATCGTTGTAGAGAACAAATTTCTCTCCCAAAAGATAATGACGCCAAATTCTAAGGGCGAAAACAATAGCCGCGAGCACCAGATCATGAATAGCATATCTAGTCTCGACAAGCTTTAATTGTCAAGAAGCATAAGCGATAACGCGTTCCCCTTTTGCATGAGAACGGCATTCAAACTAACACGACTAGTATCGGTATAAACAATCAATTCTTGGTTCCCTTCGGGAATCGCAAGATAAAAGCATCGAAAAAGAGTTCTTTTAATTGATCCTCTTTCCCGAAAAGCTAAGACTTTCAAAATTATAGTTAACTTTATGTAATCATCTTTTTAGAAAAATTTACTTTTTTTCAAGTAATTTATTGTGTCTGGCAGTCTCATCATAGCGTTTAGGAGATTCCTATCGATAACGTTGATCAAGCGCATTGACCAGAATTCTTAAAGCACTCAATGGGCAAAACAACACAAAATAATCTTCTATATGATAAACAAGTCTCTTAAAAATTTTACGAATATTCTTTGCTCGTTTTTAAAAACAAAATCCAATTATACTTATAAATATCTTATTAAAAGGATTTGTGAATTTTAAATTGTTGTTTTCGTCCATAATCAATGAATACAAGGATGGACTCATCAAGATATTCGTAGAATAATCGATTCATAAGATGGATGAAATAAGCTGGACAAACCGAATGACATCACGAGTCACTCATATGAATCATAACGAGTGCGGAATGCGGCAAGTGGAATGCTACCCTCCGCAACTCGTAGCTGATGAAAACTGGTGGCAAGGTCGAGCTGAAAAGACCTTAGCACCACTCAATAGATCACTTAGGTGGTAATCCTAAGACAAGCCCAAATATACCGGAAAATTCAAAAACTACTTGAATGAGAGAAATAATATTCTCCTCATCATGTAGGTTTAAAGAATAAAATGATGCCATCGAATTTGGAAATCAAAATCATTAAGAACAATAGAAATCTGCTTAACAGATTGAGAATGTCGAAGATATATAGTCCGCTCAGGACATAGGATGTGGGCTTCATAATGATCAAGCCAATCCTTTCCCAAAAATCAATTTCGAAGCCTAAGTATCGCATAACATGCAAATCGGCTCGAAAAGAATAATCACATAAAAAATTCTCGACATCTCCACAAAGTAAACTGAGTGTTGCGGATCCACCAATTGGATTCGCAATTCTCAATGAATTCATCAAGTCCATAATATTTAAAGAGAAAGAATCAACAAGTTCTTTTGATATAAAATAATGAGATAAACCCAAATCAAAAAGAACTCGAATAAGATAATCACAAAACAAATGTCATCAAGGATAGAATGAGAAATACCTTGACCAAGAAAAGAGTTACTAGGGGCTTGCACAACATTCAAATCTCCCTCTCTCCTACTTTGGAGTATGGGACATGTAGATATAAGATGGCCCGAACTTTTGCAATAATGACAAAAAAAGGGTTTCGGACACTCATTTGCATAGTGGTCCGTAGAACCACAATTGTAGCATCGTCCACGACTAGAGGTAGGAATCTTTGCTACCGAAGTTTCTTGCTTCCCTTTCTTGTCGGGATTGGGGCCTTTGAACTTAATAGGCCTCTTCATGTTATTGTTGAAGTTCCGTTTGGCACTCATAACTTCAACATCACTTTCTTTATCGGCCTCTTCAAGTCGAAGAGCGATATCAACAAGTTGATCGAAAGAAACTTCTAATTTCAAAAGTAATGGCTTTTTGAGGTTCTTATTCAACCCATAGACAAATATCTTATTTTTCTTTAATGGGGTATTAATACACTCGACCCCATATTTAGATAGAGATTCGAAAGATGCGACGTAATCCGTCATAGAAGATTCACCTTGAACAAGGTCAATAAAGCGTCGAGTGAGAGATACCTTTTCAGCCTCCGGCACAAACTTCAATTCGAATCTTTTCCGGAATTGCTCCCATGTAAGATCCGCTTCAATAATTTCAGAAATCAAAAGCTCATACCAATCTAATTCTCTCTTCTGGAGCAGGCTAGAAGCCACTTGGACTCGATGTAGATCAATAAGATTCATGCGGGAAAAGATGCGATCGCATGTTCTAAGCCAAGCTTGGACTTCTATAACGCTTATGGAACCCTTGAAAGGCCTTCCACCCAAGTTGGTGTAATCACTGCACAAGCGTGCAAACCTAGATTTAGGATGAGTAGGCTCTGGAATGGGTCCGATAGCTTGAGCATTTTTCACAAGATCTAGAAGTTGCTGAGCAGACATAAATACTCCATCCTGAGGAGTAGCACTGGATTGACCAGCGCTGGGACGGCCTGGTCTAACCATTTCTCTTCTTTAAGAAAGAAAGAAGAGGTAAAAGGTTATTCATAGAATGAATATCAAATAAACTTGATTAATAAAACAAGGCATCATAAACAGAAATAGGATAGAACGGTACGAAGACTCGAATTAAATCCTATGGCACGATTCCTAAGAAAGACTTAGGACAATGATCCTTGCTATATTATTCTACATTGTTCCGAAGTTTGGCTCTGATACCAAGCTGTGACGCCCCACCTCTATACTCACGCTAGCCAAGGACACTACGGGGTAATGTCGTCGACTAGCACGAAGAATAAGGCTGTTGAGGAGCGACCATCTGTGTAATTGCTTTGTGCGAGTACCGATATGTCAGATAATATAACTTACATTTCATTTCAAGAGGAAATCTGACATACCAAATACAAACTCAAAGCTACCACACAGTGGCTATGTGGACTTTGGAAACAAATATAGGAATAAGCATAACACAAATCAGTCACAGATATTCATATCACTATGGCGGAAATAGATATGAATATATCACATAAAAGTGTACATCAAAGTAGTGGTCAAACTAGATCCACTACATCACAAAAGAATAGATACAAGTGCTAGATAAAAGAATAAGTATACATCAAGGAGTCTCTATCTCAAATGTATACTAACAAAAACAACTATGCTAAAGTAGTTAGCCAAAAGTCAGGTGAAGGACCCTGATAAGAAGTCAAGCAGGAGCACTTGAAATACCTCGGTCTGACCCGAGTATTATTTAAGTAGAAAATAATAAACGGATCAGTCTAGCTATAAATATCATATAAAATGAGATAGGATAAGAGATATGACAAAACGTATGATAACAATAATGCCATACTGCGACAAGTATACATCAAATAACAACAAAAATCATACAATATTCCAAATCATCTCAAACATCCAAAAAGAATCGCATTCTTTAAATTATTCACCAAAAACACAAAATAATTGATAGAGCTCATCAATGCCTATCATCAAAGTTGGTGAAACACAAATTCTAGAAATCATCAACTAGAAATCCAGAAATCACAAAGGGGGGAGGCCTATCACAAACGGGAGCATGAAAACTCACCAACACGTGCATCACAAACGAGTCGCTAACCCATAGTCGCTAACCATAGAGCCGGTGCAACGACGTAGTACAGCGAACGGCCGAGGAACCTGAAACTCAAATAATCCAGAACATCGACGTAGCACATTGTTACGCCCGATGAACCAAACTCCAATAAGTCGGAACAACGACGTAGTACAGCGAACGCCCGATGAACCTAACTCCAATAAGTCGGAACAACGACGTAGTACAGCGAACTCCCGATGAACCTAACTCAAATAATCCGGAACAATGACGTAGTACGGCGAATGCCCGATGAACCAAACTCCATAAAAACCATAGGTCGCTAGCCTATAAAAAAATGAGACGAAGCTCAATAGAACTGGGTACAATCCCCCACGTGGACAAAAAGACATCGCACATCGCTAGTCTAAACCATAAAATGATCATCATCGATCATCAAGAAGTGTCGATTACACTAAGCTAGTAAATAAATGAGTTTAGCTTCATGTCCCATAACCACTGGCTTAACTTAAATATTTACGAACAAATTGTAGATTTCCGCTCGAAAATTGTCACAAGATTTCAATCGAACAAGTCTAAGAATTAACCGACAAAGTAAACGCCAGCGTTTCATACCACTTGTTTTGCTAAGCCGTTTAATTAGATTTCTCATACGAATGAGGTAAAGGTTTGTATATACTGATAGGTTGGAAAACGGTTTTATAAACGTGCTTTGTATTAAAAATAGAATTGAAATCATCTTTGTGAAAGAGTTTGAATAGTTACTACTAGTATAGAAACCTTTGTGTTTTAAAGTGACAAACCACAGAAATGATTGTAGAAACAATCAATCACCAAAGATTCACATTCGAAGACGTGAATCAAAACCATAGAAATTGATAACAAATCCATCAAACGGATATTCCTAAAAATCCAAAGAAAGAAGTCATCAAAGTCGATAATAAGTGATAACAACTAACTGGATAAAAAAGAATTGATTAAAATTGAAAACCCACACAAAACTGCTCAAATAGGCAAAAAGCACATCTCCCAGATTCAGTCGACTGAACCAGAAGGTCAGTCGACTGATACAAGGCCAGAAACTCTCGGGTTCCTGGTTCAGTCGACTGACCTTCTGGTTCAGTCGACTGACCTTCTGGTTCAGTCGACTAATACAAGGCAAGGAACATTTGGTTCCCAATTTCAGTCGACTGAACCAGAAGGTCAATCGATTGATACAGGGTCAGAGAATTTTTTGGTCCCAGATTCAGTCGACTGACCTTTTGGTTCAGTCGACTGAACTGCCGGTTGCAGCATTATCAGTCTAGCCCCATGAAGGGCAAAAATCCAACGGAAGTGATCGGACAAGCAACGGAGACTAGGGATTTATGCCAAGCGACAACCTAGCCTTATAGGCTCTTCGATACATCCCGACAACATGTTCAAACATCAAAGATAGGATTTTTAAAGATTTGACTTCAAAACACCAAAAATTGGAATATTCATCAAACCAATTCAATTCAAAGGCAAATGGATAAGGAATAGATGTTATGAATTACTACCTAACAACTATCAAAGATATAGACATGGACGTGAGTTCAAAAACTCACCTTTTAAACCCAAAACAACAAATGAGAAGCTCTAGAACAAGCAAAGATTGATTTCTCTTCAACAACACCTCTAGAATCTTCAATCTATTACCAAAGGTGAAGTTTTTCCTAAGTTAGGTTATAGGAATTTCTGAAAATTGAAGAGGGATTGAGATGGAGAAGATGAAGAGGATGCTTACCTAAGCTTCTCTTGGATTTTGGACTTGAATTTGTATTTCCTAAACAAACTAGGGTTTTGGAATTCTAATTTCCAATCTCTTCCCCTATTTTTACTTTAGCTTGAGTGTTAGGAAATAGAATGAGTGAATGGATGAAGAGTAGAGGAGCTAGGGTTATTTGTTAGGTTGGTGGGCTGAAACCCAAACCTAAAGCCCTAAATGAAAATATCAAACTTTTACTCAACTCCAAACATATCGATATTTATACTCAAAAAGGTCGAAAACGCCATTTTGGACTGAATGGGAGTGGTCTCGAGTCCTAATTCGACTGTTTGCAAAAAGTGACATTTCGGACTTAAATCCGACTAACGATGCTATATTTAAATAAAACATTTAAATATACAATCGTAAAATATGCGGGTTGTTACAGTCTCACTAGATATCAAAATGGTTTGAGATGGTAGATTATTATTCATACCAGGCTTTTTGTCTGACTCGTAGTTTTTGTTTTCCCCTTAAACTCTCGGGTACTCAATCGATTTTGAGTAGGTTGAGAGTTAAAGGTTTTCAGGTTTCTCTTTAGACGAATAAAGCTTCCGGAGGCGTGCAGGAGACAGATAGTTATTTAAAGTTATTTTGTTTCCGTTGTATGTTTGATTATAAAGGAAAACTGTTTTAATGCCGTATTATGTACTCTGATCAACCAAGGGGGCATCTTTATATGTCGCTCTTGGCGTATTTCGTTATTATATGTTATCTGAACGTGGTCTGCGAACTGGGATTATGCAGTTAATTTGAAATATTTTGAGATGGAATGTGGATTTTATTTGCTGTTTAATTTTTTTCCTTATTCTTGTGTTTCTGTGTATCAATGTACCTAATATCGCCGTATTTGGTCGCCAAGGATCAATAACTATGGATGACTGCAGCATCCGTAGCCATTAGTTTTGGGCCTCCAAGTAGGGGGATGTTACACCTTATTATTGAGTAACCAAATTCGTTGATTCAGTCTTGAAGAGACCGGGATCAGTAAGTATTTTACTTATCGAAAACCACTTTAAGACTGAGATACGTGTTCTATCTCTTGGAAATGGATCTATTCGAGATGCTGGAATTCATGTGTGGTTTCAAGATCTGTTCGAGATGTGGGGATTCAATTAGGAATTCGTGTTCTGTTCGAGTGATGAGAACTCATGTGAAAGATGTCGAACATGACCTCGACATCGGAAATAGCTAAAGACAGAGTAAAATGCACAAACTGGGGTTTTACCGTCCCACGACGGGGTATATCAACTCCATATCTATGGTATGCTTACCGATGTTGTGCACGGGAGTTATTGGTACTTGGTTCCACATGGTTTGAGTTCGCTCGTTCGGGCGTGGGCCAGTTGTGTTTACCTTATAGTATATTTCATCTAGAGATATTCGGCACTTGGAAGGTGTTTTCTAATCCTTGTGGATGGAGATTTGATTTCGGCTTAACCGAAGGGATCTCTGTGGAAAATCTATTATGCGAACGTATTTTATCGGTTTTGACTGTACCCTCTAATATGCTATTAAGTGTAACTAATAACCATTACGACTATGTTATATATTTATATTCTTCACCCTAGACATTATATACTATATCACCTTATGTACTTATCAGATGGTGATTCTTTTGAGGGGATAACCGTTATGGCATTCCATGCGGTCTCAAAAATACAGTTATATGCTAGCTACATATTTCTTTAGTTTTTTACACCAGACTTAGGTCTAACACTTGGTTTTTGGTTTCCCTAAATTCCTCGTGTGCTCTTTCGAGTAGTCCGAAAAAGGTAGTTTTTCGTTGGATGTTCTGGAGCTCGAGAAGATGAGTTGGATGTTTCACCTACCATAGAATTCTTATTTCTGCTGCATTATTATATTGTACACATCAACATTTATGAGGATAGGCATTATAACTGTTCAGGCTGATGATAGAACTTAGGTTTTGTAACCCTGAAATTTCTATATCAAAATAACCCTTTATACTGTTCTTTTGATATTATATATTATCGTTCCTGCTAGCTCTATGTGATAGGGGGTTCTCACTTTGTGAATCATGACGAGATTTAGACTCTTACCCCTACACACCCCTTTATGGGTTGGTGTGAAGTCAAGAGGCTTGCCGTAAAGGCAGGAAATAAAGTTACCATTTACAGTCACACCCTGAAAAGGGGTAGGTCGTTACAGCTAATATCGAAGCTGAAGGTTAAGCAAGAACCTTGGCTTTGGTGAGGTATGACTCATTAAGGGATAGGGTAATGGAATACCCTGACATGAGTTGAGTGTATTATACATATGAGAGCGCATTTGTAATTATTATAAATGTATACCTTAAAGGTAATTATAACTGTGAAAATTAAAGACTTATATAAGGAAACTTATATAAGTGTGATTTGTTAAAGTATAGTTCAATTAATATATGGATTAATGATGTTTATTCGTTACCCCTTATTAATTAGTTTAGTCATGCTCTCCTAGTTTTTTAGCATTGCCATTCTTTGTAGAATGCTTTGACACACTCGACCAGTTTATGAGCATTATTATCATTTGTAGATTTTGTAGCTTATTAATGCTCGGCCAGTTTATGAGCATTGGCTATCATTTGTTGATTGTTGATTTATGTTCGACCAGTTTATGAGCAGTTTTACTTTTTACCACATGGGTTGGATAGATAGAAATTGTGGAAACATTGAAATGAAAACTTTGTGAATTTAGTTTCACAGTTTGACTATGAAGCATTCAGTGACAATGTTGGGTTAAAGGTTGAATTTAGTAAAAGATGTTTGTTGTTATCTAGAGGAAAGATAAGTTATTTTAGGAATAAACATTTGTTAAAGAATTTATATAAGAAAGTAACTTTTATAAGTATGGTTTATAGAACTTGATTTATAAACAAGAAGGATTTAATTGATATTTTAAGAACTTAAATCTCAGTATTTTTAAAAATACTTAACAAGATTTTGGAAAAAATAATAGTAGTATTATTTGAAAGTAAGTATTTAGAAAATTGATTTATGAAATTGAGATCATGATACTTAGTAATATCTACTAAGTGTTTGATACGTTTTGAAATGATTTGGTTAAGCCCGAAAGGCATGAATTGGATGTACTGAACTCACTTCTATCACTTGAAAATAACTATGGTGATGACTTTAGTATCATCGGCGTTTATTTTTAGGTTTCTAAGTGGGGGATGCTATAGAATTTTTTTAGTAAAGTGGATTTCGATTTGATTCTTAAAGTATGATTTGTTATACAAAAGATACATGTATGTATTATTATTTTGAAGCGGTTTGAAATAAAACCCGGTGTTTAGTTCTGAAAATTTTCTTTAGAAAGAAATTTTATGTGAACTTTTTAATGCAAAAAAGTTTTGAATGTATGCTATGTAAGGTGCCCGAATGGTAGTGGCATAGCCCGGAATACGCGTTGGAACTTTTCACGTTCTCCCTTTTTGGGTAAAGCGTGTTTAATAAATTATTGAAATTTGTTAGGTTATTTTATGGACACATATAGAGTATGCAGTAGGATTTTATGGTATGTGCATCATGTTATGATGCGTTGTTTGGTAGTTTACATTTTTTAAAATAAAATGGGTTTTTTGACGATTTTGGACAGCCAGTATTCCAATTCATGCCGTGAAAATATAAAAGTTGTTTATATAATACTTGAATTGAGAAGGTAGTAAGTTAAAACAAATTTTAAATTCGTCGAACATCCTTGTTATGTAAAATGAAGTTAATGTTTTGCATATACTCTTAGGATGTCATGGGGCATTATATGAGTATGAACTTAAGTTACAACTTTTTATAAACTTGAAGTTATGTTTTATAAAATGGTTCATAAATGATTTTAGTATAAATAAGACATATTATTTGTATAAAAGAATGTGATAAAAGATATTGGTATAGCTAAGAAACCAATGGAATAAATATGTAAGTTGTATGTAGGTCATTTTATTCACATTACTGTTCTTGATCCAGTAATCAAGTACGTGATTTCGAGGTGCTTTACACTAGTCCGAGCAAGGATTTTTCACAAGATTCTTGACGACAAACACTTGATATGGATTCTTGATAAGATCCTAAAATTTTCCATCATAGTATATGGCAGAGTAAGGAGAATGGAGATTTCTAATCAAATAATTTGATCGGAGTCTGTACTAGAGAGTTCAAGTGATCTATACTAGTTGAAAGTGAAACTGTATGATTGAGCAAGTGATTGGATTTGATATTGCGTACGGATAGTCCATGTACATCATACGAGCTTTAGTATTTGCATATCATGTTTTTATTTGCTTATGGAGAGTTTAAGTGATGACTTTTTGATTTATTATAAGGTAACATGAATAATCGACTAAGTAATAGCCTGAGGCAATTGAGCGTAAGGTATGCTTAATTGATCGTTTATCGTCCTTGTACGATAAGAGAATTTTTGATTTTAGGAAAACCGTGAGCTATGTTTGCTAGTAAATTTTGAATACTATTAGGAATTGATATGTGATTGTTTCTTAGTAGCACGTGTTGGAATTTGAGGATGAAATATTCTAAGTGGGGGAGAATGTAACGACACAGAATTTCGGACACTTCGTATTCAAATATTTGAATTATTTAAATATTTGAGTCGTTGAATAAATGTGACTAAATTGATTTAATAACCTTCTTAACTCCCTTTTTAAATCATAAGTAATGATGGTAAACTTGTTTGTGAAGATTTTTTACAAAAATATATTCTTCGAATGAAAATTGATAATGTGAGTGAAAATCGGTTTATCGATAAACAACTTTTTATTCAATATAAGTTGTTAGAACCCTTGTGCACTTGTCTAATGATTAAATGAACACATTAGGAACAAATTAACACACTTCAATTCATAAAACAAATGGAAGGTTCTAGAAGTTTCTAATAGATAAGATATTTTAACATGTTAAGGGTATTTAAGTATTTTGCTTAAAGGAAGAGATGTAAAGAAGAAGTGATGGCATGTGTGGAGGTAAAGCTTCCATGACATGGGGGGGAGAACAAGCTTAGGCAGTACCATCTTGAGCCTATATATGGAGAGTCATACCCTTGATAATAAACTATAAATTCAACCAAGATCCTTTCATGTCTTCTTCTTCTTCTTAAAATTTCTAAAGAAAATAATTTCAAATTAACTCCAAATCAAATCAAATTTGGAGTGGAGCTTTAGAACAAGATTATAACAACTCCTAGCTAGTTTTTTTTGGAAGAAGTGAAGACAATCTCTCCCCTCCCTCAATGGCCGTGAACAAATAAGGTATGTTTTCATTAGAAAAACAAGTTGAAAGCTAGGAAGAAGGAATGAAAGGTGGTTGCAAGGTGATGATAGGAAGTGTTCTTGAGTTTGGTTGTGCTTGATCATGTGTTTATCTTGGATCTAAGTGAATTATCTCACTATCTTGTTTGTAGAGATTGTGTGTATATATCTTGTGTTTGAAATATAAAGTTAAAGTAACATTAACTAATTAAAGTTATAAACTTTGGACCCCTCTTCCTTTTGAAAGCAAACGACAATTTTATACTGTATATCATCACTTCCATTACCCTATTAAACATGTGGCATGGCCTTGACTTGATGTTTAAATGGTTGTTTGGATTGCATGTTGAATTGAAGTATGTTTGAAAGTGTTTGAAGCGAGAATAGTCGCTATAAGTGCACTTCGATATCCCTTAACTTTAAGTGAATGGAAGTTTCATTAACTTAACTTGGGATAATTTGATTTGGTTGTTCTCTACACATATTTTTGTGTATTGGATAGTAAATAAATAGTTTGGAAAGTTATAGAAATGGTGAACCAAAGTTGTGAAAATAGAAGCAGAAATGTGGCTATAAATACACTTTATGAATATAGCATGTTTTCAGAAATTTTTATAAATAACCTAGCATATATTCTTAGGGTTTTCTTTCCATGGTTTTTAAGTATCCTAAGAGTAGTACTTACTATAAAAATCTCAAGTCTTAAATCATTTGTTAAATAAAGTAGTTAAAACAAATTGCAAATATCGTGTCTTCTAATGTGTTCTCTAACAAAGACTTTTAACATCATTTATAAATGTTGTAGTAAGTCGTTTATGGTTTTAAGTGTTTAAAAATGATATTTAAATTTTGTATTTTTATCTGATATTTTTGGAGATGTTTTCAGACATATTTTGAAATATTTTAAAGTTTGTTTGAAGTTTAAATATATTTTTAATAGTTATATATGTATTTTCAAAGTAAAGAGGTTTTATAATATAAAACATGTTTTTCATCCAATTATAAAATAATATTTTTTCGATTAATATTTTACATAGATATTTAAAACAAATTTAAAAGTATTTAAAAGTATTTGTTTATATATATAAGTTTTGGAATTGGTAATTTACTAGGCTTAACGCTAAAAGCCAATGAGGTAGACTTCTATATTTGTGAGAGTTAGGATTGATTTCGAGCAGGGATATGAGAAATAGAGCTCTAACCTACTGGCTTCCCTCTTGATCAAGGAATAGTTAAGTAGGAATATCGAAAACATGTTAATCTTTTTGTTTATTTATTTTTTTGAAAAGTAATTAACATTGCTTAATGCTAAAAGCCGACGAAGTAGGCTTATATATTTGTTGAGAGTTAAGATTAATGTCGAGTAGGAATATAAGCAATAGAGATCTGACCTATCGGCTTCCCTCTTGACCGAGGAATAGTTAAGTCAGGAATGTTGGAAACGTGTTAATCATGTTGTTTGTTACTCATTTATGAAGTCATTAATACTATACTTAACACTAAAAGCGGACGAGGTAGATTTATCTATTTGTGAGATTTAAGAATAAAGTGTCTAGGCAAGGCTTTGATATGCAATCAGTGCTCTAAGTTATATGGTTTCACCCTTGGACGAGGAATAGTTAAGTTGGAATGTCGGAAACGAGTTAAGTATACGTACCATGATTTCAATTAGTGATCTATTTTAACTAGATAGTCGCTTAGTCGACTATCGAAGTTAACCAAATATCATCTTAGACCTTTAAAATTATGTTTTTAAAGGTAATATAAGTATGGAATGGTTTTGGATTTATTGTGACAATGATTTAATAACATTCATCTTTAACCTTTTTGATTATACTTATGAATGTAAGTAGATCTTTAAAGAATGTTTTGAAGATAAGCATAAGCGAAATGGTTTTGGGTTTGTAGTGAGAATGTTAAAATAATATTGGTCTTAAATCTTTTTAAATTGTGCAAGTACTTAGATCCTTAAAAAGGATATTTTCAAGGAAATTATAGGTAAGAAATATTTTGGTAAAAGATAGAAAAAGCAAAGGTTTGAAGTAAGAAATCTTGTTAATGATTTGTGAATATGCTTGTACTATTTGAGATAAGTATATGAATACTTTTCGAAGTATTGAAAAGAGTACAAATGAATAGTGGAAATTCATAAATGAAGTTTTATTAGATAAAAGAATTTTTACTAATGAAAGAGGTTCTAATTAATAAAAGATTAATTAGAAAGGGGATTAGAAGTTGCTTATGTGACTTGATCGTGTTTTGTATGTTTACTCGTTAATGGAAAATATTTAGTCGTATACTTAGCACTAAAAGCCGATGAATTAGGTTCGTCAATCCATGGGAGTTAAAACCGATGTTCGAGTAGGGATATAAGCAATAGAGCTCTAACCTATCGGCTTCACTCTTGACCGAGGGATAATATGAGATGAAAATACCAAAAACATGATATGTATATAAGACTTGGTTTCCATATGCGACTGTCTCCTTATTATTGAATGAAAATTCATCGATTCATTCTTAAAGAGACCAGGATCGGTAAGTGTTTTACTTATCGAAAACCACTTTAAGATTGAGATACATTTTCTATCCCTTGGAAGTAGATCTGTTTGGGATGTTGGAATCCATGTGGTTTCGAGATTTGTTCGAGATGTGAGGATCTAATTGGGGATTGGTCTTCTGTTCGAGTATTGAAGACTCGTGTGAAAGATGTCGAACATGACCTCGACATCGAAAATAGCTAATGACAGAGTAGGATGCATAATTTGGGGTTTTGCAATCCCACGACAGGGTATGTCAACTCCATATCTAGAGTTTGCTTATCGATATTGCACGCGAGAGTTGATGGTACTTAGTTCCACGTGGTTCGAGTTTACTTGTTTAGGCGTGGGCCAGCTGTGTTTACCTTACGGTATATTTTACCTAGAAATTTACGATGCTCGGAAGGTGTTTTCTGAGCCTTGTGCATGGGGATGGAATTTTGGCTTGACGAAAGGGAACTCCATGGAAAATCCATAATGCAAAAGTACCTTATTGTTTTGATTGTACCCTCTAATATGCTGTTGAATGTAACCAATGTAATCATTTCAGCTATTTTATATATTTATATTCTTCACCCTAGACATTATCTATTATATCACCTTATATACATATTAGATGATGTTTCTTTTGAGTGGATAACTGTTATGGCATTCCATGCGGTCTCAAAAGTACTATTATATGCTAGCTACATATTTCTTGAGTTTCTCACACTAGACTTAGGTCCGACACTTGGTTTTTGTTTTCTCTAAATTCCTCATGTTCTATTTCGAGTAGTCTAAGAAAGGAATGTTTTCGTTGGATGTTTTGGAGATTGAGAAGACGAGCTGGATGTTTCACCTATCGTAGTATTCTTATTTCCGCTGCATTACTATATTGTATATATCAGCAATAGTGAAGACGAGCAGTTACACATTTCCAGGCTGATGATAGTACTTAGGTTTTGTAACTTCAAAATTTATGTATCGGAGTAACCCATTATACTATTCTTTTAATTTTATATATTATCGTTTCACTATGAGATTCTGATATTGTGTTCTCCTCTTTCTTGTTCTATTTCTTTTTTGTTTTAGTTTACCTAACAATTCATCTTTCCGTCACTTGTGTGCTCGGCACATGAATACCGCGGATGTATTAGTATCGATATTCGGAGGTCCAAAAGGCTAATTGTTACTGAACATCATAGTCTCTTTGCTAACTTGGGGTACCAAACAAGGACTTCTCTTCGGTACCTTAGGGTATCGAACAATAGGAGGGTGCTTCCTTCTCGGCACCTTAGCCTTCCCTTCCAGCTTGCTTCCCATGTTACCCTTCCTACGCTAGAAATTGTTAAGCACTCAACAGTTAGATTCCATACCGGGTCATTCCTTTTGTTCCATTAAATTAATGTGCTTGCCAAGAATCGAACTCCTGACCTCTCCGTCGAAAGCTTGATGCTCAACCACTTGAGCTACACACGTTTTTGTGTCATAACTCTTTCTTTCAAGTCAAAATTGAACGAAACTTGGATCAATAGCTTTGTATCATTGAGTAGAGTATTCCATTGCCCTTGAATGTTCAATTTTCCTGAAGTAGGTAGTAGGTCTCCATGGTGGGCCCGAATCCGTTAGGTGGTGGACAATTATTAAGATGATCGTATCTTCCAATTCGTAGTTTAGATTGAGATGCGGTTTCGACCTAGCTACATGTCCTGACCTTAGGAACATTTTACAAGTGCTTTGACTATATTTTCCGACTATGCCAAATTTTCTCCTAGCGCTTCGTCTCCCTCTTGTGATAACATAATAACACCTTTATTATGCACCTTTTGGCCATTTTTATGCTCCTTAATTTTTTCGTACTCACCATGCCATGGCTGAAAATGCCCACAACACTTGCCCTCCAAAGTATACTTTCGTAGAATACAAAGTGTGCTTTGTTCCATCCAAACTCGTCTTTCTCTTTCTCATGCTAGAGTTATCTTGAACCTCAAATATCTATATCCTTATTCCCGTCCTTTCGGTTGGTTTTCTGCTGCAAATATATTGCAGAGCCTTGCTCACTCGGGAAAATCTTGTTAATCATTCGAAGACATCCTTTATCAGTGTGACGTTCGCAGTTCATTCTTTCTTGGTAGAATAATCATCTTGCATGATCTCCCACTGATTTTCATCTCTACCTGGTAAGATTTTGCTCCCTCTAGTTCAACCTCTTTGCCCCTGTGTCCTGAGGGCTGCATGTCATCATATGAATGTTCCAATAATGTCAAGGTGCCCTAAGGATAGGAATATATAGTTGTTCCATAGCACATGGATTTGACGACGTGTATTTTGTTGGATTAATTGTAGTTTGGCCAATTAAGACCGGTGGTAGCGATGTATTTTCCTTACATGATTGCCAAGTTATTCCACTAGTGATTCCTTTATCTCCACCATGCATACTTGTATAGGATAATCACCAAAATATTTGGCTAGGTAAGTGATTTCTTCTAAAGTATTGAACGTGGGTTGATCATGCGCTTGTGCTGTGAAACTAATCTTCTTTTGATATTTATGCGTTGTTGAGCCTGATATTTATTCATATCCATATTCTACTTTTCCTGGCTAGTGATCATGGTATGTTTGTTCCACATGATTGCTTGGTTTGCTTGTTTCGTTAGCAACCTTTCCCACTGCTATCGTGCATACTTATGTAAGATCAATGACCAACAAGTTCGGTAGCGTAAGTAGTTTTTGTGACTAATGCTTCCCTTGGCCCATACTTTATACTTCTTGTATAAACACTTACACAAGCGCATATGTATCTTATAGAAATTATGAATGAAATTATCATACCTGATCAGGATTGGTTATCGCGTTGTATTTGTATTGTATCCTTGCTTAGCTATTAGCATGTTAGTAATCTTATATTGCTTCCTCACATACTTGTACTTGGACCATCATTGACAAGTTTGACACGGTGAGAATACTGGTGAAGTAGTTACGTGTATTTTGCTAATTCTTTCGGCAACTCTTCCTTTGCCCCCAGTATATTTGCACAGGATCAATCACTGATAAGTTCAGCAAGGTGGACATACCCTGGTGGAGTGTCTTTGTAATTCAGTCCCATGTGTCCTTGTTTGTTTTCATCCACTTTCAACATTCTAGTTTGCTTATTATTACATACATATTTCATGCATACTTTATACAAGTTTGCCATAGTATCGTCTGTTGATAGTCTTCATAAGAAATTCCAATATTGACCTCTTGCACTGAGCCATATGACCGTTAGTCATGTTTTTCTACGAGCAAGCTCAGTTTTCCATTGCTGACAGAAATCAAGAGCCAAATACCGAGCGTGAACCAACTAGGCGGGTGTCATGTCTTAGCTGTTGGTAAGTCAGGTTCTCCATAGCCATCCTAAAAACTTGGCCTATTATTAATGGTAGACAATCGATTAGGGTCACTCTAGTCTTCCATCGATGATAAGAAGTTTAAGCCGATCGTCAGTTGTAGACACCAAATAGGGATCTCTCTGGTCCACCACTACCGACGAGAAGTTTGAGCCGATCATCAGCCGTGGACACCCGAATAGGGATCTCTCTGGTCCACTAATACCGACGAGAAGTTTGAGCCGACTGTCAGCCACAGACACGCGATTGGGGATCTCTCTGGTCCACCACTACCGGTGAGAAGTTTGGGGCCAATCGTCAATGGAAACCCCCATTTGGCAGTCATGTCCTAGCCATGGGCCAATCTGTATAGTGCTAGAAACCAGGGACTTTATTTAACATGGGATGATTATTCTTTTGGATATTTGATAACACTGATCGTCTATTATGGTTTCACACACCTATCCATGTAGTTTGGTAAGACCGCGATGATTGACAATACACATATGCATAATCCATGCAGTTGCAACAATCAATGCACCAAAATGAAATAGAGGTTATGAGCACTCCATTTTTTCAGATACCACTCTATCTATGGTGATGAGAATGTAGGCTCCATTCTTTGGATCCATGTTGATAAAATATAATCTTTCCCAGATCGGGTAAGGTGCCCTAAGCCAAGGGGAAATTCGCTCTAGGAGTAGGTTTCCTTCTTGGAGCGGGCGATGCTCTATCCTAGAGTTATGTTGTTTCACTGCTTTCTGCTAGAGTGTCGCGGTTTTCAAAACAGCCTTGTCCTGATTATCGTTAATCATATTTAGGGACATGTTTAGAAAATCCTCATTCTCCTCTAAGTCATAGTGGATTCTCCTATGAGATACGACTATAGTTTTGTTGGGAAGCATAACCTATAATTCGTAAGCCAAAGCAAAAGGAGTAAGTCCCATTGCAGTTTTGCAGGAGGTGCAATATGCATAAAGTCCAATGATAGCTCATCCATCCGAGCTCCCTTATCATTTTCCAAATGCTCCTTTATGATAGTTTTGAGAACCTTGTTGATTTCTTCAACCTAACCATTGGACAACGAGTGAGGCACTAGAAAAGTTTTTCCTAATTCCGTATCGTCGATAGAAGTTGGCGAATCCCTAATTATCAAACTGCTACCCAACGTCCGAGATCGTCTGGAGTGGAACTCCATACTCGACAAAGTAATCTACAGCCACCATTGTATACGCAGCACCACTCATGCCTATTGGAAAGTCTCCATTCAGATCGATGCCCGTGAGATTCCTTTCCTAGGGTCTACCTCCAAGTATGGTCTCATCGACTGCCTTGATGAACATTATCTAATATTTTCTTCGCCTCTCTTGCAGCCATGCATCTTAGCAATGGGTTAGTGAAAACCCTTCTATATAGGATGTTGTCTGTATGGTGTACCGAATTGCCTTGCACATTACCTTCCTTTCTTCATTCTGGCTTAATGGTGAAGTTTTTACTAAAACCAACCCAAAAGCGATCCATTTCCTGAGTGAACCAATTTTTTCCAAATCGCTAGCAACTCGATTTTCCTCCTATAGGATGCTTAACCACATAGCATTCAAGTACATCAAGTAAAGCCTTTATCCTTTTTATTAAGTGGTATGCCAACCATTCTTCTTTGACTTAGAGCTCCCAAAATGCTTAATTCACAGCTAGTTGCAAGTCATTATGGATACATAGGGTCTCGATTTCTAATTATTTTGCTACTTCCTATCCTGCTATTTGTGTACCGTACTCTGTTATTCGATCTATCATGCAAGGTACTCTGTTTAGGGTATTTAATCCCTTTACTATCATGCTTTATATTCATATGAAGTTGACACCATCTCTGGGGCTTTTTGAAAAGATGATGCTCGACCATCTCTAGAGATGTCTGGCCCCGCCTATGGAATGAGCCAGAATTACACTCCATTATATCTGTGACTAGGAAATTTATGCCCCGCTTTATAATTACTACATTCTTTAAAATTTTCATGCACATCTATCTTCAGATATCCAGTAGGAGGACATGCTCTGATGTCCATAAGGAAACTGACACCTTGCCTGCAAGCATGGTTTATACCCTTTCTCCGCAAGTACTCAGTTCAGTCGCGGTACTATAGTCTATAGCTTATAACACTCTCACTGGAGTTGCCTTAGGTTTTAACCCGAAGCATATCGCTTTCCATCTTTGGTTCCTGATTCACCGCATTCCATGGTTTCTCTAATAACGAGATAGATTCTTCTGGGAGTCTCCATAAGCTATACACGTGGAAACTTACCCTGTCTCTTGAAGTGTTTCCTTTCTCTAATCCTATTATCCTTTCACATGCACCTATCTTGAGGCCTTTCATCTCTAACTCGGTTGACATTTGTTAGTCCTGCCTTGGTATCAGAATCTTCAAGAGCATAAATGTGTAGGTTGGGTAGTATAAGTCCTCCAAGTTGGTTATTGGATTCTTCTTAAGTCCCTAGTTTAACTCCGTTTTCCTATTAATTCCTCAAGAAATAACCACAAGGATGATCCATTTATTGAGTTTGATGCATAGGGGCTGCTATAGCGCTGAACCGTGCAAGGCTGTTCTGTAAGTTCTATCCATCCTTTTGCCTGATATCCAAGTGTTAACAGATTAGTGCTTCAAATGACTAAACCAAATAGTCTCTATGTATGATATGAAAAAGGAAAGCAAAGACAACTAAAAGTGCACATGGATCTCATATAATATAGCTAAGTCGTGTATACAAGTGTATGTGCAATACTAAGCAATAGTAACTAGCAAAGTAGAGTAAAGTAGAGTAAATAAAACGATCACACCAGAGTTTTTATACTGATTTGGACCTCTCATCCTACATCCAGTCTCGAAGCTCCCCTTCAGAATTTCCACAATCCAAAATACTCTCATTTTGCTTAGAGAAACAGGCAATACAGTAGAGTTTCTGACTTGACAACCTTGTGTTCCTTCAACACAGATTCTGACTGATGGTATAGAACTTTCTATAATCTCCTTGATGATTCAAGATGCATGCTTCGTGATTATTGGAAGTCTATTGAGTGATTCTTGAATAAAGAATATAGTTTGAATGCAAGAGAGTTCAAGAGTGTCCAAGAGAGAATATATATCAAGAAAGTAAGTTGAGAAAGTTAATATGATTTCTGAATATTGATCACTATATATATATATATAAGAGTTCCATCGAAGAGTTGTAATTGTTTAGAGCAGCCATTACTATTCCTAGAGATGCTCTTGAACAATCGCAACTATCTGAAGTGACTTTTCAGAAAATAGCTGTTACTGAGTGATCAGTCGACTGAAAATAAAAATTCAGTCTACTGAATATAAATAATAAATTACGCGGCAAATTTAAAAATAAGCTTGTATAATAAAATACGCATGTTCAATCGACTGGAAATATTTTCATTCGGCCGAACTATATAAAATTTGTTATTTTATATAGACATCCTAATTTAAATTGTTTAACTCTTTGATTTTTGGAAAACAATGTATGCAGTTGTGTGTGAGTGTGCATGTGAACTATCAAGGAGATTTTACAACTATATCTAAGGCCAAATACATACATTTAACTTGAAGGTCCCTATTTCCTCACCGATATGTAGATGATCAGCTTTCTTTTCTTCTTGATTCTCTGATTCAAGATCTTCTAGGACCTACACAATATAATATTATAGACATATACAGAGATATAGTTGTCATCGTTAAAATATATAAACAGGGTTCGAACAAGCTCTCTCTATTTGATGATGAGAACTATATAAGTTGAGATAGGATAATATATATAAGTCTCCCCCATAATACATGCTCCCTTGTCAATATACTCTCCCCTTTTGTCATCAACAAAAAGAAGAGAATACGACGAAGATGAGATAAAACAAATAAACAACATAGGGGAAATGAAAATTGTATGAGATGCACACTCATGACATAAAAATCAATCTAAACATATAGTTATACGATATTATCACAAAGCCAAACACAGCAAATAGAACATTTCAATAGTCAGGAACACATGAAATATGAAAATAAACATATCACCATGAACAAACACAACATACATCCATACATTTTCAAAGCAACACACACAACTACATAAACACTATCACCACCACATAAGTTCAAATATTACATGTTCAATAAATAATTTTTCACCAAAGCAAAAATAAACAAACATAAACATACACAAACTTACCAACCCAAGGCAATAAGTAAGATTTAGCTTTCCGGTTCCGAGTCATTGGGAGAAGATGGACGAGTGCATGAAGATATTTTGTTCAATATCTTCTCCAAAAAGCCAACCATGGTCTTTTCAAAATTATTTTGTCGCTTGATTAATTTTCTTTGTTGTTAAAAAGAGTCTCTCGATTCTTGAGAATGGCTGTCTTGGCGAAGATAGTCTTGGAAGGCTCAACAAGTACAACCTCCTTATCTCCATCTGAGCTCAAATCAACTTCTTCTTTAATTTCTTGTTGAGTAGTTTGTTGCACAGCTAGTTGAGCTTGCGATGAGGATGGACTATGTTTTCTTGAATAATAAATAAATGTTGTACGATACAAGAGGCTGCCTTTGAAGGTAACTTCATAAAAGAAATGGATTTTTGGTCCATTACCTTAGGCAAAGTAAAATCTTGCATACTCTCAACATTAATTCCAAAGTGAATGAAAATCTTAGTCAAATAGGATGCAAAGAACATAGTGTGTCAAGTGCGGGCATGAAAACTCTTAATCTTGTCATAAATTATTTTAGCCCAATTCAATTTTTTATTTGAATAAATGCATACAAAATCTGGTAATTATTGTCGTACATCTTCACGTACCTACCGATTCTTGGAAAAATAGTGCAAATAATCATTTTATTAAGAATTCGTGCTTGGGGACGAAGATTAACGAATGTATTGGCTGTTTGTTCCATACGAAATAAATAGCTTATCGGATTATAGGCAAAATCGTTGTGATCGGTATCATCTAAATCGTATCCGTAACTAGCACAACCTAAGATTTACCCTAAATCTTCCACAAAAAAACTTAATTTCTATGCTTAGAACTTTGCTCCATAACAATCCTTCATCATTTTCAGGTTTTTAAAAATTCCCACACAAGTTTGCGTAGAACATTCTTACTAAGAAAGGATAAATTTTCACCATGTTTTGATTTGCATTGATTAGTGATAGAAATTCATGCTCTCGTGTTATCTCCTCTTTCCAAATGTTCTAAAATCTAACATTTTGTAGAAAGTCTCTTGGAACACTCGTTTATCAATGAGTTTGTTGAAATGCTTGAGAGAAATTTTTCTATGATTTACCAAATTTGAATTTGCTCGTCGGAAGCAAATTTAGGATGTAAAGGAGTTGCTGATGAAGAAGTTCTTCCTCTTTATGATTGTGGCCTCATTTTAGTAACTGAAAGATTTTGCTTGGGTGCCATGGGTTTGAATTTGAAGGTTTGAAAAGCTAGGGGTTTGAATTTTGAAAGAGGAAATTGAAGAATGATGGTGAAGAGGCACTGCTGTTCATATTCTAAAAAACCAGAAACTGTCAATTCAGTCGACTGGTAGAAAATTTGAGTCGACCGAATGCATAGAATTTGCATTCTAGAGAAGAGGATGGAGTTTATTCGACTAGATAATAAGCAATCGGCCTTTTGAAATACCCAGATTCAGTCGATTGAGAAAAAGTTCAGTCGACCGAACTAATATTTTTTCGAAGGTAGAGAATAAGTGTGATAGTCGACTGTTTTATTGAATTTAGTTGACTTGTTAAATTTTATATGATATACACTGTGTTGCAGTCAACTGAAAACTGTAAAAGTCGGGTTTCTATTTCTATTTTCATATTGGTTTTGATATATACATATGCATACATACATACATACATACATATATATGTGTATGTGTGTGTGTGTTTAGAAGTCTTTATTATATATATATATATATATATCTCTCTATTTGAAAATCTTTTATTACATGAATATATATATATATATTTGAATCGAAGAAACAAAATTATCAAGTTTATATAGATAACAACAATAATAGTAATATAAGCCAATCCTAGTTCATTGATGGTTCAGATTCTTCCACGGATGGATTATTTTCCTAGGAATTTTCTATATAAGATTTATATATTTTTATAAGTGTAGCCAATTGCTTTGATGGACTAAGTTGCATTGATGGACTAAATTGTTTTGATGGCCTAAGTTTTCTCGATGGACTTCCAGTGGAGCAAATACACTGCTTAGTTTGTGATTTTCTGCAAAAACACATTATAGATCTTTCTATAAAATTTAGATGTTCGCCATGTCGACATTGCTCCCAATAAATTTCTTTTTGCAACCGCATAGATTCTTCTTGATAGTGAGCTATATCATCAATACGATCGTATTGTGCCATAGTTATTTGTCTTTCAAACTTCATTAACTACTCAACCTTTTTTCCTTTTGGAAAGTAGCTGGTACGTTCTGAGGTGGATGAGGTAATTTTGATATATGAGGATGAATTCTCTGATGTTGATTTTTTTAGAAGTTTTGCTTAAAAATTGTATTTTGTGTTGAAGATGAAAACCAGATTTTGGTTTATATATTAATTAGTTTTACTAATATTAGTTGTAAAAGTTGTTGGCACGTAAATATTTTACCATAATTTTTTTTATCTACTTTCTATTTATCAACAAATTAAATACTATCTAAAGGAATTTTAGAATGTGAACATGAGTCAACCATAGTTTTAGATAAGAATTTTTATCAAGATATTTTTAGATAAATTTGTATTATACAAAAAAAGATACTTAGAATCACATTACTGGTAACATCATGAAATTAATTCATTTAATAAACAAAATGCCTAGATCTCTTTGTAATTTCAAAAAGGTAGATTCACAAAAGGGCTTAGTAAATATATCGACTATTTAGTTTTCAATATTAACAAATTGTGACACCCCTATTTTTATTGGCATTATTCAGGAGATTTAATTAGAATAAATTAAATAGAATAGTGTAGATAATGAGATTGAGGTTGATTAATAAACTAAGCGGCCATGCTTATTTAAAATCAAATGAACTTACATAAATGATTAGGAAATTAAACACAATGGCATTAGGGTAAATAGCCGCCCATATTGCCTACCCTTATACCTTCCTCATTAGGTCATACACGTTCATTTCACCAAAACAAAAATTTATAACCATGAGCGAGCAAGGCCGGACATTAGGAAGAAGAGAATAGGAAATCAACTTAAAAGCTTAGGATTCAAGCCAGAGAAATCAATCTCAATCAAACTTCAATTTTCTTATCTAATCTATGGTGAACAATAGTTTCTACATCTCTATTTTGATTTATACATCAAATGGTTTCGGATTTAATGATAAATCTATTTTTCTGATATTGAATGATGATATGCTTGATTTATGATTTATATGGATTAAACAAGGTTGTTTAAAAAAGTAGATGTACATGGTTTTAGGGTAAAACCAAGATGAACTTATTTTTAAATGCCATGGGAAAATTTTATGTTATATAAAACATGATTTTGGAGATGGGTTTCAATTCTCATAATTTTATGAGCTTATATGGATTTTATATTAATTTTCTAGTAAAGGAAATGATTTATTGGGTTATAAATTATTTACGGCAAAAATAATGATTATTTGGGTTTGAAATTTTTATATGTTGGAAAACTTATTAAAATAGATTTTCTGGGATTTTTCCAGATTTTTCTTAAGTGTTTTGAAAAATATATAAAATTATTTAAGGTATGGGACTTAAATGTTTTATATATTTAATTAAGGAGAAGGGGCATTTTACAAAATAAATTTGTTCTTTAATTCTGAATTTTCTAAAGAGAATTATTAACCAATGATAATTTGACAAACAAAGACGGGTTTGTTGAAAAGTTATCCTTTTTAGTTAAAAATAAAGAAATCATACTTTTAGCATGTTTTAGTCTTTTACGGTAGTAAACATTCCGACCTAGACCTTTTGACTAAGTTGAAAGCTTTTAGCTTTCGACAAGGTCAAACTAATGCATATGGTATGAAGTTACTTGGTACGTAATGAATTGGATATAGTCGAAGGGTTCTTAGTCGAAAGGTTGATGGCCAAAGAGGTTGGGGTATGTTTGTTTTATAAACTAAAGCTTTCACCTGCTTTACTTTCGAATTAGAGCTTTCGACTTGGTTGCTTTCAACCAGGTCAAATGTTTAAAAGAAAGGTTTTAAAACTTTCGACCAAGTCGAAAGGTTACTGTTGCTTTACCACTATTTTGTTTTGAAACCTTTCGACACAGTCGAAAGGTTACTGCCACTTATCATTGTTTTGTTTTGAACCTTCCGACACAGTCGAAAGGTTATAGCCGCTTTTTCCAACCTTTTGAAGTCGTTGCTTTCGACAAAGATGAAAGGTTTACTTATTTTAAAAACCAGCCGCTTCTCCCGTTGCTTTCGAAAGGTTTCAAAGCTTTCGACTTAGATGATTTACCCTTGTTTTATAATTGAAGTGCAATCCAAGCTTTCGAAGGAGTTGCTTTAAAAAGGCGGAGGTCTATTGTTTTAAATGAAATGTTTTAAAGCTTTCGAAGCAGACCTTCCGACAAGGTCGAAAGGTTGCTTCCATCGTAGTCGAAAGGTTTTAAAAGAGGACCTTCTGCATGTTTTAACTTGGACCCAATAAGTTTTCGAAAGGTAAGATCCAAAGGTTTAAAGTGTTGAATGTTTTCAATAGTTTTGAAAGGTTAGGATTCAAATGGTTGTTTTGAAGACCTTTCGACAAGGTCGGAAGGTTTGGTTTTAAAAGGTTTGGAAACCCGTACTCAAAATTTTTAAAGGAAAACCCACAGCTTATATAAAGAAGTTTTGTAATGACTTTATGTATGTGATTTTGAAGAAGTATGACCTGAATAAAAATACAAGTTAAGCATGTTAGCTATGTTTTATGAAATGTTTTCAAGGGCTTTAAACCCACATGAGTGGTATTTTTAAATTATTGTTTTACTTCTTCAAATATGAATGCATTCACATGTTACCTATAGCTATATTTTGGGAAAAGGGGTAGAAGAACCAGTAGGTTAACTCAATAGTGAATATAAATTTCTTAAACTCTTGAATGAGTAGAATTGCATCCATGGGGTCAGGGTGACCAAAAATATAGGATGCCTAAACTTTGTAGTTATTGGAGGCAAACCAAAAGGTTCATAGTAAACCCATGAAAACTATGATAAGGTAGTTATTGGTGCATACAAGAGGTTCATAGTAAACCCATGAAAACTATGATAAGGTAGTTATTGGGTCATACCAAAAGGTTCATAGTTAACCCATGAAAACTATGCATAAGGACAGTTGGCAGGGGCTAATTGGTTTGTAGTAATCCCATGAAAACTATATTCGGGTTAAGAATTAACATCAGTCAATAGGTTCCTAATAAACCCATGAAAACTAGGATAAGTAAGTGGCTAATGGATGTTTCAGTAGGTTCCTAGTCAACCAATGAAAACTAGGATGTGAAGTGAGTTAATGAATAAGTCCATATGTTCCTAGTCAACCCATGAAAAACTAGGATAAGGTGATTAGTTATAGGAATTACTAATAAGTTCAGGAGGACCCATGAATTAATTAAGTTAACTGGTAGGAGCCTATAGGTTCTTAGTGATCCCATGAAAACTATGAATAGGACAGTGTGTCTATTAATTATAACAAGGTTATTAGTAAACCCATGAAAACTAAAAAGGTTAATAGTGACCCTAGAAACTATAATTATGATAGGGTGTCGGATTAAACTGGGAATGGGGAAATCTTATTTATTTTCAAGTCTGTATATCATTATAATTTTTTGAAAAATATATGTTTTAACCATTGTGGATGTAGAGCACATAAAATGGTTTTATAAAGGCTTTAGGATACTAGTGAGAGGAAAAACTCGTTTCGCTAAGCGGCGTGGTCTCACTAGATATTTAAAAGCGTACCAGGCTTTATGTCTCACTCGGAGTTTTTGTTTTCCCTTAACTCTCGGGTACTCAATTTATTTTCAGTAATTTGAGATTTAAGGTTCTCAGGTTTTCTTCTTTGACGAATTAAGCATCCGGAGGCGTGCAAGAGGCAGATAGTTATTTAGAGTTTTATTTCCGTTGTGTGTTTTGTTTGTAAAGGTAGATTTACTAGCCTTACTATATTCTCTGATCAACCAAGGGGGCATCTGCATATGTCGCTCTTGGCGTATTTGTAATAATTATATTTTGCTGAACGTGGTTAATGTAATTTGGGATTATGTAATGAAAAAGAAATGTTTTGGATTGAATGTGGAAATATGTTTTTAAATTGTTAAATTTTTTACATATTTCTGTGATTTGTGTATCAATGTATCTAACACCGCCATATTTGGTCGTCGAAGAATAATAACTATGGATGACTACAGGATCTGTAGCCATTAGTTTTGGGCCTCCAAGTAGAGGGGTGTTACAAGTTGGTATCAGAGCATAGGTTTATGAACTTTAAAAGAAAAGTAAAACCTAAAAGCTTTTTCAAACATAATCTAATGAATTTAAAAATATGATCGGGGTTTAGGTTAACACTATATTAATGTACTTGTAATTGATATATAGTTATATATCTAAGTGCGTATTCCCCTCTCTCTTAGACATGTTCTTCTGTATCTTACTAAGGCTCTTATGCAGATATACGAGAAAGAGGATATGGAGGCAAGAAACGGAAGAGGAAATCTGGGTGGAGGAAGCACCACAACCAATGGAAATGCTCGACCTAATACTTGGAGAAACCAAGGTCGATAGGCTAATGCTAACCAAAATGCTGAGGCCAATGTAGGTGCTGGAAATCTGCCAATAGATGCGAGGATGGTGTATCAGTTGTTGGCTAATCTGTTATAAGCAGGAGCTGCTGGGAATGTTGGTGGAGCTAATCCTACAGTTCTTTTTGGTTATAACTATGCTAAGCTGAGTAGAGACTATGTCAGTCTGGGAGGAAAGCCGTTTGTTGGAACGGAAGATGTTGTTGAAGTAGAGAATTGGTTGTTGAACTGTGAAAGGATCTTTGTAGACCTAGGCGTGAATGATAGAGAGAAGAAAAGGCTAGACTTTGGACAGTTGCAAGGGTTAGCGCTTCATTGGTGGAACAATGTGATGACAGGAGTGTCGGAGGAAGAGTTGACATGGGCTGACTTCAGGAGGAGGTTTGAGCAGAGGTTCTTGTCTAAGGTTTCCAAATCGGCATTAATGAGGAATTTTATGGATCTTGTCCAATGACAGATGCCTGTGATCGAGTATGCTGCTAAGTTTGATGAGCTATCTCGATATGGTTATGCTTTGGTTGACACCGATGTCAGAAGGAATGAGAGATTCATTAGAGGTTTGAGGCCAGAGCTAGGCAGGATGGCTATGACTCGTATTAGGAAACCTTATCATGTGATGGTGGAGATGACCATCTGCCATGAGGAGATGCTTGCTGTTTCAGCTAGGGAGAAGCCAGTTCAGTTCCAAGGTTCCCAGGGAAGGAAAAAGAAATTCTTTAAGAAGAAAGGATCCTAGAAAAGGGAGGCCGCTAAGAAGGCAAAGGCTGATTTGGTGTGTTATAAGTGTGATAAGAAGGGCCATTATGCCCACGAGTGCAGAACTGGTAAATGAAAGAAGCTTGCAGAGAAGAAGAATGTGAAATGCTTCAACTATGACCAAGTTGGGCACTATAAGAACTAGTGTCCAGCGCCAGTCAGGGCGGACAGAGGGAAGGTGTTTGCTATTGGACCACCGTCTTCTTCTAGACCTACTGCAGCAGAGAAAGGGAAAACTGTGATAGAAGATACGCTTTTGATACAGAGTATACCAGTTAGGGTACTTTTTGATACCAGTGCATCACATTCATTTATATCTCAGTATTTGGTTGATAGGTTAGGTATAGAACCCACATACCTTGTTACTTCCTTAAGGGTTGCGAATCCAATAGGATGGTATGCAACTCTTAGGATGAGATGTGACCGGTTAGAACTAGATTTGTTAGGTCATAAGTTTGCGTGCAGCTTGTATGTTTTTGATTTCGTAGATTTCGGGATCATCTTAGGCATGGATTGGTTAAGTGAGTATGAGGCTAGGGTATTTTGCTAGGATCGGGAAATATCATTGAGACACCCAGATAGTCATGACCGAATCATTTTCTCAGTGGAGAATTCTAGTAAGAGTGTTTGTGCTTTGTTGAGTACCATGGAATTTGGAGAAGAGCTTAGTCAGGTTCGTGTGGCAAGAGAATTTGCAGATGTATTTGAGCCGGTTACTGGATTATCCTCGAAACGAGCTGTCGAGTTTCGGATAGACCTTGTACCGGGAGCTAAACGTGTCAGTAGACCGCCTAGCAGGATGACACCAACAGAAATGAAGGAATTGTAGGTGCAGCTAGTGGATCTTGAGGGAAGGAATTTTATCAGACCGAGCAGTTCGCCTTGGGGAGAAGCTGTGGAGTTTGTGAAGAAACCAGATAGGGCATTAAGGATGTGCATCGACTATCGTAAGTTGAGCGAAAGGACGATCAAGAATAGGTACTCTCTACCGAGGATAGATGATCTGTTTGATCAGTTGAGTGGAGCCAGAATATTTTCCCAATTGGATTTGGCGACGGGATTCCATTAGTTGAGAGTGGTGGAGGATAGCATTCCTTTGACGGCATTTCGGACTAGGTATGGTTCGTATGAGTGGTTAGTAATGCCATTCGGATTGACGAATGTGCCTGCTTTCTTTATTGATCTAATGAACCGGGTTTTCAGAGAGTACTTGGATAGGTTTGTGTTGGTGTTCATAGATGACATTTTGGTGTATTCTAAAGATGAAAGAGAACATGAGGTTCATCTTAGAGTGGTGTTGGAGACGCTGAGGCAGAATCAACTGAAGGTGAAGTTATCCAAGTGTCATTTCTGGAAGTGAGAAGTTAAGTTTCTTGGTCATATGTGGTTTCAGAGGAAGGATTGTTAATCGATCCAGTTAAGATCGAAGCTGTCAATAATTGGAAGAGACCAGAGACAATAACCGAGATAAGGAGTTTTCTTGGACTTGCTGGCTATTACTGGAGATTGATCAAGAATTTCTCGTGGATAGCAGCACCTTTGACTAAGTTGACCAGGAAGGACGCGAAGTTTGTTTGGTCCAATAAATGTGAGGAAGCATTCCTTAAGTTAAAGCATTTGTTAACCAATGCTCCAGTGTTAGTAGTTCCGGATGGTAACCAAGGGTTGGTAGTATACACTGATGCATGTGGCACTAGATTAGGAGCAGTGTTGATGCAGAGGAGCAAAGTTATTGCTTATGCATCTAGGCAGCTTAGACCTCACGGTGTTAGATATCCTACTCATGACTTGGAGTTGGCAGCAATGATCTTTTCCTTGAAGATTTGGAGGCATTATCTGTTGGGAGAGAGATTTGAGTTGTATACCGATCATAAGTCATTAAAGTATTTATTCTCTCATAAGGAGTTGAATATGAGGCAGCAAAGATGGCTGGAGTTTTTTTGCTGCTTATGATTCGGTATAGAGTATACCCTTGGAAAAGGAAATAAGGTAGCAGATGCTCTCAGTAGAAAACATCAGAATGTGGTGTTAGCGATGTTGGCAGAGTGGAAGGATCTAGAAGCTTTGGCCAGTTGTGGTGTGCAGTTGAGATCTACTGCTAGTTCTAGTCAAGGTACTGCCATGTTATCTTATTTAGAAGTTCGACCAGTGCTGATTGAGAGGATAGCTTTTAAGCAGAGAGAAGATCCAGTTTTAGCCGAGAGGATTAGAAGATTTGAGGAAGGATCATAGGTTGATGACCTAGAAGATTTTAGTCTTGACCAAAGAGGATGTTTGAGAAAGAAGGGAAGATTGTGTGTTTCGAATGTAGAGAACTTAAGGAGAGATGTTCTAGAGAAGTGTCATCGATCGAAGTTTACGATTCATCCTGGAGGAACCAAGATGTATCAAGACATGAAGAGAAGCTTTTATTGGGAAGGCATGAAGAAGGATGTTGGCTTGTGGGTTAGGCAGTGTATTAACTGTCAACAAGTGAAAGCTGAACATCAGAAGCCAAGTGGGTTACTTCAGCCTTTAGATATTCCAGTTTGGAAATGGGACTCGATATCGATGGATTTTATAGATAGGTTGCCAAGATCAAATAGAGGAAATGAAAGCATATGGGTTATAGTGGACAGGTTGACCAAGAGTGCCCATTTCATTCCAGTAAAGTCAACCAGGATGGCACTTGTTTTAGCAAAGTTGTTTATGAAGAACATAGTTAGATTTCATGGGATTCCTAGTAGCATATCCAGCGACAGAGATGCATTATTCAGTAGTGAATTTTGGAGGATTCTACAAGAGGTATTATGCACCAAGCTCAAGATGAGTACAACTTATCACCCACAAACAGAGGGAGTCAACAAGGTTCTCGAAGATTTATTGAGAGCTTGTGTATTGGACTTTGGTGGATCTTGGGAAGATCACCTACATCTAATTGAGTTTCCCTATAATAATAGTTATCAGACTAGTATATGGATGGCACCTTTTGAAGCTTTGTATGGAAGACCATACAAACCGCCAACATGTTGGTTAGAGACTGGAGACGGATTGGTCTTAGGTCCAGATTTAGTAAGAGAGGTGTTGGAAAAGATCGAGTTAATCCGAGGACGGATGAAGGAAGCTCAATCCAGGCAGAAGAGTTACGCAGATAAAAGGCATAAAGACCTAGAATCTCAGTGGGAGACAGAGTTTTCATTAAGGCATCACCGATGAAAGGTGTGGTACGATTTGGAAAGTCGGGAAAGTTGGCCCCGAGGTATGTCGGTCCATTTCAGATTATAGAAAGGGTTGCAAAGCTTGCTTATAGAGTAGAGTTGCCAAGCAGTTTGGCAAGCGTCCATAATGTATTCGATGTATCTCATCTTCATAAGTATGTGCATGATCCAGAGGCTACTATTCCATAGACAGAGTTAGAGGACTTAGTAGTGGAGCCTGATTTGACTTTTAGTAGACAACCAAGTAGGGTTGTAGCAAGAGATGAGAAGAGATTGAGGACCAAGACAGTCAAGTTGGTAAAAGTTCAATGGAGCGACAACGAGAAAGACAATACTTAGGAGACAGAAGATGGGATTCGAGATGCTTATCCTGATCTTCTTTGATGGTATGTCTATATCAGATTTATATTGATTATGATAGTCAGGTAGGCTAGTATGGTTGTTAGGAGATGTTACAGATGATTGCTTTGTTTGCTAGTTAGTCCTTACTGAATTTCGAGGACGAGATTCTTTAAGGAGGGGAGCCTGTAACACCCCTATTTTTATTGACATTATTAAGGATATTTAATTAGAATAAATAAAATAGAATAATGTAGATAAGGAGATTGAGGTTGATTAATAAACTAGGCGGCCGTGCTTATTTAAAATCAAATGAACTTATATAAATGGTTAGGAAATTAAACACAAGGGCATTAGGGTAAATAGCCGTCCACATTTCCCACCCTTATACATTCCTCATTAGGTCATACACGTTCATTTTCACCAAAACAAAAATTTATAACTATGAGCAAGCAAGGCCGACCATTAGGAAGAAGAGAAGAGGAAATCAACTTAAAAGCTTAAGATTCAAGTTAGAGAAATCAATCTCAATCAAACTTCAATGTCCTTATCCAATCTAAGGTGAATAATAGTTTCTACATCTCTATTTTGATTTTTACAATAAATGGTTTCGGATTTAATTACAAATCTATTTTTATGATATTGAATGATGATATGCTTGATTTATGATTTATGATTTATATGGATTAAACAAGGTCGTTTAAAAAGTAGATATACATGGTTTTAGGGTAAAACCAAGATGAAATGATTTTTAAATGCCATGGGAAAATTTTATGTTATAGAAAACATGATTTTGGAGATGAGTTTCAATTCTCATAATTTTCTGAGCTTATATGGATTTTATATTAATTTTCTAGTGAAAGAAATGATTTATTAGGTTATAAATTATTTACGGAAAAAATAATGATTATTTGGGTTTGAAATTTTTATATGTTGGAAAACATATTAAAATAGATTTCCTGGGATTTTTCCAGATTTTTCTTGAGTGTTTTGATAAATATATAAAATTATTTAAGGTATGGGACTTAAATGTTTTATATATTTAATTAAGGAGAAGGGGCATTTTATAAAATAAAATTGTTATTTAATTCTGAAATTTGTGGCAGCATTTTTCTGAAGAGAATTATTAACCAATGAGAATTTGACAAACAAAGGCGAGTTAGTTGAAAAGTTATCCTTTTTAAGTTAAAAACAAAGAAATCATACTTTTAGCATTTTTCAGCCTTTTACGGTAGTAAACCTTCCGACCTAGACCTTTTGGACTATGTCGAAAGGTTATAACTTTCGAGAAGGTCAAACTAATGCATATGGTATCAAGTTACTTGGTACATAATGAATTGGACAAAGTCGAAGGGTTCTTGGTACTTGGTACTTGGTACGTAATGAATCAAACATATCTAGCGCATCACTTTGATTTTCCATGAGATAAACAGAAGTGAAATCAGAGCAATCATCAATAAAAGTAATAGAGTAGAGTTTGCCATTCCTAGTTAGAGTGCCATCAAGTTCACATATATATCAGAATGTATTAAATCTAAAGGTTCTGACTCTTTAAACACATATTTATGTCGGGTCTTTGCAATTTTAGCTTGGCTACAATATTCACATTTTTTTGAATCACTTATGAATACTTTAGGGATTAAGCCTAAGTTACTCATGTTACAAATCAGTCACTTATTAACATGACAAATTCTAACATATCAAATATTAAAATCACACAGCATATAAGCAGAACTATTAACTTTATTCAAATCAACATTTAACCTAAACATCCCATCTACAACATATTCTTTACCAACAAAAATACCCTTTTTAGTGATGGTGTACAAGTCAGATCCAATAGCTTGAGAAAAACCTACTTTATTTAAAAAGAAACCAGATATTAAATTTTTCCTCATATGCATCACATCTTTCGGCAACAAGTTCTTTCCAGAGGTTACCTTTAACTACACAGTCCCAATTCCAGCAACAGTAGTGGTGTAAGAATCTTCCAACATCACTTACTTGTCATTATCGACATTATATGTTTTGAACATTTCATGATCATAGCAGACATGGAGAGAAGCACCAATGTCTACCCACCACCCTTTTGATCCACCAACTAGGTTGATCTTTAGGGGGTGTTTTACTGTTTGTTTCGAGGCTGATTATTGCGATTCTGATTTGGTTTGCGATTTTGATTTTGGAAATTTTTTGCATTTGGTTTCAGACCTGCGTTTGTGGATTTCTTAGTGTTGTTGCTACATACAAAAAGCATCTCTTCTTTCTAGTCCTATTTTTTGGCATCCTCTTTAATACAAAGACGAGTAATCAAACTTTCAAAGGAAAACTCTTAGTCTTATGCCTGAGAATATTTTTACAGTCTTTCCAACTAGAGGGTAATTTATCAATTAACACAGCAACCTAAAGCTATTCATTTAAAGCCATACCTTTGGAGATGATCTCATGCACAATTTTATGAAGCTCGTGCGACTGCGCCTCCATAGATTTGTCGACCGTCGTCTAAAACTTCAAATAACGACTGACAATATACCTTTTCGCTCTAGCTTCTTGGGTATCATATTTCTTTTGCAGTGCATTCCAAATATCCTTTGCTGACTTGTCCGAGTTATAGTAGTCATAAAAGTCATCGCTCAAGCCATTAAGAACATAATTTTTGTAGAGGTAGCCATTATCCGTCCAGTCCTGCAAAGCCTTTTTCTTCTTGTCCGTTGCTTCTTTAGGCAAGGTTGTTTTTCTATTATCAGCAAATGCGCCACCTTTTTGATAATCAAGAAAACTTGCATTTTTTGTCTCTAGTGTTTGAAATGAAGCCCCTCAAACTTGAATGGTTTGTTCACGTCGTAGCCAGCAGAGTCGTTGTTGATCGAAGCCATTATGTCTTTAAATTGTTGTACCTCGATCTGAATTTGTAGTGTCTTTATGCCTAGGTCACGGACTAGGTCGGTCGGTCGGTCGGCGTGCATTTTTGATGGTCAGCACAGTCTTCCTCGTCAACACAAGAGAAAACATTTGGTGCCCAAAGGGCTCATCCTTTCTATTGTGAATCCTATATTTAACTAGAAATACTTTATAGTTCCCCACAATATGGGACTATTCATTAAGACGGGTATTCTATACTCTTCTCAATATTTTTAAAAATTCATTTTTAAAACCAAATTTTCTAACACTACTAAAATATAGATGAAGTCTACATCATGAAAATAAATTAATAGTAAGAAATTTGTTAAAACAAATTCTTGTAACATCAAAATAAAATCAATTTGTATTTGCCAAGTGATATCTACTATTTTCATGTTTAGAAGAGTTTCTAGATCAGTGCTCTTAGACTAAATTTTGTTTGCACTGCTTCACAAATATAATTGTAAAATCGAATTTGGTAATATGATATACTAAAATGTATGATGCTCAATTTTAATTTATGTTGGCATTAAAGATACGATATATTCATGTCTTTAAACACACATACACACACTCACTTAACCATTAGGTTTTTTTTCTGTTTAAAATAGTAGTAGTATTTCATTGCCTGTTTTTAAAATAATGTTGTATAATTTGATTTCCATTAGATAATTGCACATGAACAATAAAATTCAATAGATGTAATGAGTATGATATGAAAGTTGCTGGTTATTTCACTCATTTTACTACCTGCATAGCACTTCATAATGTTCTATTGATTCCTTTAGCATTTTTGAAACTAGGTTGTAGTCCTAGTACTTAATTCATACTTACTGAATTAGGGAATACATCAACTTTTTATTTTGTTGCAACTCTGACTTTAGCGGTGAGTATGCTTTATTGCTTTTTAATTCATGGTTCTTTCTTATTAGGTTACACTACTATTATAGGGGCAACGAGGTATAAATAGGGTGTGAGGTTAAGGTTTAATCTACAACTTAGTGAACTGTAAAATGCATTACCCTTTTATTATGTTGCAACATTAGCTTTAGTAGGGAGTCTTCTAAATTTCATGGTGATGCATAGTTCTTTTTTACTCGGCATTGCCACCACTATAGAGGTAATGAGGTACAAATTTTGATATTTAAATTTATAACCCATTTTCTTTGGTACGTGAAAAAGGAAGGGGAGCGTTTGGGGAATGGATTCAGGAAAATATTTATATGGACGGGTTTTGGGATTAAAAAGCATAACTATTTTTGATAAAGTAGATGAATTCTTTAATCATCCATCTAGGTTTTATGGAATACACATATTTCTATCCTTTTTTACGTGATATCTTTGGAAGATCTAGAAATTACTCTAGCACATAAATGCATGTATTTTCCTTAAGATATTGAATAATAACATCAAGGGCACACACATGCGTACATACACAAAGTCTTGAGTAGCATTTATGATATATCTGTGAGATGTTATATGGAAATAATAATGACATGAAGGCTAATATGGCTTGAAATAATTAATTACAACTAATAATAATAAATATTTGTAAGTATTATTTATGTACACTGCCTATATATGATAAGTCTACACACTCAGGGCATAAGATTACTTGCAGCTAGTGCCTTCAAAAGGTGACATACTTTTTCAGTTAAAAAACTCTTCAATGAGCAATAATTTTCATAATGTTTGAAAGACTTTTGAAAGATATTTTCTAAAGCTTATTGTAAAGATATGTATTGTGTTTCTGTTGCTTATAGTTAAGCCCTAATAAAATGAAAGGCTAAAGTATATTTCTTAATGATGTTTTCAATGTAATATTGCAACATGTATGTAAAGTTGAATGAAAAAACTAGAATATATAAGACCTGGGATCACATAGGAAAGTTGAATCCAACTACGTTTAAGGTTCTGCTATCTTCATTTATCAAAAGGCAAATTTTACAGCCACCTAAATTAAACATTAACAAGAACAATGTTATCATGACTTATAATTATGCCTTAAGTGCAAGATCAGCTTTAATTTTATGACCAATAGAAAAATTAGTCTTAACAGCTAAATAAAAACGCATCATCACTTCCACTGCTAGACATAGTTGTTGGAACTGAAACGGTTCTTGCATTGAAACGGCTAGCAAACCTATTGCAACTGTTGAAATAAATGTGAATATGTGCTATTGAAAAGGCAACAATATCTCAGTTTATAATGTTCATGTATAGAACATTTTTGGCTTCATTAGCAGATTTAACACCAAATAAATCATTATATACAAGTTATACTTTAGATGCATCAGGACGGATGTTAGTGGGTTGATTGTGTTAGCAAACGATGATAGCAGAAATGACCACCAACACCCAAATAATATGAAAGCATCAATAATCCAATATACCAAACCAAACAGAGTGATGTAGAGAAATAAATATAAAGAAAATAAAATTAAAAACAGTAAGAAAGTAAGTAGAGACGCAGATTTATAGTGGTTCCGCGTACTCCGGCCTATGTCCACTCCAAAAGTTTTTCCTTTTATTAATTTATACTTCTGATTACAGTTACAATTCGTGAAATCCAAGAATAAAAATGGTAGAATATAGCCTAGGCAGAAGAAGGAGAGAGCTCGAAAGAGATCCCTTTCCTTGAGCCATGCCGCTATATTTGTAGAGGAAGCCGAAGAAATATCTCGCTCAAAATCCGCATGTAGAGCCTCCAAAAACAGACGGACTCGTACATAAAAAATGAGGCCCATCTGAGCCTCTTAGAGGGATCGGCCTCGATCCCTATAGAGAGATCGGCGCTGATCCCTAAGGATCAAGAATGGGGATCGATAACCCCTAGAGTGGGACCCCTATGTCGCTTGCTTCCTGTTTCCATAGTCGTTTCCTGAGTTGCTTTGCTGTTCGTCGAGTTATTGAGCGATCATCAATGAGTTGAATGGCCAACCCGAGTGATCCATAGCCATATTGATCCGATCTGATCCGTACTCCATCACATTGATCCGATCCGATCCCCTACCTATGGGAAACGTCAATTTCACACTTAGCCAATTCCAGAGTGTCATCCGTCTGAATTTGCTCGACTATCGGCCATGATCTTCCTTATAACTAATTTATGAACCTGATAATCATCTCTCAGGGAAACCTACCTTGATGATTACAAATTCATTTAGCCAACTCCATGGTACCACAACCTTGCTAAAAGATGGGATAACATTTGTCTCCCAAAACATGCCTTGTGATAGGAAGACATGTTTTGAATTGCCATAAGCCCGAAATCCATAATCCATAATCCATCGATAACTGAGATTTCCAATCCAAAATCCAATCCTTTGCCAAGCCGAATCCTCGATCTCTCTGGATCGTTGGTGAAATCCACGACCGCTTCAAGTCGATAGCCAATTCCAAAGCCATTCCAAATCCTTATCCAAATCCATATTCATCCAAAGATGGTAACCAAATCCACGATCCATCTAGATCATTTTCCAAATCCAAAGCCTTAATCTCAGCAGATCATTATCCAAATCCTCGACCTCTCCGGGTCGTTAGCCAAATCCATGACCTCTCTGGGTCAATGTCCAAATCCATGACCGGTTGAAATCTTGGAAGTTAGCAAGCCAAATCCTCAATCTCTCTGGATCATTTTCCAAGTTTATGGCCTCTCCGGACCTTTGCCAAGTTCAATCCAAACTTAACGACGAGTAAGCTGATCCTGTCGCTCTCCAACGACGCAACTCACTCCCCCACTCTGGACCTTTTGGGGCATATAGCGATGTCTTGATCCTCTTGGACCGATCACAGTCTCTCCGAGCTCTTGTTGAACCCCATCCTTTCACCCTCTAGTGAAAGGGGAACAACGATAAGGAAGCCGATCTTGTCGCTCTCCGACGAAGTGACATTACTTCCTACACTTCGATTCAGTGTCCTTGAACATAAAGCAATGTCATGGCCTTCCTAGGACAATCATGATCTCTTAGGACCCTTACTGAACCCCATCCAGTCAATCCCTGGTGAAAGGAGGAATAACGATAAGTGAGTCGATCCTGTCGCTCTACGGCAAATCGGCTCACTTCTTGCAATCCGGTCCACTACACCATTATAAGATATTAACAACGGGTATAAACCGTTGTTATGTCTAAAAGCAACGGGTAAAAACCGTCTTCATTACAGGAGTGGTTGAATTTAGCGACGGGAGAAAACCGTTGCTTTATGTCCAAAAGGCAACGGGTATAAACCGTTGCAAATTGTGGCAAAGGCAACGGGTATAAACCGTTGCAAATTGGATCAAAGGCAACGGGTATTAACCGTTGCAAATTGGGAAAAATGCAACGGGTATAAACCGTTGCTTTATGGACAATAAGCAACGGGTATAAACCGTTGCTTTATGTCCAGTAAAAAACGGTTTAAAACCGTTGCTTTATGCCCAAAGTCACACATAAAGCAACGGTTAACAACCGTTGCACATAGTGTTTGCTCCTGCTCCTACAAAATCACATCTGTAACTCACTACTGTGTATATCTTAGTATATATACCAGAATATCAATATATATCAAAATATTGGTACACAAGCACTATAAACATATCGCACATATACCATACATATAAAATTATTATCAAACTTATAATTACACTCATTGTTTTGCAAACAGAATGCTACCGTGCCGGAATATCATACTTATTACACTGCATTGTTTATTACACTACAATACAAAGATTTCATTAATTACACTACATTGTTTTGCAAGCAGTGAAGTCTACATGGTTCATTACAGGGCAAAGCATTCCAGTTTTCAGACTTCAATGTTCAACCTGGTTCATGTGCAACTCGAAGATTAAATTCAGAGGCAGTTCAACTTCATAAATCTGGAAAGAATATTCCACTTCAAAAACAAAAAGCATCTACCTGATTCTACATATGATCAGAACCTCAACCAGACAGTACAAACTCGAGGCAAAATGATTTGCAGTGCAGACTTGAAGTTCAACACAATATAGACCATCAGTGGAGCTACAGAAATGTACCAAGCAACCAGGGGATGAAAACAAAAGTCAGTATATCTGAAGTGAATGCAGAGACAAAGCACAAGAATGCAACTATACTGAAATGCATAAATAACTGATGCAAACTAACCATCACATGATATACAAGAACAAAATGGTTGGACCAAATGCGTATGGATACTATGCCAGACTGTAAACAAGATCAAAGGCAGACCAGTAAAAGAAACTACAAGTATACATCTATGACAGACCAGGCAGTAATAAAGCAAACTGCACATCTAACTAGAGCCAAGACTACAAGTACAAGGCATATATATATATACATCTAACTAAAGCTAAGACTACAAGTACAAAGCAATTCAAAGCAAACAATGGTTAGGATAAAGAAAATTTGATCAAGCCTCAATTTCCAGATTTTGAAATCTTTTTCAGGTTCTCTTTCCTCTCTGTCAAACTATCCAGGTGAGCAAACCACCCTTATAAATTCTTAAAACTTGATATATCTATTTTGCATGTGATAAGTCTTGAATGTAAATTGTGAAAGGTGCTTGCATGCTTGTATTTATGTATGCATGACTGTGTGTACGATTGTGTACAAGCAAACAAAAGAAAATCAGCAATATATGCAAAGAACAAGTCAGAAATATCAATACCTCCGACTAAAGATATCGTATCAAACCCTTTTGATGGCTCACATAACCTTCGACTCCAACATCCCCAAAGGTCTCGGTAAATTGTCGACATATTTTGGCGGTTAGCTCATCCGGCAATAAAATTTTGTCCAACAACACTTTTTCATATGTGGGTGGTACTGCTTTTCCATGAATTACTAATGCTGTGGAATCTCGACATATAGTACCTGTTATATAAGCATTTTTGAAGTGAATATATGGAATCACATTTACAGAACTAACAAAAAACAAAACTCATCCTACCCAAAACAATTTCACAAACATGCAGCGATGGCCCAAGTTTCATAGCATATGAACTAGACCCAAATTTGCCTAATAATGACTTGGGTTTAATGCCAGAAGTGAATTACAGAGAATTTTTTTGGCAACCAGGCAACATATATATTAAATGCATGAGTTTCAAACTCACCTGTCTTTACTCTACAACAGCTAGCAACTCAATTTAAAAGGGTGCAGAAGTTTAAACAATATCAGCCATTATTTCTTGACTAACAGCCTCACTATTGTTCAGCTATGTTAAATGAAAAATGTAAAAATGTGTTGAGATATAACTCAGCAAAATTGTGACGGTTCACTTTGTATTAAACATGTGGCAGCAAGTTATAAATTTGCTTATACGTGCAAGAAAATGCAGCACACTCTCCCGTTCACGAAGTTAAGCATTCACTGACTTTGCAACATATTATTTTCTTCAAATTTTAATAAAATAGTACCTGTTGCAATTACTTCGTCCTCGAAGTTTAGGATTTCACATCTTTGGTCGATTAACTGATTGTTCGGAGTGGCAAACTGAGAAGATGCGATTTCACTGCCTACTTGACGATTATCTTGGGCTATGCTGAGAAGACGCTCCAGTTTATCATCCATATTGTCCAGCTTCATCAATTTTTGCTCCACATTTTGCAGTCGTTGCTCATATATTCCTTGGGCCTGTTTGAGCCGTTTGCATGGAATGGCAGCACTCTTAACTTGGCTAGGAGCTATATTGGTCCCAATACTTCGGCTCATGCCCTTTACATCTTTACCAAACACTGATATAAAGACGGCTTCATCACCACCACTCGTCGTTTCCTTTTCTTTTTCAATTTTGTCCTAAAAAGTAAATACATATATATTAATAATGAAAATTTAATTTAGAGGCGTTGTTATTTGTTTAACTTACAAAGTAGGAAGATGTCGCATCTGACGTGCTGCCATCTTTTTTCTTATGCGTTTTCTCCCATACTTGAAGACGTGATACTTCTGTTCCCGGACTACTTGAATCGACCTGCATACAATGACCTAAAATTATATTTGGAACTAACGGTATATGCAATGTGATGCACCAATTCAATGACACATACCATTTCTTGAGTAATCATAGCGTGACTCTTACGTCCCGAATGATGACCATATTCGAGCATTGATCTATTTTGTTTGCCTCGCTTCCTTTTTTCTTTCGCCTCGGGTTTTGATTCGTTTCTTATGAACTCATCCCAATCATCTTGAGCAATTTTCGGTGGACAATTTCTCATTCTTTCTTTGTCAGTGATGAAATGGTCATAATGATTCTTGCGCAAATCATTCTTGTGTCTCCTAAAAGCCTCGGACATTTTTTTCATAATAAGGTCCTTGATAGAGGATCGAGCTCATAATATTTCTGCATAACAAAAAATGCATGTAAACCATTTTTTATTTCTGTATTGAAAGCATTATAAATGAACGGAGCTCATTATTACCTCCAATTGATTCCACACGTCTTCCTTGTAATTTGGCGGAACTTTTTTCCAACTTGGATATGAGATTGGCACATGATTTCTTACTAGTTTACCAATCTTCGTAGCGACCTTTGAACCATTTTTTCCGACTGGAGAACCGTAGTTGTCTATATCAATTTTCTCCCATTTTAAAGTGGATGATTGGGAAGTTGTATCATTTGACGGCGGTGTGGCATCTTGTGACATTATGTCCTGCAAAGTCTCAAATCCTAAAATAATCCCAACAACATTATGACATACAGTTCTTCCCCTTCCAGCCCATCCCTGTGATGCCTGATTTATGTTGGCCACCTTATTGCATGGAGCCCCCTCCATAACAAGATCAAATGCCCTATATGTCTTAATAAAATTTGCTCCAAGCGATCACAGTTAAGCTGCTGTACATCTGATATATGAACCAACGTCCCCTTATTGATTTGTCTGATCCCACCAACTTCTCACCACATTACGATTTTTGTCGGTCCGACTGACAATAATCGTAATGTGATGAGAAACTGATGGGATCAGACAAATCAGAAGGGCACGTTGTTTACTATATCATATGTACAGCAGCTTACCAGTAATCGCTTGGAGCAATTTTATTAAGTCATATAATGCATTTGATCTTGTTATGGATGGGAGTCCATGCAATAATGTGGCTAACATCAATCGGGGATCATAGGGATGGACGGGAAGGGGAACATTCACTTTAATGTGGCAGTGATAAAGCTTCCTGCATCACCAGAATTTTAAACTTAAGCGGATTCAAAACAATATCTAAAATACTGACTGAAATAAAGAATGCAAATACAAAAATATATTACCTTAGCACTGTTGAACTAAAGGGTGCAAATACAATATCTTGAACTGCCTGTCTACCTACAAACACAAAGAAAGAAAGAATAGTCAAGCTGATCATATGTATGTATGTGTACATGTGTGTATGTATGTGATCATATGTAAGTACCTACAACTACAAACACAAAATGAACTCTTGCAATATATCCATCCTTATGGATCCATCAGGATATTATAATGACACTAATAAAAAATATAATGCATCTATTACTATCATTCACGCTATATTTTACATTTTACACCATTTTAAATAAATATTTTGTTAAGGTACAATAACTGCTCTGAAATACAAAGTTAACATATGCATTTGATAAGATCTTATAATTTTTCATTGTCTTCAAAAGCTGATTGATAAACGGTAGGAAACTCAGTGTCATCCACATTTATGGTCAACCGTTTTGGTGTATGCAAAACCACAAACCATCCGTTATTTTTTAAATCTTTTGAGTAGAACACTTGTCTCGCTTCCGATGCAAGAATAAATGGCTCATCATTCACGCTATCTTTATTCTTCAATTTTCCCAAGTTAACTGTGATCAAGCTTGAAAGGGAATCTATTTTACAACCATTGATCTTATCTTCGACCTTTACCCAATCACAATAAAAAACTGTTTGTTTGAAGTCAATGTAATCCAACTCAATTATCTGTTGAATGACTCCGTAATAAGTTGTTTCTGCTTCCTTAAAATTTTTATCCTTCCCACTCGCTCTAAATTGTGTAATTGCTCTCATGCATACACCACTATCCTGTGTTAGCTTTCGCTCTTCATAACTCTTCGGAGAAAATAAAAACCCATTCACTTGGTACTTCATATAACTACGGGCATCAAACTTCGGCCCGTTAACTAACCGCCAAAGAGTTGAGTCAACATCGACGGTCTTCAACAACTACAACAAACACAATAAGTAAAAAAACATTGTCAAGGAGGTGTATGGTCAACTTGAAAATACGTTAAATATTTAATACATATACCTCCTCACGTAACCAAAAAGTGAAATTTTTAATAGCTTCCCCAGATGTACCCCCGCCTCGAGTTTGAGATTTGGTGCTTTGAACATAGGAGTTATACCTCCTACGAAAAACACACAATAAATACTATATATATGAATTGATTTACAATAATAAGAATTCAGAACAAATTCATGAATTTACTTCTTCCATTCATCCAATCCGTCGTATTTATCAAGGACCCATTTACGCACTTGTTGAAATTGCACTTGAGTTAATGTTATATCTTTACCATTATCTAGTGCTATTTCATCAGCAAACTCATCATCCTCGTCTAAAAACGCTTCATGGGTATGTTTATGAGTGCCAGCACCTCCTTTTGGCATATACTCCATGCAGTAAAGACTAGCTTCTTGTACAATATATCCTTCTGCAATACACCCTTCAATATATCTTTTGTTGCGCACATATCCTTTATATGTTTTCATCAACCTATGAAGATGAATAATTGTAAAATGTAGACATCAATAGCTATTTAAATCGAATAATTATGTACATAACTAAAATTAGTAATTTACCGTTCAAATGGGTACATCCACCTATATCTAACAGGACCAAAAATCAATGCTTCATCGGCTAAATGAACCATAAGGTGAATACTGATATCAAAAAATGCAGGCGGAAAATGTTTTTCAATAACACACGTTGCTTCTACCAAACTAGCCTTTGCTTTTAGAAGATGTTCCCTGTTGATCACCTTTGAGCACAAAATGTTATAAAAGAGACTAATGCGGTGAATAGCATTCCGTAGATCCTTATGTTGCGGAAAACAATGCTGAAGCAATACCGAAAGTAAATGTTGCATTATGACGTGGTAATCATGTGACTTCATATTTTTTAGTTCAGGAGGGTTGATGCTCACATTGTTATGGAAGTTCGAAGAGAATTTGCTCGGCACTTTCAAATTTTTCAAAACGGTGCAAAACCGTATCTTTTCTTCTTTGCTCAAAGTGAAAGTCGCATTTGGTATGGTTACTTTACTTGTTTCAGGATCTTCTATCACCCACAACTTTTGTTTTATACCCATGATTTTCAAATCCTTCCGTGCATTGATCCCATCTTTTGACATGTCTTTATGGTTCATAATTGTGTTGATCAAATGTTTCGTGACATTCATCTCCGTATGCATAACATCAATATTATGTTGGGTCAAATTTGTTTTCCAATATGGCAAATCAAAGAACTTCGACCTCCTATACCATGCAGGAACTTCTTCATCGATTGTCTTTTTCCGTTTTCGACCAATTTCCGGTATGTTTTTACTAACTTTCATTTTTATATTCGCTACCTTTTTTTCAACTTGATAACCAGTCAGTGGTTTTGGAGGACGCTTAAGTTCTTGCTTGTTGTTGAAATTTGTCTTATCGTATCGAAACTTGTGTCCGGACGGAAGAAATCTACGATGTCCCATGTAACAAATCTTCTTACTTTCAGGGAGATAAACAGATGTAGTTACTTCTCCACAAAGAGGACATGCAAAGTAGCCGTGAGTTGTACATCCCGATAAAGTCCCAAGAGCGGGATGATCATGGATTGCCCACAACACTCTAGCTCTCATTGTGAACTCAGATTTCATAAATGAATCAAATGTAACGACTCCTTCCCATAACTGCTTTAACTCGTCTATCAAAGTTTCTAAATAAACATCAATATCCTTCCCTGGTTGTTTTGGCCCAGAAATCAACAGTGTTAACATTGAGAACTCTCTTTTCATGCACAAAGACGGAGGAAGGTTATATGGTACTACAATTACTGGCCAACAGCTGTAAGGGTTAGTTAAAGAAGCATTCGGACAGAAACCATCTGTTGCTATTCCAAGCGTGATATTTCGTGGTTCAGCAGCAAACGAAGAATCAAAAGAATATGTAGTTTTCCATTGAGAAGTATCACGCGGATGACGCATTACGGTTGTACCGGACTTGGCACGACCATGCCAGGTCATTGCTTCTGCTATCCATGGTACAGTATACAGTCTTCTCAATCTAGAAATTAAAGGAAAATGTCTTAAGGTCTTTTGAGGTACTGTGGTAGCTTTTCTCTCTTCGTCGAACGATGTCTTGTATCTTGGTGCGTTGCAATTTGTACATGAAAATTTGTTCGCATTATCTTTCCAGTACAAGATGCAGTCATTAATGCATGCATCATAAGTTATGTAATTCATCCCAACTTGCTTAATGATCTTCTTCACGTCGGGGTACTTTGAAGGTAGCGTGTTACCTTCGGGGAGTAACTCCTTTATGAATTCGAGTACTGCAGTCACACCATTGTCTGAAAAGCCGTATTGGGTCTTCAAGCTATTCAGTTTCACAATGGCATACAACTTTGTAATCTCTTTTGGACAAGAAGGATAAAATGGCTCTGTTGCAGTTTCACTATCAAAAAATGATTTATCCGTAAACTGCTCACCAATATTAGCATTATCATGAAACTGACTTGTAGGTTGAAAATGATGGAATCTATCTGCATCATTGATCAAATCCTCCATCCTAATATGTTCGGACTCATCAGTATTTGTGGCATGACTAACCGGTTGTTGTTTTGGCTTCTCCGGTATTCTTTCCCCGTGAAAACACCACACGGTATATGATTGAACAATACCATATCTAAGCAAATGAAAATGAATGTCATTTAATTTGAATGTATCTTCATTTTTGCACCGCGTGCAAGGGCACGAATACTTTTCCTTATTGCCACCGTTTTCAGCAACAAATTTAACGAAATTTCTCACACCTTCCACATATTCTGTATTTCTTCGATTAGATTGATTCATCCATTGTTTGTCTATACTAAAATACATACTGAAAGAAAATAACAAGAGCTAATAATAAATCATGGGTAACAATATCTTATGGCTTTCCACCAAGTTCAACTCTGATATTAACTAAACAGATGAATATTCTTTTGATTTCACTTGAAATTTAACATTAGCATCAAACTGTTTCCAAAAAATTTGCCATTACAACGGCGCCATTTTGTAGCACCAGAGTAATGTCTATGCATTACCCCTCTCCTGATACTTGGTTTGCGCCATTAACAACAATTTTATCCACTTACTAAATATGGTCTCATATTTAGTAAAACAAAATTCATTGCATCAACTTATACCCTAGCAGTCACTATAAGCAACTATGTCTAACTAGCATGCAGTACAGTACAGTACATTACAATTTGTAAAACAAATCATATATAAATGTAAAAAGATCATCCCTTGCATAACCAATTGTTTCTTGGTTCTCTAACACTGTACACTTAAAACATCAAATATGTATTCTGATGGTTCAGATTAGAAGGTGCATCTCTACTTTGGCAAACTATTGAAGAGTAGTAGATATTTGTCATTTTTTTTCTTTAATCAACCAAAATTTCAGAACTGGAGGAAGTAGGTCATTTTAGTGCCTCCCACAAAATTTTAGCTTTATTCTTCCATAAAATGCAAGCGTAATGACGGTAAGCAACTCGTCTAAACTTATAGCAAGCTTTTGATTGCTCGATCGATTTGCAGGTATGGTATGTTGTAGTAAATTTTCAGTTTGTTTACGATTTTGTGATTTCTACTGTACAATAAGCGATTGCCAATCATCTGCATGTGGATTTTTTAATAATGTAATTTTTAGCTTAGTCATTTATTCAATTCTGACAAATCAATGTGGTGCTATTAATTTGACTAGTTGAAGTTTATTATATGTGAAGCTTGAATTTTTGTGTTGTGCGCAAGCAAGGTTAAACATAATTTAAGCACAGTATAAATCATGAGAAATCATTACATATGGTGAACCTATTACATGTATGGCTATTATTCTAAGTTGTCTATGATATGAGAAACCATTATACGAGTCGAGATAGAGGTAGGAAAAAAGCGGCTAGCTTTATTGGTTCCGTGTTCACCCTATTTTTCTAATTTTCGACCTATATATAGTAGACCCTTTTTTTTAACGGTATAACATCTGTAGTTGATATATTTTGAGTTCACTTCAATTCTGAGGAGTGACATATGAAGACATGGTAAGTAGAAATGACCTTCACGACCATTTTGGTTGTGCAGTTGATGGTCTGGTTTACACATGGTTCAGTGGAAATAGTAAAAAAGGCAGAAGGGGATCTTTTCAAGTTGCAGAAAAAATGAACTAAATGTTTGCGGGTAGACATACACACACTGTAGGAAAAATAGTACATCAATGTAAGTATATGTTCCTAAATAATTATTAGTTTTTTAGCTTCAGCTTTCAAATTTCAGTTCCTAAACGATTATTTACAGAAAACTACTTGTTTATAACTAAATACTAATAAGTTATTAGCTTCAGGCGTTTTCAAGGTTAATGAAATCTAAAGCAGTAAAAGGGCGACTCAATTTTAGAAAATTAGACAACTCAAAACAAGAAATTCGCATACTTAATTAGCAGTGGCAGTATAGAGACTGTATCAGGACTTTAAATCAGCAGTAGAAAATATCGCGTAGGAGGCAAGCTTGAGCCGACGATGGCTGATGGAATAGCCGAGTATGCAACGATTATTATTTAGAAAGCGTTGATTTTTGAAACCCTAGTTTTTTTGGGTTCGAGCAGATCGCCAACATGGAGATTGCTATTGAGCTGTAACTGTGAAGTAAAACAGATTTTGGGTGTTGCCCGGCTTAGTTGGTTGCCCCATCCCAGGGGCTTGGTGGGCTTGCCACTGGGCCGGCTAAAAGATTGGGACGGTTAATAACCGTTGCTAATTAGCCACTGTTGAAAACCGTTGCTAATCGGAACGAAGCGCGCCAAAAATTATGGCGCGAAAGGATGAAATTCACCGCCATCATTTGTCTCCAAAGAAGCTACGGTTAATAACCGTTCCCAATTAGCAACAAGAAAAACCCGTTGCTAACTGAACCAAGACGGTTATTAACCGTTGCTAAATGGCAACGGTTATTAACCGTTGCCAAATGCGCGGATGGTTAGTTGCAAATCTCAGTATTTGGTGTATTGGTCCTTGACTCTCCAGTCGAGGACATAAATCGATAATTTCTGTACTGACTTCCTTTCTCCAGCCTCGACTTTCCGGTTGAGGACTTTATCCATGATGTACAAGCCCATCCTGTCGCTCTCCAACGAAGGGACTCGCACTTTGCGGTTATTGCCTCGTCTCTCCGGTCGGAATAACTGCGACCTGTTTTGTTCATCGCATTAATGCGGATTTGAAGTAAATTATTAAATTTGAGTCCTTACAGCCAAAAAACTAGAAAATAAAGAAAACCAAACATTGCCTCTTCGGGCATGACAGTTTATCATTATCTCAAAGCATGCCTACGATCCATCCACGACCCCATACATGTGTAAGTGACATAGTTGTTTTATCATGGAGTTTATTATTTTAGTTCATACCATCTCGATCTGGAGATGACGATCTGTGACCACAATCCAAGGCCATTTCTATTTATGTGGACGGTGGCCGCTACTTTTCCACCGCCACTGCCCGAGTCCCCACGTACTATGGCAACCCGCCATTCCTGATGTCTTCCTCAACTGTATCCTTTAAGTGCCTGCATTCATCCATAGTATACCTATCTAATTCGTGGAACATGTAGTATTTTACAGACCTACGCTCCCGCTCCGTTAGATCTCTCCTTGCCAGTTTCTGAAATGGACTTTCCACCTAGTGTCAAGATAAATCTGCTCCAAGCTTTCCGTCAAATCCGAATAAGAGGAGAACTTAGACTCCTCCTCATTCCTTTGCCTTCTCGATCCATCATATCCATCATCCAGCTTCCGCTTACCCTTATCCTTCCTGAATCCTTCTCCCAATGATCCTTCGCCTTGCATTCCTGTTTGTCGGTTCATGCATTCTTCTTCCGTAGGAACCTTTTTGCTTCATGATAGAATTCCCCGAGATCCATCAGTGGATCCCATACCGGTGAAATCATAAAATCTGTGTCATCGAAAATCTCTGATACTGTTGCCATTAAAACGATTGATGGATCCAGTCGATCCACTGATGCCACTGTCGCATTAAATCGTGTTAAAAAGCTCCTCAGGGACTCTTCGGTCTTCTGTTTTAGTGCCGCTGATGTCATCACATTCTTAGGTTGCGAAATGTGAACCTGAAACTATTTCATGAACTTATCCACTAGCTCGTACCATATGCTAATTGATCCGTTTTCCAACTGCTTGAACCGAAGCGCAGCTACCTCCGTTAAGTATAAGGAAAACACCTTACCATTACCCTTTCCTATTCCCCCAGCACTTTTATATGCTGGATATATCTCATCATATGCATTGTTGGATCCAACTTTCCGTCATATGCCTCTAATGTTGGTAGTTCGAACTCCGGTTGGCTCTTAGCATTCTTGATATACGGAGTGAACGAACTCTGATTGACATCCTCCAAACTCCAGTTGGGCAATCCGCCTCTCATTATTCGACGTATCAGCTCAACCATCCTTTCATTCTCATCATAGATGGTCTGCAATCCATATTCCCAACCTGTCCCCCGACTCTACGTGGGTATTCCGAAACATACTTTTCATGACGTGCACCTGCATTCCGATTTGCATCAAATTACACGGCACCAACCATTGGCCTGCTATAAACTGATCCAGCCAGACCTAGGGGCATGCCCTCGAGTCCTAAGCGATCGGCATCGACCCCTATGAGGGGAATTGGTTCTGATCCCTCTTTGTTGACCAGGGGCTGCCCCGGCTGCTCCACTCCATTCCTCCGTCTGTTGACTTCGTTCCCTTGTATCCAGTTCTGATTTTCTGCAGCTCCTACTGCTTCAACTCCTTGATCCACATTTCCAGCAGCTCCTACCGCTCCAGCCTGTCCAATTTTCCTAATAAAATTCTACATCATCTCCTCTTGCCTCTTCATCATCCGCTCCTACATAACATCCATCATAGTCTCTATCTCATTCCTAGTTATATAGATGGAGGGTTGATTAGCTCCAGCTCCTGAGCAAGCCTTCTGACTTCCTTCATGGTGACTCCTTTCTGCCAATGGTCTCATTGCTGACTGCCTCACCATTGATCCAAATCCAAGCTCCAAATCCTTTCCAAATCAGAGGATGCCAGTCTCTCTCAATGAAATCATGAAAATATTGATGGTAAAAATGGCCACCGATGCCCAAATAATGTGAAAGCACCAATAATCCAATATTCCAAACCAAACAGAGTGATGTAGAGAAATAAATATAAAGAAAATAAAATTAAAAACAATAAGAAAGTAAGTAGAGAAGCAGATTTATAGTGGTTCGACGTACTCCCGCCTACGTCCACTCCAAAAGTTTTTCCTTTTATTGATTTATACTTCTGATTACAATTACAATCCGTGAAATCCAAGATTAAAAATGGCAGAATATAGCCTAGGTAGAAGAAGAAGAGAGCTCGAAAGAAGATCCCTTTCCTTGAGCCATGCTTACTGTATTTATATAGGAAACCAACGAAATATCTCACTCAAAATTCGTATGTAAAACCTCTAGACCCAAACGGACCTGCACACAAAAAGTTGGCCTATGTAGGCCTCCTATAGGAATCGACCCCGATCCCTAAGGATCAGGAATAGGGGTTGGCGATTCCTAGAGTGGGTCCCCCATCCCACCTGCTTTCTGTTTCCATAGTCATTTCCTGAGTTGCTTTGGTGTTCGTCGAGTTATTGAGCGATCATCGTTGAGTTGAACTGCCAACCCGAGTGATCCATTGCCATATTGATTCAATTCGATCCGTACTCCATCACATTGATCTGATCTAATCCCTTGTCTAGGGTAAGCACCAATTCCACACTTAGCTAATTCCAGAGTGTTACCCGTCGGAATCTGCTCGACTATCGACCATAGTCTTGTTTATAACTAATCTCTGAACCTGATAATCATCTCTCAAGGCTTCTTGCCTTGACGATCGAAAATCCATTTAACCAACTCCATGGTATCACGGCCTTGCCAAAAGTAGGATAACAGGAAAGAAACTGAGGTACTACATATGATACACTTTGATGGTTTATAGATGGAAATTCTACAATTAATCCTTTTATAACTATTAATTTGATTGGATGTAGTGAAATTAATAGGTGCATTACCATAAATGTGAATTATTTACCATCAACTAAAGCTAAAAATTACTGATCTTTATCCCAATCGTAAGAGCCTTCACGATCTCCTTCAGGTTATCGAATAACAGGTCCACCTGTGGGTGGTCTATAAGCTCTTCCTCCTTGGCCACCACTTGTTCTGCTTATACTGCTGCTTATATGCTCTTCGGATGATGTCCAAGTGAAAGTGGGTGCCGGACGTTTGCCAAGTGATGTTGAAGCGGTAGTGGAGCTTGAGCATGAGATGGCATTCCATAACTTGTTGAAGAATCCTTTAATTTTATCAAGCTTGTGATCTACCTTCTTGAGACGATTATCAAGAATTTGTTGATTCCTTGATAAGATCCCCAATGATTGATTGGTTGAAGTATAACCTGGCTCAATGATACGAATTTCATCATCTTGGTCTAAAGGTTCTTCTTGTTGAGGTGGAGGAGGTTGATGTTGTTCTTGATGTCTAACTTCCCATTCGGCAAGAGATATAATGCGAGGAGGTCTTGCCAGAAGTTGCATTAGACTTATGGTTCGATGGTTTATTTGGTGCACCATTGTATTCTCGGACTCAGATAATGGCGTATCAACATTGAGAAGTAATCGCATGATATACTCACCAAAATAGATTGTCCTCATTTTGCCATTATTAAATGTAAGGAATTCATCAAGAATCAATTGAACCCAATTAACTTGATAATTACCCCAAAGTGCATAGAGTGCGCGATAGTTGTTAGGGTATACAAGTTCATATGAACCCGTTCTTGGGGTGAATGTTCTCATAAGAGCTTTGTGAAGAATTCTTGCTCTAGGACGTAAGGAAGTGGATTTAAGATCCCCGATGTTGATGTTATCATCCAAAAATTGATGATTGATGTTGTCACGAATACGAGGGTTAAAGTCTATTTCTTCAAGCTTGCTACCAAAGTTTGGAGAACCTAAAATGTGTGAAATGCGGTCGAGGGAGAACCAAACTTTCTTCCCACATACCATACTCCAAACACTATCATTTGGATTTCTTGGAGTTTGGTGTCCAAGATTAAGGTTAGCATAAAATAATTTTACCATGATATGATTTATTGCATGGTCGTTTCTTTTTAAATCCAAGAGAGAAGTTAGACCTGCTTGATCCATTAATGCTTGATGTTGTATGTCTGAAGGCTTTGAAAATCAACAAAAGAATGTTCGAAGATACGAGAATTCTTCATCTTTTTCCACCTAGTGACAGCTACTCCATCGTAAAGCTATTGTGCTATTTGAGCATCAATTGGCTTGGAGGATGAAGAAGAAGAAGCTTTAGATCTCTTTGGGGCCATTTGTATATAATTTGAGTGAGATTGGAGCAATTCGAGAGCTAGGGTTTTGAAACTAATTGGGGAAGAAGATGTTGTTGTAGGTAAAAAGTGAATGGGTAGATAAAAATCTGGTGGTTAAAGAAGAAAAAACTGTCTGGGAATTGGCGTTCAATCGTCTGAATCAAAGGACGAAATTTTTCTGTGTTAGATTCAGTCGACTGAACATTATATTTAGTCGACTGAATTTTTAGCTGAAATTTTCTGTTGAAATTTTAGTCGACTGTGCAGATGGTTCCAGTCGACTTAGCTTTGTAAATTTTTTTTTTCTCTTAAGTTCAGTCGACTGAGCAGTGAGTTTCAATCGACTGACATATGCATTTTTGTTGTTTCTTCTAATTTTTGAAAGTAAACAATTTATTTAAAAGAAATAGTTACAGTTATATAGATGTAACATCATGAAAATATATTAAAATTGACTATTTCTTCGGGGATGGACTTGGAGTCTTTTTTTCTTCATTCTTCACATAGGTTATATCCCATGAATTTGGAGTATACTGAGGAGTCTTTGGGGACATCCAAGAATTCAAGGGATCAGTTGGTGTACGGTAAGATGAAGATGGATCGAACACACTACTTGGTCGAGGTAGGGGCTCGCTCACCTCTTTTTTCTTTGAGCTACAAAAATGTAAACCAATTTTCTCAAGAAAGCTTAGTCGTCTTGCCGTTACTTTCTGTTCAAAATATAATTCTCGTTGGAGATTAATTCGTTGTTGTTGAAAATGATGAATCTCGTCAATCTTTCTTTTTGTATCAGGGGAGGTAAAAAGTCCACGTTTTGCCTTCTTTGATTCCGGTGTGTAACCAGTGCGATAGTTTTCCCATTTATACACTGGTTCATGCTTTGGTGTTGGCGTTGGAAGTTTTGGTGATGTAGGAGTGTTTTCGACTGAGGAGGTGATGTTGATATGAGAGTTTGAGCTGTCGTAAGACATTTTTATATAGAATTTTCAAACTTTGTAGTTCTTTTGAAAATAAATATATGTATAAACGTATATTTATAGTATAAAAATGCCAAAAAAATTGTGGTGGAAAATTAATAAGGTTTTAGAACCAATCATTGTTTTATTGGATTAAAAGCATTGGTTAGAAATGGATGGATTAGAGACATCCTTTAATCTATTATGTATTAGGTAGCTGAATAGAAATATATATATTGAATAATTTTGTTTTTGTTATTCAGTCGACTGGGCAGAGTTGTTTAGTCGACTGAGTTTATATATTTTTATAATATTTGCTATAAAATATCTTTAAAAGAAATTATTCCTAATTCTCGTCGCAATTTTATAAATGAGTTTTCTAATAAAGGTTTAGTAAATATATCAGCAATCTGATTTTCGGTAGAAATATGTTCTAAATTTATGATTCCTTTTTCGATATTGTCACGTAGAAAGTGATGACGAATATCTATATGTTTTGTACGAGAGTGATTAACCGGATTTTTAGATAAATTTATTGTACTTGTATTATCACAATATATTGTAGAGTTTGTTAAATTTATATTAAAATCCTTAATTGTTTGTTGCATGTAGATAACTTGAGTGCAAGCTAAAGCGGTTGATATATACTCTGCTTCACAGGTTGAAAGCGAGACACAATTTGGTTTCTTACTAAACCAGGATACAAGTGATTTTCCAATGAAATGGCACGTACCACTTGTACTTTTTCTATCTGTTCGAGATCCACCAAAATCAGCATCACAGAATGATACTAACTCAAATGGACACTCTTTTGGATAGAAAAGACCAAAATCTTTAGTATTGCTAAGATATCGTATAATTCGTTTTACCGCTCTTAAATGTGATTCTTTAGGATTAGATTGAAATGGTGCACATAAACATACACTCATCATTATGTCTGGTTTACTAGCGGTTAAGTAAAGTAAGGAACCTATCATACTTCTAAACAATTTTTGATCTATACTTTTGCCATTTTCATCTCGATCGAGATGAGTTGTGGTACTCATAGGAGTAGGCTTTCCAGAAGTGTTTTCCATTCCAAAACATTTAATTAGATTAGCACAATATTTTTCTTGATTTAAGAAAATTCCATTTGTTAATTGTTTAATTTGTAACCCGAGAAAATAAGATAATTCTCCCATGTGTGACATTTCGAACTCTTTAGTCATTATATTTGAAAATTCTTTACATAAGTTTTCATTAGTTGAACCAAATATAATGTCATCTACATATATTTGAATTATTAGAATGTCATTAGTAGTGTTTTTAATGAATAGAGTTTGATCTACTTTTCCGATTTGAAATCCTGAATCTAGTAAATAGCTTTTAAGTCTCTCATACCAAGCACGAGGTGCTTGTTTAAGACCATATAGGGATTTCTTTAATTTATATACATGATCCAGATATTTTTCGTGTATGAATAAAGGGGGTTGTTCTACGTACACATTTTCTTTTATAAAACCATTTAGAAAAGCACTTTTAACATCCATTTGATAAAGTGTAAAATTGTGAAAACAAGCGAAGGCTAATAGAATACGTATTGCTTCAAGTCTTGCAACGGGAGCAAATGTTTCTTCAAAGTCGATACCTTCTTCTTGATTATATCCTTGTGCTACTAGTCTAGCTTTATTCCTAGTTATATTTCCTTGTTCGTCTACTTTATTTTTGTAAACCCATTTTGTTCCTATAACAGATTGATTATTAGGACGAGGAACTAAATCCCAAACATCGTTACGTTCGAATTGATTTAATTCTTCTTGCATAGCAACAATCCAAAAATCATCTGTTGATGCTTCTTTAGGATTTTTAGGTTCTAATGTAGAAATAAAAGCAACATGTCCCATTTGGTTTAGCTGACTTCTAGTTTTAACTTGAGAATCAATTTCACCGATTATGTTTTATAGAGGGTGATCTCGTAAGATTCTAGGTGGAGATCTAAGTTCGGTATTATTTATATTTTCAAGATTTGTATTGTCTGTATTTATTATAAATTCATCATCATCTTTTATACTCAAGTTTTTATTAAAGTTTTCATCAAAAGATACATGTAAAGTTTCTTCGATTATATTTGTTCGTTTATTAAAAACTCGATATGCCTTACTTCGTTCTGAGTATCCTACAAAAATTCCTTCATCAGCTTTTGGATCGAATTTTTCTAGTTGGTCTTTTGTATTTAAAATAAAACATTTTGATCCAAATATTTTAAAATAAGAGATATTTGGTTTTCTATTGTTAAAAAGTTCATATGAAGTATTTTTAGTTAATGGTCGAATAGAAATACGATTTAATACATAACATGCAGTAGCTACGGCTTCTGCCCAAAAATGTTTTGGTAGAAGGCTTCCATTTAATAATGTTCTTGCACATTCTTGTAATGTTCTATTCTTTCTTTATACTACTCCATTTTGTTGAGGAGTTCTAGGAAATGAAAAGTTATGATTTATTCCTTTCTTTTTACAAAAGGATTCAAAAGCTTCATTTTTGAATTCGCCACCATGATCACTTCGTATATTCTTAATTTTCAAATCTTTAGTGTTTTGAATTCTTTTGACAAATGTTTTAAAGTGCTCAAATGTATCACTTTTATTTTTCATAAAAATGGTCCATGTATATCTTGAAAAATCATCAACTATTACAAATACATATCGATTAATGGATTGAAAAGATCCATATGAAGTAATTCTAGTGGTTGTAAAGTTGAAATATTTTTCTTAGATTTGAAAGATGATTTTGTTAATTTTCCTATTTGACAATCATCACAAAGATTTTTTATCTTAAAGTTTATCTTAGGTAAACCTCTTACTAATTCATTTTTAGAAAGTTTTCTAATAGTTTTGAAATTAATATGACAAAATCTTTTGTGCCACAACCAAGGATCATTATCTTTGGCTAGTAAACACATATTAATTTTCATATTTAAAACATAAATATTCCTATCTCTATTTCCCTCAAAAAACAAGATTTTGGTTTTGATCAAAAATACTACATTTATTTTCCGAAAAAGTTATTTTAAAGCCTTTGTCACAAAGTTGACTTATGCTTAGAAGATTATGTTTTAGATTTTTAACTAATGAAACATTTGTAATAAAAGGTAAATTTGATGTACCGTAATTGCTCACATCTCCTTTGCCAATGATATAGCCTTTTGAATTGTCTCCGAAGGTAACCGAGCCACCATCAAAGTATGTGATGTTTGCAAGCATATCTTTGTCGTCGGTCATGTGTTTTGAGCAACCACTGTCTAGTATCCATTTCTTCTTTTTGAGTGGGACCTCAGATTCTTGAGCCATAAAGCATACATTCGCTTGTTCATTGTCGCTATTATTTTCACTTTCAGATGAAGATGAATCTGAATCATCCCAAGTTACAGAGAATGCCTTCTTTTTGAATTTTTCTTTCTTGTTTTTGTTCTGATTCTCCTTCTTTTGCTTTGGACAATCTTTTTGCATGTGACCTTTCTTGTGACAGTTGAAGCATTCTATATTCGAGGATGAAGGTTTGTTCAAGAAATTCTTTTTGAATCCGTTTTTATTTTCTTTTCTATATCTTAAGAATTTCTTGAAATTTTTGGCTATAAATGCTAAATCCTCATCTTCAGACTCTGATTCTTCCTTTTCCGCATGAAAAGCTACATTTTTTCTTTCTTGTGCTTGATCTTTCTTAGCTTGCATATTTACTTCATATGACATAAGATTTCCAATTAATTCTTCTGGTTTCATTGTAGATAGATCATTTTCTTCTTCGATTGCTAAGACTTTTCTCTCCCATTCATCAGTGAGTGAATTTAGAACTTTAGATACAATATCAAAACCCATGTATTTTTCTCCTAGTCCTATTAAGGCATGATGAATGTCTTGAAACCTCGAGTACATGTCATTGATGGATTCATTCAGTCGCATTCTAAAGTTTTGGAACTGGTTCTTTAGCATGGAGATCTTTGTTTGTTTAACCTTGTTTGTGCCTTCATGTATGGTTTTAAGTGTACTCCATATCTGATGTGCAGCAGTACAAATGCTGATACGATTGAATTCATTTCTGTCCAAAGCACAAAATAGCATATTCATAACTTTGGCATTTGCACTAACTTCATTCTTCCGAGCTTGCGTCCATGTAGAATATTCCATTGTGGGTACAACGAGTTCTGCTTGTGTTGCATTCCAGGCTTCAAAACTTGTTGCTTGCATATAAATCCTCATCCTTGTAGCCCAATAATTATAGTTTAGTCCATTGAATAGAGGGGGTCTTTGAGTAGATTGTCCTTCCGCAAATGTAGAGTTATAGGTAGATGTTGTGCTTGTGTTGTTTTCCATATTATCAATATGTCAAATAACGGTGTTATGGTTATAGGACGGCCTTGCTCTGATACCAATTGAAAGAGTCTATGCGGTAGGATCGTATAATATGGAATAATGAAATGATCTAGGTAGATAGTAATATGCAATAAGTAAAGTAAACACCAAGACTTTATACTGGTTCAGACCTCTTGTCCTACGTCCAGTCCCTAAGCTCCTCTTAGGAATTCAACTAACCAACAACCCTCACTTAACCCGGAGGAATAGGTTTACAACTTACCCGAACAACCGAACGGGATTTCTTGCCTCAACTACCGAAGAGGACTTCAACTAGATACTAAAAGTATTTCTGACTTGTTGTGTTCTTGATAACACTAATGAGTCAAATTGAGTACAACTTTCCTATAATCTTATCCTCGAGAGTATACAAAGTGTTTGTGAAGATTTAGGAAATGTGAATTGCTATGAATCAAAAGGTGTTGTAGTTAAAACAGAGATTCAAGCAATTGAAGTGGTTTGTGATTGCTTTTGAAACTTTAGAAATCTGAAAGTATGTTCAAGAAAATAGAAAGATTAAAGCAATTAGAATTAGTGATTTGCATATGTTAAAACCATGTATTTATATGTGGAGAAGAGATGCATTTGTTTGCTAGAGGTGCAGGCAAGAGATGCTTCCATTTCCATTGGAGAATGGTTGCAACTCTTGGGAGGAAGAAGGTGTCCTTTCAGAAAAAATTCGTAGTTACAAATTCAGTCGACTGAGCAGGAAATTCAGTCGATTGAAAATATAAAGAAAAATTTTCAGGAATGCTTTCAGTCGACTGCGCAGGAAATTCAGTCGACTGAAACTGTGCATATTTGTAAATGTGTGCCAGTTTCAGTCGACTGTCCATACCTGTTCAGTCGACTGAACTATAAAGGTATGCACAGTGAATGTGTGAAGTGTTCGTGCAAATCTCTTGAGGATAGATTTTAACAAATAATCTAGACTTTAGACCTATAAAAATCATACTCATGTTTATACTTTGGTCTTCATCGATCTTCCTCTGATTTTGCATATATCTCTTCCTTTTTGTTGAAGCACATTGTCATTGATCAAAATCTTCGTGTATCAACAACATGGTCTGAAAGGATTGTAATCAAACAAGTTAAGTGGAGAAAGGTAATCCTCGTATATCATCTTCTTTTCTATAAATACTAAATTTGCTGAAATGTTTATATCAAATAAACAAACACACACACACACACACATATCGTAATCAAGTGGATTAGCATATGCACAGAACAAAACCACTTTATAGAACTGTTTTCTTCTGTCTTTGTTCGACAATCTGAAGTTTTTATGGGTTAATGAAACAGAGTAGAAGAGCTATAGAAAGTGATGAACTCACCTTCGGATTTTTTATGTCTTATATAAAAAAAGATACATTTGTGAAAAGTTTTGTTGGTAAATTTTCAAAATTTTCTTATGTAAAATTGCATGTAATTTCTTTTCTTCATTAGCCTTATTTAGGTTTGATAGTTTCAGTGTAATGTTTAGGAAACTGATGATAGATCTAATTAACGACATACGTTAATTGAGTTACATGCACTTCTTTTAGAAAGATACCAAAATTCAAAAGTAGAAGATAGCAAGCACTGTTTACAAAGTAAGCCCTTTGACATTTTATTGCTAATGTGGATCTTATTTTATTCCTCTAACATGCGTGCTTGACATACAGACAAGAAAAGTTTGCTACAATTTCTGTTGTTCACTATGGTGGTTATGATTAGGTTATCTTATTGAATAAAAGGCAAAGTTTGTAGTAAGTTTTCTTAATGGTTTCATAATAAAGGTAAGAACAAAAATCTTTGAGATAATGTAACAATACGTTAAACATTCATGAGAAAACTACGGAGTCTTTCATACAAATTTGTGTCAATTAAAATGTTGTTTATGCTTCACTATTTTGTAAACTTTTTGTTTAATCCTTTTTCCCTTTTTGGAATAAAATTCATTCGAGAAAACTGACTTTCCCATGCCATCATTATCATATAAATACCGCATGTTACACCTAGGTATATATGTCTCCTCAACAACACATTCATATGAGAAAACTGACTTTCCCGTGCCATCAATATCGTTTAACAACTGCATGTTACATAACATTTTTGATCAAACGGGTTTTATACATTTGAATCGTTACATATGCACCATTCAACGGTTATGTTCATATAATGAATTTCCTGACATGTAACTCTTGATATAACGTAGGAGGTTTATCTATGTAAATATTATAATATTATTGATGTAAGTGATCTATAAGCAATTTTTTAATGTTACCAGCATATAAAGTTGCTGCAATTCTCTGCATAAGCTATACTATTTGGATTAACTATTTTCTTGACTTTCCTTTTCAGATAAATGTAGATCAAATTGGGTGAGCTATTTTAGACAAACATCAAATGAGTTAGAATTTGTTACCACTTCATGCCATAAACAAATTACTAACAAAAATGATACTATAGACACCATACCCTTTTTAAGTGTTACACTATAAATGTATAAATGAAGATATTGTTAAACCAATGGATTATTTCAACTTTCATTAACTTATTGAACTCATTCATCAACATTTCTTTTCTCATTCATGAATCGTTAGTAGTTGTGAAAATCAAATCATCATTATATTACATATTACATAATTTTGTAGTGATGGTGTCCTCTCAATCGTAGAAGTTTTAAGTTCATGTGGCGTTACATTTCTACCTAAGCATGTTTTCACAAGGCCTAACCTTCACATATGTAATGTAATAATGCTTCAATTTTCATTATTACCCGCAATCGACTTAGGAATGCAATCAAAATAATCTCGGAAGACACAAATTAGCCACAAAGTATACATATACATGGAACCAATATATATATATATTTATTAAATCTATGTGCATAGCATAGTTCACACTCATTCATTATTTCTTCGGGACATTATATATTTTATCATTCCAGTTTACATAATCATCAATATAATTACTAATTAGGTTGCCACGAAATCAAGGCACTATTACTAACCTTGGTTATGGTTTATCTGCAGGTAAGAACAGTTAAAGGGGGTAATATTTCATTTTCAGCAATTAAGCATGATATCAAGGAGTATTCAATTTTAATAGATATTTTTCTAAATAAATGGGTAGGTTATTTAACATAAGTTTGACATCTATTAAATATGTATTATGTATTTATATGTTAGAAGTGCATGCACCGTGCATGAATTTATACATTTCATATTCCTATAGTGAATCTAATAGAACTTCGGCTGGATATGTTCATGGGGAAAAGTAACTCACATTGGCTCATACAACTTCCCATCAGTTTCTCTTAACCTTTTCTAATTCATTATTTTTGAAGTTTTAAGTGGTATATTATTACTCTTTATCAGTTTCTTTACTTTTGTCAATCAATAGGGGAAAGATTTGTCCTCCATGAACGTCAACCAAGATAGTTATGGTATTACATTTCAATTATCAAAACATGGTAATATTTTAATTTATTCGGTTATTATCTTCTTTATAAGTAAAAAGTTAAGTTTTACATTCATGTGATGTGAAATTATTGAAAGTTTGTGTAACTACATACAAAGTAATATAAGAAGTCAAACATTACGAAATTAGATACGCCATTTTTCCTTGTAGACATGCTTAAAAAATAACACATATAATAAAGTTAAAACAAATCTGCACTTACCTTCCTATACCTAATTTACTTTCTAGTGTACTATGTGAAAGCTATATTCAATAAAATTTTGCATGTTCTTAAATTATATATAGTGTCATTGGATTAGCTTCGGGTTTATTATTAGGGAGAAATACAATTCAATACTAGGACGTACTTAGTAAAATAGATATGTCATTAGATATTTAGCACAATTTTTCCATAATTTCGTTTATAGGTGTTATTTATCGATATGTTTCTAACGTACTTTTAATAATTTTAATGGCATTAGTCACACAAGTACCATGTATTTGAGCATTATATTGATACTTTGAGCGAATGAAATTCTTTTAGCTATTGTTGTTTGCTGAAAATACTGGAATTCAAAGGTCGGTTAGGAAACAGTATTGTAATTAGATCATGGGTCCTAAGAGAAAAATGTTTTTTACCATAGAAAATGAAAAAAACCACATCTGGTGTAGTAGCATGATATTACTAGAAATATGCATTTTTTAACCTAATCAACTAAATGTTACAACTAGACTATGGTGTACTATAATTCTTATTTTGTCTACTATGCATGCCGACAATAATGTTATTTTGTCTACTATTAATCAGAAAATTTTGGAATAAGTTTGGCATGATACAAGGGCTTGCTCCTTTCAGACTGTGAATTCTACTACCATCATAATGGGCTTCGGGTACGCTGTGTTATTCGGATTCTAATTTTAATTTTAGAATGAATTTATCAATGCTACTTTTAATCACCACATTAATTTTTGCACTTTTATAACCATCACGACCAGATCAGTTTTATGTTAAAATGAACCCTTTTCGACTAGCATTAAATATTTATCATTTTGTGTCTCGAGACTTTTAGCTATTTTCTTTTATTCCCCTCTAGGTTTGAATCCACTCTTTGCATGCGCACTTTGTTCTTCATCAAAAGCTAGGGAACTGTAATGAATTCATTGATGCAGTTTTTGTTTCTACCTATGTTGGGATGTTTATAAGGTAAATGACTAATTGTTTGCTAATCACGAAAATGTAAGTATGTAACGACCCGTATTTTTAACACTTTAAAAATACGAATTAAAATGAAAATTCTGGATAAAGAAAAAAAAATCCGAAGGAAATAAAATTTTGTGTTGTTAAATGTGAATTTCAAGTTAAAATACAAAACGGAATTCTGAAATAACTTATTTGTAAATCAAATATGGATGTTAACTTGTAGTGGATATAGATAATGAATTGAATGGGATTGTAAACCAAATTGGTTACGATTGTAAACAAAGGATAAATAAATGTTACATTTAATATTGAAGTTATAATATGGAAATCAACGTAAACGAATATAGTTTAATATTACTGTGAATTTAAATAAGATGATAACTGTAGAAAATGGAAGTAAATGAATTATAAACCATTGATAATAATGTATAAGTAAATGGTTGATTCAATAATGAAAGTGTAAATCGAAATAAAAGAATTCATTTGGAATTAAATAACTTGAATTTGAATTACAATATAATTGAAGGCTGAATCTAATATAATCTTTTATATTGGATTTATAATGGAAAACTGCATTGTAAAAGATTGTTAATTACTGTGAAATTTAAAAATAGGATTTGTGAACAACTGAAATTTGATTTAAAAGTTAATAATTTAAAATTGGGAATTTTATATTGAAATTAAACAGTCAAATAATTTATTTTCGAATATTGGATTTAATTAGGTAATTAAATCAATGATTTAATAAGTTAAATTTCAGAAATAATTGAAAATCGAGTTGAATATGATTGAAAATGATTTGTAAAATTTTATCTTATCATATTGGAGTTATAGAAATGTTATAGAACTTTTAAAATTGAATTTTAAGTTGAACTGGGAAAATTGAATATTTTAATATTTAATTATCGATTGTAAAATAGCTAATTTTTGAACAGTCTCAGAATTGAACGAAACAAGTTCCATTGGATCCGTAATAAATTATTATTATCGGATTTCAATTTTCGTAGCAATCGGAGTTGTCGTTTGACCGTGGCAGCTCGAAACGCATCGAAATTGTTTTAATATTAATTTAACGAGTTAAAATAGTCATTTTTAAAACGGTCTCGGATTTCGACGAAACCAGTTTCATCGGATCCGTAATGTGATATTATTGTAAGATTTCAAATTTCAAGTCAAACGGATTTACCGTTCGTCCGGGGCAAGCCAAAACGCATAGAAATTCGTTTAAATCGGTTTAATTTAAAATTTATATTTTGACTGGTCAACCCTTCTTTTCAGCTGTAAACTCTACATTGTCCCTGTAGCTTTTCATTCACGTCTCCCTCTCCTTTGTTCCACACGCAAATGGCAGAAAGGAAAGAAGAAAAAAAGAATAAAATGAATGATGAAACTTTGAAAAATCATAACTCCATTTCTACTCGACTAAAAATCACGAAACCAGTTTTAAAATTCCTACTTCATCGAGTGCTTCAATTTGATATGCTCTTTGCTGGGTGCGGCAAGGTTTGGGGTCGAGGCCGTTCATAGTGGCGATCTAGGGTTTGGGAAATCGAGGGATCTAGCGATCGATTCGCGAAACGGAGCTTTGATTTGAACTCGTCGTCGAAGATAGCATCTCGGAGCATGTTTTGGTGGCGTGCGGCTATGGTTTGGGACGCGCGACCTGCTCGCGTTCGTACAGGGGGTCTCCAGGTCGCGACTTCCACGTGGTGGCCGAGCTTGATGTTGATGGTACGGGGAGGTGGAGATCGTGAAGGAGAGTTCGTCGCTGAAGACGGATTCGAATTTCGTCAACCGGAGCTCCGTATCACGGTTTGAAATGCACGGTGGGACATGGGTTTGCACGGCATGTTTTTCTTGGCTACAGGCAATTCGAATTGGAGAAGATAGGGTAGGATTTGATTGATAATTAGTGAAGTTAATTATTTATTTAATTATCCCGCTAATGACGTTCGTATTTTGGCTATAACTTTTGCATGCGAGGTCCGTTTTGGACAACGTTTCTTCCGTTGGACTCGTATTGACGAGCACTACGCTATGCAACTGGATCGGAATCATTTGGAGCTAGAGAAAATTTTGAGTAAATCGAACGTCGTTCGATTTGATTTAAATCGTAAAATCAAGGTGAGTGTTTTATAACGCTCACAACGTACTAAATATCTTTATGCTAGTTAAATTTGACATTATGAAGTGTTATGATTTTATTTGTCGTTGTTTTATAAAATTTAATTGTCAAATAGATTGTCATTTGAATTAACCGTTGAAAATTAAATTGCCAGTTAAATTGAAATTAAAATTGAATTGCGATTGAATCACCTGACATTGATAACTATGAAACTGCCATGAATTGTATTGACTATTGGATGATGTATTGTGATGGATGTCATTGGTTGATGTTTGAATGTTTGGATGTTTATTTGTTTATATATATACTGTTATGCATACACATGACACTGTGATTTAATTTAAGTGACATATGTTCATCCCTGACATTTAATTGAAATAAATAATCACTTGGCCATAGGATAGAAAATTATATACGGACACTGAATTTGGCTAAATTAATAATTTTTGAAATCGTCGTTTGAAATTTATTTAAATGTTTTGATATAAAAGTTATAAATAAAAATCGATTTATAGAAATTGAATTCATCGAAAAATTGAGTTTGGAATGTTGAAATGAATTTTGGTTAAAGGAATTTTGTTAAATAATTAAGTTGAGACTTTGAAATTTGAAAATTGAATATGATTGAATGTCGAAAATTGATTTGTTTAAAGATTTAACTTTTATTCGAACTTTGAATATTTCTAAGAAAAGTTATATGAAATGATATTTCAGGATTGAAGTTAGAATTGAAACTTGGATTCAAAAATTTGTTATTAAAAGAAAATTTGATTCAATGTTTAAATCGATATTTTGAAATTGGATTTGGAATTGAAATTGGAATTTAAATTAATTTGGAATTGAAATTTAAATTCAATTGGAATTGGAAATTAATTTGAAATTGGAAATTGAAAGTGAATGGAATTTGGTTTATTGAATTCGAAATTTATATGGAATCAAAATTTATTCGAGTTGAAATCGGAATTGAATCAATTAAATCGAAATGGACATTGAAATTGATTTGGGTAGGAAATTGGGAAGTTGACCGGTTTGACTTTGGAATTTGTTTAAATGAATATTTTAGTATATTTGATTTAAAATCTATATTCTTTAAATATTGAAATTATTTTGATTTTCAAAATGTTTTACTATATAAACCATTTTTATATTCAAATTATTTTCGATTAAACTATTTAAATATTTTCTATTAAACTATTTTAACTATTTTAATTATTTAAACTACTTTTAAATTACTTAAAACTATTTTCTAAAATTTTCAAGCTGGTCAATAAGGTGAATTGTTTATATTTAAATCTCGAATTTAAATACGAATTGGGTTAAATGAAGTTGCAACCTAAATTGAAATTCGAAATGATTTTGAAATTGAAATGAGATATTGAGGCGAAAAATGATTTTTGAAACGGAATCTTACATTTTGAATAGATATGATGATATTTGAAATGGATTTGATTTTTGAAGCGAATATGATATTTTGATATCAATTATGAATCGAGTTAAAATGTAAAAGAGCCATCGGTGTAATAATACGTAGTTATTGAAGAGACCGGGATCGGATATGGACATACTCTCTGTCGATACCGAAAACCACTTTAATAACTATTATACGCGGAGTGTTGATCCAGAATGAAGTGGATGGTCTGGTGAACGCGTTGACTGAAGAAAGAGAACGATATTGGATGACCCCTGACATGACTAAAACAGGAGCCGCGCCGGGCCATTGAGGTTCGCCACCTCTAGCGGACACACTTCTTCGATACCATATCTATTACATTTGTGATTCGATTTGGGTGCACCCCTTGATTTGGGAGTGTTGTTTCGCGGTGTTGGGGTAGCTGCTGGCTATGCTCAACATCAGTCCGGATCACGCAACTACTAGTATCCTAGTTGGTATCGCCTCATGTACCTTGTCATACTGATTATCCTATTCGCGACCACTACGTTATGGTTTGTACCTTGAGTATATGGATTGCCCTCTGGTGACTTCCGGTTTTGGGGAAACTACGGTCTTGTATATGCTCTTGGGAATATAAATGTGTTAAGCGGCGAATGGGCGTTGACTTAACACTATTTTGATACCTTTACTTTACTTTAGACATTATCTATATAGCGTATCTTATTGTATATATAGATAGTTTAACGGATCCTTGAGAAATGGAAAATCCCGTAACATCTCTTGAGTTATTGCACGCACGTTGACACTGGATAGGAGATGTCAAACCCCGTAAACATCTCTGACGCCGTTTACACTCATATTTATTACGATTGATTTAACTTTCATAAGGATATTTTAGTCCTGACTCGAGTGTTTTGTCTTTTCATTACGCTCGGGTCAGCCTGAGCATTTCAGTTTAGGTTGAAGATCATTTCCTTGGAGGACGGAGACGAAGATTTGGTATATTATCTACTACTATTATATTCATTCCATTCCACTACATTGTTGTATGATATTTGCTGTGTATGTAACTATGATAAATGTTGTATAATAATAATCAAATGTATTCATTTCAAATGTATTCATTTAATTAACAGCTTCATGAACTGTTATTTTATTATCATACTTTAGCCTTCCGCTGTGAGATTCTGTGTTGTTTCATTTCCTTTATTTCTTTTCTTTTCTTTTCTTATTTAACCCCAATAACCATCCGCCCTTTTGAATGGTTTAGAATCGACATGTGTGTCTGATTTGTCGATTTGAACGGTCCAAAAAAGGCGGGTCGTTACAGTTGGTATCAGAGCTTTGGTTTAGATTACCTTGGCTCTTGTGGGGAATAACTCATTGAAATAGAGGTAAACTATATGAATGAGTTGAGTGTATATGAGAGAGCGTATTTGTAATTTTGATATAAAAATGATTTTATATTGTGTTAATTTGTTCCGTTGAGTATTTATGAATTCTGGTTGGTACTTGGGACGCCAAGGCATCGATAGGAATTTCTAAACACTCGAATAGGACAGATTGACATAATATTGTTTTGGATTATATTCTATATATAAAAGACTTATCTTGAAAATTTATAAATGTTGATTGTATTGGTTGTTAGGAGATGATAATATTAGATTATCATCGTTTATTGTTGATTAGTCAATATTTCTAACTATTGACTATTAGACGATTTTAAGGAATGAAACTTGTAAATATGACTGACAATGAATATAAATGGTAAATAAAATAAAATAAAAATGAATTTAAATTAAGATGGAGAATTTAAATTCCGGTGTTTTGAAAATTTATTATCAAAAATTTGAAATGTATAATATAAGTATTATATGATAGTATATTCGATTAGAAATTGTTTTCAAAGGATTTTCAAATGAAGTAAGTGTTATACTCCCCTCTTGACACTAGAAAATGATTCCGGTGATGAGTGCACGCATCATCGACTTTATTTTCGAGAGTCTAAGTGGGGGAGATCACTTAATAGTTTTTCTAAACCCTGTTTTGATTAAATTGAATTTTATTTTGTATTCTCTATAGTATGACTTGATATATATTAATATAAGTATATATTATTTCAAACTTGATTTGAAATGAAACCGGAGTTGAAATTTTTAAGTTCTTTAATATTTAATGACTTTAAACTATTGAAATAAACTAGAATATGTACTCTTTTGGATTAAATAGAACTTGAATTGAAATTTTCTAAAGTATGTAATGAAAATAAGTATATATATATATATATATTTCAATGTTGATTAAATTTTTTCTAAAAGTATGATTTGAGATATAAAGATATTAGTATATATATATATTTATTTATTTAAAAAAAAAAGGGTTTAATCGAATCCGGTGTTGAAATTCTTAAGTTCTCTAATAAGGAATGATTTTAATTATTAAACTAAAGTAAATCTTGAATTGTTAGAAACTTATGAATTGAAAAAGGTGAAATTGAATTTAAGTGTTCAAAAAAAAAAAATTTATTAAAATTGTAGGAGTAACCCTTAATTTGGAAAATAATAGATTGGAAATTTATTTAATAGGTATAACACTCAAATTGAATGAAAAGAAGTTGTATATTGTTTAACTACATTCTATTTGCATAGCTATAACTTACCAAATACTTAAAAAGTTTAAAATGCTAATAAGGATAAGTAAATGAATAATATACAAGTGTGATTGCAAATAATAAAAATGTGAAGATCTATTGATAGTTGTAAATATAAAGGAAATTTAAGTTGTAAAATGAATTAAATTTAAAATTAATTAAATATAAAATTAGTAAATGGAAACTAATTAAATTTGAATAAAACTAAATGTCAATAAACTTGGAAGTGTATGAAATTAAAATTTTGACTTGGAAATGTATAATTGATTTAGTGTAGATTATGGATGGATGTTAATATTTGATATGCATTGGTTGTTGGATGGATGATAATTGATTAAATAGAATTCCTTAGTGTTAATGGAATTAAATAAACGGAATAAAATTTTAAAATAATTAAATTCAAATTTGAAGCAAAGTGAAATTAAATATAATTGAATCCAATTTAAATTGAAGCAAATTGGCTTGAATTTAAATTATGAATGAAACAAACATGAATAAATCGGAAACAAATCGAATGTAAACTTATTTCATGGATAAATAGGAAAATAAACGACTTTGTGTTTATGATTGTTTCTTTAGAAAAGTTGAAGTTTGATGGTTTGTACTTTGAAATAATAAAAGCAAATTTTGGGAAAAATCCAAAATTGTCCAATATGCTGAGACAAAAACAACCATAACTTTTAAATGGCCGAACGAAATTCGATGAACTTGGACTTTTCGGAAAGCTTAGAAACTATAGCACAACTTTTATTTAGAGTGTCTTGGTAAAATTCCATCGTCTACTAGGTTAAAAACTTGAATGTTACTCGCTGTCCTGTGTAAAAATTAGAAAAATCTGAAGCACATACCCTTAGTATTCTCGCCATAACTTTTTACTGGTGTATCGGATTTTGACGATCTTGCACTTTCTGGAAAGCAAAGAACTTAAGCTAAAACTTTTGTTTTAAATATTTTGTGTTTTTCTGTCATTTAGAGGGTCGAAAACGTGAGTGAACATCGCTGACCTGCGCAATTCATTGCCCAGGCTGAGGCGTATCCTCTAAGTAAAACGGCCGTAACTTTTGAACGGATGGTCCGAATTCGATGATTTTGGATATTCCGGAAAGCCTGAAACAAATGCAATAACTTTTATTTAGATTTCCTTACAAGATTTCAAAGTTTATGTGTCTAAAAACTTGTATTTGTTCGCTGTCCTGAATTTAGAATCTCGGTTTTGAAGCTAAACATGTTATACGTATGTTGTTTATGCTAAGTATATCGATCTATCTTTATATGCATGGTTCTAACTTGGTTATTGAGCATTTTAGTAGGTAGCAAAGGGGTTGCGCTTCGCTTGTGGAGCTCGCTTCTGCGCTTAATGTAAAATGTAAGTTAAATGCTAATAAACGCTAAATAAAAGGTATGTTCTCGGATTACAGTTTATGTTGTGGTATATTATTGTGTTCCCCATGTTTTGGGATGCCTCATTCTTGTAATGAGATGTATATCATGCAATTGTTACTACTGTGAAATTTTTCGGTCCTAGCCGCGCAAAGGAGGTGCTGCCGAAATTTTTCAAAAATCCGGGAGTTAGAAAATTTTGAAAAAAAAATCCTATAACTAAATTTTGCAAATAAGTAGAATATTTTAAATGAATTATATCTAAATGATGGTTTCCCCTTCTTCGTTCCTTTTCGAGGACGAAAAGTTTTAAGTGGGGGAGAATGTAACGACCCGTATTTTTAACACTTTAAAAATACGAATTAAAATGAAAATTCTGGATAAAGAAAAAAAAATCCGAAGGAAATAAAATTTTGTGTTGTTAAATGTGAATTTCAAGTTAAAATACAAAACGGAATTCTGAAATAACTTATTTGTAAATCAAATATGGATGTTAACTTGTAGTGAATATAGATAATGAATTGAATGGGATTGTAAACCAAATTGGTTACGATTGTAAACAAAGGATAAATAAATATTACATTTAATATTGAAGTTATAATATGGAAATCAACGTAAACGAATATAGTTTAATATTACTGTGAATTTAAATAAGATGATAACTGTAGAAAATGGAAGTAAATGAATTATAAACCATTGATAATAATGTATAAGTAAATGGTTGATTCAATAATGAAAGTGTAAATCGAAATAAAAGAATTCATTTGGAATTAAATAACTTGAATTTGAATTACAATATAATTGAAGGCTGAATCTAATATAATCTTTTATATTGGATTTATAATGGAAAACTGCATTGTAAAAGATTGTTAATTACTGTGAAATTTAAAAATAGGATTTGTGAACAACTGAAATTTGATTTAAAAGTTAATAATTTAAAATTGGGAATTTTATATTGAAATTAAACAGTCAAATAATTTATTTTCGAATATTGGATTTAATTAGGTAATTAAATCAATGATTTAATAAGTTAAATTTCAGAAATAATTGAAAATCGAGTTGAATATGATTGAAAATGATTTGTAAAATTTTATCTTATCATATTGGAGTTATAGAAATGTTATAGAACTTTTAAAATTGAATTTTAAGTTGAACTGGGAAAATTGAATATTTTAATATTTAATTATCGATTGTAAAATAGCTAATTTTTGAACAGTCTCAGAATTGAACGAAACAAGTTCCATTGGATCCGTAATAAATTATTATTATCGGATTTCAATTTTCGTAGCAATCGGAGTTGTCGTTTGACCGTGGCAGCTCGAAACGCATCGAAATTGTTTTAATATTAATTTAACGAGTTAAAATAGTCATTTTTAAAACGGTCTCGGATTTCGACGAAACCAGTTTCATCGGATCCGTAATGTGATATTATTGTAAGATTTCAAATTTCAAGTCAAACGGATTTACCGTTCGTCCGGGGCAAGCCAAAACGCATAGAAATTCGTTTAAATCGGTTTAATTTAAAATTTATATTTTGACTGGTCAACCCTTCTTTTCAGCTGTAAACTCTACATTGTCCCTGTAGCTTTTCATTCACGTCTCCCTCTCCTTTGTTCCACACGCAAATGGCAGAAAGGAAAGAAGAAAAAAAGAATAAAATGAATGATGAAACTTTGAAAAATCATAACTCCATTTCTACTCGACTAAAAATCACGAAACCAGTTTTAAAATTCCTACTTCATCGAGTGCTTCAATTTGATATGCTCTTTGCTGGGTGCGGCAAGGTTTGGGGTCGAGGCCGTTCATAGTGGCGATCTAGGGTTTGGGAAATCGAGGGATCTAGCGATCGATTCGCGAAACGGAGCTTTGATTTGAACTCGTCGTCGAAGATAGCATCTCGGAGCATGTTTTGGTGGCGTGCGGCTATGGTTTGGGACGCGCGACCTGCTCGCGTTCGTACAGGGGGTCTCCAGGTCGCGACTTCCACGTGGTGGCCGAGCTTGATGTTGATGGTACGGGGAGGTGGAGATCGTGAAGGAGAGTTCGTCGCTGAAGACGGATTCGAATTTCGTCAACCGGAGCTCCGTATCACGGTTTGAAATGCACGGTGGGACATGGGTTTGCACGGCATGTTTTTCTTGGCTACAGGCAATTCGAATTGGAGAAGATAGGGTAGGATTTGATTGATAATTAGTGAAGTTAATTATTTATTTAATTATCCCGCTAATGACGTTCGTATTTTGGCTATAACTTTTGCATGCGAGGTCCGTTTTGGACAACGTTTCTTCCGTTGGACTCGTATTGACGAGCACTACGCTATGCAACTGGATCGGAATCATTTGGAGCTAGAGAAAATTTTGAGTAAATCGAACGTCGTTCGATTTGATTTAAATCGTAAAATCAAGGTGAGTGTTTTATAACGCTCACAACGTACTAAATATCTTTATGCTAGTTAAATTTGACATTATGAAGTGTTATGATTTTATTTGTCGTTGTTTTATAAAATTTAATTGTCAAATAGATTGTCATTTGAATTAACCGTTGAAAATTAAATTGCCAGTTAAATTGAAATTAAAATTGAATTGCGATTGAATCACCTGACATTGATAACTATGAAACTGCCATGAATTGTATTGACTATTGGATGATGTATTGTGATGGATGTCATTGGTTGATGTTTGAATGTTTGGATGTTTATTTGTTTATATATATACTGTTATGCATACACATGACACTGTGATTTAATTTAAGTGACATATGTTCATCCCTGACATTTAATTGAAATAAATAATCACTTGGCCATAGGATAGAAAATTATATACGGACACTGAATTTGGCTAAATTAATAATTTTTGAAATCGTCGTTTGAAATTTATTTAAATGTTTTGATATAAAAGTTATAAATAAAAATCGATTTATAGAAATTGAATTCATCGAAAAATTGAGTTTGGAATGTTGAAATGAATTTTGGTTAAAGGAATTTTGTTAAATAATTAAGTTGAGACTTTGAAATTTGAAAATTGAATATGATTGAATGTCGAAAATTGATTTGTTTAAAGATTTAACTTTTATTCGAACTTTGAATATTTCTAAGAAAAGTTATATGAAATGATATTTCAGGATTGAAGTTAGAATTGAAACTTGGATTCAAAAATTTGTTATTAAAAGAAAATTTGATTCAATGTTTAAATCGATATTTTGAAATTGGATTTGGAATTGAAATTGGAATTTAAATTAATTTGGAATTGAAATTTAAATTCAATTGGAATTGGAAATTAATTTGAAATTGGAAATTGAAAGTGAATGGAATTTGGTTTATTGAATTCGAAATTTATATGGAATCAAAATTTATTCGAGTTGAAATCGGAATTGAATCAATTAAATCGAAATGGACATTGAAATTGATTTGGGTAGGAAATTGGGAAGTTGACCGGTTTGACTTTGGAATTTGTTTAAATGAATATTTTAGTATATTTGATTTAAAATCTATATTCTTTAAATATTGAAATTATTTTGATTTTCAAAATGTTTTACTATATAAACCATTTTTATATTCAAATTATTTTCGATTAAACTATTTAAATATTTTCTATTAAACTATTTTAACTATTTTAATTATTTAAACTACTTTTAAATTACTTAAAACTATTTTCTAAAATTTTCAAGCTGGTCAATAAGGTGAATTGTTTATATTTAAATCTCGAATTTAAATACGAATTGGGTTAAATGAAGTTGCAACCTAAATTGAAATTCGAAATGATTTTGAAATTGAAATGAGATATTGAGGCGAAAAATGATTTTTGAAACGGAATCTTACATTTTGAATAGATATGATGATATTTGAAATGGATTTGATTTTTGAAGCGAATATGATATTTTGATATCAATTATGAATCGAGTTAAAATGTAAAAGAGCCATCGGTGTAATAATACGTAGTTATTGAAGAGACCGGGATCGGATATGGACATACTCTCTGTCGATACCGAAAACCACTTTAATAACTATTATACGCGGAGTGTTGATCCAGAATGAAGTGGATGGTCTGGTGAACGCGTTGACTGAAGAAAGAGAACGATATTGGATGACCCCTGACATGACTAAAACAGGAGCCGCGCCGGGCCATTGAGGTTCGCCACCTCTAACGGACACACTTCTTCGATACCATATCTATTACATTTGTGATTCGATTTGGGTGCACCCCTTGATTTGGGAGTGTTGTTTCGCGGTGTTGGGGTAGCTGCTGGCTATGCTCAACATCAGTCCGGATCACGCAACTACTAGTATCCTAGTTGGTATCGCCTCATGTACCTTGTCATACTGATTATCCTATTCGCGACCACTACGTTATGGTTTGTACCTTGAGTATATGGATTGCCCTCTGGTGACTTCCGGTTTTGGGGAAACTACGGTCTTGTATATGCTCTTGGGAATATAAATGTGTTAAGCGGCGAATGGGCGTTGACTTAACACTATTTTGATACCTTTACTTTACTTTAGACATTATCTATATAGCGTATCTTATTGTATATATAGATAGTTTAACGGATCCTTGAGAAATGGAAAATCCCGTAACATCTCTTGAGTTATTGCACGCACGTTGACACTGGATAGGAGATGTCAAACCCCGTAAACATCTCTGACGCCGTTTACACTCATATTTATTACGATTGATTTAACTTTCATAAGGATATTTTAGTCCTGACTCGAGTGTTTTGTCTTTTCATTACGCTCGGGTCAGCCTGAGCATTTCAGTTTAGGTTGAAGATCATTTCCTTGGAGGACGGAGACGAAGATTTGGTATATTATCTACTACTATTATATTCATTCCATTCCACTACATTGTTGTATGATATTTGCTGTGTATGTAACTATGATAAATGTTGTATAATAATAATCAAATGTATTCATTTCAAATGTATTCATTTAATTAACAGCTTCATGAACTGTTATTTTATTATCATACTTTAGCCTTCCGCTGTGAGATTCTGTGTTGTTTCATTTCCTTTATTTCTTTTCTTTTCTTTTCTTATTTAACCCCAATAACCATCCGCCCTTTTGAATGGTTTAGAATCGACATGTGTGTCTGATTTGTCGATTTGAACGGTCCAAAAAAGGCGGGTCGTTACAAAGTAGTTGCGTTGGTTTGTATGAGGACCCATTTAGTAAGATAGGTACGCGTGCAGTAGAACAATAGAATTTAGCTTGATTAAAAAACGTAGATTCAAATTAAATGGAGATTTCTATGTTCATTATTTATTGTAATAAAGAAAGAATAAATTGACAGTGTTTTTGCATGGAATGCGGTGACAATACCCAATGTGTGGCTATAAGCATTATGACAAACTAAAATACATACTATTAAGCTTAGTTTTACAACTAAATGCGATTGCATTTTGCAGGACCAATTGTTTTTAAAGCCTCGAACTGATCAAATGCAGTATAATTTAGGACTGCATCACATCAGCACATATTTCCTTTGTATCATTTTCCTTTTATGTCATGAGTAATCCCAGAAAATAATTTAACATCTCAAAATAGTATATTACGTGTATGTTTGGTCAAAGTAAACCTTTAAAGTCGACAATTGCAATGGATGTATTTGGACATCTGTTTGATTTGAACATTGTTTTAATAAAGCATAGTAAGAACTGTTGCTTTCTTCTACTCTATGCCTGTTCCTTTCCACCTATAGTCAAACTAGATTGATGTTATATAGTTTTTATAACATTTAAATTCATGCTGCATTTGGCCTAGATATAGATTTCGTTTTCAAAGTTTTTCTTCTTTATTTTACACATAAATGAAATGATTTCTTCAAATTTCAGACATGATTTCACTTCTTAGATCCAGCTGGAGTGGAATGACGATTAGACATGTTATTTACCATACAGAAGCAGTTTCGATAGAGTTAGTACTATCAATATTCTTTGTATTAATTTGTCCTTTATATATGCAAATTGTATCATTTCGGTTCAGGTCCATCATCAACCACTGTCATAATATTGACTTTTTATGTGAACAAAAAATAATACATATCTCTCTTTATATAATATTTATTTTTATTTTTATGTGATCTCACTTTTGTGCTTCGAATCATATCTCCTTCGTTATGTGCTAAAGTACAAAAAATTGAAGTTTTATTGTCCAAGTTCTGTAATTTAAGTTTACAACCTATGTTCAGCCTTTATTACTGAAAACAACACAAAATCTGTGTTTTTATGTTACCTTTTGATGAATTTATGTTTGATATATACCATATTATCGTCTATATTAGTCATCCATGGAATTTCAAGGATTAATTGAATGATTCAACGGATAAAACTTAAATTTTATATTCTTTCATCAGGTTTTAACCCTGTTTTAATCAAATTCGTTGGTAATTACATAGAAATTGGCATTAGTCCATGTGCGAAGCACAGGTTTATACTAGTAAAGAAAATGATAGTTACCTTAGGCGGAACTTTTTTAAAAATTGATAAACGCTAACGGCCCCTGGCTACTACCCAAGTGAAAAAGAAACTGAGTAGCATACAATATAACTTGCACCTCAACTAACCATATTCATAGCCGACTTCATTCTTCTAATCTTCAGTAACGATTGAGAATACTAGAAATCAAGATTTCGAAGAGAAAATGGGGGCAATTCCACCCAATTCTTTAATTAAAAGCGCGATCCACCTTTAAGGAGGCTTTTAGATCCTTAACTTGCTTTTATTGGCTTCTGGATTCTCAATATCAAAGCGGTTATCGCTAGGTTTACCTGAATCGTGTAGATCTTTAGCTGCTTGCTTTTCAGATTCGCAAAGCTTGCTGCTTGTGCCTTTACTCCATGCTGATAAGCAATCTTCACTATTGTGAAAATCCTTAGTTGCTTGCAATTTACACTCGCAAAGCTGCTTTCACCTTTACTTCATACAGATAAGTGATAAATTTTGATTGTTAAGCTTACTTCTGTAAAGATTAGCTCCAACTCTTTGATTATTGATTTCCAGTTGATTTATTTCATCATTTGTATCGAAATGAGCTCATTAGGAACACTGTTGGAGGTGCAAGAACACCTCCTATCCAAAACAGGTACGAAAGGCAAAGAATCATTGTACGAATTTTTGTGATTAACCGATTTAGTACTAATTAAAGCTTGTTACTTCCCTTGCAAGATCTGATGTTGTTTTGAGCTTTAGGATGATCATCTCTAAGTAGGGAGCCTGATGGATAGCTGCCACCATGAACATCAGGAACACTATTGGAGACGTGATAACATCTCCTAGTCAAATCAGGTACAAAAGGCAAAGTATCAATGTATGAATTTAAATAATTAACTGATTTAGTATTAATTAGAGCCTTTTTATTTTCTTTGCAGGATCTGATCCTATTTTTAGCTTTAGAATGCTCATCTCCTAGTAGGGAGCTTGATGTATAGCTATCATGACCATAAACTACATCCTTTGACCTGTAACTTTCACTGAGTTAAAGGATGTCTCGGTTGTTTCTTCCTCGAAAGATCGCAGAAGAGATTTTCTTGCTTTGTAAGTAGTCCTCAACCCTCTCTTCATAATTGTCAAGATCACGGATGCTTTGATTTTGGATTTGGCTTTGATTATTGGATCTCTTACTTGATTTTAGAAGCAGAATATGGTATTTTGTTTCTATGATTTTCCAAAGCTGGTTACTATATATTTCATCTCCTTTATGAAGTCTGTTGTTTCACTCTTTCCATATAAAGTATACAACAGTGGTTAGAACTATACAGGCTTTATTGGATTCATCCTTCTTGTTTTTGAATTCTTCTTGGATATATCGTATGCTTTCTTTAATGTTTTGAAGTGGTTTTTTCTAGTTGAGCTTTAACTTGTTTTTGGCAATAAACCATAAGTGTCTTGAGTACACATAATCAAAAAATAAATGCTCTATATTTTATGGCTCTGGTTTACATAAAATACATAAAATGCTTCCTTTATTGTTTCGCTAAAAAAACATCCATCTCTTATAGGCAGTCTGTTTAACACAGCAAATTTAGCACACTGTGCCATTTTTGGGCAATTAGCATTATTCCATATTACTTTGTGCCAGTCCACTTCTACTTCATTGCCTTTAATGAATTTCCAAATGTTTTTAAAAGAGAATTTCCCTTTTGAAGATAATTTCCAAAACCAACTATCCATAAGGCTGGTATCAATTCCTATTTTATTGATTGCAAAATTGAATATTGAGGCTGTTGGTTGTACTTGTGTATTCCATGAAGAATTTTGTATGATACTTTCAACTTTAACATTAGCTCCACTAAACTGATATAAATTACTCCAGCCTAGCAAATTGATCAAGGATTGACCATTAATCCAGGGATCAAACCAAAGGCTGGTTTGTTTACCATCTTTAAATTTTCTTTCTAATAATTTGGTGCCAATTTCTTTGCATTTTAGAATATTCTTCCAAGTATAATAATGATGATTCTCCACTGGCATAGTCCTAAAGTTTTTTCTTTTAACATATTTGGCTTTCATCCATTTGGCCTATAAATATTTTCCATTAATGAATTTCCAAAATAGCTTTAAGTTACAAGCATCACTCAAGTCTTTGAACTTTCTCAAACCCGAACCTCCAGATTTCTTTGATTTTGTAATTTTACTCCATGCAACTTTATAATAATTCCCTTTCCAGATGAAGTTGGCATATAGTTTTCCAATTTTTTCCATTGTTTTAACTAGAATATTGTAAGATTGAATCCAATATAAGACTATTGCTGTGATGACAGTGTGTAAGCTCTAATCTTCCTGCAATGGATAAGAACTTGCTAGACTAATGATCAATTTTGTTAGGAATGATATCATGTAATCTAGCACAATCCCTATCCTTTATCTGATTCTTAGAGGGAGGCCCAAGTATTTGACTGGAAGTTCACCTTCTTGAAATTTTAGACAGTCGAGGATTTCTTCTTTTCTGCTGCAACTTTTACTGAAATACACCTTACACTTGTTTTCATTAATTTGTCGTCCAGCATATGTCTTGAGATTATCAAAGATTTTCCCAACAACTTTTGCATTTTGTATATCCCCATTTAAGAAAACTAATAAGTCATCTGCATATAGTAAATGAGTGTTGCAAGGAACAGTTGTATTTATTGGTTTTATATTTTTATGCAACTGTTCCTTCTCCATTTATAATGTAAAATATTCCATTTCTATTGTGAATAGGTAAGGAGAAAATGGGTCTCCTTGCCTGATTCCTCTATTACTTTGTATGAATCCACAAGGGGATCCATTAATCAGTATGGAATAAGTTACATTATAGATGCACTCTTTAACTAGATTGCAAAAAATTTCATTGAAACCTACCTGTCTCATCATATGAATGATAAAATGCCTACCTATTTTGTCAAAGGCCTTATGCAAATCAACTTTTATGTACATCTTATTTTTAACACCTGATTAAAATTTCTGAGCATTTCATGTGTCAATAAAGTGATTTCAACTATTAGTCTACCTGGTATAAATGCATTTTGGTTTTTAGAAATTAAGAATTTTAAGAATACCTTTATTCTATTACTTAAAATAGTAGCTATAATTTTATAAAAGAAATTACAACAGGCTATAGGCATGTAATCTCCAAGACTGTTTGGAACTTTCACTTTTGGCACTAGGGTAATAAATGTTGATTAATATTTTTCAGAATTTTCCCAGTAATAAAAAATTCGTTAATAGCTTCAAAAATAATATTTTAATTCCTCCCAACGAGTTCTATAGAATTTGGCCACAAAACCATCTGGTCCAGGGCTTTTATCATCATTAGCATTAAAAATTATATTCTTAATATCCTCTAAACTAACTTGAGCAAGAAGTATTTCTTCACTATTGACATGTAGCAGAAATTTTGTAACTACATTTGGAAAAATACATGGGCTCTCATCAGAGTTATATAAATCAGTTAAGTAGTTAATAGCTTCTTTTTCCAATTGAGAAGCTTCATTCAAAACCATCCATTTATCATTAAGTAATTTTCCTATGTCATTCTTATGTTTCCTACTTGACATCTTTGTATAGAAAAATTTACTTGGTGTATCACCACATGTAAGCCAATCTATTTTGGCTTTCTGTTTTATATTGACTGCTTCAACATGCAACTCATTGATTAATTTCTTTTGCATATGAAAGATTATTAATATGCATTATATCTGAGCTATCAAAGTATATACTGTCTTGCAATCTCACACATTCCTGCCTAATTTGATTGATTTTATTATTGTTATTATTTTTATTCCAATATTTTAGTTTTTCTTTTGCCTTTTGAAGAATTTTCCTGAATTTATATCGGGTCGTGCCTTCTACTTTAGTTTGAAAACTGTTTTTTACTACTGTACTATATTCTTGTTGAAAGTCCAACCATTTTTAAATCTAAAAGGAAAATTGAATTTAATAATACTATTTTGAGAAAATATTAATTGCAAAGGAGTATGATCACTAGTTGTTTGGGGGGAGGGTATAACATTTGAAGTTTGGAAAAAGATTTAAAAAAAAATTATTTACCAAAATTCTTGTCTAATTTACAATAAATATTTCTAACTTCCCTAGACTTCCAAGTAAATTTATCACCATATAGTGTTGGTTCAATTAATCCAGTTTTGAAAATAAAATTGGAGAAAAATTCCAATTTTTTGAAAGGAATTGGAATCCCTTCCCTCTTTTCTGAAGCATGCATAACAATATTAAAATTACCAATTAAAATCCAAGAGTTGAAAATATTTTGATTTAACTGCTCCAGTTGATTCCATAGTATTAATCTATCCTTCTCAATGTTATAAGCATAAACAAAAGATATATCTAAAATCAATCCCCCTTTATTTTTAAAATTGCAATGTATATACTGGGGATTAAGAAGGTGATGATTTAATTCCCAAACATTAGGATCCTAACTCACTATAGTTCTTCCATTTTCTCCGGTAGAGTTACTGTTAACTAATTTCCAATTATTTAAGAAACTATTATGAAATTCAAAAATAGTATTATCATCCATCTTATGTTCTAAAATACCAACTATACTTGGTTTATATGAAGTTAGTAAATTAGAAAGATCTAATTTTCTTTAAGAGGAATTAAACCCCCTTGCATTCCAAGTTATAATATCCATAATTAAATTTAATATAAAGAATATCACTACAGCTACCGTGATAGACTTAAGCTGCTATCCTCCTCATCTTCGGTCACTTTAACTTTAATGCCATCGAAAGTTTTCCCACCTCTTTTTTTATATGATTTCTTATCATGTACTTTAAGGTGCTCTTCCCATTCTGGATTTTTAATGATGTATTTCTCTTAAAAGGATTTCTGCTTTGCACTGTCTAAATTACTATTTCCTATTATTTCCTGTAAGATTTTTTCCTGTTCCTTTTCTTTTTGTTGCTTATAGGAGAGGAAGAAAATGACTGTAGAAGAGCGGCGTGTTGTGCAGAAAATTGCACAAATGCGGAAAGACAATAAACAGGATCTAGATTTGCCAATTTGAACACCACTTAATCTAGCAGCAGTTATTCTATTACTCCAAATAAATAGTAAATAACTATAAAGAAAAAGAAGAGACACAATATTTATACTGGTTCCACTATCATCTAGATAGTGTACGTCCAGTCCAAAGGAGAGAGATTTTATTACACTTGAGAGAATTACAACATACCAAAGTCCCAAATTAGAGATAACAAGAAGAGACACTCTATCTGGAGATCGCTGGCTAAATACAAGGATGGGTTTACAATGAAGTCTACTCTCAATATATAGCCAATATAAATTCATGTGAGTCATCAATCAAATTACCAAAATATGGTAAGAAGATAATGGAGGCAAATTACAACGGTAACAAATCACGCAAACATAGCAAGTAATTCACTCGTTCCAAAGATGGAAGAAAATAATCCCAAAGCAATGCGATTACGAAGAAAGGAATAATATGCATATCTTTTGCATATATATTATTCCATAACGTGCGCATGCATAAATTTCCTTGCCATCTCATTCAAATGCAATCCAATTGTTAATGCATTTCTATTATGAACAAACGTGATTACTTTCCATTTTGCATATTTGTTTCCTTCTATTTGTGATTTTGTATCACCAAAATTTAACACGGCGTTCTCTGTTACTTATCCGGATTGGGAATTGGAGCTTTATCTTGTCCAATATTTGTCATATTAACTGCATTGGCTTTCTTGCTTTTATTAGAATTCAAACTGTCTGTAATTAAACTTGGTCCATCTTGCAAAGGGGGATGAACCATGAACTGTACATTAAAATTCTCTAAACATGGTTGAATATCCATTGAGTTATTGATTTTTTTGCCATTTGGATCTAAAACTTCAATAGAGTTGACCTTGCTTTGCTGAACAGATTCAATGGCTATATTAAAATGATTCTCTTGATTAATATTGCCTTTTGATGTAGCTTGTGAGGGGGTAATATCCATGTCCTCAGCCTTGCTTATGTTTTCCAAGCACTCTTCAGAATTGATCCTTTTTGAATCATTTCTAATGTTTTCAAAGCAATGAATTTTCTCTGAAACAGTATTAGCAAGATTTTCAGAATCTTCGACTGAAACAATATTTTTAAAGATATCAGGGTTAGACTGTAAACCGCTTTCATAGTGGAATATTTCTTGATTTTCTTTATTTGAACTATCAGCATTTTGAGAACCCCCCTGAAACTAGATTTAGATTGGATTTTTCTTTCCAAACTTGCTTAGTTGAGCACGAATCAGGGACATGCCCAAAACAATCACATTTCAAACATCTAGGCGGTACCCATTCATACTCGATTTCCTGAATTAAACTTCCTTTGTCATGCCTAGTAATAAATGCTTCGGCTGGAAGATTTAAATCAGCTTTTATTTCCACTAGAATTCTTGCATAACCGAGCCTAGTTTCTTTAGCAGTTGGCTCATCAAGCCTGAGTGGGATTCCCACAACGCTTGAAATCACGCCGAAAGCTTCTTTATCCCAGAGTGATTCAACGTTGGTAATCTGATCCACATCAGAATTATAGATAATAAATCTCTATAATCATCTTTTTGGACCATTTTTTTTCAGAATTATTAGTCTGCATTAATGAAATATGGCACTCCATAGATCACTTTGTTGCAATCTGCAACATTTGAGAACCATTGTTTCTTATGTAAATGTCAAATTTATTCGATGGATTCCAAGTTTTCTTTACAAATGCTCTGAAATGATGATAATAAGGGCGAGTTCCGAATACAAATGCCACCGCCGATTTGCTCCATGTTTCTTCTGTTCTGTGGCTGACCGCTTCCTTAACAACAACAATATTTTTAGAATCTATTTTCATAGGTGCAATAAACTCCAAATCAGAATTTGAGGAAAGACCACCATTTCTCAAAAGATCTGTCTAAGAAGAAGTTTTTGCTTTATTATCTGCCTCATTTATGAGATTTCTTGATCTTGAGTCAGCGGCTAGTTTGATCCATATGGAACATTTATGGAATTTCTTGGATGATTTCTTTCCGTGATCTGGGCAGATTTGTGAATCTTTACTGGCGGGTTTCTTATTTGGTTTCTAACCGGCTGAAACCCTTCCTCATCAAGATCCGGGGTTTATACATAAAGATTGGAGAAGAAGGAAGAATAAGAGTTGACGGAGAAGCGAAGAGAGGGGCTGAAGATCCCTTAGAATTCTGATCAGAGGGAGCCATTAAAGCAGCACGTTATGTCTCTTTTTTAGTTGCAGAATATTTGGTCCTTGGGTGGAACTTGAGAAGGAGTGAAAACATGGAAGCTATGTCAGATATTGATCCCTGACGAATATGAGTTCAGATAGGACTGATCTCAACATCAATGAATTCTGAGTTTTGCTAAAATTTTCAATATTTGTTCAAATGATATTAATTCCATCTTTAAGCTTCATCTAAACAAACCACATTGTGAGCAATATATTTAATTTCAAGTTATCATGCTGAAGAGTTATTTTAAAACAAACGCATTATAGACGCATGATTAATTTATCATGTATGCCAAGATCAATAAAAACATCCATATATTATATATTAAACCGTTACAAAATATAGGAGCAAAGCGTGAAATTTAGTAATTTTAAACCGCAAAAGTCTTGTTAATATATATATATACGTTTGCTTACAAACTGGGTTAATCAAACCGACCGTTGGGAGGGTTGCTACTTTTTTTTTTTTCTTTCCCAGTTTTCCTCACATCTCACGCATAATTTTTGAATTACGTCTCTCCATCCTCAAATCTATATTTTCTCTATATTTTTTTCTTCCAATCTCACTTCCGGCCCTATATGACCGACTCTCATATCAGCGCCACCGGAGTCAACACCTCCCTTTCGTCGCCCACAATCGGTCGCAACATCCCACCTTCCAGATCCGAACCTGTAACCAACTCTCAAAGTTCACCATCGGATTCACACAACAAACCACCTTGCAAAACCTAACCTGCAACCACTTTTATCAGGTATATTAGATTTAAGTCGTAAAAAAAATTGATTTTTTTATAAGTGGTGTTCCAGTCCTCAACATAAAGTTTTGGTACGCTTCGCATTTGGAGATTCTAGGTGGAGTTGTGTTAGAAGGTGCGATTTCGGTTGCCAATTAGGCTAAGTGACGAGACTTCGGGTGAGAATCATCACAACAGTGATGAATTTGGCGGTGAAGGGAGTTGGTTTTCAAGTGCTTTTGAGGGTCCTTCTAGAACAGCAGCTAGGGTGCTTGTGAAAAGGACTTATAGTCTTGAGATGAATTCATTTTGATAATATGAGATATCATGAGTTTGCTCGGCCATTTGACAGGATTTATGAACTTGAGGCAAAGTTGTACTCGAAACTCACAATGAAACATCAACTTATGGAATGGTTAAAGCATCAAAGGCCTTCAAATTTGGAATGGAGGTATGAATGCATGACTGTTATCTTCCTTTTTTTCATGGCCCACTATCGTATATTGTTTGTGTTTGAATCAATAGTTGCTCTTATGCTAATTTATATCATGCTTTTAAGAAAAAAGAAGTTGGGTTTATTATTGAAAACATGAATCTATGCAGTAGATCTATCTATATAATTAAAATGCTTTAGTTATGTAGAAAAATAAATTGTATCTTTCTTTGTTAAAATATTTGTTGATGTTACTTTAGCTCATAGGTGTATACATCATATGTGCGCCATAGCTAATAATAATAAAGACCAAACAATTAAAAGATAACATGAATGGTTAATGTTCTTATGAACATTAGTAGTAATGAAATAAAAATAATGTCTTCCATTGATCTTTATAGAAGAAGTGCTGTTATTTCAAATTCTTAATTTTTTTTGTCATCATAGCTTAAATTCAATATCAAGAAAAACCTAATAGATGTGGATCTGTCCAGTTTTTATTACTTAATGTGTGATTAGGCAAATAGCTTAATGCTGATTCATAATTTTCTTTAGGCTAAACCTATGTTTGTGTTTTGCCCTATCAGAATGCATAGGTCAGTTCCACAAATATAAAGATAAGCGTACATGCATGTGTGCATCTGCTACGTTTGCTTTTTGGAAGCTGTTTATGCAAAGTTTGAATGCATCTTCATGTCCCACAAACCGTAGCTAAACTTGACAATATCAAAACTGCTAAAAATTAAGTTATTTTATGGGCATTAGATATATTTGATCCGCTGACTTGGATCTTTGGATGAAAGCCATTTCAACGGAGAAGGTGGCCTGAAATAGTTTAACAATTTGACTATAGCATTCAAAATTTCTGCAAATGTGGCATTTACTGATTCTAATGTAATATTTAGCTTCAAATAAACATGTCAGTCAGAGCTCTTTAAATTTATACGAAAGAAGTGGATGAAAAAAAAGGGGAATAGAAATTTGTCCAACATAAAGAATAGGTTGTTCATTTTATTATGGATTGTCATAGCTTACACAGATGTTATAAAATAATAATGACATATAAGATCTAGCTCTAAACTAAATCACTTAAATGCTGATTGTTTTAGAGTAATATCAGTTGTATATTATTAAAACTTGCATGGCTATCATATTAAGTAGAAATTATCACTTGTAAATCATTTCAAGTGACATTTGTAAATCCATTAACGTGAAATCAAGACCGATGACAGTAGGGATTAAAATAATAATTGTGATTCAAAAAGAGAAAATAGTAACGAGATAGCTTTATATGCATTTATACAATATAATGATACACTAAATGCAACTTGGTTTTGCAAGTAAGTTGCAAAATGCAACCGCAACTGCAACTGAGTTGCAAAACTGAAATGCATTTTGCAATTCAGTTGCATTAAGTTGAAAAATGCAACTGCAACTGAGTTGCAAGTTGCAACAGCAGTTGCTGAGTTACGAGTTGCAACTGAGTTGCGAGTTGCAACTGAGACTCTCAACTGAGTTGCGAGTTGCAACTGCAGTTGCTGAGTTGCAACTGTAGTTGCAATCTCAGTTGCAACAGAGAGTTGCAAATCAGTTGGTCTTTACTTTTAATAAATGTTGGGTTGATTGGATTTAAATCTAGATGATATTGTATATTTGCAGACCAGGTGCACATAATGAGTTGTTGACCGTTATTGCGAAGTCGGAAGAGCTTCAGGTTCATTTGTGGTGTATTGAGGATGATGGTGGAAAGCTGAAGAGTTTGAGCATAGGTTGATGCAAGTTGTCCAACATAGATTGTAACAGTCCGCACCTCATTGATTCATGGTATTTTTTTTTAATTTTTGTGAGCTTGGTATGATTGATATATTTTTTGTATGCATGTTGAATTTTATATACGAAGATGAATTAAGGCACATTGAAAATTTAAGTGGTGACTTGTATTTTGGATATTTTATTGTTTGTTGTTTATTATTTATACGGTTTTTTTCTAATAATTTTTTTATTAAATATTGTGACTTGTAACATAGATTGTAGATTGTAACGCCTTCAGATTAGTTAGTAATATACATGTAATAAAATTTGAAAGTCATAACTACAACTCAGCGAATAAACAGTGAGGTTCACATGGTGATATTTGAAAGTAACCATGTTCTTGAAGCACCCAGGTAAGCTTTTTCCACCTGATATTATCTCTCTCTTCTGATTCTGCATTGTAATCATCTTTTACAACATATAATATTAGATAATAATACGATTGCCTGAATTTTTACAACAGGACCATGGGGTTAAACAAGCACCAAAAATGAAGGATCTTTCAAAGGCAAAGTTGCAACATATTCCTCCACATTATTAGAGCTGATGAAAATGCTTTTTAACATAGACTTGGTTTACGTACAAATTACCTAATTGTGTGATCCATTATTAGAGCTAATTTTAAGCAGCATGTAAAAAAGGCCATCTGATGCATGATTGTCAATTATGAAGTTAACGCAAAATATTAATTTCACATGTCATGTTTGAATTCTACTAATAACCCGATCAATTTTTAGTAATTGAGCCATTGTTTCAGTATTAGTCTATAATGCAAATGGAACATTAATATACACTAGTGTGAACCCGTGCTTCGCAAACAGATGCTTTCAGAATATTGTAGTTGCGTAGGCCATATTCAAATATATAAGGATTTTAATATAATGATAATGAAAAAACATTATCGAACAACAGTGCGACATCATTTATAAGCCATGATAAGGAAAAATAATGCATAGATATATATGATTTTTATAATTATAATTGAAATTAACTGAAACAATTATAGTGAATATATTAAAATTCACATATTTGTCAGAGGATAAAGTATGTATGAAAAATTTATCCAGTAGTACATAAATATAGTCACTATGGCGTATAATGATAATGTTGCTGCTTTTGCAATTATATAGTTGATGCAGTGTATATAGATATATTTGAAGTAGTCACTGTGAACTGCAAAAATAATAGACACTTCAATTTGTTTCAATAAAATAACAGAACCAAAAGTTTTTAGTCATGTGCGGCTATATAATAGTAGGACCAAAAGCATTGAATGGATTTGAACTGTATTTGTCAACATAAGAGGAAAAAAAACCAGGAGATGCAGTACAGTGAAGGGAGGAAGAAGTAAAATGCAAGATTCATCTGAAATAGGACCGAAGATGTAATATGAAAATAATAAGGTTTCCAATACAGATTACTAATGTTCATTGAATAGGATTCCAAGTCAAGTACAAAATATGACATATAATTGGCGGCATTAACCCCTAATTTGAAAAGTGACGGAACAGAGCAATTGTGCTAACTCTGATATATTGTTTAGCCTTGGAAAATACTGTCGGTTGTGTGCTTATCAAGTTGGTCTTGAGTGGATGTAGCCGCTTTTATCATGCCCTGAAATGATGCATTAAAGTGGGTAAACTTTTTTGGCGATGTAGGATTTTGTACCTGCAACCAAAAAGGCAACACTGTTAAATTGCAAAAAGTGAAATTAAATTCAGAAATACCTACAAAATATATAATCGACAGAATGATGGAAGATGCAAATTAAATTCAAAATATATTTTGGTCATAACTATTTTCTATTATATGCAATGATAAAATCGTTCTCATATTGGTAGTGTAATTTCTGTACCATAGCCATTTTCTCTCCTATATAATTACAATATATTTTATGGCATAACTGAACTTCTACAACTTTGAAATTTAAGTATTTACTTGTTTAGTCGTAAAGTATTACGAAAACATTATAATCCAGTTAACTTTTAGGGCATTTGTGATATGAATACTGTGGTAAATGATATGTGAACCTAAAGACGGTACATAGAAATAGTCTACCTCCTCTAGTGTTAAATACGATGTGCAAACAAATGATGCATATGCAGAATTATTTAATTACTACTTTGGTTAACCAAGTATTGATCCTTCAGCCTATGAGAAGTAAGATTTTTTTGCTTTCATACACCTTAATTTGGGAAAAAAGTCATAAATGCATTACATATTCTTAAAATCAATACGAAGGCTCTTGGTTTTGCAATTCTATACTCGATATCTTCAAAGTCTTAAAATGTTAAGAGCGACAATTTCCATCAACATAAATTTTTATAACAAAATTTTCCAGTGTATAAATTGTATGTCTAAAATTTGTAAGGAAGAATGCATGATTGGTATGATTAGTGCTACAATTTTGATCAAAGTATAACATTAAAATACGATAAGAATGCTACATCTGATCATTACAGACTGGAGCTTTGTAAATACGATACGTTCAATATTTAAAGTAATATACTACTATAATTTCAGTCAAGAAGACCCAAAAAGTTACCCTTAAAATGATTAACATAGATAACATGTAACCATTACGAAGAGCACAGGCCAGGTACTGCTTCGTATGGCAGTGTACTCATTTGATATTTTATAATATTAGATGCATTTTTTGAAATTTGACTCATTGTCATAACTGGAATCAATATATTTCCATATATAGTAGGCTAATCATTCTCCATTTTAAGTAGATTGATCAATAATTTCACCAGTTACTAAATTTACTTTTCAAGGGGAAAAAATCCTACTCTGTTCGAATCAACTATAAAGCTCTGCCACTGATCGTTTATATAAACACGATCAAATGTCAATTTAGTAGCCACTTTTTACAATCTTTGGGAATATTTGAACAAATGTTATTGTAATGATAATAATTATTATCATTAAAATATCCAACCAAGTGCCTAATGTTTTTTTTACAGTGGATCCGGTATCAAATTTAGTAATTAAGAAAGGCAAAATAACTATGGATTGTAGACAATATTGTGAATGCACTGGATGAAAATTTTGATTTTTTATTATTGTTTGATGACATAGTAAAATAATATGATTTGCCACATATGGCAAAATATAGAAATAGTCTATACCTCAGATTACATCGTCAGATCTGAGCCGGTTATTTCTGATAGGCTTTTATCAATGATTACATCAGGATGTTTTTCTGGTCAACTGTCCTGACTGCTGATCATTGGGGGGTATAGATATAGTAGATACTATGTCAAATTTGTTGTGCAAATCTTGTTTGTAATAGTGTTGAATGGATTAAAACTCGCCTTTTGAGCAGCGCGTTACCTTCATTAATATCCAGGTAGACACAGGTTACTGTAGTTGACCTGAGGGTAGGCTTACCTGTAATACAGAGCATAAACAATCAGATAGGGATAATTATAATGCAAATAAGCTATAGTAGTTGGCTGATGATGTAGATGTACTTGAATATAGCTCAATTCAGTAGAAAAACTAAAAAACAAAGCAAAAGAAATATTTTAAATGTATTAAGAAATTTTCGTGGCTTATATATTTATATTCCCCAAAGCTTAAACAAAAAAAGAAATAGCAAATAATTGATGGAACTCGAAATGCAGCTCAAAACATAGTTGAATAGCTTTGACGAACCTGGTAATGACTATTAATCTTGTATCAACCTTTTAGATGATCGACCTCTTAATCGCTGGAAATCATTGTATCCCAAGAATCTAGTATCCATGAATACGCAGCTATCTGACACAAAGACAAAATTGGTGGAAAACTGCAATGTTTGAGTGGATCCAGTACATCAAGAAAAGCATAGTGGAAGGAAAACATAGATAAGTTCTAAACAAAATCATTTAATAGCTATTTAATAGCATTTCTATCATAACCTGCAGATAAACAATATTGGTAGAAATAACAAAAAAATTATGAACAGTCATAAACAATCATGTTTATTGAAAATCTAATTTGGACGACAAAATAAAAGAAAAGTGAAGATGTTTTATTTATCTAATCTGTGTAGATCATTGCCATAAAGGATTAACCAACACTCATTTTAAAAGCATACATTGGTGAATAAAACGTAATGTTTGGTTGCATCCAGCCAGCATCATGCAAAACAGACCATTAGAATACATAAGTTCCAAAAAAAATCAAGTATTAGCTATTCAATAACTCTTGCATTATGATTTTCCAATCAGAAATGTAGGTAGAAAACTAAAAATAAGTATGAAAAGTCATAAACAATAATGTTTATTAAACAACAAAGATAGGCCAACCAAATATAGGATACAACATTGCAACGATTTAACAGATAACAAATAGGTACAGCACATGGGGAAGACAATGGAGAGAAGTTGCGTAGAATTGTATTTATATCCGAAAGAAGTTGCTTTTTTACCTGTGAAAAAAAAAGATCGAAAAGTTTAGATATATGGAAAAAAATTATTGAATTTTAAAGTTAGCATTTAACTTAATATGGAAGTAACATATTTCTTTTTTTTCTTTTTGACTTACAAAAGCAAATTGGACATATAAATAAATTTATAATTAACAAAATATTAAAAATACAAAATTTCAAAATCCAAAATTCCAAACGTAAAAAAATATGTAAATTTCAAACTAAAAACTCAAATATTTGGATCGAAATTTAAATTTTTGAAATTCAGAATTCAAAATTTGAAACATTGTTGTTTTGTAGAATTTGACATCTTAAAATTGAACTATCAACTTTTCAAAACTCAAATTTAATTTTTTAAAATTTCAAATTTCAAATTTTAGATATTCAAAATTTCTCAATTTGGATTTTTCAAATCTCTAAATTTCAAATTAGTGAATCTTCAGATGTCCAAAATTCGAGCTTTTAATTTTTCAAATTTTAAAAGAAATTAAATTGGTCATATTTGAATTTTCAAATTCCTGGCTGATATTTTCCTTTTTTGACTTTTATAACAAAAGTTTGTCAATTGAACTTTTGTTGTTTGAATTTTTTAAAAACAAAAGGACTTCAAAAATATGAAAAAGCAATTTCGCTTTTGTTTGCCAAAGGGTTATGACGTCTTGATTATCCAGCAGCTTCATCAATTTCATCCTAATGTAATATGATCTGACACAAAAGAGAACTCATCTTACCTACATTTTATTTTAGAACAATAAATATGGACACAACACAACGACGTGAACCTGTGCATCAAGCCTCTCGCTTCTAATTCAGATAGAATATCCATGTTATCCAGCTCTACATTATGCATTTTATCCAACTTTTTAGTGACGCCAAATTCAAGTTCACTTAACCACTTAACACAGACCGTTACTTTCCTAACATACCCCTCGATATACCGATTCTTTTCCTTGAAAACTTAAGCACATATTTTATTTCAGAAACCAACTATGGTTGCAGAAGTTAAAGCAATGTATCCAAGATTCCAATTAACATATGTGATACATTAGAACTTTAGACATTAAGACGGTAGAGAAATTGTTCAAATATAAATAATACCTAGAAGCCATTTGAATGTAGAAAAAATAAAAGTAGTCAGACCACAATGTTCCAAAAATCATACCCATGTCATAGTTCATATAATAAAAGAAATAATAGAAAAACTTCCGGCATTACAAATCCTAAATAACCATAACAGTACATTAGTATTTTTGCAAGTATAAAATTAGCAATAAAAATCCTGTTTGTACTTGATTACAAAATGATGAGAAACAGTTGGTGATGTTATCATCGGATTTCTATTATTTGAGACCCCAATTCGAAATTTTACGGCCATCATGTAGGATGACATTGCAGATAGTACACTAACATAAACTAAAATTTTAATTTCTTTAGACAATTTGAGCCTAACCCACTATTTGAACTATGCATGCTCTTTTGAAAAATGATGAAACGCTATAATCATCAAAGAAATACTTGATGTTTGAATATCTAAGATTGTAATTTCTTCAGAAAGCTATATCGTTTAAGGTATGCAGTAACATGCATCATGTGGCTGCAAAAAGTATTAGAATACGAAGCATTTAGCTACATCATGTAGATGTAGAAAGTATTAAAACGGAACAGCCTAAAATAATGCAAGCTTGTCGAAATGAAAATTTTAGACACTGGGAGGAAATAAACACTTCACAACCAAGCATTTAGCCATAGACAACATCCAACTGATATATTGCTTAGCCATATCCAGCAATCAATCATAGTTAGCAATAAGAAACTACAAAACCAGAGCATAAGTTTTGTCAACTCATACTATCACACATACTAAATTTCTACAATCCAACATTCATAGTATACTAATAAGATACTACAAACCAAACCCTTTTATTATCTCAAGTAGAAGAAGTTTAAATATGTAATTCTCCTGAAGTCACAACCTGACGTATTCTTTACTGTGGATGGTTTTAGAATACGAAGGATTCAAGCAATTGAGAAAATATTACTGATCTTGCCTAAACCATTTAATATTGCCTCGACGAAAAATCGATAACTACCTGAGCCTATTTCAAAGAAGATTGATAGGATGAGCAAGATCAAAAGTGCCATTGCGGTGGTGTTAGCTATCTAACGATTCTTCGACCTGAGCTTAAGCCGAAGAAAACTGCTAATCGACAACGATGGGATGATGAAGATCTTATTCACATGTCGCGATTGTGTTTGCTATATTTTAGGCAGCTGATCTCTGACATATTTCAATTAGACTCAACCGGAAGATCCCTCCACTCCTCCGTCTTGCGACTCGAAAGAACGATGAAAAAAAGAAAATTGATTTTGGGCTTAAACTAGGGGAAATCAATATTTAGGTTTCGAGTAAAAGAAGAAACGGAGAAAGAAATGAAGAATTAAATATGCGATGGTTGATTTTAGAAAATGCCTAGGAGGCCGGTGCGCTTTTAAAATCAAACTCACTAATCATATTATAGTATAGATTTGGTGACTCTTCAGTTGCCAAATTTCAAGGAGGCCTGTGTGAGCTTGAAATTGAACTCACTAATAATAATATAGTATAGATTTATTGCAATTTAATTAAGATTTTTAGTAACAAAATTTTAGTATAAGATCATTTTTGTGTCTTAATACCCGCCAGGTCTTTAAATGGTTGGATACAGGTTCGGATAGTGACATATTCGTATTCGTATTTAAATCATTTTCGGATATCCGTATCTACGGATGCGGATGGATATGCATATTTTTTAACCAATTCATAACCGATAAATTTAAATAAATAAATAAATAAGTTTGATTTATTATAAATCCATTTTAGTACTAAAAATTTTAAAAAAATGTAAAGAAGAATAATTTTAAGCAGCAAATATTGATTTTTACACGCATATTAATTTTTTTTACATAAATGAAATAGTAAATGACTATCATTTTATATGCTAAGGTACACAAAAAATAACTTTAATCTTTTGACAAAAAACTGAATGGTTAATTATCGAATACGGATGCTGCCGTATCCGCGTCTTTATCCATTTTTTGAATATTGGATAAATGTTCATATTTCGGATACGGATGCTGTTGGATTTCAGTTTTTTGAATCTCGTTGACAGCCCTAATAACCGCTCTTATATGTGTGTATGTGTGAAATTCTATTTGAACATAGAGCAATGGCACAAAATTTGATAGAAGAAATCTTCTTCATTTCTACCTCACGTGTAAGTACAAAAACAATCTCAAGTTTTGTGTTCCAGTAGCCGTATATATACACACACAACACTAGATTTGTGTATTTTTGTATGTGCATATATTGTTTACAATACACAATTTTAATATATTTTTAATTTTATATTTGTATTTTTTTATTTCTATTAATTAATGTAAACAATTTTTCGTTCAACATAATTAAATTAATTGAAAAATTACGGTAAATATTTTTTCTTGATATTATTAATTTGAACGGTCGGTTTTCTACCGTTGTACGGTTATACTAGTATTCCATATATATATATATATATATATATATATATATAATAATAATTTTAAAGAAGATTTTTGTTTATATTTTCGTTTGGTACACGTTATATTATTATGGCAAGCATTAAAGAAGTAAAGAAGTCAACCATCAACACGTTTGTAAATTGAGTTCCTAACAGCATGCGTATTTATAGCTTTGCTAATAAGATTGGAAAAAACTTCTTAAAGTTGCCCAAACCTTCCCTGACACACCTCATCTGCACTTACTATTTTTAGGCCTTTGCCGCTGCTATAAATTGATCACACTTCGACTATATTCGTTAAATTCAAATTCAAAACTCAAATTCAAAACGCAGTTAAATAATAAAAAAGTTCAGATCCTAGAATATGTTACCATCTGCTGCTGCAGCAGCAGCGACATTTGTGGATGAATCCTCTTACTATTCTACTTCACTTGTTGCTTTCTGTATCTGTAATATTATCATTGCAGCATTGTTGCTTCTGAGTTCACCAAACTCCTACAATCAGCAGTATCTGATGGGTCTAAATATCCTTCAATCTCAACCATTCAGTTTCGGTATTCTTCCGGACACCAGTGAGTCTACATTTGTCATAGACATGAAACAGAATGACATCTTGAATATTGAAGAATGCCATGAAGATGCAAGCGTAGAAGAAGATAACGATGACAATGAAGAAGAAGAAGAAGATGATGATGATTTGGAGAAGAGAGCAGAGCGATTCATCCAAATGATGAATGCTATTTGGAAGGCTGAGAACCAAATCTAAACGTCTACGCCCAAATTAATAATTCAAGAAGATTGAGTTTTGTATTAAAAGTTAAAACCATAGATGGGCCGGCTTATTAGTTGGAACAGGCCCATTCTTCGACTTAAATGGAATCCAACTACTATCTTACTTGAACCAACATTGTACTATATCAGACTATAGATACACGAGGTGCTTCGACCATGAACAACACGTGTTGTTGTTATTGTTTTTCTATTTTCTTTATAAATACCACTGTAAATCGCACGTACACCTATAAGTTTAAAAACTTTGACGGTCGCAACACTTTTATTTCAAACGGTTTTATTGGTTGTGTTTATTGCGATTTGATAATGAAATTACATCGATGGATGGTCAAAAAGGGAATGTTGGTTGAGGTGATGATGAAATTCCATTAATGGATGAAGAATATTTTTTCAATTTAGAAAAAACACTGTGGAAATCATATTCGTTGAATTTTCTATAATTAATAGTAGAGATAGAGATGTGATATTCTACCTAATTACTTTATTAAGGTTTCCCATATTTTATTATTTTAGGAAGTTGGATTGGTTGTTACTCTAATTCAATATTATATATAATTCTTTGTCATTCTATTTTGATTATTATTATTATTATTTTACAATTGAACATTATTTATTTTTAATTTTTTCCTTCCTTTAATGTTCTTAATTGGATAATGTTAAAGCATATTTATAGAAATTCACATTTATGAAAAATATGTGAAATCGAAGTTATTGCAACTAGGGGTGGGCATAAACCGCACCGCTATATGGAAACCGTCCGCACCGGACCGCAAAAACGGTGCGGAAACCCGCACCGAATCTTCTAACCGAAGCAGATACTCCAAACCAGACCAACCCGCATCGATACGGTTCGGTTGCGGTTTGGACGATTGAACCAACCATATTAAACTGGACCGAATCGAAAATTTACATTAGTAATCTTATGATAAAGACATAAGCAACTCCTATCTTATTTTAGATTCTAACGATGTACATTCTATTTTTAGCGTATATTGTTGTTATATTAATAATAATCGCTGTCATAAAGGAAGAAGTTATAGTTTTGGTATAATATTTTTAATCTCATTTTTTTTAGTTACTAATTAAAATCCTAGTATTTTCCTTAATGATTGTGCATTGATTAATGTTGATGTTTGGTTAATCTACCAAAAAAATCTCACTTGTAGGCAAATGTCAAATTGAAATATTCATACAATTAAGAACTAATTTTTCATTTCAGTATAACATTGTGTGTTTAACCTTTAAGTGTAAAAGTTTCACACAGTTGCCTTCGTAAATTGATTGTTGATGAAAGTAATTCTCTTATTTCATATTTAATACGGGTTCAAACCGGACCAGACCGAAATCGAACCGTATTACATTCAAACCGGACCGAAAACGAACCGTATTACTCCAAACTGCACCAAACCGACCCGCGCCCACCCCTAATTGCAATTATTATTAGAGATGACTATTACAGATTAGAAAAATAACGATATAATAATATATAGTTTGAAGTAGTTTAAAAATAATTGAAGTCAGTGTTTGAAGTCTATATAATAAAAATTGAAATTTATAAATTTCAATATTGGAAAGGAAATTTAAACACTGTTCTATATAATATCAGCTTCTTATTTCTGAAATTTACTCAAAGTATGTATGAAATTATAATTATAAAATTCTATTTTCGAAACTAAGTGCTTAGAAAATTAATTATCATCAATAGTTGTGGTAAAGATATTGTTTATGAAGGCAAAAGATTAAATAAATAAAATATGAGATATATTTATGTGAAACAAAAACATTAAGAGTTTATATTCTTAACATATATTATGTTATTATGACAATAAAAAAAATAGAAGGCATAAAATGTATTACTTTTGTCAGAATTGTGATTCGAACTCATGATCATATAAAAAATAATAAATTAATTCTACCAAGAATTAGATTTGAAATTGTGACCTTAAAAAAATGGTTATTTTTGTTAACAATCCGACTCCAATTATAACCTAAAAGTAGAGATAGGAAAAAAATTATTTTATAAAAAATTAATATATATTTTACTCAAAAATGAGATTTGAACTTGTGGTCTCATATGTGAAGCTGGATTTTTAAGGTACAAGTTTGCACAAGAAAGTACGACATCGTCGGAAGTGTTAAATTGTTACTGCTACAATTCTCATCGAAGAGGTTCGATGTGCCACGACTTCATAAGCCATTGCCATTGTCGAAGTGGCAGTGCCGATATTAGTAATTGCTTCTCAGTCACATCGCATGCCATAACTATTGTCGAAGACATGAAACTGTTAAGGCACTTACGGATCAGTGTCGAAGAGATAAGATACTACACTGAATCAATAAAGGACTATATACAATGTCGCATATGAACAAGTAGGCGAAGGGATCAATTGCAACCCACTTCGTAAGCCTTAATGAGTGCCGAAGTGACCATAGCATAATTCATTGATGCTAAGTAGTATGATGTCGCCTTTCTTGACAAGGAGCCACACTTCATTAACGATGTCATCACTTCAAAGACATGTCACCCTCATTGCAGGGACGTAACCAGGATTTTCACTTGCGGTGGGCATAATTAGCTATAAATATAATAAAGTTTAACTAATTTGCATTAAAGTAAATACCGTATGCGAATTTGTAGATAAAAAAAGGAAGAAAGAAAGGATCCAAAAAAATCATGTTTTAAAATGTCTTCAATTGAATTTTAATGAAACAATCTAGGTCATTTATAGGATCTGAGATATTTGCCCTCCTATGAAAAAGTGGATTTGCAGATGTATCAATATCATCAGTTTTGTAGAATGAAAACAATAGTTTGTTTATTTTTGGACATGACTTCAAAACAGTAATAAAAAAAATTGTATATTGGTCTCTAATTAACATTTGCAAAGTGGATATTACTTAAGCAGCAAAGATTTGGACATAGCATCAGAAATCAAAATAGTAAAGCTTTTACTGATTCCTAAATTTGCAACTAGACATCCACAGAGAATTTGTTAACAAATTATTTCCCTTAACCCAATTTGAACATGTAAAAAAGACAGTTATAGATTCATTTTAATAGAATGAACAGCAAAAATTACATCTTTTTACCCAATCACAGTTTCATGTACAATAAATTCCCGCACTTTAAGCCAAGTATCTACGAAATTCAAACCGTACAACTTAAATACAAATGCTACATACCTAAAAAATTCTAAAATAATCTAGAAAGAAGTGGAGGTCTGGAAAGATGAATGAAAAGAATGATTGGCAAAATAATTTAGGGTTGTCCTTAATTTGTTGGGTTGTTCTCAATGTAATTATTTTCTAATTAGTTATGATTTTCTTGGGTGGGGCAATTGCCCAACCGACCCACCATGTAGTTACGTCCCTGCCTCATTGTACCAGATGTGCCACTCACTTATCAAGATCAAAGCAGGCTTACCGACAATAACCTTAAAGGTCATCAACATGACATTAAGATGACACCGCACCTCACAAGTATGTCAAGAGTATTAATTTACGAAGATGTCAAAGGAACACAAGGCTATGCCGCACTTCATTAATGATCACATCGCACATCATCCTTAAATAAGCACATCGAAGACGTCACTTATCCAAGCAAAGAAGTGTTAATGAAGGACACCATCAATACCCACGAAGTCATCAAGGACACCGACGGTATATTTGATAAAGTTGCCTTGAACCAATGCTTACTATATTAATTCCGCGGTGCTGTCTTCGACTAACAACTCCATGGGTCACCGAAGTCATTGCCAACGCTGCCGTCGAAGCCCATACCGAAGGATACCAAAGATGTCGAAGCCGCCCCTAGGGGTGCCATTTTGGGGGACGAATTCTCTCATCTCATTTCTTACCTTTTTAACTTTGTAAAACCTAATTTGACTTAGGGATTTGCAGAGCCTATTGTACTATTGGAACCTTGTACACATAAAGATTTAGAAATTAAACAAATACATAACATAGCATGTTGATTCAATTCGAACTTGTGAATTCAACGACCTTTTAACTTTGCATATTGATTGTTTGGAATTCTGACTTGCTTAGCATATCTGACTTCGAACTTGTTCTAGTATAGTATACTTGACTTCGAACTTGTTCTAGCATAGCATACTTGACTTCAAACTAGTATATGCATAGGGTATTTGACTTCAAACTTGAACCTTAGTAGCATATTTGACTTCGACTTCAAACTTGCATAAGCTTATATGACTTCGACTTTGATGACTACACTAAGGAATGTTATGGGAACTCACTTCGACTTGATGACTTTGACTGGCCACAACGGAACCTCTCTTTAAATTTACACTGTTTTACTACACTTTTGGGGTTATCGAATTTATTCGTTGATATTTTGGCACTAGAAGGAGGGCCCGAACCTTCGACTTCATTAAAATCCCAAGTGAAATTACCTATCCTACATTGAACTTCCCTAGCATGTGTATTTAAGGCATATATAACTTACCCAACCAAGCATATCTCATTCCAAGCCAACCTACCTTTACTTTGAATACAATGACGATAAATCGTGTTAAGATGTCTGAACAAGAATCCTATGAGCCTAGAACAACTAGGCTCACCTGTCCAATCCCTAGTGATTCCCGGCTTCACGAAGAATAAGTGTTAAGAATCAGGGCATTGCAAATTATAGAAAATAAAAGAAGACGAACAACATCTTATAACCTAGATAAAAGGAGCTTGATCCGTTCCATCTAGGGCCATACCCAATTTTTTCCTTGGGAAAGCAATGTAAGAGAGATAATGTCTTCTCAAGAATAAGAAGAGAGCTTCAACTTCAAGCCAGGGGGACTATTTTTGAAAACGAAATGACAAAAGATTCGAACAATTTTCTAGAAAGTGGGAAAGTATTTTTAGCCACTCCCAAGGAAAAATTGAAACTCGGGACTCTTTGAAAAGGAAGCTTGCTATGGAAGCTAAGGATCTTAGAGTAAGCAACAAAAGGGTTAAGCATCAGCTAAAAGGGGAAATATCTAAATCATGACTTCTGAAGGATTGTACTCTCACTACCACTATTGAAAACATCTACTTCTTGACTAGAGATAAGCTCGACTATTGGCCATCACAAAAGAGGAGACCCAAGTTCGAACGAAATCATGGAGGATCAAACCTTCATTATCACCTTTCCAATCAATGCAGGAGTTTAGAAGGGATGATCATTAATTTCCTAGGGCAAGGAAAACTCAACGAGTTTGTAAAGAGATGTTAAACAAGTTTCATGATAATACAAGGAGTTTCAAATAAGAATATCTAGATGGTTAAGGAGAAGGATTCTCCTAGGATGAAGGATTTGGCCATCAAAAGCCCCAACCATCAAAGGCTCATGACCGCAAGAGGTCTTTGGCCATCAAAGGCCCCGGCCATCAAAGGCTCATGATCGCAAGAGGTCTTTGGCCATCAAAGGCCCTAAGCCTTCAGTGTCGTCATCAAAGGTCTCATTGAAGCACCTCCTAAAGGGAGGTCGGGGTAAGCCTTTAGTGTCGCCGTCAAAAGCCTTACTAAAGTACTAGGAAAGCCTTTAACCCCTACCTACATGACCTGGTTGAAGTGCCTCCAAGAGGGAGGTTGGAGTAAGCATATAGTGTCATCATCAAAGGCCTCACTAAAGCACCGAGAAAGCCTTCCGTGCCATCATCAAAGGCCACACTAAAGCACCTTCTAAAGGGAGGATAAAGTAAGCCTTTAGCGCCAACTATGGCCTCATTGAAGTACCAAAATCTTCAAGAGGAAGATCAATCAAAATTAGAGCCAAGTAGTGTTCCAAATCAATTAAAATCAGAGAAAAATAGAGCTCCATATCAATTAATCTTCTAGAGGAAGATTTATCAAAATCTAAGCTAAGTAGCGCTTCAAGTTAAACAAAGTATACTAGAGGAAAGTCCATCAAATATGAGCTCTTTATGCTCCCCAACAAATGCAACGTTCAATTGCCAGACAAAGATTTTTAGTCTTCTTCTATTGCCAGATATGGATTTCTAGTCTTCTTCTATTATCACCAAATATGAATTTCTAGTCTTCTTATTCTATTATTGTTGGATATGGATTTCCGTTCTTCTAATTCTATTATTGTCGGATATGGATTTCTGGTCTTCTTCTTCTATTATTGCCGGATATGGATTTCTGGTCTTCTCTTCAATTATTGCCAAATATGGATTTATGGTCTTCTTCTATTATTGTCATATACGGATTTTTGGTCATATTGCCAGGTATGAATTTTTGATCTTCTATTATCAGACATTGATTTCTGGTCCTCTATTATTATTGCTAGATTTAGGTTACTAGTCTTCTTTTGTTAATATCAGATATGGATTTCTGGACTTTTTCTATCAAATAGATTTTTGGTTTTCTATTATCAACTATTGAACGGACTTCTTGGTCTTTTATGAGAAAGAAATTTCTAATATGAAAATTTCAATTATCTTAACAATCAGAATGTTGGTTTAGGCATCAAAAGCCCGAAGTACAAAAGCAGGATAATCAAACAATTTGATTCAAAGCCATATACTTTACGTTTGAGGTAACTTTCATTTCAATACGAGTTCATTTATAACTAATGTATTACATACAAAATTACAGGTACAAAAATCAGTAGAAAATAAAATCTACTTAAGGGCAGATCATTGCTAGAGCTCAAGGTTTCATGTTGACTTTTCCAAGTCCTCGGCAAGTAAAGGATCGGCAATGTGGCAAATAGCCACATCCGAAATTTCTTTAAGTTTATTTTCCTTCTTCTAAATGATATTTACCTCGTCGATCGAAGCAATCTGAGTTTTTAAAGAGCGTTGGAGAGTCTTGTTGGCACCTTGCAAAGTGTGAACCATACTCTTTAACTCTTCAATCTTTTAGTTAAGATCATTTTTCTCACGCTTGAGTTTTTGGACTTAGCTTTCATATTCACAAATGCGTTGAGATACTTTCCCATCCCATTTCTTGCTAAAGTGCTGGATACATTCAAATTTAACCTTTCTACCCCACCTTGAGATTGTTTCATCACTAAAACCGAGAGGAGGATTTACTAAAGTTGGGAATTCTTGGCTCGCCAAAGACTAAGATCTGGTCATTCTACTAGGAGTAGGGGTAGGAAGGTCGAATTCGCCTTCACTCACAACGAGCTCTAATGATTGGTAATAGCTTTGCCTCTTTATTATATCTACTTCAAGGTCACTTATTCTTTGGTGTAGTTTCGCTATCTCAACACTAGCGTCGATTGAAAAACTAGATCCTTGAATCGTGTCAGTTCTCTTTTTCAATGCCTGAAGCTCTTTTTCTTTTTCTTTAAGCTGCTCCTCTATGTGAGTAGTAATTTCTTTGTAAGTTCTAAATGTTGATTTCAATATGAAGTAGTTCCTATGCCCCTCCTGTGCCTCAGGATTATCTGAGAATCGCAAGGTTGAGTTGCCTTGGGATGATCATTTCTCTTCTACATAGGCAAGCAACCTGTCTTTAATCTTAATAACTCATGAAGCATCTAGAGAATCATGTATATGCACTAACCGAGTCTCCTATTAAGAATAGGGAATACAAGAATAAATATATGAGAAACAAACTTTTCTATTGATAATAAGCAGAGTTCATATGTAATATGAAAATTAAGGTAACATCCCAATTCTATTTGAAAAACAATTAATCAGCATTCAAAGTTTCGACTGTGGTTTTAGCATTTTAAAATGACTTAGCAGACAACATACATATAGAATCGAAGGAAACCTTGATTCCTTCCGGGGTATAAACAGGAGGGAACTGGCGATAATCCCATTCTCCAACTGGAGGGCTATCACGACCACATATTCTTTTGGTATGGTAAGATCAGATCTCACTAAGCAACTTATCCTTTTCATCACCTAGGAAGTCAAAGCAGAAATGAGGGTATGCATGTAGACTTCTTGTAAATCTCTAAGAAAACAGTGCCTTGCCAATTGCGATATTTTGAGAATCAAAGTTTTTTCCTTAACATCTTTTCTTATACTCAAGAGGCTCTAGAGACTGGATTGCTTGAGAGATCTTTTTTCTGTACAATATGCTGAAATTAGACTAAGGATAAGGAAACTAAAGCAATAAAATGCGTAAGTAGACCAAGTTACATATTACAAATATTCGGATTCATACAAGATTGATTTTTTATACATTTCAGAAATAAATCTCTTTCTATTGTACTTGAGTTTTTTGGGGTGAAGAGAGCTAGAAAAAAGTAAGGTGGAGGCTACTTTGGGAAGGTTCCAACACACTCCGGGTGAGGATCGAACCCATACTCGTCCAAGTATCTACGATGAAAGCGTCTGAGCAAACCTCCTCAGTTGTCACTTAAGTATGAGAAATTGACAAATTTACCCCTGTAATAAGTTTTGTACAAAAACTCCTCTAGGGTATTCCTATCATCAATTAGCATCCAAAAGAGGGTCATCAGTTCAGAATTCTCTTTAATGAGTATTTCACAGTGATGATGGGATTTCTTCATCCGAGGGGTGACTTCTCTTTCTTTGAAATATCTTAACTTTGACGTGCTCTTGGCGAGCTTCTTGTACTTCTCAGACAATTCGTTGTATTCTTTCAGCAGTTTGTTCAATTCTCTATTTAGACAATCTATATCCATTTGTTTCTTTTCAAGCATTACGTCATAACAATAATTCAGTTTTCTCCTTAACTAAAACAATTAATGTATTAACTAAAAGTTACTTGATAGCTTAAGGCGTACGAATAAAGAGGTCCATACCTGAGAGAGCGGAATTGAAGATGACAAGATCCTTCCTTTGTCTTTGGACCATTGGCCTTGGAAAGTGTTATCCTTATTAGGAGAATCCTTCTTTTAAGGGTCTTGCATCTCAGCGGCTTCTGTATCTTGAATAGCCGAGTCCAAGTTAGTGTCGCTAGATCCATCCCTTTGATTTGGTTGACCTGAAAGACCAATTCCATCACCTCTCCCATCATCATCATTAGTGTGATCACGGTATCACCTTGATCATCATTGTGATCATCATCGTCATCATAATATCATCGTTGTCATCATCTTTTTCTTCATCAAGATTTGGCTCCTCATCAATAGGAGCATCGTCAAATGATAGCCACTTTTCAGCATCGATTTCCTCCTCGGTGGGAAATTCTTCCTCGAGAGCCTTTTTGTCCTCTTTTATCCTAAGACTGAACTTTCTCTTATAGTTTTCATTCAAGGGAGGAAGAGATGGAAAGTCCAAGTTCGAGCATTTTCTAATGTTATTGGCATATGCTACATACAAAGCATCTTCATAGAACTTCTCAATAATTTTAGGAAGAGCATCATCGAGAAAGGAAGTGACCATTTTCTTAGCATCACTGTTAATGTTGTTTGAATAATCCAGGATGCTAGACTTCCTTTGCAATTGGTATTCTAGCAATTTGTTCTTCTTGATTAGCTCAGAGTTTTCCTTGGTCATCCTCTCTAGATCTGCTTTAAGTCTGTTAGATGACTTAAGGTCAGCTTCCAAGATTTTCATTTTCTTCTAACAGCTGTCTGGTTTTATTTTGTTCTTTGAGGGAGGAAGCAAGTTTGCCTTTTTCAAGGATCGCCTCATCTCTCTTCATAGTAATGTCAATTATACTATTTTGAAGCAAGGAGATTTTTTATTTCTGATCAATCACCCTATTGGATAGCCTTTGAGAAGCATCTCGGATAAGAAGCATGTGATTTCCCACTTAGAATACATAACTTGTCTAAGTTAAAACGAAATCTATAAAGTTAAAGTTAATCAAATGAATACAGAAAAACGTACACATAAAAGTTGTTTGAGGATCATGAAAAGGTGGTCATCAGAATAAATCGAAGGTTGCAATGAAGCAAGAGTGGTGATTGAGGGAGATTGAATAGCCAATTGGGCGAGTTCCTCAAATTTTCATTGATGAAGTTCGAGTCTGAGTCCTCGAGGGTAGAGGATCATGTGGATATAGATCAGAACGAGTTTAGTGCACATGCGGCTGATAGACGTTGGGGAAGTAAGAAATGTAATATTAAGTAGGGGGTTGGGAGTTTGAGCCTCATTGGGTATCTCAATTTGAGCCTCTTTCGACATTTCTAGAGCTTTGTCCAAATGTGCTGCTTCGAGACTTGGATCAATATTTACATGCCTCATCCCATCCATGACAACGAGGGTGAAGTCACCCGCAAATTTGAGCCTCTTATCTTAGGGAGGAAAAGGAGCATCAATAAGAGCACCATTGCCAGTTTCTTTATCATCTAATTCTTCAATAGCTTGAGTAATTAAGTCTTTAAAGGAGGCGGGTTTTACTGATTGAGTTGGGGCTGAAATTACATAGTTTCTCTTTCTCTTTTTAGGAGCACTATCCTTAACTCGTGTTACCATGGGAACCACAACAAGGGAAGACGAGCCTAAAGCGAAAGGAAAAGATAGTAAACCGGTAATCTTAGGAATTTTGTTTAGAGCTGTATTAAAATTTACCAGCAATATCAGGCTGAACTAGAGAGTTAGAAGTGAATAGTTTTGATTTACCCCTCACCAATGAAATTTTTCCATGAGAATTGAATTTAACCATCGGTGGCTCTCCTAATACCTATGGTGATCAAGAATGATAGAATATAGAAGGAGCTTCGATGGAGGTAAGACTGTGAGCCCATTTCCTCTACTCTCTACTGTTTGGATTAGAGAGTCCATAGTTCTTTGGTTATCAGAATTTAGATTTTTGGTGGCAGATTTTGAAAGAAAAATACCCATTAGCAAAGAAAAATAAACTAACATGATAAGTAGGGAGTAGAAACTTACTAGCAGTAGAGAATGTTCCCCCGATACCAAAAAAACATTTGACGAAGAAAAACCGAGTTTCCCATGTCCTCGCTTTGTTAATGCATTAAAAAATCAAGCTTTTTGGATGAAGATGAATTCGGTATAGTTGATGGTCTAGTTGTTCTCCCAATTTAGCAAGGCCAGCTATGTGATGAAGAATCTTAGGACTAAGAGACGAAAAATCCCAGCCTCTCGAGTTAAGACCTCCAAACATGTCAAGCATGTATAGGAATTTGGTAAGAACTGGATCCATGCAATATCCAGATATTTCAAGTACCTTAAGAGAAATATAGGGAAGGAAAGGTAGTCAATGTGCCAGATATGAATGGAAGAGAAGGCAAAATATCCCTATGGTGGGTTGTAAATGTTGTCTAAAGAGCCTGTAGGGATGGCTTCAACCCCGATGATACCAAATTGTCCAAGGATGAAATCCACCTCAGCTTGAGTGGTGATGTATGATGTATTCATAATAATGTCTCCCTTCTTGCTAGCCGAAGAAGAAGGTTTGGACACTTTTCCAGTCTTCTTGATGGGCTTTTTACTAGATTGTTTACTCTCCATTGTACTTCCAGGTGATATCATTCCACATTTAAGAAATAATCATATTGTCTAAAGTATTTGTTACATGCAAAGTTAAAAGTTTATTTATCTGAGTAATCCATTTATTCTTAGAGTGACAAAGTATGCAATAGTCACTAGAAAATAATTCTTAAACGTCACATGTTGAGTTTGTTTAAGTACTTGAGTTTCAATTCCGATAGGAGAATTTCATGAAGAGGGATTATATAGAAATTAAAGTAAAATAGATATGCAACATCAGTGAGTTCACGTTGGTACTATTATAAAAATTAAGCAATAGGACACTAATAAGTCCCATAACTATAACTAACGTCGAAACAGTAGGGTCACCGACATTGATAGATAACGACGATGCGAATTAGAAACATGATGAATAGTTAAACAATTTTATAACGTGATAAAAACAATGGTGTCGAGAGTGTCAATGTCATATAAGGCTCTACTTGCAATGTTAAAAGTGGTTATGAAGAAAAAGTAAAGAAAAATAGAAAGGATATGGCCATTAAACTATGCTTGAAGACAAACTTCAAAAGAGTATTGTCAGTAAGAATATTAACAAGAATGATGATGAGTAAACCAGAACGATTATTGTCGATGACTTCTAAGTTTTCAATTAAGGGTAGTCGTACTTCGACTTAGTCGATGAGATTCAGAATGATTTCAGTGTTATCGACCTTAATTAATTAACAAAGAGTGTTATTAACTACCACAAAAAAGTGTTTCAAACCAGTTAGCGTCACGCTTAGTCAACCTACATGCCTTCTTCTCCTTCTATGACTTCGAGTTACTTACGGTCCTATTCATGATAAGTAACAATAACATCTATGACTTCGAGTGGGTCGACAAGCTTCGCTATAATTACTTACAGTGTGAAAACCTTTAGCTAGCAAGAGAGCAAGAAAATATAAGGTTCAATTAACTTCGAATGGCAAAACGTCATCGAGAATGATCAATGTTGATATGATGAAAGTCAATGTCGAGGTCACCTTTATTGTTAAAAAACTTAGAGTATACCAATTTTTATACCAGCATCAAAAAAGTATTAAAACCTATCCATGATTTTTTTTAAAAACCTTGTGTTATTGACCAGGTCAATATTAAGCCTCTAGGCGACTTCGTGAGCGTCGATACCAACACATTACTAATAGTAATGGGTTCATCTTTGATATGCTACCCATTTCGAAACAGAAAATACCCAAATCATTAAATCAATACCATTAAACAATTAATCCAACACGAGGGAGATTAACAATCGCAGTCGATAGCGAAATTTAGATTATTAAAGTCAAACGGTCGGATTCGATTCACGATTCTAAAAGCAATGAAATCTTACGTAAACTTTGGTTGCATTTTTAACATAAAATTCATGCAAACTAATGTAGGAATTGACTAAATGAAAGTTTTACTTGGGTGTAGAAAATTGCTACTAAAGGACTTTAGTTTGCAGCTAATTATCGATTCTTGTTTAAATTTTTGAATTGCATATGAAAGAAGAAAGAAAGGCTTGTATATTTATAGGAGAAAGTAAGCAAATTAGAGCCATTGGATTGGATTCAAATCAATGGTTAAGATAAGTGCGAGAAGACCAGAAGGCGAAAAATGTATGACTTCGACACTATTGACTTGAAAAGTCAATGGCTCCTCTACACTAGGGGGCAAATGTTACTACTACAATTCTCATCGAAGAGGTTCGATGTGACACGACTTGAAACCATCCCATGCCATAGCTATTGTCGAAGTGACAATGCGGATATTAGTAATTTATTCTCAGTCACATCGCATGCCATAGCTATTGTCGAAGACATGAAACCATTAAGGCACTTATGGATCGGTGTCGAAGAGATAAGAGACTACACTGCATCAATAAAGGAATATATACAATGTTGCACATGACCAAGTAGGTGAAGGAATCAATTGCAACCCACTTCGTAAGCCATTAATGAGTGCCGAAGTGACCATAGAGCATTTCATTGATGCTAAGTTGTATAGATGCCGCCTTAGGAGCTGCACTTCATTCACGACGTCATCACTTCAAAGACATATCACCCTCAATGTACAGATATGCCACTCACGCATCAACATCAAAGCAGGCTTACCGAAAATAACCTTGAAGGTAATCAATACGACAGTAAGATGACATCGCACCTCACAAGTACATCGAGAGTATTAATTTACGAAGATGTTAAAGGAATACAAGGCTATGCCGCACTTCATTAATGATCACATTGCACATCATCCTTAAACAAGCACATTGAAGACGTCGTGTATCCAAGTAAAGCGGTGTTAATGAAGGACACGATCAATACCCATGAAGTCATCAAGGACACCGACAATATATTAGATAGAGCTGCCTTGAACCAATGCTTTACTATATCAATGTCACAGTGATGTCTTTGACTAACAACCCTATGGGTTGCTGATGTCATTACCAACGCTGGCGCCGAAGCTTATATTAAAGGATGCCAAAATGTCAAAGCCGCTGAACCCCTATAAATATGGACCTAAGGGTGCCATTTTGAGGGAAGAATTCTCCAAAAATTGATTTAGGGATTTGTAAACCTAAAATTGATCTAGGGATTTGTAGAGCCTATTGTACTATTGGAACCTTGTACACATAAGGATTTAGAAATTAAACAAATACATAGCATAGCATATAGATTCAATTCAAACTTGTGAATTGAATGACTTTTTAACTTCGCATATTGACTATTTGGACTTGTGACTTGCATAGCATATCTGACTTTGAACTTATTCTAGCATAACATACTTGACTTTGAACTTGTCCTAGCTTAGCATACTTGACTTTGAACTAGTACATGCATACCGTATTTGACTTTGAACTCAAACCTTAGTAGCATATTTGACTTCGACTTCAAACTTGCATATGCTCATATGACTTCGACTTTGATGACTTCACTAAGGAATGCTATGGGAACTGACTTCAACCAGCCTCAATAGAGCCTCTCTTTGAATTTACATTGTTTTACTACACTTTTGGGGTTACCGAATTTATTTGTTAACACAATTATTTGTAAAAATAGGAATTTCCGAAACTTAACTGGAAATATTGTCCTACATAACTAGTTCAAACAATTCTAGTTGTTTAATGGATCAAAACGAGGAAATTGATTCACTACCAACTTAAATGATAGACTCTATCAATGTTGGATGATCTTTTAACTTAGTTTGATTAATAATGTCTATGTCTTTTTCTTTGATTTCATTCCACTCATGTAGATTTAATTTTATATGCTTGAGTTACTGAATTAAATTACAAGTATTACAATCTTAAATATGCAATTCCCAACCCTAAGAAAAACGAGAAGGATAGTATAATTTAGCACCCAATTGTTTATATGTCTACAAGCAATACCCTTGTCAAGAACAATCTCCTTAAGAAACTTAACTAATAGAGGACTATGGTCGGAAATAATGAGCAATGGGAAAGATATGATAAGATCATTATAAAGAACGACCCTCGTCAATTTTAGTAACAACATTTATTCCTCTCAGTGTAAACTTTAGACCATATACGTTACCTTCGACCAATCCTACACTTAATATATAATTGTTAAATCCTTGAAATAAACTGAAACAAATTAATTACCTACATTTTATTATTGTTGATTCTGATATTGTTGAAATCTCCAAGAATTAGCTAGGATTAAGGATATAACCAAAGTCTCAATAGAAATCATTTTCCAAAGGGACGCTCTCTCACTAGTAAGATTATTAGCATATAACGCTCTCTAAATGTTGGACAGTTTATTACTCACTAAGGGGTTACGTACTGATAGTTATTGGATAAGTATAGAATGACTCACTTGATGGTCTTTTGTTAGTTAATATAACCGAGGTCAAATAGAAAATATCGATGTGACTAATTTACATAGTTCTCTTAACTTGAGAATATTGTCGATATGAAAGCCTCTCTCTAATTATATTCAAATCCTAACACGATGCCCATCAAGTGACTATAGTTGGGTTGAGTGGAAATATTGAAATACTATTCAAGAGAGGATTTGTCTCCTCAATTATATGGGGTTAGTATCGCGGTTAACTGAAGTCAACTCAAAGTCAAAATCTGTTACCAAAGTAGTCCAATTTAGTAATAATTGTTATTATTAAACCAGGGACATTGTGTTTGGAGTGTAGAGTTTAATATGGACGATACTAGAATTTTGACCATTACCAAATTCCATAAATCTAAAGTTATATAGCTTTGACGAAGAGAGTTGATGTAAATAATTATCACTAACGAGTAACGCTTAATAAAGTAAAGTTGGATTTTACCGAAACCAAAAAAGCGATAAATTTGGACACAATGGCACACTGCAGGCTAAGTGAAGTGTGAATGTTAATATTTGAATTGTTTGATATTAATCACTGACCAAATTTACATATAAGAGTCACACAACTGAAACGAAGAATACTCCTTCTACCACCTGATTTAATTAATTTGTAATTGTTATACATTAATTAATATTTATGAAATATTAGTTGTAAAATGTTATATTTGATGTATTGAATGATGTTAAATAGTGTATTTATAGTAGTTATAAATTGATCAATATACGATATCGATACGTATTCAAATTTGGATTTAAATGCAATGGACAATGTACGGGCTTGGAACTGTTTTTAAGGCACAAATGGGGCTTGGAGTTTCGGCTATGATGCTTGAATAGGGAGGCCGACCATATATAATGTGGCTTGGTGTCTTTGAATGTAAATTGAAGTGGACATAATAAGAGAGATATTAGGAATGTGATCCACTTTTCACTGTCATGTCTCTCTTCAAAAAATTCACTCTTTATTCATTAAAATTAGACATTTTGCTCTGACTCCTACCTATAATTTTCGATCAGAAATTCCTCCCCCAAACCCTAAAATATCCAAGCATAAATCACATCAAAACACCTCGAGTCGATCATCAATTGTAAAGCAATTCGGGAGCCAGCAACTCTAGGACTTGGAATTCGATTCAGGAAGCCATTTCATCATTTCAAAGTGTGATCTCTAAGCCTAGGTGAGAGGTATACTTCATATTTACTAATATTCTTAATTGCCTAGTTAATCAATCGATCCAATATCAGCAAGATAGACGTTATCACGAATCAGTATATTACTGTACTTTCACATATCGATGGTTATCTATATTTATATGTGCATAAAAATTACTTTGATGTCTTCTTATTAGTCACGGCCTAATAAAAAATATTAATTTTATTATTATTAAAATGTTATTATTAAATGGTTTTATTAATTAAACTTATTTATAAAATATTAATTTATATGATATATGTATTTAAAAATTTAAATTTTATACATCTAAAAACTATCGGCATTAAAAAAATTATTTATTTAATATATATATATATATATATAATTATTCATTTAATTTAAAATTAATTAAACAAACAAAATATATTTATAATACATTTGTAAATACTATAATATTCTAGAAATTTTTTATATAATATAAAATATGCATTTTAGTTTTAGAAATGATTTTTAGATATTTCTTATTAAATCCGTAGAATTTTTAATTTTTAAGTATACTTTATTTAAACAGAATTTAAACCGAAGAAAAAATATTTACCTGGCCATAAGTATAGCAAATATGTATTTAATAATAAAAATATATTATATATATGTATATTAATTAAGTAGTTACGTGTTTATATATAATATATCTATATATATAGATAAATTAAAATTTTGATTTCATAATATATGATAAAGATTTTAAATTATTTTACAAACTAATATTTAAAATAATTTTGAAATTTAATTATATTATATACATACACATATATTTATAAATGATTTATACAAATAATTTATAACCAATATTTTATAATAAATATATAATTAAATTTATGTATACATATATATGTATATTTATTTATACAATAATTTAATGTATATATATGATATATATGTATATTTAGACAATACATTAGTATACATGGGGGGCTAACATGTCCATTGTGATATAAATCGCAGCACCTATACATGGGTATATCAATCCATGTACACATTATCATGTTACTGGTTCATGCACACACATGTGTATATGATTTTTTTTTGAAATATAAAACAAATTACATAAAATAAATTTCATTTATAAATTCAAATAAAATATTAATTTTATTTAAAAGAAAATTTAGAAAATCTATAAATGAATTATACTACAAAAACCCTTTAAAGATCTAACAAATGGAAAAAACTGAAATTTACCCAATTCCTCCGTTGTGGACTGGTCCAGTTCCAACAATGGTATCGGAGCACAATAGCCTATATGGTCTAAATTTAGTCATGTTAGGTTTAACTAATTAAGTTGATATCCTAGATAGATGGTGTCTAGAAAGGTAATGTCGAAGGATTGGGTTTGAGTAATTAAGTACTCAGCCCTACCTAACTACCGGCCTGGCCCGAACAGATATGTGAGCCCAAGGGTTGTTCCTAATAGAAAACACCTAATTTGAATTGGGTCTTGGGCTAATTTTTTGAAATTGTTTAAAGATTTAAAATATAGAATTCTAATTTAAAAGTTAAATTGAAAATAATATATATATATGTATGTATGTATGTATGTATGTATGAATGTATGTATTATAAAAGTTATAAAATTTTCAAAATGTTTGAAAATAAACATAAATTAATTTTGAAATTAAATTTATTAATAATATTAATAAAAGAATTAAATTAGTTAAATAAGTTAATTAAATAATATACATATATGCATGAATAATATATAGTGGTATAAGTTAGAAATGTTTAAAATAATATAAGCATAAATGTATGTATATATAAAATAATTTTTCAAATTTTATGAAATTTAATTAAAAAATAAATTAATTAAAAGTTTATTAATATACTAAAATACATACATACATACATACATATATAAGATATATGTGTATCACTATAAAAGTTATAGTATACAAATATTCAATATAATATGTTAAGATTGAATAATAAATTAATTAAAGAGCTAATAATTAAAAATTAATTAGATAATATTTAATTAATATAATGTTATACATAAGATTAGTATATAAGCTAATTAAAATACAAGTGTTATACATAAAATCTTGACAACTGGGAAGCAGTCACTTGGAAACAAAAGAGGGTTTAAATTCTTCAATGCTTGGGTCCATGATCCAGGGTATAATGACATTATAAAAAAATCTTGGTCTGTTAAGTTTTTTGGAAATCCCATGTTTATTTTTTGCAGTAAGCTCCGCGCAGCAAAGGAAGAATTAAGAGTTTGGGCTAGAAGAAAGTTTGGAAATGGCAACCTTCAGTCTACCTCTCTTTTGGTCCAGCTTAAGGATGCTCAGGAGCAAATGATGTCACATCCTGATAATGTTGAGATGGCGGAGAAGGAAGCTGCCCTTTACAATGACCTCAATCACGCTTTGGCTAATGAATGTGACATGAAGAAGCAGCAACTCAGAATCATGTGGGCAGCTGAAGGCGATAGGAACACAAAATTCTTTCATGCTTCTATTAAGGTTAAACACTCTGTTAATAACATAACTTCCATTTTTGATGAAGCAGGAACGCTGCACACTTCCCTTGAATCAGTAGAAAAGGCTTTTCTCCTGTATTATTCATCCCTTCTTGGGAATGTTAACCAATTTGATCCAGAGTTGGATCTTCTTTCCAGCATTCCACTGCCTAAGATCAATCCTGATGAAGCTACTAATCTGATAGCTAAGGTGACTAATGAAGAAATTAAAAATGCTCTCTTTGCAATGAATAGGAACTCCTCTGGAGGTCCAGATGGTTTCAATGTCGTCTTTTTTATCACAAGTCGGGACAACGTGGGAGGGCAATTTTGCAAGGCAATTCATAACTTCTTCAATAAGTTCAAGTTGCTCAGGTCAGTGAATGCTACCAATCTAGTGTTAATCCCAAAGACCAAACATGCCTCATCTGTTTCATCTTTTAGGCCTATCTCTTGTTGCAATGTTGTATATAAGTGTATCTCGAAGATTATTGCAACGAGGCTTGTGTCTGTTTTGCAACGAATTATTTCCAACAATCAAGTGGCTTTCTTGCCTAGCAGGAATATTCTTGACAACATAATGATAGCCCATGAGCTCTTAAAAGGTTATCCCTGTGCTAATGCTACGCCTGTTGCTATGTTGAAACTTGATTTGTCGAAGGCATATGACTCGATTCATTGGAAGTCAGTTGTGAGAATTATGTTTCTCATGGGCTTCCTAAAAATTTTTGTTGCCTGGATTTATGAATGCATATCAACTCCCTCCTTTACTCTGATTATCAATGGTTCTAGTAAGAGCAATTTTGTTTCCAAGCAGGGCATTAGGCAGGGGGATCCTCTGTCATCTTACATTTTCATCATGGTAATGGAAGTCTTCACATGTATGTTGAGGCCATTGTTTCACAATAAGCAAATCCTTTACCACCCCAAATGCAAGGAGCATGAGATAACTTCCCTCCTTTTTGCTGATGATATCATGATATTCACCAAACCCAATCTGCAATCCATTGAATCTATAAAAGGTGCTCTCCACAATTTCTTCAAGATGACAGGCCTAAAACTAAATCTTAATAAGTCAAGTATTATGTTCTCTGGGACATCGAGCTTGCAGCATTCAAGTCTTTCTTCCCTTGCTGGTATGCAATCCATGGCTGCTGATATGTCTTACCTTAGGCTTCCTCTTTGTTCCTCTAGGATTTCCTATGCAAAATGTTTACCACTCTATGAAAAAATAACTACAATCATGGATTGTTGGGCTAATAGATTCTTGTCTCAAGCCGGTCGTCTGGTTCTGGTCCAATCTGTCAGTTTCTCCATCATGGTCTATTGGGCACAGGCCTTCATCCTTCCTCTTAAGCTGTTGAAGTTGGTTAGGAGGGCTATGTTGAGATTTTTTTGGTTTGGTTCGATACATACGAAGAAAGTGTTTCCTTGTTCATGCTCTATATTTGAGAAACCTAAAAGCAAAGGAGGGTTGGGGTTGCATAGCATAGAGGTCTGGAATAAGGCTGCCTACAGCCATCATTTCAATGCATTGCTTAACAAGAAAGACTCTCTCTGGGTGAGATGGACACTCAGGTATAATGTTGGAGCTAAAAACTTTTGGCTAATGGAGGTTCCGCAATCTTGTAGTTGGATTTGGAGGAGTTTGTTAAACTTAAGATCCTGTTTCAAGCCTTTAGTTCAAATTCAACTATCTGCTGATAGTTTGGGCAAGTTCTAGACTGAACCTTGGATTGAAAAAGGTATAATCCTTGATCATCTTCTCTCATCCCAGCAGAAGTATCAATCAGGCACTGGAAATAACGCTATGGCATTACATCACATTGTAAATGGTAAGCTTGTGATACCTTTCTCAAGTAATCAGTTTGTCAGGTATATTTGGAGCACCTTTGAATCAAGTACATATGCTTTTAAAGATCATGACACTGTTCAGTGGAATGGTAAGGCTCACACCATTTCTACTGTTTTTGAAGCTTTACAAGGTGTGGATTTAATGCCTAATTGTAAGTGGAGAAGGGTGACGTGGAATGCAATCTCCAGTAACAGTGATAACTTAATGTTTTGGAAAGTCACTAATAATGCTTTGTTGACTAGGGATAAACTCATCAGATTTGGGATGCCGGTTAATCCCATATGTGAATTATGTAAACAGCAAAATGAGAGTGTCCTGCATTTATTTTTCGAGTGTCCATATGTTTCTGATATCTGGTGCAATTTGGTTGCTTGCAGTCAGAGGGTGGCCTCTCCTATCGCTAACAATCATTGGAACTACATTGAGAGTGCCATAAAGTGGAACGATGACAACATGCATCATTTTTTCTTTATTTTGAAAAAGCTCATGATGGTAATTTGGAGGGAAAGAAATAAAAGGTGTTTTAAAGGAATAAGCAGAAGCAAGGAGGTGGTATGGGCTGTTTTGAAGCATGATATATTCATGGGGATGAGAGACAGTGCGCACTCTTTTTGTGATGACCACATTGAGCCATGGATTCCGTAGTGCTTCCTCATTTCTCTTTTCTCTATTTGTTGGTGTTTGTTCTCTTCTGTGGCTGTTGTTTTTGTTTTGTTTTTTCCTCTTTTCTTTTTTCCTTTCTCTTGTTCTGTATCCTTCTTTGTTTTTTTAATAAAGCTGGTAGGGGCCCAGTTTAACCCCGCTTAATCTGCAAAAAAAATAATACAAGTGTTATATAATAATAAAACTTATATAATATGAATGTATAAACTAAAGGTGGAATGTTAAGAAACCCTAAATAGACTTAAGGAATAAATACATATGTCAATGTATGTGTACCGTGATTCCCGATGTGTTCGACACTTGAATCATAAGGGTATTTCATAAGAAATACATTATTCCATAAGTCGGTATCACTTAATATAATATATTGAAGATTATGAATCTTCAATATAATATTGTCCTCTACCATAGGTATGTTAATAAATTTCTTACATACTCTTTAGTTTTTGAGCAAACTCAAGCTAGGGATGATATGTGTAGTATTTTTAATATACTAAATAGACGACGTAAGATAACCATACCTATTTGTTGAGCAAACTCAGGGTATGTATACTATACTTAGGCAGTCGCGATATGGTAGGTATGAGTGAATGATTTCATTTCGATTTGTTGAGCAAAGTCAAGGTCAAAGTGAAATTAGGACAAGGTACCATGGGTTGGGAGTTGTATATGATACACCAAATAAGGAGTTATCCATATCCATGGAGCTATGACTTATTTAGCGAGCTAAAGGTTAGAATTCTAAGATGGATGAGTCCTGACACCTAGTAGCGAAGTCGAAAGACTTTTAGGTTTTGACCTAGGGTTTGGAAAAAATTAAAAGACTAATGGGAGCTTATTAGTAAAATAAAACATAAAGTTTAACCTTACTAATATTATAAGAACATCTACTATGATATTGACCCAATAATCTATCAATTAAAACTTACTGAAAATGTTAACTCCAAAACTGTTTTTTGAAAGTAACAAGCTTACCGGACCAAACGACATCGATTGGCTAAGAGCGATTAAGATAGTGTTGACTTATGAACATCTTTGACCGGCTATTACATGCAAACCTAAAGAACGACCCGCTGATGATGCAGACCTTAACCTTAGACTTGCTTGTGAAAATGGGTTTCAGACCTAGAGATCGCCCAAGTTTTCATGATGTCTATCCACGAGATATTTGATAATTTCAAGGCCCTTTTTGCTGAATAGTCATGCTCCATATGGTACGAGCTTATGAAGAAGCTGTTGAATACCAAAATTACTAAAGGACACAAGGTGGACGATTACATACTAATGATGAAGGGCTATATTGATAGGCTTTCACAATTAAACATACAGATAACCAATGAATTACAAGTTGATTTGATCCTTGGTTCTCTTATACCTTAGTATGAACCGTTCATACTGAATTATAATACGAAACAGTTGAATGCGAATCTCGTGGAGCTTCTCAGTATGTTGAGGTCGGCCGAGTCCACATCTAAGGTCAAGGGGTGCTGTAACGACCCAGAATTTCTTATAATTAAAATTCGAATATTTAATGGATTTTAAATATTAACAAGTAGAATTAATAAGTCGAATAATTAATTTTTCGAATATCTGGATTTAATTCGGTAATTAAATCGATAATTTAATATTTGAAATTCGAGAAATAATTGAAATCTGGATTTTATGTGATTGAAAATGATTTATAAAGTTATGTTAAATCATGTTGAAGTTATAGTGATGTTATAGAACTTTTAAAATTGAATTTTAAGTTAATCTGTGAAAATTGAATATTTTAATATTAAATCGACTAATGAAATTAGCTATTTTTCGAACAGTCTCAGAATTGGACGAAACTAGTTCCATTGGATCTGTAATAGTTTGTTATTATCGGATTTCAATTTTCGTAGCAATCGGAGTTATCGTTTGACCGTGGCAGCTCCAAACGCATCGAATTGTTTTAATATTAATTTGGCGAGTTAAAATAGTCATTTTTCAAAAAGTATCGGATTTCGACGAAACTAGTTTCATCGGATCCGTAATGTGATATTATTGTAAGGTTTCAAATTTCGTGTCAATCGGATTTATCGTTTGTCCGGGGCAAGCCAAAACGCATCGAAATCGGTTTAATTTAAAATCGATCGTTTAATTCCGTAACTCGCACAGATGACCGAATTAGCTCCCAAAACACGTTCCATTGTGTTCGGAACGCAGGGTAAACCTTACGAATGCCAGGCGGCACGCGTCGTTTGGAGATCGTTTGTAAAAGTTGTTTTAAATGGATTTAATATTAAAATATTATTTATATACGTATATATATACGTTAACAAGAGAAAACCCTAGGGTTTCATCTCAAAGCCAGCCGCCATTTTCAATTCAAAGGCCAGAAATTCATTTCCTTTCTCCCTCGATCTCTCCAAATCCGTAAGGAATTACGAAAAGTGTTCAACTACAAACTTGTAGAGGACGATGGGATCTACGATCTCAACGGTGGAGATCGAAATCGGAGCTGTGTGGTGGTCGCTAGGGGGGCGTGTTTGCGCTGCAGTTGTGCACGTTTTTCTATGCACATGGGGAGCCGAGCTTCACTCTATTCGTGGTGGAGGTGGAGTCAAGTACTGGCTTCGAGATGATGGTAGTTGATCGTTGTGAAGTGGAGTCGTTTGGTCGCGGCAATTAGGGTTTTGTGGAGGCTTTGGGTTTCATGTACGTGATTTTCACGTTGGTTGGGAAGAAAAGGGGCACGGCCCAGATCTGGTCAAAGCAGAATCAACGGTCCAGATCTGATGTGGGGTTTGAAATTAAAAAGAATTTGTAAATTTATATATATTATAATTCGTTCAAACTTTAAAATAGCATAACTTTTTGCTACGAGGTCGAAAACGCACGAAACTGGTTGCGTTGGAATCCTATGGTCGAGCACTACGCTATGGAACTAGATTGGAGTTGTTTGGAGTCAGTGAAAATTTTCGGTAAAATTAAACGTCTGTTTAATTTTTTCCGAAATAGAACGCCGCAACCATTTTAAAAGCAAAGGTGAGAACTCCTCACTCAATCGAATGTTTTGTTTCGATTTAAATTTTAAATAGTTAGATTTAAAATTGCTTGATTGTGTGGATTGAATGATGATTGCTATTTATTGTGATAAATAGACATTATATGCCGTTATTAAGCGGAGGTTATTTATTAAAAACATATACCGCGATAATTTCACATTGAAGTGGAATTGGTATTATATATGTATATAGCAATATATATATATTGGAATATGTATATATTGGAGTTGTTGATTTCCCGCGTTGTATAGCGGATGAGACCCTATTGCGCCGCATAATAGCGGATAATATTTATAAATCCCATATACCGCGATAATTTCACTGTGAAGTGAAATTGGTATTGTGCTAACATCTGTGGATGTAGGGAAACAGGTTGGAGGGATCCAACTGGATTCCTCAAATGTATTGATTTATTTACAGATATTGCTGTATACTCTGTTATCATATTGATATATGATGTTTGGATGCTGTGATTGACTATTTGGTGCGGTTGCATCATCGAATCCATTTTTGAAGTTTAAAAATAACGAGTTTGATTTTAAATTGGGATTTTTGAATTATTATGAACGATTTATATAATAGATTTATAAAATTGATATTTTATAAATTAAGAATACTGGAATTATAAAATGAGTTTTTATAAGTGTTAAAATCGAAATAATGGAATTCTAAAAGGAGTTCTGTTAATGTTGAAAATAAGGTTATAATTAAAATCTTATAAGTAATAAGATTTATAACTTGTGAAGTTTTAAAAGAACGATTTTTGCAAATAAATGAATTATAAGTATTTAACTTATAATATGGATTTTTGGTATATAATTGAGTTATAAATTGATTTGGTTAATAAAGTGCTTTTATAAGGTAAAGTTGTTATAAAATACAAATGGAATTTATAAATAGATTTGTAAATCCGAGAAACGACTTATTTTGATAAGTTAAGTTTATATAGCTTATTAAAGGAAGTATATTCACGATTTTGGACAGTGGATAATCCTTTAAATAAAATGTGTAGAAATGTTGAGTTTGGATAACGAATTATATTCACGATTTTGGACAGTGAATATATTATTAAATAAAATGGATATGTTTTGGAGAAGTGATATTACGAAATGAAGTAATTGTTTTAAAAAGATGTTTTTAAAATGTGTTAAGTATCGAAAACATAGATTTCAACATTTATTGTTGAAATAGACGTTTCGAGGAAAGGAAATGGTTTATATAGTATCGGGATTTATATATCTATCTAAATTTCGAATCCCTATACTAGTGATTTTTGAGTTGTCGTAACAATGTTTTACGTAACATTCGTTTTGACTCAAATAAAATTTGTGAAAGAGAATGATTTCCTTAAAGAATGAAATATATACTTAACTGTGATTTAGGTATATTGAATATTTTCAAATGTTGAAAATAAATGGATTTGTGAATTACCTATTATTAAATAGATATGGAAATGTTTTCCAATATGAAGTGAAATGTTTTGAGATTTTATCTTCAAAGATAAATTGAAATGTGGAAATTGATTTGAAATTGTTTCCAAATAGTTGAAGTGTGGAAATTATATATCTTGTAAAGATATTTTTGAAAGATAAATAATTTGGAAAATTATTTGGAATCTGATGATGTTGCGCATCTTTATTGATAGTTAAATAACCGACTATCAATAATTACCTTGAATGGGTATTTGTTGTGATCTGCTTGAATTTGAATGCCACACTTATTTTTGAATAAGCGCTCACTATTCGGGTTAGCCGGGAAAGGACCTTTGTGTCGTATAACCCATTCCGAATTTGTGATACGACGATATGGATCATATTGAAGACCGGTGGTGAAGACCGGGTATTTGTGAAAACGATAGGATGACCTATCGATTGTCTCTGCACCGTTAGCTACGGTATAGAGATTTCCTTTGTGATGGGAAGTTTTATCGGGATTGTGAATATCCGGATTGCAAGGGCTTCTTTGGAAGTGCCTTTGGTTCTGTTCGAACCCGGAACAGACTTGTATGGTTACGTGTCTGACATTACGTTTTGAGATATAAAGCTGATTTCTTTCAAATACATTTCTGTTGGTGGCGGAGAATTTATTCTCTTAGCTTAACACCCTTCTCTGAGACGTACGAGCTCAGAGGTTATGTAGTTGAAATTTATCAGCGATATATTCCCAATTTGGTAATGTGACATGCTGAGTGTTGCTGTGAAATGATCATTGTTTGATCATTTGTGATATGATCATTTGTTTGATAATTTATCTTTGTGATCATTACTTTGATCATTTGTTTGACCCAAAGCATAGCTTTTGTATAAAGCATAGCTTTGTGGACTAGACTTCGTCAGGGCCTCAACAACCCGGAAATGGTCGAAACAGGAATGTTGCGGCAAGGTTATGAGGGTCGCGCCCTTTAGGGTATGTCATTTCTTTCTAGAAAGGGGTGGTATCATGGTATGGAGCCCAGATGCTTACTCATGTGGACACACTTTATTTATTATGTGTGATGATGTTACTGAGCGCTCGGATAAAGGTCCCAAAGGACCGGGGGATGACATATTCGTGAGTTACCTAGTTACAGGGGTAACCTGGCTTTGTTGGCAGAGAGCAGTTTGTCTCTCGGGACGTCCAGCCAGAGGTGATCCCATTCGGCAGTAGGAAAGGAAGTTCCTTAGCCTGACCATTTGTTGGAAAATCCAAAGAAACAATACGAACCTTGTACGGTTTTATTTGTATTACCTGCTATGGAATGTGGCGGTAACCTGCTATTGAACATAGTAGCTATAGTAGGCATAACGTGGAATGCCTATGCTGGCTAAGATTAATATTATACTTTCAAAATGTTTTCTACACTATGCACTAGTAATAATAATCCAATGATTTGCGTAGTAAGCATATTTGACTATCATAAGAAGAAATCTCCTCCAATTCTGCGTTTGCATTGTGTGTGTGGCGGGAGGTCTTATGGTAGTTTCATTTTCCAAAAGCATTGCGGGTTTCAATGTTAAAATTCTATTGTTGTTTATTTCTAAAGATAAACTATTTTAGTTCTCACACCAGTCACCATGACTGACCTGGAGTTTATTGTTTCCTTCCTAAACTCTGGGTGCCCATCATTTCCACACGGGCAGTATAGAGTAAGGTTATCAGATCATTCTGGATTCAGGAGATGCTGTGGAGCTTAGTGGAGAGCTGGATGGCTTGACGTACCACTTGTATATGATATTATTTATTCCGCTGTGTATTCCGTATATGGACAAGTTCATATAACTGTCCAGTGTTGTATTGCTGTTGTAAACTCTGATGATGATGTAATGTATAAAATGATATAGTTCTTTGATTTAAAAGATTATTCATTTATCTATTATATGTTGTTCCGCTGCGAATGTGAGATTCTGATATTGTCTCTGTTTCTGTTGTTTCTTCTTTCTTTTTCTTCTGTTTTCTTCTACCTCTTCTTTTTCTCTATAACAATTCGGTTTTTCAGCATTCGATTGCTTGGCAGTTGATACAGTGAATGTATTAATGTCGATTTTCGAGCGACGAAAAATCGCGTTCGTTACATTTGGTATCAGAGCATATGGTTAAGCGACAACCCTGCTCTGTTGGGTGTTACTCATTAGAGATAGAGTCAGTAGTACTCTAGAATGAGTTTGAGTGTAATAATAGATACGAGCGCGTATTTGTTAGTGAATATAAAATTATTTTATATTGTGATGATTGGTTTGTTGAGTGGTATATGGATTCTGGTCGGTATAGTCTGTACAACTTTATCGATAGGGATCTCTAAACACTTGTTCAGAACAATTCGGCACGATATTGTTTTAAATTAGGTAAATGAAATAATTTTACCTTGATTATATTTTGTATATAAAGAAATATTTTTTTGGAAATTATTAAAGTATATACAATAAATTGATTGTTTGGATGTTGAAAATATAAATATATCTAAGTTAATAAAAGTTGTTTGAATGAGTTAAATAAAACCACAATTGTAAAAGAATAAAGTGTATAAGCAAATGAATTATAATGTATGGAATTGTAATTAATATGATTTATAATGGTAAAATAATCTTATATATAAGAAGTGAAATTTTATAAGTAAAAGATTTGTGAATGTGATTTATAATCTGAAATAAAATTCCAGAGAAGTGTTTTGAAAGGATTTGATGTTTTGGAAAATTGTTTTGGAAAGATGAAAGCTCTAAACTCTTTTCAGGTCGCTGGAAAATAATTTCGATGATGATCGCGACATCATTGGTGTTCATTTTCGGGTTTCCAAAGGAGGAATTGCTGCCAGATTATTTTAAATGAAAGAATTTTGGAAAATTTGGATTTGGTTTTGAAAATTCAAAAGATAATCTGAATTGATTTCAAAATGGTTTTTGAAAGGTTGAAAAGACTCTGGAATCCTATTTAAAATATTTATGGGAATAATAAATGAGTTGATACTTATATAATTTGAATTTTGATGTAATAAATTTAACTTAAAGGATGGAGTTAAATTAAAGTAAGTATAAGTGAATCAATTAAATCCAAGCTGTAATTGTTAAATAGAAGTAATCCAGTTTTGAACTTATAATATGAGATAATAAATTTTGACTTTGGTAAAAGTTAAATAGAATTGGAATATGAATTGGATTTATAAGTGAAAACTTAAGTTAATTTGAACAAATGATGTTTGAAATGGAAAATAACTTAAGTGATGTTGAATTAATTTGATTTTGATATCAAAGTAAATTAATAAAGTGAATTTATTAAATAAATATGAACTTGAGTTATATAAATAAAATTCAATTTTATTTGTTAAATGGATTAGCAATTGAATTCATAAATGGATTGAATGTTAATCAATCTAATGTGAATAAATTGATATGGAAAAATGAATGTAAGTGTTAATTCATAAAAGCTAAATGTAATTGGAATTTGAATAAATTGAATGGAAGTCAATTTAATATTAAACCAATTGGAATTAAAAGTATTGAACCAAATTGAATGTAAGTAATGTAAATTGAATTTATTTGGTTGTGTTGAATGTACATTGGATGTTATATAATTGTTGGTTGATTGTAGTATAATTCATTAGTGTTAATGAAATTGAATAAATGGAATTGGAAGCTATGTAATTTGATTTAAATGGAAGGTGAAGTAAATTTAAATAGAAATTGATTTGAATTGAAAGTGAACCAATTTGAATTTAAATTAGTGAATATGAACTAATTGAAAACGAAGAATTGAATGTCGTTATATATGAATTGGTTGTAAACAATTGCCAGTAATGTTGAGATTTTATAAGTGCTTATAAAACATGCTTAGTATGCATTTCTTTGATATGCAAATAGTTGTAGTTGTTTAAAAGAGTAAATTGTTAATAACCTTATATATATGTCACTTACATATTTAAATTGAGTAAGTACAGGTGCGGTGACTACCGTTCTGTTGATTTGGTTGCGCTAAAATGCTAAATAAATAACTGCTTTGCTTAAAAATGCTAAAAAGGTATGCCTACGCAATAAAAATAGGAAATATGAACTGTTTTTCTGCTTTTCCGACCGGGAGGGTCGATGTATACATATTTATGTCTATTGTGATCCTACTACGATCGAACCGCGCAAAGGAGACGCTGGCGAATTTTTTTGGAAATTTAAGGCGTTAGAAAATTTTCGGGAAATTTTGGAAATTTTTGTTAATGAAAAGTTGATTTCCAAATTGAAATGAAAATGTAGGAATTGAACTAGAAAATGGAAACCATTGTTTTGGTTGAAGTTAAAGGTTTTGAAAAAGGTGAATATAAAATTTTCACAAAATGGATTTCTGAAAAGTTAATGGATTTTGTGAATTTTTCTTACTTGGTAATTTCGAGGACGAAATTCTTTTAAGGGGGGAAGTTTGTAACGACCCAGAATTTCTTATAATTAAAATTCGAATATTTAATGGATTTTAAATATTAACAAGTAGAATTAATAAGTCGAATAATTAATTTTTCGAATATCTGGATTTAATTCGGTAATTAAATCGATAATTTAATATTTGAAATTCGAGAAATAATTGAAATCTGGATTTTATGTGATTGAAAATGATTTATAAAGTTATGTTAAATCATGTTGAAGTTATAGTGATGTTATAGAACTTTTAAAATTGAATTTTAAGTTAATCTGTGAAAATTGAATATTTTAATATTAAATCGACTAGTGAAATTAGCTATTTTTCGAACAGTCTAAGAATTGGACGAAACTAGTTCCATTGGATCCGTAATAGTTTGTTATTATCGGATTTCAATTTTCGTAGCAATCGGAGTTATCGTTTGACCGTGGCAGCTCCAAACGCATCGAATTGTTTTAATATTAATTTGGCGAGTTAAAATAGTCATTTTTCAAAAAGTCTCGGATTTCGACGAAACTAGTTTCATCGGATCCGTAATGTGATATTATTGTAAGGTTTCAAATTTCGTGTCAATCGAATTTATCATTTGTCCGAGACAAGCCAAAACGCATCGAAATCAGTTTAAATCGGTTTAATTTAAAATCGATCGTTTAATTCCGTAACTCGCACAGATGACCGAATTAGCTCCCGAAACACATTCCATTGTGTTCGGAACGCGGGATAAAACTTACGAACGCCAGACGGCACGCGTCATTTGGAATCGTTTGTAAAAGTTGTTTTAAATGGATTTAATATTAAAATATTATTTATATACGTATATATATACGTTAACAAGAGAAAACCCTAGGGTTTCATCTCAAAGCCAGCCGCCATTTTCAATTCAAAGGCCAGAAATTCATTTCCTTTCTCCCTCGATCTCTCCAAATCCGTAAGGAATTACGAAAAGTGTTCAACTACAAACTTGTAGAGGACGATGAGATCTACGATCTCAACGGTGGAGATCGAAATCAAAGCTGTGTGGTGGTCGCTAGGGGGGCGTGTTTGCGCTATAGTTGTGCACGTTTTTCTATGCACATGGGGAGCCGAGCTTCACTCTATTCGTGGTGGAGGTGGAGTCAAGTACTGGCTTCGAGATGATGGTAGTTGATCGTTGTGAAGTGGAGTCGTTTGGTCGCGGCAATTAGGGTTTTGTGGAGGCTTTGGGTTTCATGTACGTGATTTTCACGTTGGTTGGGAAGAAAAGGGGAACGGCCCAGATCTGGTCAAAGCAGAATCAACGGTCCAGATCTGATGTGGGGTTTGAAATTAAAAAGAATTTGTAAATTTATATATATTATAATTCGTTCAAACTTTAAAATAGCATAACTTTTTGCTACGAGGTCGAAAACGCACGAAACTAGTTGCGTTGGAATCCTATGGTCGAGCACTACGCTATGGAACTGGATTGGAGTCATTTGGAGTCAGTGAAAATTTTGGGTAAAATTAAACGTCTGTTTAATTTTTTCCGAAATAGAACGCCGCAACCGTTTTAAAAGCAAAGGTGAGAACTCCTCACTCAATCGAATGTTTTGTTTCGATTTAAATTTTAAATAGTTAGATTTAAAATTGCTTGATTGTGTGGATTGAATGATGATTGCTATTTATTGTGATAAATAGACATTATACGCCGTTATTAAGCGGAGGTTATTTATTAAAAACATATACCGCGATAATTTCACATTGAAGTGGAATTGGTATTATATATGTATATAGCAATATATATATATATATATGTTGGAATATGTATATATTGGAGTTGTTGATTTCCCGCGTTGTATAGCGGATGAGTTCCTATTGCGCCGCATAATAGCGGATAATATTTATAAATCCCATATACCGCGATAATTTCACTGTGAAGTGAAATTGGTATTGTGCTAACATCTGTGGATGCAAGGAAACAGGTTAGAGGGATCCAACTGGATTTCTCAACTGTATTGATTTATTTACAGATATTGCTGTATACTCTATTATCATATTGATATATGATGTTTGGATGCTGTGATTGACTATTTGGTGCTGTTGCATCATCGGATCCATTTTTGAAGTTTAAAAATAACGAGTTTGATTTTAAATTGGGATTTTTGAATTATTATGAACGATTTATATAAAAGATTTATAAAATTGATATTTTATAAATTAAGAATACTGGAATTATAAAATGAGTTTTTATAAGTGTTAAAATCGAAATAATGGAATTCTAAAAGGAGTTCTGTTAATGTTGAAAATAAGGTTATAAATAAAATCTTATAAGTAATAAGATTTATAACTTGTGAAGTTTTAAAAGAACGATTTTTGCAAATAAATGAATTATAAGTATTTAACTTATAATATGGATTTTTGGTATATAATTGAGTTATAAATTGATTTGGTTAATAAAGTGCTTTTATAAATTCATTTATCTATTATATGTTGTTCCGCTGCGAATGTGAGATTCTGATATTGTCTCTGTTTCTGTTGTTTCTTCTTTCCTTTTCTTCTGTTTTCTTCTACCTCTTCTTTTTCTCTATAACAATTCGGTTTTTCAGCATTCGATTGCTCGACAGTTGATACAGTGAATGTTTTAATGTCGATTTTCGAGCGACGAAAAATTGCGTTCGTTACAACTAGGATATGTGAATCTTATGAAGAAGAAATCTAATGTCTATGAGAAACTTGTTGAGTACAAGAACGTAGTAGAAAACCAAACAAACCGTAAGATTTAGATTCTTCAATTTAATCGAGGAGGTGAGTACATTGGACAGGAATTCCAACCGTAACTAAAAGATAATATGATTATCTCTCAAATTACTCCACCTTATACTCCGCAAACACATGGGGTGTCAGAGCGAAGGAACCAAACTCTATTAGATATGGTTCGTTCTATGAAGAGTAAAGCTGATTCACATCCGTCATATTGGAGATATGCACCAGAAACCGCAACACATATGTTGAATTTGTTGCCCACTAAATTTATGCTTAAGACACCATATAAGATGTGGTATGGTAAGGAACCCTAACTCAAGTATTTGAAGGTGTGGGGTTATCCATTGTACGTTAAGAATGTTGGTCCGAATAAACTATAGGCAAGATCGGTACCGTGTAAATTTATAGGATATCCTAAGAACTCAATAGGATATATATATTCTACAATACTGAGGAACCAAAAGGTTATTGTTTCTCGATATGCTGTCTTTTTAGAGAATGATATTTTATAAAAGGAAATTAACAGCAAAGTTGTGCAGTTGGATGAGATTTAAGAAGTTAACACTGAGGTCGAACTGGTGGGAGAAATAATTTCACCTGTATATGAGAATACGCAACCTAATAGAAGGTCCAGTAGAGAATCTCGCGCAACCAAAAGATACCACTGTTCTTGTGGATGGCGAGAAGGAGGACTGTGTTTTAGATGACAACACTCCTCCATCTTTCCAACAGGCACTGCAGAGTAATGAATTTGCACTTTCGGTTAGGGAAATGAAATCCGAGATGGATTTTATGGATGAAAAAAAAGTATGGACTTTTCGGACGTACCCAAAGGGATTAAAATCAACGGTTGTAAATGGATTTTTAAGAAAAAGCTAAATGCAGATGGACAAGTGGAGACTTGTAAATCTAGGCTTGTTAATAAAGGGTTTCATCAGATTCAAGATGTTGATTATGATGAGACCTTTTCAGCCGTAGCTATGCTTAAGTTCAGATTATGCTAGCCATCTCTACATTCATCTCTGCATTCTATGATTACAAAATATGGAAAATAGATATAAAAATGGCTTTTCTAAATGGTATTTAAGAAGAAACTGTTTATATGCTGAAACCTAAGGGTTTTGTGGTCAGTAGGAGTGAAGACAAGACTTGCAAGATGTTAAAGACCATTTATAGACTCAAACAAGCTTCAAGGAGTTGGAACAAGTGCTTTTATAAAGTTATCAAACAGTTTTGTTTTTATCAAAACATGGAGGAAGCGTGGATACATGGAAAGGAACATGGCAACGCTATCATATTCTTAGTATTATATGTCGATGATCTTATGTTGATTTGCAATGACATTTCGTTATTGCAATCAGTGAAATCTTAGCTTTTCAAGAACTTCTCTATGAAAGATTTAGGAGAAGCAGCCTATATACTAGGTATAAAGATCCATAGAGATAGATATAAAAGGCTGTTGAGGTTGTCCCAACACTTGTACATATATGCCATACTGAAGAGGTTCGGTATGGAGAATTCCAAGCATGGAAATGTTCTAAAGCAGTCTGGAATCGTCCTTTTTAAGAGGATCCATGTAATGACCTATATTTTACGTATTAGAGGATCATAAAATATGATTTTTGAATTTATTTGAGGTCGTATGACTCTATGACTTTGGGAAAAGTCTTTTAATGATGTTTCCTATTTTTAGAATTTTCTGGACAATTTTACTCTTGAAACTTGTAACGACTATAACTTTTGATAGAAGCCGAATTAGCAACTGAGACCACTTATCTTGGGAAGATATGATGGTTTCACTTTCTGTAGAGTGGACATAATAGCGATATGGACTCTCTTACTAGGAGTAATGATCTTTTAATGACTTCAGAAAGTGATTTAGTAGTAGTTGGCTCGGTAGTGGAGAACCGGATAGGAAATTCTGTCTGGTTGTAGTCGGTTCAGTGGAGTCTATTCGAGGGGTGGTCTCGAGCTTTTGGGAGGTGCTTGGGGTTTTGCCTATAAATAGGTAAGCCATCTTTCCCCAAATCATTTTTTCTATCATTACTCATTCAAGCCTCAGCCTCTATTATTCCACTCTTCACCCAAACTCCTTTCTCATCCAAATCTTGTCCAAATATTAGATAAGCAAGGGGATTCATTAGAGAGCTGCAAATCTATATCTTTAGGAAAGAAACATCGGATCTTGGCTGGAATTGTCGGATTTACATCGTTTTGCATGCAAAACTTGGATTTTAGGGGTTTTGGTGAGTGATTTATCATCTCCTACCTTATTATTATATGTGTATATATATATGTTTTGGCATGTTTTAGACTCATTTTTAAAGTCAAAATTATGTTCTGGGACTGTTTTAAAGTGACACCTGATGTGAAAAACGAATTTAAAATGATTTGAAGTATTCTAATCATGTTAAATTGATGTGCGGTTGATTTGATGTGTGTTAGGTTATGTTATGGACGTATTGTATGATGACTTGCCATGAATTATTGTATGTTTATATGTTTGAATGTTGTTTAGTGTATATACGGTGTCTGTTTGTATGCTTGTATGGTGGAAAATGCTCATCGGAGCAAACTAGAGGTAGAAACCATGAAATCGAACTTCGACGGATAGGCTCGAGAATATTAGGAGTTGTATCGACGCCTAAAGAAGAGATATAAATCGGCGTGAAAATTGAGTTTAGAGAAACTAACATTTCTGTTTGGTAGCATTTGTTCAGTGTGAGTGCTTAGAGTTGCTCTTGGGACCGGTGTAAGGCCCGCTTGGGGTCAACTTAGTGTTAGGGGGTGTTGGCTTGGGGATAGATCCGAGTAAGAAAATCAGTTCAGTGCTTGGAGATGACTTGGTGTTCGAGGGGTGTTTTCATGGGGCCAGACTCGAGCAAGATCTTATGTTTGGTTTTCTTGTGCTGCTTGGAGTCACAGAAGGGGTTGCTTGGGGCTTGGCTCGGGTATGGTAGAACCGAAAAAGGAACTTGAGAGATTTTCGTCATGGTGTGGGGATACTTTGGAGATTTCTTCATGGCGTGTTCCGGGGCCGTTAGGGGTAATGTGGGGGTAAGTTAGCAACTACAAACAACTCAAGATGACCTTGAATTTCATTTGACTACTAGGGGAGTGTTGGCATAGCGCTTTGACTCGACGACGCTGACAATGATGGCGATGACTTTGGAACTTCGATACGACGGCTCTACGACTTGCAATGGGTGTCTAGAGGCATTCCGAAGATGATGACTTAACGATGGGAGTCGTGACGGTCATCCACAAGGTCAAGCTTAACGAAGGGGGCTTGCGAGTAGGATTTGCGACTGTGTCCTACTATGGATTAGCCGTGATGGAATAACAATTGAGTTACATAATGGAGAGGTGTGCAAAAGGATCAGTGATAACTCGGATGTTTCTAGTGTGCTCATAAAGAAGGGATATGTAGGTAGCTCCCACCTAGATTTGTGATCGTGTCCAAAACTTACGATAGTAGATTACCCTAGGCATTGCGATTGTGGGCCTAGTTTCTAGCCTTTCGGAGTGGCATGGATTTGAGCACCAATGAAGCCGGGACTTCGACTGGTTCCTTGATTTGTGATTGTGCCATACGAATTATCATATATTCAACGTGCATGAGTGATGGTGAGGATCGTTTGATGGATGTTATGTTGTCATGGTTGTTTATCATTCTAGTGTGTCACGCGAAGCATGTATTTTCAACTACATACCTAGACATTGGACTTCGATTGTAGTATACTTATATGGTTGTGGTAGTAGATTAGCATATATCGATTTTTATGTGCTAACTCTTTGGATGCAGGGATAGGTCAAGTATGGTTTCTCATACCCTATGTCCATATTTATTATATATGTTTGGTTTCTCATACCATATGTACATATTTACTATATATGATTTTGATAGTATTTTTAGATAATATTTCACTCACACCAGACTATTGTCTGACCTGAGGCTTTATATTTTACTTCTTGTTATCTTAGCTACCCTTAAATAAGTAGATTAGGGATAACAAGTCTGGATAGCGCATGGAGCTGTACGGGGTATGAGCAGAAGGCTACGCTTTCATATATCTATATTTAGAGCTTAGTGTCGCTTATATTCTGTTATGCAGTACTGCGAATCTATGTCCATACTTGTATTTTGAGAGACAATTATAGAGTTTATTTTGGATATTTGGGATGCATAAACTCTTTATTTCAGTTTTTGTGTAGTCTGTATACCTAATGCACTCTGATGCTCTTGTTTATAGTTCATTTGATTATATCACTATCTCGCTTGTCTTACATCTATATTATTATATTATATTTTGTATACGTGCTGTGAGATGTTCTATATGTTCTATGTTTGGATTTTTCTTTGCTTTTCACCCTTGACTACCATTTTGCATCGGTCGGGTACCTCCACCATGCTCTACACATATATCTTGGGTAACAGAGGTGTAGGGCGATCGTCACATTTGGTATCAGAGCATAGGTTACGTGATTAACCTGAGTTAATACCATGATCTAGTAGAGATTGGGTAGGAGTTATCACCTTAGAATAAATCGAGCGATATATGAGATAGCTACTTGTTATATTTTGATTTTCAAAACTATGTAGTAGTGTATATATATATAGTATATGATAGTAAGTCGCATTGCACATATGAGTACCATTGATGCAGTTTTCCTCTATGAGAGACTGATCATTCTTACTACAGTTTGTAAGAATGGACAGGCATATTGGGAATTATGCACTGTAAGATAAGGATGGAAGAGTTACCAAGTTACCTAATGACTCGTAGTGCAGGCATAGTTCATCCATATGATGGTGAGCATAATGCAAGTAGCCTAAGAGGAGCTACAGGGATAGTGGATAGTGGTGCTCAAATGCAAGTGGAACAGGTTGTTGTTCTTAGAAGCTAAACCGCAAGTAGGCAGAAGTGATAAGAGAATAAAGGACAAGGTGGGAAACAGTGTCAGAAGAAAGATGACCAAAGGAAAGGCAAGAGGGGGTCGAAATGCTTCAATTGTAATGAGATGGGTCATATTAGTGAGGACAGTAAGGACCTAAAAGGTGGTGAGAAGAAGTGCTTCAACTATAGTGGGACTAGGCATGTTAAGATAGATTGCCCAGAGCCAGATAAGGAGGAGAAGCTCCAAATGAAGAATGGTCTAAGGAAGGGCAAATGGAAGCCTATTTGCTATGATTGTGGGGAGAAGGGCCATATTGCTAAAGACAGTAAGGCGGAAGACATGAAGTGTTATAACTGCAACAAGCTTGAGCATATCAATAAGGATTGTCCATAACTGCCTAGGAATAAGCAAGTTGAGTTTGCTGATGCTTTGAGAACTATCCCAGCTTCATCGAGTGCTCCATTGGCAAAGGAGAAAGGTAAGAGCGTCATTATATAGGGTATGTTTTATATCTTCCATACACAGTTTTATTCGATATCGGGGCTTCACATTCCTACATATCTAGTGATTTGGTAGATAGACTGAGATTGAAATTTGAGATAGTTAACTGACCTTTAAATTATGATGAACCCTGTTGGGGGTTCGGCCAGCCTTTGCATGGTTCGTCGAGACTTAGTCTTATCGAGTCATGATGGTTGTTTGCTTGTGATTGCTTTGTTTTTGGTTTTGTGGTGTTCGGCATTATTTTGGGGATGGAATGGATGGAGAGGTATGAAGTAGTGGTGGATTGTGAGAGGTCGTTGGTGACAATAAAGATGGATGATAGGTGTAGGTTGGAGATAAGTTGCATGCCTAACGATAGGGTGATGGTTAGCTTTCTGTACTCGCTCAAGATTTCCTATGATGAGTTGTCATATGTGCATATAGCGAGGGAGTATTCGGACATATTCGAGGAGGTAACCAGATTACCATCACACAGGGAGACAGAGTTCCATATAGATTCGACGAAGGACACTAGACCAATAGTTATACCTTTGAGGCGTATGGCACCCAAAGAGTAGAGGGAGTTGGAGGTGCAAGTGAATGACATGTTGAAGCGATGGTTCATTCATAGGAGCATATCTAAGTATGGTGCACCTGTACTATTTGCCACTAAGGCGGAAGACTCTCTGAGGTTGCATGTAGACTACCGTGAGCTGAATAAGGTGACGAAGAAGAACAAGCATCCACTCCAACGTATTGATGACTTGTTCGATCAACTCCATGGTGCTAGAGTGTTTTCTCAGTTGGACCTTATGACGGGGTTTCATCAACGGAGAGTGGCGAAGGAGAGTGTGCCGGTTACAATGTTCCGTACACCATCTGGTTTCTATGAATTGTTGGTTATGTTATTTGGACTAACCAACGCACTACATACTTTGGTGATCTTATGAACCATGTTTTAGGGATTAGCTAAATAAGTTTGTGCTTGTAGTCATGGACGATATCCTTGTTTATTTGAGGATGAAGGAACAACACAAGGAGCATTTTAGGATTGTGCTCGAGGTGTTGAGGAAACCCGGTTGAAAGAAAAAATTATGAAGTGTCACTTCTACAGGAGGGAAGTGCGATTTTTAAGTTACGTTGTTTCTAAGCACGGCATTACTGTAGATTCTGTGAAGGTGGCAGTAGTACAAGACTGGGATCGACCCAAGACCACTACAGATGGGAGAAGTTTTCTTGGATGGTGGGACATAATAGATGTTTTATCCAGGACTTCCCTATGGTAGTAGCGCCATTAACCAACTTGGCGAAGAAGAATCAGACTTTTATTTGCGAGGTGTGAGAACGCGTTCGTGAGTCTGAAGGAGAGGTTGATGAGCGCACCGGCATTAGTCATTCCCAATAGGAATAGGGAGTTGACAGTATATACAAACACCTGTGGTATATGATTAGGTGTGTTGTTGATGTAGAGGGGAAAGGTTGTCGCCTATGCTAGTCGACAGCTGAAACCACATGAGAGGGAGTATCTGACTCACAATTTGGAGTTAGCAGCGATAGTATTTACTTTGAAAATATGGAGGCATTATTTGCTTGGGGAGAGGTTTAAGTTGTATATGGACCACAAATCGTTGAAGTATTTATACTCCTAGAAGGACTTTAACCTTTATCAGCAGCAAATGGTTAGAGTTCTTAGCCTCCTATGACTTTGACACTTCCTATAACCCTGATAAGGGAAATGTAGTCATTGATGCATTGAGTAGGAGACATGCCAGCTTGGGAGTAATGTTTCTGGGGTGGAAGTAGTTAGAGTTTATCGCTGGTTATGATTTTAGACCTCGGTGCGAGCTAGAGCCAGAAGTATTAGGTAGCCTAATAATCAGACCTTCCTTGATTGAGTGGATTGGTGCTATTCAGAAGCGATATGCTAGACTAGCGAAGATCGCGCTGAAGATAGAGGAAGGAGTAGATTTTGAGGAGATGAAGCAGTACAAGCTCGACCGTGATGGTTGGCTCTGTAAAGGTGGAAGATTGTTTGTGCCACATGTTGGTGGACTGAAGGACAAGGTGCTACGAGAATGCCATCAACTAGATTGATTATATATCCCTGGGGGTTATAAAATGTACCACGCTATAAGGCATACATTTTATATTAAAAAGGGATGAAGAAGGTCATTAAGGCATTCATCTCGAAGTACATGAACAATCAATTAGTGAAGGCAGAGCAGAAGCTGAGTGGTTTGCTGCAACTGCTCGAGATCCCTGAGTGAAAATAGGAACAAGTTTCGATGGTTTTTAGCGATGGATTACCGAGGACCAGAGGAAGGTACGATAGCATCTGGGTCATAGTAGATAGACTGATGAAGAGCGCTAGATTTATACCCATAAAGTTTTGTATAATGGCATCCAAATTAGCCGAGTTGTATATGAAGTGGGTTTTACAATTCCATGGTGTGCCAAAAAGCATTGTGAGCGATCGAGACCCTTTGTTCACTAGTAAGTTTTGGAATAGCTTACAAGGGGCATTGTTGATAGAGCTACATCTCAGTACAACTTATCACCCACAAACTGATGTGCAGATCGAGAGGGTGAATCGTATTTTAGAAGATCTCTTGCGAGCCTGCATTCTTGATTTCGGTGGCTCATGGGACGATCACTTACACTTAGTAAAGTTCGCATACAATGATAGTTACCAGTCCAACATCGGTTTGGCACCATTTAAGGCATTATATGGTCGACCGTGCAACACTCCTTCATGTTGGTGGGAAGCGGGTGAGAAATTGATACTTGAGACAGATGTGATTAGAAAGACTTCGAAGAAGATCAAGATCATTCGGCAACGAATGAAAGCTGCCCAAGATAGACAAAAGAGTTACGTTGATAAGAGAAGACACGATTTAGAGTTCTTCATCGACGATAAAGTGTCTGCCAAGATCTCTTCGTTGAAGAATTTTGTTTGATTTGATACTAAGGGGAAGTTGACATCGAGATTCGTTGGTCCTTTTCTGATACCTGAGAGGATTCGGAATTTAGCATATAGATTCGACTTACCTTAGAAGATGGCGGCCATGCATAACGTGTTCCACGTCTTTCACTTGCGGAAGTTTGTGCACGACTCAGACATAATAGTTCAACTAGATTAGCTTGATGATATCGAGATTGAACCAGAAGCATCAAGACCTCATTGGCCTATTCATATCGTCAGATGTGATATGAAGCAGCTTAGGAGGAAAATGGTAGAGTTGATAAATGTTCAATGGAGTGAAAGCGAAGGCGATTATACTTTGGAGACCAAGGGGAGCATGAGGACCGCTTATCCGGAGCTCTTTATTTAGTGAGACTTTTGTTTATCGCATTTACTTTCACTTTCAATATCATATAAGGTAGTTTACACTACAAGAAAATCTTTTATTGGTAGCATACTTTACCAGCGTTTGGATATTGAATGCAACAACTAGCCATTTTTTCCAATAAAAGTGAAGAATGAAATGCTGCCTAAAATTCAGAAAAAATTTGTTGAAATTTTTTCCAAGCTGCTCATATCCTCTTTTTTTTGCCCTTTTCATATCTCTGCTTTCTTATCTCATCACCTAATAATTTTTGTTAAACTCCACCCAAACAAAGAAAATCCTAAACAAATTCTTCTTCAATCTTTTCCCCTCTCCTACAGTCCTTATCTTGATTGACTATTATCCCTCTTCTCTCGTCCTGATTAAAGAAGCTTAGTCGGCAAGCATGTGATTCGTTCTAGGTATTTGCTTATTCTTCTCGTCAATTTTTCAACTTCATTTCAGCGAAGTTTGCTGCTTTACTTAAATATATTGTAATTTTATCATCAATCAATCAATTCTACTCGATTTCATGCTAATAAATTAAAATAGTGTTAATTGATCGCTATTTCTCAATTCTAAAGTGTATTAATATAACTGTTGGTAGTTAGTTTTTTGGAAGAAGAAACTGTAGTGTTTTCTATGAACCATTATTTGATATAAGTAATGGTGTAAGTAATATCAGTGTTTATTCCTTCTAGTTTAGTGGTAACGATAGAAGAATTGTTGTGGTTTTATAAGCTATTATTATTAAGAGCTCAGAAGAATGCATAAGCATTCCTTCTAGTTTAAAATTAACATGTAGTATTGTTTGTCTAGTCGAGAAACTTCTAAAATTCTCAAGCTCTAATTCAGTTAATTTCTTTCCTATTACTCAGAGTTGGTTGTATCTCTTCAATAACGGGTATTCAGGCTATTACTTCTTTAGCTTTATATACTTTAAGTTTTTTAGCCTTAATCCTATTGTATTAAAAATTGTTTAAATAACTAAGTTGATTATTAGAGGGAATAACTTATGAATTAAATTTATAAACATCCAAACTTTTGTCTATACCTAAGGATTATCATGTTATTCAGTAGTTCTATGGAACCAAGGGAAGATGGATTGTGTACCTGATAAGTGCAAACTTCAAAAATCATGTTATTTAGTGGTTTGAGGTTCTTGATGGATTGTTGGAATCGTACTGGATAGCAATTGATCTTGTATTAAGCTATACTTTTCTCCTCTTCAGATCTGTTATCTAGTTAATCGGTTGTGTCAGGTACATATCTGATTCGGTTCACTAACTTACTAGACATCACTCACTTTAACTGATTACTTTTGATTAAATTTATGATGATCCTTATTGCTTTTCCAAGAGCAACAACGTATATTACATAAATGATCACCTTGAAAAGAGGACATAGATGTGTATATTTAGAGCTTGTTGTACAACAACTTTGTTCATTCTTTCATTCCATAACTACATGAAATGGTCATTTCTCAAGCTTGGTATGACTACGTACACCGCTTGGTACATGACCATTGCTGCTATAGTTCAAGGTTAGGCTTGTTAAATGTTTTCTTTGTTATTCCAAACATTTGATATAGTAATCATTGCTTGTTCTGTGTAATCAATAAGATGTAATGATCGGTTGAAGACGTAGCTCATTCAGGTCCAATAATCTTGTGTCGCACGTCACTGGTGCCACCGTTATTCTCTATACTTTTAGTAGCCACACAGTCACTATTTAAGCATTATACTGTACCCTTGCTTTGTTAAAATATTGTTTTTTTCTTCCAAAAAAAGTATTACAGGAAAATTTTGATTTATTGAATTATAATTGATGCATTTCTATGATCGATTGCAAAAATGTTTTGACAATTACTACCCAACAACCCTATTGAATTAGTGAGATGCGAAGACCCATGACTTTCTTATCCTTATTTATGTGTGGATATTTTTAGTAAGTCGGCTTCTTATGAACCTTTGTTTCTATGTACATATGGCAAGTAGCTAGCTTTTTTGAATGCACACATTTATCGTTGGAGTTGACATTTGCTATATTAGTTAAGCAAGGAGCTTAAAAATATACTAAAATAAAAAAAGTGCTTCATTGGTTAAGGTGTTCAGGGAATAATGTTCAATGTCTATTCGAAATAACCTATAAATAAAATATATGAAAGGTTAAAAATGAATTCAGTCGACTATGGGTTTTCTAGATATAGAATTTTTCAATGTTACCGATCTTTGGAAACAAAATTACTAGCTCAGATAAAAGTACAACTAAAAAAATAATATAAAAATCATTATTTTAAGCTGTAAGATATCTTCCTTAACAATTAGTTCTCAAATTAAAATCCATAGCTTTTATTGACCATAGATTAAAAAAAAATTGTTAACAAATGAATAAGAGGGGCATGTGCTAGAGGTATAAATATTTATAATTTTAACTTTCACACTAAAACATTAATTAACCTACATATTTCATTTTCCTATGGCTACAGAAGAAAAAAATCTACACCTGTGACACGATCTCATATTTCATTTAGCAACTAATATGGTATAAAAAATATACATATTATTCATGTAGGTGAAGTTAGATGCATATACCGACATTGCGACATTACAAATGAGAAACAAGAGGAGGATACGGTCGACTACACCAGAGCAACTTACGAACATTTGGACATAGTGTATGGTAACGCGACATGTTGGGCTCAATAACCAACATTATAGATATGGACCTCGTAGAGTAAAATAGAATCATGATGATCAACGTCGGTGGTGTGTTGGCAATGATCAACCATGGTGCACACGGAATGATCACCAAAGGCATCTGCGGATCCATATTATGTATAGCTGGCGTGGTAGCCATAGTGCAGTAACTTTTCAAACCAACTTCCAGAAATTTTGAAGTATCTTAGTTACATGAGAAACTAAAATCATTTAAGTTGTGAGTATATTAAAGCATCATGATTTCTAGACAGAAAGTTTCAGTTAGGTAAAGTTTAAAAAAAAAACTGAAACAAATAAAAATAAATTAGCATGCACTGTACTATACACAAAATAATAACTATAACATTTCAACAGGCAAAAGTGACTAAGGTAGCTTACAACTATGTGATGTATACTCCAACAACATTAGCATGCGTTAAGTTTTGGTTTAATATTGATAATGTGAAAATTCATTTAAATCTCAAGATAAACAAACTTTATAAGATTAACTAACTGCACTATCTTTGAAAAATCCATCCAACATTATTTCTTCCTTGATTATTCTTCAATTTGGACTGAGAAAAGGTACGTTTTGTTGCCAAGGAAGAGTAGAAGAAGATGGAACTGATGTCTATTCTTTAGTCTGAGCATCATAAAACGCTCAATAATTTCGTAAGGTATAAAGAGAATTGTTTACATGTTGTTGCTTATTTGGTGAACTTCATATACTGATAATGACATTAATAACAGGTTTTCTCAATTTTCATGTTACAGATTATTTTTACTTTTGGTTCAGTGTTTTGAATTTGTTATACCATTTCTTTCCTTTTTCACTTGATCATCTTGCTTCTGAAAAGTGCGAAACACATAATGAAATTCCTACCATCCTTAAATCTGCCAATGAAGAAAAAGTGCTGCAAACTATTTTCAATATTTCCAAAGAAAGTGGGCTGGAATTTTGATCTGAGCAAGTAGTTTTGGTTCGTGAAACTGGAAGTAATCCTTAAATCTTTCAGCATTTGTTTTTACAATTTATTGTAATAACCCTAACGTTATCTCATCAAGCAGCTCAATACTTTTAACATCAAGCACCGAGCAGTGAGAAGCCATACACGTATGTGCATATATTCTATTTTTCATATTCTTCGCTGCAATTAATAAATATAAGCGGTCAACTTAACATCTGACCATGTTGTGTTTAGTGAAACTGGAAGTTTGTTTCGTTCATTAGTGTTTCTAGAGTACCAGTGCTACCTGAACCATTGGTAACCGAAAAATGCTATTTGAGTGCAACTTTGGAACCAAATGGTGGCTTCAGGTAGTTTGTTTGAAATAGTATTGATAACACAGTTTTACAACATTGGTTAAATATTTCAGGAAATACACCTTTTCGAAAAAGGGACCAAGCAATGGAAGCTGGAGTGTAGCAGAAAACTTCGGTCAATATTTATGAAGTAAAAGTTTCAACTTTGCAAATGAGATGCGTGGTTTCAATACCTACTACAAACGGTATGAGATAATTCTTTTTTTCCATATTTCAATGTAGGCCTTAATAATCATTCCACGTTATTCAAATTTTTAAGAATATGGCTTTGCATATAATTTGAAAGAATTTTTTGATGATTAATCAATTGATTAGGAATGCTTAACATTATTACCTTGAAATGACTGTTCATTATGCCTTCTTTTAATACTGAATTGCACCAAGTCTGTGTATTGTATTTTTATTATGAATTACACCAAGTTAGTTGTTGTATCTCAATCATTCCTATATCAATCATTAACTATAAGAAGTCAATGGTCTTGTACCGTATGCATTTTACAAAGGTAAAATTAACTCTATTTATATACATTTATGTATTCTCTTCCCACATCTTACTAAGTTTTGTCTCATGTCAACATTATGGTTTTTCATACTTTCCACTGGCTATATGTAGGAAATTCAATGGTACCGATTGAATGCGATATTATTTGACATGAGCTAAAATTATGGCCTGTTAGTAAACTGTCTGAAATCTTGAAGGACAATTTATGAACAAAAAACATGAATGGTAAATTTGAACAAACTAAATAATTCAGCTAAAGCCATTGGGTACTTGGGTGACTAAGTTTATGAAAAATTTATAAGTTTGAGATAATTTATAAAAATTAACTAAGATAATAGAGCTTAAGTTTGAGATAATCTACAAGTTTAAGTTAATTAAAATATAAGTCATCACATTTTAAGTTTTAGCAATTGAGATAATTTATTAAGTTTAATAATAATAGTAATAATAATAAACAATAGTTTAAATAAATTAACAAATTTATAAAAATTAAATAGGTTTATAAAAGTTAACTAAGTATTATAAAAATTAACAAGTTTATAATATTAATAAGAATAAACTAAGTCTGGTAAAAATTAACTAAGTTTATAATAATAATAATAGACTATAGTTTGAAAAAAATTAACTAAGTTTATAATAATAATAATAAATTAATAAAGTCAACTAAGTTTTATAATTAATAATAATAATAACAATAACAACAATAATAGTAACTAAAACTATGTTTATAAAAATTAACTAAGTTTTATAAAAAAATAAGTTTATAAAATTAAGTAAGAATATAACAATAATAATAAAAATAATAGATTAACTAAGTTTACACTAATAATAATAAATTAACTAAGTTTATAAAAATTTATAAGTTTGAGATACTTTATAAAAAATAACCAAGTTAACAAAGTTTAAGTTTGGGATAATTTATAAGTTTAAGTTAATTAAAATATAAGTCATGACATTTGAGTTTTAGTAATTGAGATAATTTATATTTTGAGTTAATATAAATAAAATTATAAATAAGTTAACCGAGCTTTATAAAAATTTAACTAATTTTTATAAAAATTAACCAAAATATTAAAAATTAACTAAGTTTTATATAATTTAACTACATTTTATAAAAATTAAATAAATTTATACAAATTAATTAAGTTTTATTAGAATTTAACTGAGTTAATAGGTCTTTAAAAATTAAATAAGTTTATTATAAACATTAACCAAGTTTTATAAAAATTTAACTAAGTTAACTAAGTTTTATAATAATTATTTAAATTTAATAAAAATTTAACAAAGGATGTTTGGTATACTTTAAATATTCAAAACAGTTTCATAATCATCCGTTGATTATTAAACTTGTCTATAGATAATTAGCTTTTTAGGAGTAAAGACCAGCTGTAGCGAAGAATTATAGGTAATCAAGTAATGAACATGGCTTTAATTGTTATATATACTATAACATTTTGTTAGTACTTATTGTGCAAAACTTATTTATGAATGGTTATGGATTTTATATGAATTTGCTCAGCTTGTCGAAAAACTATTATCGAACTAGTTATGGATATTATTTTTGATTATGTGATTAACGTGTGTTTTTTAATTGTTTGAATATGATGATTATGTGATCGATTGATTATTGGTTTGAATACGACGATTATGTGATTGATTGCTAGTTGTAATAAAACTATTATGTGAGCGAGGGCTGGAAATGGTATAAGACATTAACATGAAATGGTAGCATGTACAGTATGGTACAAAGCAGTTAATAACTTTTAGTAGCGTTTTAAAAACGCTCAGAATAAATGTAAACAGCTACGATACGCCTTTCGTAGCGTTGAAAAAACGCCACCAAAACTTTTAGTAGCTTTTTGGTAAACACTACGATACGACATGCAACTACAAGTCCGCAACTTTTTGTAGCGTTTCTAAAATCCTACAACAGGTCAAGTTTTGGAGCGTTTTCTACAACGCTACAAAAAGTTTCAGACTTTTAGTTGCATGTCGTATTGCAGCGTTTACTGAAACGCTACTAAAAGTTTTGGCAGCGTTATTTCAACGCTACGAAAGGCCTTTTCTAGTGTAGTGTTAGTATCATGCATGCTAGGGTAGGCATAGATATCATTTATTTTTTTATGTACATGTTTGATGTTTGACATGTTTGCTTGTGGATGATAGGCATGCAGGATAGCTATGTTTCATTCTGACTTGTTGTATTAGGGATTTCAAGGGCGAAACTCCTAAAGGGGGGAGAGTGTAACAACCCGTATTTTACGTATCATAGGATCGTAAAAATATTATTTTTGAATTCATTTAAGGTCATATGACTCTATGACTTTGGAAAATGCCTTTTAATGACATTTCCTATCTATAGAATTTTCCGGACGATTTTACTCCTGAAACTTGTAACGACTGTAGCTTTTGATAAAAGCTGAACTAGCTTTCGAGACCACTTCCATTGGAAATATATGATGGTTTCTCTTTCTATATAGTGTTCACAATAGCAATTTGGACTTTCTGACTAGGAGTTATGGTTGTTTGCTGACTTTTGAAAATCGTTACAATAGTAGTTGGTTCTATAGTGGAGAACCGCACAAGAAATTCTGTCTGGTAGTAGTTAGTTCGGGGGTGAGTCTATTTGATAGGTGTTCTATTCGGGGGGGATGGTCCGTAGCTTCTGGGGGTGCTTGGGGTTTTGCCTATAAATTGGTGAGCCATCCTCCCCCAAATCATTTTTTTTCTACCACTTCCCATTCAAGCCTCAACCTCCATTATTCTACTCTTCACCCAAACTCCTTTCTCAACCAAATCTTGTCTAAATCACAGATAAGCAAGGGGATTAATTAAAGAGCTTTAAATCTACATCTTTAGGAAAGAAAAATCGGATCTTGGCTGGAATAGTCAGATTTGCATCGTTTTGTGTGCAAAACTTGGATTTTAGAGGTTTTGGTGAGTGATTTATCGTTTGTCGCCTTATTATACATGTATCTATAGGTTTTGGAAAGTTTTAAACTCATTTTCAAAGTCAAAATTATGTTTTAGGACTGTTTTAATGTAAAACCTGATGTGAAATAATGAATTTAAAGTATTTTAACCATGTTGATGTGCGGTTGCCTTGATGTATGTTAGGCTATGTTAGGGACATATTATAAGATTTGCCATAAATTGTTGTATGTTTGAATGTTGTTTGATGTATGCATGGTGTTTGTTTGTATGCATGTATGGTTGAAAACTCTCATCAAAGCGAACTACAGGTAGAAACCGTGAAACCAGACTTCGATGGATTGACTCGAAAATGTTAGGAGTTGTATTGATGCCTACAGAATGCATATAGGTTGAAGAATTGAGTGTAGAGATGAAATTGGTGCAAAATTGGAGCTTGGAGAAACTACTGCATTTCTGTTTGGTAGCATTTGTTAGGTGATGAGTGGTTGGAGTTACTCTTGGGGCCGGTGCAAGGTCTGCTCGGGGTCCACTTGGTGCTAAGGGGGTGTTGGCTTAGGGATAGACCTGAGTAAGAAAATCGGTTCGGTGCTTGGTGATGACTTGGTGTCCGGGTGGTGTTTGCTTGGGGCCAGACCCAAGCAAGATCTTCTGTTTGGTTTTCTTGTGTTGCTTGGAGTCATGAAAGGGGTTGCTTAGGGCTTTTCTCGGGTATAGCAGAACCGAAAATAAAAGTAAAGAGATTTTCATCGTGGCACGATGATACTTTAGTGATTTCTTCATGATGTGTTCCAGGGCCATTGGGGTAATGTGGGGGTGATGTTAGCAACTCCAAACAACTTGGGATGACCTTGGATTTCGTGTGACTGCTGATGGAGCGTTAGCGTAGCGCTTTGACTCGACGACGCCGACGATGATGGCGATGACTTTGGAACTTCGATACGATGGCTCTACGACTTGTGATGGTTGTCTAAAGACATCCCGAAGATCATGACTTAAGGATGTGAGTCGTGACAGTAATCCACAAGGGCAAGCTTAACGAAAGGGGGCTTGTGAGTGGGATTTACGACTGTGTCCTACTGTGGATATAATCATGATGAATGACGATTGAGTTCCATTATGGAGACATATGCAAAGGGATCGTTGATAACTCAGAGGTTTCTAATGTGCTCGTAAAGAAGGGGTATGTGAGTGGTTCCACATGGATATGTGATCGTGTCCAGAACTTGCGATGGTAGATTACCCTGGGCTTTGCGATTATGGGTCCGGTTCCTAGCCTTTCGGAGTGGCATGGATTCGAGCACCAATGAAGCCTGGATTTCGATTGGGTCCTTGGTTTGTGATTGTGTCATGTAAGTTATCGTATATTCAATGCATACGAGTGATGATGAGGATTGTTTGATGGATGTTATGCTGCCACAGTTGTTTATCACTCTAGGGTGTCGAACAAAGTAGGTATGTACTCTAGGGTGTCTCACAAAGTAGGTATGTTCAACCGCATACCTAGACATTGGACGTTGTACTTCAACTGCATTACACTTATATGGTTGTGATAGTAGATTAACATACATCGACTACTATGTGCTAACTCTTTGGATGTAGGGACAAGTCAGGTATGGTTTCTCGAACCCTATGTCCATATTTAATATATATAATTTTGACGGTATTTTGAGATGATGTATCGCTCATATCAGACTGCTACCTGACCCAAGGTTTTATGCTTTGCTTCTTATTATTTCGGGTACTCTTAAATGAGTAAATTAGGGATAACAGGTCTGGATAGCGCATGGAGCTGTATAGGGTGCAAGCAGGAGGCTATGCTTTTATATACTTGTATTTGGAGTTTACTATCGCTTATATTCCATTATGCAGTACTGTGGAGCTATGCCAGTACTTATATTTTGAGAGATAGTTATAGAGTTTATTTTGGAGATTTGGGATATATAAACTCTTTATTTCAATTTTTTTATAATCTGTGAACCTAATGCACTCTGATGTTTTTATTTATGGTTCATTTGATTATATCACTGTCTCGCTTGTCTTACATTTATGTTATTATAATATATTTTTTGTGCACCGTGAGATGGCCTATAGGTTCTGTGCTTGGATTTTTATTTGCTTTTCACCCTTGACTGCCGTCCTGCATTAGCCGGGTATCTGCACAGCGCTCTATATAAATATATTGGATACCGAAGGTGTAGGGCGGTCATCACAATCCTATATGCTTCAATCATAGGATCCATAATATATGCTATGCTATATAATCACTACAACAAAAATTGTTTATAGTTGCATAAATTGGTAGCGTTTGAGGCTATATGCAACCGTTGATCGGTTTAACTTATAAAAATGAACAAAGAAACGCTACAAAGTGCTTCCCGCCAATAGTTCACGTAAATTTGGATAAAATTTTCCATGTCCGCTCATATCTCTATACACTTAACAAATTTTGGTACCCTCCTCGCTCAAATTTTCAGTGGCAGCTCATGTTTTCTTTTTCTCTTCCTCCTTTTTTGTCACAAAATCGAGTTTCAAATCCCTCATTTTCATTTCCCCTAAAATTTATCGCTCAAATTTATCACAAAATCCATAATCTTCATTTTTCAAATCCCTCTTACTCTTTTGATATAACTACCGCTGCTACAGCCGCCGCCATCGCGTCAGCTTCCTCCTTCACTTTAGTAATGGCCGCAGAGAACAAAGCTCCTCTTAAAACTCGCATTTGTAATATTGGAAGTGGTCTCGCCGCTCACAACGCCGTCGTTTATGGCGCTTGCGCTGAGCACAGACCTATACTATTCCAAGGAATAGGTTTCATTATTTTTTAATTGGGCTTTTTCATGAATACGTGAGCATATTTTTTGGCATATAGATTTTCTTGGCGTTGTATCATATTTGGGTGGAATGCTCTTAGGATTAATTAATGGTACCTTATCTTTTAGACTTTGTTCTATACTTCAGGTTATAGTATTGCATCTTGATTGTGAAATCTGATTTTACTGAGGGCAATCTGAATATTTTTTTAACAGCAGTCTTGCTTGCAATAGTTAGATTGTAGGTTATATATATGCATGTAATTAGTTTTGGAAAGCCATATTATGCAGATTTGTTTATTATTAGTTTGCCTATTTTGTGGTTATTTAGAGCATATTTATTTGTAATGAGAAGTGTGAGAAGTGAGAATTGAATGCTGATAAGTTTTGAATGTATCTGCTAACCTAGTGCGTTTATAATATAACAGATCTTAAAACTTTTTATAAGCACAAAAAAGTGCTTAGTATGAAATAGACATAAATCATTATAGATGACTTGTTTTAGTAAATGCTACACTATTTTTTAAGTGCACGTTATTGTTTTTTATTATTCAGATGGAATTTCTATTACTAATTAAGCACTTGTTTTGTGGCTTTAACTAATAAAGGAACGTGCGTTCTCTTTGGTGATGCTGCTGGAGCAGTCTTAGTTCAGGTACATGCTTCATCTTTCAATTTTGCATTATGCTTTTTATGGTTACTTTTCTCATAGATATTGCTCTACCCTGTATTTATAATAATTAACTGTATATACTATTTTGCTCTTGTATTTTGCATCGTGGATATGCAAAATCGAGTAAAAAGTCAACTTATTTGCAAAGTTAATGAACCTTTCCAAAATTATTCAAAAATATTACAGTTTAACTTAGTTCTAAAAGACATAATTAACAATTCTAAATCGTCGAATATGTAGTTGTAGTAACCTATTTTTCAACTCTATTATATCACTAAACTAAGTTTGTAATGTCTAAAAGCAACTTTTGTTTAATTTGTTTTCTTCTTATAACAAACCTATTTTTCACAGTACAAAGCACAACAAGGACTCAATGAACTTGTATTGAGGTTCATCCTTTGTTTTCGAATGCATATTTTGCATCATCTATTGCTGATTCATTTAGGAAGTCAAACTATTTTATATCCGTTATAAGATTCATAAACACCAGGCCCTTGCAACGTTTTAAGAGTAAATGGAGCTTGATTCATATCCCTACCACGAGTGCATATGGCCTGATAGCCATAAAAGAAGTGAGAGCGAGCTGTCTGTTTAGGGCAACACTTCCACGTGGAGCAGGCACGTCATGGTTATGTTTGCCTTTGCTGTTATCTTCTTTTACAAGAATTGAAATGTTGATTCAATCATTTAATTTTATTATTCAAGCATACTTTTAAGTTAATTCTAAGTCGTTATTTATTTACTTTGCACTTGATCTCTATATCTCAATGATAACTTATTTAACAGTTAAACAAAATTCATAGTTATGAATGTTTCTATGGGTTTTTCTTTGATAAAAACATTGTTCTGTATTTTATTTTTTGATTGTTGATGCCAGAACCTAAATCTTATTTGAATTTGTTCCCTATTCTACTGAAACAACATCATAATCACCGAAGCTTTCTCGTCCTGAATGAAAATTCATACATCGATTTAATTTCACATATATTCGAGATGCAATTGGATATCAAAATCATTTAAATATGCATTATTACATGAAATACGCAAGTGTGCATTGTCCTTGAGCTAGTCGAACAACAATACCCCAACATATTTATTTAGACATCACACTAAAATTTGTAGATATACCAAGTTTTCATTTCACATCAAATGATACTTAGGCTTTCTAAAGAACATGGCCCACTGTGGTGACACTGGTAATTAGTAGGATACAACCTATATTTTGTTTTGAATTTGACAATAATATATGTCTCCATTATCTAGGAGATATGAATCAGAAACCTTCTGATACACAAGCCACAAAAACAATATTTAACCAAATGTCTAAGCAGTGGTCAATGACAGACACGATTGATGTTGTTTGTGTTGGCAGTGTGATGAGCGGCCCATGTTGTTCCAAGAACAAAATGGACTTTTCTTACAATTAAATCACCTTCCAAATTTGTCGATTGAATCTTGACTTCTGCTTTATGCCTACTGCTAGAGTATTGTACAGTTGGTACTTGTGGTCTTTTATTAAGTTTTAATGTGCTCTCCAGTACCATTTAATGATGGTCATTCGGAGTCAAGTTTTTTTTGTGCTTTATTACATTCTTCTCTATGATGGCCATCCCGATTTTCTCTATATTTTGGTTATATTTTACAGTTGGTTTCCATTATTGGAAATTTGGAATGTGGTTCAACTATATCTTTGTTTTTTTAATTCTTATGCCAACGATTAAGATATTTGAATCGTTTCAAGCCCTTGGTAATAGTTTATATGCAAGTATTGAAGATGATGAGTAAGTGGTCTTCGGAATTGGAATATTTTGCAATGGCTATGAGGATGTTAAAGTTATATGATACAATCGCGGTTGGTTGGTATTCCATCATGTTTGCAAGCAATATCTCCTGTAGGACCTGATCTCCAGCTCTTGGTAAACTGTTTGTTAGATGCATTCTTTCAACTTCATAAGTACATGCATGTACTACTGAATGAAGTTAAACTACTGAATAAGGGATGTTCCCTATACAGTTATAGAAGTATAAGCTACTGAATGAGGTTTGATCCAAAAAACCCTAAACCTCAACCATATGGTTTTTCATGATTATAAAGCATTAAAAATAGAAGCTGGAAACTGTTCAAACTCACCTCAGAATTTACCAAAACAAACAGAAAAATCGATCAAAATAAAACCTCAAGTTGGGACAAATTTCCATACACAAATTCATGTCCGTAAAGATGACATACAAACACTGACAGATAATCTATCGAGTCAGATTCTAGTGGACTTTGGACCATCCTATTCATCTTGCAGCTCTGTTTGGCTGCCAAGTTAAAAGATGTATCAAAGAAGCATTTAACTACTTAAATTTGAGTAATACACTATGCCAGCATAATGACATTTTTGAACAAGCATGTATACATAAGGCATTTTCAGTTTTTGATTTTGGTGAATGGATGAACATGTCCTATATAAAATTATAAAATATACCTGCTCTCTGCCTATTCTCTTCCAATAAAGCAGCATGTACCTAGCAAGTTTTCTTCTACGGTTCATAGCGCCTCTCGTCATCTTAACAGACCTACCAACTTTCATTTTTACCGGTAAACAATTAATGAGTCGATACCAAATACATTAACATACATAGTACATGCAATAATAAAGAAACACCTCTCTTTGGCAATTTTATGAGAAACGCTTGGCATCAGCTATCAGTTTCTTGTGAAGATTGGCAAAAGATCTATGATGCCTTGGAATGTCTCTTCTACAGATATTAACCCAAACTTTTGCAAACTTATACTCTTCTTTTTCTAAAGTGAAAGGGTCTTTCCTTAATATCTGCTTTTTGGGCAAACTCCTCTAATTATCTATTTCATAAAGGAAATAAATGAAAGAAAAATAAAATGAAAAAAATGAAAGAAAAATAAAATGAAAAGAAATGAAAGAAAAATAAAATGAAAAAATTCAATTAATACCGCATTGCTGCTAGAAAATAAAAATAAACAAGAAACTTAACGTTTCTCATTTACAGATAATTTAAGCATGTGCCATTACATTAGTGCAACTATATTTGGCAATATGAATGTTACTATTTCAGCAAGTATTAGTCATATGAATAATCGGAAAACATTTCAAGTTACCTTGCAACTGTTATATAGCCTACACCAGAACATGTAGACAGCGGTTCTATAGTGTACATGCAGAGTCATTGCAGGATAAACTACCATTCTTAAAGAACAAGTCAATACCTCTGGGAGGCATGAATACTGTATATTATGTCATCTATTGCAGAGAATTTGACAAAGGTTTGTTGCATGGTTTATGTTGTCTGTGTTTAAGTGTTTTTATTATCGTATATTTTATTGTATTGCAAGAACTAGGACTAATTTGAGTCCGGGTCTGTTTGTGTTTAAACATCGTTTTTCATGCTGAGTCGCTTGTTATGAACTATATTTTCTTTTTTACAATTTATTTGGCTTGATTGGTATACATGTATACTAGTTTGTTAAAATAGGAATTCTGACTTAAGCGAGACTATTGAGCTGGAAAATCTTCTCATAAATGCGTGCATAACTATTCATTCTGCCAAGGCAAGAAAGGAGAGTAGAAGAGCATGCTCGTGAAGACTTTACGGTTAGACTGACTTCACAAATATATACTCATTCCTTATAGTTGAAACTAATTTCTTAGTAATGCGATCCTTTTCCTTTTTTGCAGAAAAGGGATGATGAAAACTGGATGAAACACACATTGGGGTCGGTATTATTTTATGTTCTATTTTAGTGCTTCATTACACTTTTAAACACTTCAGAATGACTTCTGCACATAGAAGTTCTATGATCTATATTCTATCACGTGTCAATAGTGCTAATAGTGTGGAAAAATTATATAGTATATGATATAAAATCTTGCATAAACATTTGACTCAAATATAATAACCATCTCCCATAATGTACTACTATACTATCTAGGAGTGCAATCCATTAATCAAAAGCTGGATCTATAAATGTATATTAGGAGACAAGATGGCAATAGACATAATTTTGACTTATAGTTTCATGTAGTTGATCATGACGTTATTTTTTGTTGTTACAAATTAATGTATTTTTATGTATAGAAATTTTCTTGCGTAAATAAAAATTAAATCTGCTGGTTACTGTATTTCATTTACATCAGGTACTAAAACTCAGGCCACGCGATTACTCTTTATGGAACAAGCTTGGTGCAACCAAAGCAAACAACGTTCAAAGTTCGGAAGTAATATTAGCTTATCTGCATGTGTGCTCAAATGCCACTTTGTTCATTTAGTAGATAATGGAGAATGCTTAGTAAGTTGTTTCGTAGAAGATTATTTCGCATAATTCCTATTCTCTGTTCTTTGCTTTACAGGTACTAGATTGGAAACCAAATTATGTTTAAGCATGGACAAATATGGGTATCAGTTATGCCAATCAGGTTTGCATGTGTTTTTAAAAAAACCCAGTGGAATATTGATAGATTATACAGCACAGATCATATATTATATCATTGTGGAAATAACAATCGATTTTAGAAACAATATATTAATTAATAAAAAATTTGATCTACAAGGATTATATGAAGAATCTATAAGGTACTATATGAAGATTTCTCTTTGGTATTACTTGGTATGACGACGACGAACTAACTAAGTTTCTAAAAATTAACTAAGTTTAAAATAATAACAATAATAATATAATTAAGTTAATCGAGTTTTAATAATAAAAATAATAATAATATATTAACTAAGTTAACCAAGTTAAAAAAGATTAAATAAGTTTTGTTAAAATTAAACAAGTTTTATAAAATTAACTAAGTTTAAGTTAACTAAATTTTATAAATAATAATAATATAACTAATTTAACAAAGTTTTATAAATAATGATGATGATGATGAATTAACTAAGTTCATAAAAATTAACTAAGTTTATAATAATAGTAATAATAATATAATTAAGTTAACCGAGTTGTAATAATAATAATAATAATTATAAATTACCTAAGTTAACCAAGTTAATAAAAATTAACTAAGTTTTGTTAAAATTAAACTAGTTTTATAAAATTAACTAAGTTTGAGTTAACTAAATTTTATAGATAATAATACTATAACTACTTTAACAAAGTTTTATAAATAATGATGATGATGATGAATTAACTAAGTTTATAAAAATTAACCAAGTTTATAAAAATTAACTAAATTTATAATAATAATAATAATATAATTAAGTTAACCGAGTTTTAATAATAATAATAATAAATTAACTAAGTTAACCAAATTAATAAAAATTAACTAAGTTTTGTTAAAAGTAACTAGGTTTAAGTTAACTAAATTTCATAAATAATAATAATATAACTAATATAACAAAGTTTTATAAATAATGATGATGAATTAACTAAGTTTATAAAAATTAACAAAGTTTATAAAAACTAACTAAGTTTATAATAATAATAATGATATAATTAAGTTAACCGAGTTTTAATAATAATAATAATAAATTAACTAAGTTAACCAAGTTAATAAAAATTAACTAAGTTTTGTTAAAATTAAACAAGTTTTATAAAATTAACTAAGTTAACTAAATTTTATAAATAATAATAATATAACTAATTTAATAAAGTTTTATATATAACTGTAAGATTGGACTTTATTTATTTCATTTCATTTATAACTTTGATTATTTATATGACATTATTTATAGTATGATATACTTGTACAATGTTGTAGATGTTTGGTATCAGATTTGAAGTCCTACGAATTAACATAATTGTTTGACTATATGTTGTGCTTTCACTTGTGTAGGCATTGGACTTTCGAAGAGAGCAAGGTTGAACTTTAATGGCGATAGCTTTCACTTGTGCATGCAAAAAAGAATTATTGGTACTAAAGCGTTTTGTTAGTACTAGTTAGGTATAACATTTTATTAGTACTAGGTGTGTAAATTTGTATACGAATGGTTATTATATGTAAGTTTGGTCATTTTGTCGAAAAACTATTATATCGAAATGGTTATGGATATTTTATTTGATTATATGGTTAATGTGTTTTTTAATTGTTTGAATATGATGATTATGTGAGTGATTGTTGATTGATACACTAGAAACAAAATAGACAATTAACAGGGAATTATAGCATGAAAAAATGCTGCAAAATAATCAACAACTTTTAGTAGCGTTTCAAAAACACTATAGAAATACATATAGTGGCGTTGAGAAAACGAAATCGTAAAGCAGGGGTAAAGTTGGAAACTCTATTAGTAGCGCCAAAAAGCTTTTTGGAGGCATTTTTAAAATGCTACAAAAGGATTTATGGTTGCTTTTGAGAAACGTTGCAATAAAAGGATTTATAGTGGCGTTGAAATAAATGTAACTAAAAATAATGGATTTTTAGTTGCGGGTTTTATCGCATCGTTCATCAAAACGCTACCGTAAGTTTTGGTAGCGTTTTTTGTGCGCCACCAAATATACTTTTTCTTGTAGTGACTAGATCGAATATGGCTTATGTATTAAGGTGCGTGAGTCGATACACGTATAATCCTGGAAAAAAGCATTGGACGGCCGTAAAATGTATACTGAAGTATTTAAGAAATACTCAGGACTTATTCCTTATTTATAGGAATGGAGACTCCCTTATGAAGGAGTATACAGATTCGAGCTTTTGAAGTGAAATTGACGATAGTAAATCGGTGTCTGGTTATGTCTTTATGCTTAATAGCTAAGTCGTAAGTTGGAAAAGTTTCAAACAGGAGAAAATAGCTGATTCAACGCTGTAGGCCGAGTACATCGCCCTTAATGAAACAGCTAAGGAAGTAGTATGGATGTGAAAGTTTTTGAGTGAACTTGGAGTGATTCCCGATACCGAGAATCCTATGGCATTATTTTGTGATAACAATGTAGTGATTCAAATCGCAAAGGAGCCCAGAGTACATAAGAAGTCATGGCATATTCTTCGGAAGTTCCACCTCATTAGAGAATTTGTTATGAAGAAAGAGGTTGTGATACAAAGGGTAGATACCAGGTACAACATAACAAATCCATTCGCTAAGGGTCTAACTCGGTTGGTTTTTGAGAAGTTGATTGATTGAATGGGATTGAGATGCCATAATTGGCCCCAAGTGCAAGTGCGAGATTGATAGAGTTAAGGGTATGCCCTAGGGGCAATTCTGTAATTTAATGTAAATTAATTAACTCTGCAATCAATTCTTGTTTGTAATAAAGCTATTTTCTTTTTGTTATATATTTCTATAATGTGTTATAAATAATTAAATGTTTAATAATAATAATATTTAACAATTTTTTTTATAAATGGCGTGCTTGTGATAGTAATTACAAATAGTTGTAATTATGAGTATTGTATCATAATTTATTATAAGCACATCATTTCAAATATTCCTAGTCAAGATGTATCAAGACTAAATATTGATGCATCCGTTAAGACTAGAGTACATAAAGCTCTCCATATGTTAGGCAGTGTATTACTCATGATTATTGGGGGAACCAAGGGGTTATGTACTGATAGTTATTAGAAAGTATGGAATGACTCACTCGATTGTTATCTATTGGTTAATATGACTAAGGTCAAACATAACATATCAATGTGATTAATTTACACAATTCTCTGGACTTGAGAATACTATCAATATTCAATATGAAATCCCTGCTTTTATTATAGTCAAATCATGGCATTGTGTCCATCGAGTGAATATAGTTGGATCGAGTGGAAGTATTGGAAGTGAAACACTAGTCAACAGATGATTGTAACAACCCGGTATTTCGTACCGATTAATTATCGTCTTTAGACGATTGTTGTTCCTAGCAAATCGCTGTTTGGAATTTTGTTTAACCAGTTGAAAACTCTTTTGAAAAATCTGTTAAATGTTGACGGGATTTAAAATAAATTCTCGGCCCACGTTTTCAAATGTTTGAAGCTGTGAAAAATTTGCAAAGCAAATGTACCCGTCCCCTTTTATCTCGATGTCGTCCCATTCTTAAAGAAATTGGACCCGCTCTCCTTTATTATTCTCCAGTCCGATCCCCTTTGAGAAAAATATATGGTGATTCAAAATTAGGGCTTCGTTCCCTTTGATCCCTTGAGCGCTCGGCTTTGCTTGAGATATTGATGTTGCTTGGCTTTACTTGAGAATTTGATTCGTGCTTGGCTTTGGCTTTGCGCGCTCCTTAGGGTTTCTGAAACTCGACTTCGGTATGATTTCTCGTTGCTCTCGGTTGCCACGTCGAAGAAGGTGAGTAAATTATACTACTCACATCTAATTCAAGCACATATATCTGTGAGTTGTGATTTGCACTGCTTTTAATTCTTGGGTTTTGTTCGTATACGAACGTTTGGGTTCGTTTTGATTTACCGAGGCCATTCTATTTTGTTTGAATTTGGTTAGATGGCGGTGATGTTGATGATCACTGCCTCGGCCTTGGATTTATTCAAACTTGGTTGATTTTGTTAAAACTCGACTTGAACTATTTTACTGGGTATCTGTGTCTTCGGCACAGTTTGTTCGACCTTGTTTTCGTGGAAAGTTGGTTTTGATGTTTTTGCACTAGTACCATGACTTTGCTATTCACTGACCTGTTGTCTCCTGATTTCGAGTATACTGTAAATTTTGTTCTTTGTCAAACTACTTGAGAAATTGACTTCGGTCGCTTTGTTACGTGAAAATATGTGAGTTCTACTCACATCTGATTCATACTCTATTTGATTTCCTGCTTCTTGATAATCTCGGCTTTGAATTGGTGATAAACTTCGATTTTTATAAAATTGGTTGAATTTGTTTTTGTGCTTCAATTTGTTTCTTACCTGACTTTGGCTGGTGATAGGTTGGCCTCGGCTATGACTTGATTTAAAATACTCGGCTTTGTGATTTGATAAATTTTGTATAATGCATCCCATGACTTTGATGTTTTACTTAGTCAAATCCTTGATTTCCCGTGGTTTTCTCTTTGACTTTGGTATGTTCGAACTGTTGCATTTGGTTCACTCTGTAATTCCGACTTGTCTTGTTTCCACTCGAACGTGGGTGAACTGATGTGTAGTCCTGTTGGCACTTTCTTGTTACTGTCTTTAGCTGTCCTCGCATTCACTTTAAATATGTTGATACTGGGTAGCTTATTCTTGCACACTGCACTTGCATATATTGCATATTAGAATGCCCAGACTACTTCATTGTCATTTTATACGGTCAATTTTATATGCCCAGACCGTGATTTAGAGGCTTGCATATGATAGAGTGCATATGTAGTTTCTTCTTGAGCATTATGTCATATTTTCATACCTAAGTTCACTGTTTTATGTTCTCACTCGATCTTGTTGCTGTGACAATGTGACTTGGCCTTGAGTCTCCTTTCTTCACAAAGTATTTAATCCCTTTTGTCACTCCATATCTCAATATGCTTGACCTCATTTTTTTTCTCTTGAAAATCTGGCAATGTCTGCATGCTCATTGGTTTGAAATCTCTGGTTGTTTTCTTGATGATATTGTGCTTGGTCTTTGTTATGTCATATGAACTGCTTTTCGACTTCACTGTTACATTGGGGTTTGTCTGCATTTCATATGCTACTGTGTTGCATGCACTGTCCATATGAGTTGTTACTACTGTGATTTTGATGTATGTTTGTCTGCATGCCCTGCTAGTCGACTTGCATGTTACTTTGACTCGTTTCATTTGGAGTCGTGTTGTTACCTGCCTTGGTTGGTCTGCATCCATATATGTCTGAAGTTTGGTTTGGTATTTCTCCGAGTCATTATGTATTGTTGCAGTGGTTGGAATTTTTGCAGTGTTCATGCTAGGTACCCTGGCTTAAACCACACTTTTACTCACTGTCTATTGTTGCCATAGCTTGATCCATTGTTTTTGACCTGCTGCTGGTTTGAACTTGGTGTTGTCTAGTTCTTTTGGTTGGTGCACATGAGTTGGCGAGGCAGTGCACGTTAACGTGTACTGCAGCCACACATCTGTTTGTGGCGAGGCCGTGCACGTTAGCGTGTACTGTAGCCACTCAGTGTAAATTTTAATTGATATTTCTTTTGTTCTTGATTCATTGACCTGTTGCGTAATTCGTAGGCTGTATTGGCGAGGCAGTACACGTTAGCGTGTACTGCAGCCAATTAGCATTGATGTTTTTAAATTGACATTTCAATTGTTTAAACTGCTTTGGATTTCTTTTTTGTGGATTAACACTGTTTAGTGTTATATCTGCCGTTATCCGGTTCTCTTATCGAGAAGTTGGGTATACGAGATTTCTGTGACTGTCGTCTATTTGATATTTGATTATTATTGCTTCTGTGCATTAATAACTGAGTTTGAATTAGACTGACCCGTGTATTATTTTCTTTTGAATTTAATACTCGGGTCAGACCCGAGTTATTTACAGGTTGTAGATTTTTAGCTTTGGGTTGCTGCTAGAGCTATGAAGACTTTTTATATCTTCTGAAGAAGTCTTCGTCGTTTTGTAGAAGTCGTGTCATTATATAGGATGATATATATTCATGTACATTAGTTGATAATGTATTTGTATATATAACTTCCAGAGTCGACAGTTGTACTTGTATCATATGTACCGTGTCAAATGTATTGTAACTGACATCAGTTATTATATATATATGAGACTTTTTGTTCCATCTGTATTCCGCATTTATGTTATCTGTGTTATTTTTATATCTATTGTCCTAAACTATTATAGCCACTGTGTAGTAGCTTTGAGTTTGTATCGGTATGTCGGATTTCCTCTAAAAATGAAATGCATGTTTTACTATCTGACATATCGGTGCTCGCACAAAGCAATTACACAGATGGTCGCTCCTCAACAGCCTTATTCTCCGTGCTAGTTGACAGCATTACACCGTAGTGTTCTTGGCTAGAGCGGGTATAGAGGTGGGGCGTCACAGACTCATAGCTTGGTATCAGAGCCTGGGGTTTAGGACAATTATAAAACATCACTTAGATGGAGCATATGTTACAACTATTTGTCAATGTTTTATCTCTCATCTTTGCCTATGTTTGATTTTGGTTTCATTAAAGTATTTTTGGCTTCGGCCTTTGTTTGCTTTTCCAACTCAAGTTGGGTTTTTGATGATGAGGAATTTGTTCTTGTGTTTTCGGCTTGAATTGATTTAGACGATGTTGATTTTGTTTGAATCTTAGCAATTTTGAACTTGATATTTTGTGTTTTCCTCGGCTTGATTTCCATTCGACTTCGGTCACTTTGTTTTTGAGAAATTGCTAATTTCTTGATATTTAAGACTCTGATTTTGTTTGCCGTTGGATTATTTGATGATGATGATTGATTCATTTTGTACTCGACTGCGGCCATTAATTGTTGACTTCGACATTGACTTGATTTTTAATTTTGTTGAAGTCATTTCTGCATTTATGCTTGTTGTGCTTCGTTTTTCCAAGTGTTAATCGATTGTTCTTTTCCAATTGGTTGTTATCACTTTTGTCGACTTCGATAACTTCTATTTCTGGAATTTTTGGGTATTTCTACTTTGATGAAATTGGAATCGAATTCTTGGATTTTATTCACGTCTTCGAATGTGAATTTTAGTGAATTGATTTGTTTCCAAATTTAATCGATTCTTGATCAGTTTCCCGAATTGTTGCTATCATTTATTAGCAACTTTGATGACATTTTCTTCGGGATTTTTGTGAACATACCTTTTGATGGATTCAGTATCAATCTCTTTGGATTCTATTCACATCTTCGTATGTGAATTCTTGTGATTGATTGTTTCTACAATCATTTTTGTGATTTGTCACTTTAAAAATATAAAAGTTTTCTATACTAGTAGTAAATATCAAAATCCTTTTCTCCAAACAATTTCAAAACTATTTTACTACAAAGCTCTTTTTCTTAAACCGTTTTCCAATCTATTAGTATACACAAGCCTTTATTTCACTCGTATGAGAAATTGAATTAAACGGCCTAGTAAAACAAGTGGTATGAAACGCTTGCGTTTACTTCGTCGGTTAACTCCTGGACTTGTTCGATTGAACCTTTTGTGACAATTTTTTAGTGTAGATTTACAGTTTGTTCGTAAATATTTAAGTTAAGCAAGTGGTTATGGGACATGAAGCTAAACTTTTATATTTACTAGCTTAGTGTAATTGACACTTCTAGTTGATCATGACGATCATTTTATGATTTAGACTAGCAATTGTGCGATGTCTCTTTGTTTGCAAGGTTAGACTAGGCCTCATCGGTGTGATTCCGTCTCACACATATCTCTTGGGCTTTGAGGATTGTCTAGACACCATTTGTGTGATTCCACTCACACATACCTTTTTGCATTTTGGTTAGACTAGGCCTCATCGGTGTGATTCCGTCTCACACATATCTCTTGGGCTTTTAGGATTGTCTAGACACCATTTGTGTGATTCCACTCACACATATCTTTTTGCTTTTTGGTTAGACTAGGCCTCATCGGTGTGATTCCGTCTCACACATATCTCTTGGGCTTTAAGGATTGTCTAGACACCATTTGTGTGATTCCACTCACACATATCTTTTTGCTTTTTGGTTAGACTAGGTCTCATCGGTGTGATTCCGTCTCACACATATCTCTTGGGCTTTGAGGATTGTCTAGACACCATTTGTGTGATTCCACTCACACATACCTTTTTGCTTTTTGGTTAGACTAGGCCTCATCGGTGTGATTCCGTCTCACACATATCTCTTGGGCTTTGAGGATTGTCTAGACACCATTTGTGTGATTCCACTCACACATACCTTTTTGCTTTTTGGTTAGACCAGGCCTCATCGGTGTGATTCTGTCTCACACATATCTCTTGGGCTTTGAGGATTGTCTAGACACCACTTGTGTGATTCCACTCACACATACCTTTTTGTTTGCGAGGTTAGGCTAGACACCACTTGTGTGATTCCACTCACACATACCTTTTTGCTTTTTGGTTAGCCTAGACCTCAATCTGTGTGATTCCGACTCACACATATGGGGTAGCTCCCCATGGTCTTCGGACCGTCATGTGATAGGCCTCTTTCTCTATTTGTGTTTTCTGGATTTCTTGTGATGATTTCTAGAATTTGTGCTTCACCAATTTTCGTGATTTCTATTGATAAGTTTTATCAATTTTTGTGCATTGGTGAATTCATGTGTTATTAACTTGTTATGAATACAAGTTTAGGGTATGATACCCTATTTTATCTTTGAAAAGATTCTTGTGATACCGGTGTTTTGGAGTTTACATACTCCCGTTTTGTGATAGGCCTCCCCCTCTTTGTGATTTCTGGTTTTCGTATGTCGATTTCTAGAATTTGTGTTTTCTGGATTTCTTGTGATGATTTCTGGAATTTTGTGCTTCACCAATTTTCATGATTTTCAGTGATATGATATCCGTTTTTGTGCATTGGTGAATTCATGTGTTATTGACTTGTTATGAATACAAGTTTAGGGTATGACATCCCTTTCTATCTTTGAGAAGATTCTTGTGACATTTTTATGAATGAAAATTCATTGGTATTATGTTTTTGATGCCAGATATTTTGATGAGATTTTGACGTGTTAACTTCAGTAACCGTCAATTTTGAAATGGATTTACAAGCGGTTCTCCCGCAATACTGATATTGCTAATTTAATCACGTATTTTCAAAATTCGTTATTTTTAAAAGTTGTTTCAAAAATATAAATTAAAATTGTTTTCAAAATTTTTACAGTTTACATTTTCAAAAGAACGAGGAAGCGATTTAAACGTTTCAGAAAAATCGAGGACTATGACCCCTTTCTTTTACTGATTCGTTTAATTCCGGACTTGTCCGATTGAGAATGTGAAATGTTATTTTTAAAACACACAATTTTGCACTTTCAAGGAAACGATAAAGAGATTTAAACGATTTGGCAAAAGTACGGAGTATGAAACCATACTTTTACTATTTCGGTTAATTCCGGACTCGTTAATTGAAATATTTGTGATTTCTAATTATCGTTTTTGATAATTGGATATTTGTGATTCTGATTATCGTTTGAGATAATTGGATATTTGTGATTTGAGATTTGATTATCTTTTGAGATAATTAAATATTTCTCGATTTAATTATCGCTTGAGATAATTAAATATTTTTCGATTTAATTATCGTTTGAGATAATTAAATATTTTTTCGATTTGATTAATCGAATATTTGTGATTTCTGATTATCGTTTTTTGATAATAAGATATTTGTGAAATTTGATTATCATTTGTGATAATTAAATATTTGCGATTTGAAAATTCGATTATCGTTTTTGATGATTGAATATTTGCGATTTTGAGATTTGAGCTTCGTCTTTTTCTCTGGCGATTCAGGTGAGTAATTTGGTTTACTCACATTCAATTCGTGCAGTACGTGATTTCTGCTCTGTTTTCCTTTTCTTTTAAATGCTGGAACTCGATTGTTCTTGCTTTTGATAGTCGATGATGATGTTTGCGGTTGTTTATATAGTCGTCTGATTTTGATTCCTTGATCCCCACGATGTTGATTCTTTTGATTTGAAGCAGTCGAACCTTTTGATTTCATATCTAATACTTCCCCTGCTGACCTTTGCTTTGCTTATGCATTCGACATTGTTATGTTCTTATGGTTGTTACCTCTTTCCCACTTATCCCTTAGGATTGCGAGGACGCAATTTCTTTAAGGAGGGGAGTTTGTAACAACCCGGTATTTCGTACCGATTAATTATCATCTTTAGACGATTGTTGTTCCTAGCAAATCGCTGTTTGGAATTTTGTTTAACCAGTTGAAAACTCTTTTGAAAAATCTGTTAAATGTTGACGGGCTTTAAAATAAATTCTCGGCCCACGTTTTCAAATGTTTGAAGCCGTGAAAAATTTGCAAAGAAAATGTACCCGCCCCCTTTTATCTCGATGTCGTCCCATTCTTAAAGAAATTGGACCCGCTTTCCTTTATTATTCTCCAGTCCGATCCCCTTTGAGAAAAATATATGGTGATTCAAAATTAGGGCTTCGTTCCCTTTGATACCTTGAGCGCTCGGCTTTGCTTGAGATATTGATGTTGCTTAGCTTTACTTGAGAATTTGATTCGTGCTTGGCTTTGGCTTTGCGCGCTCCTTAGGGTTTCTGAAACTCGACTTCGGTATGATTTCTCGTTGCTCTCGGTTGCCACGTCGAAGAAGGTGAGTAAATTATACTACTCACATCTAATTCAAGCACATATATCTGTGAGTTGTGATTTGCACTGCTTTTAATTCTTGGGTTTTGTTCGTATACGAACGTTTGGGTTCGTTTTGATTTACCGAGGCCATTCTATTTTGTTTGAATTTGGTTAGATGGCGGTGATGTTGATGATCACTGCCTCGGCCTTGGATTTATTCGAACTTGGTTGATTTTGTTAAAACTCAACTTGAACTATTTTACTGGGTATCTGTGTCTTCGGCACAGTTTGTTCGACCTTGTTTTCGTGGAAAGTTGGTTTTGATGTTTTTGCACTAGTACCATGACTTTGCTATTCACTGACCTGTTGTCTCCTGATTTCGACTATACTGTAAATTTTGTTCTTTGTCAAACTACTTGAGAAATTGACTTCGGTCGCTTTGTTACGTGAAAATATGTGAGTTCTACTCACATCTGATTCATACTCTATTTGATTTCCTGCTTCTTGATAATCTCGGCTTTGAATTGGTGATAAACTTCGATTTTTATAAAATTGGTTGAATTTGTTTTTGTGCTTCAATTTGTTTCTTACCTGACTTTGGCTGGTGATAGGTTGGCCTCGGCTATGACTTGATTTAAAATACTCGACTTTGTGATTTGATAAATTTTGTATAATGCATCCCATGACTTTGATGTTTTACTTAGTCAAATCCTTGATTTCCCGTGGTTTTCTCTTTGACTTTGGTATGTTCGAACTGTTGCATTTGGTTCACTCTGTAATTCCGACTTGTCTTGTTTCCACTCGAACGTGGGTGAACTGATGTGTAGTCCTGTTGGCACTTTCTTGTTACTGTCTTTAGCTGTCCTCGCATTCACTTTAAATATGTTGATACTGGGTAGCTTATTCTTGCACACTGCACTTGCATATATTGCATATTAGAATGCCCAGACTACTTCATTGTCATTTTATACGGTCAATTTTATATGCCCAGACCGTGATTTAGAGGCTTGCATATGATAGAGTGCATATGTAGTTTCTTCTTGAGCATTATGTCATATTTTCATACCTAAGTTCACTGTTTTATGTTCTCACTCGATCTTGTTGCTGTGACAATGTGACTTGGCCTTGAGTCTCCTTTCTTCACAAAGTATTTAATCCCTTTTGTCACTCCATATCTCAATATGCTTGACCTCATTTTTTTTCTCTTGAAAATCTGGCAATGTCTGCATGCTCATTGGTTTGAAATCTCTGGTTGTTTTCTTGATGGTATTGTGCTTGGTCTTTGTTATGTCATATGAACTGCTTTTCGACTTCACTGTTACATTGGGGTTTGTCTGCATTTCATATGCTACTGTGTTGCATGCACTGTCCACATGAGTTGTTACTATTGTGGTTTTGATGTATGTTTGTCTGCATGCCCTGCTAGTCGACTTGCATGTTACTTTGACTCGTTTCATTTGGAGTCGTGTTGTTACCTGCCTTAGTTGGTCTGCATCCAGATATGTCTGAAGTTTGGTTTGGTATTTCTCCGAGTCATTATGTATTATTGCAGTGGTTGGAATTTTTGCAGTGTTCATGCTAGGTACCCTGGCTTAAACCACACTTTGACTCACTGTCTATTGTTGCCATAGCTTGATCCATTGTTTTTGACCTGCTGCTGGTTTGAACTTGGTGTTGTCTAGTTCTTTTAGTTGGTGCACATGAGTTGGCGAGGCAGTGCACGTTAACGTGTACTGCAGCCACACATCTGTTTGTGGCGAGGCCGTGCACGTTAGCGTGTACTACAGCCACTCAGTGTAAATTTTAATTGATATTTCTTTTGTTCTTGATTCATTGACCTGTTGCGTAATTCGTAGGCTGTATTGGCGAGGCAGTACACGTTAGCGTGTACTGCAGCCAATTAGCATTGATGTTTTTAAATTGACATTTCAATTGTTTAAACTGCTTTGGATTTCTGTTTTGTGGATTAACACTGTTTAGTGTTATATCTGCCGTTATCCGGTTCTCTTATCGAGAAGTTGGGTATACGAGATTTCTGTGACTGTCGTCTATTTGATATTTGATTATTATTGCTTCTATGCATTAATAACTGAGTTTGAATTAGACTGACCCATGTATTATTTTCTTTTGAATTTAATACTCGGGTCAGACCCGAGTTATTTACAGGTTGTAGATTTTTAGCTTTGGGTTGCTGCTAGAGCTATGAAGACTTTTTATATCTTCTGAAGAAGTCTTCGTCGTTTTGTAGAAGTCGTGTCATTATATAGGATGATATGTATTCATGTACATTAGTTGATAATGTATTTGTATATATAACTTCCAGAGTCGACAGTTGTAGTTGTATCATATGTACCGTGTCAAATGTATTGTAACTGACATCAGTTATTATATATATATGAGACTTTTTGTTCCATCTGTATTCCGCATTTATGTTATCTGTGTTATTTTTATATCTATTGTCCTAAACTATTATAGCCACTGTGTAGTAGCTTTGAGTTTGTATCGGTATGTCGGATTTCCTCTAAAAATGAAATGCATGTTTTACTATCTGACATATCGGTGCTCGCACAAAGCAATTACACAGATGGTCGCTCCTCAACAGCCTTATTCTCCGTGCTAGTTGACAGCATTACACCGTAGTGTTCTTGGCTAGAGCGGGTATAGAGGTGGGGCGTCACAATGATTCATCTTCTCAATTATATGGGATTAGTATCACGTTCTATCCAAGTCAACTCAAAGTCAAAATCTCTGGCAAGAGTAGGTCGATCAATAATAATTGTTATTATTGAAGCAAGGACTTTGTGTTTGTGTGAATTAATACGATTATTTCGGGATTATTTGAATTGATTATTGGATTGATTTTTTTTTGTTGTTATTGCTTGTTTATTTACTTTGACACCATCCCAGTTATTACACTGCAAGTTCCCTTTGCTATGCTTTGATTTTGAGTTGAATTGGAATCAGGTTGAAATGATATATACCCAAATTAAACTTTGACCTAGGATAGAAAATTAAATAAAAACCGATTGGTCAATAATTTGAATTAAAAATAAAATAAAGATTTTATTTGAATAAATAATATGGTTTTGAAATGAAGTTGAAATTTGAATTTTAATCAAAAGAAAATGTTAAATAGAGTTGAATATGGACAATACTTGAATTGTTCCATATTAATCGCTGACCAAATTTACACCTAAGAGTCATAAAATCGAAACGAGAAATACTCCTTACTACCTAATTTAATTAATTTGCAATTGTTATAAATTAATTACTATTAATTATAAAATTTTACATTTGATGTATTGAACGATGTTAAACAGTGTATTTATAATAGTTATAAATTGATTGATATATGATATCAGTACGTGTTTAATCTTGGATTTAAATGCAATGGACATCATTCGGGCTTGATATTCTTTTTAAAGACTAAAGGGTGTTGGGAATTTTGGCTATGATGCTTGCATAGGGAGGCCGGCCAAATATGATGTGGCTTGGTGATTTTGAATGTAAAGAGGATTGGAAATGGTAATAGAGATATTAAGAATTGTGATACACTTTTCACTCTTCTACCTCCCTTTAAATAAGCCACTCTCTGTTCATTCAAATTATAATTTTTGCTCCTCCTCCCACCTGCAATTTTTGGCTAGAAATTTTGCGTTCAAACCATGAAATATCCAAGCACAAATCACATCAAAACACTTTGATTCGATTATCGGTGGTAAAGTGGTTCGGGAGCCAACAGCACTTCTAGAACTTGGAATTCGAATCAAGAAGCCATTTCATCATTTTAGAGTGTGATCCCTAGACCTTGATGAGAGTATACTTCTGATTTATTAATATCCTTAATTTCTTAGTTAATCAATTGATCATATATATTAGTTAGATAGACATTATCATGAATCAGTATATTACTGTACCGTCATGTCTCAATGGTAATGTATATATAGGCATAATTTTTTTATTTAGATGTCTTCTTATTTCTGATGGCTTGATAAAAAAAATTATTAAAAATTTATTATTAAATGGTTTTATCAATTAAACCTAATTATTAATTCATATGATATACGTATTTTAAATTTTTTGTACACACCTAAAAACCATTAGGTAGTAAATTTTTATTTATTCCATATATATAAACATTTTAAATTGTTCATTTGATTTAAAATTAATTAAACAAACAAAATATGTTTATAATACATTTATAAATAATATATTATTCTGGAAATTTTGTATATAATATAAAATATACATTTTGATTTCAGAAACGAGATTTAAATATTTTTTACTATTAAATCCACATGGATTTTAATTTCTAAAGTATATTTTATTTAAACAAAAACATATATTTACTTAGTCATGAGCAGCGGTAAATAAGTATTTAATAAAAAATTATATATAGATATATATATATATATTAATTAGTTATATGTTTGTGTTTATAATATATCTATGTATATATAAATTATTATTATTGATTTCATAATATAATAATAAAGGTTTTAAATTATTTTGCAGATTAATATTTAAAATAATTTTCAAATTTAATTATATATATATTTCATAAATGATTTATGCAAATAATTTATAACCAATATTTTATAATAATTATGGAGAGTTTTGGAAATGAATCTTCGATTTGTTCTAAGGTAGCATGAGTAATCGACTAAGTAATATCCTGAGGCTGTTGAGCGTAAGGTATGCTTAGTAGTTTACTTATCATCCTTGTGCGATGAGAAGTTTTCTGAACCTGGGCAAACCATGAGCTTTGTTTGCTAGAAAATTTGATTGTTGTCAAGTATTGATGTGTAATTTTTTTGTTTATTGCTTATGTTGTAATTTCAAGGATGAAATATTCTAAGAGGGGGAGAATGTAACGACCCGTAAAATTTGAAACTTCATCTACGAATATCTCAACTTTTGAAAATGGTTGAGTATTAGAAATGTGATTTTATAAGCTTAATAAACACATTTTAATTAATAACTAATGATAGTAAACTTATTTTTGAAATGTGTGTACAAAAATATATACTTCGATTAAATATTGAATATGTGACCGAAAAACGTTTTGTTAAATATCAACTTTTTATTCAGTAAAAGTTATTTAAATTCTTTATACTTGTGTAACAAACATATCAACACATTAATAAGCAATTAAATCTTATATCTTCATAATAGAAATAAAGTAACCTAAATGCTTCTAGAAGAAGTATATAGAAGAGGATTCTAAGGAGTAAATCAAGATGGACTTTCTCGATCGTGGTGTAAAGTGAGTGCAGGCATGGTTGGAGGCCCTTTCCTTGGGTGGTCATATGGGATATGGAGGGTAATTTGTCACCTTTTTACAGTCTATTAAAGCATGTGCAAGGGTCGCTTGAATGATTGCTCATTCACATGAAAAGAAATCACTCGTACTCTCTCTTTTCTCTTCACAAAGATCTTAAATTAAAGCAACTCATATAAACAGTCTCCATCTCTCTTTAAAAAAATTCTATCATCGTTAATTAACATATAACATCATTCCATCATCTTGGAAGTCAAAGTTTTGAAGCTTATATCTCTTTTCTTCCTTAAGCCATGAGCATCTAGGCCGTATATTGCCTAGGTCGTGCCCAAACAAGGCACCATCTTGCTTTGGCCATGCCTATTTAAGGCTTATTCTAGCCTTATCCAAGTTCTTAAGGGTTGAAGCTAGTAGGTTGTTGTGTCGTTGCTAGGTCGAGGTTGACAGGCAAGCTTGGATTTGGTTGAAAAGTGAGTTATCTCACTCCTTGAATGAAAACAATAACTTGTCAATTTTGCTTGCTATTAATTATAATAGACCCTAACTAATTAAAGTTATAAACCCATATTTGTATGCTTTGAAATGCATATGATTTGTTTATTTGTTGTGTCTTGGAAGAACTTGATTTGTGTTGTTTATTTGAGCATATTATTTGGCATATGTAATGGAGATTTTTGCTGTTTCCATTTTGCTTTTCTACTTACTTTTCTTACTTATATATGTCATTTATATTTTATTCCAAGCTTCTTGTTGATGTTATTTGAACTTAGGAATCACTTATGAACATGTGATTGAATGAAGTTGAATTTGAATTGAATATGGAATTGTCCATATAGCGATAGTCGCTATAAACGCACTTTGAATACTTCTCTTCTATCTCACTTTTTAAAGTCTATATTTTGAGTACTTTGGAATGAGATGTTTTATAATAGTAAAAAAGATAGTAGGAAATGAAGTTTAAGAGCTATTTTATTATTCAAACAAAGTTACAAAAGTTATGGTCTTTATAGCGATAGACACTATGGATGCACTTTGGAAAAGCATATTTTTAGTAAAGTTTAAAATGTTATTGCTTTGGATATTTTGTAAAATCTCTTCAAAGGAATTTTGCAAAAGGCATATAAGTATTTTTAAAAGAAGTTTGAAGTTTAAATATATTTTAAAAGAATTTATTTTGAAATTTTAAAGTAAAAGTTTTCCTTATTATATATATACAAAACTTATTTATTTTGTTAAAATAGTAAAAAATTTCAAATCAATTCTAGTAATTATTTTCAAAGTAATATTTTATATAACTATTTATAACTTATTTATAAGTATTTTAAAAGGTATTTTATTCATATATAACTTTATAAAACTAGTTTAATATTTTATTAAAGTATAAAGGGTTTTGTTTTACTTTTCTTCTTTAAAGCTTATTTTAAATTCCATTATATATAGTAACTTTATAAATAAACTATTATACACACACACACACACACGCACATATATATATATCATTTTAAAAACATTTCTAACTTCTTTTACAAAATTATATAATTAGAAGAAGGGATGAGAAGTTACATTTTGTGTAACATTGAACGTGTAGTAAATTTGCATATGGAATGAAGTAATACTATACTTAATACTAAAAGTCTAGCGAAGACTTCTCTATTTGTAAGAGTCAAGATTAATGTTCGAGTAGGGATGAGCAATAGCATTCCAACCTACCGGCTTTCCTCTTGATCGAGGAATAGTTAAGTTGGAATGTCAGAAACATATTAAGCATATGAACCTTGATTTCTATAAGCTCTCATTTTTAGAACTAGATAGTCGATTAATTGACTATAGAACTTTACTAAATAAGATAAGTAAATGGTTTTGGGTTGTAGTAAACAAGGTTTTAGTAACATTTGTTTTTAACCTCTATTAATTATAATCAAGAATATAATCAGGAATATAATTAAGACATTAATAAGGAACACTTTAAGGATAATTATAAATAAATTATTTTGGGCTTGTTGTGACAATGTTTAAATAACACTTGTCTTTAACCCATATGAATGTAACTAGATATTTAAAAGAGGGTTTTAAAGATAATGTTTAAAGTATAAATTTTTCTAGGTTTGTTATGACAATGTTTAAATAACACTTGTCTTTGACCCTTAAAAATATAATAAGATCTTTGAAAGAGAGTTTTAAAGATAATGATTAAATGTGAAGTGTTTTGATTTGTAGTAAATAATGTTTTAGTAAAATCTGTATTTAAATCCTTGAATTGTATTCAAAGTGGAAAAATATTGTTAAATGATTATGTATATACTTAGATCTTTAATATGGGAATTTTAAAGATAATAACAAGTATGAATATTTTTTTGAATAAAGATAGAAAAACTATATGTTTAAAATATAAAAGAGAAAAGGGGTTCATAGTAATTGTGTTTAAGTAACATTCATTTTTAACATCTTTGATTTTAGTTTAAAGTAAATAAACTTTGTTAAGTGATTTATGAATATGCTTATACCATTGAGACAAGTATATGAGTACATTTTGAAGTATTGAAACGAGTATAAATAAATAGTAAAGTAGTAGAATACAAGTATATGTCTCTTATAATAAAAATTAAATATACACACACACACATACCAGTATATAAAGGAGATTTAATTAATAAAGAAGTGTGAATTAATAAAGAAAGTTTTGATTAATGAAAGAAGTTTTATTATATAAAAAGAAGTTTTACTAATAAAAAGGGTTTTAATTAACAAAGGATAAACTAATTAAAAAAAGGATTAAAAGTTGTTTAGGTGACTTAATCGTGCTTTCTATGAATTGATAGTGCTTGTGTGTTTACTTGCTTATGAAAACTATACGGGGCTTAGTTTCCTTATGCAATCATTCTCATCGTTATTGAAATTAACCAAATATTAACATAGGAAATATCTAGAAGGAACACAAGAAGATGCGATACCCTACGTATAAACTCATCTTGCCTTCTAGGACAAATGATAAGGAAATCTGTCTGGATGGGAGAGGATCTCCACCCATATGTATTGTTTGTTTATTTCTGCAAGAACCAGAGTTGAATTGACCGAAAATCTATTGATTGGTTTTGAAGCGCCCGGTAAGTGGGGAAGTGTACTTATATGAGATGACTCGAAACCATAACCACTTCAAAATCATATATGTGATCGATGCTTTAGAAGAGGTTGTGCTACCAGAATCTATGTGGAGATTCGGGATCTGATTAAGATGCTCGAACCCATGTGGAGGTTCGTGGTCTGTTCAGGATATAGGAATTCATGTATGGTTCCAAGATCTGTTGAGATATAAGAACCCATGTGTGGTCCTGAGTTCTGTTCGAGTGATAAAGACTCGTGTTTTGAGATGGTGAGTGTAACTTCACCATCGTTAATGATAGAAACTAGAGATAGAATGCATATGCAATGGGATATAGCTACCTAGAAGGGTGCACTAGACTCCATTCTAGAGATACTTACAGATATGCATGCGGGAGTGATGTACTCGACCTTGCATTGTACGGGCCAGCTATGTATCTTTTATGGTACATTTACTAGAGATGTAAGCTGCTCAAAGGATATCTCTAATCCTTGTGTAGGAGATTCGCCTTGTTGTATCAAGGGCGTCAACCCTGCATAATTTAGAGAATGTGCCTTAGTGGTTTTGATTGTATAACTATTTTTGCTATGGTGTACACTTCATGCACCAAGCTATTTTCTTACTTATATTCATCACCCTAGACATTATTATAATATCACTCGATTTTTTTATGAAATGGTTTTGTTATCGTAAGGTAAAAATCTGTCCGTGTTTATTTACGACATGGTCTTATGAGATACCTTTATTTTTGAAGGGTTTTATAAATATAAAAATCCATATGATTGAGTTTCTCATGCTGGTTTACCAGACTGATCCGGGCGATATTTTATTATAATGCTCAGGTCAGCCCCAAGCATATTTCCAGTTTTATCTATGGACGCTTTAGGGCTTATGAAGAGGAATTACCTACCTTAGTATTAATTTCTGCTGTATTTCTTTGTGTATGTATGTATTCAGCATTTTGAGGACAGGTAGTTGTCCAGGGTAATTATAGTACTTAGTCATTTTGAAACTCTGAGATCTATGTATGTCAGAGTAACTCTTTGTACTACATTTTTGAGATATTATATATTTTCGTTCTGCATGTGAGATTCTAATATTATGTTTTTCTTTCTTGTTCTGTTTTGTTTTCTTTTTATTTTACCCTAACTTTCTGTATATCAGGCTCTTGGGTGCTCGACACACAAATACCATGGATGTATTTAGTGTCGACATTTGGGGGTCGAAAAGGCGATCGTTACAACATGGTATCAGAGCTGACGGTTAAGAAAGAACCTTGGCTTTGGTGGGGTATAACTTATTAAGAGAAAGGGTAATGGAATGTCTTATTATGAGTCAAGTGTATTATACATATGAGAGGCGCATATTTGTTTGTGCTATAGAAATGTTTTATTTATGTTAATTGTTCTTTTTAGAGGTTTACGAATTCTGGTCGGTACATGGGATGCCATGGTACCGATAGGAATTTCTAAATACTTGAATAAGGAAAATCAACACAGTATTGTTTTTGAAATTGGTAAATGAAATAATTTTACTAAGGATTATATTTTACACATAAAAGAATAATTTTCAAAAATTGATATCATTACTTATGATGTGTTTGTTTGTTAGGAAATGATAATATTCAATTATTATCATTTATTATTTGATAAGTTGTGCTTTGCCAGTTTATGAGCATTAACTATTGTTTTTTTATTTTTGAATTGTGCTCGACTAGTTTATAAGCAATTTTACTTTTCACTGCATGGGTTGGGTAGACAATAATTGTGGGAACATTGAAACGAACACCCTGTGAAAATTAAGTTTCACAGTTTAACTATAAGACGTTCGATGATAATGTCGGGTTAAAAATTTAATTTTAATAAAAGTTGTTTATTAAAATATACATTTCAAAATGATTTAGATGAGAAAGTAACTTTATATAAGTATGGTTCATAAAATATGGTTTTAAAAAGGATTTAAACTGAGAATTTTAGAACTTTAATCCCGGTGTTTTGAAAAAAAATTCAAGGTTTTTGAGATAATAGTAATAGTATTATTTGAAAGTATTTATGGATAGAAATGTTTTTAAAAGGGTTTTAAAGGAAATAGAAAGTACTGAACTCACTTTTGTTGCTGGAAAATAATTCCGGTGATGATTGCAGCATCATTGGCGTTCATTTTCAAGTTTCGAAGTGGGGATGCTACTATAGTAGTTTTCTACTTGTTGATTTGGTAAATAAAATTTGATTTAAATCCCTAAAGTATGATTTGATATACAAAGGTTATATGCATATACTTTTTCAAAATGATTTGAAATGAAATTCGCGTCTAGTTCTAAAATTTTCTTGTTAAGTTATTTTGTGGATGCATGTATCCTATGCATTAGCATAGTTTGGTTATGCATCTTGATATGATATGTTTGGTAGATTTTCATTAGTTGAAATAAAATAGAATTTTTGGCGATTTGGACAGTCAGAAACTTCTGAGTTGATATAGAAATTTAAACTAAGTGTTTTTGTAAAAATATAAAGGATAAGTTTATGTAACTCTTAAATAGAGAAGATGGTAAGTTAAAGCAAGTTTAAAATTTATAGAGCATCCTTGTTAAGTAAAATAAATAGGGATATCTTGTATATACTCATAGGATGTAGTAGAGTATTATATGAGTATGGACGTAAGTCCTGAAATTTTTTAAAACAAAATTTTGTTTTAATGAAATATTTTATAAGTAAGACAAGTTTTTATAAGATGTTTAAGGACTTAAGGGATGTTCTATGAAATGGATCATAAATGATTGGTTTATCAATTCTGGTCGATATGAGTAGCTAACGTATCGATAGGGATTTCTAAACGCTTAAACGAGGCAGAATCGACATGGTATTTTGGAAAAGTAATAAGAAATATGGTACTTGGAAGTATCGATAAGGTTTTTTACAAAATAATGTGTAAAATTTAGAAATAAAATAATACCACACTCCCAACCATAAAAGGTTAGTATTTGCTATAGCTTAAAAGGACACCTCTAACAAAAATTGGCTGATGAACAGACTTCTAATGAAAATTTGATCTTTGATACTGTATGAAAAGTAGCATATAACTGAATATCTCTCCTAATAATGCTAGAGCATTAAGCGTGAGGTCATTTTATAAATTCCTTGTATAACTATGGATATAAGAAATACCATATATGACGGTGAATGCGAATTTTAAAAGGAATTGGTGTAGTTAAGAAACCAGTGGGATAAAGTGTGTAAGTTGTACGTAGATCATTTTATTCGCATGGCTGTTCAAGATCTAGGATTCAAATACATGATTCGAGGTGTTTTACACCGGTCCGTACAAGGATTTTTCACTAGATTCTAGATAGCAAACACTTGATACCAATTTTTGATATGATTCTGAAGTTTTCTATCATAGTATATGGCATTATCGGAGAACGAAGGAGTCTAATCAAGGAACTAGATCGGAGTCTGCACTAGAGAGGTTAAGTGATCTATACTAGTTTGAAAGTGAAATCTATGTGATCGAGCAAGTGATCAGATTTGATGTTGTGTACGGATGGTCCATGTACATCGTACGGCTTTAGTATATTTGTAAGCTATATGTTTGTTGGCTTATGGAGAGTTGGGAAATGAATCTTCGATTTGTTCTAAGGTAGCATGAATAATCGACTAAGTAATATCCTAAGGCTGTTGAGTGTAAGGTATGTTTAGTAATTTACCTATCATCCTTGTGTGATGAGAAGTTTTCTGAACCTGAGTAAACTATGAGCTTTGTTTGCTAGTAAATTTGAATCCTATTAAGTATTTATGTGTGATTGTTTTGTTTATTTCTCATGTTGGAATTTCAAGGATGAAATATTCTAAGAGAGGGAGAATGTAACGACTCGTAAATTTCGAAACTTCATCTTCGAATATCTCAACTTTTGAAAATGGTTAAGTATTAGAAATGTGATTTTATAAGCTTAATAAACACTTTTTAATTAATAGCTAATGATAAAAAACTTATTTTTGAAATGTGTGTACAAAAATATATACTTCGATTAAATATTGAAAATGTGACCGAAAAATATTTTGTTAAAAATCAATTTTTATTCAATAAAAGTTATTTAAATTCTTTATACTTGTGTAACAAACATATCAACACATTAATAAGCAAGTAAATCTTCTATCTTCCTACGAGAAATTAAATAATCTAAATGCTTCTAGAAGAAGTACATAGAAGAGGATTTTAAGGAGCAAATTAAGGAGGACTTTCTCAATCATAGTGTGAAGTGAGTGGAGGCTTGGGTGGAGGTCCTTTCCTTGAATGGCCATATAGGGGTATGGAAGGTAATTTGACACCTTTCTAAAGTCAATAAAACATGTGTAAGAGTCTCTTGAATGGTTGCTCATTCACTTGAAAAGAAATCAATATTACTCTCTCTTTTCTATTCATAAAGTTCTTAAATTAAAACAACTCAAACAAACACTCTCCATCTCTCTTTACACTCATGCTATCATCAATAAATAGCATACAACATCATTCCATTATCTTGGAAGTAGAAGTTTTGAAGCCTATCTCTCTTTTCTTCGTTGGGCCGTGAGTACCTAGGCCACATATTAACTAGGCCATACCCAAACAAGGCACCATCTTGCCTTGGTCGTGCCCATCTAAGGCTTATTTAAGCCTTGTTCAAGTGCTTAAGGGTTGAAGGTAGGAGGTTGTTTTGTTCTTGCTAGGTCAAGGTTGAAAGGCTAGCTTGGATTTGGTTGAAGAGTGAATTATCTCACTCCTCGAATGGAAACAATAACTTGTAAATTTTTCTTGCTATTAGTAATAATAGACCCTAACCAATTAAAATTATAAACCGAATATTTATGTGGTTTGAAAAGCTTGTGATTAGTTTATTTGTTATGCCTTGAAAGACCTTGATTTGTGTTGTTTATTTGAGTATATTATTTGGCATTTTGGAGATTTGGACTTGGACTTGATAATTTTGCATATATGTAATATAGTAGATTGGTTATTGCCTATATAGCGATAGTCGCCATAAAAATACTTTGATGTTGTTGTTTCTATTTTGCTTTTCTACATGCTTTTCTTACCTATATACATTGTTTATATATTATTCCAAGCTTCCTGTTGATGTTATTTGAACTTGGTAATCACTTAAGAATATGTGATTGAATGAAGTTGAATTAAATATGGAATTGTCTGTATAACGATAGTCGCTATAAACGCATTTTGAATCCTTTTCTTCTATCTTACTTCTTAAACTTTATATTCTAAGTACTCTGGAATGAGATGTTTTCTATACTATAGTAGTATAAAAGATAGTAGGAAATGAAGTTTAAAAGCTGTTATATTATTCAAACAAAGTTACAAAAGTTATGGTCCATATAGCGATAGTTGCTATAGATGCACTTTGGAAAAACATGTTTTTAGTAAAGTTTAAAATGTTATTGCTTTGAATATTTTGTGAAATCTTTTCAAAGGAGTTTTGCTAAAGGTATAAAAGTATTTTAAAAGGAAGTTTGAAGTTTAAATTTATTCTAAAAGATTTATTTTGATTTTTAAAGTAAAGGTTTTCCTTATTATATATGCAAAACTTGTATATGTTGTTAAAATAGTAAAAGTCTTTAAATCAATATTAAGTAACTATTTTCAAAGTAATCTTTTCCATAACTATTTATAACTTATTTATAAGTATTTTGAAATGTATTTTATTCATATATAACTTTATAAAACTAGTTTAATATTTTATTAAAGTATAAAAGGTTTTGTTTTACTTTTCTTCTTTAAAGCTTATTTTAAATTCTGTTATGTATAGTAACTTTATAAATAAACTATTATATATATCATTTAAAATCATTTATAACTTATTTTACAAAACTACCAAATTGTAAGAAGGGATAAGAAGTTACATTTTGTGTAAAATTGAACATGGATATATTTAACACTAAAAGCCGAGTGAGGTAGACATCTCTATTTGTGGGAGTCAAGATAGATGTTCGAGTAGGTATGAGCAATAGTGCTCCAACCTACTAGCTTCCCTCTTGACCGAGGAATATTTAAGTTGGAATGTCCAAGACATGTTAAGTATACAAACCTTGATTTCTATAAGCAATCATTTTTAGAACTACATAGTCGACTATAGAACTTGATTAAATAAGATAAGTAAATGGTTTTAGGTTGTAGTAAACAAGGTTTGAGTAACATTTGTTTTTAACCCTTATTAATTATAATTAGGACTATAATTAGAAATATAATTAAGACATTAATAAGGAATATTTTAAAGATATTTATAAATAAATTGTTTTGGGTTTGTTGTGACAATGTTTAAATAACACTTATCTTTAACCCTTATGAATGTAATTAGACCTTTAAAAGAGGGTTTTAAAGATAATGTTTAAAGTATAAATTTTTTTGGTTTGCTCTGACAATGTTTAAATAACACTTGTCTTTGACCCTTATAAATATAATAAGATTTTTAAAAGAGAGTTTTAAAGATAATTATAACGACCCGCAAATATATCTCTTTAATAAATTTATTTATTTAAATTAATTTGAGATTAAAATGATTTAATAATTATTATACTGATTTTTATAACTTATTTTAAATAGTTATAGAGTAGTAATTTATCATTAATTTTATAAAGATATATATTTGATTTGAAATCATAAGAAAAATTCGTTTTGCTTTATAGATATAATAACAATTTTGTAAATATTTATTAATATTAATTTATATGGTTTTATAAATGAAATATGATCATTTTAATTAGTTAAAAATGATAAGAAATTTATTTTCAAATTTTGTTTACAAATATATGCATATTAACTAAAAATTGAAAATATGATCGGGATTCGTAACGATACAATGTATAGAAGTTGTGCAATGTTACGGAGATATATAACATACATATACACATGTACATGTGGATACATGAAAACATATTCACATGCACATAAACATACATATACACATATATTTAAGTATATAAATATTATATAAAATATATAAGATATTTTTAGTTTTCCTACTACTTAAGTATGCAAAAGTCAACATATGCATTCCTTAAAGAGGTAGAAGTGATGGGCACATGAGGGTGAGGGTTGTAGCCGTGCATAGGGGAGGGAGAAGTGATGATGATGGTGCATGCGATGGTGATGAAAATGGTGATGTATGCATAGATATTTTCACTCTCTTCTTTGCCAATAAATACCATACACTCTCCTCTTCATTTTCATTCATCTTCCTCCTCATTTCCTAAGCTCTCTCTCCATACTTTCATGGATTCCAACCTAAAGGAAATAATGCTAAAATATTTCTCAAAAAGAATTTAAAATAATAATATATACTTATATACGCTTAAGCACCTCAAAACGATTCCAAAACTCCACTCTTTCTCTCTACCATCCACGGCCTCCACCTCCTCCATCAAAGGCCGAGCCATCTTCTTCCTCTACCCTAGGCCGTGAGCTCCTCAAGCCATCCCAAGCTTAGGCCGAGCCACCTAGGAGCTTAAGTCCAAAGGATCGTGAGCTTTAAAAACCAAATAGCGGAGATATAGCCAATTTTTGGTTAGTTGTTTAAATCCAAGCTGAGAAACTCCTAAACTATAGTAATATATGTTGTTGAATGATATATATGTTTGATTATGATTGTTGATGATGACCGTTTAATATGAATATTGAATATATATATGCAAGTCACGGTAATACACATTGATAAGCACAAAGGAAATCACTTTACTTTATTGAATGAATTGGTGTATATGGAATGTTAAACCTCTTTAAAAAGGTTTAAAAATGAGTTTGAAATGTTTTATAAACATATAAAATTTTTTTGGTAAAGTTTGAAAGGTAATTGAAAATTTAGTCAAAAATAGGCGCGTCGCGTAACGGCAATTCGCGATTTCGTGCCATAAAACTCAAACGAGTATATAGAATGGAATTTAGCTTGGAATTCTACAAGATAAGAATTTTCCAAACTATTATATCCATAGTTTTCAAATAAAGAAATAAAATCGAGATTTCAATAAGTAGATTTTGAAATATGAGTAAAACAGGTTTTTGAAAAAATCGCGGTATTGCAGTTCGGAATCCATAAAAGAATTTCTCTGAAAATGATATTTTAATTTTTTATAAAATATGAAATAAATTATAAAAATCTTTTAAAATGTTTTAAAAGTGATTTGAGTAATAAAAATGAATTTTCAAACGATAGAAAAGTCGTTGGATCAATATAGCTTAAAAAGCACTTTCCGTGGTACTTTTTTATAACTTTTAAAATATAATTTTAAATGCAACCATTCCATTCCAAATCTTTTGTAAATATTTTTAGAAGATTTATAAAGCACTTTAAAGATGATTTGATGGAATTATGGATTGGTTAAATAAATGTTAAATTATTTAGAGTCGATCAAATAACTTTACCACCTTATGGGTGGCAGAGAGATGGTGTTTAGGCTTGAATTTGGAAAATCAGTTTTTTGCTCTCCCTGCCTATCTGGACTGGCCCGACAGAGGGGATAGTAAATTTGATTTACTCAGATTAAAATTTTCCAAAGTCGAAAGGATATAATTTTCCAAATATAAATAACTTAGATTTTATAGAGATAATATTCTTGTACTTAAGAGAGGTTTAAAAAGGTTTTAAGTAATCAAAGGATTTGATAGGAGAGGTTTAATGATTCCGTATATACCGAAAATAAAAGTTTTAAAAGATATATATATCTCTTGAAGATATTTTGATAAAAAGAAAGTAATAAATCAAAGAATAATTCCCTATTTAATTGACATCTTTTATCGATGATTAGTTCGAAGGAACTGGGGTCGGATTTGGGTAATTCCTATCCAAAGACCACTTCGAACCAATTTACGTATTCAAAGTGAAGACATGAAAATGATTTGGAAGAAGGAATGTAGAGCTGCTTGTCACTGATCCTCGGGGGAAATTTCCCATATCGTATTATTTGGCAATAATTCTTTACTTAAGATCTTTGATGCAAGGAATTCTCGCTACTAATCCTAGGGGTAATTCCCGACAGGATGTGGTAGGAGAGTGCCTTTGGTTTGTCCTGTTCCTGGACAACTTATAAGGATGAATGTCTGATGTTACATTTCTAGTTGCATAAATTGATCTCTATGAATGTATCATCTGTTTGGTAGTGGAGAGGCAATTTTTCTTAGCTTAACACCCTTTCCTGAGACGTACGAGCTCAGGAGTTATACGTTTGTAGAAATCAGTTGTGTGATCATGGAATGGCAATGTGGCATTCAAAGTGAAACGTGCAATGTGAAAGGTAATCGCTACCTCGGGCCTCATCACCCGGTAATGGCTTAAATAGGGTACACCGTAAGGCTATGTGGTTCGCAACCATTAGGGTTTAGTCATCACCTTTCTAGATTACTCTCTATATGTCGAGTTTGTGGTGTATGCTATGGGATCGTGGATAGGTTGGTTATGATAGCGGTCATGTCATATTCGGTTTCTATCCAGGCCATATTTTAGTGCCAATTAAGGATAGACCGGTCTTGCCAGATGCGGAGGATTGTTTGTGTATCCTCGGTAAATTCCTCTAGAGATGTACTGTATGGAAGGTAGTCCCTTACCTGCCATTGTATGGAAATCCATTCTTCGAACGAGCCTTGTAAGATTTTTGTTTGTATAGCCTAACATATCTGGAATTTAATAATGGTAACAACTTCAGCTAAGATTAAAAAGTTTACTTGCATATGTTTTCAAATGAATGTCATTAAAAATAATATCAAATGATTTTTGCGTAGCAAATGTTTTGGTTATCATAAGGTAAAAACTTGTTCTGTGTTTATGTGCGACGTGGTCTTATGAGATACCTTTTGTTTTCAAATTGTGTATTTTGAGTTTCTCACACCAGTCCCATGACTGATCCGAAGTTTATTTTCCTTTTCCCTTAAACTATGTGTACCCTGTTTTTCCGGGCTACCAAGTAGTTTGCTGATTAGGAGCATTTTGGAGCATGAAGCATGAAGCAATTTGGATCTTTTTGTTATTACCACCACTTTTCGCTATGTTTGTATTATGTATATACCTGCACCTATAGGGATAAGCCATTATAACTATCCCAGCTGGGTTAGTACTTATCATAACCCTAGTATCTCACTTTGAGAGTGATTATATGTACTACCTGAATGATTGCAATTTGTTAAATACGATGTGAGGTTCTATTATTGTTCTGTCTTTTATCTTTATTTTTCTTTTACCCCATGATAATCTTCCTCTCCGACACTTGGATTTACGGCACCTAAATACCGAGGATGTATTAGTGTCATTTCTAAGGGTTGAGAAGGTGGGTTGTCATAATAATGATTAAATGTGAGGTGCTTTGGGGTTTGTAGTAAATAATATTTTAGTAATTTAAACCCTTGAATTGTATTTATAGTGGAAAATATTGTCAAATGATTATGTATATACTTAGATCTTTAAAAAGGGAATTTTAAAGATAACAACAAGCATGGAATTTTTTTAAATAGAGATAGAAAAATTATTTGTTTAAAATATAAAAGTGAAAAGTGGGTAAAAGTAATAGTGTTTAAGTAACATTTGTTTTTAACCTCTTTGATTTTAATTGAAAGCAAATAAACTTTGTTAAGTGATTTCTGAATATACTTATACCATTGAGATAAGTATATGAATACTTTTTGAAATATTAAAAAGAGTATAAATAAATAGTGAAGTACTAGAATACAAGTATACGTCTCTTATAAAGAAAAATTAAATATATATACAAGTATATAAAGAAGTTTTAATTAATAAAGGAGTATTAATTAATAAAGGAAGTTTTGATTAATAAAATAATTTTTATTGGATAAAAAGAAGATTTACTAATAAAAAAGGGTTTTTAATTAATAAATGGTAAATTAATTAAAAAAGGAATTAAAAGTCGTTTAGGTGACTTGATCGCGCTTTGTATGAATTGATAGTGATTATGTGTTTACTTGCTTAGGGAAAGTATATGGGACTTAGTTTCCTTATGCGATCATTCTCATTGTTATTGAAATTGACTAAATATTAACTTAGGAAATAACTAAAAGGAACACAAGATGATGTCATACCCTACTTATAAACTCATCTTGCCTTCTAGGACAAATGATAAGGAAATCCATCCGGATAGGAGAAGATCTCCACCCTTATGTATTGTCCGTTTATTTCTGAACGAACCGAAGTTGAGTTAACTGGAAATCTATCGATTGGTTTTGGAGCACCTGGTAAGCGAGGGAGTGTACTTATACGAGATGACTCAAAACTGTAACCACTTCAAAACCATATGCATGATCTATGCTTTGAAGGAGGTTCATGCTACTGGAATCTATATGGAGATTTGAGATATGATCGACATGCTCGAACCCATGTAGAGGTTCATGGTCTGTTCAGGATGTGATAATCCATGTGTGGTTTCGATATCTGTTGAGCTATGGGAACCCATGTATGGTCCCGAGTTCTGTTCGAGTGATGGAGACTCATGTATTGAGATGTTGAACGTGACTTTACCATCGGTAATGACAGAAACCAGAGATCTGATGTATAACCATTGGGATTTAGCTACCAAGTAGAGTGTAGTCGACTCCATTCTAGGGATACTTACAGATATGCATGAAGAAGTGATGCACTCGGCCTCAGATTGTGGGGGCCAGTTATGTATTTCCTATGGTACATTCATTAGAAATGTATGCTGCTCGGAAGGATATCTCTGATCTTGTGTAGGAGATCCGCCTCATTGTATCGAGGACATATGCATGGAAACCTTACATAATTTAGCGAATGCGCCTTAGCGGTTTTGATTATATAACTATTGTTGTTGTGGTGTACACTTCACGCAACATGGCTATTTTCTTACTTATATTCATCACCCAAGACAATATTATAATATCATTAGATTTTCTTATGAAATGGTTTGGTTCTCGTACGGTAAAAAATCATCCGTGTTTATTTGCAGCGTGATTTTATGAGATACCTTTATTTTTGAAAGGTTTTATAAATATAAAAATCCATATTATTGAGTTTCTCACGTTGGTTAACCAGACTGATCCAAGTGTTATTTTCTTATAATGCTTGGATCAGCCCTGAGTATATTTCCAATTTTAGCTGTGGATGCTTTGGAACTTATGGATAGGAGCTGGATGTTTAACTACCGTAGTATTTATTTCTGCTGCATTGCTTTGTGTATGTATGTATTCAGCATCATGAGGACAGATAGTTATAACTGTCCAGACTAATTATCATACTTAGTCATTTTGTAACTCTGAGATCCATGTATGTCGGAGTAACTCTTTGTACTACACTTTTTAGATATTACATATTTTCATTTCGCATGTGATATTCTGATATTGTGTTCTTCTTTCTTATTATGTTTATTTTTCTTTTATTTTACCCTAACTTTTTGTCTATCCGGCTCTTGGGTGCTCAACACACGAATACCATGATTGTTTTTATTGTCGACATTCGAGGGTCGAAAAAGCGATCATTACTACTTCACTAGTGGGTGTTAGGACTAGTCTATCTGGGGATTCCGACCTTGAGTGTGCTCAACAAGTCATAACCCCAAAAATGATGGATAACTCCTTATCGGTTTTATAAAATATAATTCCGAACCTATGGTTCCTTGTCCTAATCTCATTTCAACCTTGAGTTTGCTCAACAATTTGAAAGAATTTATTCACTCGCACCTACCATTTCACGACGGCCCAAGTATAATATATGTACCTTGAGTTTGCTCAACAAATACATATATTTATCTTACATCGTTTAGTCAATACATTAATAATACTACACATGACTTCTCTAGCTTGAGTTTGCTTAACACTTATATTAAAGATTCAGACTTATGGAATCATGTATTCTTTATGAAATACACTCGTGATTCAAGTGTCGAACACATCATAAGTCATGGTATACGTACATTTACGTATGTATTTATTCCCTAGGTCTATTTGGGTTTCTTTAATGTTCTACCTTTGGTTTATAAATTAATATTACATAGATTTAATTATTCTATAACTTTTATATTTTATTAACTTATATAATGTTTTTTGTATAACATAATATTAACTAAATTGTATTTAATTAATTTTAATTAATTAACTCTTTAATTAATTTTATATTATTATTCCAATACAAATTTTATATTGGACACGTATACTATAACCTTTATAGTATATACTGTAACCTTTATAGTAATACATATTATATATATATATATATATCTATGTATGTATCTTTAATTCAATTAATTAACCTTTAATTAATTTATTTAATTAAACACTTTTAATTAAATTGCATTAATTTTGAAAGTCATTTAATACATACATATGTACGTACATATATAATTAACTTATTTAATTAATATATTTTATAAATCTTATTAATATATTAGTTTTCAAAATTAATGTTTACATTTTAAACATTCAAACACTTTAAAATTTTATTATCTTTTTAAACATTTTGAAACTAATATTAGATTATAACTTTTATAAAACATGTTTCATTTTAAATTTTACTTTAATTTTCAAAACAATTTTGAAAATTAGCCCAACACTCAATTCAAATTGGGTCTTTTCTGTTAGGGACAACCTTTGGGCTCACTTCACCTTTTAGGCTAGGCTGGTAACCAGGTAGGATAGGGTACTTAATTACCCAATTCCAATCCTAGACATTACATTTCTAGACACCTTACTAAGTGGGCAGGCTTAATTAGTTAGGCCTGACGTGACTAATTTAGATTGCATAGGCTATTAGCTCTAAAGCCATTGTAGCTCCAACCCAAACTTCTTTGAGGTGACATAATTAGGAACCTCATGAGTGATTTTACATGTAGCCTTTCGACTAGCACAACAATCATAGGACATGGAGGGGTAAGATGCAATGCTTCATCACAGATCACAATGTGATAACCCCCTATTATACTAGTTGTAGGGATCGAACCTGGGACATCCAATGTACCAGGTAAACAACTCAACCAACCTCGCTTTGATACCAGTTTAGGATTTGGGTCAACCGGAAGCATGTGAATAAGGATGTTTCAAAAAAAAATCTTATTTTGATCTATTGGACTTATGAAGTCTAAAGGATTATCAGATCCAATCTAATGAGGTTTTAAATAAAATCTTATTTTATTTAAATTGTTTAAAAGGATTTTTAAATTGAATTTGGCTTTATATATATAATATTAAATGCATCAAATATATCCCAGCAGCCACCCGACCAAAAACTTGTTCGTCGACGGAAATTCTATCAGTTTAGAAAACCGTCGAACGAATTTAGAAATAAAATAACCGCAAGCGCACGTCGTACACTTGTAGTACGTGGCGAATACGGGTCGATCCACACGGAATTGATGATTTTAAAAAATCTATTCAATCAAATTAAACCAAAGTCGAGTGAAAGTTAAGCTAGAGAATTAGAGAATTAACTAACTAACTAAAAGAAAAGAAATGCAAATATAAGAGTTAAATCACAATTTAGAGAATAAATCCACTCTCCAGATCATGTAGTTCAACACATATGAAATCATGATCTCTCTTTTATGGTCATTAGTGCTTTAATTGATGTGACTATCATAAGTATAGCATATTTGCGCTATTAGTTAGCCAACATAAGCCATCAAACTTTGACACACCCCTTAAACCACTTACTAACTTTCATGAAACTTGACAATGAAAATGAAATCTATTTTAGTATGGCCTATTAACTATTGATTAGAAATATAGACCATCAAATTTTCATTTCAAATCACTTTCTTATGCCATAATCATATTTTAATGAAGATGCATTTGTGTTAGCGATTGTTTAAGTATAGCCTATTTGGTGTCAACAATATAGGCTATCAAATTCAAGGCAAAAACAACAAATAAAACACTTCATTGATCATCATTAAGCACAAAACGAGAGCATGAATTCACAAATAGTTGAAGATACACAATTAGAGAGCTTCATTACCCCTAAATTGAAGGTGTTTAGCCTCTCATATTTGTCATTTGATTAACAAATGTAGCTAGCAACATGAAAGCAAAATGAAAAAATGAAAGCTAATGGAAAAGAGAACTATTCTAATTGCATAAAAGAAAATCTACACTACTAGCATGAAAGAAAATGAACATGTAATTGAAAGGAAACAATAATTACATTGCATAAAAAAAAGGAAAAGTACATGCAATAAAAATGGCTAAGTAGCCATGAAAAGAGAAAGAGAGCTTTCTTTTTATTTTCCTAAGAGAAGAGAGCCTAAAAGAGAGACTAAGGGAGAAGAGGTTACATGAAACATAAGAGGTACTTATACATGTGTTAAACCCTAATTCATATTTTTGGGGAATGCCCAAAATACCCTTGAAAAAGTGTGGAGACCAAGTAAACATTAGCTTCTACTAATCATCATTTAAGTGTACATGAAGCCATTAATTCCATAAGCATGTGCATTAGCCTCTAATTTGTACATTAAGGTAGGTGGGTAGGTGGGGTCCTCCATTATCTTCACTTTGAATTATTTCCATCATCATTTGTTCTCTTCACTCTTGTGCATGCATATATAATTATGAAGCCACTTGTAAAATTAACCAAATTTCCTACAAAACAACATAGAAAATTCCAAGTAAATTTTCACAATTTAATAAATGCATAAAAATGACCATTTTACCCCTATATGAAGATGAATATGTGACAATTTGAAAATAATTTGAATTTTGGTTTAAGCAAGTTAAAATACCCGATATGATCATTTATTTAATTTAAATAGATTAAATATGGTGGTAAAAATATGCACATTTACATGCACATCAATACCCCCACACTTATCTTTTTATTCGTCCTCGAATAAAGAAAAACTAAGATAAATCCGTTTTTGTAGGGACCACGATTGCATTGAGCGTATGCAACTAGCCGTTAAACCTCTGGGTGTCCCCAGTAGGACGATTGTTGTCTCGTGAGGGTTTTCAGTGGTTACTACCCGCAAAATCCAAATGCAGAATGAAAATATTTACAAAATGCAAGATTTATTTACAAAGAGATGAATGCGAGTTTTTGAAAATATTTACGAATGAAGGATTTACTTCTAAATTAACACAAATAAGTTAAATATAGGTTTGGTTATTATCTTGAAATTTAAGTCATTTACTTGTCAAAATTTCCAACAAAAATTAAGTTATCATATCAAAAAGACTATAGTTTAACTCGTTGTTTCGGTTGATAACAACAGTGTACTATGAAATGGATCCTTAATTGATTATCAAAGTTTATCAAAGTGGTAATTTTATTTCTTTTCAATAACAAGTCAAATCAAATAAGTTAAAATAGTGCTTGGATTTCAATTGCTTACTCTCTCTAATTTTTTTATTTGAAAATTTTATTGATATTAACAATATTTACATATGCCTAACTCAGATAAACTGAGGCCATATATATTACCCGTGCACTGCCTTACGGACGGATGTGAGGGGAGTACAGAGCGTGGCGAGTGAACACACAAGTGTGAACACTTATTGACTGTAGGCGTTATTAATAAAAGATTTTTTTTATATATATACACCTAACTCTGATAAACTAAGGCCAGATATACCGATCGTGCACTACCTTCCGGGATTACGTGAGAAGGGTATAGAGCATGGCGAGTGAACACACGAGTGTGAACACATGACTCTAGGTGTTTATTAAGAAATATATACATATATACAAGAAATATATTTTTTTGTTTTGTTTTTTTATATTTTTTTTGTAGTAAATTTTTTAGAAAGAGAGTTTCGCACTATCATCTTAGCACCATTTAACTTAGAAGACGAAAAAAATGTTATATCATTTACTTTAAATCAACCACTTTTTAAAACAAAGATTTTCAATTAGGATATATTTCATAATTATCACGTATGAATCTTCCTATATACTAGTTAAACCATTTTTATTTGTAATCAAACTTCATTTTTATTTTTGTTAAGACAAATTAAATTTCAAAAATTTCAATTTAATAAACCAAAACCATATATTTATCCTATAGTGTTTCTTTAAAAATACATTAAAATGCTTTTTTTTCTAATTTTTTTTTTTGAGATTTTTTTTTTAAATTTTGGAAAATAAAATTAAAAATAAATAAACCATGAAAAATCAAAAATAATGATGAGTCTCCCCCCCACACTTGGTTTTGACTGTGTCCCCACAGACCCAAGTGGAAGGAGAAAAATAAAAATAAAAATCCTATATTTACATGAAAGGATGATTATTTACAAGAGATGAGAAAGTATGCCGTCAAAAAGTAAATGAAACGGTCTTCCAAAGACCGATTCATTTGTCTCATCAAATATGCGAGACACAGTTTAAGCTCGGAAAACCAAATCGTAAAAGATTTCGGAATTGCATGTTGATTTGGAAAAACGAATGTCGTTTTATTAAAAACCGTACGAGTTGTTTTATTTTCGATAATTTTCGAGGTTGATAAAAAAATTGGTTGAAGTTTAAGTTTATTTTCACCAAATTGAAATTCATGTTGTTCATTGAAAAATTCTTCAGAATTATTGATTTCAAAATCAAATTGGATATTTAAATCTTCCCCATCAGAGTTTAACGACTCGTTTTCAAAAAGTCCATAAAACTCGTGTTCGTTAAATTCGACTTCCTTTGTTGGATTATCAACAACTTCATTGTGTATCTCAAGTTCAAAATCCAAAGTTGTTGTATTCAAATTTTGAGAAAAAAGAAGATCGAAATTTAAATCGAGTTTCTCACCCTCAAAAGAATTGAAATCTAACTCAATTACCGTGTTTTCAACAACTTCACTAAGATTGTTATTTTCAATTTCAAAAGGTGTTATTTGAAAATCGTCGATTTGGGTAAAAGATGGATTATTGTTTGACTCGTCACACGTTGGAATTTGATTTTGTTTTTCACGTTGTTTCTTATATGTTTCAAACAACGAATCCGTGTGATCATCGTAAATTTCGTTCATTTGCTCAACAAAATCCAATTTATAATTGTTAACATGAGGATTTTCACTTTGAAATTGTTGAGAACAAAGATTTTCAATCGCAACGTGGTTAAGATTATTCCCATTGCCAAATTCGTTTGAAAAGTTGTTTCCATTTTCATTTTGAGTTTGAAATTCATTTTGGAATTCGAAATTGAATTGGCATGGGTTATAATCAAAATTGCTTGAATTTTGAATTAAATTCAAATATTGAAATCCTTGACTCGAGTTATTACACAAATATGAATTACACAAATCACTTATACTTTGATTTTGTTGTGTAGAGAATTCAAGTAAAAATGAATTGCTATTTTCAAGAGTCGAGGGTTGGTCATCGTTTTGAAAATTTTGTTTTTTGAAATTTGAATTATTTACACAATAGTTTTTGTTAAAATATCCATACGAATTTGGAGTGAAATCATATGGATTATATTGATTTTTACAACTATTGTAAAATTCACGTAAGTGGGGAAACTCGGACATTTTCAAGAATGTTTTTCTTTCTTTTTTTTATAAAGGAAAATTATTTACAAATGAAAATTATTTTTCAAAAGGGAAATTGATTTTTTTTTTTGGTTTTTTATAAAGCATGATTGGTTCTTTACTATATTTAACGGCTAGTCGACCAGATATTATGAGGAGTGTATGTCTTTGTGCTCGATTTCAAGCAAAACCAAAAGAATCTCATCTACGAGCTGTTAAGCGCATTTTACGTTATTTATCTAGTACTAAAGATTACGGTTTGTTTTATCCTAAAGGGTCATCTTTTGAACTTGTCTCATATAGCGATGCGGATTTTGGTGGTTGTAGAACAGACCGTAAGAGTACTAGTGGAACATGTCATTTTATTAGACAATCTTTAGTTTCTTGGTTTAGTAAAAAGCAAAATTGTGTTTCTTTATCTACTTGTGAAGCTGAATACATCTCCACGGCTCTAGCATGTGCCCAAGTAATATACATGCAACAAACACTAATGGACGTTGGTAAAATTATAAAAAAATCTCCAATATATTGTGATAACACAAGCGCTATAAATTTGTCAAAAAATCCTGTTAATCACTCACGAACCAAACACATAGATATACGACATCATTTTTTACGAGACAATGTTGAAAAAGGAACTATCTCTTTAGAATACGTAAGTACCGAAAATCAAGTAGCAGACATATTTACAAAACCATTAAACGAAAAAACTTTCATAAAACTCAAACGAAGTTTAGGAATTTGTTCACTTCAAGATCTTAACTAAAATTAAATTAAAAACTAAATTTAGTTCACCTCTTCATTACCACAGATTAATGATTTTCTGAACCATTAAAATTTTAGAAAATTAGTTTTCCTATAAATAACCTTTTCATCATATATAAATACACATGTTTATATCACAAATATATACAAAATATCAAATTCTTAAAATTTGGAAAAACAATGTCATCTGGGAATTCCTATATATCTATCTCCGTCTCCACACCTTCGACGGACAGCTCAGTAGACACACCACAATGCCTTCCGACACCTACACCAAAGCAAGAACCGACAAATAGGTGGTCCTCGTATCATACGGGTTTTACTCCAGAGAATAAGAAAACTAAAAGATCCTTGTTTATTTCTCCTAATACAAAGGAGAAAATTGATGAAATTCATCATTACCAAAAACAACAGATGGGTCTTCAACGAGAACTTTATTTCGAACAGAAGGTTACGACACGAAGGCTAAGTTTTCTAGAACAAGTGGCGATGAAGTTTTGCTCATCACGAAAGAAAGATGTACATGAACCACTACCAAAACCTTGAAGTTCATTAGATCCATCTTATTCGTATCGCACTCCTTCAGATCCTTCCCCAAGACGATATTCTGGCTCCCCACAGACCCACGAACGTAGGAATATATGGTCTCCACTTAAACCATGGAAGGATAACGACTCGTGAAATCCTAAAACTCCATCGCCTAATAAATAAATAAATTTAATTATTGTATATATGTATATGTTATTATATTTTACGATAATAAAGATCTCTATTATCAACATTTGATAAATAAATATAACCATCAATTTTATACTATTTTTAGCAAAATTGCTCCTTTCAGACGTCTGACTATGGTCTTCAGACGTCTGATTTACTGATATATGTGGCAATTTTAAAAAATGTGCATATATCAGACGTCTGATATAGCTCTCAGACGTCTGAAATGAAGCTCTGCCTTCTCCAAAAGAACATTCAGAATAATTCAGACGTTTGACTTACTTATCTGTTTGAGTCTTCTGTATAATTTTTTAGGGCAAACCAGACGTCTGCCTTCAAATTCAGACGTCTGGAATTCAATTGACCTTTATTATAACCCCAAAAGAACGTCATTTTTTATACTTTTCAAATTCAAATCAAATTTCCTCTCTGCCGATTTGCAATTCAATTTCAAATTCCGCTTTATTTCACGTCGAAATCACAGTGCCTCCTCATACAAAGAACATCAAAGCTTCAAAACGCAAACAAGGTCAACCTACATCATCTTCAAACCCTCAAGTGTGTTCAGATGAGCAAATCGAACGATGGATGTACAAGGCACCTCATTCGATTAAAAGGTATCAAGATATTCAAAAGAAAAAACTTCATATAGGACCTTTCTATAATCTACTTAAGTTTCCTATGTATGATCTCGACGAACTTTGTGAGAATGCGGGATTGGACACTTTAATTTCTTTTACATCGAATGATGTTCAAATAGATCAACTGGCTATATTCTTATTCTACGCCAATCTAGATAGTACTGCTGTTTGGAATACCGAAAACGAAGACAACTGGCTATGGTCAAGTGTTTATGGAAATACTATTCGTTTAACTCCGAGATTAATAGGAAGAACTTTGGGATGCCCCGACACCGGCGAGGATCTACACAACATCCCGGATATGCATTTTAAGCCCAGGAATAATATCACTCATCAGATATGGGAGGACGAAATGCCAAAATTTGCTTCAAAATACTTGCGTCCTAAAGCTCGACTCCTAACGAGGATGATAATCAATACAATTGTTCTGCGAATGGGGAGTCACGAGCAAATAACGGAATTGGAGCACAAAGCACTTTATGCTCTCTTTAGTGGAACCAGGGTAAATTGGGCAAAGTTCATATGCGACGAGCTCAAGCAATTTTGGAATCGATCGCGACCATCGATCATTTACCCAACTTATATTATGAAACTTCTTCATGCAAACAATATTTCGTCTTATCTATCAACCTTCGAAGAAATTTCACCTAAGTATGCCTCCACAAAATTCTTCTCCTTGATGCATTTACCCAAAATTCCACCAGAATTCATGTCCTTCGACGATTGGACTCACCATCGACAATCTAGAAGGGTTGACCCTCTCCCTCAAACTCATATTGGTCCATCTCAAGAAGAAGAACAAAATCGGGAAATCACTCCCCCACCTCCCGCTTCATTTGAATATCCGGGACAAGATGACATTTTGGAAACTCGAACGGAAACAAATCAAAATGAAAGCATTCGAGATCTAACGCTCCGAAATCAACAAATCTTGTCTCAAAATCAAAAAATTCTAGCAAAACGAATCGACAGCTTCGAGACATCTTTTGCTACAAGACTAGCCACGGTCGAAGAATCTCTTTCGACTGTTTTATCAGTTCTCAAGGAGGTACTTCAAAAAGTATGTAATCCATCTCCATCCTCAGAAGATTGGACAACTCCTGTTCCTTCTCCACCCGCAAAACATTCAAAACTATTCGAGGGTGAACCTTCCAACGAAGCTTTGACATCTCCTTCTAAGCCAAGGACTTCTGACAAACCAAAGGAAGATGATTCAAAACAAGCTTCTCCTAAGCAACTCTAGAATTTAGGCTTTGTTTTCGTTTTGTTCAAATCCATGAATGTAACTCCTTTCTTATTATTAATGAAAATTTCTTTTTGGCTTGAACTTTTATATTCTTTTTGATTATGTCAAAGGGGGAGAAATATATATATAATCTTAAACAACAAAACTAAGCACATATTTAGGGGGAGAATTAATATATATATATATAAGTACATTGAATAGTTGTCATCATCAAAAAGGGGGAGATTGTTAGGAAATCAATTCCTTGGTTTCGATGATCACAACTATGCATTGGAAAACAAATATACATATACAGGAAGTTGATATAGAAACATCACCAAAGAGACAAGAACAAGACTCAAAAGAAGTATCAAGAGGCTACAAGTCAAGAGAATCGAAAAAGAAATGAGACAGACACAAGAAAAGCAACATGCACAAATCCAGACATCTGAGTGCACAAACCAGACGTCTGGTTAAGTTCTCTGGTTCACAAACTCAGAAGAAACCAGACGTCTGATCCTGAACCTAGGCGTCTGACATACATCCAGACATAAAACAAAAGTAAAGACCAGACGTCTGGTTTATAACCTCAAACGTCTGAAATGCTACCAGACACAAAAAATATATGAAGGCCAGACGTCTGAGGACATTTTCCAAACGTCTGAAAATAGCCTCGACTGTGTAATATCAAACTCCAACTGTCACGTCCGAAGAGACACATCCGCTCCTCTTCACTGCAACTCTTCATCACCAACAGGAGCAACTATACAACGATTGTTAATGAAGGCAACTACACATAGAGACTCTTCATCACTATAAATAGCATCAGGAATTCAAGAGAAGTTTTCACCTTACTCACTTACACTCTTATCTCTTGTACTCTGATTTATTCCTGGTCTATAAGCAATCAACTACCTGTATTTAATTCTTCCATATATACAGAACTCCTTATTTAGATATTATCTAGATATATATATATATATATATATATTGGAAGCATTTGTACTCAATAGTCAACATCCGTGTTATAGAACACATTCTTGACAAAGAAACTCTGCTATTGTAAACCTGTTCCTCCGGGTCAAGTGAGGGTTAGTTGAAAGGAAATTCCGAAGAGGAGTTTCGGGACTGGACGTAGGACGGGAGGTCCGAACCAGTATAAAATACCGGTGTGATTATTTTCATTTACTTTGCTACTATCGTTTATCAAGTTATATTATATAGTTAGCTGTTTATACTTGCATATATCCTATACGATCCACTCATATAGACTTTCAATTGGTATCAGAGCAAGGTTTGTTTAAAAGAACAGTAACATGTTTTTTAATCATTCTAATATGGCAAGTATTTTTCAAGAAGGACAATCCACAGCACGACCCCCACTTTTTAATGGCTCTAATTATTCATATTGGTCAACACGTATGAGAATTTTTATGGAAGCTAATGGTTTAGAAATTTGGTCAGCCACTCAAGATAAATATGAAGCTCCAACTACTGCTATGAACACATGGACCGATGCAAAAAAGGCCTTAGCATCAAATAATGCTAAAGCTATGAATGTTTTGTTTTGCTCACTAGACAAAAATGAATTTTCACATGTCATGTTATGTACAACTGCATTTGATATTTGGCGTACCTTACAAATTACACATGAAGGTACAACAAAGGTCAAACAAACTAAAATTTCAATCTTGCAAAACCAATTTTCATCATTTAAAATGAAACAAAATGAAACTATAGTAGACATGTATTCTAGATTTCAAACTATTCAACATGATATGATGGCATTAGAAGTTAAGTTTACTGATTTTGATTTAGTTTCTCGAATACTGAACTCTTTAACACCTGATTGGGAAAGAAAGGTATTAGCTATTGAAGAAGCTAACGATCTTTCTACTCTCAAAGTTGAAGAGTTGATAGGAAATTTGATGTCCTATGAAGCTAATTTGCAGGCACGTAAAGAATTAAATTCGGAGAAGAAGAACATAGCATTTCCATCAATAAAGAATGATGAATCAGATTTAGATGAAGATGAGATAGTATTTATTGCCAAAAACTATAATAGATTCAAGAAATTTAAAAAGATGACCAAGTTTCAAAAAGAAGGAAAGACCAACTCAACAAATCTATCTCAAATTAAGTGTTATGAATGTGATCAATACGAACACATGAAAAGGATTGCCCAAATCTTAACAATGATAAAAAGAAGAGCAAAATTGAAAAATTCAAAAATAAGAAAGCTTTCAAAGTAACATGGGATGACACTGATTCTTCATCTTCAGAAAGTGGTAGCGATAGTGACGGAGAGCAAGCTAATGTATGTTTTATGGCACAAAAAGATGAGGTATGTCTGGAACTTAGCTATGAAGAATTATTTGAACTTAGCATGGAATTAGATGATAAATTTAGATAAATTAAAAAATTGAACAAAGAATATATAGTAAAAGTAAATAGATTAGAACTTGAAGTAGGAATGTTGAAAGATGAAAAAACTATTTTAGAAGAAGAACTTGAAATATCTCAAGAAAAATTAAGAAATAATGAGATAGAAAGTGAGAACATTACTCTAGATTTTAAAAATAGTATTGAATTATTGAAAACAGAAAATAGAGAATTAAAAGAAAAATTAGATAAAATTACCAATAATGTATCAAAATTCAACAAAGGAAAACAAGATTTGGAAAACCTTATCAAAACATCAAAACCATCAGGTAATAGAAATGGGATAGGATTTAAAAAATGTTCTAAACAAAAAGAAAATAATCCAAAAAAATTTAGTTATATAAAAACTAGAAGTTTATCTAAACAAAAATTGAATATGAAAATTTGGGTTCCTAAAACAAATAATAATTTGATTAGACAAAAGCATATCAGTAATTACTTAGAAAATGTAGTTTATAATAAAAACTATATTTATAAAGGTACCAAACCATCTTGGGTGTGGCTACCTTCCTCTAACAATTAGGACCCTAATCAAATATATGGGTACCAATTAAAACATTTTTTATCTTGCAGGTACCCAAAATAAAAAATAAGGAGAAATGGATACTAGATAGCGGTTGCTCCAAACATATGACCGGAAATTCAAAAATGTTATCAAATATAACATACATCGATGGTGGAACGGTAACATTTGGAGACAATTCAAAGGGATTTGTCATAGGCATTGGAGAAGTCATCAACTCTAGTATATCTAACTCTCCTATTATTACAAATGTTTTATTAGTAGAAAATTTAAAACACAACTTGTTAAGCATTAGTCAATTATGTGATAAAGGTTTTCAAATAAATTTTGAAAAAGATAGATGTAATATTTTAGATAATAACAAACAACTCATTTTTAAAGGTTTTAGAAACAAAAATATTTATGTATTAAACATGAATATTAATAAAAATTCAAACTTATGCTTAACTGCCAAACATGATGACCCATGGTTATGGCATAAACGATTTTGTCATATTAATTTTAAGAATATTAATAAGTTAGCTAAATATGAGTTAGTAATAGGGTTACCTAAAATAAGTTACAAAGTAGAAAATTTATGTGACGATTGTCAAATTGGTAAACTAAAGAAAAGCTCGTTTAAATCTAAAAATAATATTTCTACAAAACAACCATTAGAATTATTACATTTAGATTTATTTGGTCCAACACAAATAAGATCTATTAATCACAACAAATATGTTTTTGTAATAGTCGATGATTTTTCGAGATATACATGGACTTTATTTCTAAAACATAAAAGCGATACTTTTGGTATGTTTAAAATATTTGCAAAACGAATTAAAACTCAAATGAATTTGAAAATTAAAAATATTAGAAGTGATCATGGAGGAGAATTCGAAAACGATCTTTTTCCAAATTTTTGCAATAAAAAAGGAATAACTCATAATTTTTCTTTTCCTCGTACACCTCAACAAAATGGTGTCGTAGAAAGAAAAAATCGTACATTACAAGAATGCGCATGAACATTATTAAATAGTAGCGGATTACCAAAACACTTTTGGACCGAAGCTATTGCTACATCTTGTTATGTATTGAATCGAGTAACTATTCGCCCAATGACTAAACAAACTTGTTTTGAAATATTTTTTGGTAAAAAACCTAAAGTATCATACTTTAAAACTTTTGGCTCAAAATGTTTTATATTAAATACAAAAGATAAATTAGGAAAATTTGATCCAAAAGCCGATGAAGGTATCTTTGTTGGGTATTCGGATCATAGCAAGGCATATAGAATTTTTAATAAAAGGAATAATACTATAGAAGAGAGCTTACATGTCTCATTCGACGAAAATCCTTTCAAACAACAGACTAATGATGAAGAAGAAATTATTCCACTAACAAATTCGAGTAATAATGAAGTCAATATACAAAATAACACTATTTTATCATCTCCTAGGATTCTTAAGAATCATCCAATAGATAATAGTATTGGAGATCTTAATTCAAGAGTTACTAGAAATCAACTCAATCAAATAAGTCATATAGCGTTTGTATCAAACTTTGAACCAAAGAATTATAAAGAAGCCTCAGATGATAATTTTGGATAATAGCTATGCAAGAAGAATTACATCAATTTGAACGTAATAACGTATGGGAATTAGTACCAAGACCTGAAGATGAATCAGTAATCGGAACAAAATGGGTATTTAAAAACAAGGCGGACGAAAATGGAAATATTGTTAGAAATAAAGCACGATTAGTTGCTTAGGGCTACAATCAAGAAGAAGGCATAGATTACGATGAAACTTTTGCACCGGTAGCAAGATTAGAAGCCATTCGTACTTTACTCTCCTTTGCAACTCATAACAATTTTAAAATATTTCAAATGGATGTTAAAAGTGCTTTTCTGAATGGTTTTATTAAAGAAAATGTATACGTCGAACAACCACCACTTTTTGTTCATGAAAAATATCCCGATCATGTTTTAAAATTAAATAAAGCACTATATGGATTAAAACAAGCACCTCGTGCATGGTACGAACGTCTCAAAAATCATCTAATAACATCTGGTTTCCATATAGGAAAAATAGATACAACTTTATTTATTAAAAGAGAAAATAACGATATTCTGGTTGTACAAATTTATGTTGATGATATCATCTTTGGTTCAACCAACGAAAATCTTTGTAATAATTTTTCAACTATTATGACAAATGAATTTGAAATGTCACACATGGGAGAATTAAATTTCTTCTTAGGATTACAAATAAAACAACTAGAAAATGGGATTTTTATTCACCAAGAAAAATATTGTAATGATTTATTACATCGATTTAAAATGGATATAACTTCAAGCAAACCAACACCAATGAGTACCACTATTCACTTAGAAAAAGAAGAAAATGGAAAAGATTTTGATGAAAAGTTATATCGAAGCATGATTGGTTCTTTACTATATTTAACGGCTAGTCGACCAGATATTATGATGAGTGTATGTCTTTGTGCTCGATTTCAAGCAAAACCAAAAGAATCTCATCTACGAGCTGTTAAGCGCATTTTACGTTATTTATCTAGTACTAAAGATTATGGTTTGTTTTATCCTAAAGGATCATCTTTTGAACTTGTCTCATATAGCGATGCGGATTTTGGTGGTTGTAGAACAGACCGTAAGAGTACTAGTGGAACATGTCATTTTATTGGACAATCTTTAGTTTCGTGGTTTAGTAAAAAGCAAAATTGTGTTTCTTTATCTACTTGTGAAGCTGAATACATCTCCGCGGCTCTAGCATGTGCGCAAGTAATATACATGCAACAAACACTAATGGACTTTGGTAAAATTATAAAAAAATCTCCAATATATTGTGATAACACAAGCGCTATAAATTTGTCAAAAAATCGTGTTAATCACTCACGAACCAAACACATAGATATACGACATCATTTTTTACGAGACAATGTTGAAAAAGGAACTATCTCTTTAGAATTCATAAGTACCGAAAATCAAGTAGCAGACATATTTACAAAACCATTAAACGAACAAACTTTCATAAAACTCAGACGAAGTTTAGGAATTTGTTCACTTCAAGATCTTAACTAAAATTAAATTAAAAACTAAATTTAGTTCACCTCTTCATTACCACAAATTAATGATTTTCTGAACCATTAAAATTTTAGAAAATTAGTTTTCCTATAAATAACCTTTTCATCATATATAAATACACATGTTTATATCACAAATATATACAAAATATCAAATTCTTAAAATTTGGAAAAACAATGTCATCTGGGAATTCTATATATCTATCTTCGTCTCCACACCTTCGACGGACAGCTTAGTAGACACACCACAACGCCTTCCAACACCTACACCAAAGCAAGAATCGACAAATTGGTGGTCCTCGTATCAAACGGGTTTTACTCCAGAGAATAAGAAAACTAAAAGATCCTTGTTTATTTCTCCTAATACAAAGGAGAAAATTGATGAAATTCATCATTACCAAAAACAACAGATGGATCTTCAACGAGAACTTTATTTCAAACAGAAGGTTACGGCACGAAGGCTAAGTTTTCTAGAACAAGTGGCGATGAAGTTTTGCTCATCACGAAAGAAAGATGTACATGAACCACTACCAAAACCTTGTAGTTCATTAGATCCATCTTCTTCGTATCGCACTCCTTCAGATACTTCCCCAAGACGATATTCTGGCTCCCCACAGACCCACGAACGTAGGAATATATGGTCTCCACTTAAACCATGGAAGGATAACGACTCGGGAAATCCTAAAACTCCGTCGCCTAATAAATAAATAAATTTAATTATTGTATATATGTATATGTTATTATATTTTACGATAATAAAGATCTCTATTATCAACATTTGATAAATAAATATAACCATCAATTTTATACTATTTTTAGCAAAATTGCTCCTTTCAGACGTCTGACTATGGTCTTCAGACGTCTGATTTACTGATATATGTGGCAATTTCAAGCAATGTGCATATATCAGATGTCTGATATAGCCCTCAGACGTCTGAAATAAAGCTCTGCCTTCTCCAAAAGAACATTCAGAATAATTCATACGTCTAAACTAATTTCCAGACGTCTGACTTACTTATCTATTTGAGTCTTCTGTATAATTTTTTAGTGCAAACCAGACGTCTGCCTTCAAATTCAGACGTCTGGAATTCAATCGACCTTTATTATAACCCCAAAAGAACGTCATTTTTTATACTTTTCAAATTCAAATCAAATTTCCTCTCTGCCGATTTGCAATTCAATTTCAAATTCCGCTTTATTTCACGTCGAAATCACAATGCCTCCTCGTACAAAGAACATCAAAGCTCCAAAACGCAAACAAGATCAACCTACATCATCTTCAAACCCTCAAGTGTGTTCAGATGAGCAAATCGAACGATGGATGTACAAGGCACCTCATTCGATTTAAAAGGTATCAAGATATTCAAAAGAAAAAACTTCATATAGGACCTTTCTATAATCTACTTAAGTTTCCTATGTATGATCTCGACGAACTCTGTGAGAATGCGGGATTGGACACTTTAATTTCTTTTACATCGAATGATGTTCAAATAGATCAACTGGCTATATTCTTATTCTACGCCAATCTAGATAGTACTGCGGTTTGGAATACCGAAAACTAAGACAACTGGCTATGGTCAAGTGTTTATGGAAATACTATTCGTTTAACTCCGGGATTAATAGGAAGAACTTTGGGATGCTCCGACACCGGCGAGGATCTACACAACATCCCGGATATGCGTTTTAAGCCCAGGAATAATATCACTCATCAGATATGGGAGGACGAAATGCCAAAATTTGCTTCAAAATACTTGCGTCCTAAAGCTCGACTCCTAACGAGGATGATAATCAATACAATTGTTCCGCGAATGGGGAGTCACGAGAAAATAACGGAATTGGAGCACAAAGCACTTTATGCTCTCTTTAGTGGAACCAGGGTAAATTGGGCAAAGTTCGTATTCGACGAGCTCAAGCAATTTTGGAATCGATCGCGACCATCGATCATTTACCCAACTTATATTATGAAACTTCTTCGTGCAAACAATATTTCGTCTTATCTATCAACCTTCGAAGAAATTTCACCTAAGTATGCCTTCACAAAATTCTTCTCCTTGATGCATTTACCCGAAATTCCACCGGAATTCATGTCCTTCGACGATTGGACTCACCATCAACAATCTAGAAGGGTTGACCCTCACCCTCAAACTCATATTGGTCCATCTCAAGAAGAAGAACAAAATCGGGAAATCACTCCCCCACCTCCCGCTTCATTTGAATATCCGGGACAAGATGACATTTTGGAAACTCGAACGGAAACAAATCAAAATGAAAGCATTCGAGATCTAACGCTCTGAAATCAACAAATCTTGTCTCAAAATCAAAAAATTCTAGCAAAACGAATCGACAGCTTCGAGACATCTTTTGCTACAAGACTAGCTACGGTCGAAGAATCTCTTTCGACTGTTTTATCAGTTCTCAAGGAGGTACTTCAAAAAGTACGTAATCCATCTCCATCCTCAGAAGATTGGACAACTCCTGTTCCTTCTCCACCCGCAAAACATTCAAAACTATTCGAGGGTGAACCTTCCAACGAAGCCTTGACATCTCCTTCTATGCCAAGCACTTCTGAGAAACCAAAGGAAGATGATTCAAAACAAGCTTCTCCTAAGCAACTCTAGAATTTAGGCTTTGTTTTCGTTTTGTTCAAATCTATGAATGTAACTCCTTTCTTATTATTAATGAAAATTTCTTTTTGACTTGAACTTTTATATTCTTTTTGATTATGTCAAAGGGGGAGAAATATATATAATCTTAAACAACAAAACTAAGCACATATTCAGAGGGAGAATTAAAATATATATATAAGTACATTGAATAGTTGTCATCATCAAAAAGGGGGAGATTGTTAGGAAATCAATTCCTTGGTTTCGATGATCACAACTATGCAATGGAAAACAAATATACATATACATGAAGTTGATATAGAAACATCACCAAAGAGACAAGAACAAGACTCAAAAGAAGTATCAAGAGGCTACAAGTCGAGAGAACCGGAAAAGAAATGAGACAAACACAAGAAAAGCAACATGCACTAATCCAGACGTCTGAGTGCATAGACCAGACGTCTGGTTAAGTTCTCTGGTTCACAAACTCAGAAGAAACTAGAAGTCTGATCCTGAACTCAGACGTCTGACATACATCCAGACATAAAACAGAAGTAAAGACCAGACGTCTGGTTTATAACCTCAAACGTCTGAAATGCTACCATACACAAAAAATATATGAAGGCCAGACGTCTGAGGACATTTTCCAGACGTCTGAAAATAGCCTCGACTGTGTAATATCAAACTCCAACTGTCACGTTCGAAGAGACACATCCGCTCCTCTTCACTGCAACTCTTCATCACCAACAGGAGCAACTATACAATGATTGTTAATGAAGGCAACTACACATAGAGACTCTTCATCACTATAAATAGCATCAGGAATTCAAGAGAAGTTTTCACCTTACTCACTTACGCTCTTATCTCTTGTACTATGATTTATTCCTTATCTATAAGCAATCAACTACCTGTATTTAATTCTTCCATATATACAGAACTCCTTATTCAGATATTCTCTAGATAGATATATATATATATATATATATATATATATATATATATTGGAAGCATTTGTACTCAATAGTCAACATCCGTGTTATAGAACACATTCTTGACAAAGAAACTCTGCTATTGTAAACCTGTTCCTCCGGGTCAAGTGAGGGTTAGTTGAAAGGAAATTCCGAAGAGGAGTTTCGGGACTGGAGGTAGGACGGGAGGTCCGAACCAGTATAAAATACCGGTGTGATTATTTTCATTTACTTTGCTACTATCGTTTATCAAGTTATATTATATAGTTAGCTGTTTATACTTGCATATATCCTATACGATCCACTCATATAGACTTTCAGTAGTTGCGTGATTTATGGTGGTATCTGAACAATGGTGAGTAGTTAATGCTCGAATTGTTGCAAGTTGAACAACACAGTGGTGGGTATATGATGTCAGGCTTGATATATGATAAGGAGCACAAAGGAGTATGGCAGAATGTTGGAATTGTGATCTAGTAGCAGGGTGTAGGAAGTTATGATGGTGATTGAGATAGTATTGTTATGATGGTTGGTTTGAAGAGGAGGAGCAGTTGGCAGCAGTTAGAAGCAGGGGCAATGACTGTGAAGTATGATTCAGAAGGGAGATGTAGAATTGCAGAAGTGTGATTATGCAATAGTGTGTACAACAATATAGCTGTTTAGGGAAGGATGGTGTGTTTCAAACAGTTTTTTGGTGATGTTGTCAGATTTTTACAGTGTTGCTGATGAGGATGGTGGTCTGTTGCAAGTATGTGTGCTGAACTTTGACTGGTGCAGTGGTAGAGCTGTTGTGGTATTGATGTTGATGTACGGAAGTGGGTTGGCGAAGTTGCAACGGCAATTAGGGGTGGAGTTTGATAGTGAATGGTAGACAAATGTTTGAAGTTATGAGGAGTGGTTATGTTGAGGATGGAGAATGAATGCAGGCAGTTTTGTTGCTGCAGTTGTTTTTTGGTTGTAGTGTTTTTTTATCTGGCCATGGTTTGGTGAACAATGGTAATGGGAGGTTGATAATGGAGGAACTGCTGTTATAAGGCGCTTCACTGTATTTGCCGTGTTGTCAGTAGAAGTGGTGCTGTGATTAGTTTAGTTGAGGCAGGGAGATGTTCAGGCTGTATTGGTGGTTGAAGGCTTCTGTGATGTAGGCAGGTCAGGCGATAGAGATGATCAGAGAATAGGGGATGTTTGCAGATGACAGTTGTGAGTGTGAAGTATATTTGAAGGAGTGGACTGTGTGCAAAGGTAATGTAGTTGCCAATGTGGGTAGGGAAGTTAGGTGATGGTAATGGATGAATTATTGAAGCTAGTGACAGTATTTGGGTGGTATATGTTGACAGATGTGCACTGTTGCAATAAAGGGGTGGTTTGGCTCCTGATGTCAGTGCGAGTTGATGTAATGTGAACAGGAAGTGATGAATTATGTGATGCTTGTAAATAATGTGATATGTGCACAGGTGGGTGGTTGTAGAAAATTTTGGTTTGACAACAAGTGGGTTGTGATGCAGATTGAAGTGAATGGCAATTCAGGTGTGAAGTTTGGGAGGAAGAAGCAACTGTGGTGATGGCTGTTTGATGGATGTAGGAGGGTTTTGGCAGAGGATGTTGAAGTTTTGGCAAGTGGAGTTGATATGCAGCAAGGTGTTGTGACAGTGAACAGGGGAAGAGGCAGTGAACAGGGGAAGTTTGTGCACAGTGCACAGAACAGTGAATGGGGCAGAGGAGGGGAAGTGAAAAATTGTAAAGAAAATTGTAATAAGAAAGAAAGAAATGATAATTGTAATAATAATAAAAAGTGAAAAATTGTAAAGAAAATGAAAAAGAAATAAAATATTTTTGTTTTTGTTTTGAATTTTTGATGATTTTTTTTGGAATAGAAATGCAATGCAAATGGAGAAGGAAACTAGATCAATAAACACACAAACAAATGCATACAAAAATAAAACAAACATACAATAAATTTTTTTTAAATGCAAACACACACAAAAATCAAACAACAAATAATTCAAAGAATAGAAATTAAAAATCAAAGAAAATCCCCGGCAACGACGCCAAAAACTTATTGTCGATGGAAATTCTATTAGTTTAGAAACCCGTCGAACGAATTTAGAAATAAAATTACCGCAAGCGCACGGCGTACACTTGTAGTACGTGGCAAATACGGGTCGATCCGTAGGAAATTGATGATTTTAAAAAATATATTCAATCAAATTAAACCAAAGTCGAGTGAAAGTTAAGCTAGAGAATTAGAGAATTAACTAACTAAAAGAAAAGAAATGCAAATATAAGAGTTAAATGACAATTTAGAGAATGAATCTACTGTCCATATCATGTAGTTCAACGCATATGAAATCATGATCTCTCTTTATGGTCATTAGTGCTTTAATTGATGTGCCTATCATAAGTATGGCATATTTGTGTTATTAGTTAGCCAACATAAGCCATCAAACTTTGACACACCCCTTAAACCACTTACTAACTTTCATGAAACTTGACAATGAAAATGAAATCTATTTTAGTATGGCCTATTAACTATTGATTAGAAATATAAACCATCAAATTTTCATTTCAAATCACTTTCTTATGCCATAATCATATTTTGATGAAGAGGCATTTGTGTTAGTGATTGTTTAAGTATAGCTTATTTGGTGTCAACAATATAGGCTATCAAATTCAAGGCAAAAACAACAAATAAAACACTTCATTGATCATCATTAAGCACAAAAAGAGAGCATGAATTCACAAATAGTTGAAGCTACACAATTAGAGAGCTTCATTACCCCTAAATTGAAGGTGTTTAGCCTCTCATATTTGTCATTTGATTAACAAATGTAGCTAGCAAAATGAAAGCAAATTGAAAGGAAAATGAAAGCTAATGGAAAAGAGAACTATTCTAATTGCATAAAAGAAAATCTACACTACTAGCATGAAAGTAAATGAACATATAATTGAAAGGAAACAATAATTACATTGCATAAAAAAAAGGAAAAGTACATGAAATAAAAATGGCTAAGTAGCCATGAAAAGAAAAAGAGTGCTTTCTTTTTATTTTCCTAAGATAAGAGACTAAGAGAAGAGAGCCTAAAAGAGAGACTAAGGGAGAAGAGGTTACATGAAACATAAGGGGTACTTATACATGTGTTAAACCCTAATTCATATTTTTTGGGAATGCCCAAAATACCCTTGAAAAAGTGTGGAGACTAAGTAATCATTAGCTTCTACTAATCATCATTTAAGTGTACATGAAGCCATTAATTCCATAAGCATGTGCATTAGCCTCTAATTTGTACATTAAGGTAGGTGGGTAGATGGGGTCCTCCATTATCTTCACTTTGAATTATTTCCATCTTCATTTGTTCTCTTCACTCTTGTGCATGCATATATTATTATGAATCCACTTGTAAAATTCATCAAATTTCCTACGAAACAACATAGAAAATTTCAAGTAAATTTTCATAATTTAATAAATGCATAAAAATGACCATTTTACCCCTATATGAAGATGAATATGTGACAATTTGAAAATAACTTGAATTTTGGTTTAAACAAGTTAAAATACCCGATATGATCATTTATTTAATTTAAATAGATTAAATATGGTGGTAAAAATATGCACATTTACGTGCACATCAGATCTATTGGACCTATGAAGTCTAAAGGATTATCAGATCCAATCTAATGAGGTTTTAAATAAAATCTTATTTTATTTAAATTGTCTAAAAGGATTTTTAAATTTAATTTGACTTTATATATATAATATTGAATGCATCAAATACATTCATGTGTGTATATTGTAAGTGCAACATATAAGTAGTGTACATAGCTAATGTGTACCTATATAGGTGTTGAGATTTACACCGCAATGGACACATCCACCCTTTATATATGCTTTTGTTGTCCATATTTTATTTTGAAATTATATAAAATAACGATATATGTGTATGTGTATATATTACTTATATTTACTTATATATAATATGTTATAAAGTTATTTTAACTAAGTTTACATATATTCAAAATGATAATAAAGTATGTTAAAGTAAGTAATAAATAAGAAGATGAAAAGATGGTGGAGTTATCTCCTTTCATTTTCTTATCTTTAATGCTATTTCAAAATAATTTGAACACTCAAACACATATATGTATGCATATGTGAATAACCACAAACTATGTTTTAAACAAAATTAACATAGAGATATGTATATGTATATGTATTATATGTTTCAAAATTAAAGTAACAAATTGAAATCTACTTTAGCTTAAGAGGGATTCAAAGAGTTTATGATGTTTTGCATAAAAGTCCACTTATGTTTTTTTTCTTTTTTAAATTAAAAAGCATTTAAACAAATGTCAACAATAACCAAAATTATATTCAAAATAACAAACATGTGAAGCATGTATTCAATCTCCAAAGTAATTTTAAATAATTTACATATATAGTTAATTAATATTTGTGTATATAATGAGGTACAAAAAACATTAATTAATTAAAATTAGTATCCAATCCAAAATTGTTTGTTCGTTTGTTTGCCTTTTTATTAAATAATAATTTCTAAAATAATGACAAAATTAGATTGGACAACTTAGAAATATATTATTAAATTCATTGTAAAAGAATTAGATCTAAACCATACAAATAATATGAACATATGCTGAAAACGTTGTAGCAAATGTAGGATCTAATTATATTATCATAATGAACATGTAATAAATTAACATATATCAGATCTAAACTTTGAGTCAACATAATGAACAAATAATGAGATTAGATGTAGCATGCATAAGATTTAAACTTCACTAACATGGTGAATATATAATAAAATAAAATTTGAATTACCTAAGGATGAAGCCGACGATTTACAGCTTGAATGAAGAACAAAACTTCGATTCGATTGAACCAACCTTTGGATTTTGCAAGGATCTAGGGGCGAACACCACCTTGAATATTATTGATTTTATTTGAATTGGTTTTGGTAATTTTTTTTATCATGGAGGCCATTAAGGGAGAGGAACAACGCAACAGAAAGAAAAAAAATATATTAGGAAAAGAATGATAAATTGAATAAGAGAGAACATGTTTGAAAGGAAACATTGAAATCTTTCACTTCTATCCTTTAAAACATTCCCTATTTAATTCCTAACTGAATCTCATCAAATCCTCTCTCTTTTCTTCATGTTTCCGGCAGAAGAAATGGAATTTAAGAAAAAAAGGTAAAATTCATTTCAGAAATGAGATTTAAGTGAGTCATAAAGAGGAGTAAAGGATGGAGATTTAATTCCTTCTTTTAGTTGCACCTTTGGATTTTCAAATCACTTTTGAAACCTCTCCCTTTTTTCATCATACATGTGGGCCTAAAAAAATTCCCAAAACCTCTTAGTAATTAATTTTTTTAAACTCAGTTTAAATATTTTATCGATACCATATATTGGTACGTGCATTTATAACTTTATATACACATATTAGTAACTACAAATGGTATTCAAACAAATCAAATAAAGTTTAATAATTAATATTTAATAAATATTAACTAATTTAAAATAATTTATAAATTAATAGAATCGTGTGGTTTATTAGTGTATTCATCATTATGGTTGTACGACTCAAAGGTGTAAATTCAGTCAACGATTAATATCGAACAATTCGAAAATTAACATTCATAGGTTACTTTGGTTAGTGATGTGACATTTTGGCTGAATTTATCACTTACACATCTTTTTGGTCAAATACAATTTTACTTATTATAAGCGTTACCCATTAGTGACAATTATTTACACTGATTCTCTATGTCGAAACTATATCACTTTGGACTTATGGAATTTCGTAATGGTCAAAATTTCAATATCATCCATATTCAACTCTATAGTCCAAACACAAAGTCCTTGGTTCAATAATAACGATTATTTTTTAGTTGAACTACCCTGCCTAGAGATTTTGACTTTGAGCTGACTTCATTTGAACGTGATACTAACCCTATATAATTGAGGAAGTGAATTCTCTCTTAAATAACGTTTCACTTTCAATACTTCCACTCGACCGAACTATAGTCATTCGATGGACTCCGTGTTATGATTTTACTATAACCAAAGTGGAGCTTTCATAATGAAAATCGATAGTATTCTCAAGTCAAGATAATTGTGTAAATTAGTCACATCACTATACTCTATTTGACCTTAGTTATATTAACTAATAGAAAACTATCGAGTGAGTTATTCTATAATTATCCAATAACTATTAGTACGTAATCCATTAGTGCCCCTCCACGGTCATAAGTAATAGGTTGTTCAATATTTGGAGATTGCTACATACTCTAATCTCAATGAATATTTGATATCCAGTCTCAATACATCTTGATTGAGAATATTTAAAATGATATATTTATTTTATCGTGATAAATCACTCATGATTACAAATCATTGCAACAACTATCAAAAAATATATCATTTATGGATTTTCTATTAAATATACTTTTAATTAATTAATTAATACAATACTTTATATCAAGTATATAATAGAAAGAAAACGTCTTTTATTTCAAGCTAGATTGGTTATCAAGTTAGATATATATAAAAAATTACAATATTACCCCTATGGCATATCCCTAACTCTATTAGATAATATAAAGCCATGGCAAGTTAAAATAATAAAGACAAAATGGGCTATTACATGTCGATTGATGGAGCTATAAAAGGTTGATGTTTCAAAGCTATCACATATTGATTGATTGAGCTATCAGAAGTATATGTTTCAAAGTTATCACATGTTGATTAATTAAGAAATCAGAGGTTGATGTTTCAAAGCTACCGCATGTTGATTGATTGAACCATCGAATGTTCATGTTTCAAAACCATCGCATGTTGATAACTTAAGAAGGCCATCGCATAATGATGACTAAGGATGTCATCGGATATTGATAACTAGAGCTATCGCACTTTGAAGAATACACCCAAAATCAACACCCCAACTAGTCGTATGCTATTTTCCTATTAGACTAATTGTGTCATGTCATCATGGAGAAGCTAGAGAAAGATTGTGCCACATGTCGTCCCGAACATGTGCCGTGTCAGCAAATTATGATCACTCATTTTCCCAAATGACACGTATCATGAATCTAAGGGTGAGGTTCTATATAAATAGGCATGTACCCTCTATTAGAAAGGGATGAATCTAAGTTGGTCTTCTTCCTCCTTTTCATATTGTTTTGTACATAATAAAAAAGCTTAAGTTTGGGACTTTAATGGCCGTTAGATCATACTTGTACTTATGACTTTCTAGCCAAGGACTCTAACAAAGAACTATTTGCATAATGACTTCATATGGACTCAATAATAGCACACTTGACTAAATGTTCAATCTTACTCAATTGTCGTTGACTCCTTGTGACTAAATCATATCAAGTTAAACCAAAATTCAACTTAATATAAAGTAGTGCTTTCATTGAGATATGAACACAAGAAAACAACTCATTGACCACTATTTGACCACCAAATTCTTGTGAAATGGGTAAACCAATCAAGAAGGTTAATGTTTAAGGAGAAACCGTGCACCATACGGATCTTGAGGAGAACATAACTCTTCAATTCAATATGGGAAATGTAGAGGTAAGCCAAATATCAGTGCTAATGGAGACATCAAAATAAGAGAATGAACTTAAAACCATGAAGAGACAACTTTAGACTATGCAAGAACTATTCAAAATACTTGTCTATTAGAAATCTTCGAGAACATCACGAAGGACGAAAGGGAATGAAGAAGAAGAAGTTGAGTCTCCTCGAAAGAAGGTTGAAGGGTCGAACTTGAAAAGTAGAAATGTGGAAAAGAGCACTTTAGAATCATAAAGAAGGGATGAAAATCATATGGTTCAAAAGCAGAATAAGGAGTTGAACTCTCCCCTTGTACAATCTGAAAGTTCCAGTTCGTAGAAAGAATGTAAATCCAAACGAAGGGACTATAAAATTGATAAAGCATATCAGAAAGACTTGGCCAGCAGGATGGTAAGAGATATGGTGGACCTGAAAGAAAAAAGGACCATAGACCCCAAAGTAAATAACAACTTTCGGGGGGCTCCCTTCACCGAAGAAATTATAGAGGTCCCATTATCATCATACGTTAAAATCCCAATAATCAAATATGACAGCACAACTAATCCAGATGATTGTTTGATGGTTTTGATAGCTAGATGGACTTGTATGATGCACCTGTAGCAATGAAATGTTGGATATTCCCAACCACTTTCTTTGGTGCAGTTGCGAAGTGGTACGGACACTATCGTGAGATGACTATTTATACATGGGAGTAGTTTGCTTATGAGTTTTTAACATAACTCTGCACTTTTAAAGAGCCTACTATTGATGTGAATGAGTTGGCCAACATAAAGCAAAAATCAGGAGAGTTGTTGAGAGATTATTTGAAGAGGTTTAACGTTGAAGCTAACAAGGTAGAGAAAGTAAGTGATAGAGAGAAGATAATGAGTGTAAAGTCTGGATTAATTGAAAATACCTCTTTTTAGAAAGAGCTCTATATTGACGATTGCAAGGATTTACAAGATTTTCACTTCCAAGCGGACAAGTTTGTCCGAATGTATGAAATATTCCACGACAAGAAGAAGCAAAGAGAAAGAGGAGGCTTTATGGTCCTAAATAAAAGAGAAAGATATGATGAATTTCCTAAAGCTAATTCTGTTGAATTGAATCGGCCCATCTCTTATATCCATGCCATGACAAAAGATGAGATTGAGTACCCCACATCATTAAGGTCAAGGACAAATCTGGAACTGAATAAAGGAGGAGATTTTGCGCCTTCCACAAGGTGAATGGACATAAGAAGGATGATTGTCGAGTTCTGGCTGGAATCATACTTAGAAGATGGGTACTTAAAGAGTTTATCAAAAATGATCAAAAACTCTCTCGTAACAAGAAACCTCCGATCAATAATGCCAACAATTTGGAAAACGAACTTCCTCAAGATTTGCTACAACCAATTAACCGAATTGATGTGATTCACGGAGTGCTGCATGCTGTAGGAATGGTAATTTTTGGAAACTTTTTGAACACTGCTTGACCTTCTTGAGGAGCTTGGCATGTTGGGAAGTATTAACATGTTATATACATACAAACTTTGTTATTAGTGGCTGCATATCACCCTCGGACAATAGAAAATTATACCCAAAGTAAAATAGGACTAATAATCTTTTGCATTTATGAGGTCCTTGATTTAAGTAAACTGCATATTAGGAAAATTAAAAGTGAGATCATATGATATACATGAGTTAACATGAGATATAGTGCTTGGTATGAAAAGAATACGAGCAGTGATATCATTTCGGTGAAATTTATTTATTTTCATGCAAATTACGTGTGGAATATGGGGAAACTTAATCACTACATATTTGTAGTTCTCCATAAACTATCGAGTCTTCAGGCAAGCCAAATTCAAATAAAGATACATGTGTAAGACTTCAAGGTTCATGGTTCCAAAATCAGTTTTATTACAGTTGTAATATAAGTATATATTAGTGTCTTTACATTACTAAATTTCATTGTTAAATATTTGATCATCGTTGCCAATAACTTGATTCCAATCGTCGTATTTGGAAGTTCTTTATAATTAACATCGATAAACTATCCTAATATCATCGCAACTCTATTGAAAGCCTTAATATTGAAAAAAATAATTCAAAATGAGAATACATATGTAAAACAATTAAACATCACTCTTTATGGATTCCCTTAATGAATTGACTTCATACCTAAAAAACTTGTGTGTGAATGGAATTTTTTAGAATGGTCATATTTCTAGTATGTATAGAAAGGCCAAAGGACATACGTTTGTAACAGTATGCTAGACATACCTTCCTTTTTGAATTTAAGGCTTCCTCTTGCTAATTCTTTTTCTAATATCAAGCGTAAAATGATTACATTGTGATTCCTAATTTGTTTCTTTTTTTTTCAAATAATTTGTATGCTCTTATAAAGTCCAAAATTGTATATAGACAATCACTTTATAAGTAAGAAAATATGAAAATTTTAACCACAATAGTTAAAATAACACTTGCCTTTCTTTGTAATATAATAAGTGGTGAAACTCCACAATTTAACGTATGAACCAAAAAATTGTTATTTGAAAGAATATTTGTTTGTGGTTTCACATAATGATATTTAAAACCATAGGAAAAAGTGTTATTCTTAGTATGTCTAGTTGAGTAGATAAATGTCTTAAAAATAAACATTTTGGGCAGACTAAGGTTACAACTTAACAATTGATTAGAGGTTTGACAAATTTTACTGAACCGGTTAAGCTTAATAACCACAGCCTAGTTAAACTAACATTTACTCACCCGATCCGATAAACTATTCATCGATATATCTGGTATGAAAATTAACCTACATAGCCTGAAAAATGATTTCCTTTTAATTTTCTACTTACAATCATTTTTTGGTTGTTATATCCATATTCCATAATCCCAACCATAGTACTAAATCCCACAATTGACTTTAATTTGTTAGAAAAATTCACAAAAAATACATTGCAATAACCAATATAGCGAACATCTATACAATCATTGATATTAACTGACGTAAACAATCCATCCTTAATTTTGGAACTTTTCTTTATGTTATGGCTACCTAAAAGTAGAAAATAGACTTTACTATATGCTCCTACACCCAAATTGCATTGCCCACTTGGTTAATATGATGTGTAGTTCTATAAAGAACATTGCTATCTTTAATCAAGAATGCATAGCTCACATAAGGATATTACACAATTCTATATAATTATGATATTGATTGACGTATAAAATCAATTTCTAATTTTTTTATTTTTCTTTAAGTTATGAATGCTTTAAACAGAAAGGCAAAGTTCTCAAATAACCTACTTAATGATATTATCATCTCCATTTTTTTCTAGCTAACTTATGAGAATTTAGTAAAAATAAAATCAAAGGGTGCAAACATAAAATTTCCTACAGTACCAAAAAAGAACAAACAGAAAACAAAACAAAAGTTTGTACTGGTACTCAAAAAAAACTTGGATGCAAAGAGATGAGACAGGGTTGAAGATTTCTATTAAACTGAAAACAGGGACAAAAAACGAACAAATCTAATATTAAAATTTTCCCAAATGCAAGAAATATCATTAAGAAAACAACATGGAAGAGTGTAGAAACCGAGACCGACGACGTCAACTGTGAGGAAATCGACAAATAAGCGAACGTAAATATTCCAGTTTGTATCACTAAAGAATTTGCCTTATCGAAATTGTATATGGACTTAGCAGGGTATAAACTTAGTCAAGTTTCAATTTCCGTAACTTATGAGTTCGTCCAAAAATCTAAATGAGTAGAAGAACACAAATTACCTTTAAATTATCTTCACGAAGTTAGAGAGATTCCAACTGGTATGAGGTTGGAGTACAGATGCATTAGATAATTTTGTTGGAAGAAATTGAGCGGAAGAATTGCTTGAAAACCCTAATATTCTTAATTTTTAATTTATATAGAACTAGAGGAGAAGCGAATGTTTTCTTTCTTACGAAGACAAAGTGGCGTTTTAACCAAATGAAGAAACTGAGTGGAAGAATTTATTTTTCTATCAACTGATATAGGGGTTGGAGGAGACTTCAAAGATAAAGAAGATCTACTCTGTATTAATAATATAGCATAGATTCTACCGTATTATAGACATACGATCATGTTCGTTTCTGTATTAGATTTTATTCATTTTTGACAAACTCCTTAAAATAAGAAATTCAACCATACATGCCGATTCAACCTTTATCCATCAACGATCGCCATTCTACAAAAGGAAATCACATCTAAAAAATAACCTTCTCTTCGTGTTCGCTCTATCCATTCTTAATCCCATTCTTAATCGACAATACTACTTCATCCGAACTTCCACATGAAAATCCAAGCAGCAATCATCTTGACCGTTGAAGTATACTGTATCCCCTTACATCCACCTTCCATTCCAATTTTTTGTGTTTTGAATGTTCCTTTGTTCGGGTATTCTAAATTATATTTGTTCCATAGACGGTTACAAATACTCCGCGTACAATCAATCATAACGATTAAGAAAAATAAAAATAAAAAGTCTACTTTGCACGATTATAAATAAAATTCTTCCTTAAAATTACAAGTTCGGCGTTGCTGTAATGGATATAACGACTCTGACTGTTTCCACTAGCCACAATAGAATTAATAAATCTGACTGTATTGTCAGATTCCTACACATGGCAAATTGTGATTAGGCGATTACTATCTATTTCAAATAGAGCCGTCAAATCAAATCCTTCTTCTTGGAAATTTGCCAATCTATTAATTCAAATCAGCAGGTATCTCGAAAATTCTTCTATCCAATTCTTTTTACCTCGATTCATCATCCTGATTTTTGATCGTGAATTGTACAAATCGATAATATCTGGAATTTACCTTAATTAGGAGGGTTTATTCGCTAATAATCAGCATGTCTCCTGAGCTCTCGCCTCTTTGGCGTGAGAAAGCAAATGGTTTCTTCTCTACTTCAGGTACTCTGCAATTCCCTTGATCAATTTTATTGTTTTACTGCCGAAAAACTCTGTATTCGCACTCATGTATGAAATAACGTGTTTGCCTGAAGGATTAGAGAATAATACTGAAATACATGCTGCGATCACATTTTTTCTCAATTTATTATTTGTTGTCATTGCAACAATCCCCTCATATATGCTGCTATGCAATAGCTACACATATATCAATGGTGGTAAGTGTTAATGTATGAGTAGTGCAACCTTATGATAAAGTCCGTTGGTTTTATAACTTTTACGAGTTAAAACCCAATAATGCTAAAGTTGAAATATTGAATGCGGAATAAATTTGTACAGGAGTGAAGATAAAACAAGCAGGGCAGTCTGCAGGAGAGAACGTAGCCGAAGCAGCGGAGAAAGTTGGGTCATTGGTAAAGGGAAGATGGGCTCTCCTTAAAGAATTGAGACAACAGCGTAGGCAAGAGGGGCCCCCTAGCGAGTCAGTGCAAGAAAAAATTATATCAGCTGCTGCGACCACCAGTTTTTTGTTGAGGAAGGGTGTGTCGGAGACCAAAGAGAAGGTTGTTGTGGGAAAGATGAAAGTGGAAGAGGTATGGTTTGTGTTTTTACCTTTGTTTTTCCTCCAAGTTACATGTAACACAGATCGGGATGGTTTGACGCACACACTAGTGTATAAATCATTTGATGCAAATGTTACAGTCACATGCATTTTACAAAGATATACGATGGAATTAAATTCAGATGCATGAAAATATAAGATGTGACTTATCGTGCAATCTGATGAAATTTGTGATATGCTGAACTGTCTGATCAGCGTGTGACGTTCTGAATCTGCTGTATGTTTATGACTGTATAAGATATTATACACCTCCTTTTGCAAGCTAGCTTTTACAGATAAAATTTACTTAACTGGATTGTTATTGTTATAAACGATACGAGCCCACCACCTCCACCAAAGTTTGAAACCCCAAAGAGGCCAGCTATGGAGTATGTTGATATTGGTTCTCACTATGTATGTGTATGATATCAATCTTATATGAGTGAAGACACTCAAAGAAGTAGGTCAGTCTGGAAGTTGGATTTGAGAAGGTATAGTGGTATTAAAATTCCCACGTTGCCTTCGCCCCTAATGATCTATGTCAATTAGCACGTAATTTGCTGGTCATCTCATTTTACCAGCTAGCTTTTATATTTGACTTTACTCAGTTGGGGTACATTTACCAACACGTTTCTACTGACTCGGTTTGTATGCAAAAAGAATTGCCAAATGCGAAATTAAGGACCAGGTCCAGTTGCAGATTCGTGATTATAGCAGTACTTAATTAATAGCGGAAGAAGACATGCAGATGTGCACAATGGGACTTATTGTTTCAGTACTTCATTTCAAAATTTAATGGTTTTTGATGGATGAAAATAAAGACAGTGCTCTAAATACAGCCTGTATGACAAACCTGGCCTAGTAACATTATTCTGGCGAAATGGATAAAATAAATATTTTGCTGTTTCATTTGATTTTTCTAGTTATATTCTTGAAGCTTAGTATCGATTGACATGTCAACCGGAGAACCATATTGAATTTGCTGATATATGCACTATAACAATAATGTGAAAAGCAATATCTAAGTATGGCAAAAGTATAAAATTTTGAACTGCTGAAGTACAATTGAAGAAATGTCTTAAGTATTGAATTTGGTAGTGCGAGTTTTTTTATAAAATGCGGAAAAAAAAGGGCCTAAGTATGTGCAATAAACTCTGACATCCATTTAGTGATAGTACGTGGAAAGGTAGAAAGCAATACAATCTACTTTTTAAACATTTTAATTTGCCAGCTCTACAGTTCATTAAATCTTAGTTGTTGACTCCATGTAAATATATGAAAAATATGATTCTTTAATTTTCCTTCTTCAGATTATTATTTTGTCCTTAATGCAGAAGTTTAGAATTTTAAGGGTATTGTTATTGACATTGGATATGAGGGGAAAACCTTGGCGTACCCCCGTCGAAAACACTTTCAATTTTTTACACTAAGTTCGGTGCATCCCATCGAATTTCAGATTTAAATTCAGCACACCCTTGCCGAATTTCCCTGCTAAATTTGGCAGAACCCCGCTGAAATCTCCCCTGATATCAAAATTTGGAGGTTCAATAACAATATCCAATTTTATTGGCTTCTCCCATACAAACATCTTATTAATATATCAGTTGTACTGTCCATTTAGGCTGAGTTCTGTTGTCTAGAAGCAATGAATGTTTATATCTGTCTCTTTGTCCTTATGTTACAACTTCCAAATCAGTAGCAACTCATTCACGATTTGTCCTCCTTTCTAGTAGTTATTTTTTTTTTTTTTTTTACAGGCAGCCAAAAAGACTGCAGATAAAAGTAAGAACATATTGACAAATATTGAGCGATGGCAAAAGGTATGCAATTGTCTTGAATCTCCTGATTTTATCCAATTCTTACGGGTTCTTATGTTCGTCTGCCCATTTTGCAGGGAGTAGCAAGCAACGACAGTAAGCGTCTCAGCAAATATGCTCTCGTATATTAGTCCTATAAAACTGAAGGATCTTTTTTCAATTTTTCACATAATTTCTGTCCTTCTAGTAATGATAACCAATTAAGTTAACGAGCTTTTAAGTGAGAACGTGCGCTTGTGTAATAAGTAAATTGACCATGCTATATTTTTGGACATAATAATATTCGTCTCTCTACACCAACAGACAGGGTGAACAGTAAAATAAATACTAATGATACACCCTGAAACACTTTATTACAGTTTTTGGTGCCCCTATTGAGATTACTGTACAGAGGCAACAATCTTTAAGGCCCATTCCTCGTATATTGGTACGGTGCGCAGATCATCTTGTAATATCAGGTATTTATTTAGAACAAGACAGGATATTGCTGATTATTTATATTGGATGGAATTGCAAATTTCGAATGTTAAAGTACTGATGAAAAATTGGTTTATCAACAGGCTTACACTCCGAATACTTGTTTAAAGCTGAGGGAGATAGAAAAATTATCCGTCAGTTAATTTCAGTTTACAATCAAGGTAATATTTAAGTTGCATCTAAAACCGAATCTGTAATATTGGATGTGATTTTAAAATTTATCTGATGTTACAGATTGGGATGCACCTCTGCCTGATGGTATAAAGGCAATCGATGTGGCAGCTCTTATAAAATGTTACCTTGCTAGTCTTCCCGAGCCATTGGTAACATATGCTCTTTATAATGAAATTAGAGATGCCAGAAGTAGTATTAATGACATGAGAGATATCTTACAAAAGCTTCCAAATGCAAATTACATGACCTTAGAGTATATTACTGCTTTGCTGCTTCAAGTGAGCCGAAAGTCATCTGTGAACAAGGTAAAAGTTCTATTTTGTTCAATTCTTTGAACAAATATGTACGCATATCGACAAGCATCATTGTCCCAGTGGTTAAGTGATTTGATTTTGGTGCGAGAAGTCATAGTTCGAAACTTGCGTAGCGTGATTCGAACGTTTATTGACATGTGATATGTTGTCACAGTGATTTGTTGTATATAAAGTACCATTTCAAAAAAAAAATTTGTACGCATATCCTGCGCACCCTCCTCGACAATGTATTGGTAATTTGCGTACAGATTATGTACATGAGACAGATTTGTAGATGGTGCTTTTTGTGAAATCAAGGATGCCATATCTTTGTAAATCTGTTCTAAGATAATCATTGTACACAATGATGTTGTGTGGAAAACCTAAGCATGATTTTTAATAAATCGCTTATGATATATCAGCATAACCATTTGATGGTTATAATTTTATATTAATACAATACATTAGTTAACTCATCTCAAGTGAAAGGATTTTCCTTGTGCTAAATTATTGATTGGCATGCATGCAGATGGATGCCTCAAATCTAGCTGTAGAAATGGCACCAGTTTTGATGAGACCAAGAGGAGATTCAAGAGCTGATTCTTACAGCCATCTGTCTTATAATTCATCAAAAGGTCATCCAAATACCAATGGGATGCCATCAAACTACAATGCGAATGACTACTTAATCGGTATGTCAGTCAAGCTTGTTTTGAATATATGAACTTATGGATGTCACCAGTCTCACTTTATAAACGAGATTACATTGTCATCACAGGACTATATTACAGATGTTCAATGTTAAATATAGCCGCCCGGGTAAATTGATATTGTGAGTTATGGATGCAACATTCTTTTTCTCAAAATTTAGTATAAATGACTAATCATTTACAACTTTACTCAGTTTTTTTTCTCTAAAAGTTTGTGAAGGATATGAAAAATTCGGAATTGCAGAATATAGTTCAGGCAGTTGTAATGCGTAACGATATCATTGACATTCCAATTTGATTCCTTGGAATATTGACACTACGGTGGGCTTATATGGTGTATGCATCTCTAGCTTGTAATTTAAGCGTAACCTTTTTTTCTTCTCCATTTAATGAATTTATTAAAGACAGTTTCTGGTTTCTGCGTATATGTTATGCATGCCACCACCATGCCATAGGAATGCCAGAATCATAACACGCTGTGCTGCAACTTTCTACTAAAAATCAGGAGGCTTATTATAGGCTGTGGTAAATCTTTTGCCACACATTGCAGGGGTCTTTCATGGATTTCCCCTTTTTTTTCCTTCTATAACAGAAAAAGGGACCATGAATCAGTCTACGTACAAGTTTGAGCTACAAAAAGATATCTTTTGAAAAATTCTTTTTAAGTTGCATTCAATGGTTGGAAATGTGCAAATCATGAACTGCAAGACTAACATGAAATTTAATAATGCACAAAAACAAGAAAATGTTGCACAGACGACACTTCCTCATAAAACCGAATGTTTGTCAAAAACAAAGGAAATAAAATAAATTCTCTATAAGCAATAATGGCCAACTCGTTTATGTTGTCGTGAGACTTGAGAACTTGAAACCATTTATATAAACAGTAGCATGCATTATAAAGTCTTTGACTAATTAAGTGTAAAAGAAAGACTTCCTATTTGTCCTGAATACCTTCCCAAAAGTCTTTACAGTATCTTAATACATATTTATAAAAACTTGAAGGTTAGTCGACGAATGGCTGAAAGACTATACATGTGAAGTATATTAAGGTGTTAACACTTTTACTCTTTGAAACTGATAACATATAGATAGGTTCTACAAACTGTAGAAGAATTTTGATAAAACATAGATTATTTGAAGAATTTTTATTTCTAATTTTTTCTCTTATGTAAATTCACTTCTATATTGCAATATATTTTTGCTTGAAAAACATATTCAAGTTTTATTTTCATCATATATCATTACTGCTGTCCGACTATTGCGAAGGCCTTCCTTATTTAAGTATCTAGGTTTATTCTATATATTTCTTTTTCTCTACTTTAATATTGCAATTTCCTGACGGAACACATAGTACAAAAGAAATACGAACACCAATCTTGAACAGAACAAACTTTGGAATCCACTAGAAATTAGAAAATAAGAACTAAAGTCTTGGTTTTGTTAACTTGAATCGTGATATAAACGTATAAGAGCCTTTATATAGGAAAACTTAATGCATTGATATGGGAAATAAAATTTAAAAGAAATAGAAAGAAATAAAGACAATAAAAGAAAGAAAAAAGAAATAAAACGAAATAAAGGAAACAAATATATGAAATATTATGCCTACTTTCATATTTTTTCTACATTAGTCTCTTACACATTCGAGAAACTCAATACTGAGTTACAATTAAAATAAAGAGCTTCATCATCTTTGTTAAACTCGTTATTCTAAAACATCGAAACTGTCTGAAATACCCATAGAATTCAAAAGGTCAATGAATAAGCATTGTCATTAAAAAAAATTATAACTTGGAAGGAACATACTTCGTTGCCCTCACTTTCTTATACCTATCCATAGGAAACCACTCCTTCCTCAAGAATACCATAACCAAATCTAATTCCTAAAAAGGATCTTTTTCCATAAAAGTTATCCGTCATATATGCATTTTATTTCTATGCTTCTCTGAATGCAAAAACTTCAAAGCCTAATGATCCATGTATTGCATGGATTCTTTCTTAATCAGATAGCGCTGCTTTGATTTAGGGTTCAGGTAACTGAGTTAAATTTCTGATCCCAAGTGCTCCTTTTTTTTTATAGGTATCACTAAATTTCTAAAGTGGGGGGGGGGGGGGGGACACTAAAATTCATTTGTCTTGATATGGAACAGTGTCAAATCTCTAGCCACTACTCACATTCAAATTGAAAAACCTTTTCGAAATTGGGAAGAACTAGCATTGGACTCAAAGTTTACCTTGAAACATCCTGTGATAGGTGCAGTGATGATGCTGAAATTGTGTACAATTCTTCAATAAAAAGTGATCAACCCAAGAAAATTTATGACATCTTACTGTCTGTCTTTGGTGAAAGCCAGTCGTGAATTGTTTTGGTCTTCTACACATCCACTTGATGACTTGAATATCATTCTCACTGACCACAAAGCCTAAATGTATCGACCTACCCAAAATTTACACTTACTCACATTTCTATACAAATTATTTTCGTTCAATGCTCTCAAACCTGCGTTAGATGTGTCAGATCTTCTTCTTTAGTCTTATTATAAATTAGAATATCATCAAGGTAAACAGCTAAAAAGAGACCAATAATGGGATGAAGAACCCACTTCATGAGCTCATAAATTTACTTAGCGCTTTGGACAATTTGAAAGGTATGACCCACTAAGAAGACCTATTTTTGAAAACAGTTTACAGTCATCCAGGACATCTAGTATATCTTCACACCGATAGAGAGAAAATCTGCATTTTACTGTGATTCGGCTGATAGCTCTGTTGTCTACTTCTCATGCATCATTCCTTTCGTTTTCTGTTGTTTCTCTTCGTTGAAATTAATGGAATTGGTACTGCATATGAACTCATACTTTCTCTTGTAAAATCTTTCTTTGTCAAGTCTTCAGTCCGCTCTTAGAAGCTCATTCTCTGTCAAACTCATTCAATAACGAGGAAGTTTTGTATGTTGGATCCATGTTCTAGATATCGATGTTGAATATCTCTCATAGGTGGAAGCTTGTTAGGCAACTTCTGAAAAAATTAGCTCATGAAACTCTGTTAAAATTTGTTGGTCTTTTGTGTTGGATTGAAGACAGTTGCCAACACCAATTTGATCACAATCAGGAAAAAAAATTATCTTCTTTATATCCCCTTCAACTCCTTGCTCGGTTGTTCCTTGCTTGTTAAGATGAGAAAATAAGAATTTCTAAGCTTTGTGGTGTTAGAATGCGAAACAGGGGTCATAGCAAAATCTTGTGGTTGTTCCATGTGAATAACACCTCATTATCTTGTCCTTTCAAATCGACATAAAACCACCAGCGTCTTCCAAGCAGTATATAACAAGCATTTATATCGATCAACTCACCTGCTACATCATCTCTATAATACTTGCCAAATGTTAGAGGAAAACACAAGTTTTTGTTATATGCAAAATAACCAGGTGAATATGGAGTAATATGTGGTTCAGTAGGCAGTTGTAAAGATTTCACCATCTTCTTGAATATGAAATTAACACAACTGTAATTGTCAACAATTACCTCAAAAACTTTGGGTCCGTTTGGTTTCATTTTGTATTTTGAGTTTTGTGTTTTCAACTTGCACTAAGAAATAAGAAAAGAAGATTTATAATTCTTAGCCGTTGGGACAACCAACGGACAACGAAAGAGTTTGATTGTTCTCCGTGTTTTTATTATCTCTCGAAACACGAAAAACAAAATAAACTTGTTTTCTATTTTATATGTTAATTTCATTTTTCAAAATTGTTTGTTTTTCAACTATACATACAACGGACGCGCTTTTGTATAGACGAAAACACAAAACTAAAAACGACAAGCCAAACGGGACCTTTTTTTTTTACAAAAATAAAATAACCTAAAGATGGATTGTTGTTGATCAGCATTTTTTGCTGCAAGTGAATTCATTGCATCACGAGGTTAGCTGTTCCGACCCTTTTTCAACTGCAAATTCAGTTTCTCAATAGTCATCTTCAATATTAGTATTATTTGCTTCCTCATTGGCTTTTTTTAAATCGGTCCGTCTACACTCAGGAAAAAGGTTGGAACGTTGTCCAAGTTACATTAGAACAAATAATCATCGCGAGCTTGGTATTTGTGAACTTGGTCTTTCTTTGGTGCCTTATCGAAATTTCCGCTCTTTCCTTCATTAGTTGTAGAAGATGATTAATTTGGTGGCTTGTTTTGAGATATTGATTTACCCTTTTCATAGACGACAAACTAGGATTTCGAATATTTCTATGTTTTTTGGGAAAGAAGTCCAAAGTTTTCCTTTTCCATTAATTCTGTCTTTAACATTGCGGCAATGGCTTCTTACATGATCTCCAAATTTTGCCTACCTATCTTATCTTAAATAAAGGCTTTTAGCCCGTTAACAAATCTGTCAACTCCCGAGCGTGGAGCCATCTTTTGTGTGGTGCCAGCTATTAAAGAATGTTCCCATTTCTTCCATCCAATCCGAGATATAGTTATCTTCCACATTTCCGAAAAGAAAAGGATATCAATCTTAATTTGAAAATCTTCATGGTGGTTATAGTTTCACTGATTATTTGAAGAGATAGGACCAATAGTTTATTGTTTGAAATGTGCTTCGTCATCACGAATCAGAGTTGCTTTATGCCTCCTTTCTCGAGCACATGGTTGAAGAGAGTTACTTCAGCCAATCAACATGCATCAATTTTTATAGTAAGGTTTCTCGATGTTTGCTATTGCATGTATCTTATCATTCTAAATTTTATTCACATCAGTCAATTAGAATCAACGGCGGTAAGATAAGAAAATTAAACTTAGCTCTGATATCACTCGATGCTAGAACCGAACATTTTGACCATATTACCACTTAACAACTTTCACCAACCGCTATCAAATGGATGATATTGAAAAATCGATAACCGATTTGATTGTTACAGTTAGGGTGTAAATTTTGTGTAAACGTTCTGGTTTGGTCCGAAGCTATAAAGTGTCTATTCGTTTCTCAGAAAGGATAGAGATTTAGATAAGAAAAAAATGTACGAAACTATGTTCGTCTAAGGTTGTCCGATGTTTTTCTATTGTCCATATATTGTTCGTCCGTTGTCCGGCTTGTATGAACAATGTTTGTACTTAAATTTTGTTTGATCCGTGTCTCCTATAGGACAAGACGCGAACACACCTTCGTCCAGTTTGGTCTGATCCGTTTTACATCCTTAGTTACGGTATGTCGAGCCACATGAAAATATGCAATACACAATAATAGTAATCAACTACTAAAGATGGTAATTATCATTCCTACTATATACGTTAACCAACTTACATTCTTATGTTTTACCATATTTTTGTCATTATATAACATTTAACATCTGTTGTGTAATGATTTACTTGAAAATCTAAGAAAAAACTGTTATGATATTTTAGACCGAATGCAATCCTTATCGTTTATTTTTAAAAATCATATGATTTTATATATTTTAGCTTTTTGTACAACATTTTTTTTTGGGTATGTTTGCTACACAATTAAATTGATAAATAAACGTATAATAAAAATAATGACTATTAATATTTACTCTTTTAACAGAAAATTATTGTACTTAAATGAATATCATACTGTGTGAAGGTAAAATCTTATCATCGACCTCTACAAACAAATACCAAGTGCAAACCGAAGTATCGATTTAACAATCAGTATAGTTGGTAATGGTTTCCTATTACCGTATAGATCGGCATGGGAATGGTTTAAATATGAATACAAATATCTCTAAAGTACACTAGAAAATAAGAACCAAATGTTAATTTTATCAATAACTTGAATTAAGAGATTTATCACATGTTATAAGATATTCATGTAGGCAAACTTAACGCGTGAAAACGAAAACAAAACAAAATAAAAATAACAGGAAAGCAATAAAGAAATTAAAAGAAAATGAATAAGAAATAAAGGAGAATAAAAAAGAGGGAGCACAATAAATATTATGAAACTTGCATATTTGCCTTATGTCATTCTATATACCAAAAAGAAGTCTGATCGCAGTTTTGGTATTATGATTAAGTTTTTAAAGCTCCCACCAACTAAAAACATGTCATACTCATATGTCAAAAAGAAAAAAGAAAAAAAAAAGAGAGAAAGGAGAAAACAACTACGATGGTTTATAGCTGCTACTAATCTACAACACGAAATGAATTGAGAGTATGATCAAAGTTGACATTGAAATTTGAGTTTGAAATAAGTAGTATTATTTGCTTGGTTCTCACTCTATAGTGATAAAATTAGTACATACCGAGAATAAACCGCATAACTTGGAAATCTCTATCGTTGCCGCGTAATAACACAGACTCGTATTTTGCAGATGATGATGAGTATGGTGATAACGTTGATGCTTCAACACAAATTCCTTTGGATGATGATTTACCTCCTGATTATGGTGCAATTGAGGTCATTCAGTGCCTCATCCTACACCACAATGCTGTATTTACAGATGCAAACGAAACTATATGGAGATGAATTATGGACCTTGTTGGCGGAAAGTCAAGTGTACTCTTGTTAATAATAGCAAATTTTAGTGCAATATCTGTGGCGTAAACATAATCTTGAAAACTCATGTTTCTGACTTTACATAGTTTTTCATATATTTCTTGTTGGAGGTATGCATTAGAGTTCCCAAAATCTGATTCTCATTGTTACTGTATTTTGGCCTATAAATACACACTTTTGAATGTTGGGAATTGAATACTCTGATGCTTCCCCCTTGTGTATATAATAATCCATTAGTATAACATTCCTTTTGCTATCATATGTTCATTGTTTTCGACCTTAACGATGGAGTAAATCTTTTTGATCCGTTCAGGTATATATATTTTTTCACTTTTAATTTCTTGTATTATTATGAAAAAAGAGCAAACGGAAGTGCATGATATGTGAATTTTTCGAGACTTGCTAGAAGGTCCAAAAAAGCAGTACGGTTTTAGGCCCGAATTACAGGGACTATCGGATTAATTTTGAATATAGGGGGCCATCGATTCTTAGCCCGCACAATTTTCTGGGCCTCACAGCACTTTTGGAATTTGTTTACTGTTAATATCTCGTATTGAAGAAGGTTAATTTTTCAATCTTATACATAAGCAGCCATTGTCAGTTCGAGCATGCATAAACTGAAATGGGCTTTAGCACAATCATAAAGGGCATACCTGCCAATTCAGCAGTGGTATACATCCACTCGCCAGTGACAATCAATACTTCTTCATTCCTTGGTTCAATACCATATATTTTTTATATTATAAATTCATAGTATAAATTCTCATATTGTGAATTGCATTTGTGTCATTCGACTTTTTGTTCAAATGACATTCAAATATCTGTTTTCTTACACAGTAACTTCTATTGCAATTAGGCATGCCAACGTGTCAGGTTCAGTCCGGGATCTTTAAACCCGGACCCAAACCTGGTTACAATAAATAAAAGTCGAGCCTGTCCCGAATTCGTTGGGTATTTCAAATCCAATATCCAAACCCGACCCGTTAGGCTTTTCAAATCAGCTGGATAGTGTTAAGCGATGTGTATTATATATGTTAAGAAATAAACCAAGGATATTTCAATATCGAGACTTTCTCTTATTATAATAATTTTCCTATTGTACAATTACTTAGACTCTAAGTAATGTCACAATAAATAGTTGGTTATGAATTGTAACATGGCTATAAATAGTTGATTATGAATTGTATGACATCATCAAGTGGCAATAAAGCATTCATCTTTCTCTCTCTCTCTTCTTCTTTTCAATTTTGTTTTCTTTTCTTTATAATTTCAACATGATATTAGAGCTGTGTTCTAATTTGAGGTGCTAATCTCATCCTTTCTAACTTGAGGTGTCAATCTCATCCTTTCTGTTAAGAATTTTTTCCCCTTTCTTTCTCTCTTCTTCTTATTTATTTTCACCATCACCAAGCTCCACAAACGTCACGACTTCATCGCTCCCAAATTACATTATCAAACCACCACTTTGGTTCTACCTCCACTCATATCTGCTATCAACAATCCGCTGGAATCAAATCTGATATCTACACCAAAGAATTTCAACCAAACATACAATCTACAATCTACAACCTGACCTAGATACCAGATTCAAATCCATTTCAGACGACTTATCAAAACGAACGTTCGCAAACTGGCTCCGCATCTACTACTCGACGCCTGCCTCATGATTTTCAAAGTCCATCTTTGTTTCCAAATTGTGTTTGCTAATCTAAGTTATTCAATTTTGAGCTATGAATAAAAAGGGAGGGGGTGTTATTATTTTCTTTTTTGAAAAAAAGGAAAAAAAGAAAAAATAGAAGAAAAGGAAGAAAATAATAATAATGGAATTTTAGGGTGCTGATTTGAAACTCAAACAAACTCTTAAATGTGAACTAGGTATTGATAAATATTTACATCTTTCACTGACTACGCTTATAGAATCAAAGAATGCAGCTAATAATGTTGTTTTATCCATAATAGTTGACAATCAGAAATTTGTTATTGGAACTCTTTCAATAGAAAATTGTATTTAGATATGTCATAATCTAATATTTGAAAAGAGTTTCGATTGTCTCACAATTCATCAGGTGCAACTATTCATTTTATTGGCTCCAAGTCTCTTCAAAATTAGCATTCTCCGCAGTCATATGTTATGTCAACCTCTTCATTTTCATGTCAAATACATAATAACTCCTCATGTAAGTCATCTTTATGGATCTTGGATTCTGGTGCTTCCTACTATATCTCTCGAGACTCTTCATCGTTTTCTACTTTGTCTTCATTATCCACCGTTCTTGTTATGACTACTGATGGCACTCTTATGCCCTTAGTGGGAGTTGGTTCTATGGTTGCTCCAACTTATCTCTTTCCAATGTCTATCCGAATCTCACATTAAACCTTGTATCTGTATGTCAATTGTGCGACTCTGGTAATATAGTAACATTTACTTTCGATTCTTGTTTTCTGCAGGATCTACAATCTCAAAAACTGATTGGGACAGGCCATAGGAAAGGGGGACTATATGTTTTGAATGAATTAAAAGTTTCAGTTAGTGCTGCTACTATTATTGACTTATCTTCCTTCTGTTTGTATTTCAAGTATTTCAACTTCTTCTCACATTTCAATTATTTCAACTTTTGAAAAATTGTATGGACATACACCTGATTATTCTACTTTTTAAGTGTTTCGGTGTACTTATTTTGTTCTTCTTCCTCATGTAGAACATAACAAATTATCTTCTCGATCCACTGTTTGTGTTTTTCTTGGCTATGGTGAGCGTACAAAGGGTTATAGATGTTTTGATTCAATCACTCAAAAACTTTGTTTGTCTAGAAATTTTGTTTTTTTTGAACATATATCATTAACTATATTCTATTCAACACTCATAGTTTAACTAGATCTGATCTAATTCATATCGATCCATTTTCTAGGAATAATAATAAAACTAACAGCCTCACAGAAACTGGGACAACTGGAACACCTGAAGTTGCGTCCTCCTCCTCTTTGGTCCCTTAATCTGTAACTGAGCATGTAGGTCCACATCTTTGTCATTCCACACGCATTCGTAATTCTACAAAATGACCTAATTTTACTTATTTTTGTTACTCTTCATTTTTTTCTTCATTCTTAACCTCCATTCACAAAATTTCCAAGCCAACTTCTCATAAAGAGGCAGTTCTTAATCCTTGTTGGCGAGAAGCTATCGACGAAGAACATTTTGCCTTGTAAAGGATAGATAAGTGGGATTTGGTTCATCTACCTTATGGTAAGAGCGTTGTTAGTTGTCGTTGGGTATATAAAATCAAAACCAAATCTGATGGATCAATTGAAACATATAAAGCTAGATTGGTTGTAAAAGGTTACTCCCAACAGTATGACATGGATTATGAGGAGACGTTTTCTCCGGTTGCAAAGATGACTACCGTTCGTACTCTCATTGTTGTAGCTTCCGTTCGAAAATGGTCCATTTCACAACTTAATATTAAAAATGCATTCTTTAATGGCGATCTTCAAGAAGAAGTTTATATGGAAACTCCTTCAGGTGTTCTACATGAATCTGGATCTATTTTCAAGCTTAAAAAAGCATTGTATGGACTTAAGCAAGCACCCCATGCTTGGTTTGAGAAATTTTCTATCATGATTAAATCTCTTGGTTTTGTCTCTAACTTTTATGGTAATGTCCTTTTTGTTAAAAACAATAATAAAGGACGTATTATACTATTGTTATATGTTAATGATATGATTATTACACAAGTTGATATGCATGATATTTCTTTCTTAAAAAAGGAGTTAGCTAAAAATTTGAAATGAAAGATTTGGATTCTCTAAAATATTTTTTAGGAATTGAGGTGGTATACTGACCAAAAGGTTATATTCTTTCTCAGTCAAAATATGTCACAGATATTCTTGAGAAAGCTAGACATACTGATAATAAGGTCATTGATACTCCTATTGAAGTTAATGCAAAATACTCTCCTTCGGATGGTATATCAAAGTCAGATCCTACTTTATACCATGCCATTATTGAAAGTTTTGTTTATCTTACTATCACCCGTCTAGATATATCATATATTATTCAAGTTGTTAATCAGTTTGTAGCTTCCCCCACTACAATTCACTGGGCAGCCGTCCGTCGTATTTTAATGTATCTTCAAGGTACTATTTTCCATAGCCTTCTATTTTTATCCAACTCAACCTTTAAATTGTGTGCCTACTTTGATGCTGATTATCATAGCGATCCCACAGATCACAAGTCGGTTACTGGCTTTTGTATATTTCTCGGTGATTCTCTTATATCTTCGAAGAGTAAGAAGCAATATGTTGTTTATCATTCTTCAACTGAAGCAGAGTATCGTATTATGATACCTACCACCAAAGAGATTGTTTGGTTGCGTAGGCTACTTTCAGATATATGGGTGCTTCTTTCTGAACCTACTTCTATGTATTGTAATAATAAGAGTTCTATTCAAATTTCTTGCAGCGAGGTTTTCATGAGCGGACCAAACATATTGAGATTGATTGTCATGTCACACGTTATGGCATTTTACTCTGCCTTTCGTTCCCTCTTCTATGCAGATTGCAAATCTCATTACCAAGTCACATTCAGTTTCGCGTTTTCGATTTTTAGTTGGCAAACTCTCGATGTTTATGGCCACCCCATGATGAGTTTGAAAGGGATGTTAAGAGATATGTATTATATGTTAAGAAATAAACCAATAACATTTCAATATCTTGGCTTTTCTTTATTATAATAGTTTTCCTATCGTACAATTACCTAGGTTCTAAGTAATGTGGCTATAAATAGTTGGTTATGAATTGTATAACATCATCAAGTGGTAATAAAGCATTCATCTCTCTCCCCCTCTTCTTCTTTTCTATTTTATTTTCTTTTCTTCAATAATTTCAACAGGTAGTACTCATATATCTAACTCATAATATTTACCTTAAAGCCATACTTTAAAAGGTAATTTCTATAAAAATTATACATAAACAATGTTAATATACAAATTGAGTAGTGATAAAACCAAATTCGCAATAAAAGTATGCAAAACATATATATAAACAAAAAATGGTAAATAAATAATCTACACATTCATGTTTTGATACTATGAAAATCTAATAATCGGGTTGAGTTCAAACCGGACCTGATTATGATTTACACATACCCGACTCTAATAGTTACAGGGTCGGGCCTGAGTAGTTGAAGCTAAAATCGTACTCGCATTAATAGGGTGGGTTTGGACTGGGTTTGTGTCTGGTTCAGGCCAAAACCAATACTGTCTACTTGCAATAGTCTATTTGCTTCTAATTCATACTATGAATGCTTGCGACATTTATTATCTTAATTTAGTAGTTTCAGATATTTCTTCACTAATTATATTATTTAAACATTCTATCATATTACAATCATATGTGAATATAGATTATTAACTTATAATTTAATTTTTAGTTTAACCTTTAGGTGTTCGCAATCTATTAAATGCTTGTATTATGTTGTGTAGTTTATCTTCCATAAAAAAAATAAAATAAACACTTTCGATTTTCAAGGTTAAAACTTACTCATTGTTGGCTTTCTAATGCTTATAAAGGTATTTGCATAAACCATGATCTATATCCGCTTATGTATGACAAAAAGTGGTGGAATACTAATGTTGAATTTGTTTTTCATTTCTTTTAAAGAGAAAGAAATGAGTGACCCTCTTTAGAGGATAACACTCAAGTAGATTTATTATATACTAACATAAGGTGTTACCAACAAGTTTGATAGGTGTTCCTTGTTTTAATTTAATTTTTTTCCCAATTTAAGTATTATGTATGTTGTTTTTGACATATTCTATTAAATATAAATGTGCAGAACCATGATGTTGGGATGAACAACAAAATTAAAATGAAGACGACACCATTAGCTATCAATTTGAGTTTAATTGATTTAAACTAGTAAATGCGATAGAGGGTAATATTAAAACAACAACAAAAAATAATTAACAGTAGAAATACAATCACATGTAAGATTTTTATTGTCATTCGACAAATTCTATGGTACATGTGCACTTTATTTCACTTTTATTATTGATTTTACAGTACAATCCCATAGTATATCTCTATTTGGACATAAACAAGAAAATGTAATTTATCTAAGTCATTGGTTCACATCATGGGGATGTCCTGCTACTTCTACTTGGCATACTAAGAACAACATACTCATATCTAGGCTGATATGGGCTAAAATATCTACACTGTCATATCCTCCATTATCATATTCAGCATGTTCACTAGAGTCTGGATATGAGTATGGATACCAGACTAGTTCAGCATAGTCTACACTACCTTAGGTTGACATTTTGCCTCAGATCTCTTAAATCAATACAAATTTTCCGCTTGTTGGCTAAAAAAATATCCTAGGATACTGTAGTGGCGGCACAGTATCACTTCGCAAAAGAAGAGAAGAAAAGGTCACATTTCCCGTCATAAGTCTGTGCTAAAAGTGTGAGATTAAGGAAAGTCCCAAAATATTCTTCTTGATCAGTGGATCTTTATTTTGAACCAATTTATCATGAATTTGAGATTATACCGAGGGAAACAGTCTTTGGTTAACCCATTCCCTATGTGCAACCCAAGTAAAAAATTGTTAATACCCCAGTTATTGATTTTGATCACAACGACCACATATATATATATAATAAATCATATATAATATAGATACTTATGTTTAGCCAAGTTATATAGTATATAGTGCAGAATATTATATAAGTGCTGAATCGAAGACTGTACAGTATAAAGACTCAAGATAAAGATGGTATGAAGATTCATAAGTCCAAAGACCAATATATGAAGATCTTAAGATTATAATTTAATGTATAGAGTCATAGCAAATATTGTTAAAGTCCTTGATAGCAATCTTTGATCTCTATCTCCAATTTTCTAATATTTTTAACCAAAATAAATTTCAAAATATGTTTCAAAGTATTTTATAAAAGTTTTCAATGTTTAAAATGTTTATAAACTATGTTCAAGCTATTTTAAAAGCATCAAATTATTTTACAATGTATATAAATTTCAAATTATTTTTAAGAAAACTTTTCATTTTCAACTAAGGTATGTCGACATACCTAGACAATATATGTCGATACACATGCCGCCAATTGGCTTTTTAAATTTTGAAAGGAAGTGTCTATTCATTGCAACTCTTCATGAACGGACAAATCTATACATTTACTACATAAAAAGGAGTGCAAACGAATTTTTTGATAACTAGTTACTTGCTTTCTTCCCTTCTCTTACTCTCTTGAAAATTCTCTTGAAAATATACTCTATTCTCTTCAAAATCACATAAAATCAATTCATACTTTATTGTATTGATTAAATACTACTTTCTTACTATTTTGGAAACACCTCTCTCTCATTTCAAATATCAAAATGTTATCTAAGAGGCTATAGGATCCATTGTATCCAAAGTACAAGAATTTGTCTTTAGAAAAACTGTCAATTATACTTGTATTTGCTTGGGTGTACTTGTAGCCCGTTAAAATCAAGTAGGTGTGGTTAATATCCCACTCAAATCTAGTGGGTATGCTTGTAGCCCGGTCAAATCAAGTGAGTCTATCCTAAGCTCAGAAATCCAGGAGAGTGTGTCTCGTATTTTTGAAATCGAGATTGTATTTGGGTTTGCCCTTTGTCCGGTTAAAGATTGGCATTTGGAAAGAAATCTATACAACAAATTGTACAAGACTGGATGTAGAAGAGATTCGAACTAGTATAAAATCACTGATGTCGTCTCTCTAACTCTCTACTTTACTACTTTTATTTTTATCTGTGATTGCATCTGTGATTGATTGTTGGTATAATTCTTATTGATAATATGTGATTTAATATTAATCTTGAAAGAAAATTAAAAAGATTTATATAAGTTAATAAACACTATTAACCCTCCCCCTCTAGTGTTAAATTAGCCTTATGTTCCATAATTTCGCAACCCCATTTGGTATCGAAACACTAGGTTTTCAAAAAACTCGCAATTTGATTTTCGAAAAATTTAAATGACTAGTAACACTGTTAGTACACTTGTTAACACTATTGTCGAAGGACAATCTATTATTAGACCTTCATTTTTAATAACAGTAATTACACTTATTGGTCATGTAGGGTGAAGATTTATTTACAGTCTAATGGTTTAGATATTTAGAATATTACATAGAATGAGTACATAGAACCTCAAACCATCTTCTCACAATGGACTTCTGACCAAAAGGCACTTGCACAGAATAATTCTAAAGCCATGAATATTTTATTTTGCCCTTTAGGTAAATAATAAAATCTCTATTTGTAAGTCTACATATAAAATTTGGAGAACACTGCAAGTTACACATAAGGGCACTAGTAAATTTAAACAAACCAAAATTTCCATGTTAACTAATTAGTTTTAGTTTTTTAAAATAAATCCAAACAAGCCTATTTCCGAATGTATTGCAGATTTCAAGATATAGTGCATTCTTTAGTAGCATTAGGTAAAAATTTCTCTAAAGAAGACCAAGTTAAAAAAAATCCACAATTCACTCTCTTCGGAATGGGATCAAAAGACATTAGCAATAGAAGAGTCTAATGACATTAGTACTCTAAAAATTGAAGAGTTAATAGGTAATTTAATGTCCTATAAAACACAATTGCAAGGTAGAAGAGAAAGCAAGGCAACAGAAAATAAATCCATTGCATTCAACGCAATAACTGACTATTAGAATTCAGACGATGACAACGATGAGGAGATTGCTTTCACGACCAGAAATTTCAGAAAATTCTTGAAGTATAGAAAGATGAACAACTTTCGGAGACCCGAAGAAAAAACTCTTGAAACCGGAATATCGATTAGATGTTTCAACTGCAATGAACCTAGTCATCCGCAAAGAGACCGTTCACATCAGAATAAATAAAAGATCTCGCTAGTTACCGATTTATCCAGAAAAAGAAAGAGGGCTTACGTAGCAAAATTAGATGATTCAGATACTACATCAAGTGATAATAAACTAGATACTGAGGATGGAAACATGTGTTTCATGGCAATAGTAGACTAATCCTGTGCAGTTAAAGCGCCCTGCCGCTCCATAGCATTCGAGGTGCGAAAAGTTGTAGCGGAGATATATCGGGGATATAGCAGGATATAGCGGACGGCTTTAAAAAGAGGAATGATGAACATTGTACATTAAAAAGAGGAACAAGTAATACTTATTATTTCCCACCAAGCAAAACAAGTTATAATAAAGTAAAGATAAACAAAGTTGACACTTAAAAAGTTAGAATTAGTTATAATAACCAACAACGTATATCATTGTTACATCAACTTTGAAGTTGTCATAAAACTTAAAAGCAAGACATCAAGCAAAATGCTTATTTATAGGAAAATGGGATATGGCGGGGCAACAAAATCGGGGATATAACGGATTATTGCCGCAATATCGGGGATAATAGCGGATCCGCTATATTGGGCAGCTTTATAGGAATATCGTTGCCCTAAAAGTCCGCTATGGGATATATCGGGGAATTGACTGCACATGACTAATCAGAACTAATCAAAGCAAAGGAGCAAAAAGTGGTACTTTTTACATTTAATTTTTATTTTTAGGAATTAAATATAGATTGATAATAATATTGGATTCATAAAAGCATATATATATATATACATATATATAGGAATATTTTGTACTAGTTTTAATTTTGGATTTTGCGGCCCATATGTCGGCATACACAGAGCCCATGTGTCGACATATCTACCCGATTTTTGAAATTTTATTTCAAATTCAAAATTTGAATTTCCCTCTCTTTTGCATTAAATCCAATAACTGAAAATGCAAATTTTCAAAACTAAAATGTCAGTTCTCTATCGATTAATTCATCATATCTCTATCCATTCATTCACTCAGTTTATTTCAAAATTCAAATTATCTCTTCATTCTCTTATCTCTTCAAAACCTCAAAAAGGCCTCCTCAGCCCAACCTCCAAATTCCATAAGGCTCTCAAAGAAAATAAAAGGCTTTCTTTTCAATGTAAAAGAAGCCATAGATACTTATGTTGAATATGCTACTTTCGAAAAAAATTCCCGAAAGATTTGCAAAGTATGATGATTTCTGTTCTTATGGTCTTCAAGGTCTTTGTTTACTAAATAAAATTCTTGGTTTAGTCAACTCTTCTCAAAATGATTTTGTTAGATATTCGGATTTAGTTAAAATGTTTTATGCAAATATAAATGGAATATTTTTTCAACGAGAAGATGGACAATTTTGGAGTAGTGTAAAATGCACTACTATTGTTTTAGATTGTGAAATTTTGGATCAAATACTTGGTTGTAAATTTATGGAAATTAGCTCTTCACCTTTGAAATTGATGAACAAAATCGTGAAGTTTTTCATAATATTTTCGAAAGTGACGAAGAATTTTATTTTAAACACAAAAATCTAAACCAAAATCAAAACTTATGAATCTCATTTTACAACAAAGCATTACTCTGAGGATGGGAAATTACAATAACCTGACTCAAAAAGATTTTAAAGCTCATTTTGCCATCTACGGAAACTACGAAATCAATTGGTATAAGTCATTTTAGATGATTTTGTTCAAAAGAATATTTCTAGACATGAGAACACACTTTGCCATGATGTGTATCTTACTAGAGTGTTCGAATATTTTGGTGTTGATTTAAGAGGTGAACCACTTTGCCTCGAAAAGTTTTCGACAAGGCCAACATCTCTCTCATGCATATTCCTCCTTATTTTGAACCCTATGAAACTATTGCTGAAAAAGAAGGAAGATTGGCATGAGAAGGGAGGTAAGAAATTCAACAAGGAGAAGAAGAAGGCGACGAAATGGAAATTGAAGAAGAGGGTAATCAAGAAGAGAAAGAGGTGGAAATAGATACTTCCCCAGAAAACTTCAACAAACCTTCTCACCCTTCCAACAAAGAGATTCTAAAGAACCAAGAGAAACTTCTCAAAAACCAAAAGAAGCTTAAATGTTCTTTTAGTAAAAAGTTCACTTTTCTTTCCAACAAAGTGGACAATTACTTTGAGAAAATCATTAGGAAGCTTGGTGGAAACTCTTCATCTTCATCATCATACTTTTAGATCTAGTTATTCTACCTTTATACTCTTGTTGTGCATTTGTCTAGTATTATTTTTTGTTGTTTTCATGCATTTCTTTTGTTTTCTGAAACCATGTATTTTTCTATCATTAGTAATGAAATCTATTTCTTGCTGTTCTATATAGTTCTATTGGTCTCTGGAAATTATGAAAATATAATGGTATTAAATTAAAACAAAAACCATTACCAAAACTTAATTATTTCATTTTCATGTATATATGTCGATATACATACATAATATATGTCGACATATCCTAGCCGTTTGGCACAATTTTGAATTTTACAAATATTATAACTACCATATATTAAAACTTTCCAAATGACTTTTCACTCCTATATAAGCCTATTTCTTCCAGAAAAGTTCACTCATCATTTCATTCTCTATTCCCTTTTCATTTTAAAATATTTTTTAATAAAACTATATTCTCCACACCAAAAGCTCTGTGAAAACCTTGAAGAAACTCTCCAACCATTCAAAGATATTCTCTCTTTTAATCTAAGAAACTAAAGGCGTTTGGAATTAAGCCAAATGCAAAAGATAAAAAAGTAAGAGAAGCACTTTGATGCTCTTCGATGTGTTAATCTCTTCCCTTATCAAAGATGATCAAACCAACAATCCAGAATGCTCAAAAGATAATGAAGATTGGGATGTAATCAAAGTAAATCCGATCTTTGGATTTGAAGGTTGGGTTGAAGTTCCTAGGAATGTCTAGATTTCTGCTTATTATAAATTCGTAAGTTTGTATATTAAACTTATTTTGTTTCAATAGTAATATGTAAATAATTTGATTTGGATTAATTGCGATAATTTTGATTGTAAGATAAATAAGTATGGCTTTGATTTGGTTTGGTTTGGTTTGAATTGAATGCTTGGATGGTTAAATCATCATTTATATGTCATAATTATATCATATTGCATCTATATCTCTTATAGATATCTATACTATACTATTATTAGTGAGTTGAATTTCAAGCTCACACAGGCCCCCTTGAAATTTGGCAACTGAACGGTCACGTTTATACTTTTTCTTATATTCCTCCAAACCCTAGATATTAATTTTCGTATAGTATAGATTACCCAGTTTGGTTTTAAGGGCTCCCGAGATATTTTGTAAAATTTAAACTCAACAGTAGCGTTTGCTTCTTTTCTTCTTCTATCACCGCCTTTAGTTTCCAAATTCTTATCCTAACCCTAATATTAGATAAACTCTCCGACTCCCATCGCCTAGATAAACCAATGATCCTGCCAAGCCACTTTGAATCTGAAACTATGGCTTCACCTCAATACCCATTGACTCACCGCCGCCTGATTTGCCGGAGTTACCAACAGTCCACCTTCGCCTTTCATCAACTCCGAGGCACATGACACTATCCAGACCTCTAAAGAAGCAGTACCATTGTCGCACTACTCTCTCAGGTAACCTGGGGGTTTCGATTACATTGGTTAACGTGTTTTGTGGAATATGCGTTCATATGCTATATAGTAAGCTATACTTTCTGCCTATGTTTTTGGATCTCCAATCCCTCATCGTCGATTATGAATCGTTCTTAAAGAAGTTTCGTTCGTTTTCTGTTCAAACTACTATACTGTGTTCAATAAAATCCCATTTGAAGATGGTAAGGGTTTAGATTTCTTATAGTACAAATCTGATGTTATTTTTAATTCATATATAAAATCCTCTGTCTGTTATTTCTATTCGTAGGTATATTGGACCCTATTTCTTTTATGCATTGTGGATGTAGTTAACCTATTTGTTGAGTTTACACTTAAGTGTTGAACAATTTTGATACAGTATTGGTCTGACATTTTTGTGAGACATATCAGTTTCATTTCCCAAGTAAATTAAACTGCTGCTTTCTATTTCATTAACTCATGAATCATTGATTTAACAATTACCTTTTTAATGGTTCACATCTTCATGATGTGCGGTATAAGAATATTAACATGGTATTACATGTTCAATCATTCATATGCTAGGAATTTTCGTGAGTATTATTGTATTAGATGCCATATCATTCATAGTTGCAATTTTTTACAAGATTTATTTATTGTATTGGTAAATTAATCAATAATATCCATTGTTCTTTATGCAACATAATTTCATTATGCAATGATTAGGCCCTTTATTTTTCAAGTAACACTACTAAAATTTATTTTGCTGGTAATACCTATAAACTGTGTCCCTCGATGTTCCAAAATCTTTGTATCAACTATATGATATACCTTCCTATATATGTGAGATCCTTTTGCAAATGATGCTCATAAGTATCCAAATCTTATTTATACAAGTGTGGGTTTTGTTGAATTTATGTAATTCAAATATTTTCCAAAGAAGACAAGAAAATAATTAATTGATTCAGTCAATCAATTAATTAGGCAACATATGGAAAGATAAAGAGGAAGGATATATGTGATATCTTTTAGAGAAAGGAAACTAATTAATTGCTAACCAATTAATTAGTTAAAGAATTTGTTATATGGGAAAAGAAAAGATTGCTGATGGAGATTGATTCAAACAAGGAAAATTATGGAAACCAAGATTATTATTATCCATTTACATAGAAATCAAATCATGGATATTCAGGAAGGTTTCAAACATAATCTGGAAATTAATTTTCTTCATCTGCAAGCATCCTTCATTTTCATGCCTATTTAAATGAAGGAAGTTCATCTTCATATGTGTGTGAGTGTGAGAGAGCATCCACCATTATCCTCTTCTTCAGTAAACCCTAATTTCTGCAGTTAATCAATTAGGGGTTTTGAGCATAAGCAAGTCTTTGGATAAATTGATTATTCAATTTGTAATTATAGGTTAGTCTCTCCACTAGTGCCTATAATTTTGTAATATCTCTCTTTTGTACTCTCTTTCTTCAGTGAAATAAAGAATAATTGTTGGGTCCGTGGACGTAGGCAATCTAGCCGAACCACGTTAAATATCTATGTTCTCTACTCTTCTGTTTCTCTTTCTTTGGTGATTATTTTTCATTGAATTGGCGGTTGATAATTAATCGACAAGCTAGATCCTTATTTTGATTATTTCTGCACTTTAGTATTCCGCTGCAGTTTTGGAGTTAGTGCAAATTAATTGAATTTCTGCACAACAGTTTGGTATCAGAGCTAGCTGTCTTGTTCTAGGTTAGTTATCAATGGAAAATTCTTTCGGTAGTGGTATGAAAAATTATGGCATCACCAAATTTGTTAGAAAAGGAGTTTTTAGGACATGGAAGGTGAAGACTAATGACGGTGTTCTTCAGCAACAACTTCATTCGTTTAGAGGAAGAGATAAAAGCCAAAAGCACCTTGGAGGTAGAAGAGATATGTGTAGGTATCATTTTATGGGTCCTAGAAGGGATGCTTGCTATTATTGTAAGAAGAAGGGACATTTCATACGGGATTGTCCAGCTCTTAGAAAGAAGAGAGAGAAGGAGAAAGCTTCAGCTGTGGCAGTAGTTAGATCGGATGCAGATAGAAGTGATAGTAATACATCATTATTTTCAGCCAATTTTTCACCTTTAGAGCATACAAGTTGGGTGATTGATTCTGGAGCTTCTTGTCAAATGACGCCAGATAGGAGCTGTTTTGTCAGTTACAAGAAGATTGATGGCGGAGCAGTCCATATGGAAAATGACACATCTTGTCATGTTGTGGGCGTTGGAAGTGTGAGGTTTAGGATGCATGATGGTGTTGTTAGGACTATCACAGATGTTAGACATGTTCCGATGCTGCGTAGAAGTTTGTTATCAGTTGGAGCTTTGAGTAGACTTGGTATGAGGATAATAATAGATGGAGAGAATTTGAGAGTGGCGAAGGGTTCCTTGGTAGTGATGAAAGGGGTGCGAGTTAATGATATTTATGTGCTTCATGGAGAGACGGTCTTAGAAGAGTCGATAGTTTCTACTGATTCTAGTATTTTAGATTCTACTCAGCTATGGCATCTTCGTTTAGGTCATGTTGATGAGGAGAGTCTTGAAGTGTTAAAGAAGCGTGGGTTGATTGATGATGTTTGTCAGTTGAAGCCTAGCTCTTGTGGAGATTGTTTTTTTGAAAATAAGAAGCATGTCACATTTGATGTTGGAAGACCTAGAGCTACAGAGTTTCTAGAGTATGTTCATTCTTATGTGTGGGGACCCACCCAAATTGCATCTTTTGGTGGAGCCAGTTACTTCGTCTTATTTGTGGATGATTTCTCACGTAAGGTCTGGGTCTATTTCTTAAAGGCCAAAGATGGAATATTTGCCCAATTTTGTAAGTGGAAGACCTTGGTAGAGAAGCAGTCGAGGAAGCATTTGAAGGTTCTCAAAGTTGGAAATAGTAGTGAATTTATGTCACAAGAATTCACTAACTATTGTGCGTCCGAGCATGTAATTAGAGATTTTTCTATTTCTATTGAGTCACATTGTTATGGAGTGGCGGAGAGCATGTGTCGGATATTGTGGGAGAGAGCTATAAGCTTGAGAACTACTGCTGGTCTAGAAGAGAGATTTTGGGCAGAAGCGATATCTATGGCAGTATTTCTCATCAACTTCACACCTTCTATTGCCATAGATATGAAGATCCTGGAAGAGATATGGAAAAGAGAGCCTGTTGATTATTCATTCCTTAAAGTGTTTGGTTGTTCAGCTTATTTAGAAGATGAGAGATATGATAAGTTGAAGCCTAGAGAAAGCAAGCACATTTTGTTAGGCTATAGAGAAGGAGTGAAGAGGTATCGGTTGTGGTGTAAAACAACTAGGAGAATTGTGACTAGCAGGCATGCGATATTTGATGAGAGGTCTTTGTTGAAGGTGGAGCCTCTATCAAGTGATGACATTGGGAGGATAGAAAATTGCCAAACACATTTGGAGTCATCAGATTGTTTCCATATTCGGAAAGATATTGGTATTTACGATGATACCATGGTTGATGAGAAGATTACAGAGGTTCAGACTCTAGGTGGAGCTCACTTGCTGGAAAGACCTTTTGGTTCAGTTGGCCCTATTTGTAAGCATATTTGTAGCGATGATTCTTCATCTTATGCTTTGAATGTTTTGGAGCTTGTTGGTGAGTCTGTTGATGTTGAATTTGGAAAGTCTAGCAAAATTCTTGTGGAGGAGATTGAAGTAGATAATATTGAGTATGTCCTCACTCAATTTGGAATGGAGAAGGTGAAGTGCGCTGTTAAATCTCCATTGGTCTCTCAAAGATTTGTATCTACAGTTTCATCTCCTACGTCAGATATGTTGAAGAATTTTGGTACTTTTTCGTATGCATTATGTTTGCTGATGTGCATACTATCTTTCTTATGCTTGGGAAAGATTTGGAAGCTCTGTTTGGGCAATATTGCCCAAAATAGTTCACATTGAGCTTGTTGACGTAGACCCAACAATTTGTCGAGATGTGGTGATGTAGAGAGATTGTTATATTTGAATCAAGGTGGAGTGTTGAATTTATGTGATTCAAATATTTTCCAAAGAAGATAAGAAAATAATTAATTGATTCAGTCAATCAATTAATTAGGCAACATATGGAAAGATAAAGAGGAATGATATATGTGATATCTTTTAGAGAAAGGAAACTAATTAATTGCTAACCAATTAATTAGTCAAAGAATTTGTTATATGGGGAAAGAAAAGATTGTTGATGGAGATTGATTCAAACAAGGAAAATTATGGAAACCAAGATTATTATTATCCATTTACATAGAAATCAAATCATGGATATTCGGGAAGGTTTCAAACATAATCTGGAAATTAATTTTCTTCATCTGCAAGCATCCTTCATTTTCATGCCTATTTAAATGAAGGAAGTTCATCTTCATATGTGTGTGAGTGTGAGAGAGCATACACCATTATCCTCTTCTTTAGTAAACCCTAATTTCTGCAGTCAATCAATTAGGGGTTTTGAGCGTAAACAAGTCTTTGGATAAATTGATTATTCAATTTGTAATTATAGGTTAGTCTCTCCACTACTGCCTATAATTTTGTAATATCTCTCTTTTGTACTCTCTTTCTTCAGTGAAATAAAGAATAGTTGTTGGGTCCGTGGACGTAGGCAATCTAGCCGAACCACGTTAAATATCTGTGTTCTTTACTCTTCTGTTTCTCTTTCTTTGGTGATTATTTTTCATTGAATTGGCGGTTGATAATTAATCGACAAGCTAGATCCTTATTTTGATTATTTCTGCACTTTAGTATTCCGCTACAGTTTTGGAGTTAGTGCAAATTAATTGAATTTCCGCACAACAGGTTTTTCTTCCTTTTTTATTTACTTATTATTCGGTATTATGAATTTTTCTTCATGATTTGTGGACTATGGCTATACATATAGGCATGCTATGGAATTGCTATTAATAATATTTGTTTTTTTATGGGAAATTAATTAAGTTATTAAATTTACGTTATTCATATAGCAACAAAATTATAGCCTTTAACTCCATTGCTAAATTTTAGTTTACTAAAACCCAAAACTGGCAGTGTTTTAAATGTTGTAATTAGGAGGTGAGAATAGTGGTAAACTAAGTGCAATGCATCTTTATTTATGCAGCTAGGTTTTCATATGTTACTAATAGTCCAGTGTGTAATTATCAAGCATAATCAAGATTCTTTGCAATGATTAAACTCTTTAATTTTGAAGTAATACCTATAAATTTTCTTTTTCAGCAGATAAATTTTCTTTTTCAGGTAATACCAACAGATTGTGTGCCTCATTGTTCCAAAAGCTTTTGTCAACTATATGATATATCATCATAAATCTGTTGGACCCTATTTCTATTAAAGCTCATAACTATCCAAATCCTAATAATACAGGGGTGGTGTTTTAGGCATTTTACAATGCTATTTTATTTACCCATTATTTCCGTGATGAAATTATCTTCATAATATGCAAACTATGATTATACAAGTAGGTGCTCTATGAAATTGCTGTTGGTAATGGTTGCATTGAATCAACTGTTAATTTGTTATGTTAAACATATATAAGTACTCAGGTAATATATAGTTTTTTTAACAAATTATTCTACTCACGTCATTTAAATAGAGCAGTGCTAAATGCACCACGCTTGGGACTCCATTTTACCCAGAATTTTTCAATCGGTAGTATACTATCGATTGACTTTGAAATGACACCGATCTTATACTGCCGAATGAGCTCATACTGTCGAATGACTGTGAAGCCGTACCTAGCTCATATCGCCGAATGAACGAAATGGGTAAAATGAAGTTCCCAGCGTGGTGCATTTAGCATTGCTCTAAATAGTATAATTCTGGATTTAATACTTTTGTTCAATGTCCTTTCATAAACCCCATAAATAACACTGTTTTAAATGAAGAAATTACACTATTACTTATAATTAATTTATGGCATCAAAGGAATTTTTTTCAACTACGAAACATATAACTAGAGAGAAATGATGTAAATTTAATGATGATTGCTTGGTAGATTCTCCATTCTCTTATATTTTACTATACGGTGTAATTTTTTTTTCATATAGAGCTGTTGTTAACTATGAAAATTTTCCAACTTGATCAGTAATAACGGTATAAAACTAAATTATTTTCCTTAGTTTGAGATACAATTTATATTCGCTCATTCTAACGATGAATTTATATCTATAGACATTTTTTTGTTGAAATTGAATATGAGAAAAATACATTATGTTTATCATCACTTTATAAAGGGATATTTGAAGCTTTAATCATGTCGCCGTATACTTTGTTTTGTATAGAAGAGGTAGATATCGAGCCCACAATTTCAAGTTGTTGGTATGTGCATGGGCAAAAAAGAATTAAGTGCACAATTTTTTTCTACCGCATAGATCATTGGGGTAGTAGAACAGAACCAATAACCTTTTTTAGGTTATCTTTTGGTTTGCCTACGGGTTACTAGGTTGTCTGTCTACCATATATGCCATAACATAATTATTTTCGTCTTCATCTTAGTTAACACTAGAACCATAGCATATACTTAGATTTAGAAGCACTTTTGGAAAGTAAATATTTTTATGATACTCTAATATGAGAAATGGATTTATTTATGATTGTTGTCCGTGAATTAATATGTTATTATCACTACAGGTATGATGAGAAATTAGCATGCAATATCTAGAAGACCACTTTATTAAAAATGCTTAACAGCTCATGATGGACTAGATCTACAGATATATGGAGTTTTCTAGGTAATTATTTCTCAACTTTGTGCTATTGTTTCAAATGTGTTTTCCCTTCGTTTCATTTTAGTTCTTAAATTCTATGGCTTCTTTGTGTCTTTTCTTTCTTATCTTAAAACATTCACTATCGCCTCCTTCTTTGCAGTAACATTCATTTTACTTTTTCATACTCTTTGCAATGTCCATCAGTTTCAAATTCTTAGGAAATTAGCCTTTTCTTTTAATGATATTGCTTTCCTTGAATTGATTGCTTTAATTTTAGTTGCCTTTTAGACATCATATCATATGGTGTTTCTTTATGTTGGTGTGGTGTAATATTCTCCAAGGTTTGTTTGATTACATGAACTTAAAGCATCTACAGGTTTGTATTACTATGTTAATAATCATTTTCTTGATGTTCCACTAGATTTTTTTCCTGTTTATTATGATTCAAGATAAGACAATTATAAGAGTAATGGATATTTGTTAACAAAAATCATAGATCCAAGCAATAGAAATTATTGAAAGGAATAGGTGAAAAGTGCAAGTTTGGATTTCTTGCATTTATTACTGCTAAACCGATTGAACATTTGAAAAAAAGGATAGTCAGTAATACTTCATCTATATTTGTTGTAACAATTTTATTTTTTAATGTATCGATTATCAGTTTGAATAATATGTTAAGTTTACATTATGAAAAAGAGCATGTTATATTTATTGTCAAGTTAACATTGTGTAATAGTTTGAAATGCCTATTATTGATGTGCTTAAGATGCTTTTTACTACAACCACCATTATCATCAAAATGCTCATATTTACTCACACAATTATAAAATCCATGCATTTAATTACCAAAAAATATAGTTTCTTAAGGTTGACAAATATCACAATGTGATATACCTTAATATTCTAAAATAGTTTCCTTCACTCCAGCATTGGGCCATTCAAACGTATCATGCCAATCAGAAGTATAATATTTGATAATTGAATTAACATGTACTTATAATATCAAATGGACCAAGTGTAGTATGAAAGGGCTTTGTAGTGTAAAGCATTTGTTAATATAAGAAGATATAGTATGGAATAATAATGACGTGCCTTTTCCAGTGATTTACCAACCAATTTATGCATAACTTAGGTCATTTAAAATTCGAAGATAAAGTTTTGCTCCAATCGTGGTAAATGGTAATGAAATCTCTATCTCAAATGAACAAGAATTCAAATTTATTTTGATTGCTTATAATGAATGCTCTAACTAATTTTGCACTAATTATAATCTATATCCAATTATTCTTTTAATCAAAATTCAAATTTGTAATTATATTTTTAATGCATTTAATGCTTATAACATACTAAGTTTTTAGAGATTAATATCTCTACTGTCATAATTAACTGTTATATATTGTTTGATTGAAAACTTCTATTCATAGTTGACATCAAATGTAAACATTCTATAAGAGGAAATGTTCTTATGCAATATCTTCTCATTCTTCAAAAAAGTTATCATGTGAAAAATCCAAATCAAGCTCAAAAAAAGAATATGTATGACAAAGACAATCGTCCACTCTTCTACATTCTAGATAGGATATATGTTCTTCTAATCATCTCCAATCATGTCGCCATCATTCAAACCTTCAACCTCATTTTGATGCTAAAAGATTTTTTTAACTATTGAATTTCATATAGACGGTAATAATGTACTTTCCTTTCATTTTTTTAGGCACGAGCATTCTTGCCAATGAAAATAAGCATTATTCCTTCATAAAAAAAGCATAAAATGGATAGTTGAGTGAAATATTATGTTTATGAGCAATCATTATTAACAGAATTTATCACTACTAGAAAAAAGCTAAATACCGACGGAGGGGGGCGACGGCTTCCGACGGCCTATTTCCGACGGTTTCCGACGGGCCGTCGGCGGCCGTCGGAAGCCGTCGGAAATTATCGATTTACAGGCTCAGCCGAGCCTTCTTCCTCCTCACTTTTCATACGAAAATCAAAATCCCTAAATCCCCAAACCTCTTCCCCAAGCTTCCAATCATCAATTTCGAGCATTCGGATCCTCCCCAGCTGCATAATCAACGTATATTGCTCTCCAGCTAAGGTATAATCTCTTATTTTCGAGAAAAATTGAGTTTTTACCCTAATTCTAGATTTGCATAAATTGATAGATTAGGGTTAATTGATGATTGAAATTGTTTCTAATTGTGTTACAATAGTTTCTAGCATTCAATGATATACTTATTTCATCTTTTAGCGTGAAATTGTGAAAAACATGTTTAATTTGGCCTTATTCAATTTACAGACAAGATTCATATCTTGGTTATACCCTTGAGGTTGCTCCATAAATATTTCTTCCTGCAAAGCGCCATTCAAAAAAGCATTATTAACATCAAGTTGTATAATATTCTAATGTTCATATAAAGCAATAGTCAAAATAATTGTTATGGTTGTGGGTTTGACTACAGTAGAAAAGGTTTCATTGTAGTCAAATCCATACTCCTATGTGTAACCCTTAGCCACAAGTTTGGCCTTATATCTAGCTACTGTTCCATTTGGATTTTTTTTATTTTGAAGATCCATTTGCATCCAATTATATTTTTATTCTCTGGAGGATATACTAAACTCCATGTTTTGTTTTTCATGAGAGCATTATACTCCTTATCCATAGCTGCTTTCCAGTTCTGGTCAACAATAGCTTGGTCAAAAGTTTCAGGCTCTTCTATACTAGTTACAGCAGTAAATAATTTCGGTTCGAAAATACCACTTTTTGCTCTTGTGATCATGGGATGACCTGCTCTTGCTTATGGTTGTACTTCTTTATTTGTATTGCTATTTTCTGATTAATCTTCCTGATTTTCTATGTAGCTTTCACTTACTTGTTGTGATTGTATATTTGAATTTGCAGGAGGTTGGCTGTGATAGTTGGACTGCTCAGATGATTCATGACCTGGTTGATCAAGAACTATGTGTTGAGAATCATCAGCTCCAACAGTCCTTTCAGTCTTCCATGTTTGCAGATCATCAGCATATATAGGTATGTCAGGTATGGTTAAATTTGGATTATAAATCTTTCTTCTTGTTTTTATTGCGGAATTGCTGAAAGGAAATACCTGCTTATTAAAAACAACATGTCTGCTAGCATATATCCTTCCATTATCATCAAGACATTTATAACCTTTTTGATTGGTTCCATACCCCAAGAATGTACATGGTTTTGATCTGAAATCTAATTTATTGCTATTGTAAGACCTTAAGTAGGGAAAACATAAACATCCGAAGGTTCTCAAGTACTGATAATCAGGTTTAACTCCAAATAGTTTTTCTATAGGTGATATTCCTTTGAGAACCTTTGTTGGCAATCTATTAATTAGATAAACAGCTGTATTAAAAGACTCGGGCAAAAATTTCAATGGCAATGATGCTTGAGCTAATAAAGTAAGATCTGTCTCAACAATATGTCTAGGGATATAAATGAATAACAACTTTACATGTTTCACCTAGACTTTAAAAAATGTATCCATGTATGCCTTGAAAAAACATCAATAAATGATATATAATACATATAACCATAGTTAGAATATATTAGAGTTGGACCCCATAAGTTTATTGCAACTAATTCCAATGGTTTTGATTAGGCATGTAATTATAATTAAATCTGAAGTAGCATTTCATTGCTGTATGACATAATTTCTCACATATTTGTCATTTTGGTCTATTGTTGTTGTTGTTTCTCCACCTTCATGGTTAGTTTATTTTACTTTTTTTTATAGTAAGAGTGGTACTTAGGAGCACACTCATAGTTTATTTTACCCTTTTACATTGTTAAAAATTTAAAATCCATGTATAAAATTAAAGCCTATATGACCTATCATTGATCTTGTGTTAAACTTGTTTATATCAGGATACAGATCAGAAATGTTGTCTGCATTGAAACCCATTCAAGGCACTTCTAAAGGCGGTATGTTTATAAACTCATGCTTTGCTCACTTTCAAAGCGAACTTGTATATTTGTATATTTTATGTTGATTTAATTTTATTTATCTGTGTGTTTATTAAATATTGTGTAGTTTGAGTTTCGATATTTGATTGAAATATTGTATACTGGATGATTGTGCAATATTGATATAATTGTGTTTGGAAGAGAAATTTGGATGGAAGGCTACATTTGCAGAAAAATTTAAAAAAAAATAGCAGATTTCCGACGGCTTCCGACGGCTGCCGTCGGAAGCCGTCGGAAAATCACACGACACCCTGTGTCGGAAGCCGTCGGAAATACTGCTTCCCGACGCAGTAGTTTCCGACGGCTTTTTCCGACGGCCGCCGACGGCTTCCGACGGCCGCCGACGGTTTTCAGCCGTCGGAAATCATTAATCTTCTTGTAGTGTATGATTGTTTTATCAAGTTAAAGTTTCAATAATTTAATGTAAAGCACATTTATAAAATGCACTTTTGAAATATTTTTTGTTCTTTCGTTTTTGTTTGGCTTTTACTTTCATGAAAATTAAAAGTCAATATTATTTTAAGTTGCAGACTCTGTATTTTGAAGAATTTTATTTGATTTGTAATAATAGATTCTTTTTAATATCTTTGTGGTATTTGAAAATTGTAATATCTTTGCTCATGTTTATATGATTTAATTATTTTTCGTTTTCATAATTATCTTGCTTAATATACAAACTTCTGTCTATATTTCACAAATACTATGTTTTTTCACTTTAGATTCAGGATGTTTTAACAGTGTACTAAGTCCAAATCATTCATCTTACTACAGTTACATTCAAATTTTGTATAGATTGCCAGCAAACACCAATGTTGTATTTTAAATTATAAGCATGCTGCTACATTTTAATATAAACTTTGCGCATAGGGTCATGCACTTTTCAATTTAGATTTCATAGCAAGGATTCACTTTTTACACCGAAGTTGTTTTGCTTATAAATTCGACAAAAGGCGGGGGTGAGGTTCTGAGCTATGCGTGTTTCTCATTTTAATGTTGGAAGAGTTATTTTGTCCTATCTAACTTAACGACTAGCTATATTATATATATATATATATATATCATTATAGCACGCATGTCGGGAGGTCAAATTTTGAGATGCTTGAGAAAACTACAGTTTATTTACTCTAGCCCAGGTATTTGCTTAACTTTTTCAGTCATGTCTGATCATAACTAAAAGCAATGCGGTAGCATATAAGCAGAATTATAAATTTCTACACACAAAAATGATGGTATAGTGTTGTCCCATAACATTCTTATATAATTTTGACATAGTTGTAGTCATACACGCATTCTCGACTTCTTCAAAAAAATCTTCAAATATATATTGCGATTTTAATGATTATCACTTTTAAAATATTAGCATTTACAGGAACAAGTTAGATTGGCAATGATGGCATCAAGGAAACCATTTTACTATTATATCCATTGCAACTTCAAAGAAATTTAGATTCTTTTCATCACACCTCAACTATGTGTGCATATATATCTACAAGTGTATACACGTACGTATGTATATATGTATACATGTCTATGTATGTATATTTGTGCGCACATGTATAATGCGTGCATATACACGTGTGTGTGGCGGGTACAATATCTGTGAGGAACACATGCTTTCATGGTTGGTTAATCTTTATAAATAATTTTCAGATGCTATTTGTGGATGGTCGTGTAGCTTTGAACAACTTTCGAAGGCACATTTTACACATTGCTTTTTGTTTACTGCCTTCATATGTACATATGGTTACCGCTTTCAATTTATATTCCTTAATATTGAGAGACTTAATTTATACATATATAATTTATGTCAACGTGGAATGTGTCATCTTTTGACCAATCTATGTAAAAATGATTTCTTGGAGATTGAAGATTATATTTGTAGTTTTACACAGTTTTGTACACTTGACTGAAGTTATAATGACATAGGTAGTGAATATGTTCTGATCCAGGAACCAAAGATGTTTTGTTGTTAAAGCAATATTTTTTCACGTCTAATCTATCATAAAATATGTTGTTTGCCAACATATCATATTAGTTTCCTATATACTAATAACACATTAATCCTAATAAACACAGCAAACGAGTTGCCTCCACTTGGATAACCTACTGTCATTTTCACTAATATGGTTGTTTTTTATAAGTCACTCGTTCTATTTACTGCATAAGTATGTATATTTTGAATTTTATTATATTACTTTAATGTATTCCAAGTCACGAAAGGTTCTATCAAAACATAGCTATAATAGTTTCATGTTTCTATGGAGCTACTCAATGTTTCCTATGTTTACCATGATTATATTAAAATTTTGTTCTCATATTTCACAGGGAGACATAGTGGAGATTGTCATCATCATTACCACAAAGACAAAGACATCCTGTGAATAGCTTACGCTTCATGTTGTTTAAGTCGCTGACAAGCATTATACACTGACAACTTCCTATTATTATTTTTCTTAGACTAAAATTGTATATATTTTGATGTCACAGATTTGTTATCAAATGCAATTTTCTTTTAGGCATCATTAACAAATAGGCGTGTAACAATTCATTTTTGTAAAGTTATTATCGCTGGTAGTTATTTAACAGATGTGGGAAAGTTTACTTGATGTGGTGTTTAAAAAAATAAAAATAAAAGGGCAGTTCATACAATTATCTTATTACCTTAAGGTTGCTAATAGCTTGATAGGAAAGTTCATGCAAATATATAAAGATTGGTTTCTTTTGGTTCACAATAGTTGCATGTCTGCATTCAGATGTACTGTCGTTTGCGTTGCAATGAAATTATAACTAAAATGAACAAAACATAATTATAAAATAATTGAAGCTTCAACATGGCAGGTAAAAATGGTCTTTAAACTGATGCATTGTAAAATGTTAGTAAAATACTCAATTTTGATTAGCTATGACAATTTCAGGGCTAATAATATTATTCTTTAAATAAACTTTTTTTGATCATATCACAAAAATCATTCAGAATTTTAATACTTTCTGTTCTTTTAAGCATATATTAATTATCTAGCAATTTAACTTTAAACTTTTTTGAACAATTTGAATTTAATCAATATTTTAGAAAATAATTCAATTGAAATGTCAATATTAATTCTATAAGAATACAAGCAAAGATTCATCGATAATTGGAAAACAAAACATTGCAACAACCCGTATGCGAAGCACGGGTTCGCACTAGTATAATCTAATTAATGAGTTCAAAGACCAATATATGAAGGTCTCAAGATTATAATTTAGTGTATAGTGTCATAGCATATATTGTTAAAGTCCTTGATAGCAATCTTTGATCTTTATATCCAATTTTCTAATCTTTTATATTTTTAACCAAAATAAATTTCAAAATATATTTTAAAATATTTTATAAAAGTTTTTTAAAGTTTAAAATGTTTACAAACTATATTCAAACTATTTTACAAAGTATCAAATTATTTTACAAAGTATATAATTTTCAAATTATTTTTAATAAAACAATTTTCATTTTCAACTAAGGCATGTCGACATAACTAGACAATATGTATCGACATACATGCCATCAATTGGTTTTTTAAATTTTGAAAGGAAGTGTCTATTCTTCATAACTCTTCATGAATGGACACATCTGTTTATATACTATATAAAGGGAAGTGGAAACAAATGTTTTGATAACTAACTACTTACTTTCTTCCCTCTTCTTACTCTCTTGAAAAATATACTATATTCTCTTCAAAATCACATAGAACCAATTCATACTTCATTGTATTGATTTAATATAACTTTCTTACTGTTTTGGAAATATCTCTATCTCATTTCAAAGATCAAAGTATTATCCAACAGGATATAAGATACATTGTATTCAAAGTACAAGAATTTATCTTTGGAAAAACTATCAACTCTAGTTATATTTGCTTGGGTGTGCTTGTTGTCCGTTCAAATCAAGTGGGTGTGCTTAGTAGCCCATTCAAATATAGTAGGTGTGCTTGTAGCCCAGTCAAGTCAAGTGGGTCGACCTTGAGCTCTAAAATTCAAGAGGGTGTGTCTCTCAGCCTCGAAATCGAGCTTGTATTTAGGTTTGCCTTTTGTCCGGTTAAAGATTAGCATTAGAAAAGAAATCTATACAGGCAGTTGTACGGGACTGGATGTAGGAGAAATTCAAACTAGTATAAAATTCATGATGTCATCTCTCTAATTCTTTACTTTACTGCTTTTATTTTTTTTCTGTGATTGATTGTTGGTATAATTCTGTGTTGATAATCTATGATTGTATATTAATCTTGAAAGAAAATTAAAAAGATTTATGTAAGTTAGTAAACACTATTCACCCTCCTTCTAATGTTAAACTAGCCTTAAGATCCATAATTCTGCAACTCACAAAAATTTCTAGTGCTAAGTATACATAAAAGTGACCATCTCCTAGATGGGTATGCGAATTGTCCCTTACATGAGCATGTGAGTGTCTTTTTACCAAGGTTCAAATTTCTTGATGATCATCAAGAAATTTTGGAATTTCGATTCCGTTCAAAAAAATTTAGAAATTCTGCTTTAATTCTGATGTAAAATTCAGGTGATTTTCTTCAATAAATATGTTAATTAATATAATTTATGGATATAAATAATTTGAATTTTATACAAATCAAACAAAAATAAACTTTATATTAGTTTCATACAAACCATTTTACAATATCCACTAATGTAAACCAATAATATACTATTTTATAATAATAAACTTTATAAAAGTAAACAACTTTATTTGCACTTGCTAATATATACATCAGTTTTTGTTATCAGTAAATATTAATGAATAAATCAATAATGCTCAACCTTAGAAACCAAACCAAGAAATAAAATTAACATTTCAGAGCTAGCAACAACATATCTCAGTCTAATAATTAGACTACTTCTGCTTTATCTGAACCCATCTTTGCTTTATTATAAACCGTAGTTAACAAATGAAGAAAGATGGTGCCTCTCTCTCCATGATGTCTCATCACTTTCTCTTCCTAGGTCGGCGTTGCTTCTCTCTTTTCATGGGTGTTTATCAATATAAATATTTTTCTTTCCTTTTCATTGATTGTAGTGCTTGGAATGGATTTCTAGGTAAATTCCAGCCTGACCACCACCGAAACATGACCGGATTGACCAAAATTCTAACATATTGGGTGGAACCTTGAACCATGCTTCTTGCAAAGCATGTAAGCATCTTTTACAATGGAATATGAGCATTTTCATTTAAAGATATGAGAGCATCTTCTATAGTGGCAAGTGTCTCCTAAGTGAGGTTACAATCAGTACTTGATGATGTTATTTTTGACCAAATGCCAAGCCCTATGCGAATGAGTTAGCATTGCAAGTCATGACCAAACCGCTATATGCTTCAAACTTGGGCTAATTATCCAAGTATTCGTCCACTTAATAGAGTCTTAATAGTCTTATTGATTGTACATGTCGAGCACAAAAAATCATCCATAACATTTGCCGCTACGCTTAAATTTGCTTGAATGAAATAAGCTTTTTATATTAAGATATCACAAATTTTGAGAGATGATCAACTCTTAATTTACAGGAGCGAACACACTTCCGACTCTCGATTAATCTTCAAATATTCTTTTGCTAACATAATGTAGTGGTCTTATATTATTATAAGCCTAGTGGTTTTATATTATTAAAAGCCTAGAGCATGTTGTATGGAACCGAAATTCGTTTTCTCACCATAATGTAGCGATCTTATATTATTAAAGGCCTAGAGCATGTTGCATGGAACCGAAATTCGTTCTCTCACCATCTGTAAGCATTTTGATGCTTTACTAAGGTCTAGCTTGATCATAATCGTTTTCAACTTATCGAAGCTTCAGTCCATCCCATATAAAAATTGCTTCATTCCTAGTGTTTATATTTTAGAGCAAGCCTTGTAGAACCTACTTCAGGTTACTTCACTTCAAAAAGTTGATTACAAGTCCTCTCACAGGAGTTCTGCCTTGATCACAAGTTGATGTTCATTTTAAGCTTATTGCTTTGTTGACCATTAAACTCAATCATGAGAAGGTGCAAATTATTTTATACATACGCCTATTCGATTCAATCGAATTATTTAATTCTTCTGTATCACGACACAAAAATAAAGAACTAGAAACACGTAAAGTACAAAATTCACAACTTTAATGTTGTGTTTCTAGTGCTGAAACTGTGTTCAATTGTTTTAAATCAGTTTATGCATTTCTAGATTTATTAAAATAATTATTAAATTAAAAAGTAACAACTAATCAGGTCAAATACATTTATATTTTTTACAGTACCTTTCCTTACATTTTAAGGGTGCCAAACTCTCTCTCTCTCAAAATTCTCTCGCCCACGATCTGGAAAATAAACAAATACCGATGAAATCCAACTTATTCCAGGAAAATCGGGCCTCGTATTTTAGGGATCCAACTTTTGGTTCAATCCATCTGAGCTTTCTTCTCGGACCTAGGTACTTTCCACTTGAATACTTAGGGTTTAGAAATTTAGTTTCAGAAATATATCAATCCTCTTTTGTAAGTCCAATTTTCACTTGGTTGACAAGCAATAAAGCTTTTGATATTTGTTGTTAATGTTTATACAGTCAATGAGTAGAAATTTGAAAACCATGACTTAAAACCAGCAGTCTTCTTTCTTGTAAGAGAAGTGCAATCAGCTAAGGATTATTATACGCCAACCAGATCTTTAAGTATTAGCTGCACCTGGGCAGGGTTTGTGTGCATTTTAACGTATGTCAACTACTGTTTGTGGACTTTGAGTTTCATACTATAAATGATATGGCTAATTTCTTAATATTATGTATGCATTAGTATTTATTTTTATTGCATTAATGTTATAGCCGATTGCTTTAATATTTCCAATGAAACGAAAACAAAATACCTAGTGAGTAGGTTCGTGACATTCATCTGGGTTTATCACTTTAGTTACCCCAAAGCCTTTATCAAAATATTGTTCAGTTTCTCACCACTTTATCAAAAGTATTTTCCGGAATTTATAAGAAGGATGGACATGTTTGATATGTTATCAAACTTTTAAGCCTTAGATTTGCTATTTATTAAATGTTTGAATAAAGTTGTTGTTTGGGAAAAAATTGTTGGTGCTTGTGGTCATTCAGCTTATCCAGCAAAAGAACTCTAGCATGACAAAGAAATAACATCAAAGGGGACACTATATTAGAAGTAAAGATAGACCCCAACACTTGATTTATTTATTCATCATCAATCCTCATACAAGGAAGGATATCGATGAACACGGTTACAACGTCACACGTAGGAACCATAGCTCACAGTTCAGCGATTTAGGTGAACTTGGAAGACATCAAACATCATAGAAACATTATCTAAGCATTGCATATGTCTTACTTGTAACACTAATATTGAGCTTACTTGCTACAGTCAATGTTAGGAGTAATTGGGAAGGGTAAAGGAACACCACATTGTCTGGGAAGTTGGGAAGCATACTCATCCTTAAGATTAGCGAAACTGATAGCTGCAGCCTTCGCACACTCATAAGCATCCTGTTTATTGGTAGAGGTGACTGCCATATCCTTAACCCTTCTCATACTAGCACAACAAGGATCGGCAGGTTTGGTCTCACGGCTAGTGAGGAACGAAACACTTGGTTTAAGAGATACATCGACTTGGCTATGGCTTATGTAGTGGAACCCGACTGACTGTCTGCCTACACATAGAAAGTGAGGGGCTGGTGCCAAAAGAATGGTTGCAAGCAGTGTGTTCATGGTTGGAAGGTATGTGCTCTCTAGCTTGAATTTTTTCTTGAATTTAGAATTAATGAGTTTGAGTTGAAGTTTGGCTGGGTATTTATAGTGGTTTATATGCTGATATTATAGTTGTTTTATTAGGTGGTGTTTGATGTTATTATGACGCATAATTTTGAACTTATTTGTGAAGTTTTTGCATAAACTTGGTTCGACAAAGGGGTGGGGGTGATGAATCTCGTGATAATATTTTATCGTATTTAGCTTTATGAAAACATGAAGGTCTTTTTTGTTGAGGGAGAAACATTCATTGCAAATTTTTCTTTAACTCTATTCCAGATGTAAATGCTACCAGAGGTGGAGCACTCTGTCTACCAGGTCACTAGATATAAAGGAATGTGAAGCCCTGGAATCGAACAAAACACGTACGGGAATACCATAAATAGAAAGCATATCTTGAATGGTGACACCCTTCCCTTTCTCTTTCGCCAAAGTAGCGCTCAACAAAGTCGGAACATCATCCAAAGCATATGCTTTCACTATCCGCTTTACCGATTCTGGGCACAATTTCTGTAGATCTCCTGCCTTGCCACAGTTATATTACTTCTTTCCTTCCTCGAACTTGCAATCCTTACTCAGATGACCCTGATCACCATAGTTGTAGCAAGCAGGATTCCATTTTGCTTTCTTCTGTGCATCCTTCCCCTGGGAATGCTTCTTCTTCCTATTCCATTTCTTCTTACCTCCATCGCCTTGATGCGGCTTTGGCTCTTCCTTAGTGGTAACAGCTGTTTTTGTAACACCCTTAATTTTAAATAGCATTATTAAGGAGATTTAATTAGATAAATTAAATAGAATAATGTAGAAGTTAGAGTGCTAAGGGAATTGAGATTTGAAAACTAATTAGGGTTGTGCCTTAACTAATGAAATTTTAAGTGTGATTTATAAATTGGAGAATAAGGCAAGGGCAAAATGGAAATAGCAGTATACCATAACCCATAAACCCCTTACCTCATTCTCATTCACATTTTCATAAACCAAAAACATAAACAAAGAAAGTTGAAGGCCGGTCGTAACCCTAAGAAGAAGAGGAGCAAAATCCATTTAAAGGCTAAGATTCAAGCTAGGAAGATTAAAGCAAGAACAAATCTTAAGTTCCTTATCCAAACAAGCTGAATAATGATCTAAACCATCTCATATAAGTCATCTTGAATGTTTTAATTTGGTTTTGAGGTTTAAAACTGTATTATTGGATGAATGACGATATGTTTTGATTTAAATGCCATGTTATAATTTAAACAAGGATTTTGTGGAATAATGTAGTTCGGTTTTAAGGATAAAATCATGCAAGATGGTTTTCAAATGCCATGATTTTTGAATATGTTATGTAAAAAATTATTTTGGAGGTGGGTTTGAATTTTGATAATATTCCAAGCTATGGATAATTTATTATGAAGTTTTGACTGAAAGAGGTGGATATTTTTGGTTTTAATTAATTTAAGGAATTAATTAATTATTTTCGGGACTGAAATTGATATACATTAGAAAACATATTTAATGTGAATTATGGTGATTTTTGAGAATTTTTCCTACATGATTTACTAAGGTAAATAAATTGATTAAGTTAGAGGGGCTTAATTGTTATTTAAGATTTCAGGCAATTTTGTTAAGCATAAAATCTTTCAAATATTTTAAATTAATGTGTGCAGTATTTTTTCAGAAGAGTATAGGACAAAGATTTCATAGCCAATGAAATTTTGACAAATATTGATGGTTAGGTAAAAATGAATTACTTTAAAAAGCATAAAATCGGTTTTATATCAGATTACAACTTCACCACTTTCATTTGCTTGCTTCCGTTACCATACTCGATGAACCTTTCGCACTTATTTGAAACCAATGCACATGGTATTAAGCACTTGGGATGTAGTGTATTGGAGAAAGGCGAAAGGAAAGGATGGTGTCGAAGACATGCTTGCGAAAGGGTTGAAGTCACTTTTAATTTCTTTAGAACTCCTTCGATACCCTAGCTACCGCATTAAAACCTTTCACCTTAGTAAGAGGCCGCTTTTATAACTTTTTAAATCAATGAGTTCGGAGGGTAAGGTTTCGAATCGATACCCTTCCGCAATAATTGAAGCCGCTTTTCTTTCAACTTATCTTGCGAAAAGGTGGGTGTCGCTCCCATACCTTTCGACATGATTGAAGTCGCTTAAACACTTTTTACTTGAACCCAATGCTTTCGAAAGGTATGTTTTTGATGCTTTCGAAAGGTAAGTTTTTGATGCTTTCGAAAGGTAAGTTTTAAGTGTTTTGAAAGGCATGTTTTTAAGTGTTTCAAAAGGATTGTTTTCTAGTGTTCGAAAGGTATATTGAATGGTTTCGAAAGAGAATATCTAAGGTTTTAAGTAATGATTTTGAAAAGGGAGAGTGACAGAGGGCTTGTTTGCTTTATGATGTTGAAAGGGAGGGTGACGGGGGTAACTCAAGTCGTCTCAATGATCCAAAAGATATAGTCGAAAGCCTTAAATTTCAATTTAGAGAACCCAATCTCATTTTTTAAAGTAAATACATGGCGATGTAAAAGAGTTTGAAATGACATTTAACTTTGAAATTTTAGAGGAAGCTTTCCTTGCTAAAGATAATGGGTTAAGGGTATTAACCATATTTCATTAGAAAAATGATTACAAGGAATTTAACCATGAATATTTATATTGTTGTGTTATTTGATCAATTATCATTAATGCTTATGTAACTATATTCACGTCATTTATAACCCATAACTGCATCTTCGGGTGAGCAGAATAACAGGCTAGGTTGACCCAGTAGTGAATATACATTGAATTAACTCCAGTGTGAGTAGAATTGCATCCAGGAGGTCATACTGACTAAAATATAGGATGCCCAAGATTGATTAAAAGATTATGGTTTAGATAGGTTCTCAGTAAGCCCATAAAAACTATGTTATGGAAATTGTTATTGGCAGATGCTAATTGGTTCTTGGTGATCCCATGAAATCTATGTCCGGAATAAGTTGTTGATAGAGATCGATAGGTTCATAGTCAACCCATGAAAACTATGAAATAAGAGATTTATTGAAGAATCCAATAGGTTCATAGTGACCCCATGAAAACTATGATTGGATAATGTTATTGGATTATTGGAGAATCCAATAGGTTCATAGTGACCCCATGAAAACTATGATTGGATGATGTTTTGGTAAACACTAACAGGTTATTAGTGATCCCATAAAAACTATGGAATTTGATAGATAGTCCGTAAGCTTAGAACACGTTATTAGTCAGCCCATGAAAACTAATAGGTTAATAGTGACCCTAGAAGATATAATTTGAGATAAATAGTCAAGTGAATGGGGATGGGAAATCCAGAACATATTGCATGTTTGCATATCATCCTGATACATTTTATTATGTTATGTCTTAACTATTATGGATGCAAGTGCACAATATATGGTTATTATAAATTGGGTTAAGATACTAGTGAGGGGAAAACATATTCTGCTAAGTGGCATGGTCTCACTAGATATCTATATGGTTCGAGATGGTAGGTTATTATTCACACCGGACTTTTTGTCTGACCCGAAGTTTATGTTTTCCCTTTATACTCTCGGATGCTCAATTGATTTTGAGTAGTTTGAGAGTTAAGGTTTTCAGGTTCTCCTTTAGACGAATAAGCTTCCGAAGACGTACAAGAGGCAAGCTAGCTATTGGGAGTTCTATTTGTTTGATTCCCCTGTGTAATTGGATGTAACGGCAAAGTTATTTAGTGCCTTACTTAGACTCTGATCAACCAAGGGGGCATCTTCATATGTCGTTCTTGGCATAATTTGTAATAATTATATTTCCTTGAATGTGGTTTACAAATTGGGATTATGTAAGGAATCTGAAATGTGATTTGAAATGGAATGAGAAATTTGTTTTAAAATTGATTTTAAATTTTTTCATACCCATGTGTTTCTGGTATATCAATGTATCTAACATTATCGTATTTGGTCATCGGAAATTAATAACTATAGATGACTGCAGCATCTATAGCTGTTGGTTTTGGGCCTCCAAATGGGGGATGTTATAAGTTGGTATCAGAGCATAGGTTTATGTAAATTTAAAAGAAATTTGAACCTAATGGATTTTCAAAACTTAACCCAATGAATCAGAAAATGAGACCAGGGTTTGGGTTAACGCTATAGTAACGTACTTGCATATATATATATATATATATATATATAGAAGTATGTATTCCCATCTCTCTTAAACTGTTCTTCTACATCTTACCAAGGCTCGTATGTAGATATACGAGAAAGGAAGATATAGAGGCAGGAAACGGAAGAGGAAATCTAGGTAGATGAAGCACCACAACTAATGGAAATGCTCGACCCAATACCAGGAGGAATCCGGGTCGACAAGCAAATGCTAACCCAAACGCAAATGCCAATGTAGAGGCTGTAACACCGCTAGTAGATATGGGGATGATGTATCAATTCTTTGTCAATCTGATGCAAGCTGGAGCAGTTGCAGGAGTAGTTGTGGGAAATGCCATGAATGTTAGAGGAACTAATCCTATGGCCCCAGTTGGCAATAACTATGCCAAGCTGAGCAGGGATTACACCCGTCTTGGTGAGAAGCCGTTTTTGGGAACAGAGGATGCTGTTGAAGTAGAAAACTGGTTATTGCACTGTGAAAGGATTTTCACTGACTAGGGATTAGATGATGAGCAGAAGAGGAAACTTGCTTCTAGGCAGTATCAGGGAGTAGCACTTTATTGCTGGAATGGTATTACCGTAGGAGTTCTCGAGAAAGAGTTGACTTGGGCAGAGTTTCGAAGGAGATTCGAAGAGAGGTTCTTGTCTGAAGTTGCCAAGTCGATATTGCTGAGAAAGTTCATGAACTTAGTGCAAGGTGAGATGTCGGTGATTAAGTATGCTATGAAGTTTGATGAGCTGTCCAGATACGGATATGCTACCATTGACACCGTCATTAAAAGAAATAAGAAGTTTATTTAAGGATTAAGACTTGAGATTGCTAGGGTGACAATGCCACATCTCTGTGATCCAAGTACAGTTGTAGTGGAGATGGCAATCACGAATGAAGAGATGCTTTCTACTTTTGGAAAGGAGAAGCAGGTTGAAACCCAGGATTCTCAGGGCAAGAAGAGGAAATTCTTTAAGAAGAAAGAAGCTCGGAATGGAGGAGCTGCCAAGAAAGGGAAGACCGATGTAGATGGCTACAAGTGCGACAGGAAATTACATTTTGCTCATGAATGTCGAACTGGAAAAGGGAAGAAGGTTGCAGATACGAAAGGGGTGAAGTGCTTTAACTGTGACCAGATCGGGCATTATGAGAATCAGTGTCTAGAACCGACTAGAGCGGACAAGGGAAAAGTTTTTTCTTTAGAACCATCATCTTCTAGACCAACTGCTATTGAGAAGGGTGTTAGTCCATGAGTTGATGGTTTTGATGACAACAACATTAGAATAAGATTATAAAATATAAATACTAACATTATAGTTTAGATATATATGTATATGCAGGATTTAACCATGCAGGTACCAAGAATGAAGACTGTTCAGTATAGAGATTCAAGATATCAAGATTGAAGACTCATGAGTATCAAGAATATCAAGATTATCAAGAGTTCAAGATTTCAAGATAAGTATTGAGTCTAGAATTATGTTAAAACTTCACAGTAGCACTGAAATCTTCACTCCATTTTTCTTTTGGGATGGAACCCATTTCTACCTTTTTAGTGGCTTACAAACCCACGACAAGTAGCTTACAAACCTACGACAAGTGGCTTACAAACCCACGAACATCCTGGTTTTGTACAAGTTCTCGAGTCCTGATATGATGAGATATTCTGCAGGAAGAAGCTTGCAAAACTACTTCAAAATGATTTTCAAAACTACTTCAGAATGATTTTCAAAACTGCTTTTCAAAATGTTTTAGCCTTAAAAATTATCTTTTCAAATGATTTTCAAAAAGATGTTTTAGCCTTAAAATATTCTTTGTTTTTGTTTTTAATAAACTCTTGTTTTTAAAACTTCGTTTGTTTTAAACTATCTTTATACTTAGATTTAAATATAAAATTATAGTAAAATTATATATATATTATTCTCTATATTTATTTATGTATTTTATCTATAGTCAAGTATATTTATAAAGTTTAAAATAGTTTTAATATAAGATAAAGGTTATTTTCAAAGAAAATCAAATCTTCAAAATTTCCTTTGGGATGTCGATATACCCTAATACCCCATGTCGACATAGTGTCGGTTAGATTCAAAAATTTGAATTTCAAAAGAAGTGTCTATTCGCCATAACCTTTCACGAATGGACATGACTGTTGTTCTTCTATAAATAGGGGTTAGTTTCAACGAATTTTATATCAGATTTTCTGGTTTTTCACTTCTCTTCTTCTTCCACATTTTCTTATTCAAAATCCTATCATCACTCTGCCGAAATCAACATTGAATCTAACTAGATTATCTCTGGTTTGATTCTCTATCACTATCTCAACAAGATCCAAGTGCTATTCAGAGTTATAGGCTTCTTTGTAACCTATCTAGCGAGAAAAGGTGTGATTGTAGCCTTGGAAATCAATCAAGCGAGAAAAGGTGTGATTGTAGCATTGGAAATCAATTGGGTGAACTTGTTGCCCCGGAAATCAAGTATCTCTACCCAAATGATTGTGATTCTGGAGAGTGTACCTCGTAGCATTGAAACCGAGGGTTGTAATTGTTGAATTGCTTTTGAAAGGAAATCTGTACTTAGTTGTGCGGGACTGGATGTAGGGTAACTCCGAACCAGCATAAAATCCAGTGTGTTCTTTCCTTTACTGTATTTACTTTATTTCTGCATCTGTGTTTGTTTCTGTGATTATATCTGTGTCTGAAAATTACATACATTTGTGTTCAAATTAACATAAACTCAAAAAGATTTAGTAATTTCTTAAAAACACTATTCACCCCCTCTAGTGTTATTCCTAAGCTTAAGATCCATATTCCGCATTCCTCACATTTGGTATCAGAACAAGGTTTTCAAAAGTTTCATAATTTGAATTGTGAAAAGTTTTCTAAATGGCTACCAACACTGGTACTGTTTCTAACACTAGTTCATTTATAGAAGGTCAGTCTACTGCCAGACCACCTCTTTTTAATGGCAGTAACTATGCATATTGGGTATGTAGGATGAAAATATATTTACAATCTGTAGGATTAGATACTTGGAATATCACACAAACTGAATATTCTGAACCAACAACTAATTTTGCACAGTGGACCACTGAGCAAAATACTGTTGCACAAAATAATTCTAAAGCAATGAATATTCTGTTTTGTTCACTTGATAGAAATGAATTTAATAGAGTGTCAGTTTGTAAGTCTGCATATGAAATCTGGAAAACTTTGCAACTGACTCACGAAGGAACAAGCAAAGTTAAACAGACCAAAATTTCCATACTTACAAATCAGTTTCAGTTATTTAAAATGAATACTAATGAGTCTATCTCAGATATGTATAGTCGATTTCAAGATATTGTGCATTCTTTAATATCCTTGGGAAAGGAATTTTCGGAAGAAGATCAAGTCAGAAAAATTTTAAATTCTCTCACTCCAGAATGAGATCAAAAGACACTTGTAATTGAAGAGGCAAATGACATCAGTACTTTAAAGATAGAAGAATTGATTGGAAATCTAATGTCGTTTGAAGTCCAAATGATCGGGAGAAGAGAAAGCAAAGCATCTGAAAAGAAATCAATGGCATTCAATGCATTAACCGATGGATCAGACTCAAACAGTGATAATGATGAAGAGATAGCATTTATGACTAGGAATTTTCGGAAATTTTTGAAATACAGAAAGATGAATAATCTCAAGAGAAACTACTATAAGAATTCTGGAAATCAGAATGCAGTGCCAAACAATGTCAAATGTTTCAACTGTGATGAACCAGACCATATCAAAAGAGACTGTTCGTATCCAGAAAGGCAGAATCCTCCTATAAACAATGATTTAGTAAAGAAACGGAAGCGTGCATTTACTGCTACTCCAGATGACTCAGACTCGTCCTCAAGCGATGATGATCAGAAGACAGATAACTCAAATTTGTGTTTCACGGCAGTTTACGACTTCAACAAATTCAAGGAAACGGACTCAGAAAAAGGTACACATTTACAATACAATTGATTGAAATTGCATGCTTAGAATTAGATGATTGATTGCTTGATTGATTGATTTTGAATTGGTGTGTTGATTGAATTTTATTTTTTTTATTATAATTTTATTATTTTTTTATTATTTTTTTAATAATATTTTCTAGAATATACTATAATAATACTCCAGATATATATATATATATATTTATATATATATATATATATAAATTAAAATAATAAGTGTATATATATATATATTAGAATTATTAGAAAAAATAAATCATAGAAATTCATAGGCATATATTGACATGGTCCCTACCCTGATGTCGACATAGGTACCAGAATTTGAAATTCAAAATTTGAATTCAAATGGTTGAATTTCCCTCCACCTTTTCACTTCATTCAATACTCTGAAAAGACATCTTTTGACCTGAGAACATGTCTTTCAAAAATCTATTTATTCATTATCTTTTATCACAACTTTTCACTTTTATTTTCAAATTCAAACTCTCTCTTCAAAACTCCAAGCTCTCTACTCTCTACTTTAATGGCTTCTTCAAGCAACCCCTCTACCATGAGACTTTCCAGAAACTTGAAAGTGCAACTCCTCAACAATCCAGAGGCAATAAAAGCATACATCAATTATGCTAATTATGGAAAAGTCCATCCCGGAAAGTTTGCTATTTTTCAAGGTTTTGCTTCTTATGAAATTGATACTCTTTTTGTAAACAATCAAATTCTTAGTCTTGTTGATTCTTCTCAAAATGATTTTGTTTGTTACCCAAATCTTGTTAAAATTTTCTATGCAAATCTCAGTCGAGAATTTTATGAAGGAAATGATAATGAAATTTGGAGTATTGTCAAAGGCACTAAAATTGTTTTGAATTGTGATCTTTTAGATACCATTCTCAATTGCAAAAGCACGGGAATGGATCTTTCTAGTTTTCAAATCGATGAACATGATCGTGAGACATTTCATCATATTTTTGAAGGAAATGAAAACTTTGAATTTAAAAACCGAAACTTTCGTTCTAAAGCAAGAATTGTCAATCTTCTTTTACAACATACTTTGACCCCAAGATCGGGAAATTTTAACAATCCTACTTCAAAAGTGTGCAAAGCACTTTTTGCTATTTTCGGAAATTATGATATCAATTGAGCGCAAGTTATTTTGGATGAACTTCGTCCTAAAAATTTTGAAATGGGAGAAAACACTTTATATCATGGAATTTACCTTACTCGGATTTTCAACTATTTTGGAGTAAATTTCAAAGGAGAAGATTTTATTTCAAGAAAAGTTTTTAATATCTCAAACATTTCTCTTATGAAAATCCCATATGTTTTTCAACCTTATGAAACTCTTGCTGAAAAGGAAGAGCGTTTAGCTCATGAAGAAATGGAAGAGGAAGAAGAAGAAGGGGATGAAATGGAAATAGAAGAAGAAGAAGGTGAAACATCCCTAGAAAGTATTAAATATCCTTCCAATCCTACCAACAAAACCATTCTCAAAAACCAAAAGATTATTGTTGAGAATCAACGGGTTCTTAAAAGATCCGTTAGTAAGAAGTTGGACAAAATATCATCCAAGATGAACAAGTTTTTCTCCAAAGTCAGCAAGAAACTTGGATTATCTTCATCTTCATCATCCTCTAACTAGCTCTATATTTTCATATCATGTCGAATTAGTTTAAGTTTGTTTTAATTTGAGTGTTTTTTAGTTCTTTATGATTAATCATTGTATAACTCTTATATGCAATGAAATTGAATTTCCTTTCTGTTATCTAGCTTATCTTATCTCATGAATAAATGTTAGTATATTATATATATATATATATACACACAATTATTCACAAAATCAAAAAGTCATCAAAATTCACTGGACCATGTCGACATCACCTCCTTGACCATGTCGACATGTACTGGTCAGAAATGACACTTCATTTTGAATTTGAAATTTGAATAACTACCATGTGTCTATTCATTTCAAACGAATTTCTATACCTATATATACCCATTTCTTCCAGAATTCATTACTGAATATTATTTCTTATCTATTCTATCTCTCATTCTTCTCACAATTTGGCTAATCCAATTCATAACTTATTCGAGAATCTTGAAGAAACTCTTAATTCATTCAAGAATATTCTCTCGTTCATTTTTCGTAACCAGCGACACTTAGAATTGAGTCAAATGCAGATGATCAAGGAGCAAGAAAGGCATTTTGAGGCAATTCGATGGATGATTTCTTCCCTGCACAAGGATGATAACGAAGCACATCCTCCTGTCTCTCTCACAAATGACAATGAAAATTGGGATGCCATCAAAGCAGACCCTATTTTCGGAGAAGAATGATGGGTGGAAGTTCCTCGTAACGTTTAATTTGTTTGCTTTATTTAATTACTTTGTTTGAATTGATTGCTTTGATTGAAATTGGTTGTTTTGATTGATTTGATTTATACTTGGTGTGGTTTGATGATTGTATAAATATACATTGATCTATTTATAATCGTTGATTGAATATCATGTCTATAAGAATAGTTATTTCTTAGTATACTCTATTATATAGCTTATTAATGCAGGTACTTGAGTACAAGAATGAGGGGGAGTTATATAGTTTAGAGTTTGTTTGTTTTTGTTGATGACAAAGGGGGAGAAATATAAAATAGGAGAGTTAGGCATAGATTAAGGGGGAGTTATCAGTTTTAGGAGGAGTTATTAGGATATAAGTAATATTTTATAAACAAAGGTTGTCATCATCAAAAGGGGGAGATTGTTAGTCCATGAGTTGATGGTTTTGATGAAAACAACCTTAGAATAAGATTATAAAATATAAATACTAACATTATAGTTTAGATATATATGTATATGCAGGATTTAACCATGCAGGTATCAAGAATGAAGACTGTACAGTATAGAGATTCAAGATATCAAGATTGAAGACTCATGAGTATCAAGAATATTAAGATTATCAAGAGTTCTAGATTTCAAGATAAGTATTGAGTCTAGAATTATGTTAAAACTTCACAATAGCACTGAAATCTTCACTCCATTTTTCTTTTGGGATGGAACCCATTTCTACATTTTTAGTGGCTTACAAACCCACGACAAGTAGCTTACAAACCTACGACAAGTGGCTTACAAACCCACAAACATCCTGGTTTTGTACAAATTCTCGAGTCCTGATATGATGAGATATTCTGCAGGAAGAAGCTTGAAAAACTACTTCAAAATGATTTCCAAAACTACTTCAGAATGATTTTCAAAACTGCTTTTCAAAATGTTTTAGCCTTAAAAATTATCTTTTCAAATGATTTTCAAAAAGATGTTTTAGCCTTAAAATATTCTTTGTTTTTGTTTTTAATAAACTCTTGTTTTTAAAACTTCGTTTGTTTTAAAATATTTTTATACTTAGATTTAAATATAAAATTATAGTAAAATTTTATATATATTATTCTCTATATTTATCTATGTATTTTATCTATAGTCAAGTATATTTATAAAGTTTAAAATAGTTTTAATATAAGATAAAGGTTATTTTCAAAGAAAATCAAATCTTCGAAATTTCCTTTGGGATGTCGACATGCCCTAGTACCCCATGTCGACATAGTGTCAGTTAGATTCAAAATTTTGAATTTCAAAAGAAGTGTCTATTCGCCATAACCTTTCACGAATGGACATGACTGTTGTTCTTCTATAAATAGGGGTTAGTTTCAACGAATTTTATATCAGATTTTCTGGTTTTTCACTTCTCTTTTTCTTCCACATTTCCTTATTCAAAATCCTATCATCACTCTGCCGAAATCAACATTGAATCTAACTAGATTATCTCTGGTTTGATTCTCTATCACTATCTTAACAAGATCCAAGTGCTATTTAAAGTTATAGGCTTCTTTGTAATCTATCTAGCGAGAAAAGGTGTGATTGTAGCCTTGGAAATCAATCAAGCGAGAAAAGGTGTGATTGTAGCCTTGGAAATCAATTGGGTGAACTTGTTGCCCCGAAAATCAAGTATCTCTACCCAGAGGATTATGATTCTGGAGGGTGTACCTCGTAGCCTTGAAACCGAGGGTTGTAATTGTTGAATTGGTTTTGAAAGGAAATCCGTACTTAGTTGTGCGGGACTGGATGTAGGGTAACTCCGAACCAGTATAAAATTCGGTGTGTTCTTTCCTTTACTGCATTTACTTTATTTCTGCATCTGTGTTTGTTTCTGTGATTATATCTGTGTCTGAAAATTACATACATTTGTGTTCAAAGTAACATAAACTCAAAGATTTAGTAATTTCTTAAAAACACTATTCACCCCCCTCTAGTGTTATTCCTAGCCTTAAGATCCATATTCCGCATTTCTCACAAAGGGAAAGACTGTGATGGAAGGTACACTTTTGATTCATAGTATACCATTTACGGTACTATTTGATACCGATACATCGCATTCATTTATACCTCAATGTTTGGTAGATAAGTTATGTTTAGAACCCTCATACCTTGTTACTTTCTTAAGGGTTGCGAATCTGATAGGAGGATATACAACTCTGGGAATGAGATATAACCAGTTACAACTTGACTTGTTAGGTCATAAGTTTGCATGAAGTCTGTATGTTTTTGATTTCGTAGGCTTCAGGACCATTTTGGGTATGCTTTGTATAGATAGATACAATGCTAGGATATTTTGCCAAGATAGGGAAATATCGCTAAGGCACTTAATAGTCATAATTGGATTATATACTCAGTGGAGAATTCAGATCTGAGTGCTTATGCTTTGCTAAATGCAATGGAAGTGGAAGAGAATTAGATCGGGTGTTAGTAGAAAAAGAGTTTGCAGATGTTTTTGAACCAATCACAGGACTACCACCGAAACGAGCCATTGAGTTTCGGATAAATCTTGTGCCAGGAGCGGAACTTGTAAGTAGACCACCTAGCAGGATGACACTTACCGAGATGAAGGAATTAAAGGTGCAGCTAGTGGGCTTAGAGGGAAAGAATTTTATCAGGCCAAGCAGTTCGCCTTGGGGAGCAGCCATGGTGTTCGTGAAGAAACCGGATGGGTCATTAAGGATGTGTATCGACTATCGTAAGTTGAACGAGAAGACAATCAAGAATATGTATCCTTTGTCGAGAATCGATGATTTATTTGATCAGTTGAGTGGAGCTAGAGTATTTTCCCAACTGGATTTGCAACATGTTTCCATCAGCTAAGAGTGGTAGAGGACTGTATTCCGTTGACATTGTTTCGGACTAGCTATGGTTCATACGAGTGGTTGGTGATGCCATTCGGGTTAACGAATGCACCGGCTTTCTTCGTTGATTTAATGAACCGGGTTTTCTGAGAGCACTTTGATAGGTTCGTATTGGTATTCATAGATGACATCTTAATATACTCTAAGGATGAAAGAGGGCATGAAGTTCATCTTAGAGTGGTGCTCGAGATGCTTAGGCAGCATCAACTGAAAGCGAAGTTTTCAAAGTATCATTTCTGGACGAAAGAAGTTAAGTTTCTTGGTCACGTGGTTTCAAAGAAGAGTTTGTCAGTTGATCTGGATAAGATCGAAGCTGTTAATAACTGGAAGAGACCAGGGACGGTGAGTGTGATCAGAAGTTTTCTTGGACTCGTTGGTTATTACCAAAGATTTATTAAGGATTTCTCGTGGATAGCGGCACTTTTGACTAAACTGACCAGGAAGGACGTGAAGTTTATCTGGTCTGACAAATGTGAGGAAGCATTCCTTAAGTTAAAGCACTTGTTGACCAACACACCTGTGTTAGTAGTTCTAGATGAGAATCAGGGATTAGTGGTGCATACAGATGCATGTGGAACCGGATTAGGAGCTGTATTGATGCAGAAAAGTAAAGTTATTGCATACTATTCACGACAGCTTAAACCGCATGAAGTGAGATATCCTACTTATAATCTAGAGTTGGCAGCGGCGATCTTCGCATTGAAAGTATGGAGACATTACCTATTATGGGAGAGATTCGAGTTATACACAGATCATAAGTCCTTAAGGTACTTATTTTCTCAGAAGGAGTTGAATATGAGACAGTAGAGGTGGCAGGAGTTTCTAGCAGCTTATGACTTTGGTATAGAATATACGCCTGGAAAAGAAAATAAAGTAGCGGATGCTCTCAGCAGAAAACATTAGAATGTGGTGTTAGCTATGTTAGCAGAGTGGAAGGACCTAGAGGCTTTGACAACTTGTATTGTGCAGTTAAGATCGACTGCTAGTTCTAGTCAAAGCACTGCCATGCTATCCTACTTTGAAGTTCGACTGATATTGATTGAAAGGATTGTGTCTAAGCAAAAGGATGACCCAATGTTAGCTGAGAAGATTAGAAGGCTAGAGGCCGGAACTGAGATTGATGACATGAAGGATTTTAGTTTTGACTAGAGAGGGTGGATGAGAAAGAAGGGACGGTTGCTTTTTTCGAATGTTAGGAACCTAAGGAGTGAAATCTTTAGAGAATGTCATCGATTGAAGTTTACGATTCATGCTAGGGGAACCAAGATGTATAAAGCTATGAAGATGAGTTCTAATAGGAAGGTATGAAGAGGAATGTTGGCTTGTGGGTAACGCAATGTGTGAACTGTCAACAAGTAAAGGCCGAATATCAAAAGCCGAGTGGTTTGCTTCAATCTTTGGAGATACCAATTTGGAAATGGGATTCGATATCCTTGGATTTTATAGACGGGTTGCTAAGATCGAATCGAGGAAATTAAAGTATATGGGTCATAGTGGATAGGTTGACCAAGAGTACCTATTTTATTTCAGTTAAGTCGACCAGGAATGGCGCCTTTGGAAGCTTTGTATGGAAGGCCATGCAAATCACCAGTATGTTGGTTGGAAACTGGAGACAGATTAGTTTTTGGTCTAGATTTGGTAAGAGAGGCAACATAGAAGATTGAGTCGATCCGAGATAGGATCAAGGAAGCTCAATCTAGACAAAAGAGTTACACAGATAAGAGGCGTAAGGATATAGAGTTCTCGGTTGGAGATAGGGTTTTCATTAAAGTATCACCGATGAAGGGTGTGGTACGATTTGGAAAGTTAGGAAAACTGACACCGAGATATGTTGGACCGTTCCCAATTATAGAGAGAATAAGAAAGCTCGCATAAAGAATAGAGTTACCGAGCAGTTTGGCAGGTGTCCATAATGTGTTTCATGTGTCTCATCTTCATAAGTATGTACATGATCCAGAGACTACTATCCCTCCGACTGCATTATAAGGTTTAATAGTAGAATCGGATTTGACTTTTGTTAGGCAACCAGTTTGGGTTGTAGCGAGAGATGAGAAGAGGTTAAGAAACAAGACAGTCAAGTTGGTGAAAGTTCAGTGTAGCGACAACGGGAAGTACTGTACTTGGGAGATAGAAGACAGGATTAGAGTAGTTATCCTGATCTATTATAAGGGTATGTTCTATATCTGTTATATATATAGACTATTTGCTAGTCAGGTAAGCTAGTATGGTAGTTTGGAGATGTTACAGATGATTGCTCTTCTTAGTATCTAGTCATTACTGAATTTCGAGGACGAAATACTTTAAGAAGAGGAGCCTGTAACACCCTTAATTTTAAATAGTATTATTCAGAAGACTTAATTAGATAAATTAAATAGAATAATGTAGAGGTTAGAGTGATAAGGAAAATGAGATTTGGAAACTAATTAGGGTTGTGCCTAACTAATGAAATTATAAGTGTAATTTATAAATTAGAGAATAAGGCAAGGGCAAAATGAGAATAGCTGTATACCATAACCCCTAAACCCCTCACCTCATTCTCACTCACATTTTCATAAACCAAAAATAAAAACAAAGAAATTTGAAGGCCAGCTATAATCCTAAGAAGAAGAGGAGCAAAATCCATTTAGAGGCTAAGGTTCAAGCTAGGAAGATTAAAACAAGAACAAATCTCAAGTTCCTTATCCAAACAAGGTGAATAATGATCTAACCATCTCATATAAGTCATCTTGAATGTTTTAATTTGGGTTTGAGGTTTAAAACCATATGATTTGATGAATGATGATATGTTTTGATTTAAATGCCATGTTATAATTTAAACAAGGATTTTTTGGAATAATGTAGTTCGGTTTTAAGGATAAAATTATCCAAGATGATTTTCAAATGCCATGATTTTTGAATATGTTATGTAAAACATTATTTTGGAGATGGACTTAAATTTTCATAATATTCCAAGCTATGGATAATTTATTATGAATTTTTGAGTGAAGAAATGGCTATTTTGGGTTTTAATTAATTTAAGGAATTAATTAATTATTTCGGGTCTAAAATTGATATATGTTGGAAAACATATTTAATGTGAATTATGGTGATTTTTGGGAATTTTTCCTACATGCATTAAGATTTTAGGCTATTTTGTTAAGCATAAAACATTTCAAATATTTAAAATTAATTTGTGCAGCAGTTTTTTAGAAGAGTATATGATAAAGATTTCATAGCCAATGAAATTTTGACAAATATTGATGGTTAGGTAAAAAAGAATTACTTTAAAAAGCATAAAATCAGTTTTATATCGAATTACAACTTCACCACTTTCATTTTCTTGCTTCCGTCACCATACTCAGTGAACCTTTCGCACTTATTTGAAACCAATGCACATGGTTTCAAGCACTTGATACGTAGTGTATTGGAGAAAGGCGGAAGGAAAGGATGGTGTCAAAGGCATGCTTGAGAAAGGGTTGAAGTCGCTTTTGATTTCTTTTGAACTCATGATATCCTAGCTGCTGCATTAAAAACTTTCGCCTTCGTAAGAGCTGCTTTTATAACTCTTTAAGTCAATGAGTTCAGAGGGTTGGGTTTCGAATCGATACCCTTACGCAACCATTGAAGCAGCTTTTTTTCAACTTATACTTGCGAAAGGGTGGGTGTCGCTCCCATATCTTTAGACATGATTGAAGTCGCTTAAACACTTTTTACTTGAACCCAATGCTTTTGAAAGGTATGTTTTTGATGCTTTCGAAATGTATGTTTTAAGTGTTTTGAAAGGCATGTTTTTAAGTGTTTCAAAAGGAATGTTTTCAAGTGTTCGAAAGGTATGTTGGATGGTTTCAAAAGAGAAGTCTAAGGTTTTAAGTAATGATTTCGAAAAGGAGAGTGACAGAGGGCTTGTTTGCTCTATGATGTCGAAAGGGAGAGTGACGGAGGGCTTGTTTGCTCTATGATGTCGAAAGGGAGAGTGATGAAGAGTTACTCAAGATGTCACAATGATTCAAAGGATATAGTCGAAAGCCTTCGTTTTCAATTTTGAGAACCCAGTCTCATTTATTAAAGTAAATACAAGGCGGTGTAAAAGAGTTTGAAATGATATTTAACTTTAAAATCTTAATGGAAGCTTTCCTTGCTAAAGATAGTGTGTTAAGGGTATTAACCATATTTCATTTAAAATATGATTACAAGGAATTTAACCATGGATGTTTATATTATTGTGTTATTGACTAGTTATCATTAATGCTTGTGTAACTATATTCACTTCATTTATAACCCATAACTGCATCTTGGGGTGTTCGGGGCAGAATAACAGGCTAGGTTTATCCAGTAGTGAATATACATTGAATTATCTCCGGTGTGAGTAGAATTGCATCCAGGAGGTCAGATAAACCAGAATATAGGATGCCCAAGACTGATCAAAAGAATATTGATTTAGACAGGTTCCTAGTAATCCCATAAAAACTATGTTATGGAAATTGTTATTGGCAGGGTCCAATAGGTTCTTAGTGATCCCATGAAAACTATGTCCGGAATAGGTTGTTAATAGATATTAATAGGTTCATAGTCGGTCCATGAAAACTATGAAATGAGATATGTTATTAGAGAATCCAATAGGTTCATAGTGACTCCACGAAAACTATGATTGGATAATGTTATTGGAGAATCCAATAGGTTCATAGTGACCCCATGAAAACTATGATTGGATGATGTTATTGGAGAATCCAATAGGTTCATAGCGACCCAATGAAAACTATGATTGGATGATGTTATTGGTAGGCACTAATAGGTTCTTAATGATCCCATAAAAACTATGGAATCAGATAGATAGTCCGTAAGCTTGGAACAGATTATTAGTCAGCCCATGAAAACTAATATGTTAATAGTGACCCTAGAAGCTATAACTTGAGACAGATAGTCATGTGAATGGGGATGGGAAATCCAGAACATATTGCATGTTTCATATCATTCTAATACATTTTATTATGCTATGTCTTAACCATTGTGGTGCAGGTGCACAGTATATGGTTATTATAAATTGGGTTAAGATACTAGTGAAGGGAAAACCAGTTCCGCTAAGCGGGTGGTCTCACTAGATATCTATATGGTTCGAGATGGTAGGTTATTATTCACACCAGACTTTTTGTCTGACTCGAAGTTTATGTTTTCCCCTTAACTCTTGGATGCTCAATTGATTTTGAGTAGTTTGAAAGTTAAGATTTTCAGGTTCTCCTTTAAACGAATAAGCTTCCGGAGACGTGCAAGAGGCAAGCTGGCTATTAGGAGTTCTATCTGTTTGACTCCGATGTGTAATTGGATATAATGGCAAAGTTATTTAGTGCCTATACTTAGACTCTGACCAACCAAGGAGGCATCTTCATTTGTCGCTCTTAGCATAATTTGTAATAATTATATTTCTTTGAACTTGGTTTATGAATTGGAATTATGTAATGAATCTGAAATGCGATTTGAAATGGAATGAGAATTTTTTTTTAAATTTGAGTTTAAAATTTTGCGTATCCATGTGTTTCTGGTATATCAATGCATCTAAAATTACCACGTTTGGTCATTGGAAATTAATAACTATGGATTATTGCAGCATTTGTAGCGGTTAGTTTTGGACCTTCAAATGTGGGATGTTACTGGTTTGGACTTAGGTTACAAACTCTTATGGTGAAGAGCTTGCTTGACAAGTTTCTCAAAGGTCTCATCAATGTGACCCACTAGCTTCTCCCTCAACTATTCATCCAAACCCATAATAAACTTTTTATTCTTCTTCAATGGAGTGTACAAGATTGCACCAAACTATTCTTAGAAGTGCATTTGAATATTCTCAATATTTAAGAATATCGAATAGGTTGCACTTAAGTAAACCAATCGAAATTGACATTTCGGTGATAAAATTCCTTCATCGATCTTTAATTGTTGGTCTTTTATTATGTTCCATACAATAAATATCTCATCTTATTCAAGCATATTGAATACACGCTTTTGCACTATTGTTTACTTGCTCATCTTGAGTGAAACAATTTCATCGAGATTTCATATATTACGGACAAGACCATTCACCATACAACTTTTGTGTGTGATCTACTATATCAATATTAATATCCTTGTATCTCTTTAGATTTCATAACTCGTACAAGAAAGTAAATAGTTTTAGACAAATAAATAGTTAAATGACCAAGTTACGAAATTCAATAGTTGTATAATTTTTGGCACTTGCATGGGTCTAAAAATGATAAATTACAAAAAATTATTAGTAAGTATATTCTTTATTTCTTTGTCAATCTTAATTCGGTTCATTGTATATTCTGATTGATAAACAATTTTATCAATTTAGTTGCATAATTTATCAATGTAGATATTTTTAATTTGTATAACATGCGTTCTTATAATATTAGAAAGGTTAAAATTCGATATTGCATTTTTCTAACAAGGCTCCCATTAGATTTTTTTTATATTCCTCAAAACCTTAAGAGAAAAATAGAAATCTTTCAATACCTCTAATAAGTGTTAGGGCTCTTGTAACAACTCGGTTTTCTATGCCGTTTAAACAAATAAATTTAAATAAAAATAAAAATATTTCAATTTAATTTGAGGTAATTAATATCTTATAATTGAATAAAATGGTTTAATAAATATAAAATAATTCGAAGTGTAAATAATTTTTATATGGTTAAAATAATTGAAAAGTGGATTTACTTTACGTTGGAACAATGAATAATTAAATAAAATGAGCAAATATTAAATTGAAAGAAATTGTCCAGTTAACAAAATATATTTTTGTAATTAATGCATGGGTCAATTTAAATTAGTTTGGAATTTATTTACAAATAAATTAAAAAGAGTTATGGAAATAAAAGAAATGAAATGAAAAATCAAATGTTTAAAACCAAGCCCATATTGCATTTCCAAATTCTAGAACTCCTTTAATTATTCAAGCCCAAGTCCACACCTTCACTGTCAAGATCTCAAATCCATTCCCATCATGCCCTAACCCCTCTTCTATAATTTTCGAAACAAAATCATGACATCTAAAAAAATATAGAATCGCGTACGAAGGCGCACATGCCTACTAGTGACGACATTGGCAAGGGGAAGAAATGCTCGCGATGGGAAGGGGAGGCCGGCTGAGATGCGTGCGTTCGCAAAAAACTGGTAGCGCAGAGGTCAAAAATTGACAGAGCGAAGGATGGCGAGGTGGGATTTTGACGATGAGGCGCGACGACATGATGTTGGCATTAGCGGAGCTAGCGCGGGTTCGATGACTCTAAGGGCTACAGGCATCAATTTGGGGTGTATGTGAACTTTGCATAAGCTGGCGATGTCTGAAGCATTGCAAGGTAGTGGCTAAAGTGGTGAATAGGATTCAATTTTGCAAACATTGTTAGGTGAGTACAATTATTTACTCATAATTATAGTCTAGAATGTTTTTTCTATTATTTTTCTTGAATTATTGAGTGATGAATTTGATTGTTTGATGATGATTGATGGTCGATATAGTTTGAATTCGTTGGATTGTGTTGCGAATAATGATTTACGTATTGTTGTGATGATTATTGTATGGTTATTGATTATATATCCATGATACGACATTTGAGTAGTAAATAAATGTTTGCAAATAGTCGAACGACATTTGAAATTGATCGAAAATAAGGTTAATGAATCAAAAGGTGAAGATTTGAAATAAATAAATTATTTTTGAAAAAAAGTGAATTTAAGAATAATTTTCTTAGTTAATATTGAAGATATTATAATTAATGGAAAATGAATGATTTTGGAAAAATATAAAAGTTGAATTATTTGAGGATTTTTTGAATTAGAAATTATTTGGAAAATGATGAATTTTGGGATTTTATTAAATAAGTGAATTTTTGAATATTTATATAACTATTTAATTTGTCGCTGATTATAAAAATATTTAAATGATTATTATAAAATGGTATTTAAAATTTATATTTTTAAAGTGATTAGTTAATTCTATTTGAATTTAATAAATTGGAAGTTTGTAAAATAATATTCTAAAAGTAACATGCTTAGTATTTTATTATCATTATTTTTAATAAAAAGGAAATCGGTTAAAAAGCCTTTGGGTATATATATATAAAGAAAATTTGAATCACGCTATTACGAAATATGTAATTTTAAGGGATTTGGAATTAAATGAAGTTTAATTTACACTTTTTTTTATAATTAAAGAAGAGAATTGCACATATTTATTTTTTAAATTGTAAATGGATTTTGAGGAAAGAACGAGAACTTTATAATTTTATTTTCTTTCAATTGAATATTGATATTTGAAAGTTTTTTGAAGATTTTGGGAAAAGCGTATTTTAAAACCCCTTTCGAATCAATAAATAGTAGAATTATGTGTTTTGTATGGTTTATATTTTTGTGTGATGAGGAATTAAAATAAATAAAGTTATAGTACCATCTGGTATGTGACTTTCAAGTAATATTTCACCATTATTCTTTGGACTAGTTATACAGAATAATATTGTGTGGAATTCTATATCGTGAGAATTTTATGTAAATAGATTAGTAATACCGAGCATATGGGACGTTTGGTAATATTTTTCCGATTACTCTTTTGGCTTAGTGTATAAAATAGGTGTCTAACGATGAGCGCAATTTATGAGCATTGAGTAAACGGGCAAGTAACACTAGGTGGTATAGGACGCCTAAGCTGGTATTTGTTCGATTACCTCATGTAAGTAGATGTCACTCTATTAGGGTCGAGTATACAGGGTATTGTATTTATAGTGATGCGAACTGAGAGTAAGAAGGCTAAGAGCCATAAGCGTGTCTATCTATTGTATGTATACTCCTATTATATGACGTGGAGTAAAGCAGATTAGGATAGAATCCAGCCTAGCAGCCTGATTGCGGGGTTGCTCCTTGAATCCATGACATATCTTTTGATGTATATGGCTGACAGCCACTGCCTCTACGTCACATGGGCATGTAGTCTATTACCATTAGGGTAACTTGTAGGGTTATGACCAACGCATAGCATAGTCTTGCACTTGATGGATATTGGGTCATGGTGGCCTTTGAGTAACTAAGATTGTAGGAATAATGTTGAAAGCGTGTGCGGAAGGCACCTGGAGCGGAATGAGAGCTGTTAGTCTCTCATCTTATTATTGTTGATGAGATGCTATAGACACGTATTTATTCACCAATATGAGATCATTGTGCAGACGGTTGAGAGCAAATCAGATCATTTGTTGAGAGCATGCCAAAATAGTTATTTGTGATGCTGAGAGCACATGGGATTAAGAGTCTAGATGATTATCAATGATACTGAGAGTTGAGTGGATTAGTAGAGGTCTGAGAGGCCATATGATTATTTCATTGGTTGAGAGACAAGTTGATTACTATGAGGTAGTAAGTCTAGATGAATATTATGTGAATATCGATCTCTTGAATTATTAATAAGGCTGAGGGTCTATGAAGTTGTGTAACCCTATACACATCGATTATATCGCTATCGAGGATAGCTAGAGATGCTGAGAGCATGGAGTTGGACCTGTACTTATCTTTTATATGGTTATCTGAGAGATGACCTTGACTACCGAGTGTACGTCATATTTATATTTCGTGTATCTTTGATTTAGGTGATTGTTATGTTTTTTATTGAGTAAGATGGACACCGGGTATGTCTATTTTACGATTATCTGAGAGATAATCTTAGGCATTGCTTAGAGCATGTCCTGTATTGTTAATGAGCTCTTATGCTTGATGATAGTTAGATGTATAATTATATTCACCCACTTGATTATATGCCTGTTTGATGTGTTGATCGACTTTACTTAGAGATGTGTTATCTTTTATGTGCATGGTTCTGAGATATGATGACACTTGAGATATGCACGTGCCACTTGTGTGGCACTTTTTTATACCAAGCCAGTTGTTATTTTATATTGACATCTACATTCTACCCATAGTCTAACCCATGTGTTATTCATATAATACTTTGGTCAGCCAGAGACATTTCAGGTTCAGGGACATGTTGACCAGTTTGTGGATGTTGGGAATAGATGGAGGATAGAGTATTTGTATATAATTTTGTATATTTGTACCTACATGTGTTCGTGTGTTGTTGAGACGTCTATATATTGTACGTGTTTTGTATATTTTTTATGATAGTTGGCATTTGACTATTTTTATAGACCCACTTGGACTCGTGTATATTTATTATTATATTATCTTTACATGGATGACTCTGTGTTCTCTGTGATTTATTTTATATTGTGTAATGTTCATCCTGATAACGCATGTGTTTATTGCTTTGTGTCGATACTGGGTACATATAGGTGAGTTGTTTATGGTTTTGAATACGATCTAGCATTAGCCCAATGGAATATTCACATGTGATGGCCCAATATTGCATCATTCTCCATCTTATCAGATAGTATTACCTAGTAATACTCTTTGGTAGTATGGGTATAGGGGTGGGGTGTTATTTTTTGGTATCAGAGCAGGTTTGGAACAATACAGAGTATTAGAGACACGAGTCTTGGCCTTAGATGAGACTTAGAGTCCCCATCCCCATGGCGGGTAGATTATTGTTTATACTTAAGTGATATTAGAAGTATAGATGATTACAAGGGTAACCATCTGGGGACGTATTTATGTTTTTCTTATTATATAATATATTTTTTCTATCCTTTTCTGAATGTATGTCTATATATGAGATGCCGAGAAATTGATGAGGTTGTGAGGGTAAAAGTAGTTAGTTCGACTAGTAGTGTCGACATTGATGAAGTGGATTAGACCTCTATGTGGCTTCGAAATAAGAATGAAGTTATTCGGTTAGGGAAGCTGTAAAAGGCCCTAATTCAAATCTCGTATTGAATACTTCACAATCCAAATTGTAATGATGTGAGTATGAGTTGAAAGATCCGTGTTAACTGGGTTTTTGACCAAGCAGAAGTCCACGGAAGATGGAACATCGAGATGAAGACAGAACGACTTGAAACTTGGAAGGTAGGCTCATATTGGTTAGAGAAGTAAGACAGGAAAATTTGGGCCATTATGGAGCTAAGTCCATAACTCGGCACCGAGTTTTGGCCATAACTCGGTACCGAGCTATGGTGCTCCATAGTCGGGAGCTCCAACTTTCCCCCAACCAATTCTATATCTATTATAAGCAAGCCCAAGCGATTTCCTAAAGTTCCGGATGACCTATCTTAAGAAGTGAAGAGTTAGCTCCAGTGAACTGTAGTATAAGCTAGGTTATGAAAGAACGACCATTTAAACAAGTTAACAAGCTACGAAAACACAAGGGGAACTACAAAATGAAATGAGAAATCCAATCCAAGAAAAAGCACAGAGTTTTCACCTAAGGGGATAACTCAGTACAAAGTTATAAGGATAACTCGGTACTGAGTTATCACCTTAACTCCGTGCTTACCAAACTTTCCACACTATCTTGGGTCGATGTCTGGACCTCTCTGGTAGCGGGCTTTTGGTCTAATATAACTGCTACCCCTATAAATACCAACCTTAGATCAACTAAGAAAGGATCTAGATTCTGCTATCACTACACAGGAACTCTATCTCTTCTTCAACTCTTTCCTATACACCATAGTCACCAAGGCAGTTACTACAGACATTTCTAGGCTTAGAACTTGTCTAGCCCCTGTATTTGTGATTCTTTCTCTCTCAAACACTTTGTATTCTTATAAAAATAAGATCAAGTAACTATTAAGTGGACGTAGGCTTAGTTAACAACCGAACCACTATAAAAATCTCTATGTCTCTCTCTATTGTTGTTTTCTATTAGTTTTGCCCTACTTTCATAGGGCTGATGGTTTCACATACTCATACTGGGTGTTGATCCATTTTTTGGGTTAACATTTTATTGCTTTCATTGAGAAAATCTAAACCTAGGCTTAGATCTAGATTGTTGTTTTGGGTTGGAAGAGATCCCAAGTTAGATCCAAGGAATTTGCTTCAAAGATTCATAGGCTTGCCATCGGGGTAAGTGGCACCCAAAAAACAGAAAACCACTTCTGGAAGATCCACAGGATAAACAGTCGGTGGTGAAGACACAAACCCCCAACAAACTGAAGTAAACAATGCTAACAGTCATCAAACAGAGGTTCGTGCTGGAAATCTAGCACTAAGTACTTCCACTCAACATGAGGTTGTAACCAGAGGAAAGCTTAGCCAGATGTTTAATCAACTTAACTAGAAGATGGCTGATAGTTAGAAGGCTCTTATGGACAAGACTGATGTTTTGCTAGCGCTACAACCACCAACTACCCCAAGGACTAGGCTGGAAACTGCAGTGGCTATGGAACAGGAGAATTCCTCCGTCTCAGGCTTAAACAGGAGGGATGGCAAGCAAAAGCAAAAGCAAAAGGAGATAGTTGGCAGAGCTATTGGAATTGTTATTAAAGGTAATGGAAGTAGCCCTCCTATTGGAGGACAACCTGCTGCAAACCCTAACCTTGTAGTGAACGCTCCAGATGGGAACACTGCAATGTTTCTCTCCGATTCTGAAGATGACATGCAACTTGATGCTAAAGGACTGCAATTGAATGTTGACATAGGCAGGAAAAATGCTGGAAAGGAAGTTAAAACTACCGCTACAAGGCCAACCGCATGCCAACAGAATTCTACATGAGTGGTTCTCCCGGAGAATGGAGAACCTAGGCTTCAGTTGGCAAACCAAGGCCGTTTGCAAAGTCAAACGCTTGGCATAGCCCTTGACAGTCGACCTGTGGACTACCGAACTAGTGAGGCATTCATTGCGGACATGGTCAAATACTTGATGCAAGAAAGTAAAGGCAGGAAAGATTACGATTGGGGTTCTGCACCAAGCTGAATTCCATTTACTTAAAACATTCCAAGGGAAGAGTACCCCGAGAAGTAACCTATGCCCAGTTTGCCATTTTACAACGGGACGACAGACCCCAAATAGCACTTGTACAAGTACAGTTGACATATAGACGGAGCTAGGGCAACGGATGCTGTCTGCTGTAGATGTTTCTCTATCTTCTTGGAAGGTGTTGCTTTTATGTGGTTTACCAGACTCCTATTAAGATCCATTTCTACCTTTGATGGGTTGGCAAGGAAATTCTTAAAATAGTTCAGGCTTTGCACGACACAGCCAAAAGATGTAATGTCTCTACCTAGCTTTTTCCAAGTACCAAATGAGTCAATAAAAACCTTTACGAACCGGTTTAATACTGCAGTTACTGAAGTAAGAAACCCTAACGAAGATATGGTATTCATGACTTTGGTCCGAGCTATCCATCCAGACACAGACTTTGGAAGATGGATTAAGATGAAACGACCAACCACTATGAAGGAGTTTAACCGAAAGGCGAGTCAATATGTTAGATTGGAAGAGGCAGATGCGTTGGAAGGCAAGAGTGCCAATGTGCAACCGAAGGAGGTAGTTCAGAGCAATGTAGCGTTCATCCAAGATGGAAACAATTCTAGGGCCACGATAGGAAATACAGGGAAAGATGGAAAATCATAAAAGGAAGAACCAGAACACTAGAAGGGATGACGGGAATGGAAAGCGAATCAAGAACCTGAAACCCAAGGAGTATACGCCATTGAATAACAGCTTGGAGAACATCTATCTTGCAACTCAGGGAACTGAGCAATACAACAAACCTTCTAGAAAGGAAGAATCTGAACGACAAAAGCAATTAGGGAAGTTCTGCCGCTTCCACGAAATGCATAGACATAACATGAATGAGTGCCGACACCTGAAAGACTTGATTGAGGAATTGATAAGGAACAATAGGCTCTAGTATTACGTGAAGAAATCGCAAAACTCTGACCAACCTACTGGACCCTATGTTCTGAGTACTCAAGGAAACCAATCTGGACCCAGAGGAGAAGGGCCTACATGGAAGGAACAGACACTCATTATCCGTACCATTTCTAGAGGACCTCGCCCAACATAGAAGGGTTAGGGCAAAATGGAGCGATACGCTAGTTCACTAAAGCATGCTCCTAAGGAAACTTGTTATGCAATTGAGGATGGAACTCTAGCCAAATAGCAAAGAACAATCACTGATGATATTGTATTCTGGATTCAGGATACTGAAGGCATAGAGGCGCCAACTCCCGGCCTAATGGTGGTGGCCATTGGGAATGGACCGGCAGCTGTGCGTTAAGTATTGGTTGATAGTGAGAGCTCGGTCAACATCTTGTTTTAACATACGTTCCATCAAATGAAGAGAAGCATCAAAGATGTGACTACGTGCCGAACTAAGATCTAGGGCTTTATAGGACAATCGAGACAGCCAGTAGGAACAATTCACTTACCTGTAGAGCTTAGAGAAGGGGAACGAAGGATGATCCTTATCCAAGCCTTCGTAATAGTTGATGAAATGTCAGCTTACAACGGTTACTTGGGTCGACCAACCCTTGTTCATTTCAATAGCTTTGGCTCCCTGGTGCCTTACCATGAAGTTCCCAATAGGGAATGAGGTTGGAGTAGTGAGGGGAGACAAAGGCATTGCAAGATAATGTTATGTCGTTGAATTACGCGAATCTAAGCATCGTGAGAAAGGGATGAATGTAGGGAAGTCTCTCCACATTCGTGAACCTCAAGCATACTAATTATAGAACCGCCCCTAGCTCAGGAACCATAGATACTTTGACAAGGCTTTGGACCCTAGGAAGAAGAGTTCAGGGGAGGAGCAGGCAGCATCGGCGGAGTTTACGGCACCGGTCCTTGTGCATATGGATGACCCAACTCGAGTCTCAAATATAGGATCATAGCATGGAATCAAAATGCAATGGGAATTGATTAAATTTCTTCATGCCAATATAAATGTGCTCATAGCGCATTCTGATATGTGTGGGATATCGCCAGAAATAGCGTGTCACGCACTCAATATCGATCCCAAGTTCACTCCCGTGAGGCAGAAGAGATGCAGTCTAGGTCCAGAGCGATCCACTGCTTTAAGGAAGAAGTGGATAAGTTGTTAGCTAATGGCTTTATCCACGATGCAACCTATTCTGAGTGGGTATCAAACTCTATGCTAGTCCAAAAGCCGAATGGGAAGTGGAGAACCACTGTCGACTACTCGGACTCGAACAAAGCTTGTCCGAAAAATAGCTTCCCATTACCTAGGATTTATCAGCTTGTTGATGGAAACGCAGGGCATAAACTACTCACTTTCATAGACACCTACTCAGTATACAACTAAATCATGATGCACGAACCCGATCAGAAGAACACCATTTTCATTACTGACTTGGGTTTATACTGTTATCGAGTAATTCTATTCGATCTGAAGAACATTGGAGCTGTATACCAGAGATTGGTAAACACGATTTTCAAAAACTAGATCGGACGGGCAATGGAAGTATGTTTAGACGATATGCTCATAAAGTCGCAAGTATCTGAAAATCATTTAGACGATCTCTCAGAGATGTTTGAAATCCTTTAAAAATACGGGATGAAACTGAATCCACTGAAGCGTTCCTTCGGCGTAGCTTCCAAAAATTTCCTTGGATTTACTGTAAATGCGAGGGGCATCGAAGCTAATCCAGAGCAGATAGCTGCCCTATGGAATGTCATAGCCCTCTCAACAAAGAAGGAATTGCAGAGCTTGAATAGGAAAATCACAGCATTAAGTCGATTCATTTCTAAAGCGACAGATAAGTGTAGACCATTGTTCGACGCACTGAAGAAAGGTAAGAAGAACTTCGAGTGAAATTAGGACTGTCAGACAGCTTTTGAAGAACTACTATGACACATGGAGACTCCACCGGTCCTATCCAAGCCGGTGGAAGGAGAAGACTTGTTCTTCTACATGGCAGTGTCCCCCCATTCTCTAAGTGCAGCGCTTGTACATGAGGAAGCCAGAATTCAACGGCCTATCTACTACATCAGCAAATGCTTCACTGGAGCTGAACGAAACTATCTGAAGTTGGAAAAATTGGCATATTGCTTACTGATAGCGTCAAGAGAGTTGTGACCGTACTTTCAAGCTCATCCAACTAAAGTGCTGATAGATCAACCATTGAAACAGGTACTATATTGATCTTAGACTTCAGGGCAACTTCTGAAGTGGAATATTGAATTGAGCCTGTATGATGTGACTTATCATCCTCGGAGGGCAATTATAGGACATGCATTGGCTGATTTCACCATAGAATTCACCATTCGAGACGACGAAGAGCAGGAGCCAACGGAAGTGGTATCACAATGGAAGCTGTTTGTCAATGGCACATCAAATGAATTCTTCTCAGGAGCGGGTGTTGTGCTTGAGACTCCCGAAGGATGATCGATTTGCTAGGCCTTAAGACTGGAGTTCCTTGCTACTAACAACGAGGTGGAGTATGAGGCATTGATAGCAGGATTGGAAATTGTGAAGGAACTGGGAATAAAAGCTGTGCATATCTACAGTGACTCTTGGCTACTCGTATGTCAAGTAAAAGAGGGAATATCAAGCTAAAGTGGCAAATTTCTCTCCCTACTTTTCAAAAGCATGGGAACTGCTCAACGACATTGAACATTACACCATATCCCATATTCCCAGAGAGAAAAATATGAAGGCTGACTACTTGGCTAGATTTGCCAGCTCTGGAGATTCGTAGGCAATGAGAATGGTTCCAGTGGAAGTGTTGACAAATACCAGTATAGACAAGATGGATGTCAACTGGATTCTGGAGATCATCGACGAGGGTGAATCGTGGATGATGTCAATCAAGGACTACATGCTCAGGGGGATACTCCCCAAAGACCAGAATGAACGAAAGAAGCTCCTTCGAGAGGCACCGCGATTCGTGTTACAAGATGGAGTCCTATATAGGAGAGGCTTCTCCTCCCCTCTACTTAGGTGTGTAAACAAAGATGAAGCCAAGAAGATTCAGATGGAAGTTCATGAAGGCAACTGCGGCGACCACAACGGAGGGTAAACACTGGTAAAGAAGGTTCTACGTTACGGATATTTCTAGCCCATAATCAATAGAGATGTAGCAAACTACGCCAAGCATTGTGATTGGTACCAGAGATTTTCAAAGATCCCGAGAACCCCATCCTCAAAACGTACGCAAAGCTCAGCCTTTGGCCGTTTGCAATCTGGAAATCGATCTTATCGGCATGTTACCAATAGCCAAATCAGAAGCCAAATATGTTATCGTCGTAGTTGATTACTTTACCAAATAGGCTGAAGTGGAACCGCTTTCCACCATTACCACTAAAAAGGTGATTAACTTTTTAAAGAAAAACATTATTTGCAGGTGTGGAGTACCATAGAAAATCATCACGGCAAATGGAACTCGGTTCGAGAGTGCTGAATTCAAGGATTTCTGTAAGTATTATCGGATCAAATAGAGCTTTTCCACGGTAGCGCACTCGTAGGAAAATGGGAAAGTGGAAGCAGTGAACAAAATCATTAAATCCACCATCAAGAAGCGGCTAATAAAAGCTAAAGGAAACTGTGATGATGAGCTTCCACTTTTACTATGGGCTTACAAAACAACACATAAATCTACGACCGGGAACTCACCGTTTGCCTTGATATATGGTTCAGAAGTGATGATCCCAGTGGAACTGGAAGTCCATTCTCATCGGAGGCAACACTTTAAACAAAGAGAAAGCGAGTAGCTCATGCTCGAGTCACTTGACCAGATCGATGAGAAGCGGGAGGAAGCTGAACTAAGAACTGCTGCTCACCGAAAAAGAGTATCATGGCACATCAACACTAAGGTTCATAACCGCACCTTCTAAGTGGGAGATCTCATCCTAAAACGAATCTTCTCGGGTATAGGAGCACTTTGTCCAAATTGGGAAGGACTCTATGTAATCGGCCATAAACTTGGAGATGTAACGTTCAAGCTGACAACGGTCGATGGAATTTTGATTCCTCGTGCTTGGAACAGCAACTCGTTGCGGCGCTATTTTATTAAATACTTATCTATGTATTTCCTATTTTTGCAAATAAGCCACCTAAGGACAATGGGGGTATTGTAAATAGAAAGGACTTGCCCGTCTCTTTATTTTGTCAGCAAAGTTTTGCTTCTTGAACCAAAGGAACTGCGTTCTTGTATGAAAACCGCCGAGTCGATGGTAAAATCCTCTCAAACTGCCGGATCGACAGGGACTGGTCTACGTGGTGAGCTTGATTTTACCAAGGATGATTGAAATGTGAACTCCCAGCCTTTTAAGCGTTGGAGAGACCGTTTCTTATTTTGTGGAGAAGCCTTCGAAGTTTTAGTTCACGACCAAACTCCCGGCTCGGTTATTTATCTTGTCTCTTTAGTGTTCCAGACACTTCGATTAACTCCAGAATTCTTTTCTAAATTGTACACCTGTGTTTCCCAACTTGTAGATTAGCCACCTCTCCCACCTCATCTAAGTGCAGGGGGCTTGAAAGCCACTGTTATCTTCACTGCCTCCACCACTGTCTCTGCAGTGGCTTCTAGCATGATCCTTGTCTCCAGCTCCGAGTCTGGGCCCGATTTCGAGAGATAGGAGCATTACATAACCTGGAGGGGATCTCTGTATTGCAAGAAGAGGAGACCACTATCATTGGAGAGTCAGAGCCAATGGACACGAGGACCATGGTCGAGAGACTGGAAGAGGAAAAGAAAGGAATCTAGATAAAGAAGGAGAAAGAGGAGGGAATGATCAAGGCTCCAACGATCGTTACTCTCTGGATATCAAAGGATAGGAGTGGCGCCGCCGGAGGGTCTGGGGGTCTAGCCCCATTACTGGCGGAGGGTCCACACCCATGGGAGGAAGCACTACCCCTAGCCTAGAGATATTTGATTCTATATGCTTGATCTAAGGTGCGACGCGTCATGGCCGAGATCGACCCGTTCATAGCCAACTAGTGTTTGAGATTGCTGAATCTAGGAGCGACAATAGGCGGATCAGCGATTTCCATTGGGATCTCCTCGACGATGCACACCTCTCCTTATAATTTGGGCACCTCCGATCATTGGATGTGATTTGCAATTTTTGACCTAGACATGATCGAGCCATCAGGTAGGTAATTCTTTAGGGCATGCGGTCGAGATTCGGTTGAATGCAGATCGAAGAGATCGAGTAGCGAAGCATGTTGCAACTGCTGGTTCGTCAAATCATTGAATAATTAGAGAGAAACCATCATGTATGTACAAGAGGAATGGGTTGTGCATGCGGCCCGTATATCTTGATTAAGGAGGAAGAAGAATTGGCAACTAATTACGGTAATTAGTGATTTAATCTGGTTAATCAATTATTTTAATAATCCCAACTCTTATTTTGACCATATCTTTTGCATACGACGTCCATTTTGGATGTGGTCTCTTGCATTGTGCTCATGATGAAGAGATTTACACTTTGGTGCTTGTTTGGGCAGATTTTATAGAGGTGAGTGATAATGTCTCTCAAAATACTATGATTAGTTGTATAGTATTAAATTGATGCTCAGGAATGATTTTTGATTTTAAAATATGATTTTCCTATACTTATATACCTGCTAGATTTTTATAAAATAAAATATATTTTTTTAAAGTGATTTACAAAGAATATCACATATTTTCCATCGATGCGCATAGTTAGGGAATTATTAGATTTGAGGTATTATTGATATGGTTTCCCACATTGGTTGATATGGATGGATTATATATGTTGTATGTATGTCGCTTTGGATGTATGTATGGCTATTGGATGTATGTTTTGTTGTTTGGCTTGTTTCGCTTATTTGGCTATTTTGGTTGAAAACACCGATTAGCGATGATTGGGTTTTAGGGAAATATCTTGTATATTGAGGTTTCGTATACGCGAAAACCTAACGAGCGAGATAAGCTGTAGAGGAGGGTTAGGATACATGCCGACAGATCTGAAGGTGGAAGACGAGGCTTCAGACTTTAGTATAGAAGCAGGACGTTTCCGTTTGGTTTGTACTTATCCATTTTACTTAAGTACAAGACCAAGTGGTTGTTGTTAACCACCGTAGGGTAGCCAATGTTTATCACTGTTGTTGATTAGAGATTTGGTTGATCTTCTGCTTTGATGTTGATGAGATTTTGTAGTGCACAATTTGATGGTTTGTTCGTGTGACCGAATTGGAGTCTTGATGTTGTTTCTCTAAGGCGAGCAATTTAAATGGCAAAGCGATGGTGTGATGCTTCGACATGAGAGTTGGTACTTCAGATGTTGACTCGTGTTGGGAGTAGGTTTCGAGGTAGATGTTTTAGGACTTTATAGATCGTGCTAGAGGTGATGGCTCATTCGCATCATGGAGGATGGCAATGTACAACATGATGGATTTGTATCTACAGTTGGTGGCTCGTGGGAGTAGCATATGCCGAAGATTAGACACTCGGTATCTTCTGTTTGTGGCTCGTGTGGGTAGCAGGTACCGAAGAGGCATATGGGGGGTTCGTGGAGTGTAGGAACATAGTGGGTTCCGATAATGGTTTTATTGAGCCAGTAGGGCTCAGATGTATGTGTATGTACCAAGGGATCATTGATGACTCGAAGTGTTTTCTTTTCTACTCGAAGTTGGGGTATTATATAGTGGGGGGCACATGGATCGTGATCGGATCTATATACCCTGGACCCTTTGGGTCTAGTGTCAGCTTTGGGTTATGAGACACGTAACCAGCTTTGGGTTGTGTGATACAAGAGTATAACGGAGAACCGGGATTACCACTAGTCCCTGGCTTAGGGGTCATACGAGTTATCATATATCTAGAGCACACTGGGTGACCGTTAGTATGGTTTGATGGATGCTATGTTTGTTATCGTTGTTTCACTAGCCACATGTCACCCTAGGAATGTCACACGAGGAAGGTATTATGCATAGGGATACCTAGACACCCCGGACATTTTACTTAGTATAGAGTAGGTATTGTGGATTAAGATACCAAGGCACCCGAATAGATATTGGGTATGGAGTACCCTTTTTATGATGTTGTAGAGTGGTATATTATCTATGTTATGTGCTGACTCTTTGGTTGCAGGGACATGTCAGGTATGATTTGTGTACCCTCTGTTCCATATACTATATCGACTTTTATTATATTTTGAGAATGTTTATCACTCGCACCAGATTGTTGTCTGACCTGAGATTTTATGCTTTACTTCTTATTATCTTGGTTACTCTTAAATGAGTAAATTTGAGAGCAGGTATGGATGACATATGGAGTTCTACAGATGGATTGGCAGGAGGTGACATTTACTCATACTTATATATGAGTTTGTTATTGTATATTCCATCGTGTGACACTATGAAGCCTTGACAGTGTTGACTTATCGTTGTAGAGACAGCTATCAGTTGTATAAACTTTATAACTATATTGTATAACTCTATGGATCTTATACTCTGATGATTAGTTCACATTGTTATTACTGTCTCAACTGTTTATATCTGTGTTGGCTATTATATTCACTTTGATGCGATGTGAGATATACGACATGCTATACGGGTGTTGATGTTTCTTTTTTCTTCTTTTCCATTCTCTTCTCTTCTATTTCCTATTCTTTACTACTTTTCTTTCCTTTGACAATTGTACTGCACCGTAGGTGTAGGGCGTTCATTATAGGTGCAGAGAATTGTAATTCAGATTGAAATTAGAACCAACAACTAAACATAAATTAACCAATTGAAAACAACGTCTTGAGACGAAATCCAACAGTAAACTGAAACTCATAGGATAAAGTTCAGAACTTACCTCATTCCAAAGCATACTTTGTTTCCAACAAAAGCGTAATCTGGGGGAAAGTGTTAACTGGAATTTTGACCAAGCAAAAGTCCACAGGAGATAGAACGTTGAGATGAAGACATAATGACTTGAAACTTGAAAGGTAGGCTCACATAGGTTAGAGAAGCAAGACAGGAAAATTTGGACCATTATGGAGCTAAGTCCATAACTCGCCACTGAGTTATGGTCATAACTCGATCGAGTTATGGTGCTCCATAGTAAGGAGCTTCAACTTTCCCCAACCCATTCTCTATCTATTATAAGTAAGCCCAAGCGATTTCGTAAAGTTCTGGATGACCTATCTCAAGAAGTGAAGAGTTAGCTTCGGTGAACCGTAGAATAAGCCAGGTTATGAAAGAACGATCATCAAAACAAGTCAACAAGCTACGAAAACACAAGGGAAACTAGAAAAGAAAGTGAAAAACCCAATCCACGAAAAAGCACTGAGTTTTCCCCTAAGGGGATAATCGGTGTCGAATAATAGGGATAACTCGGTACCGAGTTATCACATTAACTCGGTGCTTACCCAAACTTTCCACACTATCTTGGGTCGATGTCTGGACCTCTCCAGTAGCGGGCTTCTGGTCTAATATGATTGCAACCCTATAAATACCAACCTTAGAGCAACCAAGAAAGGATCTGGATTATGCTTTTAGTACTACGCAGGAACTCTGTCTCTTTTTTAACTCTTTCCTCTACACCATAGTCACCAAGGCAGCTACTATGGATATTTCTAGGACTTAGAACTTGTCTAGCCCCTGTACTTGTGACTCTTTCTCTCTCAAACACTTTGTAATCTTATACAAACAAGATCAAACAACTATTAAGTGGACGTAGGCTTAGGTAACAACCAAACCACTATAAAAATCTCTGTATCTCTCTCTTATGTCTTTCACTTTACTATTATTTTCTATTATCTTTGCCTTATTCTAACAGGGCTGGTGCTTTCACATATCGGGTTTTGATCCATTTTTTGGGTTAACAATCCAGTAGTGATCAGAGTGGCGCATCGGAAGTATATAGATTGCCTTCCACTGAATATCTTGGTTGTTTTGATTAGATGATCGATTTTTGGATTTATTTTTGTGATTACACTAATCGTTAGATGTTTTGGTTGGGGAATCCGTCTTTAGTGTGGTATTTGGTAGGAACTATTACTTAAGGTGAGTATTTCATTCCAATCTTTATTTGAAACCCAACAGTGTCTTCGATAGTGAAGTTATCACAGGGGATAATAGAAATTATTTTTTACATAAAATAAAATAGTATATTTTATGTTAATAAAATGTGATTAAAATGAACATGAAGATAAAAGTTTGCTTGTTTATGTGTGTGGATCGATGGTTAGTGATGTTTCAATTTTTTTGTAAGTCGAGTATTTTTTTGGGGTACTCTTATAGACTATTTATAAATGTTTTAATACAAGCAAGCCTATGTTTTGATTAAAAATCTTTTTGGTTATGGTATATATATGGTTTGGAATGAAGTTTTTTAGAAGCTAACAAATGCCTTTATAAAGATCAAGTTGTTTAAATTACATTAAAGTAAATATCTAAAGAAGTTTAAAAGTTAATATTGTGTTAATTTGTCCGTTGAGTACTTAAGAATTCTGATCGATGTATCTGGCCAGCTTTATCAATAGTGATTCCTAAACACTACAACGAGACATATGGATATAAGGTTTAAAAGTGATGTATTATTTTAAAGAGAAGTAATATATTTTGAGCTATATTAAAACCCAATGTTCGAAATAATATTTTAAAAAAATCATATTCATTATTTTGAAGAATATTTTGAAACGAGCAAAATGTTTTAAAGAACAAAGAAATATTGTTTTGAAAGAAGTATGCAAATTGAGGAAAAATATAAATAATATTTTTGAGAAATGTGTTTTGGAAGGAAAATATTATTTTAAAGAAGCATTCGAGCTAAGTTTTGAAAGAATATAGATGAAGCTTTGAGAAATAAAAAAATTGATACGAGAAATATTATTTTGAGATGGTGATTTAGTAAAGCATGTGATATAAAAAATGTATAATATTTCTGAAGTAAATTGTTTAGATTTGAGAATATATATATGTATGTATTATTGTGGTGAAGTAATGAATTTTTTTGTAAATAACAAAGTGTTTTCATACGTCAGATATTTTGTATGATGATTGTAGCCTCGAACATTAGTGGACATCTGAAACCGATGGCGAGGCAACGTTGATCACATGATTAACTCTGTAGCTAATCAGCGAAGTAAGCCGCTAGAAATTCATAGCAAGGTATCGTCTTTATATTTGTAGAAATATTGGAATTTGAAATTACATGGTTTATGACGCGATTGTATGTCTGCCATGTTGTATGATTGATTGTGACTAGGATAAAATTTGTGAATATATTTGTGATGTGATGCATTATGATAGAGGATTGGTTGTTTCAATAGCCTAAAAGAGATGGGAGAATAGAGATAAAGCGTATACTTATACATAGCAGATACAAGTACGTTACTATAGCATTATCCCATACCCCGATCTTTTCTCTATTTCCTTAGGATTATGTTTTCAAAATCATTTTAAGTTTAAAGTTTTTCATAAACCTATGCTCTGATACCAAGTTGTAACATCCCCTATCTTAAGTCCCGAAGCTAAACGCTACAGATGCTGCAGTTATCTATAGTATTAACTTCCGGTGACAAAATACGGTAATGATAATGGTATACATAATATCAGAAACTCGTGAATATGAAACAAAATCATAGATTTCAAAAACAACTTTTACTGATTACATTTCAAAACATGTTTCATATTCCATTACATAATCCCAAATATTTCTCAAGCATTGATCAAATATAATTATTACAAAATACGCCAAATGCGACATATGAAGATGCCCCCTTAGATGATCAAAGTGCTAAATAGACCAACTGTCTGAATACATCACAGCAGAAATAAAAATATAATAACTCTTAATTAGCTAACTTTAGCCTCCTGCGCATCTTCGAAAGCTTTATTCGTCCAACAACTAAACCTGTAAAACCTTCAACTCTCAATCTACTCAAATCAATTTTGAGCACCCAAGAGTTTAAGGGGAAAAACAAAACTTCGAGTCAGACATAAAGCCTGGTGTGAATAATACTATTACATCTCGGTTTACTGATATTAAGTGAGACCACGCCGCTTAGCGGAACGGGTTTCCCCTCACTAGTATCCTTTAAAACATATCTTTTTGCAAATCAAAATCCTACAACCAAACTGGTTAATCAAACTGATTATATCAATAACAGCAATATCATATATGCTCAAAAACAGGTAATAAATAGACCATTTGTCCGAAAAAAATGCAGTTTTTTTGGCTAACTACTAACCTTTGGCTGACTCGGGCCTACCAGACAAACTAAAAAAATTATCTAACACCCGTTAGACATACTCCTAGACTGTCTATCCTTAACTTACTTCTCTAAGGGTAGCCTGATCCTAATGGTTTTTCGGGCTCACCAATAACCTATCCTCCTTCTCTGTACATATATTTCTTTCTATGTGTAACCATCATTTAAGTCTTACCTGTGACTAAGCTCTATACACCAGAATTTTGGACTAAATTATCTTGGGGCTAAAGCTAATGTATCGGGCGCGACCCTATACCAGTCCCAACTGGTGTAAAAATATCTGAGTCATTTTACTTAGAGTTAACTACCCTTTAAATTTTCCTTGAAAACCTTTCAAATTGATTTAATCCCTATAAATCATACTTAAACAAGGAAAACATACTATTTGCTTTACTCAAATCTCTTTGCCATGATATATGCTTTACTCAAAATATTGTTGATGAAAACATTCAGAACCTTTGTTTAAACCTTTAAACAATCTCTTTCGAAACCATTGAAAGTACCCTCTTCGGAACCATTCAAAGTACCCCTTTCGATACAAGTAAACTACTTTACTTTATAACCTTAGGCTGAAAGGCCAAAACATACCTTTCGAAACCATTGACAATAGTCCTTTCGAAAACATTGAAAACATCTCTTTCGAGAGCTTATAAACCTTAGACATCCTCTTTTAAAACACTTTAAACATGCCTTTCGAAAACATTGGAAACCTTCCATTTAAACACTAAGGTAAACCTTTCGAAAACATTGGGGAATCACCCCTTCAAAACCTTTATCATATACCTTTCAAAAATACTGGGGAACCTCCCCTTCGAAACCTTTATTGGTTACCTTTCAAAAGCATTAAAGTACTATGCGTAAAAAAAACCTGTCAAAAGCATTGGGTTCAAGTTAAAATACGTTGAACAACCTTTTGAAACCATTTGAAATCATTCCTTTTGAAACCTTTGGGTTTAACTTTCAAAACATCAAAAGGGTCTTAAAACAACTAAGTCGAAAGAAACTCTTTCGAAAGCAATTTCCTAAGTAGAAGAACTGGATGGTATCGAAACCAATCCCTTCGAAAGCATTGGAGAAGCAGCTCTAATTTTAAAACAAAGGAACCCTTTCGAAGGCATTGCTTCGAAAGGTAAAAGGCGGCAGGTTGGGGTTTCGACCCCTTCAAAAGCAATTTCTTAAAACAAAGGTGCAACCTCTTTCGAAAGCTCTTTCCTTTAAAACCATTTAACCAATTCCAAAGCTATCTTATTCGAAAGCATTTTTTCGAAAGCAAAGCATGTGCATTTTCTTTTGAAAGCAAAACAAGGTCTCGACCCCTTCGAAAGCCCTGTTTCAATTCTATACCTTTCGCCTATGTCTAATCCACTACGTACCAAGTCTTTGATACCATGTGTATTGGTTTTGACCTAGATGGAGGTGGAAGTATGTAGTCGAAAGGTGGTGGAAAGTGGCGAAACAGCAAAACTATCTAAAAACTGATTTTTAACTTATAAATGTAATTTTTTTTTCAACTAACTTGCTTTGTTTGTCAACATATGATTGGTTCCCAATTTCTTTTCCAAATTCTTTTCTAAAAGAGCTGCCAAATTTCAGAAATAACAATTTAAATCATTTGCAAATTGCCCCTTCACCTTTTATAAACATATAAAACATTTAATTCCCATGCCTTAAATAATTTTATATAATTATTAAAACATTTAGGAAAATTCTCCAAAAATTCCCATAAATCACTTTTAAGATGTTTTCTAACATATATAAATTTCTGACCCAAAGCCAACATAAAATAGCCGTAACTAATTTTAAACCCAATTAACCATTTTCTTCACTAGAAAATTAATAATAAATCCACATTAATTCGGAAAATTATGAAACTTGAACCCATCTCTAAAATATTATTTTTGGCCATATATTAAAGTTGCAAGGCATTTGGATGTCTTTTGATAGGTTTTTCAAATCAAAACTTAACATAAAATCTATATGAACAAACATAATTCATCAACAAGCATATATATATATATCTACTTATCATTCAAAACATGGCAATAAACTTTGCAAAATACATGCGGATCTGATCTAGAACCGAAATCATCAATATATGAGATGTAAACTATTATTCACCTTTAGCTTTATTGTTAAGGATTTGAGATTTGTTTCTTGAATGAATTGATTAAGATTTTTCCTCTCGATTCTTGCTTATCATCCCCTTACTTCTTATTAATGGTGGTCGGCCTCTTCTTTTGTTTAGTTTTGCTTACGAATGTGTAGAATGAAAGTGCATGAGAGTTTAGGGTATAAGAATTTTACTTATTCCTATTTTACCCTTATCTATTTCATTTTACTTTATTTAGTTCATTGGTTAACTAGGCACGACCACCCTCTATTAACACAAATCTCAATCTCTTAACCATTTACCACTACGCCATAAATGGCCTTCTGCAACACAAAAAAAATGTTGGGTCAGGCCCAAAAAATGTTGCCATAGGTTTATGGCAACACTTTTCGGGTGATGCAATTTTTGTCATTGCCTTAGACCTCAAAGGCAACATTTTGACTATCTAAGGCAACATAAGTAATATTGTTGCAATAGAACCCTATTTGTGTCTATAGCAACACCCATAGGTATCTGTAGCAACATTCCAAAATGTTGCTATAGATATTAACTTTCTGAATTTGTGGGGCCCACAATGTAGAGCGTATTTGATTTTTTAATAAAAATAAATATTTATTTAATAAAATGCTATTGCACAGAATTTGATATTTAAACAGTAATTTATTTAAATAAATATTTTATTTCAACATTTGAAATAGTACAAATTCCTGACTCCACTATTTTACAATTCAATGATATATAACACTGATATTCACATATACAGATATTCCTCACTACATCACTCAGTTCACTCATTACATATGCAGTTTCAATTTATACAGACACCGACACTGACAAATATATGACGAGCCGAGTGCCGAGCCGAGTAGTGGGTCCGGGCGCAGCGCCGGCGGGAGTCCGGGGCCCCGCAGTCCCCGCAGTCCCGGCCGGCGTGGGTCCGGGGCTCATGCACTCATGCACATTTGATTTGACTCTGTCTTCAAGCTTGTATCCAACTGTCCAGTCTTCAATACATGTCACATATAATTCAAAAGCAGTTCATAAGTGCATAAGCCAAACATGAATGCAACACATGGATACAAGACAGTATGGAAGACAGCAAGCAACAGTTCAGGCAAAAATGCACAAAGGAGAAGCCAAGTGCACAAAGTAGTACTCAACACAGCAAGCAACATAACATGACCAAGAAATGCATGTACATGGATGAACATACATGCATCATAAGGCTTGGTACAAGAAACTACTCAAGTGCAACTACTCAAGTGCAAGATCATACTCAAGTGCAGCCAGATATGTAAACAAGCCAAAAAAAATGGACACGGCACAAGGTCAAACCCGAGTCATCGACTGGATTCAACTCAGGGCCAAGCAACCAACAAAACAAACAAGAACCAGGTTCAGCAAAATGTAGACAAGCTAGTGCAAGAAACACAACAGTACACATAGGCAGCCCATCAAGCAAAAACAGTGAATGCATCAGGCATGTACAAGAGAAACATAGGCAGTAATATGATATACAGAGGACTTGGAGCATCAGTTCATGTACAAGAGAAACATAGGCAATCCCAACCACCAATTCAAAAAAAACAAAAAAAACACAAAAAATCCAAACGACCTGAACCGGATTCCATTAGCGACTTCATTCAAACCACAAATCATCAAGCCACAAATCGCCGATTGCATTCGCGACCAGACCCAATTCACGATCTCCAAATCTAAAACTACCTCCGTGCCCCCTCTAATTCCAGAAACTCTTAAACCGCAACCTCAAATTCTTCGAACCCTAAACCTTAAATCACCTAAGTCGCCTGAATCAAACAATTTTATTTTGATTGAGAATTTTGTCTGGGTTCGAACAAGTTTGGATTGAGTGTTTTTTATTTCGATTTGAGAAATACACGTTCTTTTCGCGCTTTGTCATTTTAACAAGTTTGGAAGGACGGCGAATCTGGCGGTGGAAGAAGAGGGTGTTGAAAGAGGAGAGGGCTACGGATTCCATGATTTGAACGGTGATGTTTGTGATTCAAATCGATGAACACAGTGCGAGTAATCATTTTAGGATTTTTGAAATTCCATTGAAGTATTCTATTTGATTTTTGATTTGAGAAATGAAAACTGAAAGGGATCTACTGGAGTTCAGGCGGGAAAACGAAAATTTGGGGCAAATTGTAGCAGTGATCCATTTTAACAATCAGATTAAATATAGATCGTTGGATCGTATTCACGCGGATTGCTAATTTTATTAATTTTTTAATTTGAATACATCTATAGCAACGCTATATAAAAATGTTGCATCGTGTTACACTTGTTTAGCTAGAGCAACACATTTTTATGGCTAAGGTAACACCAAAAATACAACGTTGCAGTAGGACCAAAATTTTATATCTATCGTAACATTTTAGCTGGCAACACCTTGCAAAAATGTTGCAGAAGGTCATCTATGGCGTAGTGTACATTATTTCATTTAATTTAACTAATTAAATGTCCTAAATAATGTTAATTAAAATTAAGGTTGTTGCAATATGATTCACTTTGTTGTATATTTCAAAAGAGGGGGATCTGAAAGGAAATTAGGCATGGGGGAATCAAATCTAGTTTGGAAGCAAATAATTTTCTATGAGTGGAAATATTAAGTTTTTCACATTTTTGCAACTAAATAGTATTTATTTGGATTTGACGTATATCTAGGGAAATTTTGGTAAACAAAAAAACATCTAAAACCCCCAAAATTTTCTTAAACAAATGTCGATCTTTGAATATGTTGGAATTTCAATTATTTGTATTAATATATTAGGATTAGATATGTAATTGAGATTTAGATAATTTATAATCTATTCTACTTTATTTCTTTTGGCTTCAGTTGTCGTAGTAAAAGGGTTCTAAAAGTAAATAAATTTAGGAATGGTGTGCGAAGTATGAAGTTTATTATATTGTAGTTTGCACTGCCTATTTCTATAAATTAAACTTTTATGGACCCTTTTTGGGCTCAAGATGCTTTGTATAAAAGTTGCATAGAATATGAAAGATTAAAATTATAAGACTTGTTTTCCTTGAAAAAGAAGAAATAAATTCTACTGTGTTAATATAAGATGAGTTTGGTATTATTTCTTTTGTATACAAGTCAGTTGTTGGCTAATGGTATTAGCTATATTTTTGTTTACAGTTTGGGACCTGTATGAGTTTGACGTTAAAATTAATAGGCGTTTTCTTTGCATGTGATTAGAGATATTTTATTTGAATCTCGTGGGTATATACATATACATATACATATACATACATACATACATACATACATATATATTATCGTATTGATTATTAAAGTTAAAAATGTAATGATTATAGTGTATTGAACATATTGATCAGTATTAATAGTGTAATTAATAGCAGTAGATTCTTAGGAAGATGTCTAATTGAGCTTATGGAGTTTAATCCATAATTAAAGGCATAATGAGGGGATATCTTATATGGTCTTAATTACTAATTGTGTAGGATAGTGTGTGTATATATAATTAGTGTATATATATATATGAAGTATAACTGAGTTATAGGGATGCAAGGTTGGTCAAAAGTTACATATAAGTCTGCCCAGTTAAATCTGGCTACTAGCATGGACTAATGCGAGCCATCACCTATGATAAATAACCCTAATGTGCGCGAGGTTAGTCCCAGTTCTATATGGTAAATTTGCCAAAAAAATTTGGCTACCAGTTCCTATGAATAGTTGGATTAATCTGAGATGTCACGGTTTGGGTTATGGGTCATAATCACACTATTGATACCGTAGGAAGAATTTTTAGAGGGGTCCGCTTCGGGTTTAGAGGCATTAAGTGACTATTGTAGGGTCTGCCTATTTCAATTAGGAGAAGTATTAAGTGACCTCATGAGATTTCTTATGAAGTCAGTTAGTGAGGACCACATAGGTACTTACTTATTTTCTAGGTATTAAATGGTCAGAGTCTACCTAATTCCTAATAAAAAGGTATTAAGTGGTTTAGAGGCTCTCTCTTGCATCGTTAACGATAGTTGCGTTAGAATTTGGAAATGGACTGGAAATGGGTTAAGTATTAAATGATGAAAACCTACCTATTTTATAAGTTTTAAATGGTTAAAGTCTGTCTAATTCTCAGTAAAAGGTATTAAATGATTTGTATGCTTTCTCTTACATCGTAAATGGTAGTTGCGTTAATTTTTGAATTGGATTGGAAAGGTCATTGGGCTTAAAGTTAAAGTTATTAGCATGGTTTAGTTTTAAATACGTAAGACATATTTTCTTATCTAATTGATACTACCCAAATACAATTATAGTAAAGCCTAATATTCTCATTCACCAAACATTTGGTGTTCTGGCCCACTTCTCATTAAAACACACAGGTTAGATAAGACAATGCTGATTTTAGGGATGAAGGTGGAGATGAAGACTTGTGAGAGTTATCTATCTGTTTATGCCTTTTAATATTTTTATTGTACTCAGTTCAGACAATTATGTTCTTCTGGAATATTGTACTATAGAGGCTTTATGTAAACATGTTGTAATATTTAACATGTTATGTTTTTGAAATGGTTTTCTTTATGAAACGGGTACTGGTTTATGGTATTATATTTTATCTATTCCGCTATGAGATTCTGAAAGTACAGATAGATAGCTCTGTGTACCGTGTATTATTTAAATTTATCAACTTAACAACTCACCTTGAGATGGGCTTAAGGTTCGATGGGCCTTTATTGGGTCAAAATTAGGTCTGTTTCAGGGCGGGTTGTTGCATTTGGTATCAGAGCATAGGTTACCTAATCAACGAAGATAAGTATATGTATGAGTGGCATATTTGTTATTTTTTAAAGTATTTTTGGAAACCCTACTATATATATATATGTATATGTATACTTAATTAGGACTTACTCTATAAATTCCAACTATAGAAGTAGTCGCGACCATATTCCAGAAGGATGGGTGAGGTGATTATGGGTTGGAAAAATAAATAGAGTAAGGAATGTGTAATGGAGGTCATATTGATAGGAATGTTTTTGGAAAAGATTGTAGCTCTAAGATTAATAGGGCAATGAATGTGAAATAAATAGGAAGTTACAAGAATTTAATAAGGATATGAATGGATTGATTAAACTGACCATAAGAGAAATTATGGAAAGATAATAGGGAAGATTGGAATGAATAAATAAATGTCTTTAGAAAATGTCCAGTTAGAATAATAATCATATATTACGGACAATCAATATTTATAGAAATAGCGAATAAACATGTTGGGTAGTTATCAAATACTACAAGGTAGTATAGCTATAAACATTCGGAAGTAGAGGATGTCAGAAGAAGGAAATTCAGTAGGGAGGACAATCAAATCAATTTCTAAAATCCATCCCATGTAAAAGAATTTGATTAAAAGATTTTTCTTTGGAAACTTCCTTGAAATATTTTGAATGAATTTTTCAAAAGATTTATTAAGAAGTTATTGTTTTGAAAATATAAGGAAATTTGGAAAATTATAACTTAAAAAGATGTTGTGGAGTCAAAAGTTCTGACTAAAAGGTTTTTGGTAAAAAGGTATTTCATTTTCAAAATCTTAGTCAAAAATTTTTTTAGGTAAAACTTTTTTCAGTTTAAAGATTTTCGATAAAGGATTTTTCTTTGAAATAAATACAAAATAGAGCGTAGGTTGGACTTGATGATTTTTTCTATTTCATAAATTTGGAAGTTCTTTAAAATTATTCTTTTAAAAAAAATGGAAATGGAACTTGACTGAAATGATGTAGAAGCCATTTAAATAGAAGAAATAGAAACAATGGTAATATTGGAAGATTTGAATAGGAATAGCGTTGGGAATTCATAAAATAGGGTTAGTAATCTAGTTAGAGATAATGTAGGATAGAAGTGATGAGAATAGGGAAGGAAAATGGAGGGATAAGAGTTTACATTGTCTACTCCACTTTTCATTACTTAAAGTTATAGAAGAGCTTTTGAATGTTTTGAATTAAAAGACCAACTTTTAAAGGAATAAATCTTTAATGCAAAACATTTTTGAAAAAATAAAATTATTTTGCTTCTTTTTGGATTAAGAAATCCTTTTTGAATTTTTGATAGTTTGGTTTACTAATTGAGTTTATGAATATTTTGGGTTAAAGACCCTACTTTAAAGAAGTAAGTCTTTGTGGTAAAAGTATTTGAGAAGAGAAATTATTTTAGTAAGCAATTCTTGAATTTGAGGTTAGGAACAAAGCGGTGAATGTTTTGAAAATTGTGAATAGTTGGGTCCAAATATTCTTGGAAGGATTTTTTCAAATGTTTAATAAAAATGTAATCGAAATATGGAATAAAATAAAATATAATGTTTAGATGCTTTTGGGAATTCAAAATCTCAAACTATTTTTACAAGTTGGGAATTTTTTTGGGAAGTATGCTTAAAGCTTTTCTTTCGAGATGTGGAAATTCTTTTGCAAGTTTGAATTTCAATTGTCGCATACTAGCATAATGTGGCTTTCTAAGTTTGTGTTTTACGGAGTAGATAGGGATCTTTATCTAGATAAGAAAGATTGAAGGTTTTAGGATATGAGTAAAATAAGAATGGTATGTACAATCTGATCTGGAAATTTAAAATCAGTCCCAAGCATTTATTTGTGGAATGTTAGAAATGTTGTAAAGGTTTTCCAGACCTATAATTAGTTTGTAAGATATGTTGCCCTTGGAATGTGAATTTCAATATTTTGATTTACTGAGAGCAGGTTCCTTGTAATTTCGGTAAATTATCTAATTTCTTAAATGTATAAAAGTGTGGCATTTAAGTTAACAAAGGGTGTACCAAAAAGCGAAAGAGATATGTAAGACATGGATACTCTTTTCCGTGGTTTATATGGTTTATTTCAATAAAAGAAAAGAAGTAATCCTTTGAAATCTCAAATAAAGAAAAAAATATCACTTGTGGTTAATTTATGGATAACGGTAATCCTTTTTGGAAGGATAGCTCTGATAAAATAAAATATGGAATGGATAGTTATAGTTTAGGAATTAATAATTAGAAATAAGAAATATATAGATAGCATAATTTACAATGGTATTCGTGTTAATTATAAACAACGTAGTAATTATAGAACAACGATTCATGGAAATTAATTATGGATTTAACAGGCAATAATTTCATAATTAATAGAGGATAAAAAGGAATTAAATAGGGGACTGATAAAGACATCTAATATGGTATTTATGGAGGAATTGAATACTCATTGTAGGTGAATTTTGAAACTGGTAAATGGATTAAAAGGATTAAATACGGATTGATTAAAGACGGTCAATTTTGACATTAATGGTAAGTTATTATGGGTAATGGATATTTATTAGAACTAAGAAAACAAATTAAGAAAGGAGAGTAATGGTGGAATGACATTCCAGGAATGTACATCTTAAATTGGTAAGGAGCATTAGGACCCCAACATCAACACCAGTGATGATTATGGGCAGCTTCCAGCAAAATTTTCTTTTAGGGTTTTGGATTGTAATCGCTAGTTGTCTCCTTTAAGAAAAATGTTCGATATGGTATAAGACGTGTTCCTATTTTAGCACTATGTTGATTTTATGGATGGGATTAGACCTCTAAATATATATATACACACTGAGGAACATAGTAAATAAGGAAATTTCATAAGGACACTTAACTAGCGATATACCGAAGATATGACAGGAAGTTATTGAGGAAATGTATTAGAATGCTTTTGTGGAGCCCCACATCTATACTCACACTAACCAAGGACACTACTGGGTAATGCCGTCAATTAGTACGAAGAATAAGGTTGTTGAGGAGCGACCCTCTGTGCAATTGCTTTGTGCGAGTACCAATATGTCAGATACTATGTCATGCATTTCATTTCAAGAGGAAATCTGACATATCAAATACAAACTCGAAGCTACTACACGGTGGCTATGTGGCTTTCGGAAACAAATATAAAATAAGCATAACATAAATCAGTCATGGATATTCATATCACAAAGGCCGAAATAGATATGAATATAACACATAGAAGTGTACATCAAAGTAGTGGTCATACAAGATCCACTACATCACAAAAGAATAGGTACAGGTGCTAGACAAAAGAATATGTATACATCAAGGAGTCTCTATCTCGAATGTATAAAAACAAAAACTACTAAGCTAAAGTAGTTAGCCAAAAGTCAGAAGCTAGTCCCTGCTAAGAAGTCAAGTGGAAGCACCTGAAACTCCTCGGTCTGACCCGAGTATTATTTAAAAAGAAAAATAATAAACAGATCAGTCTAGCTATAATTATCATGTAAGATGAGATAGGATAAGAGATATGACAAATATATATGATAACAACAAAAATCATACAATATCTCAAATTTTCTCAAACACTAAAAAGAATGTCGTATTCTTTATTATATTCACCAAGTCACAAATATTGATAAAGCTTATCCAAGCAAATCACAAATATTGGTGAAACACAAATTCCAGAAATCATCAATTAGAAATCCAGAAATCACAAAAAAGGGGGGGTAGGCCTATCATAAACGGGAGCATGAAAACTCACCAACACGTGTATCACAAACGGGATGCTATCCCATGGGTCGCTAAACCATAGAGCTGGTGCAACGACGTATTACAATGGTATGCCCGCGGAACTTGAAACTCAAATAAGCCGGAACAACGACGTAGTACAATGGTATGCCCGATGAACCGAACTCCATAAAACCCAAAGGCCGCTAGCCTATAAAAATGAGATGAAGCTCAACAGAACGGGGTACAGTCCCCCACGCGGACAAAGAGACATCGCATATCGCTAGTCTAAACCATAAAATGATCGTCATTGATCAATAAAAGTATAAAATACACCAAGCTAGTAAATATATGAGTTTAGCTTCATGTCCCATAACCACTAGCTTAACTTAAATATTTACGAACAAATTGTAGATTTCCACTCGAAAATTGTCACAAGATTTCAATAGAACAAGTCTAAGAATTAACCGACGAAGTAAAGCAAGCGTTTCATACCACTTGTTTTGCTAAGTCGTTTAATTGGATTTCTCGTACGAATGAGATAAAGGTTTGTATATACCAATAGATTGAAAAACGGTTTTAAAAACAAGCTTTGTATTAAAAGTAAATGTTGAAATCATTTTTGTGAAAGAGTTTAAATATTTACAACTAGTATAGAAACCGTTGTGTTTTAAAAGTGACAAATCACATAAACGATTGTAAAAACTATCTATCACCAAAAATTCACATTCGACGATGTGAATTAAAACCATGGAAATTGATATCAAATCCATCAAATGGATATTCTGAAAAATCCAGAAAAGAAGTCATCAAAGTCGATAATAAATGACAACAACCAACCGGATCAACAAAATCGATTAAACGGAAATCCACCGAAAATTAGGCAAATTGGCTGAATTAAACAGCACCAGACGTCTGGTGGTTTTTCCAGACATCTGAGCTGAGAATCTGGAAATTTTCTTCCAGATCGCCCAGACGTCTGGTAATAACCTCAAACGTCTGAGCTGTATATCTGGAATTTTTATTCCGATGGCCCAGACGTTTGAGTGTTTTCCCAAACGTCTGAGCTGAAGCTCAGGGCAAAAATCAGCCTAGGCCATTAATGGCCAAATCGGTTTGGAAGCGATCAGATGAGCGATGGTGGCTAGGAATTTACGCCAAGCGACAACCCAGCCCTATAGGCTCTTCAATACACTCCAAACAACATGTACAAACATCCATAGTAGGATTTTCATAGATTTTGACTTCAAAATACCAAAATTTGGAAAATTCACCAAACCAATTCAAATCAAAATCAAATGAACATGAAATAGATGTTAGGAATTCATACCTAACAACTATCAAAGGTATAGACATAGATGTGAGTTCAAAAACTCACCTTTAAACCCAAAAACAATAAATGAGAAGCTCTAAAACAAAGCTAGATCGATTTCTCTTCAACAACACCTCAAGAATCTTCAATCTATTACCAAATGAAATGAATTTCCTAAGTTAGGTTATAGGAATTTCTGAAAATTGAAGAGAGATTGAGATGGAGAAGATGAAGAGCATGCTTACATAAGCTTCTCCTTGATTTTGGAACTTGGATTTGAATTTCCTAAGAGAATTAGGGCTTAGGAATTTCTAATCTCTTTTCTTTTCCCCCATTTTTCTAGGGCTTGAGTGTTAGGGATTTAAAAAGTGGAATGAATGAATGAAGAGGTGTGAAGTGGGAGGTATTTGGTAGAAGGTTTGGGTTCTCTTATTGGGTTAGTGGGCTAGAACACAAACCAAAGCCCAAACAAAATACCAAAATTCTAATCAACTCCAAACATATCAATGTTTATACTCAAAAAAGTTGTAAATGTTGTTTTGAACTCAATGGAAATGGTCTCGAGTCCGGATTCAACTGTTTACAAAAAGTTACATTTTGGACTTTAAATTCAACAAACGATGCTATATTTAAATAAAACATTTAAATATACAATCGTAAAATATGCGGGTTGTTACAGACTCCCCTCCTTAAAGAAATTGCGTTCTCGCAATACTTAAGAAGAAAATAAAGACTAACAACCGCACTAAGGCATAACAACACAAAAGAAAATTTTGAAGTGAGAAGTTCACCTTAAAGAGCACGAGAGAGTAAGTCCGGATGTGTTCGCATGATGAATTCCCTGGATTCCCAAGAACAATCCTTAGGATTTGAGGACCATTGAACTTTCATAAGTGGAACATTTTTATTACGAAGGCGTTTAACCTCCGTAGCAATGATACGAATAGGATGTTGCTCAAAGGTCAAATTAGGTGAAACTTCAATTTCTTCAATAACACCGGGCTCAAGAATAGAATCGGAATCTCTAAGACATTTCCGTAGTTGAGAAATGTGGAATACGTCATGAATAGCAGAAAATTGAGCCGGTAATGAAAGGCGAAAAGCCATAGAACCAATGCGTTCTATGATGGGAAATGGGCCAATATATCTAGGTGATAACATTCCCGATCGCTGAAATGCACAACACTCTTCATAGGTGAAACATGAATAAATACCAAATCTCCCACACAAAATTCTAATTTCCATCTTCGGTTATCGACATAGGATTTTTGTCTAATTTGAGCTTCTTTCATCCTATGACGAATAAGGTCAATCTTTTCTATGGCATCACGAATAAAATCTGGACCTAAAACCAGCTTCTCACCGGCTTCAAGCCAACACGAAGGAGATCGGCATGGCCTTCCGTAGAGTGCCTCGAAAGGTGTCATACCAATACTAGATTGGAAGCTATTATTGTAAGAAAACTCAACAAGGGAAATATGATCTTCCCAACTTCCACCAAAATCAAGAACACATGCACGAAGGAGATCTTCAAGAGTTTGATTCACACGCTCCGTTTGTCCATCGGACTGAGGATGATAAGCGGTGCTAAAATTAAGCTTCGTTCCCAAAGCTTTTTGAAGACCCTTCCAAAAATCCATTAGTAAATAATGGATCACGATCGCTAACAATGGAAATATGAACTCCATGCAATTTAACAATTTATTTAACATAGAGTTTGGCCAAAAGAGGTACGGTCCGATTGGACCGAACGGGAATAAAATGGGCGGATTTTGTAAGTCTATCCCCAATCACCCATAGACTGTCATGACTCGAACGAGAACGGGGAAGACCGTCAATAAAGTCCATGGAAATTTGACCCCACTTCCAAACGGGAATGTCTAAAGGTTGCAATAACCCACCGGGCCTTTGATGCTTGGCCTTAACGAGTTGGCAAGTCATGCAACGCTTAATGAAGTTAGCAATATCAGACTTCATCCCATCCCGATAATAAAGTCGCTTCATGTCCGCGTACATTTTACTACTACCGGGATGAATGGTAAATTTAGAACGATGAGAATCTTCTAAAATGTCTTTACGATGATCACTAATATTTGGCATGATGAGTCTACCAAATTTTCGAATGCCTCCACGAGCATCGATTTCAAAGTCTTTTAAACTATCAATACTTCTATCCCTACAACTTTAGCTAAGATGAGCCAATTCGGGATCATGCTTTTGAGCTTCAAGAATGCGGTCTAAAAGAGAGGGATAAGCCTCAAGGCTACATAAAACAAGAGATGAACATGAATTGGATTCATGATCTCGAATCTCACAAGTGGACAAAGTCTCAAAATCATTCCATTCGGATATCATCATGGAAACAACCGCTTGTTGCTTACGACTAAGGGCATTGGCAACACGATTTCCCTTTTTAGGAGTATAAAGAATATCAAGATCATAAGATGCAAGGAATTCGAGCCAATGTTGTTGACGCAAATTAAGTTCCTTTTGAGAAAATAAATACTTCAAAGATTTATGATCGGTGTAGAGAACAAGTTTCTCACCCAAAAGGTAATTATGCCAAATTCTAAGAGTGAAAACAATAGCCGCGTACTCTAAATCATGAGTGGCATATCTAGTCTCGGCAGGCTTTAATTGTCTAGAAGCATAAGCGATAACACGTTCCCTTTGCATGAGAACGGCTCCCAAACCAACACGACTAGCATCGGTATAAACAATCAAGTCTTGGTTCCCTTCGGGAACAACAAGAATAGGAGCATCGAAAAGGAGTTCTTTCAATTTCTGAAAAGCAGCTTCACATTTGTTTGACCAAATGTACTTAACTCTCTTCTTTGTCAAACTAGTAAGAGGTACGTAAATATTAGAAAAGTCTTTTATGAACCGACGGTAATAACCCGCTAATCCAAGAAAGCTATGAATTTCCGTCACACTCTCTGGTCTCTTCCAATTTTGAATCGCTTCAATCTTTGAAGGATCCACGGAAATTCCGGATTCAGAAATAATATGTCCTAAAAATTTCACACGGGATGCCAAAAGTGGCACTTAGAAAATTTTGCTTTCAATTGATTGCTCCTAAGGGTTTCCAACACAATTCGAACATGTTTTTCATGCTCTTCCTCGGTTTTAGAATAAACAAGAATGTCATCAATAAAGATGAGAACAAATCGATCGAGGAAATCTTTAAAAACTCGATTCATAAGGTCAACAAAATTAGCGGGAGCATTCGTTAAACCAAATGGCATAACAAGCCATTCATAAGATCCATAACGAGTACGGAACGATGTCAAAGGAATGCTATCCTCTGCAATATGAAGCTGGTGAAAATCGGTTGCTAAGTCTAACTGTGAAAAGACTCTAGCACTTCTAAGTTGATCGAATAGATCATTAATCCGAGGTAAGGGATATTTATTCTTGATGGTAAGATTATTAAGCTTGCGGTAGTCAATGCAAAGCCTAAGTGTACCATTGGATTTCTTCACACAGATAGCTGAAGCTCCCCAAGGAGAGGAACTAGAACGAATAAACTGTTGTATTTCCAATTCGGATAATTGTTTACGCATCTCCTCATTCTCCTTATTAGACATACGATAAGGAGGACGAGTGATAGGTAGAGCTCTGAGGGATTAGATTAATTCTGAACTCAATTGCTTGCTTAGGTGGTAATCCTAAAACGGGCTCAAATATGTCGGGAAATTCACAAACAACGTGAATGAGTGAAATACATCTTCCTCATCATCATTATCGTCATCATATGGATTTAGAGAATATAAGGATGCTACCGAATTGGAATCTGAATCTTTAAGAACAATAGAAATCTGCTTAACAGATTGAGGATGTTGAAGGCAGATAGTCCTCTCGGGACATAGGATGTAGGCTTCATAATGATTAAGCCAATCCATTCCCAAAATCATTCTGAAACCTAGGTAGCGCATAACATGCAAATCGGCTCGGAAAGCATAATCACATAAAATAATCTCGACATCTTTACAAAACAAACTGAGTGTTGCGGATCCACTAACCGAATTCGCAATTCTCAGTGACGTCATCAAGCCCTTAACATTTAAAGACAAAGTATCAACAAGTTCCTTTGATATAAAAGAGTGATATGCACCCGTATCAAAAAGAACTCGAATAGGATGATCACGAAATATAATAATGCCATCAAGGACAGCATGAGAAATACCTTGACCAAGAGAACTGTTACTAGGGGCTTGCACAACATTTAGCTTTCCCTCTTTCTTGCTTTGAAGTTTGGGACATGAAGATATAAGATGACCCAAACTTTTGCAATAGCGATAATAAAGGGGTTTTGGAAACCTATTTGCATAATGGTCCTTAGAACCACAATTGTAGCATTTTCCACTATTAGGGGTAGGAGTCTTTGCTACCGAAGTTGCTTGCTTCCTTTTCTTGTTGGGATTAGGTTTGAACTTAATAGGCCTCTTCTTGTTGTTGTTGAAGTTCTATTTGGCACCCAAAACTTCAACATCACTCTCTTTATCGGCCTCTTCAAGTCGAAGAGCGATATCTACAAGTTGATCGAAAGAAACTTCTAGTTTCAAAAGTAAAGGCTTTTTGAGGTTCTTATTCAACCCATAGATAAACCTCTGAATTTTCTTCAGTGGGGCATTAATACACTCGACCCCATATTTAGAGAGGGATTCAAAAGATGCGACATAATCTATCACAGAAGATTCACCTTGAACAAGGTCAATAAAGCGCCGAGCTAAAGTTACTTTTTCAGCTTCTGGCACAAACTTCAACTCGAACCTTTCCCGGAATTGCTCCCAAGTAAGATCCGCTTCAATAATTTCCGAAATCGAAAGCTCATACCAATCTAATGCACTCTCTTGGAGCATGCTAGAATCCACTTGGACTCGATGTAAATCCACAAGATTCATGCGAGAAAAGATGCGGTCGCATGTTCTAAGCCAAGCTTGGACTTCTATAACGCTTTTGGAACCCTTGAATGGCCTTCCACCAAAATTGGTATAATCATTGCACAAGCGTGCAAACCCGGATTTAGGATGAGTAGGCTCAGGAATGGGTCCGACAGCTTTGGCATTCTTTACAAGATCCAATAGCTGTTGGACAGACATGAATACACCATCCTGAGGAGTAGCACTAGATTGACCAGCGCTGGGACGGCCAGGTCTAACCATTTCTCTTCTTTAAGAAAGAAAGAAAGAAGAGAAAAAAGGTTATTCTCAGAATGAATATCAAACAAACTTGATTGATAAAACAAGGCATCATAAAAGAAAATAGGATAGAACGGGTCCTACGACTCGAATTAAATCCTTAGGCACGATTCCTAAGAGAGACTTAGGACAATGATCCTTGCTAGATTATTCTACATTGTTCCGAAGTTTGGCTCTGATACCAAGCTATGGAGCCCCACCTCTATACTCACACTAACTAAGGACACTACTGGGTAATGCCGTCAATTAGTACGAAGAATAAGGCAGTTGAGGAGCGACCCTTAGTGTAATTGCTTTGTGCGAGTACCGATATGTCAGATAGTATGTCATGCATTTCGTTTCAAGAGGAAATCTGACATATCAAATACAAACTCGAAGCTACTACACAGTGGCTATGTGGCCTTCGGAAACAAATATAAAATAAGCATAACATAAATCAGTCATGGATATTCATATCACAAAGGCGGAAACAGATATGAATATAACACATAGAAGTGTACATCAAAGTAGTGGTCATACAAGATCCACTACATCACAAAAGAATAGGTACAGGTGCTAGACAAAAGAATATGTATACATCAAGGAGTCTCTATCTCGAATGTATAAAAACAAAAACTACTAAGCTAAAGTAGTTAGCCAAAAGTCAGAAGCTAGTCTCTGCTAAGAAGTCAAGTGGAAGCACCTGAAATACCTCGGTCTGGCCCGAGTATTATTTAAGAAGAAAAATAATAAACAGATCAGTCTAGATATAATTATCATGTAAGATAAGATAGGATAAGAGATATGACAAATATATATGATAAAAACAACATACAATATCTCAAATTTTCTCAAAAACTAAAAAGAATGTCATATTCTTTATTATATTCACCAAGTCACAAATATTGATAAAGCTTATCCAAGAAAATCACAAATATTGGTGAAACACAAATTCCAGAAATCATCAATTAGAAATCCAGAAATCACAAAAAAGGGGGGAGGCCTATCATAAACGGGAGCATGAAAACTCACCAACACGTGTATCACAAACGGGACGCTACCCCATGGGTCGCTAACCCATAGAGCCGGTGCAACGACGTAGTACAACGGTACGCCCGAGGGACCTGAAACTCAAATAAGCCGGAACAACGACGTAGTACAACGGTATGCACGATGAACCGAACTCCATAAAACCCATAGGTCGCTAGCCTATAAAAATGAGATGAAGCTCAATAGAACGGGGTACAGTCCCCCACGCGAACAAAGAGATATCGCTAGTCTAAACCATAAAATGATCGTCATTGATCAATAAAAGTGTAAAATACACCAAGCTAGTAAATAGATGAGTTTAGCTTCATTTCCCATAACCACCGGCTTAACTTAAATATTTACGAATAAATTGTAGATTTCCACTCGAAAATTGTCACAAGATTTCAATCGAACAAGTCTAAGAATTAACCGACGAAGTAAACGCAAGCGTTTCATACCACTTGTTTTGCTAAGTCGTTTAATTGGATTTCTCGTACGAATGAGATAAAGGTTTGTATATACTAATAGATTGAAAAACGGTTTTAAGAATAAGCTTTGTATTAAAAGTAAATGTTGAAATCATTTTTGTGAAAGGTTTTTAATATTTACTACTAGTACAGAAACCTTTGAATTTTAAAAGTGACAAATCACATAAACGATTGTAAAAACAATACATCACCAAAAATTCACATTCGACAACGTGAATTAAAACCATGGAAATCGATATCAAATCCACCAAATGGATATTCCCAAAAATCCAGAAAAGAAGTCTTCAAAGTCGATAATAAATGACAACAACCAACCGGATCAACAAAATCGATTAAACGGAAATCCACCGAAAATTAGGCAAATTGGCTGAATTAAACAACACCAGACATCTGGTGGTTTTCCCAGACGTCTGAGCTGAGAATTTGGAAATTTTCTTCCAGATCGCCTAGACGTCTGGTAATAACCTCAGACGTCTGAGCTGTATATCTGGAATTTTTATTCCGATGGCCCAGACGTTTAAGTGTTTTCCCAGACGTCTGAGCTGAAGCTCAGGGCAAAAATCAGCCTAGGACATTAATGGCCAAATCGGTTCGGAAGCGATCAGATGAGCAATGGTGGCTAGGAATTTACGCCAACTGACAACCCAGCCCTATAGGCTCTTCAATACACTCAAACAACATGTCCAAACATCCATAGTAGGATTTTCATAGATTTTGACTTCAAAATACAAAAAATTGGAAAATTCACAAAACCAATTCAAATTAAAAGCAAATGAACATGAAATAGATGTTAGGAATTCATACCTAACAACTATCAAAGGTATAGACATAGATGTGGGTTCAAAAACTCATCTTTAAACCCAAAAACAAGAAATGAGAAGCTCTAAAACAAAGCAAGATCGATTTCTCTTCAACAACACCTCAATAATCTTCAATCTATTACTAAATGAAATGAATTTCCTAAGTTAGGTTATAGGAATTGCTGAAAATTGAAGAGAGATTGAGATGGAGAAGATGAAGAGCATGCTTACCTAAGCTTCTCCTTGATTTTGGAACTTGGATTTGAATTTCCTAAGAGAATTAGGGCTTAGGAATTTCTAATCTCTTTTCTTTTCCCCCATTTTTCTAGGGCTTGAGTGTTAGGGATTTAGAAAGTGGAATGAATGAATGAAGAGGAGTGAAGTGGGAGGTATTTGGTAGAAGGTTTGGGTTCTCTTATTGGGTTAGTGGGCTAGAACACAAACCAAAGCCCAAACAAAATACCAAAATTCTAATCAACTCCAAACATATCAATGTTTATACTCAAAAAAGTTGTAAACGTCGTTTTGAACTCAATGGAAATGGTCTCGAGTTCGGATTCGACTGTTTACAAAAAGTCACATTTCGGACTTTAAATTCAACAAACGATGCTATATTTAAATAAAACGTTTAAATATACAATCGTAAAATATGTGGGTTGTTACAGCTTCAAATCCAAAGCTTATAGAGCATCACTATTCACCTCGAATGAGTTAAGATGTATAAGGTTATGAAGAGAATTTTTTAATTGATCAAGGATAAAGGGAAAGTCGTTGAATTTGGTCCTGGATGTTTGACATACCATTGGAGGTTACAACTTGGAAATGAGAGCATATATCAATGGATTTTATAGATGGGTTACCTAAAAGTCAAAGGGGCAATGAAGCTATTTATGTCATACTAGATTGGTCATTTTACTTCCATTGGAAGTAATAGGACTGCAACATCTCTAGCACAGGTGTATGTCAAGGAAGTGGTGCAACTACATGGAGTTCCAGTTAGCATTGATAGTGATAGAGACCCTTATTTCACTAGAGAATTTTGGATGAGTTTGCAATTTTTATTGGAAATGAGTTTAGATCTTATCACCACTTACCAATCGCAGACCAATGGTAATACGAAAAGGGTGAAGAATTTTAGAAGATTTGTTGAGAGCTTGCATCCTGGATTTCGCAGGACCTTGGAGAAGGTTGTGGTGTTTAGATGGCGAATGAAGACCTCACAGGACCGTTAGGAGTCCTATGCTGACAGGCAAAAAAGGGATTGGAGCTTTAGTTAGAGACATGGTATTCGTTAAGGTTTCCCTTCTTAAAAGGTTATGAGGTTTGGTGCATCTGTGAAGTTGGCATCAAGGCTCGTCGGGGCTTTTCCGATTTTAGAGAGGGTGGGGGAAATTTACTTATTGGGTGGAGCTTCCTGACTAGTTAGCAGGAGTCCATGACGTCTTTCATGTTCCCTATACGAGGAAATGTCTGCATGACATTACCTCTGTAGTAAAGCTTGATCAGTTAATTGATGTTGAAATAGAGCATATCGCCCCCCGGCAACCACACGCGTAGTGAAGTACAAAATTAAGAGGCTTCGTAACAAAGAAGTTAGGTTGGTTCTATTAGAATGGGTGGATAACCCAGCGGAAAGCACATGGAAAACCCAAGAAAAGATGAAGGTTTCTCATCCCGAGCTTTTCTCTGGTAAACTTATCCCTTCAAATATAGATATTTGGTAGCATCGTGGTTGCTAGATTGGATGGTAGGAGATGGTTGCCACACTATTTACTATTATTTTTGAACTCATATAGAATTATATGTTTATTTAGGATGTTTGCATACATGCATATATGTCACAACCTTGCATTCATGCTAGGATTGAGCTCACCAATAGTATATTTGCATGCATAACCATATTGCATTTTTGGTTGAGTAGATAGTTGTGTAGATTATTGTATAACATGGTTATTGAGTACGCATTACACCATCTTCCCTTGGTGATTTCGGGGGCAAAATCCATTTTAAGGTGGAAGAATGTAACACCCCGTAAAATTTAATAAGAAATTAAATAATTAAAATAAGGTTAAAATGGAAATTTTGTAAATGTCAGAATATGACCATGGGAGTTCCACCATTGCATCCGTGGTGATTTTCTGATCAATTTCCATATATAATATGTTGAAATCGGAGTTCAAACGGAGAAGTTATGCGCATTTGAAGTTTCCGAATATAAAGTAATTCAAACGAGTTTAAATTTGAAATTTGAAATTTTGAAATTTTGAATTTTGAATTTAAATAATTAATGTTAAGGGTTACTTAACATTTAATTAAGCATCAGAGTTAAGATTTAACGTATAAAATAATTAAGTTGATAAATATACAAAAGAGGAAAGAAAAAGTCTCGATCAAAATTGAATTATCGATTGACCGCCATACATGGGCCAATCGACCGCTAACGGTCGACCACCCAAGAGGTAGCGGTCGATCGGCGGATGGCTACGGGTGATGGAAACCCTAGGCCTATATGCTCTGGATTTGTTTTTTTAAAATCCAACGGTTGTCGTTCCTTTTCGTCTCTAAAAATAGACCCTTACACCCCTACTTTTCTTCATAAAATTCTGTAGCAATGGCAAAGCTCTATCAAATTTTTTTCCCTTAGGTTTTCAAAAACAGTAAACTTTCTTTAACAAATTCTAATATCTAATCTTTAATTTAAATTAAATTTCCAATCTTTCTCCTCTCTATCTTCTGATTTCAGAAATCTAATACACACAAAAAAAATCTAAATGTTGTATATTCAAAAAGGGGAAGATTTAATAGAGAATTAAGAGCGGTATAAATCAGATGCCATCTTCTTCTTCTTTTTTAGATTTCAAAATTAGTTAGGATTTTTCAAATAATAGGTTTAATTCTTTTGATTTTTGATTATATTCCTCTTTAGTTTCTAATTCTAAATCTAATTTATATATACAATTCACTTTGTTGTATATTCCAAAAGAAGGAGCTCTGAAAGGGAATTGGCATGGTGGAACCAAATCCAGGTAGAAAGCAAATAATTCTCTATGAGTGGAAATATCACGTTTTTCACATTTCTGTAGTTGAATAGTATTTATTTTGTTTTGACGTACGCCTTGGGAAATTTTGGTAAACGAAAACAAAACATATAAAACCTCCAAAATTTCCCTAAATTAATGTTAATCTTTGAATATGTTGGAATTTCAATTGTTTGTATAAACATAGTAAGGTCCAATCTGTAGTTGAGATTTATATAATTTATAATCTATTCCACTTTATTTCTTTTAACTTCACTTGCAGTAGTATATGGATTCTAAAAGCAAATAAAGTTAGAAATGGTGCAAAGTATAAATTTTATTATATTGTAGTTTGCACTACATATTTCTATAAATTAAATGTGTATGGACCCTTTTTCACTTCAATGTGCTTTGTGTAAAAGTTGAATAGAATACGAAAGATCTAAATTATAAGACTTGTTTTCCTTGAAAAAGAAGAAATAAATTCTACCACTTTAATATGTGATGAGTTTAGTATTATTCCTTTTTGTATACAAGTCAGTTGTTGGCAAAGGATATTAGCTATAATTTTGTTTGGAGTTTGGCACTTGTGCGAGCTTGACATTTAAATTAATTAGCATTTTCTTTGCTTGTGATTAGAGATATTTTATTCGAAACTCGTGCTCGCGCGCACGCGCATAGACACATATATTAACGTATTGACTATTAAGCTAATAACATAATGATTATAGCGTACAGAACATATTGATTAGTATTAATAGCATTAGATTCTTAGGATGGTAGCTAATAGAGGTTATGTAGTTTAATCCATAATTAAAGACATTTAATAAGGGGTTACTTTAAATGGCCTTAATTATTAATTGTGTAGGATAGTGTGTGTGTGTGTATACAATTAGTGTATATATATTTATGAATTATAACTAAGTTATAGGGATGCGAGATAAGTCTAAAGCTACATAGAAGCCTGTCTAGTTAAATCTAGCTACCAGCATTGTAACTTTGGTGACTGATGTGGGACATCGCCTATAATAAATAACCCCAGTGGACATAAGGTTAGTCCCAATTCTATAGGGTAAATCTACCTAGTCAATCTGGCTGCCAGTTCCAACGAATAGTCGGATTAATCTGAAATGTCACGGTTTGGGTTATGAGCATAGGCACGATATTGATACGGTAGGAGAAATCTTTACTGGGGTCCACTTTGGGTTTAGAGGTATTAAGTGACTACTATAGGGTCCGCCTATTTCCTTTAGGAGAAGTATTAAGTGATTTGATGGGATTTCTTACGATGTCAATTAGTGAGAACCACGTAGGACCCACCTTGGGTTAGGTATTAAATGATGGGGATCTATCTATTTTCTTGGTATTATATGGTCAGAGCCTGCCTAATTCCTAATAAAAAGGTATTAAGTGATTTAAAGGCTTTCTCTCTTGCATCGTTAATGAGAGTTATGTTAGAATTTGGAAATGGACTGGAAATGGGTTAGGTATTAAATGGCAGGGACCTGCCTATTTTATAGGTATTAAATGGTTAGAGTCTGCCTAATTCTCAATAAAAGGTATTAAGTGATATGGATGCCTTCTCTTACATCGTAAATGGAAGTTGAGTTAATTCTGGAATTGGACTGGAAACGACTTTAGGCTTATAGTTAAAGTTATTAATATGGTTTAGTTTTAAATACATAAGACATATTTTCTTATTTAAACGATACTGCCCAAATATAATTATGGTAAAGCCTGATATTCTCATCCACTAGACATCTTTTGTTCTGACCCACTCCTCATTACAACACACTGGTTAGAGGATACAATGCTGATTTTAGGGACGAAGGTGGTGATGAATACTTGTGGCAGTTATCTATATATTTATGCTTTTTAATATTTTTATTGTACCTAGTTCAGACAGTTATGTTATTTTCGAATATTGTACTATGGAGACTTTACGTAAACATGTTGTAATATTTAACATGTTATGTTTTGGAAATGGTTTTCTTTATGAAATGGGTAGTTGTTTCTGATATTATATTTTATCTAATCCACTGTAAAATTAAAAGTATAGATAGATAGCTCTATGTACTATGTATCGTTTAAATTTATCAACTTAACAGCTCGCCTTGAGATGGGCCTGAGCTTCGATGTGCTTTAATTGAGTCTAAATTAGGTCGTTTCGTGGTGGGTTGTTACAATTTAGGATGATATACCAACCTATAACATTTATAGTTTTGTTTATATGTATACACACTTCAATATATGTATATGTGTGTGTGTTTATATATATATATGTGTGTGTGTGTGTGCGTGTGTGTGTGTGTTACACACATTTTTCGAGTTATGCAGTATGATGCATAGTCTAGTTAACCAATGAATTATGTAGTGTAATTAGATGAGCAAACCAAAAACGCAGTGGCCCACTTAAGAAATAAATTAGCCGAGCCATGAAATGAACCGTGCAGAACAAAAACACTTAGCATAATCAACACACCACAATTCTGAAACAAAGAGCAAACCAAGTATACTTAAGAAGCGACTACGCCAATATATCATAATAAACGCAAAGATAATAAGTCCAACAAAACTGGCCTGCACAATGAAGAAGTCAACTCAATTGGACTCAAGCTGTAGTGCAATGACAGAAACTGTGCACTATTGCAAGCCTACTACGCTGCCAGTTGTAAAATCACTCCACCGTACAAGTAAAACACGCTAGAAATATATATAAATGTATCGCATCATATCAAATAAGTTAAGCAGCTTAACCATACCAACAAAATCGCTATAGGATGGTCTAAACCAAATCAGTATGCACAGTAGTATGTTAACTTAGCCAAACAAAGCTAAACTGCATTATACTATCATATTTACATTTCACGATCCAATTGATCGCCCAAATACTAAGTGCAGAAGCAGGCCATCTTGATGTAACAATCTATGCAGCACCAAAATCAAACCAAATGAACCAAGGCAAGCCCAACGAAAGGAAATGTGCCATATTCATAAACTACGTTAACTCTGAAGAAAAAAGCCACTTCAATACACAAAACTACCCATCTATATTCTGCACAAAATCCTAAGTCGGTGGCAAAACATAAAAACTACACTCTCCCACTAAACGTAGTGCCGACATTGTAGCACTAGGCCCAAAACCTAAGATCGCCGTAAAATGTAGGAACCGATCAGAAAACTTAATACTTACTCCTAATAAGTTGAAACTGTGGCATTATCTTTTAGAAACAATAAGAGGTAGAAACTATGTTGCGGCTCCAAAAGCAAAACTGACAATTCAGAACTGCGGCACAACCCCAAAAACGACTATATGCAAGCAAGTATACATCATAATCTTAAATCAACATCTAAAATGGAAGACCTACGCTGTAATCTTGCTTCAACATAATAAATCTTCAAGAATTTGCTGCAATCCTTAAGTGACATTGACGTGACAGAACGGTGCTACAATCCTAAAGAATATTGACCACAAACGAAAAGACCCAAATGATGAGGTGATCTTTCCGAAAGCAAGAGCAGTGTACAGGTTCAGCAGAATTTCTGCAATACGAATAATATGCGTTATCACAACTCCAAACAAACTAAGGCGAAGTCCTCGATTACTAATAAGGGTTCAGTCCTTCCCAAAATGAAGGGAGTTTCCCATTGCAGCTTCATCTACATATATGCGCAGTCCACAGGCATGTTGCTTTGTAGAATCGAGAAAGGCATGACTATTCAAATTTGGGCTTTCCTGCCTCAATACCAAAAATTACCACTTCAAAACCAAATCTTCCTGTCAAAATCAGATTTTTCCCGCCAGAGCTACGTCATTGATCCATGCATGCTTAGAACAGACAGCAAATGAGTAACACGTGTAAAGATCGAATAAAGGAAGAAGAGCACGGAAGGATAACTTCATCAGTTCACCAAAAGGCACGAATATAAATACAAAGGTACTGTAGCAGTGTTGGAGGAGGGAAAAAACTCTTATTACCTAAGTTGGAAAAAGTGATATATTCTTTGTCATAAAAATCATGTAAAATCAAACTATAAAGAAGAAGAAGAAGTTGGCCCATGGACGTAGGATTCGTTGAAATCCAAACTACGTAAATCTTTGTCTCTTTGCTTTGTTTGAACCTTACACCTAGTTGATGCATTAAATATTTTTGGGATTATACCAAATAATCGTCGAATTGGAATTGACATTTTAACAAATAGTTAGAATGCAACTTCTTAATCATGTAAGCACACAGCAGGATAATTCCTACGTTAAGGCAAATTTAACATTACTAAAATTTGTTGATTCATAATCGCAGAAGTAATTAGTATTATTTGCTCTACGAACCACTTTGATGTTGTGAGAAAAAAATCTCATTAACATTTTGATACTAATAGAAGGGCCGACTGTCCTCACCCAACTTCCTATTAATTAGCGTTATTAACTACCAGGGATATGGGCGAAACTTTCATCTATATTCAACCTATATCTGATATAACATGACACCACATAAAAAGGTGCACTGTAAAATACCCTTTTATCATTGACATTCATGATCTTACCTTGCATTTCTTACCACATTCAAATATGATATCATGAAGTATGCACCAAAGTTTTGTAGTACTTACCATTTTATTTGCAAATATTCCTTTCTATTCTCTCCACCTAACAAATAATTAATTAAAGGACATAAGTTCAGCAAAAGAAAAGTAATGTTATGATGTTTATTACTATCTATGAATGTTAACCTTAGTTCCAACTTCCAAGTAGAATTTTCTCGGATCAATTCTCTATCCCACTTGCTAATAACAACCAATTTCGAAAACTGATGTAAGAGAACTGCTCCATATAATATGAAACAAAGCCTTTATAACAAAGTGTAGGGCAAAATATTCATCAGACAAAGCTGACCACCCTATCCTTACATATAATAACAGATATGTTATGAGTAGCTTAGCATAGATTACAGTACGCATTGTTTATTTAACTGTCTTGAGAACATGTAAATCCATTTTCTATCAGTGCAAACCTACCCCCATCACTTTGTAGATCATCGCCAACGGTTGCCAACTCAACTAATTATGATGATGGAAAGTAAAACGACACTCTCAACACTGAGAACTGTGATACCGAACTAAGATGCGCGATGGAAAAGACTTCAAAACAAAGCCCGCATATGCGAAACAATAACATGGCCCAAAATAGATGTAAGTTCCAAAAAAAGTTTCATTATGGAGAACTTTCCCCTGCACACTCACAGTTCACCACCAATAATCACCAACTGAGTAAAACAGGCAACTAATAATGGCAATTTCAACACTAAGAACGGTGAAACTGGATGATATGCATAATTATACAAAATCGCACGCAGTAACTACCACCTTGTCTTGGAATTACCTATACGCAATCCGACTTTTCAGCCAATTATTACATTGGACGTAGGGATGTCAGACAGTCCGAATTAGTAGAAATAAAAAATATATATAATTGCAAAATCATAAAGTTATAAAATACATAACCCGGCTTTTCAACTAAACAATTACACCGGACATAAGGATATTAAACAACCTGAACCAGTACAAAAAACCATGCATGAATTAACAATGGTTGTAAATACACGACCTGACTTCAAAGTTAAAAACTAGCCTACCCCCAAATTACGGGGCAGACCAAAGCGCACGAACAAAAAATAGTTTACTTCCAAATAGTAGGGCAGACCGTGCCAAGCGTACAACAAATCATGAATGCCAAAGACCAATTTCAGAAAACATGAACTGCAGAAAGAGTTAATCGAGAATGGCAAAAAATGACAATGGATGGAATGCAATACAACCTACAAATCAAAAATAGTTACAGAAACTACTTAAAGCTTGCCAGGTAAACATTGAAAACTAAGGTCTACTCATATTTACCGAATTCCATTTATATTCACTAAATCTACCCATAATTATATCTTCCACGCACCTGCACATGCTTTACAAGTAAAAAAAATAATGAAAATAAAATGATCTGAACATAGATTACATCAAGAGCTAAAAAAACAAAAACCCGTAATAAGAAAAAAAACATCATGGTTTTGACTTAGACTCAGAAGAAGCATTAGTTATAATTCCTCTGTGATGATTAGGTCTGCGCACATCCAACACTGGACATTGGGTATAACGCCCCTAAGTTGAGAGGCAAAGGATAAAGCATTTAACTCAGTAATAACAACCGATGAACGGTCAGGAGCAGCGCCGACGAAAGTAACTCGAGGATCATAGTTAGTGTCGAACGAAATGTTGCCGAAGTCCTACGGATCAAAAATGAAATCCTCATGATCATATAGAAAGCCTAAATCGAGTTCAAGCCAGAAGTGAGTATCAACTTCGATTGCATGCTTCACAGCAATATCTGCCATGACCCTTCTGACCCTCTCTTTGTGAAGTTGCTCCACTAAGGAGGCCTAATCCAAACTTCTTAGAGAAACAGCAGAAACCAAGATGATGCATTAGTGGCAACTCATCCAAGGGCCCGCAAATTGGATTGAGACTCTAAAGAAGAAATTTTATTTTCAAGGGCATTCACGTGCTCCATAGCCACCCTCCTAACACGTTCAATCTCATTTAAAAGCTAACCTTTTGTCTTCTTAGCTGCTCTAGAATAGAAGCCGAAAAGATTCTACGCGGTGCATATAATGAGTGAACTGCTACTCCTAGAGGTCTGCGATTCCTTTTTATGATAATTTTTCGACCCACGAAACATAACATCATAGTAGTTCTTGAAATCCTCCTTCCATTGGAAAACCATAGTGGCATCTGCCCCCCGCGGAGGCATGAGAGTAGCGCCAGCCTTCGATACTGCTGTTGGGTGTGTTTCCACCCTTCACCGGACCAAGTCCACCGAACCAACCAACTTACCAAACCAACCCACTTCCGGCACTACCGAGTCGAAGCTACGTAGACACTACCGAATCATCTACCTCCATCCACTGCCGAACCAGAAGCAAGGAAAGCCACCACCGGGCCACTTACTACCAGATCAACATCCACCGGATCAACCTCCACCGAACCGACATCCACCGGATCAACCTCCACCGAACCAACGCACTACCGGATCGACCTCCACCGAACCAACGTACTATCGAACCAACTTTACCAGGCCAGATTGCATCAGCCCAGGCCCACCAGCAGCTATATACATCCAAGAGCCCTACCCTCAGCCTCACTCTATAAATAGAGGGGCAGGGGTACAACAATGGGGGACAAGTTTGAGAGCTCAAGCACAGATAGAACTTTCAAACAACTTTCATATACTTGTATCAAAGATTTGTACTTGTAATCTGAACAAGAAAGGAGAAATAATATATAAAGTGGACGTAGGTACATTCTGGATGAACTACTATAAATCTGTGTGTCTTTTACAGTTTAGTCCCTGCTTTTTACATATTTGCATAAACCATCCAGATCACTAAAAACAATATAAAATCAACTAAATCATACGACTTGGAGGTGTTTGCCCATTTTTTGTGCAAACATTTTTGGTGCTTTCGCTGAGAACGAGAAGCTCGAAGCTTCAGCTTCTCCCACTTAACCTTCTTCCTAACAGCGTCGTTTATTGCTTGGAAAACATGCCTCCAAGGTAGAAAAAAGACGTTAACAAAGGAAAGAACATCGCAACTAGCAGTGTTCCAGATCCAGTGGTCACAGATCAAGTAAATCGTCCCATTCCAGCAGCAGTACCAAATCAAGGTCAGGCAAATCCGACAACCCCTGCCACAGAACAGCCGGCAGCAATTACTAGGGCAGATCTAGACAGGGTTGTGGCTGAAGTGACTAACCTTTTCACATCCCAGCAGGAAGCCTTGGTGGACCAACTCATGTCACGCTTAAGGGATGCTGAAGAGTCCAACCGCAACACTGAATCATGGGGTGAGTCCCAGTCTGGAGGATCTCAGAGACAACAAAGATCTTCCTTCTTCGAAGGAGCTAACGATAGAAGCGGCCATGGTAGGAGTCGAGATCGAGCTCAGCCCGAAGTTAGACCTGAGGAAACGCTTGGAACCGAACCCAACGGGGGAGGTACCGGATGGAGGTCAACTGTAGCCGAGCCTGTCGTACTGCCTAACCACGGAAACACCAGTGAACGGGGCCGAGCTAGAGTCCAGCCCGAAGTTGGACCCGAGGAAGTGCTTAGATCAGAACCCAGCAGGGGAAGATCAAGGCAAGGGCCAACTGTAGCTGACCATAGCATGCTCCCAGAAGACCAAAGACAGCCACTGGAAAATATCAGGAATGATAGACGATACCATCCCTACAGGTCATCTGGACGGAATCAATCCCATAGAGCAGAACCGAACTCATTTCTATCTGCTCCAAATTCTGATGAAAGGATGACACGCTTGTTCAGAGAGTGCGTCCAACGGGATCAAAGAGATCGAGGGATATGCGCTAGGGTAACTAGCCCCTTCGCCCGTAATATCGAAATTGCCATCACCCCCCGAGAAAGGAAAATGCCAACAATGGAACCTTACAAAGGAACCTCCGACCCCGTTGTACACTTACAGAGATACACACAGCATATGCTCATGAGTGGAGCAACAGAAGGAGTGCTGTGCAAATGCTTTCCGCTATTCTTAGCAGATCTAGCTACCTCCTGGTTCTGCCATCTACCCCAAGGGTCCATCAGCTGATGGGAGATGTTGAAAGAAAAGTTCATCAGCCAGTTCTGCATTCATGTGGAGCAGCCCAAGGATGCTTATTCCTTATCCAGTATCAAACAGAAACCTGGAGAGAAAGTGCAGCAATATCTAACCCGATTCAATGCCGCAGCGGCCACAGTCTAAGATGCCGATGAGAAGCTTATCCTAATGGCCCTCTGTAGCGGTGTGCATCCGGATACTAAATTTGCTAGGAGATTGACCAAAGAAAAACCAGCTACTTTACCCGATTTCTTCCATGAAGCTGGGAAATATATGAGGCTTGAAGATGCCTCCGCCCGCTGTAGCATAGGACGTTCGAAGAAATGATTCTAGAGACAACGCTGGGGGCAGGAAGGGAGAAAAGCGTCTATATCGGCCAGGACCGAGATTTGACGCTTACACCCCGTTGAATGAAACGATCGAAAACATCTTCTTGGCCACTCAAGACGAAGTTAAATACAAACGCCCCCCGCACAAGAAAGAATCAGATAACGCAATTAAGTCTGGAAAATTCTGCCGCTTCCACGAATCCCATGGACATGATACCAACGAATGCCATCATCTTCGGGACTTGATTGAAGAGCACATCAGAAGAAGAAGACTAGAACGCTATGTAAAAGGCCAGAACAGGACTCCAGTCCCTGCCAACGAGAACCCAAGGCTACCCTCCCCAGAAATAGGCAGAGGAAATCGCAACACCAGCGGCTCCAATCAAGAGAAGATAGTGGTCCATACCATCTCGGGAGGGCCGCACATCGCCGACGGAAGCTGGGCAGAGATGGAAAGGTACGGAAAGTCACTTAGAAACAATGAAGAATGCGTCAATTCTATTATAGAAGAACGCCACCCGAAGCGGATAGAGAATGGTGACATCACATTCGGTAGGCGTGACCTGGAGGGAAGGCAGTACCCTCACACGGATCCCATGGTTATCTCTGCCCGGCTCGGTCCAGCCGAGGTTTTCCGAATTCTAGTAGACACTGGAAGCTCAGTGAATATCCTATTCAAGCATGCCTTTGACAAAATGAAGCAGTCATTAAAGGATGTTCTTCCCTGCAATAAACCACTACACGGTTTCACAGGAAATGCGAAGATGCCCCTCAGGCGATTGGATCTCTTTGTTGAAATTGGAAGTCATCCCCACTCCGTTGTGCGGAAACAGACATTTGTGCTGATAGAAAGCCACTCGGCCTACAACGCTTTCTTAGGAAGGCCAGCCTTGTCTGACTTCCAAATTGTCCTGGCCCCATGGTGCCTGAAGATGAAATTTCCAACGGACAATGGAGTAGGGGAGGTAGAGGGAGACCAGAACATTGCTCGAGATTGCTATGTAACTGAACTTCGCAATAACCACAAGAAGGATAAAGGGAAGAGTGTAGAGATTGCCCTCTGCACAAAAATTTTGGAAGCATAGCAACTAACGAAAGCCCCTCCTCTTCGATATACCAGCGATCCTTTCAATGAATTAGACCCCAGGGACAAAGAGGAGGAGGCCATCGCCGAGCCTGCAGAGGCTATGGAATTTGTATCTGTAGACAGACATGACTCGAGTAGACTATTGAAAGTCGGGTCCCAACTAAAAGCAGAGTTGAAGGAACGACTCATTGACTTCCTCCGCCACAACTTGGATGTATTTGCATGGTCACACGCTGACATGACGGGAATCTCCCCTGACATAGCATGCCACGTACTAAACATTGATCCTACCAAGGCGCCAGTAAAATAGAAAAAGAGAAGTATGGGGGCAGTATGATCGGCAGCCCTCGATGAAGAAGTAAAGAACCTACTTGCCAATGACTTCATACGAGAAGCCATCTACCCAGAGTGGATCGCCAATCCGGTGCTGGTAAAAAAGGCTAATGGGAAGTGGCGAACATGCATTGACTTCTCCAACTTAAATGACGCCTGCCCGAAGGATTGCTTCCCACTTCCCCGAATCGATCAGCTTGTGGACAGCACAGCCGGGCACGAACTCTTATCTTTTATGGACGCATACTCATGATATAACCAAATTCCTATGCATGCTCCCGATCAAGACCACACTAGTTTCATCACTGACCGGGGATTGTACTGCTACAAGGTAATGCCTTTCGGACTTAAAAATGCAGGAGCCACCTATCAGCGCCTCGTCAACAGGATGTTTGCAGGACTAATAGGACAAACTATGGAAGTTTATGTGGATGACATGCTGGTAAAGTCAAGGGAAGCCGACGATCACGTAAGCCACCTGGATGAAATGTTTCAAGTACTTCGCCAATATGGAATGAAGCTGAATCCTCTAAAGTGCTCCTTCGGAGTATCATCAGGAAAGTTTCTAGGATTCATCGTCCATGCCAAAGGAATCAAAGCAAATCCTGAACAAGTCCGAGCTCTAAAAGATATCAGGATACCTTCTACCCGAAAGGAAATGCAGAGCCTAAATGGGTAGGTGGCCGCCCTGAGCAGATTCATCTCCAAAGTGACCGACAAATGCATCCCCTTCTTCGAAGCTCTAAAGAAAGAGAAAGGAAAATTCGAATGGACTGACGAATGCTTAACAGCTTTCCTTAACTTAATCGAACACCTCCAGAGACCACCAGTACTCTCAACTCCAAACAAAGGCGAAGAACTATACCTATACCTTGCTGTGTCATCTCATGCTCTAAGCGCCGCATTGGTGAGAGAAGACAAACGCACGCAGCGGCCAGTATACTTTGTAAGCAAGAGGTTTACAGGGGCGGAAGCCATATATCCTAAACTTGAGAAGCTAACATACTGTCTACTAATCACATCACGAAAACTGCGACACTATTTTCAATCCCATTCCATCAGAGTTCTAACCGATCAACCGCTGAGGCAGGTACTCCATCGTCCCGACACTTCTGGGCGACTACTTAAATGGTGCATTGAACTAAGTCAATATGATATCACCTACCATCCTCGCACCGCCATCAAGGGACAAGCCATGGACGATTTCATTGCCGAATTCACTACCAACGAAGGTAAGGAGCAATCGGAAATAGCAGAAGACATCAAGTGGAATCTCTTTGTGGATGGTGCGTCGAACGAACAAGGCTCGGGGGCAGGTGTGGTAATAATCACTCCCAGGGGAAATAAGCTACACTATGCTATAAGGTTGGAATTCGCTACCACCAACAATGATGCAGAGTATGAAGCAGTGATAGTTGGATTAGAACTGGCCTCAGAAATCGGAGCCAATTCTTTGTGTCTTCATAGCGATTCTCAACTTATTGTAAATCAAATACTAGGAGAATTCCAAGCTCGAGAAGAACGACTCATAGCATATTTAAAGAAGACCAAGTTGCTTCTCAATCGATTGGATCACTATTTAATCAAACACATCCCTCGGGAAGAGAACCAAGAGGCCGACGAATTGGCGAAGCAAGCTAGCATGAGAGACGGCGCTATTTTCGGAGCAGTAGCCATCTCAAAGCAACTGACCCCAAGTTTTGAGCAAGTGAATCTGATAGCAGCAACCAAAGAAGCAACTTGGATGACTCCCATCCGAGACTACTTACAAAGTGGCACACTGCCCAACGGGCGTAACAAAGTCAAGAAAATCTTGAGGAAAGCTTCCCGCTACACAATACAAGAAGGCACCCTCTATCGGCGCGGCTTCTCTAACCCCTTATTAAGGTGTGTCGCTGGAAGGGAAGCCAAGGAAATCTTATCCAACATCCATCAAGGAAGCTGCGGAGATCACACTGGAGGGCAGACTTTGGCAAAAAAGATACTCCGATATGGATATTTCTGGCCCACCTTAAGCAAGGACGCCTTAGATTTCGTCAGAAAATGTGACAGATGTCAGAAGTTTGCTAAGATTCTGCGGCTACCAACAACTGAGATTACTCAAATGACCAGCCCTTGGCCCTTTGCAGTATGGGGAATTGACTTGATTGGCGAACTGCCAATGGGCCGAGGCGGGGCCAAATATGCTATAGTGGCAGTCGACTATTTCACCAAATGGGTGGAAGCAGAACCCCTAAATAAAGTATCTTCAGCAAAAGTTATTAACTTCTTGATCAAAAATGTTTTATGCAGGTACGGAGTCCCATTCAAAATCATATCGGATAATGGACTTCAGTTTGACAGCGAAGAGTTCGCCAACTGGTGCCAAGAGCATGGAATTCACAAAAGCTTCTCATCCGTAGCTTACCCCCAGGCAAACGGACAAGTCGAAACCGTCAACAAAATTCTCAAAACTCTAATAAAAAAGAAACTCGAAAAGTCAAAAGGCGCTTGGGTGGATGAACTTCCTACGACACTATGGGCCTATCGCACATCTTTCAGAACATCAACGGGGCATACTCCTTTCTCTTTGGCATACGGATCGGAGGCTATGCTCCCAGTTGAAACTATAGTGCCTTCCTACCGTAGGATCCACTATAACCCAGAAGAGAACGAAGAGCTCCTCCACATGTCTTTGGATCTAATTGAGGAAAGAAGAAATGATGCAGCCCTCAAAGCAGCAGCTCACAAGCAAAAAGTGGCAACGCAATACAACTCCAAAGTCAAGCATCGTAGCTTACAAAAAGGAGATCTTGTCCTCAAGCGAATCTTCCTGCGCCCCAGAGCGCTAGATCCAGTCAGGGACGGGCCATATGTAATTCATAAAGATCTCCACAATGGAGCTTATATTTTTTCAACAGTGGACGGGGAGGTGTTCCAGAGGGCATGGAACATCCAACACCTTCGTCGATACTTTTCTTAACTTGTACTGCCCATATGAAGTGAATTAACAAAGAGAATCAGTGGACGTAGGCATTTTCGTGCCGAACCACTTTAAAAAACTTGTCTCTTTTTAACTTGTTCCTTTATATCTTGGCTGTTCGTCAACTTTATCCTTTTCTGTTGAACAAAATCCTGTGTAATGACATTTCCATTCAAAACACATCGTAGCACGACTCCACCTGGACAAGACCTAACAGGTACTATACGAATCTATGCCCTCGCCAATGAGACACTTTTGCTCCGGCATCCCTCTGCTGCGGGTTAACTCATTGCTCGCGATGGCCCTCAAAGCCAACTGTAATGAGCCGATTATAAGCCACCAAGAAGGCCGACTATAGCCAAGGCAGCTTATTACGGCGTTCGGCTCGCCGGCAACTGTGAACCTACTTTAAGCCCCAACATAAGGTGTGGCCAGCCAGGGGTAGTTCACGGTTGACGATCGGCACCCACGCTAGACGGCCACAGTAAATCGAATAATACCCACGATTACGGGCCATAATGGCCCGGGTAGTTACTGTACGCGATCTCGGCTCCGATGCGTCTTAAGTACGGCTGTGGTAAAAAAGATTAACTCCCCGCGGAGGCGTAAGATGGGTGACAAATGTCTCCAAGACCCACAGCTAGGGAAAGTGACTACAAAGCCCGTTTGCCACGAACTTAAGCACATCGAAGGCCTTCCGTGATTGAAAGTTTTACTATTTCTCATATTCCCATTTTATTTAAAAAACTTTTCTCCTATCCTCTATAACGATCCCTAAAGTACAGGACACAGAATAGGAGACATTCGCTAATGGGAGTGGGAACTCACAACGGGATACTAGGCCGCATTCCATACTCAGTCACACAAGACATTCAAAGCTGCCATCTACAAGTAAAATATGAAGGGCGGTATTTTCTTCTTTCGTGTATAAATACGTGGCTGTAATTTATTCACACATCACACTAACATTGCAAGACATGAAATTATGTTTTAAGCAAGAACTTGGCGTCAAACACAATTGAATCGCAGGCATATGCATAGCTATATTTCTTATACAACATGTCAAAACAACAAAAGCATTCAAATACGACAGAATCGGCTTAAGTTAAAAAATTACACGCCAAAAATAATGTTGTTTATTACAAGTAACATAATTGCAATCTAAAAGTTATGTTACTATTTTGAGACTAACATGTACAACAATGTCAAGTCAACAAAAAGATATCCAGGTCAAGTCAAGGAGCCGGCAGCATCGGAGCTTTACCCTTGTCATGTTGCCCACCTGTCCGGTCAAAGAAAGAATTCGTTAGTGATAAGCAACCAAGTTAACGGAAAGACTAAAAGGGAAGACTTACCAGCGCCTGCTTCCTGACCATCCTGATCATCATCCTCTACTTGCACACCTGCCTCCTCAGCAGCAAGCAGCCGCATACCCTCCTTCACCGCCACCTTCTCCTCCTTGGTAAACTGGGCAGTGACCACATCCATTCTGAAGACCGCGCCACCCTCTTTATCTGCATCAGCCCTAGCCTCCTCCAGAGCCCTGAGATAAATCCTGGCCATAACTCGGGGGTAATCATCCATCCAGGATAAGTTACCCTGTTTCCAAGTACGGAAATACATATCCTGGAGCATCTCATCCATCATCCCCTCGTTTTCCTCAAGCTCCCTCATTCGGGCCTCAGAAGCACGCAGCTTTACAACGGCAGCATCCCTCTCCGATCGATATCGTGAGCGGTCAGCGTGAAAGGATCGCCTCCATCTCCTCCTTCAACCTGGACTGAGCAAGCTCCGCGGCCTCAAGTCTCCCCGATAATTCCTGTACCCACTCGAGGTCCGCTTGTCGAACCTCATCCACCGTCGCAATAGCCATGTCAATCCGCTCCTTGCAGGCGGCCTCCATTTTTTGCAACTCTGCCCTGCTGGCCTCTTCCATAGTCTTCTTCAGTTGCCTGGATGCGGCCTCGTGCTGAGAAATTTGAATGGCTTGATCGACAAGTTGCTTAGCCTGGTCGGAAACATTTAACCGTAACCGAATGTTGGCACTCCCAATTTCCTCCCCGGCCTTGACTAGTCGGGCATGATGCCCCACCAATTTCCTGGTCTCCTCGTTAACCTGGTCGATGTTCGCCTTAGCTTCATCCCCCAGAGATACAACCCGGGTGGTAAGCAAATCAAGGTCCAGGGACTTAGCTTCGTCAAGCACCCGTACCATAGGATTGCGAGGGAGAAGGTGCTCACCAGTAGCCTCATCGAAGGAGATGTCATGAGAGGCCGGGTCCAGGTCTGGATAACCCGCAAACGGATTACGAACCAAGCCAGGGTGATCTATCGGGGTGACGGTTGGATTCTCAGACGGATGTGGGGAGGGCATAAACTCAGTATCCTCCTCCGTAATATCGTGAATAGGCTGGAGTGGGGCCGGAGGGCCAGGAGGAGATTCAAACGAAGATCGACTCCTCTTCCTCTTTTGTATATCTTCTTCAATAACTCCAAGAAGAGGACGATAGCCGACTACGTCTCCAGGGCGGTTAGTAGGAGGCTTCGGTTTGGCAGAAGCTTTGAGAAGTCTGTATTGTTCAAGCCTGTGCCGAAGATCTGAGGTCTTGGCCGTTTTGCCCGCTCCTGGAATGAAAACCAAGTGTCACCAGCATGCATTGAGCCATCATTCAAGAATTAAAAAGAATAAAAAGAAATTCACTTTGATCGCAGAAGTTGCATCAGTAGAAGCACTCCCGGAAGATAAATCGGCGCCAGTCCCGGCCTTACCAGCTTTCTTGGGCTTCTCCGTCAGGGTCGGTCCTTCCTCCAACTCTTCGAAGGCTTGGCGGAGAGCGTCATCTGTCCACTCTTGAATCACGCCTGCCTGCCCAGGAGGCAAAGCCCCGGTGCCATCACCGTCCTGTCCTTCGCCACCATCATTGCCATGATGATCACCGTCACATTCTCTACCACTTCCACTCTTCGCCTCACCTCCTTCATCCTTGCCTTTTTCCCCCTCCACATTTTCCTCCTCCTGAACATCTGGATGTGTGCTGGGAGAGGGTCCATCAGACTTCTTGAGTTTCTTCCCCCCGGCGACTGGATGTATCGAGAAGGGTCTCCTTTTGCTGCTCTTCGCCGTGGCCCTTCCTGTAACTTTGGCAGCCCTCTCCTCCGCCGTGTCTCTCTGCTTGACCACGGACTGATGTGGTAGAATCAGGTTGTGCCCCAGAAGTGTAGCGTTCCTAATCAAGTAAGAAGCCGACATATCCCTTCCCGAAATGGCTTCTATTTCCGCAGCCATCTGAACCAGGCGATCGTTCTCTACGACCGCAAAGCCACCTGTCGCTAGCAAGAAATAAGAACACATAAGAAGAAGCACTGCAGTCAGAACGGAAATTATAAATAAGCTTCAACTTACAGCCAGAGGTGAAGCGACGGATAGAAACAGAGTCATCCTTGATAAAATACCATTCCTTCTTGAACATCCTGAATTTTGAATATAAATCTAGGACTGGCTTGAAGGACATGGCCGACTCCAAGCTAATATACGGGGACCCCTTCTTGTAGCCTCTTAAGTTGTACAGATACCGGATTTCCCGGTTGGAAGGAGGACGCCCGTATCTCCTCTGGAAGATAACAAACAGGCTCACCAAGATGGCGTAGGAGTTAGGCTGAAGCTAGAATGGAGCCACCTTCAAGTAGGTGATGAAGCTGACTATCCAAGCATTAATCGGTGGAATGGCCCCGCACATACAATGGTACCTACTATAAGCAAAATATCCTTCGGGGGGATTATATGGCATCACTCCTTCCCCCGGCCACAGTATAAGCGCTCTGTCAATCCCAAAAGAGCGAGAAATGACATCAAGCTGCTCGTCTTTGAGGGAGCTAGGGGAGCAATCAGGAGGTGAGTTCAGAAGCTCTTGAGGACCGTACCCATCCACTAGCGATCTCGGGGCGGGTCCACGTCGTTCTGGATTCGGCTGGACTGGGGGTACGACGAGGGACTCTCTTCTGTCCATAGATTTCTTCTTGTCGGAACGGGTTTCAACTTTACGAGACATTATCTGCAAACACAAAAAAAAAGTGCGTCGTTAGGATGGGGGAAGTAAACAGGCAGGTGTATATAGTCTGGAATTTCACTCGTAATTTATGAAAGGTTTAAAGTTCATTCGGTATGTCACGTCCCCGAGTCCATTCGGTAGTTCAAAGCAAAAACTCATTCGGCGGAAGAGGGCCTCACCTGGTCCGGCAGATGAGATTTTGGCTCGGCTAATACGTTTGATTCGGAAAAAAACGAGAAGTTTGGTTCGGCTGATAAGGAATAACAAAAGCATTAGGCCCATACTTATAGGCAAAATACAAATAACCGGACCAACAGGTTCGGCACACAGAGCCGGATGAGAATCCCCCAAACCAAAATAAATCGCGACATATGTTGGCCAATGCCCCACTTTGGGGGGGCAAATGTTGGGTGCGTTTCCACCCTTCACCGGACCAAGTCCACCGAACCAACCAACTTACCGAACCAACCCACTTCCAGCACTACCGAGTCGAAGCTACATAGACACTACCGAATCATCTACCTCCATCCACTGCCGAACCAGAAGCAAGGAAAGCCACCACCGGGCCACTTACTACCGGATCAACATCCACCGGATCAACCTCCACCGAACCGACATCCACCGGATCAACCTCCACCGGATCAACGCACTACCGGATCGACCTCCACCGAACCAACGTACTACCGAACCAACTTTACCAGGCCAGATTGCATCAGCCCAGGCCCACCAGCAGCTATATACATCCAAGACCCCTACCCCCAGCCTCACTCTATAAATAGAGGGGCAGGGGTACAACAATGGGGGACAAGTTTGAGAGCTCAAGCACGGATAGAACTTTCAAACAACTTTCATATACTGGTATCAAAGCTTTGTACTTGTAATCTGAACAAGAAAGGAGAAATAATATATAAAGTGGACGTAGGCACATTCTGGCTGAACCACTATAAATCTGTGTGTCTTTTACAGTTTAGTCCCTGCTTTTTACATATTTGCATAAACCATCCAGATCACTAAAAACAATATAAAATCAACTAAATCATACGACTTGAAGGTGTTTGCCTATTTTTTGTGCAAACAACTACGCTAGGAGTCAAGGCCACAGTAGGGTCATCTTCTGCACCAATTTGCTTTGCGACCTGAAAAGACAACTCCTCATCTTTTCATTTCGGTGCCTTGATCTCGACTATGTATATAACCCTATATATACCTTTGGCATCTCTCAACAATTTTTCCAATTCCGCAATATGGTCTTAAGCAGACTCAAGTTTCTTTTTCAACTCTTCTATTTTTGAATGTTGTTTAGTGACACAATCATGCAACCTAGCATTAGCTTGCTTAGGTTCTCCCAACTCTCATGCTTGTTCATTGAACCACACAAGCAATTTCTCACCAATGTCATCAGCAATTGATTCTTTCTCCTTAACAAGACCTACGTTAGTAGCCTCAAGTTCTTTAATCCATATTTCCTAATCCCTAGCAGCAATGGAACAAGCATAATTTTACAAAAAGGGGTACGAAGGACATGTGGGGGCGGCTGCCTTCAGGAAAATCAGATGGGATAGCTCCGATGGAAGAAATGAGCACATTCTCGACGATGTAATAATCGGGCAAGAAATGAATAGACACTCAAGTGGAAAAAAAGAATAACATGGGCATATATATAATAAGTGAAAGTGCCTCATTCGATTTGAGGCTAAAAAGTACATCAGGAAGAAGCACTATTCCCATCTACACCAAAGTCTATTCTTAAACCATAATAAGTGTGGATGCCCTAAAGGAAGAAATTCATTTTCTAAGGAGGAATCCCACTTGCGCAGTAAAAGATCATATAATGCATCTCTTTCATGAATAACTTGTGTAATTTTGGATAAAATCCCTTGAGTGTCTTTTCTTAACTAAGTAATATTCTTTTTTAGTTCATTTTCCCTCCTGCATGCCAAGGTCGTTCTCACCGATAATCTCTACATGGCTTGCTATTCTAAACCCTTTAATTGATGAATTAATCTACTTCCCTCATACAGTTTTGATAAAAGGGGTTTATCAATAATTACAGTTTTTACCTAAAAGAACAAAACAGAAGTTAAAGCATTGTATATAAAAGAAAGAGAGAGAAACAACTAATTCAGGAACATTAAAGGGTCGATTTCGTTCATGAACTCCAACGTTTAAAAAATATCACTAAAACCCATATGAAGTGAAACATGTACAGTAGCATTAGTAGCATCCAAATTTGATATCACAGCATAACAAAAATCCATTTTGCATAGAAAAACTTAAACTCCTAAAAAACCTAATAGCTCAAGGGCTGAAGAGTTCAGGTATTTACTTTCACATTAGCGATAGACCCTGGCAGGGCAGCCCTGGACTGCACTTTTGCAGTATTAGGATCCTTATCTCTGTCGGGATCATCAGATATGTCTTCAGCATTCATTCCTTCAAAGGAAGAACTAGGAAGGCCGCTGCTCTCCTAAACCCATTTCCGTCAGCAGTACTCCTAGGCATTTTTTATTAGGCCTGAATCTCCAAAAACCCCAAATCGACTTCTGCATCCTCCACATCAGGCTTATCCGGAAAGAACTGTCTTTTTACTTGGGCATAGATCTTATAAAGGACATTGTAGGTAGTTTTATCCAGGTCCTTTACCGCTTTGGTAAGCTTCCATTCCAATCTTTTCACCCCCTCCTCAACTTCATGACATTTTGTTCCATCTCCCCAACTTTGTTAGAGGATGTATCCAACTGTGCATTATAATCTTCCTCCCTTTTATCTCTTGCTTCGATTTCAAGAGAAGCGCTGCCCATATCTCGTTTCATCTTTAAATTTCCCTGCTTTAACTATGAAATTTCTTCTTGAGCATTAGTCAGAGTTGATTCTAAAACTCTGAGTCGGCTGTGCAACTCTAACCCGAGAGCAATGACCTAAAAATACAAAGATTGTAATAAATAAGAATGCGCCTAAAACCATAACCAAATAGAGGAAATGTTATAATTTATTAACTTGGAAGCCATGACAGTGCAAGTTCAAGAAAACTTCCCTGAAAGATGAACTCGAAGAAGGTAAAGGAGAAGGGGTCGACGTAGTGTAGTTATCAATAAGTAAACGACCCATCTTCTCTACCAGGCCAGAAACTACACCCTCTACTGGAATAATCAAGGAGGGTAAAACCGTGCTGATGGGCGGTGCAGGGATCATAGAAGCTAGTGAAGAACTCGAGGGAGGAGGCGGAGGATCGGTCACCCTCAATTGCTTGTGCACACCTTCATGTGCAGAAAGATCCTCTCATTGACTTTTCTTCTCACCTTTTTTCTTAGAAGTGAAAGTGGTGGCAAGCTTCGACATTGATCTTGCACAACGCCATAGATAGTAAAGTAACATAATTTTTTTAACGCAATAAATCTAAATGAAAAACGAGTAACTAAAAACATACTACGTAGAGCAGAAATATCAAAATAATATATAAAAATGGATCTAGAAAAGTGATGGTGCGGGCACATAAAATTATGTTTGTGTAGTGAATGTATGTATAAAGATGTGAGCCCTTGCGAGCATCGTCGATAAGCTTCAGTGTGTCCACTCTACACAGTGTAAACTGCTCCTTCTCAACTTTGGTGAATTAAGGGCGATCAATTAAAAGAGAAGAAGGTGCAAGTCAATGCAAGAAAGGAAGTTAAAAGAAAAGGGATAAAATGAGAAGTGGGAGCAGTAGTAGATTCTTGGATGGAAGAAACAAAACCATCCAGGTTAGAAATGAAAAAGAATCGATTCACCCATTGATAAGTTTTACGGGGAGCAGAGGAAAAAAAGGATTTCGTAGCTTGAACAAAGTAAAATCCGATGCAACCCAAAGGATGGTTCTCTCGGACGAAATATAAAAAGGATAATTCTCGACAAGCAGGGGGAGTTAAATGCTCAGCGTATAAAAATAAGTGCAAGTTAGGAGATAATAAGAAATTGGGGCTAACTGGATGGGGGATAAACCGAATACCGCAAGTCATTCCTTGAGAAGTGGATGAAGAGGCAAGTAAAGTACTCATCTAATATGCTCCGACAATATGGAAATGTACACCTCGGGGGGAATTTGAATACGTTTGAAAGGCGAGGTAACCCTAAACTTGCAGCCACAAATCCCAAAATCCCCTCTGCCCGATCTCTCTTGTAAATGGTCGAAGGCAATTCAAACAAGGAAGAACATGATAGGGGGAACAAGGGCGATCGTCAGAGGCCATTACTAACTAAACTAAATAAAAAAGACGAACTACTTGCAAAATTATTCAAATCAACCTTAAGCTAATAGGGAATAGAATTTTATTGTGTTATAAATAAACTAATAAGGTACTCCCAATCAAAGATTCCATCAAACAACATAAGAGAAGATGCATAAATGATAAGCAGGTAAATTTAACTTACAGGTGAACCTAAGCTTAACTTGAAAAGAAAGGAGATGCGGATTGAGATATCTCATATGAATTTCTTTTTCAAACAAGTAAAAGAGGAGATGAGAGAAAAGAAACAATATTTATAAGTTGACTAATGAAATCCTGGCCTTAAAATACCAAAGAACATAAAAAACCACAATCGTTAGATGTTATGATGACAACTGTTATTCACGAAAAAACTAAATATATTCCTTGGGATAAGAAGCGATTCATGTATCAACAATCAGAAAAAGCAACCAATCATGATGGAATACGTGTAAACAACACTAAATGCGAAATGACTGATAAGACTATTCAAAAAACTGGGTATCAACAGACAAGTCCATCCTAATAAACATTAGTGCAGACTTGGGGGCAAGTTTTACACCCATTTTTCGAGTTTTGCAGTATGATGCATAGGCTAGTTAACCAGAGAACTGTGTAGTGTAATTAGACGATCAAACCAAAAGCGTAGTGGCCCGCTTAAGAAGTAAACTAGCTGAGCCATGAAATGAACCATGCAGAACAAAAACACTTAGCATAATCAACACACTGCAATTCTGAAATAAAGAGCAGATCAAGTATCCTTAAGGTGCGATTGCATCAATATACCATAATGAAATGCAAAGATAATAAGTCGAACAAAACTGGCCTGCACAATGAAAAAGTCAACTCAATTGGACTAAATTCAAGCTGCAGCACAATGTCAGAAACTACGCACCGTTGCAAACCTACCGCGCGGCCAACTGTAAAATCACTCCAATATACAAGTAAAACGCAATATAAATATATAAATGTATTGCATCACATCAAACAGATTGAGCAGCTTAACTATACCAACAAAATCACTATTGGATGAGTCAAGTCCAAACCAGATCAGTATGCACAGTAGTATGTTAACTTAGCCAAACAAAGCAAAACTACATTATACTACCATATTTACATTTCACGATTCACTTGATCACCCTAATACTATTAACCAGGTTTTTAACCCAGCAAAATTCAATAGGAGTTAGAACATAGGTACTATGCTAGAATGACTTGAAACTTGAACAAGCCACTAAATACAATCCTACCTGTGTTCTCAAGAAGAATTGCCCAAAAATCCACTAAGAGGATGGACCGCTAGCGATCCATCACCCATGGATCGCTAGGGATCCATAAGGAAGCTTTATGGGTCGTTCAAGCCTCTTGCATCATGAATCAATATCTCTACTAAGCACGTTTTCCAAGTTTCATAGCCTTCCAAGCAACCTAGTTCGAGAAGCGAAAACCCATCTGATTCTAGTCATAGTTCAATCCAACCTGTGCATGAATCATCATCAAAACAAGGAAACTAGCTACAAAATTATATGGAGAGCACCTACATAAAATAGGGAGTGCAACCCAAAGGAAGAAGCCTAAAAATTCCCCAAGTACATGGATCGTTAGCGATCCATGCCCTATGGATCGCTAGCGATCCATCACATTTTGTTGGATCGTTATGAAATTTTTAGAGAACCTTTGTATCATCGAGTGTAGGCTTCTAGCAAAGCGGCCTATCCCAATTGCTCTCCTGCGCCTATAAATACAATCCTACCTACAACATAAAGAGGCTTTTCTGGGCTAGCTGTTAGAACTCTGCAGAGATTATTCTTCACTCTTCTCATCCCACACAATAGTCATCTAAGGGTTCACTGTGATTCTCCAGTGAACTCTTAAACTTGTGACTTGATCTAACTTAGAAGATTCAATCATATTGTAATCTGATTCAATTTGTAACAACAGTCAACTAATAGAAAGTTATAAAGTGGACGTAGGTTTCATTAACAGCCGAACCACTATAAAAATCTTCTTGTCTTTTTACTATTTCTGCTCTTTTTACATTTATTTTATATATTATTGCTCTGTAAGAATATAGTTGGTGCTTTCACACTCAATTCAGGGTGTTGATCCATTTTTAGGTTAAAATTTTGGTGCTTTCACTAACAACCCTAAATCTAGGCTCAGATCAAGCTCTCTATTTTGGATCAGATAGGTCCAGAAGTTAGATCATCAAATTCTACTTGGAAGATTTGTCGTTGAAAACCAATGGCACGAGGGAGGAAGAGAACTACCTTCGGAAGATCAATAGGAGCTACTATTGCTGGTGAAGAAACAACCTCTTAGCAAGTTGAAATCAACAACCCCAACAACCTACAACTTGGAGCTAACACTAGAGGTCAAGTGCTAGGATCCTCTACTCGGCATGAAGTTGTGACTAAGGGAGAATTGAACCAGATGGTTGATGAAATTAACCAGAAAATGGCAAACAGTCAAAAGGCTCTTATGGAAAAGATAGATGCTCTCTTAGCGCTCTAATCATTAACTACTCCCAGAATGGAACCCGAAGCCCTGGCTGCTACGAAGCAAGGGTTTTCTTCTGTTTCTGGATCAAGTAGAAGAAATAGAAAATAGAAGCAAAAGGAAGTAATAGGTGGAGCTCAAGGCATCACGATAGTGGAAAATGCTAATACTCCGTCCATTGTAAAAGCGACTACTACAAACCTGAACTTAGGAGTGAAAACTCCACAGGAGAACATACTAGTAGTTGATACTAACTCTGAGGAAGGCGAGCAACTTAAGGAAGAAGAATTGAACTCAAATGATCAAACTCCATCCGTAAGACCAACCGCCTACCAACGAACCTCTGCAGGAGTGACTCACCTAAAGACTGGAGAGCCTAGGCTTCAGTCAGCTAACCAAGACCGTTTGCAAAGTCAAACACTTGGTGCAGCTACTAACAGCCGACCCGTGGATGAACGGACAAGTGAGGCATACATTGCGGACATGGTCAGATGCTTGATGGAAGAAAGAAATGGTAGAAAGGATGATGATTGGGGTTTCGCTCCAAGCCGAACTCCCTTCACCGATAGTGTCCTGAGGTTAGAGTACCTCAAGAAATTCACCATGCCACCAGCTATGCCATCCTACAATGGAACTACTGACCCTCAACAGCACTTGTACCTACAATGGAACTACTGACCCTCAACAGCACTTGTACAAGTACATTTGGAATATGGATAGTGCAAGGCCAACAGATGCAGTTCGTTGCAGATGTTCCCCATCCATCTAGAAGGAGTTGCCTCCATGTGGTTTACCAGACTCCCACCGCGATTTATCTCAACCTTTGACAAGCTAGCCAGGAAGTTCTAGGATCAATTTAGACTACACACGGCTTAGCCAAAGGACATGATGTCTCTATCCGGTTACTTCCGAGGACCCAACGAATCACTAAAAATGTTCATGAACCGCTTTAACATAGCCATCACCGAAGTAAGCAATCCAAATGTGGATATGATTTTCATGGCTTTAGTCCGCTCGATCCATCCAGAACAGATTTTGGGAGATGGATTAAAATAAAGCAACCGACCACCATGAAAGAATTCAGTCGAAAGGCTAATCGATACTTACGATTTGAAGAGGAAAATACGTTAGAAGGTAAAAATATTGATATGCGACCAAATGAATCAATTCAGAGTAATGTGGCGGTCAATCAAAATGGCAAGAATTCTGAAGTCCTGCTGGAAAATATAGGAACAACAAAAGGATGAACCATGATTAGAACACCAACAAAGGCAATGGAGGGGGAAAGAAACTCAGAGGTCTAAAACGCAGAGAATACACTCCGTTGAATGACGGCTTGGGAAATATTTACCTGGCAACTCAAGGAATAGAAGAGTACCCGAAGCCGCCTCGGAAAGAAGAGTCTGAGCAACAAAGGAAGTCGGGAAGTTCATTCGCTTCCACAGAACCCGCGGCCATAACACAAACGAGTGTCACCATTTGAAGAACATGATCGAAGAACTGATTAGAGAAAACAAGCTCCAACAGTATGTGAACAAGCCCCTAAATTCTGATCAGCCAACTAGACCTCATGCTCCTAACACCCAAGGAAACCAATCTGGATCTAGTGGTGATGGATCTAAACGAGCTGAACATAGACTTGTCATCAATACCATTTCAGGAGGTCCTCATCCAACATAGAAAAGTTGGGGCGAGATGAAAAGATATGCTGGTTCACTCAAACATGTTCCAAAGGAAACTTGCTTTGCAATCGAAGATAGGACCCCCGCTAAACAATAGAGGATTCTCAATGACGACATCATGTTCTAAAACTGGGATAGTGAAGGAATAGAAGCTCCAACTTTCGATCCAATGGTGGTGACGATAGGAATTGGACTCGCTGTCATACATCAGGTGTTAGTTGATACCGAAGGATTAGTAAACATTTTGTTTCGACATACGTTTGACCAAATGAAGCTTGACATGAAGGATGTCTCTGCGTGCCGAACCAAAATCCAAGGATTCACTGATCATACACTACAACCGATTGGCACAATCGATCTGCCTGTTAAACTCGGAATAAGAGATCAGAGAGTGGTTCTCACCCAAACCTTTATGATAATTGACGAGATCTTGGCCTATAGTGCATTCTTGGGACGGCCGACCCTCACTGATTTCCAAATTATCCTGGCACAATGGTGTCTCACTATGAAATTTCCCTACAGAAAACAAAGTTGGGGTGATAAAGGGAAACCAAAGTGTCCCATGGGAATGCTACATCGTTGAATTGTATGAAACAAGAAAGAAATAAAAGGGGAAGAGTGTGGAGAAAATTCTCCACATTCGTGAACCGTCAGCGTAGTAACTACAGAATCACCTTTGGCTTGGGGACCACAGCCGAATCGATAAGCCTATGGACCCTAGAAAGAAGAGTTCAGGGAGGGAATGGGCAACACTGGCAGAGATTACGGTGCATGTCCCTTTAGACATGGATGACCCGACATAGTACTAAAAATGGAATTACATCTTGGAACCAAGACGCGACAAGAATTAGTCAAGTTTCTTCACACCAATTTGGACGTGTTCGCTTGTACGCATTCCGATATGTGTGGGATATCATCGAAGATAGCATGTCACGCACTTAATATCGATCCCAAGTACACTCCAATGAGGTAGAAGAGGCGCACCCTGGGACCGGAACGGTCTGCTGCACTAAGAGAGGAAGTGGATAAGTTGTTGGAAAACAGCTTTATCCACGACGCAACCTATCCTGTATGGGTATCAAATTTGGTTTTGGTTAAGAAGTCCAATGGGAAGTAGCGGACTTGCATTGACTACTCATATTTGAACAAAGCCTGCCGAAAGGATAGCTTTCCATTGCCCAAGATCGATCAGCTTGTTGACGCCACAGCAGGCCACGAGCAACTATCGTTTATGGACGCCTACTCGTGATATAACCAAATCATGATGCATGAACCCGATCAAGAGAATACTAGTTTCATTACCGAACTTGGATTATATTGTTATAGAGTCATGCCCTTTGGACTAAAGAACGTAGGGGCAACCTACCAACGACTAGTAAACACAATATTCAAATCACGCATATCAGAGAATCACTTAGACAACCTTGCACAGATGTTTGAAATGTTGTGGAAATATGGAATGAAGCTCAACCCGTTGAAATGCTCTTTCGGCGTTGCTTTTGGAATATCCCTTGGTTTCATTGTGAATGAAAGGGGCATTGAAGCTAATCCGGAACAGATTACTGCTCTAAGGAACGTCAAATCCCCCACGAACAAAAAGTAATTACAAAGTCTAAATGGAAAGATCGTAGTGCTGAGCTGATTCATTTCCCAAGCGGCTGATAAATGCATATTGTTCTTTGATGCATTGAAGAAGGGAAAGAAGAATTTTGAATGGAACGAAGCCAGCCAGACAGCCTTTAAAGAATTACTCCATCGTATGGAAACCCCGTCGGCCTTATCTAAGACAATAAATAGGAAAGATTTGTCTGTTTATCTTGTGTGTCGACCCATGCTCTAAGTGTAGCATTGGTGCGTGAAGAGGCTAGGGTCTAGCGACCCATCTACTACATCAGTAAATGAATCACAAGAGCTGAAAAGAATTACCCAAAGTTGGAAAAACTCACCTATTGCCTGTTGGTCACATCGAGGAAGCTACGACCGTATTTCCAGGCTCATCGCATCAAGGTGTTGACGGATCAACCTCTGAAACAAGTGTTGTATCGCCCCAGAGACATCAGGTCGACATCTGAAATGAAATATCGAGTTAGGCCAATATAAAATCACTTATTACCCTCGAAGAGCTAACAACAGACACACACTGGCATATTTCATCCCCGAATGTACTAAGCGAGACGGTGAAGAAGAAAGCACTTCAGACATGGTGCCACAGTGGAAGTTGTTTGTTGATGGTGCATCTAATGAATCCTGCTCAGGTGCAGGGGTAGTACTGAAAATCTCGAAGGACGGTCTATTTGCTATGCTCTAAGACTAGAATTTCCTGCTCCCAATAATGAAGCAGAATACGTGTCTTTGATGGCAGGATTAAAAATCATTAAAAAATTAGGAATAAAAGCTGTGGATATCTACAGCGATTCTCAGCTAGTCATCTTCCAAGTGAAATGGGAGTGCTATGCAAGGGGAAACCTTACCTTCTACCTAACAAAAGCGCGGGAATTGCTGTAGGACATCGATCACTACACTTTAAGTCACATTTCAAGGGAACGGAATATGCAAGCAGATCACCTAACCAAACTAGCCAATTCCGGAGATGCTCAGTCAATGGGACTAGCCCCAATCGAAACGCTTACATCACCCAACATAGATGATATTATTATCGATTGGATTATGGAAACCGGAGAGGAAAAGGAATCATGGATGACATCGATCAAAGATTACCTGATTAAAGGTACACTCCCCAATGATCGGAACGAGCGAAAGAAGCTACTCCGGAAAGCACCACGGTTCGTCTTGTAAGATGGAATTCTTTATAGGAGGAGATTCTTTACTCTCCTACTCAGCTATTTAACCAAAATCGAATTCAAAAGGATCCTCAGGGAAGTCCATAAAGGCGATTATGGAAACCACATTACAGGGCAAACTCTAGCAAAAAAGATCCTCCGATAATGTTACTTCTAACCATCCATCAACCTTGACGCAGCGGGCTATGCCAGGCGATGTGTGCAATGCCAAAAGTTTGCCAAAATATAGAGAACTCCATCCATAGAACTTATGCCAATGGTTGTCCCATGGTTGTTCGTGGTCTGGGGAATTAACCTAATCGGCATGCTCCCAATTGCTAAAGGAGGAGCCAAATATGCTATCGTTGTTGTTGATTACTCCACAAAATGGGCCGAAGCAGAACCGTTGGCTACTATTACCACTAAGAAAGTAATTAAATTTGTCATGAAAAATATTATTTTCAGGTTTGGAGTGCAATAGAAAATCATCACAGATAATGGAACTCAATTCCAAAGTGCTGAATTCAAGGACTTTTGCAAGCGTTTCAGCACCGAAAAGAGTTTCTCCGCAGTGGCACATCCTCAAGCAACCGGGCAAGTGGAGGCAGTGAACAAAATAATCAAGGCCACCATCAAAAAACGGCTGACGAAAGTCAAAGGAGACTGGGTTGATGAGCTCCCACTTGCACTATGGGCTTACCGAATGACGCACAAATCAGCAACTGGACACTCACCACTCGCCCTAGCATATGGATCTGAAGCAATGATCCCAGTCGAATTGGAAGTTCCCTCCCATCGAAAACGACACTTCAATCAGAAAGAGAACGTGTAGCTCCTACTCGAGTCACTTGATCTGATTGACGAGAAATAGAAGGAAGCCGAGCTAAGGATCGCGACTTATCAGAAAAGGGTAACATGGCACTTCAACTCCAAGGTCCACAATCGTACTTTCGAAGTGTGAGACCACATCCTAAAATGGGTCTATCCAGTTACAGGAACATTCGGACCAAACTGGGAAGAGCCTTACTCAATCGGGAAAAAGCTCGGAGATGGCACTTTCACACTGACCACAGTCGATGGAATTCAGATTCCCCGTGCTTGGAACAACGACTCACTTCGGCATTACTTTATTTAGCTTTTATCTATGTATTTCTTATTTTTGCAAATAAGCCACCCGACTATGCTGGGGGCATTGTAAATAGGCGGAATTTGCTCTACTTTTCATTTTATCAATGAAATCTCTATAGTTTCTTGAACCAATAAAACAGTGTTCATATAAATTACTCACCGATTCGATGAAAGTAGGCCGACTCAAAATCATTCATTAGTTGCTTGGAAAAGTGAAACCACACCCAAGAACGATCTGCCTACTCGCCAAGTCGACGAAAATAAATCGACTCAAACTCAAAAGCTGTCGAAAGTAAATCAACTCAAACTCAAAAGCCGCGCATTTCGTAAGCCCCGCATTTTGTAAGCCGCGCATTTCCTTAAGTCTTGCACACTTAAAAGCCGTGCATTTCGTAAGCCGCGCAAGCACTACTTGATGTTTCCCTAGCATCATTAGCAAACCGTTAAGATTTTCTAAGTACCGGTATTGTCCTGATAACATGGGGAAATTTGTCTATTGCAGAACTAGGAAGGCTCAGCTCCTACTATCAATAAGAATCGACGTGAGTCCAGCAATGTCGCAAAACTAGAAATCGACAAAGAATTCTGATCGTTGACATACGAGTCACAAGTTCTTGATGATAGGAACCGTAAAGTAAATTTGGCTATAAACATCAGAGGAATTGCTTGGATCAACCGGTCCTTTATCAAGTGTTCGAAGTAAACAACCCTATGAAGTAGAGGAGCACACACCAACACTTAGTTGAAAGGAAAACTAATCCACAGTCCTGTTACGCCGAACAAAGAATTTTGGCAATCACAACAGATCTAGTTGTAAAACTGAAAAAATGCATACATAATGCGTGAAATCACGGAAATAAAGGCATCGTACACCCCAGAACACGGCACAGTGATATGAAGTATAGAAATTGCAGAACAACCAATTGCGTCACGTACACACATAAGTGGTATAAAGACAAGCAAAGTATGTGATAAATAAGAAAGAACACAGAAGTGGCAGCGGTAGAAACATTAATCTTTTCATTTCTCATAACATTTTCTGTACAAATTCAAAATGTGAGGGCCATGCCCACACAATATCGACCAACAAAAAGAAAATTACAGATGCTACAACAACAAAAGTGATAAGTGCAGACTCTGCACTTGTACAAAATACATGTTGAACAAATCAAAATGCTACAAAATCCGGCTCCACTGTCACTCGATCCCGTCAATGCTTCTTGCCACTACTTCCTTTTCCGCCTTTGGTCGGAAGTTTCTTCTTCCCCTCAGCATTCCCACCAGGAGTCGTATCGCTGCCAGAGATATCGATTGTAGGTTCCATGCCCATGTCTTCTTCTTATTCGTTGGCCCCCTCAGAAGACTCCTCCTTGTATTATGCTTGCAGGACTTGCGGGAGCTCCTCGAAGACTTTCTCTCATCTACCTACTCCTTAACTGCCACCATCTGCTGCTCAGTTCTACCTGGCTGGATGGCTTGGTCTGTCTGCTCTTAGGTGTCAACTACCGTTAAATCGCCCTCTAGAGATATGGAGGGGTCGTCCAGGCCATGCAATGCAGCGATCTTCTCAGATTCCAGCCCTGTTTGCGAGCCAGACATGGGCGTGGTGATCAAAGCAGCTACAAAAACAAGCGTTGAAGCAATCAAGATAGTAGTAGGCCCCGGGACTGGAGAAATTGGCAGTTCGACGGGAAAAGAAGACGTACCTTTAAGATAAAAAAGGAAAGCATTCAGTTCATCCTGTTCTTGCGGAGTGAGCTGGAAGTCCTCAAACTAGGAAGAAAGAAAAAAGTTACATGCATCAGAAGTGTGACCGTGAATCTCAACCTCGTACTGCCCACCATTTCCTTCTTTAGATGGTTGTACAATCTTGGGCGAAGTTTAAGGACTTCCCAAGGCTTTGGAGATAAGTGCTGAAGGGACAGATAACAAAGTAGTATCGGTCGAAGCCGAAATGATTTCTGTCTGAACATGAAGTTGCTTGGACGATTCACGAGGCTCAAAACTAAAAGGCTCTGATAGTGCTTTAGCAGCTATAGCTGCGCCAGTATTGGCGGCTTATCACTCCCTTTCAACCCAAATAATCCCACGGCCCTCTACCAAAGCCCTCTTTGATTCTTAGTTCAGATAGGCATCCTCCAGCTCTTGTTCACTGAACACATCCCCGTTTTTTTGAAAATGGGCCAGGATTTCTTCTCAAACCACAACAAGAGTACACGGGAATTTGGGACCCAGATAACAGAGACTACCCTGATGCAATAGGGAGTTGACGTAGAATTTCAAGATGGTGTTACCCTTCTTCTCCATCTTCCTTTCAAAGGTATCTTTTAGCTCCAAGAGTCCGCCGTCACACCGGCTTTCTCAACTTTGACTTTGGTCTTTTCATCGTCGAGTTGTGCAACTTTTCTCGAAGCAAAGCAATCACTTGAGCCTGGTTGGAGATGGTTATATCTTGAGATTCCATCATTCTGGCATAATCAACAATTATTTTCTTATGAGCTTCAACAGTTTCATCATGACCAGTAATGGTTCTCGTTTGAGCTTCGATGATCTCATCTCGAGTTTCAAGCTCCTTTTTGAGCTTGACTTCATTAGCATGGGCTTTCTTGATTTCTTCTCTGAACACGATTTCAATTTTTGCATGAGCCTCCTTCAATTCCTTTAGCAAACTAGCGTTGCTCTTATTATCTCGAATAGCAGCATCTCTCTATTTTGTCAATTGATCAATTCTAGTGTCACGTTTCATAATCATCCTTTCGTAATCATCCTTTTTCGACTTGAAAGAAAGAATCTCTTGATAGTTGTCACGATTTGTGTCCACCAGCTGCTTACGTAATTTCTCCCATCCTTCATCTTGATCCAAGTCGCTCTGAATCGCCTGGAGATGGGGTACATAAGAATCCTTACGAATCGCACGCAGGTCACGATCGAATTTAACTCCCTTCAGGAACTAGCCAGGGAATGTGGCTTCAAGTTTAGGTGAACCAGACGGGAGAATATATGCAGGCCTTCTACGAGGGCGTAAAAAACCATAAGCAGGCATAACATGAGTTGGTGGAGTCTAGGTTGATGGAGCGACCTGAATATTAGAAGACAAAACTTCAATTTCGATAGAAATTGGAGCCGGGGCAGATGCATGGTTCTTGAAAGGATGAGGATCACGATCTACTTTTGATTTTTTGGATGGCTCTTCCCGATCATTAGGAGTCTTCCTTTTCTCATAGCCACCCCTATGAACTCTGCCTCGGTCCCTGTCATCCCGACGATGAGCTTCAGCTTCCCAATCTTTTCTCCTCCTCCATTCTTCCTCGGTTTCTCGGGGTTGGTGGCGGCTTGAAGTCTGTTTCGACCAACATTGTGCATTTGTAAATTATTCAAGATCTTCATAATGTCCACAACCTTCCATAGTACCTAATATAAGAAAAAAATGAAGTAACTTTAGCGATAGAAAATGAGCTCAAATAATGCATATATGAGTGTACGTAACCCTAGTGAAGTATGTAACGTGTCGTAGGCGCCCTAAAAGGACTTTACAAACTGAGTCGGGAAGCGACTATAGTGGGAGTCAGTCTAATTTTGGAAACAGCATGACCGGAGTGAGGAGACAATCCCAGGACTCAAAATTATCTCCCATGAGTTCTGCAATATCCACGTAAACGTTGCTCAAGTCCCTAAAGTTGATATCGATTTCCTTAGGTGAAGAACCATGAAGTCTTTCAGTTGGTGAGGGAGCATCTTTAGCAATAACCTCTTGGAGAGCCGAATCTGTTAGAATAGGGATCATTCCAAGAGTTCATTACATGATTAGAGATCTCCTTCGCTGGAACGTGCATAAAATCCCTCATCGCTAGAGGATGGGTCATTGTCACTTTCACTCTCAATTTCACCTTCCTCTTTTTCTACGATCACCGCAGCTTTGCCATCTTGTTGTTTGAACTCCTCTTCCCCTTTCTTCGGGATCGGGGGAATCCTGTTCAGACTAATATCTCTAGTCGTAACTCCCTTTTTTTCACGAATTTCCTCAGTTGATTCACCAGATGGACCTTCTTCTCCTTGTAGACCGCTCTCTTCGGAATTGTGAGACGAAGAAGTGGAGCATGTTCTAATCCTAGAATGGGTAGGAGATAGAACCACAACAATGCCGGCAGACCTCCTAGGATGTAACAATCCATACCGATGCAAATTCTCATCCGCCAGCAAAATTTTGGTCGATCTCTCTCTAGCATCTATGGCCTTCATAGTATGGAAGATAAAGTCTATTGCTACATCTTTATTTGGCCTCAGAATAACTATAAGAAGCATTCAGTTTATTAAAACCCCGCACCATCGTAACAAGTCTCAACGAGAGAAGAGAAAACTTACGCTCTGTCGTCCAAAGACAATTAAACATTTCAAGACATCTAATGAAGAAATATTGGGTCTTGAACTGGGATAAGTTGCTTTGGAGTTATAACACGGTTTTGCGATTTCTCTGAGCCTCAATAATCACAAGAGATGGACATTGCTCTCTCTTCTTAAATGAAAGGAAGTATCTCAATTTGTCGAAGCTTGGGGCACGGTTGAATGTCCGCATAAACAAAACACGAATACAAGTCAAAATTGCGTAACCATTGGGATAAATCTAAAATGGGGCTTTTTCCAAATTCAGAAGAGAGTCTCTCAAAAAATGGTTGAATGGGGGCACTGCACCATTCAAGCACATGTACCAATGGCAGACGGTGTACCTTGAACGTGGCATATGTGCAAACTCATTTTTCAGTAGAAGGCGCACATCGTCATCCGGAATACCATGTTGTAAACAAATATTGTGCAGAACTTTAGCAAAAATGACGGTAGAATCTCTCTCCGGAGGGTTAAGTATAACTATAAAGCTCGAAGGAGTTCGATCGACGATCAGACCAATTGGCACTAATTGACCATATTGAGCCTGTGGCGCCGAAGAAGTCAGCACTACTGGAATCATTTGCGAAGGCATAACTGATGTCGATTCTGCTTTTGAGAGTATCAAGCTTCCTCCACTGGATTTACGTTGAGATGACGGATGCTTCATTCTATATAACCGAACTTGTATCCAATATGGTCAGGTAACCCTATTTTTAACTAGAAATCCCCGTATGTTTAATGCATGAATTCCGAAAAGACATTGAGTTATGTCAACTCATTTGATTCCAAGCGTTGATTGGGGTAAGTGCAGTGTGTTATCTATTTGAGATGGGCTTGGTGTCCTGAACACTACGAATGCTCTATCCTGTGTAGATAGTTCACTTGCAGCAGAAAAATGAAAAGCTTTTCATGTCATTCATTGAAGTTATTCCTCCTACACTCACCCATTATCGGTCGATGATTGATAACGGATCCGTTGTCTAAAGCGACACGGAAAGCTCGTTCTATTCTCAGGTACACTAAGCATGCGATAGTAAGACTAATCCAGGACGATCAAGTCCATAGTAAACTGCCTCATCGAAACCATCGAGGCCATAAGCTAATCGATCTTGATTTATTGGACGAAGGTAGTAGAATGCATCAAGTGCAAGACACGAATCCACTATCTACCTCCAATAAATCGCAATCAACCCGCTTCGTTCACCATTCTCCTCGATCACCCTAAATTCATTGGCAGCCACAACCAATACGATAACCACGTCATCACCAACCTCGGATCGAAGGCAAACGGGTTCGACTTCGGGTTTGTGGCGATCCAAGCTAGGGTTAGTGGTCTGCAAGGTCGATAGCGATCCAAGCAAGCGGCGATTATACTACTAGGGTTTGGCTCGAGGTGATGGCAGAGGTAGCTGAGGTCGGCGGTAGTAGGCTCTGGCGGTAGAGATCAACGGCGGCGGTAGTAAAAGCTGGTTAAGTCGTGGTTGGTTCGGGTTGCAAGAAGAGAAAGTGAGGAAAAGTAAGAAGGGTCGGCTTGAAATAGTACTAAATAGGAGAGATTTCAGCAAAAAAATCAAAGTGATCAGATCGCTAGCGAACCATCACCTATGGGCTGCTAGCAATCCATCATCTCACGTTAATTTTCGCTCGAACTTTTCAAACTCAACCCCCTTGCTGTTCGTAAACACTTTGGAAATTACAGAGTCAAAATTGATATGTTTCCATGAATAATGATGATCCACATTCTGAACCCAACAAAAATTGAAATGTCAGAAAAAATACTTCATGGTAAGCCTAATACGATCGACTGGATTTAATGGAATAGGAATTCAAGGACGACCAGTTCTAGAGCACAAGTTGTTTCCAACGAAAGCATACTCTGGGGGGCAAATGATAACCGGGTTTTTAACCCAACAGAATTCAATAGGAGTTAGAACTTAGGAACTATGGCCAAAATGACTTGAAACTTGAACAAGGCATCTAAAAGAACAAGCCAAAAGCACTTAAGAAGGATTGCCCAAAAATCCACTAAGGGGATGGATCGCTAGTGATCCATAAGGAAGCTTCATGGGTCGTTCAAGCCTCTTGCATCATGAATCAGTATCTCTTCTAAGCACATTTGCCAAGTTTCATAGCCTTCCAAGCAACCTAGTTCGAGAAGCGAAGACCCATCTGATTGTAGTCATATTTCAATCCAACCCGTGCATGAATCATCATCAAAACAAGTAAACTAGCAATGAAATTACATGGAGAGTACCAACATAAGATAGGGAGTGCAACCGAAAGGAAGAAGCCCAAAAATCCCCAAAGTACATGGAGCGCTAGCGATCCATTACATTATGTTGGATCGTTATGAAATTTTCAGAGAACTTTTGTACATCGAGTGTAGGCCTCTGGCAAAGCGACCTAGCCTAATTGTTCTCTTGTGCCTATAAATACAATCCTACCTGCAACATAAAGAGGCTCTTTTGGACTGGCTGCTAGAACTATGCAAAGATTATTCTTCACTCTTCTCATCCCACACAATAGCCATCTAGGGGTTCATTGTGATTCTCCAGTGAACTCTTGCACTTGTGACTCGATCTAACTTAGAAGATTCAATCATATTGTAATCCGATTCAACTTGTAACAGTAGCCAGTTAATAGAAAGTTATAAAGTGTACGTAGGCTTCATTAACAGCTGAACCACAATAAAAATCTTATTGTCGTTTTACTATTTTTGCTCTTTTTACATTTATTTTCTATATTATTGCTCTGTAAGAACAGAGTTGGTGCTTTCACACTCAATCTAGGGTGTTGACCCATTTTTTGGATTAACAAATACTAAGTGAAAAGAAGCAGACCATCTTGATGTAATAACAAAATCAAACCAAATGAACCAAGGCAAGCCCAACCAAAGGAACTGCATCATGTTCATAAACTACCTCAACTCCAAAGAAAAAGCCACGTCAATATACAAAATTGCCTACCTATATTTCTGTGCAAAATCCTAAGTCAACGGCAAAACATAAAAAGTGCACTCTCCCACTAAACGTAGTGTCGGCGCTCTAACACTAGACCGAAAACCTGAGATAGCTACAAAATGTAGCAACCGATCTGCAACCTTAATACTCACCCTAATAAGTTGGAACTGCGCCACAATTTTAAGAAACAACGAGAGGTAGAAACCGCGCTGCAGCCCCGAAAGCAACACTGACAACGACACAACCCCATAAACGACTATACGTAGGCAAGTATGCGGTGCAATCTTAAAGCAACATCTAAAATGGTAAATCCATGCCGCAATCTTGCATCAGCATAAAAAAGCTATAAAATGCGTCATCATCCTGAAGTGATGTTGATGTGACAGAATGGTGTCGCAATCTTAAAAAATACTGATCGCAAACGAAAGGACCCAAAGGATGAGGTGAACTACCCAAAGGCAAGAGCAGTTTACAGCTTCAGCGGAATTGATGTGATATGAGTAATATGTTGTATCACAACTCCCAACAAACTAAGGCGAAGTCTTGGAGTACTAGTAAGGGTGCAGTCCTTCCAGAAATGGGAGGCAGTTTCTCAGTTCAGCTTCACCTACACAAATGCGCAGTCCACAAGTCTACTGCTTTGCACAATCGAAAAAGCATGACCAATTCAAATTTGGGCCTTCCCGCCTCAATTCCAAACATTCCCGCTTCAGGATCAAATCTTCATGCCAAAAGCAGATATTCCTGCCTAGAGCCACGTCATTAGTTCATGCATGCTTAAAATAGAAAGTAGATAAGTGACACGTGTAAAGATTGAATGGAGGAAGAAGAGCATGGAAGGATAATTTCATCAATTTACCAAAAGGCTCGATTGTAAAAAAGTGATATATTCTCTATCATCCAAATCATGTAAAATCAAATTACGAAGAAGAAGAAGTTGGCTCGTAGACGTAGGATTTGTCGAAAGCCGAACCACGTAAATCTTTATGTCTCTTTGCTTTGTTCGAATCTTACACCTGGTTGATGCATTAAATTTTGTTGGGATTATACCGAATAAACGTCGAATCAGAATTGATATTTTAACAAACAGTTAGAATGCAACTTCTTAATTATGTAAGCACACAGCAACATAATTCCTATCTTAAGGCAAATTTAACATTACTTAAATTTGTTGATTCGTAATCACGAAAGTAATTAGCACTATAATTACTCTGCGAATCACTTTGGTATTATGAGATGAAAAATCTCATTGACAATATATAATAATTAATTACACTAGATTAATTTTTAGTAAATCCTTTTTTTAATTAAACAATTTAATTAAATACTTCAATTAATTCAAAAAAATTAAATTTATTTATCTTAAACAATTTAAGATAAATGTACAACTATAAAAATTATAGTTACATACATATATCGATATATATATATATATGTTATATTTAATTAACTTTTAATTATTAATTATATTAATTAAATATATATAAAAATTTCAAATTAATTATTTAATTTATCAAAATAGTTTTGGAAAATTTATATTTATTTTATAACCTTTATAAAATTGTCTTTTTTATTTTAAACTTAACTTTTAAATTTAAAATAGATATTTGAATTTTCAAATCCTTATTTGAAAATTAGCACAAGGCTCAAAAGACTCTAGATCTTACATCTGTGCCAATCTTTTGGACTTACTCTATCCATTCAGCTATGCTAGTAGATAGGAAGGAGAGAATACTTGATTATACAGTCCCAAGCCTAGATACAACCATTCTAGACACCTAATGAATAAGTAGTTTCTATTAGTTGCCCCTTATGTTGACTAAATTGAGTGCATAGAGCTCTGATACCATTGAAGAAACCCAGTCGATTTCAAAGTGGGTGAAATGGGTAGGTTTCTAAAAAAATTCTTGAATTAGATCTTAGTGGGTCTATGAAATCAAATGTTTAAACTAGATCTAATATATTAGTTTAATAAAATCATATTTTATCGAGATTTTTCATTCTTGATTAATTAAAGTTATGTTAATTAATTGTGACATTTGATTAAGTATGAATAAATCCAATGTATTCATGTGTGTGTGTATAAGGTTTGACATGCATATGAAATATATAGTGAATATGATTGTTTAGTGTTTAATTTGAATATATCTTTTATATATATAATAACTTGATGGAAAATAGATATATATGGCGTATAACCATATGTATATACATATATAGATATTAGGATTTATATCTTTTATATATACATATATATTATACTTACATACTTATACGATAATTCATATACATACCAAGAATATAAATGCCTAAGTTTATACATTTGTTTAAATGAATTATAAAATATATATGGTTTATATACACATATTAATAGTACCGTATATATAGTTTAGACATTTTTATATGTGTGTGTATGTTATGTATTGCCATTTTTTATTTATGTGTGTGTATAGTTAAGAAAGTAAATCTATGTAATTGAATTAGAAAAGATTTGGTGATTAAAGAGGAATATGAAAGGACTTTCAACCTTCCCCTTTTGCAAACTACTAACTAGTGTTGGATCATGGGTTTTGATTGCTGACAAGACACAACAATTCACGAATCTACGACTACAACAACATCCGGACTCAACGACTCAAAGTATGGTTCATATATGTATATAGAGTCTAGTTTAGTGCTTTGTTAAAATCTTTCCTCAAGAATCATCATTCACATTCAAATAAACTGCATGCATATTTTAATCAAAATCAAGTTTTCCAAAAATGCATGGAGTGGGGCTCGAACCCGGGTCACAAGTTTAAAAGGCAAGTGCTCTAACCAAATGAGCTATGGTGATTTTTGATTATCAACAGAATTCAGTCGACTGAACAAAATCGACCAGTCGACTGAATATCTATAAACAGCCTATTGAACTTGTGCACATATGTATACACGTTTATATTTTTAAATTCAATCGACTGACCATTTTCGACCAGTCGACTGACCTGAACCCAACTGCCATATTTTGAAAAGACATTCCATTTTGCGAAAGGTTGCAATCCTTCTTTGAACGGGAATGGCTGCTTCTTTTGGTCAGAACTCTTCACCAATGGCAGCAACCCTCTATCTACTATAAATATATGTTCCCAAACACTTCATACTTCAGCGAAAATCATTCTAACTTTCTTGTATTCTTCTTGTGCTCTCATTCTTGCATTCAAACAGCATACAAGCATTTTATTGCTTTGAGTCTCCAAATTAACTTTCATAATCTTCGATTCTTAGCAACACCTTCCTTGCATATCTTCACATACACATCATACACTTGAGGATTTTATTATAGGAAGTTTGTACTATCAGAGACAAATCAGTGTTTTCAAGAACACACAGTGTCAGATATTCTTTTGTATTAGCAAAAATCCTGTTCTGCTGCTCAGGTCCCTGTTCGGCTGCTCAGGGGTTGTATAGATCCGTTCCTCCAGGTTAAGTGAGGGTATTGTTGTTAGTAAAATTCCAGAAGGAGTCTGGGACTGGACGTAGGACGGAGCTCCGAACCAGTATAAAATATCTGGTGTCATTTTACTATATTGCTTTTATATTCCGCACTATTTACAGTATTACTATCATCTCTATACTCTGTATTATCATATATCCATATTACACGGTCCTACAGACTTTCATTTGGTATCAGAGCCTGGGATTCTAGAGATCGTAACAACATCCTAGAATAAATGGCTATAAAGAGATCTAGTCAAGGCAATAGGAAGAGGAAGAACAATAAAGAAGAATCAAAGGAGCAAACAAGCAAATGCTTCATGGCTACAAGTGATGATGTAAGTGAACTAAGTTTTGAAGATTTGGTTGAAATTAATTCAGAACTAGTGGAATTTGTAAAAAAAACTAAAAAGCAAAAAAAAGAGTTACAAGGAAAATTAAATAGATCTGAATTAGAAATTAGTATGCTAAGAGATGAAAAGAAAATCCTAGAAGAAGAACTTGAAATATCTCAAGAATCTAATTCTAATTTAACTTCTCAACTATCTATGATCACCCAGGAATTAGAAATTCAGAAGAATAAAAATGATGATTTATCAGTAGAAATTAATGATTTAAAATCTAACACTAAAGTATTAGAGTTAGAAAAATCTAGTCTCAAAACTAAGTTAGAAGATATTAATAAAAATGATTTATTACAATCATCTTTAGATAATTCAGAATCTCGAATTTTTCTTCTCGAAAATGAGAACTGTACGATAAAAAGAGAGAATTTTGAATTAAACAAGCAAATTGATATTTTGAAAAACAGTAATATTTCTTTTGAAAATAATAATTGTGACTTTAAAGTTAAATTTGATAAACTTAACACTGAAGTCACAAAATTTAATAAAGGTCAAAACGATTTAAACATGATTTTATCCAGTTCTAGACCTTTACATGATAAAAGTGGTTTAGGATATAATAAAACTGATCGTAGAAATAGCACTAGATACGCTTTCATGTATAGTAAAAATGTTAGTGCTATTACTAAATTTCGAGTAAAGTGTAAATCCAATTTTAATAGCAATTCAAATACCGCTATGACCAATAATGTTTATAATTTCTCTAGAAGTACAAAATCCTTGACGGGAAATATGAATAAAAATTATCTAAGTATTTGGGTTCCTGTTAATTGGAAAAATAGAGAAAAATACATTGATGATTATTTTGATATGGTAGTTAATAATGAAAATTATATTTTTAAAGGTTCAACCACACCCAAATGGGTATGGTTTCCTAAAAATTAGGAAATTATAAGAACCTTCGGTATCGCATGCTTTAAATGTTAATTTTTTTTTATGATACCTTATATTATAAGTAGTAGTTATTTTGTTTATATTGTTCTATGTTAACACTTATGTGGAATATAATTTATGTCATCATATAAACTCTCCTTTTTGTCGATGACAAAGGGGGAGAAAGATATTGCTCTAACACTATTTGCAGGAATAAACGATGCAAGCACAGATTAAGGGGGAGTAAAGATTAATTATTTACAGGAATATATAGCATAGATTCAGGGGGAGAACTCTATAGCACAATTACAGGAATATATTTAGGGGGAGAGATAAGTCAACAAAGCTTGTCGAAGATTCGTCCGTAGCAAATAGAGTTGTCATCATCAAAAAGGGGGAGAATGTTGGATCATGGGTTTTGATTGCTGACAAGACACAACAATTTACGAATCTACGACTACAACAACATCCGGACTCAATGACTCAAAGTATGGTTCATATATGTATATAGAGTCTAGTTTAGTGCTTTGTTAAAATCTTTCCTCAAGAATCATCATTCACATTCAAATAAACTGCATGCATATTTTAATCAAAATCAAGTTTTCCAAAAATGCATGGAGTGGGGCTCGAACCCGGGTCACTAGTTTAAAAGGCAAGTGCTCTAACCAAATGAGCTATGGTGATTTTTGATTATCAATAGAATTCAGTCGACTGAACAAAATCGACCAGTCGACTGAATATCTATAAATAGCCTATTGAACTTGTGCACATATGTATACACGTTTATATTTTTAAATTCAATCGACTGACCATTTTCGACCAGTCGACTGACCTGAACCCAACTGCCATATTTTGAAAAGACATTTCCATTTTGCGAAAGGTTGCAATCCTTCTTTGAACGGGAATGGCTGCTTCTTTTGGTCAGAACTCTTCACCAATGGCAGCAACCCTCTGTCTACTATAAATATATGTTCCCAAACACTTCATACTTCACCGAAAATCATTCTAACTTTCTTGTATTCTTCTTATGCTCTCATTCTTGCATTCAAACAGCATACAAGCATTTTATTGCTTTGAATCTCCAAATTAACTTTCATAATCTTCGATTCTTAGCAACACCTTCCTTGCATATCTTCACATACACATCATACACTTGAGGATTTGATTATAGGAAGTTTGTACTATCAGAGACAAATCAGTGTTTTCAAGAACACACAGTGTTAGATATTCTTTTGTATTAGCAAAAATCCTGTTCTACTGCTCAGGTCCCTGTTCGGCTGCTCAGGGGTTGTATAGATCTGTTCCTCCAGGTTAAGTGAGGGTATTGTTGTTAGTGAAATTCCAGAAGGAGTCTGGGACTGGACGTAGGACGGAGCTCCGAACCAGTATAAAATATCTGGTGTCATTTTACTATACTGCTTTTATATTCCGCACTATTTACAGTATTACTATCATCTCTATACTCTGTATTATCATATATCCATATTACACGGTCCTACAGACTTTCAACTAGATCTAAGTCTAATCTTTGGATGAAATTGGAAATATGATTAAGTAGTTATTCATAGTCAAAATATTTAGGCATTGAATATTGGATTTGAAACATCACATAAACATATAAAAAAATCATCTTAAAACAATTTCATAATTAAGAAAATTCCAACGATTGTAAATTTCATGTTCATATTAAAATTCATTGTTTTGCCATATATGTCCCTAAAAAATTAAAATGAGCAAAATTGAGTTCAAACATCACATTCTAAATATAAATATACATATGTGCACAAACCAACATTATTATTTAATTGTAACATAATACACCATGACATGAAAAATTAAAAGTGTGTGCGTTAAGTACGTATATGTGCATAAACAAACTTATTTTCTAAACTAACCTTAGTTAAAACAATCTTAATTCCAAACTTACATAACTAATTCAACAATCAATATATACATATACATATACATATGTGTGTATGTTTTGTACTTTTGTAACTGCAATGGTTTACAGTTTGAAAAAAAATTAGAAACTCATAATTAAAATTCAATTACTAAATAAAATCATTTGAAAAGGTATTGGGCAGTACAATATGCACACAAGAGATGGTTGCATATGTAAAATAAGGTATGAAGAATTACCAAAGTAGATCTTGCCCTTTGTAACACGTTGATCTGAAAATTCTTCCCATAGATTCCTAGAATCAGCACCTAATTTTTAAGGAAGCAAATGAACCACTTGTTTTAATTTTATTTGATTTACTTTGGTTAAGAGGAACAAAATATTTTGGCCATGAATGGGGCTAGGAGGTGGCGGCCATGGATAGAGCAACGAAAGAGGAAGAAAATCCGAAGGAAAAATAAACGAGATGATTTATTTTAACGAGAGAATAAAAACCTTTCTCATTCTCACCTTAAAACTTCCTATTTTAATTTCCAATAGGTTTTAAATTAAGCAAAGTATTTCATCTCTCCTAATATGGACAACAAGATATCCCTTGCATGGATTTTTTGTTTCAAAAGCTTGTTAAGTAATTATCTTTATTTAAAACTCATTTCAATAGATATCGATATTGTTTCCTAGGGATTTGACCAGGCAACTAGGCACTCGGCATCCAGGAGTACTCGGCATCCATGAGCGCTCGGCATCCATGAGCGCTCGGCATCAGAAGACGTTCGGCGCGTACAATTGCTCGGCATGACTGTATTGATCATCACAAGCTATCGTTCGTCCAGAGCCATCATTCGGCCAAAGGCATTGTTCGGCTAAAGGCAACGTTCGGCCAGAGCTATCGTTCGGCCAGAGACATCATTCGGCCAGAGGCATTGGTCGGCTAAAGACAATGTTCGGCCAGAGCCATCGTTCGGCCAGAGACATCGTTCGGTTAAAAGCTTCGTTCGGCCAAAGGTAGCGTTCGGCCAGAGGCACATTCGGCTTCGATTGATATTTGATCCACTCTTCCCACGCAACAAGCGCCTCGTTCGGCATTGAGAGAGTGGTTCGGCATCCAACCGTTCGACATGTTTGGTTCGGCGTACAGCGACCACTCCATTTAGGCCAAGGTGTTCGGCTACGAAGCCCATCTGGGAAGTCCAACCCATCTTTTTCTATAAATAGATGGGTAGGGGCACAGTGGAAGGGACCTTTTTTCGGGAACACTAGGGAGACTCTGCCATTTTCAAGACTCATCTTCTTTACTAAGAAATTGTATTCAAGCATTTGATCTACAAATTGTATCTGTAATCAATCATTAAGAAGATCAATAAAGATTAACCTCAAAGTGGACGTAGGCAATTACGCTGAACCACTATAAATCCGGTGTTCTTACTTTCTGCATTTAAATTAGCATATTCTTCCTTGTTTAGTTTATCTTCATCACTTATATCTCTACACAATCTTTCTCAACGAGGTTAGTGACCAATTTTGGTGCTAACACTTTGGTGCTTTCACTGAGAATTGAATTCTCAGACCTCAAGGATCTGCTTTGAAGCTACTAGATTGAATAAATCCCCCAAAGAAGATCCGACCCATTGATAGGACGTCTGTTGATTCTACTCAGAGTTCATACCAGTAACTCTACAATGGCGAGACCACGTAGCAGGTCAGCTTCCCATAATGCGGACGCTTACGAGACTGCTAGCGTGCAACAAGCAGGACCTAGCAATCAGCCGGCGATTCCGGGCGTAGGAACTACCGCCCAGGACCAGACTCCGGTTGTCACCAGAATAGAGTTCAACGACTTGATGAGAGAACTCAGGGAAAGCAGGAGACAACTAGGAGAGCAGATGCAAGCTAACGCCAACCTGATGGCACAACTCAATCAACAACAGCAACAGAATGCTGGGGGCAATCCCGCTCCTTACTCCTCATCCGACAGCTCAACTTCATCTGATGAACCTCCTAGGCGTAGGCGCCGTAAGACTGAAACTGCGCGGGCAGGTGCTGCTGTCCGAACAACTGGAGACCGTGACCAAGTCGGAGCTGGAAACTTAGGAGCTGGAGTGCAGGTGGAGGCTGGAGGCCCAAACCATCAAAACGCTAACAATGTCGAACCTCAAGACGCGCATTTGGCAGATCGCCAACAGAGGAGGCATCAGCATGATCAGTCACGTAGAACAGACTCCAGCCTCCCACCTTCTATACAAACACCAGACCTGACAGCCATGATTAGGCAATTAATGAAAGAGAATCAAGGCTTATCGAATGACGATTGGGGAGTGTTAAGAAGTCATACTCCATTCACAGACATTGTCCTACAGGCAGCATACCCCAGAAAGTTTAGTATGCCAACTATCCCTGCTTATCAGGGAAAGACTGATCCCAGACAGCTTGTCATGGGGTACGAGTGGATGATGGATTCAGCTAGAGCAAATGATGCAACCAAATGTAGATGCTTCCCAATTACTCTATCTGGGATCGCTACTATGTGGTTCACCCGACTTCCTCCGCGGTCCGTATCCAGTTTCGAGGAGTTGGCAAAGAAGTTTATTGAGCAGTTTAGGATACACACTACTCGTCCAAAGGACGTGATGTCTCTGTCAAGTGTAATCCAAAATCCTGGGGAATCATTGAAGGAATATTTACAAAGATTCCATGTTGCGACAACTGAAGTCAGTAATCCCAATGATCATGCAATTCTAATGGCTGTGATGCGAGGTATGGATCCGGATTCTGAATTTGGAGACTGGTTGGCAGGAAAACCCCCGACTACGTTAGAGCGTTTTTACTCAAAGGCACACCAGTTCATAAGAAGAGAAAAAGCTAGATGGGTAAGGTGAGATAAGGCACCGGGACCTGTCCAGGAGTCCGTGAAAAGCAACATTGCTGTGAAGCAGTCCGGAGACAACTCGGGAAAAGTCCAAGTCAATGTCCAGAACAAGCCTGGGCAGCCTAAGGAGTCCGGAGGAAGAAATCAAGGGAAGAAGAAAGAAGCGGGGAAGTGGAAGCCAAGAATTCCAAGCTACAACGAGTATACCCCGCTGAATGCATCTCTTGAAAACATTTACCTATCGACCTGCAATACCAATCAGAAGACGTTCGGCGCGTACAATTGCTCGGCATGACTGTATTGATCGTCACAAGCTATCGTTCGTCCAGAGCCATCATTCGGCCGAAGGCATTGTTCGGCTAAAGGCAACGTTCGGCCATAGCCATCGTTCAGCCAGAGACATCGTTCGGCCAGAGGCATTGGTCGGCTAAAGACAACGTTCGGCCAGAGCCATCGTTCGGCCAGAGACATCGTTCGGTTAAGAGCTTCGTTCGGCCAAAGGTAGCGTTCGGCCAGACGCTTCGTTCGGCCAGAGGCACGTTCGGCTTCGATTGATATTTGATCCACTCTTCCCACACAACAAGCGCCTCGTTCAGCATTGAGAGAGTGGTTCGGCATCCAACCGTTCGGCATGTTTGGTTCGGCGTACAGCGACCACTCCATTTGGGCCAAGGTGTTCGGCTACCAAGCCCACCTGGGAAGTCCAACCCATCTTTGTCTATAAATAGAGGGGTAGGGGCACAGTGGAAGGGACCTTTTTTCGGGAACACTGGGGAGACTCTGCCATTTTCAAGACTCATCTTCTTTACTAAGCAATTGTATTCAAGCATTTGATCTACAAATTGTATCTGTAATCAATCATTAAGAAGATCAATAAAGATTAACCTCAAAGTGGACGTAGGCAATTACGCTGAACCACTATAAATCCGGTGTTCTTACTTTCTGCATTTAAATTAGCATATTCTTCCTTGTTTAGTTTATCTTCATCACTTATATCTCTACACAATCTTTCTCAACGAGGTTAGTGACCAACTTTGGTGCTAACAGATATTGTATATCAATACATGCATATATAACTTTAATATACACATCCAAATAATTATCAACACCACCCAAACCATCAAAAAATTAATAACTAATATTTCTTAAATATTAATTAATTTAATTAATTTATAATATTTTGTAAACTAATTAACTCGCGTGGTTTTTTAAAGAATTCACAAATGCGGTTTGTGGCTCAGAGGTGTGGATTCAGTCAACGGTTATAATTGAATAATTCAAATATTAATGTCCATACGTTACATTACCTAGTGATCTGACATTTTAATCAAATTCATTGCTTATAAATCTTTTTGCTAAAGTTCAATCTTACATTTTCTTAAGTGGTACCTTTTAGTAACAATTGTTTGACACGTTCTCTTCGTCAAAACTTTTTCATTTTAGGACATATGAAATTTTGTATTGGTAAAAATTCCAATATTATCTACATTCAACTCGATTGGTCCAAAAACAAAGTTTTGTTTTCAATAATAACATTTAGCATTAACTGTGCAACTCTGACTAGAGATTTTGACTTTGAGTTGAATGCAGTTGATCATGGTACTAACCTCATACAACCAAGGAGATGAGTTATCTATTGGATAGTGGTACACTTCTAATGCTTCAACTTAGACCCAATTATAGTCGCTCTATGGATCGCTATACCATGATTTAACTATAACCAAGATGGAGTATTTACATTGACAGTATTCTCAAGTCGAGGGAACTGTGTAACACTGTCACATTGAGAATTCATGTTTGACCTAATTGTTATAAACCAATAGGAAACTTTTGGACGAGTTATTCCATAATTATCCAATAACTACAAACACGTAAACCCTTGGTGCCCACATTAGTCATGAGTAATACACTGCCCAACATTTGGAGAGCATTGCGCACTCTGGTCTCAACGGATGAATCAATATCATTTTCTCAATACATCTTGACTGGGAATATTTAAAATTAAATGTCATTTTATTACGATTAATTGCTCACGATTGCAACTATTTACAACTACAATCGCATACCGTTTTATTTAAGGATTTTTTTATTATATATTTTAAATTAATTACTTGATTAATTATATCACGATATAACAAAGTATATAAAACAAAACAAATACTTTACTATAAACAAGGTTTACTATAAAGCATAGTTATTATTGGCACACGGTGCAAAAAGACGCAAAGCCTCCATGAAGCCTTGGCGCATGGCGCGACAAATGATGCACGCCTTTTTAATTTTACTATACATGTACAGAATTTTTTGTGTAAATTTAAAATATAAACAATTAATTTAAAAGGTTCAATATAATTTATATTTAAATATGTAATAAAGATTTTTTTTGACATTTTACAAAAAAAATCATCAAATAAAATATCACAATCATAGAATTTCAAACATAATAGTCTTTAAAACTAAAACCTAAGAAAATAGTACATATTACGGATAATGTAACAACCCACAACTTAATGAGCCTGAGTTTCGATTAAATCGAAACCCAAGTTCAATAGGGTACGGATCGTTGGTTTTTATAACCTGTAATAAACACAAGCATATTAGAGTGCGATCAATATAAACTCACAGCGGAATTGAAAAATATAATATAACATACGTATTGACTAAGGCTACTACCCCGGAATATCATTCCTTGAATATTTAACTACCTTGTTTGCGCCGAGCATGAATAAGAAGACTTCATCACCAATATTTCCCGTCTTGCTTTAGTATCCAGTCTTTCTAAATCTATCATGTGGGTTGTTATGAGGAAGGGATCAGAACAACGTTCTGGTGATTGGAAAATCACATACTTTACTCATACCATTAATTTATGCTGATTGATTTTCATTTAAGTGTTATCTCTATTATTTACAGCTAATCCGTTAAATTTTATGTTCACGTACGATATGTCTAACCTAGCCTTCTCTAAGGTATAACTATACAAGTGGATGCCTATCAGCATATATGTCCAACCGTTTCACTGCCAAAAAACCCCGACCACTTAATACTTCTTAAATATGCAGGAGGCGGACACAACGGCCATTTACTACCTCAGTCCCCGAAACGGGCCCTTGATATTTTTTTCAACTTTTCCAAGTACAATTTGCATAAGGAGATTTATTTTTGGATGTTAAAGCTAATCATTCCTATTTTTATATGTTTAGACTTTGGTTTCCTTGTTTCCTTCTTTGTCTAATAAATGTCTGTTGTCCATAATTATTAATCATTAATGTCAAAATTGGATACTCTTTAATGATAGTTATTTGCCTTTTTCCTTCGCAGTGTTGATTCACTTCTTCTTCTCCTCTTTTATTTTTCACCCTTCTCCGATTTTTGTGTGTGTTTGTATATGTGAGAGTGTGTGTGTATATAATTTTATAATTTTTAAATATAGTGGAGAAGGGAAAATGGCAGAGCTTCGTTGCTTGGATTAGAAAATACGAGAAGAGAGGTGAGTAGTTAATGCTATATTTATAGGTGCTTAAATCAACCGTAACTGTTAGATTAAAATAAATAAATCTATGCCATTAGCCAAGGTTAAAACCCTAGCCGCCGCCATCCGACCGCTCCCCTACAGGCGATCGACCGGCCCAAGTAGGGGGTAGACTAGTGGGGTCGACGTTTAATGTTTATATACTTCAGTTTTTTTAATTATTTTTTGTAACAACCCACTTTTTCGAACAGTTTAAGTGAACAATCAACCATACATGATCCACTCAAATTGAACGAAAAGGAGGATAGTTAGGGGAAAGAAAGAAGAAAGAAGAGAGAAAAGGTAAAAGAAACTAAACAACACGGAATCTCACATCAGAACGAATAATCTATAATATACAAAAAATCTTTACACAAAACAAAACTATAATGTATATATATACAGATATCAATCAGAGTACACTAACATATTTCAGCCCAAACATTTATAGCGGCTTGTCCTTACAATTGCTGATAAATACAACAATGAAAGTAGTGAAAAATTATCATATACGTCAATACGTCTCTAGGCTTCCAGCTCGTCTCCTGAAGGTCCAAGTATCCAATCTAAATCTGTAATATGCTAGGTCTGACCCGAGCATTATAATAAAATAACACCTGACTCGGTTTGGAAAACAACGTGAGAAAAACATACCCAATGGAATTTTTAAAGTTATAGAAATCGAAAGTATCTCGTAAGACTACGCCGCACATAAACACAGATGAGTTTTTACCTTACGATAACCAAAACATTTTCTATAGAAAATCCATTTGTATTATAATAATGTCTAAAGGTGAAAATAATAATAATCAAGTAACTGTGATGCTTGTGAGTGTACATCACAACAATACTAGGTATACAATCAAAACTGATAAGGCACATTCACTAATTATGTAGAATTCCATGGAGGTGCCCTCAATACTTCGAGAAATGGTCCTCCTACACAAGGACCAGAGATATCCTTCTGAAGCAGCATACATCCCTAGTGATGTACCATAGGAAAAAACATAGCCGGTCTCGCTAAGATCGAGTGCATCGCCCCGTGCATGCATAAAAACTGTAAGTAACATCTAGGTGGAGCCGACTACACCCTATGGGTTTGCCAACCCTACTAGCCACGCCTCCTATCTCTGGCTTTAGTCATTCCTGCTAATGAGGCTATGTCCAGCATTCCCGCTCACGCACCGCCATCAAAATAGATCACGGAATCCTACATGGATTCCCATATCCCAACGGGTCTCGGAACCATACATGAATTCCAACATCTCAATATATCACGAAACTCCTCCATAGAACCGTATATGGTTTCAGAGTGGTTACGGTTTTCGAGTCATCTCTTACGAGTACACTCTTCCACTTCCCCGGCGCTCTAAAAACTAATCGTCGATTTTCCGGAATGCTCAGTATCGGTTCTTTAGGATATAATCCTAGAATACATAAGATGGGGATCACCCTCAAACCGTTTAAGTGGACGGGTCACCCCATCATTTGTCCTAGAAGAACAAAACGAGTTTATATGTACAGTACAGCACCACCGACGATAGCTTTACCATATAATTTTCGTGTTTCTCCTAGATATTACCAGAGTTAAAATCCTTCGGTGTTAAGTAGGGAATATTTTCAGACCACCAAAATTAAGAAGGATTACATATTTAGGCCAAGATTTGATAGTCGGTTATTTAACTATCAAATAAACAAGCATTCAAACAAATATTTCATTTCCCCTGGAAATCATTATGCCTCATTAAATTAAATTTTCATTAATTTAAAATTTCTTTCCAGAATATTTATCAAAATATTCATATACTTATCTCATCGGATTAAGTATGTTCACAAACCTTTCCTTTCATAAATACTTGAAATTTTTTTAAAATAGATATGGAAAGTACCGTTCAATAACAATCATAGATCATAGTTTACACAATGGTTACGTCGCTATCCCAATGAATCCATAGTAAAATGTAAACAATCCCTGCCCCTCGAATTACGCCATAAAGAATCAACCATTTCTTTCTAAAATATCTTAATTCATAAATATCTCAAAATCTATTTATAAAGCTTCTTTATAATTTTCCAAGTTTAATTAAGAAAACGCTCTTTATAAATCTCACACAGTTTATAAAACTTCCCATTTTGATCTCTAAAACCCATTTTTAAATCTCCTTATAATTCTCTAAAACCATTTATAAACCATTTTATAAATCTCTGAAAATCATTTATAATCTCTTTTATAAATTTCGATCACTAATAAATTCGTTTTGTACATTTCTAAAATCCTTTATAAATCATTTATAAATCCATGAAATCATTTCTCAAGTTATTTTATAAACCTTTATAAATGTATGCAACTATTTATAAAGCTCTTCTTATAAATCTATAAACCCATTTACAATTTCCTTTATAAATATCTAAAACCATTTACAAAGCTCTCTTTATACATAATAAATAATTTTCCTTTTAGTCTCCAAAACATTTTGCAACTCCTCTTATAAACCAAGTCCGCTTATAAAATTCTATTTATAGTCTCGAAAACATTTATAAATAAATAATAATCATTTACTTCACACCATTATATAATAATAATTAATAATTCTAAAACATTATTAATAAACAAAAGTAATTAATATTCACCCTTATCATAAATAATATTAATTAATTTCCAATATTATTAATAAATCATTATTATTTATTTCATGCCATATTAATTATTTTAAATAATTAACTTTCAAAATATTAATATAAATAAATAACTTTATAACAATATTAATATAAATAAATAACTTTAAAACAATATTAATATAAATAAATAACCTTAGAAAAAGATAGGTAAATATGTTGAAAATAAAATAGAGATTAAATCCTATAAAATAAAATATTTCTAAAACTCAATTTCGGATTTAAAATCATTTCATGTCTCAAAAACCAATTCCAATTCAAATGGTAATTTATAGTGTTTCTAAAACACTAATTGAGGCCGGCAGCCCCCAAACGCTCAACCAATATTGATATTGATTTCTATCACTACATGGTTTAAGTTTTCAGCATAAATCAATATCATAACAAAAGGTGTCAAACAATCGGGTTTATTACCCGATAATTCATATAACCGGAATATTATTGAAAAATTCAACAATAACGAGGAATCCCGTTGGATCCCTCCAACTTGTCCCCTTGCATCACAGCTCATGTATATCAACACATATATATGTACATAAAATCAACAGTAGTGAGGGATCCTGTGGATCCCTCCAACCTGTCCAATTGCAATTGATTTCATATATTAATTTCATTCTAAAGCGACAATTCATCAAAACCAAACAATCAATGTATAAATATCCAAACATCCAATCAATAATTTTTATCAACTATATAATATTTTTGGTTAATAAAAAAAGGTGAGTTTAACTCACCGAAATTCATGTTGTCGCCGAGGCGTTCCGGTTTGCAGCTAAAATCGAACAACGTCCAATTTTAGTCCAAATTTCAACTGTCTCCAAATTCGACCAAACTAAATCCATTTCGTAGTCTTCATCGTTACGAGCACAATGCAAAAATCCGTGCCTCGATTGGACCTCGTATGAGAGAGTTATTAAATTTTTAAGTTATCGATATCTAAATTAAAAATTAATAAACTAATTACATTTTAATTTAAACTAACGTTCGCCCCCCCTCCCCTCCCCCCACCTTATTTCTTCTCCCACACCCTATGCATGTACATGATACCTCCTTTACCATGCACGCCGTGCAACCCAGATCGACGATTGCTCAACAATTCTCGAATCTGACTTCGCCGTCGACATCTCTTTCCCGACCTCTCTCCGAGCATCCCTACCACTCATCGCCCAAACCCCAGCCATAAAATGTGACATCCCCCATTTCGACGGTCCATACACCGACATCGCAACACCCTAAGCTCTCCCGCGAGCAGTTGAACTCCCTCCCTAGGTGCAGCACATCACGTTAAACCCGAATCCAAAGTTGAAATTGCCAAACTCCACTTCCATAAATAAAAATCAAAGCCCTGGCCTATTTAGTTTTACAGTAAAAATGTCGCCACCCCCAAACCTTTGTCGTACCTTCCATTCTCTTTATATGTGATAAATCTCCCTATTTGCGACTCAAAGATATAAACTTTATATTTTTATGATTTTATTTGGATTTGTTTTGAATTTCCAAAATTTTGGAGCTAATTTTTTTTCTTTTTCTTGCTTACAGAATGTTTATAAAAGAATAGGGGGTATGAGCTTTATACGTGAGGGGTATAGTGTGTACGACGAAGGATGTGAAGGGTATGGAAGAATATATATTATTATATATATTTTAATATTCGAAAATATCAAGTTTTAAACGTTCGAAAATCTCGAACTCCTATCGAGACGTGCCGCCTGGCGTTCTATATGTAATACCCCTATTCCGAATACAATGGAACCCAATTCGATCATATACAGAAGATAGCTTTTCAAACCCGGCTATATCATATTAATTTCTGAAATTAATTCTAATCGTTACGAGCTCGCACGACCAAACGATACTCCAATGGCCACGAAAATCATCGACATACAATAACTTATTATTACGGATCCAATGAAATTAGTTTCATCAAAATCCGAGACAGTGCCCCAAAAGGCTATTTTCACATGTTATTTAAAACGAATTATTATTTAGAACCAAATAAATTACTTTTAAATTCAAATTTAAAGTCTATTATCATCATTCTTATTTATATTGAATTCAAATAAGATTTCCCAATCATTTGCATTAACATTAAATCCTAAGTTGGATTATTTAAACAAATTCCAATATTAAAATTACTATTCCAGTTAACAAAATTTATCATTCCAATAATTCCTTAGATTTGAAATTTTAGCTGTCTAACTTACAAAAATAATAATTTGATATTTAAAATCAATTAAATATTTCAATATCAATTTACTAAAATTCTGGATCGTTACATTCTTCCCTCATTAAAAGAATTTCGCCCTTGAAATTTCCACGGTAAGAAAAATGTCAGAAACCCATTAACTTTTAAAAACCAATTACCTGAAATAGATTTACAAATTCCTTTAAGTCTTTAACTTCATTCATAGTTACTAACTAATATGATGTGCACGTAAATGTGCATATTTTTACCACCATATTTAATCTATTTAAATTAAATAAATGATCATATCGGGCATTTTAACTTGTTTAAACCAAATTCAAATTATTTTGAAATTGTCACATATTCATCTTCATATAGGGGGGAAATGGTCATATTTGTGCATTTATTAAATTGTGAAAATTTACTTGGAATTTTCTATGTTGTTTTGTAGGAAATTTAGTGAATTTTCAAGTGGTTTATGAAGATATATGCATGCATAAGAGTGAAGAGAACAAATGAAGATGGAAATAATTCAAAACCAAGATCATGGAGGACCCCACCCACCTTCCTTCCTTCATGTACAAATTAGAAGCTAATCCACATGCTAATAGCCATTACACTTTCATGCACACTTAATGGGTGATTATTGAAGCTAATGATAGCTTGGCCACCACACTTCCTACAAGGGCATTTGGCATTCCCCAAAAATATGAATTAGGGTTTAACACATGTATAAATACCCATTATGTTTCATGTAACCTTCTCCTTCTTTAGTCTCTCTTAGTTAGTTTTTAGGCTCAAAATAAACAAAGTTCTTCTCTTTCTCTTTTCATGGCCACTTAGCCATTTTTATTTTCATGTAATTTCCTTTTTTTATGCAATTTAACACATGATCTTTTCCTTTCCTTGTTTTTTTATGTTATAGTGTAGATCTCTTTTACTTTATGCAAGTAGAATAGTTTTTCCTTTCATTTTGCTCTCTTTTTCCTCTTGTTAGTTTCATGTTGCTTTCTACATTTGTTCATATGATAACAAATATGAGAGGCTAATCCCTACAATTTAGGGGTAATGAAACTCTCTAGTATGTAGATGCAACATTTTGATGTTTATGCTTTCTTTTTGTGCTTAATGAATCATTTGAAGTGGTTTAACTTGTTGTTTTGATGTGAATTTGATAGCCTATATTGTTAACACCAAATAGGCTATGCTTAAACAATCACAAACAATGATTACCTCTTCATCTACATATGATGATGGTAATGAAGTGATTGTTGAAACTAATATTTGATGGCCTATATTTCTAAACAATAGTTAATAGGCCATGCTTAAAATAGATTTTGCTTTCAACTTTGTTGTCATCTTTCATAAGAGTTAAATGTGTATTAGTGGTTGTGTTATAGTTTGATGGTTTATATTGTGCTAATTAATAGCACAAATATACCATACTTATGATAAACACATCAACTAATTACACTAATGACAAGAAAAGAGAGATCATAACTTCATTTTGTTGATTTATGTGATCTAGAGAGTGGAAATTGCCTCTAAATTGCCTTCACACTCTCATATTTTTATCACTTTCTTTTTTGTTAGTTTCTACCTTTTTAGCTAATCACACTTTCAACTTTGGTTAATTTGATTGAATAGAGATTTAAAATCAACAATTCCCTGCGGATCGACCCGTACTCACCACGTACTACGATAGTACGTCGTGCGCTTGCGGTAAATTTTATTTCAAAATTCGTTCGACGGTTTTCTAAACTGATAGAAAATCCATCGTCGAACAAGTTTTTGGCGCCGTTGTCGGGGATTTGTTTTGATTTTGATTTTCTATTCTTTGAATTATTTTCGTTTGATTTTATAGTGTGTTTTTGTGTGTTTGCATTTTAAAAAAAAAATTATTGTGTGTGTATGTTTATGGTGTGATTTGATTTGTGTGCATATTTTTCTTTTTGTTTGATTTGCATTTGCGTATTAAAAAAATTAAAAAAAAACATTCGCAATTTCAAAACAAAAATATTTTGTTTCATTTTCTATTGTACAAACTTGCATTTCATTTTACATTGCATTTCATTTACATTCACACTGTTACATTTCATGTTTTTTTTTACATTTCTGTGCACATCTTAAAGCAGTCATTCACCCACAACAGCTTCTACAACTTCGACCCCACCAACAACCCCTGTTCACCACTGTCTCACCATCATATACAGTCACTCCATAACTCCATAACTTTCACTGCACAGCGCCCTTACCACTAAACTTCTTCCCTGTTAAACTGTGCACAAGTGTGCACAATCTCACTCTATCCCCTATCCACTACAGAGCATACCACACTTCTCATCCACCATAACTTTCATACCACTTTTACATTTCATTGAACAAACTGTACTACCTCTTTTCAACATCACAAGTCTGCCATCATCAATTCCTCAACCACCAGACCTCCCCTTCACTCCAAATTTCCTGTGCAAACAAACTGCCATACCAGTCAGGCATAAAACTTCTTTTCCACTGATAAGCAACACTCCACTGCTTCATAACCACAACTCTGCTCTGTCAATCACAAGTTCACAACCTAAATCAAAACAAACTCCCTAAACACCTCTGTCACCCTAAACACTTATGTCATCCCATATATCGCCTACTTCCACCTTACTGCTGCCTTGTTCCACCCCGCATTCCCACTTCAACGACAACGAAAGTGATGCCTACCCACTTCATTTCTGTTGCGATCAACTTTCATACTCCATACTAACAACTTCACTCCTCAACCTTCAATCCCCAATCAACTTGAACATCCCATCCCCTACATCACTTCATTCAAACCACAGGCCATCACTGCCCTTCCAAACTGCCAAAGTGACAAACCACTCCACGGCCTTTGCCTGCCACCAAACAGTCAACCATCCACATTACTGTGCACTGTGCACATATCAGTGTATTGCACATCAAGTTAGCATATGATCTTCCATACAAACTTCTTCTCCAACAACCACTGCCATCAGACATACCACAAAATAATTCATACAGTCACCAAACTGCTTGATCATCTCCAACTACCCGCAGCCCAGAACAACACTTCCAATCAACATCACCAACCCCCCCCCCCCCCTCTGTAACCAAGCCTGCACATCACTCCATTGAACAACTGAAACACCACCATATCAAACTTTCGGTTATCAAACCATACAAAGCAGTTCAAACCATTCAACCATATATCACTCAAATACTCACTGCCCTGCTTCTCTATAAACTACTTCAGTTGTCACCACTTTCCATTGAAACTCCTCCCACACTTCCATACATTCTTGCCTTACATACATACATCATCTACATACATTCCACACCAGTTCATTCGCCTTCATCAACTTCAAAATTCATATCATACAAATTTCCTTCTTTCTCCCTGCAATACTCCACACTCTCATGCCCTAGTCTAAACAGCATCAAGCCACAGCTCAACCAGTTCAACCAGCACATCAAGCCACAACTTGCACACAACCTCCCCAGAAAACCCTCTCGACAACAGCTTCCTCCAACCACAACCAACACACAAACCAAGAAACTACTGCATCTCCTTTTAGCATACAACTACAGCACATCCGATATTTACCTACCTCACCTTCTACTCAAGTCACCACACAACTCAACCAAATTCCCTCCTCATTCAAACATCAACTCTTCACACATCAAACTGTCCTTGTGCAAAACCACCAGACCCATCACCTAGCAATAGCCACTGTTTGCATCACCTTCTTCAAACAACATCCTTTCCAATACCACGAGACACAACAGCTTCTCGTTCATCAACTTATTGCCATCACAAGCAAAAGAACTGATCGAAACAACCGTTCAGGCAATCCTTTCATCTCGAACTAGCTCTGCAACTCGAATACCCACACAAGCAAATCAAAGCTCTAAAAGGCATCGAACAAAACCACCCCCCTTTGCATAGCTCCTACTTCACTGAAACTCAGTCTCCTAATCGCGAACCAAATCGAATTCGCAATCGCAACCCCTCAAAACCATCCGCAACATCCAACCATCCTACGACTTCGAAAAACCTCACAACCGCGAACCTCTCCTCCCCTCCTCAATCGCAATCGCCTGCAACTTGTGCAGTTAAAGCGCTCGACAGATTCAATGCGGCGGAGGCGCAAAAAGTCATAGCGGAGATACAACGAGGATATAGCGGGATATAGCGGATGACTCTAAAATAGCATATAAAACTCCTACTTAATGTCTTTACAAATATATAAATGGTAATTAAATGAAAAATTAACATTCAATTGGATTATAATTAATACATAAATAATTTTAAGTAAAAACATATGCGAATATACTGTAAATAAACATAAAACTGTTATATAACATAATTGAATTTAGTAGAATATTAAAGTATTTTCATTTCTGAAAATATATTAAAAATTAAATTAAATTAATTAATTTCATAACTTGTATAATGTATAAATGTCATTTTTAATGCATTTCTATTAAAGAAGATATAGCGGAAATAGCAAAATATAGCGGGAATAATGGGATATAGCGGAAATAGCGGGGCTTAAAGCGGAAAGACTATATTTGGGGCTACATGGAAAAATCGTAGTGGTAGAAGTCCGTTACGAGATATAGCGGGGTTATAGCGGGGTAATAGCGAGGCATTAACTGCATAGCCTGCAACCCATCCTCAATCGTTGAATTTTGGAATCGACCTAGGGATTGGAATTAAAATTTCGTTTTTTTGGTTCGAAATATGCTTTTTTTATCAAGGAGAAGTTTTGTACGAACGAGTTTTTTTTTAATTTGGTAATTTTCTTTTGGGTGATGGGCTGTAGTGGGCCGGGTGGCAATAAATTGGTTTCAATTCTTTTTCTCAGTTTCTCTATTTTTTAAAAGTTGTTTTTGTTTCGTTTGTTTCATTTCTTAATAAATATTTTTTTTAATTTGTTTTAATTTTTTTTCTTTCCTTGATAAAAAAAAACTTTGCAATTTTGCTAACAAAAAAACAATTTTCTTTGGTTTAGTTTGTTCTAGTTTTTTATGTTGTTTTAGTCTTTCTTTGATATATATATAAAAAAACAAAAAAAAATCTGTATATATCTTGTTCAATTTTCAGGTTGCAGGAAACAAAAAGAAGAATAGCTTGCTGAAAACTGCCGCTATGCTTGCCAAATAAATTGCTTGCTTATAAAAAATAAAAAAATAATTTTGCACTCTTATTTTTTTATTTGCATTGTTGGTTGTTTGCATTTGCATTTTAAAAAAAAATTCAAAAATTCAAAAAAAAACTCATTCTAGTTGCATTGTTAATACACGTTTAACTTCAGTTTTGCATTTCATCTTAAATTTTGATTAATAATAACAGTTAGAAATCAATAACACTTAATTGTATATTGACAAATTGTCTTCTTTGAACAATTTAATTTCCTTGTGTCTAGGCTACGGCAGAGCAATAATCAGTTATAAATATTACGATGATTCGTAAATATTATACTGAATTGTTTCTCTGAAGGTACTTAAACCTTTGGTTGCATTGCCACGGTGATTCGTGGTGCACTGATAAATCCTGTCCGTTACCTGCCTGAGAACTATCTTGTTGGATTAAGCCAATGTGTCATTATACAATTTTGGGTTAGGAGCTACTTAGGATAAATCATTTGTAATTAAAACCTTGCACTCATTTAGTTGCATTAGTTCATGCATATTTAAAAAAAATCAAAATCAAAAACTAAAAAAAATTGTAAATATTCCTTTTCCTTTGAAATTTTTTAAATCCTTTTCCTTTGAATTTTTTTTTCAAAATCAAAAAAAAATTATAAAAACAAAAATCTAAAAAAAAATTAAAAACCTTTTCAAAAAAAAATGAAAATAAAAAAACAAAACATAATCGAACTTTCCTTTTGAAAAATAAATTCCTTTTGATAAATAGTTTTCTTTTATAAAAAAAATCTAGAAAAAAAAACAAAACAAAAAAACCAAAAACATTCTTGAAAATGTCTTCCCTATTCACTTGAGTTTTACAATAGTTGTGAAAATCAATATAATCCATGATTTCACTCCAAATTCATATGGATATTTTAACAACAACTATTGTGTAAATAATTCGAATTTTGAACCCCAAAATTTTCAAAATAACGAGCAACCCTCAAATCTTGAAAATAGCATTTCGTCTTTACTTGAAATCTCTACACAACAAAATCAAATGATAAATGATTTGTGTAATTCGTATTTGTGCGATAACTCGAGTCAAAGTTTTCAAAATAGTAAAAATTTGAATTCAATTCAAAATTCAAACGATTTCGAGTGTAACCCATGCCAATTCAATTTCGAACATCAAAATGAATTTCAAAACCGAAACGAAAATGGAAACAACTTTTCAAACGAATTTGGCAATGAGAATAATCTTAACCACGTTATGATTGAAAATCTTAGTTCTCAACAATTTCAAAGTGAAAATCCTCATGTTAATAACTATAAATTGGATTTTGTTGAGCAAATGAATGAAATTTACGATGATCACACGGATTCGTTGTTTGAAACATATATGAAACAACGTGAAAAACAAAATCAAATTCCAACATGTGACGAGCCAAACAATAATCCAACTTTTACCCAAATCGACGATTTTCAAATAACAACTTTTGAAATTGAAAATAACAATCTTAGTGAAGTTGTTGAAAACACGGTAATTGAGTTGGATTTCAATTCTTTTGAGGGTGTGGAACCAAATTTAAAATTCGATCTTCCTTTTCTCGATTTCAAAATTTTGAATATGACAACTTTGGATTTTGAACTTAATATATGCGATGAAGTTGTTGATAATCAAACAAAGGAAGACGAATTTAACGAACACGATTGCTTTGGAATTTTTGAAAACGAGTTGTCGAATTCTGAAGGGGATGATTTAAATCACCATTTTGATTTTGAATTCAATAATTTTGAACAAGTTTTCAATGATAAATTTGAATTTCAATTTGGTGATAATAAATTTGAATTTCAATCAATTATTCCATCAACCCCGAAAATCATCGAAAATAAAACAACTCGTACGGTTTTCAATAAAACGACATTCGTTTTTCCAAATCAACATTCAACTTTGAAATCTTTTACGATTTGGTTTTTCGAGCTTAAGTTGTGTCTCGTATACTTGACGAGGAAAATGAATCGATTTTTGGAAGACCGTTTCATTTACGCTTTGACGATATACTTTCTGATCTCGTGTAAATACTGTTCACCTTCATGTAAATATAGGTCATCTTTTTATTTTTGTTTTATTTTTCTCCTATCACTTGGGTTGACTGTGGGGACACAGTCAAAATCAAGTGTGGGGGGAGACCCATCATCATTTTTGATTTTTCATGGTTTATTTATTTTTATTTTTCTTTCCAAAATTTTAAATAAAAAATCTAAAAAAACAATTTTTTTAAGCATTTTGATTTATTTTTGAAAGAAACACTATAAGATAAATATATGGTTTTGGTTAATTAAATTGAAATTTTTGAAAAATTTATTTGTCCCAACAAAAATAAAAATGAAGTTTGATTACAAATAACGATAGTTTGACTAGTATATAGGAAGGTTCATACGTGATAATTATGAAATATATCCTAATTGAAAATCTTTGTTTTAAAAAGTGGTAAATTTAAAGTAAAGGATATAACATTTTTATCTTCTAAGTTAAATGGTGCTAAGGTGATTTTGCGAAACTCTCTCTCTAATTTTTTTTTGTATATATGTATATATTTTCTTAATAAACACTTAGAGTCATGTGGTCACACTCGTGTATTCACTCGCCATGCTCTGTACCCTTCTCGCGTAAGCCCGAAAGACAGTGCACGATCGGTATACCTAGCCTCAGTTTATCTGAGTTAGGTGTGTGTGTATAAAAATTATTAATAACGCCTACAGTCGATAAGTGTTCACTCGCCATGCTCTGTATTCCCCTCACACCAGTCCGCAAGGCAGTGCACATGTAATATATCTGGCCTCAGTTTATCTGAGTTAGGCATATGTAAATATTGTTAATATCAATAAAACTTTCAAATAAGAGAGAGTAAGCAATTGAAATCCAAGCACTATTTTAACTTGTTTGATTTGACTTGTTATTGAAAAGAAATGAATATACCACTTTGATAAACTTTGATAATCAACTAAGGATCCATTTCATAGTTACACTTTGTTATCAACCGAAACAACGAGTTAAACTATAGTATATTTGCTTTGATAACTTGATTTTTGTTGGATGTTTTGACGAGTAAAATGACTTAAATTTCAAGATAATGACCAAAACTTATATTTAACTTATTTGTGTCTATTTAAAAGTAAATCTTTCATTTGTAAATATTTCCAAAAACTCGCATTCATCTTTTTGTAAATAAATTTTGCATTTTGTAAATATTTTCATTATGCATTTGGATTTTGTGGGTAGTAACCGCTGAAAACCCTCAAGAGACAACACTCGTCCTACTGGGGACACCCAGAGGTTTAACGACTTGTTGCATACACTCAATGCAATCGTGCTCCCTACGAAAACGGATTTATCTTAGTTTTTTTTTATTCGACGACGAATAAAAAGATAAGTGTGGGGGTATTTGATGTGCACGTAAATATGCATATTTTTACCACCATATTTAATCTATTTAAATTAAATAAATGATCATATCAGGTATTTTAACTTGTTTAAACAAAATTCAAATTATTTTAAAATTGTCACATATTCATCTTCATATAGGGGCAAAATGGTCATTTTTGTGCATTTATTAAATTGTGAAAATTTATTTGGAATTTTCTATGTTGTTTTGTAGGAAATTTAGTGAATTTTCAAGTGGTTTATGAAGATATATGCATGCATAAGAGTGAAGAGAACAAATGAAGATGGAAATAATTCAAAACCAAGATCATGGAGGACCCCACTTACCCACCTTCCTTCATGTACAAATTAGAAGCTAATCCACATGCTAATGGCCATTACACTTTCATGCACACTTAATGGGTGATTATTGAAGCTAATGATAACTTGGCCACCACACTTCCTACAAGGGCATTTTGGACATTCCCCAAAAATATGAATTAGGGTTTAACACATGTATAAATACCCCTTATGTTTCATGTAACCTTCTCCTTCTTTAGTCTCTCTTAGTTAGTTTTTAGGCTCAAAATAAACAAAGCTCTTCTCTTTCTCTTTTCATGGCCACTTAGCCATTTTTATTTTCATGTAATTTCCTTTTTTATGCAATTTAAGACATGATCTTTTCCTTTCCATGTTTATTTCCTTTCATGTTGTAGTGTAGATCTCTTTTACTTTATGCAAGTAGAATAGTTTTTCCTTTCATTTTGCTCTCTTTTTCCTCTTGTTAGTTTCATGTTGCTTTCTACATTTGTTCATATGATAACAAATATGAGAGGCTAATCCCTACAATTTAGGGGTAATGAAGCTCTCTAGTATGTAGATGCAACATTTTGATGTTTATGCTCTCTTTTTGTGCTTACTGAATCATTTGAAGTGGTTTAACTTGTTGTTTTGATGTGAATTTGATAGCCTATATTGTTGACACCAAATAGGTTATGCTTAAACAATCACAAACAATGATTACCTCTTCATCTACATAAGATGATGGTAATGAAGTGATTGTTGAAATTAAAATTTGATGGCCTATATTTCTAAACAATAGTTAATTGGCCATGCTTAAAATAGATTTTGCTTTCAACTTTGTTGTCATCTTTCATGAGAGTTAAATGTGTATTAGTGGTTGTGTTATAGTTTGATGGTTTATATTGTGCTAATTAATAGCACAAATATACCATACTTATGATAAGCACATCAACTAATTACACTAATGACAAGAAAAGAGAGATCATAACTTCATTTTGTTGATTTATGTGAACTAGAGAGTGGAAATTGCCTCTAAATTGCCTTCACACTCTCATATTTTTAACACTTTCTTTTTTGTTAGTTTCTACATTTTTAGCTAATCACACTTTCAACTTTGGTTAATTTGATTGAATAGAGATTTAAAATCAACAATTCTCTGCGGATCGACCCGTACTCGCCACGTACTACGATAGTACGCCGTGCGCTTGCGGTAAATTTTATTTCAAAATTCATTCTACGGTTTTCAAAGCCGATAGAAAATCCATCGTCGAACATAATACCATTCCAAGTTACAACATAACATCAAATTTTAGTTATCCAAAATTTTCCAAAATTTCTCAAAAAATTTCTATATACGATCGAATTAGGCCTCGAGACCAGTTCCATTGTGTTCAGAATAGAGGTAAAACATATAGAACGCCAAGCGACACGCTTCGTTTGGAGTTTGGAAATTTCGCGAGTCAATTGGGTCGGAAACTTATATAATAAGCCATTCATTTTCATTTTCATCAAACTCTAATGCAGCCGCATTCGTTCAAAACGAATTAATGGCCGATATTCCTCGTCTTCTCCCTTCGGTTTCTCCAAATCTACACAACGAAATTGTAACGGACCGGAATTTTCGACCCTCGAAAATCAACATCAATACGTCCACTGTATAAAATGTCGAGCAGCCGAGCGCCGGAAATACCAGTTCATTAGGGATGAAGAAGAAAAAGGTAGAAGAAAATAAAGAAAACAACAACAATAGAATCTCACAATCGCAGTGGAACAAAATATAATATATAACAACAGATTTTTAATACAAGAACTGTGCTGTTAATATACATACCATTATCAGAGTACAATACACAACAATCAATCTGGACAGTTTACTAACTTGTCCTCATACAGCGGAATTATAAATCAAGTATGGAGATACGTCTCTACTCCTCAAGCTCGCCTCCTGAGATCCATAGCATTCTATCCTAAATCTATAATACTCGGTCTGACCCGAGCATTATAATAAAATAACACCCGAGTCAGTCTGGAAAACCAGCATGAGAAAACACACTCAATTTGAATTATTAGAGTTATCAAAATTCTTTGAAAACAAAGGTATCTCGTAAGTCCGCGTCACACATAAACACGATGGGTTTTTCCCTTACGATAACCAAAACATTTTATAGAAAATCCAATCATATTATAATAGTGCCTAAATACAAATACTTATTCAAATAGTTGAAATTGTTACATTAATTAAATTCCAGCATACTAGGATCTACAAACAAAACCGTAAGCTCATATTGGAGAATGGATTCCAACGAATGACTGGGCCATTGGAGTACCGCAAATCACAGTACACCTCTAGAACAATGTACCGAGGACCGCGCCGGGATCCCCTGCTACACAAGACCGGTCTACCCCTAACCTGGATAGACCGAATATATTATCACCCCGGGTGTTCCCACCCTTACTATCGAGCGCTCCTTCCAATCACAACCATATCCATAAATAATAGGTTTCCGAGGACATCTAGAAAGGTGATAACATACCCTACTTGGGTGTGACCCACTTACCCTTGCTGCATCTCCCCTCTTTTAGTCATTGCCGGTTGATGAGGCTCGAGGCTAAGCGTTACCTTTCAAGAACAAATTTTTACTTAGAATGCTCATCGTCCTCCAATGACGATGTTCTGATAGCATTCGTCCATGCAAGTTGTCCTGGATCTGGACAAAGCGAATCACCGTCTTCATCATCTTCACGGTATTCATTCCTAACGTTTAAAACCAGATTGAAGTGGTTTTCGGATAACTAAATCCGATCCCGGTCTCTTCGAAAATATTAACGAAATTGGCCAAAATTGATAGTCGGTTATTTAACTATCAATAAACATCCAAAAGCAATCATTAGGCCTTATTATAAATTTTCCAAAATCTATTTCAAAATATCTTTATAAGATGTTACTTTCAGTCCTTCAACATTTGAAAAATAGTTTCCAAATCCTTATATTTCCAACGGAACATTTCCAACCCTTCCCAATACTTAGAATATTTTTCCCCACTTCATTTTATATCCAACACATAGAAAATATTCCTTTTATTTACTATTTCTTTCTCAAAATCATTTACAATTTTATTTGTAAACTCCTTGACTAGTCTATAACGAATTATATAAATTCTAGAATTCTTTAACCAATTTCCTTAATAATCCCAAAACCAATTTTACTTGCTTATAAACTCAATTTTCCCTTGGTGTACTTTTTATGAATTATATTTTCATTTCCAAAGTACACTTTACTTCAACCACTTCGGAAATTTTCTTACTTTTCTTACCGATTCTATTTTAAGATTTTCCTTATAAATTCCATATACTGAATAGCCCCATTTCCAGGCTTCCGAGCAGGTTTATAAATAAATTTAAAACATTTCAAAACTCTATATATATGTAATAATAATAAGTATTTAAAAGAATAATAATAATTTATTTTAAGGAATGTTCAAATAATTATCTAAAATATTGAAATACTCTTTATAACATCATTTTTCCAAAGCAGGTTTTAAAATTTAGGATTTATTAATAAATACTAAGTATTTGGGAAAAATTAACTTCTGAGTTATTTAAATACTAACCGACTCTAAACTACATAGTTTAATAAATAAAATTTCCTTTTTAAAATTAAAACTTATCTTATTCATAAAAATATATTTTTAAATCTGGGTAACCGAATTTTCAATTTATAACCCCTCTCGATTTTCATCACATTTCTACCATTCTGGTCTCCTTAACCATCTTCACTTTAAAAATAGTATCTACTATTTTTCTCATCCTATTTCCATATTCCAATATAAATCCTTCCCGTAAATTTATATTCCAAATTTATCATCCGATATCACTTTCCTTCATTTATAAACTTCGTTTATACATTTTTATAACTCCTTTGAGTTTCACTAAAAATAATCTCATTCATAAATTCCATTTTAAAAAAATTCAATTTCTTATAAATTTTCATTTATTTTTGCCAATCTATTTTAATAACGATTCCAACTTCTTTCTATATTTTCCCGAATATCATTTTAAAATCTCATCTTTAAAAATTCCTTTATATAATTTACTTTATATTCTCTATTTAAAATATTTTCCCGCATTATTTTGTATGATCAAACATCTATTTTTGCTTATTCAAATCGGTCCCCTTTAAATAACCCAAATTTCGATATATATATATATATATATATGACTTAAAATCTCTTTTTAAGTCCTTAAAAATTTTAAAATAGTATTTGTGGTATTTAATATACCAAAAATTAATTTCAATGCCATTATAACATTTAAAAATTTACAACACACAATAATCCAGCATTATACATATATGAAAAATTCTAATATATTTGAGGAATCCAGTTGGATCCCTCCAACCTGTTTTCCCTGCATCCACAAATGTTATACAATAATAAAAATACCAATCCCACTTCGAGGGGGATATAGCAGGTATATGGGGTCATCCACTATTATGCGGGGCCATAGGGTCTCATTCGCTATAATGTGCGGGAATATCACTCTAAATACTAATATATATACTACTATATATATATATATAATCATCCATAGATAATTATAAATTTATCAACCAATCAAGCATCCAATAATTTAAATTTAAACATTTAAATTTAAAAATGGTAATCCAAATGAGTGAGAAATTCTCACCTTGATTTTTAATTGTTGATCGTTCCGATTTTAAATTAAATCGAGTGACGTTCGATTTAATTTAAAATTCCAGCTAACATCGATCGATTCCAAATCGATTCCAGATCGTAGCTACGAAATCCAACGTGACTGCTTTGTGATTTTGGACCTCGTATGAACACAATATAAATTTGTGAACATTTGATAATCTTTAAATAATTTAACTTAAAATAAATTTAAATTAAATTTTTAAACCTTACTGTTTTAAATTCTTGTTCGTTCCCTTCCTCCGCCTCGGTGATTCGAGCTCCCCACAAATCGCGACATCACCTCCTTCTCTACCATGCTTGGACCACCATCGGCTCACCCAACCTCGTGAGTACGGCCACGAACTACCGCCTTCGACCCCTCGTGCTCGAGCAGAAACGATCGTCGCCAAACCCTAGAACGCCTCACACTTGCACCTCCCTCCTCTGCGCCACCCGCCCTTAATCAATTTGCCGTCGTTGCCTCGAACGAGAACCCCTCGCGCTCTGCCATTTGTACGTGCTCCGCCCTATGCCGCCTAGCTCGATCGCGATTTCAAGTCGATAGGCCACTAAGTCGCGCTCTTTTTTTTCGTTTTGATTTCGATTACTGGTAGAGGAGGGGGAAAGGGTACACGAGGTTAGGGTTGAAGGGGAAGCGGCTTCATTCCCAATGATTTCGAATTTCAAAATCACGGTCATTTTTTCTTCTTCTTTGTTTTGAATTGATTTTTGAACTGCTTGATTTTGAATTGGAGAGGAATATAAGAAACGATGTGATTTAAAAGGTGAAAGGAATGTTGCATGTTAGAATGGAGAAAAGTAGCGTATTTGAGAAGTAATGGTAGTTGACTGGTCAATATATATATATATATAAAATTTCAAAATATCTCGATTTACGCAACTCAAAATCTCGAACCCCTATCGAGGCGTGCCGCTAGGTGTTTATAATGTTATACCCCTATTCCGAATGCAATGGAAAAGGTTTCGAGTCCTAATTCGATCGTATGGAGAAGATAGCTTTTTGGACCCAATTATTATATTATAATTCGGTATTAATTTCAATGTGTTTCTATCCCGTACGATCAAATGATAACTTCAAACACAATGAAATTTGAAATCCGATAATAATACACTATTACGGATCCAATGGAACTAGTTTCGTCGAATTCCGAGACTATGCCCCGGATGGCTATTTTTAAATGTCAATTTGAACAAACTATTTTTAAAATTGAACAGATCACTTTTAAATTCAATTTTAAAATCTTTTATTATCTTCATTATTATCAATATAAATTTTACAAGCCTTTAAATTATTTTTACTGAGCTTAAAACTCAAGATACAAAAATTTAACCAATATTAAATTATAAACTTCAAAAATTAAATTATCCAACAAATTGCTATATTCAAATTCTGTATTTATTTTATAAATAAACCCAAATTTTCATATTCAAAATCAACCTACAATTCAAATTCAATATTTAAAACCATTTAAATATTAAAAATTGAACAACGAAAAATCCGGGTCGTTATAGAAATCAAAAATTTCCAAAAGGAAAGTTGTAGCTCTCGTCCTCCTCTACACATCCAACGGATGGATTGTGTTAATTCGCTTGAAATCGCTTGAATCTTGCTGCATTCATCATCCAGTTTTAGATTGTTCGCGGGTTTAATCGCGTGGTTCGTGCGTACGACTACTGGTGACGTTAGCCGGGGGGGCATGGCGCGCGTGGTGGTGATGAAGGATCGACGAATGAAGGCTTGGGTGTTGGCGTGCGATGAGGTTTTATCGCATGATGCTGGGTTACGAAGTCGTGAACGGTAGAGATGCGGCCTGACGCTATAGCAAGGATGTTGGAGAGATTAAGGTTAATTAATTTTATTATTAAGTTTATTGATTATGTTTAATTATATCAATATTAATAAACTCGTAACTTTTTCATATGAGGTCCGTGTCGGATGAAACGAGTCGCGTTGCGATCGTATCGACGAAGGCTACAACATGGAGTTGGATTTGTATTTATTTGAAGCGAAAATTTTTCAGATTCAAATAAAGGTGAGTGTTTTATAACACTCACGGAGTACTAAAATATTTCTAATGTTCGTTAAATTGATATCATGAAGTAATTAAATTTTATTGACTGTTTTTGGTAATTTAATTGACAATTTAAATTGACATATGAATCCGTTAGAAATTAAAATTGACAGTTAAATTGGAATTGGAATTAAATTGCTAGTTAAATTCCCTATTATTGATGACCGGTCAACTATTGTGATATATTAAATGTTCTGGAATGTTGATTGCGATGGATGATATTGATTGATATTTGGATGATTAGATGTTATTTATTTTATATATTTGGTTATTACCCTGTAAATTATTTGACAATGTATAAAACTGTTATTTGAATTATTACGAATAAATTAAGAAATAGGTTGAAATGATGTATACCTATGACACTTTGATTTTTATTGAAATGATATATATATATATCCATCCCTGAAATTAAATTGAAATAACTGATCACTTAGCCATAGGATAGAAAATTATATACGGACACCGGGTTGGTTAAATTAAATGGTTTTAAATTCTTGAATTTGAATTTATTCAAATGAGTTGGTTTTAAAGAAATAAAAATCAAATTTATGATGATTGAATTATTTTCAAACTCGAGCTTGAAATGTTGAAATTCAAATTGTTAAAAGAAATTGTTTCAAAGAATTAAATTCGAAATGTGAACTTAAAATTGACATATGACCTGAACTATGGAAATTGAGTTGTTTAAAGGTTTGAATTTTATTCAAACTTTGGAAATTTGTCTTGGTTAAAGTGATATAAATGAATATTTCAAATTTGAGCTTGGAATCGAAGTATTTTAAAGATTTGAACCTTAAATTGAATATTGAAGTTTAAAATTGATTTAAGTGATTTGAATCGATATTTTGAAATTGAACTTGAAATTTGTATAAATTGAAATGGTTTAAAATTAGAATTCAATTGAAATTTAAACCATTGAATTGAATTGTCAAATTGAATTGAAGTTAAAAATGAAAATCGAAATCAAAATTAATTTGAATTGGAATTGATTTGAATTTAAATCAAAATTGAGTCGATTTGAATTGAATTGATATTGAAAATGATTTGAATTGGAATAATTTAATTTGAATCAGTTTGATTGGAATTTAGACTTGGGTCCAGATTTGTTGAAATGGAAAGAGACGGTTTGATTTGTAATTATTCTCAAAATAAATTATTTTAATATAATTTTTTTTAAATCTATCTTTTTAAATATTCAAATTATTTTGATTTTCCAAGCTATTTTACTATATAAATCATTTTTAATACTAAAACTATTTTAACCTTTTAGACTATTTTTAAAAACTATTTAAACTATTTTCTAAAAATTTCAACCTGCACAAAGTGGGAACTGTTTATATTTAAATCGTTGATTTAAATGTGAATTGGGTTAAAATGAAGTTATAACCTAAATGGAAATTCGAAACGATTTTGGAAGTGAAATCGAGATATTGAGGCAAAAATGATTTTCAAGTGAATTTGTCATATTTTAAGTAAATATGATATTTTGAAATGAAATTGATTTTGAAGTGACTATGATATTTTGATATCAAGTATGAATTGTTTTCGAAATGTAAAAGTACCAACCGGTGTGTAAAACGACGTTTGGTTGTTAAAGAGACCAAGGTCTCTTATTGGCATACTCTCTGTCAATAATGGAACCATTTTAACAACTATGTACACGAAGGAGACTCGAGAATGAAGTGGTTGGATTTGGCATACGTTTGCTGGATTTGAAGAAAGAGAACGATGATGGATAGACCCCGGCACTTGTGCCAATTTGAAATAACTAAAACAGGACGGCTTGATAGAGCCAAGCGGGCTAGCTACCCCTAGCGGACATCTGTTCTTCGATTTTCTTTGGTCTTGGTCCATATTATTACTCTTGTTGTTGGTTTCGATTGGTGCACCTTTATTTTGGGATGACCTCCATTTGACTCGATATGGGATGGATGGACGCGGTGGGCGATCGTGGCTATGATGCGTTACCACCAGCCTTGCAACCCGAACTGGTAGTATCCTACCTTGGGCATTGCCTCACGTGCCTTGTCATACTCTTATCCTTATACGAGACCACTACAATTTTGGTTTAGTATTGTCGTATCACGGCACATCCCTATCCCCCGACGTGCTACTGGGGAGTTATATGCAAACTGCACGACAATGCTTAAAAACGCGTTAAAGGGGATTAATGTAAAGCCTTAACTCTAAGAAAAATATTTATTTTACCGATTAGACATTATGTATATAGCATATTCTACTATATATAAATATTTTGACGGATCCTTAAGAGATGGAAAATCCCGTAACATCTCTTGAGTTATTGCACGCACGTTATACACTAGATAGGACATGTGAAACCCCGTAAACATCTCTGATGCTATTACACTCCTATTATATGTGATAATGATTTGACTCACATAAGAATATTTTAGTCCCGACTCAAGTGTTTTGTCTTTTCATTATGCTCGGGTCAGCCCTGAGTATTTCGGCACATTGAAGATTATTTTCGGGAGGACGAAGACGAAGATTTGGTATATTATTATAACTAATATTATTTCACCACATTGTTTGTTCCGCTGCATTATTCTATTATTCTGTTGTATATATAACTCTGATAGATATTGTACAATATTAATATTATGTATAGTATAAACAGCTTCATGAATTGTTTATTTGATTATTATATTTTGTTATTCCGCTGCGAGATTCTATTTCTGTTTTCCTTCTTCTCTTATTTTCTTAATTAACCCCATTGATTATCTATGTTCCGGATGGTTTGAATTGGACATGTGTGGATTACTGTCAATTTAAACCTTCCAAAATGTGGGTCGTCACAGTTAGTATCAGAGCTTTGGTTTAGCGATAACCTTAGCTTTGTGGGGTTTGACTCATTAGAGAAAGGGTAGTAATACCCTAGAATGAGTTTTTTGAGCGTATATATATATGAGAGAGCGTACTTGTTAGTGTTATAAGATGTTTTATATTGTGTTTACTTATTCGTTGAGTTGTTTATGAATTCTGGTCGGTGCGTGGGACGCCATTTTATTGATAGGAGTTTCTAAACACTTAAACGAGGAAGTTGACATAATATTGTTTTAAAAGAGGGTAAATGAAATAATTTTACCTAAATTATTATATATATATATATAATGATTATTAATGAATGTTGTTTGTTAGGAGATGATAATATTTAGTTATCATCGATTATTGGTTAAATTAAACTAAAAACGAATACTTTGTGAACTCTATTTCACGAAGTGTTCGATAATTAAATTAAATTGAAATCTAATTACAATGAGAATTGTTTAAAATAATAAAGATATAAATTTATGAAATGTTTTCATAATAAGCTAATGGAATTGTATATGTATATTTATAATATAGCTTATAAATAGAAAGGATTTAAAAGCTGAGAATTTTAGAATTTAAATTCCGTTGCTTTCAAAATTGTTTTCAAAGCCTTCAAAATTAATAATAATATTATTTGAAAGTGTTTTGACTAGAAATATATTTTGAAAAGACTTTTGAAAGAAATAAAAGCATTGAACTCGCTTTAGTCGTTAGGAAATAATTCTGGAGATGACTTCAGCATCGCCAGTATTCATTTCCGCATTTCTAAGTGACAATTGCTACCAAAAGAAACTTATTTTTGGTTAAAATAAGTTTTGATTGTGAAAAAAATATTCCAAGTATGATTTGATAAATATATGAAAATATTTTTGAACTTATAAATTGAAATTAGTATAGAAAGAAAAGAAAATTCAGTTTATAACTTATGAATTTGAACTGGAAAGTAAGACCGAATTTTAAAAATAGTTGAACATTTTGGTTAAGCAAACAAAAGAAAATTTGAATTTGAGATATGAAATAAAAGAATTAACCTAAGAAATGTCAAATAAATTGAATCAGTAAAATGAAGTTTAACTCAAGAAAGCTTAAATGAAAGTGAATTGTATTTGAAATGAATTAGATAAAACAATGAAATGAAATTTAAGTAAATAATTTTGAATAATTTATAGATTTGAGAAATATTGAGCTAAAAACTAATTTTAAATTTGTTGAATGTGAATGATAAGAAAAGAAATAAAAATTTAACTTAAATAATGTTGAATAAATTGAGTAATGGATTAAATGAAATAAGGTGTAATTTAATAAAGATTAAATGAATTGAATTGGATTTGAATTGAACTAGATGAATTAGTAAAGTAAATTAATTCCACTTAAGCTATAAATGAATTAATAGAATGAGTATGAACTTGAATTATGAAATGAAATGCAATTTGGGTGTGAAAGAAATTGAATGAGAATAAATGGGTTTAAGTAAAATTAATGTGAGTAATTAAATATTATTTAAACTGGATGTAAATAAATTGAATACAAATGGAATGAATTTTAATAAATTGAATGGCAACTAATTGAATATAAAATAAATTAATGAAATGAATTATAAGATGAAAATTAACTTATGAAAGGTTGAATAAAAATTGATTGTGATAAAAAGAAAAATTTATTAATATGAATTTGAGTGATAAAATAAAATTTACTTAAGTAAAATTATTAATAATAATTTAAATAAATGAAATGAATAAATGAAGTGAATCAATGAATTAATATGAACTTAAGATATGAAGTAATAATAATAAACGTGAGTTGTGCTATATAAAATGTTTATAATAAACTTAAATGGTTTATAAATGATATTAGTATTAAAGAGAATATACTAAGTGGTAATAAGATAAAATTTAACTTAAACAAGGTTAAATGAAATGATTTATAAAAATGGTTCATAAATGGATTTATATGAAATATATTAAACAAAAAGTGAAACAATTGGAATTTAATAAATTGAATTGAATAAATTGAATGTGAATAAAATAGATGTAAATAAGTTGGAAGTAAACCAATTAAATGTTAATAAAAATTGGATATTAATAAGAAACGAAGTGTATAAATTAAATATTGACATTGTATAATGTAAATTAATATAGTTTGAATTAATTAGATATATATCAATTGTTGAATGATTTCTTTTGTTGCAAATTACCGTTATAACTGCTTTTGGCTGCATATAATTATTTTGTTGTGTATTGGTGCTTATATTATGGTTTTGATTCAAAATTTATGTTATATAGTCTATTTAACTCATACATGTTTCTATATCTTTTATAAATGACTAATATTTTAAATTTGAGTTGAGATAGATACATACGAAGACGTTTGGACGTATACGTAGATTTTAATTTGCTTTTGCTTGCTTAATATGAGCGAACTCGCTCGTATTAATAATAATAAGGTACATATCTCGGATTACATACCGCATTTTTATATTTTTCCCTACGGGATGCCTCATCATTGAGATGAGATGTATATTCGATATATTTGGTATATATATTATGTTGTAAAAAATTTACGATCGAGCCGCGCAAAGGAGACGCTGTCGAAATTTTGCGTAAATCCGGGTGTTAGAAAATTTTTAAAGTTTTAAAAATTTTATAGCTTGTAATTTCTGTAAAACCGATATCGGAGTGGTGTAGTAGAAGCGTAGTAAAGGCTTTGCTAAAATAAGATTTTAATGTTTTGTAAGTTGATAATTTTGAATAAAATATATCAAATGTTAAATTCCTTACTTAACCCCTTTTCGAGGACGAAAAGTTTTGAGTGGGGAGAGGGTAACGACCCGTATTTTTAACTATTTTAAATTATTGAATTTAATATGATTTTTGAATAAAAATGGTTAAAAATAAAATTTAATGTTTTATTTATGTAATTTATTTAATATGAACTCGAATAAAATTTTGAAATAACCAATTACGAAGATTTTGGCAATAACAAGTATTGAAATTAAATTTTATATATTGAATGTGTTTGTAATCAATAACTGGAATTGAATAATAAATATTGAATTATTTAGATAGAAATAAAATATTTGTTGATAATTAAAATTCATTTGAAATTAATGGTTATTAATGTAATTTATTGAATAATTAAATGGTCAAAATTTAATATTGGGAATTATATAAATAATCGAATTCTGAATTTAATGTGAATGGAAACGATGTTGAAAGTTGATTTAAATTTTATTTAAATAAGAATGAAGATTGTTAACTTTTAAAATTAAGTTTAAAGCGATTAGATTGATTTTTGGAAATTACTTGTTTTAATTAACGAGTAAAAATAGCCATTTTGGCCACTGTCTCAGATTTCGACAAAACCAATTTCATCGGTCCGTAATGGTGAATTATTGTAGGATTTCAAGTTTCATAGCGATCAGACTTATCGTTTGGTCGTGCGAGCTTAACGTGCAGAAATTAATTAAAGGAATTTAATTAAAATAAATTGATTTTGAAAAGCTATCTTCTGCATACGATCGAATTAGGCCTCGAGACTAGTTCCATTGTGTTTGAAATAGGGTAAAACATATAGAACGCCAGGCAGCACACTTCGTTTGGAGTTCGGAAATTTCGTGGGTCAATTGAGTCGGAAACTTATATAATAAGCCGTTCAATTTCATTTTCATCAAACCCTAACGCAGCTACATTCGTTCAAAATGAATTAATGGCCGATATTCCTCATCTTCTCCCTTCGATTTCTCCAAATCTACACATTGAAATCAAAATTTTCCAAAAGGAAAGTTGTAGCTCTCGTCCTCCTCTACACATCCAACGGATGGGTCGTGTTAATTCGACTTGAAATCGCCTGAATCTTGTCGTGTTCATCATCCAGTTTTGGGTTCATCACGGGTTTAAGCGAGTGGTTCGCGCGTACGGCTGCTGGCGACGTTAGCGTGGGGGCATGGCATGCATGGTGGCGATGAAGGATCGACGAACAGAGGCTTGGGTGTTGGCGCGCGATGAGGTTTTGTCACGTGAAGTTGGGTTACAAAGTCGCGAATGATAGAGATGCGGCCTGACGTTGTAGCAAGGATGATGGAGAGATTAAGGTTAATTAATTTTATTACTAAGTTTTTTAATTATGTATAATTATATCGATATTAATAAATTCATAACTTTTGCATACGAGGTCCGTTTCGGATGAAAGGGTCGCGTTGCAATCGTATCGACGAAGTCTACAGCATGGAGTTGGATTCGTATTTATTTGGAGCTGAAAATTTTCCAGCTTCAAATAAAGGTGAGTGTTTTATAACGCACACGAAGGACTAAAATATTTCTAATGTTCGTTAAATTGATATCATGAAGTAATTAAATTTTATTGACTATTGTTTGGTAATTTAATTGACAATTTAAATTGACATATGAATTGACTGTTAGAAATTAAAATTGACATTTAATTGGAATTGGAATTAAATTGCTAGTTAAATTCCCGATTATTGATGATTGGTCAACTATTGTGATATATTAACTGTTTTGGAATGTTGATTGCGATGGATGTTATTAATTGATATTTAGATGATTGGATGTTATTTATTTTATATATCCAGTTATTACCCTGTAAATTATTTGATAGTATATAAAACTGTTATTTGAATTATTTCGAATATTGTTGAAATAATATATACCTATGACACTTTGATTTGGATTGAATGATATATATATCCATCCTTGAAATTAAATTGAAATAACTGATCGCTTGGCCATAGGATAGAAAATTATATACAGATACCGGGTTGGTTAAATTAAATGGTTTTAAATTCTTGAATTTGAATTTATTCAAATGAGTTGGTTTTAAAGAAATAAAAATCGAATATATGATGATTGAATTATTTTCAAACTCGAGCTTGAAATGTTGAAATTCAAATTGTTAAAAGAAATTATTTCAAAGAATTAAATTCCAAATGTGAATTTAAAATTGGCATATGACCTGAACTATGGAAATTGAGTTGTTTAAAGGTTTGAACTTTATTCGAACTTTGGAAATTTGTCTTGGTTAAAGTGATATAAATGAATATTTCAAATTTGAGCTCGGAATCGAAGTATTTTAAAAGATTTGAACCTTAAATTGAATATTGAAGTTTAAAATTGATTTAAGTGATTTAAATCGATATTTTGAAATTGAACGCGAAATTTATATAAATTGAAATGGTTTAAAATTAGAATTGAATTGAAATTTAAACCATCGAATTGAATTGTTGAATCGAATTTGAAGTTAAAAATGAAAATCGAAATTGATATTAATTTGAACTGAAATTGAAATTGGTTTGAATTTAAATCGAAATTGAGTCGATTTGAATTGAATTGAGATTGAAAATGATTTGAATTGGAATAATTGAATTTGAATCGATTTGATTGGAATTTGGACTTGGGTCCAAATTTGTTAGTCCAAATTTGTTGAAATGGAAAGTGACGGTTTGATTTGAAATTATTTTCAAAATAAATTATGTTAATATAATTTTTTTAAAATCTATCTTTTTAAATATTCAAATTATTTTGATTTTCCAAACTATTTTACTATATAAACCATTTTCAAGACTAAAACTATTTTATATTAAACTATTTTAATTTTTTAAACTATTTTTAAAAACTATTTAAACTATTTTCTAAAAATTTCAAACTGGACAAAGTGGGAACTGTTTATATTTAAATCGTTGATTTAAATGTGAATTGGGTTAAAATGAAGTTATAACCTAAATGGAAATTCGAAACCATTTTGGAAGTGAAATCGAGATATTGAGGCAAAAACGATTTTCAAGTGAATTTTTCATATTTTTAGTAAATATGATATTTTAACATGAAATTGATTTTGAAGTGAATATGATATTTTGATATCAAGTATGAATTATTTTCGAAATGTAAAAGTACCAACCGTTGTGTAAAACGATGTTTGGTTGTTAAAGAGACCAGGGCCTCTTATTGGCATACTCTTTGTTAATATTGGAACCACTTTAACAACTGTGTACGCAAAGGAGACTACAGAATGAAGTGGTTGGATTTGGCATATGCTTGCTGGATTTGAAGAAAGAGAACGATGATGGATAGACTCCGACACTTGTGCCAATTTGAAATGACTAAAACAGGATGGCTTGACAGAGCCAAGCGGGCTAGCTACCCCTAGTGGACATCCGTTCTTCGATTTTCTTTGGACTTGGTCCATACTATTACTCTTGTTGTTGGTTTCGATTGGTGCACCTTGATTTGGAGATGACCTCCCTTTGACTCGATATGGGATGGATGGACGCGGTGGGCGATCATGGCTACGATGCGTTACCACCAGCCCTGCGACCCGAACTGGTAGTATCCTACCTTGGGCATTGCCTCACGTGCCTTGTCATACTCTTATCCTTATACGAGACCACTACGATTTTGGTTTAGTGTTGTCTTATCACGGCGCATCCCTATCCCTCGACGTGTTATCGGCGTGTTATATGCAAACTATACGACAATGCTTAAAAACGCATTAAGGGGGATTAATGTAAAGCCTTAACGCTAAGAAAAATATTTATTTTACTGATTAGACATTATATATATAGCGTATTCTACTATATATAAATATTTTGACGAATCCTTATGAGATGGAAAATCCTGTATCATCTCTTGATTTATTGCACGCATGTTATACACTGGATAGGAGATGTGAAACCCTGTAAACATCTCTGACACTATTACACTCCAGTTATATGTGATATTGATTTGACTCGTATAAGAATATTTTAGTCCTGACTCGAGTGTTTTGTCTTTTCATTACGCTCGGGTAAGCCCTGAGTATTCCAGCACATTGAAAATTATTTTCTGGAGGACGAAGATGAAGATTTGGTATATTATTATTACTAATATTGTTTCACCACATTGTTTGTTCCGCTGCATTATTCTATTGTTCTGTTGTATATATAACTCTGATAGATGTTGTAAAATATGAATCAAATGTATAGTATAAACAGCTTCATGAACTGTTTATCTGATTATTATATTTTGTCATTTTGCTGTGAGATTCTGTGTTTGTTTTCCTTCTTCTCTTATTTTTCTTAATTAACCCATTGATTATCTATGTTTCGGATTGTTTGAATTGGACTTGTGTGGATTATTGTCAATTTAGACCTTCCGAAATATGGGTAGTCACAATAAATCAAAAATCCACATCCAGTGTTCGCCGTCGAGAATCGAGTGAAAAATTCTAAATTGGACCGATGTAAAACATCTCGAAATTATGTACTCGAATCTGGACCAAACAGTTATGCGAATAAAATAATATGCGTACAACTTACGTATTTATTTCAATTGGTTTCGCATCATTTAGATTCTTTTATTGACATTCGTTTATTCACAATCATTTATTACTTAGTATATTCTTTCAATAATAATATCACTTAAGGACCATTCCATCAAATTTTATGCTTAACACCATTTCATTCCATACTAAATTCATTTATGAATCATTTCATAAAATTTTACTTAAGTTTATAAACATTTTATACAACACTTCTTATGTTTATTGTCACTTCACACTTAAGTCCATATCCATTTTAAATCAAATTCAATTTCATTTAACACAATTCATTGTTCAATTTCAATATTCAATTCCATCAACCAACAGTTTAAACCATGTTTAATTCACTAATTTATTCAATTAGTTCATTTCATTAATTCATCTCAAATCACGATCAATTTTATTTCAAAAAATCATTTCATTTAACTTAATTTAAATCTTCATTTAAAATTTGCTTTTCTCAACATTCATATTAAATAATTTTAAAACCTTGTTTTACTTACTAATTCTCAAAATTTACAAGTTATAAAACTCTTTTTCTCATATTTTCATAAAACACAAATGAAAATTTTCAGAGTTCAAACACCCTGTTCTTATGTCAAATTATTTTGAAACAATACTATTAGTAATTCCTTTGTATTTCAAATCATGATTTTGAATTTTAAAATAAAAACTTGTTTTACCAAAACAAAACTCCAATGGTAGCAATTCCTCTCTTGGAAACCCAAAAATGAACGTCGATGATGCTGAAGTCATCATCGAAAATATTTTCCAACGACCGAAGTGAGTTTAGTGCTTTCTATTTCTTTTAAATTCCATTAAAAATATTTCCATTCCAAATTTTTTTTGGCAAGGCCAGCGGGGTTAAATGGACCCCTACCATTTTATTGATATACCAAAGAAAGAAAATACAAAGAGCGGAAAAGCAGTAGCTTCCCAAACAAAGACAAGAAGAGACACAAGAGAGAAAACAGAGGAACAAGGCATATCAAGAAGAAAACAAATAGGAAAACAAACACAGAAACACTAACATAGAATCAGAGACATAAACATGCAGAGAACCAATCTAGGAGAGAGCATCCAGAAAACCAGGATCAAAAGCAATCCTAGAAGCAACAATTCCAGACTTCAGAGCACACTTGATACTTTCTTTCATTTGCATAACAGTTTTCCTTTTAGCTTTAAAAATTATAGCATTTCTTTCATCCCAAATGATTGAAATGAAGACTTTAAGAGTAAAAAGAAGGGTAAAGGTAGTATCACTTTTCCATCTTGTTGCCTTGTAAATAAGATCCCATTCAACTTCACTGATATTAGAGACATTCCTGCCATCAGTGAGATTAATTGTAGAGCTCCATAGCGTATGCACATAGGGGCATCTAAAGAATAAGTGCAAAGTATCTTCTTCAGCAGATTGACAGAAACAACATGTGGAGTCAATGGACATTGCCTTACATCTCAATAAAACATTGGTTTTCAGAGAATTGCTGAAGAGCTTCCAGAGCAGAAGGTTTTGCCTTTCAGAATTGTGGTTTAGCCAAATTCGCTTGTGCCAACTAAATGAAGAACAGTTATTTTGACATGCTAAGAGTTTGTACAGGCCATCAATCTTAAAAACTTCATGACAGAAAGACCAAGACACACCATCTTTTTGTGCAAAAGCCACCTGACAATCCTGCAAATGACACCATAACTGCCTAACATATTGATTACTAGAATAAGGGAAAACAATACAACCATCCTGAATATAATTAAAGGCCTTGGCCTGAGAGCTTATTCCAGTTTGAAGCTGCTGGTTGTAAGAGAGAACCTGGCTCAAAATAAGGCCTTCCTTAATCCACGGGTCATGCCAAAACGTTATCCGTCCATTAAAGGCAAACTTACTTTTAGAGAAAGGAAGAATGACATTCCTCAGTTTCAGAATACTTCGCCAAGTCCAACTACAAGAAGGGGGTATAGGCATGGTCCAGAAATTCTTGTTGCCTATAAAATGCTTGTAAGACCATTTCACCCAAATATTGTTTTTATTATTCAGAAAATTGTCAATGTGATGGGCAAAAGCGGCCCTATTCCAATGAATCATGCTTTTAATTCCTAGACCACCTTTGGACAACGGCAGTTCAAGTTTGGAGAATGCAAGCGGGGTTAGTTTATTAGAATGCACATATCCATGCTAGAAAAATCTTAACATCGCACTCCTCATCATTTTAATAAGCTTCAAAGGGAGGATGAAACATCTCGACCAGTACACTGTCATGGAGAAAATGATAGATTTAATAAGCGTGAGCCTACCAGCCTGACTTAGGAGCCTATTACTCCACACATCGAGTCTAGCCAAAATTCTCTCATACAAAGGTAAGCATTGAGCTTTTGTAATTCGCGAAGAGGCCAAGGGAATTCCCAAGTATTTAGATGTATCTGCTCTTTGTTGTATGGAAGTATAATCTGAGATTTGGGTGATCAAGTCATTTCCCACCTCAGCTATCATCATATCAGACTTAGATAAGTTAATGGATAAGCCAGTAATTCTAAAGAAAATATCTAGACCCCCCATAATAGAGTTAACAATCATCATGTTAGGCTTGAAAAAAACCACCAGATCGTCAACAAACATTAAGGAAGTAATGAGAGGGTCTTTGCATTTTGGATGGACCGAGAATCTACCTTTAGAGACAAGCTGGTTGAGAATTTGAGTTAACACTTCCATAACTAAGATAAACAGATAGGCAGACATAGGGTCGCCCTGTCTAATGCCTTGCTTTGAAAATACCCCACATTCCTATTGTTAACCATAATAGAGAATCTAGTTGTCGTGATACATGAACTGATCCATGCCACAAAGTGTTTGGGGAAATTCATCAACCTCATGATTCTAACAATTGAGTCCCAGTGCAGCGAATCAAAAGCTTTAGAAATGTCAAGCTTCATCATAGCCTGGGGGATACATAAGAGTTGTTATACCCTTTCAGTAACTCATGAGACAAAAGAACATTGTCCAGAATACTTCTTCCACTAAGGAAAGCAGCTTGATTGGTAGAGATAATGGAAGGCAATACCTTTTTGAGTCTAGAAGCAATGACTTTAGAGATGACTTTATGGATGGTGTTACAACATGAGATAGGCCTAAAGTCATAAACATTACAAGCATTTTTCACTTTAGGAATGAGAGCAATATTAGTAGCATTGATAGAGCCTATCATTCTGCATTTGTTAAAGAAATTATGAATGGCCTTTGTGAAGAGAGTCCCAACAATACCCCAGCATGAAGTAAAAAAGAAAGCATTAAAACCATCTGGACCTCCACAAGCATTAGAATTGAGAGAAAAAAGGGCATCTTTGATCTCAGAGTTTGTTATAGCAGTGGAAAGAAAATCATTATCCTCTGAACTAATTCGGGGAATACTTATGGAGTCAAGTAAGTCAAGGGAGGATTTGAACTCATTACTGTTCTCCGGCAGATTACTGAAATAGTCAAGAAACAGATTAGAAATAAGGGTAGGATTAGAGATATACTCACCATTGGCATCATTAAGCGCATTAATTGTCTCTCTCGACTGCTTTGCTTTTAAGGATGAGTGGTAGAAAGATGTGTTCCTATCACCATCTTTGAACCACTCCATTCTAAGTTTTTGTTTAATCATGAGGCCTTCAATCTTCAAGACCTCATAAAGCTGGGTTGATAGGGTAGCTTCTTGTGCCGCCAGATCACTGTTGCTAGTATCATTGAGCATCATTTCTTGAACATTTTGTAATTTGAGTTTAAGGCTGGTGGAAGCCAAGCTTCCTCTACCAAAGTTACTTGTAGACCATTCCTTCAAAGCATGCTTGACGACCTTAAGTTTGCACTGCAAAACATACATAGGATTACCAAAGAAAGGAACAGACCAAGAATGGTTAACAATAGAGTAAAATTCAGAGTGTGAAACCCAAGCATTAAAAAATTTAAATTTTGATTTTCTTTTCATAGCAGCAGCACCACAAGAGATAATTTGAGGAGAATGGTCAGATAGTGCAGGCATGGGGAGGAGACTGGAGATATTGGGCCATTTATTGAGAACATTAAGGTTAGCGAAAGAGAAATCAATTTTCGAGAAAGTTCTTAGAGAAGATCTTCTGGAGTTATTCCATGAGAAAGGAGCAACCACAGATGGGATTTCTATTAAGTTGGACTGAGAGATGCAATAGTTAAGAGGCCTAATCTCATGAAGGGACAAGGGATTTCCACCCTGCCTATCAGATAAACTAAGGGAGCAATTAAAGTCACCAAGAACTAACCATGGGTGAGAATCTTGCCTAAATGAGGGGATAAGGTCAAGGAAAGATTGTCTAGTAGCGGCAGAGTTAAGACCATAAATCACAGTAAGGTAAAAAGAAGTGGAGGAAGAGACATGAATAGCATGAAATGGATGAGCTGAGAAGTTGATATGATAGGAGATAAGGAATAAATTAAGGGATCATACAGGACGAGAATCCTTCCATAAGGAGCTTCGGACAGATTATTAAACATCTTCCAAGATGGGTTAATGAAATTAGCAGCTTTAGATGTTAAAGTAGCATTTAACTTGGTTTCTAAAATTGCAAGAAGGCTTAGAGTGTGAGTAACAATAATGCTTTTGCATTGGTCTAGCTTAATTTCTGAGTGCGCACCTCTTATATTCCACGCTCCTACGTTGTTCAACATTGATAAACAGTTTGATTAAAAAGGAGTTTCTTTTTGTTACTCCTAGTCAAAGGAGTGGATTGAACAATTAATCCTGGAATAATAGAGGTGGAGGGGGAGCTGCCATTCGGATTAAGATCCATGTTAGATGGAGATTTCATTTTATTAGCCAAATTGCTGCTCAATGATGAAAGGTGAACAGTGGGTTGAACCACTTTTGGATTAGTGACTTGAGAAGAAGTAGGAGAGGAGAGAGAGGTAGGGGGCTTCCATGCAGCGGGGGCTGGAATATGGTTATATGGATTAGCATGGTTGGATGAAGGTAGATTTAAAGGATTAGAGGGACTAAATACAGTGTTTGACTTGTGCACGTGCACAGAAGTGACATGCACAGAATTTGGAATAGTGCCTGTAGAGCTTGGCTTAACATTTGAGAGTGTTTCATGGTTTTCGTTTGGTGGGGAGGAGATTGAAGTATCGTGGAGATTGGCTACAGAAAAACAGGAAGAGGTGGAAGAGTTTGGCTTTGTTGGAGGAGAGGGTTCAGTAGCAAATGGAAGCAAAAACTGATGATGACAATTATTTTCATTATTAGGATCACATGTGCCGGTACTATGTGTCACTAAGTTTTCATTGGCTTCATGGATAGGGCACGCAGAAAAGAGCTCATCAGTACTCAGATTGCAAGCACACTTATTTTTGAAAGCAGCATAGTTTCTCGTAACACTATCTGACCGATCAGCATTTGCTACTTTATTACAAATCATATTCTCTTCATTTGCACTGTTCCCCGTAGGAGGTATCACACATGAAGCTTCATCAGCGTCTAAATCACCCATATCAGCGAGTATACTAAATCTATTTTCTTTTAACAAAAATATATCATCATTCTTTTTTTCAGATACCCCTTCAACTTCAACTAAGTTAGATAAATGAGTTTCAATCTCTCCTTCCTCAATCACTACATTTCCTAACTCCTTGTTACCATCATTGTTTTCATCTTCTGGAATTGCCTCCAAATTAACAGTTTTTTTAAGAAGTCTAGTATTTTTGCTTCGAATTTTATTCACTACTTGCCATCTCTGTTTCCTCAGAAAAGTTCTGCTGTTGGATTCTTTCTTTTCATACTTTTTAGCTTTATCGCCCACTTCAAAAACTTTATCCTTATTTTCATTTTTCTCATTGGTCTCCCATGTCTTTAAGCTTTTGTTTTCACAGCTATTTTCAGTATGTCCAAAGACGCAGCACAAAGGGCAAATGTCAGGCTTCCAGTGGTATTCAATATGGACAATTTGAGTTCCTCCATCAAGAAGCTGAACAGGAAAGGAATCAATCAATTTATGATCAGGTTTTATTTCTACCATACACTTAGCAAAAGATAGCCTCTCCAATCTCTCTGTTGATTCATCCATACAAACGAGCTTTCCCATCCTACTTGCTAACCAATTAATTCCAATATGAGACCACGAGTATAGTGGAATATTGCTGAATTTAATCCACACAGGCACAGATGCAATACTTTCACATGCGTTTCCCACCGTTGGATCCCATTGCTTGACTATAAAGAGTTTATTTCGCATTACTATAGGGTCACCTTGTAGAATTTTTTTCCTGTCATCATCACATGATAACAAGAACATGAATAGGAATCCATTGGATCTGACTTTAATCGAACCTTTGAGCTTCCAGTACTTTTTCAAGAAGTTAATAACAGTAGTATATGATAAAGGCTTATCAAGGAAGAATCCTACCAGATACTCACTCCAAACAAGAGCTCCAGCCTCTATAACATTAGAGGGAGGGATCATAATATCACCCTTGAACTCAGGGGACATCTCAACAGGGATGTACTTTCCTGCATTACTTGGTTTACGCTTGAAGAGGGAAGTCCATTTCTGTTGAGGAGGCACAGGCAGAAGTGGGAGGGATGAGGTGGATAAGGACGAAAGAGGGGCCTCACAAGGAGTTGATACGGCTGAAAGCGGCGGAGGAGGGGGGTCAGGAGCAGGACGATGATGCAGAGGAGAAGACGTTTGAAGAGAACGGATGGGAGCAGGTTGTACAAGAGGGGACGTAAAAAGGACGGGAGGGATGGAACCAGCTGCCATGAAAAAAGGACCAAGAAAAGTTGAAATAAAATATTTAATGATAATACTATTATTATTCTTCCAAAACGTTTGAAAAACAATTTTCAAAATCACCGAGTTTTAAATTCTCAAATTCTCAGCTTTTAAACCCTTTTTAAAAATCAATTTTCCTCATATATAATTTAACCTTGGTTATATAAAACCATTCCTTAATTGTTTTGTACCTGTTTACGTTATAATAATAACAACTTTTATTAAAACAACTAACAACAAATGATAATAATTAGATATTATCATTCATTGACAACCAAAAACACCACATATACTATTATAATTTCTGAAAATTATTCCTTCATATATAAAATATAATCAAGGTAAAATTATTTCATTTACTCAATTTCAAAACAATATTATGTCGAATTCCTCTGTTCAAGTGTTTAGAGATCCTTATGAGTAACGTTAATTACTCATATTCACTGGAATCCATAATCCACTCAATAGATCAACCAATACAATATAAAACATTTTTATATCACTAAAAAATAATCGCTCATATATATACACTCAAACTCATAATAAGGCATTCCATTACCTTATCCCTTAATGAGTTACCCCACCAAAGCCAAGGCTCTCGCTTAACTTTCAGCTCTAATACCATGTTGTAACAACCCACTTTTCCAAACAGTTTAAGCGGACAATTAACCATACATGGTCCACTCAAATTGAATGGAAAGGCGAATAATTAAGGGAAATAAAGAAGAAAGATAGAAGAGAGAGAAGATAAGAAGAAAACTAAACAACACAGAATGTCACGGCGAAACGAATAATTTATAATATACAACAAATCTTTACAAAAATCAAAATAGTAATGTATGTATATACAGACATCAATCATAATATACAAACTTATTTCAACCCGAACAGTTATAACAGCCCGTCCTTACAATTGTTGATAAATTTAACAATAAATGCAGCAGAAAATAACCATATACGTGAATACGTCTCTAGGCCTCCAGCTCGTCTCCTGAAGCTCCAAGCATCCAATCTAAATCTATAATATGCTCGGTCTGACCCGAGCATTATAATAAAATAACATCTAAGTCAGTCTAGAAAACCAGCGTGAGAAAAACAAACCCAATTGAATTTTTAAAGTTATAGAAACCTTTGAAATCGAAAGTATCTCGTAAGACCACGCAACACATAAATACGGACGACTTTTTTCCCTACGATAACCAAAACATTTTCTATAGAAAAACCATTTGTATTATAATAATGTCTATGGGTGAAAATAATGATAATCAAGGAGCTGTGATGATTGTGAGTGTACATCACAACAATACTAGGTATGCAATCAAAAATGATAAGGCACGTTCGCTAATTATGTATGATTCCATAGAGGTGCCCTCGGTACTTCGAGAAACGGTACTGCTGCACAAGGATCAGAGATATCTGTTCGAAGCAGCATACATTCCTAGCGATGTACCATAGGAAAAAATATAGCTGGTCTCGCTAAGATCGAGTGCATCGCCCCATGCATGCATAACAACTATAAGTAACGTCTAGGTGAAGCCCACTACATCCTATGGGTTTGCCAACCCTACTGGCCATGCCTCCAATCTCTGGTTATAGTCATTACCACTAATGAGGCTACGTCCGACATTCCAGCTCATGCACCGCCATCGAAATAGATCATGGAATCCCACATGGATCCCCATACCCCAACGGGTCTTGGAACCACAGATGAATTCCAACATCTCAATATATAATGAAACTCCTCCATATAACCGCATATGGTTTCGGAGTGGTTACAGTTTTCGAGTCATCTCTTATGAGTACACTCTTCCACTTCCCTGGGGCTCCAAAAACCAATCGTCAATTTTCCGGAATGCTCAATATCGATTCTTTAGGAAATAATCAGAGAATACATAAGTGCAAGGATCACCCCCTAACCGTTTAAGTGGATGGATCTCCTCATCATTTGTCCTAGAAGAACATAACGAGTTTATATGTACAATAGAGCACCACCGGCAATAACTGTACCATATGATTCCCGTGTTTCTCCTAGATATTTCCTAAGTTAAAATCCTTCGGTGTTAAGTAGGGAATATTTCTGTACCACCAAAATAAAGAAGATTACATATTTAGGCCAAGATTTAATAGTCGGTTATTTAAATATCAAATAAACAAGCATTCAAACAAAAATTTTATTTCCCAAGGAAATCACTAAGCCTCATTAAATTAAATTTTCATTAATTTAAAATTTCTTTCCAGAATATTTATCAAAATATTCATATACTTATCTCACCGGAATAAGTATATTGAGATAAGTATATTCACAAACCTTTCCTTTTAAAAATACTTGAAAACTTTTAAAAATAGATATGGAAAGTACCGTTCAATATCAATCATGGATCGTAGTTTACACAATGGTTACGTCGCTATCCCAGCGAATCCATAGTAAAATGTAGGCAATCCCTGCCCCTCGAATTACGCCATAAAGAATCAACCATTTCTTTCCAAAATCTCTTAATTCATAAATACCTCAAAATCTATTTATAAAGCTTCTTTATAATTTTCCAAGTTTAATTAAGAAAACACTCTTTATAAATCTCACACCATTTATAAAACTTCCCTTTTTGATCTTTAAAACCCATTTATAAATCTCCTTATAACTCTGGCCGATGGCCATGAAGGGAAGTTGGAGAGGTGGATGTGGGCTACGTGTTGATGGAGTTTGGAGGCTTATGGTCGACCGTGTAGGCAGCAAAGGTGAGATGAACGGCAGATACATTTATGGGTTCTTTGGCGTGCTATGGACGATGGGAGAAGGTGAGATTAAAAGTGAAGGATGCGTGTGGGTCGGGGTGTTTGACGACGACGGTGCGGCGACGTCTCGAGCAGTGAGGCGATGGCTCATGTAGTGGTTGGAAGTTGCGACGTCGAAGTTGAAACCGTGTGGCCTGGTGTTTGTAGCAAGATAAGAGAAAGGTAATTAGTTTAATAACCTAGTTAAATTATTTAATAAATTATTAATTAATCTCTAATGTTCTAACGATCGTATCTTGTTCATACGAGATCCGATCAAGGCACCGTTTTTGCTGTTGCATTCGTATCAGGATTGGCTATGGAGTTAGATTTGTCGAGTTTGGAGCTTGTGGGGATTTTAGTCACGATTTTGGACTATTCAAAAACGTGAAAGCGTTAAGTGGAGCTTGGGTGAGTTTTACTCACCAGTTGATTATATATTGTTGTATATATAGTTTTTGTTGTATTGGGAATATAAACCGTATAACGAACAATGCAAGTTATTACTTTTGGACCCTGCCTTGTTTTGTAAAACAAGAGATAACATTATTATTGACTATAATCTCTCTTTTGATTCTGTAAACATGTATCGTGGCTCAGACTACTTGTTTACATATTTGATATTGCTTTGTGAAAAGTGATAGTGCATTATATATGTTAGAAATGAACAATCGTTATAAACGTGCTTTGAAATCTCTGATAACTGACATATGTTAAATTGAGTTAAATTGGGATATGGGGAAAATATATGTGTATTTGTGTGTGTGTGTGTGTGTGTGTATGTATTGGGTTTTTTTACACAAGTTTGGGTGTGTTTGACATAAATGTATTGGTTTGGACATTTGTGGAAATTGGAAAGGGAAGTTGTAAATGTTAGAAGCGAAAGGTCGCGAAGGTGCACTTTGAAATCGTTTTGATCTGTGATTTTAAAGTTAATTTTGGAAGACATGCTAGGGCTTATTCGTATTTATAATAAGCACTATTAGCGTACTTATTATCGAGAAATAATAAGGTTTAAATATATTCCTAAAAATCATTTATGGATTTATAAAGTGATGGTTTTAAATTATAAAGCAGGTTTTAAATGGTGTTTCAAAATATAGCATAAGTATTTTAAAAGTATGTTTTTATTATATATATATATTTTTAAAAGTTATTAATGATTTTATTAAAGAAATAAAAGAATTTCACATTATAATATTTTATAAATGGTTTATAGTATTTTATTAAATATCTTTGTTTTATAATAAATTAGTATATGTAAATATCTATCTTTTTAAAGGTATTTTACTATATATAGAGAAGTTTTAAAAAGGAAGTTTAATATTTTGTATAGGAATTTAAAAGGAGTCTTGGATTATAACACTTATGTTATAATGGATTGTTTTATAAATTGATTAAAAAGGTATACTACCTTGTTATAAGTGAAGCTATACTTAGAACTTTAAATGGATATTTTAAAGTAAATGGCAAGTATAAAAGTGATTTTGGGTTTATAATATCGATGTTTGTGCAACATCTATTTTAACCCATTTAACTATACTTTTGAAAAGTAATTAGATCAGGTTTGTCGTAAACAATGTCTTAGTAACATTTGTTTTTAAACCCCTAGACAATATTTTAAAGTGTTGTTAAATGAGTTTGGAAAATACTTAGATCTTTAATAGTGGAATTTTAAAGGTAATAACAAGTATGAATTGGTTTTGGGTTTGTAGCGACAGTGTTTTAGTAACATTTGTCTTAAGCCCATTGAAGTTGATTGTGAATATACTTGTACGGTTGAGATAAGTATATGAATACTTTTGAGATGTATTGGAATGTGTTGAAAATGAGTAGCAATGTTTAATTAAATAGTGGATTTTAATTAACAAATGGAGTTTCATTTTTAACGAGTTTATTGCTTAAAAATGAGTTTTACTAATAAAAGAGGATTTTAATTAATAAAAAAAGATTAATTAAAAAAGGGATTATAATTCATTTATATGACTTGATCATACCTATGTGTTTCGATTGTGCTTTGTGTGTTACTTACCTATGGACAGTATACGTGACTAAGTTTCCCGTATGCAATTATTTTCATTGTATTGGATTGTTTATTTATTTGATAGTTAAATAACCAACCATCAAAATATACTCTGAAAATATCTAGAAGAAACACGAGTGTTATATGGTACAATTTTCTTCGGTGGTACTATACTATACGTATAAACTCGTATTGCTCTTCTAGGACAAAGGATAAGGAAATCCATCCGCTTAAACGGTTAGGAGGTGACTTTCGATCTTATGTATTGTCTGTTTATTTCCCAAAGAACTAGAGTTGAGATTCCCGAAAAATCAATCGATTGGTTTTTGGAGCACCCGGTAAGCGGGGGAGTGTACTTATATGAGATGACCAGAAACTGTAACCACTCCAAAACCATATACGTGTTTTATGCTTTGGGAGAGGTTCGTGATTGATTTGTGATTGGCTTCCTTATTGCTTCGTGATTAGTTGTGATTGCTTTGTGATGGCTTCGTGATTGGTTCTTGATTGGTTCGGGATTAGTTCGTGATGTTGGAATCTATGTGGAGATTCGAGATCTGTTTGGGATGCTCGAACACATGTAGTTGTCTGTGATCTATTCAGGATGTGGGAATCCATGTGTGATTCCAAGACTTGTTGAGGTATTAGAATCCATGTGTGATTTCGAGATCTGTTGAAGAATCCATGTGTGGTTTCGAGATCTGTAGAGATATGAGAATCCATGTGTGGTTCCGTGATATGTTCGAGTTGGAGCTCGTGCGGAATATCTATTCGGGTGGTGACTCATTGGCTAGAATGTCGGATGCAGGCTCATCAGTGGGTATGACTAACACCATAGATAGTAGACATAGCCAGTAGGGTTGGCAAACCTATAGGGTGCATGCGACCCCATTTCTAAGGATACTTATTGGGATATGCATGCGGGAGCGATGCATTAGGTCTTAGCAAGACCAACTATAGTTTTCCTATAGTTCATTCACTAGAGATGTACGACATTTCAGAAGAATATCTCTGATCCTTATGTAGTGAAAATCGTACACAATTAGCGAACGTGCCTTAGCGGTTGTGATTGTATACCTATTATTATTGCGATGCACACTCACATACATCGCAATTATGTGAGTATTTATATTTCACACCTTAGACATTATTATATTATCACTGGATTTTATAATATAAATGGTTTGATTATCATAAGGTAAAAACCCTTCGGCGTTTATTGGCGGCGTGGTCTTACGAGATACCGTTATTTTGAAGGGTTTTAAGAGATAATAAATCTATGTGATTTGAGTTTCATTTTCTTAATGCTCGGATCGGCTCGAGTATGTTTCCAGATTTAGCTGTGGTTCATTAGAGCTCTTGGAGAGGAGCTAGATGATTTCCTACCGTTCTTATTTTCCACTGCATTACTTGACTTATTTCTATCAGCATATGTTAGGACATGTTGTTATAATTGTCCAGGCTGATGATAGGTTAGTTTTCTCTAATTGATGTATGTATGTAAAGGTTTTCTTTTTGGTAAAGACCTTTTGTGATATTATATATTATCATTCCGCGTGTGAGATTCTGATATCATGTTCTCTTGTTTCTTGTTCTTTTTCCTTTTAATTTTACCCTAACAGTTCGTCTTTCCGGCACTTGGGTGCTCGACACGTGAATACCATGGATGTATTAGTGTCGACATTTAACGATCGAAAAGGCAGATCGTTACATTTGGTATCAGAGCTGAAGGTTAAGCGAGAACCTTAGCTTTGGTGGGTATAACTCATTGGGAGATAGGGTAATGGAATGTCTTATTATGAGTTGAGTGTATATATATGAGAGTGCGTATATGTTATTGTTACAAAAATGTTTTGTGTTGTATTGATTGGTTTGTAGAGTGGCTTATGGATTTGGTCAATACGAGTTGCTATCGTATTGATAGGTATCTTTAAACACTTGGACAGGACAAACCAACACAATATTGTTTTCGAAATTGGTAAATGAAATAATTTTTCCTTAGATTATATTTTATATATAAAAGGATGATTTTCATAAATTGATATAGTTATTTATGATGTGTTTGTTTATTAAGAAATGATAATATTTGATTATTATCATTTATTGGTTAATTATTTGTGCTAGACCAGTTTATGAGCAGTTTTACCTTTTCACTACATGGGTTGGGTGGACAGTAAATTGTGGGAACATTGAAATGAACACATGCGAATTAAGTTTCACAGTTTGACTATGAAGCATTTGGTGAAAATGTTAGGTTAAAATTTGATTTCAACAAAAGTAGTTTATTATAATCTAAACATGGTAAACACATCGTTGATAGTTTTATATAGATAGTGACATATATAAGTATGGTTTATAAATATAGTTTATCAATAGAAAAAGGATTTAAACTGAGTCTTGATGTTTCAGAAATTGGTTTTCTAAGGTTTTGGAAAACAATACTAGTATTATATGGGAGTAAATATTTAGGAATTGGTATATGGAATTGATATTATGGTACTTAGTAATATTTACGAAGTATTTGATACCATTTTTAAAATGATTTTGGTTATGTCCAAAAGGCATGGTTTGGATGTATTCTGATGATGACTACAACATCGTCAGCGTTTATTTTTGAGTCTCAAAGTGGGGGATGCTACATTAGCAATTTGCTACAAAGTGGTTTGATAAAACAGATTTTGATTTAAATATCGAAAGTATGATTTGGTATACAAAATTTATAAGTGTATATATTTCAAAATGATTTGAAATAAGATCGGGTGTTTAGGTCTTAAGTTTTCTGTTAAGATATTTTATGGACTCATGTATCCTATGCAATAGGGTAAGTATGGTTGTGCATTTTGTTTGATCAGTAATTTTCATTTGTTAAAATGAAATGAAATTTTTGACGATTTTGGACAGTCGGAACTTAAGAATTTGTGTAAGTAATTGGAGCTAGGTGTTTATAAAAGATAAGTTTTATATAACACTTCAACTTAGAAGGATAGTGGAACTTAAATAAGTTTTAAATTGATTGAATATTCATATTTAGTAAAATGAATTGGATGTTTTTGTATATACTCCATGGATGTAGCGGAGTTATACGAGTATGAACTTAAGTTATAGAATGTTTAATAACTTGAAGTTAATTTTATGAAATGGTTGATAAGTGATTTTTGTATTAACCGAGGAAAACTATAAGTGAAAAATGAATATCAATATGAATTAAAATGAGAAGTAACTGGAATAGTTAAGAAACCAATTGAATAGAGCACGTAAGTTTTATGTAGATCATTTTATTCGCTTGGCAGTTCTTGATCTAGGATTCGAGTACATGGATTTCGAGGTGATTTACACCGGTCCAAGTTAAGATTTTTCACTCGATTCGCGACAGCGAACACTTGATATGGATTTTTGAAATGATCCTGAAGTTTTCTATCATGGTATATGGATGTGTAATGAGAACAAAGCTTTCTAATCAAGGAACCGGATTGAAGTCCGCACTAGGGAGGTCAAGTGATCTATGCTAGTTCGGAAGTAGAATTTATGTGATCGAGTTAGTGATTAGAGTTGATATTCCGTATGGATGATATATGTATATCGTAAGGGCTTTAAAAATATTTATATGCTATGTGTGTTGGCTTGTGGAGAGTTTAGGGGATGACTCTTCGAATTAGTTGAGGTAGCATTCGTGATTGATTGAGTAATACCCGAGGCAGTTGACCATAAGGTAATTCTTAGTGGATTAGTTGTCATCCTTGTGCGATGAGAAGGTTTCTGAACCTGGGCGAATCATGAGTTTGGTTGCTAGTAATCGCAGTACGGTATAGTATTGTGATGTGATTGTTCTTTGGCTTGCAATACAGTTAGGTATTAATGTGTGATTGTTGCTTTTTTTGCTTGTGTTGGAATTTTGAGGGTGAAATTCTTTTAAGTGAGGAAGAATGTAACGACCCGGATTTTTAAAAGGTTTAAATTAAATATTGGAATTATTTAATAATTGAATCTTGGATTTAATTTGAACAAAAATTATTTCGAAGGCTTATTTAAATTCTATTTAAATAAGAATGATTTGGAAAGCTTTTAATTTAGAATTAAAAGTGATTAAACTGGTTTAATAATAATTCATTTTAATTAATGTGTGAAATTATCATTTCGTGGCCCTGTCTTGGATTTTGATGAAACTAGTTTCATCGGATCCGGAATAATGAATTATTATACGCTGTCGAGTTTCGTGACGATCGGACGTACTATGTGGTCATGCGGGCTCGAAACGCATAACAATTGATTTCAGGAATTAAATATAATATAATTTGATTTGAAAAGCTAACTTCTGTATATGATGGAATTGGGTCTCGATACTAGTTCTATTATGTTCGGAATGGGGGTAATTAGCTAGGAATGTCAGTGAGCCCGCGTCGTTTGGAGTTCGAGATTTTGGAGGGTGAATAATGTTTGAAAATCTTCTATATAAGGACCTCACTTTCTTTGTATTCTAAAAATATAACTCTAACCCTAGCCTCATCTAATGGTCGTAGTTGATCGGCACCTCTAGGAGTAGTTTCAGGCGATGGTATCAATTAGAAAAATGTTCGGCATGGTGTGTTGAGTGTTGTGAACGATCGGATTGTCGTGGATCAAGGCGTGACGATCAAAAATTGGCCACAACGAGGCGGCTAGGGTTTGACTTTTCTTCGCCAACGTTGATATCTGGCCAACGCCCGTGAAGGGAAGTTGGAGAGGCGGATGTGTGCTACGTGCCGATGGAGTTTGGAGGCCTATGGTCGACGGTGGCAGCAACAAAGGTGAGATGAACGACGGTGACATTTATGGTTTCTTTGGTGGGCTCTCGGTAATTGGAGGAGGTGAGGTTGGTAGTGGAGGATTTGGTAGTGGAGGACGCATATGGATCGGGGAGTTCGATGGCGACGGTGCGGCGGCTCATGTAGTGAGGCAACGACGGCGATGGTTGGAAGTTGCAACGTCGAAGTTGAAAGTGTGTGACATGGTGTTTATAGCGAGATAAGAGAAAGGTAATTAGTTTAATAACCTAATTAAATTAGTTAATAAATTATTAACTAGTCTCTAATGTTGTAATGATCGTATCTTGTTCACACGAGGTCCGATCGAGGCACCGTTTTTTCCATTGCGTTCGTATTGGAATTGTCTACGCAATGGTGAACTATTCGGAAATGCGAAAGCGTTAACTGGAGCTTTGGTGAGTTTTACTCACCAATTGATTATATGTTGTTGTATATATAGTTTTTGTTGTATAGGGAATATAAACTGTATAACGAACAATGCAAGTTATTACTTTTGGACCCCGCCTTGTTTTGTAAAACAAATGATAAAATTATTATTGAGTATAATCTCTCTTTTGATTTTGTAAACATGTATCATGGCTTAGACTACTTGTTTACATGTTTGATATTTCTTTGTGAAAAGTGATAGTGCATTATATATGTTAGCAACGATATAGTCGTTATAAACGTGCTTTGAAATCTCTAATAACTAGCATATGTTAAATTGAGTTAAATTGGGATATCGTGAAAAATATATATGTATGTGTGTGTGTGTGTGTATTGGGTTATTCTACACACGTTTGGGTGTGTTTGACATAAATGGATTGGTTTGGGCGTTTAAGGAAATTGGAAAGGGAAATTATAAATGTTAGAAGCGAAAGGTCGCGACGGATGCACTTTGAAATCGCTATGATATGCAATTTTAAAGTCAGCTTTAGAAGACATCCTAAGGCTTATTCATATTTATAATTAGTAATATTAGCGTACTTATTATCGTGAAATAATAAGGTTTATATATATATTCCTAAAAATCATTTATGGATTTATAAAGTGATGGTTTTAAATTATAAAACAGGTTTTAAATGGTGTTTTAAATAAAAGGTTTTAAAATATAGTATAAGTATTTTAAAAGCATGTTTTTATTATATATATGTTTTTAAAATTTATTAAAGATTTAATTAAAGAAATAAAAGGATTTCATATGATAATATTTTACAAATGGTTAATAGTATTTTATTAAATATCTTTGTTTTATAAATAAATTAGTATATGTAAATATCTATCTTTTTAAAGGTATTTTAGTATATATAGAGAAGTTTTAAAAAGGAAGTTTAATATTTTGTGTAGGAATTTAAAAGGAGTCTTGGATGATAACACTTATGTTATAACGGATTGTTTTATAAATTGATTAAAAAGGTATATTACCTTGTTTAATAAGTGAAGTTATACTTGGAGCTTTAAATGGATATTTTAAAGTAAATAGCAAGTATAAAAGTGATTTTGGATTTATAGTATCGATGTTTGTGCAACATTTGTTTTAACCCATTTAACTATACTTTTGAAAAGTAATTAGATCTTTAAAATGGATTTTTAAAGATTACAGAATAGTAAAGTGTTTTGGGATTTGTCGTAAACAATGTTTTAGTAACATTTGTTTTTAAACCCTTGGATAATATTTTAAAGTGTTAAAATACTGTTATTTGAGTTTGGAAAATACTTAGATCTTTAATAGCAGAATTTTAAAGATAATAACAAGTGTGAATTGGTTCTGGGTTTGTAGTGATAGTGTTTTAGTAACATTTGTCTTAAGTGCTTTGAAATTGATTTGTTAATATACTTATACGGTCGAGATAAGTATATGCTTTTGAGAAGTATTGGAATGTGTTGAAATTAAATAGTAATATTTAATTAAATAGTGGAGTTTAATTAACAAATGGAGTTTCATTTATAAATGAGTAAAAATGATTTTTACTAATAAAAGAGGATTTTAATTAATAAAGGAAGATTAATTAAAAAGGAGATTAGAAGTCGTTTATATGACTTGATCGTACTTGTGTTTCGATCGTGCTTTTTGTGTTACTTACTTATGGACAGTATACGGACTGAGTTTCCCATATGTGATTATTCTCATTGTATTGGATTGTTTGTTTATTTGATAGTTAAATAACCGACTATCAAATTATTAGCCAAAATATACTTTGGAAATATCTAGAAGAAACACGAGTGTTATATGGTACAGTTACCTTCGGTGATATTATATTGTATGTATAAACTCATATTGCTCTTCTATGACAAAGGATAAGGAAATCCATCCGCTTAAACGGTTAGGAGATGATCTCTAATTGTAATGACCCGCAAATCCGACCCGTTTAGAGCTGACAATAAACCATACACGTCCAACCCAAACCGAATAGAAAGACGGATAATCATGAGAAAAAAAGAAAGAGAGAAGAAGAAGAGAGAAAGAACTAAAACAATTACAGAATCTCACAATTGCAGCGAAAAAACATATAATATTATATCAATGATCTTTACAAAACAGAAACTGTAATATAATTTACAAACATCCATCACAGTACAACAATCAATCACTGATCATCAGCCTGGACAGTTATAATGACCTGTCCTTACAAATGCTGATAATTTAACAACAATGCAGTGGAAAAATAAACATATACGTGAATACGACCAGAAGACCTCCAGCTCGTCTACTAAAGGTCCAAAGCATCCAAATCTATATCTGTAAATATACTCGATCTGACCCGAGCATTGAAAGGGAAGAACACCCGGATTAGTTTGGTAAACCAGCGTGAGAAAACACATCTCAATTGAATTTATTTCAAAGTTATAAAACTTTCCTTTATCAAAACAAAGGTATCTCGTAAGACCACGCCAACACATAAACACGGACGGGTTTTTACCTTACGATAACCAAAACCTTTCATATCAAATTCTATTATATTATACTAGTGTCTAGTATACAAATAATATTAATCATAGCCAAAATTGTTACATTATTAAATTCCAGCATACTAGCCACAAACGCGGGTTCTACAAACAAAACGGCAGGCACGTAGTGGAGAATGGATTTTCATACAAATGACCAGGTGAAGGGACTACCTTCCGGCAGTACATCTCTAGAGGAATGTACCGAGGCCGAACTGATGGTCCTCTACCAATACAAGACCGGTCTACCTCTAACTAGATAGTATCGAATATGTCATCACCCCAGTCGTTACCGACCTATCTGAGGGCCCTCATAGCATACATCAACAATAATTTTAAACCCTAACGTCATAGCGGGAATAAATATATCAAGAAGGGGATGATCATATCCTAATGGTTGCAAACCACATAGCATTGCCGCATCTACCCTGTTTCGGCCATTTCCGGGTGTGAGGCCAAAGGTCACAATTACCTTTCACATAGCACATCATCTTTCTTTGAATGCCACATTGCCATTCCATCAATCGCCATTGACTTTCACAAACATACAACCTCTGAGCTCGTACATCTCAGAGAAGGGTGTTAAGCTCAGAGGTTTATAAAAGTCATCGATTTCACGTAATAGATGTACGTTTATAAAAGTCAACGATGCAATCTCAAAAATGCAATTTCAAACATCCATCCATACAAGTTGTCCAGAAATAGGACAAACCGAAGGCACTCTCCTACCACATCCTATCGGGAACTACCCCTAGGATTAGTAGCGATTGGTCCTTGGATTGGATATTTTATAATGAAGAGACCACCGCTACTATATGTATACTGGGATTTTATCCCCAAACGATAACCAAGCAATCCTTCATTACGAAAATCCCAAATATCATGTCTTCCAAACCTGCACATTCGAACGCATATACGTTGGTCCGAAGTGGTTCTTGGATAAATCCGACCCCGGTCTCTCCAGATCAACAATAATAAAGAAGCCAATATTTGATAGTCGGTTATTTAACTATCAAAGCAACAACCAATATCCAACACCATAAGCAATCACTAGGCCCATTAAATAAATCTTTCATTAATTAACTCAATCTCTAAATATTCATTTCAAATTATCTTTAAATAGATATATTCTCAAAACCATTTCAAATCTTCCTATATTGGAAAACATTTCCATATACTTATATCAACGATATAAGTATATTCAATAACACTACCATTTGGAGACACGCCAAATAGATTTCTATAACTGTACAACTCCAGAGTTCATACGCCTCCGGATGGGTGTTAAGTATAGGAAGCAATGCTCCTACACCACCAAGCCTTTAGTACGATCATAAGAACTAATTCGTGTATTTCACGATGGAAGGTCAAAACATAATTTATTGGGTCAAAACGAATGTTGCGTAAAACATCGTTACAACAACCCAAAACACTAGTATAGGGATTTGGTAAATAAATATATATATATAAATCTCATATACTATATAAAATATTTCCTTTCGAAAATCATTTACTAACAACAGTGTTATAGTCCATGCCTTCCTTACTTCCCCGAAAACGTCTATTACAACAATAACGGTTGAAATCTATGTTTCCGTTACTTATCACATTTTAAAACATTTTCAAAACCATTAGATTCCATTTTGAAATTATTCACTAGTTATTCCAGATGCTCGCCAAATCTGAAAAAAAACGGAGGTTATTTGTATTCCTCGGAAACCACCGCCCACATCGCCATTTAATATTTCTTGACCCACTATTGGCCAAACTACTTATTTCCAAAATCTTTACTTCCAAAAGATAAATTACTTTTAAAACCTTTAACTTCGTCAATATTTCTTTCAAACATTCCTTTAAATAAAAATCAATATTTAAATCTCAACATAAATCATTTCTATATTTATAAACTATTTTTAAAAATCTCTTCGATTTTATAAAACTTCTATTTATAAAATTCTTTTCTTTACAAAATTCTATTTATAAATCTAATTTTGTAATCAAAATCTACTTATAAATCCATTACTTCATAAATCAATTTTATTTATAAAATCTATTTATAAATCCATTTGCCAAATCAACTTCAAAACCATTTACAAAATATTTATAAATTTCGATTATAGATCAACTCCTTTATTTATAAAAATATCACTTCTACAAATCCTTTTTATAACTTATTCAAAAATCTATTTTCAAAGTATTTCTCAAAACTATATTTTTATAACATCAAAACTCATAACTTTTATTTCTTTAAAAACAATTTCCTTTCTTTTAATAAATTAAAAATCATTAAAACATATTTATACTTTCAAAATCACTTCGAAATCCTTTCCAAATCACAATCATCATTTCAATATTTCAAAATACCAAAAATAAGGCCTAGTGCTACCATAGCACTAAATAAATCAAATCATATCAAAGACATCAACATGACATCCAAACATCATATATCGGCATATATATGAAAAGTAAATCAACAGTGGTGAGGAATCCTGTTGGATCCCTCCAACCTGTCACCCTGCATCACAGACATCACATAATATAAAAATATAAACCAACCGCTTCGAGGTGGGATTCGTATACAAAGGGTCATCCGCTCTTACACAGGAACGTAATAGAGTCTCATCTGCTCCAATAGGCGGGAATACATCCAAACCAACTAATATATATAATATATCATCCAAACAAGCAATAATCGTCATAAATAAAATCATTTCCACTTATATAAAAATATAAGCAGGCCAGAGAGGTGAGTTAACTCATAAAAATACCAGAAATCGCCTAAGCGCTCTGGTTTGAATTAAAATTAAACGGTCGTTCAATTTAACTCAAATTCCTACTAGCTCCGAATTCGTCCAATCCAACACCATAGCGTAGTGCCCGCTGATACGAAGGCAACGCAACTTGTCGCACTTGAAATGGACCTCGTACGAACAAGTTATGAATTATTGAACAATCAATATAATTAAAACTAAATTGACTTAATGTAATATAAGTTTAAACTTTTATCCTAACCATTTTCATTTCTCTCCAGCACAGCTGCGCGCACACGCTTTTTGTTTTTTTCTTTAATTTCTTCATTCAAAATCGAACGCGGGCGCCTGCACCAGCCCACGCCGCCGCTTGACGCCAGCCGTACACTGCTTGACCCCCTCCAACGCCGCGCGCCACCTCGCCATGACTGCCTGCGTGCGAGAATGAGCTGCGAAACCCATGAAATTGTGCTCGAACGTGAGGCAATTTCGCCCACCATGCCACATCAGATGATGATCCAACCGTTGATCGAGTTCGTATCGACGTGCTCTACATTTCTCTTGTTGAAGTCGTTGGCTAATTTCGCCTCTAGAGGCTCCAATCGTTGATGGCCATCAGATGGGTATATGTTAACGGCGGTTGAGAATTCTATTTAGGGTTAGGATTTGCAAATGAAAGGAGTTGAGGTCTATTTATAGAAAATTTTGTGTGGCACTATTCATCCATGAAAATTCCGAACTCCAAACGAAGCGTGCCGCCTGGCGTTCTATATGTTATACCCCCTATTCCGAACACAATGGAATATATATTGGAAGCCAATTCTATCATATGCTTTTCGAACTCGCACAATCAAATGATACATCCAATCGCCATGAAATTCGACAGCATATAATAATTCATTATTACAGATCCAATGAAACTGGTTTCATCAAAATCCGAGACAGTGCCAAAAATGACTATTTTTACACGTTAATTAAATCAAGAAATTTCCAATTTCTATTTATTCACTTTTAAATCCAAATTAAAATTTTACTAACTTCATTCTAATTTAAATAGAATTTAAATCAACTTTTGAAATCATTTTCATTCATATTAAATTCAAGATTCAATTATTTAAACAATTTCAAACATTAAATTCAACAATTTAATTATTAGATAAATCGCTATATTTGAAATATAAGTTATTTAACTTATAAAATTAACTTTTCAATATTTAAAATCAATTAAATATTCTAAATTCGAATGACTAAAATTCTGGGTCGTTACACCAATCTTATGTGGTGTCTATTTATTTCCTACAGAACCGGGGTTGAGATTCCCGAAAATCGTTCGATTGGTTTTTGGAGCACCCGTTAAGCGGGGAAGTGCACTTATATGAGATGACTTGAGACCGTAACCACTCCAAAACCATATACGTGTTCTATGCTTTGGGAGAGGTTTGTGATTGCTTCGTGATGTTGGAATCTACATGGATATTCAAGATCTATTTGAAATGCTCAAACACCTGTAGTTGTTCATGATCTATTAATGATGTGCGAATCCATATGTGATTCCGAGACCTGTTGAGGTATGAGAATCCATGTATGGTTTCGTGATCTGTAAGAGTTGGAGCTCATGTGGAAGATCTGTTCGGGCGGTGACCCGTGGGCTGGAATGCCGGACGTAGCGTTATCAACAGGTATGACTAAAACCAGAGATGGGAGACATAGCTAGTAGGGTTGGCAAACCAATAGGGTTCATGCGACTCCACTTCTAAAGATATTTATTAGGATATGCATGAGGGAGCGATGCATCGGGTCTTAACAAGACCAACTATGGTTTTCCTATGGTACGTTCACTTGAGATGTACGACGTTTCGGAAGGATATCTCTGATCCTTGTGCAGTAGTTCGAATTCGGCTTCCCCGAAGAGATCTACGTGGAAATCCTACACAATTAGCGAATGCGCCTTAGCGGTTGTGATTGTATACCTATTATTGTTGCGATGTATGTGTCACATATACCTCAACTATGTGATTATTTATATTTCACACCTTAGACATTATTATATTATCAATGGATTTTATAATAGAAAGGTTTGGTTATCGTAAGGTAAAAACTCATCCGTGTTTATTGGCGGCGTGGTCTTATGAGATACCCTTATTTTGAAGGGTTTTAAGAGATAATAAAACTACGTGATTTGAGTTTCTCATGCTGGTTTACCAAACTGATCTGGGGGTTATTTTCTTATTGCTCGGGTCAGCTCGAATATATTTCCAAATTTAGATGTGGTTCATTGGAGCTCTTAGAGAGGAGCATGATGATTTCCTACTGTACTTATTTTCCACTGCATTACTTGACTTGTTTATATCATCATTTATGAGGACATATTGTTATAACTGTCCAGCTGACGATAGGTTAGTTTTCTATGATTGATGTATGTATATAAAGGTTTTCTTTTTGGTAAAGCCCTTTTGAGATATTATATATTATTATTCCGCATATGAGATTCTGATATTGTGTTCTCTTCTTTCTTGTTATATTTCCTTTTATTTTACCCTAACAACTCGTCTTTTCGGCACTTGGGTGCTCGGCATGTGAATATCATGGATGTATTAGTGTCGACATTCGGGGATTGAAAAGGCGGATCGTTACACATAAGGTAGGTGCCATATGGCCCTAATATATTGCATAGGTCGGCAGTCTATTACCTATAGGGGCAAAGCGGGGTCATGACTAAGAGTCTACGCGTTAATGAGCCATTCGTGAATATGTGTCACGATATCCGTTAAGGTAACTAAAGAACGTGGGATCAGATCTGGCTAGGTGACTCTGGGCTCCTAGAGCGGGCAAATGGTCATCAGTATCCCTTCTGGTACTAACGAAATGTTAGATTGGCATATTCTATTGATACACCTTACCTAAGTATAGATATAGGTTAGGTGTCCCAGGGTTAGGTGACCAACATATTTATTTTTATATAACTCTACTTGGGACTTCGAGTTTGTCGTACAATCATTCCCCGTCATGATATATCTTGATTTATATATGAGAAGATGAGATTATATCAGGATAGGTATCCAGAATATAGTGGATTCCCATATCTTTTATTATATTTGACTGATGGGTAGGTGCCCTATATTTTACAGTCAAACAGTCTATTTTACATTGTTTCGATGATAGTATTTTATTATTTGAGATTGAGAGACATACTTGATGACATCTCATATTTGATGATTTATGGACTTTGATTATGATTTCGGATATGGATGATTCACCCATTTGATATTGTTTTGATTGGGTCATATTTGATGAGATTTTATATGGGTAATGACGCCTTTGTGCATACTTTGATTGATGTCTTCCATATTAGAGATGTTTCACTATAGAGTTATAGTTTTTTTAATAGAAAATCCCTGATACATAGGACCTTTGGGAGGGACGGCGGACCGACCAACTCCAACGAGGGGATTAAGTTGTGTCTGTCTGCTTCAACTCATGGCACCTATAACTCCCAGGGTACTATTTTTTGCGAGAAGTGTATGCAAGGCAGGGCTCGAACCTGATAGAGTTGTTGTTATCTTTCCATGAATATACTTTTCATCTATATATGTGTACAATCCCTTGATTTAGATATAGTCTGACCAGTGTGTTATTTATATAATATGGTCTAGTCCAAGGCATTTCAAGTACGTGGACGGTGACACCAACTTGTGTTTTGTGGGCATACAGGAGACTAGATATTTAGTATTGTTTATAATATTGTATTTTATGGTCTTTTGAGTGTATATCATTGTGATGTGTATTGAAAATATGTTGTATATTTTATATTATATATTATCGCTGCGATATTGACTCTGTAATCTTCGATATCTACTGGTGAGTTATATCTGATGTTTAAATATGTACCAGTATTAGTCCAAGGAAATATTCACGTATGTACCCACATAACCTCATTCTCTGTATTATCTGACAGCACAGTTAGTAGTACTCTTGAATAGTATGAGTATAGAGGTGGGGTGTTCACACTTCTCAGTAATAGAAAAGAGGGGGAAAAAGTGAAAAGTTTACTTCTTCCTTGGGTTCTACTCCAAAATCATAAATCTTCCCTATTTCTATTTCAAAATCATAATCCTTTTTGATTCTAAACTAAAATCATACTCTTCTTCTGTAATTTTCACGATTATATAATAAAAAAAATATTTTTTGTCCCTTATTATTTTATTAGGGTTTAATTAATAGAAGATATGTAACGACCCAAAAAATTTAAAGTTTCGAATGAGAATATTTAATTTATTTAAATATTCAGATTTGATTCGAACGTGATAAATAATAAAAAGGTTAATTGTTAAAAAAACGACTCGATTTTTAATAACGTGATTTTATTTTAATTTATTTGATTTTTCTGTAATTTTTAATTGGGAAAATATTTATGTTATCATTTGATCTATTTTACGACAAACGATGGAATTTTTAATTTTTTACAGAATTGGATAATCAGTGTATATTATTATTGTTTTGAGATCATGTTGCATTTTTGTACGCGATCATGTTTTTGTTTTATCGTTCGCGGTTCAGATGCGAACGGAATATTGTGTAGCAAGATGCCCAAAATCATATTATAAACTAACCCAACACTTAGAAAATTCAACTAACTTGACTTTTCCCTCTTCACATTTCACTTTCCCACTTCTCTTTTTCCTTTTTCATTCTTACTACAAGAGAAAACCAAACCCACCAATTTCAAAAATCAAAATTAAATTATATACTTAACTAAGAATTATAAAGTTGGTTTCTTTGGGTTCGTGATAAGGAGATCTCTATGATGGTGTGTTCGATGATGGTTGCGAAGTCGTTTGGACTTGGTCGACGTTCTAGGCCGATGCTAGGTTTTCGATAGTGGCCGCTAGAGGTGGAATTAGGCGATGGCGTATATGTGGTTGGGTTTGTAGTGAGGAGGGGCAGCGGCAGTCGAAGTTTGGTGGGTTGTGGTTCACTAGAGCAAAAGGCGACATAAGGAAGGGGTTGCATGGATCGCTTCGTCTTAGGTTGGTCGAACGTGATGATGATGGGAGGATTTAAGGCTCTCGCAGAGTGGAGTTCAACAGAATCGACGCCGTAGCATTTCGTTGTGTGTGTAGGGAGACAGAGAGGAGAGAAGGTCGACAACTTGGGTATCAACCTGCATCTCTATGCACGATTTTGGATTTGGGAAGAAAAAATGTAATTAGTTTAATTAATGAATTATTTAATTTCAAATACTTATAAAGTCAATAACTTTCTTATACGAGGTCCAATCGAGACGCGGTCTTTTGTGTTGCGCTCGTAATAGAGATAGCTATGCGTCAGAACTAGTTTCATCGAGTTTGGAGCAAGTGTCGATTTTAGATCAAACCAGAATGTTTAAGCGTCAGTTGGAATTTCGGTGAGTTATCTCGCCTCTGAATGATATCTATAATGTTATATAGTAGATGAAAACTATTGTTTTGTGCTTAAATGATTTATTTATTTGATTGGATTGAATGTCCGCTTTTAAAAAAGCGAATGACATTTAAATGGAATACAGGGAATTTTGTAGAGAAATCTGGATTTCTCCCCATTGTGATTTTAAATTTCGGCTATATACCTATTGATTTTAATTTCAGTTACATGCTTGTTACATAAATTGTTGAATGTCAAAAGTTGATGGTTAGCCATATTGGATGTGACATTGATATATGTTAAAAATTGAACCTTTTTAGTGTTAAAGTTAGTAATAGCATTGGTTAAGTGCTACAGTAGCTATTGGCCTCGTTATAGTATTCTGAAATACTATTAATTAATGTTTTGAGTTGGAAATGGTTTTGATTCGGACAAATGGTTTTAAATTTGACTTCTTTTGGAATTTCTGTAATATTTTATTTAAAATTGGTTTTGAACTCCTCTATTTTACTTCAACCTTTTTATTATTCTTTTCTAATATATGTATATATGTAAATGTTTTAAAAGTATTTCAGAAAGTATTGATTTTTATAGAAAAGTTATTATACTAATGAATGTTTATTTTAAAGGAAAATAAAGGGAATTTATCTATTTTATAACAAAGTGATTCTGTTTTAAAAGAAGATAAGAATATTTTGGTATAAATATTTATGAAACGTTTTTATATTAGATGTTGTATAAAAAGGGTAGATTTATAAATGATATTTAAAAAAAATAAAAGAATAGATTTTTAAATGGTGTTTTATAAAAAGGAAGAATTATATCATTTTGATAAATTTGTAATAAATCGCATTTGTGGAATTATAGTGATATTTGGAATAATCGTTTTTATGGAAAGTATTTGGTTCTATCTTGAAACTGAAGATTTATGATAAATATATGAGAATTTATATTTGGAGTTTTATAATTATATTAGAAGTTTTATAATTATTCATGAAGTTTTATAAAAGGAATTTGAAAATAATTTTAGAGATTTGTAAACGGGTTTTATAAATATGAAAGAAATGTTTAAAAAGGATTTTATAAATTTAAAAGGAGATTTATAAATGAAGTTTTATAAGGAAAATTAGAAATGGAGTTTGTAAATATAAAAGAGATTTATAAAAGGGAATTTTATAAAGGAAATGAGGTTTGATTGTTATAAACAATCATTTTCAATTACGGTGGTATGGAAAGTATTCTTTTCATACTTAACACCAAACTCTGAGGTATGGAAACTTGTCTCTATCTTGAGAATTGAATGTGTGTCGAGGCAAGGATAGTTTTCTAACTTGTCTGATCTCATTGTTAGTTGAAGGATAGTACTGTTTGAAATCGGGAAGTGATGGTAAGTATACTTGGTCTATTTTCTATATGATCCATTTACTTATACCAAAAGTGTTTTGGGTTTATTTTTATCAATGCTTAAGTTACATTTGTTTTAACCCGATTTAGTATGGTTTTGGAAATGAAGTATTTCTTAAGATTTGTGAATGTACTTATACCATTGAGATAATAAGTATATGGATACATTTTCTAAGTATTGAAAGTGTATTGTTTTGAAAATATACTTATACAGTTGAGATAAGTATATGTATAGTTTTCTATGTATTGATGTGTATTGTTTTACGAATATACTTATACCATTGAGATAAGTATATGGACAGTTTTTTAAATATTGAAAGTAAAATGTTTTGCTAGTATCCTTATACAGTTGAGATAAGTATATCAATATTTTTCAAGTATTGAAAAGAGTAAAGAGAGTTTGCGACTGTATCTTTTGAAAAGGTATTTTAATACAAATATTTGAAAAGTGATTTTAATTAATGAAAGGACTAATTAAAGAGACTTAGTGGTTGCTCTGTGCTTAACCATGCTTGGTTAAATCTTTGGTTGAATTGTTTGTCTGTTTGATAGTTAAATAACTGACTATCAAATCCTGGCTAGTTTTAAAACTATCGTCGTTGGTTCGGAGAGAGCAGGATTAGATATATTATCCGAAAACCACTTCGAACCGGTATAAGCATTAAAATTGAAGACATCTTGAAGTTGATGGAATCGAAGACGGAGTTCTTTGAAGTGCAAGGGCTGCTTGCTACTAACCCGAGGATGTAGTGGAAGTAGTGCCTTCGGTTTGTTCAGTCCCAGAATAACTTGTATGGATGAATGCTAGTATTGCATTGTTTTCTGGAGGGCAGTGTTAGCATTCTAAGTGGGATTTCTAAAAAGGTAAAACGTAGCTTCAAGCCTCACAACTGGAAATGATAAAACATGGGAAATGCCGGAAGGCTATGTGGTTCGCAACCATCAGGATATGGTCATCACCTTTCTAGGTCACTATTTATGGATTTGGTATGTGCATGAGAGATCTTGGAAAAAGGTGGCAAAGCAACCGGGGTGGTGACATATTCGGTATTACCCAGTAAGGGGTAGGCCGGTCTTGCCATGCAGGGGGTCTATGTGTGGCCCTCGGTATATTTTATCTAGAGGTGTGCTGTGATAGGAGGTAACCCAGTAGCCTTGTCATTGCATAGAATGCATTCTCCAATAAGTGCCTTACGGACGTAGTTGTGTCCAACTATGTTGGAACGTGAGATCTAAGCATTCCAGCTATTTTATATATTTATTTTAAACTCTAGACATTATTATTATATCACTGTATTTTATATTTGATATGATTTGGTTATCGTAAGGTAAAAACCCAACCATGTTTATGTGTGGCATGAGCTTAGGAGATACCTTTATTTTGAAAATGTTTTTATAACAATAAAATCCATATAATGTGTGACGTTGGTTTACCAAACTGATCCGAGCGTTATTTTCTTATAATGCTCAGGTCAGCCTGCGCATGTTTTCTAGATATAGTTTGGATGCTTTGGAGCTTCAGAAGATGAACTGGATACCTCCAAGACGTATTCACGTATATTTTATTTCCACTTCATTGTTTATTTATATTTATCAACATTTGTGAGGACGGATTATTATAACTGTTCAGGATGATGATTGGTTAGTCTACTCTGATTGATGTGTGTACATTACAGTTTCCTTTTGTAAAGATCTGTTGTATGTTATATATTACTCGTCACAATGTGAGATTTTGTTCTACCTTTTCTTTCTTTTCCCACAACAATATGTTTTTCCGGCATTTGGATGCTTGGCACGTGAATACCGTAGATGTATTAATGTCAACTTTTGAGGGTTGAAAAGACGGGTCGTTATAAGTTAAAACATATCTTATGTATTGTTTTAATTGATAAAGTGTTGATCTTAACTTTGTTTATAAAAAAATACTGTGTATAACATATAAATAAAGGACACATTTTATTTATAGATCCGAGAAAAACTTATTTCAAATTTAGGTCTCGTTCGAAACTTACTACAAAAATAGACTTGGTTTTTAAGAGGTTGGGATTTGCATTTGCGCAATTTCAAAGTGGCAAGTACAAATTTACAAATATAATCTTTTTACAAAAGAAAAAATTTGTGCTTACGCAATTTAAAATTGTGCAAATATAAAATGCCGATGTAGTAAAAAAATAATAAGTGGAAATTAGAGAGACATCCATTTTTCTAAAACTTATTTGTTTTGCATTCCTTCCTTTTATAAACTATTGTATACATTCTTTTTAATTGTTTTTTTTCTTTTACATCTTTAATTTTCAAATTTAAAAATGATTGTCAAAATGTGTATTGCATACGTTTATGGGTTATAGAAAATGATAACATGAGCACATGTTAAGATTAACAAAATCATCCAAATACCCTTTAAATTATACTTATTTTTCTAAAAATAGGTATGTATTTTATGAAAGCAAATTGAAAGAGATTTAAATTTTAAATTTTATAATTATAAAAACAGGAAAATGGGCTGAAGGAAAAACATATCATGGTTTTTTACTTGAGAGACGCACAGATTTTTTTTCTTTTCTAAAGACGCGGGTTCTATAATTTCGGCTGAAAGAAAATCTTTATAAAAAATTAAATCGTGCAACTTCTTCAATCTCGTTCCTATTCAATCTCGACCTCAAATCATGCCGACTACCAAAAATTAATTGATCTTTGCTTCTCCTTGAATGAAATCCCTCTCTTCGTCTTCCCAAACTCACTGTTGATATTCGTCTGAAGATGCCGACTCGAAGATGCATCTCATCTCACCATTTCTCTTAGATGAAGATCGAGATCGTCGCTCCTCCATTCTAGATTGCTTGAGTCGAGTTTGTCGTCCTCATTGTGCTTTGTGGTGTTGAGAATATGAGACGATGCTATGAGCGCTTTGAGTTTGAGTGCGTCGCCGCCCGCTTGTGAATGCTATGGAGTTCTAACACGATGTTGATCTTAACTGGATGTTTGACATGTACTAGAATTATTGATGATTGGTAATGTTTTTTGATCAGTTTTTTGATCAGTTTTTTGTTTCTGCATGTGATTATTGTATCTTTCATATTATTATGATATATGAAACTAACATTTCCGTGTATATTATGCAATTTAGTCTTTTAGTATTTTATTATTTTGTATCTGATGTTAAATGTTACTCTTATTAGTTTCAGATGGTATATTTGATGTTGATTGTATTTCTGATAAGCTTCAAACTGTTGTTAAATTTGTTAAAGTGTAATGTTATATATATATATAGTATTTTATGTTAATAGCTAACTATTTGTATTATTCATAAATATTGTGGAATTTACATGTGTATTTAATATTTTTGAACATTTGTAAGTACTCAACAGTATATGTTGTTTATGATTTTCACAGTACAAATTTTGAACATCAAGTTTTTGCATTATGCTAGTTGTATATAGCATTTCAGTATAATTGAAAGTAATATGAATAAACATACTGTATTGTAATTTAAAGTTGCATTATAATCTTTTCATACTTTTGCAATTATCCAGCAGTTCATCATTCTAGAAATATGACAATTGACTTCATACTTAAATGTCACATCAAACTATCATTTCAAATATCTTATAAATGCTACCGAACCTTGTAATCGCTACATTAAACTATCATTTTACACATGATAGTGAACTTCATAACTATAATGCTACATTAAACTGTCATTTTGCATATCCTAAACACGTCTGTGGACTTTTTAATTGAAATGCTATATTAAAATATCATTTTGCATATTGTAAACATGATAGTGGACTTCATAACTCAAATGCTATGTTAAACTATCATTTTGCATATCTTAAATATGCTAGTGGACTTTTAATTAAAATGATACATTAAATCTCATTTTGCGTATTGTAATCATGATATTGGACTTCATAACTATAATGCTATATTAAACTATCATTTTGCATATTGTAAATATTACATTGGACTTCATAACTCAAATGCTATGTTAAACTATCATTTTGTATGCATTAAATATGCTAGTGGACTTTGTGATTAAAATGCTATATTAAATATCATTTTGCATACTGTAACTTTGATATTGGACTTCATAAATAAAATGCTATATCAAACTATCATTTTGCATATTTTAAACGTGATAGTGGACTTCATAACTTAAATGCTACATTAAACTATCATTTTGCATATCATAAACATGGTAGTGGACTTTGTGATTAAAATGTTACATCAAATCCCATTTTGTATATTGTAATCATAATATTGGACTTCATAATTAAAATGCTATATTAAATGATCATTTTGCCTATTTTAAATATGATAGTGGACTGCATAACTCAAATGCTACATTAAACTATCATTTTGTATATCATAAACATGGTAGTGAACTTTGTGATTAAAATATTACATTAAAAAATACAGATGCTATATGTAGTTATTATTTTTCATATTCTATTTATGGTAGGTCTCTTTAGGAATACTTATTTCATTTTGTATATTCTATTCATGCTAGTTCACTTTAAATATACTTATGTTAAATTCAAGTATCATTTTGCATGTTTTTTCATCCTTGTTCAATTGAAATACGCTTATGATATGTCCAACTATCATTTTGCATAGTCAGATAATGGTACTATATTTAAAAGTACAAATGCTATATTTGTCTATCATTTAACATATTAAACACAATCTACTGTATTTCAAATATAGAAATGCTATATCTAAATATCATTCGAAATTCATGGTACTTTTTAAACTTTTTTCTTCTTCTTCTAGATTCTGCTTTTCCATTCGTTTCTTAGATCTTGCATTTGCAGCTCTTAAATTCAAAGGTCGAGTAATTTCTGACATATGTTTGGGTTGAGGCGTCAAGTTAAGCTTTCTTGATTTTGGAGAAATCGACGTCGACAATGGAAGATTCAATTCGATTCGAACATCGACAAGAGAGAGGCTTGGACGACAATGACTTCAGACGACGATTGCTTGGACGGCAGTGGCTAGGACAAGCAGTAGCTGAAGATAGACGGCGGCTAAGGCAAGCTTGAACAAAAGCGGAGGAAGCAGTCTAAGTCGGGAAATTGAAAAAAAACACCGCTGTCCTTCTGCCTAAATTCTAAATGTTGCGTTTTTGGTTTAAAAATTGGTTTAAAGTTTTTCTTTTAAAAATTGGTTTAATGTTCCTCTTATAAAAATGTGTGCCGAAACTTTTAAAAAAATTAATTTATTTTTTTAATAAATTTCAAACACACAAAGTTGAAACAGGTTTTTTCATGGGCCTACAGATAAAAATTGTCCTGCAAATTGGAAACAGGTTTTTTCATGTGCCTATGGATAAAATTTGTACTGCAAATAAAATTTAAGCCATTTTTCAGTAACAATCCCAACGTCTACACTTGCGAGCTCCAAATTTATCGCGTTCTTCGGCATGGCTCTCAGAAGCTGCTTCTTCTTTCTTATCGTTACTTTCGTGGTTCGTTGACTGTACTTCCTTTCTCTATTTAAGGACAGATCTGGATTTTAGAGCATGTATATTGACGTCGTTTTCGTATATAGGTGTCAATACTAGTTGGATACGGCGATGGTGGAGCCGACATGCCGGAATCGAATTTTCCGATAGTACTAAGCACTTGGCCGTTCCTGGGAGCGGTGAGAGCTGCTTGGAGGTCTGTGGATAGGGGATACTCAGCCGTGGATGCGGTTATTGATGGGTGCTCCGCCTGTGAGCTGCTGCGTTGCGATGGTACAGGTTAGTAAGTTGAAGCATTCTTTGGTACATCTAATTTTTTATTTATTTTTATTTTTTAATAAAGATGCCCAGACGGCATTTACTGAAACCCTAATCTTTTAGTAGGAAATTGCCAACCGAGTAGACATCTGACGAAATAGTGTTATTGAAACTTGAAATTCAACAGAAACTTACTTTATGAGTTATGCTTCACATTCTGTTTGGTAATTTCTTGCTTGTCAGTGTTTGAATATTAGGGCATCTCCAGTGGTCTTGTTCAATCCTGAATCCGCGAAAAAAAAGCCCCCAGTCGCCCAATTCAGTTGTAATATTAAGGGTAATGTTCAGGATCCAGTTCAGGATCCTGAACTGGGCTTGGGCGCCCATTTTATGGGCGCCCAAGCCCTGGCGCCCATTTTATGGGCGCCAGAGCTCTGGCGCCCATAAAATGGGCGCCAGGGCTTGGGCGCCCATAAAATGGGCGCCCAAGCCCAAACCCAATTTCGCTCCCGCCTCCCTGCCAAAAATCCTCCAACGCCTACAAAAAATCGTATTCTCTAAACTCCAACGGCTATAAACGGTCAGATTTTGTCCCCAACGGCTATAAACGGTCATATTTTGTCTCCAACGGCTATAAACGGTCATATTTAAAATTACAACGGCTATAAACGGTCATATTTGTGATTTCATTATATATATAGGACTATTTTTCAGATTGTAATACACACATCTCTTCTTCTATTACAATTATATTCTCAATTCCATAATATTGAAAGTATGTCTCATCCTTTTCAATCATATACCGAAGCGATGAATATGGATAGCTGGGATTTTGATTCTCAACCATTTCAAAATGTTCATCCCCAAACCGCTCCCCCTCTGTCCTTCCATTCTTCTGCTACATGGTCTGGCGATGAAGATAAGGATTTGTGTTATATTTACTGTCATTTTTCTAACGACTCGGTAAAGGGGAATGACCAAAGTGGAGAGGCGTTTTGGGCAAAAGTCATGACTGCGTACAATAAAAAGCATGTCGAAAAGACGAGGTCAATGTCTGCAATCACCGGTCGTTTCGGAAAGATTAATCGACAAACACAATTCTACGAGTCGCAGATTCACAAAATAAGAACAGCAAATCCAAGTGGAATGGGTGGCGAAGCTGAATTGGTAGCGTTTTGAAAAATATTATTTTTAATTTATATTCATTCTGATCACTTTGTTAATATATCAATTTGTGTTTCTGTTTTTTTAGAAGAGAATGGCGAACGATCAATTCTTGAAATTATTTCCAAGAGAAAATGGTACTAAGAAACCCCACTACTATCAGTTTGCAAACTGCTACGACTTGCTTGTTAGTCAACAAAAATGGAGCTCAAACACTGCAAAAAGTTTAAGAGATGTTCAGACGAACTCGAAGGGCAAGAAAAAAACAAGACGAACTAATTATAATTCTAGCCCAAGCAATTCTTCTCAGATGGACTCTAATGTATGCCCAGATAACGAAGACGAAGAAGCAGAACCCGCATTTGATGAAGATGCTAGACCGATGGGGCAACGAGCAGCTAAGAAGAAAATTGCTGTTCAATCTCAAATCGATTCTCGTTTAGCCCTAATGCATGAAAAACATGCGAGAGAAAATGCAGAACGTCAAAGGGGGAGTGCAGAAAAGCTTGCCGTGTTAAAAGAACTGGCCGAGATTGAGAAGGGCCGGTTTGAGCTAGAACGGCAACGCCAAGAGACCTTAGTAATGGAAAAGGATGTCACCGGAATGGATCCAATTACAATGCAATATTGGATGGAGTACAAACAACGCATTGTTGAGAGTAGATCGGGAACAAAACATATGTAGTTGAAATATTCATGTGATATTTTAAGTTATTGCAGTTAAATATCCATGTACCGTCAGTTTATATTTTCAATCATGTGTTATTTTTAGTTTTAAAATATTCAATGGGATGTCATTTATTTCGATGCATTATGTAGACATCAATAAAGATTTATTTCAAAAAACATAAATGATATTACAAAGATAAAAATTATAGCATTCTACACTTCGTTACAGAAATAAAAAGGCAAACAGATGTAATTAAACAAAGATCCACCATCCCGAACTATTGATTTCCATGAGAATTCCAAATATGCTCAATTAAATCCCTTTGCAGTCTATTATGAATAGCAGCATTACGATATACTTCATGATTATCGACATGAATTGCGTACTGTCCTTCATTTCGTAACGTGGCTGTGCGAAACAATTCGGGGGGTTGTCTTGCCCCATCATACTCGAAATCGGGATAGTCCATAGCGCGTTCATCTTCAATGATCATGTTATGCAAAATTATACAGCAGAACATAATTGCAGCCATTTTTGATCTCTTCCATAATCTACATGGATTGCTGACCATTGCAAACCTTGCTTGAAGGACCCCAAACGCCCTTTCTACGTCCTTCCTTTGTCCTTCCTGCATTGCAGCAAATTGTTTCTGTTTTGCCGTCATTGGGTTTGCAAATGTCTTTACAATCGTACTCCATTTGGGATAAATTCCATCTCCAAGATAGTATCCATGCTCATATGTATTATGACCAAGAGTAAATGATAAGGGAGTTGACTTACCTTGCGCTAAATCATTAAACAAATGAGATCGTTCGACAACGTTTATGTCGTTAAGAGAACCTGGCATTCCAAAGAAAGCATGCCAAATCCACAAATCATTAGAGGCAACCGCTTCTAAGATGATAGTAGGTTTTTTTTCTTTACCGTTATATGCTCCATGAAAAGCTTTTGGACAGTTCTTCCACTCCCAATGCATACAATCTAGACTTCCAAGCATTCCAGGCCAGCCTTTGCTTTCATGCATTTCACGCAAGCGCGCTACATCTGCCTCGTTTGGAGAACGAAGATATTCAGTCCCATAAATGTCCACAACTGACTGACAGAAGTGATCTAGGTTTTCCAATGCCGTACTCTCTGCAATACGATATGCGTCGTCAAGGGCATCGGCGGGTGTACCGTACGCTAACATCCTCAACGCTGCGGTCATCTTTTGATGCCCACTTAAACCTTGTTTTTTTGCGGCGTCTTGCTTGTAAACAAAATAATCACCATCATCACCATCACCATCATCTCCGTCTCCGTCATCGTCGTCATCATCCCCATCTCCGTCATCATCATCTCCGTCATCATCATCGTCATCCCCATCACCATCCTCACCATGTAGCTGGTCTAATCTAGCAAGAGATGCTAAATAACCTAGTCGAACCGTACCTTTTTGGTTCGAAAAAAAGGTCGAACCAAACAAGTACAGCAGAAATGCTCTAGTGACTGCATCCATCATATCGGCTCTAGCTATATAAGTGGTGATGTACTGCTGCAGGTAAGTCAACTTAACAGAACCACTACTGACGCAGGTAACATCTATCAATGGTAGAAAAACAGTAAACAGATTGGGGGACTCGTACAAATCATCAAATGGAAAAGGTCGAAGACCATGTCGTCCAATCTCAATGCCAGTGAACACGTAGAAATCAACTGGGGTGATACCAAGCTCAAAATCTGAAAAATGAAACGTATGCGTGGTGGGCCACCACCTCTCAGCTAATGCCTGAATGAGAGGTCGATCAAAGGACTGAACAGGCCTAATCGACAAAAAAAGACCAAAAGGACTAGCCTGTAGCCTCTCAGCAATAGGACCGGGAAGAGAATCATAAAACTGGGTAATACACTTAGCCCAACTACCCCGACAATGAATGTAATGGTCCTAAAGATAATTTATGAATTATTAATTTTTGACAGAATAACAGTTATTTAATATGATTATGTGATGTACATATAAAAATAATCAAATATACTAATGTGCAATTTATACCTGTACGGTCGTCAAAGCGGATTCGGCTCTATGCCGATAACCATCTGGAAGCTCGTGTAATACACGTAGATCGTCTGATGAAACTCCAGGTGGCGGCGGAACATGTAACGGTCCAGCTTGCTCCGCTGGATGTCTGTGAACCGTTCTTCGAGCGATTTTGGTTGGACGCGGCGGCATTTCGTTTAGATTTGCTAATTAAAAAAAAAATTAAAATTAAAGGTAGAGAAAAAATGGGGAGGAAAGGGAGGGGATGGGTAGGGGAGGGGGCAGGCGCTCATTTTATGAGCGTCTGCATTTCAGGCGCCCATAAAATGGGCGCCTGATGCTAGGCGCCCATTTAATGGGCGCCTGGCATCAGGCGCCCATTTTATGGGCGCCTATGGTCTGGCGCCCATAAAATGGGCGCCAGACCGGTGCGCTCTCCTACAAGATTACGCACGTAATATTCAGGACCCTGAATATTACGTGCGTAACCCACTGGAGATGCCCTTATCCGTCTATATAAATTTGGTAGTTCCCTAAATAGTCTGATGTGTGTAACTTGCTGTGCAAGAAAAAAAGAAGGGAGAAAAGAAAGAAAGGGAAAGAACGAGAGTGGAGACAAGAAAATATGCAAATGCTACTTGGTTTTTCCTTTCTTCATACCACTATTAATACACTTTTTTCATATCACTTTCTAGGCTGCAACTAATTCTGGATAGCTAGCCTATAGTGGCTACGGCTTTTGTAACAACCTCTGCATACATTTTTTGCAAATAAGAAATAAAAGAAAATTTCATATATGCAGTTTTGTCCTTATTCATAACAACCTTGCTTCTACTCTATTCTAAGAATCTCCTAGGCATGATGCTGATGCGTTTGGGCCTGTTGTATGCTGCACCTTGTGTAATATTATTATTGTCACCATTGTGTGCAGTTATACATGTATCATCACCCTCCTCCCCGAGTTTGGCCTTGTCCTCAAGGCCATGTTCTTCCTCATTGTTAAAGAGGTCGTCTGGCAGTGGCGTGGGCCTGGATGCAGTTGGGTCATGGCATAGTTTCAGCAGTGAAATATGAAACACAGGGTGTATACGTGCATTTGCAGGAAGGAGAAGCTTGTATGCGACTAATCCGATACGCTCAATGATTTGAAAAAGCCCAAAATATTTCTTTGAAAGCTTATGGTGTGAAGAGCGAAGTAAATGTTGGCAATAAGGTTGTAGCTTGACGAATACCTATGACCCCACGGGAAATTCTTTATCGGTGCGATGTTGATCCGCATGGTTCTTCATTCTTGTTTGTGCTTGTTGCAAGTTACTTTTGACAATATGCATTATGTGATCTCTAGAAGTAATCCATTCTTCCATTTCTTGAGAAGTGGATGCGTGAAGGATATAGTTAGGTAGGGTGGGTGGTGGTCATCCATATACGACTTGAAAAAGCGACATGCCGATAGATGTATGCTTGCAAGTATTGTACCACCATTCGGTCCAAGAAAAACATTTGGTCCATTGACTTGGAACATCACCCACTACCGTTCGGAGGTAAGTTTTTAAACAACGGTTGACCACCTCCGTTTGTCCGTCCGTTTGGGGATGGTAGGCGCTACTCATGCGAAGTTCGATTCCATGAATGCGAAAAAGTTCCTTTCAAAATTTACTTAAGAAGAGACGGTCTCTATCGGAGACTATAGTACGGGGAAATCCGTGTAATCGAACATATTCGTGAATGAAATAAGTTGCAAGCTGTGCTGCAGATACGGATGTTGGCAATGCACAAAAATGAGCGTACTTCGATAAACAATCCACTACTATCCAAATACATGTCTTGCCGGATGAAGTCGGGAGATGAGTAATAAAATCCATAGATATGTCTTCCCAAATTTGTACCGGAATAGGTAATGGCTGTAACAACTCTTTAGGTGGTGAACTGTCAGATTTACATTGAATACAAGTGGAGCATTTTGTGACAAATTCTCTAACACATTGAGTGAGTTTAGCAAGTGTGGCATTAATGCCTGAGTGTCCTCCTTCCTTTGTACTGTGATATGTTCTAATTATTTTCTGCTGCAACTGTTTATTATTTGGAATGTACAAACGATTTCTCCAAAACAACAAATCATTTCTTAAAATCAATTTAACAGAGGAAGTCATACCAGTCTTTACTTGCTGATCCAATTTTTGGAATTTGGGATCATGACGGGCTGCTTCTTGGATCTCTTCGGTGATATGGATGACAGGGGTAGAAATTGCAGCCATTAAAGCTTCATCTGACCACCGTGACAAGGCATCCGCGACTTGGTTTTGAGAGCCGGGTCTATATTGGATTTCAAAGTCGAATCCTAACAATTTAGTTAGCCATTTTTGCTGCTCGGGTGTTTGTATTGTTTGAGAGGTGAGTTGCTTGAGGCTTTGATGATCGGTTGTTATAGTGAAACGCCGACCGAGCAAGTAATGACGCCACCGTTGGACTGCGCCGTGATGGTGAACATCTCCCGCGAGTAAGCGGAACTTTTTTGGATATAAGGCAGTAACTTCTGACTATGGAAGGCGATGGGGTGTGCGCCTTGTGAAAGAACTGCTCCGATTGTTACGTCTGATGCATCGGTTTGTAGATCGAATGGTTCAGAAAAGTTAGGAAGATGAAGAATATGAGCTTTTGTCATAGCTTCTTTTAGAGCAATGAAAGCATTATCAGCCTGTTCAGTCCATTGTAAAGCATCCTTTTTAATAAATCAAACAAGGGGCTTGCAATAGTAGCATAGTGGTGTATAAAACGCCTGTAGTAATCCGTTAGTCCAAGAAAACCTCTTACCGCTGAGAGAGAGGTGGGCTTGGGCCATTTGAGCATGCTATCTATTTTAGATGGGTCTACTTGAACCCCATTACTTGAAATAATGTGACCCAAATAATTCATCCTAATTAGTCCAAATGCACATTTAGAAATATTGGCAAAAAATCGATGTTGGGATAATATATCCAAAGTTATTTGCAAATGTGATAAATGGGAAGACCATGAATCACTATAGACTAATATATCATCAAAAATACTAGAATAAATTTTCGTAGGTGAGGACGAAATATATTGTTCATTGTTGCTTGAAAGGTTGATGGAGCATTAGTTAAGCCAAATGACATATCTAAAAACTCGTAATGGCCCTCCTGTGTACGGAATGTCGTCTTTGAAATGTCCAGAGGATGTACACGTATTTGATAATACCCGCTTCGTAGATCCAACTTAGAGAAATAATTCGCGTCATGTAATTCATCCAAAAGCTCATCAACGGTTGGAATTGGGAATTTATCTTTGATAGTGATGGCATTTAATGCTCTATAATCTACACAAAATCTCCATGATTCGTCTTTTTTTTTACAAGAAGAACCGGTGAGGAGAAGGAACTTGTGGAAGGTTGAATAATTTTTGAGTGTAGCATTTCATTTACTTGTTTTTCAATCTCGTTCTTTTGAAAGTAAGGGTATCTATATGGACGGATGTTGATTGGGGTTGTATTGGGATGAAGATTGATGTGGTGGTCAAGCGTACGATGAGGTGGAAGGCTATTGCATGGTTGGAAAACAGTGGCATATTGTTGCAGCATAATTTGGAGGGGAGAAGGGTAGGAATTTAGTGGATTTTCAATTGTTGGGCTAGAAACTGGTTGCAAGTGGAGGTATATAGAAATTGAGGAGGTCTATTCAAGTCTTCTAAGCTGGCTAACTGAAACTTCTTCAGAACTTTGAATGTTTTTTATGCCGTGGAGTTGTATGGGCTGATTATTGTAATCAAAGGAAATGGTTAATTTGGATAGGCCTGTTGTAATTGGCCCCAAAGTCTGGAGCCATTGCACACCCAACACTGCATCTGCTCCAGCTATGTTCAGTAAATAGAAATCAATCGTAAATGGGACATTGTTAATTAGAACTTACACCTCCTTGCAAACTCCTTTGTTTTTTAATTTCTCACCGTTGCCGACCGTTACTATGAAGCTTGGGTAGCGATTTGGTCGAAGGCCAAGGAAGCGGGCTGCACGCGGGTGGAGGTAGTTGTGAGTGTTGCTCGTGTCCACTAACATGGAGATGTGGTGGTCGTTGATGATGGTCGGAAGGCGCAGCGCTATTAGTTGAGATGAACCGACCAGGGCATGAAATGAAATCTCTTGATGTTCGTTGGTTTGGGTTTCATGAGGGTCAGAAAGGTCGATTAATGGTGGGTCTGGGTCTGGGGGTTCATCGGGTAGGAGGAGCAGGATTCGTTTTGATGCGCATTGATGTTTAGAGTGATAACTTTCATCGTAGTTGAAGCATAGGCCCTTCGCTCTTCTTTGCTCCATCTCGGCTTGGGTGAGTTTTTTGATTGGGTAAGGTGTACTGTTGGAATTTGGTGTGGGTATGAGTGACTGGTAGGTTGATTGTGAGGATGGAATGGTTTGTTTGGGTGCAGAATTTCGATTATACCAAGCTCGGTTTTCCTGCTGTTTGCTCTCAGTGATTTTGGCTATTTCAATGGCATCGATTATAGTGTTAGGACGTAGGAGTAGGAGTTCATGTTTGATTTGTGGTTTCAGGCCAGAAATGAAGCAGTTTAGAAGTGCTTCGGGAAGTAAGTTTGTGATGTGATTGCTAGTGGATTCGAAGGTTGATTGGTATTGTTTGACAGTGGATGTTTGTTAGAGTTTAAATAACATGGCTTGTGGAACGAAGATGGAGCAAAGCGTTGCTCGAGCATTTTGATAAGTCATGAAGATAGTTGTTGATTGTGGTGCATCCATTGAAACCATGTTAACGCTTGTCCGCTCATGGAAAAACTTGCTATGTCGATCCTTTGCTCTTCGGGAGTGTTGTGATAAGTAAAGAAGCGTTCGGCTTGGAAAATCAAATCAAACAGATTTGAGCCATCAAAGGTTGCAAGTGCACATTTGGGTGGTCTAGTGATGGGTGTGCTAGGATTTGGTAATATGGGTGGTTGTCGGTTGTGTTGTGAAGTGTTGCTTGGTGAGGAAATGGATGATGATGAGTTTGGGTGGGCCATGGCTGCAAGCTTGATATTGATGTCAGCCAAAGTTCTTGTGATATGCTCCAGAGATGAGCTATGAGTTTGAAGCACGGTTTGAGGTATCAGACGGTACTTCGAAATTTCGGAGGTACCGTACCGGTATCGATTGTAACCGAACCGGAACCGAGCATAAAATTCGGTTCCGGTTAGAGTTAAGAAAAAAAATCGAAATAAAATGCACAAAGCCAAATTAGAGGAAATCAAACTAAAATCAAAGCCAAATCAAAGAAAATAGAAATCGATTGAAAAACTTACATGCAAAATCGAACTTCAACCTCGTCTCGAAGTTGAATTTGAACGCAATCGATGATTTTTTTTGTTTTTTAGCTTTCGACGTCTCCTTTATCTTTCTTTCCTCAAGTCGATTTTCTTTTTTTATAAAGCTTTCGCATCCGTTTTGTCTGTTTTTCCTCATGCCCTAGAAGTTACGTCGAAGTTGAGAGGATTGGAAGACAACGTTTCTATTGGGTTGCAGCTGGAAGTGTTTATTTTGATATATTTTGGGGTTTGGGCTGACTTGGGCTGTCAATTAATTTCCTATTTTAATTGAGTAATGATTATTTAGAACAATAACATAATTTGGGTTTAGCTTAATTTATTTGTAAGTTTAATTTGATTAGGGTTTAGTATAATCTAATTTACAAAGGATCATTATTACATTTTTATTAACCATTGAAAATCGAAATTGGGACCGGGACCGAAACCAAAATCAAAACTTTCGAAATTCCCGAAATAATCCAAAATTAAGAAAAATTCAAATGACCGAAACTGAGTTCTCGAACCTTGGTTTGAAGGGTTGTGTGGATTTCAGCTATTTGGTTTTGTTGGCTGTTTTGGGTGGTTTGAATGGAGTTGATGATCTCTTGTTGTTGGTGGAGTTGATTCATGGCTTCATCGATAGGCCGAGTCATGGTTAGTTTGGATAGATGATCTTGAAGATAGGAGGAAGGAGAGAACATGGTGAAAGCACCAAAATGACGTGTGTAACTTGCTGTGCAAGAAAAAAAGAAGGGAGAAAAGAAAGAAAGGGAAAGAACGAGAGTGGAGACAAGAAAATATGCAAATGCTACTTGGTTTTTCCTTTCTTCATACCACTATTAATACACTTTTTTCATATCACTTTCTAGGCTGCAACTAATTCTGGATAGCTAGCCTATAGTGGCTACAGCTTTTGTAACAACCTCTGCATACATTTTTTGCAAATAAGAAATAAAAGAAAATTTCATATATGCAGTTTTGTCCTTGTTCATACCAACCTTGCTTCTACTCTATTCTAAGAATCTCCTAGGCATGATGCTGATGCGTTTGGGCCTGTTGTATGCTGCACCTTGTGTAATATTATTAGTGTCACCATTGTGTGCAGTTATACATGTATCATAGTCTCAAAGATTTTGATATACAAGTCACATTATCTGGGCAGATATTTATTTAGACCAAGTTTATTTCCAGGAAGCACATTGCAAATTATTCAAAATAAAGATGCATATAGCAACACAAATGTATTCTATCTTGTTAACTGCCGTGTTAGTAAAGAAAAGGTAGTAGCTATGGTGTTGGTATTATTACTGTAATATCAACTATGATTCTTATGCACAGAAGATTTTTTTTTCCCTTGACATCTGATTTAATCAATATTCAATACTCCATAGAAAGGCTCTGATACCACACTTATGTTTCAGTGTGAATCCATTATATTCAGGTCTTTTAGAGCATCTCCACTGTAGATGCAAAATATCATTTTGAAAAGGAAAAAAAGTTGAATAACCACATGAGTTCGGTTCTTCAACTGTTCCTTAATTTGCCAAATAGGGAAGCTAATGACCAGTAGCTTACTCTACTTTGTTAAACTGAAGAGTCGCCTTATTTTCCAATGGTATATTAGTTCTATTAAGTTTTCTATGTTATCCAAAATGGAGTTTTTGTATGTGTGTCGTACTATCTTGATTGCAGATGAGATGCTCTTAGTAGTGCAAAAGTCTCAGCAAATGAATATGATTTTGTGTGAGTGAGCCTAATGGCCACTATAACCAATTAAAGAAGTTAAGAACATAACCACAAACTATTTCACTACTAAATACCAAAGACAATTTCCTTTCAACTCTGATCTTAGTACAGGCATCCTTACTATATCACCATTACTATCTAGCACCTCAGTTATACCTAGAAATTTTTTGAGTATGTATTATGTGTAGTTTTTTGACCTCGCGCATTAGTTTTTTATGAAGAATTCTTCTGTCTGGTAAGATCATATGCTAAATAAGGAATGTTTATTCTGCATCAGATAAGAAGTCATTGTTTAAACTAACAAAACATTGGAGAGGGCCCTCTACACCTGAAGCGTTTTTATGTATCTGTATATGAGATTGGATTTTAAATAAACTTATATTTTTCAATGAAATCTCATGAAAGATATTATGTACAACCTGAATTGTGAATCTCATGTTTAACTAATGAGTTTCATAAAAGAAAGTTTTAATTTCTCAACTGAATAACATGTCGTTATTGTTAAAATACTGCTATATAGGATGTACTTTTTTTTTTAAATATCGCAAAACATGATTATTATTTTCCTTATGATAAAGTTGTTCATTTTGAATAGTTGGACCTGGCGGAAGTCCTGATGAGAATGGAGAAACTACATTAGATGCTTTAATAATGGATGGGGTAAACAGCAATAATAATATCCCAAAACTAAATATTCAATTGCTTGGTTCACCTTTCTAGAACATGACAATCATTAACTTATTTGTCCAAGGGCATAGACAACCATGGAGGTTGGTGCTGTGGCAGCCATGAGATATGTAAAGGATGCCATTAAAGCTGCAAAGTTAGTTATGGAACACACAGAACATACATTACTAGTTGGTGAGCAAGCTTCAATTTTCGCTATTTCAATGGGCCTTCCAGGGCCAACAAATTTGAGCTCAACGGAGTCCACCGAAAAATGGCAAAAATGGAAATCGAACTCATGTCAGCCTAACTTTCGGAAACATGTATCTCCTGCGAACAGCTGTGGCCCATATCATCCGATAAATACTAAATCTATCATTGCTGAGAGTTCCTGTGAGTCTTCTACGGATGTGATAACGCCGGATTTTGTTAAGTCAAATCTTAACCATATAGATCGGGGAAATCATGACACGATATCCATGGCTGTAATTGACAAAGTAATTGTTCTCTCTTCTTTTCTTTTTATTTTTATTTATTTATTTATGTATTTTTTTTGGCATCATCCTTGTTTTCCTTTAATTATTATCTAGTTCAACATTAGTTACCATCTTTATAGGCTGGAAGAATTGCAGTTGGGACCTCTACTAATGGTGCCACGTTCAAAATTCCTGGTAGGTAAGCATCTACAGTTTCACCATGTTTTACACTATAGCGGCCAAATGTATGTACATTGTTTTTGAAAAGCATTTCAATATACATGCGTATTACATTGCTTGCTGAAAATACACACATTTTTGTTTTGCGGTACGTTACTGAGTAGAAATAAACACTGCACTCTGCAAACTTTTGACGATCAAAATGGATTAGTTGCAGGGTAAATGGCAATATTTTTTTGGATGTATCTAGAAATGTTCATTTTTGTATTACCCGGCCCTTTTCATATACTTATCGTGCAATGAAATATCGTCAGAGTGGGGGATGGGCCGATAGCTGGGTCTTCATCATATGCAGATGATGATGTCGGTGCATGTGGTGCTACAGGAGATGGCGATATCATGATGCGCTTTCTTCCATGGTAATACGCTTTCAATTATGTTAACATATGTTTATCGGTTCTTTTTAAGGTTTTGTATGACATTTCCATGTACCATTTACTTATTATCCAGTTATGCCACTTCTTAAACCTTACTACCCATTTAGACCCTTTTCAAAACTACCTCATTGCACATTTCTAATAAAAAAATGGCACTGGTGTACTTTGAAACTGCGTCAACCAAGGAATAACACAGGTACATCTATATAATACCGTAATAAGCATATCTATATATTTACTTAATTACCTAATGAAAGATTTGTTATAGCTATCAAGTTGTGGAGAGCATGAGGCAAGGAATGGATCCAAAGCAGGCTGCACGAGATGCGATGGCAAGAATTGCACGCAAGTACCCTAACTTCGTCGGCGCTGTTTTTGCACTAAATAATAAAGGAGTGCATGCTGGAGCGTGTCATGGGTGGACATTTCAGTATTCAGTGAGAGCAAAAGGAATGAATGATGTACAAGTCTTTACTGTTAGGCCTAATGATGTCTGAACTGATTTTCAAGAGATCAAATGTGTAGCAGTATTTCTTCTACACCATTGCTATGCAGGGTCGCTTCAGTAGCAATATGCAGGTTCCTGCTTAGGGATTGGCTAGATATTTATGGTGGGATCCACTTTTCATTTAAAAAACAATAAATAAAAATCGATGTTCTTTGCCCAGCTATTTCCTCTATTGGTTGATAAGCTTAATTATTGAATATGTGAATTATTTTTTATTGAATGATCGGTGTAGTTTAATGTAGTTCTGGCTTGTGCTAGGCAGATCATATTTTACATTAATATTGATTTACAAAGGAGCTTTAGCTGAACTGAGCAATTTAGCTTATGAAAAGAATTTGGTGTTCTTCGAGTTATAATGACTTTTCATCTTGCTGCAATTATTTTCAGTGCTCCCTCAAGGACAATGCTTGGTGACGTGCTGCTTAGCAAACTATAAAAAAGAAAAGAAAATATGATTGAAAATTATTCCAACGTGTGCCAAACATAAAAAGAAACGTTCAAAGTCTCATTTGAGCAAGAGCTTACTACTTAAACAAGAGATGATAGGCTGAGATTGATGCGGTTGGAAACTAAGGAGAAACGGTTACAGATTAGAGGAAGTTGTGGCAAGCAAGTAAAGAAAAATACTAGGAAATGAAAAAATAAAATGAAAATTAAACAGGAAATACTGAACACAACTCTCAAATGAAAGATCACACGAGCACAGACCATTCCTTTTATATAGGATCCTTTTTTTTTCCTTTTCTTTTGAAAAAATAAAAATAAAAAATCAATTTAACCCATTTCAAAACATATGGTACTGTGTTCCTCTTGATTGAGCAATTTTCTCTTGATTCCCTTTAATTCATCTCCCTCAAATTACACCATGTGTACTATAAAACAAAACATAATTATTTTTATTTTATTCAATGAAAATTTCCTTTTGCCTTTTAGTACACATGATGTAATTCAAGGAGGCTTGCATCAAATGTTTTGATACAAAAGTCTCTAAGCTTTTTTCAAACTAAAAGCTGCTCGATGAAATGCCAATTAGATAGATCTTAATGTCTCAGCAATGGATAAACCCTTATTCATATCAGTGTAATTAATGTACTGTTGTAAACAGGGGCGGAGCTACATTTATGCCAGCTAGGGCCAATGCCCTAGCTGAAAATTTCAAAAACAATGCAAAAAACCTTAAATTCAGCATCTTGCCCTACCTGAGATCAACTTCAGTCCATTCGGTCCAAACATCACTTCTTGGCCCTAGCTGAGCTTCAAAGCTAGCTCCGCCACTGGTTGTAAACTTAGCTGCTGAGTTTAGTAAACATGACAATCTAAGTGCAGCTCAGATGAATTTAGACGGAAAATTATTTCTTGACAATGGAACAGTGACAGGGGAGAATGGAAGTCAGTAACCAAGAAATATACCACAAAAAGCTTCCAGAAATTTGTGCAGCCATGATTTTAAGAAATACATTCTTACAAAGATGAACAAGAAGCATGCATTTCGTCGCTCCTAGTGCACCGAAAACGGTATAATATATAGAAAAATTAGAAAACATTTGGCAGTGAATAGTTTATTAGTGAACCGACTTTTATTTAAAAGGAAGAACAAAAAGGTTCTTTTTTGAAGAAAAAAAAAATTCGTTCAAAGTACTTTTTTCAAAAAGATTCAAAACTTTTTTTAAGAAAGTTTAGAAAGAGTTAAAAAAATCAATAAAATTCACAATTGGTTACAAAACGTTTGAGAAATTGGAACATACAAAAACAATCTACTTTCGAAAAATAACAAACAGATGATATTTTTTATAGTCTTTTAACAATAAATTAAAAACTATTTCAAAATCGAATCTAAACTAAACTCAATATTTTTACAAGCCTATAAAATTGTATTTCTTTATGTTTTTACTGTAATAAAATTAATAGTTAAAAATCTATTGGTTGGTTTCCACTGTCATATGAAAGTTCTAGTATTTTGTGAGTACTAGCACATTGAAATAATATAAAAAACCGTTAACCTTTTTTTAATGTTTTACCTCATTTTCAGTGAGCAGTACTTATGATTTTCTTTTGGAAAGATGACCAAATCATAATATTACCATCCAGCAGATTTCTAAACAAATAAGATTGATCTCATATGATTTTATGAGATTTGTGTTTCACCAAATATATATTGGGATTTGCTTTTTTAAGCTTAAAATTATTTTGGGTAAGAATAAAATTGTGAAAAAATTATATTTGCTTCAATGATTTTTAGAAAAAGTGAAACTTTCGGGACAATCGTTTTTAAGTCATGTTTCAAAAGGAAAAAAAATGTTACACAATGTATAAGTTTTGAAAAGCAACAACCGGATCATCAAAATGCAGAGTACACAATGAGTTATGCCAAATTTTTTTTTAACCCAAAGGCAACAAACTCAGAAAATTTACTTATTAAACGCAGGTGTCTTTTTTTTCTCCTTTTTTTTAAACACGTCTCTATCTTTTATCGCTTTTTAATGTGCTAATAATACTAAAAAAAAAGTGTAATGCCATCTTAAACACTTGGATTTTCCAAGTAAATTATAGTTTATGTTAGTTTCAATGTATTAATACCGACTTAAAGTTTTTGAACTCCAAGTTAAACAACTAAACTAGTATAGCTGATTTCTAAATAAAGAACGAATTATGTACCGTCTAATGACTTTTGGTCTCTTTTGATGTTTTAAGTCATTTTTGATGTGGTAATAACCCATAAAAGAATAGCAATCCATCAAAAGAATCGTCAACTGTACTATTTATCAGTAGATGCACTATTTATTTTCAAATAATTTTTTTGATATATTTTAATGTTTTGGGGCGTGTTTATAATCGGCAAAACCTGAAATTCGCCTCAACTGTAATTACTAAATGACAGCTAATTTCTTTAAAACGAAATAAACTCCTTAGATGTGTCATTTTTAATGTGTTGATACGCAAGGAAAAATAAAAATCCACTTTAAAATCACAAACCGACCGGTTCAGCTAATTTCTAAACTTACACGAGCTATTTATTTTCATAAGTTCTTTTGACATTTCTTAAAATTTATTTCGTTTTTGGCATGTTTAAAACTCAAATTTTTCTAAGAATCATCTCAAAAACCGTAAATTGGGCAAATCGTTGTTAATTTTATATTTTTAAATACTTGTTTATGATTATATATGCAAGTTTAGGTGTGCCCATGCTCCCGAAAGATTTAAAAAAAACATCTTAAAAGCACTAAAAGAGCATGCACTTATTTTCTAAACGAAAATTATCTATACGTTGTCAAATGTTTTTTTAAAAGTATTTTGCCGGTTCCGTTGTACTAATAGTCTATTATTCACCCACAAGGTGAGAAGGCATCTCAAAATCTATAAATTGCACTGTTTATACATATTTCCTTTTTTTTATAATGTTGGTTTTGATGTGCGATGGAGCTGTGATCATACAAGACGAGATCGAATTAGGAATGATAATATACGTGACAAATTTGAAGTAGCACCAATTGAATAGAAGCTAGTCCAACACCGCTTAAGATGGTTTGGACATCTCCAACATAAGCCTCCCAAGGCACCGTGCGCGTTGGAATTACGCATCGATGCTCAAATAGAGATAGAGGTCGACCAAGGTTGACATGGAAGGAAGTAGTAAAAAGAGACTTGAGATATTGGAATATATCTGAAGAGCTGGTGTTAGACGAGAGCGAGTGGAAGTTAGAATTTTTTTTTACTTAGAGTTGGTTTAATGGTAGTGTTATAAGTTTTAGATTATAAGACTAGTGAATAGGAGCCTAAAACGTAGTGTTTGGTCTTCGGTCTCTATTACTATTAGTACTATTATTACTATTAGTATTATTATTATTATCATGGTTTTTTTTAATTTCTTTATCTATTATTATTTTTTATTTTGTGTACTATTATTATTATTATTTGTTTAATTATTTTACTGTGTTTTATTTTTATCTTTATTTCTATTTTCACCTTTTTTTAGTTTATATTTTTATTATTATTTTTAAATCTATTATTGTTTTTTTACTTTTAAATTGACTTTGTCATTTAGTTTTGAGTTTCATCTCTAGCAGACCCCAACTTGTTTGGAAATAATGCCTTAGTTGCTGCTGTTGTTGTTGGTTTTGATGTGCGTATATTGAATCCACATCAAAAATTGTTATTTGACTAATTTTTTGACCAACAATGAAAGATTTATTGTCTAATGTTCTTTTAACACTTTTTGACGATTTATGCCATTCTTAATGAGATAATATTCACTAAAAAATTGAAGAGTTCTCTAAAAAAATTAAATTGCTAGTTCATCCTATTTCTCTACATAAAAATATCATCGTAAGTTTTTTTTATATAAACATTTTTGACCTTTTTATGTTTTGTTTTTAATTAGCTAGTATCCACAAAAAATTTGAAAAAGGTCTATCTAAAATCATGAAATGTCCAATTCAACTATTTTTAAATCATTCTTTGGAGGTGTGTCGTGCTTTTGGTAATCATTTAATTACCTCCAACCGCACATGCAACCATTGTTAATGGTTAAAAGTCATATTTAAAATTAAAACCTTTTGCACATATTATTAATTATGTACATTATTGTTGATAAATAACTGTGAATCTATTTTTGTTTCTTTCACGAACTAGATTATTTAAATATTAAATAAAATATGCATGCACATGCTATTAGTGCATGAAGACACATATCATCAGTGTGCATGTTACTCATCCAACTTAAATTACTTAAGTGCATACTTCCGTGTGAAATAATATTAAATAAATCATGCACAATTGGTATGGTTTACCATAGTTACCATAATTTGCAACCGTTGTCATAGTAAATGGTAACTGTATAAACGATCAAGCAATTGATCTGTACAACCATATTAGCCATATTCTCTACCCAATGCACATGGCTCATGCTTGACTAGAGTCTAGAGCAAACAAGTTGTATGTCTCTTACCCTCATTTCAAGAAAGATTGTTTTCAAAACTTGATCATTGAACCCACTGTCTAGATAAACCGAATTTGGCAATATGCGTGAATAAGTCTGACAGTGGATTTACATATTTAAAACAAACTATGTCACAGATATCATGAATTTTACTATGTGCTCATGAACTGAGATGTCCAACTACGCAATATGGATTAGACATCAAGCAACGAGGCACTCAATGTGGAAATGAACTATCCAATTTCTAAAGTTTTTTTACCATTGATATTTTTCCATTTTCAATATGCTTATACTCGCAATAAATGTGAATGGTTGTCCTAAGAATCGTAAGTTGAACTATTTACTTTTGGATGTATTTTCGATAATCTTTTACGTTTTATGGTTTCTAATGATGTGCCAATACTCACCAGAAAATTCTAAAAGTCGCCTTAAAGATCTCATTCAATGAACAAATTGCTAATTTCTAAACAAAAATGAATTGTCTATTATCAAATGTTTTTTTAAAACGTTTTGGATGTCATTTCGGTATGTTAATACTTATAAAATGCGTATTCCTTAAAAAGTTGACTCAACTATCTTAAAATAAATAATTTAGCTAATTTCTAAACATAAATGTGAATGATCAATTCGTCCAATCTCTAAACAGACAAGATTTAGTTTATGCCTTTTGACTTCTCTAAAAAAAAATTGATCGTTTTGTGCGCGCTATTGTGCAAAAAAAATGTTTGAATATATGTCAAACAATATGATTGAACTATACATTGTTAGATGATTTTCCACGCATTTGATGTTTTGTCATTTTGGGTGCGTTAACACCCGTAAAAAAATTTCAAATTGTCTCAAAAATCATAAATTGAATCGTTCATGGTTAGAATTTTCTTTTAGAACATTTATTTGATGATCTATGTCGATTTTGGTGTGCTAATATTAACGAGATTTTAAAAGTCAACTCAAAAATCATTAAATGGCTATTTTAGATATTATCAAACCAATACGAACTATTTATTATCGTACAATTTATAACTTCCAAAACGTTCTATGTCATTTTCGGTACGCTAACGCTTAGAAATAAATGCACAAATTTATTTCAAAAACCATAAGATGGACTACTTATTCTCAAATGTTCTCAAACATTTCTTGGTGTCTTATGTTAGTTTTAGTGTATTTACTCTCAAAAAATGACTAAAAACATGTTTAAATCCTTTATGGTTTTTATTATTTTTATGCAATTCGGGTAAGTCGAAAAATAGAACGTATTAATGGGGATTAGTTTGGTTTTTTATTCTAGTTGGTATAGCATTTTATGTAAAATTGAATGCGCTCACCCAAATTGTTTTTTTAAAGTACTTTCAAAAATCATAAACTAACTATAATTTGTGTAAATTATTATCATGCGTACTAACAATCGCTTCACATTGTTAAATAAATAACCTTGGCCACGTAAGCTTTACAAGAGATTACACGGTGTGTGTGCATGTTTTTTTTTAAAGATTCTCCAAATGATCAATTTAACTAACTTCTAAACAACAATGAAATATTGATTGTCAACGGTTACCTATTCGATGTTTTATGTCCAATTCAGTTGTTACCTATTCTCCAAATGACCAATTCAACTGTTACCTTTTCGATGTTTTATGTCATTTTTTGTGCGACCCATTTTTAATGCGTTGATATTTATGAAAATTTTAAAAAATAAAATCCCTAAATATCATCAGATGCAATTCTACTAATTTTCAACTATATGAAATATTTGTTGTCAAATTATTTTTATCTTTATGATATTTTATGCCCTTTCAGTGTGATAGTACTCGAGAAAAACGTGTGATCTTAAAACCATAAATTGAACTATTTATTTCACATATTTCTTACCAAATTTGATTTTATTCTTTTTTTAAGATTAGTTTTGTTATGCTAATGCTTACAGAAAAATTAAAAAAAAATTATATATGGTTAATACCAAAGTTCGAGAACTCGGTTTCAGGTTCAGTTTTGTCTATTTGAAATGTTGTTAGTCTCGGACGTTTCGAAATTTTGAAAAGCTATAGTTTTGGTTTTGGTTTCAGTCCCGGTCCCAGTTTTCATTGGTTTGTTTATGAAAATTATACTGAATACTAATTAAAACTAAATTAAGCTAAACTCTAAAACTTGATTATACTAAATACTAATTAAAACTAAATTAAATTATATAAAGACTACTTAAAACTATTTAATACTAGAGCAACACTAGTTAATATCAACCCAACACTAGTTAATATTTCAGCCCAACGCATTTTCAGCCCATGGATATTTAAACCTTCATACCAATCAAACACACATTTTCAACCCTTGTATAATTCAGCCCACAATCGCATGCATGCTAATCAACCACACACGCTAGGGTAGAAAAAAGAAGAAGACCGCGTCTCTATGTTGCTGAAGAAGACAAAGATGACTGAAGAAGATGAAGATGACCGAATTCGTTGAAGATGACAAAGAAGGTAAGTCAAGCTCGGGGAATTACTTATGCCGCTGATTTGAAATGATATTCGAATGGTTTTGGATTTTTCGCTTTGATTTCTCGTGATTTTGCTGCAACTAGGGTTTTATGTCGTTGCCGATTTTTTTATAAACCCTAACCGAAACCGATGAATTTGATCAATTTTGGTTCGTAACTTAACGATGTGGAGCCTTGGCGCAACGGTTAGGTCACCTGCATGGTGATCTGGACGTTCAGGTTTGAGTCTGGAAACAGCTTCTTTGCACCGCGAGGGAAAAGTTGCATATATTATCTACCTCCTTAAAGCTCGCTGTCGTGCGGAAGCTTCGTGCACTGGGTTACACCTTTGGTTTATAACTTAACGACATCAGTACAATACCGCCAAAATTTTGTGGTACCATCTGATAGTTAATACCATGGTTAATACTAATATATTGCTAATGCTTAAACAAAAGCCAAACTGTATATTGACAATCTCTTTTTATTGTTTTTGATGTTCTACATCATATTTGATGTGTTAATACTCATATTGAATTTCTTGAGCTTTTTAACATTTTTTTTATGTTTTTCCAATTTGGGTTTGCTAATACTACTTACAAAAGACGTGAAAAATCATTTCAAAAAATCTCAAATAAAACTAATTACTGGCGGATGACATTTTTTTCTATGTTGTGGTAATTGGTTGTGTCCATACTCGGGATATGAAAAGCTGCAACGTCATCTCAAAAAGCATTAAACGGTTAATTCAACTAATTTCCGCCAAAACCGTATTATTTATTATGGCCCTTTTTTACAATACATTTTATATTTCATGTCATTTACGATGTGTTATACGTATAAAGTATTTAAAAGTCAAGTTAAAAATATAAAATTACCGATTCAGCTGATATTAAATAAAATTGAACTACTGCAAATGGTTTTCTATATTTTTGATGATATGTCGGTTTTAGTGTGATATTCACACAAAATTGAAAGTTCACCTCTATAATCATGATTTGATTCTATTTTGATATGTTTATGATATTTTGTCTTGATTCCCGTGAGCAATACTCTGAGCTTTTTTTAAAGCCTCATAATATCATTAACTTAATAATTAAACTAATTGCTAAACAAAAATGTAATATTTATTGCCTATTGCCAATTTTTTCATGAATTCCTTGTGTTTAGTGTCAATTTTGGTATGTTAATACTCACGAAAAATGTGGGTGTTTGTCTCAAAAATTATCAACCAAATTATTTATTTGCGTTTTTTGACATAGTTGATTTTATATGTCAATTTCAATGTGCTTACGCTCATGAAAAAAAGAAGTCAATTTCAAATATTTAACTGATTTAAAAACAAATATATATATATATATATATATATATATATATTTACTTTCAAATATTATTTAAGCTTTTTTTATGTTTTCTCTCATTTTCAATGTGCTATCTAGTTCGCACAAAAAAAATTGAAAAGTTGACTCAAATGAATGAAATAACTAATCTAGCTATTCTCTTAGCAAAAACGAACTATTTATTGTCGAACTCTTTAGCCATTTTTCACGTTCTATGTCATTTTCATGTGCTAATAATAACATAAATGTGAATGTCTCTTAAATTGTAAGTTGAACTATTCATCCTTGGATTCTTTTGACATTTTCTTTTTCATTATGGGATATTTAAAAAATCGCCTCAAAAATCATTAAATGACCAGTTCCAAAAAAAAATTAAACGATAATTCAAAAAAAGTCAAAAATGAACTGTTTATTTCTGAACATTTTTAACTTGTGTATTTTATGCCATTTTCCATGTGCTAAAACTCGCAAAAAAAGTCTGAATTTGGATGTCATCATAAACTGAAATATATTAGTCATTATGGTTTTTAGCCTTTTTTGATGCTTTTGGTCAATTTTGATGCGCTAAATTTTTTGGTGAACATCAAAAAATTTGTTAACTATTCATGTAATAATTTTAAGGTGGCTTCTCAAAATTTTCATGAGTATTTTTTGTTATTTTCAACAGCATCTTTAAAAACTCGCCTCAAGGAGCGTCTCAAGACAAGAAAATGTAAAGACCACGAGGCTTGCTCAAACGGGCCTTTTGCCTCTAAGGCTTACGCTTTAGCAATTTGAGGCATGCGAAGCGTATGCTTTTCGCGTAAGTCTTACGTTCCAGCAATTTGAGGCATGTGAAGTGTACGCCTCAGGCTGCTGAGGCGTGCACCTTAAAACAATAATTATCTCCAATTGTAATAAAAACTAAATTTAATAAAAGTTACAAAACCCTAATCTTTCATAACAAAGGAAAAGGAACAAGATAATAAAATAGAAGCCTGTATTTTTCTTGAATTGCAAATTAAATATTGAAATCGATATTAACTAATCGCTTTCAAAATTGATCCCTAAGTTGAAGTTGGTTTTTTAGTTGACCAAACTCTTTCCTTAAAAAAAATGGAGAGGATGGAGAAAAAATAAACAAATAACTTGACTTGATAATTGTTGTTTATTGTTTAATAAGCTACTACTGTCAAGTAATATATTGCTTATTTGCTAATTTTGACGCTGCTAAGTTCTATTAATAAACAATGCATATTCTATTTAATTGAGAATGCATGTTTATTCTTTAGTAAAAATGGTAAACAATGCATGTTTATTGTTTAATAACAAATTGTATAATTACTTGATTGCTTAACATGTCGATTTGTTGATATGTCATGCGTTTAGTATTTACTCGAAAAACTCATGTTTCGCCTCACGGGCACAAAAACGTCTCATGTAAGCTTTCGTTTCTTAAAACTTTAATTTTCAATGTGCTTCTACTAAAAAAAGTAAAAAGTCATCTTAGAAACAATACGTTGTATAGTTCCATATGATTTTTGATGTTTTATGTAAGTTTTGGTGTGCTTATATACTCATGAAGTACTTGAAAAGTGACCTCTAAAATCATTAATAATTAATTAAGCTAATTTATAAACAAAACGAAATATCTATTAACGGATGTTTTATAAATTTCTTTAATTAAAGTGTCATGCACGAATTTTTTTTGAAAAATAGACTCTAAAATCATTGAATTGCTTACTCATCTAACTTCAAAATACAACAACAACTAAGCCATTATTCTCAAACAAGTTGGGGTCGGCTAGAGATGGAACCCAAAACTAAATGAAAAAATCAATTAAAAAGTTATAATAATAACAATAGCAATAACAATAATAAAATAAAGTCAAATAAGTAAATTAGTAATAATAACTAAGTAAAGTAAAATAAAATAAAAATATATATGTATATATATAAGAGGAATGATAATAATAATACTAATAGCGATAATGATACTAATAGTAATATTGGTCAAAGACTAAACCTACGTCTTAGGCTCATGTTTCCTAGTTCTATAATCTAAAACTTATAAAACTCAACGCTCATGGTTCTGGTACGTGAATCGCTAACTTCCACTCGCTCTGATCCGTCACCAGCTTTTCGGATATACCTCAATCCTTCAAATCCCATTTTACTACTTCCTCTCATGTCAACCTTGGTCGACCTCTACCTCTCTTTGAGCATTCAGCACGGCCTATAATTCCAACATGCACAAGTTGCCTCGGGCGGCCTTCGTTGAAGATGTCCAAACCATCTTAAGCGATGTTGAATTAGCTTCTCCTCAATTGGTGCTACTCCAAGTTTATCACGTATATCATCATTTCTAATTCGGTCTCTTCTTTTATGGCAACAGCTCCATCGTAGCATACGCATCTCTGCTACGTTTATCTTTTGGACGTATTGACTTTTAGTAGGCCAACATTCTGCACCATACAACATCGCAGGCATGATTGCCATTTTGTAGAACTTTCCTTTAAGCTTTTGTGGGACCTTCCTGTCACAGAGAATCACAGACGCTTGTCGCCATTTCACCCATCCCGCTCGAATTCTAAAACTAACATCTTCATCAATCTCACCATTATACAGCAACATTGATCTTAGATATCGAAATGATTCCTTCTTAGGAATTATTTGTCCAGCCAGAGTGACATCTCCATCTTCCGACCTGACACTGCTGAACCCGCCACTTCATATACTTTGTTTTAGTTCTGCTAAGCCTAAAATCCTTTGATTCTAAAGTCTGTCTCCACAGCTCCAGTTGTCTATCAACCCCAATTCTACTTTCATCAATTAGCACAACATCATCAGCAAATAGCATACACCAAGGAATCTCACCTTGTATACCTTTCGTAACCTCATCCATCACTAGAGCAAAAATGTAGAGGCTCAAAGCTGACCCATGATGTAATCCTATGTTAATGGGAAAGTCACCGGTTTCACCATCGCATGCTCTGACACTAGTCACAACATCATCGTACATATCCTTGATAAGTGTAATATATTTTGTTGGGACTCTCTTCTTTTCCAGGGCCCACCACATCACCTTTCACGGTACCTTGTCATAAGCTTTCTCCAAATCGATAAATACCATGTGTATATCCTTCTTTTGCTCCTAAACCTCTACATAAGTTGTCTTATCAAAAAAATCGCCTCTGTGGTCGACCTCCCAGGCATGAAGCCAAATTGGTTTTTTGAAACGCTTGTCATTCTTCTTAGTCGATGCTCAATGACTCTCACCCAAAGTTCATTATATGACTCATAAGCTTAATTCCTCTGTAGTTTGTGCAACTTTGGATATCTCCTTTATTCTTAAAAATTGAAACTAGTATGTTTTTCCTCCACTCATATGGCATCTTGTTTGATTTGAAAATATTATTGAACAACTTAGTTAGCCATGCTATCCCTGCATCTCCAAGGCATCTCCACACCTCAATGGGGATGTCATCAGGCCCCAATGTCTTGCCTGCTTTCATCCGTTTTAGTGCCTCCTTTACCTCGGATTCTTAAATTCTCCGAACAAAATGTCTGCAAGTGTCATCAGAAGAGTCGTCTATCTCGATCGTAGTGCTATCACCTTCTTTATTAAATAGTTTGTCGAAATAATCTCTCCGTCTATTTTTTATCTCCTCGTCCTTCACCAAAAGTCTATTATTGTCATCTTTGATGCATTTAATTTGGTTGAAGTCTCTTGTCTTCCTCTCGCGGAGCTTAGCTATCCTATAGACGTTTTTTTCACCCTCTTTCGTACTTAGGTTATGATATAGATCTTCATACGCCCGACCTCTTGCTTCACTCACCACTCTCTTTCCGTTCTTCTTTATCACTTTGTACTTTTGCATTTTGTCCTCGCTCATGTGATGATGTAAGCACTTATAGCAGTCCTTCTCTTTGATAGCCTTTTGCACATCACTGTTCCACCATCAAGAATTTTTAGATTCGCGTTTATTTTTTTTCGCTATCCCAAACACCTCGGTAGCCACTTTCCGAATGCGTCTTGCCATCTCATTCTAGATGTGATTTGCTTCTCCTTCCATATTCCATACCCCTTCTACCATCACTCTATCCTTAAACACCCGTGAGGCGTCTCCTTTGAGCTTCCACCATTTCGTCTGACTAGTCTTAGCTCCTTTACCCTGTTGAACACGTATTCAGAGATGAAACTCGGATATCAAAAGCTGATGTTGTGAGACGACACATTCTCCAGGTATGACTTTGCAATCTACACAAGCTCGTTTGTCGTCTCTTCTAGTAAGTATAAAGTCAATCTGGCTAAAGTGTTAGTCACTACTAAAAGTAATTAAGTGTGTCTGTCTCTTCCTAAAAAAGGTATTAACTATCATGAGGTCATAAGCAATAGCGAAATTCAATATTTCTTCTCCTTCTTGGTTCCTATCGCCATATCCAAAACCACCATGCACTCTCTCAAACCCCCTATCAACATGGCCATTGAAATCTCCTCCTATGAAAACTTTTTCGCTACTAGGCACATCCCTAACCAAGACATCTAGCTCTTCCCAGAAATTCCTCTTGACGGCTTCACTTAGACCTACTTGTGGGGCATAAGCACTAATGACGTTCAGAATCATATCACCCACTACCAGCTTAACTAGGATGATCATGTCCCCTTGTCTCCTAACATCGACCACTCCGTTTCTAAGGTTCTTTTCAATTAAAATACCTACCACATTCTTGTTACGCTCTTTTCCCGTGTACCATAACTTGAAGCATGTGTTCTCCACCTCCTTCGCCTTTTGGCCCGTCCATTTGGTCTCCTGAACGCATAAGATATTTACACGTCTCCTAGTCATAGTATCAACTATCTCTCTTAGCTTTTCTGTTAATGATCCTACATTCCAACTACCTAACTGAATCCTACTTTCATCGACTAGCTTCCTTACCCTTCGCACCTGCCGAGTAAAGTGCGAAGACTCTTGCTCATTTATCACTACATCGGGGCGTCGATGCAGCGCGCAACTAAGGGAGTGATGACCCAGCCCTTGCATATTTTTCACCATACCCGAGCCTCGATATGGCGCGCCACTAAGAGAGTGGCGACGCAGCCCTTGCTCACTTTTCATCATACCTGATCCTCGATATGGCGCGTCGCTAAGGGGGTTACGCCCCAACGAAATATAATTATGTTCCATTTTCATAAGAGAGGCTGGGGTTTTACGTTGGCTCGCCAAGTCTATCACAACCCTCCTCCTTTATCCTGGCTTGGGACAGGCTGCATAGAAAACTACTCAGGCGGAGTTCTCTAACTTCAAAATAAAATTATAATATTTAATTTTGAACAGATTTTGATATTTCCGACGTCCCACTTCATTTCTGGTGTGGTGATAAGGAAAGGATTAAACTTCATTTCCGTTTATTATATCATATATGTATTTTTTTAATTTGTTGGAAGAGCTTTAAATGCATAAAATATATTAATTCATTGCTATTACACTTTCATATTTATGTATTTTCGTTATTCTCTCAGGTAATACTTGAAATTTAACATATATATCTTTTGTGTCTTAATCAACATTCGAGAACTCGATTTCGGTCATTTGAAATTTTATTGGTTTTGGTCAATTTCGAAAATTTTGAAAGTTCCGATTTCGGTCCTTTATTGGATTTCTGTATTTTTAATGAAAAAGTAATCATAAACGATGCAAATCCATATAAAATATAGTCTACAAAAAATGCTACGTATAATACTATTACATTCAGAAACTATTTCTTGGAGCTACATATGGATTGTTTTCATAATTTTCTTCATCATCTTGTATTGTATAATATAATGAATAACCATATTGCATTTGTCCTGTATCCATAAATGTCGTCATCATTATCAAATGGCGATGGTTCATCATTTTGTGTTGTATACGTAGCTTGACTATTTTAATCACTTGAGATATCACTATATGTTTCGTTAGTTCCATAATATGAATTACCATATGTATACTCAAAAGTAGAATGCCTATAGTTTGATGGATCATTTGAAGTATATGGATTGTGGTGCTCGTAATCATGTTGATGTCCGTATTCAACATTTAAATTACTATCTCTTCGGTAAGGATTGTCGCTTGCACCTCTTCTTCTTGAATATGTTTGAGTTGATCTATATAATTCACCATTACTAGAACCAATACCATAATTACTTGTTAAACCCACACCACTTTCACCAGCATTACTCTTATTATCATTTAACGAGTTGCTGCTATTTTCATTGTTTTGACTCCTTCTTGCCCGTGCAGATATACCATCAACAACAGCAACCGCATTATTCAATGTATTGGTTATCCAAGGATCGTTCAAAAATGATGGTTCAATTTCAGTAGTCCACTTTGCTAATGGATCATCTTCATGAAATATATAAACCAGATCGATCAACAGATTTTCAGTATCGCGGCCGTCTTGAATATTTTGCTCTTAATCTCATGTTGTAATGCACATATACCAATTTTTCTACATTTTTATTTTTATTCTATTTTGTAAGTTTGTATGGATTATCGAAAATGTAGTTCAGTTTCTTTCGCGGTTTAAATAGATAACTGTTTGGCCTAAAATGTGCATTGCTAAACGTGTTAAATTTGAAGTATCATCTCTTCCAATTATTGACTATCATTCAGCAAGAAGACATGTCTTTACGGCTTCATTTGATTTTGCAGAACCAAATGCATCAATTTTCATTCTATATCTTTCTATCTATTGATGTATAAGTTAAATATTTAATGTCTTAAACGTTAAATGTTTGTCATAACTATTATATAAGTTAGTTTTACCTCTTTTCCAATTTCAATTTGTGTTACAATATCTGACATCATCATTTCAACGACGTTAAATCCATTTAATACTTCTCCATCGTTTGTTGCATCTCCATATTGAATGATAGGATTAAAAAATAGTGTAACATATCATTAAAATGTTATGTATTTAACTATTTGTATGACGATAAAACAAATTACCTTCCGCATGAAGAGGTCGATGTAATTGTCTTTCCCATCTTTTGTTCATTATATCCTACCATTTTTGGCATTGCCTCCCATCAACATTTTTTCTAATCGATTCTTTTGCTCGATCTACCGTCTTATAAAGATATCACATATCTGCTTTGTCATCACTATCCACCATTCGTAGAACCTTCACCAGTGGCTCAAAAACAAGGATGATGGAAACAACACCGGTTCAAAAATCGTTTTTGTAAACCAGTGTAGAGACAATATTTGTTGTTCTTTTGTCTTAGTATTGAATCTAGGAACTCTTGATGTGCACTCTCTCGAAGCAATCATTCTTCTTAGATAATTTATGTTTATAAATAGAGTCGAATGCAATGAAATGGATTGCAATCTAAGTTACTGTCGGTCTAATCAATTCTTTAATGTTGGTCTATTTTCTTATGATGGAAAGTAACCAACCATGATTGTATATAAATGTTATTATTAACTGACAATTTGTTATAACAGTTGTTACCTCTGGCTCTTTGAAAATATCTTCCAAAATCAAATCAATGCAGCGTGCTGCACATGATGTCCAATATAAATGCATTCTTTTCTGCATCAACAATCGATCGTCAGTTTTGTAGTTTGCGTTGTTATCTGTAACAACTTGCACTACCATATTTTCACTGACTGTTTCAAGGACATCATCCACAAATATATTTCCCACTTTGGAATTCATCTATGGCATCCACATATTTGATAAATACCGTTTCATGGGTAGAGTACATGAGAAAATTTATTATTTTCCGTCGATTCTGTGTACTCCAACCATCACACATTAATGTACAACTATATTCATTTCAAAATTATGTAACATTTTAATATATTGTCTAACTTCTATTTTCATTTCAAGGTATGAATGTGATAGTTCAAACGCAATAGGTGGATCAATTCCACGATCGCATTCTGCAATCACGTCAACCATTGTTGTATAATATAGACTATCAACAACATTATGTGGAATATGATTGGAAAAAAAAACTTAAATTATTCGATCTATATGTTTTGGAGCATCTTTAATACCGTTCATTGTAGATTTAATAGAAGGTTGAGTTCTACTTCCTCGTTTTTGCATATGTGAGTCAATTCGTCCAACAGCATGAGTGTCAAAATCGTCATCTACTCTGGTAGATTTTCCATATACGTTGCGCTATGTTTGACTTGGACCACCACCTAATCGTCCAGCAGTATGAGACATGTGCATCTCTTCGTCTCTAAATGCATCTCTATTCCGCCGCATGACACGTTAAAATTCTTCATCATCTTCATTTTCGTTGTTGATACTTGTTGCGGTCTGCTCATTAATTCCTCTTGCAAGTGTTGCTTGTCTAGTTTTTCTTTGTTTTGTTCATTTCCTTTTGAACAATATGTGATCATACAAGTTGTTCAACTTCTTTAGAGACATTTAGACATGCCGATACGTCGTCGTCCACTTCTGCCAGATGTTCTTTCAAACATGTCATACAACCGCCATTAATTAATTTATTACAAAAGTTACATTTTGTTTCCGAAGATTGACATCGATCGTGGTAATATAATTCCAACCAATTTCATGTTGATTTTCCATAATGTACAGGAGGATTATAAATAAATGATATAATATAAGTATTTATAAATTAAACAAAAGTTAATCCTAAACAATTTAATAGTCCAAGTCATAGTCTAAGTCCATTCAAAAATAAAATAAAAATGAACAAAAAAACAGTCATCAAAATCGTGAAAGTTCAATGTTCAAGTCCAAGTTCAATATTTTGAGTCAAGTTCAATGTTCAAGATCAATTCAAGTCCAACATATTCAAGTTCAATATTCAAGTCCATATCCAAGTTCAACGTATTCTAAGTCCAACATATTTAAGTCAATTTTAAAGTCAACATACTCAAGTCCAATATTTAGATCATATTCAAGTCCAAGTCCTTAAATAATTATTCAGTCCAAACATATTAAATTTCTAGTCCAAAGACCATATATTTACATAAGCCTCTTGCTAATTCGCATAAATGAAACAAAAAAAAATACAATTATGGTTCATACGCAGAAGAAAAAAAATCACCTATGCTATAGAAGTAGAAGTTCCTAAGTGATGTCAAAGTACTTGATATGCTCGAATCTGGTCGAAGTTTCTCCTCGGTGATGCTCGAATATGGCCGACAGGGCTCGAATTTGGGAAGTGATTAGCTGAAGCCCGATTTGTAGTAATTTTTGTTTTCAATCGATGCTTTTATAGGGAAATTTTGATTCGTTTACTGTTCAAACACGTTTATGAATTATTAGATGTGTAGACTAGGTTTTTCTTTTTCTTTTGCATTTTCGATTGATTGGATTTTGCGTGTTTTTCCTTGTCGCTCCCCTCCTCTTCCTCTAATTACAACAATTCCTTTTTTTTCTTTAAACATCCACGATAATGGGATTTTTCCTAATCCCCCCTGCCACCAGCCGAAACCGATACGAGTTGGTCGGAATCTTGTGGTTTCGGCTGAAACCTTACATGGTTTTAATCTAATGTACTAAAAGCTAAACGTTAAATTTAAAATTTATGTGCCTAAATATTTACCAATAAAAATTTATAAATAAAACCGAATAACTTAAAAATTAACTAAGAACACCAACTTTGCCTAATTCTTTTTCAAAGATGACAATTTAATTTTTGTTCAAATATGAAAATGCATAAACCATATAACAAAATTTACATACTTGAAAATATATGTTTAATATATAATTCATTTATCTTAACAAATTCACAATATATTGCGTAATAAATTCAATTCTTTAAAAATATTTATAAAAACTATTTTTTTACAACATACCGTGTGCAACACATGGATCATACATTAGTTTGTAGGATTCGCTATTGTTGTTGTTTTAAAAGTTGCCAATTTAGGATTTAAATCGTAGGTCGTAAATTTTAATATTTTGAATTGAATCGAGATTTAAATTGTAAATCGTACATTTAAAGTTTTTTATATGTTAATCTTTCAAGTACATGATTATGATTACGAACATATTTCGGTGAACCATTGATTCCACACAATAATAATGCAGTGTAACCCCACTAAAAAAATATAAAGCTATATTAATATGTACAAATGCACAGAGACCCGAGAAGATATATATGTATATATCAAGGTTTTAAATCTCGCTCATCTCGGCCGAGATCACGGCCCAGATCTCGTTTTCAAGCCCGGGCAATTCGAAACAGGCTATTTCGTTTGAATCTCGTCTGACCCAAATCTCAGATGATGTTTCAGTATCTCGTCTGGTATCTCGGACGAGATTTAACAGTGAGATATCGGCCGAATTTTTGAATTTTGAAAAAAATCAACTCTTTTTCCGTATTGGGCTAGCTCATCCTTTACCTTAATTTAAGCCTTCTTGATTGTACTTTTTTTAACCCTTATTTCTTATATAAATCTCATTTAATCTTCGTCTCTTATTTTACGGCAGTGACGAGTGTAAGAAGATGATAAAATCTACATCGATTATGGTAAGTATTTCACTTTATGATTTTCATTTAGGTTTTTGATCCAAATTAATTTACATCCGATTTAATTTTTTTTTTTCGACACTTTCTTGAGTTTTTTTCCTAACCCTATTTTTTTGCGGCTATAAATTTTGGGCTTCACTTATTTAACTTTATGTTCCAAATGGATTCCCAATTTGATTTCATTTAGTCTTTGCTGCTATAATTTTTTTCCTCAAGGCTTATTTTTAAGCAATAAAGGAATTCTCTTTCATCTATTAATTTCATTTGATGATTACATGTTCATTCGTACATCATTTTTTTGCTTTTTTTATAATATTACTAAATGTTTGAAAATTGTTTGTACTATGTATGCTATTTTCTACGTTTGTTTGAAATATCTATGTTATTAGTTGTTTAATGAGATTTTGTTTGCTAATAATTAAATACTATAATCAAACATAGAATATCTTAATTCTACTTGTAGACTTTTGTATTTGAAGTTATAAAATTAAGATTTCCCTTGTAGCACTATAAATCATAAAAGGTAGAAATGAGACATTATATTGTGTAGGAAAGTTAAGTGAATGATCAAACAAAGTAAAGGTGTATATGTTATGGTTTGTTTCTTGTCTACTTTATCTCATATGATATTATATTGAACATTATTGAACATTATATGTATATGTTATGGTTTGTTTCTTGTCTACTTGATCTGAATCGCGCATTACAATTTTTAACAACAGTGGCTGTATTGATTGCTGTATGGACAAATTTTCAATATAAGCTACCCGAAAATAACTATTTAACAAAATATTATGGCTTCCAAACTATTTATCAAAGCAGGCTAGTTTGAGCCTAATCAGCAACTATCAGATAATGAGCAACTTTGAGTCAGCCACTATGAGTTACGAACATATATCAATATGTAATATATACATGTGCAACGCACAGTTACACATAAAAATGTGTAAAATTGCGCAACTCATAGTCGCTCATTATCTGAAAGTTACAAAAATGTCGAGTATGCTACTAATTGGGTTTAATCTAGCCTTTGATAATAAGTTTGGAAACTAGCATGTTTTATTAAATAATTTCCCGAAGTAGCTTGTTTTAAAAAAATTGTCCTTGCATAGACTTAGGTTCCAAATTTTTGAGTTATATATGAACTGATCATATAAATGTGAAATAGATGTTTTGAAATTATAAATCTCTTCAAACTATTTACCCTTTTTTAAATATGCTTTGACATCAAACTATAAATAGTTCGTTTTTTGTTCAAAAAAATAGATAATTAGTTAGTTAATAAACCTTTTTTGTTGGTTTAGCTTATATCAAAAATATAAGCACACCGAAACTAACAATAAAATGTCAACAGTGTTGAAAAAGCATATATAAATATATAGTCCAATTTTAAAACACTTCTCATATTTTTGGTAAGTTAGTATGACATGTCATAAAACATCAAAACAAGATAAAGAATATTCAACTATAAATAATTAAAATTTCATCTAAAAACTTGAACTGGTTGTTTATTGATTTTTTTAGGGGCTTTTTTAATTTTGTTTAAAAGTAATTTTGAAGTGTGAAAATGTCAAAATTGATTAACTAAAAAAATCAAAAGATACCAAAAAACATCTACAAATAAATAATTTAGTTTTTTAGGACAACTTTACTTATTTTTTGCAAATATTAGCTCATCGAAAATAAAATAAAAATAAGTCAAAAAACTTTCCATAATAGTTTTTTTTAGAAACCAACTGAATTATTCATTTAATTATTTTTTAGGAGACTTTATTTTTATTTTTATTTTTTCATCAGCAAACACATTGAATTTGGCATTATTATAAAATAATGTCTAAATTATCCAAATTTGAATGGTTGAACTTATGATTTTAGAGAGAGAGAAAAATCATCTTTTAGGAGCATGAACATTACAGTTTTTTTCCACTTACAAATTAGCCAAATTAGTCGTTTCATCATTTTTGAGTCCTTTACAGGTTACTAGTGAGTAGCTAGGCATGTCAACGGATACTTTCGGATGCGGATGGTGCTATATCCGCATCCGCATCCGAAATGATTTTTGAATATCGGATATCCGCATCCGCGAATACGAATGAATATCGGATGATTATCCTATCCGCTAACGACTGATAAATCAAATATAAATATAAATTTTAAGTTTAGCATACATTTTTTTCAATTCAATTGATTATAAAAGTGTTAAATATAAACAAATATGACGATAATAAATAGTTTTGAGCAGTTAATAAGCATTAAGTGCATATAATATAAACTACTAACTTAATAAAACAATAAATATCTTTCATTATACTAAAATAAACATAATTTATACTATAATCTTCACCAAGACTGGACGGATAATTTTCGGATGCAGATGTCTTCGTATCCGCATCCGCATCCGTTTTTCCAGATATCCGATTTTCGGATGCGGATGCGAACGGATTTCGGATTTCGGATTTTTCGGGTATCCATTGACAGCTCTATGAGTAGCTCACCAAAATATACACAAGATATGGACAAAAAATATTTGACTTTGTATAGTTCATGTTTTCTAGAAATTAGTTGAAATAGTCATTTGCTTCTTTTTTGAGACGACTTTCTAATTTTTTTGCGAATTCAAGCACATTGAAACTAACATAAAAAATTAAATAATGTTTAAAAACATCTAGAAGCAAAGAGCTCGGTTTACGATTTTTAATATTTCTACGAGTTTTAGCACACTTAAAAAACAAACATAGTTAAAAAACATACATCAACAATAGTTCACATTTGTTTAGATATTAGTTGAAATAGTCATTTAATTAAGTTTGAGGCATCTTTTGAAATTTTCTGACGGCATAAACACACCCAAATAACATGCAACATCAAAAAGTAAAAGAAAAACATTTGAAAACAAATAATCAATTTATGATTCTTTTAAGAAAAAATAGCCATTTGTTAAAGTTAATCCACTTTGAACAAAGTCAATTTGTTCATACATTTACATTAACATATTCATAAAATTAACTATATCAAAGCAGAATCAATTTGAAGGAAATGATAAAAAGAAGGCACACTGCATAATAATACATATATACATAAACATATATTCTTGATATTAATACAAATACTTATAAAAGTAAAAATATATGAATTTACGAAGAGATATGCCAGTCAAAACTGGTTGTTGGTTCCCTCCAAAATTTTGATGTTTATTATTTTCTCTGGTGCAGAATGTTGGCCTACTAAAAGACAACACGTCCACAAAATAAGTGTAGCAGAGATACGTATGCTGCGATGGAGCTGTGGTCATACAATATGAGACCGAATTAGAAATGATGATATACGTGACAAACTTGAAGTCGCGCCAACTGAAGAAAAGCTAGTCCAACACCGCTTAAAATGATTTGGACATCTCTAATGGAGGTCTCTCGAGGCACATGTGCGCATTGGAACTATAAGCCACATCGAATGCTCAAAAAAAGGTAGAATTCGATCAACGTTGACATATGAGGAAGTAGTAAAAAGGGATTTGAAGGATTGGATTATATCCGTAGAGCTAGTGTCGGACATGAGCGCATAAAAGTTAGCGATCCACATACCAAAACCATGAGCTAGGAGGTTTTTTTGTTTACTTAGGGTTGATTTAGAGGTGGTTTTATAAGTTTTAGATTATAAGACTAGTGAATAGAAGCCTAAAACGTAGTGTTTAGTCTTTGGTCCCTATTACTATTAGTATCATTATTACTATTATTATTATTATCATGGTTTTTTTTTATTTCTTTATATATTTTTGTTTTTATTTTATTTTTATCTTTATTTTTATTTTACTTATTATTATTATTATTTGTTTAATTGTTTTACTTTATTTTTTATTATTATCATGGTTTTTTATTATTCTTGTTTTTTATAATCTTTAAATTGACTTTGTCATTTAGTTTTGAGTTTCATCTCTAGCCGACCCAACTTGTTTGAAAATAATGGTTTGGTTGTTGTTGTTATAGTATTATTTTCTCTCTCATTTCTAGACAAATTTGCATCCAACAAATAGGATAATCAAATATCCATTGGAGTTGCTCTTAGCACAAACAAACTGAGAGCACACTAAAACTGACATAAAGCATTTGATAATTATAGATTCAATTTATGCTTTTTTAGCGATTTTCGCTTTCTTCTTAGTACTTAACACGTTGAAAATGAACATTAATATATGTATGTGTGTGTAGGGCTGGGATCAATAGCACACTTTATTTAGCACCATTTGTAGCTCCATGATATTAATCATAAGTTTATATTTAAATATTTGGTCCATGTGACAGGAGAGATAAAGAACAGATATTAAAATATAAACTTGTGGTTGATATCAAGGTACTCGTACCCCCCCCCACACCAAAAAAAAATTCTATGGTATTAAGTGAAGGTTGATTTTGTTTTGTGCTCTTCCTTAAAAAAAGGATTGAAGGACTAACCGGTATAAAGTACACTCTTGTTCCTCAAATGGTGTTTTCCGCAGTCAGTTCATTCTTTCTGCAATTTTTTTCTGTGATCCTCAAGTAGAATGTTTGCTGATTCTGTTGTTCACAAAGTATAAAATAGAAAAAGAATAAGAAAAAATGATAGAAAATTATTCTAAAAAAATGCTACAGGTAAATAATAAAAAAATAGTATAAATCAGTTTCAGTTGAGCCATAATTTATTACTTACCGCAACAGTTCATTTTTGTTCATCATACAATGTAGCTCAGCAATAAGAAACAAAGGTTGTTTCTTGAAGAAGAAATAAGATGTGCCAATTCCGTTATGTCTAACTTGGTGCAGCTTCCATGTACTTCTGGTGAAGATAATTGTGTCAACAGTTTAAATAGTGTATGTTACAGCAACCAAAATAGTAACGTTGTGCCAAGAGAGAAGGTTAAATATCGAGTAACTAATAACTTAACATAGAGTGAACGAGCATTTGGATGTATTAATATTTAGAACTGTGGAAAAATACTAGCTGCCAACTTAAGTAAATGTGGTCACTATATCTATAACTAGAAGTAGAAACAGAAATAATAAACTATTACTAATAACAATATGAATTCACTGCAAACTTTCAGTGGGAGAAAGAACATGTATTTCGTTTGAAAAGATGTGATAACATAACAAAATTAAACTGGACAAATTTTCTTTTTCTTTTTCTAAAACAAAATGAAATGAAAAAGGTGTATATCTTTCATTACTTTCCTTTGCCAAGAGAAAATGGCAATCTAAGTGCATCCTGATGAATTCATAAATGAATACATTTATCTTAACTACCATGCTAGCATGTAAAAAACTAAAAATGAACTGGTGAATGGCAGAAAATGGAAGACAGTAACTAGAAATACAACCAAAAAACTTCTATGAATTATGGAACCATTTTCTAAGAAAAATAATATTACAAAGAAGAACATGAAGCACTCTACATTTCTTTGCAGTTGCTTTGTTAGCAATGTATATTCTTATCTCTCTTCCTATTTCAGCTTAAGAATCAGTTCAAAAATGTGAAATTTGAAATCAAAGTTACCCTCGATGTCTACATTACGTTTTATTCGAGGTGACACGGTTCCTCGATGAAAAAGTCTCTAGCCATTGTTTAGGAGCAGCTGGATGAATTTTGTAGAGGTAAATGATGAACCTCTTTTCATCATTAGAAAGTATAGTTGCAGGAGAAATTGTTTTTTTCACAAATCCAATTTCTTTAAGCCAATTCATAATGTCATATCTTGGCTTTATCCTCTTTTCCAAATCAAAACACAAATAGAATGGACAATCAATTAAAAAATCTAATGGATAACCCAATTCATCGCAAAGATAGTTCGCTTTCTTACGAATACTGTCTGTGCTTTGATTTAACAGTGTAGGGGTACCACTTATCATTTTACAAACATTGCTGTACTCAATCCCAAATCTGATAAGGCAATCAAATCTCTCCTGCAATTGATCTATTGGGCCTTTTAATACTGATACAATCTTTGATGTAATCTTATTCCTCCCAAACCCGATACTATACAAAAAATCAAGCTTATTATCCAAATATTCAACTTTTTGTCTGGACTTAATAACCTTCATATTTTCTAAAAAATCTTCCTCTTCCCTATCATTATCATCAACACACGAGTTAAAGTTAACTTCATTGCAAAAAACCTTCAAACAATGAAAATCCATATTTGTAATTTTATCAATTAATCGCCTATCTAAATCCAAAGCTTTCAAAACCCCCAATAAATTCCCTGCAACGTTCCTCCCCATCACATGAGGATACATCTTCCCAATCTTTTCAATTTCATCTTCATCTAAACTTAAAAGCTTTACCAGAACATCCGGCACGACAATTTCCATGCTCTTTAACTCAATATTGAAAATATCCACAAAACTCAAAACAAATATCCCCATGTCCTTCTTCCTCATGCCCAACTTCACGAAAAAATCCAAATTCCTTCTCAAATCTTCCTCCTTGACCTGCAGAAAAACCCGTCTATTATTTCCCATTACCTCCCCCATCTTCCCTATCTCCACCCCGCTATCATAAAACAAACTTACTTTCCTGCACATTTCAAACACAAAATCCACATCATTCATCTCATAATCCAACAAAATCGAACTCAAATCTTCAAACAACAACTTTGCCTTTTCCCCCACATTACTTTTCAAAACCCAGGGAAACGCAAGACATGCACCAATCACCAAAACACGCCTAAGCCCTAACGCCTCTAACAAATTCAACCTCGGAATCAACTCATTTTCATCTTGTTTAAGTACCTGATGGAGCAAACCCAGTTTCTGAAAAGGAAAGCCAAATCTGACCAGCATCAACGCGGTTTGGACCAGTCCAAGGTTGTCGGAGAGAAACGGACTTTTGCTGCCTCCGATCGACGACGGTGGGTGAAGGCCGATGGATTCGGAGAAGAATTCGATCTCGTCGATTGGATGGTAGGAGAGGAAGCGGCGGATGAAAGAGGGATAGTCAGATGGGGTGGCGTCGGAGGGAAAGGGGATGAGGGAGAGGAAGGAAGAGAGGGAGGAAGGGGAGTTGGAGATGATTTGATCGGAAAGGGAGAAGGGGAGGCTGCGGGTGAAGTGGAGGTAGTCGATCAGAGCGACTCTGGCGGCGGTTAGGGCTTGCCTGCGGTGGTGGCCACGGGATATGTTCTTTAGAGATGGTGGGGTCGGAATGATGATATGCTTCGTGGAGAGGTGGCGGAGGAATGAGATAGAGAATAATGGGGTTTTCGGGGTCATGTACGCATGGTGGTGGATCGGTATTTTTCTAGATCAACGATAATGAACAAACCCTAGCAACATGACGGACTTGACACGACATTGAATGCACAAGCTCGGATAAATCTAACTCTAATCTATAATCGAAGTCGCAGTGCTAATCCTAACCCTAATTTAACGTCGTGAATCAAAGTCAGTGATCGCAGTTGTACGATTTACCCGCAGTAGTTGCGAGTGGGGAAAATCACATCAACGCATATAAACTGTGACAATGTGGTTTTCATCCTGCAGCACAACTGCGAGGAAAAAATCACAAGCACGGAGTATTGCTGCGTGGTTGTGTCTTTCACCCCGTACCTCCACTATAGGAAAAAATCACAACCATGCACCATGGTGGAGCTAGAGGATGAAGAATCTAAAATTTTATATTTGTAGTAACCTGTTTGTATTTGTAAACGACTCAAACTCGAATGACTACTTGGAAAGACATAAAAGAGCGGAAATAAGACAAAAGGAAGGAAGTAATTTGCATGAAAATGAGGAGACGAATAGAGATGTAGATATTGAAGGCATTGAAGATGAGACAAATAGAGATGTAGATGTTGAAGGCGGTGAAGATGAGATAAAAGGTGATTGTAACGACCTGCCTCCCCTAACATCCAAAATCTGCGCATCCAAGCAACCGGATTCCCCAACGGTCTCACAGACAACGTTTAGTTAAGGGTAAGATATATAAGAATATCATAGAGCATATCTATCACTACACTTTTAATTCTCACAACGGAATGATATAAAATATAATATCAACATAACATGTAGATGACTAAATGTATATCATATAAAGAGACATAAAATTCAACATCATACTACAATAATAGATGATATAATCAATACCATCTTAATACATGTATCAAAATAATACATATGCCTACATGTAAATACACCAAAAACTAGATAGATATAATCATAACTGTAAAATAGCTATAGCTCTATAATTCGCCTCTAACTAACAGAGATCCTCATCTCTATGTCAACCTACTCAATATATAGACAACAAAGAAATAGCAGAGAGAGTCATACATAAAGTCTAGTGGAAAGGTGCATTCACTAATCTGCTTGATTACCAATATGCTAATATACCATGAATATTACCTAATGCCTGAGGTAATAGAACTGTGCCTGAACTTGTATCTTCACATGAATCCAACAAGTTAGCACATTTCTACTCTCCTGCTGCACTATACGATAAAACTATCATATGAAAAACAACACAACACTAGTCGTGACTCAACTGTCACACACACTAGGCTAGTGGGCCACTGGTCTCCCGATATGGCCAAAACCCACCAAGTATAGCCATTAATACAAGACCATACTTATGACGCTCTCAACGCATCATGCACCACCTAAGAATTGTATCAAACCCAAATTGATATATACACTTGCCTAACTACTATCATTTGTTTATTATAAGAACCAATGACAAGTGCATTCAGCGTACAACCATTACTACAATGTAGCCCGAGGTCTATAGTTGTAGTACCGAGACAGAACGTCTCTTATCCTCGAAACGCCATTGCCCTAAGAAGCGCAAACGAAACAACAACCGTTCATGCTACAAATGGTGTATAGCTATCAAATCTCAAGGCCAAGTTTGTGAGAAACGGACTCACTCCATATATGTAATATCGTATAGACTCGTATATCACAATACTCTAGTTGTTTTGCCTCAAAACCACATGACGACTATATAAAAGTTACCATACAAATTCAAAGTATCATCAATCATCAACTATGACCTCAAAGTCATCTTACTTCTCCGATTCATTCTCCGATTCATTCTCCATGTCTATCTCAAATTCTACAATTTTGGAATATGTATCAGATTGGGTACTGCATGGACCCCAAAATCAGGGTACCCCGAAATATATTAAAACTTTATGGATTGCAGACCTTGAAAAATTATGAACACTGGTCCAAACCCAGTCTGAATCCAAGTTCGTATGCGAAAGCTATCACATTTTGAAGTTTCAACCAAACTAGATGACAAATAATCGAAGCAGCATTTCAAACGTCCAAATTTAAATTTAGACGTCTGAATATTCCAAATTTACAAGGGAAAGTTTCAAGAAAAATTCCCTGAAATTCGAACGATTGAATTTACTTTTAGATGTTTGAAAAGCTGATGCGGGTAAACCATGAACTTCAAATGTCCATAACTTTCGATCCATGGCTCCAAATAACTCGTGGTTTCTTCAGTTGCGATTGTGGAGAAATTCTCTTCAACCAAGAGACTTCAAATTACAAATTTTCATGCTGTTTGAAGTAGTTTCTTTTCCTTGAATGCTTTCTACATACAGATCTGTATCATCGAGATACGTTACACGACCATCGTCTGACTCGAATTTACCCCTTTGTTATCAATAGTTCAACATTCAGATGGGTGCTACTGCACACTCGACAAAAAACTTTAGATGATGAACCTATTTCTTAACCATTCAAGTTTAACCAATTGATTCACCATTCCAACTCCATACTTCCACCATTCAAATGAAAACTACAGCTATAATTGGATTACTACTCAATAATCCTACTTATTACCAAAATCAACAATCAAACAAACACAATTTAATTTATACCAAAATATCCTAACATGTCTATATGGTTTATACTTCAAAAACATTTATTTAACTAGATTCTCATTTATGTAATCCTTAATTAAGTTCCTCATCCAAGCCCTAATCAACATTTGTACCAAACCATGATTTTAACATATCTAATGATCATGTAAACACCCTACCTCTATACCCATACTATCCAAGAGTATTACAAAGTGACACTGTCAAATAATACGGAGAATGAGGCTATATGGGGTACACACATGAATATTCCCTTGGACTAACACTGATACGTATTTAAACACAAAAAATAACACATCTATACGTACATAGTATCAGTACAAAGCAATAAACATGTGCCTTCAGGACAGAACAATACACACTATATAGTAAATCATGGAAAACACAAAGTCAATCGCAACGATAATATATAATATATATATAATGTATATACAATAAGGATACAACTCTACTCAAATGTTAAATATCTCAATATAAAGTGATAAACATAATATATAATTCAGTATCAAATATATACAACGAATTAATGTCATATAAGTATCATAGAACATCCTAATATAAATCTTCTCTAAGCCCACTAAAACAAATGTTGGTCATGTCGTCCCTGTACCTGAAATGTCCCGGACTAATCCGAGTATTATAAAATAACACATGAGTCGGACTATGTCTAATCAAGGGTATATAAGAATAGTAACACAATATAAACACGGAAAATATAACACCCCATAAAATGAACCATAAATAGATAAAGTAAATTGAATTAAATACGATAACTGTTGGATATGAAAATTTTATAAAAGTTGGAATTTGACCACGAAAGATATTCCATTGCATCTGTGGTGAAATTTGATATGTTTCCATATAAAACATGCTGAAAACGGAGCTCAAACAAAAAAGTTATGAGCATTTGAAGTTCTCAGATTTAGACTAACGTAGTTTGAATTCAAATTCAAATGACAAATCAAATTTAGGGTTTAAATTTTAAAAATTAGCTTGGAGGCTAAGTAAACGTTTAATTAACGGTTAACGTTAACAAAACAGATCTTTCGCGGCGTTTTAAAAATGCTGCCATAATTATTCGTAGCATTTCGAAGGACGCTGCCTAACGTCACGCTGCAATAGTATCGGGAAATACCGCAGCGTTTTCTAAAATGTTGCTAAAAAAGGTTGTCGAAGCTTTCACAAAACGCTGCAGTAAATTAATTTCGCGGCGTTTATTAAACGATGCAAACTCATTTAGTAGCGTTTTAGAGAACGCAGTCTAACAACGTGTTTCAATAGAACCAGTAATACAACAGCAGTTTTCAAACGCTGTAGAAATTACTTTTGCAGCCTTTTGGACTTGTTTTTTATTGCCGGTTGTATGTCATTATGTCTTGAAAGTTGCAGCATTTTTGTTTTGCTTCGGTTTGATTTTATGTAGCATTTTGTTACTTTTAGTATTGCAGCTCTTTTGAAACGCTTCGGTATATTAACATTGTTATTGCAGTTTACAACTACCGCAAAAGTTTTAAAACAATTATAAAAGCCATGAATAATATATTCAAAAACAAACTGCTCAATTTGTAAATTACTAGTAGATATAATCTGATATTATAAGAAGTTATAAAGATTAAACATAGTCAAAGCTACATCAATTTCGTACACCATAAAATTTAGCCATATACAACATTTCATATGTTTTAAGCACAAATGTTAGAGACAAAATCTTACAAAAAGAGCTTGCTAATAGAGAAAATATAAATCGTGGAAAGTCCAAGCTCGTCTACTTCAAAAGTCCAATAAGCCTATAAGAAAGAAAATGCAATTAGAGATTAGAGGTAGGAGAGAACAAATATGAATTTATTTAGCACCAAATATGACAAATTCAAATTAATTTGACATGGAAGCATCGGAATGCAATTGATCAGGATATCGGTAGAATATTAAATTTTTGAAATGGTATCTATTTAACTGTAATGACGAGTGAAATGATAGGTACACCAGTGATATCTATACAATCAATTACCTTTATGGATAGTACCACTACAAGAAAAGTGAATTTTTATAATGCTAATAGATAACGCTTTATTCCATAGTGTTATTGTAGGTTTTAATTTGTTTGATTTAAAGAAGAAATTGGCTATGTAACACATTCACGCAGGTCTTTGTTTTTGTGGCTGCCAAATCCCTAAATTATTTCCCCATTTCCTCCTCCTCAATTTATCTCACCCAATTTTCAAACGCAAATTCTCTGTCAAATTTTCACCACCCAAATCCGCTTCCCCGCCATCCTCTATTTCCAAGGTAGTAACATCTTCCTCTACAACGCTGCTACCTCCTTCAATTTCGCTGTCACCCAATACGCCACCAGGCATAGGCAAGAGCTACCTAGGGCAACAACCTCTATTTTCCCATCGCGCGTTCTCCCTCCACTGCCGCCGCCGCCGCCACAGCTTCACCTTGTATCATGTTTGTAGTCATCCGCTCCTCATTGAAATCCCCCCTTTACAATCCCTCTTCTCAAATAAGAAACTTCTCGGATCTCGAGTCAAATGCCCTTCGGGTTCTGTCTGTTTCACCGAGAGAAATCATGAATACATCCAAATGGTCAGGTGCGATTGCCGTCAAATGTGGGATGGCGGTGCTGTAGGATAAATGGGGCGCCAGAGTCCCAATTACCATTTTATGGTTGGATGATATATTGTCACTCAGGTTAAAACTCCTGAAAAAGAAGGCATTTCTACTCTTTAGGTGACCCTTTTGTACGCAAAACCAAATTTTCAGTAAGATTGTGAAAATGTTTTGTTTATGAGGAGATTGACTTAACTTTTTGTTAATTGCGCTATGATTTTGTTTATATATTTTTCAAAAAAGGTAAAACTAACTCTATTGAGGATGTGATCCCTCTGTTGATAACTTGTCTTATTCATATGTAATTCACTTATGGTGTCTTGGCAAAAATGTTAGAAGGCCCCAACCATTTTTTGTCAAAGTATCAGGCATAGAGATAAAAAAAATTGGGACCCCTTGAATTCTTTTTTTTTCTCCTTAAAACTTGTTTCTATCCTAACTTCACTGACTTTGTTATTTCAGGCGTCGTAGCACTGTTCGTGTTTTAGTGTGTTTTTTACGCACCTTTGATGCATATTTTCTCTTCAAATGTTCTGATGATGATCCCTATTTTTACTACTATGTATCCCATATTAGTATAAGATTTTATATTTCCTGTAGAGTGACATGGAAAGAACCATGCATTGTATTTTCACCTCGTTGGAGTCTTCGGTTGGGTTCGGTTGCCCATTTACTTCATCGTTGGCATGAAGATAAAAATATTTGCTCATTTTAGAGGTAACAAATTTAATATATTTATGGCCCTTACAGTTATTTTTTCCAATGATGACATGTTTATTATAGTTTTAATAAGTTGCGCAATTGCAGCAAGGGGTTGATGCTGAAGCTGCTCTCTTGCCTTTCAAACCTATAGCGATGAAGGTCCTACAGTGCTCATTTCTGTCAGGATTACGGTCAGTACTGATTTCTTTTCCGAACTTGGTATCCTCATTTTGTTACATGCTCAATGTGTGTTTGTCTCTGTGTGTTTATAAGCAAAGTGGATTATCTGCTTTTAAGTATTTGGGGCGCTTATGACTGATATCTTGTGATACAAAATTACATAAGAACTTCACTTGAATTTTTGTTTGCATCTCGATCAGTTATCAATTTGTACACAGATCTTGCGAGAAAACTATATGGATGTTTCAACAAAGTCATGAAAAAAATATACTTCAACTCTACAAAAGTGCTATGTTTTCATAGCTCCTATGTAATTAACAAAAATCACTCAATGACCAACATATTTGTAAATCTACCTTCACAATTATGACTAATTTAGTTATTGACATAAGATAATCACTTGGAGTTGAAGCATGATTCTCCCATTACTGTCTAATATTCTGACTGATTTTCACACTTTGTCCAGAGTGGTTCTGACTGATTTTCACACTTTGTCCAGAGTGGATCAAATTTTGCCTTTGCAGAAAGTTCTGCAACCAAAAATTATTCTGGTAATCTACACAATCTCAGTTAGCTACATTTGAGAGTATATGTACTCCTATTACTGTTTAATGAACTCTTTGGTTATCTCGTGTACAATTGCAGTTCCCTGAGGTTCTAATGCCCTTTTGCTTAGCAAATAATGAAACAATCTCACAATTATTTTACACTGAGAACAAAACACTATGCATACTAAATATCGGGGAGCATTTGGAAGCAAGTTTATCAACAGACCTTGCATTTCAGTTGCGTCCAAAGAAGTTAATGTTAAAAGATAAAGATACTGCCATTGCAAGGTTAGAGGGAGGTCGTCTTCTTTTGAGCAATGGAGAATATGTACTGGTTCATCCAAGGAGAATTCGGTTTCGAAACCAGCGAAAAATATGCAAAGATATACGCTGGTAGGTGTTGGTAGTCCTTTAGGTAATGTTTCTGTTTGGTTATTATCTCCTTTTGACTACTGCTGCTTGCTATGTGTTCTTGCATTTTTTTCAGCCGTCATTTACTGTCAATATGTTCATATAATAAATAGTACTTGCATTTTTTAGCCATCATACAAGGATCTACAGACAAAATTCATGTATTTACATCTAAATATTAGTAATTCTATAACTATAACAAATGATTTAACAACCAAGTTGGCTCTCAATGTACACAACTTAGTTGACATAACTACGGGATGATGGATTATTACTCATCTAACTCTCATTATTCCGGTATATATCAAAAAATCTATGTTATGTTACATTAAGCTCATATTTAACCAAACCAAGTTATGTATACAGTACTGCTTTGGATTAGAGTCTTTGCTTGCTTAGGTGTAAGCATTATTCCTTACACATTCTCTGAATGATGGTTTATGCTTTATATCTAATAATGAATTTACATGTTCAGGATTCTCAATTTTTGAGAATTATTACGTTTTATTCCACTCAAGTTCCTGGTCCTAACTACCATTGTCGCGAGGTGCTTCAACAAGAAATTGACTTTTTCTTTTCCATTAGATTTTGATGTAACTTTCTAATTTGACGACATCTTTTATGAAGGGTTCAAAACTTGCAACATTGCCACATCGTGAAAATATATGGGAATTTATGCGCATTAACTATAAGCCTACCCTTGTCACCTTTTTCAATTCTTTGCAATAAACTTTATGTACTTCACATAATATTAATTATTATTTAGATATTCATTTGAGTATTTATAATGCTAGTTCCTAATGGAATCATATATGGTTGTGGTAATCTGATATTCTCATCTCACATGATATTCATTCTGGTATTTGTACGTACATATCACAAATATGGTTCAAAGAGGTAAACCTTTCATTTCATGTTCTTATTCCAAAACAATATAGTTTCCCACGATTAAGATAACATGCATAGTAATAACTTAATAATTTACCAGGTTTCTTAAAAATCTTGGTTAGTTAGTGGCTATTGTTCAGAGCGTACTTATAGTTGCTTCTCGCAAGCATTACACTGTTGATGTTGTAGTTGCATGGTACTTTTAACCTTTTTTTTCTGACTAATAGCAGTGGAATATAGTTGTTTGTAATTCTCATATATTCTTACTTGTTTTACGTTGTCTTTAATTCAGGTATACCGTAAATTTGATGGTATCTTTTGTTGACAATAAATTACATGGTTAGTTTACTTCATTGAACCATATATTTTACAGCCTTCTTTTTTGTATTTCTAAGAGAAAAATTTAGAGGACTATTAAAGGACAAGAAATAAGAAGAAAACCTTAACTGATCATCATATTTTTTAAAAGAGCTATTGTTTAATGAAGTTTTGAAATGACCCTCCTATTTAATCATTGATTTCACTAGTGATTTTTTTTTTCTTACCAATATATTTCCCAGGGTCATTTTCTTTCTCTAATAAACAAAATATATCCAGGATCTTTCACAATATAAAAATATTGTTTTAATTCTAAATCATTCTTAACATACATATATGAAGATATCTATGTTATATTCTACTTGAATCAGAGCATGATAATAAGTAGAAATCCTTTTAAATTTATTAAAATGTGATAAATTCCCTTTTTAAAAGATTACTTATTGTATTCTGATTTTTGACTATAGTGTCCACTGGAAATATGTACTTTAGGCTGTTATTAAACTTAAGAAATGATCAAGCAATAATCAGTGGAAAGCAAGCTTATAATATAGATGATTTTCTTAAAGTCTGAATATTATCAAACTCAGGTTAAAGGAAAGTGGATCCTAAGTGAACACAAGCAACATCTAGGCGTAATGGAAATGCGCCTAACTTATACATGCAAGGTCACGAGTTCGAGTACCATGCTGGTCGGTTCAAACACAATTTTTGTTTTTCTTTTTTTTTATTTTCTCCTGTATGGCCGAAATCTGATACCTACCTATATATATACTCAATTTTTACTTATAATCTATCATACAAAACAATATTTTTGCTTTATTATTTCTGAAATCCTTTCCTACAACTTTTCTAGAATTTATATTTATATTTTTGCCCAGTATCAACATGTACACAGATATACATGTACATGTCAGTGTCTTTGTTCATTTTCCAGAAAACTGAGCTCAAATGTTCCCTTGCTTCATTGATCTGAAGTGAAACATTAGGCCTGACCTATGACCTAACCATATTTCTCTTTTAAAAAAATACATCTTCAGGGTATAAACACTTTTTCTTGCATTTGGACTTATTTCAATATCATAAATTGAAGATATAGCAGTTTAATTCTTTTCTGGGTTTTTCCCAATATTATTTTCTGTATATCTATATTCTTTTTGAAAGAACTCAGGATTAACTGAAATCATCATAAAATGATTATGCTTATAAAATCCAGGGTTTTTCCTCAAAATCAAAACAACTTTAGCAAATAAGTTTTCAAATTAGTTTAACATCAAGATCCTCAGTACATACCAAATCAGAAATAACCAGAGACAACATAGCACATGTCTCTTACAAGTTCTTCCTACTTAATACATTTAGATAGCCATATTAATCAGGGAATACATGCATGAATTAACACATTTTAGCTTTTATTTCTAATTATCTTAGCATCCTCTATTCCATATCTTTTTAATCTTGCTTACTTAGCTCCATCACAACCTGCAAAAGCATTAGTGGCTGCCTCATTATAAATGAGACACCCCCATGTGCCATGAGCAATAAGGGTCAGATCTATGATCTGGTGTGAGCATTTCTAACATATCCATGATATTAAGCTAAGAATACAGCATAAATATACTTTGCATACTTGACAGGTATTATCATGTACAATACATAAAAGCAAACATATGCAATAAAACAACTTTTATCTGGAACTACTAGGTTGCCTTTTCTTTTTTTTTTCTTATAAATTCCTGGCCTCATCTGCTATAAGGAATCAAAGGGACACATTGCCATGAACTAATTAACATTATGGCACAAAGATCTCAGGACTTAAACAAGCCATGTGCCAACTTGTCTACTTCAAATAGGACAAGCATTCCAGCAGCCTTCTTGGCACAAAATCCTTAGTTATATCACTAAGTGTATTTTATGTTCATTCTATCAATGATAGCTAGGTGTATAAACCACCTGTACACATGAAGCATACTAGTTACCTTGCAGACATAATATTGCAAGCAAGTTAAAGGTTACTTTCTAGAGGTATAACACCCCAGTCATTCCATCTCACATTATTTAGCATATAAACACCCTATTCAAGCATATACCAGAATGTTTGCAACTGAGAATAAATGCATGGCTCTATTGAGTTTATTTTGATTTTGCAAGCAACTATATTTAGCCAGATTTTTAATCTTGTTTAAACATAGTTTTTAGGCTTGTAACTTTCTGTTTAGTTTAGGGCTCAGCACTTATAGAGAAAGACTCCATTGCACCCTTAACCAATTATTTCAAGCCTCAGCACCATACCAATGTATATGCAGCTCATAGTTTTCTTTATCTTTTCATTCTTTGTCTTAAGCCATTATTCAAACTAGTTACAAATACTCTGATATATGTTCCTTAAGGTTTGGTATAATATACAGAGATGAAAATAGAACAACAAAGTTATACATCCAGCATAGCAGATCATATTTCATCAAACATTCATGAAACCATCAGTAGCCAACATAGTTTGTAAATCAAAACATGCAAAATATAACATATAAAAGCTTGGCTGCCTAATCCCAGGCCTTAATGCCATGTATATGAGTGAGGATACTCACCTAAATGCTTACACAAGCTTAAACCAGAAAACCCCTCAAATCTTTAGCCTTATCTTCCTCTTCTTCCTTAGGTTAATTAATTAGTGAGAGAGCAGTTTTCTGATTGGGCTCTTGGTTTAAATAAGGGTTCTGTCTAGGGTTTTGGGTGATGCAAAATCCCTATTTTAGCCCAGACCAGAATCATGCATTTGGCATTGCATATTCCCTCCCTTAATGTCCCGGCCAATATTTTAAAACAAGGCTAAATTGTGCCCATTTTCTTTTCTTTTCAGAAAGTAATTACTTTAAGTATTTTTATTATATTTACCTCAAACATGATAATGGTGTGACTTTCTATTTTCTGCCTATGTACATTTTCTTTCTTGCACTTTGGTTCTTACTGTTTTAGTGCTTCCTTTATTTATTTTCTGCTCAAATAATATCTGGATATATATATACATTTATACAACTATGGGTGTTAATTTAACTTTAACCTTTTATTTGCAGAAACATGTGCATACTTATGTGCATTTCTACACCTATTATTCAAATAAAAATTTCACTTATTCATTATAAATCAATGTTCTCTTCTGCCTTAATTTTCAGACAAGTCATACATAGGCATATATATAGATATATATATATATATATACACACACATCCTCAGGAATTTTTAATACTCATGTCTAGGTCTATATTTTCTTTATTTAAAACATTTTATCTAAATGTTTTCCTTCCTTGTTTTATTATTCAGGAATTCTGGATTTTCTCTTAGTGCCATAACTAGTGTGCACGTGCACACATGCACACAACCTTGCACCACTGAAAATCCCACCTATATAATAATTCTGATTTTTCCCCCAGAATTTTAATCATTTATTTAAAAGAATTTTCCTCAAAATCTTGGGGTATTACAATCACCTCTTCTTTTAGGAATTGTGCCCTCACAATTTACAACATATTCTTTGAGTACTCCTACTTTCTTAGGAAAATTATTCAAATATGCATGAGCAATTCAAATAGTCACTGTCTATCATACATATCAAACTTTCTTAGTAATCTAAGAATTTACCTTTTAAATTTGCAAAGAGCCTAGGGTAATCCATCCTGATTTTATCCTCTAGCTCCCAAGTACAATCACTAGGATCTATACTCCATTGAATCTTTACAAGCTTCAATGTCTTGTTTCTTAATTTCTTTTCTTCCCTTGCCACAATTCCCACTGGCTCTTTCTCATAGATTAGATCTGGATTAATCTGAACTTCAGTAGGCTTTTCTAAGATTTCCTCCTTGTCATGCACCCATCTCCTTAGTTGTGACACATGAAACACATTGTGCATTGCACTCATCTTCTCTGGAAGCTCCAGCTTATAGGCTAGTGAGCCTATCCTTTCCAAAATCTTGTATGGTCCAACATATTTGGGTCTGAGTTTCCCCTGCTTGCCAAATCTCAAGACTTTCTTCATTGGTGAAACCTTAATGAAGACATAATCACCTACTTTGAATTCCACTGACTTCCTCTTTGCATCAGCATACTTCTTTTGCCTATCTTGAGCTACTGCCATCCTCTTTCTCACCAGTCCTATTTTCTCTGTGATGTCCTTGACATATTCTGGCCCTAGGATAGCTTTCTCTCCTGCCTCAGCCCAACACATAGGTGATAGACATGGCTTCCCATATAGGGCTTCAAAGGGTGCCATTCCAATTGTGCTTTGGTGGCTATTATTGTATGTGAACTCAACCAAATGGAGGTGGTCCTCCCAATTTCCTCCAAAGTCTAACACACATGCTCTAAGCAAATCCTCTAAAATCTTGTTTACCACTTCTGTTTGCCCATCTGATTGGGGTTGATAAGCAGTGCTTAGGCACAATTCACTCCCCATAGCTTCTTGAAAGCTCTTCCAGAATCTTGAAGTGAAGATTGTATCCCTATCACTCACTATAGTTTTAGGAACACCATGCAGTTTTACCACTTCTCTCATAAAAGTTTGGGCTAACCTAGGTGCATTTCTGTCTGCTTTCACTGGTATGAAGTGGGCTACTTTAGTCAGCCTATCTACAATCACCCAAATACTTGTATTTCCCCTCTTGGATCTAGGAAGACCATCTATGAAATCCATAGATATGTCTTCCCACTTCCACTGTGGTATGCTAAGTGGCTGCAACAACCCTGAAGGTCTTTGGGTCTCAGCTTTTATTTGTTGACAAACCATGCACTTAGCAACATATCTGGCTACATCAGACTTCATTCCCTTCCACCAATAGTCCCTTTTTAAGTTTTGGTACATCTTGGTGCTGCCTGGATGTATGGAATATTTGCTCCTATGGTACTCATTAAGAATTTCTTCTTTCAATTCTATGATGTTTGGGACACATATCCTTCCCTTGTACCTTAAGTATCCTTTTACATCTATGTGATAATCCTTCACTTCTTCCTTCTTTAATAGGAGAGACCTCTTTTCTGCTAAGTCTTGATCTTCTTCTTGCATTTTTGCCACCTTCAAGGCCAAATTTGATTGTAAAGTAATTAAACTCAACCTTCCTTTACTCTTTTCTTCCTCAATTATCTCCATACTTATCCCACTGCTCTCATCTATTTCCAAATCAGTGAGCATGGTCAAATCTCTAAACTCCTCCATCATTAACATGGCCATTTTTGCATGCTGCCTACTCAATGCATCTGCCACTTTATTAGCCTTGCCTGGTGTATAAAGTATATCTAAGTCATAAGCAGCAAGAAATTCAACCCATCTGTGTTGTCTCATATTTAAATCTTTTTGTGAAAAGAGATACTTTAAGGCCTTGTGATCAGTGTATAAAATGAACTTTGCACCCAATAAATAATGCCTCCAGAGCTTTAAGGCATATACTACTGCTGCCAACTCAAGATCATGAGTTGCATATCTAGTTTCATGGGGTTTTAGTTGTCTAGATGCATAGGCTATGACCTGATCTTGCTGCATCAACACAGCCCCTAGCCCTGACCCACATGCATCTGTATATACAACCAATCCCCCATTGCCTTCTGGTACTCTCAACACTGGTGATTTTACTAAAGCCTCCTTGATCTGGGTGAAAGCTTGTTCACACTTATCAGTCCATATAAACTTTTGGTTCTTCCTAGTCAGGTTAGTGAGTGGCATTGCTATTTTAGAAAATCCTTGTATGAACCTCCTATAGTATCCTGCCATCCCCATGAATGACCTAACTTCACTAACATTGTTAGGCTTCTTCCATGCTTGGATTGCTACTATCTTATTGGGGTTTACAGAAATTCCTCTAGCAGAGACAACATGTCCAAGAAAGTGTACTTCCTCTTGCCAGAACACACACTTAGAGAACTTTGCTTTCAAATCTTTTTCTCTTAATCTAGATAAGACCAAATGTAAGTGGTTCTCATGTTCCTCTATTGTTTTAGAGTAGATTAGAATATCATCTATAAAAATCAGAACAAACTTGTCTAAGTAATCTCTGAATATCCTATTCATTAGGTCTACAAAGTAAGAAGGGGCATTTGTTAGCCCAAATGGCATGACCAGAAACTCATACAAACCATATCTTGTGTTGAATGCTGTATATTTAATACTTGATTCCTCAACCTTCATCTGATGAAATCCAGATGCCAAGTCTAGCCTAGAAAACACTTTAGCTCCACTGAGTTGATCAAAGAGATCATCTATCCTGGGTAATGGGTATTTGTTTTTGATGGTTACTTTGTTTAATTCTCTGTAATCTATACACATTCTTAAAGTACCATCATGCTTTTTAACAAATACTACAGGAGCACCCCAGCATGAATTACTTGGCCTTATAAACCCCTTGGCTTCTAATTCTTCCAGCTGGTTCTTTAGCTCCTTTAATTCACTTGGCCCCATCCTTGTAGGCTTTTTGATAACTGGGCTAGCCCCAGGCATAAGGTTAATCTGGAATTCAACAGGTCTATGGTGTGAGACACCTTTTACTTCCCCAAATACATCCAAGTATTCTTTAACTATGGGGATTTCATTAATAGCTATTTCCTTGGGATTATTTTCTAATTCAATTAAATGATTTAGACTGTTTTCTTTGATAGGTTCACATAGAATTGTAACCCTTTGGCCTTTAGAATTTTGTAGTGAAATGGTGGATGCATCTAGGTCAATTATGGCTTTGAATTGTCTTAGCCAATCTACCCCTAATATAACTCCTATATTTGGGAAATTTAGAACATACAAATTGGAAACAAATGTGTTTCCTCCTATGTTCAAATTCACATCCACACAGATCATATCTAATACACTAGAACTTCCTAAAGGGCTTTGTATTAACAGAGGTATTTCAGCCAAATTGCAGTTCATTTTCAACCTTTTAACTATTTCATGGGAAATGAGTGAGTGGGTTGCCCCGGTATCATATATTACAGCTAAAGGTATGGTACAAATAAATAGTGTACCTTCCACTTGACCATGGTTTTCAGCATTTGCCTCAATTATGGCCTTGCCCCTACCTTCCAGGTTTGCCACTTTCCCTTGTTGCTTGTATTCTGGGCAATTTCTTTTCATATGCCCTTCCTTCCCACATAGATAGCATTTGAAAGCTCCCCCTTTAAGCTCTGGGCATCTTGGCTTAATATGGCCTTCTTTCCCACAATGGTTGCAAACTATTTTTCTTTTGGCTTCATTGGGTTTTGCATCTACTGCTTTCTTACCATCTGCCTCTCCTTTCTTCTTATCATAAGGATGGTACTTCCCTTTGTTCTTCTTGTTGCTATTGTTTTTGAAGCTCCTAAACTTATCTCTTTCCTTGTCATGCTGCTCAATCTTCAGAGCCAAATCTATCACTTGATCAAAAGTTCTGTCAGCATAAGGTAGTATAGCCCTGCTAAGCCCTGGGTTCAATCCCTTGATGTATCTATCATTTTTGGATGCTTCATCAGCCACTAACATTGCCCCATAGGTTGACAATCCCTCAAACTTCTGGGTGTATTCTGTGACATTCATAGTCCCCTGTCTAAGTTTGATGAACTCCTCAAGTAAAATGGTTTTTGCTGAGGCTGGAACAAACCTTGCCTCTAACATCTCCTTAAATTGATTCCAATTAATATCATTTTCATTCCGGCCAGCTATGATCACCTCCCACCAGCTCAAAGCTGCACCTTTTAATTGCCTTGAGGCCACTTGCCTCTTCCTTTGGTCATCTAGTTGCATATCAGTGAAGATCCTCTCTAATGTCCTCAGCCATGCCTGAATCTCCATTACACTTTCAGTTCCTTCAAAGCTCTTGCCTCCCAAGTTGGTATAAGTCTTCACTAACTTGGAGAGCTCCTCATGTGGGTTCTCAGGTCTGTGCCCAATTCCATCTCTCAAAACTCTCACAAATTCCTGCATGTCAAGCATTTGTGGTGTGCTAGATCCTCCTTGATGATGAGACCCTCTTCCTACCATATTTCTAAAAGTATATGTATTTCATCTTATTAGTTTATAACACTTAGCTTTAATTTTAAATTGATTGTATCTTTCCTATTTAATCATTGTGTATGTCACATGCACACACATACATACATTCAGGGAATACTTATAAGCAGTCAAATATACAAACAAACCTAGTATAAACATAAGCATACAAACATTTGCTATGTTAATTAAAACATAGCTCTGATACCAAATGAAATGACCCTCCTATTTAATCATTGATTTCACTAGTGATTTTTTTTTCTTACCAATATATTTCCCAGGGTCATTTTCTTTCTCTAATAAACAAAATATATCCAGGATCTTTCACAATATAAAAATATTGTTTTAATTCTAAATCATTCTTAACATACATATATGAAGATATCTATGTTATATTCTACTTGAATCAGAGCATGATAATAAGTAGAAATCCTTTTAAATTTATTAAAATGTGATAAATTCCCTTTTTAAAAGATTACTTATTGTATTCTGATTTTTGACTATAGTGTCCACTGGAAATATGTACTTTAGGCTGTTATTAAACTTAAGAAATGATCAAGCAATAATCAGTGGAAAGCAAGCTTATAATATAGATGATTTTCTTAAAGTCTGAATATTATCAAACTCAGGTTAAAAGAAAGTGGATCCTAAGTGAACACAAGCAACATCTAGGCGTAATGGAAACGCGCCTAACTTATACATGCAAGGTCACGAGTTCGAGTACTATGCTGGTCGGTTCAAACACAATTTTTGTTTTTCTTTTTTTTTATTTTCTCCTGTATGGCCGAAATCTGATACCTACCTATATATATACTCAATTTTTACTTATAATCTATCATACAAAACAATATTTTTGCTTTATTATTTCTGAAATCCTTTCCTACAACTTTTCTAGAATTTATATTTATATTTTTGCCCAGTATCAACATGTACACAGATATACATGTACATGTCAGTGTCTTTGTTCATTTTCCAGAAAACTGAGCTCAAATGTTCCCTTGCTTCATTGATCTGAAGTGAAACATTAGGCCTGACCTATGACCTAACCATACTTCTCTTTTAAAAAAATACATCTTCAGGGTATAAACACTTTTTCTTGCATTTGGACTTATTTCAATATCATAAATTGAAGATATAGCAGTTTAATTCTTTTCTGGGTTTTTCCCAATATTATTTTATGTATATCTATATTCTTTTTGAAAGAACTCAGGATTAACTGAAATCATCATAAAATGATTATGCTTATAAAATCCAGGGTTTTTCCTCAAAATCAAAACAACTTTAGCAAATAAGTTTTCAAATTAGTTTAACATCAAGATCCTCAGTACATACCAAATCAGAAATAACCAGAGACAACATAGCACATGTCTCTTACAAGTTCTTCCTACTTAATACATTTAGATAGCCATATTAATCAGGGAATACATGCATGAATTAACACATTTTAGCTTTTATTTCTAATTATCTTAGCATCCTCTATTCCATATCTTTTTAATCTTGCTTACTTAGCTCCATCACAACCTGCAAAAGCATTAGTGGCTGCCTCATTATAAATGAGACACCCCCATGTGCCATGAGCAATAAGGGTCAGATCTATGATCTGGTGTGAGCATTTCTAACATATCCATGATATTAAGCTAAGAATACAGCATAAATATACTTTGCATACTTGACAGGTATTATCATGTACAATACATAAAAGCAAACATATGCAATAAAACAACTTTTATCTGGAACTACTAGGTTGCCTTTTCTTTTTTTTTTTCTTATAAATTCCTGGCCTCATCTGCTATAAGGAATCAAAGGGACACATTGCCATGAACTAATTAACATTATGGCACAAAGATCTCAGGACTTAAACAAGCCATGTGCCAACTTGTCTACTTCAAATAGGACAAGCATTCCAGCAGCCTTCTTGGCACAAAATCCTTAGTTATATCACTAAGTGTATTTTATGTTCATTCTATCAATGATAGCTAGGTGTATAAACCACCTGTACACATGAAGCATACTAGTTACCTTGCAGACATAATATTGCAAGCAAGTTAAAGGTTACTTTCTAGAGGTATAACACCCCAGTCATTCCATCTCACATTATTTAGCATATAAACACCCTATTCAAGCATATACCAGAATGTTTGCAACTGAGAATAAATGCATGGCTCTATTGAGTTTATTTTGATTTTGCAAGCAACTATATTTAGCCAGATTTTTAATCTTGTTTAAACATAGTTTTTAGGCTTGTAACTTTCTGTTTAGTTTAGGGCTCAGCACTTATAGAGAAAGACTCCATTGCACCCTTAACCAATTATTTCAAGCCTCAGCACCATACCAATGTATATGCAGCTCATAGTTTTCTTTATCTTTTCATTCTTTGTCTTAAGCCATTATTCAAACTAGTTACAAATACTCTGATATATGTTCCTTAAGGTTTGGTATAATATACAGAGATGAAAATAGAACAACAAAGTTATACATCCAGCATAGCAGATCATATTTCATCAAACATTCATGAAACCATCAGTAGCCAACATAGTTTGTAAATCAAAACATGCAAAATATAACATATAAAAGCTTGGCTGCCTAATCCCAGGCCTTAATGCCATGTATATGAGTGAGGATACTCACCTAAATGCTTACACAAGCTTAAACCAGAAAACCCCTCAAATCTTTAGCCTTATCTTCCTCTTCTTCCTTAGGTTAATTAATTAGTGAGAGAGCAGTTTTCTGATTGGGCTCTTGGTTTAAATAAGGGTTCTGTCTAGGGTTTTGGGTGATGCAAAATCCCTATTTTAGCCCAGACCAGAATCATGCATTTGGCATTGCATATTCCCTCCCTTAATGTCCCGGCCAATATTTTAAAACAAGGCTAAATTGTGCCCATTTTCTTTTCTTTTCAGAAAGTAATTACTTTAAGTATTTTTATTATATTTACCTCAAACATGATAATGGTGTGACTTTCTATTTTCTGCCTATGTACATTTTCTTTCTTGCACTTTGGTTCTTACTGTTTTAGTGCTTCCTTTATTTATTTTCTGCTCAAATAATATCTGGATATATATATACATTTATACAACTATGGGTGTTAATTTAACTTTAACCTTTTATTTGCAGAAACATGTGCATACTTATGTGCATTTCTACACCTATTATTCAAATAAAAATTTCACTTATTCATTATAAATCAATGTTCTCTTCTGCCTTAATTTTCAGACAAGTCATACATAGGCATATATATAGATATATATATATATATACACACACATCCTCAGGAATTTTTAATACTCATGTCTAGGTCTATATTTTCTTTATTTAAAACATTTTATCTAAATGTTTTCCTTCCTTGTTTTATTATTCAGGAATTCTGGATTTTCTCTTAGTGCCATAACTAGTGTGCACGTGCACACATGCACACAACCTTGCACCACTGAAAATCCCACCTATATAATAATTCTGATTTTTCCCCCAGAATTTTAATCATTTATTTAAAAGAATTTTCCTCAAAATCTTGGGGTATTGCAAGTTTCATACAGTCCATAAACGTAATTATATCTGATTTAGTTATCACATCATGTTTATCATTTCTCATAAATGTTAAGAACTTCTTCCCTTCGTTTATAGAAATGCCAGATCGGTCTGGCGGGCCTATACCACCTTTGCCACTGAGTACCAAAGAAAAAGAAAGATCAAAAGAGGAGTACCACAGGCTATTGAATGAGAATAATGGTGATACTGTTGATAGGGTATGTAATACTTGAACTTATTGTCTTATTTATTTTTCATATGCTTGCTATTTATGCCATGGTTTAACATCAACATATTCTATTATGTAATCTCAACATATTCCATAAGCTATTTTGCTTATCGGTTGTACACTTTTGGATTTTATGTTTATATTCTCAAATTAAATGCTTCACCTATTTTCTTTTTAATCAAAGATTGATTACCTCAAACTAAAGCCCATAATGTAATAAACCTCATCCGTTAGAGTCTCGTTGTGTTTTCATTTGTATTTTTAGATATAATGAATACCCCACTGGCTGAAACCCATTGTCATTACGTTTCAGTTTTTGTCCCAACACACACGTGTGTATGTTGGCCGTAATCTTTTGAGGCTCATGACAGCTGCGTTTGTTGGTTAATAATGTAGATTGATGTGCATTGCCGACATGATATATAGAATAATAGTTAATGCATGGTAAATTTGTGACCCTTTTCTTCCGTTAAATTATTCCAAAAAGCCTTTCAGTATTCTAATTGTCGTGTAAGAAGACATTCGTTTGCATCCTTATGACATTTTGCCTAGCCTTTTTTAGTTTAAACCTTATCTGAATAATTAACTAAGTTTAGAACAACAACAACAACAATAAATAATAAATTAACCATAAATTTTATAAAATTAACTAAGTTTAAAATAATAATAATAATAATAAATTATAAATTATTAACCAAGTTATCTAAATTTTATAAAAATAACTAAATTTATAATAATAATATTAATAAATTAACTAAGTTTATGAAAATTAACCAAGTTTATAATAATTATAATAAAGTAATAAATTATAAAATATTAATCAAGTTTACTAAGTTTTATAAAAAATAACTAAGTTTATATAATAATAATAAATTAACTAAGTTTAAAATAATGATACTAACAACAACAACAAAAGTAAAAGTCATAATAGTAATAATAACAACAAACAAACTAAGTTTCATAATAATTAACTAAGTTTAGAACAATAAGAAGAAGAAGAAGAAGAAGAAGAAGAAGAAGAAGAAGAACAACAACAATAATTAACAAGTTAACTAAGTATTATGAAAATTAACTAGGTTTATACAATAATAATAATCAAAATAAATTAACTAAGATTATAATAATTAACTTCATCAATTATGTTTTGCAAAAATTAAATATGTGTATAAAAATTAACTAAATTTATAATAATAATAATAATTTAATTAGTGTTTATGATAAATCACTAAGTTGGTAATAATAATAATTTAAATAATGTTTATGAAAATTAACTAAGTTTATAATAATAATAATACTAATAACAATAACAAATTTAACTAAGTTTCATTAAAATTATAAAATTAACTAAGTTTCATTAAAAAATAATTAAGTTTAGAACAATAACAATAATAATGATAAATGGTAAAGTATTAACAAATTTAACCGAGTTTTATAAAATTTAACTAGATTTATGTAAAAAATAATAATAAATTATCTTCCAAGATGGACAATGATACTCTGAATAAATAAATAAACCTCTTAATTTCAAAGATGGAAATATCAGTAAAAGAAAATTTGAATGTGGGCAATGCCAGATCCCCACTGGTGAGACACCAATAGTGTATCTTCTGTCCTTGTCTATGTCTTCAATCACCTTTTTGTTCTCATCTTCCGATGGTGGAGGAATCTTAATCCTTCATATCTTATCAGTGAACTTTGAATTGAATTCAAACTGGTCATTGAGAGTGATCAACCTACTACTTGGCTCTGTAATAAGCATTTTGTATTTAACACAAGAAAGGTAGTGAAGTAATCTGATCACATCATCATCTGACAAGTTTAATTGTGTAGTGGTCTCTATAAAATTCAACGCATCTGTGTTGTTAAACAACAACAAAACTGTAGCCTGTAAAATATTAACAGTCATAAATGGTTAACAAACAACAGTATTGTCTTGATAATAAAAATTGAAAAATCTTCTTAAGTAGCAAATAAGAGACATAGTAAGGACATGATAAGTTGTAACAACCAGCTAAAAGGATTTAGGGCCAAATCTCCAAGAACGTTGCAAGTACCCAAAGAATAAATCCATAGAAGTCTTCAATGCTTGGTTTTTAACTGATAGAAAAAAAAAGTTAAAACTGCAATGACACATTTAATCTAAAACAAAATAATGTTACAGATAATTAGTTAATTAGGAATTTATAACTAAAAGTCTCAGTTTGCCACAGACGCTACATATCACAATGTTTGGGTCTCAATAGCACAACCTCAAATTTTTGGTACAATAGAATTCATGAAATTCTGTCAAAACTCTAATGGAGTTGACTGAAAGGAAAAACATTATGAAAAATGGTTATTTGTGAATATCAGGAGAATCGAGCTAAATAGCTTGGGCATAACAGAAACGTGTAATAATACCTGTGTTATATGCAATTTCTGTCCGCTTGCAGCAAATCCACCCATTGAAAACAACATACCTTTGATGTTAATTAAGTCATATTAAAGGAGACCATACCATACACAGTAAGGTATCAATGACAAAACATTATAAATAAAAGATCAACAAAATATTGAAAAAAAAACTAATAAATGTACATATATGTTGCACAGTAATTCACAAAATGAAGCACAGTTATCAAATAAATGGAAAAAACAAAATATAGACTTAAATATTTGTTTAAAGCAATCAAATTGATATTAGAGATATATGTGATTTATATTATTTTAACGGTCTTTAAGTTTTTTTATTTATTGAAATCATTGGGAGGCTTAGGCAGTGTAAAAGATACTATAAATCAATTTCTAAAATTGCATATCAAATTGATGGTATGTACAACTGCCATATATGACTGCATCTCACAAAGTAAAATATACATTGGAATATACCAAATGCCTACCATACAACATTGATCCAGTGAAGTATGGGGGATAGAGGTATAATTCCTACATTGAGCAACCTATGAAATTATAAGCAATTTAAATTGAAAAGCAACAAAGACTAAACTAACGAGAAATGATTAGTAAAAAAATGCATAACTACTCAAATTTACAACTAACCAAGTAGAAATTAACCAGTGGAAAATCATAAGTAACCAAAAAAGAAAAAACATACTTTTGGCGTAGGTTTCAAAATAACTATAACCAGTTTCTCAGGTTTAGACCAAACAACGTTTTTCATACTACTGGATAATACAACTGAACTCTCGCTGGTCAATTCATTTAAATACAACTAAAATCTGCATACTTTAATCTTGATACTAGGTAAGGTTAGGAACTACTAATGCACAACCATTAGAATGTCAAATTTGTAATAGATGTGATCCATTACGTGCAATTAAAGAGCTGGAATTTTGATCTTGTAGATTATGGTAGCATAAACCCAAAATTTACACAGACATTGGAAACATATTTTGTGAAGACACCCGTTCTACATCAAGTTGGTTTATTGGAGCAATTTCATAAGCCACTTTTAACCTGTTTCAAAATAGACAAATGAGAACTAAAAATGTACAATATATAACCATTGGTTCATCAAAATGGAAAACTTATGAATACTACAGTCAGTCCGCTTTATGTTGTATTAATTCAATCACTTTTTTTAGCATCTTATGTGTACCAATATTTTGAAAATATCAGAACTGGATTTTGGGTAGAGTACAAATATCTGTACACATGAGTAGGATAATTGAGGTTACTACATATAGTCCATTATGTAATTAAAATAAAATGAAAATAGAATGAACAGATCAATGAACATATTAGCAACATCGTAATAGAATAAAACAAAGCAAATTTTCTGATGGTAATTAGCCAGTAATAAACAACAACGAACTAGAGCGACGCATATGCAAATTTAGAAAAAGAATCATTTAAATAATAAGTAAATCAATGAAAAACCAATCAGTGATTGGAGAGCAAATGTAGCAAAAAGAACTATAGGTTGGTACTATATAGTAACTTGTGTATCAAAGGTAAGTCAAAAGTAAATAAGCGAAATGAATATTTCTTGATACTGATTTATAAAAAATATACAAGCAAAATAAATATATTTGAGTGCGCTATCACAACAATATCATGTAACAGAAGCCTAATTTTTTAATTAATTATAATCGTATTTGCACTTATTTGAATATAAGAAAGTATATAACATTTTCAAAAAGCTTTTGAACCTAAGTTTAAAAAATGTTTGCATCCCAACATATTTAGTAAATATATCTATCACTTCAGAAGCACGCCATCAAACGGGTTATTTGGAGACACCAGACTATCCCATTATGAAAGCAACTCTTTTAATATATAAGGGAAACATCTTTTATAATATGCTAACATGAACAACTTAAAAAGAGTGCTTGTAGAAACGTGAGTTTGACATAGTTATCGCTCTATAGCATCTCCAGATTCTGGTTGTACTCGTAATTAAAAAAACAATAATACGGTGAGAAAACGAATGAGAATGCGAAAAGCCAAAAAATTTCACCTTCCAATTTGTAGGTGATTTTAGAATTAGCAGAGAATATGGTGTGCTGGAGCGGAAGGACAGGACGACCGTAAATGAGTTTGATAGATACTGGAACTTTACACATTTCAATTCACTACTCCATAACTAAGTAATCTTTGATTTATCCAAACCACCACCATCAAATATATTAACTTCAATCAGCAATGATACTCAATTAAGCATGCGTTAAAAAATACCTAAAGTCATAGGAATCATAGGTGCCAAAGAAGTAAAATCATATTGGTATTTGGGAAAATTGTCGGATCCGAATTGCCTTGAAATTTATGGTTTCAAAAATTACTGCAAATTAGAGTGTGTGGTGAATAACCCTACTGCTGTTGTATGTTGTTGAAGATAGCGTTGAGTCAAACTTTATCAGCTCTTTATGCACACATATTGCACTATGCTATCTAAAAATCAAATTTCATCGGTGTTTTATTCATATTCGTTCCTAATGTAAATATTTATCTTATTTGCAGGTGTGTGAAAGAAGAAGGATGCGAAAGTTGTGGTCTTCTTTTTAATGCAAACAACCAAATATGTACTTGTTTTTTTTTAAACTTTGCTACTATTTTTTGGGGTGTGCTTAAAACATTTGCTACTACGTTTTGATTTATGTGGTTTAAGCTATAAGATGTTATGTGTATGAATATTTGATATGTTTAATGTAATGTGTTACATCTCTATATTTATTATTTTTTTATGATTTTTCGTTATTTAAATGATTTTAGGTTTAAAATGATTATTATTGTGCATTTTGATATTGGTATTTAATGCTGCAGTTTATGAATAGGATGTAGAAAATATTTGAATTGTGAAACTAAACCATAGCACTTGAAAACCGCTATAAATATTTAATAGCGCCTAATAACCCCTATTAAATCTGTCAGTATTACAGATGCATGACAGAAAAAGCGCTATGGTATTATAAAAAGCGCTATAAAAGATCATATCATAATAGAGTATATGTAGCTGAATCTTTATAGCGGCACATTGGTGTTGTGACAAGTCAACATCTACAATAACGTGTCCATATACAACGCTCATAATCCACTATTAATATATTTTATAGCGAATTATTAGTGCTATCTTAGAAAGAACAAAAAGTATTTTGTGGCAATAACGAATTTCATTGCGGACAAATAGCGTTATTGTAGTAATCAATAACACATAATTTGCCGCTATAAAATGTTTAAAATAGCGGATTTTTTGCGCTATTATACTAATACTTTTTATAGCGCTTATTATGCGCTATAAATTGTTCATTGTTTTTAATAACATGTCGTTATACAGCGTTTATTAAACCGCTATTATAGGCTTTAATAGCGTTTTTTTGGCGCTATCGTAGGGTGTTCTTGTTGTAGTGTATAGATAATAACAAGTATACATGGTTGTGTTTCTTAATTATTAAGTACAATTGTCAAAATTGAAAATAGGTGTAATTTAAACATTTTTTGAGGAAATTTTTTCGTGTATCAAACTTGAAAATAAATGGCGGATCTAACTTTCCACAATAATAATTTTCAGATTAAATTGAAATAGTCATTTTTGCCAGTAAATGGGAGAAAGAGTTAGAAACAAAAAGGTTGAAAATAACTTACAGTCGTAATCTGTCCAGCTTAAATTCCGATTGTCAAGATTGTAGACAACTAGCTTATTTGCTAAAACCATATCTGCATCAAATACAAAACAACAAATTGAGACAAAAAACACTGCAGGAATATAGAAATTTTACGTGTAACGGGATGAAGAAATCAAGACACGTTGTTATGTCTAACCAGTTATAAAAAACAGAGTCAAATATTTTAAACTACAGATGGTTTAATTATGTAGCCTAATACCATTCAGGCCCTAGTAGCATAATAAAAAATTACCCTAAATCCCTCTTTGCCGCACATATAAAATAAAAAAATGCCATTTAGGGCCCAATAGCCTAAAATCAACTGATGCACGTTCACTACTCACATATCAAAGAACAATATCAAAGAACAAAACATTACTCGCATAACAACCACTCCATTCAGGTTGAGATTGACATGTCATATGTGATTACTCTAAATTAAAGTTTAATGAAATTTGACATAATTATGTAGCACCAGATCTGTTCACTAGTCGATCTCAAAGACTAAACCTAGCAAATAATATATTTTAGTTATCAACTAAGCTTTTTCTTAACCATAATAATTTAGTACCTTTATTTAGGTATTAGGTAATTTCTTAAATATTTTATTCATACATATAATCCAATGGTGTACTGAACTATAAATGTTAAGTTAAACAGTCTAGTAAAGCGCACATTTGATATCAAATGTCAAAGTTCAGTAGAAATGCAAAGTCCTTGACTTCACTGCTCAGTGCTATTTTTGTGCGTATGTATATGCACTATGTACCCAACAACTACATATGTTAGTGTAATAGGTTGGAGTTACAGTTTTATAGAATACAAGATGTTTAAAGCATTAAACACAACACAAAAATTAGGAAGAAATAAAACATATAATATAAGTAAAAACAGTAAGAAAAGACTCACCAGAGCATCTAGCAGCTCAGCAGCAGGACTAAGCTCTCTCTATGTATATATACGCACACCATAAGCATTTAACATCGGCTTAATCCACCAGTTCAACAACAAAAATAAACAAATTCTTTTGAAATCACCTGCAAGAAACATAGATTTAAAATTTCATCAATGAAACTAGCATAGAGTACCAACTCAGTTAATAAGCATTGCCTCTATACTTGCAAATGATAAACTATAATAGGATTTTTAGATTGCCAAATTAAATATGAACTGTATCAATATTTTCTTAATATGATAGAATATACATCGTATGGGGGAAAACTTCATATAACCATACAAAGATATAAACAAAATACACACACATTCAATTCAAAATAGGCATAAGCCAGAGATATGGTATGTCAAAAACAACGGGAAGATTTAATGATTTATTGATCTTACCACCAGCAAGATTCATATCAAGATTCTTCACCGCCATATTATACTGAGATTTTCCCTATCATATATCCTCTTTTCCCAGCACTGACCCCTGACTGCACGTATATCAACAGGCATATTCATGTCCCACTACCCACTCCACCATCACACTTGCTACATTTCCCCCATTCCCATGCAACCCATTTGCATCTACAGACATCTCCTCTCCTTAAACAAACAGCACCAACACATTCACTGAGCCATCTTTTAACACCATGTTACAGTCCATAAGTTGAATTTTTAACACTTGGGGTAACTCCCGAAGCAACCATATCCTCGAATATATCAAAAGCAGCATCCATTGAGCCATTTTTGCAAAGTGCATTAATGATTGTGTTGTAAGTCACTATATCAGGTTTGCATCCAAATATCTCCCTTAACATTTAGTAAAGTAAACCAATGGCCGATTTCATTTTCTCAACGCCTTACAGCCCTTAGTATCCTTACATAGACTATTCATAAGTGAACTGAATATCATTATGTTGCCTTGCCATCCTCGCTTCAGCATAGAACCATATAGTGAACTAAATAGGGTCAGGATATATCGTTTGTACAAACACAGCCTCGGATATCTATCAGATATTTTTATAATACTTAGTTAATTTTATAAACTTACTTAAGTTTAATATTTATAAATCTTAGTTAACATACAATTATTATAAATCTTAGTTAACTTACTATTATTATTATAATTCTTAGTTAATTTTTATAAAATTATGTATTATTATTATTATACTTAGTTAATTTTTATAAACTTAGTTAATTTATTATTATTATTATAGACTTGTTTAATCTTTATAAAACATAGTTAACTAGTTATTTATTTATTACACGGATCAAGTAGGATATTGCCAGTATTTATGGCTGTAATTTTTATAATATAATTTAATTTTCATAATACAAAGTTAACTTAGTTAAATTTTATAAACTTGATTATCTTTATAAACTTGTTTAATTTTAATAAAACTTAGTTAACTTGTTAATTTTTAAAAATTTAGTTACTTTTTTGTAAAACTTAATCTACTTGGTTATTTTTAATCTAGTTAATTTATTTTATAAAAATTAGTTAACTTTGTTCATTTTTATAAAATTATTTAATTTATTTAATTTTTTAAAACTTGATTAGTTTTTACAAACTTAGTTATTTCTATAAACTTGTTTAAATTTTATAAAACTTATTTAACTAAGTTAATTTTTGATATGATAGACGCATCATCTACCTCTCTATCCCTTGACAAAATTTCCTTAAGGGTATTTAAGAAGATTGCAGTTAAGAAGATTGCAGTTCCTATTTAATTAAAGAACATACCGATGACTTTATAAGGATAAAAAAGATGTTGCATTGTCAATGAGACATTAATTTTGCTGCTATTGAATTCTAGTTAGTGCAAAAATAGATGTTAATTTTATAATTGCAATATAAAAGGCAGTATGTCTTACCGCCTTAAATATGGGTTTTACCAAATGTAGGGGAAAAAACTGAGCATATTAGAGGGGGTATGCTAGCTTATAAATGAATTTTACCAACTTTATAATTGCAGTCTACTTTGTAGTGTCAATGAAACATTTATTTTGCTGATATTAAACTCTGGGAAACTACAAAAATGCCAATAAAACTAGAGTCTAGACAAAAGAAATCATAGAGCAAGATGAACGGTGGTGATTTTCCTGTATTCATTATGCATTTTATATCAAAATTAACTTAGAACTTACTCACCTTCAACATTTCCTCGCTACAACTAACTGCAATTTTATCTGGCTAAGTTCTTTCATACTCTTCGACATCAACCCATTGAGCAGTGCCAACCTCTGAAATCAAGTAAAAAATTGATTAAAACATGTCACCATGGATTCCTAGATGCACTCTTTCTGACCTATTTAGAATGTTACTATGCATTTTAATTACTGAAGATAGTTTGAGGCACAAAATATGATGATATCTTTATAGGCATAAAAACACAAATATATTACAGTAAATATTGGAGAGATACATTGGTAAATATCAACTTATATATAATTACTGATATTTTAAGCCATATTAAAAATGACTGAAGGCTGGCATTTGATACATCGGGTATATTATCCAATATTAACTACTTAGAGCAGCATATACCAATAAAATAATTATGAGGGGATCAGTTTCAAGAGTACATATGATATTTACCATTCAACCAAATTGTGCACCACATGTTACTATCACTAATGATCCCACTTTTTCCTTGAAGGATGCCACACATCCACTATCACTTTTCTTCTACATTACATATTTTATGTTTTCACTCAGAATCCACACTATTTACTGATTCTACTCCACATCACTTTGAATTTTCCAATAACCTGTAGCTTTATCTGTCCATTCTTAGTCACTGGAAGCATGAAATTTCCAGTAAGCGGAAGATCAATGGTAAGCCCATGTACAATTCATAGTCGATATCCCAGTCTCATCCAACGTCTTTCATTATGCTTATTAAAAAATCGTAGGGCACTTTCATTGGCATGTCCACCTTTGTTATTTCATTTCCCTTCGGTGATCTTAGGTCTAGAATACTGCCTAATATGATATCCCTGTAATATATATGGCATCACATGAACCATGCATCCGAACGTATATATTATACACTATGAATATATATAGTTAGCATGATTGGTTAAGGGTTCATAATTTATTTACAAAATCTGGTGAAAAAACTTATATTAGAAGAACAAAGTGAGAAAATATGTCGGATACTACACTGCTGCAGATTAATTAGAAAATCTGGTGCACGCAAGATCTAAATCAAACACTCCCCTCTTTGTTCTATAGCCCAAGTCTCCTTCCTCAAGAAACTACATCCTCGATGCCATTGAAGGAAATCTAGTTCCATCCATCCTAGTAATGAAAAAGCATTAAGCATCAATCACTTGATATTAGAATGATACCACATGGCTACTAACATATCCTAAAATTAATGGCTGAAACTTGTCATGGATAGCACGCATAGCATAACTCATGAGATGGAGAGTCGAAATTGAAGGTGACAAAGAAAGCATGAAGAAAAGTTATTTATGGTTTAGTGATGTTAATATGTACCTATGATAAGATTAGATTATGATCACGTACTCTATTCACAATCATTTTTGTAATCTCATGTTGAACATCAATATACAACAACTTTTTTACACATATATAGTATATAAGTTAGTTAATTGCCATCATATATTACACACACACACACTCAACTATTTTCGAATTGTGAATAAATAAATAGATGAAATTAAATACTTTTAAACTCTATATCATTTGTGAGTCTGTGACTGATTTAAAACTATGTTACAGTCATTAAAATTCGGTTTTTATTTAAAACTAAAATTTCAGTATTTAAATTTTAAGACTGAATATGCAGTATCAAAGTGTTTTTGGGAGTTGAGAAATAAAGACGGAAATTTCAGTTTCTACTCGGTCTTTACGTATATTTTTAAGACTGAATTATTTATATAAAGACTGAAACATTCTGTCTCTATTTCAATGTTTTTTGTAGCGTATGTCTAGAATAGAACGCCCATTATTACCATTATTGACCTAATTTGCATGTCACCTCAGAGCCTCCAATCGAGCAGAGACACCCTTTACTAGTGAAATCATTTGGGATACAGTTGTCATAATAGTAAGAGATCAGGTAACTAAACCCCTATGTCTAGCAAGGGAAGGGAATTTGGTAAACTTACAAGCAAATTGAATGGTAATTATCAGTATGCCCACTATCAATACGTCCAGTAAAAGATTAGTACAGAATGGTAACGATCAGTAGACTTGGAGAAAAGATATGTTTGACTTATTGTAAAGAAATAAATCTTAATATTCTTACAAAGAAATAGTGCAAGATGTGTAGACTACCTAAGAGAAAGATAATTGAGCGCTTGTAAGTGACTTAGCAACAACAGAGCACAAGAGAGCAGATACCTGGCAATAGCACAAGGTAATATTTTCTTGAATCCTTGCTTTTAGAACAAAGAGGTGATCCCTAAATCAATCCCTGAAGCATTAAGAGAATCGCAAAATCATCAAATATATTAACTATTGTACACATCATTATATAACTGTTATACAAAAACTTTAGAAAAATGTAACAACAAAATATAATTATTGATATGCCACACGCTTACCTAGCTATTTCATATGTCCGTACATGCGCAATGTGTAAGAGTGTAGGTGTTTATGCCTACAAACGGGTATTTTTCTCATACAATAAAAAGTGAACTTTTGGAAAAATGTGATACCCAACAATAAACTTTTCAAAGCACGCATCACTGATATTTTGAATTTAAGCACAAATAAAATAAGTGTAGGAATAAGTTACTAGACGTTTACGGATCTCCACTACGACAAATACTAAAGAAATTTTAAAAGAAAACGAACTAGCAAGAGATCATGTTGCCTAATATGATAACGCTCTGGTTAGATTTGTTGATCTTAAATATAAAATAAACGAAATAAATGAATAAATATTTGAGGGAAGATAACCAATTTTCACTTCTAATAAAATGTTATTACCTTTCTAAGTGGAACGAAGATGAGAAAGCGGACAAAACTGGTAACAAAAAGAAAAGCAGTCATCCAACCTATTACAGGCTCCTTATAGCTACCTATTTGATTACTTTCTATACTCGTTCCTGCTAACTCATATGTCTTCATACTCAACCCCAATAGATATAATCCAAGTCCACCTAATTTACATATCGCATTTATATATCAAACAAATCATAGGACTTAGATCCAAACTATATGACAAATATGCATTTATAAACATATCTCCACTTGTCCAAATATGCATTTATAAACATGGGATTTAAATCCAAATATTACATGGTTTAATTGCTTCCTGTATCTGTAAATTAAAAAAAATTAAAAATGAGAAATGATAAGGTTACCCGAATATGAAGGCTCCAAATCAAACGATTGTATCTCAAAGACTAATGCCGGTAGATTTTTGAAGATGTGGAGTGGGTGGTGAAGAATGACGACTTCAGGAGATGTGGAACGCTGAAGAATTTTTGAAGCTCGAGGAAGCTAGAGGGTTGCTGAAGCTCATGATCGATGGCAGAGTTGTGAAGATCGATGAAGATCAGAAGAGTTTGATTTTTAATGAAATTTGGGATTAGGGATTTGTGGGAGAGAGAGGGATTCAACGTTGAGTGAATTGTGATAAACGTGGGATCCTTTTTTTTGGCAATGTTTATTAAAACCCAGCAAATTGGTTAAGTAGCGGCGTTTTGACGATACTATTTTAATAATCACCTGTATAATTGCAGCATTATTAATAAAACCCTACGAATTGGTGCTGCGAAAGGTATATTTTCTTGTAGTGTTAAAAATTTAATTAGGGAATAAAATAATACGGTAACGGAAATAAATAAACGTCCCCATAATAAAAGGAATGGTCGACCTGAATAGGTCAACCGGTCGATCGTAATGGTCGACCGGTCGCCCAAGGACGGTCGACTGCTTGGCAACAGCAGTTGCCAGTGGCAGCTGTGGTTTTAAGTTCTGCTTTATTCAGTTGCACCCTCCAGATTTACCCGTTTCTACCTACTAATTCCATCCTATGATTCTGGTGCGTTTCAACTCTTATAAATAGGACCATATCCTCTCCACTTTTATTCATATTATTTTGGAGAATACGACGAAATGCAGCCATTGCTATCTCTCTCTAATAAGATTCAGAAACTCCGTAGAGAATTCAGGTAAGAATTTAACTTATTTCCTATTTGTTACTTCTTCCTCCAATATATTCTTATCATATTCTTCTCCAATTATTCTGAATCTAATGGATATATATATACCTCTTCCCTATTGTGTGTGTATATATCAAAAGAGAGAGTTTCTAGAAGGGATCGGAAGGCTACAAATCCATTTGAGTGGAGTTAAGGCTAATCTGTGAGTGGAAACCTTAGTATTTCTCTTCAGCAATTGTTTAGTATATTTCTTTTTGGATTTGAATATACCTTAGGGATTTTTGGATTTCGAAAATATGATAAATATAATCCCTCAGAATTCCTTTTTAATTTTGATATGTCAATTCTGTGCTGAGATTCCCAATTATTTACATTAATTTGATGGGATTTTTCTTGTTTATGCAATTTTTGATAATTTCATAGGCTATTCCACTTCTCCTTCTTCTTTGGGTTAAATTGGTATCCTTCAATAGAATAAGGGGTTTAGATTAAGAATTCTATTCATAGTTTACACCACTTATTCTTATCTATTTCTTTGTAAAATGAGGAGTTAAATGTAATATGGGGTTTAGATTGCAATTCTTATTGTTTAAGATATTCCATTGAATTGATGTAATAAATTGAATTTCTATTTTATTTATAAGTCTGTTATTATAGTTTTGGTTATGAATATTTATTCCCTGTTTTGGACATTAGAATTTCATGAAATCTTGGGAAATTGAAGAAAAAAGGACTTGTAATAATAATTTGTTAGGGAATTGACATTTAATGCTAGATTAGGGCGTAAAATCCATGCGTTTAAAACTTATTAGGTGCGAATATTTATTTATCTCTATTTACGTAATTGACATATAATTATTGCGCATATGGCGTAGCTAATTAGACATTCATTTCTCCCATTACGAAGGTAATTTATTTTGAAGCGAAAATAAGAGGAAACTCTTATATAACCTAATTATTATTTTAAGCGTAATAAGGAAGATTCCTTATAAGGCCTTATTTATGAAACAGTGAGATGGGTGTGTGTGTGTGTGTGTATGTATATGTATGTATGTATATATCTGTGTATGTGTGTATATGGAGAGTAATTGATTTATGGCTAAGTCATAGGGATGCGAGGTCAATAGAGTTACATGATAGAAGTCAGCCCTTCACTTTGAGGCTAGCAGCAGTTATTTACACATTTATTAATGTGAGATATCCTTAAGATAAATATTTGTAACGACGTAAGGTTAGTTCCAAATTCTATAGGGGAAATCTGCCCAGCCAATCTGGCTACCAATTCCTACAAATAGAGGACTAATGTGAGATGTCATTATGGGTATGGGCCATAAGACGAAGGGCTTGCTTCGGAATTTAAGGTATTAAGTGGTTAGACCCGCCTTTTTCTCCAAAAGAAGTATTAAATGTCCAAGGGGTTACGTTAGGTGGTATCTCTACAGGGGCACGCTTCTGCAAATAGGTCTTAAATAATGGAGTTTGCCTTATTTAAGGTCTTAAATAACCAGAATCTGCCTATTTTCCACTTGGAAGTATTCAGTGGCCTATGAGATTCCATGAGATGTCAGTAGATAGCACCATTAAGGAGCACGCTTCTGGAAATAGGTCTTAAATAATAGGATCTGCCTTAACTAAGGTCTTAAATGGCCAGAGTCTGCCTAATTTCTAATGGGAAGTACTAATTGGCTTGGATACCGTCTCTCACATTATTAGCTATTTATAATATATGATTGAGATATGAGATTCTAGAAAACTACTTCTGAAATGAAGGGTCGGACCCATCTCCTTTCCTTATAAAGAAGTATTAAATGAATTTATGTTCGTAGACATATTCTTAGTTTGAAATATACTACCTAAGTACTAAAAAGGTAAGGCTCGAGGTTTTTATTCACCAGACACTTATTGTTCTAACTCTCTCCGCATTACAACACAGGTTAAGGGAAGAGTGATGGCAGTGACGATGCTTAGAGATGGAGAAGCTTGGCTTGTGGTGGTATTTGTTATTATTACTTGCTTTTATGTGTATCCATGTATTTAGACAATTGTTGTAACTATTATGTTACTGAATTAATGGAATTTTGTATTATGACATTTTTATGGTTTTGAAATAAATGGGTACACTTTGCTGTTGTATTTTGTTCCATCCATTGTGAGTTCTGAAAGTTTAGTTATGACTCTATACTGTTATTTTCTTAGTTCTACCAATAGCTTACCCTATAATGGATCTAAGTTTCGATGGGCCTTTTCCGGGTCGAAATTTAGGTCTGATCCGGGGTGGGTTATTACATAATTATATGATAATAACACTACCATTGATAATTAAATCATAAGACTACATTTCAAAGGATGTACATAAATATAGTAATGTATGCCTAAAATGTATATAATGCTATAAATAATCATCAACACATCATATTACCTAAATATCTCTAGTCCATCTGAAACAATCAACTTTCATATTAAAAGATGTCATCACCTATATAGAACATATCAAATCAGGAATCATAGAATCAACACAATTGGGTGAATCGTACATATCCATAAAAAATCGTCACAACCAGAAATATCACTAAATGAGATATCAACAAGTATAATCAGGCTAGCACGAAGCATTTTCTAAATATAACTCTCGATCTCTGTAAAAAAAATCAATACATGTTAAATAGGATAGGCTGCCAATCAATACTTACAATCCATTTTACTTTGGATATGTATCTCGAGTATAATCTCAAATCCTCATATCTATACCATCAGAAAGTATCGTGAAGGAAAATGACTGTACGACAGATACGAAGTTCCAAGTAGTTATATATATATATAATAATATGTGGCACCCGGCCCACATCAATGCTACAGTGAGGTATATCAATCGTATATGCCAAGCTATCACTTCATCAGTACCAGAAGGTAGACTAATAGCACTAAGAAAGCTCCAGAGACACTAAGTCTCTATAGTCTTTAGTTAATCCTCAATCATTGTGATACGTATCCACCGTTGTGTTTGTCAACGTGAGGACTAGTAAGTCACGACACTACAAATGCCCCTATAGTAACAGACTTTTGACATAATGACACAAGGCGGCCTGGAGTGGTATCGACCGATAATTGAAGCAACATTGAAGTAGACATGTTGGCTTGGGGTTCGATGGAAACTGATCGGCATGAAGGAGCGGATCATCATCGAGCCGGGCCAGAATGGACCGGGAATGGCCGGGCTTAGGTCTTCTTTCATGAGTAGTTTATGAAGACATTCCAGGGATTGGATAGTCAGGCTTCATCTTGATACTTTGTTTAGTAGAAGGGATGGTTTGTGACCAACTTAAGTTTGGATCGGCCTATGGGGGGCCAGTCGTATAATGGATGGGACAACTATGATTGGGCCAAACTGCCTTAACCGACTTGTTAATTACTTACGACAATTTTAAGCAACAACAGTTATATACATATGTATTTATTCCTTATAACTATTATGTGTTTTATTTTAATTTTAACTTTTAAAATCTTACTATTCTATTTTATATACAATATATAAGACTCTCTTACCAATGGTTATAAATAAATAAATTCGAAATAATTTTATATTGTAAATATTATAATAATTTTATTTATTTATAACTTCTATAAATTTGAATTTAAACAAATTTAAATTTGTTCATTTGTAACCTTTATGAAAATAATTATAAAACAACTATAAATTAAATTCATAACCCTTAACAATTTTAAATTTAACTTGAAATAGTTTAAATTTATTTATTTATAACCTTTACCAGTATAAATTTAAAATAATTTTAAATTTATTCATAACCTTTATAAATTTAAAATTAAATTAAAACCAATTTCAAATTCAATTTTTTTATATTATTCGTAATAACATAATGCGGGCTATAATAATATCGTTGGATCATATGTGACATGCAGCACGATTAAAGGAGCGAATTTCAGAAAAAAATCCTCTTTAATACATTATACAGTAGGTATTTTATGGTGTTATCGTAAATAATGTCGATACGGTTCCATTTCCATAAGAGAGGCTATGGTTTTTATGTTGGCTCACTAAGTCTATCACAACCCTCCTCCTTTATCTTGGCTTGGGACGGGATGCATATAAAACTACAGATGCTTGCATCATCACTAAAGCGAGGACAACGTGTAAAAGTACAAAGCGACAAAGAAGAATGCAAAAGGAGTGGTGAGTGAAGCAAGGAGTCGGGCGTATGACGATCTATATCAAAAGCTAAGTACGAAGGACTGTAAAAAACGTCTATATGATAGCTAAGCTCTGTGAGAGGAAGACGAGAGACTTCAACCAAGTTAAATGCATCAAGGATGAGAATAATAGACTTTTGGTGAATGACGATGAGATAAAAAATAGATGGAGAGAATACTTCGACAAGTCATTCAATGAAGAAGGTGATAACACTACGATCGAGCGGGATGACTCTTTTAGTGATACCCGCAGACATTTTGTTCGGAGGATTCAAGAGTCTGAGGTAAAGGAGGCGTTAAAACAGATGAAAGCAGACAAGGCTATGGGGCCTAATGACATCCCCTTTGAAGTGTGGAGATGTCTTGGAGATGCATGGATGACCTGGCTAACTAAGTTGTTCAATGATATTTTCAAATCCATCAAGATGCCAGATGAGTGGAGGAGAAGCTATTAGTTCCAATCTTCAAGAATAAAGGAGATATTCAAAGTAGCACAAACTACGGAGAAATTAAGCTTATGAGTCATACAATGAAGCTTTGGTAGAGAGTCATTGAACATCGATTAAGAAAGATGACAATCATTCAAAAACTAATTTGGTTTCATGTTTGGGAGGTCGACCACAGAGGCGATTTTCATGATAAGACAACTTATGGAGAGATTTAGGGAGAAAATGAAGGATCTACACATGGTATTTATCGATTTGGAGAAAGCTTATGATAAAGTACCGAGAAATGTTATGCGGTGGACTCTGGAAAAGAAGATAGTCCCAACAACGTGCATTACCCTTATCAAGGATATGCATGATGATGTTGTGATTAGTGTTAGAGCATGTGATGGTGAAACCAATGGCATTGCCATTAGCATAGGATTACATCAAGAGTCGGCTTTAAGCCCTTACGTTTTTGCCCTAGTGATAGATGAGATTACGAAACGTATACAAGGTGAGATTCCTTGGTGTATGCTCTTTGCTGATGATGTTGTGCTGATTGACGAAAGTAGGATAGGAATTGATAGAAAACTGGAGTTGTGGAGGCAGACTTTAGAATCAAAGGGTTCTAGGCTTAGCAGAACTAAAATATGAATTGCGAGTTCAACGGTGTCTGGTCAGGGGATGCAAATGCCATTCTGGCTGGACAAGTAGTGCCTAAGAAGGAATCTTTTCGATATTTAGGGTCAATGTTACAGTATGATGGCGAGATTGATGAAGATGTTAGTTTTAAAATTCGAGCGGGATGGGTGAGATGGCGACTAACATCTGGCATTCTCTGTGACAGGAAAGTCCCACAAAAGCTTAAAGGAAAGTTCTACAAAACGGCAATTAGGCCTACGATGTTGTATGGTGCAGAATGTTGACCTACTAAAAGACAACACGTCCGCAAGATAAGTGTAGTAGAGATGCGTATGTTGCAATAGAGCTGTGGTCATACAAGACAAGATCGAATTAGGAATGATGGTATACATGACAAACTTGGATTAGCACCAATTGAAGAGAAGCTAGTCCAACACCGCTTAAGATAATTTAGATATCTCCAACGGAGGCCTCGGCACATGTGTGCATTGGAATTACAAGCCGCATCGAATGCTCAAAGAGAGATAGAGGTTGACCAAGGTTGACATGTGAGGAAGTAGTAAAAATGAACTTGAGGGATTGAAATATATCCGAAGAGCTGGTGTTGGACATGAGCGCGTGGAAGTTAGCGATTCACGTACCAGAACCAAGATTTTTTTTATTAGGGTTGGTTTAGGGGAGGTGTTAGTGAATAGGAACCAAAGACGTAGTGTTTAGTCTTCGATCCCTATTGCGATCAGTACCATTTTTACTATTAGTATTATTATTATTATCATCATAGTTTTCTTAGTTTCTCTATGTATTTTTATTTTCTATTTTATTTTTATTTATTGTTATTATTTGTTTAATTATCTTACTTTATTTTATTTTTATCTTTATTTCTATTTTCACCTTATATATATATAATATTGTTCTTATTACTTTTAAATTGACTTTGTTATTTAGTTTTGGGTTCCATCTCTAGCCGATCCCAACTTGTTTGGAAATAATGGCTTAGTTGTTGTTGTTCTTGTTGTATCGTAAATAATGTCGATAACATTAAATCATATTTAATGTTTATTGGATGATTTTGATTTGAATTTTAAGTCATATTATATTATCATTATATTATTATTATTAATGTGATTTACTATGTTTTTATTTGTTCAAAATGTTAAAAAAAAGATAATTCATTGACAGATTAAATAACATTTATTCAAAAGTAAATTTAATGTCAAATCATTTTAAAAGTCGCAATCAAAATTAAATAATATTCATTGTCAAATCATATTTAAAGTTGCAAGTTATTCTTGTATATAGAAGTTATGAAGGTTGTAAGATATAAGAAATTTTATGTAAATAATGAAATAATACTAGTTATTCGCACTTTTGAAACAAAAGGAGATTTTGGTAATTTTCAGAAAACCTAATCGCCAAAGTAAATTTTCTCGGTGAATTTTCTGGCCAACCTCAAACCACCTGAGGTGACAACACCGCTGCCATCATCACCACCATGTGACGCCTTATCTTCCCGTATCACTCACTTGGCCACAATCCTGTAATTGAAACCTAGACTGACATCAAAACCCAACCACAGTCGCCCCGATCAACCGTAGTTGATGTCGTTTATGCTAGAAAGAAGCTCACGCCTTGTAGAGCAGATCAATTCAGATGAGAATTTTCTCGATCCAAATTTGCCATCATGACCACGTCGTTGGTTTGGTGAACGATGGTGAATAGTGTCGCGAGAGGGATTTTTAAATTCAAAACATAAACTACATTAGTTTTTTTAATCAAAAATAGATTGATTTACAAAATAATTTTAAAAATAGATTTTAGTAAAAATAATTTGAAATATTTTCCTCGATCCTGAAGGTTGGGTGCACCTTGAACTGTCAGCTTCACCTTTGAGAGAACAGTTCTCTAGCTCAATGTTAGAGTTGCAATGTCCACTATTAAGATTTAATTTATTTTGGAGAGATGTCTATATCTTGAATGAGGCATTTAGATATATTTATAACTAATGTGTTATGTGAAATATCTTACTCGAATCTACTATTCAAGATATGACCCATTATAAGTGAGATCTTGTCTCACTTAATTAATTAAACATATTTAACTAATTCATACGCACATATATCTTGGTTCGTCTTATTTTAAAACGATTTCAAAAATTTCGACCGTCTAATAATAGTAAGTGAACATATAGCAATTATATATTTTATTAATTAACTTTGGACCTTCAAATAATGACTAAATAATAACAATAAATTAATTAATGTACAATTATACTAATTTCTCCATAATAATAATCTATAACTTCTATAAATTATTACATAAATCATTTTTGGTCAAAAGCTAAAATATACAGTTATGTGACTCCCAAATGTGAGCTCCCAATTTCACGGCTAAAAAATATGGTTATGTGACTCCCAAATATGAACTCCAATTTTCGGCCAAAAACTAAGAAAAACTCAATAATAATAATCTAAGTAATTTAAGTGTTAAAGTCTGTACGGACTTTACTGAAGCACGGTAGTTGACATGAGTTCAGCTACTTACAAATTATCTAGGTGAAATCTAATTTCTTATCTTTTAAAGCAATACCCTTAAACAGTGATACATGTGCATGTTTTCTCTTAGTCGTCACAATATCACTTAGATATCAGAGCTTGGTCAATGATCAAAATTTTAATAATATCTATAGCACTACAACAAAACAACCATTTTACAACGGGCAATGCCCGTTGTAATATGGATTTCGCAACGGGCATGAGCCCGTTGTAATAGACCTCGTTGTAATAGGTCGACTATATTTTACAACGGGCAATGCCCGTTATAATACATGATATTGCAACGGGTTCTGACCGTTGCAAAATAAATGCAAATTTAAAAAAAAATTAAAGCAGCATACATCCATACCAATAATGAATAATTACACATTTTCATTTGAAAAAAAAAGAGTTTCTATTCCATTCCATTGTCAATTACAATTGCATTTTCTTCTTTTTGTTTACAATTTACAAAACAAAAAAAATTTCATTTCCTGTACACTAATTTTGCAATTCTGTGCATCTTTGCTTCTCTGTGCATCTTTATATCTATGTTCCACTCCTACATACATACTGCCTCCCCCTAAGCACTACCCCACTGTCATAACATTCCACAACATATCAACCACCCAACATTTCACATATACACTGTGACAAGTGACCATTTCCTGACAATAGTCCATACCACACCCCTTTAACTACTCCACCAACATACTTCCCACTGTCAAGCAACCTCAATCTGCCATTTATCTGCTGCCAATACATCCTCCACTTACCACTTGCTACTGCCATACTCTCCGACAACACCAAACAACATTCAACATCCTACAAACATTCCTCTGCCTTAAGACACTACTGCCACCAAACCATACTTGATCATCACTGACTCAATGCTGCCCTCACCACAACATCCAACCCATAATTTCAGCTTTGATCACAGTTGTTTGAGTTACATTTTGCGTTCTTCGTTTTCCTTTGTCTGGAAAAGAGGAATTCAGATTTATCTGTGTCACATATCAGTAAATGTTTGTTATAATAAACAGCATATAATACATATAAGGATTGATTAACTCCTGTCAATTCAGTATCCTTTTATTCCTCACAATCAAATGCAGCAGCATTTAGTTTCATACATTTCTCCTTCTCTGAGTATTATACAGTAAAACATTTTACAGCATGCTTTCCATGCAATAAACTCTAAAACTCAATAAAGTGTAGATTTTATTTTACTTCTATATCATTTGTTACCTTCTTGAGTTGATAAGCCACATAAACTGCAATCGCTGCCAAAACTGCTGCAGCAACAACAACATTTATCAGCATAGACTTCCTCTTTCTTTTTATTCCAACAAAAAGCCTGCTACTTTTCTCTTCACTAACAACCTCTTCATCTTTTTTCTTACTAGAAATCCTAGTCAGACCCTCCATATCCTCTTGTATTTCAGAAAGAACTTTTTTCTGCACTGTATTTCCACCTACCTCCTTCTCGCTTTCTGTTTTTGCTGGACTAGGCACTGTTTGAGGCTCTGGCGCAGTTTGTACTGTTTTAGGCTCAGCTTTTGCGACTAATTTAGGAAGGACGATTGTAAGGATTCCATTCTCGAACCTAGCACGAAATTCGCTTGCGTTGTAGTTATCAGGAATGTGAAATACCTTGTGAAATCTACGCCATCGGTTACTATCCAATGGCCGTGATCCACTTATCCGAAGGTTTCCATATGGTTTAGAATATTGCCACACTGTAATTAAGGTTATTCATGCGTAAAGTTGAAACCTTTGTATTATTGAATTTATAGTATAAACTTAACGTACATAATATACTCATATTACTGAATATTACTCATATTACTTAATATACTCATATTACTGAATTTACGGTATAAACTTAATGTTCATAAAATCCTCACTCAAGTCTATTTGTATGTGACCGAATCTATACATTTAATTTTGAACTTTTTCTTCTGTAAAAAGGTGCAATTAATTACTGGCTTTTTTGCTCCTGCACTACAACATATATAAGATATCTTTCTTTAAGCTACTATATAGGCTTCAAGTAAAAGAGAAGTTGTAGACGTCAAATTGAAAATGTAAGTAAAAAAGATGCTAAATATTCACTATTGAAAGGAAAGAAAAGGTACCTTCTTCAAACCAGGTACAAGACCAGACAATGCAAACAATTTTTTTACTCATATGCTTCTTCCCTTTAGTTCACCGGAACTTTTTCTCACATGAGTCCTTGAACGAAGTTGATGTTAGAGCTATATTAGCTGCAGAACAAAGAAAAATACTTGCGGGATGCAAGATAGTATTTAGCAGAGTGTTTCCAGTTGGAGAACAAAATGTACAACTTCATAGTGATCTTTAATTTCATGCTTTGAAATTAAAGATGTGATACTTTGTGTTGATCTTATATAAACAAAAACACCTGTGGTTGTGCTCTCAAGTTAACTGGGCTCTAGCTACTAGAAGATTTGCTGTTCACCCAGGATGGTAAGAACTAAAATTATGCTAATATTTTCTATACAAAAGCTGAATGGCTGCTACATCAGAGTAAGTTTTTGTGTAGTATACAGATAACAGAACACTTGTAAACTAATTTGTATTTCACTGCAAACAAGATGGGAAACATTATGAGGACTGAACCAAGATGCCAAGAATGTCAATATAATACCAGACAATCAAATTCAAACAAGTGCAAGAACAAAAAATGTATTTAAAGAAATTGGAAAAATAAGTAAATGAACAAATAAAGAAATAATCAATTTCATCAGGTTATTTGTTGCAATTAAACGTTAACCAACTACCTACTTGGAAATTATTTGTTGCTTGGCACTTCATCAATCATCACATCGAACTCTGTCTTCTCCTCCACCACAGCCGGCGCTGCATCTGTGGCCAGAGCAGATGGAGCTCCAACAGGGGAGAACGCCGAGGCGGTCCTGCAGGTAGTCGACGAGGCTGCGGGATTCTTCTAGGATTACGGATGAGATTTGGGACCCGATTTCTTTGATTTTTGGGGCGGTGGCGGCGCAGTAGCAGGCGAAATTGGTGGTGCGGCGAGATTGGGTTGTGAAAAGGAGGGATTTTGAGGGATGTTTAGCGGAAACTGAGGCGGTTTTCGATGGTGAAGGTATGAGTGATAGAGTAAAGGAGATAATTGCTGCCATTTTTCCTTTTCTTTTTGGGAAATAAAGTTCTTATTGGGTTTGAAATGGAGGAGAGAAAGGGAGTACGAGAGAAAGTGCCCTAATTTCGTATTCCATCTATTACAACGGTCCATCTATTACAACGGCCATTTGCTGAATGTTGTAAAATATACTTTCACTACAACGGGCAAAAGTTGACCGTTGTAATATTTCTCTATTACAACGGGCAAATAATGCAAGTTGTAAGAAGGACGTTGGATAGAGCATCTATTACAACGGTTTTAAAACGACCGTTGTAATAGCCGTCTATTACAACGGGCAGAATATGCCCGTTGTAAAAATGACGTTGTAATAAGGTATTTTTGTTGTAGTGTAGTTAACTGCGAAGTCCAACATTAAAGTCCATGGTTCTGTCCGATTACAATTATCGGTTAACCGATATGTTTAAGCCAAGATCTTTAACTTTACGTTGACTATCAATTATAGTGATACCAACCTTCTATTTGAAGGAGATGAATCCTCTCTTGAATAGTGTTTCACTTCAACTGGTTCAACTTATACCCATAGTTGGTCTTACCATGATCCTCGTTGCTGCATGATTGACCTTAACCAAAGTACAGTTTAGACATTAAAAGTTCACGGTATTCTCAAATCTAAAGAATATTGCACATTGTCATGTAATATCTTCTATTTGACTTTTATAACGTATTGAAGACTCTTGGTGAGTCATTCGGTAAAAGTTCCAAACAACAACACGTACGTAACCCCTTAGTGTCCTAACGGTCATGAGTAAAAAACATCGTCCATCATATGAAGAGTATTACATATACTAGTCTCAATGGATATATTGATATTTCGTTCTTGATACATTTTGACTAGGAAAATTTAAGGACAAATATTTATTTTATTCGATTCAATACTCATGGTTATGAACACATTCGTAACTACAATCGAGTAAATATTTTACTTAAGGATTTTCTACTTGTATATATTTAATGTATTTATAACATTATTTTTATCCCAATTTAAGAATATATCTCAATTTAAGAAAATAAAACCAAAAGCTTAATTTATTTTGAACAATATTCACTGTAAGAGTTAAGTTATATAACCAAATTATGTAATTTCCCCTAGGACATAACCTTAACTCTATCTGTGCATTGACCTTCTCTTCAAACCTTTGTAACCTCTCACGAATTCATACTTCAATGTGACTTCAACCAACATTCGTCTAACAACCAAGACTGCATCTAGTGAAGATTTGATTCCATTACAAGAACTTGATCGCGGTGACAATGAAGGTGAAACACTGCTCAAATGGCCGTAACTTCTTCATTTCACTCCAAACTTCGATTATAATTCGACTGTTTGTTTTGTAATAAACTAGATTAGTGCTAAATTTTGACGATCTTTCGTAAACTTATTTTTAGACCTTCGGAGATCCCAATGGCTTTTGGATGAACTTGTAGTGTGTATTTGGATGCATTTGTGACTTTACGGAGTATTCTATGGAACTGGTGACCCTTTAGTGTAAAGGTCAAGACAGGATGGGGATGCCCATGGCAAGCTTAAGTTCAATGACCTCCTATGTCGCTCTCTATGGGTACATCAATGGACTTTCCGCCTAATCTAATTGTGTGAAAAACTCTCTAGTTTCTGCTAGCTGGGTTTTAGGACACATTTGTGGTATAATGTGGTTTGCTATAACTAGGTATTTTGGATATATTTATAATATCATTTAATTTGACTTAGACATATCCTTCGACACCTTAGACCAATAGCGTACTACACTCACCTTATAATGAAAAGTTGGCGGGCAATAGTATTGTGCCAACTCTATGTTGTAAAAGAAGAGCAGGTTGAGGTATGACATATAATACCTTATATGCTCTTCTCCCTTATTATGTATATTTGTTTCACATATACAGTATTTTGATTCAAATCCCTCACACCATGTTTTATGTCTAACGCTACCTCTGTTTTATTTTACATCTTGGGTACTGATGATCAAGTATGAAGAATCTTATATAGCAGGATACAAGATCTTATGAGGGATTAGACATTGCTATAACCACTTACTATCCTTGCAATTATATCTATTACCATTATGACACTCATTTCTATGTGAAGTATGCACCGTATATTTAGCTTTATTCAGTATTTTGTTTATGTATAGAGGATTAGTGATGTACCCTTATTCACTTTTATAACATTATCATTTTTAGTTTCATATTATATCTCATATTTTGTCTACCATAATTCCATATTTATGTATTTTATTTATATTATACATTTGATGCATTCATTGTGGGTTACGTTTTACTTATTCATGATGGACGGTTTAAGTTTAATCAAACCCAATTTTAGTTCAGTCAAATCTTTAACACTTCAACGTTCGCCGCATTGTCGAGATCGATTGCACTTCCTAGGCATTGATTCAGATGACGAGAACGGCAGGATGTTACAACCTTCTAAGCTCGATTTCCTTCAACATTGAGCCACTCACTCGATCTTTGTCCCTCATTCTTTCTCCCAAGTGATTTCTACATCGACTTCGAGTGCACTTCTGCACAAATCTCAAGCGAACTTTCATGTAAATTCTGAGCATACTTTCACAACTCAGAGTGTCTTTCTGTGCTCGTCTATGCATCATCATCACACCACCATTCTAACCTTGAGCAACTTCAAAAGTTCTCACCCACAACTTGCCATTACATTACCACTGAGCAGACTTAAATGCTCTCTCCTCCAATCAAAACTACCAACTTCTGCCACATCATATTCCCTCGACATCAACCACCTGAACCCATTAACTTCCACTACCAATAACATGCAACACCTCAGTCGGCAACGCCTGACCATTAATCGACTACATAATGTTGTCTTTGACCAACTATCGACATCAATGAATCTTTCAATCCCGCCAACATAATTATGACCATCATTCAACTTCAAATCATTACACTAAGTTGATTTTTTCATCAATCATCCAGTTTAACCACCCTCAACGATTTTCAACCTTGGAAAATTCAAATCACCATCCTATTGTATCAATTCAACATCAGACTCCTCCAAATCAACTCCATCATCATCATCAAACTATATTGAATTGTTCTGGTTCAGTCCAATACCAAATTCAGAAGAGTTCAATCATAAAAAACTCTCCAACTTGATAACAAGCAAATTCAACCAAATCAAACTATCGTAAATCTCACTCGGTCCACAATAATATCAAATCAAACCAAATATTCCAAAACCATCTTAAATCCATGAGAACCATTATTAAATCTATAATCAACCAAATCGTTATCAAATTATATGATGTCAAATATGACACCCTAAAGCGGGATTATTTTTTTAGTAAGGAATTGCTCACCAATTATCATCGCTAATTTATGTTTGTCCACATCGTCGATCGCATCTCTAATCATTATGATTGTCATTGATCCTTGCTCCTCCAGTTCTCCTTTATGATCTTGACTCTACGAGTGCTAAAAAATTCTCCTAAAGATGATATAAACTACATAGGGTCTATTGTCAGTCCCAATCGAATATTGTTTCCACCGTACGAAATTCTTGCACTTTCCTACCTAAATTTTCTATAGGTGTCACCGCTTCTTGGGCTCCTTGCAACCTGCTACCATGCATGCATTGGCCGGACCAAACCCTAAGTTGAGTTATGATGCTCATTTGGTAATTCTGAGCATGTCATTGTATTTTAAAACATCTTTCCCATATGAATCAAATATTCTTGCTTCTATATAAATCGACATTTCCCCTTGTTTGAACTACAAATCGCTACAAAAATTCATACAATCAATGTGTAATTGGTTATGTTCTCAGTTCGACCTTTTGATTTCATAGATTCATTCACAGTTGCTACAATTATTACTTCTTATCAACCGTTTCATCAACAAAGACGGACAGTGATGCCAAAACAGCAATTTAATCTTATAAATCAAATTAATCTTACCAGCCTTCATAGCAATATGAACAAACAAAATGTAAGATGACTCCAATATAAGGCCACTATTAGAAGGGAGCATAAATGGCATGATAGTAAGTAATCTTATTATTTCTTTGCTTTTACATGCATAAATGACATGATATTTTCAAATTTGTAGTTTTATACATCATAGTAAACTCATTTTAGAAAAATTGCAATCATTTACAAAGTTTGTGCAAGTGCAAGTCTACAACATGTACCTGTATGGATATAAAGCTCTTGATCTACTAGCCTTCCTGTATGTATCTTAGGAGCAACAGTGTAACGACCCAGAATTTGACCACTTTAAAATATACTATTTAAAGTGATTTTAAATATGAATTAAATAAGGTTATATGATTCAAACAAAATTAGATAGGGGTACGTAGGCAGTCACAAGTGGTAGTGATGCAGCCCCTAAAATAAAATAACTCTTTCATGTTTATCTGTTATTGGCTGTTGTTTTTCTTGTGTTATTGTATCTTTCCTGCTTACTATTTTATTCCGCATTTACATTGTTTATTGAGTTCTCAGGTAAGGATAGTGTTGTCTCTCTCATCAGAGTTGTGCGGTGGTAAATTTATAGTCATTGTATTTGGTATGTATTAAAGCACACTTTGTAGGATTAATAAATAAATTAATTACTCTGATAAGTTGTATAATTGAAATTGTATCCTATACATTTAATAGTGTCGAATATTCATCAAATATTGTGTATTAAGTTGGTAGTTTCCATTAGTAGTTTTAGAACGGACGGATTTTTGGCAATTTTAACTGGTCCGAAAATCCGGGTCGTCACAAACAGTATTCATCTATTCGAATTTAAAACTCTCAGAGAAAAAGCCTTCATATCTGTATTTTTACAATAGCACTTGAGATCATTTAAAACATTTGCATATAAATAGTCATTTTGTATGGAAAATGAAGCATACTGAGGATGTTCTTACTCTTGATTAGTTTAAATTAGTTTTCCTATTAATCAGGACAACTGTATGATTAAAAGGTGCTCCATGAAGGATTACAGGTGATTATATCACATAATGCAATTTTTTAAGCAAATCATATCAGCAAATAATGGCCTTCTTTAATATAATTTGAAGTGCATGCACTCACAAAATACATAAGTAAATTTGATACAGAGGAGAAGGTTAGCTATTGTGCAGCTAATAGCATATTACTGTATCAATGGAACATTCAATGACTGTATAAATGAGATATGATATTCTTAATTCTATATACCCCTTGTCAGATAATATATTCTATTATTTTCGAAAATCTAGGCTTTCCATTATATTATATATAAGAGTGGATTAATCTTTTATTGTTTTTTATTTTTTAAATTTATAAATAAGAATCATGCATAGTGTTTATCACGAATTCAGTTACTAACAAAATTTTAAAACACGAAAGCGTACACTAGGCCTTTTTTGCTCACGAGGCGAGACGTAAGCCTCAAAGCGTTGGGGCATAAGTTTTTCAGGTAAACATTGAGACGTAAGTTATTATTGCTTAGCTATTATTAATTTTTGATTAATAAATAGAAGTAAACAATTAATCATATGAAACAATAAATAAACAACAATATAAACACTTAACTTTGAAAAATTCAGTCCTTATCATTCTAATTGTTCATTCGTAAAAGTATAAATAATTAAAACTATACATAATTAAATTTTAAGCACTTGATAATATACATAAATGAACCAATCCTTTGAACAATTCGTATTTAGTTTTTAGCTCCACGGAATGTTTCTTCCTCCGTTTATTTTTCTTCAAATTTTTTCTAGATTTTTGACAATAGTGAAATCGATCTTTATTACAAATGATAGGAAATTATGTAAGTTGTTATTTTATTTATTTTTTCTTCAACAAAATTAAATCAATCTGCAAAATTTATTCAGAGGTTCAGCGATAACAATTCAGAAATTTTATTCAAATAGCAATTGAGGAAATCAATTATGTAGTTCTCGATCGTTGTTTCAAAAACAATTTCAATTTAATCATGTCGACATTGACAGTGAAAAATAAAAAAACACCAATTTTATTTTTATTTATTTTTGTTTGCCATATATAATTGAAGTTTATTGACTTATGTTAGTGTCAATATTTACAATTGGAGGTAAAAAAATTCTTGAGTTGCATGCCTCAATGCGTTTTATTGTCCATTGCCTTGAGATGCTCGTCGAGGCGGGTTTTTTAAAGTAGTTATTAATAAAGATATAGTCTCGATCATTTAATTATTAATCAAATAAAACGATCAACAAAATTGAAGCTAAGTGAATGGGTGAGCATGAAATCTGACACTGATGAGTATGGGACATAAGATCCCTCCTCTTGACCAAATGAGATCTTTTGTACCCAATTGTACGCAATTCTCGTGTGCCCTTGTTATTTTTCTACCTCAACCATTCATTTATTGATCGGATTAAACAATTACCAAAATTAAAATTTATTGAACGAGTGAAATTGAATGGGGCAATGAATATTTAGGGACAAAAAAGTAAAAATCTCCACTGTTGATATGCCAACCAATCAAGTAAATACTAATTTCACTATAATAACTGCCATTTCAAAATTTAAACACAAAAGTTCGATTTTTATGGTCCTCGATCCATGGTTAAACATTTTTAGTTGAACAGAACAATGTACGGATGCAAGTTTCCAGTGAAGGACATTATATTAGTACAACTGTACAACGGTGGAGAACCAACCGTTGGATTATATTTTCTTACAAAAATTGTTATTTTTATTAATTTCAATTAAACATACAAGAATTAGTAGGTTTGGTGTAAAATAGAATCTATAGATAAGGGGTTTGATTGTTGTTGAACAATATGGATATTCTCCAAATTTGTACATGCGTAGTGCTCTAATCGGTTGTCTTTATAAACAGGGTAAATTAGATTAGACAAACGTTCTATTGCAGAAAATGGGATATGTTATGGTGCCTTCTAATTAAGATACTCCATATAAAAATTCTTGTTTGGTTCTGATAATATCAATATGCATATGATCACAATTCATTTAGTGAACATGCATGTGGAAAGTTTTTGCCTGATAACTTCATCTACAATTTTGTTTTATACAGGCTTTGCAAGGATAGAACAACTGAAGATGTAAAATAACTATTACTCGGAACTTTTGCTTTGGGGATCTATTCATGATGAGTTTACTTTTAATATCATCATTCACAGTTATTAAGTATCCGGTAACATAGATGAAGCTTTCAAAATGCTAAACAGATTGATTGAAAAGTGATATATGCATTGCTTTTATATATCAAAATGGTAATAGATTAAGAATGGTTTTTTGCTATTTCATTTGTACATGAACATGATTTCACCATAGTCCATTTTCAGTAATCAAATAATATAGCATTACTTTCATAATATCAAATGCAGTATTTAAATTTGGATTACTATGTTTATGTGTGAGTGCATATGCAGGATGACATGCGTTCAGTATTACTGTCTTTGGATACATCATGTAACATAAGTATGGCTATGTACATTAGGCTTACAAAACGAAATCATTTACTCAAACATGATAGCATTACCTTCCAGAAAGCAGCATTACATGTAAGTTGACATATACGTCTAATCGTCGTGTCTTTAGGTGCTATGGAACCTATAGCAGCATGACAAAAAGTCCATTTGCTACTTAAGAACAAGACAACTGCCATCTTGATTCCATTTCAGATCCATAACTTGGACAATGGACTGTCTGTATACCAAGCTCCAGATGCTCTCCACGTGTACAGACATGTGATAACCTGATTTTATGAGAATAAGAATCTTCCTAACTCTCATCACCACAAAAACTATTCCCAGGTTCTAGCAGAGATGCATTTAAACATTCACTACTTTCCCTGTAAAACAAATATAGGCATAGCAACAAAATAATGCACATCAGCTATTATTTGATATCTACATCATCTTCGATCTTGTGATGGGTAATCTCTAAAGATAATGTCTTGAGAATTAATTACGAAAAGCAAACATATACCTCATCTTTTGAGATTGAATTTGTTGATATTTGAAACATTTTAGAATAAGCTTTCTTCTTATTATCGCATTGATCCACGATCTGTATGAAAAGTTAAGGGTACGTTTGGTTTTATTTTCAGTTTTGCGTTTTGCATTTTTAACATTTATATCTTGAAATTATTTGTGTATACTATGAAAAATACCCAGGGTCAGTTGTCATTACTGGCTCTTCCCCTGTCTGATAAATACACTATTACTACAATATGACTAAGTTCTTCAAAAATGAATTTTATGACATTATATATATAGCCTCAAAATTAGATCTGAGTTGGATTAGCTTTTCAAAAATTATAAATAGAGGCAATTGGTTATTAACCATGTAACAGCCAGACAAAGAAATGTTGGAGATAATGTGTCCGCTTAAAGGAAAATATTTATAACGATGATATAATACCCGGTATGAGTGCAATAAAAACCTAAAAGATGTTATTGTTTTTTGCTCGAGCCGTTTGCTGTTTTACTTAATCCTTGATATTACAATTAGAACCTAATAGATGTTGCAATAATAACGAGCCATTTAGATGTTTTGCGTTAATCGGAAAAAGTTACTAATTTCTGACACAGATTTTTTGGTGGGTAGGTTCGAATCTTTAAACAAAATGAAAACTAAACAAAGGGTTAGTAAACAAAGAAAAACTGTTAATATGCTTTAACTAAATTCTTGATCAATCCTCTCGTTTAGGTGATCTGCAAAAATTGTTGGTATAAATGCTCAATGGAAATTTTTAGCAAAGAAGAAACGAAGATTTTAAAAGTTGTTTAACATGATTTGAGGTATCATAAGAAATTAAAATTGTGTATGCTTTCCTATACCAACACAAATTGTGCATATAAACAATGTCACAAAGCAAATAAATACTCGTAATATTTCCTTAGAGTAAACGGCTTACTGGATTAAAAAAAGAAACAACTTAACTGAACCTCTGGGTAGAAAAACATACAGAGTTATTTGTAAAGATGATGGACTTCGTACTTCGCAATAAACCACTCTTCTCTACAATACCATACAAAAATTGCAGTAAGAACAACCAAAGAGCGACATAGTTAACATTAATACACCTCTAGTGTAACTGAACAGACTAACCCTCATCAACCAACATAGTTAGCATTAATATATTGATCATGGTAATCAACTGATTTAGTTAGCTGAAATAAAATTAAATTCCCAAAGTATAATTTAATCAATGTTTGTGTCAAATAATACCATATCTACTGGAATTTTAATAAAAGTATAGATACTAAAACATCAACAAATACAACTGACAAAATCAATCCTCCCAATAACTTCACATGAATAAAAATTTAACATTTTCAAGGGAAAAGATTACAGAATCAAACACAAAATAGTGCAATATCTTATAATAAGATGGAGAATTGAAGGGGACATGATGTAAGACTGAAGAACAAACAAGTGACAAATTAAATGGTATAAGAATCATTGGATGGTTCACAACCACATAGGTTTTTCTAGCATCAAAACAATCACACAGGTTTTCTAGCATTAAGTTGACCAACTAAAAAGTAGTTAGGTATTTAGAAACACTCAAATATGCATATAAAAAAACGGATAACATGTCTCCATATTTAGATATTGTGTCATAATGGAGATCATAGATATTGTGTCATAATGGAGATCATAGTTATTGTAGCATATTGTCTCCATATTTAGATAAAAGTTCTATAAATTAGTATAACAATTTTCTTATGATGTTTAATAATGTTAGAAAGCTGAACAAGATGCAGTCTACATGTCATTGTTTTATTGCTTCAACCTATATAGATTCGGTAATCAAAGTTTACCATGATATATAGAGCAGTTTCCAACCAAATGTTGTGCAGATGGCAACGATAATCATTTCACTGCTGAAAAGTCTCTAACCATTGTTTAGGAGCTGCTCGATGAATTCGATAGAGATATTTAATAAACCTCTTTTCAGCATCAGAAATAAGAACAGAAAACGAACCTTCTTTCTTCACTAATCCATTTTCTTTAAGCCAATTCATAATATTATTCCTAGGCTTTACCCTTTTCTCCAAATCATAACATAAATAAGCTGGAAATTTCTGTAAATAATCCACCGGAAAACCCAATTCGTCGCAAAGGTAATTCACTTTCCCTTGAATCAGGTCCACACTCTGATTCAAAATGCGAGGAGAAGTACTTATCATTCTACAAACATCACCATGTCCAATTCCAAATCCAACAAGGCAATCAAATTTCTCTTGCAATTTATCTCTTGCCCCATGTATCGAAGATGCAACCTTCAATGTAATATCGTTTCTTCCAAAACCAACACTCAACAAAAAATCAAGCGTATCGTCCAATTTTTTGGTTTTATTGTCCACGTCGTTATCACAAGATTTAATGGTAGTTTCACTGCTCAAAACCTTCAAACAATGAAGGTCCATATTCATAATTTTATCATTATATCGTGTATCCAAATCAAGGGCTTTCAATATTGCCATAAAATTCCCTACAACATTACTCCCCATCACATGAGGGTACATTTTATGAAGCCTTTTGATTTCTTCTTCGTCTAAACCTAAAAGCTTCATCAAAACATCCGGTAGGTCAATCTCCAAATTCCCTAATTCGATATCTGAAACACTGATATTACTGAACATGACCATCCGACTCTCCTCCTCCTTCATCCCCAATTTTTGTCTCATGACCTCCTCTCTGGCCTCGACAAAAAGACATCCCCTCTTCCCTGATGCATTCCTATAGAACACCTTCAACTTTTCACATATCTCAAATACTGCCTCTGCATCATTGGATTTGCAATATAAGAGAAAGGGACCTAAATCGTTAAACAACAATGCTGCCTCCTTTTCCACATCGCTCTTCAGAACCCAAGGAAACGCAAGACACGCGCCAGCAACACAAGGGCGTCTGAACCCTAACTCCTCGAACCATTTCAATCTGCTACTCAACTCGTCCGCATCTTCATTGAAGTAGGCATGGACGAGCCCAAGTTTCCGGAAAGGGAAGCCGTAAAAGAGGAAGACGTGGACGGATCTGAGGAGGTAAGGGTCGTCGGAGAGGAAAAGAGAGTTGATTTTTCGGGGGAAGGAGGGAGGAGAGAGGCCGATGGACTCGTAGAAGAAGAGGAACTCGTCGATGGGGTGGTAGGAGAGGAAGCGGTCGATGAGGGAGGGGAAGTCGGAGGGAACGGAGGAGGAAGGGAAGGGGACGAGGGAGAGGAAGGAGGAGAGGGAGAAAGGGGAATTGGAGATGATTTGGTGGGAGAGGGAGGAAGGGAGACAGCGGGTGGATTGAAGATAGTCGATCAGGGCAAGCTTGGCTGCGGCTATGGCTGGGACGCGGTGGTGGCGGTCAGCGATGTTTTTGAGTTTCGGCAATGGGGATGATGGAGTTGGTTTTGGTCTGGCGGAGAAGCGGCGGATGAAGGAAAGGGAGAAGGAGAAGTTTGATGATAGCATAATTAATGTTTTGCTTCGAAGGGTTTTAGGCTACAAACCAGCCACTCCTCACAAATGCTTAGTCTCGTCAAGGAAATGATTCAACAAGAATTGTAAAGCGGTTCGGTTGATTTTGCTCTTAGGACTCCTGAAGCGGTTTATTAAAAAGAGATCACTACTTAAAAATAAAAAACACGTGAAGGCAAAACCATTTGCACTAAACGCATCAAGTATAAGTAGTTTATTAACCTTTTACGAACTTCAATCATTAGCTTCAAATATTTTTCTTCCGAATTCTCATTTCTTCACTATTTTTGAAAAATGGGAAGTGTAGAAAATAAAGTTCTTAATCAAACCATAATCCAGTTGAAATTCAAAACTCAAATGGAAATTAAAACTCGGTTCGAGACCAAAATAAACACGAAAAGGTTCAAAATGCAATAATAAAGTTTAATCTGTCGAGTCAAGGTAGAATGGGATCGCAGCATTGCAGCAGGAGTGGAAAAAAATCATAGAACTTAAAACACAATATTCAATGAAGAATTTGTATGATGTATGTTTGATAAACTTTATTAGAAAAATGTAAATCTCTGCCGGCTGCGCAGGCTTTACAATCTGTATATATATAGCTCTAAGAATATGAACTGTACAAGAATTAGTCAGTTCTAAGAATATGAGTTGTACATGAATTAGTCAACCGATCCTAAAATATATCCACAATACTCCCCCTCAAGTGGGAGCGTAAAGATCACGAACGCCCAACTTGGACAATAGGAAAGAAAAAGCTTGGACACCAAGTGCCTTGGTGAACATATCTGCCAACTGAAATTTAGTACCAACATGCGCCATAGATATCACACCACGTAGCAACAATTCCCGCACAAAATGACAGTCGATATCTATATGCTTTGAGCGTTCATGAAAAACCGGGTTTGAAGCTATGTGGATGGCAGCTTGATTATCACAGAACAAGCGAACTGGTTGGTGATGTTGGACGCCAAGTGAAGCCAACAGAAGTCGTAGCCATTTAACCTCAGCGCAAGTATGAGCCATGGCGCGGTATTCAGCCTCTGCAGACGAACGGGAGACAGTTGATTGCTTCTTTGTCTTCCATGAAATAGGAGAACGTCCCAAAGTCACAAAGTATCCACTAATAGAACGCCGAGAGATAGGACAACTAGCCCAATCCGAATCACAAAAGGCATAAAGTTGCAAATCACAATCAGCTCGTAACATTAAACCTTGACCTGGATGACCTTTCAGGTACCTCAACACACGAGTAGCAGCATCAAAATGATCTTGTCTTGGAGCTTGCATAAACTGAGACAAAATATGTACTGCATATGACAAATCGGGTCGAGTGATAGTAAGATAAATCAATCTACCAACCAAACGGCGATACTGTGCTGGGTCCTTGAACAACGGACTAGTAGACAAAGCCAGCTGATGATTCTGTGGCAAAGGTGACTCAACAGGCTTGCACGCAAGAAGACCGGCCTCCTTTAGTATGTCTAACGCATACTTACGTTGGTTGAGGAACATACCTTCCGAAGACCACGCACATTCGATGCCAAGGAAATATTTCAAAGGACCTAAATCTTTAAGATGAAAACAATTATCTAGATAGCGCTTAAAAGATGTGCACAAGATAGGATTATTTCCGGCAATTAGGATATCATCAACATACACAAGAACTGACAAGATATCTCCCCCTTTCCGGTATGTGAAAAAAGTATGATCAGCGTGAGATTGTCGAAAACCATACTTTCGAAGGGAGGCAGTAAGCTTATGAAACCAATTACGAGGTGATTGTCGCAGGCCATAAAGAGACTTGCGGAGACGACACACTTTACCAGGAGAAGCACCGGAAAAACCTGGAGGAAGACGCATATACACCTCCTCATGCAAATCACCGTGAAGAAAAGCATTATTGACATCTAACTAATGTACTTCCCAGTTTTTAGCAACAGCAACTGCTAAAAAGGTACGAACTGTGACCATTTTTGCCACAGGAGCAAAAGTGTCTGTATAATCCTGACCCTCTTTTTGGTGGTTGCCAAGAACAACCAAACGTGCTTTATCTCGTTCAACCGAACCATCTGACCTGAGTTTAACTTTGAACACCCATTGACAACCAATCGGTTTCTTCCCGGGAGGCAAATCAGTAATCTCCCACGTATGATTTCTTTCTAGTGCATCAATCTCAGCTCTCATGGCTTTGCGCCAACGTTCATGTTGTGACGCTTCTTTGTATGAACTGGGTTCTTTGTTAGTACTTAAAGCAGTAACAAAATTACAGTGGCTAGAATTAAACTTATCATACGTAACATAATGAGCTAAAGGAAACCGCATACCTGAGGAAGGTGATGGCTCGGATGTAGAGGAGATGGAGTGTGTATGTCTAGCTGAGTGGCAAATATAGTCTGTATGCCAAGAAGGGGGGCGTCGTTGACGAGTCGGTGGAGCTGGCGCATTATCAGAAGTAGTCGAGACTTCTGACTGACTTGCTGGGCACTTGTGATAGGTGCACTTGGAGTGCTGCTTGCTGCAAGTGAGGGGTCTGCTTGCACAGCCTCATCATCGTCCATGCGCACAGTAGATGCAGGCTGATGTGCAGGTTCATGTGTGCTGCTGGCTTGCTGGGCTGTGCGCGGTCTACGCGTGTAAACGAGGGGAGCACGAGCAAGTGTGTGCTCCGACAGGTTAGCAGCCGAGGTACTCCCCCTATCTTCGTGTAAGGATAATTCGAAGACAGGTGCTGGATCTCTAGCATTACCAAGCACTCCAAAGTCTAAATCGGCAAACTCCATTGTTAAATTTTGTGGCGTTTGAACTTGAGATTCTGTAGAAAACGGAAATACATCTTCAATAAATCGAACATCTCTCGAAACAAAGAACTCCCTTGTTTCCAAATCATAAACACGCCATCCTTTCTTTCCAAAGGGATACCCCAAAAATACACACTTCCGACCACGAGGAGCAAACTTGTCCTTAGTTCGTGGTTTGTTATGAGCGTAGCACAAACAACCAAACACTTTTAATAACTCCAAATTTGGAGCTTTACCGAACAGCAGCTCGTATGGTGACTTGCCTTCAAGCAACTTAGTCGGAGTTCGGTTAATTAAGTGAACTGCTGTTTTGACACAATCTTCCCAAAAACGAATAGGAAGTGAAGCATGGAACCTTAAAGCTCTAGCCACTTCTAGAATATTCCTGTGTTTTCGTTCAGCTCGCCCGTTTTGTTGTGGGGTACCCACACAGGAGGATTGAAATAATACTCCTACTTCTTGATAAAACTGTAACAAAGGTGCAGTTGTGAATTCTGTGCCATTATCAGATCTTATGATTTTGACAACCTTGTCATATTGAGTTTTTACCATAACACGAAAATTACGTAAGCAACTAGGAACTTCACTTTTCTCTTTAATAAGATACACCCAAACCGCGCGTGAATAATCATCAACAATTGTCAAAAAATAATGAGAACCAGCAGAAGAAGATTTTGTATAAGGACCCCATAGGTCACAGTGAATTAAACTAAACAAATCATCAGCTTTATTCTCACTTAAAGGAAAAACAGTACGTGTTTGTTTGGAACGAAAACACACATCACAAGAGTCTAACTCTTTCTTTATTTTGCTATTCTTACTAGCACTACTAACATAAGATAAATGTTGACTCGAAGGGTGACCAAGACGACGGTGCAAAAGGAGAGCTGATTCTGCCGTAGTAGCATGAGACGATATTGTTTGCTCCATTTCCCGAAAGACATACACTCCATTCCTTAGCTCACCGAGACCAATCACCATCTTCGTTAAGCGGTCCTGCACAATACAAAGACGGTCGGTAAAAGTGACAGTACAATGTGAGTCGAGAATAAGTTGTCCAACAGAAATTAAATTGCATTTGAGATTAGGAACATATAGAACGTCTCTGAGTACTAATCCATTTCCTAACTTCACACTCCCTTTAGAAGTTGCCGCCGTTTGCACACCATCTGGAAGACTCACGGGACTATGAGGCATTTTACAAACATCAAGTATATTTTCTAAAGTACCTGTCATGTGGTGAGATGCACCACTATCAAGAAGCCAAGTACATCCATTAAACTTACCAAACAACTTATCGTTGGATTGAGCATTCTCAAGGAGAGTGATTAAACGCTGCATCTGTTCATTGGAGAAACCTGCATTAGAACTGGCATTAGTATAGGTGCTGCTATTGCCGGCCTGCTGTGCAGCATTCGCCGTGGCTGGGGATGGTAAAGACTGCCCACGACCACCGGAAGCTCCCCCTCGCCCACGACCACCCCTGCCTTTGCCACCATTTCCTCCACGCTGGGGAAAACCAATGCGTTGATAACAACGCTCATAGTCATGGCCACGTCTTCCACAATGAGTGCAAATTGGTGAAGTGGAGTTAGTACTAGCTGGAGGTGTATTTTGGGCAGGAGGTGTGACTGAATTAGAATCAGATTGAACTGCAAAACTAACAATTTCAGTTTTATCATCGCGCTCACGAATAATGCTCCTGTGTCGTTCTTCTTGAGATGCCAATGAGAAAGCTTTGTTAAAATTGGGAAAAGGATCCATACTTAGAATTTGAGTACGAAGGGCTTTGTATTGCTCATCATCAAGTCCTAACACAAAATCATGGGTCTTGTCTTTCTCAACGCGAGCACGGAGCTTGGCAGCAGCCGCACACGTGCACCCACAAATCAGATCCTCCTTGCCATACAGAGCATCCCACAATGCCACAAATTTGTTGTAATAAGACACAACAGACAGATCTTTTTGACGGAGCGAATGGTACTCTGATTTTAGTTGATTAAGGCGAGGACCATTCGAAACACAGTATCGTTCCTTTAAATCTTTCCACATATCTTTTGCAATTTTATGAGACACAACACTAGGTTGAATAGACTCATCAACAGAATTGAAAATCCAGGAACAGATTGTGGAATTATTTGCCTTCCAAGCCACAAATTCAGCACTTTTTTCATCAGTTGGTTTATCATAATCACCATTAATAAAACCAAATTTATTTTTGCCTTCTAAAGCATTGATAATAGCCTGCTCCCATATATCATAGTTGTCTCCTTTTAACAAATACTTAGACAATGAATTGTTAGGGCCTTCAGATGGATGCAAATAATATATGGAAGAAGCATCATGAATTAATTGTATTGGACGTTTACCATCTCCACTGGAACCCATGGAGAAAAATCAAAGAGATACTGACCTTAGGTTGAAACACCGTGCGCCAAGACGAGGCTGCGACGACAGACTAGCGGCAAAGGCAAAAAAAAAATTTGAGGATCAATAAACCATTGGCTCTGATACCATGATAAACTTTATTAGAAAAATGTAAATCTCTGCCGGCTGCGCAGGCTTTACAATCTGTATATATATAGCTCTAAGAATATGAACTGTACAAGAATTAGTCAGTTCTAAGAATATGAGTTGTACATGAATTAGTCAACCGATCCTAAAATATATCCACAATAATGTTATATTCAATGAGCTCGATGTAATTTTCAATGAACTGATTTAGGATTTACTTGGTTTGTTGGTAATGACTCCTACTTACCTTATTTTTGAACTCCTTTGAAAGGGGATTGCTTGGTCTTCCCTTTCTAAACACTTAACCAAGATATGCCAATGCTTAAGTTCCAACAAAATGATCTACTTTATGAGGAGTCTTTGTCATCCCCACGGAACTGATATTGTAACAACCCTCTCCCAATGGGTCTAATTTTCAATCCAATGAAAATCCATCAAACCTTAGGTCTATTCCAAAACTGGCTGTTGGTTAGCAAAACTGATACAATGAATAATATATATAGAGCTATCTATCTATACTTTCAGAATCTCACAACGGAAAGAGTAAAATATAACAGCAGAAATAAGTATCCATTTCATAAAAATTCAAATCTAAAAAATACAGCATATTATCTCAAATATCCAAAGTACCGTTAAATTCTAGTGATATAAAATCACAAATAGAGGGAAATAAATATGCAAAAGAAAGAAAGAGAAGATTTTGTTTTCCATAATTAATAGGAATATTTGATTATGGGTATTTCTCTTTTTAATTGGCTAACCAATTATTATTTTTGCCATCTAATGTTAACTTGGGCATTAAGTAATTGATATTATAAATAGAGACTAGAAGAGAGTGTAAAAAGTGGTGGAAAGTCTATTTGCTAATTCTCTCTTCTCCATCTTTGTTCTTCTTCTCCAACAATTTTAGCCATATAGATATTTGCTCCCTTTCTCAATTTGGTTATTGATTCAATGGTATTTTGTTTATTTTAGCTCTGTTCTATTAATTGTAAACAAAACTTTGGTGAATCAATAAAGTGGGTGATTGGGTGGAATATCTTGTGTTATTGTGTTTTGATTTCAATTCCGTCTTGTTTTCAATCCAAGTTATATCTTTGTGATTTAGGTGACAAAGATCCATTGATATAAGCTTCCACAAAGTGCTACTATTTCCATAACAAGTTGGTATCAGAGCACAGATCATCGCAAAGCTTAGAGTAATTTTGGTTTGAAAAATTATTGATGTCGGATATGATTTCGTTTTCGAAGATGGCTATTTTGGATGGGAAAAATTGGGGTGTTTGGAAGCCTAAGATGGAGGATTTTCTATACCTCAATGATCTTTATGATCCGATTGATGGAGATGGAAAGAAGCTCTCTGATGTAGATGAGGGAAAATGGAAGAAGATGGATAATAAGGCGATTGCTTTGATTCGCCAGTATCTTGATGATTCAGTTTTCCATCATGTGGCTAGTTGTGAATCCGCGAAGGCTTTGTGGGACAAGTTGGTATCTTTGTATGAGTCAAAGAGTGCTACTAGTAAGGCTTTTCTAGTTCGAAAGTTGGTACAACTGAGATTAGATGAATAGAAGTCTGTTGCAGAGCATTTGAATGAATTTCAAGATGTAATAAATCAATTGGCAAATATGAAGGTCAACTTTGATGATGAGATACAGGCTTTTTTATTAATGAGTTCGCTTTCAGAAAGTTGGGAAACTTTGGTTGTTTCATTGAGTAATTCCAATGCTAATGGAACTATCTCTCTGGAAACTGTTCGAAGTAGTCTTTTGAATGAGGAGCTTAGAAGAAAAGGGTCAGGTATGAAATCAATTCAAAGTGAGGCTTTGGTGGCAAGGGACTCGAAGAAAGATTCAATTTGGAAGAAGAAGGACGCTTATGGTAAAGGTGTTATCACTTATCATTATTATAACAAGAAAGGTCATATACGTAGCAAGTGTTATGCTTATAAAAGAGATCAGAAAAAGGCTGCGCATGGTGATACTAGTAGTGATGCACATGCAAGTTTTGCTGAAGGTACCGATAGTGATGCTTCTTGTGATGTCCTCTTTAGTGAAAATAAGTCTTGGAAGATGGATTCGGGAGCTAGTTTTCACATTTGTAGATATGTGAATTGTTTTTCTTCTTATGAGAAGAGTGTCGGCATGATTAGGATAGCCAATGGAGAAGAGCTACCGATTTGTAGTATTGGATCTATTCGGTTTTGTATGCATGACAGTGTGATTAGAAAAGTCTCTGGAGTGAGACATGTACCCACTTGTTCGCATAATCTTATTTCTCTCGGTCAGTTGGATCGCCGTGGTTGCACTTATGAGACTCAAGGTGGAATTTTGAGAGTGAAGAAAGGTGGTCGCGTAAGGATGAGAGGAGTATTGGAAGTAGGAAACCTTTATAGCTTGGTTGGTTCTATAGTCGACAATGGAAAGCGAGTGACGGTTGAAGGACCTAGTCCATGGCAAGGTGGGGAGATTAATGTGGTCACTGCTTATGATTCTAGCATTGAGGATCATAATTTAGATAGGGGTATTCATGTTGATGATGCTCGAGGGATCGATAATGATCAGGTAATGAGCTCAGATCAAGTGATAGACGGGTGTCGAATTGCAAAATCCACAAAGACAAAACAGAGATCTTTATGGTACTACAAACATTTTTGAGACCGGATTTGTGTGGTGCACCTCATGTGGGAGATGCATCACTTGCAGGTGGTGGTTGAGGTCTGTAATTTAGTGTGGTTGAGATATGCGGATTTGTGATAGATCAAGATATAGCATGCTTGATATGTTGGAGATATGTGATTTTGCATCAAGGTGGAGTGTTAAATTTTAGTGATACAAAATCACAAATAGAGGGAAATAAATATGCAAAAGAAAGAAAGAGAAGATTTTGTTTTCCATAATTAATAGGAATATTTGATTATGGGTATTTCTCTCTCTAATTGGCAAATCAATTATTTTTTGCCATCTAATGTTAACTTGAGTATTAAGTAATTGATGTTATAAATAGAGACTAGAAGAGAGTCTTCTCCATCTTTGTTCTTCTTCTCCAACAATTTTAGCCATATAGATATTTGATCCCTTTCTCAATTCGGTTATTGATTCAATAGTATTTTGTTTATTTTAGCTTTGTTTTATTAATTGTAAACAAAACTTTGGTGAATCAATAAAGTGGGTGGTTAGGTGGAATATCATGTGTTATTGTGTTTTGATTTCAATTCCGTCTTGTTTTCAATCCAAGTTATCTCTTTGTAATTTGGGTGACAAAGATCCGTTGATATAAGCTTCCGCAAAGCGCTACTATTTCCATAACAAGTACAATATCCTAAAAATAACATCAACATGTCTGAAACTGGGTACATCAAAATATATTTAAAACATAAATAGATAGATAAACTGCCATACGTCTTCACCGCCACCTTCATCTTCTCTATCAGCATTGTTTCCTGTAACATATGTGTTGTAATGAGGAAGGGGTCAGTATCATTTAGATAAGTAATACGACTTATGCATCTTATACTTGCCTATCAAGAGTACTACCAACTGTAAGCCCAAAGGCTCTTTCATTCCAACTCCATAACATACCTTTAACCATAAGGTCAAATGTCATTTCCAGTCCAATGCAACTACCGTCAACCATGTCCTAACAATGTGAGAGAAAGTATCTAAGCCACTTAATACCTCTTTAAATGGAATTAGGTATAATCTGACCATTTGATGCCTATATCCTAGGTAGATCCTTGCTATTTAATACCTAACCCAAAATGGACGCCTCTTTGGTACTCCTTAACTAACATTGTATGGAATCTCATTAGACCACCTATACTTCATTATGGGAAGAGGCGGGCCCAACAATAGCCGTTTAATACCTCGACCCCGAAGCGGACCCCACTCGAGATTTCCTACTACCACACATAAAAGATACTCCTGACCATTTAATACTTCTTAAGTGGGAGGGAGGCAGACTCTACAACAGCTACTTAATAACTCCAATCTAGAAGCAGATCCTATGCCTTATGACCCGTAACCTAAACTGTGATGTCTCGTATTAGTCTGACTATTCGTAGGTGCTGGTAGCCATTATCCAGGCAAACTTACACAATAGAATTGAGCATAATCTCGCGTCCATTGTGAGTACTTATCATAGGCGATGTCTCACATCAGTTCCAAAGTCACAGTACTATTAGACAGATTAGTTGGGCATACTTCTATGTGCTTTTGACTGACGTCGCATCGCTATAACATAGTCATATTTCCGCTCTTCTAACATACTACCACATATATACCTCACCGCATTCGCATTAAGGCCATATAAGGAAAACTCCTTATTCTGCCTTTAATTATGGATTAATTTCCATAAATCCTTAACTTTTTTTAAGGGTTTAATATAATAACTAACTTATTTATAGCACACAATTAATGCAATATTGATATATTTATACGTTAATATATTTATACATATGTAATTTAAACTTACTAAATATTTCTAAGCGTGCAAAGATTTTCGCTTTCTATAATTATCACTTAAAATGTAAAAACCTTCAAATTTCTACAAGTCTAACTCCATTCAATAACTTACAAAATAGCTAATATTCTTAGCTAAACAATAGACTTACATTAATAAAACAAAATCAAATACTAAACTCATTTTATATTAATATACTAGAATCAACTTCTCTATTTCAAAGAATAAAACTTACAATTTAAACCCTTTATATTCTATTCAACTTTTACATATACAATTAAAAAGGGATTCATATTTAAATTACTGAAATTGGCAGTGCAAATTATGAATAAGAGAATTCGTACTTTACACACTATTTCCTAACTTATTTTCTTTTTAGAACCCTTTAGCACAACCAGAGAGAAAAGTTGGAAGAAGTGGAATGGAATATAAACTATTAAAATTGCAATGATAAAAAAAATCTACTACTTTAAGACAGGACATTTGAGATTCTTATAAAACTAAGAATTGACATTTCGTTTTGGAGAATTTTAGGGCTTTTGTTCTAGGGTTTTCGTGTATAAAATTCTTTAAGCATAAAACAAATCCAAACTTCTACTATATAAATACTAAAAATGTGAAAAACTAATATTTCCACTCACTTTTATGGGTTGCAAAAGTAAGGATCTTAAGGTTAATTAAACACTAGAGGGGGATGAATAGTGTTTTCTAACTTATATGAATCTTTTTAAAATTCTTTCAAGATTATTATTAAACAATGTAGAATGAACAATCATAGATGCAAACACATATGCAAACAAAGATAAGTATAAATGCAGTAAAATAAAAAGTAAAGAATTAGAGACATCACACCAAGGATTTTGATATTGGTTTGAAGTTACCCTACGTCCAGTCCCGTACAATTGCTTGTGCATATTTCTTTTCAAAATGCCAGTCTTTCAACGGGCAGAAGGCAAACCCAATACAATCTCGATCTCAAGGCTACAAGACATACCATCCTGATTTTCCGATCTTAGGGTACACCCACTTGATTTAGACGGCTACAAGCACACCCACTTGGATTTCCAAGCTACCAAGCACACCCAATTGATTTGAACTGGCTAAAATCACATCCAAGCAATTACAACTAGAGTTTGATGGTTTTTTCAAAGATAATTTCTTGATCTTTGGTTATAATGGATCATATAGCCTTTTGAGTAGCGCTTTGATCTTGAATCGAGAGAGAGATGATTAAAATCAGATAGTAAATAGTAGAGAGTCAATATTGAATTGATTCTGGTTGAATTAGAAGGGATCTAAACAAATTTTTCACTAGAAATTTTGGCAGAGAAAGAGGAGGGAAGAAACAAGAAATTAGTTGTTGAAAAATTCATTTAAAACCTCCTATTTGTAAAGAATAAACAACCATGTCCATTCGCTAAGAGTTACAACGAATAGATACTTCATTTCAAAATTTAAATTTCAAATTAGTGACTTATATGTCGACATACTTATAGGGTATATGTCGACATATCCCTTTGAAAATTGAAAACTCTTTTGTTTTTAACTATTTTGAAAACCTTATGCTTTGTAAAATATTTTGATACTTTATAAAATAATTTAAACATAGTTTATAAACATTTTAAACTTTGAAAAACTTTTATAAAATATTTTTTAATATATTTGAAAAAATATGTTTTGTTTTTAAAAATAAAGGATAAGAAAATGGTAAGTAGAGATCGAAGTTACTATTAGGGACTTTAACAATATTCTGTGACTCTATATAATATACTTTAGTCTTGAGATCTTCATATCTTGATCTTTATAATCATGTATCTTCATGTCCATTCTTTGAGTCTTTATACTATACAATCTTCGATTCAACACTTATATAATATCCTACACTATATACTATATAACTTGGCAAAACATTAGTATCTATATTTTATATAAATATTTTTTCTATCAAGATCGTTACTATCAAAATCAATAACTGAGATATTAACCATCTCCCTCTTTTTGATGATGACAACCATTAATATCCTATATATAAAATATGATATCTCCCTTTGAGTTAGATAACTTCCCATGTATATATGCATATGCATATTTTATGTTTTTCTCCCCCTTTGTCATCAACAAAAATGGGTGAAAAACTAAAAACTCCCCCTAATTTAAATATTTAGAGACTATAGATTCAAAATCAATAACTAAGCTAAAATGAAATGAATATGATGATGTTTATATTATATGCAATTCAATTAAGCATAATAATATGTAATAATGAAGACTTATAAAGTAAATTTTATTTATCCAAGTCAAACCATACATAATTCATATACACAAACCAATCCAAACCAAATCAATCAAGCAAATTCAAACAATCCAAACTATAACACACAAATTCAAATATTAATCCTTAGTGTAAAGCAATCAGTAGGCACGGGCTGGACTAGCGCCAGCGGAAGAAGAATGGAAAGAGCAAGAGTGGCTACTACGAATTTCGGCAGGATCGGCGAATGCCTGGGTCTCAAAAATCCAAACTAATCAAATCCAATCCAAATATACACATTGAATCAATCAAACCAAGTCCTATATATACATATTAAATAAAATCCTGATAACTAGACGTTTCTTGGAACTTTAACCCAACCGTCGGACCCAAAGATTGGATCTGCTTTGATGGTTTCTCAATCTTCATTACCCTTGTGTTAATAGTGCATTCTGGGTTTTTGCTTGGTTTGTCTTTAACTAAGGAAGAAATCACCCATCGAATGACATCAAAATGCTTTTCTTTTTCCTTGATCATCTGCAGTTGGCTCAAATCTAAATGCTTTTGATTTCTTAGGATAAAAGAGAGAATATTTTGAAAGATTGAAGAGCTTGTTCAAGATTTTCACATAATTTTTAATGTACGGATGACATATTTGTAAAAATATGTTTGAGAATGAAAAGAGAGTATAGAATAAAATGATGAGTGAGTTTTTTTTAAAGAAACATGCTTATATAGGAGTAGAAAGTCGTTTGAAATGAATGAATGGATGGTAGTTATTAATATTTTGAAATTTTAAAATGAATTTCTGTCTTTCCATTATAAGTCGACATATAGGTGACTTGTATTTCGAAATACATACTTAAATTTTCAAAACTAGTGTATTTGGTATACTTTTTGTTTTTGTCTTATACTATTATATATTTATAACTTCTAGTGGCTAATGAATAATATAAGACTGTAAGAAATATATTTCACTACTTAGAATTGAAGGGTACATGGGTTTCAATGATTAATAAAAGAAAACACATTAAAATGACATGAACTTAAACTAAAAGCAAACAATAAAAAGCTAAATATCATAAAAAAATAACTAGATAGGCTTAGAAAGATATAGACGCTGATGAGGAGCCGCCAATTTTACGAATGATATTTCAAAAGTATTTGTCCACTTTGTTTGAAAGAGAGGTGAACTTTTTACTAAACGATATCTTAAGCTTCTTTTGGTTTTTAAGAAGCTTTTCTTGGTTCCTTAGGATCACTTTGTTGGAGGGGTGGGATGGTTTGTCAAAACTTTCTAAGGAAGTATCCACTTCTTCCTCCTCCTCCTCCTCTTCTTCCATTTCATCGCCTTCTGCTTCTTCTTCTTGTCGAATTTCTTGTTCTTCTTCTCATGCCAATCTTTGTTCCTTTTCGAAAAGTGTTTCATATGGTTCGAAAAACCATGGAATGTGCATAAGAGAGATATTGATTTTGTCGGAAACTTTTCGAGGAATAGATTTTTCTCCTCTTAAATCAACCCCAAAATATATGAAAATTCTAGAAAGACGCACACCATGGGAGAGTGTGTTATTATGTCTAGAAATGTTCTTTTGAACAAAGTCATCTAAAATGACTTGTTCCTAATTGATATTGTAATGACCATAAATAGCGAAAAGAGCTTTAAAAACTTTCTGAGTAGAGTTATTGTAATTACCCGTCCTTGGAGTGATACTTTTTGTAAAATGAGACTCATAAGTCTCGATTTTAGTCGAAGATTCTTGTGTTTAAATTAAAATTCTTCATTACTTTCAAAAATATCATGAAAAAATTTACGATTTTGTTTATCAATTTGAAAAGTGGAGAGGTCAATTTCACTATATTTACAACCAAGGATATTAAACAGAAGTTCATAATTCAAAACAATTTAAGTACCATTAATACTATTCCAAACTTGACCTTCTTCTGCTTGATAAAATTTTCCGTTTAAATTCGCATAAAATATTTTAACTAAATCCGGATTAAAAAAATCATTTTGATAAGATTCAATTAAACCAAGAATTTCATTTTCAAAAAAAAAGATCATGTAAACCATAAGAGGAAAAATCTTCGAATTTAGCAAATCTTCCAGGAGAAACTTTTTGGAAGTGGTATACTCCATATAGGCTTCAATAACATCTTTCTCTTTGAAGAGAAAGCTTTTAGTTTTAAAGAGCCTATGGTTTTGGGATTTTGACTAGAGGAAGCCATTTTTGAGTTTATGAGGAGATAAGATAATGAAGAGATATTTGAAATTTGAAATAAAGCGAGTGAATGAATGGATAGAGATAGATTAATTTAATAGAGAGCGAAGAGTCATGTTCTCTGGTTAAAAAGGTGCCTTTTTTGAACATGAGAGTAAGTGCAAAAAGAAAGGGAAGTTTGAAATTTGAATGTGAATTCAAACGTCAACTTCCAGTTTTCGGGCATGTATGTTGACATGTGACATGGGGGCATGTCGACATATAGCCCGAAATTTTCAAAATAAAACTAAGCTAATATATTCCTATGTATATATGCTTTTATACTTATATTCATCCGATATTATTATTAATCTATATGTCATTCTAAAAACCAAAATCAATCAAAAATAAAAATAAAATTATTAAATAAAAAGTACCGTTTCTGCAGCTTTTAGTTGATCAGTTTTGACTAGTCTGTTATAGCCGTGAAACACATATTCGCATTCTCAGTATCTGGTTCAATGTCACTTGAGCAAGTGTCTGAATCATCTAAAGTTGTTGTAAAAGCCCTTTTTCTTTTTCTGGATGAATCATTTGCTGGTGAGATCTTTGATTTATTCGGATGCGGGCAATCTCTTTGAAAATGACCGGGTTCATCATAGTTGAAGCATCTAGTTGTAGTTCCAGACATCTTGTTTTTAGGTTTTCGAAAGTTAGTCATCTTTTTATACTTCAGGAATGTTTTGAATTTTCTAGTCATGAAAGAAATTTCTTCGTCATTGTCATCGTTTGAATCCTGATCCTCCGTTATTACATTGAAAGCGATGGATTTCTTTTCTGCTTCCTTTCTTTCTCTTCTGCCATACAATTGTGCTTCATAGGACACTAAATTGCCTATTAATTCTTCAATTTTCAAATTACTAATATCATTAGCCTCTTCAATTACTAGTATCTTTTGATCCCACTCTGAAGAGAGTGAATTGAGGGTTTTTCTAACTTGGTCATATTCAAGAAAGTTTTTCCCTAATGCAACTAATGAATGCACTGTATCTTTGAAATCTACAGTACATGTCAGAAATAGACTCATTTGGATTCATTTTGAACAATTGAAACTGATTAGTTAGCATGGAAATTTTATTCTATTTTACTTTACCGGTATCCTTATATGTAACTTGCAGTGTCCTCTAAATTTCATATGAAGACTTACAAATAGAGACTCTATTAAATTAGTCTAGTGAATAAAACAAAATATTCATGGCTTTAGAATTGTTTGGTGCAAGTGCATTTTGGTAGCAGTCCATTATGCAAAATTAGTCTTAGGTTTAGTATACTCATTTTGTGTGACATTCCAAATATCTAAGCCATTAGATTGTAAGCAAATTGCCATCCCACATGACCAATATGTGTAATTACTATCATTAAAAAGTGGGTTCTAACAGTAAATTGTCCTTCGATAAAAGTGTTAATAAATGTACTAATGGTGTTGCTAGCCATTAAAATTTTTCAAAAATCAAATTACGAGTTTTGAAAACCTAGTGTTGTGATACCAAATGTGGGTTGCGGAGTAAGGATCTTAAGGTTAATTAAACACTAGAAGGGGTGTATAGTGTTTTCTAACTTAAATGAATCTTTTTAAAATTCTTTCAAGATTATTATTAAACAATGTAGAGTGAACAATCATAGATGCAAACACAGATAAGTTTAAATGCAGTAAAGTAAAAAGTCGAGTATTAAAGAGATCACACCAGGGATTTATATACTGGTTCGGAGTTACCCTACGTCTAGTCTCGTATGATTGCTCATACAGATTTCTTTTCAAAATGCCAATCTTTCAATGGGCAGAAGGCAAACCCAATACAATCTTGATTTCAAGGCTACAAGACACACCTTCCTGATTTTCCGGTCTCAGGGTAAACCCACTTGATTTAGACGGGCTACAAGCACACCCATTTGGATTTTCGAGCTACCATGCACACCTAATTGATTTGAATGGGCTACAATCACACTCAAGCAATTACAACTAGAGTTTTGATGGTTTTTCCAAAGACGGCTTCTTGATCTTTCTTATAATGGATCCAATAGCATCTTGAGTAGCACTTTGAATTTGAATTGAGAGAGAGAGAGAGAGATGACTGAAATCGGATAGTAAATAGTAGAGAATCAATACAATGAGGATTGAATTGATTCTGGTTGAATTTGAAGATTTGAATAATTTTTTCACTAGAAATTTTGGTAGAGTAAGCGAAGAGAAGAAATAAGGAATTAGTTATTGAAAAATTCGTTTGAAACCTCCTATTTATAAAGAATAAACAGACGTGTCCATTCACGAAGGGTTAAGACGAATAGACACTTCACTTCAAAATTTGAATTTCAAATTTGCGACATGTATGTCAACATATTTATTGGGTATATGTCGATATATCCCTTTGAAAATTGAAAACTCTTTTGTTTTTAAATATTTTGAAAATCCTATGCTTTATAAAATATTTAGATACTTTGTAAAATAATTTAAACATAATTTATAAACATTTTAAACTTTGAAAAAGTTTTATAAATATTTTTAAACATATTTTTAAAAATGTGTTTTGTTTTTACAAGTAAAGAATATGAAAAAATAGATATCATAGATTGCTATCAAGGACTTTAACAATATTTTATAACTCTATATACTATACTATAGTCTTGAGATCTTCATATCTTGATTTGTATACTCATGAGTCTTCATGTCCATTCTTTGAGTCTTTATACTGTACAGTCTTTGATTCAATGTCCGTATAATATCCTACACTATATACTATATAACTTGGCAAAACATTAGTACCCATATTTTATATAAATTAATTTCGTTATCAGGGTTATTATCATCAAATTCAATAACTGGGGTATTAACAACATATAGTTTCTAACTTCTCTTTGGATTCAATTCACGCCTTTTTATAACGGATCCTTCAGATTTCCTCTCTTTGAAATGTACAATAATTTAATTATATGTAAATTAGATTCAAAATTCAAAGATTGGGGAAGAATAAAAATAGAAAAATGTATATATATGTAAACCTACTACCTTTTCCCCTTGGACTTGAACTCTTGAACCTAATTGAGGAAGAAGACTGATGGAGTTTCTCTAGTGTTTCAAATATTTTTGTGAATAAAAGTAAAGGGGCTAGCCTCTTATTTATAGTGGTTTAAAGAAGTCGGACCGTAGGATCTAAGTCAGGTTAAAAATAATAATATCCAGGTTATTCGTGCTTAACAAAACCCTAGATGCCACACCTTCACCTGTCGACCATCGATTGGCCGCTAGCGATCAACTGGTCCCCTGCATATGGAATGAAATTTATTACTATTATTTTTTTCTATTTGTATTCTATTTTAATAATTAATGTTAACATTTATTTTAATGTTCCCTTAAACCCTAAGGTTCTCGTCAAAGTTAACATATTTATTAATATTTTTAATTTCAAACGTTGATGTTAGTTAAATTTTTAAATTTAAATTCATTTCAAATCATTTGAAATTCAAAAACTTCAAACATCGATGATTTTTTGTTTGAAGTCTGATCACAAAACTTTATATATGAAAGTTGATCAAAAAATCGCAACGAACACAATGGTGTAACTTTTGCAGTCAAATTCCGATATTTACAAAATTTTCATTTTTAGTCTTGTTATTAATTAATCAATTTCTTGTTGATTTTTATGGGGTATTACAGTATCCCCTCTTAAAATGATTTCGTCCTCGAAATCTCTAAATGATACATAGTATAACACGCACTCTGCATCCATGTTATACAACCAAGTTATCTACACAACCAAAAATGCAATGTGATTGTGTATGCAGCATACTATGGGTGAGCTCGGTCCTAGCGTGAATGCAAGATTGTGACATATAGGCATGTATGCAAGCATCCTAAATATGCGTAAAATTCATCATAAGTGCAAAAATAACAGTAAAAAGTGTGCCAACCATCCCCTACCATCCAATCTAGCAATCACGATGCAACCAAAAACTTAAATTTTGAAGAGAGAAAGTTTACCAGATAAAAGATCAAGATGAGAAGTCTTCATCTTATCTTCGGTTTTTCATGTGCTTTCTGCCGGATTATCTCCCCATTGTACTCAGACCAACCTAATTTCTTTATTGCAAACTTCCCAGTTTCGTGCTCCACTATGTGTGTAGTGACATGAGGTGTTATCGGCTCCATCTCGATATCTTCTAATTGATGGGGCTCTACTTTTATGATAGTGTCGTGAAGGCATTTCCTCAAGTGTGAAACATGAAAGACGTCATGTACTCTCGCTAGCTGGACTAGAAGCTCCACCCGATAGGCCGATACGCAAGTTTCCATACCCTTTCCAAAATTGGGAAAGGTCCAGCAAACCTTGGAACTAACTTCTCTGACGTATCAAACCTCGTAACCTTCTTAAGAGGGGAAACCTTAACAAATACCATGTCTTTAACTGAAAATTCCAATTCCTTCCTTCGCTTGTCAGCATAGGATTTTTGACGGTTTAGTGTGGCCTTCATTTGTCATCTAATTATCTCTATCTTTTTCGAGGTCTTGCGAATCAAATCTGTTCCAAGTAGAATTTTGTCGATAGTTTCCCACCAACAATTTGACAATTTGCATAGCCTTTCGTATAACTTCAAATGGTGTCATGCCAATCATCGCTTTGTAACTATTATTGTATGTGAACTCTACTAAGGGTAAATGTTGTTCCCAGTATCTTCTGAAATCCATGATGCAAGCTCTCAATAAATCTTCAAAAATTCTATTCACCTTTTCCATTCGACCATCGGTCTATAGATGGTAAACGATGCTATGATTCAACGTCGTTCCTAAAGCTGACCGCAAACTCCTCCAAAATTCGTTAGTGAATAAAGGGTCCCTATTACTAACAATGCTAATTGGAAATCGATGTAGTCGTACCACTTCCTTAATATAAATTTGCATAAGAGATGTCGTAGTCCTATTGTTCCTAATTAGAATAAAGTGGGCATTTTTAGTGAGTCTATCTACTATAACCCAAATAGCTTTATTTCCCCTTTAAATCCTAGACAACCAACCTATAAAGTCTATCAATATATGCTTCCACTTTCATGTTGGCACCTCTAACGGTAATAACAATCTTATGGGCTTCCCTTGTTTCACCTTTATCTTTTGGCACGTTAAACACATAGAGATAAATTCCGCTATCCTTTTCTTCATCTGTAACGACCCGGAAATTTTAACGATTTTTAATAACATAATTAACTAAATTTTTCATGAAAAATAAACAATTAAATTTTGCAATGAAAATTTGATATTTGAAATGCATCTATTTTAACATAGCTAATATCAGTTTTTCATTATAAAATATGGAAGTTAGTTCTATTGTGAAATTTTCAATTTTAAATTCAAAATCAGTTAAAATTCGATGGTAATAAAATAATTTTGAAACCTGATTAGTTTTATATAATAAAAATGTATATCATTTTCTGAGTGAGACGTTATATTTCGTTTCGCCAAATTTGGACTGCTATAGCTCCGTTTATATTATTTTCGGCGTTTTAGCAGTAGTTTTGGCAGCGAATATCGATTTTTGATAGGATGATCGTATTGTTCATATCTGTGTACCATTTTGTTCGTCTCGTTGTGCTGATCTCCGCAGTATATTCATTTGTTCATTTCGGAGTCCGGTACATAGCGAAATCGGTAAAACGATTTGTCGTACCGGTTCCGTATTTGAGCCTTTTTGGTTTCCATGTGCCTTTCTATTACCTACCGTATAAACCAAACATCACTTGCTTTTAATTTTTACCTGAATTTACGTTTGACCCTTTCTATTCCTTGTTTTGATATATATTGCCGCGTCCTTTCATAATTCCATCTTCTCCCTTCTGAAAAAAATAAAGCCTTCGAGAATCTGCTTGTCTCTCTCCAGGTCGCATCCTTATTTGCCTCGAGTTTCTGGTAGTTCGTCTTCGGGTTTGTAATTCTTTTGCTTTGATAAATTTCATATTATAAGTTTTATATTTATAACATCATCTTTTCTTCATTTTTTTTCTCGAAGAAACCCTGCTTATCTTTTGTTTTGCCCGAAGCAAGCATATTTTTATCTCCTTCATTTTCTTATACTCGAAGGGGATCCTACTTGTGACCGAGCCTTCACCCTCACTAACCCGAGTTTTGGCCACAACCCTCCATCCACAACCGAAGCCAAGCCTCCCACTATTCCAGACCCCATCCTCTCTTTCCCTGACAGCCGTCTATCTACTTCATGCACCTTCACCTGACCCTCTCCATCACCATCCGACCACCCAAGCACAACAACCGCCGAACTTCGCTTTCCCTCACCATTCTCATCACCTTCTCCTCCTAGCTCGCCATTAAAAACCCTTGTGTCGTGCCCTCCACCACAGACACACCTCCACACCTTGCCCAGCCACTCCGCCTCCATGCAACTGCCATAGCCACCAGCCGAGCACCATAGCAGCAGCGCCTCTCTCCCCTCCACAACGCCGAGACCCCCTGGATCTTGCCTCTCCCCTACCGAACATCACAGAGCAACAGCGCCCTCCATCACCTGACAACAGCCATCACCTCACCATTGAACCGCCGCCTATAGCCAACACCACCCAGATCCTCCGCTGTAGCCGAACTCTCCTTGCTTCCTATCTTTCTTTGCTTCTCTGTTGTAAAAGAAAAATATATGACGGCTTATATATATATATGTTACGCATATATAAAAGCTTATATGTGATTGTATACAAAAGCTCATATATGTGCTGTTGCATATATATTTTGGCAGAAAGGTTATACATATTGCTAGTGTATATATGTTACACTCGGACCATTAATTTTGCTCGTATATATATGCGTTGCGTATATATATTATTCCTTTAATATATATTTGCTTTGTGCTTCAAAATAAACTTATATGTTATATATATTGCATGTATATATTGGTTGGCAGAAAGTTAAATATTTGTCCATTCAATCCAAGCTTATTTGTTGCTCTAAGTCTGCATATATATAAGTTCACTTATATATATTTCGATTTTTGAATTCTCGAGCTAAATCTGCTTTTGTGTTTGTCGCGGAACTTTGACTTGTCGAGCCCGATTTCGTGTCCGTTGCATCGTTCTTCGTCATCATTGTTTTCCACAGCCACGAAAGGTGAGCAATCACTCACGATTAACATTCTTATATTTAGTAAATTGATTTCACATGAAATAACGATTAAAATATGTTGTTAATTTGAATTTGTTAGTAATTTGATCGTCGATATGTTAATATTTAAAATTGTCTACCTATGTTAATCATGACACCAATAACATGTTATATTTATTTATTTTATTTATCTTGTCAATTATGATATATGCCTGTTGTTGATATGTATGTTGTTTTATATTATTGTTCTCACACTGTAAGTTCCCTGTTAGTTTAGAAATTCCCTATGGGTTGAAATGATACATACCTGAACGATTTTATAGATTAGGGAAAATCGTTATGGGTTGAAATGATAAACCCAAGCGATTTTATTGATTTGAATTTTGGGATTGCGGGTTGGAATGATATATACCCATAAAATATTAAATTTAAATTGCAGTAGAAAACTATATACAGACACTGTTGGTCTATTTTTAAATGATTTCCAGAGTTTTAAAAATATAAATATGTGATTTAAATAAATATTGGTTTTAAATATAATATAAAGATTTATTTTAATATACGAGAAAATTTAGGTTTTTAAATTATATGTTTGGAATTTTAATTTATAAGTTGAATTTTGAAATATATAAATTTTAAGATTTTACTTATAACTTTATTATTTTAAATATATAAAAATAAGCTTTAATATAAACTTAAATTTAGTAATAAGATTTAACTTAATAAAATTTAATTTAATTAGTATATATAATATGTTTTAAATATATATTTAAATTTTATATTAATATTTAAAATAGATTTTTGTAATAACTTTAAACAAATAGAGATTGGAAAGATAAATTAAATAAGAATTGATTTGTAATTTAATTAGTTAAGAATTCAATTTAAATAAGAATTGATTTATAATAAAATTTGTTTAGAATTGAACTTAAATAAGGGTTGATTTGAACTTATTGATTTTGAGATTTGGAAAGGTATGATTTTATAACTTGATTTGATAAAAAGTGATTGAATGAATATTTTCAACTTTACATAAATTGGAGATTGAATATTTAATATTAACTTAAATTTGTAATATGAGATTTTAATTAAGTGTTATTAAAAATGATTAAGTGAATATTTTGAAATTTTAATAGGACTAAAGTTGAATTTTGAAATATAAAGGAAATTTGTTAAATTTAGTTATTGTAAATGTTTGAATAATTTAAACTTTAAACCTATTGAATTTAAAGTGAATTAAATTTGTAGTTCGAACCTGGATTTGAAATCGATTAAAAATGGTTTTAATGAGAATTTGAATTGAGATTGATTTAAATTGAATTTTTGTAGCTAAAGTTGATGTGAATCGATTTGTGAAATTGGAAGGTACAATTCTAACATGAAACTATTTTCGATATATATATTTTAATATAGAAATTATTTTTATATATAAACTACTAATATAAAGCCCGTGTCGATGGCACGAGTGCAAATTTTATGTTATGTATAGACATTGTATATTTTTAGGATGTGAATTTTGTTCAATGTTAAGATGTTGTATATGAAAAACAATATAATGAAATATAGTTTGTCTTTTATAATTTAGCTAGGAAAACTTATTCATTAATAATGTTTACTATATATGCAGTTCTTATACACAAAGTTGGTTGTTATGGCTAAGGCGTGGAACGTTATTCGAAATGTAGATCTTGACCTTGGCACGGAATGATATGGCTGCTATTTCAAGCAATGGTACGGATGTCCTGCGATTGGAGACGACACTTTAAAGCTCACTTAATATATCATTTATAAAATGGAAACAATGGTTTAAATCGTGTAATTAGCCAAAGAGATATATCAATACTGTCAATACAAAACAAATAGATACAAAGAATATTCTTATCAGAAAGGTGATATATAGCAATCAATATGAGATTTTATGGTGTCCATTTTCTTTTCTAATAACCGAATAAAACAAACATGAACAGTAATTACACTTTTGAGAAAATATGTGATGAAGTTTATATTAAACAAGGAATGACTGTCAGCTCCCTAGAATTAAAAGATGATGGAAGAATAGTCCTTCCTGAAAAAGTTGTGAAAATTAGATCCCTATTTCTAGTTTTTGGCTAATTTATGTCACTTTTGCCCCTGATTTCCATGCTGAGCCGCTTTTCTGGAAGGGGACAGTTTGGTAAAAATTAACAAAACAGGGACCTAATTTACATGGATTTATAGGTAGGGACTTTTTGTGCATGAGCTTTAAGAATAGGGTCCTTTGGTCCGAAACCCCTAAACAAAATGCTAATACAGCAATTACATCTACTATATTATTTTTAGTACGAATGTTCTTGATACATGAAAATAACTAATACTTGGATGGTACAACGTCCCATCATATTTGTTAATGTGTTTAATTAAACACCAATAATTTCATACAGAAATAAATTGTTAACTTCGACCTTTGTAATTCCTCATGTACATGGTGCTTATGTCGTATCCTTTCAACTTTCCAAAATTTTCAACTTTTGCACTAAACAAAATTCTTGCTTGTTCATTATTTATGATAGACAAACAATATATGCCACGTAGTTTTGATGAAAAAAATAATTTGGTGCAAAGTTCAACAAAAAGCAGAACACTGATAATGAGGGAAAACTGGAAAAGGGTAGATATATCATACTTTTTTTAAAAGATAAAGTAAATGATAAATAATAATTTTGTAGTTTCAGTATGTACCTAGAAATATTCAACCATCCATAGAAGATTATTTGTCTACTCTGGAGTCTTCTTGCTTTAATTATGCTGTAAATAATTTATTCAATGAAAATGGCGATGATGTAATATATTATTATCGAAAACACTTGCACAGAATTCAAACCGAGAATTCACTCTCCCTACTTTCATCTTTGTCCACCAAAATTATAGAATGCAAGGCCTATTCATACACAAATTTCAAACATTCAATCAATCTAATGGTTGGTTAGTAATAAAACACGAAGATTGTCAAAATGACTTCTCAATCGCTAGAACTTGGGAAATTTTAACGGATATAAATAAAGGTAGATATATTATTATTTAAACTGATCTGTAATTGAAATACTTTTGAGCACAGACATATTGTTCAAAAAATACAGTTAAAGAGCACAGTGCAAGCATTTTTTTCCACTGCTTTTATTAATTACATGTACTCATATAGTGATATCAATTTGAATTCATTACCTAGGTTGACAAACATCAATTCATATCCTTCTAAATTGACAGTGTTTCATCTACTACTTCCATTTCCATCCTCCTAAATATGAAGAACGCAGTCACTATTACGCTTTAAAAACAGTAACAATCAATCCCTAAAATTCCACAAAATGAATGAAACCATTTCCAATTTAAAATCGTATCGGTAATTAAATGATTAGATAATAAGAATCATATATGATCCTTTACAGACACTGGAATTGAATGAAACTATTATTAGAGAAGTGACGAACTACCCCCAAATTCTAGAGCTAGTGAAGAACAAAGAAGTAGAAAATGATACTTAGGGTTTCAATGAACTGATTTTGCATGAAGTGGATAATAACATCGTTTAAGTTTGAAAGTTTTTCATACGTATCGTACTATGTGCCATCTGATTTACACTGTAATCTTTAATCATGTCCGTTGTTTGTCTTTTTTACCTTTTCTGTTAAGTAAGAGCAATTTTCTTATATAGATTACTAAGATGAACCCAAACTTTCTATTGTTATATTGTATTTCTCTATATACATTACTTTGTCATCATATTATATATTTTTTCTAGTAATAAACCAATTATTTCGTCTACTTTACAAAACAAAAACTAAATCATAACCTTAAACAAATCGAGCAAAGTAATCAACAGAAAACATGCAATGGATTAAGAAATGTTCAAGGATAGAACTGTAAGTAATAGAAAGAAACATTATAATCGTATAAATACTTAAACAATGACAATGCAAAATGTAGCACCAATAAGTATTTGACTTGAATGACTTAGTGGTTTTTGCTTGTCAGCAAACCTACATGAATGGTAAGTAGAGCCTATGTGAATAGTTTGCAAACTCCACCTTCAAGTTCACTTTCTTAAAATTTGTATAAAGTATTGCAAATAAAATATTAATCATAAACACGGCAATATAAATAAGAAATAAACAAAAACAAACAATCAATGTTAATCAGTTGAATAAACAAATCCCACCCTAATCAAGGGAAACATAAGTTAAGAGTATGAATTGCATGTACAATCTTCATTTTTCAAGTAGCTGGTATCAAAAAATGTAATTAAGCCTCCACCTAAATTTGAGTAAAATATGCAAAATTATATTTGAAATTTTATATCCGTAGTTGAGCCAAGCAATATGCTATAGTCGAGAGTAGTAAAGTCTCAACGGTGGACCCTCAAATTGATTGAATTTTTATGGGATTTTGAAAGATTTTAAGTTTAAGAAAGCATGACATATTGGAAACTTGATCACAAATTGATAATAAACTTAAGCGAACAATGTATTATTATATAGCCATGATTGCTATGATCGTGTAAAACAGTGTTGTACAAAACCGAATTATAGATAAAAGAAATGAGAATTCGATAACTTGTTTGCTTAGATGAAAAAGAAAATTTAGTTACATAAAAGTAAAACTTTATATAATAAATTTGTAGCTACCACCGTTAGGTCAAGAATAGTTTGACCTAATCAATTGAGATTAAACACCAAAATTATATCTGAAATTGCTTACTTTCATAGCCTCTAACATTAATCTCTCACTCTTGAACTTGAATTCTTCTCCTAGATGATGTTTTCAAACGGATTTGATTTTACGCTGCATATAGGGAGTATCGCCTATTTAGAACCGTAGTAATAAAATTATTAATCTAACAACTATGGTGTATTTGGGTATTAATAAGTGGAGATTCAAATTTTAGTGGTAATTTTGAAACCGGTATTATCTATTGTGTTTTTTGATGTATTCAGCAGCACTCTAATTTAATGCATTGAATATAGTTGTTAATGTTCCACCTAATTTTTTCTTTTTAATGACCTTCATATGATCAATTGCTTATGAAAAAAGCTACTGAAATATCAAATTTAATAGATTCACCATATAATATACGATCTTGGAAAACTTGCAGTAAATGTGAAAAGAACAAATGTTTCACTAACAAAGTAAATTATGGTTTCAAGGATCTGCAAATCTCAGTTTAAATAATATTTTTATGAATGAAATAAATGTTAATCAATTGCTAATGCTCACTCTAGATTTCACATGCTTACATGTTTATTTTTACAGGATGATGTAGAGGTAAATATAAGACCCGTTTTTATTATTCAAAACATTCTTCAAATATTATACCTTACATTCATGGTTTTCTTTCTGAATTCTCACAGTACATACAGATCTTCAGCCCAATCAGTAGAAACCAAAGGTGGAAAACATAGCAGCTGTATAAAAATTCCAAATCATTCAAACGACTTATACGCAAATACATATTTTCTATTAATTAGCCAACCTCTTTTGGTCCTTTAGCACTTTTGTTTCGATTACCTGGTTCTTTGATTTAGGAGAAATGAACCCAGTCGCTTATGCCTTAAGTTCTTTTGCAACCGGCATCATTATCTTGATGTTAATACATGAAGATGTAGAACCGAAAAAAGATGAACCAATTGAAAATATATAATCTAACCTTAAAAACAACGAAGAGCATATGCCTCTGTTTCAGTATTAGGGAGGAAGACGAAGAATACTGTTGAGAAAATGAAGGTTGAAAGGGTAAGTGGAAGAAGCATAAGTTGAATAGATCGTTGGAAGAGAGTGGAATGGGGGAAGAGAAGTAAGAAGAAAAGCATTGTGAGAATAACTGTGCATAATGGATAGCAGATAAATGTTAACAGCGTCAGTTTGAGACTTTATTCCGTAAAAAATTAAGTAGGTGTGTTTGGGAAGACCGTTGGATGTCTTTTTGTAATTCAATCTGGACCGCTAAACCAGAGGAAATTTGTTATATAGACAAGTGGAAACCCATGCAATGCATGGATGCATAGGTTAATGAGTGTCATAGTTGATAGGTATGAATAGATGGTTGGAACATTTTTTATGGTTGTAATATTTCAAGTTATGCCCATGTTGTTTACCTAGTTGTTTGGAAAGTTGCTCACAGATCGAAGACTATTCATTAAATGCAAGATTAAAACATAGAATAAAATAGAACTATCCAAAATAAATTGAGGTCAAGCTATGTATTAGATAAAAGGAAATACATCGGTTTATGAACCCAAAAAATGGTAGTAACACCAGCCTACAATAGTAAGTCCTCGTGATGAGATTATTTATTTCATTTTTTCCATAAATTATTGATGGATATGAGTATAGCCAGTTGGATGAGTTAGTAAAGAAATAAATTGGAATTCACAACCTCACAACTGGTTTTAATATATTGGCCTACATTGAGAAATGAAAGCATGAATAATCATGGGTAGAATCTTGTATAGTAAATTTGTCATCATTTTAAAAATCAAACTGAATGTTGTTTTGTCCGAAAAACAAAATTGAGTAAGTTTGAATACAGTTGCATAAATTTTGATATTATTTAAAAGGGAATAATCACAGTCACAACTGACAAAAAATAGCAATCAATAATCACACGGACATCCAATGATGTAATCTCTCCATTTTTTTAGACTTAATCCAACCCTTTGACGATTCAATAGGAAACAACTCGAGTCTTGTGTGCAAAGCCTAAAACAATCAGTAGAAAAATAGTCAAATTATATTTTATATCATTGCCATAGTAGTAAAAGCTGCAACTATACATCAATGAGAATAAACGATAAGTAGAAGAAGTTAATTAGTTACCAAATTTGAACTGAAAAAAGCAAGTAGAAATTTGGGAGTTGTAACTCATGGAATGAAAGAAATATAGGTCATGTCAAATTAATTTCAATATATAATATAGTAAATGACTAATTAAAAGATTACAAAATTACCATATAATGTATAGAAGAAGTATCTACTGGCAGATAGTATTTTATATTAAAAAAAACAATGATCAAAATGTCAAGCATACTTTATTTAAACAAATATTTTTTTTCCTTGATTTTAGACTATAATTAATGGTAGCAGTAATTTATACAAAGTAGCTATTGCACATATGCTAATTTTTATGAATGACACATATTCTAGTTATATATACTATACCAAGAACCAATCATATTCTAGGATTAATTATAATATATTGAATATGAAGTTGTGAGAATTGTAAGGAAATATAATGGTCATAAAATATGAGGTCTTCTTATTCGAAATAAAAAAGGAAGATGAAATTTGGTTTTACTAAGTTGATTGAATATAAAATAAGCGTGCAATAAATAATATGAAATAAGCTTCAACTTGTTTTCCTCTTGCGAACATTAGCTTTGATTTGTGGCGCAGTGGAAAGGAGGCTTGGGATCTGGTAAAAAGACCCAGGTTTGATTCCTACCATGCGCTTTCCTATCCTATATAAATTTACCCGGGGGTATGGGGGCTTGGATCAGCGGACGGCTTTACTATACCCTCCTCAGGAGTTTACCGGTCCACTGGGTTCTCCTAGGTTTTCAAAAAAAAAAAGATATGAGAAAATAAGTACGTATTTTTACATGAATTCTCTATTCTAACGTGGCATTATCATTCAGTTAGATTCTCTAATATGTCATTTATCATATGCCATATTTCATACAAAGTAAAGACTACAGAAGAAGATAAATTTTTATAGAATGAAAGTGTTATAAAATGCACAACTCGTCATGTGTACTTGCCTCAACAAACCCCTTAACAATGCATCAGATTTATTCCCAAATTAATCCAAATTGTATAACAGTATACCAAATTTTAGCATGAAAAAATAACTTACCCTATATATGGTGCATCAGTCATCAGCTTTATTAGCAGAATAATCCAAATTATATAGTTATCCAACTTGTGTATAAAATGGAAAAATATATAAACTTGTCAATTGAGCATGATATAAACAAACTGTAAATTTTAGGTTTAAAACAATCTACTCTAATTTTGAAGTGTACCAATCAAACAGAAATATTCTTTAATTTCCTAGAAAAATAGACCGCATCTGTATAGTTTAGTATAAATCATGAGGTTGAAGTCTATATTTATAATAAATTGTCAAAATAGTGATAAAGAAATCAATTCTTTTCACTTATAGAATTTCTTCTTCATATATTCTTACCATCTTTATTTGCCAACTGATGAGCATCTAACAAAAATATTCTTTGTTTATCCTTAGTATGACATAAATATGAAAAGAAACATAATTTGGTTATTATAATAAAGAGAGTAGGAAATAGAAAATTAGGGTGTATAGATGGAATGGAAAACAAAATACTTACGATTTATGGAAGGTAAAACAGGAAAGAGTGGAGGTGTGGGATGAGCAGTTAGCCCCTATTCGAAAATGTGGATGAAATTGCATTTTGATAAAGTACTTAAAAAGGAAAAAAAATATAAAATAAGTATTTGGTCTGGTATCTATGTGAAGTTGAATATTAGTTAAATACTACAAATGTTAAAGTTTATTTTAATATCAAATAAGATATGTTAAAATCACTTTTAGTTTCAAATAAGATATATCAGAGAATTATGATATCAAAATAACAAATGAATATTAAAAGCATATACATTGTTAAATGTGGAAGGAAAACTAAAACTATCATAGTAATGAATAGAAAGTCATAAACATAGCTGCACATGGTAGAAAATAATTGATGTCATTAAAATTCAAAAGAAACCAATGTCATGTTAGTATAGAAGGAATGTGGCAAACTCATTAAACCACATAAATTTAATAACTCCAAGACAACCACATCTTTCAAGATGTACGGACCTACACTATAGCTTCTCAATCATCATATGCAGAAGTTCAAATTGTTGAATCTGACAAATAAAATACAATAGTACGATGTAATCAAGGTGTTTCTTTATGACTACTGTAACTGCATCCTCATCAGCTTATTATCTTTCTTTGTAATAAATGAATTACCTACGTTGTAGGAGCGATTACTGTTATCATTAATCGCAGTAATTAATTAATTACATTCTAATTAATATTATTAGTTGTGTTTCAAGTTTATATACAACTTTTAGAAGACTGCAAGCATTATTAGAACTATATTTTAAAATATTTTAAATGAGAACAGTTCAAAAAACATCAAAATTACTCACATTGAATGTCAAGAGAGAAAACCAACTGAAATTAGTGGGATTAATATCCAACAACCGTTAGATCAACTTCCACTGCCAAGTTGACAAAGAAATTATATCTTCAGTACTTGTTTGATAACATATCAAATTAGTAGTCGACAAATAGTAGCTTGTAATAATGACAGTACACAACAAGAATTACTGTTTATAGCAACAGGGGGGGGGGGTCAACGGCCTCCAACGGCCTTTGACCAACGGCGAGCAACGGCAAGTTTTTCCCGGAATTTTTTAATAACAAAAAACACATGCCGTTGGAAGCCCTTGGAATAAATCCGCGACTTACCTGCAGATCAATCTTCTTCCTCCTCATTCATCTTACACACGAAAATCAACCCAAAAACCCCAATTTTCCCACCCTAAAAAATTTCCCACCCCATTTTATCCCCTTCTACACGTTCTAGCATCCCCATCTTGGTTTGCAAGCTTCACAACCTCCAAAATCAGGTATTATTTGCTAAAACCCTAATTTTGTTAAATTTTTAATTTTAGGTTAAATTGGTACTTTTTGTGTATGTACTGTGCTATTGTTTGTGTAGTGTAGTGTATTGGACCTTAATTATTGTTATTAAACTAATTATTGAATTTTTAACTATGATTTGTTAAATTAGGTTTATTATTAAATTAGTGTCAAACTTAATAATTGTTACTAACCTAAGCATGAACCTCACTTGTTATTATATTGGTGATTGAATTGCGTAAAATCGTACGTAGAAAGTGATGATATTGACCTATAAATTGTTCACTTTTGACATGTTATGATACGATATATACGTGATACATTTTGTGCATGACTGGATGTGATTTGTGATGCGATTATATGTATAACATTATTTGTTTATTTTATACATTGCGCACACACACTGGATTTTTTTTTGTTTTAGGAAAAAATCATTATATATGCGTTGATTCAACATATTGTTTATTGATATAAAAGTTTAAATTTTATGAAAATAAAATGTAAACTTTTGTATCGCTAATTTTAAAATTTAAACCCTTAGAGTGTTTTTGGCCCCGTCTGATAAGTATTGTATATGATCGTTGTGTGCAATATGGATGGATGTATCCATTTGAAAGGTATATTAATATTTAGTTTATTACATATTGGTTTAATTAAATGTATAAAAAAATTAATTTAAAATAATTTTTGCTAGGTATTTAAATCGTCTAAAGAAAAAAGTGAGACAGAAAGCTCGAGTTGAAGGTTCGATTTGCAAATCGTACATCGAAGAAGAAGCTTCGTTTTTTTTCTCTCACTATTTCAGTGACCATGTGAACATATCATTTGAAAGTGCTACGCGTAATGATGAAGGCATTGATGAAGATGATTGTCAAGCGACTTTATCTATTTTTAAAAAAAACTGGTCGGCCTGCTGGTAAATGTGTGGAAGTATGGTTGGATGATAGAGATTATCAAGTAGCACACACGTACATTCTTCTCGAATGTGCCGAAGTTGCACCATTTATTAGGTAATATATACACACATACGTCTACACATGCATATCATCTACACATATGTATACACAAATATGCACACATGTATTTTAATCATAATGCAACATTTGTTCTATAATTGCAGTATTTACAAATCACAACATCCAAACGACGATATCGGACTTTTTGGTATGTGTGGTATATCAATTATTGCATTATGTAGTCATGTACATTATGTCAATTCATGTTTGCACTATTTGTAGCAACTGTATAACTCATATTTTTTTCAAACGTGCAGGGGAAGTGGACTTGGCCGATTCTGATGTTTCTGTTGTCCGGCGCCATTGGAGCAGCAAAATTGCAAAAAACTATCGCGAAACAATAAACAGCATCAAAACATCAGGAAAGAGGCCTCATTGGATGAGTGAAGCTGTCTTTGATGAGTTCGCCACCTGGTGGAGCAGCGAGGATTTTGTGGTAAATCTATCATATATTTAATTTAAATTGTTTAAGGCAAATAATATATAAATAATTAAAACTGTCAAAACAATTTTTGTTTTCAATTTAAATTTGCAGAGGCAGTCCGAGAGGAATTCTGCAAACAGGAGCAGGAACCCCGTTACACATCGCGGTGGTTCCAAGTCTTTCCAGCATCACCGGGAAGCTTTGGTATAATTATTAAATAAGATAAATAGTTAATTATTTTAAGTTTTAATTTGTTAAAATATAAATAATGTATATTTATATGTGCATATTTCAGGAGAGACAACGCAGGGGGGGCTGTTAGTTATTGGGATGTGTTTACCCATACACATGCCTTAACTCAGGTCGATGATTCCGGCGCAGTTTCTTACTCTTGGGACCACGATGACAAAGCGCGTGCTGCCTATGTAAGTATAACATAAGTAACTAAAACTTACAAGTTAATTGAAATAACAACTAAATTCAATTATATTTTGCATGACAGCAAAAGTTCCAGGAAGCGCGGACAGCCTTACTTGAGGATACGGGACGAGCTCACTTGACCCCCGATGAGGAGGACGCCATTTTTGAGTCTATCATGGATCCAGTGACCCGCGGCAGACGCTACGGATATGGAAGCCAATCGGTAATTTTAAGTTAAATTTTAAGTTAGTAAATATCCTTATACTAGTGTATTTCATTCATATTTTGAACTATCCTTATACCCGCGGCAGACGCTTCCATATCCGTAGTTTGTTTTATTAATTTGTTAGTGAATATATATAGGTTAGTTAATTTGCAATTATTTTAATACTAATTTTTTTAGTGTAGTTGATAATTTAAATTTGTTTACAGGCTCAGACAGCCCAAAGAGAATATCAAAAGGCTCAAGATAAGGAAGAGATTGCGCAGCTACGAGCCGAGCTTGCCGAGATGCGGGAACGCAATTTGCTGCATGAAGCAAGGACGGAGGAGATGAACCGGCGTATGGTGGAGTTCATCGCACAGTATGGACAGCCTCCTTCATCTGGTGGTTCTGGTGCGGAGTGATTTAGGTATGTTTTGTTATTGGCATGTATATTTTGGAGTTGGTGAGAATTTGATACATTCTGATGGTTTCTGTGTGTATTTGGATTTGATACATTCTGATGGTTTGGTTGTGGATGTTGGTTTGGTTGTGGATGTTGGTTTGGATTTTTTTATGTTGGTTATGTTTGGATATTGGTTTATGTTGAAATATATGCATGATTTGGTTATATCTATATGTTTGGATATGTTTTGATATAGTTGTTATATATATATATATATGCTCGAAATGGAGCTGTTTTGATATAATTGTGGTTGTGTGTGGCTGGAAGCAAGCACTGCTGGTTTTATTTAAAAAAAATATACCTAGATTTCCAACGGCTTCCAACGGCGACCAACGGCACACTGGTCATTTACGTCCAACGGCTTCCAACGGCAAATTCCAACGCATTCCAACGGATTTCCAATGGTACTTTGGTCAACAGGATTTGCCACGTTGGCAAACTTGCCGTTGGAAGCCGTTGGTATAACCCCATTGGTGCCGTTGGAAGTCGTTGGAAGCCGTTGAAACGTACACCAACAGGATTTTCAACGGCCTCCAACGGCTTACCGCCGTTGGAAAGAGCCGTTTCTCTTGTAGTGGTAGTTTTAAAAAGAAAATTAATTACCGATACATGTTTGAATGCATTACGTATTAAATTGAATCGGCAATAACTGAAGTGTACAACTTGGTAATTCTAGTTGTGATATTAGGTTTTTTATGACCCAACAAATAGTAGTCGCCCTTTTATATTTGCATGTAATTCTCAATATATATGTGTGTGTGTGTGTGTGTGTGGGTACTTAATATTTACTTTGTATAAGCTAAATTAAATATAGTAATAACAATGGTATTGATCATTGATATAATGGCATATTTGCTCCTCTATATGAGGAATTCTAATATATCCATGTCAAAAATTAATTTCTATATGTGTAAATTAAATAAATTTATATATCCAACTGCCAAATATAAGGAATCTTATTTCTAATTGCATAAAATAAAGTAAATAACAATTAAATGGAAGAAATTCTCTCTCTCGTCCATTAATCTTGTGAAACTCAAAATCAAGATAAAATTATTATTAGTTTGAGAAATATATAGTAGTATAAATGGCCTGATAAAAAAACGCAGATATGGTAGAAGCATATTTTAAGATGGACAAACACAATTATGTATATATATTTGATGCTTGATTTGTAAAATATAAAATATGGTTTGTGCCATACCTAGCAAACCAATACATTATTTAAGGTGCGAAGATGGAATTAAAGTAACAAAATATTTCATGATTTAGATGGACAAACACAATTGTGTGCGTGTGCGCATTTGTTGCTTGATTTGTAAAATATAAAATATGGTTTGTGTTATACCTAGCACAACAATGCATTATTTAACGTGCAAAGATAGAATGAAAGTAACAAAATATTGCGATAGGAAAAAACAGAAACAAACTTACTCATAGGTGTAATATGATGGTGACAGTAGCAAAATTTTGTACATACCAATGATTAAGAAGACCCTTCACATGAATCATCCTATTCATATAAAGTTGCAGGCTTTTCTATATCTTCAACGCTTCCATACTTTTCCATTGCGACCGTTGGTAGAGGGTTAGCTACATTGTGTTGAAAAGTTTTAACCACCTTATTTTCTTTAGGTGACATCTTGGTTCCTCCTCACCTATAGTCAACTTCAACGGCTTTCCAACGGCCTCCAACGGCTTACCGCCGTTGGAAAGAGCCGTTTCTCTTGTAGTGGTAGTTTTAAAAAGAAAATTAATTACCGATACATGTTTGAATGCATTACGTATTAAATTGAATCGGCAATAACTGAAGTGTGCAACTTGGTAATTCTAGTTGTGATATTAGGTTTTTTATGATCCAACAAATAGTAGTCACCCTTTTATATTTGCATGTAATTCTCAATATATATATATGTGTGTGTGGGGGGGGGGGGTACTTAATATTTACTTTGTATAAGCTGAATTAAATATAGTAATAACAATGGTATTGATCATTGATATAATGGCATATTTGCTCTTCTATATGAGGAATTATAATATATCCATGTCAAAAATTAATTTCTATATGTGTAAATTAAATAAATTTATATATCCAACTGCCAAATATATGGAATCTTAGTTCTAATTGCATAAAATAAAGTAAATAACAATTAAATGGAAGAAATTCTCTCTCTCGTCCATTAATCTTGTGAAACTCGAAATCAAGATAAAATTATTATTAGTTTGAGAAATATATAGTAGTATAAATGGCCTGATAAAAAAACGCAGATATGGTAGAAGCATATTTTAAGATGGACAAACACAATTATGTATATATATTTGATGCTTGATTTGTAAAATATAAAATATGGTTTGTGCCATACCTAGCAAACCAATACATTATTTAAGGTGCGAAGGTGGAATTAAAGTAACAAAATATTTCATGATTTAGATGGACAAACACAATTGTGTGCGTGTGCGCATTTGTTGCTTGATTTGTAAAATATAAAATATGGTTTGTGTTATACCTAGCACAACAATGCATTATTTAACGTGCAAAGATAGAATGAAAGTAACAAAATATTGCGATAGGAAAAAACAGAACCAAACTTAATCATAGGTGTAATATGATGGTGACAGTAGCAAAATTTTGTACATACCAATGATTAAGAAGACCCTTCACATGAATCATCCTATTCATATAAAGTTGCAGGCTTTTCTATATCTTCAACGCTTCCATACTTTTCCATTGCGACCGTTGGTAGAGGGTTAGCTACATTGTGTTGAAAAGTTTTAACCACCTTATTTTCTTTAGGTGACATCTTGGTTCCTCCTCACCTACAGTCAACTTCAAAAAATGAAAAACAAAATGATGGTCATTTGAATTAATTGATGAAAGTAATAAAAGAAAAAAAAGTTTGCATTATAACAAAACCATTTATACAAATAGGTCATGTGCCTAAATAATGTAAACTAAGAGAAAAATGAGTATAGAGGAGGAGAGAAATACTTTATTTAGTAGTCTGCGTATAGAATAGATTGACTGGTTTTTAAATAGAAATTGATATAATTAATATTCCGCTGATCAAAAAACAATATCAAATCCAATCAGATAAACATCTTTTAATCAATAAATCACAGATCATCAATCAACCTCATTTAGTCAGTTCTGAAAATATGTGCATCTCCGGTAGCCTGTTAGTGTGAGTTTGTTCCAGATCATCTTTTGAGGGCTGAACTATCTTGGTGGTTGTGAAATTGGATGAAATGAAAATTCAAGCGTGGAGTTCTCTGTTAAGCCGCAATATGGAGTAGCCAACATCTAGTAGAAGATTTTGTAATCGATTTTGCAGTATGGAGTTTGCTGTTAATGCTTACCATGGATTTAACTGCAGTAGTAAAATATTTTGTTTTAGGAGAAGAAAGTAGTTGAAGTTTGTAGAGAACAAATGGAAACAGGTAAATTCATTAAATTCGAGATAGATGGAGATGAGAAAGTGGACAAACATGGGTCGGCAGTTCCGCTTAAAAGGGATGCAAAGTCAGTGGACATAATAGGTAAACGGCGTGAGGAGTTAACAGTAACAGAAGTTGAACCTTTGATGAGCTGGATAATTTATGACCTTCTGATATCTTTTGTTTAGTTAAATCTGGACCGCTCTTTGTCTTTTCCGTTAAATCTCATGCTTTTTGTTATGTAGATTTTATCTATAACCTAATTTTAAATATATAAACTATTTTACTATATTTTGTTATATAAATTTTATCTATAACCTAATTTTAAATATATAAACTATTTTAATATATAAACTATTTTATCTGTAACCTATTTTTTAATATAAACTATTTTAATATATATAAACTACTTTTAAATATTCAAATTGTTTACGAGGGAACTGTCATAATTTAGATTTAATGGATTTAAATGCAAATATTTGATAAGATGGTTTAAACTATTTGTGGGTTTGATTTCGAAAGTGAATACTGAAAGTCTGTAGGACCGTGTAATATGGATATATGATAAAACAAAGTATAGTGATGATAGAATACAGTAAATAGTGCGGAATATAAAAGCAGTGTAATAAAAATAACACCAGAGATTTTTATACTGGTTCGGACTTTCCGTCCTACGTCCAGTCCCAGACTCCTTCTGGAATTTCACTACAACCCTCACTTAACCTGGAGGAACAGGTATATACAACCCTGAGCAGCAGAACAGGGACCTGAGCAGCAGAACAGGATTTCGCCTCAGCAGCCGAAGAGGACTTCACACGCCTGAGCAGCAGAATAGGACTTCAACAAATACAAAAAGATTGTTTTGACCTTGTGTGTTCTAATAACACAGATTTGTCACTTGTAGTACACCCTTCCTATAATCTTTTCCTCAAGTATGATGTGTGTAGTTGTGTGTATATGAAGATTAGGAAGTTTTAAATTGCTTGAAGAATATGGAAATGAATACGTAAGCAATGAATGTATGAATTCAAGAGAGTAGTTAATTCAGAAAATATGATTCAAGTATAATCAAGTAAGTGAAGTTAGTCAAGTGATTTGATCTTTAAATTCATGCATATATATAGTAGTTAAGGAGTTGCAACTGCTGGTGAAGAGTTCTCTACGAATAGCAATGGTTGCAACCCTTGGGGAGGAAGAAGGCTATTCAAAAGAGGAAGTGACTTTTCATAAAAAATGATTGTTGCAGAATTCAGTCGACTGAATAGTCTGAGTCAGTCGACTGATTACAGAGTGTAAACTCTCGGGTTCAGATTCAGTCGACTGACTCAGATTATTCAGTCGACTGAATTTAAAAACATGCATGTATATGTTAAACTGCACAGATTCAGTTGACTGACTCAGGTTATTCAGTCGACTGAATTCTGTTATTAAGAAAAAACTATAGTAGCTCATTTGGTTAGAGTACTTTCCTTCCAAACTAGTGACCAGGGTTCGAGCCTCGCTCCATGCATTTTTTGAAAACTTGATTTTGATTAAAATATGCATGCAAGTTTATGTGAATGATGATTCTTGAGGAAAGATTTTAACAAAGCACTAAACTAGACTTTATATACTCATTTGATGACTCTTGTTAACTATACAAACCATATATTGAGCCGATGAGTCTAGATGTTATCGTAGTCGTAGATTCGTGAATTTTTGTTTCATGTCAGCAATCAAAACCTATGATCCAACAAATACGATTTCGAAAGTGATATGATTTTGAAAAGAATATGATATTTTGATATGAAGTATAAACTATTTGCAATATAAATGATCACGGTGTGAAATAAGCGTTTGGTTGTTAAAAAGATCGGGATCGAATATTGTCATACTCTCTGCTAATACCGAAAACCACTTTAATAACTGTGTACATGGTGGAGATTCCAAAACGAAGTAGGATGGTTTGGCGACGTCTATATGAGGTAATAACACAGCCATGACTCCCGCGAGTCAGCTTGATGTGACTAAACAGGAGCCATGCCGGGCCAAGTGAGGTCGCACCTTCGATCGAGCATGCTTCTTCGATACCATTCTATTACTTTGTGATTTGATTGGGTTCATCGTCGATTATGGGAGTGCGTCTCGAGGTAGGTGGTAGTAGCTGCTATGCGTTACCACCAGTCCGGATCCGCAAAACGGTAGTATCCTACCCCGGGAATTGCCTCGCGTGCCTTGTCACATGCCTTATCACACCTTCTACAAGTTTGTTTTGTACCATACCTATGGAGTGCTCCTTGAGTAAACCACTGGTTTGGTGGAGCTTACAGTATCTGTATAGACTACGGAAATATATAAAATGTGTTAAGGAGGATATGGGTAACGCCTTAATGCTATTTTAATAATTTACTTTACTATAGACATTATATATGTAGCGTATTGCACTATGTATGTAGATAGTTTAACGGATCCTTAGAGGATGGGTATCCCAAACATCTTTTAAGTTATTTGCATTTCACTTGAGTTGATTTACTGGTATAAGAATGCTAATCCTGACTCGAGTGTTTTATGTTTTGCTTTAGGCTCGGGTCAGACTAAGTTTCACTGCATTTGAGACTCACCTTTGGAGCCTGGAGCTTTACTTGAAGATCTGCCTTTTCTATTCAGCTTTCAGTTATTCCAGTTATTTATGTTCAGACTTGTCAGTTGCTTTTGTATTAGTGACTCCTATGTACTTGAGATATTCTGTTGTATTTTATTTTAAACTCTGATGTTCTATAGTAGCTGCATGAACTACTATTTATCTATTCCGCTGCTTATTGTTATATTACTCTGTGTCTGTGAATCTATGATTGATTTATTTACTGTATATGCTAAGTTTTGCTAAATATAAATTAACAATCTGTTGTTTTGAGCAATTCAAGTCTGACATGAGTGGATGATTGTCGATTTGAATGGTTCGGAATACCAGGTCGTTACAGTTGGTATCAGAGCTCTGGTTTAGGCAAAACTTAGCATATGGAGTAAAAACTCATTAGAAATAGGGTAGTGATACCCTAGAATGAGCAGAATCAATTATAGAATCATCTTCGTTCGAGCTTGAATTCTTTGTTAGGTTCCTCCTTGATTTGGACTTCTTTTGAATTTTGGAACTTTACCTTTGTTCTAAAATCCATTCTTATATTTTCCTGTTCGTGTCCTTCTTGATACTAGAGCATCCCATAGCTTCATTCCCGTTGATCTCTGTAATAAATTTGAGCACATCTTGCAACCTCAATTGGCAACTTCATCTTTATGTGTGACTAATCCCATCGGCGGTCCCGCCAACCTTAGTATGATCTGTAAAGGGGTGAAACTCCTTTACAACAGGCATCGATTCATCGGAGATTTCTATGCCCTCGGTTATGATGCTGTTATTTTTTGCAAAGCCCGAACCGTTTCTTTAGTAGACGACCCGGGTAATTCTCCTGTGATCGAATGTCGATTGCCTCAGGATTTAGCAAGCAGTTTTATCTTCTCGCTTGATTCTCAGCCTGGTGATCTTAACTCCACCCCTGTTGTCCAACTCTCTCCGGATGTCTTTGGTGAAGTCACTTCTCTTCCTTTCGAGCGAGAAAGTTAATTCCGCATCGATCTTATTCCTGGAGCTTGATCTTGCTACCGGTTTTTCACCAGCTTCGTATAGCCGAGGAAAGCATTCCCAAGACAGCTTCTGAATGGAGAATGGTTTCTATGAATGGTTAGCCATGCCCTTTGGATTAACCAATGCTCCTGCCTTCTTCGTCGATCTCGTGAATCGCGTTTTCCGCGATGCTCTCAGCAAGTTTGTTCCCATTTTTTCGTTGATGATATTCTCATCTTTTCTATATTCGAGCAGGAACATGTGTCGCATTTGGGTTATGTTCTCCAAACTCTTATGAGTTATTAGTTGAAAGCCAAATTTTCTAAATGCCATTCCTGGAGTGATGAAGTCCGATTCCTTGGGAATATTGTCTCAAAAAATGGAGTCACGGTTGACTCGGTTAAGGTCGCCGCGATTAATATAAGCCTACCCATCTTTCCTCCATCGTAATTTGATTATCATATCTTTCTTTCGAGCCTATCTTCTTAGTTAGAATTCTCTTTGTTTAGGGTCCCTCTAAATTTCAATCTCTATCCTTGTTCTAAAATCCATTCTTGAATCATCCTGTGAGGGAGTGTATTTGTAATTAATATAAAAATGTTTTATATTGTGTTGTTTGAGTTGTTAAGTTTGAATTTTGGGTTTTGATCGATTCGTCTGGCCAACGCTATCGATAGAAATTCCAAAACACTTGAACAGAGCAAATTGACACAATATTGTTTTCAAAATTGGTAAATGAAATAATTTTATGTATAGTTATATTTTATATATAAAGGTGTAATTTTCTGAATTTTGATAGTTAAATGAATTGGTTGTTAGAAATGATAATACTAAAATTATCATTTAATGTTTTGTAAACATTCCTAAACCAATATTTTATGTTATAAGGCGTTGAAATTTTATAAACCTGGTTTATAAATCTGATTTAGAAATGAATTAAATTTAAATTTAAGATTTGAGAATTAAATTTTTGGTGCTTTTCAAAATTTGGTTTTAAAGTTTTGAAAAAAATATATTATTATTTGAAAGTATTTTCGAGTGGAAATTGTTTCAAATAATTTTAAAGGAAGTATGTCAATACTCTCCTCTTTTGTCGTTGGAAAATAGTTTCGGTGATGACTGCAGCATCATCGACATTCATTTTCAAGTCTCGAAGTGGGGACACCACTTGGTAGATTTGCTACACTTTTTTTTTGGAAAATGGATTTAATTTGAATTTCTTGAGTATGATTTGATGTATAAAATATATATATGTATATATTTACTTCAAAACGGTTTGAAGTGAAGCCGGAAAATTAACTCTTAAGTTTTATGTTAAGTAATGGTTTTCAAACTTTGAAATAAAGCAAAATTTTGGAAATTGGAGTGTTTAAAATAAGAAATGGAATTGAAACAACTTGAAACAGTTGAATTCAAATAAAATTAATTTGTATAATATCAATTGCATTCTAAAACATATATATAACTTGCCTGAAATATTCAAAAAGTTAAAATGTAATGCGAATATGTAATTAAAGGTTATACAAGAGAAACTTAAGTAATAAAAATGTTCAAACTAATTTTGCTTAATAGAAATGTTGTAAATAATAGGTAAATTTGTATAATGCTCAATTACACTCAGATACACTAATAAAACTTACCAGGAAAAAAGTTTGAATACAGTGAGAACCCGTAATTGAGTAATATATAATATAAATGTAAGTGATAAGATGTCCAAAATGAATTTTGTTAAGAGAATTTATAAATAAAAATTTAGTGATTATAGTAAATGTTTATACACTTAGTCTATGCTATAAGAAATGTTAAGTGAAATAAATTGAATAATAAAAAGATGAATGCAATAAATTGGATGTGAATGTAAATAAATTAAAAGTGAGTTAATTAGAATGATAATAATAAATGGAAGTTAATAAGTAATAAAAATGTATAGTGTTAACACTCTAAAAAAGAAATTTGTATTGTTTTAAATTAATCGTTGTATCTGATACTATGTATTTCAAATCTATCTTATCTTTTCTGTTGTTTATATTCTCATATCTCGTTTCTTTTCGGGGACGAAAAGTTTTGAGTGGGGGAGAGTGTAACGACCCAAAAAATTTAACAATTTTTAATAACGTAATTAACTAAATTTTTCATGAAAAATAAACAATTAAATTTTGCAATGAAAATTTGATATTTGAAATGCGTCTATTTTAACATAGCTAATGTTAGTTTTTCATCAGAAAATATGGAAGTTAGTTCTGTTGTGAAATTTTCAATTTTAAATTTAAAATCAGTTAAAATTAATAAAATAATTTTGCAACCTGAATATTTTTATATAATAAAAATGTATATCATTTTCTGAGTGAGACGTCATATTTGTTTCGTCAAATTTGGACTGCTCTAGCTCCATTTATATTATTTTCGGCGTTTTAGCAGCAGTTTTGGTAGCGAATGTCGAGTTTTGATAGTATGGTCGTATCGTTCATATCTGTGTACCATTCTGTTCGTCTCGTCGTGCTGATCTCCGCAGTATATTCATTTATTCATTTCGGAGTACGGTACGCGGCGAAATCGGTAAAACGATTTGCCGTATCAGTTCCGTATTTGAGGCTTTTTGTTTTCCTTGTGCCTTTCTATTACGCACCGTGTAAACCAAACAGCACTTGCTTTTAATTTTTACCTGAATTCACCTTTTACCCTTTCTATTCCTTGTTTTGATATATATTGCCTTGTCCTTTCATTATTCCATCTTCTCCATTCTGAAAAAAATAAAGCCTTCGAGAATCTACTTGTCTCTCTCTCTCCAGGTCGCATCCTTATTTGCCTCGAGTTTCTGGTTGTTCGTCTTCGGGTTTGCAATTATTTTGCTTTGATAAATTTCATATTATAAGTTTTATATTTATAACATCATCTGTGCTTCATTTTTTCTCTCGAAGAAACCTTGCCCTTATCTTTTGTTTTACTCGAAGCAAGCATATTTTCATCTGCTTCATTTTCTTATACTCGAAGGGGACCCTACTTGTGACTGAGCCTTCAACCTCCCGGACCTGAGTTTTGGTCGTAACCCTCCATCCACAACCGAAGCCAAGCCTCCCACTATTCCAGACCTCATCCTCTCTTTCTCTGACAGCCGCCTATCTACCTCCTGCACCTTCACCTGACCCTCTCCATCACCATCCGACCACCCAAGCACAGCAGCCGCCGAATTCCACTTCCCCTCACCATTCCCATGACCTTCTCCTCCTAGCTCGCCATTAAAAATCCCTGTGCCGCGCCCTCCACCACAGACACACCTGCACACCTTGCCCAGCCACTCTGCCTCCACGCAACTGCCATAGCCGCCAGCCGAGCACCATAGCAGCAGCGCCTCTCTCCCCTCCACAACGCCGAGACCCCCTGGACCTTGTCTCTCCCTTACCGAACATCACAGAGCAACAATGCCCTCCATCACCTGACAACAGACATTGCCTCACCATTAAACCGCCGCCTATAGCTAACACCACCCAAATCCTCCGCTGTAGCCTAACTCTCCTTGCTTCCTATCTTTCTTTGCTTTTCTGTTGTAAAAGAAAAATATATGATGGCTTTTATATATATATATATATATATATGTGTGTGTGTGTGTGTGTGTTGCGCATATATAAAAGCTTATATGTGATTGTATACAAAAGCTCATATATGTGCTGTTGCACATATATTTTGGCAGAAAGGCTATACATATTGCTAGTGTATATATGTTACACCCGGACCATTAATTTTGCTCGTATATATACGCATTGCGTATATATATTGTTCCTTCAATATATATTTGCTTTGTGCTTCAAAATAAACTTATATGTTATATATATATTGCATGTATATATTGGTTGGCAAAAAGTTAAATATTTGTCCACTCAATCCAAGCTTATTTGTTGCTCTAAGTCTATATATATATATAAATATATAAAAGTTTACTTATATATATTTCGATTTTTGAATTCTCGAGCTAAATATGCTTTTGTGTTTGTCGTAGTTCTTTGACTTGTCGTGCCCGATTTCATGTCCCTGTCCGTTGCATCGTTCTTCGTCGTCGTTGTTTTCCATAGCCATGAAAGGTAGAGGTGGGTACGGTCGGTTAACCGAACCGATCGGTTAATTAACCGATTTAACCGATCAAAATCTACGGTTCGGTTAACCAAACCAACTATAAAACTGGGCAGTGTATACTGACCAAACCGTTGATTTTTAACCATGTTTAACCGCTTATATTGATCGGTTAACCAATAAAGTTCCATCGGTTAACCTATAATTGATTAACTGTAGTTAACCGACTAATTAACCGTAATTAGTAGTTAAAATTAACCGAAACTGGTACTAACATACAACGCAGTAATATTTTTAGGCAGTAACCGGAGCAAAAATCAAAGTCTCAGCATATTACATAGCAATATAACACTCAGCACCACTAACCATATCAGAGGAAAAATCTCAGTAGGCATATTTCATGATACATAGACAGTTCACTCAACATACTAGCATAGTCTGACGACAAATCTAACACATCAGTACATATTACATGATACATATTAACCAAGACCAATAACCAAAGACATAAACTACATGTATTGCCAAAGACCAATTTTACTACAAAGTAACTACAACAAGCAACTCAGCACAACCCAGTAAGAAACATTGAAACTCGGCAAGAAAGCCAACAACTTAGCAATTCAGAAACCAAGAAAACTCCAAGCTCCAAACAGATCATGAAACTGATGATTAAACACTGATGAGAATAATAAATTGATGATAAAACACTTCAATTTCTTTTGATTTGATTCCAATATTTCTATGCATGTTGTAAACATAAAGGCAGTGGTGCTTTAATATAGTAGTATCACTATAAAACTGGTTTTTTCTCAGAATTGTACACTAAAAATACTCGAGCTCAATGTAATTTCTCTATTGCAATTGTTTGAACTGTATCTCATGGTATCTCTATCTCATTTGACTTTTTACTTTATTATTACAGATTAATCCTAGTGTATTTCAATAAAATCTTCTTACTCAATAGAAGCAAAACTATTTTACTAATATTCCTAGTATAGTTGCACTTGCAATTTATACTAATGCAGATTTCCACTCAAAATACTCTCCCTTTGACCGCATTAATAATGTCTGACACCTATTTACCTTTCAAAATATATGAAAGGAATAGGTATATAAATTATTGAGTATACATCTATTCAATAACTGCAAATGTATGCAATCATACATTATATACTGACTGCAAATTTAACATTATGAATTGAACAAATATTTATATACTCATATAGTCATATTAAGTATTAACCATATACTCATATTTAATTATTTATACTCAATGATATATGTAACCATAACTTTAGAGATATATGTCAACAAAGTCTATAATTGTATTATGTAAAACTTGTTGCAGTTGACTTAGTTAGAAAGCAAATTAGTTAAATAACCTAAAGACGTTCATTACCAGATGATACAGATTCAAATATTCATTTGCTTATACTGGTGTTTTTACGGAATGGATAGATCATTATGAACACTAGTACATATGCACGCTCATATGAGCATGCATTTATTCACAATCCAGATCAATTCAATAATGCTTTTGCGTAGTGTTACGGTATACACAACTATACATCACTAATAGCAAAACAATTAACGTACACAAATTATTATAAATCTAGTGCAAGGAAAATAATTATCAATGTAATATATTACAATAGTCATTCAAATTCTAAAAAATAAAAAAAGGAAAAATGAAAAAGAAGTGAAAAGGCCTGCTGATTTTATTAACAGTAAATATGAAGAGATTCCGAAGTTTAAATGACAGACATGATGATAAATATAACTCAAATATAGTATAACTAATGATCCTTGGTAAAAAAGACATGATACATCATTGAAGAAAAAAATGCCAGTGCTCTAGTACACAAAAAGAAGATATAAAAGTACAAAGTAGCCGCAAACAAATGCACATTTTCGTAGAAATCCATTATAAAAGACAAACAACTATTAAATAGAGGTCTAAAAGCAAAAAAAACTAAGTGCGGTTCATGCACAAAAACACTTGATTAAATGTACAGGTTGTGCAATGGCTACTCTTAGATTCACTTTTAAGTGACTTTTATCTCCATACATCATGCAAATATCCTTACTTCTTGTAATATACACATAAAAATTCCATACCTATAGCCATTAACGAATCTTAAATAGGTGCTTACAAATTTTACAGGCTACATGATCAATTAAAACTAAACAAATGGCTCGTTAAAAATCTAATTTAGGAAATAAATCGTCCCAATAGTTTCTAAGTGGAGACACACGGAAAAGTAGTTCATCTCAATCGTGCCATGTGACACTGCTAGTCATGATCCATAGTAGGGCTTCATACAATGTTATGACAATGTATACAAAGAGTTGTATATATCATATCAAATAATACAGTGTAACGACCCGTAAATTTCAACGGTTTTAATAACGTAATTAGTTGAAATTTTGTGAAAATTTAAACGATAAAATTTTGAAATAAAAATTTTATATTTGGAACACGTCTAGTTAAATATAGCAACTGGTAAATTTTCGTCCGAAAATATGAAAGTTTATTTCGCACGCAAATTCACTTCAATTTAATCAGTTAAAAAGCGTTGAAAATAAAACGTTTTCAAAACCAAAATATTTTTACATAGAAAAATTCTAAACCATCTTCTGAGCAAGATTTCAGTTTGACGTTTTTCCAAATTCGGACATCTTTGGCTCCGTCGTTCTTATTTTCTGCAAAATAGCAGTATTCTGGTACCGATATCGATTTTTATTGGATGATCGTACCACTGATATCTATATGCCGTTTTGATCGTCTCGTTGTGTTGATCTCTGAAATATATTCATCTCTGTGTTTCGACTTCCGGTACTGAGCGAAATTAATAAAACGATTATCGTATCGGTACCCGTTTGTAGCTTTTGGGTTTAGTGTCCTTTCGTTGTTCTTGATAATTCCAATAGCCACTAGCTTTGTTTTAATGCCGATAATTTATTAGTGACCATTACTATTCCCTGTATTTAATATAATATAATATGTAGTTCATTCTCTCACTTTCAGTCTCCTCTCCTCTTTTCTATTTTCGTTCTGTAAACCTGGGAAAGTTCATATTATGTAACATTGTTTCATATTTATAAACCCATATTTTTGAGCATTCTCTGTTAGTCACTCTTCCACTCATCAACACCCAGCTTGATGCTCCTCCACCCTCCGACTAAAGAAGCCACCTTTCAACCCGAAACCCATTGCTCTCCGCCACCACGAGCAGCCGACCCTAGCCTCGGCCTCACCAAATCAACATCCTTCGGCCTCTTCCGCCAGCTCATCTCAACCACCCCACGTCTTCCTCCTTCACGTGATCCTTCACCAACCTTCCCTTTAAACCGCTGCTCCACCTCCACCGCTGCCACCTACTCCAAACCTGCAGACTCGACCCGCCACCTGGCCGAACAAACTCGCCCACCATCAGCACCTACCAGTCACCAGCTCACGTCGAGGACGAACATCACCACCGACCTTCACTCATCACATCAGTTCGACCACCCCTCCTCCTCCGCATCTCAACAACCCTCCGAGCCGAACCACCCAGCCCTCCGTCTTCCACATGTTCACTTCCCTAGCTTCAGGTAGACATAATTTACAAGCCTATCTGACCTGTAGTTGTTCATGTTTTACTGACGTTTTATATATATGTTATACAAGTATACTTGAGTTATATAAAATCTATATTGACTGATTTTGTTTATATATTAATTTATAAAGGTCGTATTACATATTTTTTTGATACATATATTAAGCTGTTGTTATGTAAATAATGTTATAGACTTTAAATCATGGTTGTTGTATTAATTTATAATATAGTGATTTTGCTGTTTTATATATATTAATATATATGTAGTAGTTTCGGCTGTTACTAAAAAAAAAAAAAAATCCTTCCTATTCATATTTTGCAAGAATTATGTATAACAAATTAAGTCTTTGATTCATCTGATCCTAATATCTTTGAAATGGTAATAAAAAGAAGAAGTGGTATAGTAGACTATTATCTAGAAGATTACCCGTTTCGTACTCAAGATCATTTATGACTTAGTTTTTACTTTATTAAAGTCTAAAAAGCGGAAGCCTTGCGGTTCCTCCACTTGTATAAATACTTTTCTTTCTAACTGTTTGCTTGCAGTATTATTTTAGTTCTTTGTTAAGTCTTTCCTTCACTTACGTGAGTTATGTATCATCGAATTTTTAGCTAATCTAATTAGTTACTTTTATACTCATTGATCTTATGATAAGATCCCTAGTTTAAATTCTATTTTCTTCCACATTTAACTGATCATATTTGATGTTTGTTTGGATTTGAACACATATTTTATATTGACTTCACGTGTATATGTTTATGTACAAAAATTTTAGATAAGCTATTTGTAAATTTTTGTTTATATATATATTTGTTTTGATATAACAGTCATATATATTTTACATGAGTTGGATATGACCTGTTTTGTAGTATATGAGTCTATATAAGTGTATATATACAATCTGTTGGAATTTAAAATATATTGGTTTTAGGGAAATAACAATATAATAAGTAATAATATAAGTATTATATATATAATTATATAGGAGCTGTACTACTTTATTTATATATTTAATATGGAGATTTTGAGTATATGTTTTCTTCATTTTAAAATTTTGGTTTGCGAAAGTATATGCTTTGACTTAAATTTAAAAGTATTATGTCATTTTTTTAAATATGTATTTAAATTTGAAAATGTGTTTAAGGAAATTAATAATGTATATATTTTGTCCAGTCTATATCAAGCTAATTTGATTTATTCCCATCGATTCTATTTATCAGCTGGTTCGTCGAACTTGAGTCCATCGTGCTTTGCATCGAAATTCATGCTTGGATCCGTAACTTCATTCCATTATCTATTCTCTCTAACCTCGGAAGGTGAGCACTCACTCACGATTAACGTTCTTTTATTTATTAGATTTGATTTCAAATTGAAACGACGATGGAAATATGCTGATGTTAGTTAACTACACTGTTTTATATGCTATTACCTGTATCAGTTCACCTGTGACATCTGACACCATTATCTGTTAATTATTTATGTGATGATAATACAGTTTGGCTGATAATTGATTTATTGTTGATGTTTCTAGTGGACGTTAAATTGTTAATGTTAAAATGATAAACAATATGAAATTGAACTTGATATAGGATAATTAAATGTTAAATTTGATTAACTGACATTTGTATAATATGACCCCTTTTAATTGTTAAATTAATTGACATGTAGAATAGTGATAATTACACTTTGAACCATTGAACGTATATTTGATTAATTGTTGTAGTGTTAAAAATTGAAATCGAATGACAATTGAAGAACCGTATAAATATTAGTGTAATATAATCTTTAATCTACATGAAATGATAGTGTAGATTCTAGAAATAATTATATTAATTCGTACAAATAACAATGCGAATTAATACGGTTATTTCGGGATTATTTGAATTGATTATTGGATTGTTATTGATTGTTGTTATTGCTTGTTTATTTACTTTGACACCATCCCTGTTATCACACTGCAAGTTCCCTTTGCTATGTTGATTTTGAATTGAATTGGAATCGGGTTGAAATGATAAATACCCAAATTGAACTTTGACCTAGGATAGAGAATTAAATAAAACCCGATTGGTCAATAATTTGATTTAAAAATAAAATGAAGATTTTATTTGAATAATAATACGGTTTTGAAATGAAGTTGAAATTTAAATTTTAATGAAAGGAAAATGTTAATATTTAATAATCTGAAACAAATTATTAACAATGTAATTGATAAAAGAATGTTGGTTAATTTGAGAAATGATATAATTAAGTTTGAAATTATTAAACTTTGAAATGATTTAATAATAAAGTTTGAAATTATAATTAAGTTTGAAATTATTAAACTTTGAAATTATTTAATAATTAAGTTTTGAATTATTTAAAAAATTAAATAAGATTGAATGATTTAATGATCAAATTGAATTGAATTCTTTAATAGGAGGAATTGAACTTTTGAATAAGTGAATTTTACTTCGTAAATAATTGAAATTGAGTTTCTTTATTAATTAAGTTTTGGAAAATTATTTAAGTAAGTAAATAAGTGAAATGGAATTTCTTTAACAAGAAATGAAAATGTGATATTTTGGAATTAATGTAAGACTTGAAACGTAAAGAATTTGATTTGATGAATTTAATTTAAGTAAATTTGTAAGTTTTGATTTAATGAAGTTGAACTTAAGAAATTGATTTAATGATTTGGAAATTTAATAGAAATTGTCTTGAATGATAAATTAATTTAACGATATTGAATGAAATTGATAAATGAATTTAAATTGATTCAAATGTTAAATTAAATTAATTTAAATGTTTTCGAAATGAACTTATATTCGAACTTGAGTTAATATTTGGATTGTTTTAAATAGAAATTGGAATTGAATTTTAAGACTTTGAAAGTGTAATTTGGAAGTTTTGAAATGTAAAGTATGGAAATTTGTTTAGAAAGACAAATGAAATGTTGATTTTCGAATTCTATTTGAAATTGAAATTGATTTGATTTTTGAAATATATAAACGACCAATCGGTGTAATAATTACGAAAGTTATTAAAGAGACCGGGATCGGTAATGGATATACTCTCTATCTGAACCGAAACCACTTTAATAACTATACGCAGAGTGTTGATCCAGAATGAAGTGGATGGTTTGGTGAACGCGTTGATTGAAGAAAGAGAACGATTTTGGATGACCCCTGACATGACTAAAACAGGAGCCGCGCCGGGCCATTGAGGTTCGCCACCTCTAGCGGACACACTTCTTCGTTACCATATCTATTACTTTTGTGATTCGATTTGGGTGCACCCCTCGATTATGGGAGTGTTGTTTCGCGGTGTTGGGGTAGTAGCTGCTATGCCCAACATCAGTCCGGATCACGCAACTACTAGTATCCTAGTTGGTATCGCCTCATGTACCTTGTCATACTGATTATCCTATTCGCGACCATTACGATTTTGATTTGTACCTTTAGTATATGGATTGCCCTCTGGTGACTTCCGGTTTTGGGGAAACTACGGTCTTGTATATGCTTTTGGGAATAAACAGGTTAAGAGGTGTATGGGCCCTGCTTAACCCTACTTTGATATTTTATATTACTGATAGACATTATCTACTTAGCGTACATTACTACATAGTAGATAGTTTAACGGATCCTTAAAGGATGGTTATTCCAAACATCCTTTGAGTTACTTGTATTTCAATTGCTATTTCACTTGAGTTGGATTTATTAATATAAGAATGTTAATCCTGACTCGAGTGTTTTGTATTTTGCTTTACGCTCGGGTCAGACTGAGTGTACCAGTATTCGAGACTCACCTTTGGAGTTGGAGCTTTGATTGAAGATCCAGCCATCTATTCTGCTTTCAGTATTCGATGATTCCAGTGATGTATTCTGATTTGTATCTGATGTATCGTATTACTCTTCTGTTGTAAACTCTGATGTATTTTTATATATTCATATAGTAGCTTCATGAACTACTATCTCTTTTATTTCCGCTGCACTTATTACTCTGTGTCTGTGATCTGTGATTATATCTATTTACTGTATATGTACAGTTTTGCCAAATTTAAATTAACAACGCGGTATTTTGAGCAATTCAACTCCGGCATGAGTGTCTACCTATACACTTATAATGGACGCGAATGGTCCAAAATGGCGGGTCGTTACAGTTGGTATCAGAGCTTTGGTTGCTCTAGGCAAAACTCAACATGTAGAGTAAATGTATTTACAGAATCACTTTCATTTCGAGTTTCAATCTCTTCCTTTCGACTCGATTTCTTTGAATTTTGGAACGTTCCCTACGGTTCCAATTTCATTCGTGTCCCTCACTATTCGTCTTCTTTCAATTCTGGAGCATCACATAACTCCACTTCGAATGACCCTTATAGTGAATCGGCGATCTCGCCAATCTTCGAATGATTCGTAAAGGAGCAAAATTCCTTTACAATAGGCATTGATTTACCGGAGATTTCTGTATCCTCGGTTTACGATGCTATCTATTCCCTGCTATACCTGAATTCCATCTCTTGAGATCGAATGTCGATTTACCTCGGAATTCTACACCGATCTTATTTTGAAGTCACGGTCGACCCGGTTAAGGTTGCCCGTGAATTAAATAAGCTTATCCATCTCCTGATTCTGTTAATTAAATCACCTTATCTTTTCTTTCGAATTTATTTTCGAAAAAAAAATTTCTCTTTGATTTTAGTCCATTAAATTTGAATCTCTATCTTTGCTTTGAAATCTATTTTTGTATCGTCGAGCGAGGAAGTGTATTTGTTAATAAATATTTAAAATGTTTAAAATATATATTGTATTGTTTGAGTTGCTAATGTTGATTTGGGTTTTCGATCGATTCGTCTGATCAACGCTATCGATAGGATTTCCAAAACACTTGAGCAGAGCAAACTGGCACAATATTGTTTTCAAATTTGTTTGACTAAAATTTTTTGGAATTTAGAGGTTAATTAAATTGATTGTTTGAAATGATAATATTTGATTATCATTTATTGTTCTAAATAAATTTATAAATACGGTTTATAAATTGATTTGGGATTTGAAATGAATTTAATTCAGAAATTTGAGAATTTAGTTCCCGGTGATTTCGAACTTTGGTTTTTAAAATTTTAAAGTATATATTATTGAAGGTGTTTTCGAATAGAAATCGTTTCCAAAAAAATGTTAAAATATTGAAATCAATGCTCTTCTCTTTGTCACTGGAAAATAATTTCGGTGATGGCGGCCGCATCATCGACATTCATTTTCGAGTTTCGAAGTGGAGATACTATTCTATAGCTTTGCTACGGTTTGTTTTGAAAATAATTTTGATTTGAAATTCTTCAGTATAATTTGATTTATATATATATAGGTATCTTATTTTAAAATTTAATTTGATTTGATATGAATATATTATATATATCTCTAAATTGTTTAAAGTTAATCGGAAATCTAATTCTTAAATTTTGTTAAAGGATGATTTTAATTATAAATAAACCAAAATTTGAAATAAATATTTAAACTTGAATAATTGAAGTGGAAAATTTTATTTGTATATTGTTCAACTGCATTCTAATACAACTTACCTAAATCATTCAGAAGTTGAATATGTAATTGGATAATATATAAGATAAATTGAATTTATAAATAAAATTCGAATGTTTATAATAAATGTTATACACTAAATTTTAATTATAAAGATGTCAACAGAGTTAGATAGGATAATAAGTAAAACTCAGTTAATAATGAAATAAATTTGTTTTGAAGAATTAATAAAATTAAAATTTTATCAACATATGAAAATACCTTGAATTTAAAAGAAATTAATAGATGTAAATTAATTTAAATCGAAACTTTTATGTTTTAAATTAATTTATATGGGTTAAATATAGGTGAGTGGATATATTAAGTAGAATAAATTTAACAATAATTTGGAATAAAGAAAAATTTAAATTGCTGAAAATATGATTATAATAATAGACTATTCAAATTTATGGTTTTAGAAATTGTAAATTGAAGAAATGGGATAATAAGATAATCAATCTAGAAATAGTTGAGAATGATTTCAGTGAAATCAAATGGATTAAATCAATTATTGAATATCAATTAATTTAAATTTGAATTTATATGGTTTAAATTAATTGTTATTCTGTTTTTTTAAATCTGTTTTCTTCTGGTTGTTTCTATTCTCCTACCTCGTTCCTTTTCGGGGACGAAAAGTTTTGAGTGGGGGAGAGTGTAACGACCCGTAAATTTCAACGGTTTTAATAACGTAATTAGTTGAAATTTTGTGAAAATTTAAACGATAAAATTTTGAAATAAAAATTTTATATTTGGAACACGTCTAGTTAAATATAGCAACTGGTAAATTTTCGTCCGAAAATATGAAAGTTTATTTCGCACGCAAATTCACTTCAATTTAATCAGTTAAAAAGCGTTGAAAATAAAACGTTTTCAAAACCAAAATATTTTTACATAGAAAAATTCTAAACCATCTTCTGAGCAAGATTTCAGTTTGACGTTTTTCCAAATTCGGACATCTTTGGCTCCGTCGTTCTTATTTTCTGCAAAATAGCAGTATTCTGGTACCGATATCGATTTTTATCGGATGATCGTACCACTGATATCTATATGCCGTTTTGATCGTCTCGTTGTGTTGATCTCTGAAATATATTCATCTCTGTGTTTCGACTTCCGGTACTGAGCGAAATTAATAAAACGATTATCGTATCGGTACCCGTTTGTAGCTTTTGGGTTTAGTGTCCTTTCGTTGTTCTTGATAATTCCAATAGCCACTAGCTTTGTTTTAATGCCGATAATTTATTAGTGACCATTACTATTCCCTGTATTTAATATAATATAATATGTAGTTCATTCTCTCACTTTCAGTCTCCTCTCCTCTTTTCTATTTTCGTTCTGTAAACCTGGGAAAGTTCATATTATGTAACATTGTTTCATATTTATAAACCCATATTTTTGAGCATTCTCTGTTAGTCACTCTTCCACTCATCAACACCCAGCTTGATGCTCCTCCACCCTCCGACTAAAGAAGCCACCTTTCAACCCGAAACCCATTGCTCTCCGCCACCACGAGCAGCCGACCCTAGCCTCGGCCTCACCAAATCAACATCCTTCGGCCTCTTCCGCCAGCTCATCTCAACCACCCCACGTCTTCCTCCTTCACGTGATCCTTCACCAACCTTCCCTTTAAACCGCTGCTCCACCTCCACCGCTGCCACCTACTCCAAACCTGCAGACTCGACCCGCCACCTGGCCGAACAAACTCGCCCACCATCAGCACCTACCAGTCACCAGCTCACGTCGAGGACGAACATCACCACCGACCTTCACTCATCACATCAGTTCGACCACCCCTCCTCCTCCGCATCTCAACAACCCTCCGAGCCGAACCACCCAGCCCTCCGTCTTCCACATGTTCACTTCCCTAGCTTCAGGTAGACATAATTTACAAGCCTATCTGACCTGTAGTTGTTCATGTTTTACTGACGTTTTATATATATGTTATACAAGTATACTTGAGTTATATAAAATCTATATTGACTGATTTTGTTTATATATTAATTTATAAAGGTCGTATTACATATTTTTTTGATACATATATTAAGCTGTTGTTATGTAAATAATGTTATAGACTTTAAATCATGGTTGTTGTATTAATTTATAATATAGTGATTTTGCTGTTTTATATATATTAATATATATGTAGTAGTTTCGGCTGTTACTAAAAAAAAAAAAATCCTTCCTATTCATATTTTGCAAGAATTATGTATAACAAATTAAGTCTTTGATTCATCTGATCCTAATATCTTTGAAATGGTAATAAAAAGAAGAAGTGGTATAGTAGACTATTATCTAGAAGATTACCCTTTTCGTACTCAAGATCATTTATGACTTAGTTTTTACTTTATTAAAGTCTAAAAAGCGGAAGCCTTGCGGTTCCTCCACTTGTATAAATACTTTTCTTTCTAACTGTTTGCTTGCAGTATTATTTTAGTTCTTTGTTAAGTCTTTCCTTCACTTACGTGAGTTATGTATCATCGAATTTTTAGCTAATCTAATTAGTTACTTTTATACTCATTGATCTTATGATAAGATCCCTAGTTTAAATTCTATTTTCTTCCACATTTAACTGATCATATTTGATGTTTGTTTGGATTTGAACACATATTTTATACTGACTTCACGTGTATATGTTTATGTACAAAAATTTTAGATAAGCTATTTGTAAATTTTTGTTTATATATATATTTGTTTTGATATAACAGTCATATATATTTTACATGAGTTGGATATGACCTGTTTTGTAGTATATGAGTCTATATAAGTGTATATATACAATCTGTTGGAATTTAAAATATATTGGTTTTAGGGAAATAACAATATAATAAGTAATAATATAAGTATTATATATATAATTATATAGGAGCTGTACTACTTTATTTATATATTTAATATGGAGATTTTGAGTATATGTTTTCTTCATTTTAAAATTTTGGTTTGCGAAAGTATATGCTTTGACTTAAATTTAAAAGTATTATGTCATTTTTTTAAATATGTATTTAAATTTGAAAATGTGTTTAAGGAAATTAATAATGTATATATTTTGTCCAGTCTATATCAAGCTAATTTGATTTATTCCCATCGATTCTATTTATCAGCTGGTTCGTCGAACTTGAGTCCATCGTGCTTTGCATCGAAATTCATGCTTGGATCCGTAACTTCATTCCATTATCTATTCTCTCTAACCTCGGAAGGTGAGCACTCACTCACGATTAACGTTCTTTTATTTATTAGATTTGATTTCAAATTGAAACGACGATGGAAATATGCTGATGTTAGTTAACTACACTGTTTTATATGCTATTACCTGTATCAGTTCACCTGTGACATCTGACACCATTATCTGTTAATTATTTATGTGATGATAATACAGTTTGGCTGATAATTGATTTATTGTTGATGTTTCTAGTGGACGTTAAATTGTTAATGTTAAAATGATAAACAATATGAAATTGAACTTGATATAGGATAATTAAATGTTAAATTTGATTAACTGACATTTGTATAATATGACCCCTTTTAATTGTTAAATTAATTGACATGTAGAATAGTGATAATTACACTTTGAACCATTGAACGTATATTTGATTAATTGTTGTAGTGTTAAAAATTGAAATCGAATGACAATTGAAGAACCGTATAAATATTAGTGTAATATAATCTTTAATCTACATGAAATGATAGTGTAGATTCTAGAAATAATTATATTAATTCGTACAAATAACAATGCGAATTAATACGGTTATTTCGGGATTATTTGAATTGATTATTGGATTGTTATTGATTGTTGTTATTGCTTGTTTATTTACTTTGACACCATCCCTGTTATCACACTGCAAGTTCCCTTTGCTATGTTGATTTTGAATTGAATTGGAATCGGGTTGAAATGATAAATACCCAAATTGAACTTTGACCTAGGATAGAGAATTAAATAAAACCCGATTGGTCAATAATTTGATTTAAAAATAAAATGAAGATTTTATTTGAATAATAATACGGTTTTGAAATGAAGTTGAAATTTAAATTTTAATGAAAGGAAAATGTTAATATTTAATAATCTGAAACAAATTATTAACAATGTAATTGATAAAAGAATGTTGGTTAATTTGAGAAATGATATAATTAAGTTTGAAATTATTAAACTTTGAAATGATTTAATAATAAAGTTTGAAATTATAATTAAGTTTGAAATTATTAAACTTTGAAATTATTTAATAATTAAGTTTTGAATTATTTAAAAAATTAAATAAGATTGAATGATTTAATGATCAAATTGAATTGAATTCTTTAATAGGAGGAATTGAACTTTTGAATAAGTGAATTTTACTTCGTAAATAATTGAAATTGAGTTTCTTTATTAATTAAGTTTTGGAAAATTATTTAAGTAAGTAAATAAGTGAAATGGAATTTCTTTAACAAGAAATGAAAATGTGATATTTTGGAATTAATGTAAGACTTGAAACGTAAAGAATTTGATTTGATGAATTTAATTTAAGTAAATTTGTAAGTTTTGATTTAATGAAGTTGAACTTAAGAAATTGATTTAATGATTTGGAAATTTAATAGAAATTGTCTTGAATGATAAATTAATTTAACGATATTGAATGAAATTGATAAATGAATTTAAATTGATTCAAATGTTAAATTAAATTAATTTAAATGTTTTCGAAATGAACTTATATTCGAACTTGAGTTAATATTTGGATTGTTTTAAATAGAAATTGGAATTGAATTTTAAGACTTTGAAAGTGTAATTTGGAAGTTTTGAAATGTAAAGTATGGAAATTTGTTTAGAAAGACAAATGAAATGTTGATTTTCGAATTCCATTTGAAATTGAAATTGATTTGATTTTTGAAATATATAAACGACCAATCGGTGTAATAATTACGAAAGTTATTAAAGAGACCGGGATCGGTAATGGATATACTCTCTATCTGAACCGAAACCACTTTAATAACTATACGCAGAGTGTTGATCCAGAATGAAGTGGATGGTTTGGTGAACGCGTTGATTGAAGAAAGAGAACGATTTTGGATGACCCCTGACATGACTAAAACAGGAGCCGCGCCGGGCCATTGAGGTTCGCCACCTCTAGCGGACACACTTCTTCGTTACCATATCTATTACTTTTGTGATTCGATTTGGGTGCACCCCTCGATTATGGGAGTGTTGTTTCGCGGTGTTGGGGTAGTAGCTGCTATGCCCAACATCAGTCCGGATCACGCAACTACTAGTATCCTAGTTGGTATCGCCTCATGTACCTTGTCATACTGATTATCCTATTCGCGACCACTACGATTTTGATTTGTACCTTTAGTATATGGATTGCCCTCTGGTGACTTCCGGTTTTGGGGAAACTACGGTCTTGTATATGCTTTTGGGAATAAACAGGTTAAGAGGTGTATGGGCCCTGCTTAACCCTACTTTGATATTTTATATTACTGATAGACATTATCTACTTAGCGTACATTACTACATAGTAGATAGTTTAACGGATCCTTAAAGGATGGTTATTCCAAACATCCTTTGAGTTACTTGTATTTCAATTGCTATTTCACTTGAGTTGGATTTATTAATATAAGAATGTTAATCCTGACTCGAGTGTTTTGTATTTTGCTTTACGCTCGGGTCAGACTGAGTGTACCAGTATTCGAGACTCACCTTTGGAGTTGGAGCTTTGATTGAAGATCCAGCCATCTATTCTGCTTTCAGTATTCGATGATTCCAGTGATGTATTCTGATTTGTATCTGATGTATCGTATTACTCTTCTGTTGTAAACTCTGATGTATTTTTATATATTCATATAGTAGCTTCATGAACTACTATCTCTTTTATTTCCGCTGCACTTATTACTCTGTGTCTGTGATCTGTGATTATATCTATTTACTGTATATGTACAGTTTTGCCAAATTTAAATTAACAACGCGGTATTTTGAGCAATTCAACTCCGGCATGAGTGTCTACCTATACACTTATAATGGACGCGAATGGTCCAAAATGGCGGGTCGTTACATACAGGGAGTCTAGGAACAATAGCATATAGTTATAACAATGCTACGAAGTTTCATACAGTGTTATTTACATGCACATGTTTCTCACCATTTGCATCATACAACAGATTTCATGGATATAGGAAGTTACATAACCATTCTGAAACTAACCATCACATCAGCATCACCAGTTGAATGGTCCAGATTCTATGCCTCATCAAATGGATGCATATGCCCACTCTTACTCCTATGCCTTCAACTCCTTCATCCATACACCACCAATATAATCTTCCTAACACCAAACTCTTCCTCCCACTTTGGTCCATCATCCTCTTTATCGGCTTCTTCCTTACAGATGCCTACTTCTTCCTCGAGTCAGCCCCACTCCAATCAGGCTTGAAAAAATACTAACCGCCTTCATTATGAGCATCTTCTAGATTTCCACCATGGCAGGCAAGCTCCTCAACTGACTTGCAGTCATCGGTACCACTTTAAACACACTACAGGCAGTGCTGGGCAACTCCGTTGGAGACCTCGCCGGTGAAGTTTCTCTAGCAAGGGCTGAGCAGCCTATGATGGCCATGGCTAGCTGATTTATCAGTCTCGTGTTCAATATGATTGTCCTACTAAGAAGAATATGTGTAATATGTTAGTGGAAAAATATTTTTGTTGCATGAAAAAGTACTAATACTTTGCGAGTTATTATTTATCGGGAAACTTGAATTGTATAAAAAATATATTGTATGCACTCACAATGTCAGCCATAGTTGGATACTAATAAATGTTTACAATGGTACATCTCAGTTTCATCTGTCCAAGACATGTATGGATATATGTGTTATTTATAAAGTGTTTGTTTTGGCATAACAGTTAGATGCATAATTTCATGGTGCTTCTTCTGGTCTCTTCCTAGTTGTTAATGGGAAATTATGCACTCATATTTTGTTTATATTAAGATTTTGGTTGTCCTTGTCCAACTGCGAAAACATGGTAAGATGAAATAATTAACTTGACACAAATTGACATGGATTTAATGTGCAACATATTATCTCATTGGTCACATTTTCAGCCTTTAAAAGTTGCATCATCTGAGGAAGTATGATGTGTCAAATATGCTTAATTACAACATTATATTGGGTGATAATAGCATATAGTGGTAAAGTATTGTTATTAAATCTATGTGACTAATTACAGCTTAATTTTTAAATCCATATGCAGAATGTGTAAATAACATCGTAGGAAACTTCGTAGCATTGCTATGTGCACGATTGTAATTAACAATATAAAAAACTGACAGTAGCTTATAATCATAATTTTCCTAAGTGGTTATATCTCAAAGTTTAAGCGATGCATCATCAAAAGAACAACCAAACACAGAAGAATCATCACCAAAGTTAGAAAATCACAGCACATGACTGTACATAACTATAAATGAAGAAAATTACTACAGTTTCAGAGCAGTTGTGCATAGAGTTTGGAAAAGGCATCAGTAGTGAAGTTTCACAATGATTGTGCATAGAGTTTTCTTTTTATTAATACCTTATTTTAGGCGTTACAAATTATGTAATCATATTTTAAAATTTCTTCCATATCAGCGGAATCATTGATAGTAAAATCCTTGGTTAAATTATTTGATGAGGATTTCCTACTTAATCACACAGCACTTACTTCTTCAATGTTCCTTGGAGCATATAGCAATTTTAGCAGAATGCTAGTGCCAACCTAAAATCAAAATAAAACGTATATACAGGTAAAGTAGCTGTCCTATAATTAACTTGCACTTCTTACTCGGTTCACTTATCCACATGACATGATTTTAGACGTATATTTATTTATAGTTAATTTTTTTGGACTCCTATGGCTATATCGCCTCTGGGTATTTCTGTATATCATGCTTGCAGCTTTTGTGTGATTCTTATTATGTTATATTTATATGATTCCTGGTAAGATGATATTTTGGTAAATAAGTATGAAATAAAATTTAAATAAACAAATATTCTTGGCATAAATGAATAAATGAGATGGAATGATGAATTTGTTTAAGTTCATTTTTTTATTTTTTTTATTCTACTTTAAGCTAAGATGATTATATATGATATGGTGTTATGGTTGCTGTTAAATAATTGACACCATACCATTTCCAAGCTATTCGTTACCACTAATGAATTTAAGTTTACCGTCAATTAAATGATGCCGTACCATTTTCAAGCAATCCATTACCAAAAACGAACTTAACTACTATATTAACACTCCTGGTTAAATATATCGATGCCAGCTGCATATGTAAAGTAAACAAAACATCAAAATGATTTAAAACAGTGAATCTACTGATTATTTATCAACTGAAACCACTAATTATGCTAAATAATAATAATAATTTTTTTTGAAAGAAAGATTCATCACCCAAAGTAGAAAATTATAGCGGAAAAGATAGAATCATCCCCAAAGCAGATGAAGGAAAAGAAGGGGAATCCTCTCAAACCATAAATCACAGTACACAACTGTAAATGTGCTTAATGTAATTTTTGTTGATTAGGGAAAACTGGAATAATTTATACAACTAAATCTCATCGGTATTAACAATTTTATCAGTTTTAATTAAACTCGGCAACAAATTCACAGCAAACATATCAAGCTATTAAACTTTAAATTGAGGAAAAGGTTAAGCAAAAAGCACCAAAGCAGGTTAGGTATTACTCATTCCATGAGATAATCAATAGTAGTCTATTGCATGAAAAATGTAAGAGAAACCAAGCAAACATAACAATGTTAATCATAACAATTTCAAAGTGATCCCAACACTTAGAAAATCAAACAACAGTGGAATATAAAATAGTTCGATATTATGAATCATTTCACTACGTCTTAGGTTTTTTTAACACCGTCAGATTGTTTAACTTTGCAATACAGTAGCAAACTATTTAATGGTAAAATAGATTTTAACCATGACTGTAATCATTTAGCAAAGTAGATTTTCCTGATTCTATATCAAGTTAAACTATTTCAGTGTTAAAAATATCAAACTATTTGCTGTACACTTTTCAGTTTAGTTACTATACAATATCAAACAACTTTACAAAATATCAAAATATTTGATAGTGCTGTAAAAATACCTAAAATGTGGAAAATGTATGAAACACAATCTCGGCTGTAGTCTAGCAACAATGGTAATAAGGGACAAATAAAAATAAGTGCAGAAGTTTAAAAAATACCTATAATGGTCGAAGTTCGGTATGTAAGGAGCAATAGTTAAGCAATCAGAGCACCATAAGTCAGCAAACTTAAAGAATCGAAGCACAGTAAGTTAATCCTAATCTACAAAATCGTTTGATTGCAGACAACATCGCGGTGGAGGAGGTGTAATTTTTATACATGCAAACAGACACCCAAAGCAGCTTCAAGTCTTTAGGAGATCAGAACCAATTATGTGTATATCTTTTCGTTATCTACAGACAGTTCCACATGTTCTTATATATTCATTAAATCCGCTCTTCTTCTTTTTCTTTACTGCAATGGAGTTGATTTTTGGTTGCTATAGCTTACTGGAAGTATTGCTGGTATTACGCTTTTGTTAAATTTCTTAAACTCCATTATCAACCTTAGCTATTTGGTTTTTGAAGTAATCAAACTGAACACAATCAGTTTTAGTTCGGTTTTTGAGTCTCTGATATGAATCACAGTAACTATTTTCAGTTTCTACAGTAAAACAATGAATGGCCTACTCTTCCTGTGAATCATTAAGGAACCCGATAATACTCAAAATCTGAAGTAATTAATGAAAATTGGTGAATAGTTACATGAGATTCAAGTCTGATGGATATAAGATCTATGCTGATTGAGATAAATTGTTTATTTTCATTAAACCGGCAAATTCAAGTTAGTTTCTTGCCTAATCGATAATCGCCTTTGCAGATACTACTCAAAATCCTAAGTGATTCGTGCTTAATTGATAATCATTGTTGCCCGACACTAATCAAAATTCTAAACGATTCATTCTTAATCGATAATCGATGTTGCAGATACTGATTAAAATTGAAAACAGTTATTGAAAATCAGCGAAAAGTTACCGGAGTCTGAAGTCGTACAGATATCGATCAATGATGCTTGAGCTTACCTGCTTAAGTGTTAGTCGATAATTGCCATTAGAGGTGGGAGAATCGATTTAGCTTTTTTCCTGTAGCATGCGAGAAGGGAGAATATGTAGAAACGGAACGTAAAAGAATGTAAAAGAGATACTAATCAAAATCGTAAGCAACTAATGAAATTCAACGAATAATTACCTAAGTCTGAAATCGTATGGATACCGAGTCGATTTAGGTTTTTTTTATAGCAAGCGAGAAGGGAGAATATGTAGAAACAGAACATAAAAGAACGTAAAAGAGATACTATCAAAATCGTAAGAAACTAATGAAATTCAATAAATAATTACCTATGTCTGAAATCGTACGGATACCGATCAATGATGCTTGAGCTTATCTGCTTAAGTGCTAATCGATAGTCGCCATTAAAGGTGAGAGAGCCGATTAAGATTTTTTTCCCTGTAGCAAGGGAGAAGGAAGAACACGTAGAAATAGAACGTAAAAGAAAAAGGGCATCTGGATGTAAAATGAAAGAGGACGAAGGGTATTATAGGTATTTCAAAAAGACACCGGGTAAATCAATAGAATGAATTCTCTTTATTAGTAGTAGAGATGTGTGTCCACCTTGTTCATTTTGTTGACAGATCCCGTAATTCTATCTTTTCATCAACCGTGTACTTTTTAATTCTATTAATAATTCATGTTTGTCAGAGCATCTCTTAATCCATGTGTGTCAAAGCAACTCTTCTTGCTTTTATAGATTAACTAAAGCTATACATGAGGAGATCCCTGTGGGTCTAATTGATCAAATATGTGGTGCGTATCTAATAAGCGAAAAACAAACGAGCCCTAATTGAATAAGAGGACATGCATGTATAAATTTTCATATGAATTAGGAATTTTGGCTTTGGAGTATAGATCGCCCAAATCTGTAGGCTTCTTATTTCGTACTCAAAAGAAAAACAAACAGAAATAAATTTGGAAATGTTACCATTATTGCTGTTTATATTAGAAACCTTGATCTCTTTGTCTGACTTTAATGGGTTTCAAAATCGAATGCCCTCGGTACGTACTACTTGAGAGATTTTCCTGCACATAAATTCCTAACATTCACCATAACTTCAATAATATATGTAATATAAATTACTGAATATAAATGCATTTCATTTCAGGACTATAAATACACATTTCATATAAACTTTAGTAATATAAATGCACATTTGAAGTCTATATAAATACAGTAATATAAATTTCATATCTTTATATACACATTTTGGGTCTGTATATAAATATACATATTTCATTTCAGCACATTCTAACAGTCTATATAAAAGAACTGTGCATATATAAACATAGAATAAAAATACACATTTGATTAGTCACCGTATATATACAGTAAATTAAGATCCAATGAATCATCAATTTATATTTTGTCCATAAATTTCTTCAATAGAAACCAAGACTAACCAACCAATTAAAGATTGTAAGAAACTTATGAACTATAATCATAGACCAACCATTGCCAGTACATACAAATTCTTTTGTAGGCGAACTTGACCAAACTGTTTGATATTTGAGGCATTACAATATTGTAATACGCTATAATGCCTTGTTTCAATACATTTTGATGAATATTTAAGGTCTTTTGCTTAATGTTTTCTTATACTAAATTAACTACATGTAATTAATTTAGTTAAAATATTTCAAACTAGATCTGAGTTCATATAAAACAGTGATTTCATTGATTGTTAAACAAAATAAAACTCACATTAATCATCTTCCTACTACCCTTCACCATAACTCAACTCGAAAGGCGCCAGGTAACGTGAAAGCAAGACCAGAGGCGTTGACGCATCACGACGGTAAAAGAAAGGCGGCATGATAGAATTTTGTAGATCGTTTTGAAAGAAATTTTGGAGTTTGTTAAAACCAAAAATTATAGATCTAGGGTTTTTCTTCTTCAACGAGATGAAAATGACAAGGAACTGAAATGAAAGCATCAAAGAGGCTGTAACTTGAGACATAATGGGTTATTGGGTGGGCAGGGTTCTGAAGTTTAAGAAAGGGAAAATTTGTTTCGGTTAACGGTTAACGGTTAACCGAATAACCTAAAACTCTTAACCGTTAACCGACCGACTTTGGTCGGTTAATGTCGGTCGATTATTACGGTTAAAACGGTTCGGTTAAAGTCGGTTAAATCAGTTAAGTCGGTTAAATAGGTTAAATGTTCATCCCTATTTGATGCCGAAAGTCACATGAATGTCGCTGGGTCTAATGCCATAAGTCACATGAATATCATAGGATTGTCCAATGCCACAGAAATGTGTGATGTCGTAGTTAAGTGGTGGCATAAGACGCCAATGCCGCAGAGATGTGTGATGTCGCATTTAAGTGGTGGCATAAGAAGCCAATGCCATAGAGATGTTTAATGTCGTAGGTAGTCAATGCCATAGGGCAATCAATGCCGCAAGTAGGTGATTCTGTAGGTGATCGATGCTATAAGTAAGCTATGCCTCGGGTCCGCATCGACATTCAGATCCACATCAAACTGAAGTCCAACTCCGTGTCGAAACACAATTTTGTGTCGAGAGTTTCCAAATCCAAGAAAAATCGATATTGCTTCCAAAATAATGATTTCAATTGATTCAAACTTCACATCTAGATTCAGGGACGACTATCGAAATTAGTAGATTTAGAACCATGGGATTCACATCGAAAGTTAATAGGTTTTTCTTAGAGCTAGATTTCAATTCATGTTGTAGATCACCCAACTCCCTGCCAAAATAGAGGGCTCCAGGTATAGGACTTCTTCTCAAGATTTTGAAAATATGCACACCAGATTTCGAGAAGATATATAAGATTGATTTCAAAGGGATTTGATTTCGAAAATTCACGGTTACTTATTGACTTTGAAAGTAAAAGATTTCAAGCTTATTTGGGTTTGAACTATATTAGTATCACATACACATTAATTTTAGGTATATACGCTTTATATAAATGAAGTTGAAAAAGTTAAAAGGTAAATGCTTTTGGAATAAATTTCAGGTATCTGAGATTTCAAGAATGCATTAAATTTAAAATCTATTAAAGTTTGATATATGTTGATTTTTAATGAGCTTCAAAAATATAAATTTTTGTACAGACGTAAATTTCAAGTATATGGTGGATTATTTTGAAAATACGTGATTTCAAAAATGCAAAAGGTTTTACATGCCTATGATTTTGAAAATGTATCATATAAGCAATTATGTATATAACAATGTCTAAAATTCCAATTCCAAATGTGATTTTCGAATGCATAAGATTTTGTATATATGTCTGGTTGGATTAGCGGACGACTTTACTATACCCTCCTTAGGAGTTTACCGGCTCGTCGGGTTCTCCTGGGTTTTCAAAAAAAAAACTATGCCAGTTTCAAAAAATAAATTCTAGATGTTTACATGAATTTTCAAATAGGTGCTGATTTTGGAAAGTAACAAATTTTAGATGTATGCATGGGCTTCATAAACACACACCAGACCCCATCCTCTCTTTCTCTCACAGCCGCCTATCTACTTCCTGCATCTTCACCTGACCCTCTCCATCACCATCCGACCACCCAAGCACAGCAGCCGCCGAACTCTGCTTTTCCCTCACCATTCTCATCACCTTCTCCTCCTAGCTCGACATTAAAAACCCCTGTGCTGTGCCCTCCACCACAGACACACCTCCACACCTTGCCCAGCCACTCCGCCTCCACGCAACTGCCATAGCCACCAACCGAGCACCATAGCAGTAGCGCCTCTCTCCCCTCCACAAAGCCGAGACCCTCGGACCTTGCCTCTCCCCTACTGAACATCACAGAGCAACAACGCCCTCCATCACCTGACAACAGCCATCGCCTCACCATTGAACCGCCGCCTATAGCCAACACCACCCAGATCCTCCGCTGTAGCCGAACTCTCCTTGCTTCCTATCTTTCTTTGCTTCTCTGTTGTAAAAGAAAAATATACGACGGCTTATATATATATGTTGCACATATATAAAAGCTTATATGTGATTGTATACAAAAGCTCATATATGTGATGTTGCATATATATTTTATCAGAAAGGTTATACATATTGCTAGTGTATATATGTTACACTCATACCATTAATTTTGCTCGTATATATACGCGTTGCGTATATATATTGTTCCTTCGATATATATTTGCTTTGTGCTTCAAAATAAACATAAATGTTATATATATATATATATATATATATAAGTTCACTTATATATATTTCGATTTTTGAGTTCTCGAGCTAAATCTGCTTTTGTGTTTGTCGCAGATCTTTGACTTGTCGTGCCCAATTTCGTGTCCATGTTCGTTGCATCGTTCTTCGTCGTCGTTGTTTTCCATAGCCACGAAAGGTGAGCAATCACTCACGATTAACATTCTTATATTTAGTAAATTGATTTCACATGAAATAACGATTGAAATATGTTGTTAATTGAATTTGTTAGTAATTTGATCGTTGAATACGATATGTTAATATTTAAAATTGTTTACCTATGTTAATTGCCACGTGACACCAATAACATGTTATATATATTTATTTTATTTAATTAGTCAATTATGATATATGCATGTTGTTGATATGTATGTCGTTTATATTATTGTTCTCACACTGCAAGTTCCCTGTTAGTTTAGAAATTCCCTTTGGGTTGAAATGATACATACCCGAACGATTTTATAGATTAGGGAAAATCGTTATGAGTTGAAATGATAAACCCAAGCGATTTTATTGATTTGAATTTTGGGATTGCGAGTTGAAATGATATATACCCGTAAAATATTAAATTTATCGGATTGAAATGATAAATATCTGCATCACTTGACCATAGGATAAAAAACTATATATGGACACCGTTGGTCTATTTTTAAATGATTTCCAGAGTTTTAAAATATAAATATGTGATTTAAATAAATATTGATTTTAATATAATATAAAGATTTATTTTAATATATGAGAAAATTTAGATTTTTAAATTATATGTTTGGAATTTTAATTTATAAGTTAAATTTTGAAAAATATAAATTTTAAGATTTTACTTATAAATTTATTATTTTAAATATATAAAAATAAGCTTTAATATAAACTTAAATTTAATAATAAGATTTAATTTAATATAATTTAATATAATTTAATAAAATTTAATTTAATTAGTATATATATAATATGTTTTAAATATATATTTAAATTTTATATTAATATTTAAAATAGATTTTTGTAATAACTTTAAACAAAAAGAGGTTGGAAAGATAAATTAAATAAGAATTGATTTGTAATTTAATTAGTTAAGAATTGAATTTAAATAAGAATTGATTTATAATAAAATTTGTTTAGAATTGAACTTAAATAAGGGTTGATTTGAACTTATTGATTTTGAGATTTGGAAAGGTATGATTTTATAACTTAATTTGATAAAAAGTGATTAAATGAATATTTTCAACTTTACATAAATTGGAGATTGAATATTTAATATTAACTTAAATTTGTAATATGAGATTTTATTTAAGTGTTATTAAAAATGATTAAGTGAATATTTTGAAATTTTAATTGGACTAAAGTTGAATTTTGAAATATAAAGGAAATTTATTAAATTTAGTTATTGTAAATGTTTGAATAATTTAAACTTTAAACCTATAGAATTTGAAGTGATTTAAATTTGTAGTTCGAACCTGGATTTGAAATCGATTAAAAATGGTTTTAATAAGAATTTGAATTAAGATTGATTTAAATTGAATTTTTGGAACTAAAGTTGATGTGAATTGATTTGTGAAATTGGAAGATACAATCACTACAACAAACAGGACCTTTAACAGCGTTTCAAAAACGCTATAAAAGCTAGTAACATCGTTTTTACGTACGATGTATATCGACATGCAGTTATATGTCAGAGATATACAATGACAAGGAATAAACGCTGTTAAATGTCCTTTTTTATAGCGTTTCCCTGGTGTCATGAAATCATTTAACAGCGTTTGGTCTAATTTAACAGCATTTTTAAAAACGCGGTTAAATTGTATACAAAGCTAAGTCAATTAGGATTTTTCTACTTTTTTGTAAATTCCATTTCAGTAAACATCAGTCACAATGTGTATATATACCACATTTCAAAATTAGCATATTATATTAATACCACATTTCAAAATCAACATATTGTATCAATACCACATTTTGGACACATATTTGATAACCAACGTATGAAATTTCATAATCAAAATACACAATATTCTTACACCAAACATAAATAGTTCTTCATCAATATTTCATAAAAAAAATATAGAAGAAGTAGCAATAGCAAAACAAAAGCAAGTAGTACATACGTTAAAACCCAAAAGTAGTTCTAGCAGCAAAAATAACTTCGATCCATAACTCGTTGCAACCTTTTTTGCATCACAGTCATCTATCTACATGTAAAGCAAAAGTAATGCTTGAGAATCAATTCATCAAAAAAGTGTACACAAAGTTAAATCGGATTCATAATGCAAATACTAAATATTCATAACACTATTTCATTAGGCGATTGACTAATACAAAGTATACAACATGCCATAAAATTAAGTAGCATTTACAAGTGAAGTAGAGTAAAAAATAATAAACGAACTCGGTAATTTACTTGGAGTAAAATCAAGCTGCATATTATCGATGTATGAAGTGGTCTGTTTAGAAATCACGTAAACTAGTCATCGATGTTGTTAACTAAGTGGTCCTCTCAGTATACCAATATAGGTGTAGTCAGTTTTCAAAAATTAGACTTGGTTTTTAAGTTGGACTCGGTTCTTGAAACTGAGACTCGGTTAAATTGAGTCTCAGTTGAAACTTAGACTCGGCTAAACTGAGTCTCAGTTTAACCGAGACTCAGTTAACTGAGACTCAGTTAACTGAGTCTCCATTGAAACTGAGTTCAGCATTAAAAATTGAAGCTCGGTCATAAACACAACTGATAGCTCTAAGATTACAGGTTTTACATGCTGTCAACAATTTACACATCCTGTCAACAATTATAATACGGTGACAACAACTGACAGCTCTAAGACAATGTAATGCCTATTTTTGTAGGATCTGTGTAATACCATCTGTGTTGGTACTTGCTTGATAGCTCTAAGTTTAACATTATAATACAGTACCAAGCTATCGTAGTATAGTCGTATTATAATACAGTGCCAAGCTATCTAGATTGATACAGTTAATTCACTTGTCAGATTATATTCTAGGTTTAACATTATAATACAGTACCAAGCTATCGTAGCACCAAGCTTGCTATCAAGGTTAGTTTTAGAGCTATCGTAGTACCAAGCTGACAATTTAACATAGTTCAACGCCATCAATATTTTCCTGTGCTTTAGACGGAAGTAATAATTACAACCAGCAAATAAACGTTGTTACTCATTGCAATTTATAACTGGTTTTCTTGTAGTGTTATCAATGACAAAAAAAGAGTTCCAGTGATAACTAAGAGTTCGATATAAAATTTACCTAGCTAAGTATAGGATCTTGGACTGCAGCCCATTACAGAAAAATTCCTTTTTGAGGTCTTTAAGAATTTTGTTGTAGCTGAACTCTTTGTTTAGTCCTTACATAGTTGTCAGACTCTTTCTATCATTGCACTGTTGTATTCGCACATATATGTACACTTTTGTTCTAACACAAGAGTCGCCAGCATTTGCCTCAGCAAAAGGATCTTCGCATACATATTAATCGATTGTTAAGATGGAATAAGAACTGAGGAAAATGCCTCAGTTTAAATCATGGCTACCTCATTTAAACTGAGGCATTAACTGATACCCCAGTTAAACTGAGGCAATTTGACAATTAGCCTCAATTTTAACTAAGGCATTGTGAAGTCCTCTTTGTTTTGCAGTTTGGTCGGCATTTACTAGGTCGACAAATATACTAATTGTTGTTTTTCTAATTGATGGATTCTGAAAGTATACAAATTGTTTCAGCCGCTGTTTTTCTACTATAGTTTGCAATAACTTGATGCATTTTAAGTATAATTACCAAGTTCGATGATTAATCATGATAGAAATTGTATTGCATAAGATTATCGATAGTACTGTAAAAAAACTTAAATTTTTCAACAGGGTATGATGTAAACATGCATACAAATTAGTTTCAAAACTGTTGTATATGGAGATTACGAAGAGACAATAAACATGCATATGATGTAAAGTATTGACTTCCTTACCTTGCATTGAATTTATTGTAAATATCGATTTCCTTTCCTTTCCTCAAGTGATGCAGAAGTATAGTCCCTTATGCTGGTATATATTTTGAACCAACATTGAAAAATCCTGCATTACAACCCAAAATAATATAGCTCAAGATTTTACTGCATATTAACAACTAGTTTGTCATTCTTTTTCAGTGTAGAATCGATTGAAATGCCATTTATTACTGCAGTGAGGTCATCTCTTATCTGCACTAGTTCAGTGGTTTATTTATTCCTTGGCAATGGTTAAAACTCTACGATTACAAAAGCATATGCATTATATAGTATTGGCATTATTGCATTAAAGTATTGCACAAAGTTCTCTTAAAGTATTGACTTCCTTTTTAAATAAAAGCATATGCATTATATAGTAGCATGCACGCTACACAAAATAAAAAGGATGAAGATTATTGTGTCAGGTGCTAAAAATTCAAATGAGAAGAAGAAAAATCATAAAACTGACATCAATTGCTTCACCAACTTTGAATTATTCAGAGTAGTCTGCTTATGATTAAGGTAAACAACTATCAACAATTTCATCCCATTCAGTTTTATTTTGAACTCCGTAATATCCCTCTTTGTAAAGACTTTTAAGTTTTCTTTTGACATTTGAGATGCATATTTGTTTGCAATTCCTAAACTAATCACATTTGCCTCAGGATGCTTCTTTACATGTTCCATTTTTCTCTTATTTATCTAATCATAAACAAAAATATCATTTTATATTTATTCCATGCAATATTAAAAAAAGAAATACCTCAACGAATAAGTAGCCATTTCTTAGTTTCTCCAAGTTTGGATTTCTAGATACATTTGTCCTGCAACCTGTGACGCTGTTGCACATGCACATAACATTTACATTTATATTGAACAAAGAATATACATGTGTGTGTGTGTGTATATAATTGAATGAACGATTGCTAACCTTGATACCATTATACGCTACAAACTTCACCGCCATTGAGCTACTTATCAAGTGTTATTTGTAACTGTTCATTAGGTAGACAAAAATATTATATGCCTAAAATGCCATATATCTACTGGAACTCCCATTATCAGGTATGGAATCAAACTTCTTTGTATTTATTTCGTTCTACATCATTGCCGCTCTTGAAGGCTGGAGATTAATGAGATTCTTCATCACGGTTTTGTTTCCTGTATTTGATTTTTACAACTGCAAAAGCTGAGGTTGACATTCCACACCCAAATGAATAATATGTAAGCAATGAATTGTGTAAGAAAAGTGAAAGCGATTTGCAAAGGTAATTCATTTTTTGGAACTCTAATCCTTTTAGAATGCTTCTTTAAGATTCATTGAGTTATACTTCAATAGTTTAATTTCAACTAAACTTTTCTAGTTCGAGTTACTGTGCTTGAGATTTTTATTTTTATTGTGCTCATTTTTAATGTTGATTATGATGTTGACGGGTTATAATACTATTTTCAGATGATGAAATAATTTTATCTAAATTACTTTAAGATCTAGACATATGAATTGTGAATTAGACAAAGAGTACGTGTTCATTTTTTCATTTAGTAGCTAAATTTAGAGCTTCCCAAGTTTGTGAACTTACATAAGATAAGTTCTATAAGAAGAAGGTAAAAAAGATTTAAAAAAAAACTACAAACCCATATCCATTTAATCTGATATAGCTGAAGCACTGCTGGGTTTTGAAACTACATAGTTTTCCTTTTGTTCTTCATACTCCTGCATTGTCCTGAATTTTTGTTGTCCCTGTAGTGCAAAGGTGCAACCAAGAGAGTCAATTGTCACAAGTTTGACAAAAAGAAGCAAATGATACATAACTCAGAGAATAGAGTAATAAATTTAGTAGTAGATGTATAAAAATTAATCTTACTAATCATCAATAACATGGAATCAAGCAGCAACTATCAATTATCTAGAAGTTCATATCATATATAAAAATGTTTATAATCTAAGAATACAAATAATATCTTCTGAATATGTCTCCACTTACACCCCACCCTACCCCACCCCTGGATATATAGCCCGAAAGCAACAAGTTTAAACTAATTTAGTCTCAGATCTTTATAGGAGAGATGCTGGATAAACAAAGAAAACAAAGGTATGTTGACTGTAAAGTGAGCATGAGTGAATTTATCATCAAAATGATTCATAAACCATATACCGTAAATAATATGATATTAGTGGAACTAATATAAAGCTACTGGTAGTAATGTTTTAATAACCTGCACTAATTCATTACAGTGTTGTACCTATGAAGTCATGCTATTAATTATTTCCAAGCTAAAAAAAGATATCAGTATCTCTTGCCAGTCACCATACGATAAACTAAACAACTAGAACAAAAATCCAAATACAACATTTCTTTTCCTTATAAATATTAGGCAATATCCACTACCACCTTTTGCCTAACTATTATCCGAGCAACGCAATCTATATATTCAAAATAAAATAGTCATTTCAAGTAAAAAAATCTCACCTTTTGCCCCGGGACACTATTAGCAAATGTAAATAATTCTTGTTGATAGCCAAGTAAAATGATTTAAGATCATTGATGCGTAATCCTTTAGTAAACGGAGAAATTTACTATATTTAATAAGTATTAAATATAAGCCATTAATCTTTTCATATGTCTTTGAGGATAGTGCTTTTGCCAGCACCCTTGTCTCCATCCATTAGTAGTGGACATGACTGTTGTCACATAGTGTTGTGGATCCATTATATCATTTGTATGTGAATTCTACTATGGTCCTAATTCTATCACCTTCTTCACTTTCTTGCTACTAAAGATGAATTTTCTTGTATTGCAATATCGGTTATGTGTTTATGCAACCATGCCAAGATATTGAGATCAAAATTTTTTGTACTTTGTACACAAAATAATGTTGTTGAAACAAACTATCTTTATATACTATGTTCCTTTAAATACTATGTTTTTCTCTGTGCCGTACTTGCAATATGCTCTTCATTCTCTTGGTGGAATTGAAGAGATTTGGCGATGCAAAGCCACAGTACATGCCAGCGGCACTAACAATTCCACCTGCATACCCAGCACCACCCCTATAGGATGAAATCCACTTGGCAGTGTTCTTTCAAATGTTTCCAGATGTCTCTGAATTTGAACTGGAGGTTTGTTCGAGTCTGCATAACAGAAATATACACAAGTTAATGATATAAACAAAGAACTTTCTTTATCTCTTCATCTACTAAAGAATCATTTACAAGCTTTTGGTTTTATGTAAAAACTAGAAAGGAAATTTAGTAATGCAAATTTACAAGCTTAATTCGCCTAGAAAAAAAATTCTTATTAAATATAATTTAATTTAGCTTTCTTACAAAAAGCTAAATGATTTTATCATCCATATTTTAAACTCATTTTTGTTACTAAAAGATCAATGTTTATTTTTTTTATATAATGATGTATAAAATCAGTGCAAAACGATAAATGCTTTCATCATTTTTTTCATTTTTCATTTTGTATGTTGTTAATAAAAAAGATAAATGTTATATAATAAGATTAACCGTTTGTCATTTTATATAAAAGCATTTATTATTCTATGAACTATTGTGTAGGTAAAAATAAGATTATTGCGCAGATGATTTCACTATTTTATGGAGAAAGATAAATGATTTATCATTTTAATAGAATTACATATTTAATGATATATCTAACTTTATTGAGAAATCAGTTAAATAGAGATGAATTTATTTATATTTTATGATTTTATAAAACAGGGGATTCAAAACAGAATCAACTCAATGTGCAGCAACATAAAGCTCTACAACTTACAAAGCACTGACCTATTCAACACAACAAGTACATGAACCCAACATCAAGCTAATATGAAGTTGTGAGCACAGTCAAGGAAGTTAAAAATGAACTTGTTAAGGTGCTTATGGATCCATTATCAAATCATTATAAAAGCTTATAAGCTCAGTAAAGAGATATAACTAAAGATAAGGTGGTTAATCAATCAAACATTATATAAACATGTTTGCATACCCAACTGGTATTTAGCACTAGCGATTTTTTACTTCAAATATCAAGTGGATTGTAATTGGAGAAATTTAAACAGTGCACGTTGAGAAATTTAAACAGAACGTGTGGGTAATTTGACTCACGTCATTGCACGGTTATCAATAATCACCCAAACATTGAGTAGCATTCATACTATGGTAAAAGAGGAAATTATCAACAAAATCCCTAGCATGTGGTAATGGCATTCAAAAGCTGAATATTGTTCATTTAGTTCCTTGAGTAGCATGTCAGATACTGAGCCTTGGATATGACCAGAGATATAAGTGGATGCCAGATAATATTCACCACAACCTGCTTGTAACTGCACACTATCCATTGATCTTTTTATTTGACAGCCCAACAACTCCTTGGATATTTACTTATTCTTAAGCCATACTATACAATCTTATTTATTATTTAGAGAACTAGTACAAAAAAAGATGACCAGTGGTGATCCTGTAATGCTAGTAAATAAACATAACTCTTTATAAAGTTATTTTTTATTTTTGTTTACAGGTATGACCAGCAATACAAAGTCTGGTTATGCACAGAATATATTATTGATGGGAAACCAAAGAATTATAATGCCATAGATTCTACTACAGGTTACACAAGCCATGTACCAGCTTGGCTAAAGATATACTGCCTGTGCTTCATTAGCGTTCCCTATCTAATACCATAGAAAATAGAAACCATGAGTTATAGCCTGGATACGGATTTTTTCACTGCATCCATTGAACTCAAAGACTGACTAAAATGTGCATGATGGAGAATTCTTCTCAACTGAGGAGGGTTACTCAAAAATGTGTTTCTTAATTGCTTAGTTTATTTGTCTACATCACTTAGTATCCTATTATGTCACCATTATGACCACTTCTAATTGTAGCTTGGTAAATCTATCTAGTCACCTACCCTACCCTACTTAGCTAATAATGTCATTGTGTTTACTCGTGTACGAACTCAATTCTTTTATCAAAAGGATAATATTACAATGCTGACATGGTTAGACTATATATACTATAGAAATGATAATTCAAACTTTGCAGTGAGCCAGACTATTTCTCCTCACTGCTCATCATATTATGCATCACATGCCACCATGTATATGTGACCTGATACAAAGATGAATTAAAATAGCAATTATACAGAGGCTAAACATGTATATATCTAAACTACTCATGCATTAGATGATACAAGGTGTAGACATTGAGTCTAAAAACTCAAATGCACAATTTATATAAAAAAAGACCTTCTGCTTGACAGGATATAAAAGTTAGAAACCTGGACAAAGGAAGATTGAATTGTCTAGGTTGAAAAGTCAGTGTACAATCACAACTTCACTCATGTTTCCTTTTTCTTCTTCTTATTATAATATGCACCAAACCTTACCTAAATACAAGGTGTATGTGTACAAGGTGTATGAAGCTTGCTCGTAGTCTGTGTGTTTTCTATGAAGTGAATTTAGCCACTAGTTTTATATGCCTAGTCTAGATTTGTAGAAGATCCCTAGATAACATATGTTTGGTGATGTCCATTTGACTCTTTATTTATCAAGGAAATGCATTTATTCTCCACATATGATACTCAAAATCTACCTGTATACAATAACCAAATATACAGACTAAATTAAAAGTTGTGATGACTGAACTAGGTAGTAGCAACAGAAATAAATCGATACAAGGGCATTAAAACAAAGAGCAGTATATTACATCGTTGGTGAATGAAATTGAGCTCCAGGCTCAGTGATACTTAACATACATATATGTACCTTCATTGCCCCAGATATCTTACAGCTTACATACACAAATATGTGCAGGCAATCATGCACTATGAACATCTAAATGATTAAAATTAAATTGCTAGAAACTCTTCTTAACCCAATCTTAAATGACTTAATTTAATAAAAATTAAGTGCACAAAACTATTCATACTACAAACCTATATTAAAATAGATATCTTCCCAGATCAATGATAATAAAAGCCAAACTCAAGTGATTACGTTATAAAGTCACATCACAAGAAGAATAGAGTTGGGGCTTGCAGACCTAAGCATTCTAAAAAAAATCAAACAAATCAGAAGATAATAAATTATATTATATACTTATATAACATCGAATTATATCAGTCTTATCTACTATATTATGGAAAAACATATGAATATAACAAGATGTTATAAAGGCCTAATTGATGTTTACAAAAAATCAATCTTGATGAATCTTACAAAAAATCATACAAATCAAATCAGCCAAATTAAAGTTCTATCAATCTAGAAATGAATTTGGACTAAAGGAACATTCACGTTAAGAAAAAAATCAACAGCACAGTTCAAATCTTCTTAATAAACAATCAGTTAGGGTTACTTCAGAAGACTCACCTATGTGTATGTTGTGAAGCGCCAGGATGACTGGTGAGGTGCTCGAAGGAAGGCATGCCGAGGTGACCTCACCAATCCTGTTGTGCCTAAGCCTCTGAAGGAAAGAGAAGACAGAGGTGAAACCCTAGGCCAGAAAGGGGTAAAAGATGGAGACGTTAGAGACAAAGGGACGAGGTAACTTTTCTCAGGGATTTTCATGGTTTGATGATTCTGCCTAGAAATTGAATGGTGGGAGAGAATGAAATAAACTAGAAAAAGAGCGGCCATTGAAATATTTCATGATCCCGCCTATTAAATTGGAAGATAAAACATCTATAGCGTGCGCGTATTTAATTTTTGTTTTAAACTGAGTATTGACTGCAAGAACGTTCGCACGCTGTCTTTTAATGCCATTAGTGATAAACTTTCTTGTAGTGAATTCTAACTTGAAACTATTTCGATATATATATTTTAATATATAGACTATTTTAATATATAAACTATTTTATCTATAACCTAATTTTAAATATATAAACTATATTAATATATAAACTATTTTATTTATAACCTATTTTTAAATATAAACTATTTTAATATATACAAACTACTTTTAAATATTCAAATTGTTTACGAGGGAACTGTTATAATTTAGATTTAATGGATTAAAATGAAAATATTTGATAAGATGGTTTAAACTATTTGTGGGTTTGATTTCGAAAGTGAATACGATTTCAAAAGTGATATGATTTTGAAAAGAATATGATATTTTGATATGAAGTATAAACTGTTTGCAATATAAATGATCACGGTGTGAAATAAGTGTTTGGATGTTAAAGAGACCGGGATCGGATATTGTCGTACTCTCTACCAATACCAAAAACCACTTTAACAGCTGTGTACATAGTGGAGATTCCAGAACGAAGTAGGATGGTTTGGCAATGTCTATATGAGGTAATAACGCAGCCCTGACTCTCGCGAGTCAGCTTGATGTGACTAAAACAGGAGCCATGCCAGGCCAAGTGAGATCGCACCTCCGATCGAGCATGCTTCTTCGATACCATTCTATTACTTTGTTATTTGATTGGGTGCACCTTTGATTATGGGAGTGTGTCTCGAGGTGGGCGGTAGTAGTTGCTATGTGTTACCACCAGTCCGGATCCGCAAAACGGTAGTATCCTACCTTGGACGTTGCCTCACGTGCCTTATCACATGCCTTATCGCGCCTTCTACGAGTTTGTTTTGTACCGTACCTATGGAGTGCTCCCCGAGTAAACCACCAGTTTGGTGGAGCTTACAGTATCTGTATAGACTATGAGAATATATAAAATGTGTTAAGGGGGATATGGGTAACGCCTTAACGCTATTTTAATAGTTTACTTTACTATAGACATTATATATGTAGCGTATTGTACTATGTATGTAGATAGTTTAACGGATCCTTAGAAGATGGGTATCCCAAACATCCTTTAAGTTATTTGCATTTCACTTGACATTTCACTTGAGTTGATTAACTTGTATAAGAATGTTAATCCTGACTCGAGTATTTTGTGTTTTGCTTTATGCTCGGGTCAGACCAAGTGTCACCGCATTTGAGACTCACCTTTGGAGCCTGGAGCTTTTCTTGAAGATTTGCTTTTTCTATTCAGCTTTTAGTTATTCCAGTTATTTCCAGTTATTTATGTTCAGGTTTGTCAGTTGCTTTTGTATTAGTGACTCCTATGTACTTGAGATATTATGTTGTATTTTGTTTTAAACTCTGATGTTCTATAGTAGCTTCATGAACTACTATTTATCTATTCCGCTGCTTATTGTTATATTACTCTGTGTCTGTGATTCTATGATTGATTTATTTACTGTATATGCTAAGTTTTGCCAAATATAAATTAACAATCTGTTGTTTTGAGCAATTCAAGTCTGACATGAGTGGATGATTGTCGATTTAATTGTTCGGAATAGCAGGTCGTTACATCATCCCTGACCAATAGAAAATTTGCATCATATCCCTTTACATTTTATCTCCACCAAGGTGAATGGTCATCCAAGAATGGATACCCTCAGCCAGAACTTCCTCTAAAACATCATCTACATAGGAACACAAAGGCTTCCATCTCTTCTTAAACATCCTCTTTCATCAATTGCATACCTACTGCCACAGTGGAAATTCTCTCTTCTACTTACCTTGTCCAAAATACCTACTATTGTCTCATCTTTCTTCTATTTAGCTCGATGTGGTTCATCAATGTTGGCCTTACCTCCATTGATGCCAAATAGCATAGAGTGGGTTCCATTGGTGGTTGGAAATTGAAATTCGAGAGGAACTCCAACTACCTCCACTAATACAACATCTAGGGTTGCATGCTTCTGGATAAAGGCACCGGCGACAACATTCCCTTTTTCGTGGGTATATCGTATCTCAAATTCATATGATGCTATGAACTCCATCCACCTCCGTTGTATAAGATTCAATTTTTTGGGGAAAATAGGTATTTAAAGGACTTGTGGTTAGTGAATAACTCAAACCTTTCTCCCAAAAGATAGTGCCTCCACATCTTCGAAGCAAAGCCGATGGCTACTAACTTCAAGTTGTGAGTTGGATACCTCTTCTCCTGGTCCTTCAACTGCCTGCTTGCATAGGCTGACCTTCTTTCATAAGAATATCTCCTAATCTCACACGACATGCATCGGTGTAAACTGTGAAAGGTTTCGCCCCATCAAGAATGCTTAGTATTAACGCACTAGTCAACGACCCCTTTAGCTTATCGAGTACTTCAGTACATTTCTCATCCCATACAAAAACTAGATTATTCTTAGTTAAGCGAGTTAGTGGGACTACTACCTTTGCAATGTCCTTGATGAATTTCCTATAGTAATGGTGACTCTCTCTTCATCCTTAACCAATTAGAAAACTCTCTTCATATCCTTATACATCTTATCTCATTTGGGGTGAACGGTGACGCTCTGCAAGCTTTGGGTGTAAAGCACTCTAACCTAATTTCTTCATCAACTTCCAGTCTTACCTTCGGTTTATTGCTAGTTAAGTGTCCTTATTTATAATGTTCCTCAATATGTAAATATTTATTTAGCGGTCTAATCTCATCCATAAAATCAACACAGTGATAAAATATATCTTATACCATATCTAACACTTTTCCTAAAGGAGACAACTAGTGATTACAATTCAAAAATCTAAAAGATAATTTTACCGAAAGCTACCATTAATCATCAACTGGTGTTAATGATGTTGGGTCCTAATGCTCCCTGCCGATTCAAGATGTACATTCTTAGAATGTCATTCCACCATCACCCACCTTCCTTAATTCTCTTTATTAGTTTTAATAAATATCCATCACTCGTAATAATGTCAAAACCGATAGTCTTTAATCAATAATTATATAATTCCTTTCAATCTATTTACCAGTTTCAAACTCCACCTAATATTCCTATTCAATTCCTTCATAAATATCATATTAGATTCTCAAATCGGTCCCCTATTTAATTTCTTTTTGCTCTCTATTAATTACAAATCTATTGCCCATTAAATCTATAATTAATGTCCATAAATCGCAGTCCTATAATTACTATGCTATTTATAATTAATATGAAAACCGTTGTAAATTACACTATTTGTATATTTCTTATTTTCTAATTATTAACTTCTAAATAGAACATTTCTTTCCATATTTTATTTTTTCAGAGCTATCCTTCCAAATATGATTACCATTTTAATTTTCCATAAATTAACCACAAATGATATTTTTGCTTTGTTTGAAATTACATGAATTATTTTGCTTTCTTTTATTTAAACAGACAATGTAAACCGCGGAAAAAAATATCCATATCTTACACAACTCTTTCCTTTTTTGGTATACCCCTTTTCAATTCAAGCGACACATTTATATATATATATATATATATATATATTGGGATTGAAAATTTATGTAAATTACACGGAACGTGCTTCAAAAAAATTAAAAATAGAGATTCACAGTCCAAGTCAGCTAGAGCAACCTAATCATACAACCCAATTATAGATCTAGAATATCTTTACAACTTTACTAACATTCTATATATAAATGCTTGATATTGATTTCAAATTTCCAGATCAGGCTATATATATACTATTCTGATTTTATCCATATCCTGAAACCTTCAACCTTTCTTATTTAGATAGTGATCCCTATCTACTCTATAAAATATTATTTTAGAAACTCATATTTCGCTAGTATGCGATATTTGAAATTCAAACTTGCAAAAGAATTTCCACATCTTGAAAAAAAATCTTTAAGCATATTTTCCAAAAGAATTTCCAACTTGCAAAGACAGTTTTGGAAAACTGAATTCCTAAAAGCATCTAAACATCATATTTTATTTTATTATATATACGTATTCTATTTTTATTAAGCATTTAAATAAAACCTTTCAAAAATACTTGAATCCAACTTTTCACAATTTTCAAAACATTTTCCGCTTTATTCTTAACCAAAAATTCAAAAATTCAAAAATTTCTTAGTAAAATAATTTCCCTTCTCAAATACTTTTACTACAAAGATTACTTCTTTAAAAGTAGGGTCTTTAACCCAAAACATTCATAAAATCGATTGTTAAACCAAACTATCAAAAATTCAAAAAGGATTGCTTAATCCCAAAAAGGAGAAAAATAATTTCCTGCTTTAAAAAACTTTCTACATTTAAAGATTTATTCCCTCAAAGTTGGTCTTTTAATTCAAAGCATGCAGAAATATCTGCTATACTTTAAACAATGAAAAGTCGAGTAGACAAGGTAAACTCGTATCCCATCATTTTCCTATCACATTCTCACCACTTCTCTCTTATATTATCTCTAACTAGATTACTAATCCTATTTTATAAATTCCTAATGCTATTCCTATCCAAATCTCACAATATTGCCTTTGTTTATATTTCTCCTATTTAAATAAGAATTTTAAAGAACTTTCAAATTTATGAAATAGGAATAATCACCAAGTCCAACCTATGCCCTATTTTATATTTATTTTAAAAATAAAAAATCCCTTTGGCGAATAGTTTTTAACTCACCCAATTTTAAACTTGCATGTCAGAAATGAAAATAACTTTTTACCAAGAACCTTTTAATCAGAAACTTTTGACTCGACTATTTTTTTTAAATCACGAACTACCAAATTTTCTTACGTTTTTTGTTCAAAACGATAAATTCTCAATAAATCATTTAAAAAATCTCTTCAAAACATTTCAAGGAAGTTTCCAAAAATATTTTTATCAAATTCAATTTCTAAAGACATTTACTTATTCATTCCAATTTTTCCTATTATCTCTCTATAATTATCCTAATCTCTTTAATCAGTCCATTTATTTCCTTAATAAGTTCTTGTAACTTCCTATTTATTGCGCTTTTATTAATTTTAGAGTTACAATCTTTTCTATCTACATTCCTTACAATACGACCTCCGCCCCGTAGGTAATCAAGGTAGGAGTATAATTATAACTCTGTAATTTTAACTCTATTTATTTTTCCAACCTTATTCACCTCGCCCATCCTTTCGGAATATGGTCGCAACTGCTTCTATAGTCGAAATTTATAGAGTAAGTTCAAATTAAGTATATATACATATTTATATATAGTAGGATTTTTGAAAAATACTTTCAAAAATATCAAGTAAGCTACTCATACGTATACTTATTCCCATTGATCGGGTAACGTGGCTCTGATACCAAATGCAACAACCCCCCGAAACAGACCTAATTTCGATCAATAAAAGCCCATCGAACCTTAGGCCCGTCTCAAAACTGGCCGTTGGTTGATAAATTTTAAATAATATACAGTATATATAGCTATCTATCTATACTTACGAAATCATATAGCAGAATTGATAAAATATAATATCAGAAACAACTTAGTACCTTTTTATTGGGAATTAGGCAGACTCTGACCATTAAATACCTATAAAATAGGCAGGTGCCCATCATTTAATACCTAACCATTTCTAGTCCATTTCCAAACTCTAACACGACTATCATTAACGATGCAAGAGAAAGCACCCGAACCACTTAATACCTTTTTATTCGGAATTAGATAGACTATTACCATTTAATACCTAGAAAATAGATAGGTCCCCGTCATTTAATGTAACACCTAATTTTAATAACATTATTCAGGAGATTTAATTAGATAAATTAAATAGAATAACGTAAAGATTAGAGAGATAAGGAGATTGAGGTTTGAAAATTTAAATAGAGGCCATGATTAAATAAATAAAAAGAACGAGTTTATGGAAATGGTTTTATAAGTTAACTAATAAGAGAATAAAGCAAGGGCATTATGGGGAATAGCCATCCACCAGAACCCCATAACCCCTAAACCCTTGTTCCCATTTTCTTTATACACGTTCAAACTTCAAAAATATAAGAAAAGGGGAGCTCAAGTCGACCATAACTTTAAGGTGAAAAATCAATAAAAAGCTAAAGAATCAAGCAAGGGGAATTAAGTAAGACCAAATCCCAAGTTTCTTATCCAAAGCAAGGTGAATAATTCTCATTTTTATGGTTTCGGTTTCTAGCTAAGATCTAAATTGGTTTTGCAAAGTATATGCCATGATTTGTTTGTTTAAATGAATACACACACACATTGATGAATTATGATGCCTCATATTGATTATATGATAAGTTTTTAATATGTAAAACCTATTAAACGACATCCTTATGACTTGTAATTTCGATATAAGGTCTGAAATATTATTTTAGAGATGGGTTTCAAGTTTCATAATTTTCTGAGAGTTTATGGATTTATTATGAATTTTCTAGCAAAGAAAATAGTTAAATTGGGTTTAAATTATTTTCAGTTATTATATATTAGCTTCGGGTCTGAAATTTAAATATGTTAGAAAACATATAAAAATTGATTTATGGGAATTTTTGGAGAATTTTTCTAGGTATTTATTAAAGATATAAAATTATTTAAGGTATGAGACTTAAATGTTTTACATGTTTATAAAAGGAGAAGGGGCAATTTGTAAATGTTTTTAATTTGTTAATAGTTGAAATTCGGCAACACCTTCAAAAAGATTTTGAAAAGAAGTGGGAAACCAATTATACGTTGACAAATAAGGCAAGTTAGTTAGAGAGATTACTTTTAAAGGATAAAGATCAGTTTTGCAAAGTATCACCGCTTTGCCACTTACAGCAACCACCTTTCGAGCCTATACTGCCGCCTCCAACCTAGTCGAAATCAATACACATGGTATCAATACCTTAGTACATAGTGGATTGGATATAGGCGGAAGGTAAAGAGTCGAAATGTGCTTTCAAAGGGGTAGAAGTGGTCATAATACACTTAGAGCTATTTTGGTTACAAAAAGAGGCTTTCGAAGGAATTAGCTTTCGACTTAGTCAAAATGCCTTTGTTTTGGCAAAAAGTCTTTCGAAAGAGGTTGCCGCCTTTTGTTTTTAAATAAAGCTTTCGAAGGGGTCGAAACCCCAACTGTCGCATTCAACCTTTTGAAGCAATGCCTTCGAAATGGTCCTTTTGCTTTAAACTTTAAAGCCGCTTCTCCATGCTTTCGAAAGGGTTGGTTTCGAAACCATCCACTTTCTTTTACTTAGGAATAATGATTTCGAAAGAGATGCTTTCATCCCAGTTCTTTTAAGACCCTTAAATGTATTGAAAGTTAAACCTAAAGGTTTCGAAAGGAATGGTTTTAAATGGTTTCGAAACCATGTTCCACAAATTTTCACTTGGACCCAATACTTTCGAAAGTATCTTTTAAGTAAGAAGTTTAATGCTTTCGAAAGGTATGTAATGATGGTTTCGAAGGGGAGGTACTCCAATGTGTTTGAAAGGCACTTAGAGTATTTGAATGGAAGATTTCCAATGCTTTCGAAAGGCTAGCTTAAAGTGTTTTGAAAAGAGGACGTCTGAGGTTTTAATATAGCTTTCGAAGGGTTACTCTCAATGGTTTCGAAAGGTCTATTTTTAAGAGGTTTTGAAAGGTATGATTTGGCCTGTCGGCCTAGTGCTTCAAGGTAAAGTAGTTAACTTATTTTGAAAGGGGTACTTTCAATGGATTCGATATGGAATGTTTAAAGTTTTAAACAAAGGTTTCGAATGATTTGTCTTGGCTTCATGGCCTAAGATCTTTTAAGTTAAAAAGGGTTTTTAACTTACTTTGAAGGGATAGATAATCCCAATAGGTTTCATCAACATTGTTTTGTGCAAAGTATGTATATATATATATATCATGGCTCAAGTGTTTTGAGCAAAATAAAGTATATGATTTCCTTGTTTTATAAAAATATGATTTCAGGTGTAAATCATTTGTAAAGGATGTTTACAAGGAAATAAAGTTTTGATTGGGTAGTTAACCTTAAGACATGAAATATATGTAAAGGGTAGTTTACTCTAAATTTATGACTCAAATATTAGAAGACCAGATAGGACTGGTATAGGGTCGCGCCCTATATATTAACGATTAGCCCTTAGCTAAAACAATGTCCAAAATTCCAGTGTGTAAGGCTTGTCACGGATGGGATTAAATTGGGATTACACATCGAAAGGAATATACAGGGAAAAGATAGGTTATTGGTAAGCCCGTAAAAATCATTAGGTTCAGTTGATCCTAGAAAAAGAAGTTAAGGGCAGTTATCCCAAAAGTTAAGGGTAGTCAACCTAGAGTTGTGTCTAACAGAAGTTAGATATTGGATATGTCAGGAAGGCCCGAGTCAGCCAGTGGTTAATAGTCAGCCAGGTAAATCTGTAGTATAGACAGATAGTCCATTGATTTCCTGACTTTATGTATATGTATATACCTGCTTTTATTGTTCAATCAGTTTGATTGCAGGATTTTGATCTGCAAAGGATATGTTTTAGAAAGGGATATTAGTGAGGGGAAACCCGTTCCGCTAAGTAGCGTGGTCTCACTTAATATCAGAAAACCGAGATGTAATAATAATATTCACGCCGGGCTTTATGTCTGACTCGAAGTTTATGTTTTTCCCCTTAAACTCTTGGGTGCTCAAAATTAATTTGAGTAGATTGAGAGTTAAGGACTTATAGGTTTAGTAGGTGCACGAATAAACTTCCAAAGACATGCAAAAGGCAAGGATAGCTATATAGGAGCTTTTTAGTTTTATTTTTGCTATGATGTATTAAGACAGATATGTCTATTTAGTACTCTGATCATCCAAGGGGGCATCTTTATATGTCGCTCTTGCCATAAATTGTAATAATTATATTTGCTTGAAACCTGGGAATCGTTTGGGATTATGTAATGGAATATGAAACATGGATTTGAAATGTAATCAATAATGTTGTTTTTTGTAATCTGTGATTTTATTTCATATTCAAGTGCTTATGATATTATGAATACCATTAATATTACCGTATTTTGTCACTGGAAGTTAATACTACAGATGACTGCAGCATCTGTAGCGCTTAGCTTCAAGCCTCAAGATAGGGGATATTACAACTTTGTATCTGAGCATAAGTTTATGAAAACTTAATAGAAATTTCAAACTCAAAATGATTCTTGAAAACATAATCCAATGAATTGGAAAATAAGATTAGGGTTTGGGTTAACGCTATTGTAATGTACTTGTAGTTGATACACACACACATGTATTCCTCTCTCTCTTAGACCTCTTATGTATCTTACTAAGGCTCATATGCAGATTTACGATAAAGGAAGGTATGGAAGCAGGAAAAGGAAGAGGAAATCTCAGTGGAGGAGCACCATGACAAATGGAAATGCTCGGCCCAACAAGACGAATCAGGGTCGACAGGAAAATGCCAATCAAAATGCAAATGCCAACGTAGGTGCTGGAAATCCGTTAGTAATATGGGGATGATGTATCAATTCTTTGTCAATTTTATGCAAGCTGGAGCAGCTGCAGGAGTAGCTGGGGGTAATGTTGGAGGAGCTAATCATGTGGACCCAGTTGGGAACAATTATGCTGTGTTGAGTCAAGATTATGCCAGGCTTGGAGGAAAGCCGTTTATCAGGACTGAGGATGCAATGGAAGTGGAAAATTGGTTACTTCATTGCGAGAGGATTTTTGCTGATTTGGGGCTCAACGATGAGTAGAAAAGGAGACTTGCTTCTAAGCAGCTACAAGGAGCAACACTGTACTGGTGGAACAGTATTACTGTGGGAGTTGGCGAGGAGACCACGACTTGGTCTGAATTTAGGAGAAGGTTTGAGGAAAGGTTCATGTCAGAGGTTTCTAAGTCTACTCTGATAAAGATGTTCATGGAGTTGGAGCAGGGAAACATGACTGTGCTTGAATATGCCACCCATTTTGAAGAGTTATCGAGGTACGGATATGCTACGGTTGATACGGTTCTCAAAAGGAATGAGAAAGTCATCCGCGGACTGGAACCTGAGCTAGCTAAAGCGACTCTGGCACACATCATGGATCCGTGTGATGTAGTGGTTGAAATGGCTTTCAGGAAAGTGGAGATACTTGCTCTTTAGGATGGTAGTAAGGTAAGGGAAGCTCAAAGTGGGCGGAACCAAAAGAGGAAGTTTTTCCATAAGAAGGGCGCTCAGAAGAAAGAGGCTGCCAAGAAGGTGAAGGCCAATGTAGTTTGTTATAAGTGTGACAAGAAGGGACACTATGCTCATGCCGGATGGGTAAAGGGAAGAAAGCCGCAGATAAGAAGGGAGTGAAGTGCTTTAATTGCGACCAGATCGGGCATTATAAAAATCAGTGTCCAGAACCAGTCAGGGCGGACATGGGAAAAGTCTTTGCTATTGAACCATCATCTGCTAGGCCAACTCCTGATGAGAAAGGAAAGACTATGATGGAAGGTACGCTTTTGATTCAGAGTGTACCAGTTAGGTTACTGTTTGATACCGGTGCATCGCCTAATTTATATCTCAGTGTTTGGTTGATAGATTATGTTTAGAACCCACATACCTTGTTACTTCCTTCAGGGTTGCGAATCCAATAGGAGGATATGCAACTCTGGTAATAAGATGGACCAGTTAGAAATTGATTTGCTAGGTCATAAGTTTGCATGCAGTTGGTGTGTTTTCGATTTCGTAGACTTCGGAATCATTTTAAGTATGGTTTGGTTGGGTAAATACGATGCTATGATATTTTGCTAGGATAGGGAAATATCGTTGAGACATCCTAATAGTCATAACCGAATTATATTCTCAGTGGAGGATTTTGACTAGAGTGTTTATGCTTTGTTGAGAGCTATGGAAGTAGAAGAAGAGTTACGGTAGGTTCGAGTAGCAAGAGAATTTGCAGATGTTTTTGAGTCGGTTATAGGACTACCATCGAAACGACCTATTGAGTTTCGGATAGATATTGTGCTAGGAACAGAACCTGCAAGTAGACCACCCAGTAAGATGACACCGACCGAGATGAAGGAATTGAAGGTGCGGCTAGTGGATCTAGAAGGGAGAAATATTATTAGAGCTAGAAGTTCGCCTTGGGGTGCGGCCGTGGTGTTAGTGAAGAAACTGGATGGGTCGTTAAGGATGTGCCTCGACTATCGTAAGTTGGACGAGAAGACGATTAATAATAAGTATCTGTGACATTCCCCACTTGGAGGCCCAAAACTAATGGCTACGGATGCTGCAGTCATCCATAGTTATTAATCCTTGGTGACCAAATAAGTTATGGTAGATAAATTGATATACTAGAAACACATGAATATGGAAAAATTAAAAATTTCAAAACAACTTTCACATTCCATTATAAAGACCCATTTCAATATTCTTTACATAATCCCACAACATTAACCACGTTCATAAAAATAATTATTACAATATGCTCCAAGAGCGACATATGAAGATGCCCCCTTGGTGATCAGAGCATATAATAGGTAATAAACAAAATTGCCTTAACAAAACAATACAGCGGAAACATATGAGAGAACTTAAATAACTACATGCCTCCTACACGATTCTAGAAGCTTATTCGTCTTAAGAGGTACCTGAAAACCTCAAATCTCAAACTACTCAAAAGCAATTGAGTATCCGAGAGTTTAAGGGGAAAACATAAACTTCGAGTTAGACATAAAGCCAGGTATGAATAATAATCTACTATCTCACTATAATTGGATATCTAGTGAGACCACGCCGCTTAGCGGAACGAGTTTCCCCTCACGAGTATGTTAAAACCTTTATAAACCATTAGTTGTGCTCCCATATCCACAATGGTTAATTCAATTCAAAACATTATTGTGTGATGATATGCAAAAAAATTGAATTAATTCTGGATTACCCATCCCCATTCATTTTGACTATCTACCATAGTTATAGTTTCTAGGAATACTATTAACCTAATAGTTTTCATGGGCTGACTAATAACCGGTTAAATAATTAAGGACTCCCTGTCCAATTATATAGTTTTCATGAGATCACTATGAACCTATTAACTAACTGTCAATATCATTTCTTTTATCCTAGTTTTCATGGGCTGACTAGAAACCTATTGACTATCTGTCAATATTTCATTTTCTTATCCGAATATAGTTTTCATGGGCTAACTATAAACTAGTCTAACTTACATATTTAATTATACATAGTTTTCATGGGCTAACTATGAACCTGTTGACTCATGCCAATACATTTTCCCTTACATAGTTTTCATGGGCTTACTGTGAACCTATTGGCACCTGCCAATATCTTTAATTTATATTCACTACTAGGTCAACCTAACTGGTTATTCTGCCCTAACCTAAGGTACCATTTTGGGTTTATTACAATGTGAATATATACTTATATGAAGAAGCAAAAAATATAACTTTGTTAATTCCTTTAACCCATTAAAACTTCTTCAAAAATTCCATTTCAAAATTCTTTGTTTATTAATATGCCATGGTTTTGCTTTTAAATGAGATTAGGTTATTTGTCTATACTTTCGAAACCTTGCTTTCGACCATACTGGATAACCTTTTTCGAAAGCATATATCTCTTTTCAAAACATTAGGCTTCTGCCTTTAAAAACACTTTAAAAAAATTTCTTCCAAAACCTTTCGAATATAATATAGTGTTACTTATCAATTATTAGAAGAATAACTTCAAAACCATTAGAAGTATCTCTTCCTAAAGCATTGAAAGTCCCTCTTTCGACATTATTGGGTTTACCTTTAAAAATGTCATTTGGTTCAAAATAAATATGAACGAAAGTATCCCTTTCGAAACCATTCTTTATTATATAAAAATATTGAGGAAATTATGATGGTGTCGAAACCATCCTTTCGCCAGAGTCGAAAGCATATATTTGAAATACTAAAGGATACCTTCGAAACTCCTTCAAAAACCATTGCCTTCGAAAACCATAACCCTTTCAAAAGCATTTGGGAAGTGGCTTAATATAACTTTAAAACAAATAATACCTTTTGACATCATTGCTGACTTTAATACACTCGAAAGGCAAAAGAGTCGGCGGTAGGGCTTCGATTGTGTCGGAACCCCTTCTTTCGAAAGCATTGATTTATTATTAAAGAAACTCATTCGAAACCCCTTTTTCTTTTACAACAAGCATGGCAACCCCTTTGAAAGCCATTATAAAACCCCTTCCGAAAACATATGTATAAACTAAGTCGAAAGCTTAGAAAAACTAAAGTAGGCGCTTATTTTTTAAAACAAACTAAGGTAACGACCCCAACAGAAGCTTTGCTTCCGACACCATACCTTTTTAAAACAAACTGAGATAACGACCCCATCGGAAGCTATGCTTTCAATATCATATCTTTCGCCTTTCTCCAATCCACTACGTATCACCTAGATGATACCCTGTGTATTGAATTTACTTAATGGGGTTTCGACATAGTCGAAGGCAAAAGGAAAGAGGCGAAAGGTATTCTGAATAGAGGCGAAACCTGTTTTTCTGGATTAAACATTAAATTAAGTAACTTATATAAACTAACCTGCCTACGTGTAAGTTTCTATTAGTTGCCTTAACTTTTTCCCATGCTTTTCAAAACTAACCGCCTTTTTATTTTTGATAAGCATCAAGCTTAAACTTTTGCAAATAAAACCTTCCTTTTAATTTACACATAAATCATTTTGATCCTCTTCTCAAAATAATTTATTTTTTATATTAAATCACTTAAGAAAAATCCCCAAAAATCACAGAAATTTACTTTGATCATGTTATCTAACATATCAAAATTTCAAACCCAAATTCTCAATATATTTTATGAAATAAATTTATAAACCCAACGTGCTATAATTTCATTCAAAAATTCATAATAATCTTTAAAAGCTTGAAAAATTATCAAACTAAAAACCCAACTCTAAAATCATGTTTTGCATGATATAAAATTTTCCCATGTCATTAAAACATCAATATCACATGGTTTTGATCTATAACCATATGAACCATTGTTTAAACGGTCTTATTTAACTTTAAACAAACCATAATTTAAGCATATCATCATCAAACATCATATATATGAATTTAAACTTAAATCCAAAGCATATATTTAGCAAATATAGATGAAGATTATTATTCACCTTAATCTTTGATAAGGAAATTTGAATTAGATGAGTTTGATTCCCCTTTTTACTTTTTCTTCTTTTTCTTTGAATTTCCTCTTCCTCTTTTCTTTTTGATGGTCGGACTTATCTTCTTTACATACATTTTTATTTTTGTGAGAAAATGAATATGAGTGTGAATGGCTTAAGGGTAAACACACACACACACACACACACACACACACATATATATATATATATATATATATATATATAAGGATAAGGTTAGGTGTAGCTAAATCCCATTATACCCTTTCATTATTTAATTAGTCTACAAACCATTATTTAACTCAATTAAATTAATAAGCATGGCCACTTAAATTTATTAAAGTCTCAATCCCTTATCATTTAACATTTACATTATCTTATTTTATTTATCTAATTAAATATCCTGAATAACGTTATTTAAAATTAGGGGTGTTACACTATCCTTTGTCGAGAATCGATGATCTCATTGATCAGCTGTGTGGAGCCATAATATTTTCCCAGTTAGATTTGCTGACATGATTCCATCAGTTAAGAGTGGCAGAGGACAATACTCCATTAACAGTGTTTTAGACTAGGTATGGTTCGTACGAGTGGTTAGTAATGCTATTCGGGTTAACCAACGCACCAGCTTTCTTTGTAGATTTAATGAACCGAGTTTTCTGAGAGTACTTGGATATGTTCCTATTGGTATTCATAGATGACATTTTAGTATACTCTAGAGATGAAAGATAGCATAAAGATCATTTAAGAGTAGTACCTAAGATGCGGAGGCAACATCAGCTAAAAGCGAGGTTTTTCAAGTGTCATTTTTGGAAGAAAGAGGTTAAGTTTCTTAGTCAAGTGGTTTCAGAGAAGGGTTTGTCAGTCGATCTAGATAAGATCGAAGCTGTTAATAAAAGAAGAGACTAGAGATGGTGACTGAGATTAGAATTTTTCTTGGACTTGCTAGCTATTTTCGGAGATTCATTAAGGATTTCTCACAGATAGCAGCGCCTTTGACTAAGTTAATCAGGAAGGACGTGAAATTTACTGGGTTGACAAATGTGTGGACACATTCCTTAAGTTAAAGCATTTGTTGACCAACGCGCTTGTATTAGTAGTTCCAGATAGAAACCAAGGGTTGGGGGTGTATACCGATGCATGTGGGACTGGATTAGGAGCTATATTGATGCAGAAGGGTAAAGTTATTGCCTACGCTTCACAACATCTTAGACCGCATGAAGTAAGATACCCTACTCATGATTTGGAGTTGGCAACGGTGATCTTCGCATTGAAGATATGGAGACATTATCTCTTAGGGGAGAGATTTGAGCTATACAAAGATCATAAGTCCTTAAGATATTTATTCTCTTAGAAGGAGTTGAATATGAGACAGCAAACATGGCTGGAATTTTTAGCAACTTATGATTTTGGTATAGAGTATACACCTAGAAAAGGAAATAAGGTAGCGGAGGCTCTTAGCAGAAGACATCAGAATGTGGTGTTAGCTATGTTGGCGGAATGGAAAGATCTGCAAGCTTTGACTACTTGTAGTGTGTAGTTAAGATCGACTACAGTTCTAGTCAGAGCACTGCCATATTGTCATGTTTGGAAGTTGAACCGGTGTTGATCGAAAGGACTGCTTCTAAGCAGAAAGAGGATCCAGTATTAGCCGAGAGGATTAGAAGGCTTGAGGTTGGATCGAAGATCGATGATCTAAAGGATTTTAGTCTTGACTAGAGAGAATGGTTGAGAAAGAAGGGGCGGTTGTGTGTTTCGAATGTTGAGGACTTAAGGAAAGAAGTTCTTAGGGAATGTCATCGATCCAAATTTATGATTCATCCTGGAGAAACCAAAAGATGTATTAAGATATGAGGCAGAGCTTCTAATGGGAAGGTATGATGAAGGATGTTGGCTTGTGGATTAGGCTGTGTGCCTGTCAACAAGTGAAGGCCTAACATCAGAAGCCGAGCGGATTGTTTCAACCTTTGGAGATACCAGTTTGAAAATGGGATTCGATATCCATGGATTTCGTAGACGGGTTGCCAAGGTCGAATAGAGGAAATGAAAGTATATGGGTCATGATGGACAGGTTGACCAAGAGTTCCCATTTCATTCCAGTTAAGTCAATCAGGACGACACCTGTTTTAGCTAAGTTGCTTGTGAAGAACATAGTTAGACTGCATGGAATTCCTAGTAGTATAGTCAGTGGTAGAGATGCCTTGTTTACTAGTGAATTTTAAAAGAGTCTATAGGATGTGTTAGGTACCAAGCTCAAGATGAGTACTGCGTATCACCCTCAGATGGATGGGCAGATAGAGAGAGTGAATAAGATACTCGAGGATTTATTGAGGGCTTATGTGCTGGACTTTGGTGGATCTTGAGAAGATCACCTACATTTGGTTGAGTTTTCCTATAATAACAGTTATTAGACTAGTATAAGAATGACGCCTTTTGAAGCTTTGTATGGAAGGCCATGCAAATCACTAGCATGTTGGTTAGAGACCGGAGACGGATTAGTCTTAGGTCCAGATCTAGTTAGGGAGGTGACATAGAAGATTGAGTTGATCCAAGAAAGGATGAAGGAAGCTCAGTCTAGACAAAAGAGTTACGCAGATAAGAGGCATAAAGATCTGGAATTCTCAGTTGGAGATAGAATTTTCGTTAAGATATCACCGATGAAGGGTGTGGTACGATTTGAAAAGTCAGGGAAATTGGTACCAAGATATGTTGGTCCATTCCTAATTATAGAGAGGATCGGAAAGCTCGCATACAGAATAGAGTTGCCGAGCAGTATGATGAGTGTCCATAATGTGTTTCATGCATCTCATCTTCACAAGTATGTGCATGATTCAGAGGCTACTATTCCTCCGATAGGGTTGGCAGATTTGACAGTAGAACCGAATTTGACTATAGTTAGAAAACCAGTTCGTATAGTCGCGAGAGATGAGAAGAGACTAAGGAACAAGAAAGTCGGATTACTCAAAGTCCAGTGGAGTGACGATATTGTACTTGGGAAACTGAGAGCAGGATTAGAGATACTTGTCCTTACTTGTTTCATGGTATGTTTTACTTTCATGATTGATTTTTATGCGTACCTTTTCGTAATTTCGAGGACGACCCATGATTGATTGTTAAAAACATATAAAACAAAGGGTTTTTAACTTACTTTGAAGGGATAGATAATCCTAATAGGTTTCATCAACATTGTTTTGTGTAAAGTGTGTGTGTGTGTGTATCATGGCTCAAGTGTTTTGAGTAAAGCAAAGTATATGATTTCCTTGTTTTATAAAAATATGATTTCAGGTATAAATCATTTGTAAAGGATGTTTACAAGGAAACAAAGTTTTGATAGGGTAGTTAACCCTAAAAAGGAAATATATGAAAAGGGTGGTTAACCTTAAATTTATGACTCAGATATTAGAAGACCAGACAGGACTGGTGTAGGGTCGCTCCCTATACTTTAGCTATTAGCCCCTAGCTAAAAAAAAGTCCAAAATTCCAGTGTGAAAGTCTTGTCATAGATGGGACTAGATTGGGATTACACACTGAAAGGAATATACAGGGAAAAGTAGGTTATTGGTAAGCCCGTAAAAAGCATAAGTTCAGTTGATCCTAGAAAAAGAATATAAGGGCAGTTAGCCCAGAAGTTAAGGGTAGTCAACCTAGAGTTGTGTCTAACAAAAGTTAGATTTTGGATATGTCTAGAAGGCCCAAGTCAGCCAGTGGTTAATAGTCAGCCAGGTAAACTATAGTATGGACAGATAGTCCATTGATTTCCTGATTTTTATGCATATGTATATACATGCTATTATTGTTCAATCAATTTGATTGTAGGATTTTGATTTGCAAAATATATGTTTTTGAAAGGGATATTAGTGAGTGGAAACCCGTTCTACTAAGCGGCGTGGTCTTACTTAATATCATAAAACCGATGTAACGACCCGCATTTTTAACTGTTTTAAATTATTAAATTTAATATGATTATTGAATAAAAATGGTTATAAATAAAAATATTATGTTTTATTTATATAATTTATTTGATACGAACTTGAATAAAATTTGAAATAACAATTTCGATAAGATTTAAGGAAATTATCTTTATTAGAATGAAGTTTAAAATATTTAATGTGTTTGTAATCGATAGCTAGAATTGAATAATAAATGTTGAATTATTTAGATGAAAATAAAATAATTATTTGATAACTAAAATTCATTTGAAATCTAATATTGGGATTTATTGATATTCTAATATTGGAATTCATCGAAATTGGATTATTGTAATACTTTAAATAAGAGTGTAGTTGTTTTGTTATTTGAATTCGTTTTAAAAGTTCAATTTTATAAGTTAAAAAACTAATAATTAAAAATAGTGATTTATTAGATAATTGAATTGTTTAAATATAATATTGAAAATTATTTAAATAATTGAATTCTGAATTTAATATGAATGAAAACGATGTCGAAAGTTCATCTAAATTTTATTTAAACAAGAATAAAAATTGTTTACTTTTAAAATTGAATTCAAAAGTGAATAAATAGAAATTGGAAATTTTATATTTTAATAAACGAGTAAAAATAGCCATTTTGGCCACAGCCTCAGATTTTAATGAAACCAATTTCATCGGATTTGTAATAGTGAAGTATTGTAGGATTTCAAGTTTCGTAGCGATCGGACTTATCGTTTGGCCGTGCAAGCTTGAAACGCGTAGAAATTGATTTAAGGAATTTAATTAAAATAATTTGATTTGAAAAGCTATCTTCTGAATATGATGGAATTGGCTCTCGAAACTAGTTCCATTGTGTTTGGAATATGTGTATAATATATAGAACGTCAGGTGGCATGCCTCATTTGGAGCTCGAGAATTTCGGACGTGTAAAGGTCAAATATTTTTTAATTATAATAATATATATTTACACCATCCCCCAACACTTCGTACATCCCGCCTACCATATTGTCTCCACGTACTTCCTCTCTCCATTATTTTAATTCGTTGCAGATCAAAAAGAATAACAGAGAGGAAAAAAACAAAATGAAAAGCGCGAGGGGCGCGGCGCGCGTGGACGACTCGGTTGAGGGAGGCAGTGGCGGTGGAGGGTAGTTGCGACTGTTAGGGTTTTGTGATGCGATTGAGATCGCTGGCGAGGCGCGAGTTGGTTAGAAAGGCTAGGGATGGCTGCGATGGCAGTGGCGTACGTGATGGAGGCAGGGGTCTAGGGCGATGGCTGGCTGAGATGGGTGAGTGATCGTAATTTATATACAAAAAAAATATCGCGAGTTGGCCTGGGAAGAAGGTCGCGTTTGTTGTTGCCTGGGTGGGAAGCAGATTGAGGAACGAAGGTGATTAGTTGTTAGTTATGTTTATTAATTTGGTTAATTATTTTTAATGAAATCGTTAGCCTAATTATTGCATAACTTGTCCACGCGAGGCCCGTTTTGGACGAAAAAAAATGCAATGGAATCGTATCGACTTCGTCTACGACAAGAAATTGGATTGGCATTTATTTGACTCTGAAAATTTTTAGTTTCAAATAAAGGTGAGTGTTTTATAATGCTCACGAAGTACTAAAACAATTTTTATGTTAGTTAAATTAATATCATGAAGTAATTTAAATTTTATTGACTGTCGTTTGGCAAATTTAACTTACATTTAAGTTGATATGAATTGAAATGATAGGAATTTGAATTGACAGTTCAAATTTTAATTGGGAATTAAATTGCTAGTTAAATTTCCGATTATTGAAAACTGGTTAATTGTGGTGATATTTTGACTGATTTGGATGTTGATTGGATTTGGATGCTACTGGTTGATATTTTGGATGATTTGGATGTTTATTTATATATATTCCTATTATCACCCTGTATATTATTGACATCAACTAAATTGTTTTTTGAATTATTTCAAATAAATTAAGAAATAGGTTGAAATGATATGTCCATCCCTGAAGCTAAAATAAAAATAATTGATCACTTGGTCATAGGATTGAAAATTATATACGGACACTGGATTGGTTAAATTAAATGATTTTAAAATTCTTAGTTTTGGAATTATTTAAATGATTTTGATTTAAAGAAACAAAAATCGAATGTATGAAGATTGAATAAATTACGAGTTCGAGTTTGAAATGTTGGAATTAAATTTAGTTAAAAGAAATTGTTTTAAAGAATTTAATTAGAATTTGAAGTCATGATTGAAATATGACTTGAATTATCGAAATTGAATTGTTTAAAAATATTTGAAATTTTACTTGAACTTCGAAGTTATTTAAGTAAAAGTAATTTAAATGGATATTTCAAATTTGAACTCGGAATTGAATTATTTGAACATTAAATTGAACATCAAAGTTAAGTTTAATTTAAATGGTTTAAATCAATATTCTGAAAGTGAACTCGAAATTGATACAAATTGAAATGGTTTAAAATTAGATTTGAACTGAAATTTAAACCATTGAATCGAATTGAGAATCAAATTTGAAGTTAAATGAAAGTTTCAAAATTGAAGTTATTCTGAATGGAAATTAATTCGTATCGAAATCGAAATTGAATCGATTTAAATTGAAATGGAAATTGATTTCAATTGAAAGACTTAGAATTGAATCATTTTACTTTGAAACTATTTTCAATTAAATTATTTTAATATAAACTGTTTAAGATCTATCTTTTTAAATATTCAAATTATTTTGATTTTCCAAACTATTTTCCAATATAAACCATTTTTAATATCTAAACCACATTATCAAACTATTTTAACTTTTTAAAACTGTTTAAAACTATTCAAACTATTTTAAAAAATTCAAACTAGTTAGAGTGGGAATTGTTTATATTTAAGTCATTGATTTAAATGCGAATTGGGTTAAAATGAAGTTATAACCTAGGTTGAAATTCGAAATGATTGTTGAAGTGAAATAACATATTTTAAGTAAATATGATTTCGAAGTGAATATGATAATTTTTAAATGAGTGATGTTTTGAAGCGAATATGATATTTTGATATCAAGTATGAACCGTTTTCTAAAATGTAAAAGTACCAACCAGGGTGTAAAACGACATTTGGTTGTTAAAGAGACCGGAGCCTCTTATTGGCATACTCTCTATCAATATTGGAATCAATTTAACAACTGTGTACGCGGAGGAGACTCCAGAATTAAGGGGGTGGATTTGGCGTCATTTGCGGGATTTAAAGAAAGAGAACGATGATCGATAGACCCCAACACTTGTGCCAATTTGAAATGACTAAAACATAATGGCTTGACAGGGCCAAGCGGGCTTGCTACCCCTAGTGGGCATCCGTTCTTCGATTTTCTTGGACTTGGTCCATATTATTACTCTTGATGTTGGCTTCGATTGGTGCACCTTGATTTTGGGATAACCTCCCTTTAACCGATATAGGATGGATGTACGCGGTGGGCGATTGTGGCTACGATGCGTTTCCACCAGCCCTACGACTCAAACTGGTAGTATCCTACCTTGGGCATTACATCACATGCCTTGTCATACTTTTATCCTTATACGAGACCACTATGATTTTGGTTTAGTGGTCATATCACAACGCATCCCTATCCCCCGCGTGCTACTGGGGCGTTATATGAAACTATACGACGATGCTTAAAACCGCGTTAAGGGGGATTAATGTAAAGCCTTAACATTAAGAAAAATATTTGTTTTACTAATCAGACATTATATATAGCATATTCTACTATATATAAATATTTTGACGGATCCTTAAGAGATGGAAAATCCCGTAACATCTCTTAAGTTATTGCACACATGTTATACACTAGATAGGAGATGTGAAACCCCATAAACATCTCTGCCGCTATTACACTACTGTTATATGTGATTTTGATTTGATTCACATAAGGATATTTAGTCCTAACTCTAGTGTTTTGTCTTTTCATTACGCTCGGGTCAGCCCTGAGTTTTCAGCGCATTGAAGATTATTTTCTGGAGGAAGAAGACGAAGATTTGGTATATTATTATTACTAGTATTATTCCCTACATTATGTTGTTCTGCTGCATTATTTTATTTGTCCCTATTGTATATATAACTCTGATAAATGTTGTATAAATTATAATTAAATGTATAATATAAACAGCTTCATGAACTGTTTATTTGATTATTATATTTTGTCATTCCGCTGCGAGATTCTGTGTTTGTTTTCTTCTTCTTTTCTTATTTTTCTTAATTAACCCCATTGATTATCTCTGGTTCAGATTGTTTGAGTTGGACATGCGTGGATTTTTGTCGATTTAAACCTTCCGAAATATGGGTCGTCACAACCGAGATGTAATAATATTATTCACACCAGGCTTTATGTCTGACTCGAAGTTTATATTTTCTCCTTAAACTTTCGGGTGCTCAAAATTAATTTGAGTAGATTGAGAGTTAAGGTCTTACAGGTTTAGTAGGTGGACGAATAAGCTTCCGAAGACGTGCAAGAGGGAAGGATAGCTATATAGGAGCTTTTTAGTTTTATTTCTGCTATGACGTATTAAGACAGATATGTCTATTTAGTACTCTGATCATCCAAGGGGGCATCTTCGTGTGTCGCTCTTGGCGTAAATTGTAATAATTATATTTGCTCAAAACTTGGGAATGGTTTGGGATTATGTAATGGAATATGACACATGTATTTGAAATGTAATCAGCAATGTTGTTTTTTGTAATATGTGATTTTGTTTCACATTCAAGTGCTTCTGATATTATGGATACCATTAACATTACCGTATTTTTGTCACCAGAAGTTAATACTATAGATGACTGCAACATCTGTAGCACTTAGCTTTTGGCTTCATGATAGGGGATCCCTCCATGGTTCTCTATAACTGACATCATAAGAAATCCCATAATGTCACTTAATACTTCTTATATAGAAAAGTGGCAGACCATACAATAGTCACTTAATACCTCAAAACCTGAAGCGGACCCCTCCAAAGATCTCCTCCTACCGTATCCATAATGTGATTAAGACACATAACTCAAACTGTGACATCTCATATTAGTCCGTCTATTCGTAGGCACTGGTAGCCAGATTAAATAAGTAGACTTACCCTATAGAATTAGGCCTAATCTCACATCCGCCGACTTTATTTATTATAGGCGATTTCTCACACCAATCCCCAAAGTTATACTATTGGTAGACAGATTTAACCGTGCAAGCTTCTATGTATTTTAAACCGCTCTTGCATCCCTATAACTTAGTCGTACTTCCTTTCCTTTAACATACTATTTTATACATACTAATTGCATATAGGCCTGTCAATGATATGGGTTTCGGCCCGAGTCCGACCCGAACCTGCCCTATTAATATGAGTACATTTTGCCTTCTATCTAGGCCCGACCCAGGCCCGACCCGGTTATTATCGAGGTTGGGTACAGTTTTATCATAACCCGACTTGACTATTAGTTTTCCGTCGTATCAAAACATGAATGTGTGTTATTTATTTACTATTTTATTCATTTACATGTAGATGTTTTGCATACATTTGTTGTGAACTTGACTGCGTCATCATCCAATTTATATGTTAACATTATTTGTATACAAATTTTACCAATATTGCAATTTTAAAATATGGTTTTAACATAAATTTTCTAGGTAGGTATACAGGTATTATCTGTCTGGCTTAAAAAGCTCGACGGGCCAGGCAAGGGTATTGGGTGAAATACCCTGTGGGTTCGGGCTCGGCTCAGATTTTAATTATAGTTATCGAACTTCGGTCCGGATTTTATGACACACAAACTGAAATTGGCCCATTGAGAGGCATAATTATATATATACTATTTTGCCACAATTAATACTTAAGGCCATCTAAGGGAAATACCTTATTATGCCTTTAATCATGGATTAATTCCCTAATTGTCATTAATTTCCTTTCTAAGGTATTTAATGTTATTTACTAACCTATTAATTATATTCAATATAATCAATACGCTATTATCAATATGTTAATAATATATTTATATGTATATACGCATGAGATCTAAGGTTCAAATAAATATTCCTAATCATGCATAAATAAATTCACTTACTAAATTAATTAAAAACGTCAAACTCATACTAGTCCCAAACTCCAAATAAAAATAGCCAATATCCTTAGCTAACACAACAAGACTTGTATAAAAATGGAATAATACCAAACTTATCTTATATTTGTACAAATAGAATCAATTCCTCTATTTCAAGGAACAAATCTTATAATTTAAATCTTTTATATTCTATTTAACTTTTGCAATTACCACCTTGGAGTGAAAAAAGGATTCATACTTGGTTAACATATAGAAATAGGCGGTGCAAACTACAAATAGTCAAATACATACTTTACACACCATATCTAACTTTATTTATTTCGCATTACAAGAGAAATCAAAAGAGATAAAGTGGAATGGATTATAATTTGCTTAAATCTCAAACACGTATCTGATTCTATTACATTATTACAAAACAATTGAAATTCCAACATATTCAACGATTGACATTTACCTAGAGAAATTCTGGGGGTTTTTGTCTTATGTTTTCGTCTATCAAAATTTCCCAAGGCATATATCAAATTCAAAAAAAAATAACACACAATTACTAAAATGAGAAAAACTGAAATTTCCACTCATAGATAATTTCCTACTTCTAAGTTGGATTTGATTCACACCATTTCTATTTCCTCTTTCAGATCTCATTCTTTTGGAATATACAAGTGGATTGTACATAGAGATCAGATTCAAAATAAGAAAATAGGGAGGAATAGAAGGAGAAATCAAATACTTAAACATATAAAACTCTTACCTAAAAATCTTAAGTGATTCTGAGATCTAGAGAAGAAGGAATATGGCAGAGCTTCGCTAGCATTTCTAAAATTTTATGAAGAAAAGTGAGGATCTAGGTTCCTATTTATAGAGGTAAGAAGAAACCAGAACCATCGGATCAAAATAATATGGTCTGGGCCGTTCCTGGCCTAGGAAATCCTAGTTGCCGTCACAAATAATTGCTGACCACAAGGGGTCAACTGCTAGCGGTTGATCGCTTGCACATAGGTTGTCGACCGGTGCTCACTTTATACTGTATAAAATTTTCCCGTTTTATTTTAATTAATTACCTTAATTAATTTAATGTTTAAACTTTAACGTTTTGCTTAACTCTTAAGATTCCTTCAACATTAACTTCCAATTCAAATTTTAAATTTTTAAATATAATTTTGTTTGAATTAATTTTAATTCGAAAACTTCAAACGTCCATAACTTCTCCGTTTGAACTCCGATTACAAAACATTATATATGAAAATTGACCAGAAAATCGCCATGAGTGCAATGATGCAACTTTCGAGACCAAATTCTAACATTCATATAATTTTCATTTTTTAGCTTTATTTTAATTATTTAATTATTATTAAATTTTGCAAGATGTTACACGAATTGACAATTCTTAGGTTGAAATCTTAATTCTTTTTGTATTAAAATAATGGAGCTTTTATGGATTTTGTAAGATAATTGTTTTACCTTCTATTTCACTTCTTATTCTTTTTCTGATTAAAGGATTTGATTAAGAAATGATGTGTAAAGTACGAATTCTTAATCATAGTTTGCACTGCCTATTTCTACAAATTGAATAGAAATTCCCTTGTCTCCATTCATGTAAAATGGAGTTAAATAGAGTGTAAAATTTATTAGATTGTAAGTTTACTTTATTATTGTTTTATTTCATTGTTTTAATATAAAATGAATTGGAGTTGGATTCTAAGTACAAGTCTATTTATTTGATTTTAGAATATTGGATTTATGGTAAAAATGCTATTGTAAAAATGAGACTGGTCTAACATTGAAAGATTTGACATTTGAACGTTAGTTTAGGGCGTAATCTCTACGTGCATAGAAATTAATAAGTGCGTACTTACACACACACACACACACACATATATATATATATATATGAACCAACGTAAATAACATACAATTATATCGTATTAATGGCATAGTTAATTAGGTTAATAATTATCATTTAAATCCCCTTTAGGAAGTAATTAATTGTAAAGGCCAAATAAGAAGGATTTCTTATAAGATCTAAATAATTAATATGGTGTAAAATATGTGATAATATACTTAGAGAGTGTTATGAAATATGATTAAGTTATAAGGATGCGAGGTCAGTTAAAAGCACACGGAAGCCTGCCTAGCTAATCTAGCTAGAGTGTGACTTTGGAGTCGATGTGAGACATTTCCTATAATCAGTAACTATGAATGATGTGAGATAAGTCCTAATTCTATAGAGTAAATCTACGTAGAAAATCTAACTATCAGTTCCTACAAATAGTCGGACTAATGTGAGACATCTCTATGGGGTACGGCTCACAATATGAAGGACCTGCTTTGGGGATTGAAGGTATTAAGTGGCTGTTTAAGGGCCCGCCTCTTTCCCTTGCATAAAGTATTAAATGGCTAGGATTGGGTTTAGGCACTATAACTACCCGATTTTTCGACGCCCGAAAATTGACATCAATACGTTCATTGTATCAAATGCCGAACAATCGGATGTCGAAAAACTGAATCATTAGGGTTAAAGAAGAAGGAGGTAAAAGAAGAATAGAAAACAATATCAGAATCTCACAATCGCAGCGGAACAATATATAATAGATAAATGACTGATCTTTAAACAAAAAGAACTAAATCTGTTTATACATTACATCATCAGAGTAGAATACAAATCAACAACATAATTTATGACAGTTATAATATCTTTTCCTCCCAAAGCTGAATATACAGCTTTCACTACACATCGGAAATATAAATTAACGGAAATACGACTCGTCATCCAGCTCGTCTCTTGAGCTCCACAGTAGTCCATCCCAAAATCTGTACTCTATAATACTCGGTCTGACCCGAGCATTATAGTAAAATAACACCGGAGTCGGTCTGGAAGACCAGCGTGAGAAAACACACTCAGTTGGATTATTAAAGTTTCAAAATCCTTTGAAATCAAAGGTATCTCGTAAGACCATGCCACAAATAAACATGTCGGGTTTTTACCTTACGATAACCAAAACATTTCTTATAAAATCCTCTGATATTATAATAGTGTCTAATTACAAATACTTATTCAAATAGCCGAAATTGTTACATTATTAAATTCTAGCAATACTAGGCTCTACAATCAAAACCATAAAAGCACGTAGGAAGAATGGATTTCCATATAATGGCAGGGCTACTAGGGTACCGCCCATCACAGTACGTGGTCTAGATCACCGTACCGAGGATCCACCCTGATCCCCTGCAACACAAGACCGGAGCTACCCCTTACTGGATAGTCCGAATAAGATCACCTCGCGGTTGGGATCAGCAACCGCCCACACAGCCGAATAAAAAGTGACATCTAGACAGGGATGACCTTACCCTAATTGGTTGCTAGCCACTTAGCCTTGCGTGCACCTCCCCTGTTTTAGCCATTCCCGGTTGATGAGGTTCGAGGCTATGCGTTACCTTTTTAGCACATATTCACTTAGAATGCTCATCGTCCTCCTAATGATGTTCTGATAGCATTCATCCATACAAGTCCATTCCAGGTCCAAACGGAACCAAAGGCACTACTCTTACTACATCCATTTTGGAATCACCCTTAGGATTAGTAGCGATTAGCCCTTGCACTTCACTGCTCCATCTTCGACTCCAAGCTCTTGTCTTCCTCACGAAAATGTTCAAACCGGATTGAAGTGGTTTCCAAGAAATTAATCCCGATCCCGGTCTCTTCGAAACGATCAGCGCATTTGCCAATATTGATAGTCGGTTATTTAACTATCAAATAACATCCACAAACAACCATCAAATTTAAATAATTTTCCAAACTATTTATTTATTTCAAAATATCTTCGCAAGATATTAATTTTTCTACACTTCAACCCTTTTGAAAACAGTTTTCAAATCACTTTCCTCTCGTAGAATAAATTCCAAATATTGTTTATTTCCACTGAAAATCACCAAGACTAAATGTGATGCAGCGCACCATGATAAGCAAGCGAGACAAGCATGAGATAGCAAGTTAATGACTCATATTGGAGAAAGTATCCTTAGGTCGTCCGCATTTGAGTTGTCCGCATTTAAGTCTTCCGCGCTTATGTCGCATGGGTCGTTCCACACCTCTTGAACGACTCAACAGAGCGACTCAAATGGATATGGCTGCTTTGAAGTGACCCACTTCTTATATTCAAGTATTTTAGAGAATTTCCTGTTAAGTTTTTTTTTACATGTATGTATACATATATATACATACTTCAATGGACCACTTCTCTTAATTTAATTTTTCCAGGATTCCTTATTTTACCAATATAGAAATACTAGTATATAAAATTAACTTAATTCATATATATATATATATATATATGAAGATATATATATGATTCTTTGTCTATCAGAGTAATTTAAATTGACAAAGAAATTCAATCACACCTAATCTCTCATATTCCAGAGATATGGTGTCACATAGCTTTTTTTTTCTGTTCATTCTTTTTTTAAAAACTCAAGCTTGATTATAAAATCAAATAACCCCATTCTTCTTATTTTCTTGTTTTACTCCTCAGATTATTTGATCCCTGAATTTTACAAGCCAATTATTCAGATTCTGGGATTTTGTAATTTGCCACTACTTGATTCTATGATACATATCAGGGTATTTAAGATAACTCACTCATTACAGATTAGCCCGAGATTCATAATTCATATTCAAACAATTTTGTGTCAGGTAAGGGTATTCATGTTCTGATTTATATGTTAAACAAGGATCCTATGAATGATCAGATGTTAAACTGGATTGAGGTTCAAGCAGAAGAAACAATGTATTTAGGTAGAGTACATATGCAAACACATATAGTAATCTAGAACTTAGCATATGATTGAAGACAAGATAATTAAAGCCATGTTACAGACCAAATTAATACAAAATTCTCAGGTGAACTTATCAAGTAGACAACTGAAGTATTCTAAACAATATGTGGTAGTGTCTAAAGAGTTGTGTGGTGATGGTCTTGTCTATTACAAGCAGGACTGCAAGTCATTTTTAATAGCCTCAGGTTGATCATGATCAAATGTACTCAGACTTGAGTCTTGTATTTAGGTAATAAAATGTGTGAAGCATGGTGCTGTGAGACCTACAAGTATTACCAAATTGTATATGGATCTACTTCACAGAGCAAATGCAAACTTCTATTGTAATTTAAATGCCTAGACTAAAGTTATAAATTTCATTTTCAGGTTAGATATGTACTTATATCAATTATAAGTCATATTCATGTATTTCTGGTTAGCCCAGTTTTGGTTCAACTCAATCTTTACAAGATTCATTGATTGTTCTATATTCCTTTCTTCCTATGATTATTTCTACTTTACCATTTTAAGAGTTCATCGGACATTGCCAAGGGAGACATGATCACATATCAAATTATATGACATGATCTCCTATATCATACTTCACCAGAGACTGTCCAGATCAGTTACTTAAAACAGAAACCCACATATGCATATATATATATATAAAACTAAAATTCTTACATGTTCTCTTCTCAGAAAAACAAACACATATCAATCCAGAAAATACTTAAAACATAATGAAGTTTTTGCCTGGCCTAATTATTACAACATTTATGCCAAATTCCTTAAACATTCTAAATGTAAGTAAATCTTCAATTGTCCATGCATACAAGTTTCTTATGCTTCCTTTCCTGCAGCAACATCAAGAGTTGCCTCAATAAAAATGAGACACCCCAAATGTTACAAAGCAACAAATAGGGTCAGAAATAAAATTCTGGTATGAGTGAAATCAAAATATAATAACTTGTCATTTTTAAATTATTGTGCAGAGTATTCATATGCTAGATGCAATTTGGATTTATAATGTAAACTGGGTATATATATATATATCTAAGCTCCTACTACACTCATGCACACAAGCAATCATTCATTCATTCAATACAGTATACATGTACACATACTCTTATGGAATTAACTCATTTTAATTCCATAGTTCAGCTCTAAATCTTGATTTATCAATATAATTTGGTCATATCTCTTTGCCATTGAACACCATGTGTGCATTGCAAGGGACTCAATTCTGTTAACCCCTGCACAGAGGCCTATAGGACTTACACAAGTCATGCACATACCCATCATACTCCTTATGATGAATAGATCAAGGCTTTTCTCCTAGATTAGTTTTATAATCTAGTGACCAGTCTCATCTCTTATTTCAGAAAGATTTATTAACTCATGAAATGCTTTTACATCCTTTCTTTTTTTTTCATAAATCAGAGAGGGTTAGACTCGCTCAGGGATTTCAACTGACCATACTTTCATTCATGAAAATAATGCTTTATTTCATTTTTTCCAGTTATTTTATTCAAAAATTTGTTTTATCACTTGCATATCTCCTATATTCAAGAATGTCATGATCTCTTAAACAAATCCAGTAGAATCATATAAAAATTCTTATACTTAATTCTATTGTGAACATAGGGTAAGGTTTTAGAGAAAAACCCATAAAACATTTTAGCTTAGATCTGAACAAATCAGCACATAAGTAATTTATTGCATTGTTCATCTCAAATTTAAAACAATCTAGACATAAGCATGAACCTCCTTTGTTCACACTGCCTAGCTTATTTTCCAGTATTACCCTACTTCATAATAAAATGTATTTATCTTACTAAACATATTTACAAACTGATGGTTTAAGGTACTGGATCCATATTAGAGATCATGACATTATTTTTATCAAGCAATCAAACAAAACAAATCAAAGCATCAATCAAAGATTTATCAATACACCAACCATTCTCAGCATTCATCTATTCAGAGAAAAACAAATTTGATTAAGCACAAAAATAAATTGGCTGCCCTTAACTTGGGTCTTAATGCCTTAGCCTCATGAGATTGATTAATCACTCACCTCTCCCTTCTTTTCCCCGAGATTGCCTAAGCTTGCAAACAGTGTGAGTTCTTTTTTTTTAATGTGTTACTGTTTTTTCCCTCAGAGAAAACCTCTGCTTTCTCTCTTAATTTAAATCATTTTACTAGGGTTTTACTAAAGGAAAAACCCATTTTATCCTCACATTACTCAGAGAATTATGTGTGTGTTGTTATGGCTAAATGTGCCATTTTCCCTTTGTTTCTATTTCTGGTAAAAGCAGTTATCCACTGCTTTTCCTATGTGCATGCAATTTGCATGATTCACCTGTATATTATTTTCATGTGGCTTATTTTTTTTTTACAACACCTTTCATTGTACCTGAGTTATTTCCCATTCCTAGCTATTATCTCAGCCTATTTGTTTGCTCTTGGTTTATTTCAAAATTGTACTTATGCACAACTAATATTAAATTAGTTTTTAGGCATTTTAATTTACCAAAGAATATATCATTTTCTCCTTATCACTTAATTGTTGAAAACAATTTTCTCTTTACTGAATTATCTTATTTTCTTTATGCTAAACTGTAATGTATACATGTATATCCTTTTATCAATTAACCCCTTGTTAATATCTCAAGCTATTTGTTTTCTCTTGATATATAAATGTATTCGTATATTTAATTACCATAGTGTTCTTTCCTTATTACCTTATGTTTATTCTTTCTGGGTATAAAAATATAACATATGGTAATGTATAACCCATATATATACACTCAGTTATATTTCCTCTTCCCTATGAAATACCATTTTCTTCTTATTATTTATTTTTAATTACTTTAAAAAGTCTATCTTTATCATTTTATTAAAATTATTCTTATCTCAATAATTTGGGACTTCACATGCTTTGTTAAGTCGCCCGCCTTATGTCGCCTGCCTTGAGTCGCTCATCCTATAAGTCGCTCATTCTATAAGTTGCTCATCCTATAAGTCGCTCATCCTATAAGTCATTCACTTATGCCGCATTTCTCTAAGTCGTTCAGCTATGCCACATTGTTCTCTTATGTCGCTATGCCTCCTCTGCCTTATGTCGCCTCCTTATGCCGCACTCTTTAAGTCGTTCGGACTATGGCATTTTCCTTATGTCGCTTAAGTCGTTCCTGAAGCTATGCTATCTTCTTAAGTCATAAGTTCTTATGCCGAAGTCTTATGTTGCATTGTTGTTAAGTCATATGATGTTGTAACTCGTATGATGTTAAGTCGTGTGTCGTTTGTGTTGTATTTGTTGTGCCGCTTTTCTTAAGTCGTGTCGCATGTTATGTCGTGAGTCGTGAGCCAGTTCTGTTATGTCGCATGTGTTGAGTCGCATTTGTTAAGTCGTGGTGTGTGTTGTAATTTCCTATAAATAGGGGTGTGTTGTCATTTGTAAAGGGAAATTGATTTTGAAAATAAATTTGTGTGTGAGCTTTGGCCACCATTGTTGGAAGTTGAGTGTGATCTCCTTCTTCTTTCCATCTTCGTGTTATTCGTGAGCGAATCAACGAATTTGAAGCCAATTCTCGGTATCACTTACGAGTGATCAACGATCGAATTGTAGATCTTTCAACACGGTATCTTGCGAGATCAACAGGTTGGAGATAGCTAGATTCCGGTATCATCACGATCAACAGAATTGAGCATTTATTGTTCTATCGGTTTATTTGGCACGAAATCATCATTTCATGAGGAAGATCCTGGATAGGTTGCGACAGTTTGGTATCAAAACTGTTCGAGCCTAGTGTAAGCTGCGTCAATTGGTATCAGAGCCAAATCAGAGACGAAAACAATATTGTTTTAATGATCATGCCTTCGAGACGTGCTAATCGCCATCAAAATGTTGAAGATTTGTATAGAAGACAAGAAGATGAGCAGATGGAGCAGCGTATCAATGAAAAGTTCAATGAGGGTATTGAAAAGTTGGAGAAATTGATGATCGACATGAATCAAAATCAAAGGAGAACATCACCAGTTTCGAACCAGGGTGGAAACAGGGTTTCGCCATCGATTTCGGAAGAAAGGAGGATGTTACCCCAGTCTTATCGAGATAGGAGAGAATCATCAGTTTCAATGATGCGAGATCACCATGGGTACCGAAATGAAGAGGGAAGAACTCAACGTGGTTTCGAAAATGAACCATATCGTGATGCTGAAAGACAGGGTAGAAGGGACATGCGTGGTCGTAGGAATGTAGATGGTCAGGATCGATATCGAAATACATCTGATTTTGAGGAAGATGGTGATGGAGGTAGTATTCATTATCGAAATCAAGGCCAAGTGCGAAATCAATATCGGGATTTAGAAAATATTCGTAAATGGGAGTCAGGTATAAGGATGGAAATTCCATAATTCAAAGGTGGTATGCAAGCAGAAGAATTTCTTGATTGGTTGTCGAATGTTGAAGAAATTTTGGAATTCAAGGATGTGCCTGAGAATCGCAGAGTCCAATTAGTTGCTACAAGACTAAGGGGAAGAGCTATGGCTTGGTGGCAACAAACTAAACTAACTCGGGAGAGAATGGGAAAATCAAAAGTTGTCACTTGGGAGAAGATGAGAAAGATGATGAAAGCGACTTTCTTGCCGTACAATTATCAATCTCTTATGTATCAACGTTTGCAGAAATTGAGACAACGGATGAAGACAGTGAATGACTATGCAGATGAATTCTATCAATTGATTGCAAGGAATGATATTATGGAAACTGAGGAACAGCTAACGGCTAGATATGTTGGAGGGTTACGAATGCAAATTCAAGACATGGTTAATATGTTTAATCCAATGTCTGTTGCTGAAGCACATCAGAAAGCTCTAGCTTGGGAGAAACAAGGGAGATGAGGAAGTGGTGTGTTTACGAGTTCCAACAACCAGAATAAGGGTGCTAGTAGCAGTGCTAATGTTTCCAAGGCAGTCAATAAACCAATTGTCAATGAAGCCGCTAAAGCAAAGGTCAATAACAGTATCAAGTGCTATAATTGTCAGGAGTTTGGCCATAAAAGTAATGAATGTACAAAGCCAAAGAAGAGAGCATTAGTTGCAGAGGAATGTGAGTATGAGGATGTGGAAGCTGAAATAGATTATTCTCAACCACCGAAGTTTGATGAAGATGAAGAAGTTGTGTCAGGAGACGAATGGTGTAACTTGATGATGAGGAGGTCTTGTTTAACGCCAAAGCATGAGAATGATTCTAGTTGGCTGAAAATCAATATCTTTCAGTCTACATGTACTATCTTGGGAAAGGTTTGTCGATTTGTTATTGATGCGGGAAGCTGCGATAACATTATTTCTGAAGAAGCCATCAAGAAGTTAGGGTTGAAGACTGAAAAACACCCTAGACCTTATAAACTGGCATGGCTAAAGAAAGGTGGAGAAGTGACAGTGGGAAGACGAGCATTTGTTACATTTTCTATTGGGAAGAAGTACAAAGATGATATATGGTGTGATGTTGTCGATATGGATGTGTGTCATCTACTATTGGGAAGACCATGGCAATATGATAGAGCTGTACAACATAATGGTCGCACCAACAGCTACAGTTTCATGTTCGAAGGTACTCAAATCACCTTAGTTCCTAAGAAGCGTGAACAAAGTGAAAGCAAGTCAGAGAAGAAAGTGGAACCAACTAGTCTATTAACTTCGAGAGAATTTGTTAAAGAAGTGGAAGATAGTGCTGAATTGTTTATGTTGATTGGGTATGAAACAAGTGAAGATCTTGAAATTCCTGCGGAGGTTAGACCGGTGTTAAATGAATTTGAAGATGTCTTTCCTACGGAATTACCCAAGGATTTACCGCCACTAAGGGACATACAACATCAAATTGATCTAGTGCCAAGTGTCGTTTTACCGCATATGCCGCATTATCGTATGAGTCCGAAAGAGCATGAAGAGTTGAGGAGACTGGTTGAGGAGTTGCTTGAGCAAGGGCGTGTTCGAGAGAGTCTCAGTCCTTGTGCTTTACCAGCTCTGTTGGTACCAAAGAAAGATGGTTCGCGGAGAATGTGTACAGATAGCAGGGCACTCAACAAAATAACTGTCAGATATAGATTTCCTATGCCAAGACTTGATGATCTATTGGATCAACTCAGTGGGTCTGTAATCTTTTCTAATATCGACCTTAAGAGTGGTTATCATCAGAATCGCATAAGACCAGGTGATGAATGGAAGACATCATTCAAGACTCGGGAAGGATTATATGAATGGTTGGTCATGCCATTTGGTCTATCTAATGCACCAAGTACATTTATGAGGGTGATGAATCAAATTTTCAGACCTTACATCGGGAAGTTTGTTGTAGTCTACTTTGATGATATCTTGGTATATAGTGCTAGCACAGAGGAGCACATTCAACACTTGCGAAAGGTGTTAACTATTCTTCGTCAAGAACAGTTCTATGCAGCGACGAAGAAATGCGTGTTCATGACGCCGAGTGTTTTATTTCTGGGTTATGTCGTGTCCAAGAACGGGATACAAGTGGACCAGAGTAAAGTAGCCGCAATCAGAAATTGGCCACAGCCCAAAACTATGACAGAAGTCAGAAGTTTCCATGGGTTAGCTTCATTTTATCGAAGATTTATACCGCACTTTAGTAGTGTGATGGCTCCTGTTACTGATTGCATGAAAGGAAAGCAGTTTTCATGGACGAAAGAGGCAGGATCTGCTTTTGAACAGATCAAGGAACTTTTAACATCAGCACCGATTCTAGTGTTGCCAGATTTTCAGTTACTATTTGAATTACATACAGATGCGTCCAAAGTTGGAATTGGAGGAGTGTTGAGTCAGAAGGGTCGTCCAATTGCCTATTTCAGTGAAAAACTTTCTGGAGCAAAGATGAGATACAATCCTTATGATGTGGAGTTTTATGCTATTGTGCAGGCCGTGAAGCATTGGAGACATTACTTGTTCCACAAAGAATTTGTTTTGTATACGGATCATGAAGCATTGAAACATTTATAACGGCAGAATAAAATTGCAGCTAGGCATGCATCATGGATAGCTTATTTGCAGCCATTTACATTCGTCGTAAAGCACAAGTCTGGAGTAACTAATCGCGTCGTCGATGCATTGAATCGGAGGAATAATTTACTAACAACCATGCGAGTAGAGGTGATGGGTTTTGACTTACTTCCAGATTTTCTTACTTAAGATTCATATTTTTCCAAGATCCTAGACAAAGTCAAGCAGGGAAACATGGATGGATATATGCTGGTTGATGGTTTTCTATTCAAAGGAAATCAGTTGTGTATTCCAGATTGCAGTCCACGAATGAAAATCATCAAAGAATTACATGAAGAAGGACACGTGGGCCGTGACCGTACTATGCAGTTGATCTCAAAGTCTTATTTTTGGCCATCAATGAGGAAGGAGGTTGAAAAGTTCGTTCAGAGGTGCCATATCTATCAAGTTTCAAAGGGGACCGCAACAAATGCAGGTTTATATATGCCGTTGCCTATATATACTAAACCATGGGTGGATGTTAGTATGGACTTTGTATTGGGATTGCCGAGAATGCAACGTGGCAATGATTCTATCTACGTGGTGGTTGATCAGTTTTCAAAAATGGTACATTTTATCGCATGCAAGAAGATGGCAAATGCAATTAATGTCGCACAGTTATACTTCAGAGAGATCTATCATCTTCATGGGTTGCCTGAATCTATTGTATCGGATAGAGACACTCGTTTCCTGAGTCATTTTTGGATGAGTCTATGGAGAATGGTCGGGACAAAGCTGAAATTCAGTAGTGCTTATCATCCACAGACGGATGGACAGACAGAAGTTGTGAATAGATCCCTAGGTAATCTATTGAGATGCCTCGTGAATGACAATTTGAAGAGTTGGGATTCCAAGCTGTGTCAAGCTGAGTTTGCACACAACCATGCGGTTAATCGTAGCACTTGGTTCAGTCCATTCCAGGTCGTTTACTCAACAATGCCTAAGGGACCATTAGATTTATCTACAGTACCACAGCAGAAAGGAGTGATCAAACGAGCTAGTGATTTTGTGAATGAATTGCAAGAGTGCCACAAGGTTGTGCAGGAACGATTGCTTAAGGCGAATGAGAAATATAAGCAATCCGCGGATATTAAGCGATGAAATGTTGAGTTCAAAGAAGGAGATTTTGTATATGCAGTATTGACTAAGGATCGATTTCCTATTGGTACTTACAACAAACTGGCTGCTAGAAAGATTGGCCCTTTGGAAATCGTAAAGAAGATTAATGAGAATGCTTATCAGTTAAGATTGCCGGATCATATCCATACTGCTGACGTTTTCAACGTCAAACACTTGATTCCATATCATGAGAATAAGCATGTCGAAGAAGAGGAAAGTGTGAATTCGGGGTCGAATTCTTTTCAACCAGGGGAGGATGATGCAGCGCACCATGATAAGCAAGCGAGACAAGCACGAGATAGCAAGTTAACGACTCATATTGGAGAAAGTATCCCTAGGTCGTCCGCATTTGAGTCGTCCGCATTTAAGTCTTCCACGCTTATGTCGCATGGGTCGTTCCGCACCTCTTCAACGACTCAACGGAGCGACTCAAATGGATATGGCTGCTTTGTTAAGTCGCCCGCCTTATGTCGCCTGCCTTGAGTCGCTCATCCTATAAGTCGCTCATTCTATAAGTCGCTCATCCTATAAGTCGCTCATCCTATAAGTCGTTCACTTATGCCGCATTTCTCTAAGTCGTTCAGCTATGCCGCATTGTTATCTTATGTCGCTATGCCGCCTCTGCCTTATGTCGCCTCCTTATGCCGCACTCTTTAAGTCGTTCGGACTATGGCATTTTCCTTATGTCGCTTAAGTCGTTCCTGAAGCTGTGCTATCTTCTTAAGTCACAAGTTCTTATGCTGACGTCTTATGTCGCATTGTTGTTAAGTCGTATGATGTTGTAACTCGTATGATGTTAAGTCGTGTGCCGTTTGTGTTGTATTTGTTGTGTCGCTTTTCTTAAGTCGTGTCGCATGTTATGTCGTGAGTCGTGAGCCAGTTCTGTTATGTCGCATGTGTTGAGTCGCATTTGTTAAGTCGTGGTGTGTGTTGTAATTTCCTATAAATAGGGGTGTGTTGTCATTTGTAAAGGGAAGTTGATTTTGAAAATAAATTTGTGTGTGAGCTTTGGCCACCATTGTTGGAAGTTGAGTGTGATCTCCTTCTTCTTTCCATCTTCAGGTTATTCGTAAGCGAATCAACGAATTTGAAGCCAATTCTCGGTATCACTTACGAGTGATCAACGATCGAATTGTAGATCTTTCAACACGGTATCTTGCGAGATCAACGGGTTGGAGATAGCTAGATTCCGGTATCATCACGATCAACGGAATTAAGCATTTATCGTTCTATCGGTTTATTTGACACGAAATCATCATTTCGTGAGGAAGATCCTGGATAGGTTGCGACAGTTTGGTATCAAAACTGTTCGAGCCTAGTGTAAGCTGCGTCAAAATGCTTTAGATTTTAAAATAATTTAAATCACGTTATCTAAAAATATATATGCTTTAAAATACTTTGAATAAAAACTATCTAAAACGCTTTATTTAAAATACCAGTTATGAAATTTAATAATAATTTTTCATGTAAACTTAAGCCAAAACAGATTTAAAAATAAAGGTTATTGAATTCTATACAAGTTTTCCAAATAAAACTTTAGCCAAACTGTATTTAAAATAATACTACTTTATAAACATAAATATTAATAATTATCTTTTTAAATCATAATACCAATTAACCTTTCAAAATAATTACTACTATAACTAATTTAATACATATTTACCTTTAAAATTTTAAACAACTTAAATAATAATTTCTCAAAAACATTCTTTTAAAACAACTTTAAAACTTTTAACTTATACTTAAAAATCTGCTTTGAAAACGTACTTGGCTTTTTAGAGAAATACACTTTTCTTTCACACCTTTAAAAATAAACCACTATTTATTTTTAAAACAAATTACCCATTCCTTTATAAATTCCCACCGTGAATTTATACTTCCAAATATCCACTGATATCTTATTTCACTTTATAAACTCACTTTATAAATTCCATAGTCTCATTCTCCTTTTAAAAACACAGTTTCAAACACTAAATAAATTTTCAAATCGATTTCCAAAATCAACTCCATTTTATAATAAATTCCTTTACTTACTCAAATTTATTTAAAATCCATTAATTCCATTAATTCCAGATTTAACTTCTTTATTATGATTTAAAATCTTATTTAAACTGAAAAACCAATTTAATAAAAATTTCTTTTATTTCTTCCTAAACCATTTAAATTCTGAATATAAAAATAAATCTTTTATTCCTTTAATTAATATCACTTAAGTTTAACATTCATTTATTCCCATTTATTCAAAAATCTCCTTTCCCATACTTGGAATTTATTTATTAGAATTTAAAAATCAACTTTTATCATTTTCCAATTCATTCTTTAATTTATCCAATTTCTCTAAAATTATTTTACTTAAGAATTCTCTCTTTTATTTCCCCTTAAAAATCCAATCTATATATTTTTGATAACTCAGTATACCCAATATATTCAATCAAACCATATCATCCAATATTTTCAATTACCAATATAATTTATCACAGATTATCAAATAATCATATCACAGAATATTAGAACAATCTAAATAATTTTATGGAATCCAGTAAGATCCCTCCAACCCGTTTCCCTGCATCCACAGACGTTAGCACAACAATTTAAAATACCAATTCCACTTCGAGGTGGAATATCGCGGTATATGAGGTCATATCATCTCATCCGCTATATAATGCGGGAAACCAATCACTCCAATATATATATATATATAATATCACATCCAGTCAATTCAATCAATAATTTAAATTTAACTATTTAAATTTAAATGGAAATCCAAACGAGTGAGATTAACTCACCTTTGATTTTTGTTTGCCATCCACTTCAATCTTAGCTCGATTCACGATTTTGACCTTATTGACCGCAGAACAACCCATCTCAAGCACGCTCGAACACCCTCGCCCAAACTCCAAATCGAATTGCTGTATGTCGCCCCACCCCAATCGCGACATCACCGAACCCCCATCTTCCACTGCAGCAGCTAAATCCACCCACGCCATCGGCCTCGACCACTTGTGCACGCGAAAAACTAGATTGACGTCAACCCCTCGCCAATGTCATCGAACCCTCCTTACCCACGCATCGTCGAACTCTCCCAGATCGCAGAAGTTAATCTTCACTTAACCCACTGCAACCATTACCTCGGTACACGTGCGTACCTCCGACATTTTCCACCGCGAACCTCAAACCGCGCAACCCCTCGAGTTCGAGCACCTCCATCAGATCGAAACGCTAGCAGTCGTCGCCTCCGCAGTCGAGCCTTGCCGAAAATAGCGCCGTGCTCGCGTGCCCTAAGTTCCCTAGCTCGTCTCGATTTAATCGAGTACCGAAACCCCTCTCTCTCTTTTTCAAGCTCGGTTCGATTTCAATTTGCTTGGCCGCCATTTTTTTATATTTTTAACGTGTTTGATTTCGAATTGAACAGAGGGAAACGAGATTTAATTTGAGTGGGTATTTGTTTTCGGCCATTATTTGTTTTATTTTTCAACTGAGATGCTCGGCTGGTTGATATCTAGAAAGGTGAAAAAGGGGTACGTGTTTGATTGTTTATTTTAGAGGGGACACGTGTTGTTAAGGAAGACACGTGTTTAATTTGTTTATTGTATGTGAGAATATATATATTTAATTTAAATTCAAATTCAAATCGTCTCGATTTACACAGTCTTAAAATTTCGAACCCCTATCGAGGCGTGCCGCCAGGCGTTCATAATGTTATACCCCTACTCCGAATACAATGGAAAAGGTTTCGAGTCCTAATTCGGTCGTATGGAGAATATAGCTTTTTGGACTCAGTTATTATATTAAATTATCGATATAGATTTCAGCGCGTTTATATATCGTATGACCTCACGACAAATCCAAACACTACGAAAATTGAAATCCGATAATAATACACTATTGCGGATCCAATGGAACTGGTTTCGTCGAATTCCGAGACTGTGCCTCAGAAGGCTATTTTTAAATATTGATTTAAACGATATAACTTCAAAACTGAACACACTTTCAAATTCAATTTTAAAAGTTCTATTACTTTAAGTATTATCAATATGAATTTTCTAAGTCTTTAAAATATTTTTAACAAGCTTAAAACTCCTGATTCCCTATTTTACCCAACTTCCAATTTATTAAATTCAATAATTTAATTACGAAATAAACAGTGATATTTGAAATTCGAGTTAAACTAACTTCCAAATATTTAAAATCAATTAAATATTCCAATTTCAAATATAAAAAAATTCCGGGTCGTCACATTCCTTCCCCCTTAAAAGAATTTCGTCCCGAAATTACTAGTTAAGAGGAATGTTCCACAACTCGTTTACTATTTTCCCAATCTGAATAGTTTTTAACAATTTCCCAAAACCAAACAGTTTTAACAACTCCCAAAACAATCATTTTATTAAGTCACACTATCACCTTTACTAACTTTCCAAACTCTTCCATAGTTTCCAAACAAAATTATTTTCTAAACCATTCAAATTATAACTTGAACCCAAATTTCAAATTATCAAAATTTCCTTAAAATTTTTCTAACTCTCAAAAATTTTGAAAAATTTCGCCAGCGTCTCCTTTACGCGGCTAGCTCGGTACGACTACAAAATGCCTCTACGGGCCCCCAAATTTCAAAAGAAAACAAAATGCCAAGTGGCTAGACCAGAAAATCATCAAATTTCATATGCCAATTTAAATACTTACCTTTATGTTGGGCAATTCAAATTTATCTTCTGAAATCAAAACCAATTTCCCCTTTCCTTAAAAATAATCTGTATACCCTACTTAGCAATAATATCTAATCACCGAATTCAAAATCATTTTATCCATTTCTTTACAAAATTTCAATATCTATTTCATTCAAGTCCGTACGATGTACACATATTATTCGTATGCAATACACAATCCGATCGCTCGCTCGATCACATAATTTCACTTCCGAACTAGTATCGTTCACCCGACTTCCTAGTGCGGACTCAGATCTGGTTTCTTGATCAGAAACCGTCATTCTCCTTGCATAGCCAAATACTATGATAGAGAATATCCAGAATCAATCAAAAATCCATATCCAGGGTTCGCCATCAAAATTGAGTGAAAAATCCCAACTCGGATCGATATGACTATCTCAAAATTCTATGCTCGAATCTGGATCGAATCGTTATGCGAATAAAATAATATACGTCCATCCTACGTATTTATCTCAATTGATTATTAACTATATCAATTCTCTTTTATTCACATTCATTTTGATTTCTATTCACTTATGCACAATTATCCCATTTCCTAACTTCCAGTTTAATCTTCACTCAATTATTAACTTTGTATATTTCTAATACCAAATTTACTTAAGAATTTTGCCATTTATTTCTAAAGTTCAATATGAACATTTTATACACTTCTTATATTTATTTTTCACTTCACCACTTGAGCTTTCGCATCTAGTTTCATTTAACTGAATTTCCAATTCCCTTTCTGAATTCAATTCACCTTTCATTTTTAAATATTGAATTCAATTCATTTCAAACCATATTTAATTAGCCATTTCTTTAATTAGTTCCACTTACTAATTTATTCATATCTCACACTTTCATTTCCAAACCTTTATTATTTTTAGTTCACTTCGAATTAATTCTTCAATTTTACTTGAATTCAATTTTTCTTCCTTTCACCTATTTATTTCCAATCAAATTCAATCTTTATTTTATTTAACATGATTCAAGTCAAATCTCAATCCATTATTCAATTCCAATTCATTTTCTTACCACTTAAATCAATTTGTTTATTTTCAAATTTTATTTTCAATCCTTTATTTTGTTTAGTCCAACTTGACTAATTTTCCATTTCACTTTATTTAACACACTTCAAATTTTAATTCCAATATTCAACTTTCATTTTACTTACTTACACATGTAATTTCCTTTGTTTCTCTATACATTAGTTTACAATCTTAACAAATTTTATTACAATGACCATTTCATTTAAATCAACTTAGGCTCTTTTCTCAAATTCACTTTTTATTTAACTTGGTTTAGTTAAATTTCATTCCATTTAAAATTTTAAACTTCCATAAGTTTTTTTTTCCAACTTATTTAAATTCCATTCACTACTCTCTTTAAATTTACTTCATTTAATTGGCTCACTTTCTAACTTATCTCGTTTACACTTATTTTAATTTAACTCTTCTTTAAGTTAAAATTTTCTATTCTAACAAGTTTCAAATCTTATAAGTTATCAAACCCATTTATATTCTATAAACATTTTAAATAAGATTCCAGAGTCAACATTTCAAAATCATTTTTGAAATCAATTATATATATATACATAATTCTTTTGCATACCAAATTATCCTTTGAATTTTTAAAACCAAACCCAGTTTTGCAAACAACTTCAATTTTAAAACATTTTGGCAGCAAATTCCTCTCTTGGAAACTCGAAAATGAACACCGATGATGCTGCAGTCATCACCAAAGTTATTTTCCAGCGACCAAAGTGAGTTCAGTGCTTTTATTCTTTTCAAAATTCCTTTCCCAAATATTTTTAAATTCCAAATCTCATCAGATTTCATATTCGACTCAAAAATATTTCCAAATAATACCATTATTATTCCTCCAAAGCCTTTAAAATCATTTTCAAACCCAAAGGAAATTTAATTTTCTAAAATTTCAAATTCCAAATCCTTTCAATCCATATTCAAAAATTACTCTGGCATCTTATTTCAATTTATAAACCACATTTATAATCCACATTTACCAATCCATTCTATTAATGAATTTATTTCCTTAACTTCGGTTATAACATTATTTTCTTATTCAATTTCTATACAATAATGATAATAATTTAATATTATCACTTCCTAACAACCAAACAACCATATATACTATAATAATTTACGAAAATTATTTCTTTTATATACGAAAATAATTTTGGGCAAAATTATTTCATTTACCCTATTTTAAAACAATACTGTGTCGGTTTATCTTGTTCAAGAGTTTAGAAACCCCTATCGATGACATATCGTCCCACATATCGACCAGAATTCATAAACACTCAACCGATAAGTCAACACAATATAATTTTTTTTATATTCACTAACAAATACGCGCTCATATCTATTAATACACTCAAACTCATTCCAGAGTACTACATACTCTATTTCTAATGAGTAATTCCCACCAGAGCCAAGGTTCTCACTTAACCTTTAGCTCTGATACCAACTGTAACGACCCGAATTTTCGACGCCCGAAAATCGACATCAATACGTTCATTGTATCAAATGCCGAACAATCAGATGTTTATTTATTGGAACTGGTTCATTGTATCAAATGCCGAACAATCAATACGTTCATTGTATCAATATATAATAATACACTATTACAGATCCAATGGAACTGGTTTCGTCGAATTCCGAGACTGTGCCTCGGAAGGCTATTTTTAAATATCGATTTAAACGATATAATTTCAAAACTGAACAAATCACTTTCAAATTCAATTTTAAAAGTTCTATTACCTTTAGTATTATCAATATGAATTTTATAAGTCTTTAAAATATTTTTAACAAGCTTAAAACTCCCGATTCCCTATTTTACCCAACTTCCAATTTATTAAATTCAATAATTTAATTACCAAATAAACAGTGATATTTGAAATTCGAGTTAAACTAACTTCCAAATATTTAAAATCAATTAATATACCAATTTCAAATATCCAAAAATTCCGGGTCATCACAGGCACGGTTGAGGATGTCTCGTAGAGGTCCACTTCAATTGAAGTATTAAGTGTCCAAAGAGATTTCCATGCAATGTCGGCTAGATAGATATCTATATCGAGTCCGCCTTGCGAATAGGTATTAAATAATGGTGGCTTACCTTAATTGTAGTCTTAAATCATCAGAGTCTGCTTATTTTCCATTAAAAGGGATTAATTAGCTTGGGTACTATTTATTGCGTATATAGACATTAATAACGATGATTATGGGATTGGATAATGCGAAGGACCTTGTAAAGACCTAAAATTTAATCGCTATTTAAATGAATATTTAAATATATTTTAAATAATTAATAAGTGGATTTTTATTAACAAATAAAATATTTTAAATAATAATTAATGATGATAAAATCATTTTCAAACTATGTTTACCAATATGTATAGTTCATAGAGAAATAGAAAATATGACCGGAAATTTATTTTCCGAAATATCGATTTTTCATTGGTTAAAAGTTATTCAAAAGGCTATAACACTATGTTAAACACATATGCACACAATATAAACTAAGTTAACATGATGTGTATATATTTATATAAGCATGTGCATGCTTCTCCTTAAATATATAAACACATATGTTAAAATAATATTTATTTGATAAATATATATATATGCATAACATACAAAAACACACATTTTCAACACAAGTATACTAGAGAACATGGAATGAATAGTTGAAGGCAAAGGGGGGGTGTAGTGGATGGATTTAAGGGAGGGAAGAAGTATGGTAGTGCATGCATACATATATTTTATATTAAACACTTATATAATTTTTAATTTATCTCCTAAGCCTATAAGTACCACTATGCTTTCATGTTCTCTTTTTACAGCCCTCCTCTTTACTCCAAAATTTCATAAGAGCTTGAGATAAAGCATATATGGCTTCCTCTTCATAATTTTAAAAATAGAAGAAAAAATCACTTCTTTTGGCTAAATTCTCTTCCTTAGTTCAAAAAAACATTTCTACATCTCCTACAACGCCTTCTCTTCCAAAAATCAAGCCCATCCACCCCAAAACCATGATGGTTGAGCCTAAACTACCCATGACCATGCCCAACAAGGCCTAGGCCTAGCCCAAACCACTTGGCCAAGCCCATTTCAAGCGATTGAGCAACTAAAAGTTTAATTTTTGCGAAGTTTCGAAAGTGTTTTCAAGTTTTGGAAAACGTTCGCTTTGATTTAGAAAAGTTTCGGTGAGTAAAATTAATATTTTTGGAAAATAAAACAACTTGTTTTAATGATCTATATGCTGTGAAATTATAGTCTTGTGGTGTTGAATTATCATGTTGTTTGGAAGATATATGATTGCAAGTTGGTTGTTTGGTATAGATTAGTGATTTGGATAATATGTTGATATGTTTGGATATGTATATGGATATGTGAGATTGGTTTGTGATATGATGGCGGCATTGTTTGTGAAACAAAACCAAGTACGTTGTGAAATGGTTGTGAAAACTAGTGCCTTAAAAATTCGCAAAGGACTTGAGATCCGATTTGAAAACGAAAGCTCTTATTCTGACTTAGGATTTTTTGAAAATGTTTTCCAAGTTTTTACCTTTTGTTTAAGTTTTCAAAAATCTAACAATTGTGTTTTCAAGCATCTGGTAGCTAGAGTTAAGTGAAGTTTCCACCTAGAAATCAATTCTAGTGAACTGCGCTTATAGCGATAGTCGCTATGGATGCAGTTCGGGAAATTTTGCGATTTCAAGTTTTAAAGTGATTTCTTTTGAATTGTTTTGAAAAATTATTTTAAACTTGATTAAATAAGTCAAAAGTTAAGTTTTAATTATTTAATACTGTATTTAATTAATTTATTAGTTAGGGTAATTATTAATTAATTAATTAAGTGATTAGGTTAAGTAATAAGAGTTTAAGAAATTATTAACTAAGTTAATAATTTTTAATTAATGAAGTTTTAAATAATGATTAAGTAAGATTAAAGAAAATTTATTTTATTTAATCAAGTTTATTTATTTTAATTAATTTTTTAATTAGAGTTAATTATTTAGTTAATTATTACTTAATAAATGGTTAATTATCCACTTAATTAAGGTTTAATTCCTTAAATAAATGTTATTTAATTAAAGTATAATTAAGGTTTAATTATAAATAAAATTATGATTATTAATGATTTAATATTTACGCAATTAAAGATTAATTAAAGTTTAATTGAGTTTTAAACTTATGGTTTAATTAAAGTTTATTTATTTTTAAAGTTTCTTTTAAAACTCTATCGGTTAATTATTTTCAACCAAGTTTCCTATTTAAGTAAACTATTTAAACCCAAGGATCTCTTGTCAATGCTACTAAGTAGCCAAACGAATTAAAGTGGTTGCAATAAATTGGTGACACGTTCTACTAGAAGTAAGTCGGCTTGTACTTATCACAAATACCGCACTTCGGAAATGTGATGAATACAAGGGGTTTAATTTCGATAAGCGGGTCATGATTATCTAAGCATATGGAACGTATGTTCATATGTATATCTTTACACCCTGATAGTGGGATAGTCCACTATAAATAACTTGACCTTTTAAAATCATCGACGTTAGTTTGGAGAGACCGGGATCAGATATTAGTGTTATCCGAAAACCACTTCGAACCAATGTAAACATTCAAATTAGAAATAGTAAAGGCAAGGTCCAAGATGAAGACTTTGAAGTGCAAGTGATGGTTGCTACCAACCCCGAGGGTGATTCTAAAACGGGTATAATAGAGATAGTGCCTTCAGTTCATTCATCTCCTGAACGACTTGTATGGATGAACGCTGACATTGTGTCAACATCTGGAAGGCAATGTTAGCATTCCAAGTTGCAATGTTGTAATAAAGGTAAACGTAGCTTCAGGCCTAATCAACCGAAAATGACCAAAACTGGGTATGCAGCAGGGCTATGTGGGTCGCACCCATCAGGGTATGTCATCTCCATATCTAGAATCGATATTTGACCCATTTTTGTATGCTCCGATACGATTGTTGATCCCAACCATGGTGGTGATGTATTCAGTACTACTAGTCAAGTGGTAGGCCGGTTCTATGTAGCAGGGGTACACGATGTTCTTATCAGACCCCAAGTGTATTTTATCTTGAGGTGCACCTTCAAAAGGTAGTTCCTTATCTGGTCATGTATAGAATCCATTTCCCAATAAGTGCCTTAGGTCTTAGTTGTACACTTATTATGCTGAAATTTAATTAATGTAATAATTTCGGCTATGTGAATTACTTACTTGAAAACCCAAGATGTTATGATAATATTATTTGATTTCTATATAAAATATTTTGGTTATTGTAAGGTAAAAACCCATGTGTGTTTATGTGCGGCGTGGTTTTACGAGATACCTTTGATTTTCAAATTGTTTTATAAAAGTAAAAATTAAGTTGTTTGAGTTTACTCACACTAGACCCATGTCTGACCCGGAGTTTTATTTTCTTTTCCTAAAACTCTTGGGTACCCAAATTTGTATGAGTAGCCAAGTGATCCAGGTTTCTTACGGAAGCATTTTGAAGGAGCTGGAGCAGGTGGCTTCACCGTTAGCTAATTATTATCATATTCCACTGTGTTTTGTGTATGATCTATGTATTTTGTATGGACTGGTTGTTATAAATGTAATGACTTTGATGTATTAAATATTATAGAAATGACTATGTAATATCCTATGTATCTATTATATGTTGTTCTGATTCGTGGTGTGATTCTGTGATCATGTAGCTTCTTCTTATCTTTCTTATTCTTCTACCCTTAATGGCTCGTCTTTCGGTGCATGAAAGGTGGTCGTAACAGACCTGCTTCAGGGATTGAAGGTATTAAGTGGTTGTTTGAAGGCCCGGCTCTTTTCCTTATATGAAGTATTAAATGGTTTGTATAACGACTCACAATTTTTAACGTCTGGAATAAGAACATTAGTTTATTTAAATATTAAAATTTGGTTCAAATATTATAAATTATAAGAAAATCAATTGTTAATGAAACAACATGATTTTTAATGACATATTTTTAATTCAATTTATACGATTTTTCCATAATTTTTAATTTGAAAAATATTAAATTATCGTCTGACGTATTTTTCGGCAAACATTGGTATTTTGAAATTTCATAGAATAAGATAACCAGTGTGTTTAATTGTTGTTTTGAGACCGTGTCATATTTTAGTGTGCGATCGTATTTTTATTTCGGTCATTCATGGTTCGTACGTGAACAAAATTCTGTATAGCGAAGTATCGAAAATTATAGAATAAACAAACCAAAACATAAGACTATTCTCCATTTTCCTTTCCCATTTTTACTTTTCAGTTTCCCTCCTTTCTCTTTTACTGTAAAGAAAAAATAACCTTTGCCTCCGTTCAAAAATCAAAATCAAATTGTTCACTCAACGATAAATTAAAATTTTAGATCTGTTGAGTTTGTTTTGACATAAGCTTCAAATCCATGTGAGTGTTGAGCGGTGCGGCGTTGATTGTATGGGTTCGACATTATCGATGTGAGCTAGGGTTTGGAGTTGCGGTCGATTTAGGCGGAGTTAGGTGGAATCGATGGTGGTGTTGTTTTTGTTGTGTAGAGGAGCATCATTGGGTGAAGTTTAGTATGTGCGGCTCAGCATGGTGGAAAGCGACCTGATGGTTATCGCAATGTGATTGGGCAGATCGCGATTTGGTAGGCTCGACCGAGCTTGAATTCAATTAGTGGAGTCGTACAGAGGTGGTGGCACGTCATTTCATAAAGCGAGGACGGAGAATTTCGGGAGGGAAGTCACGACTAGGTGGGTTTCAACAGTTATAGGTGCACGGGCGTGCAAATTAAATTGGAAGGGAAGAGATTAGAGTGGGTAATTAAAAATTTAATCAAGTAATTAAGCAATTTAATTATTTTAATTAATCCAAATCCTATAAAATCAATTACTATTTCATACGAGGTACAATCGAGACATAATCTTTTGCGTTGTTCTCGTAGGAGCTTATCTACGCATTGGGATTGATTCATTGAGTTTGGAGCAAATGGAATTTTAAGGTAAAATCGAACTGCGTTCGATTTTAAATCGAACCGAAACGCTTGAGCGTTAACTAGAATTTCAGTGAGTTATCTCACCTTTGGTTGAATACTATATGATGTATAGTAGATATAAATTATTATTTTTGTGCTTGAATGATTTATTGGTTTGGTTTGGTTGACTTTCCGCTTTGAAAAGCGAGTGACATATAAAATGAAATACAGGGAATTTTGTAGACGAATCCAGATTTCTCACCACTGTTGATTTTTATTTCATATATATACTTGTTATATAAATTGTTGAATGTCAAAACTTGGTAGTTTGGTCATATTAGATGTGACATTGATATATGTTAAAAGTTGAACGTTTTTAGTGATAAAAGTAGTAGTAGCATTGGTTAAGTGCTATGATAGCTACTGGCCTCATTATAGTATTTTGAAATACTATTGTTTGCTGTTTTGATTTAGGGAAATGATTTTAAATATGATTTGGAAATTTTTTATGGTATTTTGTTTATAAATGGTTTTTGAACTTCTCTATTTTACTCCAACCTTTTTGAAAATGTTTTAAAAGTATTTTGGAAAGTATTTATTATACAAAAAAGTTAATATAATGTTTATTATGAAGGAAAAATGGGATCTTATCTTTTATAATAAGGTGATTCTATTTAAAAAAAATAAAAAAAATTTGGAACAAATATTTTTGAAACGCTTTATATAAAATATTATATAAAAAGATAGATTTATAAATGGTATTTCATAAATAAAAGAATAGATATTGTAAAAGATACTTTATAAAAAGGGAAAGATATCATTTTGATAAATTGAAATAATAAATCACATTTGTGAATTTATATTGATATATAGAATGATTGTTTATGGAAAGTATTTAGTCCTTTATTGAAACTGAAAATTTGTAATATGTATATGAGATTTAAAATCAAGAGATTTTAAAAGAAGTTTTATAAATATATTTGGAGATTTATAAAAATAAATCAAGAGATTTTAAGAGGAGTTTTACAATTATATTTGGAGATTTATAAAATAAGTATTATAAATAAATCAAGAGATTTTAAAAGGAGTTTTGTAATTATATGTGGAGATTTATAAAAGAGGTTTTATAAATAATGTTGAAGATTAATAAAGGGAGTTTTATAATTATATTTGGAGATTTATAAAAGAAGTTTTATAATAAATTAGGAGGTTTATAAAAGGAGTTTTATAATTATATTTGGAGATTTATAAAAGAGTTTTGTAAATATTTTTAAAAGGGATTTATAAAAGAAGTTTTATAAAAGGAATGAGATTTTATTTTCGTAAATGATCAATTTAAATTATGGTGGTATCGAAAGTATTCTTTTTATACTAAACACCAAACTCTGAGGTAGGAAAACTCGTCCCTATCCCGAGAATTAAGAATGTTTGTCGAGGCAAGGATAGTATGCTAACTTGTCCGACTTTATTTTTAATCGTGGGATAATACAAGTTTGAAATTGGAAAGTGGAGGTAAGTATACTCTGTCAAATTTCCATACGATCAATTTACTTATACCAAAAAACGGGTTTGGGTTTATATTCAATTAATGTTTTAGGCAACATTTGTCTTTGACCCATTTAAGTATGCTTTTCAAATATGAAATCTTTCTTAAGATTTGTGATTATACTTATACCATTGAGATAAATATATGGATACATTTTCTAAGTATTTAAAATGTAATGTTGTGTGAATATACTTATACCATGGATATAAGTATATGGATTCATTTTTTAAGTATTGAAAGTGAAGTGGTTTGTGAATATACTTATACGTGGAGAAAAGTATATGAATATTTTCCAAGTATTGAAAAGAGTAGAGAAGATTTGTAAATATGTCTTTGTAAAAGTATTTTAATATAAGTATTTACCAAACGGTTTTAGTTAATGAAAGGATTAATTAAAGAGGCTTAGTGGTTGCTCATATGTTTAATCAGGCTTGGTTTCCTTTTGAAATTAAATCGCTGAGTTATTTATTTGATAGTTAAATAACCGACCATTAAATCTTGACCCTTTTTAAACCTACCGTTGTCGATTCGGAGAGATCGGGATTAGATATGTTATCCGAAAACCACTTCGAACTGGCATAAGCATTCGAATTGAAGATATCTTAAAGATGATGGAATCGAAGACGGAGTTCTTTGAAGTGCAAGGGATACTTGCTATTAATCCAAAGGATGTAGTTGAAGTAGTGCCTTTGGTTAGTTCATATCTTGAACAAATTGTATAGCTAAATGATGGCATTGTATTGTTTCCTGGAGGGCAGTGTTAGCATTCCAAATGGGATTTTCTCAAAGTTAAAACTTAGCCTCAAGCCTTACACTTGGAAATGACTAAAACGGGGGAGATGCCGTAGGACTATGTGGTTCGCTACCATTAGGGTATGGTAATCACCTGATCTAGATCGATATTGACCCATTTATCTATGTTAGTGACTTGACATGACTGTTGGTCGGCAACCGGGGTGATGACATATTCTATACTATCCAGTAGGTGGTAGGCCGGTCTTGATTCATAGGGGGTCATAGGTTGGCTCTCGGTATATTTTATCTAGAGATGTACTATGGTAGGTGGTACCCTGGTGCCTTGTCATTGTATGGAGTCAGTTTTCCAACACGAGCCTTTACAAACTTAGTTGTATACTTAATATGCTGGAATGTAATTAATGTAACCATTTCGTCTATGATTAACTATTTATTTTAAACCCTAGTCATAATTATAATATCATTAGATATTCTAATAAAAATGGTTTGGTTATCATAAGGTAAAAACTCGTCCATGTTTATTTATGGCGTGATCTTACGGGATACCTTTATTTTTGAAAAGTTGTGTAATATTAAAAATCCATATGATTTGTGTTTCTCACGCTGGTTTAGCAGACTAATCCAGGAATTATTTCCTTATAATGCTTGGTTAACCCGAGGATATTTCAGATTTAGCTATGGATGCTTTGGAGCTTCAGGAGATAAGCTGGATGCCTTCAAGACTTATTCACGTATCTTTTATTTCCACTGCATTTATTGTTATGTATTTATCAGCATTTGTGAGGACAAGTTGTTATAACTATCCAAGCTAATAATAGGTTAGTCTGCTTTGATTGATGTATGTATAATAACCTTTCTATCTGTAAAGATCTGTTGCATATTATATATTACTTGTCACGATGTGAGATTTTTTTCTGTTTTTTCTTTTCTTTTCCCTCCAACACTTTGTTATTCTGGCACTTGGATATTCGGCACATGAATACCGTGGATATTTAGGTCGACTTTCGAGGGTCGAAAAGGCCGTTCGTTGTATTTTGAATATTGTTTAAATGTGAAAGCATATCCTTATTTAAATTATACCATCCGAGTACCGATATAGAAAGGCTTAAGATTTCAATTCACAAGGCCTGGTTGCGTGTAGATGTATCGTGATAGGGGTTCCCGCATTGTGAACTATGGTAAAGATTTGTCTCTTACCCTTACACATCCCGGCAATGTGAGTTAGTCAGGAAGTCAAAGGACTGGCCTATGCAGTTGAGAGGCTAGACCATAAGACCAGTGTGTTTGGGATTACCATTTGTAGTCACCACCATATTAGGGTGACTGTTACATTTGGTATCAAAGCCTAGGTTACCCAGTCAAAAGGGAAAAGTATACGTATGAGTGGCGTATTTGTTACTTTTGAAAAGGATTTTTCAATAACCCTACTATATAAAAATATATATACTTATTTTGAAGATATGCCTAACTCTATAAATTTCACCTATAGAGGCAGTTGTGACCATATTCCGAAAGGATGGATGAAGCAACTATGAGTTGGAAAAATATAAATAGAGTTAAATTTATACTCCTGCTCCGAATACCCACGGGGCGGAGGTCGTATCGTAAGGAGTGGACTAAGAAGAGCATGAGCATGACATATGGAAGCACCTTAGAAACTGAATGGTGCTTGACTCCTTTGTTGACCTAGACTTCCTTGTAATTATGAACTCTATAAGCCAAATACCCATCAATGTTCACATTAGATGTAATTAGAAATTTATATAAATCACTTAATAAATAATAGGGATAGAAAATGTAAATGGAAAAGATTGTAACTCCAAGATTAACGAGGCAATAAATGTGGTATAAATAGGGAGTTACAAGAATTTAATAGGTATAGAGAGATAAGGAAGGCATGATAGGTGAAATTAGAATAAATAAATAACTGTCTTTAAGAATTGTCCATTAGAATTATAACCATTTATTATGGACTATTGACTTTTATTGAAATAACAAACCACATGTTAAGTAGTGATTAAATATTATAAGGCAATATATTTGTTAACATCTGGGTGAAAAATGTGAAGAAGGAGTGAAACAAGCTTCCACAAGAAGGTATGTATTAATCACCACAAGAAGCTGACCAGACTTTAAAGGTTGAGTAGGAAAGTCCAAAAGAATGAACAACTAAAGTCAATTTCTAAAACCCAACCCATGAGAAAGAATTTGACAAAAAGATTTCTGGAAATTCCTATAAAAGTTTTGAAAGGGCTTTTTTAAATATTATAAAACTTAGATCTTATGTATCACAAGATGAATTTTTTTTGAAAGAAAGTGATTTTAGTCAGATTTGAAAATATGCTAGTAATTGTTTTGTGAAATGTTCGGAAAGATAATCTAATTTTAAAAGTGGTGGATACTAATTTTGAACTAATTTTTAAAACGTTCCACCACTTTTAAAATTACATTATCTTTCCAAACTTTTCACAAAACAATTAGTTCGGTTAAATAGTTTATATTCAATCCCAATTTATTTAAACAGTTTAAAAGTGTAACTTTTCACAAAATAATTTATTTTAAAAGTTTGGAAAGAGAATGTAATTTCAAAAATTAGTTGAGTTAAACAGTTTTCAATTTCTGTATTCTTGATTTTTGAAATAAATGTAAAATAAGGTGTATGTTGGACCCAATGATTTTGCATTATTTAAATTTTTAGTTAAAATTTATTGAGCCAAAAAGTTTTTGGCCTAAAGATTTTTTATAAAGTGATTTCTCATTTTTGTAAAACATAGGGTAGACTTGATAAGGTGTATCCATAGAAACGACACTTGATTGAAATAGGATAGATAAAATGGAAGGTTAAGAACGCTCGATAAGGTAGGTAAGAGGAACGATCCTGTGTAAGGAATTGCAAAGAATAATAGCTGAGATAGATAGCAATGGCATTAGGGATTTATATAAGGTACAGTTACTGATTGATTAGAAATAATATAAGAGAAAAATGATAAAAGGATGTTATCATTGTCTACTCCACTTTTCATTGTTTAAAGTCATACAAGATGTTTTTGAAAAAAATTGAAATGAAAGATTATTTGGTAAGATAATTGAGTTTTTAAATGTTTTGGATTAAAAATCATACTTTTAAAAGAATTAGGCCCTTATTATAAGGAGTCATTAAAAAGAGAAGTTTTTTGTGATTCCTTTTTGAAAACCAAACAATTTTCGAATATTATGAATGAATAGTCCAACTTTTAAAAGAATAAATCTTTGATGTAGAAAGTATTTCAGAAGAAAATTTCTTTTACTCCTTTTTGAAACTAAGATATTTTGAATTCTTAATAAAGATTTCTAAGTTTATATTTTCAAAGATAAAGATTTTGGATTTGGCACTTCATGGTTGTGAAATTTTTGTTTATAAGGAATGGTAGGATCTAAATCAAAAATTTTCATATGGAATAGATATGGATCCCCACCTAGATAACACTGGTTAAAATTTTTAGTATATGAATAAAATGGGAATATTATATACAACCTAATCTAGAAATTTGAAACCAGTCTCCAATCTTTATCTGTAGAAGATGGTAAAGTTGTTAAGATATTCCAGATCTATAATTGGGTGCCCATAGAATGTGAATTTCTATATTTTGATTTTGGAGCAGTTTCTGTGAAATTTTCATAAATTATCCAATTCCAAAATATGTATAAAAGCGTATTATTTGAAATAATAAGGGTTGTACGAAAATGGAAAAAGATGTGTAAGATATGGATATTCTTTTCATAGTTTACACTACCTGCTTCAATAAAAGAAAGAAATGACCCCTTGTAATCTCAAATAAAGTGAAAATCTTATTTGTGGTTAATTTATGGAAAATTATAACAGCAATCCTTTTTAGAAGGATAGATTTGATAAATTAAAAATGTGGAATAAGTATTCTAGTTTAGAAATTAGTAGTTAGAAATATACATACACGCATAGTCACATTTAATGACTAAAAATAAAAATAAATATATAAATAGCATAATTTACGATTATTAGTTAGTAATTAACATATTAAGATTTATGGACATTGATTACAAATTTAGTGAATAATAAACTTGTAATCAATGAGAGTTAAAAGGAAATAAATGGACCGATTAAGAAAATTTAATATGGCATTTAATTAAATCAAAGTAATAAATGGATTTTGAAATTTGTAAAAGGTTAAAGGGATTAAATGAGGATTGAATAAAGGTGGTCCAATTTTGACATTAATAAACAGTTGTTACGGGTATATAAACCGAGTAATAGGTGGACCGCATTTACTAGAAACCAAGAAGGGAAAATTAAGGAAGTGGGTGATAGTGGAATGATATATTAGGAATTTCCATCTTAATTCAGCAAGGAATATTAAGACCTCAACACCATTTACACCAGTTGATGATAAATGGAAACTTTTAATAGAATTTTCTTTTAGAGTTTTTAGGTGGTGATCACTAATTGTCTCCATTAATTACCGAAAAAGCGTAAGATATTGTAACAACCCAGAATTTTGGGTTACTTGAAATTGGAATATTTAATTGATTTTAAATATTGAAAAGTTAATTTTTAACTTGAATTTCAAATACAATGATTTATTGGATAATTTAATAATTGCAATTTACTTAAATAATTGAATCTTGAGTTTTTAGCTTGTTAAAAATAATTTAAAGGCTCATTAAATTTATATTAATAAGAATGAAGGTAATAAAACTTTTAAATTGAATTTAAAAGTGATTGGTTCGATTTTAAAAATAGCTCGATTTAATTAATGTATAAAAATAGCTTTCCGGGACACAGTCTCGGAATTTGACGAAACAAGTTCCATTAGATCCGTAATAGTGTATTATTATTGTATTTCAAATTCCGTAGCTTTTGGAGTTATCGTTTGGTCGTTCGGAATATAAACGCATTGAAATTAATATCGAAAATTCAATATAATAATTGGGTCCAAAAAGCTATCGTCTCCATACGATTGAATTAGGACTTGAAACCTTTTCCATTGCGTTCGAAATAGGGGTATAACATTATAAACGCCTAGCGGCACGTCTCGACAGGGATTCAAAATTTTGAGCTGCGTAAATCGAGATATTTGTAATTAAATAATATTTTGAATTGTTTAATGTCAATCATAGCCGTATTCTCTCCAATCAGATGTGCCTTTCTCTTCTACCTCACGCAACCCCCTCTTCACTCTTTAGAACAGCACGCAACCATAACAGTGAAAGCAAGAAAGAAAAATAAAATAAAAATGGCAACATTCAAAAATTCATAACTCCTAATATACTCAATAAAAAAATACAAAACCACTTTCTAAAATCCTATTTTATCATCCTCTTTGATCTGGTATGGCATTTGATCGGCGCGATGTCTTTTGGGAAGCTCGGCAGTGAAAGTTGAAACTAGGGTTTCAATGTGTGGGTGGTGGAGGCCATGATGGGCGGCTACAAGGCTAGTGGGGTGTTTCTCGAGGTGAGGCGCACCTCTAGTCGAGTCCTGGAGGCATGTGGCTGCACGTTGGTGATCGCGACATTACAGGGTCATGTACTGTTCTTGATGTCATGATGAAGGCGAGGGGCTCGGGTTCGACTGTGAGAGGACGAGAGGATAGAGGATGCAATGGTGAGTTGATCGGAGAAGTTCTGGTGGGATTTCGTGGAGTGTGGAGCGAGGGGGAAGCGTGCGTGCAAGAGCAGGGTTACTGTACGTGCGTGTACATGCGTTTTGAGAGGAAGAAGAAGAAAGGAATGGGGGAAGAAGTGGGCCGGCCTGAAAGGAAAAAAGAAGAAAAAAAAGAAAAAAAGAAGAAGGGAGAGGGCCGGGTCTTTGCTCATGTGGGCTGGGTGTTATGGTAATGGATTTGATTAAAAGAATTAGTTAATTTGTGTAAAATTAAATCGTTAAACTTATAAATTCGTATCTCATTCGTTTTAGATCCAAATCCAACGTGGTCAGTCGTGTTGAGTTCGTGTTAATGAGATCTTTACTATGGAATCAGTTTGGTTGAATTTCGAGCTAGCAGGAATTTTGGTAAAATTAAACGTCCGTTTAATTTTAAAATTAAAACGGACCGCTTCAGCATCGACGAAAATCAAAGTGCGTAAATCTCACTCATCTTTGGATTGCTAGTTAAATTTTAAATGTTGAAATTTAATTATTGGTTGATTGGATGATTTGATAATTATTATTATCAGTTGGATGTTACAATATATATAGTAGTATATATATATATTGGTAGTTGGATTGATATTCCCGCATATTTTTAGCGGATGAGACACTATGCGCCCGCATAATAGCGGATGACTGTATATACCGCGATATCCCGCCTTGAAGCAGGATTGGTATTTTTATGTTGTATTAACATCTGTGATTGCAGGAAAACAGGTTGGAGGGATCCAATTGGATTCCTCATAAATGTTGAATTTAATTTCATATATAGTGATATATGATATGTTTGAAAAATATGTAATAGATTATTGTGTGATTTGAATTTATTTGATGCTATGGTAGCACTGGCCTAGATTTTGGTACTTTGAAATACCATAAATATATATATTTTGAATTTGAAAAGAAATTAAAAAGGGATTTTGGAAGTAAAATATTTATATAGAGTTTTGGATGAGTTAAAAGAAATTGATTGGGTAAAATAAATGGTTTGACTTTGTAGTTGACTATTCCAAGACATTGTAAATGGAGATTTTGGAATAATGTGTATAAAGGATTTTAAATAATAATCCTTAAGTGGTACTTGTTTAAATATAAAAGGATTTAAAAATCGAGATTTTTAATAGATTGGGAAATAGAAGGGAATTTGGAAATAAATACAAATTGGTTATACTGGATCTTAAATAAGATTTCTAAATTACGAAATGGAAGTAAAATCGATTTTTGGTTGGTTTTGGAATATAATTGGGTTATTTAAGAAATTGATTTATAAATGGAAATTATATTAGAAATAGATTTATAATTGATTTAAGTGATGCGAAACCGTTGTAAATTGGAAATGACACTATGGGATTTATAAACAATGTTTATAAATAAAGTGAAATGATTATCATTTGATAAATTGAAGATATAGATTCATGGTAAGAATTTATAATGAGATGGGTAAATCGGTTTAAAAAGAAAGGACAGATTTTTCTTTTGGAAATGTGAAAAAGGGATTTATGAAATTGGGGACGTAAATCGATTGGTGATAAATCGAGAGAGATTTATAAATATTAGATTGGTTATATTGGAATTGAAAAATATATTTTATCGAGAAGTTGAGTTTGTTTTAAAAAGAGGATTTTTAAATTATTAAACTAGGTAATTTAAAAATGTTTTAGCATAAAAATATTTCAGAGAGTTAGTTATTTAAATATTTTTAAATTGTCAAAATGAATTATAAGTTTTATAAACAAGTCTTGTGAATCGATTAGAATTTTATTAATAAATCAGAATTAATCAGTATTATTATTTTAAAAGATAAATTATTCAATATTAATATAGTTTTATATAACGGCTTTTATTTAAGAGTAGTTGCCTAAATTAAACTGGGAAAATTATTATAGAAACTTTATAAGCATTATTTTGAGATAATTATTAAATAAAGTTTTCGGAAAGTAATAGTATACTTTCATGGCGAAATCGGAGGCAGAGATTGCCTACAGTTAAGTTTGGATTTCTCTAAGATAGAGACATAATCATTGAGCTGTGAATCCATGGTTGATACCGCGTGGTGCTTTCCATATTTATTTTAAAAGTTTCGTTTTCAAATATTTTCGAAGGGAATGGGTTGTGAACATACTTATTCCGATAAGATAAGTATATACCTTTTTGATAAAGAGATATAATTTATTGAAATTTAAATTAAATAAGGCTTAGGGATTTCAGTGGAAAATGAATCTTTGATTGAATGATTGTTTATTTGATAGTTAAATAACCGACTATCAAATCTGGACCAAAAACATAACTTTAGAAATATCTAGGAGAAACACGGGGATTATATGGTACAGTTACCGAAGGTGCTATATTGTACGTATAAACTCGTTTTGTTCTTCTAGGACGATGATAAGGAAATCCGTCCACTAACGGTTAGGAGGTGATCTTCGATCTTATTTTCTAAAGAACCGGGGTTGAGTTTACCGAAATATCGAACGTTGTTTCAAAGAGACCGGGATCGGATAAGTTATCCGAAAACCACTACGATCCAACGAATACGTTTTTGAAGTGAAGACAAGAGCAGGGAATCGAAGATGGAGCATTGAAGTGCAAGGGCTAATCGCTACTAATCCTGAGGACGATTCCAAAGTGGATGTAGTAGGAATAGTGCCTTCGGTTTCGTTCAGACCCAGAACGGACTTGTATGGATGAATGCTTTCAGCACATTATCATTGGAGGACAATGTGCATTCTAAGTGAAAATTCCTTAAAAAGGTAATCATAGCCTCAAGCCTCATCAAGCGGAATGACTGAAAATCAAGGGAGATGCAGCAAGGCTAAGTGGGTCGCACCCAATTAGGATATGTTATCACCTTTCTAGATACCCTCGGATATATTATTAATTATGGATTCGGTGGTGCATGGAAAAAGAGCTCTCAATAAGGGTGGGAACACCCGGAGTGGTAACATATTCGGTACTATCCAGGTTAGGGGTAGAACCGGTCTTGTGTTGTAAGGGATCCTGGCGAGGTCCTCGGTACATTTTTCTAGAAGTGCACTGTGATAGGTGGTACCTCAAAGCCTAGTCATTGTATGGAAATCCATTCTCCAATATGTGCCTTTACGGTTTTGGTTGTAGATCCTAGTATGCTGGAATTTAATGAATGTAACAATTTCGGCTATTTGAATAAGTATTTGTACTTAGACACTATTATAATATCAGATGATTTTGATATAAAATGTTTTGGTTATCGTAAGGTAAAAACCCATCGTGTTTATGTATGATGTGGTCTTACAAGATACCTTTATTTTCCAAAGGATTTTGATAACAGTAATAATTCAAATTGAGTGTGTTTTCTCACGCTAGTTTTCCAGACTGACTCGAGTGTTTTTTTTTATTATAATGCTTGGGTCAGACTGAGTATTATAGATTCAGGGTAGGATGCTATGGAGTTCAGGAGACGAGCTGGAAGACAGAGACGTATTCTATGTACTTGATTATATTCCGCTGTGTATTGTAGGCCGTATATTCAGCACTAGTGAAGACAAGTTATTATAATTGTCTAGTGTTGAGTTATTGATTTGTTGTACTCTGATGATGCAATGTATAAGTAATAATTATAGTTCTTTTTATATAAAGACATGTTATTATCTATTATATATTGTTCCTCTGCGATTGTGAGATTCTGTGTTGTTGTTTCTTTTTCTTCCACCTCTTCCTTTACTTTTCCCCTAACTATCGAGTTTTCCGGCATTCGATTTCTCGGCATGTAATATAGTGGACGTATTAGTGTCGATTTTCGAGGGTCAAAAATCCCGACCGTTACAGATATGTTATAAGATATGTCCCTATTTTATCACCGTGTGATTTTCTAGATGGGTTTGAAACACTTGATAAATATATGTCTATTCAGAAGCCATATAAATAAAGAAATTTATAGGAACACTTAACTAGCGATAAACTGTAGATAAAACTGGAAGTTAATGAGGGAATTAAGTTAGCATGATAAATAAAAGAATGCTCCAATTCCATAAATTTTAGGATTTTGGAAAAAATAAATTATAGCTTGTAGAATGTCACCATTTGCAAAAGAGATAGAATGTATAGGGTTGCAAAGAGAATTTCTATTGGACAAGGATGAAGAAGAAGGTGGCAAAATTTTCCATTAGGAGCAATAAGACGTAGCTTTTCTAGCACAGATTTAAATTAAGGAGGTGATTCGACTTCATGGAATTTCGGTTACCATTGTTAGTGATAGGAACCCATTAATTAGTTACGTATTTTGGAGGAGATTGAAGACATCTTTAGGAACTTCGTTGAACCTTAACGTCGCTTACCACCTGCAGACCGACGAATAAACTGGAAGAGTGAATAGGATCTTGGAGTATTTGTTAAGAGCTTGCTTCATGGACTTTGGAGGACAATAGGAGCAGCACTTGCCTTAGGTAGATTTTGCATATAATAATAGTCACCAATCGATGATTGGATGACACCCTTTGAGGCGCTTTATGGAAGGCCATGCAAATCGTCAAATTATTGGTGGGATACCTTAGACAAAATCCTACTCGGACTAGATTTAATTCGTGAGATTTTGGAAAGATAGAGTTGATTAGGAAACATGTGAAGGTTGTAAGATTTGGAAAATTAGAAAACTTAGCACCAAGATTTATTGGGCCTTTCCCAATTTTGGGAAAATAGGAAAACTTACGTACCGTATGGAGTTACCGAATAAATTGGCAAGAGCCCATGATGTTTTTCACGTTTTGCATTTGAGGAAATACCTTCACAGCACAATCATTGTGGGAAACTCTAATCAATTAGGGGATATTAAGAAGGATACTATAACATCCCATGCCACTGCATGCATTGTGGAGAATGGAACTAGAAAGTTCCACAACAAAGTAATTAGGTTGGTTCGAGTACAATGGGGAGAAAATCTAGCAGAAATCATGAGGACTTCTCGTCTTAAGCTTTTCTTTAGTAAACATTCCTCTCCAAAATTAGGATTTGGTTGCATCATAGTTGCTAGATTGGATGGCAGGAGATGGATGCTGCACTTTTCACTGTCACTTTGCATTCATGTAGAAATTTTTATACATGTCTAAGATGTTTGCATAAATACATATATATCATGCACACACATGCAAGGTGTTATCTGACATTCTGGCCCGGCTATATTGGACTGATTGCATGAGTTAGGTTCGATTGCTATCAAGGTCGATGACTCTGGAACAATGATTGTGGGACTCAGAAGTTAAGTACCGATGGTTATATAAAGTCAGAATTGAATGGAATTGGTAGATGAACAATATAAAATGCTTCAAATATGGAATATAGCTTAACAACTTGGAAGGGATCGGCAAGTGTTTGCTTCTATAAAGGATTCGGTGTACTTCATTGGATAAAGGAGGGATCGACATAGTTGGCTAGTATGGATCGGCATACTTCAGTTCACAAAGAAGGGATCGACATGGTTGAATAAGGATAGATCGGCATGAAACCAATTTCAAATGCCTTCATACATTCAACAATCAATATCTCAAGATTTTTAAGTCTAAAGCATATGGATGTTTGAAGTTTGAATTCAAATTCAAAAAAATAATTAATTCTAAGATTTGAAATTCAAAAGTTAACGGTGATTATACTTGGAGGTTAAGTAAATGATAAAGTTAACGTAAACATTAAATAACCATTAAGAAAGAAAATAAATTAACAACAATAACAATTTTAATGTTCCTAAAATAGGGGAGCGGTCGACCCATTGACCACGATCGGTCGACCCCTAGCGATCGACCGGTGGAAGGTGGTGGTCGACCTCTGCCTATAAATGGTAGTTAGATTTTGGTTATTTTAATGTACCAGATTTTATTATTTTTAACCGACCTTCATCCAATAGTTCTCGTATGGTTCAACCACTATAAATAAGAGCCTAGCCTCCCCACTTTTATTCACACAATCTTTTAGTAACATTAGCGAAGCTCTATCCATTCGTCTCTGCATAGATTCAAAAAACTTCATCCGAGTTTCACAAGAAATCCTATATATCTATTCTTCATTATTATTTATTTTCTAAACTTATTCTCCTCCAAACCTCTAATTCATGTCTAACATCCTGGGATTTTTGACCCTCGAAAATCGACACTAGTACATCTGCGGTATTCATGTGCCGCAAATCCAAGTGCCGGAAAGCTTGATTGTTAGGGGAAAAGAAAATAAAGATAGAACAAAATCTCACACGATTGGAATAACATATATTATTTCAGTATAAAATATTTACAGCGGAAAAATTTGAATACAATATCAGAGTCTAACCTAGATTCAGCCTGGACAGTTATAAACACTTTGCCCTTACAAATGCTGAAAAATGAAAATAAATGTTGTAGATGCGGTGGATAATAGAATATGTCCATATGTAGATAAAGATCTCCGGCTCTTCTCTAGAAACTCCAAGCGTCTTCGACTAAACCTGAAACTACTCGGATCTGACTCGTGTATCAAAAATACCCGGATCAAGCTTGGTAAAACAACGTGTAATACTCGATTTATAAATTGATGCCAGTTATAAACCTTTGAAAAGAGGGGTATTTCATATGACCACGCCCATAAGTAAATACTAACGGGTTTTTATCTTATGATAACCAAAATACTTTATACTAAAATAATTTGATATTATTTCTAATGACATTCCTTTGAAAAACACTTTTCAAATAATCTATCAAAATAGCCGAAGTTGTTACATTGGTTAAATTTAATGGCTTACTAGCTACTTTTTAAAAGTAGGTTCTACAATCAAAACTGTAAAGGCAATGTATTGGAATTGGATTTCCAACATGATAGGGAACTAGTGACCATTCATACCCGAAACGTCCATGTATAACACATAGTTTCCACATGGATTTGCATGATCTCCGTCAGCCTCCGAACTACGCTGTTATAATACTATGGAATAGAGTATTACTCGGTTAGGCTTTACACGATCTTCGTCAGCCTCCAATATCTGCCCATTCATGCAATACGGCAACAAGTGCCTACAGGAACATCTTCTCCCAATAATAGCCTAAAATATGTCCTTTAGACCACATAGTATCCCGTACCCTTCCTGGGATGTGAGGCTCATGAGGTTGCGCTCCATAAAGCCAAGCTTTGCCTTTCGCAAAGCCACGCTTTGAATCACAGGTTCCACTTTGAATGCCACATTGCTATTCCTTCGGTCACTATTGACTTTCATGAATATACAACCTCTTAGCTTGTACGTCTCAAACAAGGATATTAAGCTAAGAGAAGTTGCCTTCTCCGCCACCAAACAGATGTTAAACGTCAACTTTGTGATCTCAAAGATGCAATGTCAGACATTCGTCCATACAAGTTCGTTCTGAGACTAAATGAAGTCGAAGGCACTCCTCCTACCACTTCCTATAATCAATAGCAAGTAGTCCATGCATTACAAAGATTTCAAAACATGACAAGACCACTCTTATAATAAATATCTTTATATTGGGAGCGACCAGAGAATGTCAACAAGCTGTAACGACCCAGAATTTCAGTCATTCGAAATTCAGATATTTAATTGATTTTAAATATTCACAAGGTAATTTTATAAGTTGAATAACTTATATTTCAAATATAATGATTTATTTGGATAATTAAATTATTAATTTAATATTTGAAATTGTAGAAATAATTGAAATTTGGATTTAATGTGAATGAAAATGATTTATAAAGTTGAATTAAATTCTATTTGAATTAGAATGATGTTAGGAAACTTTTAAAATTGATTTTAAAGTAAATTTATAGAAATTGGAAATTTTATATTTTAATTAACGTGTAAAAATAGTCATTTTTCACACTGTCTCGGATTTCGACGAAACTAGTTTCATTGGATCCATAATTTTATATTATTATATGATTTCAAATTTCATGTCGATCAGATTTACAGTTTATTCGTGGGAAGCTAAAACGCGTAGATATTTATTTAAGTAAATTTTAATTTAAATAATTCGATTCGAAAACCTATCTTCTAAATACGATGGAATTGGCTCTCGATATATATTCCATTGTGTTCGGAGTAGGGGTAAAACATTATAAACGCCAAGCGGCATGCTTCGTTTGGAGTTTGAAAATATTTCGGATGAATAGTGTTATGAAATTTTCTATATAAGGCCACTAGATTTTTCTATTTGCAAACCCTAATTCAACTAAACTCTAGCCGTTGTTCTTCATATTCAATGGCCATAAAAGGTCGATCCTTTCTCCCTTATTTTCTTCCAATCCATCCAATATTATTGAAAACTTTCCAAAGCAAAATTGTAGAGCTTCGCGAGCTCAACATATCCATATGGCTATGATTGGATTTCGCGATGTAGATTGGCGGCAATAGGCGTTTGAACGGCCAGCGTTCGTGCATGAATTTATAGACAAGGGTAGAGCCGAGCTTCAAGGGGTCAAGGTTGGTGTAGAGCTCGGCTAGGGCATTCGAACGGTGGTATTGGATCAGCTTCACGATCGACAAAGGTGGAGCATAAAACGATGGAAGGATGGCGACCGATGGGTTCAAACGTGAAGCTGGGTTACGCGTTCAAGAGGGAAGAAGATAAAAACACGGCCCATATCTGAGTTTCCAAAATGAACGGCCTAGATGCAAGGGAGGGTAATAAAAAAGAAAAAAAGAAAATGTAAATTATATTATTTTAAATTTGTGTAAACTTTAAAATTGTGTATCTTCTTCATACGAGGTCGAAATTTGACGAAACAAGTTGCGTTGGGTTCGTATTGACGAACAATACGCGATGGAGCTGGTTTGGAGTTGATTGGAGCTAGTGAAATTTTGGGTAAAATTAAACGTCCGTTTAATTTTATTCGAAATAAAACGCTGCAACGTCTATTGGAAGCAAAGTGAGTACAACTCACTCTTTCTGACTCGCTTATATTTTTATATAAGTGAGAATAAATTATTTATGTTGATTGATGATTGTTTGGATGATATATGATATATTATATACATATATATATATATATATATATTGATTGGTTTGGATATATTCTCGCATATTTTAGCGGATGAGACCCTATACGTTCCCGTGTATGAGCGGATGACCTTTTGTACATGCGTCTGCCTCGAAGCGGACATTGTACATATTTTCCCATATGTATATTTGTTGCAGGTGATAGGTTGGAGGGATCCAACTGGATTCCTCACCAGTGTGGATTTTTATTTACAGATATGGTGATATATGCTGTTATCCTGTGATATGTGATGTTTGGATGCCGTGATTGTTGTGAATCGCCTTATTTAGTGCTGTTGTAGCATTGGGCCATATTTTGGAATTTTAAAAGTATTAAAATGATGATTTCAAATTAAAAAGTCTGTTTAAGTGATTTTTGAAGTTATATAATTTTAAATAATTTGTTGTAAAATTATTAAAAGAAGAAGTTTATTTATATAGAATCAAAATATGATTTTTGAAATATGGAGTTAACTATTTTGTAAAATAATTTAAAATTGAGAATTTTGAATTTATTTTAAACGGTTTATGTATAAGATTTATAAATTGATATTTTATAAATAAAAGTAATTGAATTATAAAGGAGTTTTGTAAGTGTTTAAAATGAAGTTATAAATGGAATATTATAAGTAAATAAGATTTATGAATTGATTAAGTTATAAAAAGAATGAATTGGTAAATAAGAGATTTATAAGTAAATGAATTTATAATTGGATTTTGGCATATAAATGAGATAAATGGGATTGGTTAATAAAGGAATTCTATAAATGGAAGTTTTTATAAAATATAAATATGGAATTTATAAACATCGTTTTGATAAATTCGAAATCAACTTATTTTGATAAGATAAATATGGAAGTTTATAAAGGGATTTTATTCACGATTTTGGATAGTGGATAATCCTTTAATAAATGTGTAGAAATAATGAATTTGGTTAGAGAATTATATTCAAGATTTTGGACAGTGAATAATCCTTTAAATAAAATGGATATTTTTGGAAAATGATATTATAAAATGGAGTTTGAATGGATTGAAAATAAAGTAAATTGTGAATTCACTTATTATTAAAATAAGTATATGGAAATGTTTTCCAAATAGTGAAATATTGAAGTGGTTTTGGAATTTTATCTTTTTAATGATAATTTGAAGCATTAAATTTGGAAAAGTGATTTAATTAATGAATGATTTAATAAATCAGGCCTAGTGACTGCTTTAGTTCTAAATTTATATTTTGGCCATTTTAGTTCCTCGACTTGATGTGGGAACTAATTAGTCATACACTTAGTACGTGACTGACTGTGTAGGCTTGGTTATCGTTTGTGTTGAGGATGTTGATTCGTGTAGTGCATAGTATTACTCCAATCTATCGAGCTTCCTTCTTGGCCGAAGGATAGCAAGTTGAAAGTTGAAGACATGATAAGTCTATGAGACTAAGTTTCTGTGTGAGGTTGAGAAACGCTTTTGCGTTGTTGGTGCGAAGAGACCGGGATCAGATTTATCTGAAAACCACTTCGAACCAACGTATATGCGTTCGATTGTGCAAGTTGTGATGATATTGATATTTAGGATTTTCATAGTGAAGGACTGCCTTGTTGATCGTTTGGCGTTAAAATCCCAATATAAATCCACTAGCAGTAGTCTCTTTGTTATGAAATATCCAATGCAAGGACTATTCGCTACTAATCCTAGGGATTTCCCGATGGGATGTGGTAGGAAAGTACCTTCGGTTTGTCCTGTTCCTGGGCAACTTGTATGGACGAGTGTTTGACATTGCATTTCTAAGATTACATACATTGGTTTTTACAAACGTACATCAATGGTGGCGGAGAAGGCAACTTCTCTTAGCTTAACACCCTCCTTGAGACATATGAGCTCAAGGGTTGTATTTTTGTGGAAGACAATTAGTAGTCAACGGAAATGGCAATGTAGCATTCAAAGTGATGTGATATGTGAAAGGTAATCGTTACCTCAAGCCTCATCAACCGGAAATGACCGAAACAGGGTTAGATGCGGCAAGGCTAAGTGAGTCATTCCCAATTAGGATATGGTCATCCTCTTCTAGATATATTTCTTCCCGCTGTGACGTTCGGGATGTAAATTAATGTGGTTTGTATGCTAGAGGGCCCTCGGAAAGGTCGGTAACGGCCGGGGGATGATATATTCGGTACTACCTAGTTATAGAGGTAGGCCGGTCTTGTGTTGGTAGAGGATTCTTTGTGATGGTCCTCGGTACATTCCTCTAGAGATGTACTGCCGGAAGGTAGTCCCTTCACCTGGTCATTTGTATGGAAATCCAAACTCCACTACGAGCTTGCAGTTTTTTTTGTATTGGCGTAATGAATAGCCCCGAAATGCTATATGGGTAACCATTTCGGCTATGATTAATATTATTGTATACTAGACACTAGTATAATATAACATGATTTGATATGAAAGGTTTTGGTTATCATAAGGTAAAAACATGTCCGTGTTTATGTGTGGGCGTGTCTTACGAGATACTTTTGTTTTGAAAAGGAAAGTTTTGGTAATTTAATAAATTCAGTTGAGTGTGTTTCTCACGCTGGTTTACCAGACTGATCCGGGCGTTCTTCCCTTTCAATGCTCAGGTCAGACCGAGTATAGTTTCAGGTTCAGATTTGATGCTTTTGGAGCTTCAGCAGGCGAGTTGGAGATCTTCATTTTCATGTACACATATCTGTTTATTTTCTGCTGTTTTGTTGTTGTATATTGTCAGCAATTGTAAGGACGGGTTATTATAACTGTCCAGGCTGATGATTAGTGATTGATTGTTGAACTCTGATTGATGTATGTATATATAGTTTCTATTTTGTAAAGATCATTGATATGATATTATATGTTATTCCGCTGCGATGTGAGATTCTGTATTATTCTATTTGGTTCTCTCTTCTCTCTTTCTTCTCTTCTCTTCTTCTCTTTTCTTTTCTTTCTCATGACTTTCCGTCAGTCCGAGCTTTTTGGGTCGGACATGTGTGGTTTATTGTCGATTCAAAGGGTACGAATTTGCGGGTCATCACACAAGCAGTCCTTTCGCTATGAAAATCTTCGGTCTTCGATACAATGAAGATTTCAGAATGCAGACACCACTGGCATATAAATATAATATGGGTTAAACACCCAGGACTCGTGACAACAATCCTACATTTTGAAGATCTTCGATCTTCAATAATCATCATCTTCAACATGTTTTCACTTTCGAATGCATACATTGGTTTGAAGTGGTTTTTGGATAGGAGTTACCCAAATTCGACCCCGGCTCCTCCGAACCAATCATTGATTAAAAAGATGTTAAATTCATATGTGATTATCAATCATCATTCAATTTAATTCATATTTTTATTTATTCATAAATATCTCAAAGAGACATATTATTTATTCCATTTATCTTCTTAATAGTGTATGGAATCATTAAGCCTCATTTATTAAATCATTTGGTTAATTAAACCTTTTTGAATCTTGGAATAATTCCAATTTATTTCATACTTTACTTAAAAAAATATTTCCAGATCATTTATTTAAATCTTTAAAAAGGTTTCCAAATCATAATTTTTAATACGGGTCAAAAACAATGTTATTTAAGACATAGTTTACTGCAAACCCAAAACAATTAATTTTAAGTATAAGAATTAAATCAATTCCAAATTATTTGTTTACATCTCATATTGGAAAACATTATTGAGTAAAAAGGATCATTGAAATTATACTAATTCTACTCAATATCAATTTTTGTATTCAACCTTTCCTATCCGTCGAATTATGGTGCAATCGCCTTTTAAATTCATACAGATAGTATGGGTTCCCTCCTCAGAATTTAACATTAAGTGTAAGAAGATTATCTCCATGCAATTCAAGTTGTTTAAATTTGGAAAATTTAATCTTTTATACTTAATTCGTTTCCAACATTTCGACCTTGTTATCCCTCGCCCAAGAGAGGCCAGGTGAGCCAAGGCACTGGTTGCTCCTGAACATTTCCTTAATTTAAGCACCTTACTCGGATCTCATGAATAGAAAAATTCAGTCTACTTGTCGGCTTTAAGAGTCAAGATTAAATCACTTGATTTTGACAGCTTTCTTTAAATCATTTATTTAAACTCTTTAAATAAATTATAAAATCCTAAAATCATCTTTATAACACTTAATTATTTATTTGAAAACATTTATAAAGAATTTGGGAAAGAATACTTAAGTTTAAGTTCATATTTCAAAAGTTATCAAAGTGCTGCAAATAGTGTTCTCAAAGCTTATTTGATTAAAACAACTTTTCGATCATTTATAAATCCATTTTTATAACTCAAATCTTTTTTAAATCATTTCAAAGGATTTATAAAATTTATTACAAAATTTTAAACATTTCAAAAATATATATAGAACATTTGCTACTTTGGCCACCGAACTGCCAAAGCGCGATTTTATTGAAAACTTGATTTGCTCATATTTTAAAATATATTAAATGAAATCTCAATCTTATTATTTTGTTGGAAAACTATAGTCATAAGAGTTCGGAAAATTATTATTGCAAAGAAATCCGACTTCGATTCCATCATATAGAAAGATTTAACTTTTACAGCGTGAAATCGCGAGCTGCCGTTACGCGCGCGCATATTTTTGACTCCAAATTCATTATTTATCAAAATTTCTCCAAATTGAATTTTAATATTTATAATACATTTATAAATTATTTTTAAACATTTAAATCGATATTTTCCATATTAAATCTCTTTTTCGCTTTTAAATCATTTCAAAATATTATATTATTATAATATTCATTTTCAACCTTCTTATATTCTTAAAACCATTACGAGGCTCAATAAACTCCATACACATATTATATGAATTCATTTTCTATTAATTAACCATTTTTATTTTGATTTCTCATAATATATCACAACCAAGTTATCAACCATATAAACATCCATATAATCAACTAAGATATCCAACCTACAATCATTAAGCGATTAAATAGTCATATTATCATACTTACGAATAGTTATAGAGATTATTTATTATTTAATAAACATTGAGTACTCACCGTAAATCAAACCAAATCTTCCTACCAACATTCATATCACCACAACACTTCAGTAATACACTTCTACCATCACTTAAACATTTCATTTCCCTTGCTCAAGTGCTCGGCCATCCTCCCCTTTCCACCTTACTCTCGGCCATGCTCTTAACACCTCCAAACTCTCGACCATAGTCAACTATAGCCCTCCCCTCCATCATGCTCTCGACCAAGCGCCATTAAAGAAGAAAAGAGGAAGAAGTAGATTAAGAAAAGGTTAGAGAGTAATTAGCAGATTGGTGCTTACGCACTCCACTATTTTTAACCCTCCTACATCTCTTAAAGAGGAGAAACCATTAAAGAGCATTAAGGAGCTCAATAATTGTGAAGAAGAATGAATTTGCAAAGAATAAGAGAGGGCATGCCTCCCTATTTATAGCATTTTCAAGCATGTAAGCCTTCACCACATCCACCTCCCCCTGTATCACTATTCCCACACGTTGGTACCCCCTCCCATGTGCTACCATATGCCACCATCACTTTGTTCACTTCGTAGCATGTGCACTTGACTTTTGGATTCTTAAAGAGTAAGTAAATGGAAAATATCTTAAATATTTTTTTAAAAACTCAACCCAGAGCCCTGATGAAATCGAAGGGATAAGATGAGCTCCCCCCTAGCCTGGTCCGACCACAGACAGGAGGGTTTTAAGCCAGCCCAACACAGTGATTTGATGCCCCCCACCCGTTTATAGGTTTTCTGGGGACCCACCTTCGCGCCTTGAAATGGGAGTAGGGCAGACGGGAATCGAACCTGCGACCTGCTTACCAGGAAGCGAGTATCTTATCACTGCGCCACTACTTGCGGACATCTTAAATATTTTTTTTACTTTATATATATATATAAAGGTGTTATGTATATATATGGATGAATGTATGTATTAGGGTGTGTATTACTATGTTATATATGTGTTCAAGTCATATAAACAACGTTATACAACTTATATACGCCAACCGTTACGTATTCTGATTCCGATTCCCGGTCATATTTTCACTTATTAGTTAATATACATATATTTGTAAACAAAGTTTGAAAATAAATTTCTAAGCCTTTTTAATTAATAAAAATGATCTTATGTGAATTATAAAATCATATAAATCAATGTTAACAATTATTTATAAAAATTGCTATTATACTGATAAAGTGATATATCAATTTTTCTTATATTTTCAAACCGATTATATATATCTTTATAAAACTATTATAATTTATTTATTATCACTTTATAATTATTTAAAATGAATTATAATCATTTAAAACAATTAGTTGAATAATTATAATAATTATTAAATCATTAAATCTCAATTTAAATTCATAAATCGATTATTAAATATAAGGGCATCACTGATGATATCATATATTCATTTAATTTCCAAATATAAAGTAAATTATTTTATTTCATGTTCTTGTTCAATTATAAAAATAAGTGTATGTATCAAGCTTCGTGCACGATGTTTTACAATTATAGAGCTGTTAATCGATAAAATGGTTTTCGGTCATTTTATCGATATTCCTTCTAAGTTTATATTTTCATAAATACTTATTCAAACTAAGATAAACATTATTATTTATTGTTAAAAATATCATAATCTATGTTTTTAAAAGCTTATATTTGGATATTTTAAATACAACAATAGTTTACCAAATTGATAAATTTACGGGTCATTACATTCTGAATCTAACATATATACAAATACCTTGTTGTATATATCAAAAAGGAGAGATCTGAAGGAGATTATTATAGGCATGACAAATCCAACAAGGTGGAAAAGCTACGGACCTACAATGAGTGGAAATCTTAGTTTTTATATTTTAGTAATTAAATAGTGTAGTTTGGTTTTGATATATTCCTAGGGGAGTTTTGGATTATGAAAATATCACAATAAAATCCCCAAAATTCTTTCAAAGTGAAATGTCAATTCTTAGGTTAGAATCTAAATTATTTTGCATTAAAGTAATGGGATTTTTGTGGATGTTGCAATATATTTGTTTTACCTTCTGTTCCGCTTCTTTTTTTTTCTTTGGATTTGATTAAGAAATTGTGTGTAAGGTACAAATTCTTATCCGTTGTTTCAATGCCTATTTCTACAAATTGAATAGAAATTCCCTTGTCTAATTTCATGTAAAAAGGAGTTGAATAGAGAGTAAAATTTATTAAATTGTAAGTTTCCATTATTATTGTTTTATTCCATTGTTTTAATTTAAAATAAGTTGGAGTTGGATTCTTACAAGTCTATTAATTTGATTTTGGAATATTGGATTTATGGTAAAAATGCTATTGTGGAAATGAGACTTGTATACCATTGGAAGATTTGAAATTGGAACGTTAGTTTAGGGCGTAATATTCGCACGCATAGAAATTAATAAATGTATAATTACACACACACACATACAATTATAACATATTAATGGTGTAGTTAATTAGGTTAATAATTATCATTTAAATCCCCCTTAGGAAAGTAATTAATTATAGTGGTGAAATAAGAAGGATTTCGTATAAGGCCTAAGTGATTAATATGGTGAGATGTGCGATAATACATTTAGAGAGTGTTATGTGCAAAGACCCGTTGTGTTTATTGTGACGCGGTCTTATGAGATACCTTTGTTTTTCAAAGGATTTTGGAAAAGTTAATAATTCAAATTGAGTGTGTTTTCTCATGCTGGTTTTCCAGACTGACTCGGGTGTTATTTATTTATAATGCTCGGGTCAGACCGAGTATTACAGATTCAGGTAAAATGCTATGGAGCTCAGGAGACGAGCTGGAGGAGTTCAGACGTATATCACGTACTTGGTTACTTCCGCTGTGTGAATCATGTGTATCAGGACGAGTTATTAAACTGTCTAGATTGATGTATTGAATTGTTGTACTCTGATAATGGCATGTATATTAACAGTACAGATCGTGTATTTAAACTCTATAATTATATATTATATTTTATTCCACTGCGATTGTGAGATTCTGTGTTGTCCTTTCTATTTCCTTCTACTTCCTTTTTCTTCTTTTCCCTAAAGATTCGCATTTCCGTCCAATTTGAGTTGAACTGATGTGGAATATTGTCGACTCAAAGGGGTACGGATTTGCGGGTCTTTACATTTGGTATCAGAGCTGAAGGTTAAGCGAGAACCTTGGCTCTGGTGGGGATTACTCATTAGAGATAGAGTCAGTAGTACTCTAGAATAAGTTGAGTGTAATAATAGATATGAGCGCGTATTTGTTAGCGAATATAAATTATTTTATATTGTGTTAACTTATTGGTTGAGTGGTATATAAATTCTTGTCAAATAGTGGGACGCCACTAAACCGATAGGAATTTCGAAACTCTTGAACGCGATAAACTGACACAGTATAGTTTTGAAGTGGGTATATGAAATAATTTTACCCAAATTATGTTTTTATATAAAAGGAATAATTTTCTAAAATTATTATGGTATATTTGGAGTGTTTGGAAGATAATATTATAATCAAAATAGGATCATAAAATTGTGAATGGTTTATTAAATGCCAAAATTTAAAATGGTATAAGAATGAATTATAAAAATGAATTCAAGCCAGAATTTGAAAATTTAAATCCCGGAGATTTTTAAAAATATTTTCCAAAGTGTTTGAAAAGGATAATAGTAATATTATTTTTGGAAGGAATTTTGGGAGAAAATGTTTTTAAATGGATTTTTGAAAGGATGTAGCACTAAAATCACTTCGATCGCTGGAAAATAATTCCGATGATGATCACGACATCATCGGTGTTCATTTTCGAGTTTCTAATTGATGGATAGCCACCGTGGTCGTTGTTTTGGATTGTTTTGAGGAAAAACAAGTCTATTTTGGAAATTCCGAAGGGAATTGGGTTTGGGTAAAAACCAGGATTGGTTTAAGATTAAAAAGTATGATTTGGGATATTTGTAATTTCAAAATGATTTGAAATAAATACCAGGTGTTTGAATTCTGAAATCCTTATTTAAATAATTTAGAGATCATCAGGAGATAAGTTATAAACTTATAAATGGTGAATGATTTTGAAGAAAATACGGAGATTGAATTTTGGAATTAAAATTAAAAGGGAAAAGTCAAAATGAAATTTAACTTAGATTAAGTTGGAGAAATTAAAATTTTGAAATTAAATTGATGGTGAGTTGAATGGAATAAATTAGTGAAGTAGACTAGCTAAATGGATTAAATTGGGATGTGAATGTATTGAATTGGAAAATAAAATTTAAAATTGAATTGAGAGATAAAATTGAATTGAATTGAATTTAACTTAAACTAAATGAAATTGAGTTAAATCTGGATTGAATTGAAATAAAAATTTAATTGAGTTATAGATGATATTGAATGGAATTTAACTTTTACTTGATTAAATTCGAACGAATTGTGTGAAATTAAAAATTTAACTTATGGAAGTTAAATAAATTAAAAGAATGGTATGAGGTTAAATTTAACTAAAGACAAGTTAAATAAAAATTGAATTGGGAGAAGTAGATTTCGATAGCTTATAAAAAATCGAAGTTATGGAATAAAAATAGGCTTGGGCTATGAAAAAATGGGTATTCTCGAGTTAAAAATAAAAAGTGAGTATATTCGAGTATAGAATTGATGGAGATGTGAAAAACAAGTTGTGTGGCTTTTAAAAATTGAAAAGTGAAATAGATAAGCCAAAATAAAACGAGATTTATATTTTGGAAATGAAATAAAAATCAAAACTTGTATTACAAAATAATATTGAGCCCAAGAAGATTGAATGAAGTGATTTTTGAAATAAAAATCAGATATTGAATAATGAAATGGAAATCAGATTGAAACAGAAAAGGTTTGAGTTGCAAATAAATCCAATTTGTGTATGATAAATTGAATATAGCCTTGAATATCATGGAAATGAGTTCGAGTACGAATTTGAATATGGGATTTAAAATTGAAGGGTAAATAAATTGAATGTGGCCCTGAATATTATCTTAAATAAAATCCAAGAATAAATTGGAGTGTGGAATTGAAATTTAAGTGGATTAAATGGAGAAACTAATTAAATAAATAGCGAGGGATAAATTCCGAGCTAATAAAATGGATTTGAAAATAAAGTAGTTATAAATGGAATGCAAGTGAAAGGTTTGAAATTGATATGGATTAAAAATGAAAAAATATATTGAGTTGGAATCAATTTAAAATAGTTATAAACTAAGTGGATATTTTTGGTCAAAATTTGCTTGGAAATAAATTGCCGTTTGACGAAAACGGAGTGAATAAAATTGTACAAATCAAATAGGAGCGAATAAATTGATTTTTGAATCAATTTGGAATAAATATGGGTTTGTTTGGTTTATAAATAAACTGAATGCATGTAAAGTAAGTTGTAAATCATTCGAATTGAATGAAAATGATATATGAGTTGGTTGAAGCAATTAAATTGTAATAGAACCTTATAAGTTGCTTATAAATATTGTTTAACATGCATTGCTTATAAAACTCATGTGTTTAGCTATTTAAAATAAGTGTAATTTCATATATTTGGTACTTACGTGTTTAAATTGAGTAAGTACAGGTACCTGGAGGCCGTTTGGATAGACTTTGGTCATGCTAATTGCAAAATAAATAAGTCGCTTGCTTAAAAATGCTAAATAAAGGTACGCCTACGCAATAAAAGAATGAAAATATAAATATTGATATATATTTTGTTTTCCGACCGTGTGGGTCGATGTATATATATTTATCTCTCTTATCATATTGCAAAAGGTCCTCCGTACAAAGGAGATTCTACCAAAAAAATTCGAAAATTTAGGGTGTTAGAAAAATTTTGAAAAATTTTGGAAATTTTTTTTTGTTAACGACGAAATTGATTTCAAATTTGTAATTGAAATAAGAGATTTTGGAATTACAATTGAAACAGATTGTTTGGTTGAAGTTAAAGGATTTGAAAGGTGAAATATCGAGATTTCACTAAGTGAGTTTTAATAAGTTAATGGCTTTGAAGCAATTTTCCTACCTTAGCAATTTCGGAGACGAAATTCTTTTAAGGGGAGAGGAATGTAACGACCCTGATTTTTCGACGTTTGATCTGGAATATTTAAATGGTTTTAAATATCGAATTTAAATTTATAGATTGATTTGGATATGAAAATTTGAGGTTTATTCATAGAATAAATTCAGAATTTAAATATAACGATTTATTGAATAATTTAATTGTTGAATTTTATAATTGAATATTGGTTAAATTATTGTATCTTGAGTTTTAAGCTTGATAAAAATTATTTAAAGGCTTGCAAAATTTATATTAATAATAATGAAGATAATAAAAGTTTTAAAATTTAATTTAAAAGTGATTTGTTCAGTTTTAAAAATATATCGTTTAAATTGACATTTTAAAATAGCCTTCTGAGGCACAGTCTCGAAATTCGACGAAACCAGTTCAATTGGATCCGTAATAGTGTATTATTATCGGATTTCAAATTTCATAGCATTTAGGGTTATCATTTGATCGTACGGTACATAAACGCACTGAAATTTATATCGAAAATTCAACATAATAATTGGGTCCCAAAAGCTATCTTCTCCATACGATCGAATTAGGACTCGAAACCATCTCCATCGCGTTCAAAATAGGGGTATAACATTATCAACACCTAGCGGCACGCCTCGATAGGAGGTCAAGATTTTAAGCTACGAATTCGAGACGATTTAAAATTAAATAATATATATTCATGGATTTGACAATATAATTCACATCAGAACTTTTTTCCATTTATTTTCAAAAGCACTGTAGCTTAGCACCTACACGCAAACTTCTTCAAAACACGCTACCTTTCTCATTTTTAAAAACCTGAGCCTTCTTTTCTTTTTCACTATCTTCAAATCGAATTTAAAAACTCAGAAAATGGCCGACCCAAATTCTTTTCGAATTTAATCGCATTTCCCTTTCACTCATTCTCAGATCAATCGAATCGAAAACGCAATGGTTTCCTTCCTCCTTCCTCTAAGCCATTAGCAGTTCATTCATTTATATATAAAAAAATGACATCGAGACGTGATGGCCTCGAATCGGCAAGCTTGTGAATGTCAGGGGCAAAGGCAATGATGGGAGGAGGGGCTCGCGATTGTCGAAGATTTTTCACCGGTGGGCGCATGCGGCAGCGTTGAAGCGGGGTGGTGTCGACCAATTTTGGTGGTATTGTTACGAAGGAGATGGCAGTGGCCGAGCCTCTCGAATCGAAAGCAAATCGAAGCTAGGGTTTTGGGTTCGTGAAGGCAGGGGCAAAAGGGAGGGGACGAGGATGGAGGAGCGACCGATGGACATTTGGAAGCAGCGGCAGTAGGGTTTGGTAAGTTTTGGAGGTGCTCGTCATCTAGCTTGAAGGGTCTGGGCAGTAAGGTATAGGACGGTTTATTTTTTTAAATTAATTGAATAAATATATATAGAAAAAAAGATAAAAAGAAGAGAAAAAATATTTACAGTAAAGAAAATATTTATTTTGGTTATTTAATGAAAAAAATATATACATGTTTTAAACTTACTGTTTACTTTTAAAATAATTTATTATGGTGATTAACTTGTTTAATTAACTTATTTAATTATTTTAGTTACTAAAACATTATTAAAGGAAAATTAGTTTAATTAAATTATTAGTTAATTAAATTTATTAAATGGTAATTGATTGTTCAGTTATTTCAAATGTTAATAAACCGTATAATGTTTATATAAGGTCAAAAATCGTGAAACCAAGTCAAGATTGAAGTGGGTTGCAAACAAAAATAAAGGTGAGAATTTTCTCACTCATTTGGATTTCCACTTTTAAAATTTAAACGTTTAAATTTAAATTTTTGGATGTTGATTGGGTCGATAAATTTATAATTATCTGTTGGATGACTAATTATATATAGTGGTATATATATATATTGGAGTGATTGATATTCCCGTACATATATATAGCGGATGAGACCCTATGCGTCCCGCATAATAGCGGAAGACCCTATATACTGCGATATCCCCCTCGAAGTGGGATTGGTATTTATTTTATGCTGAATTAACATCTGTGGATGCAGGGGAAAATAGGTTGGAGGGATCCAACTGGATTCCTCAAATTTATTGTTTATTTTTCATATATAGTGATATAAGATTTGTGTAAAATAATCTAGTATAGATTATTGTGGTGATTGGATTATTGGATGCTATTGTAGCACTGGCCTGAATTTTGATAATTTAAAAACTATAAAAAAAATATTTTTAAAAATTTATGGAATTAAAGGAATTTGATATAAAAATATATATCTTGGAACTGGAGTTATTTTAAAGAATTGAATTAGAAAAATATATTGAGTTTTGGTTATACCTAACTATTGTAAATTATTAAATGGGATTTTAAAAATGAATTATATAAGAGAATTTTATAAGTGATATTTTGGAAATATAAAAAGGAGTTAAAAACAATATTGAAAATAGATTTGAAGTGTGAATGGAATTTATAAGAAAAGAATGTATATAATGGAGTTGAATAAATAAGATGTGGTTATAAATGGGTAAAACCAAAGGGAGTTATAAAATTGATAAACGATGTTTATAATGAAGAAATTCGATATCAGATGATAATTGGAATATAAGTTCATGGGGTGAATTCATATTGGAATATGGAACAGGGTTGAGAAATATAGTAGATTCTATTTTGAAATGGAAATGGTTAGGGAAGCGAAAATCAATCGAGATATTGTGAAATCAAGAAGAAGTAAAAAATTAATTGGTTATTGAGATATTAAAAATATATTTTTAATTTTTAGAGGTGAATTTATTTTAAAAGGAAAATTTATGTATTTTAAAACTATGAAATTTTATGCTAGTGGAGATTGAAATACTTTGGTAAGTAGATTTCAAATATTAAGTATTTATTTTTAATAAATTCTAATCAGCTTGGAAAGAGTTATTTGTTTAACTAAAAATGAGTTATTGATGTTATAAAAGCGTTTTCGATATTTTAAATGATTACTTGAACATATTTTTAAAAATAAATTATTGATCTTTTAAATACTTATTATATATATAGAGTTTTAAAGTAATTGAAAGAAAAATTATTTTATGAATTCTCTCGGGATTCGAAAAAGGGCTTATAAAAGGATATGATTTTGAGGAAAGGAAATTATTAGTGATTCCCGGGGATTTTTGGAATAAGTTACGGAGTGATTCCACGGGGCGTTAATATTGAAAGGATTTTGAAAAAAGACTGCTAATATTTTCCCTAAGTATAGAAAATAGAAATTTGAGGATATTTCTAAGTGTTGAGATGTTGGAAGTATTTTGTTATGGATTTGAGTATTTGAAAAATTGTTTTCAAATGTCGAAAGAAATTGATATGTCTATAAAGTTATTTTGAAAATAAATATTTTTGAGAAAGATTAAGTTAAGGCCAGATAATTGCTTATGGATGTTAATTTGATAGTTAAATAACCGACTATCAACATTGGCCAATTTCGAAAGTTGTTTCGAAGAGACCGGGATCGGATAAGTTATCCGAAAACCACTTCGATCCAACAAGTATGTTTTTGATGTGAAAACAAGAGCGTGGAGTCGAAGATGAAGTGCAAGGGCTAATCGCTACTAATCCTGAGGGTGATTCCAAAATGGATGTAGTAGGAGTAGTGCCTTCGGTTCTGTTCGGACCGGGAACGGACTTGTATGGATGAATGTTATCGGTACATTGTCATTGGAGGACAATGAGCATTCTAAGTGAATATTTCTAAAAAGGTAATCATAGCCTCTAGCCTCATCAATCGGGAATGACTAAAACAGGGGAGATGCAGCAAGGCTAAGTGGGTAGCACCCAAGTAGGGTAAGGTTACCCCTATCTAGAGTCCCTTTTATTAGGCTGTGTGGGCGGTTGCTGATCCCAACCGCGGGGTAATCTTATTCCGGTAATCCAGTAAGGGGTAGTCCGGTCTTGTGTAGCAGGGGATCGGGAGTGGTCCTCGGTACGCTGTTCTAGAGGTGCACTGTGACGGGCGGTACCCCAGTAGCCCAGTCATTCGATGGAATCCATTCTCCAATAAGCGCCGTACGGTTTTGATTGTGCCCAACTATGCTGAAACCTGAGAAGCAAGCATTTCAGCTATATTCTATTTACTTTCTATAGACACTATTATAATATCAGACGGATTTGATAAAAATGTTTTGGTTATCGTAAGGTAAAAACCCGTTGTGTTTATTTGTGACGCGGTCTTACGAGATACCTTTGTTTTTCAAAGGATTTTGGAAAAGTTAATAATTCAAATTGAGTGTGTTTTCTCACGCTGTTTTCCAGACTGACTCGGATGTTATTTATTTATAATGCTCGGGTCAGATCGAGTATTACAGATTCAGATAAAATGCTATGGAGCTTAGGAGACAAGCTGGAGGAGTTTAGACGTATATCACGTACTTGGTAACTTCCGCTGTGTGAATCATGTGTATCAGGATGAGTTATTAAACTGTCCAGATTGATGTATTGAATTGCTGTACTCTGATAATGGCATGTATATTAAAAGTATAGATCTTGTATTTAAAATCTGTTATTATATATTATATTTTGTTCTGCTGCGATTGTGAGATTTTGTGTTGTCTTTTCTATTTCCTTCTCCTTCCTTTTTCTTCTTTTCCCTAAAGATTCGTATTTCCGTCCAATTTGAGTTGAACTAATGTGGAATATTATCGACTCAAAGGGGTATGGATTTGCGGGTCTATACATTATGAAATATGACAAAGTTATAGGGATGTAAGGTCAGTCAAAAGCACATAGAAGCCTGTCTAGCTAAGCTGGCTACTAGTAGTGTGACTTTGGGACTGATTTGAGACATCATCAATAATAAGTAACTACGGATGACGCGAGGTTAATCATTATTATACAAGGTAAATCTGCCCAGCTAATCTGGTTACCATTCTTATGAATGGTCGGACTAATGTGAGACATCTCCATGGCGTACGGGTCATAGCACGAAGGACCTGCTTCAAGAATTGAAGGTATTAAGTGTTTGTTTGAGGGCCCGTCTCTTTCCTTTATATAAATTATTAAATGGTCGGGATTGGGTTTAGGCACGATTGAGGATATCTCGGAAAGGTCCCCTTCAATTGAAGTATTAAGTGGCCAAAATGATTTCCGTGCAATGTTAGCTACATAGATACATATGTGGAGTCCGCCTTGGGAATAGGTATTAAATGATGGGAGCCTGCCTCAATTGAGATCTTAATTGGTCAGAGTCTGCCTATTATCCATTAAATGGTATTAAGTGGCTTGGGTACAATCTCCCGCATTAATAGACATTAATAACTATGTTATGGGATTGGATAATACGAAGGACCTGCTTTGAGGACTGAAGGTATTGAGTAGTTGTTTGAGGCCATGCCTCTCTCCCTTATATGAAGGATTAAATGGTTTTGAATATTGTTTAAATGCGAAAGACATATCCTTACTTAAATTATACTGCCCAAGTATTGATATAGAAAGGCTCGAGATTTCTATTCACCAGACATTGTTCTTTTGATTCCCTCTTTATTACAACACAGGTTAAGGAAGGAGACGATGATCAAGATGGAGATGGCTATGAGAGAAGTTGGTGGCAGTAGTCTATTGATCAATTTATGCTATTTTCTAATGTATCCATTTAAAGATGACAATGTATTTTTGAAACTGATTATGTAATGGTCATTGTTGACATTATATTATGGTTTTGTGACATTTGGAATTTTTTATTAAACTGGATACTGTTTATGCTATTATATTTTATTCTTCCACTGTGAGTTCTGAATGAATAGATAAATAGCTTTGTATTGTTATTTTTACCAACCAACAGCCAAGTTTGGAATGGGCCTAAGCTTCAATGTGCCTTTTTTAGGTTGGGATTTAGGCCTGTTTTGGAATGAATTGTTACGGTATTGCAGTACTCGCTTTACAACAAAAAAATGATAGTTACTTGGTTCACTCATAAACCTTGAAAACCATACTTATTGCATGAACAATACCTGGCCTTGTGTTTTTTAAATAAATAAGTGATCCCACCAAACTTCTGCAAATATTGGGATCAACTTTTTGCTCTCCATCACCATTTGATAGCTTAAGATTAGTAGCCATTGGTGTATCAATTGATTTATAGTTCAACAGACTAAATTTTCTACAAATTTTCTACGTATTTTTCTTGATAGATGAATATCCCTCCATTTGATCGTTGAACTTGCATTCCCAAGAAAAATCGTGTACTTCCCAAGTCTGTAATCCGAATTCCTTCATCATTTCTTTCTTAAACTCTTCAACCATATCTTGTTTTGCACTAGCATAAATCAAGTCATCAACATATACACATATTATGATGAAGTTGTTACATCCTTTATTCTTCAAATAAGTGTTGGCTCATTCAAACTTTTTCTAAATCCGTTTCGATGTAAATATCGATTAATTTTTGTATTTCATGATCTAGGCGCGTTTTAAGCCATACAAAGCTTTTTGTAGGCGGTAAACTTTATTTTCTCTACCTTTTCAAATATAACCTTAAGGTTGTTCAACATACACTTCCTCTTGAAGTTTTCCATTTAAGAATGCCGATTTTACATCCAGTTGAAATACTTATATGCTTAATTGTGTAGATAGTGCCAAAATAGTTCGAATAGTTTCCATTTGTGCAATAGGAGAAAATGTCTCACTGAAGTCAATTCCAAGCTGTTGAGAGTAGCCTTTGGCAACCAATCAAGCTTTATGCTTTTGAATAGATCCAACTTCATTAAGTTTTGTCTTGTACATCTATTTAAGTCCAATAAAACCTTTTGATTTCAGTCGGTCAACTAGTTTCCATGTGTTATTTTTCTTAATAACTTTGATTTCTTCATCCATTGCATCTTGCCATATTTTTTTCTTTGATAACATCTTCAAATTTTTTAGGCTCGATAGCACTTAGAGCAACCTCATAAATTTCAACTGAATCGTCTCATTCTTAGTGGTGGTTCTGATGATTTTCACTTAGGGAATATTATTTTGGACTGGATGTTTGACTTTGCGAAAGTGTTATTTCCTCAATTTTTTTCTTCTATACTTGATTCTACTTCTTAAATGTTTTTTTGATAATATGGAGATTCTTCTTCCCATTTCCATTTCTTGAATTCATTAAAAATCACATCCCTTGAAATGATAAGTTTATGGGTCTTTAGATTATACAGTCTATATGCTTTTAAAACATCACTGTATGCAATAAAAATGATTGTTTTCACTTTTCTTGTCAAATTTTCCTCTCTTTTGAGACAGAATATGAGCATATGCTGTACATCCGAATACTCTAAAGAAATCCACTTGATGCCATGCTTCAAAAGGAGTTTTATTTTTGACTGCTTTTGTTGGAGCTCTGTTGGGAATAAAGACGGCAATAGCAGCTGCTTCTGTCCGAAGGTTATTTGGTAGATTTTTTTTCCTTTCAACATGCTTATAGTCATTCCTACAATGGTTCGATTTCTTCTTTCTACGACGCCATTCTGTTGTGGTGTGTATCCTGGAGTTGACTCCTTTTTAATACCATACACTTTGCAATAATGTTTTAGAATTCATTTGACATAAATTTTCCACCTCGATTCGTTCTTAAAACTTGTGATTTATGGCCACTTTGATTGTCTGCAAAAGTCTTAAATTCGTTGAAAATTGAAAAAGCTTTAGATTTTTGCTCAAGGAAATATACCTACATCATTCTTGTAAAGTCATCCACAAAGAGAAGAAAATACCTTTTATTATTAAAAGATGATGCTTGGGTCGCTCCATATATAGCTACGTGAACCAATTGAAATGGTGCTCTTGCTCTCCATGTCGATTTTGAAAATGCAAAACGATGGAACTTTCCAAATATGCAACCTTCACATATTTCTTTTTCAGACTGAATTGAGGGAAGACCTACCATCATATTTTTATGATGCAAAAACTTCAAACTACTTTGATTTAATTGTCCATATCGTTTATGTAATAATGAACCTTCAATGTTAACTGGTTCCAAAGCAAAGTTATCTTTCGATGACATCGCTATTAGGAAAACTTTGTTGGCATTCATGTTGATTTAGGAGGGTTACTCTTTTTGTCAAAAATAACACAAACCATCATCATCAAATTTTACCAAGAAGCCTCCTTGCATAAGTTGATCCACACTTAACAAGTTTTGGGCAAGATTTGAACATACAACACATCACGGATAAACTTCGACGTACATCTTTTGTTTGAACGGAGACAACACCCTTGCCTACAAAATTGTGAAGCTTTCCATCTCCAAGTTTCAATTGAGAAGTTATATTATCTTCAAGCTAGATGAAGTATTTTCTATTTCGAGTCATATGGTTGCTGCATCCGCTATCAACGTACAGTATGTTTGATGAATCTTGTTAAGAACTTAAACATATATAAAATAAGTTCTCCTCAAATCTTTTCCTTCGTCGAAATTTGCTTCATTATGCTTTTGATATTTACAATCTCTTTGTGAATGATTAGGTATCTTGCAACGAGTGCATCGAAAACGACATACAGATCATTTATGTCCATACCTTTTATAGATATGACATTGTAAAGTTAAACCTTGTTGATTGCTTGAACTCCACTTCTCATTATTAGAGTTACGATGCCAATTCTTTTTGTTACTTTTATTCTAAAACTTTTTACTTCCACTCTTATGGTAGTCTTCTTTCTCCATTATTTTGGATTGAAATGCTTGTTTCGCCATATTTCCTTCATATCTATCGATTTTGCTTTCGTGCGCTCCAAGTGAACAAATAAGTTCATGGAGTGATAATGTTGACAAATATTTAGCTTCTTCTATTGCGGCAATAATAGGATCGAATTTTCTTGGTAGACTTTGTAGTGCTTTTTCATCTATCTTCTTATTTGGTATTGTGCCACCATATATTTTGATTTGATTTTCAATACTTATAACTCTTGTAAAGAATGATTGGACTAATTCATTCTATTTCATTAGCAAGTTAGCAAACTCCTACCACAGCGTTTGAAGTTTTATAGAAATTACTTTTTGAGAACCATGAAATATATTTTTCAAAATATCCCAAGCCTTCTTAGATTTACAGATAATAATCTTGGTAAAAGGTTTTTGCTAACTCCATGTTGAATGAGAAATAAAGCTTCTGCAACTCTCTTTCGATTTTCTATGTGTATGTTTTCATTTCAGATCATAATGCATTGAATTGAGCCTTGGCGAGTTCTTCAGGGTCACTTTCTACTAGATCCCAAAGACCTTGAGAGAAAAATAACGTCTTTATTTGTATACTCTAATAGGCATAGTTTTCACCATCGAAAATTGGTATTAAATTTGTAATAGAATTCAAATTTTCTTCCATTTTGACTATAAATAATAATTGCAAAATCTTGCTCTGATACCACTTTTGTTGGAGATTTGGAGATAGAGAAAGAGAAATATTATTATTATTGAACTTAATGCTTTTACAAGTTTAGAGAATTGATTTCCACCACCATGATACAACGATTTATTTATAGATGGTGAGTAGACATATCAAATGGGTATAACCTTTGCATAAGGACATAAATATGCAAATGGTTACAACTCTCAATGCTAACTAACATGACTATACAATTAATTACCATACTTTATAACATAAAGACATCTTTTTATGATCTATTATCTCTTTTCATAGATAGACATATATATTCATGAATGAATACATTCTTTTGTGAAAGGTCTTTTCATGAAATGTCTTTTCGTAGTTGTCACTTTTTAATGTAATTCAAAGTGTCTTTTCACAAGTGTCTTTTCATTAAGTGTCTGTTCGTGAAGTGTTATCTAAAATGCATTATTTCTAATAGTTTTGCACATATATAAAATCCACATAGAATTTTTGAGTAGTCAAAAGGGAGACTATAATCAAATACTGATAACAAATGACATTATATTGTGATATGATTAAAACTAACATATGCTTGACCAAAATATCAAAAGCTTTAATTAAATGTTATTGCAATACAACATAGGTCACTACACCAATTTAGGCATTTAGTCACACTTATTTTATGTAAATCCTAACGGCTTCACGTTTCTTACAAGCATTTAGTCACGCTTATTTTATGTAAATCCTAACCGCCTCACGTTTCTTACAATGCTAACCATAACAAATTTGGTGCTTTTGTAATAAATTTAAAGTGGTTAGAATCAATTTGTAATTTACATTCCTTTTTACAATACACCTAGTTCTTACACATACATCATTCTTTTTCTATTTAATGTTTTACTGGCCGCAACTATTTCTCAATTTAGATATGGTATCAATGTTAGCCTCAATCGATATCTCAGGTAGTTTTTTCTCAATTTCAAATTGTTTTGTAGTACTTGAACTCATATGTTTTTTTTATTGATTTATGTATGTAAAATTAAATCAATCATTTCCTATGTCTATTAGATTTAGGGTTTTTTTGAATTTGTCTCTATTTTTCAGTTAGAATTTGGTTAGAGCTATTTTGATTCAATCGTGATTTGAAACTTAATCCAGTTTTGAATTTAATTTTGAATTCAACATAGGGTTTATAGAAAATATTTGGATGTTCATTATAAGGGGATATATAGCTGATTATCTACTATCATTATATGACTATTTATTTCTATTCTTCTATTACGCATATGGTTAATAAGTTTGAAAATATAATCTTCAACCAATTCTATGAGGACTGTGAACGTGCTAGGTTCAAAGCTTGTAACAATTTACACTCTTAAAATTATTATCCAAATTATCTACAAATATGATTTTATATCAAGTTTTAAAATTTTATGTTAACATTAACAACTAGCATATATAATTTTTAAGTAGTTGAGACTTTCAACCTTAAAAGGTTTCATTTGATTCCATGAGGTAATTATTGTGCAACTATTAAATAATTTTGGTTTTATATTTGCATATAACACTAAACTATTATATTAAAGTTCAAATTTTATTTAATAAACTCAACCAAAATATAACTAATTACACTATAAAGTTGGTAATAAAGTAACTTTATATAAACTAATTCATACTGTAAAATTGGAGTTACTAAGTATGCTACGAATATTCATTACAAATATGCAAATCATAGTTTTTATTCCAGTAATAATTTTGGTACTTTCAGAATTGTAATATTTTCCATGTATGCTTTTGTGCCAATAATAATTTTTTTTATAGATTCTAAATACCTTGTAGTATGAATAAACAAATTTCATAACTTATAACAAAATTCGTATAGATTACCATATGGAATATCCATAATAATAATTTATTATATTTTGTATCATTAATTTTTTTTATAAAGATAAATATTTTATCTTTACAAAAATTTGTATAAAGAAAGAAAACATTCATATCTCTACACAAATTTGTAAAAGAAATAAAATATTCATTAAGATTTTTGTCCATGTATACTTTTGTGTCAAAAAGATTTTTAATGTTGTCCGTGTATACTTTTGTGCTAGTAATATATTTATTAATTTTTTCCTTCTTAGTACTTTATCATTCAATGCACATGATATTGTATGTTGAGTGCCCAAGAATTTGTATCATGTTTTCATTCAATGATTTTGAGAAGGTTGGCATTTATTCATATTTCAAGCTTTATTAGTTGTACCATTGTTTTTATTCAGTCACATGATATGCATTATTATATTAGTGATGCCCAAAAAATTCATGATATGGCTTGTCATTTCTAGTGAGTCCTATAGGATTATTAATTATTTCAAAAATCAATAATGAAGTTTGCTGCCTATATATTTTTGTATAAGGCTATACGTTTTTATTCTTTTATTGATGAGAAAGTGCTGCTTGCAGTATTAGTTTTATTCAATATGCATTTACAGAAGCTAAAGTAAGATTGCATTTGTTTCTAACATGTGATTACTTTAACGAGTTGAAATTAAGCAATAAGAAGTTTACTATGTGTCCATTTATCAATAATTTTCAAATGATGGGAACCAAATTCAGTGACATTAAACTGATAACAAATGCATTTTACTGGTTTTGAATTTTTAGAAAGTTTTGTTTCCACTTGTACACCGTTTTGATCTATAAAATATCCAATTTATTATTTCTTTTATGTAACTTTATGTAGTGAATGGAGACGATGGCAATCATTATATACATGACCATTTTTCTCTCCTACTTCTTTGCTAAAAAAACTGTTACTTTTTCTTCGATACATGTTCATATAAGTTTGTATGTTATATAACTTCATATGTAGAAGTTTCTAGTGAAGTGGATACAATATAAATGCTAGTTTTTGTCTTTGTTCTCATCAAACGGGGAAATTCACTAGTAAATTAAAGTGTAACATACAAAACTTAAATGGTATATCAAATGATAATACTGTATTATTTATGTTCTTAAAAGTTTGGACAAAATGCTAAATTTATACATGCAATTAAATAGTAAATGTTACTTTATATGATAATATTTTGTTATATCTTCATCATATAATTAAGAGATTAATTAGTTCCCATACACTTCTCGTACCAAATTTCAAATTTTTGCCAATGGAAATGATATTACTTTAAACTTGAGTATGTAAATTATATTTTTTAAATGTAACAAAGTAACTTACATAACATCCATAATGGAATATAATACAAGCCTTTGACTCAATAATTAGGGAATGTAGAATAAATACTGATTTTTCCATTCATTATGCATATATGTGGCTACATCAACCTGTTGAAAGGCTAGGGTTTGTTAAGGTTTTAAATTTGATTTGATTCCAGAATTTACGCTTAACTACATTTGAATTTTGTTGGTTTCTTCAACTGGATACTTAAATATATTGCCATTTGAATTCACTTTAAAGTACCAGAAAATTTAACTTCATATGCTTAAAGCACTTAAATAATTAAATTTACCATGTAAGTTTAAATTTGATTTATATTCTCTTTTTATGCTTAATTATGATTTATATTTTTTGGTTTCTTGATTTGAATAATAAAAAATTTCATCTTCTGAATCCACCTTGATTGCAAAAAATTCAACTTCAAATACTCATTTCTGAATTAACTTCAAGCATTATAATATTCATCTTCACATGCTTAAAAGCACTTGAAATAATTAACTTTTTATGTAAAGTTTTATACTTGATTTAATTTCGTATTTTATGCTTAATATTGTTTGATATTTTGTTGTTTTTTATTCTAATAATTGAGTTTGTTACCTTCAAAATTCCTCTAAGTTCTCAAGGCATTTGAATAGCTAAATTTAACATGTGAATATTTGTATTTGATTCAGTTATACTTTTTGTGTATAATTATGTGTGGTATTTTTTTTGGTTTCTTAAGTTGAGTAACTAAAATTATGTCCTTTAGAATACCTTAATGCATATACACCATCAAAGAAACATGTATCTAAACCATTATTTTTACAAAAACATAGACAACTACATGTCTTGCTGCATGCTACATGTCATAAACATCATCGGCTTAACCTTTTTTTCATACTTTTTACCGATTAAGGTTGTTTATAGTTTCCTTTCATACTTTTTTGTCATAAAGTAACAAAAATGTAAATTATCTAGGTTGATGGTTGTCTGAATATGCAGGATCTGCTATTGCTTTAAACTTTGGTCAATAGGAATTGAGTCTTAATATTGGACACATTTGCAAAGGTACATTTCTTTATAGTGCTTCCATTTTTTACTAAGCTAAGATTCAATATATTACATTAATATGGAAAACAACTCCTTTAATACCACAACAATTCTTAAATTTAGGATATATGATTTAATATTTCAACCGTCTTATGTACACATCAAATTTAGGAGTATACATGTCATGATGTTAATAAGCAATAGTGGTAACTTAAAATTGACTAATATATCAAATAAATATTTACCGATTAGGCGTATACAAACACACATATTCAGTACATATGTTGTATATCTTATATATTTCTAGTTACGTGTGATCCATCTGACATAAAGTGTGTGAAACCATGATGTTTGGTGATGACCCGTTTCCTGATTAGAACATAAATATACATTCATATATATATATATATATATATATATATATCTGTGTGTGTATGTATTTTTTACTAATTCCAGTTTTGGTATAAAATAGTAGGAAGAGATATTTACTGATGTTGAAACCTACTTCGAGGTATTGGATTAGATATCGATATAGGACACTGATGAATATATGAAAGGGGTTCGATATTTTATGGATCCCATGAAGCAACATTCACCACCTGATTTGGGGATATCTAGTTGCTCTTGTATAAAGTGTAGAAATTCTAAAAGATAATTTTCAATATTGTTGAGAAACATTTGATCATTTATGGTCTGGATCTAACATACAATGAGAGGTTTTTTGCAAGATGAGAGAAACGCCATTGACGTATTGGCCAATCCTACATCACATGATACCACAAAAAAAAAGTTCGCATCACTCATGAACTTTAAGAAGAAAACCATGTAGAAGGTGCTTTTGGAAACCTTGTTGATGATACATATGAAGTACATGAAGTACACAAGCTATTGATGGTGTTTACCGTGGAATAAGGTATCGTGAATGTATAAGAAAAGCAAATAATTTTTTTACTCTTTATGTGAAGTGGGTCTTACAAAATTAAGTGTTATTATAGAACTTTATAATTTGAAAAGAGAATTCAACTAGTGAGGAAATAGTGTGACGAAGTTGATAAAGTGACTTAAGTAGTGGCTCCAAAAGAAAACACACTATCTGATACGTACTTCACAATGAAACAAATTTTAAAAGATTTGAGGATGAATGTAGAGTGCATAAATGCTTGTGAAAACGATTGTATATTATTTTGGAAGGACTACAAAGATGCAAAAGAATGTCCTCGATGCCATACTTCGAGATTTAAGGTTAAAGGTCAAAGAAAAGCGGTAAAAGTTACAAAACAATCAAGAAAAGTTATAAAGATTTTTCCGTAACTCCCACGTTAACTTGGTCGTACACTATAGCATGGATAGCTCGAAAAATGTTGTGGCATAGCGAAGCAAAATCTTCTTGGAATTCCATGCATCATTCTATTGACTATGCAGAGTGGAGATCAATGAAGAACAAATGGCCAGAGTTTGCTAGAAATGGGCAAAATGTTTGGCTTAGCATTGCCACCGATGGGTTTAGTCATACTATAACGCAATCAAATAATTATAGTTGTTGGCCGGTATATATGGTTCACTATAACTTACCTCCTTCTTTATGCACAAAGTTAGAGTTTCAAATGTTGCATTTGTTAATTCCTGGACCAAAAGCGCCAAATCAAGTTATTGATGTATATTTAGAACCGCTTGCGGATGAGTTGAAGAAACTTCGGAAGGAAATAGTGCTTGCATATGACATAGACTAGAAAGAGCATTTCACATTAAGAGCAATGCTATTGTTAGGAATTCATGACCTACCCGCATTTGAAAATTTATCAAGTGGTGTGGCACATGGTTACAAAGCATTTCCTATTTGTTCCATGGAGATTGAGTTAGAGCGCATCGGTAATAAGATTGTTTATACAAAGCATAAAAGATTTTTGAAGAATGGTCATCCATATAGAGCATTGAAACATGGATGGTACAAGCATATCTATCTAAAGGAACCTCCAACACTATTGATAGAAACAACAACTTAAAATTGACTAATATATCAAATAAATATTTGCCGATTAGGCATATACAAACACACATATTCAGTACATATGTTGCATATCTTATATATTTCTAGTTACGTGTGATGTTTCTGACATAAATTATGTTGAACCATGATGTTTGGTAATGACCCGTTTCCTGATTAGAACATAAATATACATTCATATATACATATATGTATGTATTTTTTTAATAATTCCAGTTTTTGTATAAAATAGTAGGAAGAGATATTTATTGATGTTGAAACTTACTTCGAAGGATTGGATTAGATATCGATATAGGACACTGATGAATATATAAAAGGGGTTCGATGCATTATGGATCCCGTGAAGCAACATTCACCATCTGATTTGGGAATATCTAGTTTCTCCTATATAAAGTGTAGAAATTCTAAAAGATAATTTTCAATATTGTTGAGAAACATTTGACCATTTATGGTCTGGATCTAACATACAATGAGAGGTTTTTTCCAAGGTGAGAGAAACGCCATTGACGTATTAGCCAATCCTACATCACATGATACCACCAAAAAAAAGTTTGCATCTCCCATGAACTTCAAGAAGAAAACCATGTAGAAGGTGCTTTTGGAAACCTTGTTGATGATACATATGAAGTACATGAAGTACACAAGCTATTGTTGATGTTTACCATGGAAAAATGTATCATGAATGCATAAGAAAAGCAAATAATTTTTTTACTCTTTATGTGAAATTGGTCTTACAAAATTAAGTGTTATTATAGAAGTGTTATTATAGAACTTTATAATTTGAAAAAAGAATTCAACTGGTGAGGAAATAGTGTGACAAAGTTGATAAAGTGACTTAAATAGTGGCTCCAAAAGAAAACACACTATCTGATACGTACTCCACAATGAAACAAATTTTAAAAGATTTACGGATGAATGTAGAGTGCATAAATGCTTGTGAAAACGATTGTATATTATTTTGGAAGGACTGCAAAGATGCAACAGAATGTCCTCGATGCCATACTTCGAGATTTAAGGTTAAAGGTCAAAGAAAAGTGGTAAAAGTTACAAAACAATCAAGAAAAGTTATAAAAGACTTTTCCGTAACTCCCATGTTAACTTGGTCGTACACTATAGCATGGATAGCTCGAAAAATGTTGTGGCATAGCGAAGAAAAATCTTCTTGGAATTCCATGCATTATTCTATTGACTATGCAGAGTGGAGATCAATGAAGAACAAATGGCCAGAGTTTGCTAGAAATGGGCGAAATGTTTGGCTTAGCATTGCCACCGATGGGTTTAGTCATACTATAACGCAATCAAATAATTATAGTTGTTGGCCAGTATATATGGTTCACTATAACCTACCTCCTTCTTTATGCACAAAGTCAGAGTTTCAAATGTTGCGTTTATTAATTCCTGGACCAAAAGCGCCAAATCAAGTTATTGATGTATATTTAGAACCGCTTGCGGATGAGTTGAAGAAACTTTGGAAGGAAAGAGTGCTTGCATATGACATAGACTAGAAAGAGCATTTCACTTTAGTAGCAATGCTATTGTTGGGAATTCATGACCTACTCACATTTGAAAATTTATCAAGTTGTGTAGCATACGGTTACAAAGCATGTCCTATTTGTGCCATGGAGACCGAGTTAGAGCGCATCGGTAATAAGATTGTTTATACAAAGCATAGAAGATTTTTGAAGAATGGTCGGCCATATAGGGCATTGAAACATGGATGGTACAAACATATCTAGCTAAAGTAACCTCCAACACTATTGATAGGAACAACACTTTTGGAAACGATTGTTTATATTAAATAAGTTCTAGGTAAAAATAAAATGATAAAATATAACAAGCATATAAGAGATGATGTTGATCGTGATGAAGAAAACTTTGTAAATGAGAAAGACAGTGGCGAAAGACCGTCTTGGTATAAGAAATCGTTCTTTTTGCCTTGGAGTTTTGGGGTAGTCGTAAAGGCATACTATTGATATTATGCACACTAAGAAGAATGTAGCAGACCATTTTATTCATTTATTGTTTGATAGAAGTAAACAATCTTCCAAATTTGCATTTGATAAAACCTACAAGATTTAATGTTGTCAAGTTTTAAAAGATGCAAAACTTTCATTGTGCTCTCGAACTAAGTTAGGAAAATTAGTAAATATTCAACCATCTAGCTTTAATATTAGAAAGTCATATGATTACCGTGTTATTATCCAACATTTTCTTCCTATCATGGCACAACATGCTTATCCAAATATACACAAATTAAGGCATGCAAGTTTGAAAGTATGTTTATACTTCATCATTATTTGTTCGAGGGTTATAACTTGAAAGCATGTCCAAGCTGCCAATGACACGATTGTCGAGGTTTCATGTTTGTTGGTTCATTATTTTCCAGCTCAGTTAGTTCCTTGATATAAATATATATCTAATGTTGTATTTAGCCGATCAAGCGCTATTATGTGGACCAGTTAATTATATATCCATTTGAGAGGTGCGATATTTCATTTATATAATTGTAACATAGTTCATTTTCTGACAGTAGTGTAAAAAAATCATTAGAGCAATGAAGGACTGTAAGGACATACTAACCAATAAACAATATGTATAGGGATCAATTTCTAAAGCATATGTTGTTTCGGAATCTATTAAGTTTGCCATGGAAATATACCAAATTCATGCTCTTGTAATCCTAGCTTTACACGCCATTATGGGATGAGCATGGTGATGATATATATGGACGTTCCATTATTGAGGGCAAAACTAACAAGTTATGTAATATACAACAATACAAATTCGTAGGTGGATACTTTTTAGACTGGACATACAGAGATGATTATTATAGGTTTGTACTATTTGCACATTATAAGCTATAACTTTATATTTTCTAAAAAGTAACGTACTTCATTTGTAGTGAATATAGATCATCGTTGGAAGAAACTCAACGTAGTAAAAAAGACTTTGCACAAAGGAAGAAGCGGTAGTATAATCTGAATTCATTGGTTGGTTGTATAATAAGGTTTGTTAGACTTGATTCCACTAAAATAATTGTTTGAGAATTTTAAATGACACTATTTAATGCATTTTAGTGGTTTAAATAGTTAATAGAAGGAAAATGCAGGGACTTAGTGTTACGATTTTATGTTTGTGGGCCTATGTGGGAACCCAAAATGCATTTTAAGTGTAGGATCAATGGTTATGTATTCACTCCCCGACACTACGACAACGCTCTTTCAGCACAAGATAGAGGTGTTTGCATGAATGCAATTGAAACATTTTTTGCAAGGGAAAAACACTTAAATCCTATGGGTACACTACTTGATATGGTCTTATTAAGGAAATCGTTGAGGTTGATTATTATGAATTCCAACATGTAATATTTTATTATGAGTGGGTCAATATTGGAGATAAACTCTTGGTTTGTCTAGACTCTAATTTATTGCTGGTGAATTAAAGAAGCTTAAAAGTGGTATGGAGAATATGACGGTCCTGCCATTGTTGCATCAAAAGCCAGTCGAGTCTTTCACTCAAAAGATACAAAATCCCAACTGGTCCATTGTAGGAAGCTTACCTAAGCACCTGACTGATAGCATAAATGATTAATAAATGCCAACGAACTTCCAATCTCTTATAAAGGAGCAAGCTAACTTAACCACATTGTTGAAATGTATTGAATCCAAGTAGACAGTCTTGATTAAAATTGTTGGTATTGTTTTGTTTATTTCCTTATCATTTTGTACTAATGTTTATATATTTGAGTAAGTTTATATTTCATTGGATGGGTTATTGGTGGGTTCATGTCTGAGAAACCATATATGATGAAATCTTAGAAGCTACCTAAATTGTAACTACATCCTAACCGCCTTTTACTTATTTTAATAAAAGCGGAAATCAGAATCCGCCCCTTATTTTCAAATTTAATATCCGAAAATCCCTTCTCAAAAGCAAGATTCATGAAACGGCTATCAATATTTTTTGCAAAAATCGACAGAGTATACAACGAATATTTGCAGTATAGGCTATAAATATGTACAGCGTCGAATGCACACGTCGTTGAAAATAACGGGAGAGTTTTTTTATTAAACCTGTTTTTGGCAAGTGACGAATGTGAATTTTAAAACTTATGTAGGATGTTCAAATAAAACATCCCTTAATAAAATCCATTTAAATGGTTAACATGTATAATGTTCGTTTGACATACTGACATACCATTCATTTCACATATTATTTTACCAATACGTGTTCATCTTTTTTTAAATATGTATGTTGCAAAATGTGAGCTAGTTATAATACATCATCACAACATACACAAAGCATAGAAGAAGATGTTCCTCCTCCACCAAATAAGAAGTATTCAATAATTGTCCATGTGGATTGTGCTAAAGGTAGAGATGCAACAAAGTGGAGTACTCATTGTGGCACTTCGATTCATGGCGACATTCTAGTTGGTTGCAAAGAATGGAGGAGAGTAGATGAATTTTTTAGGAATAGTTTACGGAAAGCACTCATGGTAAACCTTTTCACTCAATTTATTTTAAGCGATTCTTATCTGCTAAGAATAACATAATATAAATTTTGGTCAATATGATGGTCAATCAATAATTGTCACACCGACCTCATTGGCTAATAAACGATGCAGAGTGGCCAATGCATAATGTGCAAGAGATTGTATAGTTCCATGCAAGATGCATAACATGCATAATCTGACGCGTTGTAACTACAACAATAATCAAGGTAACTTACAACAAATAGATTATTATGATATCATATTAAGAAATAGCCACTAAACAGATGGCAAATAAGATGATTATGTTCCTCAGTTATATACAAATGCAAGTGAACAATAAAATGTTGTTGCCAAATGATAAGGAATGCACGTCCTATGTTCTCAATTTTCATGTCAATATGAACCAACATATCCACGTTGATTTTAATCCAATTGGTTTTCATGTATTTCAATTTTAATTATTTAGATGATAAATAATTATTTAAATTTTTATTAAAACTGAAGTACCATATCATTTAGTTTTCTACGTTGAACAAGAACTACATTAAATTTTAAGTTGAATAAGAATTATCTTTTCTTTTATGTTTCTTATAAAATAATGTATACTTAAGTATACAATTATAAAAGAAACATATAATGACAATAAAAATCAACATTGTATTGTCATAGCAAGCCATATAAGAAGTTTGAGATTTGCATAATTTTGTCTAATTAATTGAGAGGTATATCGACATAATATACAAAAAATATATTTTATAAATTTAGTAAATGTACACCGATGAATATTTTGTATATTTGAAGATTTTTTTAATTTTAGACATTCCAATTTGAAATAAATTAAAAGCAACGGACCTATATGATTTCAAGGCATGCTCTTTCCTTCCCTCAAATCAATCCAAAAAAATAGATATAATAAGATGTAGAGGGAAAAAAAATATGTTACCAATCATAATAGTAAGTTGCTTATATAATATGATACATACTAATTTGAAGTTGCTATTATTTAATTTTTTTATATCATAAGAATCAATATAAATATTGTTTAAACAAATATTTTTGAAACCTTTTATTAAATGTTATTTTATGATACTTTCAACAACCGCTGCATATGTTGTCTTGTAACAAATGTTTTTCCTTGTAGTGAATCCGTAATTGGCAATTTATTTTCCACCTAAGACGGTGAACTTCTCCTAATCAGACAGTATTACTTCATCATATACATAGCCATATTTATCTATCTCGTTCTCATATCAAAATTTCTCATTCTCTTCTTTGAACTGCTACTTTAGTATATTCTTCAACTCTTTGCTATATATTTTTTCAAATACACTAATTAGCTTTAAAGTTTCCATTCTTGTAGAATTGAGCTGAACTAAATCTAAGTTCAAGCCCGCATACTAATATAACATGTTAATCAATAAATGAACATAGCGTTTTATTATAATTTTTCAGGTTTTTAATCACTAGTATCAATCTACTATAGTAAACATTCTAAATAAATTTGTAACATATTACCTAATAATTAAAACCTTTAGCTTATAATATATTATCCGTTTAGTAACTTAAGTTTAGTCATTGACATAAAAAAAGAAATTTGGTTTGCATATGATAAAATTATATATTTTATGTTTTCATTGTTTTTGGCTCTATAGTTTTGAAACCAAAACTTAACACCTTCCTGATCAAATCCAAGAGTTGCGTTGATTATGTTGCGCTCGCTCTCGTCGGGATGATTGTTTTGTTCATAAAACCTGAAGTAAAAAATACACAATTAATAAAGAAACCACATACATTAAAGGTGGTTATGTTTTCATATTTTAGTAAAAACTTCTATTTTTTTATTATATAGTCTTATAACTTTTGATTCTGTTCTTATGTATATCGAATTTGAACGCCTTTCAACTGATCATCATTTGTGCTGCTCTCTCTTCGTCTCACACTCTCCAAAATTTTAACTTCATATTTGCTCATAACAAAATTATTCACTGTTATTTTGAAGAAGGAAAAAAGAATTTAGTAGTACATTAACCTTTATCGGACACAAAAACAAAATGTTTCAGCAAAATGTTATTCAATGCTGAAACATTTTGCTTTTATGTCTGATAAAGGTTAGTATATCGCTAAATTCCTTTTTCCTTCTTCAAAATAATAGTGGATACTTCTATTATGAGCAAATATGAAGTTAAAAATCTGGAGAGTGTGAGACAAAGAGAGAGCAACATAAATGATGATCATTTGAAAGATATTCAAATTCAATATATGCGAGAATAGAATCAGAAGTTACAATAGTATGTAATCAAAAAATAGAAGTTTTTACTAAAATATGAAAGCATAACCACCTTACAATATATGTGGTTTCTTTATTTATTGTGTATTTTTTACTTAAGGTTTTATGAATAAAAAAATCATCCCGATAAGAGTGAGCGCAACATAATCGTTGCAAATCTTGGACTTAATCAAGAAGGTTTTATGTTTCGGTTTTAAAACTATAGAGCCAAAACAAAGGAAACAGAAAATACATAATTTTATCATATGTAAACCAAATTTCTTTTTTTACATCACGGACTGAACTTAAGTTATTATTATTATAAATCGGGTAATATATTATAAGTTGAGGGTTTCAATTGTAAGGTAATATATTCCAAATTTATTTTGAAAATTCACTGTAATAGATTGATATTATTGATTAGAAATTTGAGAAGATATAGTAAAAAGCTATGTTCTTTTATTGCTTATCATGTTATACTAGTGCAAGCGCATGCGATTTACCGCATGATTTATTTAGTGGTATATTTTTAGGATTTAGTCATACGAAGATGAAAATGTTTATTCATGGATTGAATTTAGTTAGAATAGTTTATTTCTTAGATATCAATGATAAATTTTTATCAGTAAATTATGGTATAGCAATTTATTTAGAGAATAATAAAATTATATAAAAAATATTAACATTAACTATCAACTATTCCTTGCTTGGTAGCACTACATTATTGAGCATGCCTATTAATTTAAGGATGCATAAGTTCAACATGGGTTCATCTTATATGGAATATAAAGTCAAATATGTACACATTCGATATGATAATAGTGTCCCATATACGGAATAAGGAAACCATGCCAAGTGTGAAATAGTGTTTTGAAATTGGTATATATTCCAACATCTGCATTAGAATATTTATTGACACAAACTAATAGTAATTAAATTAGAAAAATATGTAGTAGCTTCAAAGGTTATATTCTTAATTGATATAACATATTGTAATGTTAGAAACATGTATTTAAAACCAAAATTTTAACAAATTTTAATATTGTCTACTGAAGGTAGTACGTATCTATTGCTTATACATTTATACTTTTCCCTAAAATACAGTGTGTAATTCATTATTTAAACAATCTTTTATTTCATTTATAATGCTTTTCTGCCAACTTGTTTTTCATATACTTATGTTTTAGAATAAAATAAGACCAACTTTACCTCACTTTGATCATACAAAAACTTATGATTTTTTGGTATTTATGTATTAACAAATCAATAATTTCCTGGCAAATAAACGAAGGAACCAAACTCATAGTCAGGCCAATATAAAATTATAGAAACGAAATCTGTGTAAGATGTGACAAAGAAGAACTAGCTTAACTTTATTTGTAACACATGTTACATAACAACAGAAGCTTACATGGTTATTATGCACCTGAAATGTTAAAAATAAATAATTGATTACATAATTAGAAATAAAGTGACTTAATATGTAATTAATTCTCTTGTCAAATTGAATTTCAATTAAATTCTCAAATTACCTTTAATTCACATTAATCAAAATTAAAAGCAATTAATTTGTTTTATTTATTACATGGTAATAATATTTGATATGATTATAACCATTAATAATACTTATATATCTGGTTTATAGCCATAAATAACCATTTTTAAATGTAAGTTATTTATAAAACATAACATAAAGCAAATTCTTACAAATCATTGATAATTACCTCATTATTGAATAAGATCACCAAGACTTTGATGACAACAATGAATGTATATTGCCTATGAAAATTTCATAGTATATTACTAACACAATAGAAATATATAAAATAGATAGAGATATAAACATAATTGAGCAAAAAGGTGTAAAAGTATTTCTTGATTAAGGTGAGTACATGATATGATCTAACAGTGAATTAGAAGAGAGGAGATATATGTAGTTAGATAATGAATTTCATGTATATAACATAATAGATATATAGATTGACTAGATGACAGATTGATATGATATAGAGATATAATAGTGTACAGAATAAATGGAATTGATTTAAATTAGAAAAACGGGGTGATTTTAGCATTTTAAATAAATCGATTTGTTTGATTGGAAAATAGTGAGTGAGAATCCTTTTTAATTAATATGAGGATAAAATTTACTGGAAGACATTAATAATGTTCTTAAATTAGTAGATACAGCGTTATGATTTAAACTGAAAACACATTTACTTAGAACGGGTCATGTGCAAAAAAATATCATAATTATGCCTTAAGTTACAAAAAGGTGAGGAGCTAGAAGGAAACATGTAGGTTTATTTTCTTAGGGAGGATGGGAGTAGAAAATATTTATGCTAATATTATTCTAGCACATATTTTACAAATGAGTACGATGTTAACTTAAATGTTTGATAAAATTCGAAAGGGATAGTTAGACATTATTATAAAAGTTGAGCCACAAATTATGAGAATTAAGAATGTAAGATGCAATTAAAGGTGATGAGGGATAAACTTTTTATATAATAGAATAAAAGATGCATTGTAGAAAATGTGAGTAACTTTTAGCATGCATTCAAAATGTGTGGAATCCAAAAAGGGAAAGTTGATTTTAAACATTGATGATTATGAAAAGATAATATGTAGTCAAAATGTATGGAATCCAAAAGGAAAAGTTGATTTTAAACATTTATGATTATGAATAATAAAGAAAGGAGTCGGAATCAGTGAATGAAGGGCTTAATCTGAGTATTTTGAGGGACTGCTGTGATAAGTTTTGATTTTAAGAAGTTTAGAAATATCATTTAACAGTAGTATATTAATTCATATTAAACGAAAAGTGAGGATACAAACAGTCTAATGTTCAAGTTTTTATTTATTAAAAGAGAAGATATGATAGTTTAAGATATAAATATAGATAAGGGGAAAAAAGCAAAATTATTCTTTGAATTAAGGAGAAGACAAGATATGAGCCGAGTGTGAATTAGAAATAAGAGTATAAATGGTTATAACTTGAATTTTTTTATAGTGTACTGCTATTAGCACCCAAAATTATGTTTTTAGCTACTTGAAAATTTTAATAGAAATCGATTTTTTACATGCTATTTAACACCATATTCAAAATTTTCACTATCGTATGGTTGCTCGATTATGTTTATACCTAAATCTATTTTATATATTTCTATTGTGTTATTAATAAACTATGTTTATATCTCAAATATGTATCTTTGATTTCTAATGGTTGTTCACAATCGTATGATGGTAAATAACCGTGCAACTCTGATTTTCAATGGTAAGTCACCATCGTACGGGATAAACAACCGCACAATATTTATGCGCATGTTTGATAAAACAAAATAATCAATAGTATTAGTAAGCACATAAAAGAGTTTGTATGGTGGTCGTTAGCTTTGATTTGTAGCCAGAAAAGTTTTTCAAGGAACCTTTAGTAAATACACTTTTTATATAATAGAATAGATGGTGTTTTTAACTCCTATTGTCCTAATAACTTCTTTAATATTTCCCAAAAAGAGTATAAAATGATCAAAAGTTGAATTTCCTATACAAGAGAATAGATAAAATGATTTTTTTTATAAATTAGTACCAAGTGTATAAGATGATATAAACTTAACATAAGTTTGCTATGATTGAAACATATCCTCACATATCAACCCCGTACATAGCGTACCTTTTATATGGATTAGAATAAATGGTTATAAATGTAAAATGATACTTAAATCAATGAAAACACAAATATAAAGTTCAAATTACATTATGTTGAAATATAAAAATAGAAATATATACTCAAGAACTGATGTATAAACGAACTGAAACTTAAATGAATAACACAAATATTAGAACGCAATTGAATAAGTACACAACTGAGAAAAAATAGAATTAATGAAGAACTAATAAAAAAAGTAGTAAAAGCTAAAATAAATTATAAACACTGTACTGGAGTTACTATGGAAGTTGAATCCTTGTCCCTTGTAATTTTTTTATTTTTACATTTCAGCAATAAATAGTTATAACCAAAGGAAGATGATTGTAGTAAACTTACGAATGAGTGATATCTTTTATTTTGACTTATCTAATATTGATTATATTAAAATGGACTAGTTGGAGACCGAATATTATCCTATCTTATAAAGTAATTTTTTAAAAAGTGAAACCTAATTTTTACAGACCTTATTAATATACAACAAATTAAACATTACGTACGCAAACCTCGACACATATCACAAATGAGGGAAGAGAAAATCGTATAACTCCAGCCAAAGCTACAAGAAAATATGGACTACAATAGAAGAAAATTTTCCATCAGACATCAGAGGCAAAAAAACATAGGAGATCATAGTATACGAAGATTTAAGATTTTATTTTAGATGGAAAAGAAGAGAAAATGGAAGTAGAATAGTAAATAAAGTGGAAGGTTAACATATATATGAGTAACGTAATTAGGAATTAAAAATTTACGCGGTTATAACATTATAATGAAATTTATTAGGGGTTTGAAATTTATTATTTAAAGGATAGGAGAAATTCATAAAAACAAAACCATACTTATTTACAAAAATCAATTGTTGAATTACCTTACACGCTCTACTATAGGAAGATTAAAAATGAATAATAGTAGCATGATTAATATAAATTAGTTGTTACATTAGGTACCATTACAAAACTAAGAAAAACAAAGATGAATTATGTTTGAACATCCAAGAAGAATAAAATCAGAATTTACTATAAAAAAATCTGATCTGTGGAATATTGAAGGGAGTAATATATAATTTGTAACTTAGAAAAAACTATAAAGTAAATTGAATGGGAGAAGTTTTTATTTCTGAAATTAAAGGGAAAGGAGATTTCATTTAAAAGAAATGGATTGAAAGGATACCACATGGCAAGGGAAGAGAACTCAAATTTGAAAGGTAGGATAAATTCAAAAAAACAAAACCCTAAATATTTACAAATCAATCAACAATTGAATTACTTTACATGCTCTATCATAAGAGGAACATAAATGAATAATAGTAGAATGATTAGTATAACTTATTTGTAACATAGGTACCGTTAATTTTTTTTGAAAATATGAATTAAGTTTGAACATAAGAAAAAATAAATCACAATGTACTAGAGAAAATCCGATTCGTGGAAGGTTGAAGTAAGTAAAATTTAATTTGTAGCTTAGATAAAAAGAAGATTATGTAAATTAACGATATATATTGGAAGGGGAGAAGTTTTTATTCCTGTAATCTATTTTATTACATATAAAGTTAAATAAATGATTATTTGTATTCGTTAACCACATTCCATCTCAAGCTAAATCATGCATTCTCCTTATTTTTGGTGCATCTATTGTATTACATATAAAGTTAAATAAATGATTATTTGTATTTGTTAACCACATTCCATCTCAAGCTAAATCCTGCATTCTTCTTATTTTTGGTGCAATTACATATGGGAGGATACTATAAGCATCAATTTACAATTATTCTTAGCAAAACATTCTCCAAAATAATGAAACCCTATATCATCCATTTACTCTAACCAGAAGTTTAGGTTTTGCAAGTGTTAAGCTACAACTGTTCTCAAATGTAATTTCTATCATTTTTTTCTAAAAAATCTATTGATTTTCATATACAGTTAAAAAAATGACTATTTGTATTCGTTAACCACATTCCATCTCACGCTAAATCCTGCATTCTCTTTATTTTTTGGTGCAATTTTTCATTTATCCCCTCACAAAATCCTCTTTCAAGCAATTCCTCAAACTCGATTCCTCGGTTAGTGCAGTGGAGTACCATGCTACAATTACTCCTAATTCGCTATGTAAAAATTTCAATTACATATGGGAGGATACTATAAGCATCCATTTACAATTATTTTCAGCAAAACTTTCTCCAAAATAATGAAACCCTATATCACCCACTTGCTTTAACCAAAAGTTCAGGTTTCGCAGGTGTTGAGCTACAATTGTTCTCAAACGTAATTTCTCTCATTTTTCTAAAAAAATGCTATTTTATTCGTGTACTCAAATTTTTTGATCCATCAAATTGAAAGCTATAAGCTAAATACATATTTTGATCTTACAAAGATTTCAAAAGTATGGCTCTAGATGATTTTAGGCACAATCATCTTTTATGGAGATAGAAATGGTAAAACTTCTGTTCAAGTACTAATATTGCTATTTGTCTACATGGTTCTGTTGTAGTTTACAAATTTTGATCTTTACAATGAGGTGAAAAGTTTGATTCCAAAGGATTTTATGCTACAACCTTTTATTATGGAGCTCCTCGAGATGGTAAAATTTCAGTTTGATACACTTTTTTATTCATAGGGTTTTGTTTCATTTTATAAATTCATGGGTTTAAACTAAATGTACTGCAGAATTGATGAAGAGCATCGGCGTCTTCATTGCTTCCTATGTAGTTCTATACTAAATCCGTACAAATTGTTGGAAACTAATTTCCACTTACGGGGCATTTCACTAGAAGGGCAAATTTTGCAGTTCAATTAGTTTCTAGGACGCACATTTAAAGAAATTACTTTCAAGGCCAAAGTCAGCAGAATAATTACTTTCAAGGACAAAGTCAGCAGTCCAATTACTTTCAAGGACATAATTTCATAGGTTTTTAGACCCTAGAAACTAATTATTTTACGTTTTGTCCTTGAAAGTAGTTATTTCAGTTGTGTGTCCTAGAAACTAATTCCACTTGCTAAAGAGGTCATTGTGGCTAATTTCCACTTACTACTTACATGAATCAATGGTACTGTTTTACAGCTACCAAAGAGGTGATTGTTAATGGTAAAATATCTTAGTGTTGTGAGGTGATTTTTTTAATGTCTGCTCATAATAGTTTTTATCACTCTTTTAAATAAAAATGTTTGAGTCCATACTTTTCATTAATTATTGCCAACAATGTTATCCACTATCACACCATATCCATTTGAAGCAAAACTACAACATAATCCACAAAGATAAAGTTGGAAAGAAAATGGTTGGGGAAAACATGTTAAATCTTTGGAGTTTGATAGATTATAACTATCATATCACGTTGTGCATGTAAACTTCTCTTTTTGATTCCCACATTCCAGGCTTGCATGTGTTCCCATGTACATTGTGTGAGCATTGACATTACTTTCTCCTTACATGGTACAAACTGTTGGAATCCAAATGCCCTGATTGTATACTATGTAGTGTACATAAATTAATGATATGATTTGCTGCTACCAAAGAGGAGATTCTTAATGGTGAAATATCAAAGTGTTGCAAGGTGATTTTTTAATGGTTACTCATCATAGTTTTGATGCCCTTTTTTAAATAAAAATGTTTAAGTCCATATTTTTTAAATAATTGTTGCCAGCAATGTTATCCCACCATTATTACACATATCCATTTGAAACAAAACTACAATATATTTTAGAAAAATAAAGTTGAAAAGAAAAAGGTAAGGGAAAACATGTTAAATCTTTGGAGTTTGTAATAGATTATAACTATTATATCACATTGTGCACATAAACTTTTCTTCTTGATTTCCTCACATTACAGGCTTGTAATACCATGCACATCGTATGAGCACTGACACTACTTTCTCCTTAAATGAGCAGTGAGCATATGAATTAGAGTTTGAGAAGAAAATAGAATTGACCCCAATTTTACAAGCAATATTCAGTGTAAAAAAATAAAAAAAAAAAAATATGGTTAAGCCGCTATATTTTTCATATATCCTGTTTTGTTTTCATTTGCTTGAGTTGCATGGAATGTTTTCGCATAGAAGTAGTTCATATTCTCTTCTCTACATGCCGCAATAGTATACTCATCGTATTTTTTTAATACTTCCAACTTTTGTTTGGCTATTTTATAAGTATAGTTCCAAAATGATCCATACATTGACCATCAGTCTATAAATTAAATTAATAGAAAAGTGAACATGCTAGCAATAGAACAAGATTTGAAACAACTCCTTTTTTCACTACAACAAAAAGCTAAATTTAAGACGAGTTTAAGAGACATGCTACTAGACCTGCTAATGGGTCGAGTTCAGTCCGGGTATCATAGAATCTGGACCCTAGTCCGATTACAATAATTAAAACTCGAGTTTGGCCGAACCCGTAGGATATTTCAAACCAATACCCGAGCCTGACCCATCGGGTTTTTTAAGCCCATTGAGTAATACCTTACACCTAACTCAAAATATTTATATTAAAACCATATTTTAAAATTGCAATTTTGGTAAAATTTGTATACAAATAATGTTAAGATATAAATTGGATGGTGATATAGTCATATTTACAACAAAAAAATGCAAAAGTATCCACATGTAAACAAACGAAATAAAAAAAAAATAACACACACACTCATGCTTTGATACAAAGGAAAACTAATAGTCGAGCCGAGCCCTGACCAGGCTGAGTTTTGATAAAAACGTATCGGACTCTAATAGTAACCGGGTCGGGTCTGGGTAGTAAAATACAAAACTTGTACCCGCATTATTAGGGCGGGTTCTTTGGTCGGACTCGGGCCGAAACCCATACCATTGGCAGACACACTACATATTGGTCTTTAAGTAAGGTCCAATTAAAAACAAAATGGTTGTCTCTAATAAGTGAAGTAATTGTGTTTAACGGGTCTTAATGGATAAAAGTCCGTATGCAAGTATCCACCTCACCACCTCCCCGAGTCCCTCACGTTATTCTCCACATCTGCAGCCACGCTCATAAAATAAAAAAAACCCAAATCCTCTTCGTGAAAAAAAAATCTTCAATACGTCCCAAACCTTAAATCTCCTTAGGCCATTAATCATACCGTTGAGGGAATTCTTACCACCGAGTTAATTCATATGGTTAGCTTTTCCCAAAACCCAAATCTCCACAAGACCATTAAATCATACCATCAAGTTATTCGGGAGGAAGATTATTCGGAAAAAAATAGGGTTAGTCGTTTTAGTTTTTTATGAAGAACTAATTATACATTCTAAGAAAATAAGGTTTCTTTCAGTTGTGTTACCATAAATTGACTTTTAAGTTTATCCTTTCTCTCTGTTGCAAGTTAATTAATTAATGCATCTCTTTGAAGTTCATATGGTGTTGCTACTGCAAAGGTTGACCTTGGTTTAAGATGTCAAGTAACTATTACCACTGAATTTTTTATAATTTTGATATGTCACACATATTTTGATTTGCTGAATTTGAGTTGTGGTAATCATAATTGCTAAATTTATAAGTATTTAGAATTTGAGATTATGCAATAATTTTAGTTTGAACCAACTTAATAGTGAATTTTAAGTTCTTGAAAATGGAGTTTATGTAGTATCTTTTAAAATTATTAACCACATCACATTGCCTACTTCCAAGTATTTATTCTACTCCATATTAATATTTAAACGTAGTTATTTTGGTAACCGGCTTCTGAATTGATTTGATTTGAAAGTGTTGAGTAGTTTAATTGATTATGAATTGATGGATATTTTGATAAATTTTGCGTTTATTCTATTAATGATGATTTGATTTTCAATTTAGCCCTAATATTTCACATTTTGTTTTAGTGACGTTGGAAATGATCGATTGAGGGAAATATTATGTAGTAACAATATATGTATTTTCTATCTTAAAAACTAGAAGCTTATAACCAATTTATTTCCGTACTCTCTATTATTTAAAATGGTTTGTAACACTATCTCTTCATCATCATCAAATGAGCAATTTTCATTATTTTTCATGATAGCAATTTTAAATTAAAGCAGCTTTAGTGTTTTTTTTATGACTTTGCCTCTGTAGAAGATTATGATCAATTTTGATTGTGTATAGTTTATTCACAGCCTATCTGAAAACCCCTTTTTTTTCCGTTCGCACATAATGTCATGTTTGAATCATTGTCAATGCAACTTGATAAGCTTATTACTAGTGGAAATATGATATGCATAGTTAATGTATAAACCTATGTCTTATGCTATTTACTTGTTTAATAAATAAGTATGGATTCGTTGTGCTCAACAAATAAAAATAGGATGAAGAGGTGTAGAATTGCACTTTTGTGATTGTTAAGAGTTACAAGTGTTTATTTAATTAAGGGTACTTTTGGCACAGGTCCTTATTAAGTTTCAAAATTCACGAAAAGTCTTTCACTAAATTTCAGTGTAAATTAGGTCTCTGTTTTTTATTCACGATTATTGCAGAGCATGATGCAACATTTCATAAAAGTTGCTGACATTTCCGCAACATTTCTCTACACTGTGAACATAGTGTATGAAAGTTGCTGAAATATCAACACTTATTTATAAAAGTTGCTGATATTTCAGCAACATTTATGTACACTGTGAACACAGTTTATGAAAGTTGCTGAAATATCAGCACTTATTTATAAAAGTTGCTGACATTTCAGCAATAATTTTTCTTTGTTTTTACAATAAAACTTTGACACAAATAGTTGCTGAAATATCAGCACTTATTTATAAAAGTTGCTGACATTTCAGCAATAATTTTTCTTCGTTTTCAGAAAACAGGGACCCGCTTTACAATGAAACTTTGACAGGGACCCGCTTTACAATATGAAAGTATGATAGGAATGCTTCCCTAATTTCCACTTTAATTAAAGCATGGTTTCTTATTTTGGACAGAAGAAGATATAATTTTATTATCCATTAGATTATTGGGAATCAAAGTATAGTAAATATATTGCTTATTTCCATGATTCATTGGAGATGTATTAATTTTGTTTTCCTTGGTTGAGCCAAGGTGTAGGAGATAAAGTTTGGTTTTAACGTTCTTATTTAGTGTTTTACTCTAGGTTTTATTGAAGTTTGGTGATAAATATTTCTATTATTGAAAAAATGGTATTGTTTCAGATATTTCTTTGCAAATGAGGAGGATTTGAATACTATTTTGTTTTGATTATTCTTTTGAAGTGATCAATGAACATTTGACTAAAATTGTAGCATTCGGCTATTTGATCGTTGTTAGTTAAAAGATAAGGTAAATGGTTAATAAAAAATGTTATTTTTTTCCAATCTTACTCTGATGTATATGTGATACAATGATGTAAACTTTATACTTATACTAATGACCACAATCATAAAGCTTAGATCTGATTATCGACGATCTGACATGAAATTTTACATCGGTTGCCAGGTTCTATGTTCAAAACTGCTGACTGGAGCAAAGTCTTATTGCAACTTTGGAAAAAAGGACTCTTGTTGGTTGGTAATTCTTATTCTCTGCTATAACCAATTGATGTTTATTTATTTACTTTTGAGTTGTCGTCAATTTTGAAATTATGAACTTAAGTTATTTTTATGTGGTTCGCAAGAACTAGATTTAAGCTTTTATTTGCATATTGATGCATGGTTAGTGTGTTTTTTTATAGTAATTAATGTAAAATATTACTATGAAATTTCAAGTTGGGAAGTGATTATGCAACTTATTTTGAAGTTATATGGTATAATTTATTGTATTTCTAGTTTTCATCAACATGCTTCATGATAAAGGTACACATGTTGTTGTGTCGTGTTAGGTTGTGCTGGTTATAGTGGAAGTTATCGAATGATAACTCTTTCTCAATTTTTAAGAAAATTTGTTATATATCATATTTGTTTTATAAGCTACATAGTTATCTATGATTTTACACTAAAATTTCTTTTGTCGCGTGTTAAATTAATTTTAGTAACCACTTCTTATATACTACATGAATTTGTTTGTTCAATTTTTTTATAGATTGAATCTACTTAAAAGAGTTTGTTTATTGGGTTTTACAGATTGAATCTATTTAAGATAATTTAAGTTTGTTGGGTTTTGCAGTTTGAATTTATCTAGGAGCATTTGTTTGTTGGTTTTGCAGATTGAATCTATTTGCATTGGTTAGGTGCTTGAAAGAACAGTCCAAGGTGATTATTTGGTGCTTTTCTTTTTTGCTAACTTGATTATATAAATTTCACATTCAAAAGTTTTATTGCTAAATCCTTTTTTCGTACCACCTTAAATATAATTGGTAATGTAATTAGCTGCTAACTATTTTTATTAATGATTGATTTCAGTTTAATTGTTTAAGCACCTAATGGTAAAAATTCATTTTAAAGCAAATAATGGTATCCAAAAATACTACAAGAGACCCGATGAACCAATATGGGAAACGTACTTGACAACTTCGGTAAAGCGCAATGACGTAGGGAAATGTAATCCCTACTATTTCTCCCTAAGATGTTTGCTTCAGTCTTAGGTTTTTCCTATGCACAATTGCTTCCGTATTGCCATGCTTTGTTGCTATGCCTTCGGCTTAGGCTTCACTATTGCAATCTTCTTCTATTGCTTCAGCACAGTACTTAAGCCTTGTCGGTGACTGTTGCCTCAGTCCTGTCCTCTTCTAGTCTCACATGCTGCAGCTTCAATGCCTGCTTGCCACAGTTTAGTGCTTTTGTCTAGACTTCCTTTCTTCAACACTATATGTTGCTTCATCCACATACTAACGCTTCAGGCTTTAGCTTCATTGCCTATTTACTTCAGTCTAAACAAATGCCACCTATTGTTACTTCAGTTCTCAAAATTTCAATTCAGTTCTAATCCAATGCTACCTGCTGTTGCTTCAATCTTGCCACCTTCTACTTCTTCAGCCATCATTGATTCATTGCCTCAGTCCAAAATTTTCCCTCAGTCATGTTCATAACAGTATAGTGCTTTGATGCCCCGCCTAATTATCTCACTGTTACTGCATTATTTATATATTTTAATTTTCAGTTTGCTGTATATATGAGATGTTATAAACATGGTAGGCATTAATATTTCTTGGTTGATCATCTTTTTATTTAGCTTCACTATTGAGCATGTTTGATACTTCAAATAAATTTTGTACTGATAACTACCACACTTGCTAGTAGTATTTTGTTTCTTAAAGTAATAAATTTTTAGGAGTCCTCTCCTCAAATTGAGGACCACTCTTTCATAGAAATAAAAAATAATAATAGTGAATTTAAACTCCACTGAGTTATGTATTTTTTTTTCTTAAAAAACATAAAGCTTTTGTTACATAACATGAAGGGGCATTTCACCAGAATGACAAACTTTGCAGTCCAATTAGTTTCTAAGACACACATTCAAAGAAATTACTTTCAAGGCCAAAGTCAACAGAATAATTACTTTCAAGGACAAAGTCAGTAGTCTAATTACTTTTAAGGACATAATTTCATAGGTTTTTAGACCCTACAAACTAATTATTTTACGTTTTGTCCTTGAAAGTAATTATTTCAATTGTGTGTCCTAGAAACTAATTCCACTTGCTAATAAAACCCTTGTGGCTAATTTCCACTAGCGTGAAATGGTTTTAAGACACAGTGGGTGAAGCAAGAAAACCAAAATTGATATTATAGTACAATCTCACATGAATACAATAGTGAGTTTATAGCTTTACTGCATAGTATTTGTACGGTTGTACCTATAAAGCATCAGTCAAAGCACAAACATATCTTAATATTTTGTATATGTTGAGTTGATTAATTATAATAATAATAAATGTAATTTTAATTATCTTGCATTTTTGTGCAGAGAGCATACGGTTATGACATTATTTATGATATCGAATTGCAGAAAAGCACACATAACGACAAATGTAAGAAGATGAGAGCCAATCAGTTGACCCAAAAGAAGAGACACATACACATCACACCGTCGGTTCTGTGTCCATTGTTCACATGACGAACAAGTGGTATGTGTTTCATTAAAGGTCGCAAAATAACTCTATATTTTTGTGAGTCGCTTTGTGTTTTCTCAAACTCATATTGAATTTAAATTACATTTGTTTTTTTGAAATTCAAAATCTGACCCCAGTAACTTACAAAAGCTTTCTTTCCTATTGAAAAAAAATAGGAAAGAAAATTTGACCCTAGTGGGTTATTTTAAGCTTTATTAATCTTGTTATATTCTTTTTAGTAGAAATCTAAACAAGTTATATTGTTTGTCATTGGACTTAACATGGAAGTACAATCCATGCTTTTCTTATTATGGCAGTACATATTTCTGGCTTTAGTGCTTATGGACATTATAAATCAGAGGTTGTGCTTATGAATCACTTAAATAACTCGGTTTTTTTAAACTGTGTTCAAACGGGTTTTAAACTTAGTTTTGATTTCAGTTTAAACTCTTTTAAAATGGAGTTTAAAACTATGTTTTAAAACTGTACTCAATTTTAAACCGAGCTCAGTTTCTCGGTTTTAAAAGTGTACTTAGTTTTAAACTGAGCTAAGTTTCTTGTTTTTAAAACTGAGTACAACTCAATTTTTAAACCAAACACTACCTAAGTGGTGACATGGTAAATCAGAACATGAAATCATCCATTGTGATTCACAACGATTGTGATTTGAAATTATATTGGAAAAAGAAGAAAGTAGATGAAAGTCTATTGGTTCTACTATTATCTTATACAATTGAGTTTGGTGTTACAAGTAAAATTGTTTATACCTTTAGTGATGTTAGTTTGTCAGCAACAATCTATTTAATTAATCGTATTAAAATGACTACAAAAGTATTCATAGTCGTACTGTCAGTTAATAAATGATATATTTTAATGATAACACATCTTTTATTTAGCATGCACAAATTGGTGAAATTGGACGATTACAACATAAATCAATGTGTATTTTATATTTTTCCTGATAAGATGGTTGATTCTATTGTCTAAATCATATATTAAAAAAATGGAAAATTAAAAGAAACCAAAGAAAGTGTACAAATTCTTATAGAATGACCAGTCTAATTCTACGATACACTTAAGTAGTAGGAATACGTGCTTCACACACGAATGCCTACAATAATTGGAATGAAAGGTGCAAAAATACAATTGTGCAATGTGACACCATTGATATTTATGCAAACTTGTTTTGTTGCAAATTAATGGTGGAATACATCAGTATCAATAAGAGTTGTTCATAGTATTTATCACCATATAGTAAATAAAAATCAAAACAACAAAATGAGGCTGCTATAACGCAGTATAAAAAAAAGATGATACATCGTAATTTTGCGTGTTTACCGTTCTTAATAAAAAAATATGGTATTAATGTCCAATTTGTTCTTGGAGGTTCATTCATCAACCATGTAACTTTCTGTTTGTCCCTCAATCAACTTTAACACACATTTATTTTGCACAAAATAAGCACATCCCTCTAACCATGTACTTGCAATAAATTAATCAAAATAAATGATACAAATTTGTAGAAGGAAAGAAGTTAAATTGTCACAAAAGCTTGAGATTTGTTGCAAAAATGAAGTACTGAAACCAGAATAGGAAAAGTATTAAAACATGAATTAGGTATGTATCAACAGAACAATATATTAAGCATACGTTGCAGATATATGTCAAATTTGTTAAGAATTTTTCGGGATCACTACACAATTAGATTTAGAAGAGAAAGTAGTGAAGAAAGCAAACAAAAAAAAATTCCCCCCCAAAACAAAACTTTTATTGATTTAACCAAGAAAATACAAAAGAGACCTAAAATTAAGAAGAAATCTCAATCTCGAACATTCTACCAAATACACTTTTTCCACACATCTCTTATCAACCCTAGACATGTCTATTTATAATAGACTTGACAAAATATATTCTTTAAGAAGCAATTGAATACTTCCATTAATCTTTTCCATGTAGATAATTTGTTGCATTCTCTAATGCAATAAAAGAGGCGACTAATCACTCTGCCAAATACACAAAATCTCTAAAAAGTGCAACTAATCACACTCCAAATTCTATCAAATCTATAAAGTAGGCAATGAATATGAGTCATAATTCCACATAGACTCAAATATCTCCAAGATCTACTTAAATATGGAATATTTATATCATCCAAATCTAACAATCTCCACCTTGATATAATATTCCTTAAATGTCATCCAATCTCTTCCTAGAACCTCAAATTCCAAACAATATATCCAATGAAACAAATGTCTTCACCACAAAGCTAAACCTCCCTCTAAACTATGCATGCCCGCCAATCGAACATGCACATTATCAACAGATCAGAATTGCTTGTAATACCACAGCCTAGTGGTTTTCCGTTGTTGGCTCCACCTTGATTCAGACAGATTTATCTCTCCAACTTCACTTGTATAAGAATTTGCAATCTTTAAGGTTTTTCCAAGCAATGAATAAATATTATTGTTTTTCCTCTTCGCGCGCAGTACCTCACTGTTACCCTTCCAAACCCTAGTTACTCCACCTCGAGTCGAGAAGTTACAACCTTTCCCTTCCAACTGTTCAACAGAGACAAGATTCCTTTTAATTTCTGGGATATGCCTAATCCCTGTAAGCGTCACCAACCTTCCAGTATCCATCTTCAACATGACATAACTTGTGCCTTGAACTTGTAGATCTCCACCACTAGCGGACTCCACCTTGCATGCTTCCTCCTTATAATCAGTGAATGCTTCCCTTTGATTGCAAATATGGAAACATGCACCAGAATCTAGCATCCACTCTCTTCCCATACTTATATCAACACAAGGAACATCATTGCTAATGCCAAATTTTACTTCCTCATCACGGTCTACCTCCAGCTTATTTTTGCTTCCTTCTTGAGTTTTCATCCTCTCTTTATCATCTCTTAATTTATTGTAAAATTTCAGCTGATGGCCTGGTTTTTCACAGTAATAGCAAATGAAGTCTCGATCCGTATTTGGTTTGAATGAGCGTCTTTCTCTCTTTGCAAAGTGGACCTCTGCCAATGGACTTGTAGTTTCCTTTTCTTCAATGACCTTTCCTTCCGATGAATTTATCCTCCGCATCTCCTCATTAAGAAGGCTGCTAACCAGAGTCTCCATGGAAACAACACCACTAGAATTTGAATTGTTCAATGCGACTACTAGAGTTTTCCAACTTTCAGGCAATGAGCTCATTAATATTAAAGCTTGAGTTTCGTCATCAACTTTGAAGCTTATCTCCGCCAATTGGTTCACAATTGCTTGAAAGCTGTTTAGATGTTCGCTAATAGATTCGCCTTCCTTTAGTTTTAGATTGACCAACTTTCTCATCAGGAATGCCTTATTCGTCGCAGAATTTTTGGCATAAATTCCTTCCAATTTCTTCCATATGCCAAAAGCAGAAGTTTCACAAGCAACGATATGAAACACATAATTCTCCATAAAATACCGAATTGCTGCAGCTGCCTTCCTATCCAAAATTTTCCACTTTGCCTCAGTTATTCCATTTGGCTTTTCCCCTTTGTTTTCCAAAGGTTGGTGAAGATCATTAAGATAGAGATAATCTTCCATTTTCGTCTTCCATAAGCCCCAGTTCCTTCCATTAAGCTTTTCAACACTTATCTTCTCCATAGCCAAAGACTCTTTCAAAAATTTGTGTAGTTGGCTCTGATACCAAATGTTAAGAATTTTTCGGGATCACTACACAATTAGATTTAGAAGAGAAAGTAGTGAAGAAAGAAAACAAAAAAAAAATTCCCCCCAAAACAAAACTTTTATTGATTTAACCAAGAAAATACAAAAGAGACCTAAAATTGAGAAGAAATCTCAATCCCGAACACTCTACCAAATACACTTTTTCCACACATCTCTTATCAACCCTAGACATGTCTATTTATAATAGACTTGACAAAATATCTTTTTTAAGAAGCAATTGAATACTTTCATTAATCTTTCCCATGTAGATAATTTGTTGCATTCTCTAATGCAATAAAAGAGGCGACTAATCACTCTGCCAAATACACAAAATCTCTAAAAAGTGCAACTAATCACACTCCAAATTCTATCAAATCTATAAAGTAGGCAATGAATATGAGTCATAATTCCACATAGACTCAAATATCTCCAAAATCTACTTAAATATGGAATATTTATATCACTCAAATCTAACAATCTCCACCTTGATATAATATTCCTTAAATGTCATCCAATCTCTTCCTAGAACCTCAAATTCCAAACAATATATCCAAGAAAACAAATGTCTTCACCACAAAGCTAAACCTCCCTCTAAACTATGCATGCCCGCCAATCGAACATGCACATTATCAACAGATCAGAATTGCTTGTAATACCACAAAGACCTCCAAGTAGGCTTTGTGGTTTTCCGTTGTTGGCTCCACCTTGATTCAGACAGATTTGTCTCTCCAACTTCACTTGTATAAGAATTTGCAATCTTTAAGGTTTTTCCAAGCAATGAATAAATATTATTGTTTTTCCTCTTCGCGCGCAGCACCTCCCTGTTACCCTTCCAAACCCTAGTTACTCCACCTCGAGTCGAGAAGTTACAACCTTTCCCTTCCAACTGTCCAACAGAGACAAGATTCCTTTTAATTTCTGGGATATGCCCGATCCCTGTAAGCGTCACCAACCTTCCAGTATCCATCTTCAACATGACATAACCTGTGCCTTGAACTTGTAGATCTCCACCACTAGCGAACTCCACCTTGCATGCTTCCTCCTTATAATCAGTGAATGCTTCCCTTTGATTGCAAATATGGAAACATGCACCAGAATCTAGCACCCACTCTCCTCCCATACTTATATCAACACAAAGAACATCATTGCTAATGCCAAAGTTTACCTCCTCATCACGGTCTACCTCCAGCTTATTTTTGCTTCCTTCTTGAGTTTTCATCCTCTCTTTATCATCTCTTAATTTATTGCAAAATTTCAGCTGATGGCCTGGTTTTTCACAGTAATAGCAAATGAAGTCTCGATCCGTATTTGGTTTGAATGAGCGTCTTTCTCTCTTTGCAAAGTGGACTTCTGCCAATGGACTTGTAGTTTCCTTTTCTTCAGTGGCCTTTCCTTTCGATGAATTTATCCTCCGCATCTCCTCATTAAGAAGGCTGCTAACCACAGTCTCCATAGAAACAACACCACTAGAATTTGAATTGTTCAATGCGACTACTAGAGTTTCCCAACTTTCAGGCAATGAGCTCATTAATATTAAAGCTTGAGTTTCGTCATCAACTTTGAAGCTTATCTCTGCCAATTGGTTCACAATTGCTTGAAAGCTGTTTAGATGTTCGCTAATCGATTCGCCTTCCTTTAGTTTTAGATTGACCAACTTTCTCATCAGGAATGCCTTATTCGTCGCAGAATTTTTGGCATAAATTCCTTCCAATTTCTTCCATATGCCAAAAGCAGAAGTTTCACAAGCAACGATATGAAACACAGAATTCTCCATAAAACACCGAATTGCTGCAGCTGCCTTCCTATTCAAAATTTCCCACTTTGCCTCAGTTATTCCATTTGGCTTTTCCCCTTTGTTTTCCAAAGGTTGGTGAAGATCATTAAGATAGAGATAATCTTCAATTTTCGTCTTTCATAACCCCCAGTTCCTTCCATTAAGCTTTTCAACACTTATCTTCTCCATAGCCACAGACGCTTCCAAAAATTTGTGTAGTTGGCTCTGATACCAAATGTTAAGAATTTTTCGGGATCACTACACAATTAGATTTAGAAGAGAAAGTAGTGAAGAAAACAAAAAAAAAAAAATTTTCCCCAAAACAAAACTTTTATTGATTTAACCAAGAAAATACAAAAGAGACCTAAAATTGAGAAGAAATCTCAATCCCGAACACTCTACCAAATACACTTTTTCCACACATCTCTTATCAACCCTAGACATGTCTATTTATAATAGACTTGACAAAATATCTTCTTTAAGAAGCAATTGAATACTTCCATTAATCTTTTCCATGTAGATAATTTGTTGCATTCTCTAATGCAATAAAAGAGGCGACTAATCACTCTGTCAAATACACAAAATCTCTAAAAAGTGCAACTAATCACACTCCAAATTCTATCAAATCTATAAAGTAGGCAATGAATATGAGTCATAATTCCACATAGACTCAAATATCTCCAAGATCTACTTAAATATGAAATATTTATATCACCCAAATCTAACAAAATTGCACATGTACAAAATAGCAAGAAATATTACATAATAGCGTCTAAAGATAGATACTTTGCCATAAGGAATTCACCTATAATATTGCATTACGATGTTTTTGTCCAAGTTCTCTTGATGTTAATAAATATATTTATAAACAACATTTTTATGATAAACATGTTGACTTAATATGGTAATAAACAATAAATATACAATTATAATAAGCAACAAATATGGCTTTGGGTAATAAGTATGTACCTTTACCAACATAGTAACTGGTATGACCATAAAAACATATAGCATAGGATGAATGAACTATTTAGTTATTTCTATAGTAATGTGCATTTAGCATAAATATATTAATTTCTGGATGCTATATGCTTTTATAGCCATGCTTAAATGGTATTATATATTATCAAGATTGCTAAATTATTTTATAATCATACCTAAATGGTACTAAACAGTATATTCATCTTATGCTAAATGTCATACCTATTGCTATATATATTTTAGGTAGACGCTAATTACCTATCATTAATTCAGTAAAAGACATAAGACAAAAATTGGACTGAACATACTAATAGTTATGAACAGATAATAGAGCGACTGTACATTTTTTGATAGCATAATTAGTTTTTCACTTTTAAAATATATGTATTGGAAGGAAAAGGGTATCAGTGGAAATCATATAAATGATAACACAGCACTGCAAGTGCAATAAAATGAATTTTTTTTGAATGTAATTTGAAAATAAAGCCTGCCGCACATAATATAAAGAATGGACAGAAATCAACCTAACATGTACATTTTTTTACATCAATTTTAGTGCAATAAATTGAGCAAATTTATTTGTATACATTATTGTATGAATACATGCTTAAAGCATGCATCATAAAATAAAATTCATGAACTTGAAATTGGTATTTCATGCCAAAATGCAAAAACTATATATGGAAGTGTCTAAATCTTAATCCTGTTGATAATACATGACCAGAATAAAAAGCTCATCCATATTTGGAAGGGTCTTTAAAGGAAATGCCAAAAGGCTGCATGCTGACCAACTTGACCAATATTTTTCTTCATAATAAAAAGAAATGATAAAACAAATGTAAATTAGTATACACTGATGTATATTGTACTATCCTTTTTTTTGCGAAAAGGAAAACAATTTATACCTGAAACCTTTTTTTGCAGTTATATTTATTTTTAAATTTAGCTGACTCTATATGAGCATTATTTGGAGCTGCAATCTGTTCCTGCAGACGGCAAAAACTTCAATCATGAATCCCGCAAATAGGAACTAGTAGATAAACTTAACATCTAATTATCTATATTTATCTAACTCGCATAGTCGGTGTTTTAGACTATGGATGAATTTATTTTATGAACAAACTCAGAAATAGTTTATATTCAGTTTTAAAACCGAGTTTAACTATTGCAATCAATATGTAGGATTCTCTGTAGCCAATCAATCTGCATTGTACATGTAGTAAGCAACAAATGCATTGTATAGATAGTAAGCAACAAATGACCTGCCTATTGTACTTAATGAGTTCTCCATCTATTCTGCACCCATTCTGGTTATTTTTTGTTGCCTTGAGCTTCATTGGCTTCAGTAGTAAACAACATTTATATTTAGTTTAGAAAATGGTATCAGTGATGATTATGCGTGTTTATGCATGAAGATGTACGATTGCTATAATTATTGCTGTGATGGTTAAATAAAATACCATTCTGGTTATATGTTCACTGACAGAAACACGAAGATGTACGATTGCTATAATTATTGCTGTGATGGTTAAATAAAATACCATTCTGGTTATATGTTCACTGACAGTATAAGCGGAAAGATGGCCCAATCCAAATAAAACATCAAGCTTATATATTTTTATAATGTATTTTCTAGAAGTTATGTCCAAAGTGTTCTTGAACTAAAGAATAATTGGAAAATACTGCTATAAATAAGGAAATATCCGATTTAATTTGTATAAGATACGACCCTTTCAATCAGAGTTTCTAGTGTTTTTTTTCCTATATAAGAATAATAATTTCTACTCTTTCTATTCTATTTTGTATTTTTTGCCACAGATGTTGCTGCATATCAAACACCAAGCAAGGATTCTGCAATATCAAACAATACATGTGCCTCTTCAATCAACTGTTGGAAACATCCCGCAATAAGTTGGATCATTCATGCAACTAGTGAGACCTATAACACAAGATCAGCTTGATCCAAAACATCCTGGAAATTATCAAGCACCGAACCCTTGTGAAAATGTTTTATCCTGAAATGAAGATGATGCATGAATGTTTCATACTTGCTAGCTTCTCAAAATATCAAGGCATGCAATACTGGAAACACTCAAAATATGAAGGCGTGCAATATTGGGAACACTTGTTGTATCACCTTTATTTCAAATTTTTCTTGTAGGTTTTCTTTTGTTTGCAATTTTTCATGACTAGTGTGGGTACTTTCTGACTTTGCGGTATGACCCAAACATGCATTTTTAGTCATGACATGTGTAATTTGGATGTTATATATTTCGTTTTTATAGCAAATGACAGTTGGTTATTTCCTTTTCTATGTGTGTTGAAAATGTGTCCATTATCTAGCTATATGTTCAATATGCTATAACATTTAATTTTTTCATTGTTGTGATTAAACTAATATGGATGCATTTGCTGTTTCCAATTGCTTTATAATAACGACTAATTTGAAACCTTGAGTATGGTTTTTATTTTCATACTAGAGACCCATAAAATTGTTTTTAATGTGTTTCTAATCAAGAAACTTAGTTGAAACCATCAATGAGGTTTTTACTACTTTAGAGACAAATATTTGTTATAAAGACATGATTTAAAAAAAAAATTATTTATTTTAAAGGGCCTCAAGTATAAATTTGAGACAAAATATTTTGTTTAGAGATAATAAAAAAGTCTCTAGTTGATTATTTTTATGTAATGTGTATGGTTGGACTTATATATGTGTGTGCACATGCAACGACCTGATATTTTGAATCATTCAGATCGACAATTATCCATTCATGTCAGACTTGAATTGCTCAAAACAACAGATTGTTGATTTATATTTGGCAAAACTCAACATATACAGTAAATAAATCAATCACAGAATCACATACACAGAGTTATACAACAATAAGCAACGGAATAGATAAATAGTAGTTCATTAAGCTACTACAACATCAGAGTATAAAACACGATACAACAGAAACCTCAAATACAAAGTAGTCTCAAATACATCAACGGATGACATGTCTGAATATCAACAACTGAAATAAACTGAAATAACTGAAAGCTGAAAGATAGATCTTCAAGCAAAACTCCAAGCTCCAAAGGTGAGTCTCAAATGTTGTGACACTCAGTCTGACCCGAGCATAAGCAAAACACAAAACACTCAAGTCAGGATTAACATTCTTATACTAGTAAATCAACTCAAGTGAAATGTCCAAGTGAAATACAATATAACTTAAAGGATATTTGGGCTGTCCATCCTCTAAGGATCCGTGAAACTATCTACTATGTAGTAATATATGCTATTATAATATGTCTATCAGTAAAGTAAAGTATTAAAATAGCGTTAAGGCGTTACCCATATCCCCCTTAACATATTTTATATATTCTTATAGTCTATACAGTACCGTAGGCTCCACCTAACCGGTGGTTTACTCAGAGGGCACTCCATAGTACGGTACAAACCAAACTCGTAGAAGACGCGATAAGACATGTGATAAGGCACGCGAAGCAATGCCCATGATATGATACTACCGTTTTGCGGATCCGGACTGGTGGTAATGCATAGCAACTACTACCGCCCACCGACACACTCTCAAATCAAAGGTGCACCCAATCAAATAACAAAGTAATAGAATGGTATCGTAGAAATGTGCCCGATCGGAGGTGCGACCTCACTTGGCCCGGCGCGGCTCCTGTTTTAACCACATCAAGCTGACTCGCGGGAGTCAGGGCTGCGTTAATACCTCATACAGAATCATCGCCAAACCATCCTACTTCGTTCTGGAATCTCCACCACATACACAGTTGTTAAAGTGATTTTCGGTATTGGAAGAGAGTATGACAATATCCGATCCCGGTCTCTTTAACAACCAAACGATTATTTCACATCGTGATCGTTTTATAGTTTCAAACGGTTCATACTTCATATCAAAATATCATATCCATTTAATATCATCACTTCCGAAATCATATCCACTTTCGAAATCATATCACTTTCGAAATCATTATTCTCTTTAATATTTATTTCCAAATTCTTAACCACAAAATAGGTTAAACCATCATATCAAAATATTCGCATTTAAATCCATTAAATCTAAATCATAACAATTCCAACTTAAACAGTTTAAATATTGAAAATAGTTTATATACACTGAAATAGATATAAATTAAAAATAGTTTAGATATTTAAAAATAAGTTATAAATTAAAAATAGTTTATATATTAAAATGATTTTATATACTAAAATAGTTTATATATTAAAATATATATATCAAAAATAGTTTCAAGTTAGAATTGTATCTTCCAATTTCACAAATCAATTCAAATCAACTTAAATTCAAAATTCAATTTAAATCAATCTCAGTTCAACAATTTTAATTTAAAAGGTTAAAGGTTCAATTCAAATTCTCAATAAACCATTTCAGTTTATATTGATTTCAAATCCAGGTTTGATCTATCATCTCAATTCCAATAAGATTCAAAATTTAAATATTCAAACATTTACAATATAAGTTTCATTTATATTTAAACATTTAACTTTAATTTTATTCAAATTGGAAAATATCCACTTAATCATTTTAACAACAATTAAATAAAATCTCCAATTGCACCTTTAAATCAAACTAAATATTCAATTTCAATTTATTTAAATTTGAAAATATTCATTTAATCACCTTTAATAAAAAATCAAGTTATAAAATCGTATTTTTAAAACCTTAAATTCAATAAGTTTCAAACCAATTTTTTTATTTAAATACAATTCATAAACAAATACAATTTCAAATCAATTTCCATTTATCTTCCCAACCTTAATTTATTAAAGTTATTACAAAAAATCTATTTTTAAAATATAATTTTAAATAAATACATATATATATATATTAATTAAATTATATTTTATTAAATTAAATCTTATTATATATATTTTTAAAATAATAAAGTTATAACAAAAATATTAAAATTTATATTTTCAAAACTAACTTATAAATTTAAAATTTCCAAAACATATAATTTTAAAAATCTAAATTTACACATATATAAAAATAACATTTATATACTATATATTAAAAATTAATATTTATTAAAACCCAAATATTTCCTTTCAAAACTTTGGAAATCATTTTTAAAATATAGACCAACGGTGTCCGTATATAATTTTCTATCCTACGGTCAAGTGATACGGATATTTATCATTTCAATCCGCAATTTAAATATCTATGGGTATAAATCATTTCAACCCGCAATCCCAAAATTCAAAATTTATGAAAATCGCTTGGATTTATCGTTTCAACCCATAACGATTTTCCCCTAATCTATAATATCGTTCGGGTAGGTATCATTTCAACCCATAGAGAATTTCTAAACTAACAGCGAACTTGCAGAGTGAGAACATATATGATAATAATATAACATATCAACAATAGGCATATATCATCAGTAACAAATTTAAATATAATATATACAACATGTCATGGTGTCATATGTCATAAGTAAACAATGGCAGATACTGGTATATCATATTTAACAATTAAATATCTTAACAATTCAAATTTAACATTATATTTCAATCGTCAATTCATGTGAATTCAATTTACTAAATATAAGAATGTTAATCGTGAGTGACCGCTCACCTTTCGAGGCTAGAGGAAATGGACAACACAACAAGCTACGATTCCAAGCACAAATTTCAAAGCACAGCACGATGAACACGAATTCGACGAACGAAGCAAAGCTAATAACTAAGAATCGACGAAACACATCAAAACTAGCTTGATATGAATGAAAACAAAATATATATAATATTGTATATTTTTCTCTAAAAAATCAATATTTAATTAAAACACATATTTAAAAATAAAATCTCTATATTATATCTTTTAAGACCAATATTCAGCTTAAAACACGTATTACAATAAAAATCCTCATATTATATTTTAAAATCAACATTCAATTTTTTTTAAAACACATATATAAAATAAAATATTTATACATATACAATTTAAAAATCAATATTTAACAAAACAAATATATTACCTTCCAAAATTTCATATACACACACACGTACGCTCATATATGTAAGTTTTCAAATATATTACCTTTCAAAAATAGCATCAATCAACATTCAAACACACGTACTTGCATTTTTTTTTCTTAAAAGGAGGAGGCGGACTGTCACATAGGCAGGCGGAGAGAAGCGCTGCAGGCTAGAAGTGGATTAGGGAGAAGAGGCTCGGGAATGGTCGGAGAGAAAGGGAGCGAGCTGCTAGGACAGGTGGAAGTGGCAAGGAGCAGAAGGGGTCGGACACAGTGAGGCGGAGGGTTTTGTGTGGAATGGGAGGTGATGGTGACTGTTGCCATGGGTTCAGGGTGGTCAGGGGAGGTGGAACTCGGGCTATAGGGGTGGATGGCAGGAACCGGTGGTTGGTTGGCGCGGAGGTGTATGCGGCTGTCAGTGGAGCGGAGGAAGGAGTTGCGGCGTCCGGAGCAATTGGAGAGAAAAGGTGGGTCGGATCTGAAGCAAGGAGACGTGGAGGATGGGTTTTGGATCGAGGGGACTGGGTAAATGCGGAGGCGGCTGTCATGCCAGTGCAGGTGGAGGGAAGTGTGGGCGAAGTAGGAGGCGGGCGTGAGTTTCAAGTGATGGGAGGAGTGGAGATCTCGACTGCGGGTTTGGAGCAGCTATATGGTGGCTGTCATTCTTACGAAGGCTGACGTGGTTGGCTAAGGCGGTGGAAACTTGGAGGTGGAAAGGGTGATGAATGATACGTTGGGAGTGAAGCCGATGAAAGGTGATGTGGGCTGCAAGATCGACAACAGGTGCGGAGGCTTTCGGGAAGGGCTTCTGGCGTGGCTTCGACTGCAAGGCAGTCACGTGGGTGTTAGAGCAGCTGCTAAGGGAAGGGGTTTCGTGTTCAATAGGCGGTGGAAGTAGGGTGGCGGAGGACAGTGAGCGGAGACGAGGCGATAGCAGATGAACAAGCTTCGAGAATATAGTTTTATATATATGATAAATTTTCTTTTTTAAGAATGGGAACAACTTCGGGTAAAACTGGAAATGGACAGGGCTTCCTTCGAGAAAATGAAGGGGACGAGCTGATGGTTGCTGTGGAAAACATATATACACGAATGCTTTGCTTTATATATATATATAATTTTATTTTTATTTTTATTATTTTCTCGAAAAAAAGAAGAGCAGAACAACAAGATGGAAAGAGCAGATAGGAAATAGAAACGAACCAGAGAAGCAAATGAACCATTATATTGAAATGGTGGAATGACAATGGTCATGGAATAACAAAAGTCAGAAGCTGAAAATATTAACTACAGATGGCTATTGATTGACACGGTAGATAGATGAAAGGGCATAGAAAACCCAAAAGCCTAAATACGGAACCGATACGGCTAATCGTTTTACAGATTTAGCCGCGTATCGGAATCCGAAATGCACAAATGAATATATTGCGAAGATCAGCACGACAAGACAAACAGAATGATATAAAGATATCAGCGATACGATCATCCTATCAAAGTCGATATTCACTGCCAAAATGCTGCTAAACCGTCGAAAATAATATAAACGGAGCCAGAGCAGTCTAAATTTGGCGAAACGAAATACGACGTCTCACTCAGAAAACGATTTACAATTTTATTTTATAAAAATATTCAGTTTTCGAAAATATTTTATTTTCATCTAATTAACTGATTTTAAATTGAAAATTACACAACAAAACTAACTTCCAAATTTTCTGATGAAAATCTGACATTTGCTACGTTAAAATAGATACATTCCAAATATCAATTTTTCATTGTCAAATTAAATTGTTTTATTTTCAAGAAAAATTCAGTTAATTACGTTAAAAAATCGTTAAAATTTCCGGATCGTTACACTCTCCCCCACTCAAAGCTTTCGTCCCCGAAAAGGAACGAGATAGGGAAGTAGAAGCAACAAAAAAGAAAGATAGGTTCAAAATTCATAATACCAGATACAACAATTAACTCAAAGCCATATAAATTTCATTTTGGACATCTTATATTGTACACTATTAAGTTACATATTCTCATTACATTCAAACTTTTCCCATGTAAGTTTTATTGATGTAACTGAGTGTAATTGAGCACTATACAAATTTACCCCTTTTACCAACATTTTTATTAAGCAAAATTTAGTTTGAACATTTTTATTACTTAAGTTTACTCTTGTATAACCTTCGGTTACATATTCACATTAACATTTCAACTTTTGAATATTTCAGGTAAGCTATATACGTGTTAGAATGCAATTGAGTATCATACAAATAAATTTTATCCTAGTTCAATTGTTTCAAGTTGTTTCAATTTCATTCCTCATTTTAGACACTCCAATATTCAAAAAATTTGTTTCATTTCAATAATTGAAAACCATTACTTAACACGGAATTTAAGAGTTAAATTTCCAGTTCCACTTCAAACTATTTTGAAATAATATATACATATATACATTTTATAAATCAAATCATACTCAAGAAATCCAAATCAAACTCATTTTCCAAAACAAAAGTGTAGCAAAGCTACTAAGTGGTCTCCCCACTCTGAGACTCGAAAATGAATATCGATGATGCTTAAGTCATCACCGAAATTATTTTCCAGTGACAAAAAGGAGAGTACCGACTTACTTCTTTTAAAATTCTTTGTAAACAATTTCTATTCAAAATATTTTCAAATAATATATATTTTTCAAAACTTCGAAAACTAAATTTGAAGAGTATCGAAAATTAAATTCTCAAATCTATAATTTAAACTCATTTCATTTGCAAATCAGATTTAGAACTATGTTTATAAAATTTCAATCTCCTTATAACATACAACAATAGTTAACGATTTAGAAATGTTGACAAAACAATAAGTGATAATCTAGTATTATCATTTCTAACAACCAATTCATTTAACTATCTAATTTAAGAAAATTAAACCTTTATATATAACATATAGTCATACATAAAATTATTTCATTTACCAATTTTGGAAACAATATTGTGTCAGTTTGCCCTGTTCGAGTGTTTTGGAATTCCTATCGATGGCGTTGGCTAGATGAACCGATCGAAACCCCAAATCACTTAACAATTCAAACAACACAATATAAAACATTTTTATATCAATTACAAATACATTCTCTCATAGGATAATTCAAGAATGGATGTCAGAACAAGGATAGAGATTCAAATTTAGAGGGACCTAATCAAAGAGATTTCTAACTAAGAAGATAGGCTCGAAAGGAAGATAAGATAATTAGATTATAAAAGAGGAAGATGAATATACTTATATAAATCATGGCAACCTTAACCGGGTCAAAAGAGACTTAGAAAAGACAAGAATATCATCAAAGAGAATGGGACAAACTTGTTAAGAATATCGCGGCAAACGCAATTTATGAGATCAGCGAAGAGGGCAGAAGTATTGGTTAATCCAAAGGGTATGACTAACCATTTAAAGAACCATTTATCCGGGAAATAGGACAATAGGTCAAGCCCCAGAAATAAGATCGATGCGGAATTCAATTTCCCGCTTGGGAGGAAGAGAAGTGACTTCACTAAGACATCAGGATAATTCCGGACTATCGGGGTTGAGTCAAGATTACTAAGCTGAGAATTAAGCGGAAAGGTGAAACAACCTGCATAATCCCGAGGCAATTGACATTCCATCACAAAAGAATTACTCTGGTCGTCTACTAGAGAACGGTTCAGGCTTAGCAAGAGATAAAAGCATTGAAACCGGGGATACAGAAATCTCCGATGAATCGACGTCTGTTGTAAAGAAGTTTCACCCCTTTACAAATCATACTAAAGTTGGCGGAACCGCCAATCAGATTAGTCTCACATAAGGATTTAGTTGCCAATTGAGGTGACAAGATACTCGAATTTATTACAGGGATCAACATAAATAGAGCTATGGGATGCTCCAGTATCAAAGAACACGAACAGGACAAGACGGGAATGGATTTCAGAACAAAGGGGAAAGTTCAAAAATCCAGATCAAAGAGTATTCTAACGAAGGATTTCCAGCTCGAAAGAATATGATTCTGTAATTAATTTTACTCCATATGCTAAGTTTTGCCTAAACCTGGCTCTGATACCACTATAACAACTTGGTATTTCGAACCATTCAAATCGATAATTATCCACTCATGTCAGACTTGAATTGCTCAAAACCACAGATTGTTAATTTATATTTGGCAAAACTCAACATATACAGTAAATAAATCAATCACAGAATCACAGAAACAGAGTTATACAACAATAAGCAGCGGAATAGATAAATAGTAGTTCATGAAGCTATTACAACATCAAAGTATAAAACACGATACAATAGAAACCTCAAATACAAAGTAGTTTCAAATACATCAGCAGATGACAAGTCTGAATATCAACAATTGGAATAAACTGAAATAACTGAAAGCTGAAAGATAGATCTTCAAGCAAAACTCCAAGCTCCAAAGGTGGGTCTCAAATGCTGTGACACTCAATCTGATCCGAGCATAAGTAAAACACAAAACACTCGAGTCAAGATTAACATTCTTTTACTAGTAAATCAACTCAAGTGAAATGTCCAAGTGAAATACAATATAACTTAAAGGATGTTTGGGATTTCATCCTCTAAGGATCTGTGGAACTATCTACTATATAGTAATATACGCTATTATAATATATCTATCAGTAAAGTATTAAAATAGCATTAAGGCGTTACCCATATTCCCCTTAACACATTTTATATATTCTCATAGTCTATACAGTACCGTAAGCTCCACCAAACCGGTGGTTTACTCAGAGGGCACTCCGTAGGTACAACACAAACCAAACTCGTAGAAGGCGCGATAAGGCATGTGACAAGGCATGCGAGGCAATGCCTATGGTAGGATACTACCGTTTTGCGGATCCGTACTGGTGGTAACGCATAGCAGCTACTACCACCCACCTCGAGACACACTCTGCAACGACCCAAGATTTTATATATATATTTAAATTGATAATTAACTTAGTTTTTGAATTAAAATTGTAAATTAATTGTTAATTTAAGCGAGTTTCCCCAATTCAAATAGAATATATATTAAAACAATATGAATTTACATATTGTATATATGTGATTTGGATTTAAATTTAAAGTAAATAGTTTAATAATAATTTGAGTATATATGTATGTGTATATATATATATTGAGTTTGAATAAAATTTTAACTAAATGGTTTAAAGATAAATAATTTTAAAAATATAGAATTGATGGTCAAAAATAATTTGAATTTATAAAATAAATATATATAGAGAAATATAAGACAATAAATATTAAAGTAAAATTTATAATAAATATTTAAAATAGAAATGGAAGTGAAAATAATAATAATAATAATAATTTAACCTAAAAATATAAATCAATGTAAAAAAAAAGATAAGTTATAAAAAATATAAAAAGAAAAGCATTAGCTAAAATTTTAACAACAAAATAAATATAGAAATTCATCTATATTTCAAAATAAATTATATAGTAAGTATGTAAATTTTAATCTCATGAAATCCATACAAAATAATATGTATTAATACTAACAAAATAGACTACAAAAATAAAAATGGAAATAGATGTATATAAGATGAAATATAAAGTAGACATTTGCTAAATTTTAACAATATATTAAATATAGAAAATTCACTTATATTATAAATTAGTAAGTATAAGAAGAAATATATTCAAATAATAAATAAATATATGAAACAAATGAAGTATAAAAATATACACTTACAAAAAGAAAAGAAAAAAATATATAACATATGAAATACATATAGAATTGTATGTGAACTAGGCAAGCAAGAAATAAACAAAACAAAGAAGTACAAAGCAAATAGATTTGCTGTAAACAAAATGAGAAACAACAATTATTATAAGCCACCACAACACAAAATCACGTCAGCCCAAAAGAGAAAAAAAGTCTTTGATATGGTACAAGGCATTTATATCACTTGTACAAATTTATCTCATCACCCTGTACAAAGACTTATCAGCCTGTACAACATTTCTTTTTATATCATCTTCATAATTCTAGTTCGTTCATCAAACTTAGCATTTCAGAAGCTAATCTATACAATTGAAATTTAAATCAAAACCAGAAAAGAAAAAATCAAAACAATGTTCTCAAAGTAGTTTATTTAAAAGCCTGGAAACAAGAAACTTGTTCTCTGTTCATTTCTGGAATTCAATGTGAGCAAACTCTCAACCTTTAAATCTTTTGATACTGCTGCATGTGATATCTATGTGGTGATGATTTATATGTATGTTTGTCTAGATGTATTCATCTCGAATATAGTTGAATTAGGCTATAGACATGTTTGCATACTGGTATACAGGTATATATATATATATACCTCTGTTAAGCATTTACAGGCTTTAACTTGATTTAGAAATTCAAATCTTTCCCATAATTCTTTAAGATTTGATGTCAGACGATAAACGCTTGAATTTGCAAGATCTAAATTTTAAAAATACTCCTAGGTATTAAAAGAAAAAAAGTTTACTGGGAATGTGAAAACACAGTTAAACTCAAAATATGACGATATTCGACTTGAATGATTCATTGCTTCAATTGTATAACCTATTTGTAATCGAAAACGATGATTTTTAAAAATAGAATCAAGATTTTTTTTTGTTTTATTTGAAATTCGTTTGAATTTTTTAGTTGAACGAGAAAAGGAAAATAGCCAATTTCCGGCAATCCATAGCAAATGAGCTGTCGTGATTCTGGGTGAAGATAGCTTGAGCATTGGTGGTCATTAGAAAAATGACCAGAAGAATTCTAATTCACCATGGTGGCCGTGCAAAGTTAATGTAGGGTTTAAGGTCAGGATGGTAATAGTTGGGTTCTCGTGATTGTTGCGTGGTCATGGGTGATGTGGAGAAGATCGGTGGTGGGGAAATATTTTCGTGGGTGTCTGGCATAGCTGTAGGCACGGCGGCGAGTTCGTCAGTGGGTGGAGGTGATGACGAATGGGGATTTTTCCGATTGGTTGAGTTACAGGCATTGACCAGATTGTTCAATTTCGATTCTCGGTTCGTTTTGATGATTTGGGTGGTTGGATGAATTGGGTTGGTCATTGATGACCTGTAGACAGTGGCGACGATGATCAGGATGTCGACGATGATCTGTACGCGTGCACAGGTGTGGTTGTTTTGGGCTTAGAAGATATGTTGTTGAGTTGTGAAGAGGAAGATGGACTCGCGTGTTCGAGCTCGGGAATGTCGTGAGTTGGCTCGAGTTGATCCTGGTGTTGTACGTGAGGGACTTGAGTGAGCTGTTAGTTTTTAACAGTTTAAATTTTAACCCAAACTGTTTTTAATCAAAGAAGAAAAAGAAGATGTTCTTGGTTTTGTTTTCAAGTACATATGAGTTAAAACCAAAAGTTAATGTTTGAACCAGTTTTTAAATTTAAATAAAAGTAAGTCTTTAATTTTTTTTTAAATAATCAAGTTAAACCAATTTTTTTGAAAAATCCATTTCTTTGTAATGAATAGTTGTATAAATTAATTTGTGTGATTTGTTTAACTTAAATATATTAAGTTAAAACCTTAAGTTATCTTCAAACTTAATTTGAAATGTGGAAAGGTCATTAATAAGGAAATGTTTTTATCTTAAAAACTTAATTAAAGTTTGATAATAAATGGGAAAAATTAAAGAGTGATTAATTAACTGAGTTAGTTAATGATTAAAGATAAGTTAATTAACAGTAAGGGTCTCAAGTGATTTATTAACTTGTAATTAAGGATTGTTAATTAATAATTGGGGATAAGTAATTAATGATTATTTTATTTTATGACTTAATTAATGATTTAATTAAGTCAGTCAGTTACTAAGATCAAATGTTTTAATGATAATTAAAGATAATGTTTTATCTCAAGGTTAATTAAGATTTTTAATGAGTTGAAATTAATTAAGTTAATTAAGAAATTTAAGTTTAGTTAATTAATTTAATTAATTATTGATAAGGACTACTTAAGTAATTAATTCATAATAATTAATTTAATTAACTAATAACTATGATAGATTAATCTATGATTTGAGATTGATTAATCAAGTAATTAAGGGTTAATTACTTTAAAAGAATAATTAATTAATGTGGTTAATTAAGGAAATTAATTTAAGAATAATTAATTAAATGTTTGTAATTAATTATTTATTAATTAACCCTGACTAGGAATTATCCATAAGTAAATGATCTAGTTTAAATTAATCAGATATCTAAATTGATTTTTCTTATGGATGTCTGTATTCTATTGGATATTGTGAATTGTTTGATCTCTACTGTGTGATGCTTTGTGATTTGAAGTGTTTTTATTCAAGCTATGATGAATGTAACTTATTTTATCTGTGACGAATGTATATTATTTTTCTGTGCATCTGTGTATGGAAGATAAGCGTTATTTGGATATACCGCTTATCGATTTTGATATGCTTGAATCTATGATGATTGAATCCGTGATTCTTTGTGATGTTGCACTACTGTGTAAAACTCCTGGACCACACTTTTACACACACAGATATGGATTTCACGGGAAATCGGTTGAGTCACAGATATTTTGAAAAGGTTTCAAAAGATGAATTTTAATTTCAATTGATTTTGGAAATGAATTTGGGTTGAATGTTAAAAACTGTTTAAAAGGAATCTTAAAGATAAAAGTTATTTTGAATAACATGGTAAAGTTTTTAATTTAAATAATTTAATTTGAATTTGAATTCAAACTTTGGAATTGAATTCCGTGTTTGGAAATTATGGTTTAAAAAGGTTATACAAGTTATAAATGTGTTTATATGAGTTTTAAACATTTTAAAAAGTATTGTTTTGGAAATTTGAATTCAACCCAAGTTTAAATTTAAAAAAGACTATAACTTGTGTATATTTGATCGGATTTTTCCGAAACGAAAAGTATTTGTTTTCAAACAATAATGGCTTTCATATAAGGAAAGGATTTTCAATTTGTGTTAAAAGGATTTCAAATTTGAAATGAAAATAGTTTGGAAAACTATAAATGATATATCTTTTATATAAAAGAATTGAATTGAAAATAGAATTGTTTTGAAAGCTATCAATTTAATCTTTGTTTAAAGATTTAATGAGTTAATCCAAATTGAAGTGGAAATCAATTTGAAAATCTATGAATAGATCTTTAAGAAACTGGGTGTACTTTGTGAAATGAATCTTTTTGTTTAAAAAGATTAAAATGGTAATGTGTTTAAACCATTTGAAATAAAAGTTTTGGGTAATAAATGGTGACTTAATTGAAATCCCATATCCATATGTTTTTAAATATGTGCTCGTTATTCGGTTTAGCCGGGAGAGGACCTTTGAGTCATATAACCCATTCCGAATAATGATACGACGTAAATGGATCGCATTTGAAGACCGGTGTTGAAGACCGGGTATTTGCGAGAACGATAGGATAACCTATCGATTGTCTCTGCACTGAGTAGCTACGGTATAGAGATTTCCTAAGTGATGGGAAATCCGATCGAGATTGTGAATACCCGGATTGCAAGGGCTTCTTCGGAAGTGCCTTCAGTTCTGTTCGAACGCGGAACAGACTTGTATGGTTGTATGTATGACACTACACTTTGAGATATAAAGCTGATTTCTTTCAAATACATTTCTGTTTGGTGGTGGAGAATTTATTCTCTTAGCTTAACACCCTTCTCTGAGACGTACGAGCTCAGATGTTATGTAGTTGAAGGTTGTCAGTGATATACTCCCAATTTGGTAGTGTGGCATGCTGAGTGCTGCTGTGTGATGATTATTTATTGATCATTTGTTGATCAAAGCATGGATTTCGTGTAAAGCGTAGCTTTGTGGACGATACCTCATCGGACCTCACAGACCGAAAATGGTCGAAACAGGAAAGATGCGGCAAGGTTTCAGGGGTAGCTCCCCTAGGGTATGTCCATTCCTTCTGGAAAAGGGTGGTATCATGGTATGGAGTCCAGATACTTACTCATGTGGACACTATAGTATATTTACTACTGTGTGATGTTGGTGTAGAGGATCCTCGGCTAAAGGTCCCAAAGGACCGGGGGTGGAATATCTCAGGTTTACTACCCGGGAAGGGGGTAACCGGCCTTGTGTTGGCAGAGAGCCAGGTGATTCTCGGGGCGTCACTCTAGAGGTGTTCCTATGTGGCATAGGAAGTTCCTTAGCCTGACCATTTGTTGGAAAATACAAAGAAACAATACGAACCTTGTACGGTTTTAGTTGTAGAACCTGCCATTTAAAATTGCAGCTATAACAGGCATAATATAATGGTACCTATGCTGGCTAAGATTAATATTATATTTTCGAAAGGATTTTCACACTATGCACTAGTAATAATATCAAAAGAGTTTTCTTTGCGTAGTAAGCATGTTTGACTATCATAAGGAGAAATCTCCCCCATGTGTGCGATTGCATTGTGTGTGTGCCGGGAGGCCTTATGATAGTTTCATTTTCCAAAAGCATTGCGGATTTCAATATTTAAAATTCTTTTGTGGTTGTTTTAAAGATAAACTGTTTTTGTTTGCTCATACCAGTCCCACGACTGACCCGGAGTTTATTGTTCCTTTCCTAAACTCTGGGTGCCCACAATTTTCCACACGGGCAGTCTAGAGTTGAGTTTTTCAGATAGTCAGATCTAGTAGATTATCTGGGACTAGTTCAGTTTTTGGAGCTTACGGACGATTGACGTTGCTTATCTTCGTGCAATTTGGATGGGGATTTCGAGCTTGAAGTTTAGAGCTTTAGCCTTGAAGTTGCAGTATTGGATTCTTCCAAAGACTCATCTTATATTGTATCGTATTCCGCTATATTTTGTGTTGTATATTCTCTGATGTTGATGATTATCATTGTATCAAACTGATGTATCGGATATTGTATTCATGTTGTATCAATGATATTATCTTTTATTTTCCGCTGTGTTATTTATCATCTAATGTTGTTGCAAGCTCCGGCGATACGAATTTGATGTTATTTATCGAACATCGAGTTTGGGTCGTTATACACTCCCAAATCAAAGGTGCACCCAATCAAATAACAAAGTAATAGAATGGTATCGAAGAAATGTGCCCGATCGGAGGTGCGACCTCACTTGGCCCGGCATGGCTCCTGTTTTAGCGACATCAAGCTGACTCGCGCGAGTCAGGGCTGCATTAATACCTCATACAGAATCGTCGCCAAACCATCCTACTTCGTTCTGGAATCTACACCACGTACACAGTTGTTAAAGTGGTTTTCGGTATTGGCAGAGAGTATAAAAATATCTAATCCCGGTCTCCGTAACAACCAAACGCTTATTTCATACCATGGTCGTTTTATAGTTTCAAATGGTTCATACTTCATATCAAAATATCATATCCATTTAAAAATCATATCACTTTCGAAATCATATCCACTTTCGAAATCATATCACTTTCGAAATCATTATCACTTTAAATCATATTTATTTCCAAATTTTTAACCACAAAATAGGTTAAACCATCATATCAAAATATTCGCATTTAAATCCATTAAATCTAAATCATAACAATTCCAACTTAAACAGTTTAAATATTGAAAATAGTTATATATATTGAAATAGATATAAATTAAAAATAGTTTAGATATTTAAAATTAAGTTATAAATTAAAAATAGTTTATATATTAAAAAGATTTTATATACTAAAATAGTTTATATATTAAAATATATATATCGAAAATAGTTTCAAGTTAAAATTGTATCTTCCAGTTTCACAAATCAATTCAAATCAATATAAATTCAAAATTCAATTTAAATCAATCTCAGTTCAACAATTTTAATTTAAAAGGTTAAAGATTCAATTCAAATTCTCAATAAACCATTTCAATTTATATCAATTTCAAATCCAGGTTTGAACTATCACCTCAATTCTAATAAGATTCAAAATTTAAATATTCAAACATTTACAATATAAGTTTCATTTATATTTCAACATTTAACTTTAATTTTATTCAAATTGAAAAATATCCACTTAATCATTTTAATAACAATTAAATAAAATCTCCAATTACACCTTTAAATCAAACTAGATATTCAATTTCAATTTATTTAAATTTGAAAATATTCATTTAATCACCTTTAATCAAAAATCAAGTTATAAAATCGTATCTTTAAAATCTCAAATTCAAGAAGTTTCAAATCAATTTTTTTTATTTAAATACAATTCTTAAACAAATACAATTTCAAATCAATTTCCATTTATCTTCCGAACCTTAATTTATTAAAGTTATTAAAAAAATCTGTTTTTAAAATATAATTTTAAATAAATACTTAAATATATATACATATTAATTAAATTAAATCTTATATTATTATATATATTTTTAAATAAGAAAGTTATAAGAAAAATCTTAAAATTTATATTTTCAATACTAACTTATAAATTTGAAATTTCCAAAACATATAATTTTAAAAATCTAAATTTACACATATATAAAAATAACATTTATATACTATATATTAAAAATTAATATTTATTAAAACCCATATATTTCCTTTCAAAACTTTGGAAATCATTTTTAAAATATAGACCAACGGCGACCATATATAATTTTCTATCCTACGATCAAGTGATACGGGTATAAATCATTTCAACCCGCAATCCCAAAATTCAAAATTTATGAAAATCGCTTGGGTTTATCATTTCAACCCATAACGATTTTCCCCTAATCTATAAGATCGTTCGGGTATGTATCATTTCAACCAATAGAGAATTTCTAAACTAACAGTGAACTTGCAGAGTGCGAACATATATGATAATAATATAACATATCAACAACATACATATAACATCAGTAACAAATTTAAATATAATATATACAACAGGTTATGGTGTCATGTGTCATAGGTAAACAATGGCAGATAATGATATATCATATTTAACAATTAAATAACTTAACAATTCAAATTTAACAGCATATTTCAATCGTCATTTCATGTGAATTCAATTTACTAAATATAAGATTGTTAATCGTGAGTGATCACTCACTTTCGAGGCTAGAGGAAATGGACAACACAACAAGCTACGATTCCAAGCACAAATTTCAAAGCACAACACGATGAACACGAATTCGACGAACGAAGCAAAGCTAATAACTAAGAATCGATGAAACACATCAAAACTAGCTTGATATGAATGGAAACAAAATATATATAATATTGTATATTTTTCTTTAAAAAATCAATATTCAATTAAAACACATATTTAAAAATAAAATCTCTATATTATATCTTTTAAGACCAATATTCAGCTTAAAACACGTATTACAATAAAAATCCTCATATTATATTTTAAAATCAACATTCAATTTTTTTTAAAACACATATATAAAATAAAAAATAAACACACACACGTACGCTCGTATGTAAGTTTTCAAATATATTACCTTTCAAAAATAGCATCAATCAACATTCAAACACACGTACTTGCATTTTTTTTCTTAAAAGGGGGAGGCGGACTGTCACATAGGCAGGCGGAGAGAAGTGATGCAGGCTAGAAGTGGATCAGGGAGAAGAGGCTCGGGAATGGTCGAAGAGAAAGGGAGCGGGCAGCTAGGGCAGGTGGAAGTGGCAAGGAGCAGAGGGGGTCGGACACAGTGAGGCGGAGGGTTTTGTGTGGAATGGGAGGTGATGGTGACTGTTGCCATGGGTTCAGGGTGGTCAGGGGAGGTGGAACTCAGGCTATAAGGGTGGATGGCAGGAACTGGTGGTTGGCTAGCGCGGAGGTGTATGCGGCTGTCAATGGAGCGGAGGGAGGAGTTGCGGCGTCCAGAGCAATTGGAGAGAAAAGGTGGGTCGGATATGAAGCAAGGAGACGTGGAGGATGGGTTTTGGATCGAGGGGACTGGGTGAATGCGGAGGCGGCTATCATGCCAGTGCAGGCGGAGGGAAGTGTGGGCGAAGTAGGAGGCGGGCGTGGGCTTCAGGCGATAGGAGGAGTGGAGATCTCGGCTGCGGGTTTGGAGCAGCTATATGGTGGTTGTCAATCTTGTGAAGGCTGACGTGGTTGGCTCAGGCGGTCGAAAGCTTAGAGGTGGTAAGGGTGATGACTGATACGTTGGGAGTGAGGCTGATGAAAGGTGATGTGGACTGCAAGATCGACGACAGGTGCGAAGGCTTTCGGGAAGGGCTGCTGGCGTGGCTTCGACTGCAAGGCAGTCACGTGGGTGTTAGAGCGGCTGCTAAGGGAAGGGGTTTCGTGTTCAATAGGCGGTGGAAGTAGGGTGGCGGAGGACAGTGAGCGAAGACGAGGCGATAGCAGATGAACAGGCTTCGAGAACATAGTTTTATATATATGATAATTTTTTTTTAAGAATGGGAACTGCTTCGGGTATAACTGGAAATGGACACGGCTTCCTTCGAGAAAATGAAGGGGACGAGCTGATTGGTTGTTGTGGAAAACATATATACATGAATGCTTTGCTTTATATATATATATATATATATTATTTTAATTTTATTATTTTCTCGAAAAGAAGAAGAGCAGAACAACAAAATGGAAAGAGCAGATAGAAAATAGAAACGACAGAGAAGCAAATGAACCCTTATATTGAAAAGGTGGAATGGAAATGATCATGGAACAAAAGTCAGAAGCTGAAAATATTAACAGCAGATGGCTATTGTTGACACGGTAGATAGATGAAAGTGCATAGGAAACTCAAAAGCCTAAATACGGAACCGATACAGTTAATCGTTTTACAGATTTCGCCGTGTACCGGAATCCGAAATGCACAAATGAATATACTACGAAGATCAGCACGACGAGACAAACAGAATGGTACACAGATATCAGCGATACGATCATCCTATCAAAAGTCGATTTTCGTTGTCAAAATGCTGTTAAACCGTCGAAAATAATATAAACGGAGCTAGAGCAGTCCAAATTTGGCGAAACGAAATATGACGTCGTACTCAGAAAATGATTTACATTTTTATTATACAAAAATATTCAGATTTCAAAAATATTTTATTTCATCTAATTAACCGATTTTAAATTGAAATTGATAATTACACAACAAAACTAACTTCCATATTTTCTGATGAAAATCTGACATTTGCTATGTTAAAATAGACGCATTCCAAATATCAAATTTTCATTGTCAAATTAAATTGTTTTATTTTCAAGAAAAATTCAGTTAATTACGTTATAAAAATCGTTAAAATTTCCGGGTCGTTACAGCATACGCACTACGCGTATAAGCATTAAGATCTTTATTCTTAATGTTTTCATTATAGTTAGTCAAGATTAAAATTTATCCTGCGTTAAAAAATCACTTATTTTTTCATAATTTTGCTTTCACAGAATAAAATAACATAATGTTAACTTTTAATTCACTTAGCTCAATAATAGTGCCTATTTTGTTGCTGAAACCATTGCAAATAATCTATGAAAAAGTTCAAATATAGGACAACATGTTGCTATGGGAAATTATAATGGATTTCTATGTTAGTTTATTACTCAAATTCCTTGATTGATTAGGCTTTTTGACTGAAAGTTCACGGCTTTAATAAGGGCTTTTATCTAACCTTAGCCCCGCTATTATCTAAATGTTGATCGAACCTCCATTTCAATTGGAATTTGACTCTCGAGTACCATGGTTTCTTGAAATTTTAAAGGATATTATATAACCGTTGGAGGATTTTTTTTTGGCCTCCTCAATCTGCTTTTCTTTTCCTTTGTCCTTCACTATTGGGGGTCTACGCTTGGGTAGCATCTTCCTTTTTATGAGTTGCATGAATAGGAAATGAGGCGGCCATGAGTGCCTTTTTGTTAGAAACGGTTTGGAGCTAACATGGCTGGCTACAAGTAAAGCCAAAAAAGATGAGATGGGACGGACTGTCAGAGGTTGCAGCGGGACTACGAGAGGTTCCCTCACTAGCTATGATAGATATATATTCTCAATGCGCACATTCTCTATTTAGAATCTCTTCTCGGCCAGCGTAATGATCGACCGAACAAAGGCTAGGGATGATTCCTTCCCACCGCGTCCTTCCTTGTGTGTCGGAGATACAAAGCAAGTGCACCGAAAAAGGGAATATGGTTGATCCCATGGCGAAGCATAACTGCACACTCACACGATCTTTTCCGAGAGATAGGAGCATTCGATGGAACCAGTGAACTACACTTTCTCCTTGATAAATGCGTAGGAAAGAGGTCAATGTCAGTTTGAGTACTATTATCATACCAACCCTAGGAGAAAGCGTTATTGTTTGGACTTAATTTGATTTGGTGTGTCATTTAGAAGTATATTTGGCTTGAAATATCATGGCGATGTGCTAATGTTCTAATAAACAAGAAAAAAAACGCAAGCAGGCAATGTAGAAGCGAATATAAATATGTGTACAAAATAATTGGGCTGTAGCATTCAACCAAGTTGTAACGCCCCACCCCGAGACCCACATTAACAAAGAATATTACTGGGTAATATTGTCTGCTAATGCGGAGAATATGGCTGGTTAGGGGCGACCATCTATAATCTTGTCTTAAATATCTATTGAATACGTTGATTAGTGCTCTATATTTTTTTCCTTTCTCAAGTGGATCGACATATCCAATAAATGCTTAATACAAAACTATAGGTGGCTATAGGATCTATCAGAACAAAATACAACAACTCAAATGCATAACCCATCACAGAACAACAAACAGTATATATAGAAGGTAATGGCGTTTCCATTCCTAACAGAGATGAAAACTTGCCTTATCAGTGTAATATTGAATGTTTATTACGTAGATGTTAGGAATTATTATCATTATTGCTATTGAAACACATATTATACTATTAGCTTGTAGTTGGCTTAGTTATGTATGATAAGGAAATAGAAAATTACTGTCACATACTACGTGATATGAATTGATGATTATAGACTTTCAAATTTTAACAATTATAATAGTGTGGACTAAACGTCTCTGGCTTAAGTGGTTAGATGTCACGCTTTAGAGGTCATGGTTTGAGCCTCTGAAATATCATAATAATTGTATGCTTGAAGTATCAATATTATTATATATTAAAAAATTGTGTGCACCAAATGATGTTGCAGTCCATCTTGACTAGGGATGGCAATGGGGTGGGTCTAAGGTCCAAACTCGGTTGACTCGCCCCTGTTTTGGCCCATCCAGACCCGCCTCATTGGGTCATCGGGACGGGTAAACCCGTGACCCGTTCTTGAGAGCTTCGGGTCTAGGGTCGGATCGGGGCTTGACTGACCCACCCCAACCCGACCTGCACTACTGAGATCTCATGAAATCGCTATAGTATTATAATAATGATTTGTTAGGTTTTTGACCAAACAGGATCGTCCAGTTCCTATAGAACCTATCACTAAAATACCCCTAAAAGGGGATAGGGCTAAGCGTAGCGGAAAGGGTTTTCCATGAGACGGGAAATGAAAACTATTAGCCCCACACGAGGTTTGTGAATAAGTGATTGTCTGATAATAAGCAAGGAATATCCGTCTTTCTGCTAAACTTCGTGTGTGTGTGTGTATATATATGTAGATGTTAGGAATTATTGTCATTATTGCTATTGAAATACATATTATACTATTATCTTGTAGTTGGCTTAGTTATGTATGATAAGGAAATAGAAAATTACTGTCACATACTACGTGATAAGAATACATACTACGTGATAAGAATTGATGATAATATACTTTCAAATTTTAACAATTATAATAGTGTGGACTAAATGTCTCTGGCTTAAGTGGTTAGATGTCACGCTTTAGAGGTCATGGTTTGAGCCTCTGAAATATCATAATAACAGTATGCTTGAATAAAGTATCGGTATTATTATATATAAAAAATTTGTGTGCACCAAATGATGCTGTAGTCATCTTGATAGGGATGGCAATAGGGCGGGTCTAGGGTCCAAACCCGGTTGACTTGCCTCTGTTTTGGTCCATCCAGACCCGTCCCATTGGGTCATCGGGGCGGGTAGAACAATGACCCGTTCTTGAGTGCTTCGGGTCTAGGGTCGGGTCGGGGCTTGATTGACCCGCCCCGACCCGACCCGCACTACTTAGATCTCATGAAATCGCTATAGTATTGTAATAACGATTTGTTAATCTTCCTGTGTGTGTGTGATTAGGACATAGATATTATAATGTTCCAGTCAATAAGCTATAAAAGATTTATAGTATTAAGCTGTATCATTGATAATTATACAATAACGTATGCATATTTTTTTGAACTATTTTGTACACCACATTTTTATTATCTTCCCTTATCATTGTAAATACATTGTTATTTGTATTTAATATATCATTTAGTAATAACAAATATAAATATATGTACATCAGTACACAATTTTGAATCAATATAAAAAACCTCACCGGATCTCGGGACTGGGCGGGTCCTGACCCGTATGGGTTTCGGGTTCGGAACAAAATTCCGGACCCGCAACGGGTCTACGGAGCGGGTCTGAGGCGGGATCGAAAAACCTCGGGACGAGCCTGGGGCACAAGAAACCCGCCCCATTGCCATTCCTAATCTTGACAAAACTGAACAGTGTTAAAAAGACACTGAATCGTTGTCTTTTAAACAAATCATACTATAGACCCTTAATTTCAGTCTTACTGAACAAAACGGCTACATCTCTTCACTTACAAATCTACAATTCCTGTCATTTTGTTACTTAAAGTAGATATACTATGGTTAGTCTGTTGAAAGCATATCATTCAACAAAATCTTGTTACTAATTATGAAGGTGGTCATGATGATATCTTTTGTCAAATTACCATCTTTACTTTGAATTTATTAAACACTAATTTAAGTTACCTCTATTTTACAAACAAAATGGGGCATAAATATTTTTAGAGGTAAATTCTCATTGAACATTTTAAAAATCACAAATTTTTGTCCCAAACAAAGGAAACAAACATGGGATGTGTAATAATAAATGTAAATAATATCTAATTCACATGATAAATAGGGTTATACTGATGATGTTGCTTACAACATTATCTTAAAATAAAGAACACACAGTAACAACCATAAAAAAATTGATCATACCAATGGTAAACTCTTTCATTCGCATACTTCAAATCAATCTCTATAGGATCTTTTCCCTATGCCATCATACTAACATCTCTTGGTTTTGCACCCCCAAATAGGTTTGCCTTCATTTTTCTGCCACCTTCCTGTAACCCAGAACAACTCGTCCCACTCAAACGTGCACTGGAAGGCGTTCCTGAATGTGGACTCAAAGACTTACTCGACTTACTGATCTTCGACTCCAAATCAGTGTTAGATTACTTACAATGGGGACACTTCCTCTAGTCAATTCTATGAATTTCATCTTCTCTCCTTAATACTCTCTAGATTATTATTATTTTATTTCAATTTATCATTGTTATTACAAATTTATATCGATTCTCTCAATTATCATTTTATATATAAATATCAATATTTAGTAATTTCTACAATTATTCACAAAATTCTCCAAGTTCTATCATATTATTTTACATCCAAGTTATATAAATTCTAAAATAAATCTAATTAATTAATAATCATTATTCGGTCTAAAAAGTCCTAATAGATGATAATCCAATGTGTTGTATACTGCAGTTATATTGACAAAAATTGTTAAACTAATATTTCATTCAACCCATATAACTGAAAATTTGTGTAATTATTACAAAATTATCTTCGGTTCTCATACATTATTTCAATTCAAGTTTACAAAATTTATGTCTTTCTAAAATTAAAACTTAATTACAAAGAAGAATACACACACACTTTCTAAAGTTGTTATTTTATTATAAACAAACATATTGTAAAACATATATTATTATAAATATATTCAACGTTTTTCTTTTCTCAAATTTGTAAATCAGTTGAATCTTTGTCATTAATAAAATTTATTACTGTTAAGAATGATACTAAATTAATTGTACGTGATGAATAATGTAGTTTATAATTTGACAATGAAAATTTTCAATTAATATGTTCTGTGAAAATGTTAAATTTTAGTTATGTATATTCGTAATTTACATTAATTTAAGGATAAAAAAATAGTGTTTTAACTCGAAACATTTTCTATGTATTTTATTGTCTTTTTGACACAAATATTAATTATTTTGAGAAATTTTTTAGTATAAACTAAAATATTGAGGTATGAAACAATGATTTAAAAACCAAGTTATAATTTTTATATAATTAAATAAAAATATGATTTCTAACATTTCTTTTAGTTGTTAAATAAACATTTTGTATCCCTTATATACAATATAATATACTTATTTTTGATGTTGATATTAACTACAAGAGCTTCAAATACAAACTATACCGTGTCATTACTATTACAGATTCATATTTATGTATTTTTGTCATTCTTTTTTAAGTAATATTTGAAATTCAATCTATATATCATTTTTTTAAATAAATGTATTAAAAACTAAACGTTAAAACTCAAAATATATGTATATAAATATTCATTTGTTGGAATTTATGAAAATATTAATTTTGAAATTAGTTAAGTACACTAAATTTTATTTATTATAAATCGATATCTAAGTCGTTATTATATACAGATGGACAATTTTATTTAACTTTTTACAAATGTAAAAATCAAAACTCACATGACAAAAATTACATACTTAAAATTAATAAGTTTAGTACATAACTCGATTGTTTTGACAAATTTTGTAACGACCCGGATTTTTCGCGCTCGAAAATCAACATCTGTACTTCACATTGTACTAGGATGCCGCAGATTCGACCGTTCAAATCCGATTCGCCGGAGCTATAACAACATTAAGTAAACAACACAGCGGAAAAGAAAAAGAATATAGATATACAACATCTGATACAATATCCAGATACAATGATGATACAATGAATATCTATATACATCAGAGATATGATACAACAAATAGCAGCGGAAAAGAAAACGATAACATCAGCAGCGGAACAATATCTCCAATAGAATGCTCCAATCCATAGCTAGCGGAAAACAAGGTCAGTCGTCCAAGGACTGACTAGCTCCAGAAAATCTACTCAACCTGAATATCTGAGAAAACCAAACTCTAGACTGCCCGTGTGGAAAATTGTGGGCACCCAGAGTTTAGGAAGGGAACAATAAACTCCGGATCAGTCAAGGGACTGGTGTGAGCAACAAAAACAGTTTATCTTTAAAACAAGCAACAAAGGCTTTTAAACATTGAAACCCGCAATGCTTTTCGAAAATGAAACTACCATAAGGCCTCCCACCACACACACAATGCAATCGCAGACTTGGAGGAGATTTCTCCTTATGATAGTCAAACATGCTTACTACGTAAAAGAAATTCTTTTGATATTATTACTAGTGCATAGTGTAGAAAACATTTCGAAAATATAATATTAATCTTAGCCAGCATACAACTATTGTAGTATGCCTACTATAGCTACTACGTTCAATAGCAGGTTACCGCCACATTCCATAGCAGGTAATACAACTAAAACCGTACTGGGTTCGTATTGTTTCTTTGGATTTCCAACAAATGATCAGGCTAAGGAACTTCCTTACCGAAATAGAAACGCCTCTGGAAAGACGCCCCGGATCCTAACCGGATCTCTGCAAACAAAAGGCCGACGCTACCTCACGCTGTACAGCTGTAACTAGGTAACTAACACACTGACGCTACCTCACGCTGTACAGCTGTAACTAGGTAACTAACACACGAGTCATGTCATCCCCCGGTCGTTACCGACCTTTATCCGAGGGATCCCGAAAACCAACAAAGCAACATCATACAGTAATAAATTACCGTGTCCACACGAGTTAAGTATCTGGGCTCCATACCATGATACCACCCTTTATCCAGAAGGAAATGACATACCCTAGGGGCGCTACCCCTACAAACCTTTGCCGCAACATTCCTGTTTCGACCATTACCGAGTTGTGAGGCTCGACGAAGTCTCGTTCACAAAACTACGCTTTTTCACAAAGCCACGCTTTTTCACAAAGCAACGCTTTGATCAACAAATGATCAGCAGCACTTCGTATGCCACATTACCAAATTGGGAATGTATCACTAGTGACCATCAACTACATAACCTCTGAGCTCGTACGTCTCAGAGAAGGGTGTTAAGCTAAGAGAATAAATTCTCCGCCACCAACAGAAATGTATTTGATAGAAACCAGCTTTACATCTCAAAGTGTAACGTCAGACACACATCCATACAAGTCTGTTCCGGGTTCGAACAGAACCGAAGGCACTTCCGAAGAAGCCCTTGCAAATCCGGGTATTCACAATCCCGATCGGATTTCCCATCACTTAAGAAATCTCTATACCGGCGCGACTCAGTGCAGAGACAATCGATAGGTCGTCCTATCGTTCTCGCAAATACCCGGTCTTCACCACCGGTCTGCAAATGCGATCCATATACGTCGTATCATTATTCAGAATGGGTTATACGACACAAAGGTCCTCTCCCGGCTAAACCGAATAACGAGCGCAAATAAAAATCATATGGATACTGGGATCTCAATTAAATCACAGCTTAAAACCCAAAACTTTTCATTCGAATGGTTAAAACAAATTACCATTTCCAATCTTTTAAACAAAAAGATTCATTTCAAAAACCTTCAATGGTTTAAACAATTTCCACACTTTAATCTTTTAAACAAAAAGATTCAATTCACAAAGTTTACCCCGTTCACAAAGATCCATTCATGGATTTCAAAACAATTTCCATTTCACTTGAATTAACTCGTTAAATCTTTAAGTCAAGATTTAACTTATAGCTTTCAAAACTCGTTTCCAAGATTCATTCATAGTCTTCCAAAACAATTCCATTTCAAGTTAGATTAACTCATCCGGTCTTTGAAATCAAAGACTCATTTCATATTTTTCAAAACATTTCAATTCTATTTCAAACTTGAAATTCTTTCAACAAAAATTGGAAATCCTTTCTTAAAATGAAAGCTATTATTATTTGAAAACAAGTAGTTTTCGTTTCGGAAAAATCCAGTTATATTTACACGAGTTAAAACCCTTGAATTAATTGCAAATTCCCAAACCAATACTTTAAAATAGTTTAACCCATATATAACTTGTACAACATCTTTGATCCCTAGTTTCAAATCATAGAATTCAATTTCAAACTTGAATTCAAATTTAAATCAAATTATTTAAATTTCAAACTCGATTAAGTTATACGAAATAACTTTTATCTTTGAAATTCCATTTCAAAAGCTTTTCACTTTAAACCCAAATTTCCAATTTCAAAATCAATTGAAATTAAAATTTCAATTTCAAAAACATCAAATTTAAATCATCTGTGACTTAACCGATTTCCACGTGAAATCCATATTTGTGTGTGTATAGTGTAGTCCAGGGGTTTTACACACAATAGTGCATAACATCAATCATCACAGATATATCGATAAGCGGTATAACCCATAACGCTTATCTTCATTCACAAATTCATAGATAAAATAAATTTATCAGTCACAAAGATTCATCATTACAATTCGATGTGGGTTTCAGATAACCAACTGGAATCCGACTCCCTGTCGCATCGAAATTCAAGTGCCGTTTTACGGGCAAGGGGTTTTACATTCACAAGAAACATATCACAGATATCACAACTCAATACAAAGCAATTTGTATCACAAAGCATTATATCACAAAGCATTCGATAATAATCAATCATCTACAATTAAGATGAATTAACAGTGTGATTAAAATCAATTGTTCACATAATTATTTTTCATTAATTACTTTAATTAATGATGAATTGTCCTTGATTTTAAATTAATTAATCCTTAATTATTAATTAATTAAATATTAATTATTAGTTAATTAAACCCTTATTTAGAAATTTAAATCCAGTTTAAATTCCAGAACAAAACAGGTTTGTAAACCTGGAATCAACATCTACCCGGGCTATATCAGCCTCTGCTTCGAGCCAACTGCCTCCTAATCTCGAGCTTTCCCCAAATCAACCCTAGGCACTTTCAATTTTGTTTAAAATTTGTTTTAAGTTATTTTTATACCCGATACAACTTAAAACTACTCGAGCCAAACACAATTTTCCCCGAGCCATCACGCTATCTCCCTGAGTAGGACTTCGAGTCAAGTGCTTCTTCTCCGATTCGACACAACCACCCTTTTTCAGATACACACACTTACACGTGCACGTGCACCACCCATCGGAGCAACTCCGATCCACCACACCATCGTCAACAAGTCGACGAATCCCTCCTCCGATGCCCTGACCACCCAGTTCGCCACCACGAACCCAAATTCGAAAACGAGGCAATCTGCACAACTCCTGGAAACATAGCCTCGCCAGAAAATCCATCGAACTCACGACGTCGGCTACTATACCACTTGAAACTCCGGCCACGTCACCGCAAATCTCCCACGCAACCATCCCCCTTGGTGCGATCGCTCCAAATACTTCGTCGACGACGAAATTTGTTCGAGAATGACAGTAACCCAAACATACCCTTAAACCCTACTTTCAATTCGTCACTAACATCCTTGCATTGGAAAAATTCTATAGCATTTTTCCCGTGTTAGAAACTCACTGAGCTTGCTTCACAATAAGTTTCAACAATTAAAATTTGTTGAATCAACTGATATTGACAAAAACACATTTCTTATTCATTTTCGAACTGCACCTTGAATGCTTACATAAAAATTTTCATTTCTATGTTAAAAATCCTACCTTTGTATATAGATTCAAGTTATGAACTTGGATTAGTATTTTACAACAATTAAATTTTTAACAAGATTTATATGTTCACCTGTAAACATGATGACAGTGGTACCTTTTACTAACATATTCGAAAACATGTTTAAAAAAAATCTTGATGGAGGATTAACTTCATGTTTGACTGAAAGGTGTAAGCATAACAATGATTTGATGAAAGGGAAATTTGAGTTTGAAAAATGTTTCCACCCTGTAATCAATAAACAGGGAGGTAGAATAGGCAGAGCATCCTATAAAATTAAACACAGGATTTTGTTCAAACAGAAGACATACACAACCATATTATCACTGAATCCTTTACTGTTTTGATTCAACTTAAACTTGAAAAATGTATGTTTACTCACTTAGTAGGAAAGGACAGAGTTTGCTCACTTTAATCTAAACAAAGCTAGAAACAAACAGATTTGGGGTTTGACAGGCTTTTATATTCTAAAGCTAACAGGGATTTACATCCCTGTACAATCAACATGCACAGGCCAAAACTCATTCATATACTCAAGATTCTTGCATGCAAACCAAGTTTTAAACTTTCCTAATCATTCAAGCAACCATATAGAAATATACTTAAGCACTAAAAAAAAAAAGAAGTTACTCACATTGCTTCAGATGAAAAAACAGAGGACTGCTATTTGACACAGATTTGAAAATGAAGCTGAAACTTCCCTTGATTTCGGGTTGAGTTGAATTGTTGCTTTACATTGAATTATTGTTTAAGTTTAAAGATGATGCTTCCTTTAGTTTTTTTTTCCATGGCTTTGATAGACGAAAACTGAAATGAGAAGGCTGAGATAAGAAAAGATTGTTATACAGGGTAATGTATAATCAGGTACAAGGTTCTTTTGTATTTGGTCAGGGAGATTTTTCTTTGTTGGAGGCTGAAAAGAAAAAATTTTGGGTGCTGCATTTATTATCTTGGTACTTTATGTCTTCCTTTGCCTTTTGTACTTTATTATTGTTCCTTCTTTAGCAAGTGTTTCATTACTTTAACTCGGCTGATATATTGTTTTGGGCTAAAGATTTCTTTGTTTTAGTCACATTGCTTTGTTACTTAGGGATATGTACTTTGTTTCTTGCTTTCATATATACACACTTGTTTCATTTTATTCATCTTTATACTTATAGTTTTATTTATTTTGGCCTTGTTACTTTGAAACAAAAATGAATATCCATAATTAATATATTGTTAGAATTGTTGCCAATGTATTTACTTTTATACTTTTAAACTATTTAGATTTAGATTTAAACTCGAATTCAATATACATATATATTAACTTCAAATTTTCTCATATATCACGTATACAGATATATTCACATATATGTACAATATTTACAATATTATTAAATTTAAATGATTTTTACAAAATATACTTGAATTCGGGGAAACTCGCATCACCACATTGATTATTTTCACAAATTTAATTCAAAAATTTATTTAGTTATCAATTTAAATAAAATTAAATTTCGGGGTCGTTACAAACTTCCCCCCTTAAAATAATTTCGTCCTCGAAATTTGCCAAGGAGACACAAAGATAGATGAAGAATATTTCATCAAATCAAACTGAATATATATTCTGCATTTGGCTTACCAAATCAGAATATCAATAACAGATACAAGAACGAATCTGTTGAATCCTTCCACACGATACTCGGGTTATCCAGATCTACGAAGTATACAATGGCATCGGTTAGTTTAAAGGGATAACTAACCATTCGTAGAACATATCGGAACCCAAAGAATAGACAGATATATGGATACGATTTCAAAATTTTTAGTTTAGAAACTAAATTATACCTATCAACCATAGCAAACAATTCATCCATACAAACAATTTTGGCTCAGTTGGAGTTTATGTCCCATATCAAATAAATCGAATTTCTTCTTCCTAGATCTACTAGAAACTATCGAAGAATTGAGAAAAGATGACGAACGAAAGAGATTGATAGAGAAAAGATTTGCTTCCATTGTTGTTACAGAGTATTGACCATTACAGTCGTATTCCCCGGTCCCCTATCTCATCCTCTTCTTGCACTCATACTTACTATCAGTGGGTAGCAAGAGAATTTACTAAGGCATACGGACAGATATCTGAGAATTACTCATCCTAGGGTATACTTCACCCTATCTCTAATGAGCTACTTAATGTGTTATACTCCTGAGCTAAAGTTCAACCTTAGCTCTGATACCAAATGTAACGACCCGGATTTTTCGCGCTCGAAAATCAACATCTGTACTTCACATTGTACTAGGATGCCGCAGATTCGACCGTTCAAATCCGATTCGCCGGAGCTATAACAACATTAAGTAAACAACACAGCGGAAAAGAAAAAGAATATAGATATACAACATCTGATACAATATCCAGATACAATGATGATACAATGAATATCTATATACATCAGAGATATGATACAACAAATAGCAGCGGAAAAGAAAACGATAACATCAGCAGCGGAACAATATCTCCAATAGAATGCTCCAATCCATAGCTAGCGGAAAACAAGGTCAGTCGTCCAAGGACTGACTAGCTCCAGAAAATCTACTCAACCTGAATATCTGAGAAAACCAAACTCTAGACTGCCCGTGTGGAAAATTGTGGGCACCCAGAGTTTAGGAAGGGAACAATAAACTCTGGATCAGTCATGGGACTGGTGTGAGCAACAAAAACAGTTTATCTTTAAAACAAGCAACAAAGGCTTTTAAACATTGAAACCCGCAATGCTTTTCGAAAATGAAACTACCATAAGGCCTCCCGCCACACACACAATGCAATCGCAGACTTGGAGGAGATTTCTCCTTATGATAGTCAAACATGCTTACTACGTAAAAGAAATTCTTTTGATATTATTACTAGTGCATAGTGTAGAAAACATTTCGAAAATATAATATTAATCTTAGCCAGCATACAACTATTGTAGTATGCCTACTATAGCTACTACGTTCAATAGCAGGTTACCGCCACATTCCATAGCAGGTAATACAACTAAAACCGTACTGGGTTCGTATTGTTTCTTTGGATTTCCAACAAATGATCAGGCTAAGGAACTTCCTTACCGAAATAGAAACGCCTCTGGAAAGACGCCCCGGATCCTAACCGGATCTCTGCAAACAAAAGGCCGACGCTACCTCACGCTGTACAGCTGTAACTAGGTAACTAACACACTGACGCTACCTCACGCTGTATAGCTGTAACTAGGTAACTAACACACGAGTCATGTCATCCCCCGGTCGTTACCGACCTTTATCCGAGGGATCCCGAAAACCAACAAAGCAACATCATACAGTAATAAATTACCGTGTCCACACGAGTTAAGTATCTGGGCTCCATACCATGATACCACCCTTTATCCAGAAGGAAATGACATACCCTAGGGGCGCTACCCCTACAAACCTTTGCCGCAACATTCCTGTTTCGACCATTACCGAGTTGTGAGGCTCGACGAAGTCTCGTTCACAAAACTACGCTTTTTCACAAAGCCACGCTTTTTCACAAAGCCACGCTTTTTCACAAAGCAACGCTTTGATCAACAAATGATCAGCAGCACTTCGTATGCCACATTACCAAATTGGGAATGTATCACTAGTGACCATCAACTACATAACCTCTGAGCTCGTACGTCTCAGAGAAGGGTGTTAAGCTAAGAGAATAAATTCTCCGCCACCAACAGAAATGTATTTGATAGAAACCAGCTTTACATCTCAAAGTGTAACGTCGGACACACATCCATACAAGTCTGTTCCGGGTTCGAACAGAACCGAAGGCACTTCCGAAGAAGCCCTTGCAAATCCGGGTATTCACAATCCCGATCGGATTTCCCATCACTTAAGAAATCTCTATACCGGCGCGACTCAGTGCAGAGACAATCGATAGGTCGTCCTATCGTTCTCGCAAATACCCGGTCTTCACCACCGGTCTGCAAATGCGATCCATATACGTCGTATCATTATTCAGAATGGGTTATACGACACAAAGGTCCTCTCCCGGCTAAACCGAATAACGAGCGCAAATAAAAATCATATGGATACTGGGATCTCAATTAAATCACAGCTTAAAACCCAAAACTTTTCATTCGAATGGTTAAAACAAATTACCATTTCCAATCTTTTAAACAAAAAGATTCATTTCAAAAACCTTCAATGGTTTAAACAATTTCCACACTTTAATCTTTTAAACAAAAAGATTCAATTCACAAAGTTTACCCCGTTCACAAAGATCCATTCATGGATTTCAAAACAATTTCCATTTCACTTGAATTAACTCGTTAAATCTTTAAGTCAAGATTTAACTTATAGCTTTCAAAACTCGTTTCCAAGATTCATTCATAGTCTTCCAAAACAATTCCATTTCAAGTTAGATTAACTCATCCGGTCTTTGAAATCAAAGACTCATTTCATATTTTTCAAAACATTTCAATTCTATTTCAAACTTGAAATTCTTTCAACAAAAATTGGAAATCCTTTCTTAAAATGAAAGCTATTATTATTTGAAAACAAGTAGTTTTCGTTTCGGAAAAATCCAGTTATATTTACACGAGTTAAAACCCTTGAATTAATTTCAAATTCCCAAACCAATACTTTAAAATAGTTTAACCCATATATAACTTGTACAACATCTTTGATCCCTAGTTTCAAATCATAGAATTCAATTTCAAACTTGAATTCAAATTTAAATCAAATTATTTAAATTTCAAACTCGATTAAGTTATACGAAATAACTTTTATCTTTGAAATTCCATTTCAAAAGCTTTTCACATTAAACCCAAATTTCCAATTTCAAAATCAATTGAAATTAAAATTTCAATTTCAAAAACATCAAATTTAAATCATCTGTGACTTAACCGATTTCCACGTGAAATCCATATTTGTGTGTGTATAGTGTAGTCCAGGGGTTTTACACACAATAGTGCACAACATCAATCATCACAGATATATCGATAAGCGGTATAACCCATAACGCTTATCTTCATTCACAAATTCATAGATAAAATAAATTTATCAGTCACAAAGATTCATCATTACAATTCGATGTGGGTTTCAGATAACCAACTGGAATCCGACTCCCTGTCGCATCGAAATTCAAGTGTCGTTTTACGGGCAAGGGGTTTTACATTCACAAGAAACATATCACAGATATCACAACTCAATACAAAGCAATTTGTATCACAAAGCATTATATCACAAAGCATTCGATAATAATCAATCATCTACAATTAAGATGAATTAACAGTGTGATTAAAATCAATTGTTCACATAATTATTTTTCATTAATTACTTTAATTAATGATGAATTGTCCTTGATTTTAAATTAATTAATCCTTAATTATTAATTAATTAAATATTAATTATTAGTTAATTAAACCCTTATTTAGAAATTTAAATCCAGTTTAAATTCCAGAACAAAACAGGTTTGTAAACCTGGAATCAACATCTACCCGGGCTATATCAGCCTCTGCTTCGAGCCAACTGCCTCCTAATCTCGAGCTTTCCCCAAATCAACCCTAGGCACTTTCAATTTTGTTTAAAATTTGTTTTAAGTTATTTTTATACCCGATACAACTTAAAACTACTCGAGCCAAACACAATTTTCCCCGAGCCATCACGCTATCTCCCTGAGTAGGACTTCGAGTCAAGTGCTTCTTCTCCGATTCGACACAACCACCCTTTTTCAGATACACACACTTACACGTGCACGTGCACCACCCATCGGAGCAACTCCGATCCACCACACCATCGTCAACAAGTCGACGAATCCCTCCTCCGATGCCCTGACCACCCAGTTCGCCACCACGAACCCAAATTCGAAAACGAGGCAATCTGCACAACTCCTGGAAACACAGCCTCGCCAGAAAATCCATCGAACTCACGACGCCGACTACTATACCACTTGAAACTCCGGCCACGTCACCGCAAATCTCCCACGCAACCATCCCCCTTGGTGTGATCGTTCCAAATACTTCGTCGACGATGAAATTTGTTCGAGAATGACAGTAACCCAAACATACCCTTAAACCCTACTTTCAATTCGTCACTAACATCCTTGCATTGGAAAAATTCTATAGCATTTTTCCCGTGTTAGAAACTCACTGAGCTTGCTTCACAATAAGTTTCAACAATTAAAATTTGTTGAATCAACTGATATTGACAAAAACGCATTTCTTATTCATTTTCGAACTACACCTTGAATGCTTACATAAAAATTTTCATTTCTATGTTAAAAATCCTACCTTTGTATATAGATTCAAGTTATGAACTTGGATTAGTATTTTACAACAATTAAATTTTTAACAAGATTTATATGTTCACCTGTAAACATGATGACAGTGGTACCTTTTACTAACATATTCGAAAACATGTTTAAAAAAAATCTTGATGGAGGATTAACTTCATGTTTGACTGAAAGGTGTAAGCATAACAATGATTTGATGAAAGGGAAATTTGAGTTTGAAAAATGTTTCCACCCTGTAATCAATAAACAGGGAGGTAGAATAGGCAGAGCATCCTATAAAATTAAACACAGGATTTTGTTCAAACAGAAGACATACACAACCATATTATCACTGAATCCTTTACTGTTTTGATTCAACTTAAACTTGAAAAATGTATGTTTACTCACTTAGTAGGAAAGGACAGAGTTTGCTCACTTTAATCTAAACAAAGCTAGAAACAAACAGATTTGGGGTTTGACAGGCTTTTATATTCTAAAGCTAACAGGGATTTACATCCCTGTACAATCAACATGCACAGGCCAAAACTCATTCATATACTCAAGATTCTTGCATGCAAACCAAGTTTTAAACTTTCCTAATCATTCAAGCAACCATATAGAAATATACTTAAGCACTAAAAAAAAGAAGTTACTCACATTGCTTCAGATGAAAAAACAGAGGACTGCTATTTGACATAGATTTGAAAATGAAGCTGAAACTTCCCTTGATTTCGGGTTGAGTTGAATTGTTGCTTTACATTGAATTATTGTTTAAGTTTAAAGATGATGCTTCCTTTAGTTTTTTTTTTCCATGGCTTTGATAGACGAAAACTGAAATGAGAAGGCTGAGATAAGAAAAGATTGTTATACAGGGTAATGTATAATCAGGTACAAGGTTCTTTTGTATTTGGTCAGGGAGATTTTTCTTTGTTGGAGGCTGAAAAGAAAAAATTTTGGGTGCTGCATTTATTATCTTGGTACTTTATGTCTTCCTTTGCCTTTTTTACTTTATTATTGTTCCTTCTTTAGCAAGTGTTTCATTACTTTAACTCGGCTGATATAATGTTTTGGGCTAAAGATTTCTTTGTTTTAGTCACATTGCTTTGTTACTTAGGGATATGTACTTTGTTTCTTGCTTTCATATATACACACTTGTTTCATTTTATTCATCTTTATACTTATAGTTTTATTTATTTTGGCCTTGTTACTTTGAAACAAAAATGAATATCCATAATTAATATATTGTTAGAATTGTTGCCAATGTATTTACTTTTATACTTTTAAACTATTTAGATTTAGATTTAAACTCGAATTCAATATACATATATATTAACTTCAAATTTTCTCATATATCACGTATACAGATATATTCACATATATGTACAATATTTACAATATTATTAAATTTAAATGATTTTTACAAAATATACTTGAATTCGGGGAAACTCGCATCACCACATTGATTATTTTCACAAATTTAATTCAAAAATTTATTTAGTTATCAATTTAAATAAAATTAAATTTCGGGGTCGTTACAAATTTATTCATAATAAATTCAATTCTTTGAAAATATTTATATAATTATTTTTCTAAAACATACCTTGTTCAACGCACGGGTTAGACACTAGTATTAGAAGAATACATCAAGCCTCCAGGAGGCAAGAGAATTGAAGAAAGAAGCAAATGAAGGTGACATGTAGGCAGATAAGTTTTACTGTTTTACATTTAAGAAATAGATAGATAGATATCGAGGAGCCTAGAAAATGCAGTTATATCAAGTATCAAGTAGAATACCCATGCGAGTTGTTAAACATATATATAAGACCGCCTCCTTCTTTCCAACACTCTCATATAGTATATTAGTATGAACGACATATAGTTGCAAAATATAAATATGGCACACCCCAGTCTTGCAAAAACTTCTGTCAGCTAAGACAAAAGTTAACTTCAGTATAATCACTGTTGGTTCAGACATGAAACTCTAATTCCACCCCATGGGAAATAGGATTCTTGAAGATGGTCAAGTCCATATTAAACTCAACGCAAGCATAAAAGTTCTACCTCCAGGGTTGAAATTAGATGGTAGATGACCTACCATATTTTCTCCATTTCTTTTAGTCCTAACAGAAGCACACGTCATACACAAAATTCGAATGAAATCCCAAGGGAACCACTAAACACACAAAGCGCAAAACAATGTAACAAGTTTTCTACAAATGCAGAAATTCAGCAACAAACAAGCAAAATTCATAAGACTCTAAGATGATTCATACCTTGGTATAACTTTAGTTATTGTCAGAACCTTAATTCAGTACATGAGTAGCCTGCTTAGCTGGAAAAGAAAAATCAGTTAACTTGATTAGCAACATGGATTATTTACAACATTTGAAATTAATGTTAATCCTTCACTCTATGTGTGTGTTTTCGCCAGCTGAATAATCACCGTTAAAAAAAATTAAAGGTTGGGAAACTGAACCAATATGATTATCATTAAAAAAACAACAGGTTGGGAAACTGAACCAATATGATTATCATTAAGAAAAAAACAAAAGGTTGGGAAACTGAAAAGAAGTTAGGATATACTTCAGCCAACATCAGGTCCACCAATGGTCCAACAAGCAAGAAACTATAAAGCTGCAGCCAACTTCTGGAAGAAAATAAGTTAAACTTGAGCATTTAGGAAGTTCCTTTTATTCTGTCTCCTACAGGTTTACGTATTTGTTATTCTTGGTTTCATGGCATCAGCAACTTCACCAAAACATTACAAGAACATTCACGCAACAAACCTCCAGATATTTGACTCTCTTCTCACTTCAATAAGGTTCAGGTATGTCTTTCTCAGTTCAAATTGGTTGACAATACAAGTCAAGCTATAATTAGTGTTAACGCTGAAAATTGAACGCTAACACCCCGGTGTGTGTAAAGAAAAAGTGAAAGCACTACCCGTTGGTACGGGAACTAGAAATAAGTAAAAAATAGCAGGAAAGTAAAGAGACAGCGGTTTTATAGTGGTTCGGCTTGAAATTAAGCCTACGTCCACTTTATCTTCTTTATTGATGATACGATTACAAATCTTTACAATACACTTTGATTACAAAATACTTTAGACGAGTAGCTAGAACTTCAATGTAGAAGACTCTTTCGAATTCATGTTGAATGTGTTCGATCTCCTCTTGAAGTTCGTTGAAGCGTCTTCGGTGTTTGGAGTGCTTGAAGTGTTGGTTGAGTTGAGAAAACAGTAGAGTATCGGCGTTCCAGAAATGAACCTAAAGTCCTCTTCAAGTTGGAGTTGGTGCAGTATTTATAGGGAGTTTCTGGAGTTAGGTCGTAGGTCGTGAGCGACCTAGGGGAAGGTCGTAGGTTGTAGGTCGCGGGCGACCTAATAGGCACGGTTTACGGCTTAACAGGGGCATACTGCATCACTTGAACACATTGCTAAGTCATAGGTCGTGAACAACCTAGGGGCGAAGCGGCATAGAAGTTGTCTCGGTCTGGATTAGGTCGCTAGCGACCTAAGGAGACAGAATGCATGCGGTCCTTGTCTGCTTTTAACGCGCTAGGTTGCTAGGTCGCTCCCCTCTTACCTCGTTAGGGTTTTAGATCGTTAGGGTTTTAGATCGTTAGAGTTTTAGGTCGTTAGGTCCTTTAGGTCGCTAGGTCGTCTCATATTAGCTCGCTGTAGAACCTCTTCTCTGTTAGGTCGCTTGTGTGTTAGACCGTTAGGTTGTTGAGTCCATTAGGTCGCTAGGTCGCTTGTATCTTTAGGTCGCTAGGTCGCTAGGTCGCTTACGAAGTTAGGTCGCTAGGTCGCTTCAAAAAGTGGAGTTAACACTTGCCCCTCGAAGTACAGGCTTATGCCATAGGTCGTGTGCGTCGACATAACTCCGCTAGGTCGTGAGCGACCTAAGACATTCGTTAACTCGCATGCCCATTCGTCTTCCTCTCTTTGCCCCATATAAACTGTTAGGTCGCTGCTTCTTCCTTACCTTACTGCTCCGATTTCCAGCTCTGCCATTGACGAATCTTCGATCTTCCAAAGGCGAATTCAACCTGTTTAGTTGTCAATTCATCTTTACCAACATATTACGTAAGTGAATTCAATCTTTATCCAACCATAATCGCCGCCAAATTGTGAATCCCCATCCTCTGACCCCAGTCCAATTCTGTACGTTGCGTTTCTCTTTCGGATCGTGTTGCGATCGATTTCCAATCGCCATTAGTTATGTTGTGGTTGTGATTCACGAAAGCACAGCAATGAGTTGGATCTATGATAGATCAGAGATGTTTTGAATTGGTTTTCGGGTGATTCGGTGGTATGAAGGGATAATGGTTTTTACGAAGAGGATGATATCGGGTTATCGGGCTTGCGAGTTATTGAGTGAAGAGGAGCTGATGGGTTAAGGAGAGTTAGACAATTCTTGGCTTAGGATCTTCAAACGACTTATTGAGTGAATTGCACGACCTAACTCACTTGCGACCTAACTTGCCTGCGATCTATCTTGCTGGAACGACGTAAAGCTTAAAGCAGAACGACTTAACAAATTATCGACCTAAATTTCTTGCGATCGAACTTTTTTGCGGCATAGGTTTTAGGTCGCGGCCGAGCTAGGACTTGGACGATTTTGCATTGCCTTGACCTGAAGTTTCATGCCTTGAACCCTTTGACTTGCACAGTGCGACCTAAGGAAGTTCCGACCTATGTTAGGTCGCTGGACGACCAAAGAGATGAACAGAATTGGAACACTTGTACAATTTGAAAGAGCTTGTTTGAACTGTTTGAACTTGCTTTAGTGCTAATAACCTGTTAAACATGATACTGGCAGAAAGATGGGACGAATATACTCATCATCGACCGCCCACATCGAGTGATGGATTAGATTAAAGAACTGATATTTTACTTAAGCAAAACAGCATGAATTTGGTTGAAGATGAAGTATTGCAATTCAACTGATTAAATGAAGTGTCAATGCAAAATTTATACAGTGACAACTTACATATTGCTAAATATCATCTGCATTGATACTACACTTAACTTTGATTTAATAACAAGCCTCGAAACTTTCTGAATTGACGTGCATCAATCAGTACTATTTCAAGTTTAATTTTATTTACTTGTCATTTTAGTTGTTTTGCCCAACACTTCACACACTTTTAGGAAACGTGCACCTTCATATTTGAATGTCCAGTTCCTTGTGTAGAATGACTTCCCAACAAGAAGAGACGGTTGGACAAGCTGAAGAAGTCTTCCCAATAGCTAGTCTCTTGGATAGTCCTCCAGAAAGAATTCCAACTACTCTGAATCAGCGGGCATTCAATCAACTATGCATTAAGTTTGGTATTGCTGAAGCAGATGCTCAGCTTCCAGGGATAAACGATACTGCTGATAGGCCACCTCACGGCTTTATTGCAGTTAATCGTCAGATGTGCTTAAGTGGAGCTATTCCGCCTTTTAATGATTTTCTCCGACAGCTTCTTCTTCGATTAACTATCTCTCCCTTTCAGCTGCACCCTAATGGCTATGCCATCTTAATGGGATTGTGTGTACTGTTCAGGAGGACACTCGACCGTTTTCCGAGCTTCGAAGAGATTTGTTACTTGTGCACTTTTGCGAAAAACAAAGATCATCCCTCTATTACACTTGTGAGGAGCGCTCGGAACCGTAGATTGATCATTGATCTTCCCGAAAGTGCCCATGGATTCTTGAACCAATTCTTCTTCGTTCGATGTCCTCCGGGGTTCTACACCATTTGGAGAGTAGGAAGTAAGAATGCTTATCTTCATTCTTTTCATTTCTGAGCTTTTCGAAGTTCAAGTTGTCAAATACTTAACTTCATTCTTTACTTTTGTAGCACTTCCTCCTCCTTCTAGAGATTTCGGCCACAAGCCAACTTTTGAGAGATTAAGTGCCATGGCGATTGAGGAGAGGAGCATTAAGTTCTTGCTGAAGGACGAATTTTTGCATCAATTCGGACTTTTACACCTTTCTCGATCCACTCAGCTTCATGATGCCCCCGGTTCTCAAGCAGGGACATCAGATGCTCCGGTTTCCGCAAAAGAGCTTGCACCGAAAGAACCTATTGCAGAGGCTTCATTGGTGAAATGTTCTACTCCTGTTGACGTTGCGGGGTCATCTGGCCAACTTACACTTTCCCCGGTTATCGAAGAGTAGGAGCTTCCTCAACACTCCGGGAAAGCTGATGATAAAGGAGTTGAGAGAAAGAGTCCTGCTAAACATGACGCTGACGACACTTTTGAGGGATTGAGCGATCTAATGATTACTTCACAGGAGCTCTTCAAAGACGATACAACTAAAGTTACATCTCCAGCAGCTGAAGTGACATCTGCCTTGCAGCAAAATTCGTCAGCTCAAAAGTTGACTCCTGCTTCACAATCTGTTATCACTCCCCAATCAAAGAGTGGTTTGTAGTTTGACGCGCGTAGCTTGCACATCACACACACTTAGAATTTTTTGCGATTATATGCACTTGGCTTCTTTACTTCGAAGATTTTTAAGACTTGTCTCTTTTTCATTTTCAGATTCTCCGATGGGGCGCAGTAGGTCGTACTATGACGACTTCCGGCGCTATGGAGGGCGTGACACTTATGATCACATGCGCTATCTCCCTGTCCATAGGGAAACCGATGAAGAAAGAACCGCTAGAAAAGCTCGTGAAAGGCGGGACTATGAGGAGCACCACAGGAGAGGAGATGAACGACATGATTCATCCTAGAGAGATGATGACTCTCATAAAAGAAAATCTTATGATGATAAAGGGAAGAGTCACGTCGTCGGCGATCCAAGCAAACGGGCCAAGCTTAGTGACACGTCTGCAATTTCTGAAAAGCCTGATGCTCCTATCTCTATAGAAATTCCATCTGGTTCTCCTGCTCTCAAGAAAACTGATATTCAAACAATCATTAGCAGGCCTCGATATCAGGTTGAACAAGGCCCGGCAGCTCTCCAAAGCCGGTTTCCGCACTGGTGCTTAAAGGGAGTTCGTTTTGATCTTGATTTGGTCCCCATCGATAAACAAGCTATGTTACGAAATCTTGACGCCGTTAAACTTGATATCGAGAGAATGTCGGGATGGCAAAAGCTTGTTGATGAAATTCAAAGAGTAAATCGTGCCAACATCGAAGCTATGTTGACTATGGAAAATGACAAGTCTGAATGGCAAAAAATTCTCGAACAACACGATGCTGAAATGAAGAACATTGCCGATGACTACGGGAGACTTGAGGCCGAAGTTGAGAAACTAAAGAATGAGCTTGCCACTTCTTCCACTTCCTATACACAAAAGGAAGAGATGCTCCAGAAGCAAGTTCGAGATGCTCATGCTGCTCAGCGAGATGCTGAAGCCAAACTTGAAGTGGAGCAGCATTTTGTTGAAAAATACCGCAATGACACCGTCCAGCTGCGGGAAAAAGTCAGCTCTCAAGATTTGGAAATTACAAGGCTGCAAGCTCAGTTATTGAAGACCGAAAAAGAGCGCGATGAGGCTATCGCTGGAAAGGAAGCAGCTGAGCACTCGCACGAAGCGACGAAGGCCAATATTAGCTCAACTTTATTTGATTTTTATCTGCACAACGTCCTGGGTCGTGGTAGTCTCTCATTTTTGGGCCCGAAATACGAAATTACTTTGGCCGAAGTGTGGGAGGCCGCAATTGATATGCTCGGAGGTACTGGCTATGACGAAGCAGACCTTGAGGCACACTATTTTGATGATGGAACTCGTGCCGCTCTTGCCAAAGGAAAGGAGCAACTCGCTAAAGTGCGAGCTGAATCGACGGGAGAGGAGCATCCAGGGGAGGAAGCACCTTTAACTGCCCCTGTCCATACTTCGGTTTCGGCCGACGTTGACATCATAGGCTCCAGTTCTCATTCTCCGCCTCCTGCTAAAGTCATAACCGAGATTACAACTGCACAGGGCGGAGACAAAGGCGAAGAAAGCGCTGAAACACAAGCCTATGAGATTGACATTACAAAGCCAACTTCTCCAGGTAACTTCTACGTTGAACCAGGTCAAGCGGATTACTTGTCTGCTTCAACTGAGCTTGATGAATTTCTCGCTTATTACTTAAGTCTCGATGAGCCACCATCTCCTCTTTTTACGAGGAATACTGATTTTGAATTTTCTTCTTCTGTAGCGGAAATGCCAAGTGATGCACAAACTTCTACTCCTCCAGCTGCTGTTCCTCCATCTTCTCAAGTTACTCCTCCTTCTGCTTCTCAACCGGGGTCGCAGGCAGAAAAAATAGAAGCTCTTCAAGACCTGGACGATCCGGCTGCTTCGCAAGAACAGAAGGCGGAAGAACTTGAGGAAGGCGAGAAGATCCCGGAGCAACCTTATGACGATGACACAAAGCTTTCTGCATTGATTTCTCCGGGAAGTGAGTCTTCTTCGAAGAAGAGAGGGAAACGCGCAGTTTCGAAGAAGAAGAAGAAAAGCGCTTCTGCTGGTGAAGAAAAAGTGGAAGCAGATCCAGCTATACCTCCTTCTCCCTCTTCCCCGACCCGTCCACGCCGAATTCAGAAATTAATCATCAAGCCGGGCAAGAGCTCTAAAGGTGGCGGGAACGAGTAATGAGCTTGGCTTTATGCTTCTTGTTTGTACGTAGAAGTTTGTATTGACCGGAGATTGTACGGGTGCCGGCCCCCGTCTTTTGGAACCTGTACATGTACAAAAAATTTATAGTATGGAATAAAATAGTTCTTTTTACTTGTACAATTTCTTGTCAGTATATGTGAGTGTATTTATTCCTTGTTTTTGCACAAGTTCCTTTATTTACTTTATATGATACTGCAGTGAGCTCGTGGTATGATGTTTGAGCGTTGTTTTTATTAATATAGCTATATGCCCCCATACCACGGCTCATTGCAATATTCTGAAAAGACTTGTACTCTTATTTTAGAGAATAATTCTTCCGTTTTGAGAAAACATTATTCTGCTTTTAGTAGAGTATGCCTTGTATTGGAGAAGTTTTCTTTCTCTTTTCTTTTTATATATACTTCAACTTTCGGAGATGGTCACTTTTTTTTTTGAAAAGTGGACTCCTCTACGTAGTGAAGTTAGCTTCCGAAGAAGACTTCGATCTATTTACCAGAACATTGTATTTCATCGTTGAATGGGCCCACAGGACAGACGTCAGCTGTTTTATCGGATATTTGTTTGTACAAATAATCATAAGTCTTCAGCTGCAGCCTGGAACCTTCTTATTGAGAAGGCATCCCTTTAGTGGTTCCATCGACGAAGTTTTTGGATGTACCTCGTTAAAGGGCTGTAATTGTTTAGTGCTTCCGAAGAAGGCTTTGTGCCTCCGAAGAGGGCTTCTTAATTTGTGTCTCGGGAGAGGGTTTGTTTGATATGCCTTTGTAAAGGGCTTTTTTATTGTGCCTCGGGAGAGGGCTCCTCCGAAGAGTTGTGCCTCCGAAGAGGTCTTTTTGGCATTTCAGCTCTGGTGAAGTGGGCCTCCGACGAGAGATTTTTGCACTTCAACTCCGGTGAAATGTGCCTCCGAAGAGGTCTTTTTGGCATTTCAGCTCTGGTGAAGTGGGCCTCCGACGAGAGATTTTTGCACACCGAAGAGTAGCACAAGGACTCTGAGGAGTAGCATTTGGACTCCGAAGAGTAGCACGTGGACTCTGAGGAATAGCATTTGGACTCCGAAGAGTAGCACGAGGACTCTGAGGAGTAGCATTTGGACTCCGAAGAGTAGCATGTGGGCTCTGAGGAGTAGCATTTGGACTCCAAAGGGTAGCATTGTTGCTTGTGTACTTCCACCATCTGCTGCTTAGCGATTCCTCGTTATCACTTCAAATACATGTCCCATTCTTTTGCAAGTTGTTTGCTCTTTGCCAGAGAAGTGTACTTTTATCGTTGAGTGAATCCACGGGGCAGACACAAGCTACTTTACCGGATGTTCGTTTGCACAAACGATCGCGATTGGTTAGCAAGGGTCTGGAACCTTCTTGTCAAGAAGGTGCCCGCTTTGGTGGACTCCTCAACTGTTTGTGAATAGCACTTCTTTTGTAGGAGTTGAATTTTGGCTTGGAATTTGTTTGTTGAGTAATTTGCAGGAATCGCTTGACTTCGTGATGTGTTGAATGGGTAAGCTTTGCTTTGATAGCCTGCAATATTAAATCGACATTTTAGCAATATATTTAAGATATTTGCATATCGAAACGAAACAGGCATTTTATAGTAGTAAAGAACACAAGATTTATAGTTCTTATTATTGATTTGCACTGATTTTACAATGGCATTTCATACAAGAATGATACATCCATCATTATTCTATGAATCTTAAGCAAAGCCATTAAGTAAAATATGGCCATTAGATATCATCTTCCAGAACAAGAACATTCTCTCCCTCTGGGGCTTGTATCAAAGCACGAGCATATCGTTCCATCTCATCCCAACTTCTGCCCGCTGGGTGAGGGCCCCCTGTGATGACATTAATGATAAGCCTCTCAGATCCCTGTGTTGCAGTTCTTTCATCTGAGTCGTATTGATGAGCGGGAACTAGTTGCCCCTGAGTGGATGAGGATGGGTCCTTCCTGTTTCTCTTGACATATTGTTGGAAGTTTATTCTCTTTCAACAGCTCTTCAATCAGATCCTTCAAATGGCGGCACTCATTAGTGTCATGACCAGACTGATTGTGGAACTTACAGAATCTTCCACTCTGCGTGGCATTTTTCCCAAGTCTCAACTTATGTGGTTTAGGATATTCAACAGTATCCTTAGTTGCAAAGAAAATATTCTCTGGAGTATCAGTCAAGGGAGTGAAATTCGAAGGTTCAAAGTGGCGAGTTTTCTTCGCATTTCCCTGTTTTTTCCCATCATCATTTTCCCTTTTCTGTCCTCTAGATTCTCTTTTATTAGAAGCAACATTGTTATTTTGAATCTCGGCCACTTCTGCCTTTACCGGTACCGGAAGGTTTTCCAAGCGCATAAATTCGTCGGCCTTCTTATAGAATTTCTCAAGTGAGTTTGGCTCCTTCATTTTTAGCCATTTTCCAAATTTACTCGATTTGTCGATAGCCCGCATCAAGTAAGTCAAAATCATCCGTGGCTCTGCGTTGTCAACTTCGGTTAAGGCTACGTTGAAACGGTTCAAGAAAGATTTCACAGATTCTCCGGGGGCTTGTTCAAGGCTGGACAGCGACATTACATCCTTAGCCTTTGAAGCATACAACCTGAACTGATCCTTGAATTTTCAAGTTAAATCGGAGAATTGATCTATAGACCGAACTGGTAGCTTTGTGAACCAAAGTAGCGCCACTCCTTCCAAGTACACTGGAAAGTATTGACATTTAATCTCATCTGATGCTCTTGCACCGGTCATATGCCAGTCATACTTATATAAGAAATGATTAGGGTCACTTGTTCCCCTATAGGCCGGGATAGTAGGAGGTATAAATTTCCTTGAAAATTCTGCTTTCAGGATCCTTTCAGTAAATGGAGTCTTGCTTGGAGCAAATCCCCAGTCGCTCTCATTTTCTTCCCTCTGCATGCTCTCTTTCATGATTCGGCGAACCATCCCTGATAGGTACTCCTCATTGTTCAGAGGCATCACCGAGCTGACGTCAGCTATTCTTTCGGAAGTTTGCATGGGCAAATGTTCGCGAAAAGTTGGCTGCGGCCTTGAACCTTCAGCTTGGAAAGGTGGCGCTTTGGCGGTGCCAGTTGCTCTTTAAGGAATATCTTTCTCTTGGGAATTATGGGCATTTTCGGCAAAGGTTGTTTCATTGTTTTCTGGTTGTTGATTTGTCCCAAGTAGAGCGTTTAATCTCTCCATCATTAAAGCGTTTTGAGCTTCAATTTGTTGGTATAATCCAGATACTACATCGTCTAATTCAGCCCTTGTGACTCCAACTGTGGGAGTTGCCTGGTTTGATGTTGGGGAAGCGGAGGTCCCCTCATGAGCATTTCCGGATCTGGTAGATTTACTATTTCTTCCAGGAGCCATGATTTCCGATAAACTTCTGGTATTTAGAGATATTCTTTCAACAAACTTTTGCGAAGCAATGGTGAAAATATTCCTGAGTTGGGTTCTCAGTGAAAGCACCAAAATGTTAACGCTAAAAATTGAACGCTAACACCCCGGTGTGTGTAAAGAAAAAGTGAAAGCACCACCCGTTGGTACGGGAACTAGAAATAAGTAAAAAATAGCAGGAAAGTAAAGAGACAGCAGTTTTATAGTGGTTCGGCTCGAAATTAAGCCTACGTCCACTTTATCTTCTTTATTGATGATACAATTACAACTCTTTACAATACACTTTGATTACAACACACTTTAGACGAGTAGCTAGAACTTCGATGTAGAAGATTCTTTCGAATTCATGTTGAATGTGTTCGATCTCCTCTTGAAGTTCGTTGAAGCGTCTTCGGTGTTTGGAGTGCTTGAAGTGTTGGTTGAGTTGAGAAAACAACAGAGTATCGGCGTTCCAGAAATGAGCCAAAAGTCCTCTTCAAGTTGGAGTTGGTGCAGTATTTATAGGGAGTTTCTGGAGTTAGGTCGTAGGTCGTGAGCGACCTAGGGGAAGGTCGTAGGTCGCGGGCGACCTAATAGGCACGGTTTACGGCTTAACAGGGGCGTACTGCATCACTTAAACACATTGCTAAGTCATAGGTCATGAACGACCTAGGGGCGAAGCGGCATAGAAGTTGTCTCGATCTGGATTAGGTCGCTAGCGACCTAAGGAGACAGAATGCATGCGGTCCTTGTCTGCTTTTAACGCACTAGGTTGCTAGGTCGCTCCCCTCTTACCTCGTTAGGGTTTTAGGTCGTTAGAGTTTTAGGTCGTTAGGTCCTTTAGGTCGTTAGGTCGTCTCATATTAGCTCGCTGTAGAACCTCTTCTCTGTTGGGTCGCTTGTGTGTTAGACCGTTAGGTTGCTGAGTCCATTAGGTCGCTAGGTCGCTTGTATCTTTAGGTCGCTAGATCGCTATATCCTTTAGGTCGCTAGGTCGCTTCAAAAAGTGGAGTTAACAATTAGTATTCAGCTCATATAGTAATACATAAAGTAACAGTTAGGACAATTTTTTATATAAGTAGCCTAAAATAACTAATTTCAAATACAAGTATGCTTTAAAACATATTGTAAATATAAACCTCATTTCTAGACGATGAAAAATACACATGCATTTATTAAATGCACTTTTTTTGGAATTTATAAGTAGGCATCTGTGAAATATGCATGTACTTCTATTTTTTTCTGAAATGTAAATGCCCATACAAATGCACGTGTACATACTCGTTATAATAGAGAGCGGCAACTGTCTTCCCCTTTCTAGAGTTTACACGAAGAACGTGCAAATATCGACAATCATAACCTCTCGGTACCGACATGTTTTGGTCGGTCCCGAGAGATTTTTCTTACTTATTCCCACGATCCTTTTTCATATTTGCTTAAGTCTTCAAGTTTTGGATCTTCGTTGACAAAAATACCATCAAAACAAGTTGGTATCGACATGTCTTGTCCATCCAAAACTTGTTTTTCTTCAAAGTAACAAGTAGCATATCCAGTAGCTTAAGGTGGCGCCTCCACATTTTCAAACCTCTCGGTACCGACTTGTTTGGTGTGGTCAGTACTGATTGATTTTTCTTTGTCCAAACTTGGCCAAATTTGATGATTGTCTCCGTATTATCATTCTTAGTAGTTTCCAAGCTTCTTAATTCATTCATTCATAATTCTGCAATCTAGTTTCTTTGATTCGAGTTTGTTCTGGAGAAAATTTGCCGAAAGCATTTGCCCCTCAAAGCATGCTTTCATAAATACAAAGCGTGTTTTGATCAAAAGCACATATCGAGGCTGACAAATTGTCATCGGTTGCGCTCTCTAGCTATCTATTGGATCATTCATGGCGAATCATCCAGTTCCTTCGGATTTACCTGCAAATCAAAGGTCGTCCTAGACTCATTATAGCCAAGGACTCAAATCTTTGCTTAAATATTAATTATAAATCATAATCATCCCGCAATCCCTCGGGATTATACATATCATAGATATCATGGATCATTAATCATAGTGGCGCATTGGCCCCGTTTAAACATTACTTATAAATAATCTAGCATCGTCTAACATTCCATTATAAGTAAGTTCTACCGGATCAAAGCAATAGTATTCATCAATCATTCAGTAATATTATCAAACCACCTCAAATTCAAAGGTATTCGTACCTAGAGGTTAAGTTTTGATCTCTCCGAATCAAAAATCTATATTGAGTCCATTCATCTGCTCTTCGGCAAGGGGTCTCAATATTTTAAGCAAATCCTTCCGCTCACTCTCTGATGAGGGGACTTGCTATCCTATATAGGCTCATCCACTCACCATCTGACGAGGGGCCTTATGCTTCACAGTTCGTCAACCCATCTCTTCGGTCGGGAAAACTATAATCTATCAGCTATCTATCAAATGTAAGGGATAATTATGTTCCAATAGCATCGCACGACAATATCAAAATCAAATATCATGTTCAATATCCATTATCAAATCTATTCAAATCGAAATGCATCAAGCAAAAATCAAAACATCTAGTCCAATCAAGGGTTGCTCTCGATCTCTAACCGAGAGCATGCCTATGCGACCGATTGAGATCCTGTACATGTGTAAGTAACCTGATAGTAACCCTTCAGAATTTATTTAAAGCAAAAACAAAGTGTAGAAAATAAACTTTATTCCAATCCATCCCGATCATGAAATAACCATACCTGGTCCAAATCCTCGGCTACGACCGGGTATATCCGCCATGCCTGGTGGTCGCTCCTATTGCACCACTATGGCTTGTGCCACTGTAATTTGATTCCTCGTGTAATGTTGCAGTCAGTTACTCCAAACCCACTTCTATTAAATCTCTCAAATGTCTGCATTCGTTAGTTTCGTGCACATCTAGCTCATAGAATAGACAGTACTTTCCGGATATTTTCTCATTCTGTGGGCTCTCACTTAACAAGTTTCTAGTAGGGAATCTATCCCTTAATGTCAAAATAAATCCTCTCCGATGTCTCGATCAAATCAACATAAAAAGAGATTTTGACTTCCCTTTTGCCACTTCGATGCCCCGAAGCCATCGTCGGATTTTCTTTTCCCTTTATCCTTTTCAGAACCTACAACCTGCCTTGGATGATCCTTCATTCTCTACAACATTCACTTCATCATTCTCAACCTCGGCATTCTCCTAACGCAAGTACCTTTCGGCTTGATAGTAGAAATATACAAGATTCACTGGCAGACCATTTTACAATGCCCTTTTGAAACCAGTCTTATTAACGACTCTATAAACAACCTCCATTAGAATTATTGATGGGTCTTGGTTTCTGAACCGCAGCGGCTGTTGCGTTAAATCTGATTGGTTGACTTAACAAAGATTCATCTTCCCTCTGCTTCATACTTGAAATTGTCATCACGCTTCTCGGTCGAACAATATGAATTCTGAATTTGCTCATAAATCTTTCCAATAACCTGGTCCACATGTTGATGGGCTCATTATCCAGTTGACGAAACCACGGGGCAGCTAAATTAGTCAAATACAGCAGGAGGCACCGTCTCATCACTTCCTCCGAAGCTCTCAACATACCATGGGTTGGATGTATCTCATCAAATGAACCGTTGGACCCATCCTTCCATCACATAACTCCAAGGTAGGTAGTTTGAAATCAGATGAATTCCTGACGTATCATATGTTTGAGGTGAAAGAATTTCTATTTACATCCTCCAAACTCTGATATGGGGCTCCGCCTCAAAATACCTATCTTACCTTATATGTTATTCTATCTTGATTTAGTTGAAATCTCTTAGGCTCTACATACATTTGATTCAAAATTCCCTCAACCCCCACACTCCACCCCCTCCCCGGGATGAGGGCCTTTTCGATTTTACTCCATGCGGCTATAAGTTTGCATTTTGATCTTGATTCCTGGCTCCAGCATTGCCCGTCCCAAGCACCCTTGCTTGCACAATATCAACATCGACTCTGCCGCCAGTCCTGATCGATCCGTACCGATTAGTTTGGATCTCTCGATACCGACCGATTGGTTTGAGTTGGATTTGCTCTCTCTTGCCTCAGTGCTCATGTTTCGGTATCTTCGTCTCCTAACCTTCGGTTCTGATTTCCAGCTGCTCTTTGTTGTTCCATCCTTTGGAAAAATCCATTCAACATTTTCTTTTATCGAGCTAATAATCTCGTTTGCATTTCCATCATCATCTCTTCCATCTCTCTATGGTCACATAGATAGAAAATGGATTTGAACTAAAGGACACCTTCTGGCTGCCCTCCTGCTTCGGTTGGCTTCCTCCAATGATGGTTTTTCTTGTAAACGGCATATTCATCTTCAACAATTTCATATCTGAATCCTTCTCGGTGAAAGCACAAAAAAATTGCTTAAAAAATTAATACAACACTCCAATATCACTCAAGAATGAATTGAGCTAATATAAAAATTGAGCAATCAAAGAAAGAACAAAACACAATCTTTTTATAATGGTTCGGCAAAGTCTCCGGCCTACATCCAGGTAATCATTTTTTATTTATGAGTTTTCTCCGAAATACACAATTTACAATCAAATTTGAGTTAGTAAATCTCAGTTTTGCTCAAGATCTTACGAAGTCGAAGAAGAAGAGGACCAAATCCCCTTTCTAGTTGAAGATAGCTTGCTACTTATAGGTGAATCCTTCGAACAGAGTCGGCAGTACGCGTTTGAACAGGTAAATATCCGGATTCGAGTTTTCAGGCACAAAGAACGTGCAAAAATGGCAATCGTAACCTCACGGTACCAACATGTTTTGTTCAATGCCGAAAAGTTTTTCTTAGTTATTCCTACGATCCTTGTTCATATTTGCTTAAGTCCTCAAGTTTTGTGCCTTTGTCAACAAAATGCCCATTAAAACAAGTCGGTACCGACCTGTCTTGTACATCCAAAACTTATGTTTTTTTTCCTTTAAAGTAACAAGTAGCATCACCAGTAGCTTAAGGTAGGTCCCCATATTTTCAAACCTCTCGATACCGATTTGTTTGGACTTTGGAGTGTTCGGTACTGAGTGATTTTTCTTTGTCCAAACTTGGCCAAATTTGTTGAATGTATCCATATTATTATTCTTAGTAGTTCCCAAGTTCCTTAATCCGTTCCTTCATTATGTAATGTAGTCCAATTTCTTTGATTTGAGTATGTTCTGAGACTGGAAATTCTACCGCAAACACATGCATACATGGAAATGCAACTACATGTTTATGAGCATATATGCTTATCTCATAAGTACACGCTTATGAGATAATCGATTTTGAAATGCAAACTTTCTTTTCGATAAATTATACAATGGCATTCGACTAAAAAATGCAAGTACTGCGATGTTGTAATCCAAAAACTGATCCAAAAACTGAAAGTAAAATCAAGCTGGAATAAAGGTAAAAAACTATACCAAAATAAGAAGGGTAGTATTATTGAACATACAACAGGTTTAATCTAAATTCCAGCATGGAGTTACTTGTGAGTGAATATATTTGGGTCTCGTGGCCTCAAAAACCTCAAGCCTATACTTGTGGGTTATAAGTATACACAACATAAATTAAATTATACTGGCATATTCACATTATTTATTTATTGATGACCATATATTAGTTGATATATATATATATATATATATATATATATATATTAGCAGCTCAAAAAAATTACAGTTAGTTGCAAGGTTTTAAATCTCGAATTTCGATCGTGTCTCATCTTGGAAGTCATACACAATATCCCGTATCGGACAAGATGAGTGCATCTTCGTTGTACGTCTCGGATTATCATATCGGGTTTTAAAGTCCATTTCGAAATTATCTTGGAGTAACTTGAGCTTCTAAAATCGACATTATAAATATTTTTATAATATTTATTATTGAAATATAAACTTTTTAACATGCACAATGTATATAAAACGACAACATTAATTTTTCTTTTTAGAGCAAAGTAATAACATTATCGATCATCCCAATGCCCGCTATCGTACGGAAGCCTCGTGCACTGGGTTTCACCTTAGCAAAGTAATAACATGATTGATTTGGTATTTGATTGAATGAATTCTATTCATTTGAATATTACAAATATAAAGTCTTATTTTTTTCTCGCTCGTTAAAAAATAAAAAATAAAATTAGAGGGCCAGTAAAAAGTCATTGAAATTTTTATTTTATTTTTTGATTCAACATAAGAAGTAAAAGAAATATGTAATCGGAACAACATAGAGATCTACTATTGAAATCTCACCTCAAATTTCACATGAGTTCTTAATATCGTGGGAGAGATGAGTATTAAATAAGATATACACAAAATTCAATGTCTCATTTCGATGAATCTCGTTTTGCTCAAGTTCGAAAATAAGATCTCGACTGAGATCTCGAATGTGATAAACGAGATTTGAAACAGTGATTAGTTTTAGTCCAAGGACATATATAGTTGTCCCAAAACATATGGATCCCATGTAATTTGGACCACAATCTTCTATATTGTTGTAGATAATTATAATTTCATTGTTTAGAATATCAATTATAATTATCGTTAATGTAAAATCCAAGTAATGACTATAATTTATTAAATATTTTATACAGATGGAATGGTGCTAGACATTGGAGAGAAAAAAACTCCAAACAGAAATGACCACTTTTATCATAACAAACTAGATATTCCACCAAATGCTGTCATAACTTGAAATCCATACTGCTTAGCTCTCGGAAGGAGTAGACATATTTTCATCATTGTCATATTGGCTTGATAGGAGCAGACTTGTTCATTTTATCAATTTTCAAAATTATGTTCCAGATCGAATAATGGGAGAATCTGGATATCTTATGCAACACATTATCGATCTCGTTATGCCAACTGAATTAAGTCCCGAACAATTGAAAGGTTTGGTAAGTGAAAGCTTGGAATCACAGAATGTAGTGTCAAGCATTGTGCTTCCTCAAACTGTTTTCAGATACTGCCTCTTGGAAATGTGTCAGAGGCGGTGCCTCTTCAACATGAATTTTATTCATCTGAACATTACAAATATGAAACCTTTTATTTTTTTCACTTGTTAAAAAATAAAAAATTAAATTAAAGGGCCGATAGAAAGTCATTGGATTTTTTTTTTTTTTTGATTTCACAAAAAGTATAAGAAATATATAAACAGAACAACATAGAGATATGTTATTGATCTTACCTCAAATTTCACGTGAGTTCTTAATATCGTGGGAGAGATTAGTATTAAGTAAGATATACATAAAATTAAATGTCTCGTTTCGCTTAATTTCGTTTCGCTCAAGTCCGAAAATAAGACCTCGATCAAGATCTTAATTGCGGAACGAGATTTGAAACAGTGATTAGTTTCAGTCCAGGACATATATAGTTGGTCATCAAACATATGGATCCCAAGTAATTTGGCCCACAATCTTCTGTATGTATTGTTGTACGTAATTATAATTTCATTGTTTAGAATATCAATTATAGTTATCGTTAATGTAAAATCCAAGTAATGACTATAATTTATTAAATATTTTATACAGATGGTATGGTGCTAGACATTGGGGAGAAGAAAAAAAACTCCAAACAGAAATGTCCACTTTTATCATAACAAACTAGATATTCTACCAAGTGCTGTCATAACTTGAAATCAATACTGCTTAACTCTCGGAAGGAGTAGACATCTATTTTCATCATTTTCATATTGGCTTGATAGGAGTAGACTTGTTCATTTTATCAATTTTCAAAATTATATTCCAGATCGAATAATGGGATAACCTGGATATCTTATGCAACACATTATTGATCTCATTATGCCAACTGAATTAAGTCCCGAACAATTGAAAGGTTGGTAAGTGAAAGCTTGGAATCACAGAAGTTAGTGTCAAGCATTGTGTTTCCTCAAACTGTGTTTTCAGATACCGCCTCTTGGAAATGTGTCGGAGGCGGTGCCTCTTCAACATGAGTCAATTGCGTTTTAGTGACATAGATCTCCAATATTTTCATTCCAAGTTCCATCCCAAAAAAATAGAATGTATATCATCAAAATTCGTAATAACTGATTTTTGTCACTTTTCATAAACACTTTTTCTGAGCTATTTAAAATTACAATATTTTCTTACTTTCGAGCTTTCGCATTCACTGCCAACATATTCAGGTGTATCATCGTCATCGATCTCCAACTTTTAATCAAAATAATATATAACCGGAACCATTTACACATCTACAAAAATATTTATAAATCAAATAATTTCAAAAAAAAAGATGCAAAACACATGATATTTATCAAATAAATATAATTTAGCGCAATAATATTCGAAAGACAACAATTCTAAATCTGAAACTAAAAATGAGGGTTCATTTCAGTTGATTTAGAGCAGAAATTACTTTTTAGAATCTAACAATATAAATAATCTAACTTGGATTTCCATTAAATATTTGGAGATTTGTAGGTTTCCAAAATGGAAGGCCTTTAGGTTTTTTGTTTGAGTAGATGAAGTGGCGGAATGAATTGAAGAGCAGTTTGTTGTCCCCTTCAATTCATGCAAAGTACATGCACATTTATGGAATGCACATGTACGTATTCAGAAAGAACATAAAAAGAATAAGAAAAGAATTTGTACATGCGCATTTTGTAAATGCACATGTACATATTCGGACGCACATATGTATTTTCCTTCACCTCGGAATGAGACCTATATTTACAATAAGTTTTAAGCAAGCATATACTTACAAATGGTTATTTTAGGCCTTCATGTAAAAGATTTGTCCTAATTTTTAATATTTACTTATTAATAGGGGTAAATGCTATAGCAGATAAAGAAAATACCTGCAATCCCAAACTCAATGTCATCTCAGCACCCTAGCATGGAAAAATCTTACAATTTGAGATGTCAGACATAGATAGAAATTAAATCAACAAGAGGTATACATGCATTTCGGTTTTTTAAACTTCATCTGAAGTATATAACATAACATTTTAATAAGACATGCTCATGCAAGGGCTAAAAATACAAGGGTGGAAGCAAAAGTATGCAGTTATAAGTTTATACAACAGATATAATACCAGTTTAGTGCTAAAGTGTAACATGGTAAAAATAATGTAGTCCCACATTGTGAAAATAAACACTAGAATTGACATATGAATATCATCTTTCAAATTATATCAAGTCCTTTTGAAAAAGAGCAAGCATTGGCTTCTATCCTTGTGATAGAGATGTTTAAGCTGGTACAGCGGGTATTATAACCACACAAAAAAATGGACTTATGGTTAAAAAATAAATCAAAATTTTCTCTTTCTTTTTTAATCAAGGTTTGGGAGAATTAAAATACATGTCATTTGGAAACATTCTTCTCTTACGTATACCATAATCGATCTATTAGAAAGTAGTAGTACTAGTAATAGTAAGTATAACGTCCACAAAGCCTAGATGTGCTAGGGAAGATAACATCGAGAATGTAATCTATAATTTGGCATTGATCATTTTAATCAATCATAGCCATCTTAGTCTTAATCCAAAGAAAAAGATTCGCTTCAATTATTATATGAATGAATAATGTAGAAATTTTAAATTTTCTAAAAAAGTACTAGAAGGCTAGAAAATTAATAGTCACTATCATTTTAGCACATGTGATGTAAATGGGTATAAAAAAATTTATGAGAACAAATATTGAACTGAAATAATCAAAATTTAATTGTACGCAACTAATTATATTCTATCATGCGAAGTATTGATATAAGAAGAATATGAAGTTCAGTGAAGAACTTGATTAAGCTCTCTTATTTTAAACTAATTAATAAACATGAGAAAATTGGAATCCAAATTTAAACATTTTAAAAAAACTAAAATATATTTTTGACAGAAAGACAATTAATGTTTAAAAGTTATTATCGCTTCCTAAAAATATTTATTAAAATTCGAATGGATAACACTTTATTTTAAAATGCATATATCAGAACCAAATAAACGATTGAAATTATTTAACTTTGTAGAAAAACAAAATTTTAAAATAAGAGGTTCTGAGTTTTTAGATTGAGTTACTCATAAAACAAAATAGTAAATCTGATAAACTACACATCTCCATTATAAAGATCAAATGATACTCTTGGCATTCTTAATACTAAATAAAGACTAATACTAGTACACCAAACCAAAAAACCTACTTTTTTAAAGGAGTATAAATAAGTATATTAATTACACCAACATATCCTCCAATCGAATTAAACCCTACATAAAAATTTGTCCTCGACGGCATCAAAATGGAATTTTGTATAGAACCACAAAATTTTAACTGATTTTTCCCTGTCAATTCAGAAATATGATTAAGCAGTTTATTTAATATTTATAATTCAGTTTGATTTTTTTTTCCTTGGTAACGATTTATGATTTTTAAGTGTTCAGTAGATTTTTCACGCAAGACATCTTTTTACCAATTTTACAATATATTGACCATATTTTATATCATTGCATCTGGATTGCTCTTTTTAATTTAAGTTTAGTCTCTATAGTATCTCATAGCTATGTTACTCACGAAGGGGAGCACTAGGGCCCAGGGTTATCCCTGAAGCCCGAAATAAGCCCGTACGAAGTATGGATGAAGCTCCACAATTTTTCTTCGTAAACATATGTTAACATAGTTAAAATCAGATAACTATTAACAATACTTGACAAGTTTCAGCTAATAAAGTTAAAGGCTATCAATCTATATGTTTATTATTCAAGTATGTAACTGTAAAAAATTAACCATATTGTTTGTATATAACATTAATTCAATGATAGTCCAATAGTTAATGTATAAAATAAAATATTATTATGTCCAACAATATATTGAAGTAGCATGTATGCATACAAAATATTGATCTATATGAGACTCTGCATCCAATGTGCAGCTAATTCTCTGTATATTGCTTTTTTTATGGACAAAACCGTCCCAATTGGGGTAATTGGAATGGGCATTGTTGGGATAAAGTTGTAAATTTGTACATTTTTGTACAAATAAGACAGTGGATTTGGACACGGGCTCCTTTAGTTGCAAAATACTAACACATCTAATAAAAAACAAAATAAAAATAAAGATCAAGTCATGGTAAACGTCCAAAAGCGTCCAGAGGTGCACAACAGCACATTAGCACGCTGGACCACTCAAATGGCGCCATGAGAACTGGGCGTGATCAAACGATCATAATTAAAGATGAAACAATCTTACAAAGACATCTGCATCTATGGTGTCTATAAAAGCAAAATCTCATAGTTTGCCATATTCATATTAACTTATTTTTACAAATCTTGAAATATTTTCTTGTTAGGATAAGAAAAAATAATTTGGATAGATACAAAATATTCCAACAAGAATATTCACGTTTGTGAAGGAAGAAGATTTAAGGAATATTATAGTCATCTCATGTGACATACTATAATTTACGTGCTACGCTTCTAAAACATTGAATCCAAGAGCATTCTTAGTGAAGAATTTTGACCATTCGATAAGAGAATTCTAGTAAAATGAATTGCAAGAAGTATCAAAATAATAACACTTAAACAACATAGCAAAAGTAGATCCATGCAGAAATCCCAAATTATGGCCCCTTTTCATAAAGTGAAAGGGATAACAGAGCAAGCATATACCAATGTTCAGGTACTGCTAGCATTCCATAGAAGGAAGTTCCCATAAACTTCATCTCTCGGAGATAAAGGTTTCGGAACCAGTAAAAATGTTTGGTAATTTTTGACCTTCGGTTACTTGTAACTATTGGATATCGTATACAATTATAATATGGGTCTTCATACAGGTCTACTGCCTTACTTTCATATTTGGCTGGGAGAGATGAACAATGAGGAATATAAAAAATATATGACTAGCAATACAGTAGCAACTAACAAGTACAATTCATATTTGATTCTTTCAATATATCAAGCATGTACTTCAACTTAAATAAACATTTATAGAGTGGTATGCATTGGCTATCAGTTATCTTCATAGACAGATTGTGAGTCTAGAGCTAGAAACACCACATATTTTGTACCGCAGGAATTATTTGCCTGTGACACCACATGAAAGGCCAATCTAATGAAGGATAGATAGTAGTTAGAGAAATGTAATGTCCTGTTGTTATGTTTTCTGTTTAAATGGTCATTTTAAGGATAATGAGAATCAACTACAGCGCTAGTATTTTAGACTTTAGAAATAAAATTCCATGTCAGTATGCTACCATGACAAAATGTAATAATGGAAAAAAAATGGAAGGTGTAAACTAACCAATACACAAAACGATGTTTATGAATTACTGTAACAAACTTCTTATGATGTTTTACAATGTTACAAAGGCTACAGCAAAGGCCAATATTGTTGTTTATCAATGAATAATGGCACACAATGTCTTAGTTCAACCTAAGAATACTTGGAAAGTATAAACTTGTTAATCAAAATTACCTTGGATTCATCCCATTTAAATAATTGAGTACCTTGTACTGGATTAGGAACAAATATATCTACATGCTAACCATGACGACTCTTTGATGAAAATGATTCGATCCACTGTTTAGGAGCAGCTGGATGAATGTCGTAGAGATAATTAATTAACCACTTCTCTTCGTTAGAGAGAAGTCTCACAGGAGAAACCTCTTTCTTCGCTAATCCTTTTTCTTTAAGCCAATTCATAACCTTATATCTCGGTTTTATCGTGTTCTCCAAATCAAAACACAAATAGGCTGGAAAATTATTTAAATAATCTATTGGATAACCCAATTCATTGCAAAGAAAATCCATTTTATCGTGAATCTGTTCTGCACTTTGATTGAAAAGTTTGGGGGTAGCACTTATCATTCTCCGGAAATCATCATGTTCAATTTGAAAACCAATAAGGCAATCAAACTTCTCTTGCAATTCATGTCTTGTGCCTTGTAGTTTTAGTGCAAGGTTATCAAAAATGTTCAATTATCCTTTTATACTTAATAGAGGTATAACTTTTTGAACAATCTAATTGAAAATCCATATCATGAAATGTATAATTCATTTTCTCAACGATCTGGTCTATACTCTGATATAAAAGTTTAGGGTTTGTACTTATCAGTCTACAAACATCAACATATTCAATTCCATACCCAATAAGGCAATCAAATCTCTCCTGCCATCGATCTCTACTGCAGTATAATGCTAATGCAATCTTTGCTGCAATCTTATTTCTCCCGAATCCAACACTAGACAAAAATTCAAGCTTATTATCAAAACGTTGAATCATCAAATTAGACTTGATACCTTCTTTAACTTCTAAATATTCTTCCTCCGTCCTATCATTATCAGTACACGAGTTACTGTTAAATTCATTGCCCAAAACCTTCAAACAATGGAAATCAATTTTCACACTTCCATCATTAAATCTTCTATCTAAATCCAATGCTTTCAGAATTCCCAGTAAATTCCCTAACTTATTCTTCCCCATTACATGAGGATACATCTTACAATGCCTATCAACTTGATCTTCATCTAAATCTAAAAACCTTACTAAAACATCCGGCACTACAATCTCCAATCTTTCTAACTGGATATTGAGAATATCCATATGATTCAAAACAAACATCTCCATGTCCTCCTTCCTCACCCCTAATTTCACAAAAAACCTCAAATTCCACTTCAGAACCTCTTCCTCAACCTCGAGAAAGAATTGATAATTCTTCAACATTATCTCCCCCATCCTTCCAATTTCTACCCCACTATCATAAAACAACCTGAACTTCCTACATAACTCAAACACAAAATCTGCATCATCCGACTCACAATAACCCAGCTTTCCTCTCCATGTTAGTCTTCAAAGTCCAAGGAAACGCAAGGCAGGCACCAATCACGCAGATGCGTCTAAACCCTAACTCCTCGAAGGCACTCGGCCTCTTAATCAACTCGTCTGCGTCTTCCTGAAAAACATCATGCAGCAGGCCGAGTTTAGGAAAAGGAAAGCCGAACCTGAACAGCTTCAGCACTGAATTGACAAGGCGAGGGTTGTCGGAAAGAAAGAGGGAATTGCTCCCGACGTGGGTGCCAATGGACCCCGAGAAGAAGTCGAACTCGCGATGGGGTGGTAGGAGAGGAAGCGGCGGATGAAGAAGGGGAAGGAGGAGGGAGTGGAGTCGGAGGGGAAGGGGGCGTGGGAGAGGAAGGAGGAGAGGGAGAAAGGGGAGTTGGAGGCGATTTGCTCGGAGGAGGAGAAGGGGAGGTTGCGGGTGAAGTGGAGGTACTCGATCACCGCGAGCCTGGCGGCGCATAGGGCGCGGGAGCGGTAGCGGTTGTTGATGTTTTTGAGTTTGGGCAGGGAGCGGGAGGCGTTTTGTTTGGTGGAGAGGTGGCGAAGAAGGAGATGGAGGAGAAGAGGCGATCCGTTTGGGGCATGATGGCATGGTAGATTATTTCTTCCGGGGGTTAGGATGAAAAATAAGGATTTTAGGCCAAGGGATCTTGTATGGATGGTAAAGGGACATACAAGCATTCCCAACGAGGATCCGTCTATCGACATCCCAAGTTTTGTTTTACACCCTGTAAATTTAAAAATTTTATTTGTACAAAGTTGCCCTCAACGCTGTAACGTTAATAAATTTACGTTTATGAGAAGAGTACATAGATAAGAAATCAAGTTTGAAACAAGCGTGGAAATATGAGAAACCAAACTCCGAGTGAATAAGAAACTTCAAGAAACCAAACTTGAAACGAATGAAGAAACTCGAAAAACCAAGTTTGGATCGAGCAAGGAATTCTAACGAACCACGCTCACTTGAAACACAGGTAATATGGATTTTCCATGCTCGTGGTTTCTTTCAAAACCTCGCTTGATGCGAGCGTGGTTTCATATATAGCCTCGCTTGATCAGAGCGAGGTTTTTACAAAACCTTGCTCGGTCTGAGCGGGGTTCTATAAAAAAATCACGTCCAACCTGAGCGTGGTTTGTATTATAGAAAATGTTATAGTGTAGAAATTTTTAAAAATAAGGCTATTAATGGGATAAATTGGAGAGTTAAAAGAAGATAGTGGGATGTGCAAATTTTACTAGATAAACGAATTATGTGGTATTAATAGAGCTAGCCTTGCAAGGATTCTTTATTAATAGATGAAATAGAAACACAAACTTTTATCCGATTGCGAAATTTCAAAAATAGCCTTATATACAAGCAAGAGGTCAGGAATTAGTCCGCGGGCTTAGTGTAGTTGGTAGAAGCATCTGACTCCCTCGTAGAGAGGAGAGGGTTCTGTTAACCATAGAACTAACTCAAGAATGTAGGTATGAAAGAAGGTCTGCGTAGGCATTGTAGAAGCTTCGCAAGAATTGGAAAGAAGGGTTTCGCCATGGTTCAAAAGTGGGGTTTCGAAGGCATTGGAGTAGCTTTCGAAGAGGTTGGATTGGTGCCGCAAGCACCTAATGCTTCTGCAAGTATTAAATGGAGTATGGGCTTCCGAAGGAGTCGAAAGGGGATAAGACTACCCTTTCGCTTCAATTGATCCTTTCGAAATAGTTGGTTTCGCATGCATAAAGGAGTTTTGAATGTGTTAAAAATACCTTTCGAAGGTATCGAATAACAACCTTCCGCACATATATCAGATCCTATCATAACTATTGGAATCTCAATTTAACATTGTTTTGATTAATGACAAGCTATATAAAATATTTTGTGTGTACTAATCATTTATGCAAGAGATTTGTTGTAGATTCATTTTCAGAGTGTTTTGAAGTTGCTAGTTCCTAGTCTAGAGTCTGTATATCATTTAGTAATTTGTTAAAATCTCTCCTGAATTGATATATATAAAAAAAAGTATACACACATGCACAACTATGCACAGCAGGCTGAAAACAGCCGGCTGAATGCATTAATTCAGCCGGCTAAATGCTGAAACAAAATTTTTGTTTCACAATATTCAGCCGGCTGAATGAATTTATTCAACCGGCTGAATAAGGCCTGAAATAGCCTAATTCCTTGCTGTTTGCGTTTTAATTTGATTCAGAAGGCTGAATTATTTTATTCAGCCAGCTGAATATTTTCAAACGGCTATTTTCATGAATAGACACTTCTCTTCATCGAAGAGTAACGTCTTCAAAATCAACGGTTGCTCCTGTTTTCTTTCAATTAGACTTTTCATCTATGGTTGCAACCTTTTAAACACTATAAATTGATTACAGAATTCAACAAACAAAAAAACCGAATCTATTTTTAATACTCTTGAATTCTTATCTATTCTCTAGTTTTCAAACTACACTCAAACTGCTTACATTCTCTGATCGTTGATCACTCTATCTTCCACAATTCTCAAAACACATTACACTACATATCATAAAGGAGAAGATTAAAGGAAGATTGTACTTAATTGACTTATCGGTGCTATTTAAAGAGCATACTACAGTCATATACTTTTGTTATTTGTAAAGAAGTCATGTTCGGTTGCTCAGGCGGTAGAAGTCATATTCGATTGCTTAGGCGGTAGAAGTCCTGTTTGGTTGCTCAAGCGGTGTAAACCTATTCCTCCGGGTTAAGTGAGGGTTGCTAGTTTAATTCCAGAAGGAGTCTGGGACTGGACGTAGAACGGGAGTTCGAACCAGTATAAAAATCTCTGATGTCATTTACTTTACTGCTTTTACTATTTACTTAATTCCGCATAAGTATTTTATCCATATTACACGATCCTATAGCATAGTCACTTTCATTTGGTATCAGAGCACTTTTATTTGGTATCGAAGAACTTTCATTTGGTATCAGAGCACTTTTATTTGGTATCGGAGAACTTTCAAGAACAACCCTTTCGAAAGCAAAGACCAGCCTTTCGAATTGGTCGAACCCTTCCACAAGTATTAGAGAGGTTTCGCACATGACCAGTATTGCCTCCACAAACATCAGAGGATGAGCTTCCACATTAATCAAGGGGATACTTTCAAAAGCCATCTTTCGCAACCATCATCTGTCTACCAAGAAGCCTCCTCCATTACAATTGACCTTTCGCAATGATCCTTCCGTCACTATTTAAATCCTTTCGAAACCATCTAAATGTCATTCTTCACTCATTCAAGAAGCAGTCATCATGTTAGCACCAGATCTTAGCAACAATGAAAAGGTTTCGAGGGTTTCGAAGAGGTCTGAAGTGCTTCCGCGTATACTCAAACGACACAATGAGGTACCTTGGTTCATTCGCTACCAAAGGAAGCATACCTTTCGATGGTGTCGAAAGGCTCGAGAAGTACTCGAAAGCAATATTGATAAGTATCAGATCAATATCCATTATTAACATGCTTTCGATAGTAACGAAAAGGAAAATCCAAGCATAACTAAAGACCCAAATACCTACCCACAACTTCGAAACCATGAAGGCGGAAGGATGAAGGCGAAAGGATAGGTGCGAAAGGTCGGAAAAGAGACCTTTCGACAGCTTCGAAAGGATGGACGCGGAAGAGTCCAACATGCATCTATAAATACGACCTTAGGGGTCCAAGTTCGGGACCGGATTTTCATTTTTCACATTTCTTTGCCAAATCAAATTCTTGTAACCCTAAATCAAATTGGGGGAAAATTCCATTACTTGTAATCTATTATAAGAAATAAAAAGAGAGGATGCATGGATCCGATATTGATTTCGAATATGAAAATGATCATTTCGGCCGTTAGCTTGTCTAATGACCAATTGCACGTGATACACACTGATGCAGCAGCGGATAACAAAATGATGAAACGGTGAAAAGTAGGAATCAGTGGATTGAAGAATACTGAAGGCCCAAATCCGTTGATCCAAAGATGTCGGATTCTAGCTATCTCAAACACGTTGATCACGCACGATATCGTGTTAAAAGATCTACAATTCTTCAGACGTTGATCAAGCGCACTTGATACCGTGAATTGGCTTCTACGATCGTTGAATCGAGCGCACTCGAATGCCGAAAGAGGAGATAGGAGATCACACTCAACTACCAATTTAATGAAAGCACAAAGCTAACAAACAAAGTTTTTTTTCAAAATCAACTAACTTCAAAGTTACAACTCACCCACTATTTATAGCATTTTACAACACCCAGACCCTTAGGTCGTTACGCGAGGTCGTTACGCGACCTACGACCTAAAAAACACGCGACTTAACAACCAACGCATTACAACACAGACGCGACCTATCATTACAGACGACCCACGACCTAAGTATGAACGGCTTATTACAGCACTCAACATACACGAGTTACGACCTTACAAACAAACATTACAAACGACTCAACCATCAACGATCCAAAGCGGCAGCGACCTAAGGAATGAGGCATATGTAGTTAGCATGCGGTATAAGGTCGTTAGCGACCTAACTTCCAGAGCGGTTTAAAGATCTGAGCGACCTATCTCGTTAGGTCGTAACCCTTTAGATCGGAGCGACCTAAGGAATTATCAAACCAGGAAAAGGCGGCATATCCCGAGCGACCTATCCCCGAGCGACCTAATTCTTCACACAAGTCAACTTCAATAGGTCGTTGGTCATGACTCGTTAGGTCGTTTGGACGAGTTACTAACGTACTAGGTCGCGAACTCCTTGTTCCTTCCTTCTGTTGTTCTTGGTTAGGTCGCGATTCTATCTCCCGTGACTTGTTAGGTCGTGCGCGACCTTCACTAGGTCGTATGCGACCTACGGCTCCTTCCCTTGAACAACTTGACTTCATTGACTCCGTAGGTTCCTCTGCTTCGTTATTAGGTTGGGCTGCATCACACACTTATCTTCTTAACCCTTTACTGGCGTATTGTATGCAATAGAGCTTATTTGGATATCTCGACTTTAAAGCATATTATTATTACGTCCAAAGTCCATGCGACACTAGTATAACGTAGTGATGATACTTCAATATCATCGAGTCCATTGGCCTTATGTTGTTTATCCAAAATAAGGCTCCATGGCATCTTGAATCCACTTATTATTTTGATGTATACACATTGGGTTTCGAATCTTTTCGAAGGGGTACGTATTGGATTCTGAATCCTTTCAAAGCCATCGAAGGGATTCTCATTGAAGCCATTGAATACTACAACAAACTGAACCTGTCATAGCGTTAAAAAAAGCTATAATAACTTTTAACAGCGTTTTTGACTACACTGTGTAACAACATGCCATTATAGGTCAAAAACATAGCCTAGCAATTTTGAAAATGTTGTAAAAGGTAAGTTTTTGACAGTGTTTTATAGGTGTTATCGAAACATTTTATAGCATTTGTGTTGACGAGCTAAATCACTTTTCTTAACGTTTGACTTCTACTATCAATTATATTTAATAGCGGTTTTACCTTGCGAAAATAACTTTTTAACAAAGTTCTTGCCTTTGCTATGAGTTCTTTTAACAGCATTTCTGTAGTTGCTATGAGTGTTATTTACAACGGAGTTTTATATTGCTATTGGTGTTTTTTCATTAGTAAGAAACCTTTTTATAGCATTTTTTAAACGCTATTGAAATTTTCAACAGCGTTTTTTCAATGCTGTTAAATTTTTTCATAGTGTTTTAAAAACCTATCGTAAAGGGTCTGTGCATTTCTCCATATATAGGTTCCAGTTCTATACACAGTCATTATCAATATATTATATTAATCACACATTTCATTATCAACATATTATATTAATCGCACATTTCATAATCAACAACATATTATATTAATCAAACATCTCATAATCAACATGTAAGGTTACATAATAAACATACGCAATATTCTTACATCAAAACATATATAATACATCCATGATATTTTATAATGTAGAATAAGTAGCAGCTAGTAACCAAAAGTAATAATACATATAAACATACAAACCAAAATGTAGTTCTGGCATCAAAAATAACTTGGAATCCATAACTTGTTGCAGCATGTTACCACTTTAACTACCAAAGATATTTACCACCTGTGAAGTAAAAGTCCTTTAGTTATACATACTTTCACTCACTGTAAATAGAACTATAAATGATGAATTATGTTTCATTTAAGACTAGAGAAATGAAATATATGTGCATGTGTGGTTTTCCTTCTATCTCAAAAAGAAACCAACCTTTGTATTAAATTCTAAAGCAAATAAAACAAAACTATAAGCTAATGCTTATTGTACTTGGCAGACTATTAATTACTTTTTCACATGGAGGAAGATGATCATTAACTAATCAATGTGATGAATTTGATCTGGTTCCAGCCAACTCCATTATTTCCTGTTATTGGCAGAAAAGAAGGTCCACCTTCACATGCAATAAATGACTAGAGAAATACTTTAATCATGCAAATAATGGAGTGTTCCACTTCTCAAAGCCTAACATATATTAATCTAAAACGAGCAAAAAAATTAATGGAATCCCTAAACTAATGCTTTAGCATATGTGTCAATATTTAAACGCGGTACAGTGAACACAACCAACTAAAAGTTCAAGTATACTTGAATGAAGATGTATGTATTTTTAATTCTAGACTCTATAATTTGATATAGTAAAGAAAAACGATTATCACTCATTAAAAAGTATCCAGCAGTCTTATATTGAATATACTTTAGCGAGCTTAATGGGCTGATTGTAGAACAAGCCCACATCAACAAAATGGAAGCAGCTCATCTGAGCTAATGCAAGAAAAAGTTTCATCCCATAATTCACGTTATGAATCAACCAGCAACAACACTAAACAGGAAACAAATGCATCTCCCCTTCAGTAAGAAGAAGCCATAAACAACACACAAAGCAAAAAAAAACCAACAGCTCAACTCCTCGCTTCATTTCACTATCCCCACCACCACAACCTAATCCGCTTTTGTGTGATCATCAAAATCAAAATCCCATATTTACAAATAAACTCAAACTGCACAAAACTTCACACCTCAAACTTTCAACATCTCAGGCCAAAGAACCCCGAACTTCTCCTACTCAACCCATCCTGAACTTCCAGTTCTAAAAGACCTCACCCTTAAGGTAAACAGCGACCAAACAGTGGCTTTGGTAGGCGTTTCAAGCTCTGGAAAAAGCACTATATTATCCCCAATTGAAAGATTCTATGACCCTGTATCCGGTCATGTTCTACTGGACAACCGAGACTTAAAATTTTTCAACCTAAGATGGTTGAGAAGCCACATCGGGTTCGTACAACAGGAGCCTGTGATCTACTCAACCACCATTAAAGAAAACATCATATACACAAGGGACAAGGCGACCGAGGCAGAATCACAAATGCACACCAGTTCATAAGCAGCCTGCCACACAGGTATGACACTCACATAGGCATGAGAGGGGTCAATTTGACCCTAGGGAAAAAACAAAGGATAGTGATCGCTAGAGTAACACTGAAAAATGCACCAATTCTGCTATTAGATGAAGCAAGTTGAGCAATAGAGTCAGAGTCAAGTAGAGTTGTGCAGGAGTCGCTCGAGATGTTGATTATGGGGAATAGAACTACGATATTAGTTGCACATTTTCTTCCTGTACAAATTCAGTAACTGGGTGTGAGAAAAGTAAGTTATAAAAAGAAATCTAGGAACGTGTGTTCGAAGAATTTGATGTCTGAAAGGAGAAGAAGGAAGAGGCTTAACGATCGTCTCTCTATGCTTAGATCTGCAGTTCCTAAAATCAGCAAGGTTCCTTTTTTGTTTTAGTTTATTAACAAAATTGATTAAATTTTTTATGTAATTAAAACAATTAATTGCAAATTATGTAGATGGATAAGACTTTAATTCTAGCTGACACAATTGATTACATTAAGGAGCTTCTGGAAAGGATCAAGAACTTATAAGAGAAGATGGATGTTGACTCGGATCAAGCTACAAACATACTGGGAATCTCCAAAAATTTAAACCCTAATGAAATCTTTGTTAGAAATTCATCAAAGGTAATACTAATTTATTTATTATAGTAATTTGCATTTGTCAATTTACACAGCTTGAATTGTTCGAGGAAAAACAATCTTTTCTTTTCTTTTTTTAGGATAATATGCTAATTAATTCTACCAAAAGCATATGAATTATACATGACGTATATAAAAGTTTGAAGTGGAAAGGAGGAATGTAGGAGAAACAAGAATAGAAGTGAGTTGCGTAACAAAGCCAGGTTTGCTTATGTCAACAATAAATACATTGGAAGCAATGAGGCTTGATATTCAGCAGTGTGTTGTGAGTCGCTTCAACGATTTTGGGATGCAAGCTTCTTGCTCTGATGTAAGCATTCATATAACAAGCTACTCAAATATTTTATAATGCCCATCTTTTAATGGTAATCTAATACGTGATATTCTAAATTGTTCTATGTAGGATTTAACGAAGGTAAATTCAGAGGAGATTAATCAAGAACTATGTAGAAAAGCTGGATATGGAGGGAGGTGCTTGTGATTCATATTATGTGTGGTTTACAATTAATAATGTATGTTATTTAATTAAAAACTAAATTTAGGAGCTAATAACTGTTTGAGATTGCTTGTAGGTTATCTCATAAAATAAAAATGATGCTCTAAATTCTAACATATACACTCATTGCCTAAACCTGTGAAACCTAGAAACTAAAGAAATTAATTAAATAGATGTATGAAAACAACAAACATAAAGAGTAATCAAGCTCGCTTGAAAACAACTAAAATTTGATGTTCACTTACTACTTAATTTTATGTTTCCAAACATCCAACCATACAGAATTACAATCATAACTAGGTGACTGAGGAAGAAATCCAAGAGCAAACCACAACATTTCCAAATATTTAAATCCTCTATTTCACAAGGAGCTAGTTTATGTGCACAAGATTCAAAATGATGGCAAGCTAGATATGTAACTGTGTGTATTATGCATCAAAATTTACATGCCATTTAACTGAACAAAGGGCTTAGTCATATTTGAGACAGTGGAAATTAGCCACAAAGGCCTCTTTAGCTAGTGCAATTAGTTTCTAGGACGCACAACTGAAATAATTATTTTTAAGGACAAAATGCAAAATAATTAGTTTTTAAGGCCTAAAAACCTATGAAATTATGTCCTTGAAAGTAATTGGACTACTGACTTTGTCCTTAAAAGTAATTATTCCGCTGACTTTGGCCTTGAAATTAATTTCTATGAATGTGTGTCCTAGAAACTAATTGGACTGCAAAGTTTGTCCTCTTAGTGAAATGCCCCACATATAACTCGTTTTATTATTAGGCATGCATTGTTTGACATATAACTTAGTAAAACATCAATATTTAAAGGCAATTAGCTGCCTTCTGTAGAGCTTTAGGACCGCCAGCGATCAACGGTTTATACCAAGTTCACTGTACATGAACGATAAGAACAATTGTTAATTAGCCAAAATGTTTAGTTTTTTTCTCCGATTTTCTAACCTAGGGATGATGTATTTTGAAACAACTCTAAAACGGGTAATGTTGAAAATAAGAAACTGTCCAAACTCAAGAGGAAATATGTCATAAAACCATTATTCTTTTCCATGATGCTCCTATGGAGAATTACAACTACACCTCCAAGTCAATATTTATCCGTGATAATTCTTAAAAGTTAATAGATGATAAATAAGCATGATAATACATATATTGGTGAAGTTGATAAATGATATTACCTTATTTTTCTTTAGCATGTGAACCATCCTGTAATTTTGAAATTTTGCTTGCATCTGGGCTATTTGTTTATTCCTAACATGTGACCAAACTTCCTTGGTGATGGTCATGCCCCTTCTCATTCCTCTCAATCGTCCTAATCTATCTGGTCCCAATACATGCGACAATGCATCTTCTTTGTAACTAATGAAAGAGCTAGAATATGATCCACTATCAATGTTTTAATAGTGCTAACAGTCAACTTTTAACCATTCTAACTAATGTAAGTACTAAATATTTGTTTAATGGACTGATAACAATGCTAATAGTCAACATTTAACCAGTAAAACTTTTAACTAGAAATATATTTTTTATTTTTAAGATTTCATATAAGATAAGCTTCATGGGCTTATAGAATCAAAAGATCCAAAACAGAAAAAAAAGCTTTATAAATGATTTAAGTGCAGATTCAAGTGGAAAATTTTGAACAGACTAAATTGTATTTTGGGAAAGAAAAAATTTCTGAAATAACAAATATGGGTACTGACTTATATAGATTCTCCGTACGTGCATATGCTTCATCAATTAAAATAGCTGAAATTTCATATCATGTAAATTGGATGTTATACAAACTTATGTGTTTTGGAACGGACATGAACTTTCCCCTGGCAATGTACTTTTTTACAAAATTTTAGTCCAATTTTTAAAACAAACTATGTTATCTTCTGGTTTTTGCAGTACAATTTTAAAGGAAGATATGATTCAGTGAGGTTTATAAAGACAGTGCAGAAAGCAGGTCTTTACGTACATTTGAAAATTGGACTTTATGTTTGTGCTGAATGGAATTCCATTCTCCTTGTTGATACTCTATACTAGTTCTATGATGAAAAATAGACAGCATAAATATTGACTTTAATATTGGATTTTTTTAAATCTCAAATTAAGTTTTGAGTTAAGTATTATCCTATTACATGTGTAAATGCACCCAATCTTTTTCCATCATCATATATAATATGAAAACAAGCAAATTTCTAGAAATAAAGTAACAGTTAGTTATTAATTCCAAGCAAATAAGTGGTTATTCATACAGTATAGTACTAGTGTAAATGCATCAAGCATAAGCAATTACAATGTATTATCTATAGATATGATTGTATATGGGAGACGGATAACATAATTTCTCACCTAGAGTAAGCACCATTGATTGTATAGGATTTGGTAATGCATAAATTAATTATGATTAAAGTACGAAAAAAATAGCAGTATTACTAATAAAGAGAACTGATCGTATACAATTCACTAATGGACGTTATTACAATTGTTATCAAGTTACAAAAATACAATTTTGATTATATAACCATCTCTACATCATGGGCAAGCACATCATACTTCGTTCATTGGTGTATGTAAGTCTAAATGTGTATATAAATATGAGTAAATACATATCATTGTAGAATGAGAGATGATTCTAATTGGTATTAGAAGAGACTAGACCTCCAAGGGCCAAGGCTATTATGCATGCTTACTTTGGCTATCCAGTGGATTTTCATTTTTTCTAAATTATATTATGCCTCCTGTAAGAATATATATTCTCACTGGGCATTTCATGTGGTCAGTGGCCATAAACTTCTGCGCTTCTTGTTCTTCGACTGTAGTGCATATTTTACGACATTTACAGCATTTGAAAAATATATATTGTTTATAAACTTCCACTTCGATAAATATGCAATTTTTTTACAACTGGTCTTAGCAGCTCTTTAACAATATCAGACATTTGCCAACATTACACAGATCATACAATTGTGCACAACAGCAACATAAATCACCAAACATTTCAAAAATAAGATGATTCGCAACTAATTTCATAGGACAGCTAGGAAAAGGAAATGATGATGAAAAACAAACAAAATGGATTATTCCAACAAATTGACAGGTAAAGAAAAACCTATATTTATACAATTTCAGCCGCACAAAGCTGTAAATTTTATTTGTAGACTATTAAACAGCAAATAAATGTATAAACATTTTCTGTCTTTATAATCTTACCACTATACAAAGATAAAGATGTAAATTCTTGTTTTCAAAATTCATTTATTGCTTCTCTCTGTCTCTCTTCCCTTAATTAAACGAAGGGAAAGAGTGGAAAATGGGTAAAGTTTGAACCATACATCAAATAATAAATGGGTTCTGATAACTCAGAAATCACCAAACTTGTTAAATCATATCTTGCTCCTGGAATAATATCCAGTAAAAAGATGGAACTAAAATAAAGAACTAAATAACACGAGTGCACATGCAATCAACTTGAAATTAATCATACTCTGAAACTTTGACGACGATGGCTACCAGCTCGATGATGGTTGTTGATCGACTGCAGTAGGGATGAATACGAAGGGACCAATCGACTGCAATGACAATGAGGACGAAGACGTTGATTCTCTTCCACTGACGAGAATTTAGGTTGGAGGACGATTCTGTGATTGAAATTTTTGTAGTTTTGTTTGGATCGGTGATTTAATATTTTCGGGAAGTCTTTTTTAACGAATAGTTGGACATGGAGGGAGGGAAAGTAAAATGTTGGTGCTTTATCTCAGCGTTAGGGTTAGGAATTTAGAAATTCAGCGCCAAAATAATTGATTATAACGGCAAACCATTATAAACGCTGTTTGCATCTGCTAAGAACTTTTCTTGCAATAGAATCAAACCCTTCCGGGACTTCTTCGAAAGGTGTCTTAACACTTTAGAACATACCCTTGCTTTTAAAGAAGTCCACCCTATGACAGAAGATCATCACTTTCGAAAGGGTCCATTTAAAGTGGGTTCTTAACCTCATTTTGATCCATTCGAAGGGATCTCCTTCTTGATTCACTTTCAATCCAATGTACCTTGGATGTTGACAAGATTTCTTGTTAACAGGTTCGATTCCTGGCAACCACACTGAGTCGTCCGAAAGGGCTGACTTAAATTGGGGATGCAGGTTGTGGCGGGCTTTCTTGTGTGCCGCTAGATGTTACCGACGAAGCCAGATTTACTGGGATTAAAAAAAAAGAGGTCACGGATTCAAATAAAAAAAAACGAAAATTATATATATTTTCAAATGCAAATTTTTAAATGTAAATGATATTAAGTTGGAAACGCTGTTCCAACCAAAAAATACAATTTTTTAATTATATTTTTCAATTTATTTTTATCAAAACTAGGTAAAAATTTTAAATTTTATGATTTTGTAAGAATTTTCATTTTTTTTATATGCATGAGCGTCGCACATGCCATAAAATCTTTGTGATTAAATCTTACGAAATGTTAAATTTAATATCGTAGTAAGGGCACTACAAAATGTGCTTCGTAATACCATAAATAAAAATAATAACTCCAATTAAATAACTCATCTTCCTAATACCATAATCTAAATCTTCAATCAACCTGTAATCATCAGACTAATCTTTGCGCCCTTTCTTCTTTTGATACGCGCTTCTCTATGCGGGATTCTCATCACCAGACTCCACCTTGCATTGTCGTGCTTCCTTTCTAAGGTTGTAGGTATTTATAAAATTGGTCATTGATTGTCGTAGCCTTTAAATAATCATGATGTTAATCGCTGTATGGTTATTGCAAGTGCCGAATAGAATTATGATAATTTTTTTGCATTTCATTCGATATTTAACCATCATTATATTTAAAGTGGAAGTGTCGTGACTTATAACCACCATGATTTTTGATATACCGTGGTGATTAACCACCGCAGGGTGATTAACCACCCTACGATGGTTACAAGTGTCGTACAGAGATTATTACAAGGCTCATCGGTTCAGTCGGTGATTAATTGCGGTGTGAACAATGTATCATACGATAGTTTGGCACCGAATGGTTGCTGATAGGATGGAGCAGCCTGCAACTACGAACAACGATTGCCTTCTTCATTGCTAAGGTATTAAGGTCGTCGATCACTTTAAAGAAAGAGAGTTAATATTGCGATGGTAACTTAGGAATTAGGGTTTAGGATGGTAGCCCCTGAAATATATTATGTTATCAAGAGGTAGGTAGTATTAAATGGTATGGTATATTTTTAATATTGGTAGTAAGAAGCACATTTCATGGTGCCTTTAGCACCACACTAAATTTATTCAAGGCAAGCCTCATCTAATCGTTAGGAATATTAAAAATAGTTACCTTATCGATACAGTTGGTAAATCAAAAATGAATACCGATACTTTACTGTTACCTATGATAAAATAGTTGTTAGTGTACAAATAGAATGGTAAAGTTGATTGATAATGGTAAATTTATCTATACATAAAGCCATTAAAAATTTATTGCATTAAGACTTTTCTTTTTCTTTTCAAACCAAGAGAAACCTACTTAAACGCTTAGGATGCCTACTCGAACCCATAGAGAAAAATACTAGGCTAGTGAAAGGGCATCGAGAAAGAATTTGCGTGTGTTGGGATTCGAAGTGAGCGACCTCCCATATGATTATTCCATGCTTTGCCACTCGACCACCCTAAAGAGTTTTATTGCACTAAGATTTTAATGATAAAATGGTTAAAAAAATCTTGATTTTACCAATGGTAAAATTTTACTAATTCTAACTCATCAATGCTTGTATCAGCATTTTGGTTTATGTTGGTTGATATTAAAAAAACTTGATTCATCAAAAATTATATACGATAATATGAAATGACATCTTTGTTGATCTCATAGGCTAGAAAAACTAAAATAGAAACGTCATCTTCTATATAATGGGACTACCTCTAAATGAAGCTACTATGAAATTTGTGGCGAACAACTATTTTTAATATCCAAAATCAATTATAAACGATGTCAAAATATGCTTATAACTAATTTCAAATATTAAAAGCAATAGATCGTGCGTAAATAAAGATTATAAATTCTAAAACAATGAATAAAAAGGAAAATCTCATAGTTGAATCAATTATCAAAATAAATGAACATCAATTCAATAATACAATTATTGTACGACAACATCCCATCAATTTACATTTCATTACATCAATTATCATTAACTTATAAGCAATGTAACAAGGGTATAAAAGAATATACCAAATGAGCTATCCATATTATAGCATGCATCCACATTTCTATTCTATCTTCTGCTCTTATCTGCAACTTCACAACTGCATGGATATATACATAATAAAAATGAAAAATATTTCAACTATGTTTGGATTGCGCCTAACCGTATACACTACGGCCATAGGCTCGATAGCTATTGCATTGGAAAAGACTGCCTATGTACCCCTATTGAGGGATCGACCCATGTAATTCTATTTCATTATCTTCTCCTACATCCAAATACTTATTAGTATGTAATAATCATAGCATCCATGCACCCATTGCAACTATTGCAACCAATATAACCATTGTAACCATCACGACCCATGCAGTCAATGCAAATAGTAGAAGCAGAAAATAGTGTTCCTACTCATCCATCACAACAAATCATTTTATGTGATAACAACCGTAATAGTATACAGCCATCAGATGGCAACAATATTCAATGACAACCCTAATCCATCAATTAAGAAAATCACAGCACACAGATATACTTACATACATCATCATCAATGTAAATATAAATCATCAAATGTGTATTGATCCGGTCAACATTAATAACACAATATGTATCATCAAATAATCATAATTAACTACCCATAAAATGGCAAAATATCGCATACTCATCAAAACGCAATTCTGTCATCAAACATCAAACACATGTGATAATTACAATCAACAATTAATCACACATTTAATGATCATCAGAATAAATTTGCATCTATTATTCTCTTAAGTATAAAATCGCCTTATTATCGTTCATTATAAAATCACATTTATTTATTCATCCCAAAAACAACAATAATTCTTTTTAAACGATAATATGCTCTTTAAATTCCTTATTATGCTTCAATTTCTTCAAATATCTCAAAGCATCGTATTTTAAATATAAATAATAAACTTTATCAAATAACTTTTAAATTATATTATTAGTATTTTACATCAAATAATAATATACATTGAAACCTCTTTAATGCTTTCCAAAGCTGATTTATTACTATTTATTTCAAAAGTACAACGGTTTATTTTAAATTACCTAAACTCCTTTTATTTCTATTTATCTAAAAAATATTAAATATCTTATCCAAAAACAACTTTGGAAAGTATTTCTTTACTTTTATTATTATTATTCATAAAATACCTTTTTTTTAAACAATAATAATGATATTCTTTACCATAAATACCTAAATCGATCATTTGGACATGAAATCGTATACTATTTTCACTAAAAAAAATTACATCATTATAATTTAATATATCATTTCATTTCATATAATAACTTCCAAAATACTAATTTAAAATTCATAAATAATGACCTTACTAAATTTCGTACTTTAATTTCAATAAAGTTTGTTAAATTATCGTTACTTACAGAAACCATTCAAAATCTGTTAATGACCTTATTTATCAATTATTTAATTAGTTTACTCATTATTATCTATTTTATTTCAATTAATTATCTTCCAATTCAAATTAATAACTAATTATAATTAAACACCCAAAATACTACAATCAACAGTAAACTATCAAACAAGGCACAACACATCCAAATTGCCATAATAATTAAACATTATCAGTAGAATATAGCATATATCAACTAATATGAATTTTAATCAATAGATATGAATTTTTAATTTAAAATTTAGTTAATTAGATTAAATAGTTCATACCAACAAGCTTTTTCCAATAGTCTCCAAACTTAGAAAATCTAGTTTCATACTGATTGGAAATTTTGCTACGAGTGAAATGGAAGAAACCACGTGTGAATCAGAATTCATATACATAAGTTATACAATTTATAGTACTTGGAATTGCGAATAAAATAACAATAAAATAATACTTCAAATTATAACTTATGTACATACTTGTTCCCTACCCTCTGTATGCACGCTGCTCCTACGCACAAACCCAAACGCCTGAAGCTGCCACACGCCAGCTAAGGCCACTGCCGACTAATCCAAGACCACTAACAGATCCAGCACAAGGACCTCCACCTTCGCCGTGCTTGCCGCCGTCTCCACTCACCCCGTCCGCCTCTGATACGATGCCCAAGCCACCACCATAATAGCTAAATTCTGGCAAATCCAGACACTTTAACTCGATCTACCCATATGGATCACCTCCATTCAACGTACTCTACACCCTAGTAACCTATGATTGTCCCAATTCACCATTGAATTCATAACCCTAAAATGGATGATTGTGGATAAATCACCAATTTCTTATCAACCGGAGCCTCATATGGAAAAACGAATCTCAGATTCCTCTTCATCTCGTCGAGAGCTTTGAATCTGTATATAACTCAATAGGGTTTGAATAATCTATTTTTTAATCACTTTTAATTAATTTACTAATCATCATTAGAGCGTAATTAGAGTGAATTTGGGATTGTAGAAGAAAACATGAGATAGAGTTGACGTTTAGGGTTCGTAGTCTCGCTTATATCTAGAATATGGACCGTGTACCTATTTTGGCCCAAAACAACTACGTCGCTATTTAAACACTATATTGCCTCTATTTCGCAAACTGTAACTCAAAATATATCAAAAATGCATATCAAACTGATTAGCTTGGAAAGACCTTCACAACGAGACTTACGTCCGGATAACTATTTTTGTGCACTATTTCACACTTTTGTCCAAATATATTATTATGTCCGGAGAACGTAGTGGAAGCAAATTCGCCGATCTTCATCTAAAATAGGAGATGAGAGGTGCTATTTCGAGATCCTTTTTTCTACATTCTAAAAATTTTGTACTATCGTCGCAATTTCTTAGATTATCATCGATCCATAAAATCTCACTTATATTACAGAATCATTAACAAAGTTTGAGTGAACGAAGGCTAGTGTTTAGCCGAACCACTATAAATTATTGTATGCTATTCTTATTTATTTTCATTTAATTTCTTTATTGTAATCTCTTCTACAAATTGCTAGGGTGTTTGTGCCAACTTTTGGTTTAACCAAATTGGTGCTTTCGGTGAGAACGTTTCAACTACTCGTTGTTTAGATCTATTTTCAACCTTTGAATTACTTTAATTCACGAAGTAGATGTATAAGTTCTGTTCCTAAAGCCCGTGATTATTCAGATTTCACTAAATCTATCATAAGATCTACCAATGTTATGGCTCCAAAAATGCTAAGGAAAAATCGATCACCTCGAGACCTACTAATGACATTAAGAATGCTGGCTCTCAACACGTTGAAGAAACCGCTCAGCCCAGTGTTGTTGAAATTCAAAGCACTTCAGATATAATTACCTAGGTTGGCATGAACAAGATAATGAAGGAACTGAATGATAAGCTGCTTGAAAGCTAGAATGCTATGATGAAGCAAATAAAAGAAACTTGGATTTGATGACCTAGTTGTCTCAGGGTCGTAGAAGGAACAGAAAGGAATTGTCTCCTTCAGACTTAGATTAAGACAGTTCTTCCTTATCCGGTGAAAATCATAGAGAAGGAAAGCAAAGAAGGAAAAGAAAGGGGGCTGGAGCCTTGAAAAATGAGTTAGGCAGAACTCAGGACGGCATCACTCTAGTCAATGTTGAACTAACTTCTCTGCTTGGTACCAAGCCTTGACCCAAATGATGGTGGCTTTGTTGATTTGCGTGATGGTATTGATAATGGTGATGACCCTATAGTTGGTAGCCAAAATGCTGGAGTTCAGACGCTGATACTGACTCATCGCATAGAAATCGTAGAAATCGATTATTTGGACGAACGGTTCTCCTAGAGATAGGAGAACCTAGATATCATGGAACTAACTGAGATTGTTTGCGGACCCAAGTACTAGGGGCAGGCCATAATAGTCATTGTTTAGTTGATCCGATAGAATCATAGGTATCGGATCAGAGTTTTTAGCAGATATGATAATGAAGTTGGTGAATGAGAACCAACATAATAGCAACGATGATTGGGGGTCTTCTCCTAGTAGGAACCTATTTACCGAGGAGATATTGCGAAAGGAGTACCTTAATAGGTTTACCACGCCCCCAATGTCATCTTATAACTGAACTACTAATCCAAGACAGCATTTGTTAAAATATGAATGGCATATGGATAGTTCTAGGGCTATCGACGTCGTGCACTATAGATGTTTTCGTATATTTCTAAAAGGAGCCATTGCAATGTTGTTTGATCAACTACTTAGAAAGTTCGTGGAGCTGTTCAAGTTACATGTTGCTTGCCCAAAGGACATGATGCCGTTGTCCAATCTTTTCCAAAATTGTGGAGAATTTTTGAATGACTTTTTGAGTAGATTTAACACAACTGCGATAGAGGTAAGTAATGCCAAGGAGGATACTGTTTGATGGCTTTGATTAGAGGAATACATCTCGATACAGATTTCAGTAAATGGTTAAAAATGAAACCCCCACCAACCATAAAAGAGTTTTATAGAAAAGAAACTCGGTATTTGTGCTTGGAAGAAGCAAATACAAGTGTTTGGAAAGCCGGTGGTAGTCAATCAACTGAGGTGGTTCAGAGTAACATGGCTGTGAAGCAAATCGACGAGAGTTACAGGAATGTTGTTGTTATGTAGGAAACAAAAACAATAATCAAAAGAGGAACAACCATGGTAATGGAGACAGGAAACTAGGCTACACGAAACGTCCAAGATTTCCAAAGCATGAAAATTACACACAATTGAACAATACAGTTGAGAATATATACCTTGCGACGCTGAGTATTGAGCACTACAAGAAGCCGGCTTAGAGGGAGTCGACCGAAAGAATAAAAATGTCTAGGAAGTATTGCTGCTTCCACGAGATGCCTGGACAAAATATAAATGAATGTAGACATTTATGAGACGTGATGAAGGATTTAATCTGGAAAAAAACTACAACAGTACGTGAAAGCCCCGTAAGATGGCGGGCAAGGAAATGCTCAACCCTAGGGATAGTTACCCCAACGGGGCCAAGGTGGGCTAGTGAAGATGAGCCTAGGCAGCTTAGGAAAAGACTTATCATCAACATGATAACTGATGGACCTAATCCGGTAGAGAAGAGCTAGAATGAGATGGAAAGGTATAGGAACTCGTTGAAACACGTGGTATAAGAGAGTTTCTTTTCCATCGAAGATAGAGCTCTAGCAAAGCAATTGAAGACTATGGCAGATGATATTGTGTTTAGGAACCATGATGCTGACGAGGTCGAAGCACCAACGCTTTACCCTTGGGCGATAATAATCATGACTGGGGCCAGCAACTATGAGGAATGTTCTTATTGATTATGGGAGTTATGTAAACATTTTGTTCAAGAAAGCATATGATCAGATGATGATGGATGGTTTGGATCTGAAGCGGTGTAGGTCTCAAATTCAGGGATTTACATGAGAGGCAATAGAGCCTATTGAGTGTGTTGACTTACCGATGGGTTTAGGTGAAGGTAACCTCAAGAGAGTGCATGTTATGACTTTCGTTGTGATGAATACGTTTTATGTGTACAATGCCTTTCTAGGCCGATCGGTCCTCGCCAGTTTCCAAGTGGCCCTAGCCCTATGGTGTCTAACGATGAAATTCCTTATGGAGAACAAGGTAGGAGTCATGCAAGGTGACCAAAATGTAAGGCGTGAGTGCTACGTTGTAGTGATCAGAGAGGTGAAGAGATATGAAAAAGGGAAGGACGTGGAGAAGACTCTCTGCGTTGAGTCGATTAATGCATAACAACCACCTCCTAAGCCCTGGCCTGATCAGCATAGCAAATTCCACAAAACTATGGATCTGAGGAAAGAGCCAGAGGATGCAAGGGTGGCCCCAGTTGAGTTAATGATCAACATCTTGGTCGATTAGGATAATCCTACTCGGGTCCTGGAGATCGGATCTCAACTCAATATGTGGATGAAAGAAGGAGTTGGCAGAATTCCTTCCGGCAAACCTGAATGTGTTTACCTGGACACATTCCAATATGTATGGAATATCGCCAAAAGGTAGCGTGTCACGCATTAAATGTGAACCCCAGATTTCCTCCTGTCAAGCATAAATGGTGCAGCCTGGGTCCGGAGCGATACGTTGCATTAAAGGAAGAAGTGGATAAGCTAAAAAGCCAACAGCTTTATCCATGGTGCTCTATATGTTGAATGGGTATCAAACCCAGTGCTGGTCAAAATGCCTAATGGAAAATGGTGGACATGCTTCGATTATTCAAATTTGAATAAGGCATGCCCAAAAGATAGCTTCCCACTGCCAAAGATTGGCCAACCAGTGGACTCAACAGCCGTCCACGAATTGTTGTCGTTTATGAATGTTTATTCTGATTACAACCAAATTTTGATGCACGTCCTAGATCAAGAACACACACTACAAGAAAGTTTGTTATTAATAACGCCAATTGATAACGCATTATTCTAAAGCGTTATTGTTTAATTTGGATTATTTAGCTTTTTACCTTTATTTGTTTTGTTCACACACGTAACGCTTGGCCCCAAATACGAAACCCCTCCCAAAATTTTCATCTCCCTCTCAAAATACTTTATCACTTCTCGTCTTCCTCACACCCATGACCTAAATAATAGTAACTAATTTTTGTTCACTCATCTCACTCGCCACATCTTGCTCGACATCTCCAATCTTTGATCCAGCTCGCCATCTCTGTTCTCCGATCCAGCTCTTCGGCAGTTCCAAAGTCGACCGAAATCTGTGCTCGAGGAAATCATCGCCCTGATATATTTCTGTTATCGATTATCTGCTCGGATTTCTGGTAAATTATCTACTCTAGGAAATCGTCGCTCTAGTAAATTATCGCTCTAGTAAACTATCTGCTCATATTTCTAGATTAGAAATTTCTAGGTTATGTTTATCAATTTATGCATTTATTCTCAATTGCTTGCATGATTTGTTTGGATAGCAGGCTTGGTTAAAAATCTCTTTGTTTAACTGTTAATGGACTCTACTGTTGAAAATGCATTTATATTGGTGGTTGGCACTGCTAGAGGTTTTTTTTCACATTCATATCTTAAGCTAGAATTTGGATTACGTTCACTGTGTAGCTAGAATTCATGTTTGACATAGCAAGTTTTAGTAGTTTGAATCAACTTTTGCATGTGAAACTATTTAGGTTTTAGGAAAATGAAGTTATATGCAGTACTGCTACTATTGTGTAGTGGAATATTTTTAAAGACTGAAATACTTATTAAATACTTTATCAGGCTGGTATGTATGTGTGGCTGGCATATAAAGAAGCGCATGACATTGCTTAGTACTTCCGTTCAAAGTTGCAGGTTCTAAAAGGTCGATATATTTAAACACATTTTATTATAGGACCACTGTAAAAAGTAGTTTCTTTATTTGTTTTATCATTTTCTTTGACCAATGCATAGAGATCAATCATGTGATATGTTTATATTTATATCTACGAAGTTACATACTCATGCAATTTCACTATAATTAAAAATAACAGTTACAATATATTTAGTTGGGTAGACAAAAGTTTGTATAGGTTTTCAAAGCATTAAGTACATTTTCTAATGAATATGCAAAATTGTTATTCTAATGGAAACTATTGTTTAATTTTATCCGTTTGGTATATATTCTATGCCATTGTTTAGTTTTATGTAAGTTAATGCTTGAATAGTATAAATTGCACAGGTGTATGTTCCTATTGTTGGTGGCCATGTTGGTGTAACCATCTTGCTTCTGTTCTCTCAGGTGATCTTCTAGACAGAATATGTGTTAAATTAATGAAGTTTGGGTTAAAATCTCATGGGTAAATTATAAAATCTGTTGCTAATTGATATTGGATGGAAACAATAAACTGAACTATAAAAGATGCGGTTGGAACTATTTTCAACAATATTTATCTCACCTTATGTTTATAAATAAAGGAATTTATTATAAATAAAAATATTTATCTCACCTTATTATCAATGAAAATCAATTTCATCTGAAGCCAAAATTACACTCCATGTTCTTTTGTTTTGTCTTTCTGTGTTCTCCTATGTATTCTTCTCCTCCCCTTTTGTCGTCTAAAGCCCTGTTCTATCTTTGTTCTACATTTCTCCTTCTTTATTCCCTCTCAAAATTGAACTTCTCATCCTAATTTTTTTTTACTTTCCTCAACTTACTAATTTATTTAAACCCTAACCCGAACAGCTTTTGAGCTCGCGCAGTGCTTTGACTCGACACAGCAAACTGTATCCCCCACCGCCAATTGCACCTGCAGTTCCGCCTGACTTGCTAAACTGAACCACCATCGATAAACCTGAAACCAGCATTTCCATCAACTACGTCGCCTCCGTCACCTAGCACATCTACAGATCTGCTTGATTCTTCCCCATCGATTAATTATAAAAGGTATGATACTAAAGTTAGCGCCCATGTCTAGTCTGTTGAATTGGTAATTTTCATTTGCCTTTTATTATCTTGTTTGGTATTGCGTGACAATTGGTGGATATATTTTATCTTTAATTCTACATGACATTTGAGTGTTCTTTTGTTGAATTAGTAATCTGGACAGAAACTCGATAGTCGAAGTAATAATTTTGAAACAAATTAGGGAACCAATTGCTATTTTTAGGATGCTAAAGTTGTAGAAACGTAGTGAAGGTTTTAGATTCTAAATGAAAAAAAGGTTAGGATGCTAGAAATATATTGATTTGATCTTGAATTTTTTCAAGCGTTCTATATGGTTTGAGTGAGTAGGATGAACTTAATTTGTACTAGTTTTCACATGTATTAGTGTAATTAGTTAGATGAGCAAACTTTCTTCACCAACTGGAGCACTGAAGGTGATGGGTTGATATTAACTATTTATCAACTTGACCCGATTTACACTAGCAATGATGAGGATATGATGACTGATTTTAAAAACTCTATGATGCAAGCTTTGGACATGACTGGTTTAAGAAGTAAGATTCTTTCTTGCCATTTAGGTATTACATAAATCATATGGCATTTTCATTTGTTAAAGAAGGTATGCCACCGAAGTGTTGAAATGTTTTAGGATGGATGAAACCAAGTCAGTAAGTAGCCTGATTATGCTAAGTTTTAAAATGAGTAAAGATGATCATGGAGTCACAGCGGAGGAGACTTATTTCAAACAAATGGTGGGAAATGTGATGCATCTCACATTACTCATCTAGATATATTGTTCACTATAAGTTTGATTAGCGGGTGCTTAGATAATCTAATGAACTTCACTCCAGGCTGCCAAAAGGATTTTAAAGTATTTAAAGGGTATTGTAAATCAGGGCGAATCCAGACGTCTATTAGAGAGGGATCAAAATTTGAGATTATATGATTTGAAGCAACTAACACAATTAATTAGTATGCTGGCATATCTTATACAGGTTGTAGTAAAACAATTTGATCACGTCGAGAGTACCGGACCATGTCGGCTGGAAATCAAAATTTAGCAATAGTCAAACACAAACATTTGTATTAAAAGACAACTTTTACAATATTTTAGTATATAAGCATCTGATTGATTGCAGAATTATCAACAATCACATCCTAAATTTTCCCAGTGCCTGTCTACTACTTTAAACCAATTTTTTTAAATATACAAGAAGCCACTAGTAATTATCTACAAGCAGGTGCAAACAATTGCCTAAACTTCTTTCCTTCTACAGTTAAAGTGTAGGTGATAATATCTAATTTGTTAAACGTGAATGGCTTAGAAACCAAGTCAGAGCTAGGCGATATGTTTACCGATAGAGGATGATGTAGAAAATACATAATATCACTGTTGGTTCGAAAAAGAGTTAACTGTTTTTCATTTTCAACAGTGTATGTGAAAATGCATAAAAGATAAGTAGAGGTGTAAAATGCTAAATTAATATAATTTACAGGAAAGTTCATACATTACAACATAGAAGGTAAGACACAAGTTTGTTGTTTGAACCACGGCGACAAAGAGGTAGGTTGATTACTAAATTGGGATATAATGATTCAGAAATAATGATCTAGGAGAATCCAAATGTGTTGTATCATAGTGAATGGTGTGTGTGGGTAGAAAACAGAAATTTATTGAGCTAACTCTATTTTCTTTCCATTTTTTGAAACAAAAGGTGCTTTATTTACTTTAAATAAATTTACAAGGGTAAGATTACTATCATCCTAAAGAAATGCAGTTACATGATCAACTATAAGAAGAAAACATTTATACGGAATGACTAGTAAAATCAAATGAATAACATACATTGCTAGAAGATAAAAAAGCTATCTCGAACTATCAGAACATATTAACTCCACATTATTATTATTTTAACCTAATCCATCAAGCAAATTTCTTACTTCATTAATGGTTGCCAAAGCAGATTCAATCTTAAATTCTTATGGAACTTCGATGTTGTCAAAATTACAAGCGAGATTATTAGCTTAGTCAAGAGGAGTAGCAGCAGGTAGCTTCCGATACAAAACCACCCATGGTTTCTGAAGAACTTACCATCCGATCTCAGAGAAGCAAACATGACGAGTTCAGACTATGAAGAGCCTGAGCAACCAATGCAAAGCGAGGATGAGATAATGCAGATAATAACAGAGGCAACCATTCCTGCATTTGGCATGCGTGGAATAAACCAGTACTTTGATGATGGACTTGACATTGATGATGATATGGATGATTTGGAATCTGATTCCGATCTTGATGACAGTAGCGGCGAAATAGTCAATGCAGAGTGATTTGGATATCAAGATGGTTATTTAATTTGACTCCACAGTAGGCAACTGTTTGGTAGTTTTTATTGTTTAAATCTGTAAGTTGGTGAATATGGTTTCACAGTAGGCACTTGCTTTAATGTTTGTACACTGTAATGAAAAATATATCACATTTCTTTCTGAGCATGCTCTTGTGTTATATTTGTTGATTATAATCTTTATTCGTTTATGAAGATTTAGTTTGATTGCTATTATTAAAATGTAACATATAGGCATAGCTCTTGAAAAGTGTATCTACGATTTTTATAGCGACATATATGAGCTGTAAAAGAATTTATCAATACTACAACATGTTGATTTAATAGCGTGAAATGACCGCTATTGAATAAATATTTTATAGCGGCAAAATGGTGTTATAAAGATTTCCAATTCCGTTGAGATTTAGCTGTATTATAGCGGCTATAATGAGCTATTGAATAAATATTTTATAGCGGAAAAATGGTGTTATAAAGATTTCCAGTTCCGTTGAGATTTAGCTGTATTATAGCGGCTATAATGAGCTATTGAATTAACGTACCATAGCGGCGAATTTGCGTTATAAAACTAAGCTCAACCATAGCGGCATATTTTGTGTTATAAATATTCAACAGTTTTTTATAACATGTCGATATACAGCGCTTATCAAACCGCTATGGTTGTGATTAATAGCGGCTATATGCCGCTATAAAAGACACTTTTTGTTGTAGTGTGTACACCAGCTTCATCACTGACCAAGGGATGTATTTCTACCTTGTAATATCGTTTGGTCTGAAGAATGTAGGAGCAACCTACTAGAGATTAATAAATTGATGTTCAAGAATCAGATCGGGCATACAATGGAGATATATGTGGACACTATGCTGGTAAAGTCACAACGATCGGTGAGCCACTTAGAAGGCCTATTGTAACACCCCGTACATTTAACGATAATTAATTAATAATTAGTAATGTCGAAAATAGAATTTTCACAAACTTAAGAATTTGGCTACGAAACTTGCACTGTCGCATTCATGGTGATTTTCTGATCAATCCTCATATATAAAGTTTTATGATCGGAGTTCAAATGAAAAGGTTATTAAAATTTGAATATTTCGGATCCTATATATATATGTATGTATATATATATATGTATGTATGTATATAATTAAGGAAATAAATGTAATTAACTGACGTTAATTAACGTTAACATTTACTTAACGTCTAAGCACAGTTAATGTTAAATTGGATCAGCTAAAAATTGGAATTAAATGGATGAAAAAGGAATTAAACGAAACAATATAATTAAGCAACATAAAACGATAACCGGTTGACCCCTTTAGTGCAACCAGTCAACCACTAGCGTTCGACTTATGGAGGGGTAGAGGTTGACCGCTTATATGCTGGTGGCCGTATCTAAACCTAGGCCAAATGACCCGGATTTAAAATAGAATAATCTAACGGCTGGCATTGATTCGAACCCATATAAATGCTGGTCTAATCCCTCACTTTTCTTCTCATGTTTTCTAAAGCATAACGAAGCTCTGCCATTTTCTTTTCTCTAGCAGTTCTTAAATCTAAATAAAATTATAATCTATATGTGTATGTACAAGTGGATAGTAACGGAGAATAATATAGAAGAAGAATGGGATCAAATGGAATCGAATAGCTAAAGCCAAGGTAAACTATAAATCCAAATCTAAATTAAATTCAAATCTCTTCCCAGATCTAAATTTCTAAGCATAGTGCTTGTGGTACATATTCCATTAAAGAGAAAAAGGGAGTCAAATAGAAATAACAGGATTTAGATCTGGAGATTTGGAAAGCTTAATGGTAAGTGGGAAATTATATATTTTTATATAATATTAGATTTATATCATTGTAAATTTGTTTCTTGTATGCCTGAATATAATTATTTTGGAGTTGTAGGCTTAAGAATATACATGTAATGAATTTGAAAACTTTGCCTACATATTTTGTGAATTTTTAACCTGAATTAAATATTACATGTACTTGAATCTAGAAAGTAAGGGTGAAAGTGGTCTCTGAGTTAATGAATTGTATAAAAATTCTAGATTTGTTAGGTAAACGACATATGTTAGTAAACATGAATTAGAAGTTATTATAAGATGAATTGGCATTTAAGCAATATGCTCTCGGTCTCGGGTACTCAGTTTTGTACTAATGCTCTTGTTGGAAACCAAACAACGGGTCTTGGAATTACAAGCCAATGAACTTTCCTTTCGAATGTTCATAATTTGTACTTTGTAGAAATTATAGTGTAACACATGTCCCCAAAAGTTCACCTTACATGATTGGTATGAAGTGGACTTTGGAAAGAATAGTGTCATGTCATAATTTGTATGTAAAATACGGGTCGTTACATTCTTCCCCCTTTTAGGAATTTTGCCCCAGAAATCCTCAAACAAGCCAAAGCATAGGAAACCACAGTTATCAGCATGCCTATCAATCACAAGCAACCATCAAACATATCAAACATGTGACCATGCGGCCAATATTGTAGATGAATTATCCTAGCATGCAAAACACTAATCTGTATAATATAAGGTACAATAGTGAAAGTAGAGACGATAAACGACAAATCTTACCACTCGAAGAGCTCTGGAGACTTAGTCCTCATGCTCTCCTCCATCTTCCATGTACAATCGTCATTACTTCCACTCCATTATACTTTCACTAGCTTTACCATCTTCCTCCTAAGCTGTTTAATACCATATCCAACAATATGAAGTGGCCTACGAGGTCTGATAGCTTCTGGTTCTACCTCAACATCTTTTGGCTAATCCAGTGTAATCATCATGTCTGAGTCGTGCACAAACTTCTGTAGATAAGAGACATGATATACATTGTGCACGCCCACTATCTTCTAAGGTAAGTCTACCCTATATGCTTGCCTTCCAATTCTCTCAATTATCGGAAAAGTTCCTACAAATATTGGTGCCAACTTCCCCTTTCTCCCGACTCGAACCACATTCTTTAGGGAGAAACCTTCACAAACACCATATCCCTAGTAAAAAACTCTAAATCTGTTCGTCTCTTGTCAGCATAGCTTTTATGGCAATCCTGAGCAGCTTTTATTCGTTCCCGAATGATCTCAATCTTCTCCGATGTTTCTCTTATCATATCCGGCCAAGTATTGATTTCTCGTCTGCTTCCTACCAACATGAAGAAGCACTACACGGTCTTCCATATAATGCTTCATATGGAGCCATATCAATGCTCGACTGGTAACTATTGTTGTATGCAAACTCCGTGCAAATGGTCATCCCACAATCCACCAAATCTATTATGCATACCCGCAAAAGATCTTCCAGTATATTGTTTACTCTCTCGATCTGCCCATCCATTTGGGGGTGATAAGCTGTACAAAAATGCAGCTCCATCCCTAACGCCTCTTATAAGCTCTTCCAAAACCCACTAGTGAACAACGAATCTCGGTCGCTCACAATGCTCTTTAGCACACCGTGAAATCGTACTATCCACTTTACATACAACCAGCTTGGACGCTGTTCTACTTGACTTGACGGGTATGAAGCGTGCACTCTTGGTCAACCAATCTACTATGACCCAAATGTCATCGTACCCTTCTCAAGTCCTCGACAGTCCGTCTATAAAATTCATTGATACTTGTTCCCACTTTCACTCAAGAATATCTAGTGGTTGCGACAATCTACTAGGTTTCTTCTGCTTTTCTTTTACCATCTGACAATTCATACACTTCGAGATGAATGCCCCCAATATCCTTTTTCATGCCTTCCTAGTAGTATTCGCTTCATGTCTCGGTACATCTTATTACCACTGGGATGAATAGTCAATCTTGAATGATGACACTCTCTTAGCACTTCATCTCACAATTTATCCACATTGGGAATAAACGACCTTCCATCCTTACAAAGCCTACCTTCTCGGTCGAGTTCGTACTGCTTCATATCTTCAGATCCTACTCCTTCTTCTATCTTCATTATGATTTCCACTAGCCTAGCATCCCATTCTGACTAGTACCGATCCTTTCAATTAGAGTAGGTTTAATCGATAAGCTTGCCAACATTTCAGGTTCTAGCTCCACAGTGAGGCCTGAAATCGAATCTAGCAATATACTCTATTTGCTTCTGTTCTAAGAACATTGCTCCTAACCCATCTACTCAATGCATCAGTGATTGCATTCCCTTTTCCTGGAGTATAGGAAATACTAAAATCATAAGAGGCTAAGAACTCCAACCACCGTTGCCGTTGAAGGCTGAGATCCTTCTGAAAAAAAGGTACTTCAAGGATTTGTGGTCCATAAATAGCTCAAACCTTTGTCCTAGCAAATAGTGCCTCCATAACCTTAAAGCAAAAACAATCGCCACCAACTCCAAATCATGAGTTGGATAATTCCTTTCATGCGGTTTTAGTTATCGACTTGCATAAACAACAACTTTTCCTTTCTGCATCAAAACCGCTCCTAATCCAGTATCACAAGCATTTGTGTATACTATCAACTCTTCATTCCTACTTGGAATAGTCAACACTGGTGTGCTCGTCAACCTTTCCTTATGAGTCACAAATGCATGCTCACACTTCGCATCCCATACAAAAGTCTAATTCTTTTCTGTTAAATTGGTCAACGATGCTGCTACCTTCGAGAAGTGCTTTATGAAGCGCCTATAAAACCACGCTAATTCTAGGAAACTCCTCACATTTGTAGCATTCTTGGGTTGATTCCAATCTTGGACCACTGCCACCTTCGCAGGATCCACTGTTATACCTTGTCTCGAAATGACATGACCCAAGAATCTCACTTCTTCCCTCCAAAAGTGACAATTAGAGAACTTCGTTCTCAACTTGTGATTCCTCAATATCTCTAGCACAATCCTTAAGTGCGCCTTGTGCTCCTCTTCAGTTCTGCAGTAGATTAGAATATCATCCATGAACACAAGCATAAACTTATTCAACTAATCCCTGAAAACCTGATTCGCGAGATCCATAAAGTATGCCGGAGCGTTGATCAATCCAAACAGCATCACCAATCACTCATAGAAATCAGACGGCGTACAAAACGTAGTAATAGGCACACTCTCCTTTATTACTCTAAGTTGGTGAAATCCCATTGCCAAATCTATTTGAGAAAACACCTTTGCACCGTGCAACTGATCAAATAAGTCATCTATACATGGAAGTGGATACTTGTTTTTATTCGTCAATTTATTCAGCTCACGATAATCCACACACAACCTCAAAGAGCCATCTGCCTTAGTTGTGAATACAATAGGAGCGCCCCACTCGGATATGCTTCTTCGAATGAACCCCTTCTTCAATAGGTCATTCACTTGCACCTCCAATTCCTTTTTCTCTCTGGGTGCCATACGCCTCAAGGGCATAACTATCAGTCTGGCTTCCTTCACTAAGTCGATTTGAAACTCGATCTCTCTATGCGGTGGTAATCTACTCACTTTCGAAAAGACATCTGGATACTCCCTAGTGATAGGCACTGATGACAACCACTCTTGTGGAACCTTTGGCGAATATAGAAAGCTGACCATCACCCCATCCTCTAATAGGCAGTTAATCACTACCGTTCGCCCATCCACATCCCCGATTGTCACCAGCAGCTTCTCGCAATCCACCACGGCCACATACCTCTTTAGCTAGTCCATTCCCAAGGTAATCCCTAACCCCACGAAATTCAAAACAAAGCAATTACAAATAAAAGAGCATCAATGACTCGATAATACTAAATCGCTACAAATCATGCATAGGCTAGTCAAGCCTCCAACAGGGTTTATCATGATTAAGGGTTAGTCTACTATCTCAGGTGTCAATCCCAATCTGTCTACTAGGTCACTACATATGAACAAATGTGAAGCATTAGTATCAAACAAAACTCGAACAGGAACATCACTAATAGAAATCATACCTTGAATGACAACCCTTTTCCCCTTCTCTTTGCTGAGGGATCACTCGACGAAGTTGGGACTGCATCCAAAGCATACGCCTTTACAACCTGCTTATCTTTCACCGGTTCTGGACAATTCCTATTCAAATGCCCAGGCTTGCCGCCGTTGTAGCACTTCTTCTTATCACTCACTTTGCGATCCTTGATCAAGTGACCCTTCTCGTTACATCCATAACAAATGGGCTTTCATTTACCCTTCTTCTTACCAAGTTTTCCTTGGGACTACTTCCTCTTTCCGTTCCACTTCTTCTTCCCTTCACCACCTTGTTGCAGATTTGGCTCCTCCTTCTCAGTAGAAACAATATCAGAAATCTTAGCCTTAGGGTATAGGCTCCCATAGCGAAGTGCCTTCTCTACCAGCTTCTCAAAATTCTCTTCAATATGGTCTACTAAAGTCTCTCCAAGATAGTCGTCCAATCCAATGACAAACTTCTCATTCTTTTTAAATGAAGTGTCGATGAATTACATCACATACTTAGAAAAGGCATCAAATTCAGCCACATGCTTAGAAACAGACATTTCCCTCCACTTGAGATCAGCAAATTTCCTAAACAAAACATACTTCTGGGCAGCCGGAGTAAACTTCTCCTCAAATCTTGCCTTGAACTGGTCTCAACTATACCGATCCTTCGAAGTAGCAATAGTAACTGCATTCCACTAGTTTATGGCTCGATCTTGTAGCTGCCTTGAAGCCAACTTTCTTTTCATAGCATCTTTCACCTCCATGTCCCTAAAGATGCACTCACAAATATCAATCCAGTCTTGTACTTCTATGGCCAATTCAGTCCCTTGGAATGGCTTCCCTCTAAGAGTAGAGTAATCCTTGCTCAGTTTGACAAAATCAGCCTTAGATGCTTGCACTGGAGCACCTCCACCTATTCCCACTCCAGGAGCATTCCTCATCATACTATCCATCATAGCATTGAACATGGCTTGGACATCACGCGTAGCAGCTTCTGATCCCGCTCCCTCCTCCAAATCCTGAAGCAGAATTCCTCATAGCATTTCTTATATGCCGGCTCTTTCTTATCTATAATAAGAATGATCAGTCTCTCGTAAATAAAACTGTATCTAAATTACTTATGTGCATGCGACTTATACTATACTACTATGTAGTTTTGAAAACTAAACTTATAACAAGCACGTAGTCTCTCGTATACATATATACCCTCGATCCAGTCTAAGGTGATACCAACTACCCTATCTCTGCTAGATCACGGTATCAACTCCAGTTAATCATGTACCAAAGCTCTGATACCAAATACGACGACCACCTTACACCACCAGCACAAATAATAACTAAATTATACGCTATAGTCATGCCCGACCGATATAGGATGATCATCTGAGTTGAAATCAACAAATGCAATATATAACATGTCGTATATCTCACACACATGGATAAAATATAATATCACATGTATCACAAAAGAGACAATAATAATAGTGTGAACAAATCAACAACGTCAAAGTATAGTATCCACATAATTATACATCAAAAGTAGGGCTTATATAGCATAATTAAACTCAACAACCGTCACAAATACAATAGTAAGCAGAAATAGGCAAACACTGTCATGGGCTCCACAGCGTTGCTCAGCGGAATAAGCGTAGACTCCATATAGTAATAGTACGTGATAGCTCCATTCAGTTCATCCTTCAAATAGCTACTGCATCACTTAGACTTGTTATCTACTCTACTCATTTAAGAATACCCGAGATAATAAGAAGCAAAGTATAAAACCTCAGGTCAGGCAATAGTCTGGTGTGAGTGAGAAATGTATCTTAAAATGTTGTACAGGTAAATATGGTATGGAACAAGAGTACACGAACCATACCTGGCCTTTCCCTGCAACCAAAGAGTTAGCACATAATAGTATAATATAATACTCTACGATATCATAAAGGTACGATACAACATACAATAGTGGATGTCCCTATATCCTTGTCTTATGTACCTACTTTCAATGATATCCCGATGATAGCCCAGAAAGCAACTAAGCAACCATAGCATCCATCAGACAATCCCTACCATCACTCTTCCCCTATGCTATAAACATATGATAACTCGTGCCTCTTTGCTTCCAGGGACTAATGGAAGATCCCGGTTCTCCATTATACTCTTGTATCTCGCAGCCCAAAGATGGATACGTGTCTCATAGCCCAAAGCTGGACACTAGACCCAAAAGGTCCATGATATACATGTCCTTCGTTTGACCCATGGGCTCCCCACTTACAATACCCCTGCTTTGAGTACAACAAAAACACTCCGAGTTATCAATGATTCCTTGGCACTTTCAATCGAGCCTTTCTTTTCTCATTTTTGGATACCGAGCTCTTCTTGCTCAATCCAGTTTCCATTATCCCCCACCATGTTTCTCCACTCCACAGCTCCCAATACGAGCCCTATCGGTACTTAATCCCTTCACGAGACACAAATCGAAGGTTATGGAGTCCTCAATCTCTGATGCCTACTCCCATCATGAGTCACAAATTGAAGATCCATAGCCTTCATCGTGCTGTTACATCGTCATCCAACCTGATACGAACAAGCCATAAGTACCAACATGACCTACAGAACCTTAACAACAGTCCCTAAAAGTTCCACCATCCCTAGGCTCACCACGTGAAGTCGGTGCCGACTTCTCAACTCGGTGCCGATATCTCCACTTAGCCTTTCCACGACTAAGTTTCCTTCCACTTCTTCCTTGCTTCTAGTACTTTATACCTAGGTGCTTTGTCCCCAACCACTCTATCCAAAACATGTCATCATAAAGCAAGTTCACTTTTCGAAGCAACCATCTTCATATCCTATAAACAAGTCCTCATAGCCTCGAGCACTTGATCAATCATCAATCCAACACCATAGGCAACCTCTACTAGCCATACCACTTCCTTCCCCAAAGTTGTTTCCACCATGGAATATCCCACAGATGTTGGTAGCAACTTCTTATGTCAGTGTCGACATTTGTACTTAAAGAATTAGAGCTTACGACTTAGACCTCGAGATCTTCATATCCTTTAGAGCTTTTCCTTGAAGTTTCATCCAATTCCAATAATATGTGCCTCCAATATTCTCAATTCTCCAACCTAACTTCCTATGCAATCACAACACTAGCAAACAACATCAAATCATATCATCCAAACATAGAATAATAAGTAATTTCATCCAATCGAACATGCGATCCATCAAAACAAGATAAACATGTCAATTTACAACATAGATCTGCATATAACATAAATATAAGAGCATAAGCAATGGTAATTTCTAACTAATCTATATCACTTTCATAATTTAACATGTAATTATGGCCAAAAATCGATTTAAAACATGTTAAATCCTACAATTCTACCATATAAACATGCATTGCATAGTGAGTAGGTATAAACCACTCACCAATTACCAAATTCAACCAATATAGGTGTAGATTTAATCCGGACAGCAAACCAAAGGAATGCAAATCGACCAAATGGATGATCTCTATCTTCTAAATTGTGATCTATTTGCTAGTCTCTAACGAGTTTGTTTTAGAGACTAATTTGGATGATTTTGGATGGAAAGATGGAATTAGGCTGATTAGGGTTTAGACCTAATTTAGAATGAGAGAGAAAGTTTTCATTTGACTCCACAGCCTCTATTTATAGTGATTCTCTAATTAGACTAATAGGTTTAACTAATTACACTCTAACCCTGGCCAAAAGTTTTTAAAACTTAAAATAGCCATAACTTTCTGACTGTAAGTCCGTTTGTCTATTATGACCACTCCACGGAAAGGGAAACCATCATCTCAAAGCAATGAAACTAGTTTAAGATCCTAATTCGATATCCATCAAAAGTTATAGCCCAAAAAAGGTTTTAGGGTCAAAATGGTCACATAGAAATTTGAAAAAAATCACAAGTGTGTAAAACGTTCCTATATGTCATGTCCCAAATTTATAGAATCATAAGATCTTATATGAATAAAATAAAAATATTTTATGATCCTCTGATACGTAAAATATGAGCCATTACATAAATTATTTGAGCACCGAGAGGCGAAATCTAATTTGAGACCATGAAGTCAAAACTTTTGAAATCTTGTTTGTCACTTGAAGCTATCTAAGCTAAGTGATAAGCGAAATTGTTTGAGCCAAGAGAGGCGAAATCTAGTTTGAGATCGTGAACTCAAAACTTTTGAAATTGTGCATGTCACTTGAAACCATTTAGGCTAAGTGATAAGCGAAATTGTTTCACGCCGAGAGGAAAAATCTATTATAGGATCGTAAGGTCAATTTTTTGAAATCGGGCTTGTCACTTGAAACCATGCTAAGTGATAAGCGAAATTGTTTCGGCACCGAGAGGCAAAATCTATTCTGGGACCATGAGGTCAAAACTTTTGAAATTAGGCTTGTCACTTGAATCCATTTAGGCTAAGTGATAAGCAAAATTGTTTCAGCGTCGAGAGGCGAAATCTATTCTGGGACCATGAGGTCAAAACTTTTGAAATCATGCTTGTCACTTATAGTCGCCTAGGCTAAGTGATAAGTGAAATTATTTCAACGCCAAGAGGCAAAAACTATTCTGGAACCGAGAGGTCAAATTATAGTTGTAGTATGAACTTGTAAGTGATCATTCGAGACTAGACCTTTGAAGGGATGGGTTCTGATCTTGCATTAAATATTAGTCCAGATGTTGGCAGTTGATTGGTTATCTTCAAAAAGCATTTATCTTTTCCTGTGCAAGGATGACTTGGCATTTGACAAGGCAACCCATTAATATTCCTTTCATGGAAATTTATTAAACTAAATCTACAGTGGAAAACTTCTCTTTCATCAATCTGTGTCGTTCCTTTTTAATATAAATGACTTTTCCCTTTCTCTCTCCTCTTTTCGCCTGTTTACATTGTAAAACCACCATTGATATTTTCAAGCTCTCTTTGGTCCTTCCTTTGATATCTGCTCTTGAACTGGTAAGTTCATTTCAATTTTATTATTCTTGTCAGGATTGTCGATATCTTCATTGATATTCCTTCTTTTATTGCTTAATCAAGAACTAAACTTAGGTTCTTACGAGTTTCAACCTGCTCAATTCTTGTTTTGAGGATAATGTCAATTTTCCTTTTGATAATTGGACACCTTGCCCCTCTTTTTCCTTAGGTTAGAAATGGATGTTCTTGTCAAAATTCGGTAAGATCTCAATGAATTTTTGTCGTCTTACAGGATTACAGGAGTCTACATGATCGCTCATGGCTCCAGGATGCATTTTATCAACCCTCCAATGGGGTATTTTACATGGTCCATAGAACATTTAGAACACGATATCTTCTTGCCTCTAGCCCCTTTGTTTGTCGACGTCTTGGAGTTTTATCGCATTAATCCTTTTCAACTCTTAGCTACTTCATATTCGACTTTATTTGCTATGGCGATTCTATACTCCGAAAAAGTCTATCGGGATATATTTGTTACTAAGATCAACTACATGTTTAATCTACTAGAGTCGAAGTCTATCGAGGAATTTTCCATGTATTTTCTCAAATTCTTAAAGCCATCTCCTCTAAAGGACCTATTCAGCAAAATTACACCATGTCAATGGTTCTTTGTTAAGGTCCCTTCCGATCGAATAACCACCTCTTTCAATAATGCTGGTATATTCTTGAATATTTTGTCTCCTTTTAGTCTTATCCATATCCTAGATCGCGTTTCTTATTTGATTAAATTTCAACAGTGAGGCCCAAGAAGCGTGATGACCCAGCTATCGCCAATCAATTTAAAGATGGGTATAAAGAAGTATGAAGATCCTATTTTTGTAGTGATACCAACATTTGATTCTTACTGAAAGCAAACTAAAAGTTCCAGGTCTACTACTTTTTTCTGCTTAATTTACCGAACTTAAACTCTTTAGGAAGTATGAGAAAGCTTCTACAGTAGTCATTGATAGTGGAGAGGAGACTAAATCCGATTCTGGGGAAAGTGCGACCGGGGGTTTCATCTTTTAACCATTGGACAGCTTATATTATGCTCTTAGTACAACTTAGTCTTAATTTTGATTTCAATTTTATCCCTTTCTCCTTATTGTGTGACTTCCCTTTCTATAAAGGCCAGCTTCCCAGGTAAGGGAAAAGGGACCAAAAAAGGATCTAGGTTGTTTCTTCCTGACAAAGATACCCTCGACTCGATGAAGCAAAAGGCCTCCAAATCCATTAAAGCCGAAAGTTCCACGGGAAAGGATTCAGATCTTCCTTTTGAGAAAAACAAGCAAGCAATATAAATCACAGGAATTGCCTTTGAAGGCAACCTTTTCTCTGCCATCATCGAAGCACATGCTAGACCTCCAGCCTTTGCCCCAAGAATCCGAAAGGCAATTGAGTATAGCGTTCGGGAAAGCATTAGGGTAGGAATTAATTTTTTTATGTATAGGTTTATGATTACTACATTTTTTCTTACCCCGTCGCTTCTTTCTAGACCGTGGTGGAAATCTATGCCCTTCAACATGGATGGTTGAAAATAGAGGAGACGATGGTCGCTGCCGAAGCAATGAAAAAGGAGTTTGCAGAATTCAGAGCTAAAGTTCAAGAGGTGAATACTCAAGTAGAGGGATTAGGTAGGACTGCAAGAGAGAAGGATTGTAAGATCGAGATCCTTGAGAAATCCTTAGAGGAAAGAGACGAGAAGTTGGAGAAAGCCGAGGCCTGGGTGGTTGATAAAGAACATTATATTGCTAGAGATGAGCATGAGAAGATGCCTGCAAACGAGTCTTCAAAGTCTTAATTGATGCTTATGCTCACCACCGAGACCAAAACATGCCTTTTTCTCTAACCTACCTTGGGAAAAATGCTGCCACAATGGAAGCCAGCTTTGCTAAAAGGTATGAGGAACATAATAGGAAAAAGGGGATCGATACCACTGTGGAGGATGGACCTGAGCTCCTGGTAGAGGAGGAGGAGGAAGCTGCGTCTACTGACGAGGAGGTACAGGAAGACACCCCCGATAACACACTTGATAAAGAAAATGTACTATAGTTTGTCCTTGTAGTAATATGACTTCTATAATTTTTGGCTTATATAATTTTCTGAATGAAACCTTCTTGGTGACATTATAATGTTTGAATTTCCATTCGATCTTATACGATGCAATTCTCATATAATATTTCAAGCTAGAGTAGCTGATTGTGGAGTTCTCCTTTATTTCCCATCTTCCTTTTTACTAATCTTAAGTTGACGTACCCTGCTTGAACTGCTCAAAAACTCGGTGAGACTATGCTTCCCTTTACCAATCTTATGAGGATAAGGTAGCTAAACTTCAGAAGCTAAACGTAACTTTAAAGGCCTTTGAGGTTAAGAGCAATTTCCTAGAATCAAAGCCAGGCCTAAAAATTAATAGTCGCCTTACTTCAGAGAAGAGTAAGCCCGAAACTAATATCTGACCTTGGGAGATGATACTACTATTCCTTTTAGATGAAGGGAGGAAAAGAGGCTAAGGATGGTGTTGCTAATAAATTCCTTTCGAGATTATGAAACTGAGATGGTTTTCGGAGGGCCCTAACTTGCCATCTTGGCTTGATCATTTGGGAGGATCTCCTCTTTTCAGTTTTTATACATTATCCCCTGATGCTCTCGATTTAGTAACCTAGCTTTTGTAATATTATTTATTTACTGAATTAGGTGCTCTTTTCGGCCTATCCCTTGTAACATCTTCTTGGACAAAATATATGTAAAGGAACTTTACTCCTTTCAATTTCATTTTTCTTATGTTGTCACTTTTCTTGAGTGTGCCTTTAGAATCTTCCTTTTACGGGGTATCTCTTACCCCTAGTATACTTTTGTCAAAACAAGTTTTCAGACCCAACTGAATTTTATTATTGGATTCTTGTCCGGAGCCAACCTAGAGGCACAATCAAGAGTTTCGTCTTATTCTGATTCTATGCCTACCTATACCTCTTTTTGGTTTACCTAGAATCTACTTAATATCTTAACTTAGGAACTTTTTCCTAGCATTCTATTCGTATTGGGAATCTACCCATTTCTGATCTTATGCATGATACTACTTGTCAATGGCTCACTACCATTGGGACTCTACCCAACATTCTAATCTAAATAGGAATCTACCCAGTGAATGGTACTATTTGACCATGGCTCACGATTATTGAGAATCTACCGAATATTCTAATCTAATTGGGGATCAACCTAGCGCATGACACCATTTAACCATGACTCACTATCGGCATGCATTCTACCTTTCGGCGTCTTTTTAAATCTAGGTGATATGGCCTTATAATTTGTAGCCCATCACCATAGGGGTGCTTTTATGGTGAGGTCTACCAACTTACCTTTGGATCAAAATCTACAGCCACTATTGGCGGACATCGACCATGTACAACCACTTTTGGCAGGTGTCGGCCATCTACAACCTCTTTTGGTAGGTGTCAGCCATCTACAACCTCTTTTGGCAGGTGTCGGCCATTCAAATCTATTTTAAGTTAACGACCATATAGAAAGCTAGTTGTAACTTGGTAAAAGAGATTTGAATCCTTTGAAAAAAGGGCTTTTAGACCATTTTGTAAAAGGCTTTTTGAAATCACATAGTTTTTAAATCACTTGTTCGATAGAAAGTTTGATCCGAGTTTGAGAAAGAAGAATATCGATAGAATCAGTGTTATTATATATATATATGTGTGTATGTATGTATGTATTTAAGAAAAAGTGAAACTCTTCGTTAATTTCATCAGATAAATAGATGAGTTTTAGTCCTTAAATCCTAAATGCAAGTAAGGTAAATCCTAAATGCAAGTGTGATATGCAAGAGTTCTTAAAGGGAGAAGACATACCGAAAGAGGTACCATAAATGCTGAGACTTGAACGCACCTTTAGAGTAAAGACTCGATAATCAGGGTTATGCCGAAGGGGGATGCATCGGAAAAAGAAAATGAGACTTACCGATTAAGGTTCTAAAAATCCAAAATTTATGGTGCCTTTTAGCGTTGAAACTTTTGTGGAAGAGGTTATAATCGAGAGCATATTAATAAAACTGGTATCCTCAATTTGATCATGGGAGTTCAATAAAAAGGATTCCTCTTGCAACTTCAACTTTGAAGAAAAGCGCTATATGTATTCATTTGGCAAGAGCTACATGGGATTTTCCTAAAGTTATAAAATCGGAAAAAAGTAAACAATTTTGAAACAAAATATTAAAAATAACGTTTTACTAAATTTGGTTAACTTCCCTTTTTGTATGAACTTCTCGATCTCAAAAGAAAGCTTTCGACATTGATCCGTCTTATGCCCGTTTATCAAATGATAGATACAATACTACTCGCTTTTTGGGTCTTCTTTCTTTGATGGAAGGTAATCTGGATAAGAGAAGTCTTCACGAGTTTCCAGGAATATCCGAGACAAGCTTTTGTCGAGTAGAGTAAAAACCTGATCCCGCTTTAATTTCTTTCGAGGTTTCCACCTTGAATGACTGGGAGGGATCTCTTATTGGAAGAAGCCAAACCTTTGTAATTTTACAATTCGGTGGAAAATTTTCTAACTTCATTGTTTAGGGTCTTAATAATCTTTCGGAGTTGGGCCGATTCTTGAAGGGATTCTTGAAGATGTTCTGAAAGCGGCCTGATCTAAGAAGCTTGAAGCTTATAGACAAGATCATATTCTTTTCCATTCTCTTTCTTCGAAATAAGGGTGACCAACCTTTCGTTGTTGTCTTTTCCAATGAGTTGAATGCGAAGGTTGAGGGCAGCTCCAAGATGACTTGTTCATTTCTTGAACTAGTCATAATTGATTGAAATGTTCCATTGGACTACCGAGAGGAAACAACATTTGGAGGTTCAGGGCCCTCCTTCTAGCGCCAAAAATGTTGGTGTAAATTTTAGTCTACACCAACACTCCAAGTTTCGAAGGTATATCTCTGGAAGTTGAATGGGATATTGGACCCGGCAAAGAGGCTGCCGAGATGTGATGTAATCAAGCTTCAAGTATGAGATGTCAAACCGTAAAGTAACAATAGCACACGTAGAGAAAGTAAAGTGTAGAAAGTAAATAACACCGAGACTTTTATAGTGGTTCGGGCCGAAAGTCCCTACGTCCACCGACCTTTCCTTATTTAGTCACTCTTATATAGCCGAGAGGCTTATTACATTGAATTTAGGCATTTCCCCCATTAATGTGTTTCTAAATAAAGCTCTAATATAGGAAAGTATGATATGATTTTATGTTAGTTTTTATTTCGCCAGAAAAAATCCTCATGCCTTGGGATTGCCGCCTATTTATAGCCAATATGCCGTAACGCCATTGGTGGAGAACCATCTCCTTGGATTGATGGCCTGGCTTGCTATGTGCGACTTAGATTTGAACGCTTGTCATTATCTGGCTGAGTGAATTTTGATATGGATTACTAACGTGATGCTTTTATATATAGCTTCTTGGATATCTTCCATATACACTGACAATTCATCTTGGCCTGGGCTATCTGAGCATTGATTGTTGATATCTGCTAAATTACCTTTGGTTTTGGAAACTGCTGCTCTTGGTTAAGCTTCTTATTTCAGCTGAACAATGATCATGACCTCGGTTGACGCTTTGATTCGTGTTCTCGGATCACATGCTCTCGGATACTGAATTATGTATTTATGCTCTTGTTGGAAACCAAACAATGGGCCTTGGAATTACAAGCCAAGGAACTTTGCTTTTGAATGTTCATAATTTGTACTTTGTAGAAATTATATTGTAACAGTGTAACATTTGAAATAATAAGGAATATGCCTAAAAGAAAGGGATATACAAAATATAGATGTTTACCGTATTTTGTACTGTCTATTTCAATCATAACAGAAAAGATAATTCCTCAAAATTTCAAACATAACACAAGTCCGCTTTTAAGTAAGTTATGGAAATTTACAGTGTTAATATTTCCTTTTGGAGGATATAATTCCAATGCATTAAAATGTAGAAATCCCTAAGTATAAACTAAAGAATTATAAGTAGTAGCATAAGTCTGTCTAATTATAAAACGAATATATGCAATAAAGACAAGTTGAAATTTAAATAATAAGCGACGAAATCTGGATAAAGTACTGAAATGAGCAAATAAGAAAGTCTAGTAATCAAAGGAAAGTAGTAAGAATTGAAAAGGAATAGTGGAATGGATCTAATGAATTAAAGGGAAATAAGCAGTAAATGACATTTAAATCTTTTAAGTTAAAAGTAAGCGGTAAATAGCATTAAATTGACACTAAAGAAATAAGCAGTCGGTTATGTAAGAACAAGAATGACATAGTCATTAAAATGGATTGGAATGCAAGGTCAGTAGTGTTATACAACATCTGCTCATCGCAAGGGACTACTAGCAGCTGTGTATACACTATACTGACGTGGGACATATCCAACTGTAGGACCCTGGGATTATATATTCGCGTATAGGTGAAGGGAATTTACTAGTAGGAAGGTTCCCCGGTCGAAGTGTCAAAGGACAAGTATAGTCTACTTTAACCTTTTAGGGGGTATATTGAAGTAACCAAGTGGGCATTCCCTTGATTGCGTTAGGTAATCTAAATGGGACGATGAGTAAGGTTGGTGCTATGATAGTAAGGTTGGTACTATAATAGGAGCTGTTTTCATAGGTCGAAAACGTCATCGATCCTGACCGGTCAGTGAAAAGACAGGGGTTATACCTAAATGGACTGCACTCCCTACTAATGTAAATTCCATTTAGGACATGCACAGTCTCATAGTTATTTGCTAGTCTGTTTGTTGTTAGGAGGCAACGCTAGATAACCCGTTTGTGTAGGTCTTTCAAAAATGATTAGAATACGGCTAAACTATTATAACGTTGTTATTAGGCACTACAGGAGTTCCTTGGTATGCATGACGGCTAGAACATGATACTGCATTAATGAAGGGTCCCGATGAGATGTTGGGTTGCTGATATTAGCAGGGAAAGTATATTAGTCCAAAGGGGCACTGCGGTACTTATACACACACATGTGTATGTAGTTATTGTCTATCTAGGGTAGATGGGGCATATCATACGCATACGTGAAGTCAAGACGACTAAATAAAAACAATAGACATAGCATGTAATGTAAGGCAATCGACATAAACTAGTGTTATGTATAAAGTGTGTAATTTAATAGCAACTAGAACGTCGTTCTGATCCCCTCCTCATTACCACCTACATGATAGCTTTAGAGAGACGGGTACTGATACAAAGTGGGAACGGTGGAAGGACATATTTCTTTATGTTTCTCGACAGTGACAAGGACACTAAAGATTAAAGGTGTCATCAGCCTTGATCGGTAATAATATATTTTATTATACTTTACTGTTCCGTTGTGAGTTTATATTGATAATGCTTTGATATGCTTTTGTTTATTTATAGGAAAACCAATACCAACGATTCGTACTATGATGAACTTGGGTTTTCGATTTAGCGAAAATTCGGGCCCACTAATGTGTAGGGTGATACATTTGGTATCAGAACATAGGGTGGTCGGTCTTAAAAATTAGGATGTGATGAGTGAACATATTTGTATTTTTTAATATAAATTATATATGTATTATATACGCCAAATTCTACAAATTCCGACTATAGAAGTAGTTGCAATCATATTCTGAAAAGATGGACAATGCGATAATGAGTGGGAACAATAGATGAAGTTGAAGGTATACACCTATCCTGATTACCCCATGTGAGATAGGTCGTATCAATATGTGTTGACCTAAGAAGAGCATGAATGCGACGTATGGAACAGTCCCTGAAGCTGGATAGTACTTGACTCCCTTGTAGAGCATAAATTGATTTATGGTTGTAAATCTCGCGGGATTGCCAATTGATGATGTACAGTAGGTCTAGATAAGTGGGAAAGTAAGGATCTATATGTTTTAGATATTCGAAAGTAAGAAATAACCAAGTTCCCGAAAGAAGATGTGTACTAATCACTCCAAGATGATAGCCGGATTTTTAATATTCTAGGAGAAGATAAGTCAGTAAGTAAGTAGAAAAGAAGAAAAGCCCAAAAGAAAGGATAAATAAAATCCACTTTGAGTTTGACCCCATATGAAGAATTTAATATAAAAGTTGAGATGATTTTAATATAAAAGTTTGAGAAAAATATATAAATAATATACTTGGAATGATTTTCAAGGGAATTATTTGAAGGTAGAAAAACCCAATTTTTGAAAACTAAGTAGAATTAAATTTTCAAAAAAAATTAAAATATCTACATTTTATTTAAATAAAAAATTTCTAGCAGAAAGTTTATAATTTGTTGGATCGAAAAATTTCAGTAAATGGGTTTTTCTAAAAAGTTATTTCTTTAGAAAAATAGTAAAGCATATATAACTCATTGATTTTTCTGAGATAAAAAAAAATTTAGGTTGTAAAATTATTTTAGGTTGGACAATAGGAAGTAGTACAAGTTTAAAAATGGCGTAAACATAACAGGAAAGAAGATTAAAACCTAAAAAACAAAGCTGTAGGCGAATGCATCGCTATGGGTAAATAGGAATTTAGGTAGATATGAATTTCATAGAACAGTTAGAACGAAGCTAAAGAAGATGGAGGCAGAATAGAATGACGTTATAGTTATTATTAGTAATTACAATTCAACCAGGCCTAAAAAGGGTCTAGATTCAACCTAGGCCAAATTGACCAGAAGCGATCGACTCCTTGGGTACACTGGTTGACCGGTAGTGGTTGATCATCCCAAGTAATAGCGGTCGACTAGTTGCGGATTTTGGGCGTGACCCGAACCTCGAACGCGAGATATACTTGTGTCCAGAGTTTGAGCCGCCTCATTTTTATCATCTCCCCTAAATTTTCAACAACATCGACCCCTCCTCCTTCCTCGAAAATTTGAGCGCACCCCACCTAGAGTACCCTAGTGCCAACGTTGACACCTGTAACACCTCCTCAAACGACCCCACGGCAACTCCATGACCTAGTATTCAACCGATGCTATAACGATATGCTTTTCTTACACCTAAAGACGACACTTAATACATTATTGGTATTCATGTGTCGATCGTTTAATTGTCCCAAAGACAGGTCATATGGGTGAAAGAAAGAGCAGAATCTCACAAAAATGTGACAAGTAATATATAATATGAACAAGTCTTTACAAAAAGAATTCATCTTTATTATACACAACATCAGAGTACATTATCATATTATCAGCCTGGACAGTTATAACAGTCTGTCCTTACAATAACTGATAAATACAGACAAGAACAAGATAGAACAGAGCAACGGAAGAATATAAGATACATGAATATGTCTTGGAGAATCCAGCTCGTCTCCTGAAAGCTCCAAATGATCCACCTAAATCTAGAAAATATGCTCAGGCTGACCCGAGCAGTATAAGAAAATAAAGCTGAGATCAGTCTGGAAAACCAGCGTGAGAAACTCAAATCGCAAGGAATTTATTTATTTAACTTGTAAAACCCTTTAAAATCAAAGGTATCTCATAAGACCACAGCGCACATAAACACGGATGGGTTTTTACCTTATGATAACCAAAACATTTCTATAGAAAATCCAATGATATTATAATAATGTCTAGGATACAAATACATATTAATCATAGCCAAAACTGTTACATTAATTAAATTCCAACATAATAGGTATACAATCAACTTCGAAGGCACTTATTGGAGAATAGGTTCCATCTATGAAAGGGTAAGGGTCTACCCACCAAATCCGCACACCTCTAGATAAAATGTACGGAAGACTACAACACATTGCACCTTGCTACTCAGGACTGGCCCTATGCCTTAGAGGATAGCGTCAAATACGATCACCTTTTTGTTGCGATCGAACAACCATAATGGGCCCCGAAGCATACATAGAGACATCAACACTAGATCTTGGGATGATCATACCGTAATGAGAGCGACCTACATAGCCCTGCGGCACGTTCCTGCTTTATTCATTATCAGTTGTGAGGCTGGATGTTACGATTACCTTTTATATAGCAAACCATCTTGGAATGCTAACACTGCCCTCCAAGCAGAAATGTAATGTCAGCATTCATCCATATAAATTAATTATGGGTCTGAACGAAACCGAAGGCGCTACCTCTACTCATCCATTTTGGAATCACCCTCAGGATTAGTAGCAAGTAGCCCTTGCACTTCAAAATATCCATCTTTAATCATCTTCAACATGTCTTCAGTTCGAAATGCTTGAGTTGGATCGAAGTGGCTTTTTGGATAATTTGTACCTATCTCATCCCGGTCTCTTCAAAACAACATTCGATAATTGCGATAAACTCAACCCGGTTCTTTTGGAAATAGTCAGGCAATACATAGAAGCAGGGATCACCCCCTAACTGTGACGAATCTCCCTATCATTTGTCCTAGGAGAACAAAACGAGATTTATACGCACGGTACAACATCATCGAAGATGACTATGCCATATAACTCACATGTTTCTCCTAGATATTTCCAAAGTTTTATTTTGGTTCAGATTTGATAGTCGGTTATTTAACTATCAAATAAACAAACAACAATAAATTCAGAAATTTAATAACCTATAGCAACCACTAAGCCTCACACTAAATCTTTCATTTATTAAAACTCTTTTCAAATGTGTTTATCAGAAACTGTCATATACTTATCTCACTAATATAAGTATATTCACAAAATATTTGTGAAAGATTTCTCATTTTCAAATCATATCAAAGGATCAAAACAAATTTTTATTTTAATTATAGATAAAGATAACCTCAAACTATATTCCTTCGGCTTTAAGTATGGAATGAATGTCCATACCATCTAAAGAAATCCAATCCCAAATTCTTTTACAAATTTCCTTCTATAAATCCTCTTAATAAATCTCTTTTATTTATGAATCTTCTTTACTTAAATTCCAAACCCATTTACAAAACTCTTTATAAATCACCAAGTTAAATTTACAAAGCTCTTTAATAAAAATTAGAACCATTTATATATCTCTTTATAAATCTCCAAATTATTTATAAAACTTCCTTTATAAATATGCAAAATCATTTATAAAACTTTATTATAAATATTCCTTATTTAAAATAAAACTCCTTTAATAAACTCATTTGATAAAGTCCTTTTGATAAACAAAATGATTATTTAAAACACCTTTACTAAAATTATTACTTAACTTGAAACCATTATTAAAAGTATGATTAATCTTAAAAATCAAAAAGAAACTTAGTGACCATAGTGGTTTTCATTTAACCGAGTTTACTTTTTAAGTGATAACATGAGTGTTTACATAACAAGTAGATATGTATAAGAGAATCAATCAATAACAATCAATTATATAAGTAAATATCTAAGTTACCAAAATAGCAGACGGGGATTTGTTCTGCTAAACACACATCTATGTTAATATAATGACAAAATGGGTTTCTATTTTGCCTAATAGATGCCAACATAATCTACTTGGTGAACTATTGTAGAACAGTGATTTATTATACCAAACAAGGTCAAATACAAGCTAATTAGCAGAACGGTGATTTTTTATGCTAAACAGATGCCATTGGGTTTCATATTCAACTAAGGTTACTTAAAGGTAGTCGACAAAGAAATCTCTTGGATTTAAAATATTCTTTAAAAGAGAGCTTGCTTTAAAACAAAAAAGATCTTTAGAAATAAAGTGGTTTAAAACTATAGAACTTTTATTTAATAATTGAATAACCTTTAAACTCTGTATTTAATAATAATTAAATATTTAATTAATAATTAAAAAATATTTAACTATTAAATAAATAATTAAATAATAATTAACCTTTAAATAAATAATTAAATAATAGTTAGCTTTTAAATAAGTAATTAAACCATAATTAATATTTAATTAATTATTAAATAATAATTTAAACTTTTAAATAATAATTAATCTCCGTTAATTAATTAAATAGATTTAATTAAAACTTAAATAATAAATTAAACCATTATTTAAAAATAATTAAAACTTTAAATTTAACTTGATTAGTAGTTAATTAAAAATTAAACCCTTTTATAAATAAATAATTAGTTAATACTTAATCTTTAATTAAATTAACTAACTAAAGTTAACTTACTTAATTACTAATTACTTAACTTAATTACTAATTACTTAACTTAATTACTAATTAACTTCTAATTATTCTTAATTAATAAATAAATAAATTAAATTTTAAACTCATACTTAATTATTACATAATTAACCTTTATACTTAATTAATATTTTGAAAATGATTTCAAAATCAATTATGTGAAAAATACCTTTGTTTAAAATGTTGATTTTTCCCCAACTGCATTCATAGCGACTATCGCTACGGATGTAGTAACTTAAGGTTAATTTCTATGTTACCATCTTCCAAACTCCTTTACTTTAATTTTGTTTCATTATAAAACATAAGAAAATGATTTGGAAAACAAAAAAAATAAGAACTTTGAACTTTAGTTTTTAAAATAATATAAGTCACCATATTTCTCGAGGAATTTTAAGTCTTATTTAGTAGAAAAATTTAACAAGTTCACATACTACAACAAATCCAAAGTTCGCATACAACGTCATACTCAAAGTTCATAATTTCGAAGCAATACTAAAGTTAGACTTTAATTCAAGTCTAATTTCCATCCCATATCAACAATATTTATAAGCACCCGAACATATAATAACCTAACATAATTTAACATATCATTGAAACAATTTATTCAACACATATCAAAGGTTAAAACTTTTTAATTTAAAAACAAAGTTTACTCATCAAAACCATTCAAACTTCCACTAGAACTAGAATAGAACCTAGATCCATGCTATATGCTTTGAAAAACGAAGATTTGGTGGCCTTAAGACTTAAGTGGGTTTGTCCAAGGTATGATGCACATGGCCTAAAGGTGGTGGAGCTCAGCCTTAAAAAGTGGAGGGATTTCAGATTATCATCGAATTCACAAAAATCAAACCCGAAAATGGGTCATCTTCCAACTGATTTTTGGACAAGATACTCATGGAATTTGAGAAAGTTGTCAACGGAAAAGTTCTTGAAAATTCTTTTATCTACAATAATAAAGAAGGAATCACTTAATTTGGATCTTTTTTGAGGAAGATATGGTCAAAAGAAGAAGAGGTATTTTCGGACTTGAAAATCTGGATCCGAAAATAAGTCTAAAACAAATGAGATTTGGACATGGCTAAGCTCAAAATTTGAAGAAGTGGTACACATGAAAGTTGTAGCCACTGGAATTTCCTATGGTTTGAAAAAAATAAGAGCTCCATTTGGTTAAGATATGATAAAGATTTAGTAGAAGGAAGAGAAGGGAAAATAGAAGAAATGAAAGGAATATTTATAAGCAAGTAACAAAGTAAATTACCTTAATGCCCTTGGTCCTTTACCCTCCACCTCCTCTTTCCACATCACCATGCCACCTCATCTTCATGTACCTTAGCCCACAAGCTTATCCCCCCTTCCTTTTGCTTAGCCAACATGTTTTTAAAGCCAAATGTACTTATGTTTCTTATGTTTCCTAAAGCATCTTTCATTTTTAAACATCTTTTTATTTTATATTTCATAAAATGTCACAACTTATATTTATAAACATTAGTATAAACATATATACATATTTCATAAATGGGTTAGCTTATTTATAAATGTGTGTATTTACAATAAAAAGTTCATAACATTTTCGACAACTTTTAGCCAACGAAAAGTCGAAAATCCGGAAAATGAATTCCGGTCACATTCTCAATTTTGCTTCGAACTGTATATTTTTGTAAGCACATTTGGAAAACTATTTGTTCATCTTATTTATTATTTAAAAGAGTTTTATTTTAATTATAAAATCTATTTTTTGACTATTTAAAATTAACTAAATATTCTCAAATCAAAGCGGTGAAATTCTGGGTCGTTATGGATGCTCCACTTTTCTTAGCCCCAAATCTAGATTTCAGACCTCGAAAAACCCAAATCATGGCCCTCTGCGTAGTAGCATCTCCTCCTGCCACCGAGTCTGACCCCGTAAGAGATTGCGTGGTTCCAAAGCGATGAAGGAAGGGTGAAAAGCTACGAAGAATTAGCGAGTTCAGCATTTCTCCAGAGGCATTTGGTGAAGTTCAAGGACTTCGTCGCGTATGATTTGTAGGGCTTATTCGTAGCTATAGGAATACTGCTGATCCTTGGTACATTCGAGTAGGAATGCTACCCAAGATGCTTGCATCTGTTTGACGCTAATTTGATTATCTGTTTAGTGAAAACGGCGAGAACAGCTTCACATCCGAAGTCAAAGGAGCAGAGATTCAGATGACCGATCAACGGTTCAAAGGGATTCTGCACATCTCTGTGGAAGGAAAGGATGTGAGGACACCGAGACCTCCGAGCCACCTATACTGCAGCAGATCTTTCATAGGGGTGTATGCATCTGATGGGCAGTCAACATGCGAGACCAAGCCTGTCTAGTCACCTACATTGTTCAGCACAACATCGTCCACAAGACGGGGAGCTTTGACTAGATCTACCGTATTGTGAAGAAGGCCACCCATCATAGGTGGTATTCAGGTTAATCGGGTCAAGACAATCATGGTTCATCACTTAGGCCCAAGAGAAGGATAAGGAGGAACTATCTCCCATACTGTCATCTTTTCACTCTTGTTTTTCGATATTTCAGAGTTGGCATCCGAGAAGAGCCGGTGTAGAAGAAGGCACATATGCCATTGGATAGATCCACCCTTAGTAGGATGGAGATAGAGGTGGCACCTATGGATTTTGGATCATAGTAGTAGGAGGCGAGCCAGGAGCATATGGATTGGAATCCTTGGCCGGATCAATGGGCCGAAGGGCCATAATATCAAGCCCTGGAGTATGGAGTGATTCGAGATTTCTAGATTTGTATCGAGGCCAAGTTGTAGAAGATAAGGACGCAGCAGTAGGAGATACGTAAGGAGCAACGATACCATACCCATGAGCTTGGGTGCATAGCCTCCATACTCCAATCATTCGATTGCTACCGCGGTTCTAGCTTTCGTGCAGGCTGTAGTTTAATTCCAGTAAATCTTTGTCTTTAGATTTGAGTTGTAAGCATTAGTTGTTTCAATTTGTTTAAAATGCGTACTTTGTTAATGAGAAATGTTTCTTTTTATTTGTTTTCTATGGACAGCATTATTTATTGGAAAACTGTAAAATAAGAAAATCTTATAAATGGCACTTAACTAATGCAAAAGAAAAGAAAGTAGGAAAAGACTAGAAGTTATCAATAAATTAGGATATTTATTTAATTGGCTACTAAAAGAAAATAAAATTTGAGTCCCAAAAGTAGTAAAATTTTAGGAGATAAATTTTAGCAAGCGAAGGACGGGTCCCTATCCCTATGTCTTAAAAGCTGAAATTTAAAAATGAACTTGTGTGTTGGTTGTTATTTAAAAACAAATGTAAAACTTTTGTAAATTGAAAATTTATCGTGTAATAAGATTGAGTCCATTACGGAAGTTAAACTATTGATTAAATCCCGACTACATAGGATGTGGCATAATTTATTTTGAAAAAATATATATACACTTTTGAAAAAAAATTCCCGGATTCTTTGATTTTAAAAATAAAATACTTTTTGGAAGGTTTCAAAAAATTAAATTTAAAATTTTGTCCATATATATCAAAATGTAATTTAAAACGATTTTGAATGGAAAAAGAGGAAAATTTATGATTTTTGAATAACACAAGCTTAGCATAGGGAAAAGGCAATGAGCCGGCAAGTAAGAATTTTACTATACAGCGGAAGTGACAGTAAAATAAAATATAGTTAGTGGCAAGGAAAAAAACTGTTTTTACTTTGGATTTTCCTTTTTCCATACCTTGTCGATAGGTGAACAAAGACTTGTTTTAAAATTTTAAAATAAATTTTACTTATGCAGACTGTACTTGGAAAATTTGAAAAAAAAATGGTCTGGGAATAAGGGAAGGTTCCAAGGTACAATGAAAAAAGGGTATGCAAGAGAGGGATGAAAATATGGAATTCATCATCTAAACCTTTTCTAGCATAAGAATGTAGGTTTAGAAAAAAATAAAAATTTTAAAATTTTGGATGTTAACAATGCTGTGCTTGGTATTGGATTGTAACGACCCGGAGTTTCACTACTTCCGTTTGCGAATATTTAATTAATTTTTAATATTAAAATAATAGATTTTATAATGAAAATAAAACTCTTTTAAATAATAATTAATGATGGTGAATTCATTTTCAAATTTTGTTTACAAAAATATTTAGTTCGATTAAAAACAGAAAATTTGACCGGACCGTTTTTCGAATTTTCGATGTTTCGTCGTGTAAAAGTTGTTTGAAATATTATGAGCCTTGTTTATATTTGCAACAATATTTAAATGGTTAAGAATGTAAATTAGTTAGTATATACTGGTATATACATAGGTATATATAGTTAAGTATATACATGCATATACTAAAAGATGCCTTAAGAGACATGATTTGACACTTTGGAGACTCGAGTAAAAACATGTTTTCTTTGACATAATAAGGCAAGGTACAAGGTGGAGGTTGAAATGGCAGGTGTGGTGGAGGGTGTTGAGGTGGCAAAACAACGGGGAGGGTAGAAGTACAAGGGTAGTTTAGTAATTTATATTTTCTATTGCCTATAAATAGCCTTCCACTTCTTCAAAATTTTCTCCTCTTCCTACTATCATATTTTCCTCATCTCCGAACCAAATGGAGGCTTCCATTTTTTTAAATTATGTAAAATTTCAGTGGCTACAACTTTTGTTTATATGACTTCTTAAAATTTTGAGCTTAGCTATACCCAAATCTCATTTCTTTCAAACCCCTTTTCGGACCCATATTTTCAAGTCCGAAAATACAACCTTTTCTTTTGACCATATCTTCCTAAAAAAAAAAATCTAAATTGAGTGATTCTTTTCTTGAAATGATATAGAAATGAATTTCCAACAACTTTTCTTTTGACAACTTTCCAAAATTACGAGAGCAATATGGCGAAAAGTCAAGTGGAAAATGACCCAATTTCGAGTTGCTTTTTGTGGTTTTCCAAGCTTTGCAAATTCTAAGTATTTCAAGTTTTCAAAAGAGTTTTGCAAAATTTTGGTGAGTAAACTTCTAACTTTTTGTGGAAAGATTCGGCCTTTATTATGTTATCTATTTATTTGTAGAATATATTGTCTGGATAGTTGAATTATCATATGGTTTGGATGTACATATGTTGCTAGTTTATGGTTTAGTGTAGTTTTGTGAATCAAATGTTAAAGTGATGTTTTTGGTTATAAAGTTGTGATCTTTGTCTTGTAATTGGAAGTGATTTGGAAAGTTAGTAAATGGAAAAGTTAGTGAGCAAGGTTAGAACTTGAAAGGTGTTTGTGTTTGACATAGCGATCCTTTGAGTTTTTAAATTTGATTGCTTTCTTTGCTTTAAACAAAAAGTTTTCTATAGTTTCTAACATTTTGTTTTGCTTCCAAAAATTTATATTAAGTTCATAAAGCGAGTTAAAGTTAAAAATTAAGTGTTTTAAAAGGCTATTTGAGATGTTAGTCAAGTTTGGAAGTTATGCTATCCACAACGATAGTCGCTATGGATGTAGTTCGATAAAAAGTCCAATTTTTGAAAAGTTAATGTTTATAATTTAAAGTGTTTTGAAATGTTTTAAAAACTTAATAATAATGATTAAGGAAAGTTAGTTAATTATTAATTATTAATTAATTAGTTTTGATAATTAATAATCAACTGAGTACTAGACAAGGTTTGTTAATTTTAATTAATTAAAGATTAGTACTTATTAACTATCTTTTAAAAGTAAGATTAATTTTTAATTAATAATGAGTTAAGTACAAGATTTATTTTTAATTAATTATTAATCAAATATAAGGTCAATTATTTATTTATTTCATAAATCAATTGTTAATTATTTTTAATGATAAATTAATTAAGGTTCAATTTTAAAATAATTATTTATAAAGGTTTAACTTATTATTTAAGTTTTAATTAAAATATTATTTATTTAATTAATTAAAATTAATAAAGATTTCATTATTAATAAAGGTTTTAAATTATTATTTAACAATTAATAAAAGATTAATTAATGGTTTAATTTATAAATAAATTATTTATTAAAGGTTTATTTATTTATTAATTTATAATTTAATTAAGTTCAAATTTAATAAAGATTAATTATGATTAAATAAAGAGTTTCACTTGTAATTAATCATTTTAAAAGGGAGTTTTAAGTTTTAAATCATTTGTTTCGAGAACCAAATTGTTTTAAAGGTATTTCTTTTTCAAAGATGGTTTTGAACATAAGGGATTTAAGTGTCGATACCATTAAATAGATATACAATTGTGATTGAGTTATGTAAATGGTTTGATTGTGTGGATATGTGTTAGCAGAATAAATTTCGGTTCTACTATAGATTGGTTGTTTGATTGTATGGACATATGTATCAGTAGAATATTCTGCTATAAGTTAATTGTTTGATTGTTAGACACCTATTTGGCAAGACAAATCACAATCCTACACTACAAGAAAACGGGTTATAGATTGCAATGTGTAACAGCGTTTAATTGCTGGTTGCAATTATTACTTCCGTCTAAAGTACAAAAAAGTATACATGGCGTTGAACTATGCTGTAAAACAATAAGACGTCAAAATTTACGAGCGGGCGTACAATATATATTTTAGGCCGCTTCTTTTCCGATTATTTTAGTTTGCTCCCGCGTTTGCTTTCCCATTCCCACCTCTCAATTAGAACCCTATGAAAACAAATTCCCAATTTATTTGTTGCTACTCTGGACAAGTGAACTCTACCCCTTTGTTGCTGTGCTTTTCTCGCCTAAATCACCTTCAACATTGATCAGTGAGCACTCGCTGTTGACAAAATCTGGTTGCTTGCGCTTCTCAAAACTAGGGTTAGTTTTTATTTATTTATCATGATTTTAATCCGAGACAAATTTGATTATGATTATTGTTTTACTTTTTTGTTCTATAGGATGTCTAACATGAATTTAGGATTATACAACAACTCAATGACAAGTTTTTAATGTAAACAAAGTAATTACCATTAAAGACGTAACTAAGAACTCAATCTTGCAAGTTATGATATATAGGTGAGTTTTCAGGCTGTCTGATTGGATATAAATCTCTACCTTGACTGGATCTTGAATTCGGAAGAATAAGAAATTATATGGGAACAGGATTGATTGTAACACACATAAGTTGATTCTGTTTTGAAATAAGATGACAGTGAGAAATTTTTATTAGTGATGTATTCATCCTGCTGTTTATCGAGTACAATACTAAGAACTATGTACCACAAAGAGCAGAAGCAAAGCAAAAGCAAAGCAAAATAGGACTTAATATTATCTCTTTTTTCCTTTTCCTTTTAGCTTTTACAAATTCAGTTTTCATGATAACATTCATCCTCAAACATTACTTACTTTTAAAAATCCCCACGTACAAAAAACCAATATAGTATATCTATCCTGATTATCTCTAGCACAATAAATAAAATTAATGCGTGAGCAATTTTTTTTGTCAAAAAACTGTTAGACCATAAGAAATTTGTTCCATGTTGGCCAACATTGAACACTAGACGTTACAATATTATTTATTTATCTTTTGTTTTTATTTTTGAAAAACAAGGCTATCATGTTAATTTTGCTCATACTGGCTGGGATGGTTAAATTGAGTACAACTTGTGTATTGGATGCAGGTGCTAGTCATTATTGATGGTGCAAGTACAACCGAGGTATGTAAGTTGGATGCTTAATGGTTAGGTTAAATTGCTTTGTATTTTATAGATGCTTTTAAGTTGTACAGTGCTTATAAATAGGTGTTTTGTCTGTGGAAAGAATGCGTTTTTAATACCGAAGCATGCACTAGCTACTTCTTATAACAGACACATGCCTATCCCTTGTTAATAATTATGCCTGCCAATAACTTCAACTTACTACTTCATACCAGTTGGGCTAATTATTTTTAGATGCAAGCGCTGCTTCTTGTAAATTACAAGGTCACTTGGCAACACCTGTTTAAGTACTTTACTCAATACTCAACAATACATATTTTCAGACAATTCTTGAATATCCTTATATCTAGGTAGTGTAGATGTTCTTATATACGTGTTGCTTATTTGTTTTTTTCCCTTTTCTTTTTCTATTTTCTAAGTCATATAAATTATATGTATCAATGTAGACGCTGAACTAAGATTGGAGACTGTAAGCAATTTAAAGTCATCGTAATATGTAAATGGATAGACAGATAAAGAAGAGCTAGATGTGGGTACCGCCAATATTTTATAGACAAAGAAATGCTAGGTTTGGTTGATAATCAATATGATATGGGCCACAGTTAATTATGACCTAGAAGTTTCTGTACATAGCCGATGATAATTATTTCTGCTAGCATCTAGGAGCTGCTCTTATGATTTTATGATATGATTCATGTTGGTAGAAATAATAGTGGCCCGTTTAGGGAATACAACTTAACAATTTTGAGGTTTACTCAACATTCACTTGTTATATGATGGATTTTAATTAACATATTATTATTATATTAACACATGGCCTATTTATTTTCAAAACCCACCCATCGACTTCAAAGGTAAAATAACCTGGCCCGAGGAGTGTACACTATTGCTCCTCCATACAAGAATAACAGCAACATAACTGCTTGTGTGATTTTTAATTATAACTTGTCTCTAAAATTATTTTGCGGATCAATTGAACTATAGTTGTCAACATGTTATATTTAAAAGGAATATTTTCAGAATCAAAACATTGAAATATAGTTCTCTCCAAAGACATCATAATTTTTTCCCCTTTCATTTTCCTAATGCTAAATGATAACAAAATAAGACTTTATGTCAAGTCAAAACCGCTGAGTGCGATTTCATGGTTATCAAAGAAAGCTATTTTGGCATTAATCTACCTGGCAATCAAAATGTAACCTGAGGCCTCAAATCAAACAATGGTCCAAAATTAAGCATATCATCAGTTTTACTTGATGCATCCAAAAGAAAATAAGGGAGGGAAAATCCTAATCAATATACTCTTTCATCCACAAAAATTTAGCGTTACTATGCCTTTTGAGACAAATTAATGTTTATTGAGAAAGCTAAATTATACGTTGGTAAAATTGGAATGCTTATAGCCAGCCTAAATGAATTTCATACGCAAGGTAAAACTGTATATGCATGCAAAATATACCTCTAAACTAGGTAACCCATTCGGTGCGAGCACACTTTTGTTTGTTTACTTGGATCCTCAAAATAGCTAGTAAGTTAAAATAATACACAGCTTATCATAATATACTATGAATAATGCATTTTATACTTTGTCATTCAACGTCCGATCCAAATTTTCTAGGGGGTTGTTGGAATGGGATACGAAAATTGTACATCCATCAATAATGAGTTGCAGTCTAAACCTATGCCATGCCTACTGCATTACTTGTATTATAAACCACAATGATAGGTACTTCTGTTGGAAAAAAAATGATGTTGAACAAAGCATCCGCTCTTCAAAAGATGGGCAACAATAGTAGCAATATTCTTATCGTTTTGTGATCCACCTTTATTCAAACACTTCAATCCTATCTTAGCACTCCATGCCTCTTCTTACTATTTCAAACCATTCGAGTATAATAATGTTTGTTTTACCTGAACAGAATTTCCATCTAACTTTAGTCAAAAAATTCATAAAAATAAATGTTGTAAGTATTAATGGTGGTACGTCTGGAAGATTGTACTCTTTTTAACAACATTCGTTACTGCTAGGTTATTTAATTTTAATATAGTAAAACAAAGTGTAGATATTTATTACTGAAATTATTGGAAACCTCATTAAGGAATTCAATACACACATAATAATACATGTTGCTAATTTTGCAGCCAAACAGATGGAGAAAGACTAAGAGCCTTGGACATCATATTGGAATTACATATGTGGATATCATATTGGAATTACAGGTCACTTTTTACTTCTTTTAGTTTTTGTATGCAGTACTATAACATAATCATATCCAAATTAGACTTACATACAAATATTGCTAGGTGGAGTGACATTGATGGTGCCATTTCTGAAGAACTTCTTCCCTGAAGTGTACAAGAAAATGGAAGGAGGTGCAAATACGAGCAACTACTACAAGTTCAATAGCCAGCGCTTAACTTCCTTTACATCATCTCTATATTTAGCTAGTCCTGTTGCTTCATGTTTTGCATCTTCAATCACAAGATCGTATGATTGAAAATCATTAATGGTAATTGGAGGTACTACTGTGAACGTTTATATGACCATCTTAGCAAGAATCCTTCTTTGCATTGGAGTCGGATTTGCTAACCAGGTAACTCAATGTTGTATTTCATTCTTATGTAGCTTATGGGCCTAATTTTAGAAAACTTTATACAGTCTGTTCCATTGTACCGCCAGAAATGTCCCCATTTAATTATAGAGGCACAATATGCATTGGTTTCCAGTTCAGTATATGCATCAGATTCATAAGAAGCAATGGTTTTCGGTTATATATATTATTAATTGATCAAAGGTAAAAAAAACTAAAAACTGATGCTGATGCAGAACCGAACCTATATAAATAGTTTATGCACTTGCACGCTAAGATAAATATATATGTCCAATGCATCCATCGAGGTCTTTGGAAACAACCATCAGTTATATATTCATCCACTTTACCTATAGTTTTTGATATTCTGTACTTCCAAAGGGCTCGATTTGTATTTATATAAACAACAGTTAATATTGGCCACAATATAGTGACAGTTTATCTAATTGTTTTTTCTTATTCTTGTACTACGAGAAAACATACTATTTATGGCCATAATATAGTGGCAGTTTACATATTCTTATTTTTTACATATTCTTTGAGGTCACTGGAACTGCCATCTAGTATGGGTGTTCATATTTGCATTTTGAACAAACTGAAGGTTCATATTTACATTTTGAACTATAACATGGGACACTAATTTATTGAAGTACTTCTGGCTTGCTGTCTATATTTTTTAAAGGAGCTGCACATGATTAAAATCATATATAATAATCTATTTTTGAACTTCCATTTCAAGCAAGTCCTTCTATTTGCATTAGACTAGGACACATATAGATAAATAATTTATATTCATTATTGGATTTGATTTGTTAGCATGTTGTTCTTTTTATAAAATTGATATTGACAATAACCTGTGCAATAGTCAATATACTTGCTGACCTTTACCCTCAAATTTGAGTTAGTATTTTGAATACCCGATTTTTTCATTACTCTCAATAACTTCAGTGTGACTGAAAAGGATAAAAGTCATTAGCAGTTAGCAATAAGAAGTTGTTTACAATATCAGTAAATCATGATCACAATCACATGTGGGGGAAAGAAATGTGCACGGAAGATATTCATGAATGAAATCAAGCCCCTATTTGAAGCTGCTAAGATACTCTATACCGTGGAAGGTTGGTGATTTCTATTGTTAGGTCTATTTAAGCTTTATACGCAATCCAAATTGTTTATGCTATTAGCTTACATAAGACATTGTAGCCCAAATACCAACATTGATTTCTTTTTCCCCTTTCAGAAACTCGATATCAACTGCATGCTCAAGAAATTTCATATAAACTGGAACTCCAAAAATATGATGGAATTGTGTGCGTATGTGGAGATGGCCTCCTTGTGGAGGTGAGTGTTTTTCTTGAATATATTGAAACACTAGAAGAATTCGTTATAGGTTGGATTTTAAACTTCAAAGTTCAAACCGTTATTTTGTTGGTAGCGTTGCCTTCTGTTTAGGACACTTTACCTTGTGGCCATGAAAATCTGGTTAAATGATTATGTAAAAGCTGTATAACTTTGACACAAGTGTTTAGTCAGTATTTTATATTTTCTGTGGCTGATCAATACTGTAGGGACCTCTGATTGCATTCATTATTATTGTAATAGTCATATATTGCAATAAACAGATGACATTAAATTGCATGTTGCTTCTCATCATATTAGGCTAATTTTATTGGATGTTTACTGTAAGTTGAAAGAATGAATTATTGCAAAACATGATCAGCCAGATTGAGATTAAACATGCAGTAGCATATAATTGCATCGATACCAGCTTTTACCTTTACTTCATTGCTCACGGCTTTAATATTGTATTAGCATGTTATTAGCACACTCACAATCACATGATGTGCATGCATAATTATTTATACGTGGGCTTCATGGAAGTTGAAATTTGAATGTATTTTCATAAAAATTAGATTTCAAACTTGGTAAAGAGGAATAGATGGCCCAGATGGGTGGATATAGACGGATTGAGACAGTTGAAACTATAAATTTCAGTTTTATTAATACTAAACAATATTTGTCCGTCGTTACTGTCATTTTTTGGGGAGCAATTGATATTGAAGGATTTCAATTATTAATATTAGAGTTTATTGTAGTTTGTAGCTTGATCTGCTGTCCTTTTCAGATCAATAAATGGCCAGATCTTTTTTTTAGTTAACTTATGTAATGCAACTCACTACTTATCTATATATTCTGGGTACTATAAGCCCCTTATGTATGTGATGTGCTCTCTAGGGATTTTTTTTCTTCTTTTCCACGGGAGATTTATTTGATTGCTGATTGTAACGTTTTTATGCCTCTAATTTAGACTCTTTATCTATATTCAACAGATGGTAAATACATTGTTACAAAGAGAAGATTGGAAAAGTGCAATCAAGGTCCCCATTTAATTCCAGCAGGTATGTAAATCATGAATTATGCTAAATCCACAATTATGCACTGCTCCATATACCCAGTACCTGCTCCATGTATATGAATACATGTGATTTATAAAATTTTGTATATGAATACACTGTTCTGCTGTTCGCATGAATGTAGCTGCCTGCATGTGTACTATCTTTCACCATGCATCAAGTCACTGTATACTCTGCCAAGCTCAATAAAAGCAGCTACACCAGCTCCATTCAATCATTGTCAACTTGTCACTTTAGCTCCTCCAAGCAAGTGGACATCCACTCAGTAAGCTCATACATGCTCCAGCCATCGTGGAACTTCACAGCATTGTATATGCATTCCCAATCAAAGCTTCAACAACTCATATTTCAGACCAGACCCTTTCCTCAACTGGTAGTAATTTTCTTTTACCTTCTTATTTTTTGCTGGATTCGGAATATTATGATTGTCTTCTTGGTATTTTACGTTGATATTTTTTTCCTTGCTCGCTGAATGTGCTTCATAATGTTAAGTGGTAAATTGCAACTCCAGTTTTGAAAAACTGAGTTGCATTTTGCAACTCAGTTTGCAAACTAAGTTGCAAAATGCAACTAAGTTGCAAAATGCTACTTAGTATAACGTGTCATCGGAAGAGGGTGTGAGGTTCCACTTCATCAGTATATGTGTATATAATCGATACTTGTTACTAATTTGTCAACTAAAATAATTACCCTCTCCCATTTTATCTGAATTCCTTTTAATATCAGATGTATAGAGGAAAGTTTAAAGATGATTCCCTAGTAGTAATAAGATGCTTAAAACTGAAAAGGAGCCATAGTTCACAGAACTTTAATCGACAAATTGAACTGATCTCAAAGCTTAGATATCGCAATTTAGTTAGAGCTCTTGGTCACTGCTTTAAATACCATCTTCATGATTCAACTGTCAGTAGATATCGCAATTTAGTATGTAATACGTTGACCTTTTTTTTGGTTAGTAGCTATGTAGTTAATTTTGGGAAGTTTTGATGAAAATTCAACAAAACTTCAAATATCAAACTTTGAGTGATTTACTCATAGGATTTCAGCTAAGATACTGTAGTTAAATATCGGCGAATTTTACGGATATTTTCATCTTAGATTTTATTTTATTTTTCAAGAAAAACAGTAAAATATAGATAGTTATTTTAATATATTAAATGAAGAAAAACATAGGTATTGACAGATTGAACTTTCAACATTTCCGTGTTATACTTGATGAATGATCCACCATAAAGTGTCATAAATTCCAAATGTATGGTTCTTCTTAATTTTTACGTGTTAATTGGATGTTAAACAACCAGTATTGCTTTTCTCAAATTTTCTTTCTTGAAGCTTATTTGAGTACACCGTACTTCTCTTCTTTATTAAAAATTTGCACACTTGTGGTCATAGTAAAAGTACTTGCATATACATAGAGAGGTGATGTTCTTGTCTCCATAGACTACTCCTATGCTTTGAAATGCATAATGCATTGTTACTGCCCAACTTGCCTGCACCATCTCAATTTTCAGACTTATGTTACTAGTAAATTTCTACACTTAACTAACTCTTATATATCATGTCGAATGTGCGCAGTAGATTTAGTGTTACTAGTCACTGCACTTAATTTCTGCAAATAATTTCTGCAAATAATATATGCACTTAAATTACTGCAAATAATTTCTGCACTTATGTTACTAGTCAATCGCCTACTGAAAATAATGTGATGAACTTTTAGTGTTTGCATTATGAATCTGATTTAACTTTGTGTACACTTTTTTGATGAATTGATTCTCAAGCATTGCTTTTACTTTATAGGTAGATAGATGACTGTGATGCAAAAAAGGTTGCAACGAGTTATGGATCAAAGTTATTTTGCTGCTAGAACTACTTTTTGGTTTTAACGTATGTACTACTTGCTTTTGTTTTGCTATTGCTACTTGTTCTATATTTTGTTATTGAACTATTGATGACAAACTATTTATGTTTGGTGTAAGAATATTGTGTATTTTGATTATGAAATTCCATACGTCGGTTATCAAATATATGTCCAAAATATGGTATTGATATAATATGTTGATTTTGAAATGTGATATTGATATAATATGCTAATTTAGAAATGTGGTATATATATGCACATTATGGTGGATGTTTGCAGAAATGCAATCAAAACATTCTACAGCGTTTTTAAAACGCTGTTAAAACATTCCACAGCGTTTTTTAAAAGCAGTTAAAACATTCAACAGATTTTTAAAAGCAGTTAAAACATTCCACAGCGTTTTTAAAACGCTGTTGGAAGTTTTAACAGCGTTTTAAAAATGTCGTTAAATTGTATCTAAAAAAATAAAGCACGATCTATTGCAACAATGAAATGCTGTAAATAAATATCACAGCATTGAAAAAACGCTATAAAATCTTATCTTAGCACGAAACAAACGCTAAGAAAGATCTATAACTGCACCCAACCAAACGTTGTTAAAAGATTTCATGACACCAGGGAAACGCTGTTAAAAAGTACTTTTAACAGCGTTTATTTCCTGTCATTGTATATCCCAGACATATAACTGCATGTCGATATACAGCATGCGTAAAAACGCTGTTAAAAGATTTTATAGCGTTTTTTAAACGCTGTTAAAGGTCCTGTTTGTTGTAGTGCTACTACTATGTTATTTGGACATGTATATGCTAGTTGAGTTATTGACATGTTATTCCTTGATTTGGATATGAATTGTATTTACATATATGTCGGCTTATGTAAATAAATGGTTAAGTGACTTGGAAGTGAAATTGATGTTAAATGGCAACTTAAATTACTACCATTAGGATTGCTAAGCTCCTTTTGAAATTATAAAGTATGGTTTTGAATTAACTTCAATTCTTTAATCAATTTTGGGGCTTAAGGTTTATAAATTATTTTTCAAGTTATATTATTATTTCATTAAGGTATGCATAAATAATAGCTTGTTTATAAAAATGGGTTTTACTAAGTAAAAAGGTTTATTTAAAGTGATTTAAAAGGATGAGTTGCAAATGATATTTTGTAAAGGATTTTTCTTAAAGAGGATTTGTCAAAGGAGTTTTAAATGGGGAAACGTTTTATAAATAATAATTTTAGAGGCTTGTAAAGAGGTTTTGTAAATTGACTTGTAGACTTATAAAAGTGTTTTATAAATTGATTTTGGAAATTTATAAAGGTATTTAAATATGAAGCAAGCTTTTAAAAGGGAACTTTTTATAAAGGATAAGTGGATCGGTTTATAATAAGTAATGTTTTCAAAAAGGAATTTAAAAGGAGGAATTTTCCAAATGTTTTGATAATATACTTATAACCCTAAGACAAGTATAAATGTTTTCCAAGTATAACAGGGATGTAAGGTGTTTGAGAATAGTGTTTTGTATTGATCTTTTGATCAAGATTTATAAAGTGGTTTTATCAATTAAAGATTAATTAATAAAGGCTTAGTGGATTCCATATGGAATCGAATCAATGTTGAATGACTTTTTATTTGATAGTTAAATAACCGACTATCAGACCTGGACAAAACGTAACTTTGGAAATATCTAGGAGAAACATGTGGGTTATATGGCACAGTCATCCTCAATGATGTCGCACTATACGTATAAATCTAGTTTCGTTCTTCTAGGGTAAATGATAAGGAAATCAGTCCATAGACGGTTAGGAGGCGAACTACGCTCTTATCTTTTATCGGCTTATTTCCTTAAGAACTGAGGTTGAGTTTACCGGAAGTTATCGAAAGTTGTTTCAAAGAGACCGGGATCAGATATGTTATCCGAAAACCACTCTGATCCAACTCAAGCGTTTCGAACCAAAGACATCTTGAAGAATATGGAATCCAAGAGGGAGCATTGAAGTACAGGGCTGCTTGCTACTAGTCCCGAGGGTGATACATTATGGATGTATTTGAAGTAGTGCCTTCTGTTTTTTTATCCTGGAAAACTTTTATGGATGAATGCTGGCACTGCATTACTGCCTGGAAGGCACTGTTAGCATTCCAAGTAGGATTTCTATTCAAAATGCAAGCGTAGCCTCAAGCCTCTTCGACCGGAATGACTAAAGTCAGGGAAGATGCAGCAAGGCTAAGTGGGTCGCTTCCATTAGGGTGTGTCATCACCTTTCTAGATACATCTACATATTTATAGATTGGTTGTGTATGAGATCTCAATAAAAAGGGTTGTAAAGTTACCTGGGTGATGCATATTCGGTACTATCCAGTAAGTGGTAAGCCAGTCTTGTGTTGGCGGGGGATCCTGGCGAGGTCCTCGATACATTTTCTAGACGCGTGCTTTGATAAGTGGTACCCCGGTGCCTTGTCATAGCATGGAATCCAATCTCCAATACGTGCCTTCACGGTTTTGATTGTAGAGCCTAGTATGCTGGAATTTAATAATGGTAACAATTTTGGCTATTTTCATATATTTATTTTGAACGCTTAGACATTATTATAATATTACTGGATTTTCTATAAAAAAAGTGTTTTGGTTATCGTAAGGTTAAAACCCGTCCGTGTTTATGTGCGGCGTGGTCTTACAAGATACCTTTGATTTTAATAGGGTTTTAAACATAATAATTCAGTTGTTTGAGTTTACTCATACCAGACCCATGTCAGACCCGGAGATTTATTTTCTTTCTCTAAAACTCTTGGGTGCTCAAATTTTTAGGGGCAACCAAGTAGTTCAGGTTTTCCCATGGATGCATTTTGGAGGAGCTTGGAGTAGGTGGCTTTATCGATAGTTAGTTATTATCTTGTTTCCACTGTATTATATGTATCTTGTATCGGTTAGGTTGGGACAGTCTGTTATAACTGTCCTATGGTAGAATTTGTATTAGTATGACTCTGATGTATCATTTTTGATGACTTTCTAAAGTATTATGTTGATTAATATAGTTATTCCGTTGCGTTGTGAAATTCTTTGATTGTTTAGTTTCTTCTATCTCCTATCTCATTTATTTCCCCTAACAATCTGTCTTTTCGGCATTTAGTTGTTCGGCACGTGAATAACGTGGATGTATTAGTGTTGACTTCTGGAGTTAGAAAAGGTGGGTCGTTACACATGGTATCAGAGTGTAAGGTTAAGCGAGAACCTTGGCCCTGGTGGGGTAAACTCATTTGAGATTGGGTAAGTGTGACCTTAGAATGAGTATGAGCATATTATATATAAGAGCGCGTATTTACTAGTGACATAAAATGTTTTATATTGTGTTGATTTATATGTTGAGTGGCTTAAGAGCTCTGGTCGAGACGTGGGATGCCATGGTGTTGATAGGGGTTCCTAAACACTTGAATAAGGCAAAATGACAAAGTCTTGTTTTGAAATTGAGTAAATGAAATAATTTTACCTAGAAATATATTTTGTACATAAAGAATGATATCAAAAATAGTATAGTATTTTGAGGTATTATTGTTAGGAGCTAATAATATTATGTTATTATCAATTAGGATTTTGTTAGTCATGTTTGTCCAATTGAGCATTGATTATTGTTGGTGTGTGTAGGTAGCTTCCCTTTTTAGGATTTGGGTTGGGTAAGTAGAAATAGGGATAACATTGAAGCGAACACCTTGTGAATTAAGTTTCACAATTTGACTGTATGGCATTTGATCGATAGTGTAGGGTTAAATTTGATTTTATAAAAGATGTTATTAAAAGATAGAATATTTGAAATAAATATTTGGAAAATGTTTTATAAAAGTTGATTTATAAAAATGGATTTATAGGAAATGTGTCTTGGATTAAAAAGAATTTAAGTTGAAAACTTGAGAACTTAAATCTTGGGGCTTTTGGAAAACGTTTCAAGGTTTGAAAAATAGTGATAGTATTATTTGAAAGCAATTTTGGTTCAAGAATAAAATTTTGGGAGTGAAAATGTTAAGTAAGAAATGTTTTCCTTGGATTGGTTAGGGCGAATAAGTCTTGACTATTTTGTGATGATCTGAATAATCTTCCAAGTGACGATCGGATGTTTGCCTAGGCGAATGTTGTGGAGCACTTAGTAAATTATTCTCTTTACCATTGTACAATCGAAATAAGCTCAAACCCCGAATGAACCCAAAGCGAGTTGGTGATAAAAGTTTAGTTGGAAAAATGAAAAGTTTTGTTTCTAAAATGGGATTTTGAAAAAAAAGTAATATTTGTAAGTTAACTAGTTCGAGTGGCTTAGAAATAACTTAAAATTGGGAAAGAGATGTGTTCGGATGGTAAGCACTTCTCTTGAGTATTACCTTCTTGGTAAGGAAATGTATGATACTATTTGGTAGTACCCAGTTCCTTAGTATTAATTTGGAGTTACTCAGGCTATATATATTCTATGATTAATATATATATATAAGTTTCATTTCAAAAAGTTTTTGATATAAGACTGGGTATTTGGGTCTTGAGTTTTCTTATGAAAATTAATGTAAAATGGAATAGTTGAATCAAATTGGGGTATATACTCTTAGGATATAGTGAAGTAGTATCCAAGTTGAACCTAAGTTTAGTTTTATGAAATGTTTTCATAAATAATTTAGTGGAAATAGAGTTGGTATTAGTGAGAACCAATTAAATAAGTGCGTAGGTTAAACATAGATCATTTCTCCTTCCATATAGTTTTGGTCTAAGATTAGAGTACATGACTTTGAGATGATTCAAACCATTTCCAATAAGAATCTATTGCTTGACTTTTGATGACAAACAATTGATGAGGATTTTTGATATTGGACAAATGTTTTCCCTCATAATTACAGCTATGTAAGGGGAACAAAGATTCTAAATCAAGGAGCCTGATCAGAGTCCGCCCCAGAAAATCGGGTGAGCGATACTAGTTCGGAAGTGAAGTTATGTAATCGAGTAGTGATCGAATCAGACTTTGTATATGAATGATCTATGTACATCATATGAACTGATGTATAGTGCAAAAGTGTTTTTTGGGTTAGGTTGAGGTGTAATTTTGGGGACGAAATTCTTTTAAGGGGAGAAGAATGTAACGACCCGAAGTTTCACTACTTTCATTTGCGGCTATTTAATTAATTTTAAAAATCTAAATAATTTGTTTTATAATGAAAATAAAACTCTTTTAAATAATAATTAATGATGGTGAAATCATTTTCAAATTTTATTTACAAAAATATTTAGTTCGATGAAAAACAGAAAATGTGACCGGAAACCGTTTTCTGAATTTTCGACGTTTCATCGTACAAAAGTTGTTTGAAATTTTATGAGCCTTGTTTATATTTGAAACAACATTTGAATGGTTATGAATGTAAAATAGTTAGTATATGTTGGTATATATATAGAGATATTTACTTAAGTATATACATGTATATACTAAAAGATGCCTTAAGAGACATGATTTGACACTTAGGCAACTCGAGTACAAACATGTTTAAACATGTTTTCTTTGACATAATGAGGTGGGACATGATGGAGGCTAATATGGCATGTGTGGTGGAGGGTGTTAAGGTGGCAAAACAATGTGGAGGGTATAAGTACAAGGGTAGTTTACCTTTTTTATTGCTTATAAATAGTCTTCCGCTTCTTCAAAATTTCTTCCACTTCCTCCTATCATATTTTCTTCATCTCCGAACCAAATGGAGATTTTTTTTATTAAACCATGTAAAATTTCAGTGGCTACAGCTTTTGTTTGTATGACTTCTTAAAATTTTGAGCTTAGCAATATCCAAGTCTCATTTCTTTCAGACCCATTTTCGAACCCATATTTTCAAGTCCGAAAATACATCTTCTTCTTCTGACCATATCTCCTGCAAAACAAATCCAAATTGACTGGTTTTTTTGAAATGATAGAGAAATGAATTTCCAATAACTTTTGACCCTTTTCCTGAATTACGAGAGGAATATGGCGAAAAGTCAAGGGGAAAATGACCCAATTTCGAGTTGCTTTTGTGGTTTTTCAAGCTTTGCAAGTTTTAAGTATTTTATGTTTTTAAAAGAGTCTTGCAAAATTTTGGTGAATAAACTTCTAACTTTTTCTGGAAAGATTCAGCCTTTATTATGTTGTCTATTTGGTTGTAGAATATATTGTTTGGATGGTAGAATTATCATATGGTTTGGATGTACATATGTTGCTTATTTATGGTTTAGCATAGATTTGTGAATCGAATGTTAAAGTGATGTTTTTGGTTATTAAGTTATGATATTTGTCTTGTGATCGGAAGTGATATGGAAAGTTAGTAAGTAAAATTAGTAAATGGAAAAGTTAGTGAGCAAGGTTAGCACTTGAAAGGTGTTTGTGTTCGATATAGCGATCCTTTTAGTTTTTAAATTGATTACTTACTTTGCTTTAAAATAAAATTTTCTAGCATTTTGTTTTGCTTCCAAAACTTTATATCAAGTTCATAAAGTAAGTTAAAATTTAAAAGTAAGTGTTTTAAAAGACTGTTTGAGATGTTAGTCAAGTTTGGAAGTTATGCTATCCACAGCGATAGTCGCTATGGATGCAGTTCGATAAAAAGTCCAATTTTCGAAAAGTTGATGTTTATATTTTAAAGTGTTTTGAAATTTTTAAAAACTTAATAATAATGATTAAGGAAAGCTAATTAATAATTCAATAATTAATTATTAGTTAATTAGTTTTGATAATTAATAATCAACTAAGTACTAGACAAGGTTTGTTAATTTTGATTAATTAACGATTAGTACTAATTAATTATCTTTTAAAAGTAAGATTAATTTTTAATTAATTATGAGTTAAGTACATGATTTATATTTAATTAATTATTAATCAAATATAAGGTCAATTATTTATTTATTTAATAAATCAATTGTTAATTATTTTTAATGATAAATTGATTAAGGTTTAATTTTAAAATAATTAATTATTAAAGGTTTAATTTATTATTTAAGTTTTAATTAAAAGATTATTTAGTTAATTAATTAAGATTAATTAAGAATTAATTATTAATAAAGGTTTTAAATTATTATTAAATAATTAATAAAGGATTAATTAATGGTTTAATTTATAAATAAATTATTTATTAAAGGTTTAACTATTTATTAATTTATAATTAAATTAAGTTCAAATTTAATACAGATTAATTATTATTAAATAAAGAGTTTAACCTGTAACTAATCATTTTAAAAGGGAGTTTTAAGTTTTAAATCATTTGTTTCGAGAACCAAATTGTTTTAAAGGTACTTCTTTTTCAAAAATGGTTTTGAACACAAGGGATTCAAGTGTCGACACCATTAAATAGACAAACAATTATGATTGAATTATGTAAATAGTTCGATTGTGTGGATATGTGTTAGTAGAATCAATTCCCATTCTGCTATAGACTGGTTGTTTGATTGTATGGACATATGTGTCAGCAGAATAAATCCTCGTTCTACTATACGTTAATTGTTTGATTGTTGGACACCTATTTGGTAGGACAAATCACCATCCTTCTATTATGTTATTTAGACATGTATATGCTAGTTGAGTTGTATTGACATGTTATTCCTTGATTTGGATATGAATTGCATTTACATATATGTTGGCTTATGTAAATAAATGGATAAGTGACTTGGAAGTAAAATTGATGTTAAATGGTAACTTAAATTACACCATTGGGATTGCTAAGCTCTTTTAGAAATTATAAAGTATGGTTTTGAATTAACTTCAATTCTTTAATCAATTTTGGGGTTTAGGGTTTATAAATGATTTTTCAAGTTATATTATTACTTTATAAAGGTATGTATAAATAATAACTTGTTTATAAAAATAGGTTTTACTAAGTAAAAAGGTTTATTTAAAGTGATTTAAAAGGATGAGTTGCAAAGGATATTTTGTAAAGGATTTTTCTTAAAGAAGATTTATCAAAGGAGTTTTAAATGTGGAAATGTTTTATAAATGATTTTAGAGGTTTGTAAAGAGGTTTTGTAAATTGACTTTTAGACTTATAAAAGTGTTTTATAAACTGATTTTGGAAATTTATAAAGGTATTTAAATATGAAGCGAGCTTTTGAAAGGGAACTTTTTATAAAGGATAAGTGGATCGGTTTATAATAAGTAACGTTTTCAAAGAGGAATTTAAAAGGAGGAATTTTCCAAATGTTTTGATAATATACATATAACCCTAGGATAAATATAAATGTTTTTCAAGTATAAAAGGGATGTAAGGGGTTTAGGAATAGTGTTTTGTATTGATCTTTTGATCAAGTTTTATAAAGTGATTTTATTAATTAAAGATTAATTAATAAAAGCTTAGTGGATCCCATATGGAATCAAATCAATGTTAAATGACTTTTTATTTGATAGTTGAATAACCGATTATCAAACCTAGACAAAACGTAATTTTGGAAATATCTAGGAGCAACACATGAGTTATATGGCACAGTCATATTCAATGATGTTGTACCGTACGTATAAATCTAGTTTCGTTCTTCTAGGGTAAATGATAAGGAAATCCGTCCACAAACGTTTAGGTTGTGAACTCCACTCTTATCTTTTGTCGGCTTATTTCCTGAATAATCGGGGTTGAGTTTACCGGAAGTTATCAAAAGTTGTTTCGAAGAGACCAGGATCAGATATGTTATCTGAAAACCACTCCTATCGAACTCAAGTGTTTTGAACTTAAGACATCTTGAAAAATATGGAATCCAAGATGGAGCATTGAAGTGCAAGGGCTGCTTGCTACTAGTCCTGAGGGTGATTCCAAAATGGATGTCGTAGAAGTAGTGCTTTCGGTTTGTCCTTATCCTGGACAACTTGTATGGATGAATGTTGGCACTCCATTAGTGCCTAGAAGGCACTGTTTGCATTCCAAGTGGGATTGCTATTCAAAAGGTAAGCATAGCCTCAAGCCTCATCAACCGAGAATGACTAAAATCAGGGGAGATGCAACAAGGCTAAGTGGGTCGCTCCCATTAGGGTGTGTCATCATCTTTCTAGATACATCTACATATTTATGGATTGATTGTGCATGAGATCTCATTAAAAAGGGTTGCAAAGCAACCAGGGTGATGCATATTTGGCACTATCCAGTAAGGGGTAGGCCGGTCTTGTTTTGGAAGGGGATCCTGGCGAGGTCCTTAGTGCATTTTCTAGATGTGTACCATGATAAGTGTTACACCTGTGCCTTGTCATAGTATGGAATCCAATCTCCAATACGTACCTTTACAGTTTTGATTGTAGAGCCTAGTATGTTGGAATTTAATAATGGAAACAATTTTAGCTATTTTCATATATTTATTTTGAACGCTTAGACATTATTATAATATTGCTGGATTTTCTATAAAAAAAAGTGTTTTGGTTATCATAAGGTAAAAACCCGTCTGTGTTTATGTGCGGCGTCGTCATACGAGATACCTTTGATTTTAAAAGTGTTTTAAACATAATAATTCAGTTGTTTGAGTTTACTCACACGAGATCCATGTTTGACCCGGAGTTTTATTTCCTTTTCCTAAAAATCTTGGGTGCTCAAATATTTATGGGCAGCCAAGTAGTTTAGGTTTTCCCACGGATGCATTTTGGAGGAGCTTGGAGCCGGGGGCTTCATCGATAGCTAGTTATTATTTTGTTTCCGCTGTATTATATGTATCCTGTATTAGTTACGTAAAGACAGGTTGTTATAATCGTCCTTTGGTAGAATTTGTATTAGTATGACTTAGATGTATCATTTTTGATATGACTTTCTAAAGTATTATGCTGATTAATATATGTTATTCCATTGCATTGTGTAATTTTGTGATTGTTTAGTTTCTTCTATCTCCTATATCCTTTCTTTCCGCTAACGATCTGTCTTTTCGGCACTTAGTTGTTCGGTATGTGAATACTGTGGATATATTAGTGTTGACTTCTGGGGTTGGAAAAGGCGGGTCGTTACATGGATGGTAGGGATTGGATGAAAAATTGGTTGAACTATACTTCTATTCGTAGAGGTGTGAAAATATTTGGATTAAAAAAAGGATTTTGATTCTCAAATTTGCATACATATAGAGCTGCCGATATATATAGGTCCTTTGCACCACATTTTTAGAAATGGCTTTAAAGAATGCATTCATATAGGTGGTGCCAATTTAGAATTATCCTACATATAGATCATATGTATTTTGATACATTGTCCACTGGTACTTGATTGGCTGCAAAATTGGTTGTGCACTAATTGGTTGGATAGCTTAGATTGGTTGTGTGTTATGTTACATGATAGAGTCCTTGAGAAACTTTGGGGTTGAAATTCTTTAAAGATGGGAAGAATGTATCACCCCTTAAATTTAACGATAATTAACTAAAAAGAAATTAATTAATAATTAGTAATGCCAAAAATAGAATTTTCACAAACATCAGAATTTGACTACGAAACTTCCACCAACGCTTTCGTGGCAATTTTTTGATCAATTTTCATATATAAAGTTTTACGATCGAAGTTTAAACGAAAAAGTTATTAATGTTTGAATATTTCGGATCGTAAATAAAAATATATGTAATTAAGAAAATAAATGTAATTAACTAATGTTAATTAACGTTAATGTTTATTTAATGTCTAAGCACAATCAACGTTAAATCAGATCGGTCAAAAATTGGAACTAAATGGATGAAAAAGGAAACAAACGAAATAGTATAATTAATTAACATAAAACGATAAACGGTCAACCCTTTTACTACGATTGGTCGAGCACTATTAGTCCACCGGTGGAGAAGTAGCAGTTGACTACTTATATGCTGGCGTTTGTAATCTGAACCTAGGTCGAACTGGCCGGATTTATAATAGAATAATCTAACGGCTGGCAGTGATTCGAACCCCTATAAATACATGTCTAATCCATCATTTTTCTTCTCATATTTTCAGAAGCACAGCGTAGCTCTGCCATTTTCTTTTCTTCACAGATTCTCAAATCTAAATAAAATTGTAATCTGTATACGTATATACAAGTGGAGAATAATAGAGGATAATATAGAAGAAGAATAGGATCGAATTGAATTGCCATAGCCAAGGTAAACTAAAATTCAAAATTTAAATTAAATTCAAATTTCTTCCCAGATCTAAATTTCTAATAAATATTTATGTGCTTATGGTACATACTCCATCAGGGAGAAAAAGGAAGTCAACTAGATTTGAAGATTTGGAAAGCTTAAAGGCAAGTGGGAAATTATATATTTTTATATATATTATATTTTTATCATTGTAAATCTATTCCTTGTATGCTTGAATATAATTATTTTGGATATGTAGGTTTAAAAATATACATGTAATGAATTTGAAAACTATGTCTACATATTTTGTGAATTGTTAACTTGAATTAATATTACATGTACTTGAATATGGAAAGTAAGGGTGAAAGTAATCCCTAAGCTAATGAATTATATAGCAATTCTAGATTTGTTGGGTAGATGACATATGTTAGCAACAATGAATTAGAAGTTATTATAAGATGAATTGGGGTTTAAGTACTTTTTAAATTCATTGGAATAAAGTGTGTTGCAATGTAAATTTCTATAAATTATCTAATCTTATAAATATGAATAAAAGTGAAACATTTGAAATAACAAGGAAGATGCCTAAAAGAAATAGATGTACAAAATAGGTATGTTTACCGTATTTTGTACCGTTTGTTTCAATTATAACAGAAAACATAATTCCTTATAATTTCAAACATAACACAAGTCCTCTTTTAGGTAAGTTATGGAAATTTACAGTGTTAACATTTCCTTTTGGAGGATGTAATTCTAATGCATTAAAATGCAGAAATTCCTAAATATAAACTAAAGAATTGTAAGTAGCAATAATAACATCAGACTAATCAATACATGCGATAAAGACAAGTTGAAATTTAAATAATAAGTGATGAAATATAAATAAAGCAATGAAATAAGATAAGAAAGTAGTAAGAATTGAAAAAGAATAGTAGAATAGATCTAATGAGTTAAAAGGAAAATAAGCAGTAAAGGACTATTAAATCTTTTAAGCTAAAAGCAAGCGGTAAATGGTATTAAATTAACACTAAAGAAATAAAGAGGCGGTTAAGTAAGAATAACCAAATATTAACACTTGAACATTGGAGGCATAGTAAATAAGTATGAATATATACATAGCCTTAGGTATGCGTTTATGATGGGTGTGAGTTATTGAATGTAGCCACTAGCTTAGATTAAATAAGAATGACAGTCATTAAATGGGTTGGAATGCGAGGTCAATAGTGTTGCACAACAAATGTCTGCCCACCATAAGGGACTACCAGCAGTTGTGTATACATTATACTGATGTGGGACATATTCAACTGTAGGGTCCGTGTGATTATTCGTTCGCATATAGGTGAAGGGAATACACCAGTAGGAAGGTTCGCCCCGATCGAAGTGTCAAAGGACAAGTAGAGTCTACTTCAACCTTTTAGGGGGTATGTTTAAGTAACTAAGTGGGCATTTCCTTGATTGCGTTAGGCAATTAAATGGGATGGTGAGTGAGGAACGGCGCTATGACAGTGAGATTGATGCCATATATGGGGAGTAGGAGCTATTTTCATAGGCCAAGAACATCAGCGGTCATAACCAGTCAGTGGAAAAACGGGGTTATGCGTAAATGAACTACACCTCATACTAGTGTAAATTTGCCTCATAGTTGTTTACTAGTTTTTTCATTGTTAGGAGGCAAGGCTAAATAACCCTTTTCTAGAGCTCTTTCAAAAGCGATTAGAATATGGCTAAACTATTGTGATGCTATTATTAGGCACTATGTGAGTTCCTTGGTATGCGCGACGACTAAGACATGATATTGCATTGATGATGAATCCTGACGATGTGCTGGGTTATGAATATTAGCAGGTAAAGTATCTTGGTCCAAAGGGGACCGTGGTACTTATATATATATATATGTATGTTTATGTGTGTGTGTGTGTAGTTATTGTTTTCCTAGGGTAGATGGGGCGTATCGTACATGTACGTGAAGTCAAGAAGATTAAATAAAAACAATAGACAACATGTAATTGAAGGCAATCAACATAAACTTGTGTTATGCATAAAGTGCGTAATTTAACAATCACCAGAACGTTGTTCCGACTTCCTCCTCATTACAAACCCCATGATAGATTTAGAGGAATGGGTACTAGTACAAAGCGGGAATTGTGGAAGGATAGATTTTCTTATGCATGCTCGACACTGACAAGGACACTAAAGATTAAAGGTGTTAGCCTTAGTCAATCATCATGTGTTTTTTTATACTTTACTATTCCATTGTGAGTTTATACCGATAGCGCTCTGATATGCTTTTATTTATTTACTAGATACCAATACCAACGATTTGTACTTTAGTGGAATTGTGTTTTTCAATTTAGCGAAAATTCTGGTCCACTAAGGTATGGATTGTTACACTTATCAGAAATGTTTGATGTGCTTTAAAGATACGGGATGAAGCTCAACCCATTGAAGTGCTCGTTTGGGGTTGCATCGGGGAAATTTTGGGTTTTACTGTAAATTCTAGGGGCTTATATGCCAATCTAAAGCAGATTAAGGCCCTGAGGAACTTTGAAGCCTTGAAAACCATAAAAGAGGTGCAAAGTTTGAATAGGAAGGTGGCTGCGTTAAGTCGGTTTATTTCAAAGGCTATGAACAAATGTACACCACTCCTCGATGCTCTCAAAAAGAAAAAAAGAAACTTTGGCTGGATATAGGAGTGTAAGGATGCTCAGGGGTAGGAGTGGTTTTGGTAACCGCCGAGGAACTATCAATATGTTATGCCCTGAAACTTGAGTTCCCTGCAACAAACAACAAGGCGGTATATAAAGCTATATTCGTAGGGCTCTAGATAGTGAAGGAGTTGGAAGTCAGAGCCTTTCATATATGTATGTATGTATGTGTGTGTGTGTATATATAGCGACTCTCAGTAGATGGTATTCTAGGTAAAGAAAGAATTTCAGGCTAAGGGAGCAAGGCTAGCCCCTTGTTTGACGAAGGTTCTGGAACTACTCAATGATACTGAATACTACATGATAACACATATCCTCGGGGAGGAGAACACAAAGGCTGATTCGCTAGCTAAGCTGGCTAGATTGGGGGATGCACAACTCATGGGTTTAGTTCCAATGGAGGTATTGTAAGCTCTAAGCATCGACCATATGGACGTCAATTGGATTTTAGAGGTTGAAGTTGAGAATGAGTCATGGATGATTCCGGTCAAGGAGTACTTACTAAAAGGAACTCTTCTAGACGGAAGGAACGAATAGAGAAAACTTTTATGCAAAGCTCCACGGTTTATTGTTCAGAAAGGAGTATTATACAGGAGAGAGTCCTCAATCCCTTTGCTGCAATGTGTTGCCAATAAAGAGGCTAAAAGGATCATTGCATATGTACATGAAGGAGCTTGTGGCGATCACACTAGAGGGCAGATATTGACAAGAAAGATTCATCGCTATGGATATTTTTGGCCAACCATCTACCGAGATGCGGCTGATTACACCAGGAGGTGCGATAAATGCTAAAGAATCACGAAGGTTCCCTAAGGTCCGACGATAGAAATTACATAAATGGTATGTCCATGGCCATTTGTGGTATGGGGGATTGACGTTATTGATGTGCTACCAATGTCGAAAGGCAAAGAAAAGTACGCCATTATTGCAGTTGACTATTTCACGAAATGGGTCAAAGTAGAGCCGTTTTCCACAATCACCACAAAGAAGGTGATCAACTTTGTAGTCAGAAACATCATCTATCAATTTGGAATTCCACAAACAATCATTACCGATAATGGAACCCAATTCGACAGTGCTGAATTCAAGAATTTCTATAGCAAATATCAAGATTTGCAGTGGTAGCACACCCATGGGTGAATGGACAAGTGGAGGCGGTGAAAAAAATTATCAAGTTCATCTTGAAGAAACGATTGACAAAGACCAAGAGTAAGTGGATCGATGAATCACCTTTAGCACTTTGGGCTTGAAAGTCTTTATGGATCGATAATATAGTTAAACTACGACTAGCAAGTGCGGAATTATAAATAATAGTAAATGGCAGTAATAAAAATGACACCAGGGATTTTTATACTGGTTCGAACTTCTCGTTCTACGTCCAGTCCCAGACTGCTTCTGGAATTTCTCGAATAACCCTCACTTAACCCGAAGGAACAGGTATTACACCGCCTGAGCAACCGAACAGGACTTTTACGCCTAAGCAACCGAATAGGACTTTTCCGCCTAAGCAACCGAATAGGACTTCAATTACAATTTGGTAAATTGTTTCTTGACTTGTGTGTTCTTTGAATAACACGAATATAGTCAATGTAGTACACCCTTCCTATAATCTTCTTGATATGATGATTTGAATGTGCAAAAGATAGGAAGTAGAGAATTGAAAATCACTTGATATTATAACAATATAAGATCAGAATAGATAGAAAGAATTGGTTGTTGAAATAGTGGATTTTCATCTCTATTTATAGTATCGAATAGTTTTAATTCAATAGTTGCAACTATTTGAAGAAGTGCAACTCTTGGTGAAGAAGACAACTCTTCAGGTTTTGATATTTTATGAAGAGATGCTTCAGTTCGTCAAGTTCAGATGTCTGAGATAAAAGTGACAGATGTCTGAATAATTTTGAATTTCGAAAAAGTAAAAGGAAAACAAAAACAGTTAATTTAGACGTCTGTCTTTTAATTCAGACGTCTGTCTAGGGTGACAGACGTCTGTTATTAAATGACAGACGTCTATTTCATATAGAAATAGAGGCATTAACAACATAGTGTTCAGACGTCTGTTATCTTAATTTAGACGTCTGAATTAATATACAGACGTCTATTTCTGTGCTGTTCTGTTCCTTTGTCCATTTTAGTATTTTTGAACTTGAGAAAATATATAATTTTGAAAATACCTTTTTATATTTATTTTAAAGTAAGATTTTCAAAAGTATATTTGTGTGTGTGTGTTTCATCACCATATCAGAGATTGTACATATATATCTAAATAGATTTTTTAAGAACTTTAATCTTGTTGATGATAATAGCTTCTTTTGACGATTCCTGCAAGAATATTTGACATAATAGTATATAGATTGAAATATATAGTTGTCGCATTAAAATCGAAGAAGGCAGGTTTCAACATTCTCCCCCTTTTTGATGATGACAACTATATAATTCATCGATTAGTATAATCATACCTTTTGTTCCCCCTGTCAATATGACCATATTATATAGCAGAAATATAATTATTTCTCCCCCTTTGTCATTAACAAAAAGAATTGTTGGGGTTGTTTTGGATAAAAAGAAGTAACAAAACTGTGAATAACACACTAATTAAGAGATGTAAACAGACCAAGCAAGATAATAACAAGTAAATGTTTAGGATACATCATTTGTTTACCTAACATAGTTGATTTAAGAAAGACAGATAAAATTATACAATCTTATCATTCACCATTGTTTGAACCAAAAAAAAAAAATTTTATGAGAGAAGACATTGATTGAACCAAAAGAGAAACCAAAAGAAAAACCATCTTCATTCACCATTCTCCCCAAGTTGGAGAAGAAGGAGGAGAGGATCCATGAGACTTTTTCCATAATTGACGAAGAATTGTCTTGATATTTTTCAATTCTCGTGCATTCTCTTCGACTTTGGCATCTAAGTAATCGAATCTAGAATTAATGGAAGAAAAGCCTTGTGCTATTTGTTGAGAAATTTTCTTTTGATTTTTAGAAATAATGATGTCGGATTTGAGCTTTTCATTTTTAGTATACGAGCGAGAAGTACCAGAAATCAGTTCTATCTCGAAATTTTCCGAATTTGGGCTTTGGATAAAAGCTTGCTCAAAAGCTTCATCTTCATCTTCTTCTTCATCTTCCCTTTCTTCATCATCCTTTTCTTTTTCAGTATCGCCTTCATCTCCATTATGTCCGGAACTACTTACTTTTGCTTTTCCTTTTTCTTTTTGTAAAGCAAGTTGTTCCGCTTTATAATCATTAAATGTTGGAAATGTCGGAGGAGATTCTGGTAATCCCATTAAACTGAAGAAGCGAATGTTGGATACCTTGATTTTTTCAAATTCAATTGATGGACTTTGAATAGAGAAGGCAGTTAGAATTCGAGTAATATAGGGAGCATAGATAATTGAGCGTTTCTTGGAGTCATGATAAGTACGAAAAGCATCATAAAAGTATTGAGCCCAATTGATTTGAGTATTGGATAGAATTGATTGAAGTGCCTTATCTTCATCATCGTAAATGACCTCATGGCTTCCTTGTCGGGGAAAAATTGTTTTTATTAGCATTCTAAGCAATAGTCGAGGTCGAGGACGAAGATGGTTTGATCTATCTGTGGATTTTTCAGGTTCGAAAAGATAATATTCTATTTGTTTAAGTTCCTCTCCTTCTAACTTAAAGTCATCTATGTCGACTCCTTCCGAACTACATTTTAAAATTCGTCCAATGTCAGAAGGAGTTATTTGCAGAATGTTTCCAAAAACGCTTGTCCAAAGCGTTCCTTTTTCTCGATGAAGTCTAATTTTTGGATTGTTAACATTTGCTAGAAATAATAAAACACTAAGTCTACAAATGTTGACTTGATTATCTTTGAAATCAATAAGGCTTGTAATCTGAGATCTATCAGTATAGAGCCTAAGTTTGTAGAAAGGAAAATGATCAAGGTTATGAAAAATACCATGAAATGATTGAAGAGAACATAAATGCTTGTAACGAGCCATGCTTCGAGGTTCGTGGTATAACCACGCTTCAATTTGATCTTCCGAAGGAAGAATGTGAGGAGGTTGATAAGATGAATCTCCTTTTTGTTTCTTAGATTTGGGCGCCATATGATTAATTGGAAAAAGCTAGGGTTTTGAGTTTGAGAGACAAAAAGAACGAGAGGAAGAAAATAAACCGTTGGAATAATTTTTATAGATTTCTTCTTAACAGTGTTTCGGACGTCTGAATAATAAACAGACGTCTGAGATTCTGTAGAATAAAATCAAAGACTAGAAGAACAGACGTCTAAATACTTATGACAGACGTCTAAGACGTATGACAGACGTCTAAAAATAATTGACAGACGGCTCAAAAGGTTTAAAATGAAACAGAGAGTAAAAAACATTTTGCACTAAATTCAGACGTCTGATAGTTTTATGTTTAGACGTCTATTATGAATAACAGACGTCTGTTATTTTTAAACAGACGGCTAATTGTTGGCTGCAAAAGTATAGTCAGATTTAGACGTCTGTGAAAAATGACTCAGACGTCTGTGTGTCTGAAAATAGTAAAAGTAGTTGTTTTTACAGACGTCTGTTGAAAAATATAGACGTCTGTCTGTCTGATAAAATATTTTCTTTAGCTTAGGCTTAAAAAAAAAATTTAATAGTTTATTTATTTCTATTGATAAGAACATAAAACAAGTATAAATCAACAAATCAAACATACAGACATATATATATTATCTATTTAGGAGTCTTTGGAGTTTTTGCAGACTTCGGAGACTTCCCTTTGGATGATTCGTGTTGATCTTGTTCAGCAGACTGATAAATAGGAGACCATTGAGGTTGACGTTCCCATGAATTTGGGGATACATGAGGACGTTGAGGTGAGAGAATATGTGCATTTGTGTTGATCGGAAATGAACCACATATTTTTGCAGCACATCGTTCAAGAAAACTGAGTCGTCTTCCATGACTCTTTTGTTCAAAATACATTTCTCGCTGAAGATCAAGTGTTTCCCTCTGATAGTGATGTAAATCATCTATCTTTTCCTTAGTAGATGGAGATGGAAATAAATTTCTCCGCGTACGTTTATTTTCCGGCGTATATCCCGTATGATGACTTTGTGGTGGACATATCGGAATATAAGCTGGAGTTGGAGTCGGAAGTTCGGAAGACCCAGAACTAGGAGTTTCAAAATTAATTGAAGAAAATTTAGATGTATAGGAGGGCTCATCTGAAGATGAACCAGCCATGGTATATAAGAATAATGCAAAGTTAAAAAACATATTTGAATAATTTTTTGCTTTCACCTTTGTAAAAAGAATAGATAAGCTGAATGATAATTTTCTTTGGTAAGAAGAAATTTATAGACAACTAAAAGCTAAAAAATAAATGGTTAAAATTAAAAGAAGAGAAAATTTAATGTTAACCAGAAACAATATGTGTGGGTAAAAAAAATTTAAATAAAGATAGAATAGCTGAAGTATACTTCATAAATTTTTGAGAGAGATAATACCAAGTTCTCGTCTCAATTTTACAAAAATGTTTTCATTTAAAGATTTGGTAAAAATATCTGCTAATTGATTTTCCGAAGATATAAATTCTAGATTGATTATATCTTTTTCAATATTATCACGAAGAAAATGATGACGAATATCAATATGTTTTGTCCGTGAATGATTTACTGGATTTTTAGATAAATTAATAGCACTAGAGTTATCACAGAAGATTGTAGATTTAGATAAGTTAAAACCAAAATCTTGAAGAGTTTGTTGCATATAAATTACTTGAGCACATGCCAAGGCTGCAGATATATATTCTGCTTCACAAGTAGAAAGTGATACGCAATTTTGTTTCTTACTGAACCAAGATACTAGAGACCGTCCAATGAAGTGACAAGTCCCACTTGTACTTTTTCTATCCGTCCGACTTCCTCCAAAATCAGCATCACTATATGATACTAATTCAAAAGGACATTCTTTCGGATAAAATAGTCCAAAATCTTTGGTTTTGTTGAGATAACGTAAAATACGTTTCACTGCTCTAATATGTGATTCTTTAGGATCGGCTTGAAATCGTGCACACAAACAGACACTCATCATTATATCGGGTCTACTAGCAGTTAAATATAATAACGATCCAATCATACTTCGATATAACTTTTGGTCTACACTCTTGCCATTTTCATCTTTTTCAAGATGTATGGTTGTACTCATAGGAGTTGGTTTGGCAGAGGTATTTTCCATACCAAAGCGTTTGATTAAATTATTACAATATTTTTCTTGATTTATAAAAATACCATTATTAATTTGTTTAATTTGAAGTCCAAGAAAATATGTTAATTCTCCCATATGAGACATTTCAAATTCATTTGTCATTATTTTAGAAAATTCTTGACATAATTTATCATTAGTTGATCCAAAAATAATATCATCTACATAAATTTGAACAATTAAAATATCATGTTTCTTTTTCTTAATAAAAAGAGTTTGATCAACCTTTCCAATTTCAAAACCAGAATTGATTAAATAAGTTTTTAAACGATCATACCAAGCACGAGGTGCTTGTTTCAAACCATATAAAGCCTTTTTAAGTTTATAAACATGTTCTGGAAATTGTTCGTGTATAAACAAGGGAGGTTGTTCAACATAAACATTTTCTTTAATAAATCCATTTAAAAAAGCACTTTTAACATCCATTTGATATAATTTGAAATCATGAAAGCAAGCATAGGCTAATAGAATTCGTATTGCTTCTAATCTTGCGACAGGAGCAAATGTTTCTTCATAGTCAATTCCTTCTTCCTGATTATATCCTTGAGCAACTAATCTAGCTTTATTTCTAGTGATATTACCATTTTCATCAGCTTTATTTTTAAAAACCCATTTAGTGCCAATAACTGTTTGATCAGTTGGTCGTGGAACTAAATCCCAAACATCATTTCTTTCGAATTGGTTTAGTTCTTCTTGCATCGCAATAATCCAATAATCATCAGTTGAGGCTTCCTTAATATTTTTAGGTTCTATATTAGAAAGAAACGCTATATGACCCATTTGATTTAGCTGATTTCTTGTTTTAACTCTTTCATCAATTTCTCCTATAATATTTTGAATTGGATGATCTTTTAAAATTCTTGGTGGAGATTTTAATTCAGTTTCAAATTGATTTATAGAAGTGATATTGTCAGGTGTATTGTTGTCAAAAGTAGAATTTGAATTTGTTACAATGTCTTCATCATCATTTGTTTTAATTTTGAAATTTTCATCAAATGATACATGAAGTGTTTCTTCAATAGATTTAGTTCTTATATTATAGATTCTATATGCTTTGCTTCGTTCGGAATATCCGATGAATATACATTCATCCGATTTTGGATCAAACTCACCTAATTGATCTTTTGTATTTAAAGCAAAACATTTAGAACCAAAAATTTTAAAGTAAGATATATTAGGTTTTCTACCGATGAAGAGTTCATATGGAGTATTTTAGTTAAAGGTCGAATAGATACACGATTTAGGACATAACAAGCAGTAGCAACGGCTTCTGCCCAAAATTGTTTTGGAAGAGTGGTTCCATTCAATAAAGTCCTAGCACATTCTTGAAGTGTTCTATTTTTACGTTCAACAACTCCATTTTGTTGAGGCGTTCTTGGAAATGAAAAGTTATGAAATATTCCTTTTTTATTACAGAACTTCTCAAACATTTCATTTTCAAATTCTCCTCCATGATCACTTCTAATATTTTTAATTTTTAGATTTTTTATATTTTGAATACGTTTAGCAAAGATTTTGAAATTTTCAAAAGTATCACTTTTGTTTTTCATAAATAAAGTCCAAGTATATCTAGAGAAGTCATCAACTATTACAAAGACATATCTATTGTGATTAATAGATTGAGTCTGAGTTGGTCCAAATATGTCTAGATGCAACAATTCAAGAGGTTGCAAAGTTGAGATGATCTTCTTGGATTTAAAAGAAGATTTAGTTAGCTTTCCTAGTTGACAAGCATCACAAATGCTATTTACCTTAAAATTCATTTTAGGTAATCCTTTTACCAAATTATTTTTGGATAATTTATTAATAGCTTTGAAATTTATATGACAAAATCTTTTATGCCATAGCCAAGGATCATTTTCTTTGACTAATAAGCACATATTTGTATTATGATTTATTTTCATATTTAAAATATAAATATTATGATCTCTTACTCCTTCGAAAATGATATTTTTGTTATGATAAAAAATATTGCATTTATTTTCAGAAAATACTATGTTAAAACCTTTATCACATAATTGACTAATACTTAGTAAGTTATGTTTTAAATTTTTAACTAATAAGACATTTGTAATAAGAGGTAATTTAGATGTACCGTCATTGCTCACATCACCTTTGCCGATGATGTAACCTTTTGAATTATCTCCAAAAGTGACAGATCCTCCATCTGAGTAGATAATGTTAGTTAACATATTTTTGTCGCCTGTCATATGTTTTGTGCAACCACTGTCTAGAATCCATTTTCCTCTTTTCTTAATCGGTACCTGCAAAAAATATTGAAATTCTATTGGTACCCACTTCCTCTATAGGGTCCTAAGGGTTAAATCTTAGGAAGCCAAACCCAGTTGGGTTTAGAGTTCCCTTTAAAAATAAAATTCTCATTCTTATGTACAGACATAATAAAAGATTTAATGTAGTTTTTCCTAATCAAATTATTATTAGTTTTTGGAACCCAAATCATAATTGATTTTGGATGAATAATTTTTGAAGAAGATTTTTGAACAGATATAGATTCCTTTTTCTTAAAATTAGTATATAAAGAACCATTATTTTTAGAATGCTTTTGTATTGGTTTATATCCTAATCCCTTTTTATTTGAACAAGTTTGAGAATTCTCAATTATTTTAGAGAGACTCTCTCTTCCACTGTTAAATTTAGAAACATTTTTAGAAATATTTTCCAGTTTTGGTTTAAGATTTGATACTTCTATATCAAGTGTTTTAATATTAGAGTTTAAATCATAATTCTCTTTTGCTAATTTAACATTCTCATATTTCTGTTTTTCTATTTCACTGCTTAAATCAGTCAATTGAGATGTTATATTAACATAAGATTCTTGAGATTTTACTAACTCTTCCTCTAATATTTTCTTTTCATCTTTTAACATGTCAGTTTCTATTTCAATTCTATTTAATTTTCCTAAAGCATCTTTATATTTACTCTTTAGAATTCTAAGTTTATCTAACAATTCAGAGTTTATTTCTATTAAATCGTCAAAAGTTAGATCACTTACTTCATCATTTGTTGCCATAAAACAAACGTTGGCTTGTTTTGAATCACTGTCATTATCACTGTCTGATGAAGAAGATTCTGTATCATCCCATGTAACTGAGAAGGCTTGTTTCTTTTTATATTTGTCCTTTTTGAGATTATTTTCTTTCTTCCGATCAGGACAATCTTTTTTTATGTGGCCCTTCTTGTGACATTCGTAGCATTCAAGAGATGAGCTTGATGGCTTATTAAAACCCTTGTTATTTCCAAATTTATTACTCTTTTTGAATTTTAAAAACTTTTTGAAATTCTTAGCTATAAATGCCATATCATCTTCTGATTCAGAGTCTTCTTTTTCTGCTTGAAAAGCGATAGTTTTATTGTCCTGTGCTTGTGCTCGTCTTGCCTGCAAATTTACTTCATAAGACATTAGATTTCCTATTAACTCTTCTGTTTTTATGGTTGAAATATCATTAGCTTCCTCGATAGCTAAGACTTTACGTTCCCATTCATCAGTTAAAGAGTTAAGGATTTTTGATACAACATCAGATTCAGTAAAAGTGACTTCTAAAGCTAAAAGTGAGTGATAAATATCCTGGAATCTAGAGTACATTTCACTAATACTTTCTCCTTGTTTCATCCTAAAGTTTTGAAATTGGTTTTTAAGCATAGAGATCTTGCTTTGTTTTACTTTATTTGTTCCTTCGTGTGTAACCTTAAGAGTATTCCAAATTTCATATCCAGTTTTACAAATACTAACTCGATTAAATTCATTTTTGTCTAATGCGCAAAATAACATGTTCATTGCTTTTGCGTTTGCTGTAGCATCTAGTTTTTGTGTATTAGACCAAGCAGCATATCCTGTAGTAGGAATATGATATTCAGTTTGAATGATATTCCAAGTTTCAAATCCACTTGCTTGCATAAAAATTCTCATTCTAGTTGACCAATAACTATAATTTAATCCGTTAAACAATGGTGGTCGTGTAGTGGCTTGTCCCTCAGTAAAACTGTTGCTAGTGTTATTGTCCATATTTTAAAAAATATCAGATAACTATGTTATAGTTATGTGATGACCTTGCTCTGATACCAAATGAAAGTCTTTACGGATCGATAATATAGTTAAACTACGACTAGCAAGTGCGGAATTATAAATAATAGTAAATGGCAGTAATAAAAATGACACCAGGGATTTTTATACTGGTTCGAACTTCTCGTTCTACGTCCAGTCCCAGACTGCTTCTGGAATTTCTCGAATAACCCTCACTTAACCCGGAGGAACAGGTATTACACCGCCTGAGCAACCGAACATGACTTTTATGCCTAAGCAACCGAATAGGACTTTTCCGCCTAAGCAACCGAATAGGACTTCAATTACAATTTGGTAAATTGTTTCTTGACTTGTGTGTTCTTTGAATAACACGAATATAGTCAATGTAGTACACCCTTCCTATAATCTTCTTGATATGATGATTTGAATGTGCAAAAGATAGGAAGTAGAGAATTGAAAATCACTTGATATTATAACAATATAAGATCAGAATAGATAGAAAGAATTGGTTGTTGAAATAGTGGATTTTCATCTCTATTTATAGTATCGAATAGTTTTAATTCAATAGTTGCAACTATTTGAAGAAGTGCAACTCTTGGTGAAGAAGACAACTCTTCAGATTTTGATATTTTATGAAGAGATGCTTCAGTTCGTCAAGTTCAGATGTCTGAGATAAAAGTGACAGATGTCTGAATAATTTTGAATTTCGAAAAAGTAAAAGGAAAACAAAAACAGTTAATTTAGACGTCTGTCTTTTAATTCAGACGTCTGTCTAGGGTGACAGACGTCTGTTATTAAATGACAGACGTCTATTTCATATAGAAATAGAGGCATTAACAACATAGTGTTCAGGCGTCTGTTATCTTAATTTAGACGTCTGATATTGATGTCAGACGTCTGAATTAATATACAGACGTCTATTTCTGTGCTGTTCTGTTCCTTTGTCCATTTTAGTATTTTTGAACTTGAGAAAATATATAATTTTGAAAATACCTTTTTATATTTATTTTAAAGCAAGATTTTCAAAAGTATATTTGTGTGTGTGTGTGTTTCATCACCATATCAGAGATTGTACATATATATCTAAATAGTTTTTTTAAGAACTTTAATCTTGTTGATGATAATAGCTTCTTTTGACGATTCCTACAAGAATATTTGACATAATAGTATATAGATTGAAATATATAGTTGTCGCATTAAAATCGAAGAAGGCAGGTTTCAACAAGGCTTACTGCACAACCAATAAGTTCGCGACTAGTCATACTCCATTCGCTTTGGCCTACAAATCAGAGGTTATGATTCCAATTGGATTGAAAGTGCCTTTACATCAAAAGATCCATTACGATCCTAAGGCAAACGAGGAACTCTTACTCGAATCCCTTGACATGGTTGATGAAAAGCATGATGAAACTTATTTAAGGGCCACTGCTTACTAGAAACGAGTAGCTCGACATTATAATATGAAGGTCGGAAGTCAAACCTTCGAGATCGACGTTCTAGCCCTTAAATGAATCTTCCCTAGTTCGATGAATATGGGCCCGAGCTGGGAAGGTCTGTATGCTATTGAACACAAGCTTGGAGATGGAACATTCAAGCTAGCAATAGTTGAAGAAATCTCACTTCTAAGGGCGTGGAATAGCAAACATCTACGGTATTATTTCGCTTAAAGGTACCTTTGTAAATATTTAACTAGGCTCCAATGTAGAGTCTACCATTCTCTTGAATAAAATGAATTGGCTTTCCAGATGGATGTTCTTGTGTTCTCATTAGCCTAACCATGCGCTGTGAATAACAACTAAATTGATTATTTAGTGTTTATATAGTGCAGGTATACAGGTGCTCAGAGATAAGTACTGATCGAATTTTGCAATCCTTGATTGGATTTAAGAAACGTAGCTATCCTAGGTATATAGAGATAGATACCAACTACCTCATTCGACCCATGATTCAGATGTCAGAGGATAAATACATAGGGGTCGGTCGAGACAATACATCCAGGACCTTTGCTCAGAGATAGGCAAAGCATCGAATCATTACCTAGAGACTTGAAAGGCCAATGTACGATGCCTAAAGACTAGAAAGGCCAATGTACGACGCCCAGACACCCGTCTTACTTGATTAGCCCTAGAGAGCCACCGCTCAAGGTGGATAATCATGGTCAATTCCTAGAGATAGGTAGGATCAAACATGGATGTCTAGAGATAGATATCCAAAACATCACTCCATGATAATAAGGAGTAATATGAAAATCCTACTTTCTCACTAGTCAAACGGCACTTGGCTTGCGATAAACTATGAATACTGTTAATCTAACTAAGTGACACTAAGAAATCTTCTACTTGCATTTATTTACAATGGGCGGTTAATATGCTACGATTTAAGTGCATTGGCAGTTATCATGAAAAGCTGAATAAAATGAAGTACATGAATAAATAAATGCAAACTCTGAAAAGAAACCACATTATTCTTTATTAACAAACTTTTTCGACAAAAGCGGGAGCTGCACCCGCACAACGCCAGCCTGTGTACACAAACTCAAAGCTAAGCAAAGAACAACTGTAACAACATGATTTTTTAGTAACAATTAATTTAAGTTAATAATGGTAATTTAGTTAATTAAACTGGAATTAGGATATTTAATTAATACATTGTTTTTGAAATTATTTAAATAAAAGAATCTAAATTGCGAAAATAATAATATTCTATAGAAGTGATTTTGTAATACAGTTGTTTTAATTTAAATTAAATAGAAATATAGTTTGTATGGGAAATAAAAATATATCCACAATTACTTAACTTTAAATTTGTTTGGTCCAAATCCATGAATCCAAACCCAAAAGCTTTTAGGCTAAGATTAACATTTATACTCTAGAATTCTCTTCCATTTCCAAGAATCACTCACGTACATACATCACCATAGCAATTTTCATCTTCTCAAGGAAAACAAACCCAAAAATCCTTCACTTTTCATAAATTAAAAATCAGATAAAAAATATTATGAAAAATCTCTAAATTTAAATATATTCATCCTTATACCTATATACAACTATGGCATTGGGGCTACTGGGTTGTGTTGAGAGGATGGTGAGCTCTGTGTTTTGTGACTAGTAGGTAGATGAAGAAGCAAACGTGAATGTTAGGTGAGTGATTATCACTCACGTATCTATGCTCTTACCATTTCAGTACTTATTGCTTGAGTTGTTTGTGATCGAATACCTTATGTGATTATACCCCGAGTTGCTGGTCGTGATGGTGAATGTGTCTCTAGCTATTGCCAATGTGCTTGTCCTTGTGTGAGTTGGTGCTTCTACACTTGTGTATGTCTCTGAGTTGTGATTGCTGCTATGCTTTGTTCATTTGTGTGTCATGTGTGAGCGTTGCCCGTGCCAGTAAATACCTTGATGCTCTATTCATCCTTGATGTTGCCTGAACCTTGATAGTCTTTTCATGTTTTGCTGGTTTGTTCCTGCCTTGCATCATGTTGTATTGCCATGTACTCGCATTTGCCTTTAGACCGGACTGACCTTGAGTTTGGTTGTACTTTACTGAAACCTTGTTTGCCTATGACCTTTGAGTGCTTTGCTGCTCCTCTTTAGCCTGATCAGTACACTTGAATTCTGGTTGCATTAGTGTGTTTCCATGCACTATTTGCTCTGAACTATTTTGTGTGTGTCTTCATTTCTATTTTTTGCATCTCTGAGTGCATACACCCATGCTGTGTACATGTATCTTTGGCCTGTGAGTGCATGTTGGTCACTTGTTTTGGTCTTGAGTTTGCTGCATCCTATTTCATTTTTATTTTCATTAGCCTGTAGTATACTTGACCATATTCATTCAAATTATATTGCTACTACCAAAGTACAGTTGCATTTTTATGATTCACAATGTTTTTACTTCTGATATGTATATGTGCAATCCTATATAAGAGCAAACTACGGTAATTTATTATTGAAATACACACACACACACATTTTAATAAACTAATCGAAAAATACTTAGGCCTTACTATATATTTACTTAATGTTTTATATGTAAGATATAAATATAAGATTAACAAATTGATAAAGTAATTTTAATTATATTATTTAGGTAGTCCTTAAATGTTATTTCATAAAGTATAATTCATGTTTTGAAAGTGCAACTATTAGATTATGAGTATATTAACTTAGTTTGAATCTTCTATAATTATTTAAAATAGTATTTAGACATTTGATTATTGTATAATAAATGTTATATGAAATATTTTGTTTCACAAACTATTTTTGGGTTATCAAATGAAAGAAAAAGGGGGTTTTCTAATGCTATTATGAATATTATATTATTATTTAATTCTATAAAAAGTTGAGAAATTAGTTATTATTATATAGAATGTCTTATATTTAATATTTGAATTTAATGCATTATCTAATTAATTCTAAAATATATATATTTATTCTCCAAATTTAAGTATTAATTTTGTTATTTAAAATTATATTGTGAATAATTTATTATTAAGCATTGCTTTGTTTATTTTATTTTATGTGAATATTAGGCTCAGGTCCTTAAAATCAAACTTAATACACGAAAACTCCTCCCCAAAAAAAGATTGTAAATTAAGTCCCTAGAATTAAGTTACCGAATAATTGCATACATTTATGCAATTATTCAGTGAATAATTGCATACATTTATGCAATTATATCCAAAAATTGCATAAATGTCTACAATTATCCAGTGAATAATTGTGGAAATTTTCGCAATTTTTTGGTGAATAATTGCGAAAATTTCCGCAATATTTTAATGAATAATTGCAGAGATGTCTGCAATTTTTGGATATAATTGCATAAATGCATGCAATTATTCAGTAACTTAGTTCTAGGGACCTAATTTACATACTTTTTTTGGCAAGGATGTTTGGTGTATTTTGAAACTTAATAGGGACTTTAGCCAAACTGTTCCTTATTTTATTTTATATTTATTTGAATAATATATTTCTATATTACTATTTTGATAATCCTTTGTTGGTTATTGAATAATAATTATATGAGCGATTCACCGTTGATATTGGTTTGACTGATGATTTGATATGATACGGTGATGACATTTTTATGTGTAGTTTTATGATATTGTATTCTGTATGATGAGAAATATGAATAAACAGAGTTATAATACTATTTGGGATAAGGCATTTGTTAATATTTCTCCGGTTATTCTTTGGACTTGTTATACATAATATTGAAGGGTGAGTGTTGTGTGTGAGCTCTGTATAACTGAACTAGTAACATGTAGTGGTATGGGATGACGTTGTGTTATTTATTCAGTTATTCTTTGCTCATGAATAACACTCATACGGAGGTATGTTGTGTGCGTGACTCGCTGCGGTGAGTATTTGTGGAGGCTAATTTTTAGCCACAAGTTTGTGTACATTATGTGTATGTCTACGTTTGTCCAACTCCCTTTATGTATCGGGAATGAACCAGATTGGCCAGTATCCACCCTGGCAGCCTGATCGTGCGGTCTCGCTCCAGATCCGCGACACCGCTGTTGTTTATGATGTTTGATGCGCATCACGAGATTGGTAGTTGGTTGCCCCTTATGTCTCATAGGCTAGCAATGAGTTAACATAAAGGCACATATCAGTAATCATGGCCGGAGAGGCTACACGTTGTCGAACCTATGATGGATCATTGTCATGATACTAAGAGGAGAGAGGTAATGGTAATCGAAGACTGTAGGAGTCCTGTCATATGGACCACATGTGGCTCCTAGAACGAGCAGACATGTTGTTAGTCTCCCTTCTGGTTCTGGTGTATGTGGTGTATATGTATGTATGTGGGTAGTAGATAGACATATATTATGTATGAATGAGATTATATCCAGGGTATGATCAACCATGTATCCTTATCAGACAGAAGGCCTACTTATTATTGACTTGTTGTTTCTATCTCTTAGGACCTTTCAGTCGAGAGTTTTGCATCTATAAGGGCTGTGGGTCGAGCTATATGATTTTGCACATTTTGGCATTGTTATGAGTTGGCTCAAATCTTTCTTATTGATTTTATTTATTTGATATTGATATTTTATAATATGAGATTGAGAGAGATAGTGGGCATTGCTTCATTACCGCTCGATTTCACTTGAGGATGTCTCCTTACCAATTATTTTGGATTTGATGTTGATTTCTGGATATGTATGATCGCCCATTTGTATTGATTTTATGATTTTCCGATTCTACGTGTTTCTATATGGGTGATGACATGTTTTGATATTAGTGTTGATTGCTCTATATGAATTTGAGTTATTTGTGAGGCATGATGCCTTGATAAATATCTATTGTGTTATATAGATATTTCAAACATACATTTTTATATTTATTTATCTAACTAGATATGCTAGTTGATGATTTGAGTATCTTTGATTGTGATATCACATTGTTATTTCTTGTAGACACTATTACCCTTATTTATGATCCATGATTAAACATAGTCTGACCCGTGTGTTATTTTATAATACTCGGGTCAGTCCGAGACATTTTAGGTACAGGGACAATTTGACCAGCATTTGTTTTAGTGGGCTTAGAGTAATATTATATTAGGATGATTACCTGATATTTGTATGATATGGATTCACTGTATGTATGAATATATATAATTAACATTTGAGTTATATTTTATTCTTATAACATTATTTTATTATATGTTATCGCTGCGACTGACTCTGCGTTCTCTGTTGTTCATTGTATATTGTATATTATACTGTCCTAGAGGCACACGTGTCCATTGCTTTGTACCAATACCGTGTACATATATATTAGATATTTATTTGATGTTTTAACACGTACAAGTGTTACTCCAAGGGAATATTCACGTGTGTACCCCATATAACCTCATTATCCATATTAACTGAGTATTACTCAATAGTACTCTTGGATGGTATGGGCATAGAGGTGAGGCGTTACAACAACAGAGAAATAAAAGAAAATCCATGACTAAGCATTCTTCCTCCACTTTTTACGTGATTTCCTGCCTTTACCTCCCTTGGAAAAATAACCTTTGGGGTCGGTATCCCAATCATAGTCACTCCTCAAAGATTCAAGAGCCTTACTCTGAGCACCACCGGAGGAGGGAGCAGAAGTAGGAATGATAATCGATGGTATATGCAATGAAATTGATAAAGGAGGAGGGATGTCATCAAATTTATCCTTCTTGATGGCTTTTAATTTTAAAGTTTCAACCATCTTCTCCTCCTACATCGAAGGCCCGGATGTATGTTCGGTGGCTCGGGTAGTAACAATATCTTCATCTCCCGTGTCCCGTGAGGATCGCTAATGTCCTCTTCATCTAAAGCGTGAATCATTTCAGCATCGGGACTCAGATCGGTACCCGCTAGAGAGGCTGAAGTCATGATGAGGTAGACACAATGATTGATCCGGCTTCACCGGAGAGATCTCCATAGAAAATCCATTATGAGAACGTACCTTATCAGTTTTGATTGTACCCTCTAATATGTTGTTGGATGTAATCAACCTAACCATTTCGGCTATGTTATATATTTATTTATATTCTTCAGTATCTAATGTATCACCTTATGTACTTATTAGATGGTGGTTCTTTTGAGGGGATAAACGTTATGACATTCCATGCGGTCTCAAAAGTACTGTTATATGCTGTACACATATTTCTTGAGTTTCTCATGCCCGACTTATGTCTGACGCGTGGCTTTTGTTTTCCCTAAATTCATTGTGTGCTCTTTTGAGTAGTCTGAGAAAGACAGGTTTTCATTGAAGTTCATTGAAGCTTGAGGAGACGAGTTGGATGTTTCACCTACCATAGTATTTTTATTTCCGCTACATTATTATATTACACACATTAGCATTTGTGAGGATAGGTTGTAATAACTGCCCACACTGATGATAGTATTTAGAATTGTAACTCTAAAATGCCGAGTAACTTAGAGTGAAAGTTTTATATTGTCTTTTGATATTATATATTATTGTTTCTACCCGTTGTGAGATTCTGATATTGTGTTCCTTTTTTCTTATTCTGTTTCCTTTTCTTTTTATTTTACCCTAACAATTTGTCTTTCCGGCACTTGGGTGATGTATTAATGTTGACATTCGAGGGTCGAAAAAGCGGATAGTTACAACCTGTAATCCCAAGGCGGACTCCTCACTAGTAACTATCTAGCTGACATTGCACGTAATCCCATCAACCATTTAATACTTCTTATTGAAGTGGGCCCTTTCCTGAGATATCCTCTACCGTGCCTAACCCATAAACTCAACTATTTACTACTTCCTCTATAGGGAGGAGGTAGACTCTCACACAACCACTTAATACCTTTAGTCTCTGAAGCAGGTCCTTCGTACAATAACCCGTACCCCATGTTGACGTATCACATTAGTCCGACTATTCGTAGGTACTGGTTGTCAGATTAGCTGGGCAGATTTACCCTATTGAATTTGGAACTAACCTCACATCATCATAGTTACTTATTATAGGAGATGTCTCACATTAGCCCCAAAGTCACACTACTGATAGCCAGATTAGCTGTGTAGATTTCCATGTGTTTTTGACCGACATCGCATCCCTATAATTTAGTCATAATTTATATAGCACTCTACATATATTATCACACATCTCACCATTTTCATAACTAAGACATATAAGAAATCTTACGTATTTCTCCTTTAACATTAATTACCTTCCTAAAAGGTATTTAATAGAATTAATAACACATTTAACTATATATATATGCTCCTAGTAATTTCTAAGCATGCGGAATATACGTTGTAAACTAGTATTTTACATGTCAACTCTTTAAACAATTATACAAGTCTCATTCCATATTATCAACAATTCCAAAATTTCAATGTTCATATCCAAAAATTCCAATCAGTAGACTTGTATACAATTAAAATTTAAACTCAACTTATTACATCAAAGTAATGGATATGTTGCTAATAGACACTTAAAATTCTAATTTTTACGCTCCATTCAATTCGTTTTTCGCATAAAAATTAACACAGGAAATTCTTTTTAATTTATGAAAATAAGCAGCGCAAACAAAGAATAAAATTTGTACCTTACACTATTCCTTAATCAGAATTCTTTAATCAAATTCAAAGAAAAATAGTAAGGAGTCGAATAGATGGTAAAATTATCAAAACTGCAAATCTACACAATTTCTATTATTTTGATATAGAAAACTGAGATTCCAAAATAGAATTGACATTTCACATTGAAGAAGTTTTGGAGGTTTATAATATGATGTTTCACCAAACCAAAACAACAAAAGGCATATTCAAACCCAAATTACACTAGTCAATTACTAAAATAGATAAGCTAAGATTTCCACTTACAACATAGCCATAGTTTTTCCTCCTTTGGATTTGACATGCCTTTGACAATCTCTTATCAGATCTCTTCTTTTTGATGCATATATACAATAAGGAATTTGTATATGCATTAGATTTAGAAAATTAAAGGTTTGGAGGAGAAGAAGTTGAGAAAATAAATAATAAAAAAGATAGATCTAAAGGATTTCTTACCTGAAACCCTAATGGAGTTTTCTAAATCTTGAAGGGACGAACTAACAGAGCTTCGTTAATGTTCCAAAATATTATGTGAATAAAAATAAGCGGTTAGGGTCTTATTTATAGTGGTGAGAAAGCACCAGAACCATCAGATTTAAATAATTAAATTTGAAATGTCCAAAAGTAAAAACCCTAACTGCCACCTGATATAGAGCGGTCGACCGCCCCTATGCCATCGGTCGACTGCTAGCAATCGACCGATAGAGGTCGGGGGATCGACCTCTCCGTCTATTCTGGAAAGGAATTATGCCATTGTTTTATATAATTGTTTTCTTCCCTAATAACACTTTAACATTAATGCTAATTTTAATGTTTCTTAACCCTCAAGTCTATCTACTGCTAATTTTTGAATTTCAAATTTGTGAATTAATTATTTATTTGAATTATATTTAAATTATTTGGAATGTGAAAACTTCAAACGTCCATAACTTTTCCGTTTGTATTCTGTTTTTAACATATTACATATGGAAATGATCAACTTTCATGGTCAAATTCCAACTTTAGAAAAATTTCCATTTTACCCCTACCTTATTTAATTTAGTTTATTCAACTTATTTATTTATGGTTGATTTTACTGGGTGTTACAGGAATACTATTCCATTGATTTGAAATGATGGTTGCAAAGAGATGGTAGGTGTGCATTACTTTATTATGGAGTTGATTGACGTGGTACTAACCAAATCTCATCGTTCTAGGATGACCATTCATCCTAGTGAAAAAACGTATCATGATATAAAGAGAGTATTTTATTGACCTAGTACGAAGAGGCATGTAGTAGAGTATGTATCTAAGTGTGTGATTTGTCAAAGGGTAAAGGCAAAGCAGAAGAAGCCAAGTAGGTTATTACAACTGTTGGATATCTCATAGTGGAAAGAGAAGAGTATTTATATAGACATTATTGATGGGCTACCTAGGAGTTGAAGGGGGAATGAGAGTATTTGGATCGTAGTCAATCAACGACCAAATGTGCTCATTTTTTTCTAGTCAGGAGCATGAGGACAGCTGCAACTTTGGCAACCTAATACGTTAGAGAGATAGTTCAATTGCATGAATTTCCTTTTAGCATTATCAGCGATCGAGATTCGCTTTTCAGTAGTGATTTTTGGAGGAGTCTTTAGAAGGCCTTAGGCACCGAATTAAATTTGAGTGCCGCTTATCATCCATAGATGGACGGACAGACTGGGAGAGTGAATCGAGTATTGAACAATTTGCTATGGATGCATGTTTTGGATTTTGGAGGTTCCTACGAGGAACACTCGCTATTATTAGAGTTTTATATAATCACAGCTATCAGGCAAGTATTATGATGGGACCATTTGAGGTTTTGTGCTGGAGGTCATGTAGATCATCTTCTTATTGGTGGGACACTACAGATAGAATCATTCTAGGGATAAATATGATTAGGGAGACTTCAAAGAAAGTACACTTCATCTACAGAAGAATGAAGAATGCACAGGATAGACAGAAATCATATGCTGATAGGAGATGCACGAAGTTGGAGTTTGCAGTTGACAACATGGTCTTTGTGAATGTCTCGCCACTTAGACGCAATATAAGGTTTGGTAGTCCAAGAAATTTATCACCAAGGTTTGTAGGACCATTTCCAATCATGAATAGAGTTAGGAAGTTATCTTAAAAGTGGAGCTCCATGAAAAGTTTGTGGGAGTTCACAATGTCTTCCGTATGTCACACTTGTAGAAGTATTTACACTAATCAATTGTTGTGGTTGAATCGAGTTAGTTGGAATAAGTCAAAGTTGAGAGAAAGTCACTTGTCCACCATGTACATATCGTATCGTTGAGCACTAGACATGATGAATTCAAAACAAAGTAATTAGACTAGTTAGAGCCTAATGGGCAAACAACCCAACTAAGGTATATGGGAGCCTAAGAAGAAAATTCTAGCTACCCATTCAGAGCTCTTTTCTACTATGTTCCCATTTAAATTAGTATAATTACTAGTGCACATAGTATTTAGCTTAGTACATTCTATAGTTAGAAATGTTTGGATACTAGGCATGGTTGTAAACATGTTATTAGGGCATGTTTTGAATGATGGTTGCTAGTGGATGAATCTTATTAGTTAGTATTGAACATATAGGCTGATATGTTCATGTTAGCCTACGACACACATCACATTATCCATTTTATTATATCAGTTATACGCATAATGTTTATTGCAATTTTGTGTATGTATTAAATGGTTGCTCATCCATATAGAATTACAAGTATAGGACGTCCAATACATTTTGGATACATGGCATAAGCACTTGCATTTCAGGAGATCGACTAGTTTAGGAGACCGTTAAATTTTACCTTATCTATATGTTCATATGCATTCCATACCTATATGCACAAGCCGCTTTAGAAATTTTGAATTTATGGATAATATTTCCAATTGATGATGGTTGAGTAGCTGGTTGTAGATATTGGTTGTATGAGCGAACTACATTTTTCCATCCTTGAAGATTTCAGGGACGAAATCCTTTTAAAGGGCGAGAATGTAACACCTTAGAAATTTGAATAATGAATTAGAATATTAATCATGATAAGAATATAATTTTACATATAAGGGAAAATTAATAAACTTTTACATATTTTGGAATTAGGCTACGTGACCTATTTCATTGCGTCTAGAATGTCGTTTAGAGTTTGAAAACATGTATAACTTTTTAAATTTGATTAAACGAGTCAAATATAGCCAAAAATATAACCAAAGGCATTTTTGTAATTATTAATTTTGGGTTTAGAGTAGAAAACCCGAATTTTTAACTATAATAAGACCCTAACCATCACTTCTTCTCACTCTAAACCCTAGTCGCCACCCCATTATTCCATATATACAATTCTTCTTCTTCCTTTATAAATAATACTTCTGTTCTCTTCAAAAATTTATACATCAAAAATAAAATAAAACATATCTAATTCAAAGAAGATAGAGAGAATCGAGATGAAAAGAGAAAGAGAGAAGGAAAGATGAAGCAATTAAGCTTGGAGGCCTAGGGAAGGAGATTCAAACCAAATTAGAAGAAGGAAAGCTTCGTAAAGGTGATTTGTAACATCCCAGAATTTGTTAATTTAAAATTTAGTGATTTATTTGAACTTTTGAATTTAATTTGAGTAATTTCAACAGAAATTAAATATTGTTGATAATAATATTACAAAGTTATATGGAATTAAATAAATTTTGATAGTAAAGTTTAAATAGATGATAATAACAACAAATAAATAAAAATACATAACAAAACAAGAATTAGTTTAAATAATAAAATAAAATATGCGATGAATTAAATGTAAAAGAAAAAAAAAATTAAAAACAAACACTTCCATTTAGCGAAGTAAAACAAGAACAAGATTTGATCACAAAAAGAAAAGACATGCATTCAAATATAAGTGTGTAGAAATGTAGTATTCAGCAAACAAAACAAAGAAAGAAATATAAACTGTAAAAGAAAACAAGACTTAGGCAAGGCAAAGAAGAAAAAAAATCTATTAACAAAATAAAATAGTACTTGCACAACCATAAAATAAGAGATGCGTGTAAACTAAGATGGGAACATAAGCATTTAATGCTATCTTCTCAAGCAAGATAAAAATCATATCAGCCACCATATTTATAAAAATCTCTGGTTAACAATGTACAAATAAATTTAAAAGGTACAATTTATATCTTGCTTCAGCCTGCATTGTTTCTTTATCACATCCTCTATACCAGTTCGTTCAAAAGCAAAAATAAAGAAAAGTCAGGAAGGAAAGGAAACATAAGTATCATTATATTTTACAAATTCAAACTCAAGATCATTTAACAAAACAAACAACTACAACCTGGAATTAAATACAACAGCATCATCAACAAACTCAAAGATTGGAACAAGGAAAATCAAAACTGTTTCTTCTCAAGCCTAGAAGCTATGTGTTTCAATTTTATTCCAAGTGAGTAAACATCAACTTAAAGCTTTAAGTTTAACAGTAAAGATAATTTATTGATTATATGGTATTGTATATGTTTTATCTTTGAATAACATTCTGTATATATAGGTTACTCTGTATATTATTCTTCTCTGTTTATTTATTACAGGGTTGATCATTGATTCAAACTTAAATTTATTTTCATCAAATCATTGTTAAGTATTAAAGTCTTCAATCAAACAAGAAGTTTAATCTTTAATCAAGATTTTAAACCTGTTTCAACATGTTAGAGAAAAATATACCACTGTCATCTTGATTTACAGGTAATCAAGAAAAAATTGATAAATTCAATCGTTATAAAAAGTTGATTCAAGTTCATAGCTCGAATCCTTATTGCAAGTTATGATTTTTAAAACAAAAGTAAAGATTTTTAGTTTAGTATTCTCAGAGCAGTTGGTATTTGAACAAAGATTGCATTTTTACGAATTCCAGGTGATCGATTCAATTATAAATGTTGAAACTTGGGTTGAAGCTAGTTTATGAATCAATGATTTCAGGAAAATTGTCGAAAAAAATTTCTATTGCGTGAATTCATGGTACGAGGTTGATTTAGGGTTTTACTTCAAGTTTTTTTGCCTATTTGTAACGAGACGAGATCGTCTCCTCCGATGCATCGAGTTGCGTGGGGCTCCAGGTAATGGTAGAATGGTGTGTTGTCGTGGTGTGGATGGAGTTGGGGTAGCTCCGGTGGACTGAGCGGCGGTGGCGAGGTGTTTTAGTTAGTGGGTTGTGTTGCAGTTTTTTTCGAGCATACTGCCTTTTTTCGATTTCGAAGGTTTGGCGATTAATCGAGTTTGGTTTTCGAGTTTATGGGAGTTTTGTGACTTTCCTGAGGTGATGGAGTTCGCCGGAGTTGAGCCGTGCCGCCGTGCACGTGCACGGCGTTGGTTTGGGTATCAGGAGGGCTTCGTGGTAGGAACTCGAGTGGATACTCGGGGAAGATGGTGCTTGGCTTCGGGGAGGAACTCGCGTTCGCGAGTGTGCTTCCTGTTGCCTAGTCTGAACATTTAAGTTTTAAACAGAAAAAAAGGGAAGAAGAACAACTCGGGAAATAGGTGGGAGGAACTCGAGTTTAACTCGAGAAAACGCAGGGGGTCTCTCGGTGTAGTTTGAGACCTTCAGCAAAATAAAAGAATTGAAGTTATATCACCTTAAACCATTTTGAATATTAATGAAGTAATGTTGACAAGTTAAATTGAGAATTTATTTCAAGTTTTAATGAATTAAGTAAGTACTTAACAATGTTTTAAAATCTAATTAATAATTCAACTAAATGATTAATTTAAGATAAGTGTTAAAGTTAATTAGCATTAAAGCCTTTTGTAATTGTAATAAATTGATTCAAAGCAATGAAGAAAGATTTTAAAATGTAATTAAGATAGATAATTATTATGAGTTAATTGTGAAGTATGATTAAATTATGTTTGTAATTAAAGATTGGTAAAAAAATTAAGTGTTTAACTAAGTGGTAATTAAGAATTGTTAGTTTGATAATTTAAGTTAATTAATTCATAAGTGGTAGTTAATTAAGATAGTTAATTAGGGAATGATCAATTAATAAAGTTAATTGAGATTTAATTAATTTATCAGTAAAAGGAAAATAAATCATTGATTTAAAATAATTAATAAAAATAATTATGTGATTAATTTAATTAAATCACCTTTACCTTAATTCAAGATAATTGACTATCATCAAATATTGTGTACTGGATTGACATCTTTGTTCGTGATTGTGATTGTGATGCGAATTGCTTTGTGCTGAACTGAGATTGTGTTTTGTTTCTGTGTGTATGTGAAATCCCTTTGCCGTAAAACGACATTTCAACTTCGATGCGACAGGGAGTCGGATTTCAGTTGGTTATCCGAAACCCACATCGAACCCTGAATATAAATCTTTGTGATAGATATGCCCACGTGTTTAAAAATTTAGCGCTCACTATTCAGTTTAGCCGGGAGAGGACCTTTGTGTCATATAACCCATTCCGAATAGTGATACGTCGTAATGGTTAGCATTTGAAGACCGGTGTTGAAGACCGGGTATTTGTGAAAATGATAGAATGACCTATCGATTGTCTCTGCACCGAGTTGCTCCGGTATAGAGATTCCCTAAGTGATGGGAAGTATGATCGGGATTGTGAATACCCGGATCGCAAGGACTTCTTCGAAAGTGCCTTCGGCTCTGTTCGAACCCGGAACAGACTTGTATGGTTGTATGTCCGACACTACACTTTGAGGTATAAAGCTGTTTTCTTTCAAATACATTTCTGTTTGGTGGTGGAGAATTTATTCTCTTAGCTTAACACCCTTCTCTGAGACGTACGAGCTCAGAGGCTATGTAGTTGAAGGTTATCAGTGATATACTCTCAATTTGGTAGTGTGGCATGCTGAGTGCTGTTGTGTGTTGCAGATCATTTGTTGATCAAAGCATGGCTTTCGTGTAAAGCGTAGCTTTGTGGACGAGACCTCATCGGACCTCACAACCCGGAAATGGTCGAAACAGGAAAGATGCGGCAAGGTTATGAGGGTCGCGCCTTTTAGGGTATGTCATTTCCTTCTGGAAAAGGGTGGTATCAGGTATGGAGCCCTGGTATTTAACCTATGTGGTTGCTCCAATCTCATTTACTGTGTGATTGTTGCTTTGTGATCGAGGGCCCTCGGATAAAGGTCCCAAAGGACCGGGAGGTGGCATATTCGTGTAGTAGTTACCTAGTTATAGAGGTAACCCGACCTTGTGTTGGCAGAGAGCAGTTGTCTCTCGGGACGTCCATCCAGAGGCGTACCCATGTGGTAGTAGGAAGTTCCTTAGCCTGACCATTTGTTGGAAAGCCAAAGAAACAATACGAACCTTTACGATTGCAATTTGTATAACCTGTCTCCTCATGCGGCAGCTATAGCAGGCATAATATAATGGTACCTATGCTGGCTAAGATTAATATTGTATTTGCAAAATGATTTTTGTACACTATGCACTAATAATAATATCAAAAGAATTTTGGCGTAGTAAGCATATTTGACTATCATAAGAAGAAATCTCCTCCAAGTCTGCGGTTGCATTGTGTGTGTGGCGGGAGGTCTTATGGTAGTTTCATTTTTCTAAAAGCATATCAGATTCCTCTTTTGAATTGTTTTATTTCAAATAACTATTTTGTTTACTCATACCAGTCTCATGACTGACCCGGAGTTTGTTGTTTCTTTCCTAAACTTTGGGTGCCCATCATTTTCACACGGGCAGCCTAGTAGCAGGTTTCCATATTCTGATGTTAGCGGTATTTTGGGGACTTTTACCTTGAAGATATTTTGGAAGCTTTTTGGATCACTAGGTGCTTAGTTATGGATATTCACTATCGTCTTCATCCCTTTGAAGACTTTTGCTTGTGATCACTGTTGTACTATTATGATGTTTTATTTGGATTTGTGGCATATGTATTATGATACTCTGATGTAGTACTGGATATTATGATGATGTTGTATCTATGATGTAATGTATGATATTCAGTTTATTTCCACTGTTTATATTCATCTGATGTTGTTATAAGCTCCGCCAAACTGAAGTTTGACGTTTGAATATCTGATAATCGAATACAAGTGAGATATTTGATGTTGATTTTCGAATGCTGGATTTTAGGTTCGTGACATGATTGAATTGATTACCATGTTATGATGATTCATAAGTAGTTAATTGCTTTATACTCTACATGAATAATAATAAAACTGTTGAATTTGGAATAGTAATTTTAACCTAGAATTTATTTAAATTGCAATTTCAGTTATAAATCAGAAAAGAATAGTAATGATAGAAAACCCTAGGTGTTAATTTAATAGAAATAATCATACGAAATGGAGAAAAGATAGATTAGAACAGTTTACCCTAAAATATATAGATTTAAACCTTTATATGTTAAAGTTTGGCTTGATTTGGATAAATGGAAGAAATCGAATACTTTTTATTTCACCTTGAATTGGTTATATAACTTGAAATATACGTAGACTTTTTGTTCGAAAACACTTAGATAGTTAAATAAAAAGCAATACACTCGGTTAAACATTGAAATTAACTAGTCGAATTCGTGTAAATATAAATAGAGACTATACACTCGGTTAAACATGAACCTTAAGTTTATATTCCAATCTGCAAGGAAGATGACAAAGTAAAAAAAATTATAAATTCTGGGAAAACAACAAATAGGATGTCTGAATTAAGGTTTAGACGTTTGGATTTCAGACAATCTCAACTGAAGAGAAATCAGTGCAAATTTGACTCTATTTAGATGTATGGATCTTTTTTGGATGTCTAGAATCAAAGTCGTACATTTGAGAAAGGGAGTTAGATATCTGAATTTTAGGAAAACTATGAAGATAAACATGGTAAACATGTTGGAATCGGGGAAGGGAGATGGAGATGTCTACAATAGGAGAGCTATATGGCAAGGAGACGGCTAAACCTACGAGGGAATCACTATAGTGATTTCTTTAGCTTCAGGTTGAACGATAAAGGGCATATGGCACATTTACCATTAAGAAGGTGATACAAATTCCTCGGTAGGCCATAAATCGTCGAGGTAGTTTACTCAGCGCGAGCCAAGGCATTGCGATGTTCGCTCAATGTGTAAGTGCATACATATGATTCATCATTGAGAATGTTAACTCAATATTGGTTAGGAAGTTATTTATCAGGATCAATTACTAGGAATTAACCTATAATTATTAGTTATTTGTTGTTCAATCCTCGGTTGGAAACCTACTTAAGTTGTTTTACAGATGCAGTTTTAATTAGAATTATACAACATGATTTGTAAAGTAATCAATTTTTTATATTTAATACACGAACACAAATAGATACCCTAGGTTATGTAGATTATAGGTGAAGTTAATTGCTTGTGTACACCATACACTAGCAATATAGTTTATTCACCAGACTTTGTCCAATCTACTCCTTTCCTTCCTTTTTATGCCCATTACAGAAGGACAAGCCAGTAGGTGATTTGGCCAGGACACAGTGTGTAGAGGAGAAGACTTGGTGCCTAGAAATATATTATTTATAATTAATCTCCATGTACCTTATATTATATTATTCTATCAGTCAAACTTTATGTTGTTATTTGGAATAATTATTTTATGGACCGTGTTGTGTTGAGACTGTTATCTGACTTACTTATTTTTAGTACTTAAATTTGATTTTCTTCTGCTGTGAGATCTAAAAGTGCAGATTACTTTAAATTTTATGTTAGTCTTTGTATCATGTAATGTTCAAATACCCCAATGGCTCGTACTTCTTGGCATGATGTGAGTTCGAAAGTCACTTTAGGCTTTGAATTGGTGTGTCCGAAGGTGTGGGTTGTCAAAGGAACCTTTCTAATTATTTTAACAAAAACTTCCCTAATTAATCTTTCCTTAATTTTCAATTAATCCACCCAATCACCCTTTCTTTGTATGGATAGCTTATGTTGCCATTATATGACACAAAATTTCCAAAAAAAACTTAAAATAATTATCTCTTATTTAAGCCCCGTTTAGAAGTGTACAGATATCATATACCGATATGTGCAAATATAACTTTTATATATGCATTTAAATAATTACTAACAAAACCAAAAAGTCAAATAAGTTGATAATAATTAATATTTCTAAAATATTACTTAATTTAATTAATTTACAACATTTTATCAACTAATTAGGTCAAGTGGTTTTTGGAGATTTCTCAAACGCAGTTGTGAGACTCCATTGTATGAATTCAATTAGCGAGTAATTTTAAACAATTAAAACATTAACATTTACACGTTACCTTAGTTAGTGGCGTGATAGTTTGGCCGAGTTCGTCGCTTACTTATAGTTTATGGAAAACTCAATTTCACATTTTTCTTAAGAGACACCTTTTAGCAACGATAATATAAACACATTCTCTTCGTCAACATTATACCACTTCGGCAATTATGGAATTTGGTTTTGGTCAAAATTGCAATATCCTCCATATTCTACTCAGTTGGTTTATAAACAAAGTACTTGGTTCAATAATAACATTTCTTATTAACTTTACCGCTTTGCCTAGATATTTTGGCTTTGAGTTGGCTATAGTTGACTGTGATGCTAATCTCATACGATCAAGGAGGAAAATTCTCTATTGAACAGTGCTTTACTTCTAATGCTTCAACTCAAACCCAACTATAGTTGCATGTTGGATCGCTATACCATGATTTAACTATAATTAAAGTTGATTATTCACATTAAATTTCTATAGTGTTCTCAACTGAAGGGAACTATGTAACTCGTCACCTTGAGATTTTCTGTTTGACCTAGTTGTTATTAACTAACAAGAAACTCTCGAACGAGTCGTTCCAAAGCTAGCCAATAACTATGAGTACCTAACCTCTTAGTGCCCTTTAGTAGCCATAAGTAATATAACACCCAACATTTGAAGAGCATTACACACTTTGGTCTCAACGGTTGTATCGATATCTTTTCTCGAAACATTTTGATCAGGAATGTTAAAAATAATATGTTATTTTATATTATGATAATTTTTTTCTTATTACAGGTTCTTGTAATTATTATCACATGACAGATCATTTAAGGATTTTCTATTTTAATAATTAAATTAATTAGTTAATTAATATATAGTAATATAACAAATATAAAATAGAAAATGAAAACCTTTTATTTTGAATGAGATTTTATTGCAGCGTTAATAATTTACAATAAATTATAGAATTGCCCCTATGACACACTCTTAACTCTATTACCATCATGGTAACATAAACATATAAGTTGGTTAAACAGGATTCGCTTGGTAATGCATTTTTTGGATGACAAGAATGTGGATTATATGTGCATATGTAATTGTGGCAAAAAAGTGCATAATAACAGATATATGTACGTTATGTAGATTATATAGATCTGTCCCCTGCATTGTATGTGCATTTTTTGTTTTATATGAAATATGAACTCATCTAGTATGAAAGTTATCTTACATGAACAAATCATGTTTTTACTTATGAATTTTTCAGCTCCATATGGAAGCACTTCTCCTGTTTTTCTATTTTTATGTGCTACTTTCCAAGCCATTGCTCGCGTAGGCTTACAATATAGATTTTCCATTTCCTAAACACAAACAAATAAGAAATAACTAAAAAATATATCTTATTATAAAGATTTATCTTTGAAAGGCTTTCGACCTACCAATTCTTCATAAAGTTTAGCGTAAGGTTTCCTTCTCAAAGTATGAGTTATATTTTTTCCTCTATTCGTAACATTTGTCTTACATTATTTTCTTTTCCTATCACCATACTTAATGTCGAGAAACCTTTCCCATTGAACTTTGTCAATGCCTTTAGGATGGTTATCAACCTCAACATGTCTAGGTATAGACTTTCCATCTTTTTAAAGATATTTCTTATCCAATTTAGATTTTACTGTTCTGAAATACCATGGAAACTTCATCTCCAATATAGGTTGAGCCATCTTAGGATTTATATTCATCTCTAACGCATTCTGTAGAAACAAAAAAAACATTAATATATAAACACTGCTTTGATGTAATGTTTATTTGTCGTGTTGCTACTTCAAATGCCAAGTTATAGGTCAATCCAGCATACTGGACTATTCATCAACAAATTTATAGGTTTAATCACTTCTCTACTCAAATAAGTACATATATGTGTGTGTGTGTGTATAACAAAATATAGCTTCTGTGCATCTGATGCCACCGTATTTCTATCCAATTTGGTTTACAGAAGTAGGGTTTAATTTTTTACAATAGTTTAAAGAATTAATATATGCTCTAGTAAAAAATGCATAATACTTTGATGAATCAATATGACATTTGATGTACAATGCTCTAGTCCTAACTGCTTCAAGTTTGATCAAGATTATTTTAGACCGTTGAAATTATACACATTTATTGATTATTTTTTAAATTCATACACTGATAGCATCATTAAACGTTGAACTTTTCTAAAGTAATGTAGTGATTCAAACATAAACTATCAGTCGTGTGTGTGTGTATTGAAAATAATGATGTTAATCTTAGGTAACAAATGTAGAGATAGAATAAATGACTTTTTTAGGGGCACAATAACTTTTTTCCTCTAGTTAAAATAATAGAGGCAAACCTTCATGAAATAAAGAATAAATAACAAAATGAATTTATATATTATAAATAATGAACAAAAGAATGAACTATTACGAGTGGTATATGCATATGATTTGAGACAATACGACCACTGCATCGAAAGCTAAAATGAGAAAATTGAAATATAAACACCTCATTTGTGCATGTTTATTACATATATCCATCTCGTATTGACATTAGGCTAGTTACAACAACATATAGACAAAAATATTGCTTGTATTGTAGAATCTGAGTGGGACCTTATTACAACATTATAGTTTAAATGGACAAATTTCAAGGTAACATAGAATAAAGATAATGAAATTATTTACAACATACTTCCTACACTGTATAACAAAGTATTTAGGTAGCATATATTAATTGTTAGTTCTAATAAACAGAACACTACATAATCATTTAGCATTCATTCATAAAATACTACATTGATTTTGTATAGCGATACTATCAAAATTTGTTCATGGTGTTGTTGTGTCATTAGGCATATAATTTAGACAGATGTTCATAGGGATGTTATGTTCAATACTATCTAAATTTAGAAATCCAAAGTAATAAATCATGGACCAAACTAACACCATGATTGTTAAACTATATAGTTTCACATCCAAACTTATCTAATGCATATATACATATACATACATATACATACATACATACATATATATATATATATATATAATCCCCGTAGAATTTTTGAGTAGTCAAAAGGGAGATTATAATCAAATACTAATAACAAATGACATTTATACCGTGGTATGATTACAACTAATATATGCTTAACTAAAATATCAGAAGCTTTAACTAAATGTTATTGCAATATAATATAGATCACTACACCAATTTTGGCATTTAGTCACCCTTATTTTCTGTAAATCCTAACGGCATCACGCTTTTAACAATGCTAACCATAACAAATTTGGTACTTTTGTAATAAATTTAAAGAGGCTAGGATAAATTTGTAATTTATATTCCTATTTATAATATCCTTGGTTCTTAAACATATATCATGCTTCTTCTGTTTCTTGTTTTACTGGCCGCCACTATTTCTTGATTTAGCTAATGTATCATTATCTGCCTTAATCAATGTCTCAGGTAATTTTTTCTCAAATTCAAATTGTTTTGTAGTACTTGAATTCGTATGTTGTTTTAGGGATTGATTTACGTATGTAAAATTAAAATCACTCGTTTCCTATATCAATTAGATTTAGGGCTTTTTTAATTTGTTTCCATTTTTCAGTTTGAATTTGGTTGGAACTATTTGGATTCATCCTTGATTTGAAACTTAACCTAGTTTCGAATTTAATTTTGAATTTAATATAGGGTTTACATCAATTATATGGATGTTCATGACAAGGGGATATATAGCTGATAATCTACTATCATTATATGACTATTTATTTTTATTCTTCTGTTATGCGTATAGTTAATAAATTTGACAATATGATCATCAACCAATTCTACGAGGACTGTGAATGTGCTAGGTTCAAATCTTGTAGCAATTTACCCTCTTGAAAATGTTGTATAAATTATTTACAAATATGATTTTATATGAAGTCTTTAAAATTTTATGATAACTTTAACAACTAGTACATATAATTTTTAATTAGTTGAGATTTTCAACCTTTAAAAGGTTTTACTTGATTCAATGAGGTAATTTTTGTGCAACTATTAAACAACTTTGGTTTTGTATTTGTATATAACACTAAATTATTATATTAAAGTTCAAATTTTATATAATAAACTCAACCATAACACAGCTAATTACACTATTAAGTTGGTCATAAAGTAACTTCATATAAACCAATTCATACGGTAAAATTGGAGTTACAAAGTATGCTATGAATATTCATTACAGCCATCATACATGCAAATCATAGTTTTTATTCTAGTAATAATTTTTTGGCACTTTCAAAATTATAATATTTTCCATGTATGCTTTTGTGCCAATAATAATTCTTTTTTATAGATTCTAAATACCTTGTAGTATGAAAATACAAATTTCATAACAAAATGTATAAAGATTATAATATGGAATATCTATAATAATAGTTTTTTATATTTTGTATCATTACAAATTTGTATAAAGGTAAAGACTTTATCTTTATAAAAATTTGTATGAAGAAAGAAAAAATTTCACATCTCCACACAAATTTGTAAAAGAAAGATAATATTCGTTACAGTCATTATACATGAAAAACATTACTTTTTTCCAATAATAATTTTTGTAGTTTATAAGTTATTAATATTGTCCATGTGTACTTTTATGCTAGTAATATACTTATTTATTTTTGCCTGCTTAGTACTTTGTCATTCAATGCACATGATATTGTATGTTAAGTGCCCATGAATTTGTATCATATTTTCATTCAATGATTTTGAGAAGGTTGGCATTTATTCATATTTCAAGCTTTATTAGTTGTACTATTGTTTTTATTCGATCCACATAATATGCATTGTTGTATTAGTGATTCCATAAAATGCAAGATATGGCCTGTCATTTCTAGCGAGTCTTATAGGGTTGTTAATTATTTCAAAAATCAATAATGAAGTCTGCTACCCGTATATTTTCTATAAAGCTACACATTTATATTCTTTTAGAGATAAGTGTTACTTGCAGTATTAGTTTTATTCATTATGCATTTACAAAAATTAAAGAAAGATTACATTTATTTCTAACATGTGATTACTTTAATGACTTGAAATTAAGCAATAAGAAGTCTATTATGTGTCTGTTTACCAATAGTTTTCAAAAGGTGGGAACCAAATTCAGTGACATTAAGTTGATAACAAATGTATTTTATAGGTTTTGAATTTTTAGAAAGTTATGTTTCCACTTGTACACCCTTTTGATCCATAAAATATCCAATTTATTATTTCTTTTATGTAACTTCATATAGTGAATGGAGATGTTGACTACCATTATATTATGACTATTTTTTCCTCCTACTTCTTTGCTCACAATTTTTTTCCCTCGAATAACCTAATTACATGTTCATATAAGTTCGTATTTTATATAACTTCATGTGTAGAAGTCAAAATAGTGCTTGTGAAGAGAACACCATATAAATAACAGTAATGTCCTTGTTGTCATCAAATATGGAAGTTCACTAGTAGATTAACTTAAATTGTGCGTCAAACGATAATAGCGTATTTTTTATGTTCCTAAAAGTTGAACTAAATGCTAAATTTATACATGCAATTAAGTGGTGAATGTTGCTTAATATGATATCCTTTTGTTATATCTTCTTCATATAATTAAGAGATTAATCTAGTTACCTTACAATTCTTATACCAAATTTCAATTTATATCCATGGAAATGATAGTAGTATATTAAACTTGAGCATGTAAATTATATATTTTTCAAAATGTAATGAAGTAGCTTATATAGCATCCATATCGAAATACCACACAAGCCTTTGACTCAATAATTAAAGAATGTGGAAGAAATATTGATTTTTCCAAAATTAGTTTTGCTTTTTTAGAAATGGTGCATATATGCAACTACATCAATCTGTGGAAAGGCCAGGGGTTATTAAGGTTTTAAATTTGATTTGATTACGACTTTATGCTTAACTACATTTGAATTTATTGATTTCTTCAACTATATACTTAAATATGTTGCCTTTTGAATTCACTTCAAAGTACCAAAATTTTTAACTTCACATACTTAAAGCACTTGAATAATTAAATTTTGCATGTAAAGTTTAAATTTGATTTATTTTATCTTTTTATGCTTAATTATGATTTATATTTCTTGGTTTCTTGATTTGAATAATAAAAAATTTCACCTTTTGAATCCATCTTCATTGCAAAAAAATTCAACTTCAAATACTAAATTTTTGAATCAACTCCAAGTATCATAATATTCATCTTCACATGCTCAAAGCACTTGAAATAACTAAATTTTTATATGAAGTTTTATACCTGATTTAATTTCACATTTTCTGCATAATATTGTTTGATATTTTACTTATTTTAATTTGAATAGTTGAGTTTGTTACCTTCAAAATTCCTATATGTTCTCGAGGCATTTGAATAACTAAATTTAACATGTGAAGATTTAAATTTAATCCAGTTACACTTTTGATGCATAATTATGTGTGATTTTTTTGATTTCTTGAGTTGGGTAACTAAAATTATTTCCTTTAGAATACACTTAACATGTATCTAAAACATTATTTTTATAAAACATAGACAACTACATGTCTTGCTGCATGCTACGTGTAATAAACATCACCGGCTTAACCCTTTTTTTACTTTTTACCTATAAAGGTTGTTGATAGTTTCCTTCCATAATTTTTTTGTTATAAAGAAACCAAAAACATAAATTATTTATGGTGATGGCTATCTGAATATGCAGGATCTGCTACTGCTTTAAACTATGGTCAACAAGAATCGAGCCATTATAATGGATACATTTGCAAAGGTATATTCATTTATAATGCTTCCATTGTTACTAAGCTAACATTTAATATATTACATTAGTATGGAAAACACCTCCTTTAATATTACAACAATTTTTAAATTTAGGATATATGATTTAATATTTCATCTGGCTTATGTACATATCAAATTTAGGAGTATACATTTCATGTATTTTAATAAGCAATAGTGGTAACTTAAAATTGACTAATATTTCAAATAAATACTTATCGATTAGGCATACACACACTCGTATTCAATACATATTATATATATTATATTTCTAGTTACGTTAGGTGTTTCTGACATGAAATGTGTGAAACTATGATGTTTGGTGCATGATACTTTTTTTGATTAGAACATAAATATACATTCATATATACATATACGTATGTATAATTATATAAAATAGTAAGAAGAGATACATACTGATGTTGAAACATACTTTGAGTGATTGGATTAGATGTCGGCAGGGGAGCACTCATGAATATATACAAGAGGTTTGATATTTTATGGACCTTATGAAGCAACGTTCACCACCTGATTTTGGAATATCTAGTTGCTATTGTATAAAGTGTAGAAATTCTAAAAAGATGATTTCAAGATTGTTGAGAAACACTTGATCATTTACGGTCCGGATCTAATATACGATAAGGGTTCTTTCATGGTGGGAGGAATGCCATTGACGTGTTGGCCAATCCTACATCAACCACCAAAAAAGTTTGCATCTCGCATCGACTTCAAGAAGAAAACCATGTAAAAGGTGCTCTTGGAAACCTTGTTGATGATACATATGGAGTACATGATAGCACACAAGCTATTAGTAATGTTTACCATAGAAAGAGGTATCATGAATATAAAAGAAAATCAAATTAAAAAGTATACTCTTTATGTGAAGATTGTCTTACAAAATTAAGTGTTATTATAGAACTTCATAATTTAAAAAAAGAATTCAATTGGTGAGGAAATAGCGTGATCGGGTTGATAAAGTGACTCAAATAGTGGCTCCAAAAGAAAACATGCTACCTGATAAGTACTCCACAATGAAACAAAATTTAAAATATTTGAGGATGGATGTAGAGTGGATAAATGCTTGTGAAAATGATTGCATATTATTTTGGAAGGACTACAAAGATGCAACAGAATGTCCTCGTATAAGAGATGATGTTGATCGTGATGAAGAAAACTTTGTAAACAAGAAGACAATAGTGAAAGACCATCTTGGTATAAGAAATCGATTCATTTTGCCTTGGAGTATTGGAGTAGTCATAAAGTGAGGCATACTATTGACGTTTATGCACATTGAGAAGAATGTAGTGGATCATTTTATTAATTTATTGTTTAATATAAGTAAACAATCTTTCAAATTTGCATTTGATAAAACCTACAAGATTTAATCTTGTCAAGTTTTAACAGATGCAAAACCTCCATCATGATCTCGAACTAAGTTAGGAAACTTAGTAAATATTCAACCACCTAGCTTTAATATTAGAAAGTCGTATGACTACCGTGTTATTATCCAACATTTTCTTCCTATCATGGTGCAATATGCTTATCCAAAGTTTCACAAATTAAGACATGCAATTTTGAAAGTATGTTTATACTTTATCATTATTTGTTTGAAGGTTATAATTTGAAAGCATGTCCAAACTACTAATGACACTATTGTCGAGGTTTTGTGTGTGTTGATACATTATTTTCCAGCTCAGTTAGTTCTTTAATATAAGTATATATCTAATGGTGCATTTAGCTGATCAAACACTACTATGTGGACCAGTTAATTATACGTAGATGCATCCATTTGAGAGGTGCAATATTTCATTCATATAATTGTAATATAATCCATTTTTTGATATTAATGTAATTTTTTTTATTAAAGCGATAAAGGATTGTACGAACATACCAAGCAATAAATAATATGTCGTGGGATCAGTTTTTGAAGCGTATGTTGTTTTAGAATTTGTCAATATACAATGGAGTATATACCAAATTCATACTCTGTAATCATAGCTTTATACAAGCACCATTTTTAGATGAGCATGGTGATGATACATATGGACGTTCCATTAATGAGGGAAAAACTCTCAAGTTATTTGGTATAAACAATACAAATTTGTAGGTGGATACTTTTTAGACCGGACATACAGAGACGATTAATATCGGTTTGTATTATTTGCACACTATAAGCTATAACTTTATACTTTCTAAAAATAACATACTTTATTTGTAGTGAATATCGGTCATCGTTAGAAGATGATCAACATAGTAAAAAAGAATTTGCACAAAGGTAGAAGTGGTAGTAAAATCCGAAATCATTGACTTGTTGTACAAGAAGGTTTTTTAGACTTGATTCCACTGAAATACTTGTTTTATAATATTAAAACACTATTTAATGTATTTTAGTGGTTAGACAGTTAATAGATGAAAAATGCATAGGTTCAATGTTATGATTTTATGTTTATGGGCCAATATAGGAACCCAAAATGCACCTTAAGTATAGGATCAATGGTTATGCATTCTCTCCCTAACACCACAACAAAACTCTTTCAACACAAGACAGTGGTGTTCACATGAATGTAATTACAACATTTGTTGCAAGGGAAAAACATTTAAGTCCTATGGATGATAACACTGCTTGGTATGGTATTACTAAGGAAATCGTTGATGTTGATTATTATGAATTCCAACATGTAGTATTCTGTTATGAGTTGATCAATATTGGAGACATAACACATGGTTGTAAGATTTACCTAAACTCTAATTTATTGTTGGTGAATGTAAAGAAGCTTAAAAGTTTTATGGAGAACATGATAGTCCTGCCATTCTTGCATTAGAAGCCAATCAAGTCTTTCGCATAAATGACATACAAAATCCTAATTGGTTCATTGTAGGAAGCTTACCTAAGAGCCTAGCTGATAGCATAGACGATTAGGAAATGCAACGAACTTCCAATTCCTTATAAAGGAGCAAGCTAACTTAACTGCATTGTTGAAATGTATTGAACCCAAGTAGACAGACTTGATTAAAATAGTTGGTGTTGTTTTGTATATTTTATTATCATTTTATACTAATGTTTGTATATTTGAATAAGCTTATATTTCATTGGATGAGTTAATGGTAGATTCATGTCTGAGAAACTATATACGATGAAATCTTAGAAGCTACCTAAATAGTAACTACATCCTAACTACCTTTTAATTATTTTAATAAAAGTGTAAATTAGAATCCGCCCCTTATTTTCAAATTGAAGACCCGAAAACCCTTCTCAAAAACAAGTTTCATGAAACAACTATATTAATGTTTTTAGCGAAAATCTATAAAGTAGACAATAAACATTTGTAGTCAACATTGCAAAATTCTGCAGTTCTAGATGCACATTTGTAAAAAAAATAATTGCAATGTAGACTGCAAATTTTTATTTTATAAACGTGCATCTAGAATTGAAAATGTTTACAGTTTAGAATGCAAATATTTGTAGTGCAGACCGTAAATATATGTAATGTAGAATGCATATTTCGTTGAAAATAATGAGAGAGTTTTTCTTTAAAACATGTTTTTGACAAGGGACGGATGTGAATTTTGAAACTTATAAAGGATGCTTGAAGAAAACATCCCTTAATAAAATCTATTTGAATGGTTGTTAACCTTTATAATGTTCATTTGACATATTGACATACTATTCATTTCATATATTATTTTACCCATACGTGCTCATCATTTTCTAAATGTCTATGTCGCAGAATGTGAGCTGGTTATAGTACAATATCACAACATGCACAAAGCATAGAAGAAGATGTTCCTCCTCCACCAAATAAGAAGTATTCAATAATTGTTGATGTAGTTGGTGCTAGTGGTAGAGATGCAACAAAGTGAAGTTCTCGTTGTGGTACTTTGATTTGTGGTGACATTCTAGTTGGTTATAAAGAATGGAGTAAAGTAAATGAATTTTTCAGGAATACTGTATGGAAAGCACTCGTGGTAATCCTTTTCACTCAATTATTTTAAGTGATTCTTAGCTACTAAGAATAACATAATATAAATTTTGGTTAATACGGTGGTCGGTTGACAATTGTCACACCAACCTCATTGGCTAATAAACGTAGCAAAGTGTCTTATGCACAATGTGCAAGAGATTGTACAATTCCATGCAAGAGCATAACATGCTTAATCTGATGCATTGTAACCACAACAATCATTAAGGTAACTTACAATAAATAGATGATTGTAATATCATTTAAGAAATAGCCACTAAGCATATGACAAGCAAGATGATTATTTTTCTCGGTTATATAAAAATGCAAGTGAACAATAAAATTTTATTGCCAAATTATAAGAAAGCAAGTCTTATGCTCTCAATTTTTATGTCAATATGACCCAACATATCCATGTTGATTTTAAACCAATTGATTTTCATGTATTTCAATTTTAATTAATTTAGTCGATAAATAATTATTAAAATTTATCAAAACTAAAGTATCTTACCATGTAGTTTTCTATGTTGAACAAGAACTGCATTAAATTTTAAGTTGAATAAGAATTATCTCTTCATTTATAATTCTTATAAAAAAAGTATACTTAAGTATATAATTGTAAAAGAAACATATAATGAAATAAAAACCAACATTGTATTGTCATAGTAGGCCACATCTGATGTTTGAGATTTGGATTGTTTGTCTAAGTAATTTAGAGCATATGTCTACATAATATCCAAAACATATTTTATAAATTTAGTCAATGTGCATTGATGGATATTTTCTATATTTGAAAAAAAACCTTTAATTTTAGACATTCCAGTTTGAAATGAATTAAAAGCAATGGACCTATATGATTTCAAGACTTGCTCTTTCCTTCCCACAATTCAAATAAAATAGATATAACAAGATGTAGAGGCAAAAAAATAGATGTTACCAATCATAATAGTAAGTTGCATATATAATATGATACATACTAATTTGAAGTTGTACTCATTTATTTTTGCATATCATAAGAATCAATATTTTTATTGTTTAAGCAAATATTTTCAAAACCTTTTATTAAAGTTATTTTAAAATACTTTCAACAACTGCTATATATGTTGTCTTACAACAAATGTTTTTTCCCTTTTAGTGAACCCTCAATTGGCAACTTATTTTCCACCTAAGGCAGTGAACTTCTCCCAATCAAATAGTATTACTTTATCATATACATAGCCATATTTATCTATCTCGTTCTTATATCAAAATTGCTCATTCTCTTCTTTGAACTTCAGTTTTAGTGAATTCTCCAACTTCTTCCGGTTATATATTTTTTCAAATACACAAATTAGCTTTAACTATTAAATATTTTCAAAATATCAAAACGGGGGTTTTGGGAAGTCATTTTGGAGTAAGAAGAAGAGAGCATGTTTAGAAGAAGGGAAGAAACAAGATCAAAAATGGAAAAAAACAAAGAGAGATACATATCTACACAACACTGTTTACTGTGCATATGTACCCCCGGTCGACTGGTAAAGGTACCACTGGTCGACCGGTGGTACCGCAGCCTGCACAGTAAACAGCGGCTGCGAACAGCCATGTCTGCTCAAAGAGCTGCAACTCTTGCTGATGGCTGCTAGTAGTTTTTCTAACAGTTATTTTTGAAGTAAACCAACCCCTCTTTGCATCTAAACATCAAATGTATAAGGAGTATCAATCCGTGTATCTAAAAAAACTTATGATTAAATCATCTTCTTCTTCTCCACTTTGACAAGTCTTTCTTTGCAATTATCAAAAACAATTACTACTATGTTCTTAGCTTGATAAAAGTAGTACAAAACTTTGAATCAAGCAACGTTGTTATAAGGCTTTGTTGAATCCCGACGAATAGTTTGATAGTCCTTTTGTACTCGATAGGGCCGAACTATTTTATGAAATAATTTTTAATAAATCCTCAAAGTCAGAAGTATAGCAACACTATCCACTTTATATTCCAATAATAATTAGAAAATATCATCAGCAAATGGAAGGTTCAAGCAACCACACTGCACTCCAAGTCATGAATCACCATTTAACAAGGCTAGAACATTTTGATGGTGAAAATTTTACTCATTGGCAAGAGACGATGAAGTTCTTTCTCATTACTATAAAACTTTTCTACATACTAGAAGATGGCTTGGAAGAATTACTAGCTGAAACTTTAGCATATACTGTTGAATTAAAAGCTAAACGACATAAGGAAAGGATGATGACTTCATATGTAGAGGACACATATTGAATGCACTGTCTACTTCCGTCTACAATGCATATCGAAGGTTGGAAACTGGGAAGGCGCTATGAACTGCATTAGAGAACAAATACTGCATTTCTAAGGTAAGTAATAAGAAATTTCTTATTAGCAATTTTATGGAATTTAAGATAACTGACAATAAAATTATCATCAAACAAGCAATTGAGATTTTACTTATTATAAATCATCTTAAAGATGCCAATATAAAGCTTCCTGAAACATTCAAAGTTTGGGTTATTATATCCCGACTTCCCTCTTTATGGAATGATTACAAGAAGAAACATAAACATGTTGAAGTGGACTATGATTTAGAAGCTTTAAAACGTCATCTTCGCATAGAAAAAGACTCACTGAACATGAACAAATCGATAATCAACAAACTGAATTTCACTCCAAGGCCAACAATGTTGAAGAAATTCATCAAAGCAAAAGAATGAAAACAAGAAAATAAAAGCAAAGAATGACAAAAGGAAGGGTGCATGTTTCTTTGTAACAAGCCTGGCCGCTATGTTCGTGACTGTCATCAACAAAAGAAACAAAAAGTGAATGTAGTCGAAGAAAAGCTTACAGCTGTAGTGCAAGAGACAAACTCCATTAGTGGCAGAGAAAATGATGGGTGGCTCGACACTAGAGCAACAATACATATATGCAAAGACTATAGTCTTTTTAAGACCTACGATGAAACAAACGGAGAAGAAAATGAAGTTACCGGGGCAAATAAAACTCGTAGCAAAGTCATTGGAAATGCACTATTGAAATTCCATTCACCTTGGGCAAAGTTCTTATTTTGATCAATGTATTTTATATACCTGATATTTGTAAGAATCTTGTATCTGATGCATACTTAATAAGGAAGGAATCAAGATGGTGTATGAGTCTGATAAGCTAGTTTTGTCAAAGAATAGTAGTTTTGTGGGTCAGGTACTCTTGTAACGACATGATTAAGTTGAATATAATAAAAGGTAGTTCTATTTATACTGTTGACTCCTTTAATTTATGGCATGCTAGATTAGGACATGTTACCTATAATTCCATTAAATCTATGCATAAGTTAGGATTAATATCTGATTGCAATTTTGAATCTATTGATAAATGTGAGATGTATGTTCAAGAAAAGGTTCATCGAGAATCCTTCAAATCCATTGAAAGAAATACTACTTTGCTTGACTTAGTATATAGCGATGTTCGTGATCTTAAAAGTCATACAACGTACGGAGGAAATAAATACTATGTCACATTTATTGATGATTATTCTAGATATGCTTATGTATATCTAATGAAAATCAAAACGAGGTGTTTGATAAATTCAAAATTTACAAGGCAGAAGTGAAAAAAAAATTGGAATTAAAATTAAAGTATTCCATTCGGACCGAGGCGATGAATATTTTTTGAATGAATTCACCTTATTTTGCAGACAACATGGTTCGATTCACCAATTTACAGCCTCTATACTCCACAACAAAATGGTGTTGCAGAACAGAAAAGTAGAACATTGGTAGAAATAGTCAATATAATACTTATTTGTTCTAAATTACTAAATTCATTATGGGATGATGCTATGCTATCAGCCTGTTACATTTTAAATAGAGTTCCTTTGGAAATGATGTTTCGCCTGATGAATTATGGTTTAATCAAAACCCAAATTTATCAAAATTTAGGGTCTAGGGTTGTTTAGCTTATGTCAGAAAACCTAGTCCTAAAAGACCCAAGTCAAGAAATAGAGCCTGTAAATGTGCTTTTATAGGATATTCTCAAAATAGTAGTACTTATAGATTCATTACTTTAGATACCTTAGAAACTATAAAATCTGTAGATATAGAATTTTTTGTGACTAAGTATATATCACAAGACCAAAATAGTGATGAACCGTTAGTATCATCTAGTCCAGAACATGCTGAGACTAATAATGATATTGATGAAGATTATATATCTAACCAATACAACATGGAAATCTTAGTACCTGAAGAAGATACTGAACGGAAAAGAAGCAAAAGAGAAAGACTATAAAAGAATTTTGGTCCCGACTTTATCACATATCTTATCGAAGGCACTAAAGATGAAATCCATAATATCACTGAATATATAATAAATGTCAATGATGATCCTACAAACTATTCTGATGCTATGAGTTCCAGAGATGCAAATTTCTGGAAAGAGGCAATAAATGATAAAATGAATTTAGTTCTATCTAACCAAACGTGGGTTTTAACGGATTTACCTCCTGGTGTTAAGCCAGTATGATATAAATGGGTATTCAAGAGAAATTAAATGCTTCTGGATCCATTGACAAATTTAAAGCCAGATTATTGGAAAATGGTTATAAACAAAGACAAAGAGCATATTATTTTGATACATATGCTCTTGTTGCTCGCATGACTTTAATATGTTATTCAATATCACTAGCATCCATACATAATTTAATTATACATTAAATGGATGTAAAGACAACATTTCTATTTGGTGTTTTAGAAGAAAAGATATATATGGAACAACCCAAAGGTTTCATATTGCCAGACCAAGAAAGAAAAGTTTGCAAATTAGTTAAATCTCTTTGTGGTCTGAAGAAAGATCCTATGCAATGACATGAGAAATTTGATACAGTAGAATTATCGTATGCACTTAACGATGCAGATAAATGTATATATAGCAAATCAGGTAAAAATGGTTACGTTATACTATGTTTATACGTGGATGATATGCTAATTTTGGGGTCTGATATATCTTATGTGAATGAAACAAATAAGCTTATATCCTCGAAATTTGATATGAATGATTTAGGAGATGCTGATATTATCTTGAATTAAGATTCTAAGAAAACCGGGCATCACACACGCTATTAGCGTATTATGTCATTTTATGAGTAATCTAGGTATGGAACATTGAAAAGCAATATAAAGAGTTCTAGCTTATTTGAAAGGTACCATCGAGCATGGTCTTTCTTATAAAGGATATCCTGCTGCATTAGAAGGATATAGTGACGCTACTCGGAACAATGTAGAACCCAAATCGAAATCTACATCTGGATGGATATTTACATTAGAAGGAGCTGTTGTGTCTTGGTGTTCCAAAAAGAAAACCCATGTTTCTAACTCAACTATGTTGTCAGAATTAATCGCATTAGCAGATGCATGTAAAGAGACGGAATGGCTAAGAAATTTTTAATAGACATTCCTGTATCGACTAAGCCATCTCCAGTAGTCCTGATTAATTGTGATAATTAGGCTATGATATATAATGTGTCTAATAAGACATATAATGGGAAGTCTAGAATTGTGAGTCTAAGACATCGGATGATAGATGATTACTCAAGCGAGGAGTAATTACAATCGATTACATAAAGAAAAAGAAGAACTTGGCCGACCCATTTACAAAGAGTCTTCCAAAAGCGATTGTTTTTATAAAATCAAAAGAAATAGGTTTAAGGTCTGTGAATGAAGGTTGATCGTTGACTAACGACAACCCAACTTATGTCTTGAAAAGAATAGAAAAACTCAATGGGTATCAACAAGTTAAAGGAATGATTATGGAATACTACACCAAAAAATTCCCATAAGGAAGTGTTGGGTATTCTGCATGAATGAGGATGGATTAAATTTCTTAATAAGTCTATATACAAGTGTATCACAGAAGCACTTAAAGACTTACCTATATGAGTGTGGAATCAGGTCGGTTCCTAAGAAAGTAAGACTGCTTTCTAAGTAGACTCATGAAAATCAAGGTTGGAGCACATGGCCATTAATGTGCGGAGCATACAGAACATAGTAACCTATGAAAATCGATATTTATGATTCTTCAGGTCATATCACTAAGGGTACTTGGTTCAAGACTCGTTCACCATATAACCTCGATACAACTTTGAAGAGTTTACAGTAAGTGAAGAGTTCAAACCTAAAAGGTATTCATCACCTAGGTGTTGATTTTTCACGATAATACTGCTTCTTGTCCTTGAACTACGTTGGCTTGATCCCACTTAGATACATAGGCAGTCACTCAAGTGATGCAGCCATTCCAAATGTTTTAAACTTTAAAAATATGGGATGAATGTTGTATATTTTCAAAATATAAAAATGAGGTTTTGGGAACATGTTTTTTTAGAGTAAGAAAAGGAGAGCATGTTTGGAAGAATGAAATGAGATCAAAAAGGAAGAAATAAAAGGAGATACATATTTGTACAGCACTATTTACTGTGCATATGCAGGTACCATTGATCGAACGGTAGTACTGCAGCCTGCGCAATAAACAACGGCTGCGAACAACAATGTCTGTTCAAAGAGTTGCAACTCTTGCTGATGGTTGCTATTGTTCATTCAGTGGTTTTCGTACAGTTTTTTTTGAAGTGAAGAAACCTCTTTTCACATCCAAACATCCACTGTATAAGGAGTATCAATCCTTGCATCAAAAAAAACTTATGATTAAATCATCTTCTTCTTCTCCACTTTGACAACTTTTTCTTAACAATTATCAGAAACAATTACTACTGTGCTCTTGGCTTGATCAAAGTTGTACAAAACTTTGAATCAAGTGACGTCGTTAGAAGGTTTTGTTGAATCTTGATGGGAATAGTTTGATAGTCATTTTGTACTCGATAGGGCTGAACTATTTTCTGAAAGAATCTACAATAGATCCTCAAAGTCAGAAGTACGACAACGGTATGTACATTATATTCCAACATTAATGTTTCCATCTCTTATAGAATTAAGCTTAACAAATCTAAGTTCAAGCCCGCATACTAATATAACATGATAATCAATAAATGAACATAGCTTTTTAGTATACTTTTCAAGTTTTTAATCAGTAAATGTTATAAATAAATTTGGAATATATTATCCGACAATTAAAACCTTTTAGCTTATAATACGTTAGCCGTTTTATAATACTTAATAACTTAAGTTCAGTCGTTGACATAAAAAAATTAATTTGGTTTACATATGATAAAATTATGCATTTTATGTTTCCTTTGTTTTGGCTCTATAGGTTTAAAACAAAAACATAACACCTTCCCGATCAAGTCCAAGAGTTGCACTGATTATGCTGCGCTCGCTCTCACCGGGATGATTGTTTTTTTCATAAAACTTGAAGTAAAAATTACACAATTAATAAAGGAACCACATATATTGTAAGGTGGTTATGCTTTCATATTTTAGTAAAAACTTCTTTTTTTTATTACATAATCTTGTAACTTTTGATTCTATTCTCATGTATATCGAATTTGAACATCTTTCAACTGATCATCATTTATGCTACTCTCTCTTTGTCTCACACTCTCCAGATTTTTAACTTCATATTTGCTCATAATAGAAGTATCCACTAGTATTTTGAAGAAGGAAAAAAGAATTAGCGATATATCAATCTTTATCAGACACCAAAGCAAGAATGTTTCAGCAAAATTCATGTGCAATAGGGTCGATTAACAGGCAGTAAGGAAAATGGTGAAAAGAAACAAATTTATTTTCAATTATATTTGTTTCTTTTCACCATTTTTGTACTGCCTTTTTTTACTGATATATTGACGTTAATTGACTCTACTGCATATGAATTATGCTGAAACATTTTGCTTTTGTGTTTGATAAAGATTAATATATTGCTAATTTTTTTCCTTCTTCAAAATAACAGTGGATACTTCTATTATGAGAAAATATGAAGTCTAGAAAGTGTGAAACAAAGAGAAAGCAGCATAAATGGTGATCGGTTTAAAGACGTTCAAATTCGATATACACTAGAATAGAATCAAAAGCTACAAGAGTTTGTAATCAAAAGAATAGAAGTTTTTACTGAAATATGAAAGCACAACCGCCTTACAATATATGCGATTTCTTTATTAATTGTGTATTTTTTACTTCAGGTTTCATGAAAAATACAATCATCCCGATGAGAGCGAGCGCAGCATAATTAGTGCAACTCTTAGACTTGATCAGGAAGGTGTTAAGTTTTAGCTTTAAAACTATAGAGCCAAATCAAAGGAAACATAAACACATAATTTTACATGTGTAAACAAAATTTCTTTTTTTAGGTCAAAGACCGAATTTAAGTTGTTAATTAATATAAAATCGGTAATATATTATAAGCTAAAGGTTTCAATTTTCAGGTAATATATTCTAAATTTATTTTGAAAATTCACTATAGTAGACTGTCACTATTGATTAAAAACCTAAGAAAGTATAGTAAGTCTTTTATTGCTTATCGTGTTATACTAGTGCAAGCCCATGCGATTCACCATATAATTTATTTAGTGGTATATTTCTAGATTTTAGTCATATGAAGATGAAAATGTATATTCGTATATTGAATTTATTTAGAATAATTTATTTCTTGAACACCAATGGCAAACATTATCGATAAATTATGGTATAGAAATTTATTTAAAGAATAACAGCATTATACAAAAAACATTAGCATTAACCGTCAACTATTCTTTACTTGGTAGCATTACATCACTGAGCATGTATATTAATTTAAGGATACATAAGTCTAACATGGGTTCATCTTATATAGGATATAAATTCAAATATGTACACATTTGATATGATAATAGTGTTCCATATACAGAATAAGGAAACCATGCTAAGTGCGAAATAATGTTTTGAAATTGGTAGAAATAAACAATATTCCAACATTTACATTAGAGTACTTACACTAACAAATACTAATTGAATTAGAAAAAATATTTAGTAGCTTCAAAGGTTATATTCTTAATTGACATACCATATTGTAATGTGAGAAATATAGATAAATAATAAACATGGTGTACTACATTAATTTTGAACATCTAGTTAAACTGGACAGTTTCATGAACTCCTAAGTGAGTGCACCAGAAACTCCCTCCGCTTTGGATAATTAACAAATTGATTTTATGTTGTCATTGGTAATCGATCCTTGCACCTCTTCATAATTTCTAATACCATGACAGATAAGTTATTGCTCGAGGACATTATATTCTATTTTCTGGAGCAACCAAATAATTCTAGCATTTCAAATCATCATACTAGCATATAACAAATGAAACAGTATAACATTTAGCATAATTCAAAGCAAAGTAATTATCACCCTAAGAAATACTTGTGGATATGCATAAAAATACTTTAGATGACATCGCATTGAAAATAACAATAAGAGCAAATGACATAGGAAAGTATAATCAACAAAGCGAGCCATTAAAATATCATGTAACTATATGTCATTATTATTGCTTGTAATATTTTTGTTTTTACATCCAACATCGACAAAATATAATATTTGTAACCCTATAAAATTATTATGCAAGTAATACTAGAGTTATAATTGCATTTTAAAATATATTAAATAAATAGTGTTTCTCTTCAACATAAGAAAATATGTCAAAAATATCATGCTACCCTTAAAGCATAAGCAAATGTTACCCTAATATTAGTTGGTAAGTTTATTGAATTTTTTTATCTATAACTATAATTATTCTCAAAATTTTAAGTTATTTACTAACCTTACTAAAGAAAAGTAAATTATGTATAGAAAAGGTAACGAGCTCCTATGTTACTATTTTTCTTTAATAGACATATTTCTCATTTTGAGGAAACATTTTTTAAACAAGGAATGGTTGCCTAATCCCCAGAATTGAAAGATGATAGAAGAAAAGTCCCTCCCAAAAAAGTTATGAAAATTATGTCCGTATTTTTATTTTTTAGCTAATTTATGTTACTGTTTCCCCTGATTTCGATGCTGGGCCGATTTTCTGGGAGGGGACAGTTTGGTAAAAAATAACAAAATAGGGACCTAATTTACCTGGGTTTATGAGTAAGGACTTTTTGTGCATGAGCTTTGAGAATAGGGACCTTTGGTTCAAAACCCTTTTTTTAAATTTACAAAACACTTCTTGTTACATGTTTCCTCATTGAGTTATGCATCTGAAATGTTGTTGATAAAAGAAAATAAACAAAAAGACTTAATTGATTACATATTAGTTAACTATAATTGACTAGAGTTAAAGAGATATAATATTTAATAATTCTCTTACCGAATTGAATTACAACATAATTCTCAAATTATTTTGATTATAAGTTGACTAAAATTAAAAGCAATTAATTTCATTTATTTATTACATACTAATAATATTTAATATGATCCTTACTATTCTAAAATAGTTCACTTATAAGCATAATGAATAACTTTATCTCTAATTTATAGTTATTTATTTATAGAATACTTCATGTTACATGCTCCCTCATAGAGTTTCATCTGAAATGTTACTGGTAAAAGAAAATAAATGAGAATAATTAATTGATTACATATTAATTAAATAATTTATTAGCCTTAAAGAGAATTAATACGTAATTTGTTCTCACATTAATATGAATTACAGTTTAATTCACAAAGCAGGTTCAAGTTAAATTCATCGAAATTAATTAATTCATATTGGTTTTTGAATGGTAATGATATTTGATATGATCCTTCATACTTAAAAATAGTTCACTTATAACCATTATGACAACTATATCTCTAATTTATAATTATTTATACACATTTCCAAAATACAAAAAATTCAAAACAATGTTAAATTAAACAAACTTCATAAAAAAATTACCTTCTTCTTTCTTAAGAACTTCAAGAATTCAATGATAACCATGAATATGTGTTGCCTATGAACATTACATAGTATATTTAATAACACAATAGAAAAATATCAAAAGCCTAGATTGATTAAAGAATGACAATGTTATAGTTTACCAAAAAATAGTCCAAACTGACTACGACAACGTACAACATTTAAAATAGATATATTTTCAAAACACGTATTGAAAACTAAAATTTTAACAAATTTTAATATTGTCCGCCGAAGGCAATACATAAGTGTAGCTTATACATTTATATTTTTCCCCAAAATACAGTGTGTAATTCATTACTTAAATAATCTTTTATTTCATATATAATGCTTTTCTTCCAACTTGTTTTTTATATACCTATGTTGTAGAATGAAATAAAGATCAGCTTTACCTCAATTTGATTGTACAAAATAATAATGATTTTTTGGTATCTATGTATTAATAAATCAATAATTTCCTGCAAAATAAATGAAGAAACTCAAATACATAGTCAGGCCAATACAAAATTATGGAATGAAATCTGATATAAAATGTGACAAAGAAGAACTAACTTAACTTTATCTGTAACATATGTTATATAATAACAGAAGCTTCTATGGTTATTATGCACCTGAAATATTATTGATAAAAGGAAATAAATAAAAATAATTAACTGATCACGTAATTAGCAATAAAGTGACTTAATATGAAACTAGTTCTCTCATCAAATTGAATTTCAGTGTAATTCTCAAATTACCTTAAATTCAAATTAATCAAAATTAAAAACAATTAATTTGTTTTATTTATTGCATGGTCACAATATTTGATATAATTATAACCATTATGAATATATATATATGTATATATATATATATCTAATTTATAGCAATAATAATAAAAGAAGAAACCCAAATTCATAATCGGCCAATACAAAATTATGGAAATGAAATCAGATATAAAATGTGACAAAGTAGAACTAACTTAACATTATTGTAACATATGTTATATAATAAAAAAAGCTTTTTTGGTTGTTATGCACTTCAAATGTTATTGATAAAAGAAAATAAATAAAAGTAATCAACTGATTACATAATTAGCAATTAAGTGACTTAATATGTAATTAATTCTCTCATCAAATTGAATTTCTATTTAATTCTCAAATTACCTTGAATTAAAATTAATAAAAACTAAAAACAATTTATTTATTTATTTATTTATTTCATGGTAACAATATTTGATATGATCAAAACCATTATGAATGTTTATATATCTAATTTATAACTATAAATAACCATTTTCGAAATGTAAATTTTCTTATACAACATAACATAAAGAAAACTTCGTAAAAATCATGGATAGTTATCTCTTTGTTGCATAAGATCACCAAGACTTTGATGATAACAATGGTTGTGTATTGCCTATGAAAATTACATAGTCTATTAATAACACTATAGGAATACATAAAATAGATTGAGATATAAACATAATTAAGTAAAAAGGCATAAAAATATTTCTTGAATTAAGGTGAGTAAATGATATGATCTAACAGTGAATTAGAAGAGAGGAGATATATGGTTAGATAATGAATTTCTTATATAGTAGAAAAGATAGATAGATTGACTAGATAACAAATTGATGTGATACATAGATATAATGGTGTATGGGATAAATGGAATGGATTTAAATTGGGAAAACGGAGTGTTTTGGCATTTTAAATAAATCGATTTGTTTGATTTGCAAAGAGTGAGTGAAAAATCCTTTTTTATAATTTAAGGACAAATTTAGTAAAAGACACTAATAATGTTCTTAAAGTAGAAGATAAAATATTATGGTTTGAACTAAAAACACATTTAACCTGGAATAGACAGTGCGCAAAAAATATCATAGTTATGCTTTAAATTACAAAAAGGCGAGGAGCTAGGAAGAAACATGTGGGTTTATTTTCTAAGGGAGGACTGGAGTAAAAATTTATGCTAATATTATTGTAGCATATATTTTAAAAATGAGTACGATGTTAACTTAATGTTCAATAGAATTTGAAAGGGATAGTTGGACTTTATTATAAAAGTTGAGCCACAAATTATGAGAATTAAGAATATAAGATGTAATTAAAGGCGATGAGGGATAAACTTTTTATATAATAGAATAGAAGATGCATTGTAAAAAAAGTGGGTAACTTTTAGTATGTAGTCAAAGTGTATGAAATCCAAAAAGAAAATGTTGATTTTAGATATTGAATGATTATGAAAAGATAATACGAAGTTAAAATATATGGAATCCAAAAAAGGAAAGTTTAATTTAATAATTGAATGATTATGAATAATAAAGAAAGGAGTGTGAATCGGTGAATGAAGGGTTTAATCGAAGTATCGAGAGAATGTTGTGATAAGTTTTGATTTTAAGAAGTGTAAAAATACCATTTAATAGTAGTATATTAATTCATATTAACTGAGAAGTGAGGATACAAACAATCTCATGTTCAAGTTCTTATTTAATAAGAGAAGATATGATAGTTTGAGATATAAATATAGATAAGGGGGAAAATGCAAAATTATTCTTTGAATTAAGAAGAAGACAAGATATGAACTGAGAGTGAATTAGAAACAAGAATATAAATAGCTAGATCTTGAATTTTTTATAGTGTGGTGTTATTGGTACCTAAAACTATGCTTTTTGCTACCATGAAGTTTTTAATAGAAATCAATTTTTTTATATGCTACTTAACACCATATTCAATTTTTCATTTAGCCCTAAACAACCATGTATCTTTGATTTCTAATGGTTGTTCGCTATCGTACGATGGAAAATAGCCGTGCAACTTTGATTTTCAGTGGTCGTTCACCACCGTATAAAGATAAACAACCGCACAATATTTGGGTGCCTATTTGATAAAACTAAATATTCAATGGTATTAGTAAGCACATAAAAAGAGTTTGTATTATGGCCATTAGATTTGGTAGCCAGAAGAGTTTGTAGCCGGAAGAGCTTTTCAAGGAACCTTTAGTAATACAATTTTTTATATAATAGAATATGCATTGTTATCTTATAATGTATTTTTTATATGGATCAGAATAAACGGTAATAAATATAAAATGATACTTAAATCAATGAAAACAAAAATAAAAAGTTCAAATTACATTATGTTGAAATACAAAATAGTAATATGTACTAAAGAACCGATGGATAAATGAAATGAAAATTAAATGGATAATACAAATATTTGAACAGAATTGAATAGGTACACAAATTAGAAAAAAATAAAATTGATAAAGAACTAATACATAAAAAGTATAAAAAGCTAAAATAAATTATAAACACGTGTACTGGAGTTACTATGGAAGTTGAATCCATATCCCTTCCATTTTTTACTTTGATATTTCAGCAACAAATATTTATAACCAAAGAAAGATGACTGTAGTAAAATCATGGGGGAGTGATATCTTTTATTTTGACTTCTCTAATTTTGATTCTATTGAAATAGGCTTGTTGAAGACCAAATATTATTCTATTTTATAAATTAATCTTTTTAAGAAGTGAAACCTAATTTTACAAACCTTATTGATATATAACAAATTAAACGTTACATACGCAAAACTTGACACATATCACAAATGAAGGAAGAAGGAATCATATAACTCTAGCCAAAGATATTAGAAATCATGAACTATAATAAGAAAAAAAATTCCATCAGACATCAGAGGCAATAAAAACATAGGAGATCGTAATATATAAAGATTTAAGATTTAGTTTTTAATGGAGAAGTAGAGAAAATGTAAGTAAAATAAAAGTGGAAGATGAATGTATATGAATAAAGTAACTAAGAATTGAAATTTATGCGGTTATAACTTTATAATGAAATTTATTAGGGGTTTGAAATTAATTATTTGAAGGGTAGGAGAAATTCATAAAACCAAAACCGTACTTATTTACAAAAATCAATAGTTAAATTGAATTACCTTGTATGCTCTACTATAGGAGGAATAGAAATGAATAATAGTAGCATGATTATTATAAATTATTTGTAACATTAAGTATCATTAATAAATTTAGAAAAACAAAGATGAATTAAGTTTGAACATTCTAGAAGAATAAAATCAGAATTTACTAAAAAAAAAATCTAATCTATGGAAGATTGAAAGGAGTAAAATCTACTTTGTAGCTTAGAAAAAAAAAAGATAAGATAAATTTGGGAAGGATATATATATAAGGAGGGAAGAAGTCTTTATTCCTGAAATTAAAAGGAGGGGAGAATTCATTTAAGAAAAATGGATTGAAAGGATGTTGCACATCAAGTGGAGAGAACTCAAATTTGATAGGTTGGAGAAACTCATAAAAACAAAACCATAAATATTTACAAATCAACCAATAATTGAATTACCTTACATACCCTATCATAGGAGGAATAGAAATGAATAATAGTAGCATGATCAAAGAAAAAATCAAAGAAATATTTGTAAACTTAGGTACCATTAAAAAATTATGAAAATAGGAATTAAGTTTAAACATCAAAGAAAAAGAAAAAAAATCAGAATTTACTGGAAAAAAATATGATCCATGGAGGACTGAACTGAGTAAAATTTAATTTGTAGCTGCTCACATTTTCCGCTCACATTTTCCTCTCACCATGTTAATTTTCAGGTCCATTTCTTTGCTTCGGCCATATATGGTACCTTTTCCCTTTTAGCGATCGTGAAAATTTTTACTTTTACAAAAAAGGCCCCTTGGCGCAAAATAGACATAAATGCTTCTGCCGTTAACTCCCCTTCCATTCAACCTAAACCCTAACATCAGATTAACGACGTCGGCGAAGATGGAGGGTCGCACAAATCAATCGCACAGATCAAAAGCTGTTCGCCTGTTCTCTCCCCATTTCCGTCTTCTTCATTGTGTCCGCTCCAGCATACGGTACTCGTCAATCCCTAATGCCAAATCCCATCAAGCCTTTTCTTTTTGTTGATTTCAATTAATATGAAGACCTAAAGCTTTTGATCTACTGCGTTTCAGGTGGATTGTTGATGTTCTCTCTATTCGATTGCTGTTTTCTTTGCTCCCATTTCAGGAACTCTGTTGCTTTTTCATTGCCGTTTGCTCTATTCGTTTGGCTGTTTCATTTGGCTGCAGATACTCTTTCATTTTCGATTGCTGTTTGTATGTACCAAATTGTTTCATGGTAGACCCATGCTCATCATGATGACTTCTTGTGCGAACCATATTGCTTAATCTATATCAGAGTTTTTGATGCAAGGAGCCTTTTTTGAAATTGCTTACAAATAAAATTAGAAACGAGCAGTTTAATACAGAAGAATAATAGAAGTAAGGTTGTGATAAGGAAAAGAATGCTTCAGACAGCAAATAAAGAAGAAGAAAACAAGTAAAGAAAGGTGGTGAGAATGCAATGAACAGAAGCAATAGAAGAATAAGCAATGTTTATTTTATTATTCATAATCTGCTTTTCATAATATCACCACAACTGTATTTATAGGATTTTATACAACGGCTATTTTTGACTTGATCAATTCCTCAGCACCTTCCTATTGACAAATTCTTCCAAAATATATATGTGCAGGCACTGTGCACGTGTGCACGTGCACACACATGCACACATATCATTCTCCTCTTTTCTTCAAGCTAAGGTCTTCTAACTTGGAGCTATTGCATCTCTAACATGGCCAGGCTGATCTGAGTCTCCCTCCAGTAACTTTTCCAATGAACTATGACCGGAGATGAACCCTTGCTGTTTGATGGCTGGAAAAAATTCTTGAGCATGACATTTCATTGCTGTTTTGTTGTGGTTTTCATCGTTCTCTCTATTCGTTTGGATGTTTCATTTGTATTCAATTACTTTAATAATCAGATAACAGGCAAAAATAATTGCTGTTTCATTTTCCATTGTCAATGTTATGTGGTTTTTTTCACAATGTGAGGAAAAAACTTCATTCTCCTGAACTTTAGATTTAAAAGGATAATAGGTAAAATTAATGGCTTCACTTCATTTTTAAATTCAATGTTTTCGAATGTGCACGACTACCTTGACATGGGCCTTCTTAGTTTTGCGCATTGAATTTAGATATTAAAGGATTCCATGAATGCATACTGAATTTGGTAACCAAATTGTCGGTCCAGTTTGACATTTTGCTATTATTGGGTACACTGTTTTCCACCTTTCCCTACGTTTGTTACCCACTGTCGTTTGAACTGTGAATGCCATAATTTAGCTATGTAATCATAATTGGACTTTAGTATGTAAAAGCTTCTTCATTCAAACAAGTACTTAAACATTAGTATAGGATTAATTCTGCCATTTACAACATTATTGGTTTGACTGCAAATCGTGAGAAGTTTGTCACTACAAGGAACGGAAGCAATAGCAACGGCAAATAGCCGTTGGCGGCCGTTGCTAGCCGTTGCTAATAAGCTCGTTGCTACGAGCTCCAGCAACGGCAATAGCAACGGCTCCGTTGCCAATTTAGCAACGGCTAGCGACGACAAATTGTCCACGTGGAAACAGTTAGATCCAACCGTTATCGTCCCGTGGCGTCGCGAACCGTTGCAAGTCTGGAACCAGATAGCCGTTGCTAACCGTTGCAAGCCTGGAACTTTTCTGTTTTTCTAGCAGCTAGCTTTCACTCTTCCAACCTCCAAACCATTCCACAACACAACAATCACTTCCAAACCATCGTATACATTCCATTCCAATCATAATATAACCAAATACATCGCAAATAATCAAATAAAACACATATACATCAATAATCACGCAACAACATAATCAACTAACACAAATATTTCATCATCAACCAAACAAAATACATCTCAAATCATTCACATATAATATCCATCACCAACATCATAGGTACACAAAACACCAAACAAACTACCAAGCCCATCAACAAACATAAGTACACAAGTCCAACAAATATCCATTAAAACCACAAATCTTGCCCAAAAAAATTAACCATCAACAAAACATACCTACTCATCATCATCGTCGTCACCACCACCACCACCACCTGACCCTGGCATGGTCCCATGCTCTGAAACGAATGCGGCAATGCGCTCATCTATCTGCTGAGACAAGAAGCTCTGTCGCCAATCATTTATCTCGTCCAGCTGTCGTTGCATCTGGGCTATCTCCTCTTCGACCATAGATTTCTTGTAAGCCCTCTGGAAGTTAAGAGCCTGTAAAAACGATAAAACAATCTAGTTCTAATTCACGCTCACAACGGCTATATTAAATTCAAATATAAGTTATTAAAACAGTTTACCTCCTGATTGCCGTATCCATAACGTCTATTGCGAGAAGGCGGATCAATAATTCTATCCCATATTTGATTGGACTCTTGAAGCGTAATATCATCCCGTCCAGTTCTTTGCGCCATCGCTGCCCGCTCCGCTTCATATCTACCCTGCAATTACGAATACAAATTTGACTCAAAATATAGCTATACAATTTACTTATACACTACTAAAGGAATGTGAAACGTTGTCATTGCGAATAAACATATTTACCATAACAGATTCAGCCTTCGCATCTGTCCACTCATAGGTGACATTCCCATCATCATCGGTCTGCTCCACCGCATGAGTGACTCTAAAAACCTCGGCCATTGTAGGCTCCTGTCCGGTTCTTGAATGCTGAAATTATACATGAATAAAAAACGTTACTAATATAATTAAATAACATTACAGTTTATAAACTCAAATTACGAATTTACCAATTCCCTCCGCCATTGTTGGAATGACTTGGACCCACCGCGGTGTAACGCTGGATTTTTATTTCTGTTCGCACTATTTCGCTTTGCTATTTCCTGTTAATTTAAATACATGGTTAGTTAAATTAATAATGCAACTAACATACATAATGTAAATAAATAATACTAACAATACAGCAATACATAACTTACTTTGACAGCTTCACTTTCCCAGTGGGTGACAAATGCAGCCCAAACATCACTACCCATCCAACTGGGTTTTTTTCCGCTTAGCTTGGCCTTCGAAAGAGTTTCCCTGTAATTTTTCCGCATCCTCTTATTCCAATGATTGAAGAAGACATTGTTATCTTCCGGGCGGACACGTATTACAGCCTGCTTATTGAAAATAATTTGAATTATATACAGTATACTAATTTTACATTGAAATATAAAATTATACTTACCATCAAATCAGCAATTATAGCATTCATCACTTCGCCTGGGATGTCGTCCCAATAAGGCCAGCAACCAGACATCCTACTCTTATAGGATTGCTTTGACACTTGAAGAATGTAATCCGCCGGCTCTATTTCGAAACCCCTGTATAAATGTTGATGTATATAATTAATATATTTTAAATAATTTAATTGAAATTATTTAGATACTTACCCAACACTCTTGGGAACTATCTCTATCTCACGGCGAAAGTTCGGAGCCGTACCGCTGGGACCCGCGCCATGAGAAGGCGAAGGAGAAGGCTGAGATGTACTGCGCCTTCTGTGAGACATATCTGCCACAAACATAATCATATCATATAATGAAAAGAAAACAAATTATTATTACAACACATGTTCCATTAATCATCATAATCATTCTTTGTAATTACATAGCTCAGAATAATGCAGAACATAATCATTATTATTATTAAACAGCTCTCTGAATAATACAGAATGATAATACATAACAAAATTATTATTATTACATAGCTCAGAATAATACAGAACGCATTCATCATTCTTAATACATTACTCAAGATAAAACATCATACATGCATACATTAAAAAACAGTGTAATGTATCAGTCTTCGTCGTTTTCTGATTCAGACTCGGTCTCGTACTCTATATCGTTTTCTTCGGTACTTTCAAACGCATCAATTAAAACATTTGCTTCATCATTCAACGATCCTACGTCAACATCGTCAGTTATTATTATTTCAGTATTTGGCTCCAGATCTGCTTGATACGCTACTTCATCTGGAATATTATTTCCATCAAATGTAAATCTTGCCTTTGTTTTAATAACAGCCCACCAATCATCTTTATCTTTTTTTAAGGATGGATACGGAGCAAAATAAACTTGTAATGCTTGCTTGGCTAATATGAAAGGATCATACTTATAGTAATGCGAGGTATGCTTTATTTCAATGAGCTTGTAATCTTTGTGCACGTTAATTCCAGAACCAGGAATATTGCTAAACCAATTGCATTTGAATAAAAAAACTTTCTCTGCAGGTTGTATATAATATGTCAACTCTAAAACCTGTGTTAAGACGCCGTAAAAATCTTTTATATGCTCCTCTGGATCATCACTGCCTTTAACAAATACACCACTGTTATATGTTAATTTTTCAGCCCCGTAATCTTTGGTGTTGAATTTAAATCCGTTGACGAAGAATATTGGATAAGTCTTCACATTTCTTTTTGGTCCGATAGCAATATGTCGTAATCCTTCGTCAACAACAGAGTTTTTTGGATCATATACGTATTTTGAAAACCATTTAGCAAAATCTTTACTGAGATCGCCAGATGGATGTTGTGATTCGTATATACTGCAAAAATGTATTATTCCCATCAAAATTAATATATATATATATACGTATAATTAAATTGTACATGAATTTAGTACTACCTGACAAATGGTGCAACTTCAACACAATTTAAAAGAACATATGTGTGTGCTATATGGAAATCTTTATCGTCTAACCATATTTCCACACATTTCCCAGCAGGTCGGCCTTGTTGTCTAAAAATAGATAACATTGTTTGAGAAGAATCATGTTCAACAGCTTCATCATTACGGGGAATACTGACAAACGATAACTTCACATCGTTACTAAAGTAATGTGAGAAAAAAATGAAGATTCTTCTTCCAGATACGCTTTGCAAATTAAACCTTCTACTTGTGCTTTTTGTCTAATTTTCTTCTTCAAATGATTCAAGTACCTATAACAAAATTAATTTAATTTCTGTTTTGGTATATAAATCTAAATTTTAAGCAAACTTCATATTGCGGATATTCAAAATTACCTCTCAAATGGATACATCCATCCATACTGCACAGGACCTCGAAGAAGTGCTTCGGATGGTAGATGAATAGGTAAATGCTCCATTACATTAAAGAACCCTGGTGGAAATATTTTTTCCAGTTTGCAGAGCAGTATAGGGATTTCTACTTCAAGTTTACGTATGCGATCTACCTTTAACGTCGTCGAACAAAGTTGTTTATAAAACATACTTAATTCTGTTATAACACTCCATACTTTGTCAGGCAATAGTTCTTTGAAAAGCACAGGGAAAAAATATTCCATCATTATATGGCAATCGTGACTTTTCATCCCACTCAATTTACTGTTTTTAAAGTCAACACATCTACGGAGGTTAGAAGAAATCCCATCAGGACATCTTAGTCCTTCCACCCACTTTAGCACGAGTTTTACTTGTTTGTTATCTAGCTCATAGCATGCTTTGGGTTTTTTTGTATCGTCGTACAAATGAAGCTCGGGCCGCTTACAAAAGTGTAATATATCACGTCTCGAATTCACATCGTCCTTAGTTTTCCCCTTTACATTCAAAACTGTATTAAACACGTTATCGAACACGTTTTTTTCATTGTGCATAACGTCAATATTATGTCGGAGTAGTAGATCTTTCCAGTAAGGTAACTCCCAAAATATACTTTGTTTGCACCAGTTATGAATGTCTGATTTACCTGGAATTTCAACTTGTACCCCAGTTTCATGTATCTTTGGATAGTCTTTTACGATGTCATATATCTCTTCACCTGACCAAACCTTCGGTGGTAGCATACTCTCTTATCTATTTGCTTTAAAGTTCTTTTTATCCGTTCTAAATTTATGATTAACATGTAGAAAACATCGATGACAGTCAAACCAAGAAATTTTCTTTCCATACTTTAATGAAAATGCTCGTGTTTCATCCATGCAATGAGGACAAGCTAGACGTCCCACTGTGCTCCAACCTGAAAGCATCCCATACGTAGGAAAATCACTAATAGTCCATAATAAAGAAGCGAACATATGAAAATTCTTTTTTCTTGAAATGTCGTATGTTTCAACTCCTTCATGCCACAATGTTTTCAATTCTTCGATCAATGGTTGTAGATAAACATCAATTCCTTGTGTCGGATCATCGGGACCGGGGACGACGATCGTTAGAAACATATACGGAGTTTTCATACACATCCATGGAGGTAAATTATAAGGAGTAACAATAATAGGCCATGATGAGTATTTACTACCAAACTGAGAGAATGGTGAAAATCCATCTGTACATAAACCGAGTCTGACATTACGGCTCTCTGCAGCAAACGCGGGATAAGTCTTATCGAAATGTTTCCACGCTTCTCCATCAGATGGATGTATCAAAGTTCCTTCTTCTGGTGTTCTAACACCGTGCCATCGCATATGACATGTCGTAGCAGAAGATGCATATAACCTTTGAAGTCTAGGAGTGATAGGTAAATAATGCATTCTCTTGTATGGAACTTCTTTTCCTTTTTTTTTCTCGGTTTGAATCTTTCCTCGTTACATATTCTGCATTTTCTAAGGTCAACATCATCTTTCCAATACAACATACAACCTTTTATACATGTATCTATCTTTTGGTATGGCAATCCAAAAGCAGACATAAGTTTTTTCACTTTATAATGACTATCGCACATCAAATTATTAGGTGGCATGTGTCGTTTTGCAGCTTGTACAACTGCTGTAAATCCAGCTTCTGTAAGGTTGAATTTTGATTTCATAGTGATGTATTCGGCGGTTACGGATAATTCGGTTCCGCTTTTACAACCATCCCACAAGGGCCTCTTAGCAGAATCCAATAAATCATAAAAAAATTTAGCTTGCGCGGTTGGTTCTTCTTCAACGTTATCATTGTCATCATCGCCCTGATCAATGGTAGGAAACATCGACCGTGCTGCATCTTGCACCATATTTTCTATTGGATTCGTCATAATATTATCGTCCTCTAACACTACAGGATTAGGTGTACGTTCAACAAGTTCACCATGACGATCCCATAAGTAATAATTCGGCACAAAACCAAATTTATACAGATGTACTTCTATTACATCTGATTTCCAATGCTTTAAATGTTTGCACTTACTACACGGACAACGAATTTCATCGTTATTCCGATTATTAGATTTAGCGAATCTAATAAATTCATGTACACCGTTACAGAAATGTTCTTTTATTGATCCTTTCATACCAGTTCGGACTTCATACATCCAACTACGATCGAGAAAATAATCGAACATTTTTCCTGATTTGATAAAATATGTTAGAAGATTCAACTAAACACTTTACTTCATATTATACAGTATTTTACGATTGATTTATAATTTGTCATTAAATCAACTATTTAACAATTGAAAAACATTTTATAATTCATTGACGGCCGGTCATCCTACTTCCCATTACAAACACAATATCGTAATTACATTTTATAAATCATTTCAGGTTAAACGATTCAACAAAATTTCGGCAGCACTTCCCTTTATTCCCTGTATCGTACACAAAATGCGTGTACACAGGGAACAAAAAGGAAGTGCCACCAAAATTTTGTAAATCGTTTAAACTGAAATGATTTACAAAATGTGATTACTTTATTGTGTTTGTAACTTGTCCAAATACTAGGACAAATCCAACAAATATTGTATCAGATGAATATAAATGTCCGTTCTTAGAAAAAACGAATATCCATATAACGATCATATACAACACTTGTCAGACGGGGCCAAAATATATCTCTAAGGGATTTACAGAAATAAAACATATTTTCTAATTATTCTTCTAACAACTACAAAATATTTTATAATTAATTAATTCATTATATTTTAACTTTCACTGAATAATTAGCTTATTGTTATTATGCTCATTTCAAAATTTTATAATTCATTCAACGAATTATACTTATTTTAAACTATGATAACAATTATAATTAGCACTTCTGAATTAAATTATCGTTAACTGTACCAATCTATCATGATATCTATTAATTTCTATACAATTAACTTTGGCGTAAACTATACACATTATTTTAAATAAAAACAAATATTGTCATAAACTTAAATATCAACAAGCATGTTCATCAATAATATACACTAATTTTAAAATCAAACCACCAATCAAAATCAACTAATACAAATATTACCATAACTAATACGTCGCATTAATCATCATTTTCAACATAATGATAAACTAATTTAACTTCCACCTAACTTAAAACACTATAATCATCCAATATCACTATAAATAAATCACTATAATCATCACCCAATATCACTATGATCAACTAATACAATTATTTTCGAAATTAGGGTTTTCCAATTAATCCTAAATTAAACCTAAATCAAAGCCAAATCAAGTTTAGAAGATATACCAGCGAGTTTTTGAGGCGTTTGAGCGACGTGGAGGCAACGAGCAACGGCTGGAGTCGGAGAGGCGGCGGATTGCGATGGGGAGGAGGATTTGGGGAGGAAGTTTGGGTTGGTGGGAAATGAAAAATCTGTTCGCGGGTTACAGATCTGTAGTCGCGATCTGCAACGGCTAGCAACGGCTAGCAACGGCCGCTTTTTTTAGCCGTTGCCAGCCGTTGCAACCTTCCGACACAAAATGGAGTCTTTTCTTGTAGTGTGTCTGATTCAATTAGTAGTGCCCTTTGGGAGGCAACATGGGTCATTCTGAATTGATTAATTTTATTTTTAATACATACAAAAACCTTTGAAAGGTACATAATAATTAATCAAAAATGATTCGATTAGATTAAATTCTCATATTTTGTTTTTTTATAAAACAGTTTTATAGTTCTAACCTCTAAAGCTATGAACAAGTTACTTGAAATGGAGGTTATATCATTTTTCTGTTCATTGATCATTTATTACAGTAAAGCTTATACAACAATTGAAATTTCACTTAAAGGTCAAAAGCCATGTCATTTTCTAGAGTAACAAGTTAGGTCAAACACCTACCTAAATTTTCAAGAAGTTGTGTGAATATTGACACTATTCTCAGTTTATTTGAATCAATTATTCATAATATAGTTTACTCCTCTCATGAAAGCATTTTAAATTAGAGTACCATATTCCTTATTTGAGACTTTTGTATTTTATAATCTGAATTTTCAACAATTTGAATTATTTGAAACTATGCTATTATTTGCTTATATATATATATTAAATCTCTACTTTTATAGTTTCAACCTTAACATTTCTGAACAAGTAAAATTTTTGTTACTTAAAAGTAACCGTTTGCAAATTGGACCACTTCAACAAAATTCAAAAATTGAATATTCAACTTTTAAGTTGATTTTAATATTTGAATTGCTGAAAAAGGCTATCACTTTTCATAATCTTCCATTTATCTATCATTAAACAAATAAATGGAAATATTTGTTGGAATTCCTAAAACAAACAAAGTGAATGATAAAAATACATAAGTCCCACATCGCCTAATATAGTGAGAAAGCCAAGTATATTAATAGCTTTCTCAAGTGGAGGTTGGGGGCCTGGGGCTCCCAAATGTATGCTTCGTTGTGAGGAGGGAGATCATGCATCTCCACCACACGCGCGCGCCGCCGCCGCCCGGCCGGACGGGCGGGAGTTTGGGTCTAATATGATCCTAATTTTACTGCAAAACTGGGCCGGGTTTTTTTAACAGTTGCAGGCTATGTGAACAGACACGACTGTTCATAAGCGGGTGCAACCTGACTGAAGAAGCATGGGCGAACAGAAGCGGGTGCGACCCGTTAGAGGCGAACAGGTGCGGCCCGACTGAAGAGACGCGGCCGAACATAGGCAGTAGCAAACGGGTGCGGCCCGTTAAACGAACAGCAGCAATGAAAGGAAACGGGTGCAACCTTTCAGGCAGACGCGACCGTTCGAAGGGGTGCGGACGAAATTATAAATAGGAGAGAACACTGATCACATTCTCATCCCATTCCAATCTAATTTCTTCTGCTTCTTTGCTCTACTGCTCAACATTCCACATATATCACAGAGTAGACATACTCATTACAATCTCGTGCAGATTACGTCTGTTGTATCTTGGGAGAATTTTTTGAAAAAAAATTCTTAAGGAAATCGTTACGACGAGCCTCAGACATATTCCGGTTAGAATTCTATATTCTATCCTTTATTTTGGTTGTACTATTTATTCAAAATAGTATAACGCTGTTGTTGTAATTTATTTACAACAATCATATTGTTATAATAATTAACACAGAATTCCAGTGTAGTGGAAATCTGAGTTATAAACTTGTGCGACGAGTTTATAATTGATTATTCTCTGTTTTGGTATACTAGACGCATAACATCTTAAGAATTTTACTATTTTTCTTACTAAAACAGAGATGGCAACAGTAGAATTTTCAAAAACTACTACTCACAACAGACCTGAACCGTTCAAGGGAGATGGTGACGATTTTTTAACATGGCAGAATCAGATGTTATTTTACCTCACCACACTCGGTCTGCAACGGTATCTCGAGGAGGAGGAACCGATTAAAACACCAGGCAAGGAAGCAGATGTTGCTACATGGAAACATTCCGATTTCCTATGCAGAAACTATATTCTGAATTGTCTCGACAAGGTGCTATACAAAGTATATCAACCTCTAAAGACAGCAAAAGCACTCTGGAATGCACTTGCCACGAAGTATAAGATGCATAATATCAGTCTTACGAAATTCATTGTAGACAAATTCATGGACTACAAGATGGTTGACTCCAAACCGGTGACTGCTCAATTACATGAACTACAAATCATTATTCATGAACTCGAAGCGGAAGGTCATAAGGTTGGAGAATCGTTTTTGATTGAAGCCATCACGGGAAAACTGCCACCGTCGTGGAGAGATTACCGCAATTATCTAAAGCATAAAAAGAAGGAAATCTCTTTACAGGATCTCATAGTCCGATTAAAAATTGAGGCAGATAACCGTGGAATTACAAAACAAAGTGAGGAGGCATTTGTGGCTGAAGATTCAAATACCAAAAACAAAAAGAAGAATTTCCAGAAGAAAAGGAAAGCTCAAGACAACAAACCAAAAGACAACAAACGAACCAAAAAGTTTAATGGTGAATGTTGGGTTTGTGGAAAGGTTGGACATGCCGCTAGAGATTGCAGACTCAAAAAGGACCGCAACAAAGAGGCAAATTTAGTAGACAACATGGAAGTGGATGAGTCCAACTTCTCGGCAGTTGTATCTGAATGCAATATGGTTCAGAATCCTAACCAATGGTGGGTGGACACAGGCGCTACTCGTCATGTCTGCTCTGATAAATCCATGTTCTCTACATACAAGAAATTTGATCATGAAGAGAAACTCTATATGGGTAATTCTGCAGTCTCTATGATCGAAGGCAGTGGCACAGTAATCCTCAAGTTTACTTCAGGAAAAACTGTCAAGTTGAATGACGTGCTCCACGTTCCAGACATACGCAAGAATCTCATCTCTGGTGCAGTATTATCAAAGAAAGGATTCAGAATGGTGTTCAAGTCAGACAAGATGGTTCTGTCCAAAGCTGGAATGTATATCGGAAGGGGATATTTATGTGATGGCCTATTTAAGGCAAATGTAGCCGTTATCGGCAATAAAACTATGTATTCTGATTGTGCTATTAATAAAATTGAAGTTTCTTACTTGTTTGAGCATGAAATTTTACTATGGCATGATAGATTAGGACACATAAATTTCCGAAAAATGAAAATATTATCAAACTTGGGATTAATTCCGAAATTCCAAGTAGATAAGAACTACAAATGTGAGACATGTGTAGAAGCAAAAATGGTTAAAAAACCATTTCAATCTATTGATAGGAGCACCGAACCACTAGGTTTAGTTCATACAGATTTATGTGATTTTAAATCATTACCTACAAGAGGTGGGAAAAAGTACTTTATCACGTTTATTGATGATTATACGCGATATTGCTATGTATATCTTTTGAATAGTAAAGATGAAGCAATTACATCATTTATAAAGTACAAAGCTGAGGTAGAAAATCAGTTAAATAAAAAGATCAAGATATTGAGATCTGATCGAGGTGGAGAATATGAATCACCATTTGAACAATTCTGTGCCGAAAATGGTATAATTCATCAAACAACAGCTCCATATTCACCACAACAAAATGGTATAGCCGAGAGGAAGAACCGAACGATAAAAGACATGATTACCGCCATGCTTTTAACTTCTGGTCTACCGACGAACTTGTGGGGGGAAGCCTTAAATATGTCTAATCACATATTAAACAAAGTCCCTCATAATAAAACAGGAACAATTCCATATGAGATATGGAAAGGACACAAACCAAGTTTTAAATACCTCAAAGTGTGAGGGTGCTTGGCAAAAGTTCCAGTTCCGCCTTCCAAGAAAGTCAAACTTGGACCAAAAACAGTAGATTGTTACTATTTAGGGCCAACCTAAAATAGTAGTGCCTATAGAATTTTGGTATTCAAGTCTGATATAGCTGATATTCATGTTAATACAATCATGGAATCTAGAGATGCCTCATTCTTTGAAGACGTGTTTCCGCACAAAAGGAATGAAGGGAATAATGTCCCTAAAAGGACAAGAGAAGAATCAAGCAATTCACATGAAGATGAAACTCATCATGAGATTGAGGAAGTTGAACCAAGAAGAAGCGTAAGGGCTAGGACTTCCAAGACATTTGGTTCAGATTTTTTCACATATGTGTTAGAACACGAACCTCAAACGTACAAGGAAGCAATGTCATCTTCTGAATCTTCATGTTGGAAAGAAGCAATCCAAAGTGAGATTGATTCAATTCTAAGTAATAAAACTTGGGAAATTATTGATATTCCACCTGGAATAAAACCTATTGGCTGCAAATGGATTTTCAAGAAGAAAATGAAAGCAGATGGCTCTATCGACAAGTATAAAGCCAGATTAGTAGCCAAAAGATATCGTCAAAAAGAAGGAGTAGACTTCTTTGATACATATTCGCCAATAACACGAATAACCTCTATAAGAATGCTAATAGCAATTGCATCAATTTATGGACTAGAAATTCATCAAATGGATGTAAAGACAGCATTCTTAAATGGAGATCTCGATGAGGAGATCTACATGGAGCAACCTGAAGGTTTTATTTCCAAAGGAAATGAAAACAAAGTCTGTAGATTAGTAAAATCATTATACGAACTAAAACAAGCTCCAAAACAATGGCACGCAAAATTTGATAGTGTCATGATGAGAAATGGTTTTCGTATAAATGAATGCGATAAATGTGTTTATTATAAACAAATTGGACAATCATATGTGATGATTTGTTTATATGTAGACGATATGTTAATATTTGGTCCAAATACTCAGATAATAGAGACCATAAAGAAGATGTTAACTAGCAATTTCGATATGAAAGATTTAGGAGTTGCAGACGTTATTTTGGGAATCAAAATAATAAGAACTTCTAATGGAATTGAATTATCTCAGTCACACTATGTAGACAAAGTGATTGAAAAATTCCAAGACTATGGAATTAAAGGAGTGAAAACACCTTTTAATCCATCAGAAGTACTGCATAAAAACACTAATGAGAGTGTAATGCAACTGGAATACTCTCGTGTAATAGGATGTCTCATGTATCTCATGAATTGCACAAGACCAGATATAGCTTATGCAGTAAGTCGACTGAGCATGTATACAAGCAATCCAGGAAAGGAATACTGGAAAGCACTAATGAGAGTGCTTGGATATTTAAAAAATACCGCTAACTATTCCTTACATTATGGAAAATATCCTGCCGTCTTAGAAGGATATAGTGATGCAAACTGGATTGCAGATTCAGAGGAATCAAAATCGACAAGTGGTTATGTATTTACCCTATCAGGGGCAGCAGTGTCATGGAAATCTACCAAACAAACATGCATAGCTCGATCCACTATGGAATCAGAGTTCATCGCTTTAGATAAAGCAGGCCAAGAAGCAGAATGGCTTCGTCATTTTTTGGAAGATATTCCATTCTGGCCTAAACCTGTACCGGCCATATGCATACACTGCGATAACCAAGCAGCGCTAAGCAGAGCGCACAACTTTGTGTATAATGGAAAGTCACAACATATTCGACGACGCCATAACACAGTTAGGCAGTTACTCTCTAATGGAACTATTTCCATTAATTATGTGAGGACAAATGATAACCTAGCGGATCCGTTTACTAAAGGTTTATCCAGAGAGAAAATTGACTGCCCATCTAGGGGAATGGGTTTAAAAGCCTAAACCACCAAGAGTTATCTTATACGGAAACCTATCCTAGCGACTGGAGATCCCACGGACTAGGATCAATAGGCAAACCAGTTCTGAATAACTCAAGACGTAATGCATTTCCTTGGACATAGTCCAACTCCATTCCTATGGTGCACAATATAAATGCATGCCTACAGAAGAATTTAAAGGTTAAAACTATGTTTTTTTAATGATGACCATATCTTGGAAATAACAAGTGGGGTATATGTAGGATACTCTTAATGGTTGCGATCACCTATGTAAGTGTGAGCTGGGTCGGCTCTATGAGAATATTAAAAGGCTTTTATTCTCTAAAACACTCGCAGAACCAACATATGTTCAGGACCAAAATGAACAAAACCAAGAGATTGGATGAGAATGGAATCAATGCTTCGTAAAGCTTATTGTCTGGATATACAATAAAGACCGACGGTTCAAGATGAAATAATTCACCGATTAGCCAAGTAGATCCGATAAGTTTTAACTAGGGAAAGTTCAAAGTGAAATATCTACTTATCCACGATAAAGCATTATTCCATATGTACTCTGTGATATTTTGCTTTGTGTGGGGGATATGTATATTATCATTCATGTGGGGGATTGTTGGAATTCCTAAAACAAACAAAGTGAATGATAAAAATACATAAGTCCCACATCGCCTAATATAGTGAGAAAGCCAAGTATATTAATAGCTTTCTCAAGTGGAGGTTGGGGGCCTGGGGCTCCCAAATGTATGCTTCGTTGTGAGGAGGGAGATCATGCATCTCCACCACACGCGCGCGCCGCCCCCGTCCGTCCGGCCGGGCCGGGCCCGGGTTTGGGTCTAATATGATCCTAATTTTACTGCAAAACTGGGCCGGGTTTTTTTAACAGTTGCAGGCTATGTGAACAGACACGACTGTTCATAAGCGGGTGCAACCTGACTGAAGAAGCATGGGCGAACAGAAGCGGGTGCGACCCGTTAGAGGCGAACAGGTGCGGCCCGACTGAAGAGACGCGGCCGAACATAGGCAGTAGCAAACGGGTGCGGCCCGTTAAACGAACAGCAGCAATGAAAGGAAACGGGTGCAACCTTTCAGGCAGACGCGACTGTTCGAAGGGGTGCGGACGAAATTATAAATAGGAGAGAATACTGATCACATTCTCATCCCATTCCAATCTAATTTCTTCTGCTTCTTTGCTCTACTGCTCAACATTCCACATATATCACAGAGTAGACATACTCATTACAATCTCGTGCAGATTACGTCTGTTGTATCTTGGGAGAATTTTTTGAAATAAAATTCTTAAGGAAATCGTTACGACGAGCCTCAGACATATTCCGGTTAGAAATATATATTCTATCCTTTATTTTGGTTGTACTATTTATTCAAAATAGTATAACGCTGTTGTTGTAATTTATTTACAACAATCATATTGTTATAATAATTAACACAGAATTCCAGTGTAGTGGAAATCTGAGTTATAAACTTGTGCGACAAGTTTATAATTGATTATTCTCTGTTTTGGTATACTAGACGCATAACAATATTAGAATCTTGAACTTTAGTATATGTTAACAATTGAATTGTTTGAAAATATAATATTTTATATTTGTTTTTTTCTTGAAACATACGAGGTTTTATAGTTCTAACTTCTAAAGCTCTGAACAAGTTACTTTTAAAATGGAGGTTGTATCATTTTTTTTCGTTGATAATTTATTACGGTAAATCTTATACGACAATTGAAATTTCACTTAGGGGTCAAAAGCCATGTTATTTTCTAGAGTAACAAGTTAATCAAACACCTACCTAAATTTTCAAGAAGTTATGTGATTTTTGACACTATTCTCAGTTTATTTAAATCAATTATTCATAGTATAGTTTACTCTCATGAAAGCATTTTAAATTAGAGTATCATTCCCTTTTTATATTCATTATTTGACACTTTTGTATTCTATAATATGAGTTTTCAACAATTTGAATTGTTTGAAACTATGCTATTATTTGCTTACATATATTTAAATCTCTACCTTTATAGTTTCAACCTTAACATTTCTGAACAAGTTAAATTTTTGTTACTTAAAAGTAACCGTTTGCAAATTGGACCCCTTCAACAAAATTCAAAAATTGAATATTCAACTTTTAAGTTGATTTGAATATTTGAATTGCTAAAAAAGCTTATCGCTTTTCATAATCTTCCATTTATCTATCATTAAACAAATAAATCGAAATGTTAGAATCTAGAACTGTAATATATGTTAACAATTGAATTGTTTGAAAATATAATATTTTATATTGTTTTTTCTGTAAAATATATGAAGTTTTATAGTTCTAACCTCTAAAGCTCTGAACAAGTTACTTGAAGTGGAGGTTATATCATTTTTCTGTTCGTCGATCATTTATCACAGTAAATCTTATATGACAATTGAAATTTCACTTAAGGGTCAAAAGCCATGTTATTTTCTAGTGTAACAAGTTAGATCAAACACTTACCTAAATTTTCAAGAAGTGTGAATTTTGACACCATTCTCAGTATATGTAAATCAATTATTCATAGTATGGTTTACTCCTCTCATGAAAGCATTTTAAATTAGAGTACCATTCCCTTTATATATTCAATATTTGAGACTTTTGGATTCTATAATCTGAGTTATCGACAATTTGAACTGTTAGAAACTATGCTATTGTTTGCTTACATATATTTAAATCTCCAACTTTATAGTTTCAACCTTAAAGTATCTGAACAAGTTAAATTTTTGTTACTTAAAAGTAACCGTTTGCAAATTGGACCCCTTCAACAAAATTCAAAAATTGAATATTCAACTTTTACGTTGATTTTAATATTTGAATTGCTAAAAAATATTATCACTTTTTATATGCTCAATTTACTGAATCTTTATAACTAAATCTTTTTTAGAGCAATGTTTGTTTTCCCACTATCAGCAACCCACCATCTTATGCAAACGAGGACAGTAATTTTCTTAGTTATTATTTTCATTCTTTGTTTATTTGTGTAATATATCATTTATCGATTCACATTAGATTCGTGTTATTGATTACTTTTGTTTATTTATTATTTATCGGGTTTGATAAGGATATTATGTTGTATGTTTTTAACATGTATATAGAAAATATTTTCATATCTAATTACAATTGCAAGAGAATCAAAGGTATATGCATTCTTTATCCACCGCTTATTTTTCCTTCATGTGAATTTGCTATTGTTTATCTAATGTTTAAGGTAATGGTCTACATAAAATGCTTATATTTTTAACATTTTAACTTCATGCATACACGCTTACATTTACATCTAACTATATCAGTATGCTCTATGTAATTCTATCACTACTAGAAAAAGCTCAAAAACCGGCAGGGTAGGGCGACGGCTCCCGACGGCTTCTGACGGGCCGTCGGCGGCCGTCGGAAATACGCGAATATCTGGCTCCAGCCGAGCCTGCTTCTTCTCCACTTTCATACGAAAAAATTAGGTTTACTTCCCCCAATTCTCTTCCCCAGCCCTCCAATCAGCAATTTCGAGATTTCAGGTTCTTCCCGGCTGTGCAATTAACTTCTACTGCTCTCTAGAACAGGTATAATCTCTTATTTTAGCCAAAATTTCAGTTTTTATCCTAATTCAAGATTTGCATAATTTGATAAATTAGGGGTAATTGTTGATTGACATTGTTTACAATAGTGTTATAATAGTTTCTAGCATTCCATGGTATTCCTATTTCATCTGTTATCGTGAAATTGCGAAAAACATGTATAATTTATATTGATTATATATGTGTGTAGCACTGCTAACATTGTATTGTGTTAGTTGAAATAAGATAAAATGAACGTACGAGCTAGAAATATTATATTGTGCACGTATTGATTTATGCAACAAAAAAATACGTCGAACGAGCCTTAAGTTGATGCGTAATACGTCGAATAAATGTGTTAAATTAATATATATTTTTGTAAATGTGAACAGTGAGTAAAACTGTATTTTTTCGTAAAATGCGCGCATGTAACTGACAAATGTTCCTTAGAGAGTTTTTGGCCCCGTCTGACGAGTGTTGTACATAATCGTTGTATAAATAGTCGTTCTTTTTAAAAAAACGATCATTTATATTCATCTGGTACAATGTTTGTCGGATTTGTCCCTGTATTGGACAAGTTATGAACACAGTAAGCATTTACATTTTGTATACTATTTCGTCTCAAACGGTTCATAAAATTTCGGCCTAACTTTTCTTTTTGTTTCCTACGTACACGCATTTGTGTACAATGCAGGGAACAAAAGGGAAATGCTGTCGAAATTTTGTTGAATCGTTTGAGACGAAGTAATATACGAAATGTAAATGCTTACTGTGTTTGTAATGGGAAGTAGGATGTCTGACCAATGAAAAAAAAATTATATATATTTTTAAATCGTTACGTTAAAAAATAAAATGTGCCCTATTTGAAAATATATAAATTTTAAATAGGAACTTCTCATTTTGTCAAATAGGAATTTTGAAGTATTTGTCAAATAGGAAATTTTGAAGTATTTGTCAAATAGGAAATTTTAAATATAAATTTTAAATTCAAAATAAATATTAAATTTTGAACTTCTCATTTGTTAAATAGAAAAAATGATTGATTATTTTGTTGATCGGAGGAGATGGATGTACCAAAGAAAAGGACTGAGGGGCTCAATAAAAGAAGATTTTTATAATGGTATAAACGTGTTTGTTGAATTCGCTTTAAGTAATAACGGAAACGATCCAGAAATTCGTTGTCCATGTAGTAGGTGTAGACATTTGAAGTATTTGTTACCAGATATTGTGAAAGTTCATTTGTGCAAACACGGTTTCGCACCCGAATATTATGTTTGGGATCGGCATGGGGAAGTTGTAGCAAATACTTCTGTAGAGTCTGAAAGTGTCGTTAACGAAATAGTTTCAACGATCCGTATAGAAAATATGGCCGATGCAACACGATCAATGTTTCCTATGGTTGAAGTTGACGACGATGATGGAAATGTTGAAGAACCAAATATTGAAGCTAAAAAAATTTATGATTTACTAGATGCAGCTAAGAAACCTATTTGGGATGGTTGTAAAAGCGGCACTCAGCTGTTAGTAATCGCAGAATACATTGCGATGAAGTCAAAATACAACATCACTGAAGCTGGGTTTACGGCTGTTGTACAAGCTGCAAAAAGATATATGCCGCCCGATAATCAAATGTGTGAAAATCACTACGAAGTTAAAAAACTTATGTCGGCTTTTGGTTTACCGTATCAGAAAATAGATACATGTTTAAAAGGATGCATGTTGTTTTGGAAAGAAGACGCAAACATTAAAAATTGTAAAGTATGTAACCAGGAGAGATACAAACCAAGAAAAAAGAAGGGGAAGGAAGTTCCGTACAAGCGTATGCACTACTTACCCATAACTCCAAGACTTCAAAGATTATATGCATCTTCTGTAACTGCGTCTAATATGAGGTGGCATAGCGTGAGAACAGAGGAGAGGGTACGTTGACGCATCCGGCCGATGGAGAAGCATGGAAGCATTTCGATAAAACGTATCCAAATTTTGAAGCGGAGAGTCGAAATGTTAGATTAGGATTATGTACAGACGGTTTTTCTCCATTTTCTCAATTTGGTTCTAAATATTCATCCTGGCCCATTATCGTCACACCGTATAATTTACCTCCATGGATGTGTATGAAAACGCAATATATGTTTCTTACTGTTGTCGTTCCTGGCCCCGACGATCCGACACAAGGAATCGATGTATATTTACAACCGTTGATTGAGGAGTTAAAAATACTGTGGAACGAAGGAGTAGAAACATACGATGTGTCCAAGAAGAAAAATTTTCGTATGTTTGCTTCTTTGTTGTGGACTATAAGTGATTTTCCTGCCTATGCAATGCTTTCGGGATGGAGTACTGCCGGTCGTCTAGCATGTCCATATTGCATGGATGAAACACGAGCGTTTTCTTTACCTCATGATAAGAAAATTTCATGGTTTGACTGTCATCGATATTTTCTCCATGTAAATCATCCCTTCAGAGGAGACAAGAAAAACTTTTTAGCTAATAGAGTAGAAACCAGACAACCACCGACGATATGGTCAAGCGAAGACATATATGAACTTGTTAAGGACTATCCAAAGATATATGAAACGGGCGAGCAAACAGAAATTCAAGGCAAATCAGTTGTTCATAACTGGTGCAAACAAACTATTTTTTGGGAGTTGCCGTATTGGAAACATCTTCTGCTTCGCCATAACATAGATGTGATGCACAATGAGAAAAATGTATTTGATAATGTTTTTAACACAATTTTGAATGTGAAAGGGAAGACGAAGGATGATTTGAAATCAAGACGTGATATTGAAGAATTATGCAAACGTCCTGAGCTTCATATGAAACCAAATGACAGTAAAAAACCCAAAGCATGTTACGAATTAGATAATAATCAAGTCAAAACTGTGTTAAAATGGGTGGAAGGGTTAAGATTTCCTGATGGGATATCATCAAATCTTCGTAGATGTGTTGACTTTAAAAATGGTAGATTGAGCGGAATGAAAAGTCACGACTGTCACATAATGATGGAAAATTTATTTCCCGTAATGTTCAAAGAACTACTGCCGTTAAAAGTTTGGAAGGTAGTAACGGAGCTTAGTATGTTTTACAAAGAGCTTTGTTCGACTACTTTAAAAGTGCAACGTTTACGTAAACTTGAAGTGGACATTCCTATATTGCTTTGCAAATTAGAGAAAATATTTCCTCTAGGTTTTTTTAATGTGATGGAACATTTACCTGTTCATCTCCCATCTGAAGCACAACTTCGAGGTCCTGTCCAATATGGGTGGATGTATCCATTTGAGAGGTATGTAATATGTTATAACGTAATTTAATTGCATTTGAAAGATGAAGTTAATATAAATTAATTTTGCATAGATATTTGAATCATCTGAAGAAAAAAGTGAGGCAAAAAGCACGAGTTGAAGGTTCGATATGTAAATCTTACATCGAAGAAGAAGCTTCGTTCTTTTTCTCTCACTATTTCAGTGACCATGTGAATATTTCATTTCAAAGTGTTCCTCGTAATGACGAAGGCGACGAACAAGAGTCCTCTCAAGCAATGTTATCTATTTTTAGACAATATGGTCGGCCTTCTGGAAAATGTATAGAAATATGGTTAGACGATAGAGATCTTCATATAGCACACACTTATATTCTTCTAAATTGTGTCGAGGTTGCACCGTTTGTTAGGTAATCTGAAATAATAATTTGTGTTTTATTCTTTTCTATAAGGCATGCGCGTGTATAACATAATGTAATAATTTGTTTATATAAACAGTGTTTATGAACGTGAACATCCGAACGGAGATCTCAGTAAAGAATTTTCCGGTTGGTTTTCAAATTACGCTTATGAGCCGAGAAATTGTGTTGTTGACGAAGGGTTGAAACATCTAGCGATGGGACCAAAAAGAGTGGTCAAGACATATCCAATATATTTCATCAATGGATATAAATTTAACACCAAAGAATACGGTGCAGAAAAATTAACAAATAATACTGGTGTATTTGTTAAAGGTAGTGACGATCTAGAAAATCATTTAAATGATTTTTATGGCGTTCTGACACAAATTTTGCAACTGACATATTTCTCACGACCCGTGGAGGAGGTGTTTCTATTTAGATGCAATTGGTTTAGCAATGTTCCAGGTTCTGGAATTAATGTGCACAAAGATTATAATCTTATCGAAATAAAGCATACATCGCACTATCACAAGTATGATCCTTTTGTACTAGCCAAACAAGCATTGCAAGTTTATTACGCTCCTTATCCGTCTCTAAAAAGAGATAAAGCAGATTGGTCTGCAGTTTTTAAAACAAAGGTCAGATTCACATTTGATGGGAAGAATATTCCGGATGAACAAGCTTATCAGGCAGATCTTGAGCAAAATAACGAAATAATAATTACAGACGATCATACAGATTTTGGTCCTTTGATCGATGAATCAAATGTTTTGGTAGAAGCGTTTGACAGTGCGAAGGAAAATATCGTCGAAAACGAGACCGAATCTGAATCAGAAGACGATGATGACTGATATAAATCTGAATCTGTTTTTTGCAATTGATGTAACTATGTTGAATTCTTGATGTATTATGAAATTGATGTAACTATGAAACCAAATCCGTTTACTATTGTTTGCATGTTTTATGTTATTTCCATTTGTCATTTATTTAGCAATTTTTATTGAAAATGCAATGAACTCTGCTTATCGTTGGAATAGTACACCCATTATGAATCAGGTATAACACACTTCCATTTCTATTTCCATTTCCATTTCAGTTATTAATTAAGCAATTTATACCGTTGATGTCATTTTCATATGAAATATATTAATTATCATGTTTTTATTCTCTTATATAATGATGTGTATATGTTACAGGTTTATCAATATGTCATGTAGAGGTAGGAGCTCTTCCCGATCGTCAGGATGCGATGGCATTGGCCCATCGCAAGAGCCACAGCGTGCAGTTGTATCGTTAGTCCCTAGAGTAGATGGGTAAGAATTAAATTTTATTCAGCATCTTATTTTTTCTATGATATACGTACGTACTTATCTATATCGTACTTAAAAACAGGGGGTTCGATCTACTTCCTTCTAAGGTTGTGTTGGACGTCTCTAGAGCTTCTTATCGCAATAGGATCAGTGCCTGCTGGCCGAAGTGGGATAACATCCCTCCTCACATCATAGAGTGCATATGGCAGGATGTCCTAGTATGCATATTTTTCTGTTTTCCATTTTTAATTCGTTTTTGTCGTTTTTTTACTGTTTATATCGTTTAAAGTGTAATCTTTTTTTTAACACAGGCTGAGATAGACATCCAGACAGATGATATGATGCTGGCACGAGCATACTGGATGAAGAAGATGCGCAAGAACTACGGGGATATGATATCTGAGATTAAGAAATCTGGTAAGAAACCACGGTGGATGGGAGAGAGCGTGTGGCAAGCTTGGTTGAGATACTGGGAGACGGACGAGGCGAAGGCAAGTATACTAATTTTTTTTGAATTATTAATTTGACGTGATCGAAAAATAATGTATCAAATTTTGAATGTACAGGCAGAGTCGGATAGAAACTCTGCAAATAGAAATAAGAATCCCGTCACTCATCGCGGAGGATCGAAATCGTTTCAGCAGTATCGGCAGGAGTTGGTAAATTTACTGAATAATAAATGTAAATAGTTTATACTATATGATTTTAAATGTATAATAATTGTATGTAACAATCAACTTCAGGAAGCCGAGTCACATGGTCCTGTCAGCTATATGGACGTGTTCACCCGTACGCATGCTGTCGAGCATGTTAATCCAGACGGGACTGTTTCGTACACATGGCATGTAACAACCCGCAATTATACGATAATATATTTAAATATTTTATTAAATATGACATCGTCTTTTCGTATTTAAAATCCTAAATATGAATTTTTATCGTGTTCGAATTCGTTGCTCTAATGGATTCAAATCGTGTTTTAAATATCACCAAAGTGTTTGATAAACTTGGTTAAAAATATTCGGGCTTTATAAATTTTTACAAAAACTTGGCCCATGCTTGAGTTGAAGCCGTGATAGTATTCGGCACCCAACCCCCTCCCTTTCCTCCATCCGTGAACCCTAGGCCCAAACTCGAGATCAACGAGATAATGGCTTCTAAAATTAGGGCTTCGATTTTCTTTCTTTTTGCTGGCGAATCTGGAATTTTGGGGCTTTGGCTCGATCTCTGGCGATTCTCTGTGTAACTAAACTAGGGCTTTGGCTCGTTCTCCTCTGTGAGATAATTGCGATGCTGTTCCGATGTTGATTCGAGCTTTTGCCTTTGTGATTGTGAGATTATCAAGCGACTTCGTTCTCGTCGCCGCTTCGAAGCAAGGTGAGTTAAACTCACATCTAATTCGAACTGTTACATGATTATCTTGACTTCGTTCGTATGTTCGATTTTCGTGACTTGGGATTTAAGTGATTTAGTAATTGATGGTTCGCTTAATTTGGGTTTGAACCCCTCGTTTTCATTCGTATATGGTCTTTGAATTGTGATGGTTCAGGTTTCTCGACTTGTTCGATTTCGTTCAATGTTGTTGTTTTTTTTTTTGGCTTTGAAGGATTTCGTGAGTTGTCTCGGTTTCATGGCTTACTGTCGAATTACATTGTCCATTGCTTTATCTCGTGACACCCACTAACTTCTGTCACTCGATTGTGTGAAGGAAATTCCATGACACTGTCTTGGTTCGAACTGCAGTTGTTAGTCCAATGTTGTTTCATTATTTCACTTGCATACTTATTGAACTCACTGATGCATTGATCTTGGTTCGGCCGTGTCTTTGATATTGTTTGTATTGGGTTGTAGTATACCTGGTTGCATTTGGTCACTCGTGCCTTGTGCTTTGTAATTGAGTTAAGTTGCCTTTCAGTATTGAATATTTGTGTTGTCTTGAGATCACGTAGTCTTCACACATGTGTAGCCAGCACTTGCATTGAGATCTTATTTCCTGTAGTTCATACTGTGTATATTTATATGTGCAAGTGGCTGTGCCTATTATATATGTTCATGTATCTCGTATTTGTGTCACAGCTAGATATTTATATTTACAGTCGTTCTTGCATTTTGATCATCAAGTATGCACTCCCACATGGGTATGTGCTATGTGTGGTTCATTTTTGTAGCTCGACAGCTTTGGGAGCATGTACATTGTCACTTGGCCATCTTATTTCTTTCCAGTATAGTGGCCTTCACTGTTCACTGCTTGGTGGTCTCGTGGCACTGCTTGCTGTCATGTTGTATTGAATTTGATACCATTCCGGTTGAACTTTTGATGTTCGTTGGCCTTGAGTTGAACCTATTTTGAGACTTGGGTTTGACCTTGGTTTGATGTGTTAGCTGAGCTTATTTGTGTAGTCTTCATCTTGTTCAGTAGTACAGCAGAGTTTAACATGTCTCTGTTATTTACTTTTGCCATAAAAGCTACATTATAGTGTTCTTCACTGTTTGCATTTGCATACCACTGTAATTCTATCACCTGTGACTCGAGTCCTTTACTTGATGTCATTTGAGCTCCTTCATGATATTTTCATGTTATTGCTACACTTGTATGTGTCGTTCACCATTGATACAATGTTTTAGTTACATCTTTTGATCTGCACATCCAGGTGCCTTCTCTGTCTCATTTATTCTTTTGGTTCCACTGCACAACTTTGAGTCCTCTTGCTTATGCTCAGATCATTTCGAGTTTGGGCTTGCATCTGAGTTTTTGTGCAGTTTGCCTTGTATTTTGTTGTGGTCGCAGTCCCATTTTTGTTGTAAATTTGGACTGTATATATATTGACTGGAGTCTTTTGTTGTTCTACTGCAACTTTGGTTTGCATAACTAATGTGCAGTAGCCAGTTGCACTTGTCCTGTCTTCTTGTTTATTCCTGGGCACTTCGACCTGTTGCACACATTGCTGTTGTAGATGTTGATGTTGTAGTTGTTCGAATTGGCATTTGATCTGTAGTTGGTCTGTAGCATGTTATTGCATTTGCACTGACTTCTTTGTGGTTTAGTTTCATACTACTGTCACTTGTTTCGAGCTCATATACATGTTTTACAGTTGCATTCCTGTATATGTGTTCTGATATTTTTGGGTTGACTTGAGCAGTGCTATTTGCTTCCATGTCTGATTTAGTGGTTCATTTGCTTGGTGTACTTGAGTCACTTTGGTATTGAGTTGCTTGACCTATTTCTATTGTAGTTGTACTTGGGTATACACTGCATATCCATGTGTCATTTTCGCTTGCATCTGTTCATCCCTGAGCACTTGCTGACCTGCTGCATTTTCGTAGCAGTTTTACCCTTGTCCCTTGTGGTGACTTTATACTCTGTTGTGGCGAGGCAGTGCACGCGTGCGTGCACTGCAGCCACACCGAATTGACAGATTTTAATCGATATCTCTTTTATTCTTAATTCATCGACCTGATGCGTAATTCGTAGGCTGTATTGGCGAGGCAGTACACGTTAGCGTGTACTGCAGCCAATTAGCATTGATGTTTTTACATTGACATTTCAATTGTTTAAACTGCTTTGGATTTCTGTTTTGTGGATTAACACTGTTTAGTGTTATATCTGCCGTTATCCAATTCTCGTATCGAGAGTTGGATATACGAGATTTCTGTGACTGTCATCTATATTGAGATTGATTATTATTTCTTCTATGCTCTAATAACTGATTTTGAATTAGACTGATCCGAGTATTATTTTCTTTTGAATGTAATACTCGGGTCAGACCGAGTATTTACAGGTTGTAGATTTTTTAGCTTTGGGTTGCTGCTAGAGCTATGAAGACTTTTTATATCAGTTGAAGTGGTCTTCGTCTTGTTGTAGTAGTCAGTGTGTCTGTTTTAAGATGATAATGTATTCATGTATATTAGTCAATAATGTACTTGTATATATAACTTTTTGAGTCGACAGTTGTAGTTGTATCATTTGTATTGTGTCAAATGTATTGTAACTGATATCAGTTATTGTATATATGAGACTTTTCGTTCCATCTGTATTCCGCATTTATGTTATCTGTGTTATTTTTATATTTATTGTCCTAAACTATTATAGCCACTGTGTAGTAACTTTGAGTTTGTAACGGTATGTCGGATTTCCTCTAAAAGATAAAATGCATGTTTTATTCTATCTGACGTATCGGCGCTCGCACAAAGCAATTACATAGATGGTCGCTCCTCAACAGCCTTATTCTCCGCGCTAGTTGACAGCACTACACCGTAGTGTTCTTGGCTAGCGTGGGTATAGAGGTGGGGCGTCACAGCTTGGTATCAGAGCTTGGGGTTTAGGACAATTATAAAACATAACTTAGATGGAGCATGTGTTACAACTATTTGTCGATGTTTTATCTCTCATCTTTACATATGACTATTTTTGACTGTTAGGTATGAATTCCTAACGCTTATTCTTGCGTTTTCGGCTTTGAATTGATTTAGCTGATGTTGATTTTGTTTTAATTTGGCAAATTAAAGCCATTTTGACTTTTGGACTTTGTTCCACTTTTGTTCTATGCTATGAGTGTCATTGTGTACCTGTTACACTGTGATGAAAAATAGCTGGACCAGTTGCAAATTGAGTGATTTTGATTTTTCATTCACATCTAGTTTGAATCTCAGCGATTTTGAACTTGATATTTTGTGTTTTCCTCATCTGGATTTCCCTTCGACTTCGGTCACTTTGTTTTTGAGAAATTGCTAATTTCTTGATTCTCAAGACTCTGATTTTGTTTGCCGTTGGTTTCTTTGATAATGATGATTGATTCATTTTATACTCGACTGCGGCTATTAATTGTTGACTTCGACGTTGACTTGATTCTTACTTTTGTTGAAGTCATTTATGCATTTCTGCTCGATTTGCTTTGTTTTTCCAGTTGATAATCGATTCTTCTTTTCTAATTAGTTGTTATCACCTTTGTCGATTTTGATAACTTCTATCTCTGGAATTTTTGGGTATTCCTACTTTGATGAATTTGGAATCGAATTCTTTGGATTTTATTCACGTCTTCGAATGTGAAATTTTAGTGAACTGACTTGGTTTCCTAATTTAATCGATTCTTGATCATTTCCCCGATTTGTTGCTATCATTTATTAGCAACTTTGATGACATTTTCTTCGGGATTTTTGTGAACATACTTTCTGATGGATTCAGTATCGATTTCTCTGGATTCCATTCACATCTTCGTATGTGAATTCTTGTGATTGATTGTTTCTACAATCATTTTTGTGATTTGTCACTTTAAAAATATAAAGGTTTTCTATACTAGTAGTAAATATTAAAATCCCTTTTTCCAAACGATTTCAAAACTATTTTACTACAAAGTTCTTTTTCTTGAACCATTTTCCAATCTATTAATATATACAAGCCTTTATTTCACTCGTATGAGAAATTGAATTAAACGGCCTAGTAAAACAAGTGGTATGAAACGCTTGCGTTTACTTCGTCGGTTAACTCCTGGACTTGTTCGATTGAACCCTTTTCGTGACAATTTCCTAGTGAAGATTTACAGCTTGTTCGTAAATATTTAAGTTAAGCAAGTGGTTATGGGAAATGAAGCTAAACTCATATATTTACTAGCTTGGTGTGGTTGACACTTCTTTATGATCATGACGATCATTTTTATGATTTAGACTGGACCTCATCGGTGTGATTTCGTCTCACACATATCTCTTGGGCTTTGAGGATTGTCTAGACACCAGTGTGTGATTTCGTCTCACACATATTGCACGGTTAGACTAGGCCTCATCGGTGTGATTTCGTCTCACACATATCTCTTGGGCTTTGAGGGTTGTCTGGATACTCTTTGTGTGATTTTTATGATTTAGACTAGCAACTGTGCGATGTCTCTTTGTCTGCGAGGGAGACTAAACCCCGCTTTGTTGTAGGGTAGCGCCCTACGGTCTTCGGGCCATTCCTGTGTGAAAATTTAATGGATGGCTTCCATGAGATAGCGTCTCGTCATGTGATACCGGTCGGTGAGTTTTCATACTCCCATTTTTGTGATAGGCCTTTCCCCTTTTCTTTTTATGATTTAGACTAGCGATTATGCGATGTCTCTTTGTCTGCGAGGGAGACTAGACCCCGCTTTGTTGTAGGGTAGCGCCCTACGGTCTTCGGACCATTCTTGTGTGAAACTTTATTGGTTAGCCACCAAGAGATAGCGTCTCGTTCATGTGATACCGGTGTTTTGGAGTCTTCATACTCCCATTTTTATGCTAGGCCTCCCCCCCCCTTCATGTGTTTTCTGGATTTCTTGTGATGATTTCTAGAATTTGTGCTTCACCAATTTTCGTGATTTCTATTGACAAGTTTTGTCAATTTTTGTGTATTGGTGAATTCATGTGTTATTAACTTGTTATGAATACAAGTTTAGGGTATGATATCCCTTTCTATCTTTGAGAAGATTCTTGTGACAATTTTTGATGAATGAAAATTCATTTGGCATTATATTTTGATGCCAGTTATTTTGATGAGATTTTGACGTGTTAACTTCAATACTCGTCAATTTTGAAATGGATTTACAAGCGGTTCTCCCGCAATACTGATATTGCTAATTTAATCACGTGTTTTTTTAAAATTCTTTATTTTTAAAAAAGTTGTTTCAGAAATATAAATTAAAATTGTTTTCAAAATTTTTACAGTTTACATTTCCAAAGGAACGAGGAAGCGATTTAAACGTTTCATAAAAATCAAGGACTATGACCCCTTTTCTTTTACTGATTCGCTTAATTCCGGACTTGTCCGTTTGAGAATGTGAAATGTTATTTTTAAAACACACAATTCCGCACTTTCAAGAAAACGATAAAGAGATTTAAACGATTTAGCAAAAGTAAGGAGTATGGAACCATACTTTTACTACTTCGGTTAATTCCGGACTCGTTAATTGAATATTTATGACTTCTGATTATCGTTTTTGATAATTAGATGTTTGTGCTTCTGATTATCGTTTTTGATAATCAGATATTTGTGAAATTTGATTATCGTTTGAGATAATTAAATATTTTTTCGATTTGATAATCGAATCTTTGTGTTTCTGATTATCGTTTTTGATAATCAGATATTTGTGAAATTTAATTATCGTTTGAGATAATTAAATATTTTTTCGATTTGATAATCGAATCTTTGTGCTTCTGATTATCGTTTTTGATAATCAGATATTTGTGAAATTTGATTATCATTTGTGATAATTAAATATTTTCCAATTTAATTATCGTCTGAGATAATTAAATATTTTTTCGATTTGATTAATCGAATATTTGTGTTTCTGATTATCGTTTTTGATAATCAGATATTTGTGAAATTTAATTATCGTTTGAGATAATTAAATATATTTTTTCGATTTGATTAAATCGAATGTTTGTGCTTCTGATTATCGTTTTTGATAATCAGATATTTATGAAATTTGATTATCATTTGTGATAATTAAATATTTTCCAATTTAATTATCGTCTGAGATAATTAAATATTTTTTCGATTTGATTAATCGAATATTTGTGTTTCTGATTATCGTTTTTGATAATCAGATATTTGTGAAATTTGATTATCATTTGTGATAATTAAATATTTTCCAATTTAATTATCGTCTGAGATAATTAAATATTTTTTCGATTTGATTAATCGAATATTTGTGTTTCTGATTATCGTTTTTGATAATCAGATATTTGTGAAATTTAATTATCGTTTGAGATAATTAAATATATTTTTTCGATTTGATTAAATCGAATGTTTGTGCTTCTGATTATCGTTTTTGATAATCAGATATTTGTGAAATTTGATTATCATTTGTGATAATTAAATATTTTCCAATTTAATTATCGTCTGAGATAATTAAATATTTTTTCGATTTGATTAATCGAATATTTGTGTTTCTGATTATCGTTTTTGATAATCAGATATTTGTGAAATTTGATTATCGTTTGAGATAATTAAATATTTTTCGATTTGATAATCGAATCTTTGTGATTTCTGATTATCGTTTTTGATAATCAGATATTTTTGAAAATTCAATTATCGTTTTTGATGATTGAATATTTACGATTTTGAGATTTGAGCTTCGTCTTTTTCTCTGACGATTCAGGTGAGTAATTTGATTTACTCACATTCAATTCGTGTAGTACGTGAATTCTGCTCTATTTTCTTTTTCTCCTAAATGCTGGAACTCGATTGATTCTTGCTTTTGATAGTCGTCTGATTTTGATTCCTTGATCCCCACGGTGTTGATTCTTTCAGTCGAACCTTTTGATCCTATATCTGATACTTCCATAATTCTAATGCTTCCCCCTGTTGACCTTTGCTTTGCGTATGCATTCGACATTGCCATGCTCTTATGGTTGTTACCTTTTATCCATTTATCCCTTATGATTGCGAGGACGCAATTTCTTTAAGGAGGGAAGTCTGTAACAACCCGCAATTATACGATAATATATTTAAATATTTTATTAAATATGACATCGTCTTTTCGTATTTAAAATCCTAAATATGAATTTTTATCGTGTTCGAATTCGTTGCTCTAATGGATTCAAATCGTGTTTTAAATATCACCAAAGTGTTTGATAAACTTGGTTAAAAATATTCGGGCTTTATAAATTTTTACAAAAACTTGGCCCATGCTTGAGTTGAAGCCGTGATAGTATTCGGCACCCAACCCCCTCCCTTTCCTCCATCCGTGAACCCTAGGCCCAAACTCGAGATCAACGAGATAATGGCTTCTAAAATTAGGGCTTCGATTTTCTTTCTTTTTGCTGGCGAATCTGGAATTTTGGGGCTTTGGCTCGATCTCTGGCGATTCTCTGTGTAACTAAACTAGGGCTTTGGCTCGTTCTCCTCTGTGAGATAATTGCGATGCTGTTCCGATGTTGATTCGAGCTTTTGCCTTTGTGATTGTGAGATTATCAAGCGACTTCGTTCTCGTCGCCACTTCGAAGCAAGGTGAGTTAAACTCACATCTAATTCGAACTGTTACATGATTATCTTGACTTCGTTCGTATGTTCGATTTTCGTGACTTGGGATTTAAGTGATTTAGTAATTGATGGTTCGCTTAATTTGGGTTTGAACCCCTCGTTTTCATTCGTATATGGTCTTTGAATTGTGATGGTTCAGGTTTCTCGACTTGTTCGATTTCGTTCAATGTTGTTGTTTTTTTTTTGGCTTTGAAGGATTTCGTGAGTTGTCTCGGTTTCATGGCTTACTGTCGAATTACATTGTCCATTGCTTTATCTCGTGACACCCACTAACTTCTGTCACTCGATTGTGTGAAGGAAATTCCATGACACTGTCTTGGTTCGAACTGCAGTTGTTAGTCCAATGTTGTTTCATTATTTCACTTGCATACTTATTGAACTCACTGATGCATTGATCTTGGTTCGGCCGTGTCTTTGATATTGTTTGTATTGGGTTGTAGTATACCTGGTTGCATTTGGTCACTCGTGCCTTGTGCTTTGTAATTGAGTTAAGTTGCCTTTCAGTATTGAATATTTGTGTTGTCTTGAGATCACGTAGTCTTCACACATGTGTAGCCAGCACTTGCATTGAGATCTTATTTCCTGTAGTTCATACTGTGTATATTTATATGTGCAAGTGGCTGTGCCTATTATATATGTTCATGTATCTCGTATTTGTGTCACAGCTAGATATTTATATTTACAGTCGTTCTTGCATTTTGATCATCAAGTATGCACTCCCACATGGCTATGTGCTATGTGTGGTTCATTTTTGTAGCTCGACAGCTTTGGGAGCATGTACATTGTCACTTGGCCATCTTATTTCTTTCCAGTATAGTGGCCTTCACTGTTCACTGCTTGGTGGTCTCGTGGCACTGCTTGCTGTCATGTTGTATTGAATTTGATACCATTCCGGTTGAACTTTTGATGTTCGTTGGCCTTGAGTTGAACCTATTTTGAGACTTGGGTTTGACCTTGGTTTGATGTGTTAGCTGAGCTTATTTGTGTAGTCTTCATCTTGTTCAGTAGTACAGCAGAGTTTAACATGTCTCTGTTATTTACTTTTGCCATAAAAGCTACATTATAGTGTTCTTCACTGTTTGCATTTGCATACCACTGTAATTCTATCACCTGTGACTCGAGTCCTTTACTTGATGTCATTTGAGCTCCTTCATGATATTTTCATGTTATTGCTACACTTGTATGTGTCGTTCACCATTGATACAATGTTTTAGTTACATCTTTTGATCTGCACATCCAGGTGCCTTCTCTGTCTCATTTATTCTTTTGGTTCCACTGCACAACTTTGAGTCCTCTTGCTTATGCTCAGATCATTTCGAGTTTGGGCTTGCATCTGAGTTTTTGTGCAGTTTGCCTTGTATTTTGTTGTGGTCGCAGTCCCATTTTTGTTGCAAATTTGGACTGTATATATATTGACTGGAGTCTTTTGTTGTTCTACTGCAACTTTGGTTTGCATAACTAATGTGCAGTAGCCAGTTGCACTTGTCCTGTCTTCTTGTTTATTCCTGGGCACTTCGACCTGTTGCACACATTGCTGTTGTAGATGTTGATGTTGTAGTTGTTCGACTTGGCATTTGATCTGTAGTTGGTCTGTAGCATGTTATTGCATTTGCACTGACTTCTTTGTGGTTTAGTTTCATACTACTGTCACTTGTTTCGAGCTCATATACATGTTTTACAGTTGCATTCCTGTATATGTGTTCTGATATTTTTGGGTTGACTTGAGCAGTGCTATTTGCTTCCATGTCTGATTTAGTGGTTCATTTGCTTGGTGTACTTGAGTCACTTTGGTATTGAGTTGCTTGACCTATTTCTATTGTAGTTGTACTTGGGTATACACTGCATATCCATGTGTCATTTTCGCTTGCATCTGTTCATCCCTGAGCACTTGCTGACCTGCTGCATTTTCGTAGCAGTTTTACCCTTGTCCCTTGTGGTGACTTTATACTCTGTTGTGGCGAGGCAGTGCACGCGTGCATGCACTGCAGCCACACCGAATTGACAGATTTTAATCGATATCTCTTTTATTCTTAATTCATCGACCTGATGCGTAATTCGTAGGCTGTATTGGCGAGGCAGTACACGTTAGCGTGTACTGCAGCCAATTAGCATTGATGTTTTTACATTGACATTTCAATTGTTTAAACTGCTTTGGATTTCTGTTTTGTGGATTAACACTGTTTAGTGTTATATCTGCCGTTATCCAATTCTCGTATCGAGAGTTGGATATACGAGATTTCTGTGACTGTCATCTATATTGAGATTGATTATTATTTCTTCTATGCTCTAATAACTGATTTTGAATTAGACTGATCCGAGTATTATTTTCTTTTGAATGTAATACTCGGGTCAGACCGAGTATTTACAGGTTGTAGATTTTTTAGCTTTGGGTTGCTGCTAGAGCTATGAAGACTTTTTATATCAGTTGAAGTGGTCTTCGTCTTGTTGTAGTAGTCAGTGTGTCTGTTTTAAGATGATAATGTATTCATGTATATTAGTCAATAATGTACTTGTATATATAACTTTTTGAGTCGACAGTTGTAGTTGTATCATTTGTATTGTGTCAAATGTATTGTAACTGATATCAGTTATTGTATATATGAGACTTTTCGTTCCATCTGTATTCCGCATTTATGTTATCTGTGTTATTTTTATATTTATTGTCCTAAACTATTATAGCCACTGTGTAGTAACTTTGAGTTTGTAACGGTATGTCGGATTTCCTCTAAAAGATAAAATGCATGTTTTATTCTATCTGACGTATCGGCGCTCGCACAAAGCAATTACATAGATGGTCACTCCTCAACAGCCTTATTCTCCGCGCTAGTTGACAGCACTACACCGTAGTGTTCTTGGCTAGCGTGGGTATAGAGGTGGGGCGTCACATGGCAGGACGATAAATCCAGCAAAAGCCATGTAAGCATATTTCATTTTATTCAGTATTAGTAATTGTTTTAATTGTTAAACTATGATGACATAAGATATGATATTATTAATTTGTTAATGCAGGAGAAGTTTATGGAGCAGCGACAGAAACTCCTTGCTGACACGGGTCGAGATCAGCTGACGACCAATGAGAAAGACGTTATTTTTGAGTCCGTTATGGATCCAGCAGAGTATGGTCGACGATACGGATTTGGCAATTTAGCGGTAAATAATTTACTTTTTCTTAAAATACTTAAAATATGATATTTTCACCTTTTCAAAACAATAAACTTGAATTTTATTTATTTTTCAATTATTGCAGTTCAGTAGTCAGAGTAGGGGACGGCGGAGTAGACATCAGAGCGATCTTGCAGATATAGAAGAATTGCGGACTAGAGTTGCCCAGTTGGAGGAGCAGAACCGCCAACAGGCCATGCACACCGCACAGTTGTTAGAGTACATGCAGCAGCAGCAGGGTGGTGGTCACTTTCCTTCCTCGGCTGGCTCTGGATCTGCAGGAGATTGATTCATTACTTGCTTTCTTGTTCGTTCAGGTATGTTTTGTTTTAATTTAGAATGATTTGGTAGACGGCGTAGGTAATTGTTGATTTATGTATAATTATGTTTGACACATTTGGTTCTATGGTTGTCTGAGGACGTGTATGAGAATATTGATGAATTTGTGTATTAACAACATGGTAGAACAGTTATTGTTAGGATTTGTAACGACCCGCATTTTTGACCATTCAAATCGACAATAAATCCACACATGTCGACTCAAACAATCCAAAATACAGATAGTTATTGGGGTTAAATAAGAAAAGAAAAGAAAGAACAGGAACAAACTCAGAATCTCGCAGCGGAAGGAACAAGATATAATAATAAAATAACAGTTCATGAAGCTGTTAAATAAATAAATTTGATTATTATTATACATCATAAATCAGAGTTACATACATATCAGAGATAATACAACAATGCAGCGGAAAAATAATATGGTAGTAGAATATAAATGATGTAATACCAAACTCCGTCTTCGTCCTCCAAAATAGATCTTCAACCTTATCTGAAATGCTCAGGCTGACCCGAGCGTAATGAAAAGACAAAACACTCGAGTCAGGACTAAAATATCTCATGTAAGTAAAATCGAATAAGAAAATATGAGTGTGACGGCGTCAGAGATGTTTACGGGGTTTGACATCTCCTGTCCAGTGTCAATGTGAGTGCAATAACTTAAGAGATGTTACGGGATTTTCCATCTCTCAAGGATCCGTTAAACTATCTACTATGTAGTACAATACGCTATTATAATATGTCTACATTAAAGTAAAAGTATTAAAATAGCGTTAAACCATGGCCCATTCCACCCTTAACACAGTTTTATTCCCAAGAGCATATACAAGACCGTAGTTTCCCCAAAACCGGAAGTCACCAGAGGGCAATCCATATACTAAAGGTACAAACCAAAACGTAGTGGTCGCGAATAGGAAAATCAGTATGACAAGGTACATGAGGCGATACCAACTAGGATACTAGTAGTTGCGTGATCCGGACTGATGTTGGGCATAGCAGCTACTACCCCAACACCGTGAAACAACACTCCCAAAATCGAGGGGTGCACCCAAATCGAATCACAAAAGTAATAGACATGGTAACGAAGAAGTGTGTCCGCTAGAGGTGGCGAACCTCAATGGCCCGGCGCGGCTCCTGTTTTAGTCATGTCAGGGGTCATCCAATATCGTTCTCTTTCTTCAGTCAACGCGTTCACCAAACCATCCACTTCATTCTGGATCAACACTCCACGGATATAGTTATTAAAGTGGTTTTCGGTATCGACAGAGAGTATGTCCATATCCGATCCCGGTCTCTTTAATAACTACGTTATATTTTTCACACCGGTTGGATCTTTTACATTTTCAAAATCAATTCATAATTGATTATCAAAAATATTATATTCGCTTCAAAGATCAAATCCATTTCAAAATCATCATATCTACTCAAAATATACGATTTCATTTCAAAAATCATTTTCGCCTCAATATCTCATTTCAATTTCAAAATCGTATCAATACGATATCACTTTCACTTCAAATAAATCCATTTCCAAAATCATATCACATTCCAAAGTTATACCGCTTACGAAATCACAAGTCTTTTAAAATCAAAACACTTCGGAAATCAGAACCTTGAAATTCATAACACTTTGAAATCATAGCTTGAAATCATAACATTTTGGAATCCTAACACTTTCCTCTTAAACAGTTTAGATATTAAAATTTGTATATATAGAAAATAGTTTATACAATAAAATGGTTTATATAAAATAGTTATAAGTTAAAATAGTTTATAAGAAAATAATTTATATTGAAAATGATTTATATTAAGATAATTTATATTAAAATATATAAAATAAAATATAAATAGTTTTAGATATAGTTTAAAATACTTTATATAAAATAGCTTCCTCAAATTCCACAAAACGATTCACATAACTCGAATTCCAAAATTATAATTTAATCAAATCTCAAATCATCAATTTCAACTCGATTCAGCTTCTCAATAAACCATTTCAAATACATATTTGAACCACAAAATAAGCCATTTCAATTTCCATATATCTCAAAGCTTTAAATATTCACATTTCAAAACTAAATTTGATAATTCCATTTATACCTCAATTTCAAATTAATTTTCAATTCCAAACTCAAACTTGAAATATCATTTCATATAAATTTTCTTAGAAATATTCAGAGTTCGATTAAAAGTCCAATCTTTTAAAACAAATCAGCTTTCGAAAATTTACGCCGTATTTCAATTTTTTTTCTTAAAAATCTAAGCTTCGAATAATTAAACAATTTCATTTACCAAGTTTAAATTTCAACATCTCGAGCTTCAATTCGAAATAATTCAATTTCCATAAATTGGATTCTATTCTTAAAATTAATTCATTTAAATAATTTCAAAACAACTTTTAAAATCATTTAATTTAACCAACCCGGTGTCCGTATATAATTCTCTAACCTATGGCCAAGTGGTTAGTTATTTCAATTAAATGTCAGGGATGAATATATATTTCTTAAACCAATCACAGTGTCATGTGCATGTATAACAGGATATATATAAGCAAATAAACATCTAAACATTTAAATATCAACCAATAGCATCCATCGAAATAAATCATCCAATAGTCAATACAATTCACGGCAATTTCATAGTTATCAATGTCAGGTAATTTAATCGCAATTCAATTTTAATTTCAATTTGACTGTCAATTTAATTTTCAACGGTGAATTCAAATGACAATCTATATGACAATTAAATTTTATCAAACAACGACAAATAAAATTCATATCACTTCATAATGTCATATTTAACTACCATAAATTATTTTAGTCAATTGTGAGCGTATAAACACTCACTTTGATTTTCTGTTGTCGCCGAGACGTTCCGGTTTGGAACTGAAACTGGACGACGCCCAACTTTAGCCCAAATTTCCACCGTCTCCAAATCCATCCAAACCAGTTTCATTTCGAAGCTCTCGTCATTACGATCGCAACGCAAAAAGTTTCGTTCCAATCGGACCTCGTATGAAAAAGTTATGCTATTTTAAAGTTTACACGAATTTAAATAAAACAATTTCAGCTTTTATTTTTTTTAAATTTTCAAACCCTAATCAACATCTGCCGTTGGATCAGCTTGCTTCAGATCTGGACCGCCCCTATGTGCTTCTTCTCCAACGTGAACATCACGTTCACAACCAACCCATAGCCGTCATTCTTCCATCAATTCTTGCCACCCCCACCGACCACTACACGACGATCAGGCACCACCATTCCAAAGCCTTCGACGAAAGCTACCCACGCCTGGAACCCTAGCAAGCTCGGCCACCCCCTCTGCCTCGAAATGCGTGAAAAACGCAGCAGCTTCCAGCACGATTTCCCGTTGATCCGTTGCTCTGTTTTCGATCATCTCCGTATGGATTTGAAGCTCTCATCGTCCTCTACAACTTTGTAGTTGAAGACTTTTGCTAATTCTTTATGGATTGGAAGATATTAGAGGAGAAAGAAGATGGATTTCTGGCCATTGATAGGAAAGTGGCGGCTAAGGGCTGAAACCCTAGTTCTTTTGCACAATGAAATAAGTGAGGGGCTTTTATAGAAAAATACGCGACACTATTCACCCGAAATTTTCCGAACTCCAAACGAAGCGTGCCGGCTGGCGTTTCTAAGGTTTACCCCACGTTCCGAACGCAATGGAACATGTTTCGGAGGCTAATTCGGTCATCTGTGCCAGTTACGGAGAAAAACGATCAGTTTTAAATTAAACCGATTTTGATGCGTTTTGGCTTGCCCCGGACAAACGGTAAATCTGATTGACACGAAATTTGAAACCTTACAATAATATGACATTACGGATCCGATGAAACTGGTTTCGTCCAAATCCGAGACTTATTGAAAAATGACTATTTTCTCTCGCCGAATTAATATTAAAAACAATTCGATGCGTTTCGAGCTGCCACGATCAAACGATAACTCCGATTGCTATGAAAATTGAAATCCGACAATAACAAACTATTACGGATCCAATGGAACTAGTTTCGTTCAATTCTGAGACTGTTCGAAAAATGGCTATTTTTCAGTCGATAATTAAATATTAAAAATATTCAATTTCCACAAATTAACTTTAAATTCAATTTTAAAAGTTCTATAACATCACTATAACCCCAATATGATAAGATAAAATTTTACAAATCATTTTCAATCATATTCAACTCGATTTTCAATTACCTCTGAAATTTAACTTATTAAATTATCGATTTAATTGTCTAATTAAATCCAATATTCGAAAAATAAATTATTCGACTGTTTAATTTCAATATAAAATTCACAATTTTAAATTATTAACTTTTAAATCAATTTCAATTGTTCACAAATCTCATTTTTAATTTCACAGTAATTAACAATCTTTTACAATGCAGTTTTCCATTATAAATCCAATATAAAAGATTATATTAGATTCAGCGTTCAATTTTATTGTAATTCAAATTCAAGTTATTTAATTCCAAATGAATTCTTTTATTTCGATTTACACTTTCATTATTGAATCAACCATTTACTTATACACTATTATCAATAGTTTATAATTTATTTACTTTCATTTTCTTCAGCTATCATCTTATTTAAATTCACAGTAATATTAAATTACATTCATTTACATTGATTTTAATATTATACTTCAATGTTAAATGTAACATTTTATTTATTTCGTTGTTTACAATCCAATTCAATTCGTTTCAATTACTTGTTACACTCAAATTTAAATCTTTACTTACGTTCAATTACAAGTTAACATCTTTATCAAATTACAGTTTCAGTTATTATCTGATTTCAATCAACTGTAATATTAAGTTACATTTATTTATATTAGTTTCAATAACATAAACTTCCACTATTAAATCTACCATTTTATTTATTCTTTATTTACAATCATAACCAATTTGGTTTACAATCAAATTCAATTCATTATTTACATTCAATACAAGTTAACATACATATTTAATTTACAAATAAGTTATTTCAGAATTCAGTTTTTGCATTTTAACTTGTAATTCACATTTAACAACACAAAATTTTATTTCCTTCGGATTTTTATCCAAAATTTTTATTTTAATTCGTATTTTTAAAGTGTTAAAAATACGGGTCGTTACATTCTCCCCCACTTAAAACTTTTCGTCCTCGAAAAGGAACGGAGAAGGAGAAACCATCATTTAGATATAATTCATTCAAATATTTGACTTATTTGCAAAATTTAGTTATAGGATTTTTTTTTCTCAAAATTTTCCAACTCCCGGATTTTTGAAAAATTTCGGCAGCACCTCCTTTGCGCGGCTAGGACCGAAAAATTTCACAGTGGTAATAACTGCATGATATACATCTCAATACGAGAATGAGGCATCTCAAAACATGGGGAACACAATAATATACCACAACATAAACCGTAATCCGAGAACGTACCTTTTATTAAGCGTTTATTAGCATTTTAACTTGCATTTTGCATTTAACGAAGAAGCGAGCTCCACAAGCGAAGCGCAACCCCTTTGCTACCTACTAAAATGCTCAATAACCAAGTTAGAACCGTGCATATAAAGATAGATCGATATACTTAGCATAAACAACATACATATAACATGTTTAGCTTCAAAACTGAAATTCCAATTCCAGGACAGCAAACATATCTTAGTTTTTGGTCACCTAAACGATAAAATTTTAAAATGGAATCTGAATAAAAGTTGTTGCATTTGTTTCAGGCTTTCCAGAATGTCCAAAATCATTGAATTCGGACCTTCCGTTCAAAAGTTACGACCGTTTTACTAAAATGATACGCTTCAGCCCCGAGCAATTTAGCGCAGGCCTGAAATGTAATTTCAGATTTTCGACCTCCTAAATGACAGAAATAAGAAAAGCTTATGAAACGAAAGTTGGAGCTTAGGCTCTAAGCTTTCCAGGAAGTGCAAGATCGTCAAAATCCGATACACCAGTAAAAAGTTATGGTGAAAATACTAAGGGTATGTGCTTCAGATTTTTACTTCGCCCAGGCCAGCAACTAATATTGGTGTTTTAAGCCTAGTGGATGAAGGTATTTATCAAAACATTCTAAACAAAAGATGTAGCACAGTTTCTAGGCTTTCCGAAAAGTCTAAGATCGTCTAATTTCATCTAGCCATTTAAAAGTTATGGTTGTTTTCATTTCAGCATATATTGGACAATTTTGGGTTTTTCCAAAAATTTGCCTTTATTATTTCAAAGTACAAACCATCAACTTCAAATTTTCTAAAGAAACAATCATAAACACAAAGTCATTTATTTTCTTATATATCCATGAAATAAGTTTACATTCGATTTGTTTCCGATTTATTCAAGTTTGTTTCATTCATAATTTAAATTCAAGTCAATTTGCTTCAATTTAATTTGAATTCAATTATATTTAATTTCCCTATGCTTCAAATTTGAATTTAATTATTTTAAAATTTTATTCCGTTTATTCAATTCCATTAACACTAATGAATTCTATTTAATCAATTATCATCCATCTAACAACCAATGCATATCAAACATTAACATCCATCCAAATCTATAATAAATCAATTATACATTTCCAAGTCAATTTTTTTTTTATTTCATACACTTCCAAGTTTATTGACATTTAGTTATATTCAACTTTAATTAGTTTCCATTTACAAATTTTATATTTCATTAATTTTAAATTTTATTCATTCACTTGTATATATCATTCATTTTACAACTTAAATTCCTTTATATTTACAACTATCAATAGATCTTCACATTTTATTATTCACTCTCACACTGGTATATTATTCCTCTACTTATCCTTATTAGCATTTTAAACTTTTTAAGTATTTGGTAAGTTATAGTTATGCAAATAGAATGTAGTTAAACAACATACAACCTCTTTTCATTCAAAGTTGAATTTTCAATTAATTAATTCTTAAGTCATTACTTAAATTTCACTATAATTTAATTTCACATTTACATTCACATATAGTATTTCCATTTTATATTAACATAATTTTGAATCACCTTTAAATGTTAATTTAAATTCCAATTATTTACTAACAATTTTATTTATATTTGCAAACCATTAATTAAATGCATATTTCATTATTCAAACCTATACTTGTATATCATCCAATTAACAATTCATATAACATTTTTGAACTTCTTAAATATTTTGGTAAGTTATATCTATGCTATAGAATGAAATTTAATACTATGCGAGTTTTACAGTTTCAATTTTATTTTAAATTCATAATTTCCTAATTCTAAGGATTTCTACTTCAATTGATATTTCACTTAGCTCTTAGGTTCATTTCTCATTTCGCAATACAGAAGTTCCGTAATGATTCAAGTATTAATTCATTTCCACCATTAAAAGAAAAATCATTAATTATTAAAGAACTCAAGAATTCGAATCCCGGCTTCATTTTAAATCAAGTTTTGAAATAATATATACTTATATAATTTATATATCAAATCATACTATAGAGAATACAAAATAAAACTCAATTTTAATCAAAACAGGGTTTAGAAAAACTATTAAATGATCTCCCCCACTTGGACTCTCAAAAATAAACGTCGATGATGCGTGCACTCATCACCGAAATCATTCTCTAGTGTCAAGAGGGGAGTATAACACTTACTTCATTTGAAATCCTTTGAAAACAATTTCTAATCGAATATACTATCATATAATACTTATATTATACATTTCAAATTTTCGTTAATAAATTTCAAAACACCGGAATTTAAATTCTCCATCTTAATTTAAATTCATTTTTATTTTATTTTATTTACCATTTATATTCATTGTCAATCATATTTACAAGTTTCATTTCTTAAAATCATTCAATAGTCAATAGTTAGAAATATTGACTAATCAACAATAAACGATGATAATCTAATATTATCATCTCTAACCAATACAATCAAAATTTATAACTTTTCAAGATAAGTCTTTTATATATAGAATATAATCCAAAACAATATTATGTAAATCTGTCCTATTCGAATGTTTAGAAATTCCTATCGATGCCTTGGCGTCCCAAGTACCAACCAGAATTCATAAATACTCAACGGAACAAATTAACAAAATATAAAATCATTTTTATATCAAAATTACAAATACGCTCTCTCATATACACTCAACTCATTCATATAGTTTACCTCTATTTCAATGAGTTATTCCCCACTAGAGCCAAGGTTTATCACTAAACCAAAGCTCTGATACCAACTGTAACGACCCGCATTTTTGACCATTCAAATCGACAATAAATCCACACATGTCGACTCAAACAATCCAAAATACAGATAGTTATTGGGGTTAAATAAGAAAAGAAAAGAAAGAACAGGAACAAACTCAGAATCTCGCAGCGGAAGGAACAAGATATAATAATAAAATAACAGTTCATGAAGCTGTTAAATAAATAAATTTGATTATTATTATACATCATAAATCAGAGTTACATACATATCAGAGATAATACAACAATGCAGCGGAAAAATAATATGGTAGTAGAATATAAATGATGTAATACCAAACTCCGTCTTCGTCCTCCAAAATAGATCTTCAACCTTATCTGAAATGCTCAGGCTGACCCGAGCGTAATGAAAAGACAAAACACTCGAGTCAGGACTAAAATATCTCATGTAAGTAAAATCGAATAAGAAAATATGAGTGTGACGGCGTCAGAGATGTTTACGGGGTTTGACATCTCCTGTCCAGTGTCAATGTGAGTGCAATAACTTAAGAGATGTTACGGGATTTTCCATCTCTCAAGGATCCGTTAAACTATCTACTATGTAGTACAATACGCTATTATAATATGTCTACATTAAAGTAAAAGTATTAAAATAGCGTTAAACCATGGCCCATTCCACCCTTAACACAGTTTTATTCCCAAGAGCATATACAAGACCGTAGTTTCCCCAAAACCGGAAGTCACCAGAGGGCAATCCATATACTAAAGGTACAAACCAAAACGTAGTGGTCGCGAATAGGAAAATCAGTATGACAAGGTACATGAGGCGATACCAACTAGGATACTAGTAGTTGCGTGATCCGGACTGATGTTGGGCATAGCAGCTACTACCCCAACACCGTGAAACAACACTCCCAAAATCGAGGGGTGCACCCAAATCGAATCACAAAAGTAATAGACATGGTAACGAAGAAGTGTGTCCGCTAGAGGTGGCGAACCTCAATGGCCCGGCGCGGCTCCTGTTTTAGTCATGTCAGGGGTCATCCAATATCGTTCTCTTTCTTCAGTCAACGCGTTCACCAAACCATCCACTTCATTCTGGATCAACACTCCACGGATATAGTTATTAAAGTGGTTTTCGGTATCGACAGAGAGTATGTCCATATCCGATCCCGGTCTCTTTAATAACTACGTTATATTTTTCACACCGGTTGGATCTTTTACATTTTCAAAATCAATTCATAATTGATTATCAAAAATATTATATTCGCTTCAAAGATCAAATCCATTTCAAAATCATCATATCTACTCAAAATATACGATTTCATTTCAAAAATCATTTTCGCCTCAATATCTCATTTCAATTTCAAAATCGTATCAATACGATATCACTTTCACTTCAAATAAATCCATTTCCAAAATCATATCACATTCCAAAGTTATACCGCTTACGAAATCACAAGTCTTTTAAAATCAAAACACTTCGGAAATCAGAACCTTGAAATTCATAACACTTTGAAATCATAGCTTGAAATCATAACATTTTGGAATCCTAACACTTTCCTCTTAAACAGTTTAGATATTAAAATTTGTATATATAGAAAATAGTTTATACAATAAAATGGTTTATATAAAATAGTTATAAGTTAAAATAGTTTATAAGAAAATAATTTATATTGAAAATGATTTATATTAAGATAATTTATATTAAAATATATAAAATAAAATATAAATAGTTTTAGATATAGTTTAAAATACTTTATATAAAATAGCTTCCTCAAATTCCACAAAACGATTCACATAACTCGAATTCCAAAATTATAATTTAATCAAATCTCAAATCATCAATTTCAACTCGATTCAGCTTCTCAATAAACCATTTCAAATACATATTTGAACCACAAAATAAGCCATTTCAATTTCCATATATCTCAAAGCTTTAAATATTCACATTTCAAAACTAAATTTGATAATTCCATTTATACCTCAATTTCAAATTAATTTTCAATTCCAAACTCAAACTTGAAATATCATTTCATATAAATTTTCTTAGAAATATTCAGAGTTCGATTAAAAGTCCAATCTTTTAAAACAAATCAGCTTTCGAAAATTTACGCCGTATTTCAATTTTTTTTCTTAAAAATCTAAGCTTCGAATAATTAAACAATTTCATTTACCAAGTTTAAATTTCAACATCTCGAGCTTCAATTCGAAATAATTCAATTTCCATAAATTGGATTCTATTCTTAAAATTAATTCATTTAAATAATTTCAAAACAACTTTTAAAATCATTTAATTTAACCAACCCGGTGTCCGTATATAATTCTCTAACCTATGGCCAAGTGGTTAGTTATTTCAATTAAATGTCAGGGATGAATATATATTTCTTAAACCAATCACAGTGTCATGTGCATGTATAACAGGATATATATAAGCAAATAAACATCTAAACATTTAAATATCAACCAATAGCATCCATCGAAATAAATCATCCAATAGTCAATACAATTCACGGCAATTTCATAGTTATCAATGTCAGGTAATTTAATCGCAATTCAATTTTAATTTCAATTTGACTGTCAATTTAATTTTCAACGGTGAATTCAAATGACAATCTATATGACAATTAAATTTTATCAAACAACGACAAATAAAATTCATATCACTTCATAATGTCATATTTAACTACCATAAATTATTTTAGTCAATTGTGAGCGTATAAACACTCACTTTGATTTTCTGTTGTCGCTGAGACGTTCCGGTTTGGAACTGAAACTGGACGACGCCCAACTTTAGCCCAAATTTCCACCGTCTCCAAATCCATCCAAACCAGTTTCATTTCGAAGCTCTCGTCATTACGATCGCAACGCAAAAAGTTTCGTTCCAATCGGACCTCGTATGAAAAAGTTATGCTATTTTAAAGTTTACACGAATTTAAATAAAACAATTTCAGCTTTTATTTTTTTTAAATTTTCAAACCCTAATCAACATCTGCCGTTGGATCAGCTTGCTTCAGATCTGGACCGCCCCTATGTGCTTCTTCTCCAACGTGAACATCACGTTCACAACCAACCCATAGCCGTCATTCTTCCATCAATTCTTGCCACCCCCACCGACCACTACACGACGATCAGGCACCACCATTCCAAAGCCTTCGACGAAAGCTACCCACGCCTGGAACCCTAGCAAGCTCGGCCACCCCCTCTGCCTCGAAATGCGTGAAAAACGCAGCAGCTTCCAGCACGATTTCCCGTTGATCCGTTGCTCTGTTTTCGATCATCTCCGTATGGATTTGAAGCTCTCATCGTCCTCTACAACTTTGTAGTTGAAGACTTTTGCTAATTCTTTATGGATTGGAAGATATTAGAGGAGAAAGAAGATGGATTTCTGGCCATTGATAGGAAAGTGGCGGCTAAGGGCTGAAACCCTAGTTCTTTTGCACAATGAAATAAGTGAGGGGCTTTTATAGAAAAATACGCGACACTATTCACCCGAAATTTTCCGAACTCCAAACGAAGCGTGCCGGCTGGCGTTTCTAAGGTTTACCCCACGTTCCGAACGCAATGGAACATGTTTCGGAGGCTAATTCGGTCATCTGTGCCAGTTACGGAGAAAAACGATCAGTTTTAAATTAAACCGATTTTGATGCGTTTTGGCTTGCCCCGGACAAACGGTAAATCTGATTGACACGAAATTTGAAACCTTACAATAATATGACATTACGGATCCGATGAAACTGGTTTCGTCCAAATCCGAGACTTATTGAAAAATGACTATTTTCTCTCGCCGAATTAATATTAAAAACAATTCGATGCGTTTCGAGCTGCCACGATCAAACGATAACTCCGATTGCTATGAAAATTGAAATCCGACAATAACAAACTATTACGGATCCAATGGAACTAGTTTCGTTCAATTCTGAGACTGTTCGAAAAATGGCTATTTTTCAGTCGATAATTAAATATTAAAAATATTCAATTTCCACAAATTAACTTTAAATTCAATTTTAAAAGTTCTATAACATCACTATAACCCCAATATGATAAGATAAAATTTTACAAATCATTTTCAATCATATTCAACTCGATTTTCAATTACCTCTGAAATTTAACTTATTAAATTATCGATTTAATTGTCTAATTAAATCCAATATTCGAAAAATAAATTATTCGACTGTTTAATTTCAATATAAAATTCACAATTTTAAATTATTAACTTTTAAATCAATTTCAATTGTTCACAAATCTCATTTTTAATTTCACAGTAATTAACAATCTTTTACAATGCAGTTTTCCATTATAAATCCAATATAAAAGATTATATTAGATTCAGCGTTCAATTTTATTGTAATTCAAATTCAAGTTATTTAATTCCAAATGAATTCTTTTATTTCGATTTACACTTTCATTATTGAATCAACCATTTACTTATACACTATTATCAATAGTTTATAATTTATTTACTTTCATTTTCTTCAGCTATCATCTTATTTAAATTCACAGTAATATTAAATTACATTCATTTACATTGATTTTAATATTATACTTCAATGTTAAATGTAACATTTTATTTATTTCGTTGTTTACAATCCAATTCAATTCGTTTCAATTACTTGTTACACTCAAATTTAAATCTTTACTTACGTTCAATTACAAGTTAACATCTTTATCAAATTACAGTTTCAGTTATTATCTGATTTCAATCAACTGTAATATTAAGTTACATTTATTTATATTAGTTTCAATAACATAAACTTCCACTATTAAATCTACCATTTTATTTATTCTTTATTTACAATCATAACTGTAACGACCCTGAATTTTGAACAATTTAAATTGAGAATATTTAATTAATTTTAAATATTTGAACGATGATTTGACTTGAATTTCAAATTATCAGAATGAATTGGCGATTTAATTTTTGAATTTAATCTATTGAAAGTTGAATAAAATTTGAATTTTCAATTTTAAGCCGGTTAAAAATAATTTAAAGGCTTAGAAAATTCATATTGATAATACTGGAGATAATAGAAGCTTCAGAATTGATTTTAAAAGCGATTTGTTCAGTTTTGAAATTGTATCGTTTGAATTGAATTTAAAAATAGCTTTCCGAGGCACAGTCTCGGAATTTGACGAAACGAGTTTCATTGGGTCCGTAATATTGAATTATTACCGGATTTCAATTTTCGTATTTATCAGAATTGTTTTGTGAATATATGGCGGGTAAACGTGTAGAGAATTTAATCGAATTCAATTTGAATTTCTGTAATAACCGGGGTTTTTGCATCGATTTGATATCATTGTTAAACGATTTCTCTGCTAGCTAGTTGCTTGTAGGAGTTTTGATTTGAATTGAAATTCGTTTAGAAAAATTTAACAATAAAATTTGTTAAAGAAAATATCTACAAAATAAAGATAAAAAGAAAAAAATTTGTGAAGGGTTAAGTGGGCTTTGAGAAATATATACTGGCCCATACCCATACCCTTGTCTCAGTTAAAACACGAACCCCCCTATTTTTCTCATTCATTCGTAACCCTAAGGAAAAAAAAATCGAAGACAAAAAAATGGCGGCGAGGGGAAACTAGGGCTTAGGCGATTCGATCTTCTGGCTTTGACTTCCTTCGATCTTCGCTCGTTCTTCACCGCCGCGGCGTCAACTCCATCTGCTCCGATTCGTCGAGTAAAGTCTCTGGGCTTTGTAATATCGAAGGCATCGACATCAGCATTCGATCGATCGACGGCTTCGTTCGTCTTCGCTTCAGTAAAGGTGAGAAATTTTATTTCTCACATCTAAATTCAACTTCATAATTATGTGATTTGTGATTCTCACAGTTTTGATTTCTTGGCTTTGAACTGGTTTTGAATTATTTGCTGAGATGAATTATATTTTCCCGGTTTGAATTTTTGACTTGCTCACGGCTATGTCTGTTCATCCTTGCAGTTACCTCTGTTTCATTTTTGTTTTCATTCTGTTGTAGTTGAGTTTCTGGATTTGGTATTTCACTGTCATGCATAGGTTGTTTGGTTTGCATTTAGCTTGAGTCATTTCATTGTAGTTGAGTTGGGTTTGGTCTTTGTTGATGTTGAGGCATCGTTTGGTTTTTGGCCCCTGTCTGCATTATTTCATGTTGTCTAGAGTTCTTGAGCTGGTTGTGGTCGAGTTGCTTGTTCTATGTTGTTCTGCACTTTGATATAGCTGTCTGCAAACATATACTTTGGTTGAGTCTGTTCATAGGCCATGTTGCATACCCATTCCATGTTTGTACAGTGTGCTTGCTTTCTTTGCCATCTGAAAGCTTCACCTGGTCTGATGCACTTCATTAGCTTTGAGTTGTTGTATATATGTTAAGTATTGTTTTCGAGTTGTATCTGTAGTCTGCATTAGTGCTGTTGCTGTTGCTGTAGCTTGACCATTTGTAGTTGCAGTTGTACAGTCATTTATGCATAGGTATGCTCGAGTCTGAGTTTGTGCAGTAAATGGTTGGTCTTGACTTTATTTCAGTTGTACTGCTATTTGGATTGCAGTGCTTCATGTTGTATTCCATTTCGAACTGTAGTACTATTGTCCTTTGATCATCATATTCCTGACTTGTACCGTTGTTCATGCATTCACTATGTATAAGCATTTGCCATTGGGTTGAGCTCTGACTTTGGGTTGTGTTTGAGAAACCTTTGTTCGACCATGATATCGAACTTGCACTTAAACTTGTAAATATGAAAAGATTTTAAGTTTCACTGTATATTCCAAATTTTCTGGTTAATTACTTAAGAAATTTTCTTGGAATTATTAAAAAAAAAAAATTTAGACACTTGAAAGCATTTTTGTTTGTTCACGGCATCTTTGATTTTGCATATTAATATGCAGACATTTGAGAGCATTTTGTTGTTCATTACAACTTTTATTCACATATTTAATATGCAAACACACTTGTACACATTGTTGTTACATGCAAGGATGGAATTCTTTTACTGCTGCATCACCAGAGATGTATATTTCATATGCATTAATATCAACCTTTGTCACTTGTAAAACTGCTGTTACATTTGGCTTCGGTCATTTTTGAAAATTCTTTCTTGATTTTGCTCGCCCTGTACTTGTGCATTTGCATCATGTATATATAGGTGTGTTAGCTTTGGATTTGGTCACTTGATCATCTCTGTTGATTTTTATCCTGATGCCAAACTTGCTTGCTCTGTCTTGAACACTGCACTTGTACATATTCACTGTCACTTGCATTTTTGTACTGCATATTCCAGTGTTGCTCTATTGAGTTGCATGGTTTATTGTATATGCTACATCCCTGTCATGTTTGGTTGTTCTCATTTCAACCTCTTCGGCCTGTTGCACTGCAGTTTTGCACATACTTGTGGTCTCTTCATTTGCACTGCTATATGTTGCTTGTTGACATCTAGCTTGAGTTTTATTGTTGCATATTTGAACTCGATTCACTGGATCTTGTAGTTGATCATGTTGTGGTCTGATGCAATCTGCATTGTATTCAGTTTTGTGTCTTCTACTATGTTGTCTTCATTGTGTTGCATCTTGCATTCATTAGCTTGTATCACTGTCTTCACTGTGAACTTTTGGCTCTGGCATTCATGGATTATAGCTCCACTTGTTATTTGTTTAGTCTGCATTCCTTTGTTGATGTTGTACATCTGTAGCTTCACTCTAAACTGCTGCACTTGTGTCTCTTGTGCTCTAGTCTCTGAAGTTGTTGTACTTGAATCATCTTCCCTGTTGCTGTTGCATTGTTGCATCCCATTCCATTCAGTTGCACTTGGTTCACGTCAGACTTGAAGTCTACATTGGGCATTGCTTTGCCTTTGATATTAGTTGTGGTCTTTACTTTAGTTCACTGACCTCTGAACTGTTGCCACTGTCTTCTTTCTTGTTGCAGTCCTACCCTTGTTTCTATGTGCTGACCTTATATTCGGTGGTGGCGAGGCGGTGCACGTTAGCGTGCGCTGCAGCCACCAAGAAATCGACAGTTTGAATTGATGTTTCTTTGCGTCGGATGCATTGATCTTTTATATCGTATTGGCGAGGCCGTACACGCGTGCGTGTACGGCAGCCAATAACACTGTTTATCTCTGTTGATGATTTAAATCTGCTGATTTATTGTTTAACACTGTTAAGTGTTATATTTTCGTTATCCGATTTCTTTGTTGAAAGAATTGGATAGACGAGAATTATTGTGACTGTCGTCTATTTAAATTATTACTGCCTATATGCACTAATAAACTGGTTTGAATTAGACTGACCTGTGTATTATTTTCTTTTGAATATAATACTCGGGTCAGACCGAGTATTTTTACAGCTTGAAGATTTTCGAGCAGCGAAGTTAGAGAGAGAGTAAAGAATCATTTATTTCAGTAGAAAATTGTATTTTAGATATTCCGCTGTATCAGTAAATAAAAAAAAATTGTATAAACTCTGATGTATATAAAAAGATTTATAGTAATGAAATAAAGATTCATTTGTTTTAATTGATTGTTATTATCTGTGTTTCTGTGGCTGATTCTGTTTAAACCTTATAAACTAAATAACAATTCGTCTTTTTGAACGTTTCGAGTTGGTTTAGTTACTGACTGGAGGCGGTCAAAAGGGGGAATGTTACAATAACCAATTTGGTTTACAATCAAATTCAATTCATTATTTACATTCAATACAAGTTAACATACATATTTAATTTACAAATAAGTTATTTCAGAATTCAGTTTTTGCATTTTAACTTGTAATTCACATTTAACAACACAAAATTTTATTTCCTTCGGATTTTTATCCAAAATTTTTATTTTAATTCGTATTTTTAAAGTGTTAAAAATACGGGTCGTTACAGGATTATTGTTAATGTTGGAATGGTTATTTATATTTTGATGTAATTTTATTTATTTGTGTGTTTATTAAATATTTTGTGGTTTGGGTTTGAATATTTGATTGGACTATTGTATATTGGATTGTGCAGTATTGATATTATAGTGTTTGGAAGAGAAATGTGGTTGGAAGGCTAAATTTGCAGCAAATTTAAAAAAAAAAACAGCAGATTTCCGACGGCTTATTGGTCAAAATTTCCGACGGCTCACGACGAATAACGGCGGCCTGTAAATGACAGGCAAAGAAAAGGATTATGAATTGATAACTTAGTTATTCACAAAACCAATTGATCAATGTAAATGACATATTCTTTATGTTTAATAATAAGATCTTATTTACATATTTCATGATGTGGGTCTTTTATTTTCACCACGTCTCCTTCAACTATGGTGTATTTTGAGTCGACTATGTGATCATAGTATTTTTAAGTAGCGTGGTACACACATGATGGTTAAGCTCATTCGTATTAATTAAGGTCCTAGCTCTGATTCCACTATTAACGTTTGATTATGTATTATTACTAAGGCAACCAAGTGAACTAAAGAAATCTCTGCTTGCTCAGTAGGAGAGTGATTTCTACCCATATTATATCCGCTGCCTTGCTTTCTGAGAATACATACTTTCTTATGTTCTTGGTTATTGACATATTCTATAAACCCCGAACATAAGAAAGTCTTAGGAATTGATACTAATTTCTCTAGAGTACTCGATATTTGGTACCTGAGCCTCTTATTCTCATCTCTTATTTTGCATGGATGAACTCGCTATTCTTGAGGTAAAGAATCATCTATAGTTATGGAGTGCTATAGAGATGCTTCTACTAGGTAGTAAAATACCGACTGATAAACAGTTTATCTGCTTCTAGATATATACCTGTATAAAGAGACTCGTAACATGTATCTATGAAGGAAAGATAGAATCTTTGGTAGCGTTGATCCAAGATATATATAATATATCTCTGGTAGCGAGTTGAGTTATACTCTGGATACCAGGAACATTTTCATGTACAATATGGGCCAATAAAATAATAAGTAGAGAATCGTCATACCAGGTTCCTACAATACGGCCTCTCTTTCTTAATCAACATACCAGGTTCCTACAATACGGCCCCTCTTATCAGTAGAGAAGCGAGATTCCAGGCACATATTATACACATATAAACTATGTGCGAGAAACTCAATTTGAAGGTAGAGAAGCAAATAATCAATATAATGTGCTTATTAAGATGGTAGAGATATATGCCCACCTCCCTCTCTTTGCTTTAGAGAAAAGAGCTCTCTAGCCTGGGTTTGGATCTCTCTCATCATCAGAGGTAGCCGACATCTTATTAATGATTACTGTCTATAATAATAGCCCGTGCTATCTCTGAAGAAAGGAAAAAGCTTCTTTCGTGGTGAAGGCCCTAAAGGTAACTAATCAGGGCTCTGACCATTCATTATATATATTATAAAATACCCTGCTGGGATCTTTGCTGCGATCGAATTTTGACCCAGACGGCATTTATATTGATGACTCTCTTTTTCTCTTCATCAAGAAAGTGATCGAGCTGCTGCCATTGAGACTTATTTGTTATACGTGTAGCTTTCCCCTTGTGGCTTTCCCTGCTTTCGGACACTGATAGACAGCCTACATCTGTTTACGAATAAAGAAAGCATATGCTTGCGACCTGGAACTGAGTCCCGCTAACCACTTCTTGCTAACAAAGGTAGTTTACTTGCTTGCTTGTTAAGGCCTTACATACTCCCGAATGTGCATCTCACAAGCATTCGATACGTGCTCCTCTTTCAACATTAATTACCTATGGCGTTCTGGCCTAATCTCGTAATACATGGCTATGTCCCTGAGACTACTATCAAATTCAATAACTATTACTTGGCATGTAAAAGTGTACTCAACTTTTTAGATGGTTATTCCAGTGTTTCTTATAAATGTTGGGTCTACTAATTTTAATCCAAAAGGAAGCTGCAAGCACCTTTTCCATTGTTTTTTTCTATAGTTTAGTATGATGTAACTATATATTTACCTCAATGTTTTTTCGTACCTCTTATTTAGACTTATCTGCTTATAATCCTGCACAACCTTTGGTCAGTTTTTGTTTCTTTTTAGTCACCAACAGCATCATTACTTTGGACCCGCTAATTGCTTATTTTAATTTATAATGACTTTTGTTCTTATTTTTTTCAATCTTTCTACTAGGGAAGTACAAAAACAATAGTTCTTTATTTTTATTTCACTGTTTTTTCCATTTCAGTTGGATGCACATATCCAGCTGAAGCACTAAAATTTGCAGACGGAAGCCAAAAGGCGGTTACAAAATCAAATTAAGGTAAGTGTTTCTGCAAGTATTTACCTAAGACTTAGTTTTACGCTCACAAATCAGTAAGATTGTTAAATGCAGTAATCCATATGGAAGTTATTAGTTTCTTCGTCATATACGTTACTATTGGCCAGCTTTTAACGGTCCTTTTATAGGTATAAAGGTATCTACAACTTCATCCAGAAGCACAACGTAAAAGTTTGAAAATAATTGAAATCTTCAGTAGACATTTATTCTATTGGTAAGCTTCAACTTTAATCGAGTTATTTGTTAAACGAAAATTTCTTATGTGCAGTTATTCAAGACTGAGTGCATATGGTTTTTTTTTGTCCACTCCAGTTGTCTGCCAAGTTTTTTAGGATGGAAACCCCAATGATAGCAGAGCTGCGAAATATTAGATGTCTTTTTTCTTAGTATTGCATGTTCAGACATGCTCCATTTATTCGTATTGATCTTATTATATATAAACGCTACACCTCCATAGTCATGGGTCTACAATTGGACCATGAATTTCCATAAACATTCAATCATAGTTTGTTTTTTTACACATATCCTGTCTATATTTATGTCAATCTATATATAGATATGCATATCCTTAGTTCTTTATCCAACTTAATAATTGGTAAAATCTCAGTATTTTTGTAAATACATTACATTTGAAATGTTTAAAGCCAACGTGAATAGGACCTCTCAAGAGATATATTCAACCGCACAAGCTTTTTGAATTCCTTAACTACTGTAATTGAAAATAACTATACCTCTCCATGGTACATTGTAGCTGCATTTTTTCCTGTTATCAGTTTTCCTCCATTGATATCACCTAAAATATTGTATGTTCTGTTAGATAGGCATAGGTGTAAATGTACAGAGTACTTTCAATGTACCATTATATTGTTTTTTATAGCTAAATTTATAATTAAAAGTTTTGTTATGTGCAGGAATAGGTTCAGGATTAAACAATTGCCCACAGTCAGTTGCTTTTAATAGTAAATATAATTGCAGAAAAAAGGTCTTCAACTACCGAATCTCTTTTCCTTGACCCTTCAAAAAAAAGTACATATAACAAAAGATACATTGCCAGTACAGTGAGAGACAGTTATTGATGGGGATTTTGCGGTTCGAGACAAATTTGATGGCGATTACGATGAAGATAATGCTGTACTTCCGACTTCAAGGATCTATGGAATAGATTCTTTCAGACAATAGTTCAACTAACCAGGTACAAACGGGTTATCGAACTATCGACTTTCAGGATTCAATGAAGTCTTATAACAGCGTAATCGGATTTAAAGTTTGCACGCCTTTGATCCGACCAAGAACACTTTAGCAAAGTTTTTGATGATGCAATTTGTATAGAATAGAAAGAAGATGAAGAAGAGAGCAATTCTGCGACGTTTTCTGAGTTTGCAACACCTCGGATGCGTTACAAAACAGAGTAATGACGACAGAGTTCTGGCGTCGTAAGACTGCTCCGTGAAGAAGAAGAATCAGAATGATTATATTTTTCAACGGTTTCCGGGCGTCACTATTTATAGTGGTAGAGAGGTTAACGGGCTGAAATTCGACCCGTTACCGTTTACATATGATGTAAAAAATATTTTCGGATTCAAACCCAAAACCCAGCCGATTCAATCGGACGGCAGTACGTGTGGAGTTACAACTTCTCTCCTCACAATAAAGCAAACATGTGGGAGCCCCAAGATCTCAACATCCACATGAGAAAACTATATTTATACAAATATTTTGTATAACTTTCTACCATGTGGGACTAATATCTCTTCTTCCTCTTTACTTCTTCTCTTCGATCAAAACCCAAAGCCCAAAGTTTATTTGAAAATTTTACAATAGTTATTTCTGTCAGCATAATGAATGCAATGAAAACAATACCAAATTGTTTATAAAGGTTTTGAGCGTGTCTATTTTGGAGAACTGTTGTGAACATTTGCGAAACGAATAGAATAAATACTCATATTGAATTCAATTCGATTTTTCAATGATCTATGTATGAAACAATTTTTTGGCGGACTGCAAAGTACTATATTCTTACTGTAGTGGTAGTGTATTCATTGACTGCATTTAAAATAAAATTTCATCTTTAGATTCTCGTTGTTCTTTGATGCCATATTGCAAATATCTAATTGATATTGAAATCAATGAATAATACTTTCAGGATTTTATTAATACATAATAATAATAATATTGTGATTCTTGCGGCTTTGCCAAATTTTTTGCAAATGGATTGTAATCGGAATCTGGTATACGTAGCATGGGTTCGCATTAGTTAGTATAAATTTAAATAAAGGACTATTTGTATTCGTTAACCACATTCCATCTCAAGCTAAATCCCACATCCTCCTTATTTTGGGTGCAATTTTTTGTTTATCCCCTCATAAAATCCTCTTTTGAAGCAATTCCCCAAACTCAGTTCCTTGGTTAATTCTAGTGGAATACTATGCTACAATCACTCCTAATCCGCTACATAAAGATTTCAATTACATATGTGAGGATACTATAAGCATCGATTTACAATTATTCTAGTAAAAATTTCTCCAAAATAATGAAACCTTATTTCATCCACTTACTTCCAACTAGAAGTTCAAGTTTTGCAGGTGTTGAGCTACAAGTGTTCTCAATGTAATTTCTCCAATACTTTTCTGAAAAAAAATGCTATTTTACTTGTGTATTCAAATTTTTTGATCTATCAAATTTAAAACAATAAGCTAAATACTTATTATAGGAAAGAAGATTCGACTAAGGCTACGTTTGTTTTTGTTAAGAAGTTCTGAATCTAAGTTCTGATTTAAAATTCAGAACTTCTATGTTGTTTGTTTTTTATCAGTGTTGTGAATAAAGCTATACATTCAGACAAAATAATTTAGAATTTTTTTAGTGCTTATTTTTTATTCTGAATGCTGAATGTTGTTTTTTGTTCTGAATGCTGAATGAAAACAAACAAGTAAGTGATATTCAGAATTCAGCATTCAACAATCAACATTCAGACTTCAGAGTTCAGCAATCAGAATTCAGAATTCAGAATTCAGCATTTTAAACAAACGGAACCTAATTAGATCTTTACAACGAGGTCAAAAGTATGGTTCTAGATGATTTTATGCACAATCTTCTTTTATAGAGATCCTAGAAATGGTAAAAACTTTTTTTCAAAAGTACTATAATTTCTATTTTTCTACAAGGTTTTGTTTTAGTTTACAAATTTAGGTCTTTACAGGGAGGTGAAAAGTATGGTTCCAAAGGATTTTCTGCTACAACCTTTTATTATGAAGCTCCTCGAAATGGTAAAACTTCAGTTTGATACATTATTTTTGTTCACATGGTTTTGTTTCATTTTATGAATTCATGGGTTTAAACTAAATGTACTGCAGAATTAATGAAGAGCATCAGTGTCTTGACTGCTTCCTTTGCAGTTCTATGATAAATTCGTACAAATTGTTGGAAACTAAATGCTCTGATTGTGTACTATGTAGTTTACATGAATCAATGCTATTATTTACAGCTACCAAAGAGGAAATTGTTAATGGTAAAATATCTTTGTGTTGCAAGGTGATATTTTTAGTGTTTGCCCATAATAGTTTTGATATCATTCTTTTAAATAAAAATGTTTGAGTCCATACTTTTTAATTAACTATTGCGAACAATGTTATCCCACTGTCACACTGTATTCATTTGAAGCAAAACTACAACATATTCCACAAAAATAAAGTTGGAAAGCAAATGGTCAGGGAAAACATGTTAAATTTTGGAGTCTTGTAGATTATAACTATCATATCACATTGTGCATGTAAACTTCTCTTTTTTATTCTCTCATGCACATTACAGGCTTGCATGTGTTCCCATGCACATTGTATGAGCATTGACACTACTTTCTCCTTACATGGTAAAAACCGTTGGAAACCAAATGCTCTGATTGTGTACTATGTAGTTTACATAGATTAATGGTATTATTTACTGCTACCAAAGAGGAGATTCTTAATAGTGAAATATCAAAGTGTTGCAAGATGATTTTTTTTAATGGTTACTCATACTAGTTTTGATACCCTTTTTTTAAATAAAAATATTTGAGTCCATATTTTTAAATAATTATATTGCCAACAATGTTATCCCACTATAGTTTGAAGCAAAACTACAATATATTCTATAAAAATAAATTTGAAAAGAAAATGGTACTGGAAAATTGTTAAATCTTTGGAGTTTGTGGTAGAGTATAACTATTATATTACAATATTGTGCATATAAACCTTTCTTCTTGTTTCCCTTACATTCCTTGCTTGCAAGTGTTTCCTATGCACATTGTCTGATACTGACACTACTTTTTCCTTACATGAGTAATGAGCATATTCTTGGAAAATTCCAGCATATAGGCCACATATGTAAGATAAATGTGTTGTGCTATTTTGATATAAAGCCTAATTAAAGTGATCAAATAAAGTAATAAAATATTTAAAATGTAAAGATGTAACTATCAAGGAAAGAATGCGCAGAGGCCAGAATGGTTTTCAATTTGTTGAATGGTCAAATAGAAAATACTACATTTTATATATAAGAGGTTATGGTCTTCAAATTACCTAATTTTCTATTTTTTTCTCCTAACCCTTTTCTAAAGAGAATTAAAAATGTAGAGTTATGATAATTTGGAAGATCAGAACCAGCTCTTATATTTCATATCCATCTCTTTCTCTTAATCGGTTCATGAAATCGGACATGGCTTTATTAACTCTCTAACGCTCTTCTACGGAGAGCTAATGTCAAATCTAAGCTTTGTGTCAATTTGGAAAATAAAACCAATTCTTCTTCACTTTCAATCAGCAACTATGGATTCAGGTATGGCTTCCACTAATTTATTTATCTTCCTATGATTTCTTCTCAATTAAATCAATATGGAGCACATATTCAGATTTAGGTTTCATGATTAATCTATCTTAAAGTATATTGAAATCATAATAAGTGGTGTCAGAGCCACCCATCATTGATTTTATTGGGATTTTTTTTTGTTTTTATTAAGATTAAGTTTTGAATTGAATTTCATTTAGAAGTCATTAAATTCTACCTAAATTTAGATCTACTTGACCTGTATATCAAGTTTTTTTAATGATGATTTTGGATTTGGTTCAGTATTAATTTTTTTAATATTGTGAATTGAAAAGTTGTTTTGTGAAACTGTTTTGATGTAGAAAGATAGATCAAAATGATCTGTGTCTTAAAATAAGATAGGATTTTGAAATCGATAAACTTTTGGAAAATAATCTATATTCCTCTAATTTTCGAAAAACAACTTATGTTGCTTAAATTACCTACATATTTATTCTTTTATATTTTGTAAATAAGTTGTGAATTTAATGTGAGGAATACTTTAAACCTAATATGTACAGTCATTTTCCTTAATGTTTATAAGTGGTATGGATATATATATATATATATATATATATATATATTATTTAAAATCATTTATGCGATAATAAATCCGGTTCTATGATTATTTTACCATAATCAACTTTTGATTAAGTAATTTGGACATATATATACGCATACATATACATACATACATACATATATATATATATATAATGTATTTTGGTTTTTCAGAAATTCTGATTAATTAGAAATAATGTAATCCCTTTAAAATGTTTATTTTATTATTGAAATAAATTATACCATGACAATAATTTATATTTTGGACCACATAATGGTCAATTGTATTTATTTTTATCATGAATGCACTAAATGTGATAGTTATTGTAATAAATGAATTAATTTATTATCTTAAATGCACTAAATGCATCAGTTACAACTAATTTAATGATGTGGCATGTTTGTATTTAAAATAAAAAAAGACACATGGTTTATTATTTGATGCATTTTTGTTTAATAGCTACAGATGTTTTATATGTTGACTCATGCTCGTTGAAAACATGTTTTACTTTCATGCTTTGGCTAGCATAAAATAAAAGGAGCAGCAGTTTCATACTTTTTCAAAATGCATGGTTACTGACCTTAATTAAGTATTCAAATAATAAACTAAAGATAAAGTGATGCAATAACATTCTACATAGCTGTATTATATTCAAAAATACATCATAGCTACTTCATTCATGTTATTTAGTACGACATTTACTATGTCATTTATGTATGATTTTATGTGGCATTTAATTCTGACGTTCATCCATGACATTTGTTTAATGATTTATTTATGATGTCTTGTATCATATTTATTTAGGAAATGTCATGAATGTAACCATATACTTAAAGTAAAAGATTATAACAGCTATTATTAAAACATGTTGTGCCACGGTTATAATTTTGAGGTTTTCAAGTGTCATATAGAGGGGAGTGTTTTATAGCACTTAGAATGTGTTATACATACACTAAGAAATATTCAAATATATTATTGGTGTCTCTTCGCAAAGTAATTGTAAATATCCTACATTCCAAGTGAACTAATTGAAATAACATGCCATCAAAGTGGCCTCTCTTATTTTAGTTGTTTATGAAAATGTTTAATATTTACGTGTATTTATTCATGCGGATATTAGCCGGTCCAAAGGAAGACTAGTATTTGATGAATTATTTACACATGTGTGATGTAAATATGTAATAATTATAAGGTTTCACAAGTGAATAATTAATCGGCCAAAAGGAAGATTATTATTTTTCTTGAATTTATTGTTAATGTTTGATCATTACAACAAGAGTGCAACTTACAGTTAATATTACTGTCCAAAGAATTTGATATTAATGTTCTACTAGGTATCTTGAGAAGAGACTTACCTATTATTTGAATTTACTATAACTGATATTTGGACATGAGCATACGTTGTTGATCCTTATTTTTGTTCAATTTTCAACTTAATTAACTAAAGTGTCTATCAATTTTAATAATGTTCTCATCTGGTTTAGGACTAACTCTAAAGATTAGTAAAAGAACAAATTGTTTGTTCTTGACTTCATGGATCTAGATCTTGCAATTATGAAGGCCACAACCACCCCTATTACAGTTGAATGTTCTTATGTTATAAAGAACATTTGAGAGGTGAGATAATTCAAACAGCAAGAGTTAAAGGATCATAAGGTAAAATATTCAGAAGCTTTCAAGAATATGGCATCGTAGGGATGGAACAATTTTAAAGAGTTCTTTAATGAGAATGAAAAGAGTTTTGTCAAAATGATAAGGGAAAACAAGTATGCTTTGTAGTGCTTGATTTCATAAAGTCAAAATAAAGAAAACATAAATGAATACTATATGAAAAACATTGTTTCAAAAGTCAAAGACACTTAAGTTGTTGTTAATTTTTTGGTATTTACTTTATTCATGGTATAACCATTTTAAGATTATTATTAATTTTCTTAAGAATAAGATAACCTTTTATTGAGCTCATTTCACATTGTGGTAAGAAAAAGGGAGATTGAAGCATAATAAGATAGAAAGTACCAACTTAACGTACACTGCAAAAATAAATAAATAAGGATAAAGAAGTCGCTAAGGATCTAAACAAAAGAAATAACATAAGGATATATTTATAGTTATTTTTCTAATGAAATCTATAGACATATAAAAAAAAATTACTATATATCACACATGCCGTGTCAAAAAAATATGCATATTGTTTGGATATTTGACATCTTTGTTGTATTGTCACTTGGACAGATTTCGATTTCTAATTTCGATATGAACAATTTGGTATTGTTGCTCCTTCAAAAATAATAAGATTTATCTATCGATAAATTCATACATTATTGGAAATGAATATCTTGAAATCCATGATAAATATCTATTATAAAGCCTTGAATTTGGATATGGTGATTAATGTAATTAGTTATTCCATTTTACTAAATAATTCTATATTGAGGCACTAAAGATAGCAAACAATTTATTGATATTCCAAGCGGCTTAAAATTTACAAAATTTATAAACCCTTACTAAGGAAAAAAAATTTAAGATGAGAAATGCAACAATTTTTTAGGATGTTGAGTTTGGGGGGAGAAATAAAGTATGGATTATTGTCTTTAAAGAGAATCGTTATCTTTGATTCAAGTATAGTTACTTCTTCGGATAATTGTACGATTTGTTTTCTTCCATTGATAAGAAGTAATTCGGGAACCATAATAAGACAATGTTAAACAAAATTTTCTTATGGATCATTGACTATAAAGCAAATCATTATCTTTGATTAAACCACGGTTACTTTTTCGAATAATGCATAGGATTGTTTCCTTTCATTGGCAAGAAGTATATCAGGAACCATAATAAGACAATGTTATAAAAATTCTTCAAGTTAAGGTTAATGTTTCAGGAAAAAATACTCAAGGTGCAAGGTCACCAACGAAATCCACTTGGAAAAGAAGAAATACTATTCTGGATGATTATGTAGTATTTTTTTCGTAAAGATAAATAATGGATTGATGAAGATGCTTTTGTTGGCTTACATCAATCCATATAAGATATTAGTTTGAAATGTGGATTTAAGGTATGGATGTATATCATAAATACAATAAATTTTGAGATCTTTCCCCTTACATTAAGGTAACAAGATCATTGGTTGGTGATGAATAACTATTCAAAACCAAAAGGGATTAAGTGAGTAATAGGGAAAGGTATAACGCTTGTTATAGAAAAGACTGGAAGTCTATATGGGGTGGATCGTGTAGTGTATATGCAAGTATATGTGGCAAAATATATGATGCAACTAAAACAATATTAATCTAAGTAAATAAGAATAATCACACCAGGGATTTTATACTGGTTCGGACCTCTCGTCCTACGTCCAGTCCCGAAGCTCCTCTTCGGAATTTCCTTTCACCAAATAACCCTCACTTCACCCGGAGGAACAGGTTTACAATAGTAGAGTTTCTTTGTCAACTATGTGTTCTCTATTACACGGATTTTGACTATATAGTACAATTGAACTTCCTATATCTCTTGGATGATTGAATACAATATTGTTCGAGATAATATAGAAGTGTATGATCTCAGATTTTCAGATTGGATAGCAAGTAGATGATTAGAACAAGAGATGATCAAGATAGAGAGTCAAGTTGTCAGGTGTGTCAGGTGTGTTCTTTCTCTTGATTCCTGATGCTATATATAGTTGTAGATAGGTATGTTGAGTAGTTGCATCCATTAATGAGTGCTCTATAGTTGTTTCTGTTGATGATGAAGAGTTGCAGCGAAGAGAAGCGAAGACGTCTATTAAAATCTGGCAGTTGAAGTTTAAATTTCAATCCCGAGTTTGAATTCAGACGTCAGGATGTTTGTATCAGACGTCTGAGCCTGTATAATTTTTGTTCCCGAGTTTGAAATCAGACGTCTGGTATTTGTATCAGACATCTGGTAGTATATAATTTTTGTAGTGTAGATTTCCAGACGTCTGGGTGCATCTACCAGACATCTGGTCTTGTCTGTTTTGTTGTTCCAGAGGATATTTTCATACGTCTGACTTGTGCACTCAGACGTCTGAAGACTGCATGTCCTTTTTGTGCATGTTTCTTGTTGCTTTTTTTATCTTATCGACTTGTAGTCTCTTGTATTGTTCTTTGCACCTTATTCTTGTCTTTCTAGTGATGTTGCTCTAGCAAGTTCCTGTATATATACATATATATGTACATTTGATTTTCATTGTATAGTTGTCGTCATTAAAACCATGGATTTGATATCCTAACAAAGACTATATTCAAAAAGAAAATGATGTTTTTTTAAGAGACTTTCTCTTTGATTTTACTGAAAGAATCTTTGGAATTATTTTAGAACTTGTTGCAGATTACAATTTTGAGCAATATCGGAAGGATATTAAAGTCATGTTTCTCCATTGAGACATTGATGAAACAACTAAAGAAACCTACTGATGGACTACTCTTTTGTATTAGGGATTCAAACACACCGTATTATTCATGGATGATATTTGGATTGTCACAAAAGAGCTGGGCAGATAAGTGCATAAAAAGGTTCGGTATGCAAACTACGAACCAATTGATTCTCTTTTGCCAAAAGAGACAAATAATATCTTATATAGTGATATAAGAACATCCTTAAAGCTAAGAAATGCAACAGATTCCTCATGCATTTGTGGTATGGAGTCTAATGTATGCTAAGGCATATATACATATGAGTATTGTGTGTATTCTTTGGCAGATATCTTACTAACATTGAAAGTGGATTAATAGTACCAAAATGGTTACAAAATATCTTTAAGAAAAAAAAGATTATATGCTCATCGATAAAAGATCGAACTGGTTGAAGATCATAAAGCATTACGATTGGAATATTTTGGATACTAAGAGTATAAAAGATCCATTTCGGGTAATAATCACAACACTAGAAAGGCAATTTCCTCACGGTTATAAGCGTGACAAAACTAATTTGTCACGGTTATAACCGTGAAAATAGGTACCGTGATAAAATTCAGTCACACTTTTCCTCACGGTTATAACCGTGACAAAATAGTAATTTCTCACGCTTATAACCGTGACAGTTTAGTATTTACTCACGGTTATAACCGTGATAAAATAGTAATTTCTCACACTTATAACCGTTACAGAATAGTATCTACTCACGATTATAACCGTGATAAAATAGTAATTTCTCACACTTATAACCGTGACAAATGCTAATTATATCATAGTTATAACCATTACGAAAGGTTATTTTCTAACACTTATAACCGTTATAACTAAAACAGTATCAAACAAACTATATAGCACCAATATTTTATTACAGCTACAAACAATCTATACAAAAAATATATAGTATTAACATTAAGAAAACATACGATCAATAATTAGAACAACACCAAACATTTATGTTTCATTCAAACACCACAAAGGATACTTCATACCAACACCACAAATTATAGCATACAAGCATAATATATATAACAAACTTTAAAACACAGTTTCAGAATATAACTACATAGTGTTCAGTAACTTACTAATAACGCAAACGATACTCGGGCCAAATCACAAAACCCCCTTCAAATAATTCGGATAGTGTGTAATGGCCATTTTGTGGTGCTTCATAAATTGAAGCTTCTGGATCATAAACATTCTCCACCCAAACAACTTGCTCTCTTTCAACCACCTTTCTACCATGACATATCTTTTGCGTCCCAATGTGTCCTTTTGCTACTTCCGTCAAATCCACTGACAATAGCGTTACTGGTTGTTTCTCTCTCGTAGTGTGGTGAAAAATTGAGGATTGATAACAATTCAACACCACGGTGCGCTGCGGAAGCGATTTCAATTCAAGACCTAGTATTGCCTATTTAGATACCAATGACAGTTAAAAGGAATTATGAAATCTCACAAAAAAAATAACAGAAATAAGAGACAGAAGATTTAACGTGGTTCGGATATGAATATCCTACGTCCACGGAGACCCAACAACTTTTTATTTCACTAAAGAAAAGAGTACAAGAGAGGAAAGAATAATGGTGGATACTACACTTTGCTTGTTTCTTATGAAGATGTAATTCCTTCATTTATATAGACTCATGAAGGAGTTACTTAGGGATTAAGAGAATAATTTACAGATTATGTTTTTGAAACCTTTCCAAATATCCATGATTTAATTTCTACGTAAATGGATAATGGTGATTGGTTTCCATAATTTTCCTTGATTGAATCTCCATCAGCAATTTCTTTCTTCATATAACAAATTGACTAATTAATTGATTTCCTTCAAAATATCCTTCCATTAATTGATTTGATTGAATCAATTAATCAATTTCTTTCCTCTTTAACAGATATTTGAATCATCCAATTTCAACACTCCACCTTGATTCAAATATAACAATCTCTCTTCATCATCTTATCATCAGGCAATCGACATATAAGCTGTTGGGTCTAGCGCCCCATGGCGCTCAAGTAACGGGTATCAAACTGATCAAGTTTGAGCAATGCTCAAACTTGTCCTTAGGAAGTGACTTTGTCATCATATCTGAGGGGTTGTCTGAAGTATTCACTTTCAACAACTTGATCTTACTCCGTTCTTCCTCCAGCATAAGAAAGAAACCTCTAACATCGATGTGCTTCGTTCGTGAACTATAAGCCTGATTATGAACAAGATGAATTGCACTTTGACTGTCTGAAAATAGCTCCACGGTCTTCTGCACCATAAAAAGATCATCCAACAACTGAAGTAAATACAAACCCTCCTTAGTTGCTTCAACAATCGATATCAATTCTGCTTCGGTAGTTGACAAAGCTACAATAGATTGCAACTTTGATCTCCATGAAATCGAGCCTATGCCAAGTGTAAAAACATAGCCCGACACTGACTTCCGTGCATCTCTATCCCCAGCATAATCTGAATCACAGTATCCTCTAAGTGAGATGTCGCCATCCACTCCACCATATAACAAGCCAACAGATGAAGTGCCTCTAAGATACCTAAGTATCCACTTTACTGCTTGCCAATGTTCCTTTCCTGGGTTAGACATATATCGACTTACAACACCCACTGCGTGGGCCAAATCTGGTCTAGTGCATACCATGGCATACATAAGACTACCAATAGCACTGGAATAAGGTATATCAGCCATATACCTTTTATCTTCTTCCGATGTGGGAGATTGGTCTTTTGACAATTTAAAATGAGAGCCTAATGGAGTACCAACCGGTTTGGCTTTCTCCATTCCAAATCGAGTGAGGACCTTCTCGATGTATTGCGCCTGAGTGAGTCTCAACTCTCTCCGCTTTCTATCTCTACAAATCTCCATACCCAATATTCTTTGTGCTTTTCCCAAATCCTTCATATCAAACTCCTTGCTAAGTTCAGTTTTCAGCTCCATAATTCTTACCATACTCCGAGATGCAATTAACATATCATCTACATATAACAACAGATATATTAAATCATTATCACATCTCTTGAAATAAACACACTGGTCTTTGAAGCTTCTAGAATATCCTTGTGAAAGCATAAACTTATCAAATCTCTTATACCATAGTCTAGGTGACTGTTTTAGTCCATATAGAGATTTGTTAAGTTTACAAACATAGTCAGGCCTGCTACTATCAATGAATCCCTCCGGCTACCGTAAATAAATTTCTTCATCCAAATCACCATGCAAGAATGCAGTTTTGACATCTAGTTGCTCCAACTCCATATCATAATGAGCCACTAATGCCAATAGAATGCGAATGGAGGTATGCCTAACAACTGGAGCGAAAATGTCATGATACTCAACTCCCTTTTTCTGAACATACCCCTTTGCTACTAACCTTGCTTTATATCTGAAATTTCCATCGCCGCCGTCTTTTACTCTATAGATCCACTTACAACCAATAGCTCTCTTGTTGGTGGGAAGAGGCACCAAATCCCAAGTATGATTTTTCTGCAAAGATTCAATCTCCTCTTCCATAGCAACTAACCAACTGGAACTGTCAACTGAAGCAATAGCGTCTCTATAATCTCTGGGTTCATCATGGACAACATTCAAAGCATATGTTGCCATGTCATCGAAGTCAATGTCTTCGATGCTCAATCCAACAAAATCATTAAGCCAATTAGGCTTCTTCTTCTGTCTAACAGGTCTGATCTCTGAACTAGCTCCACCTTGAGTCTGATTCTCTGTACTAATCTCTGTACTTTCCTCATCAACCACGGTGTCATCAGAAACACCTTCAGAATTTCTATGAAAAGGAACAGTAGATGACTTACTTTGTGTTTGGTATTCTTCATTTGTCCTCTCATTGTCATCTGATGAGGAAGGCTCCACCTTCAACATAGCCTTCTCATTAAAAGTCACATGCCTGCTGGTAACAATCTTCCTGCTAATAGGACACCACAATCTATATCCCTTCACTCCTCTTCTATAACCTAGAAAGATACACTTGCGAGCTCTAGGTTCCAGCTTTCCTCTGCTCTCATGTACGTAAGCTGGACAACCAAACACTTTGAGGAATGAATAGCTAACAGGCTCTCCTTTCCATACTTCTTCTGGGATCTTCATGTCTATGGCGGTAGAAGGTGTGCGGTTGATGAGGAAAGCCGCCATAGATAAAGCTTTTGCCCAAAATCCCTTTTTCAACTTTGCAGTCAATCTGAGGCAACGAGTTCTCTCCAATAATGTCCGATTCATTCTTTCAGCAACTCCATTAGACTGAGGGTCGCCAGGTGTGGTGTAATGCCTCTTAATACCTTCAGACTCACAATAATCGATGAATTCCTGTGATACAAATTCACCGCCGTTATCTGAACGGAGAACTTTCAATTTCTTTCCTGACTGCTTCTCAACTGTAGATTTCCACTTTCGAAACCTGTCAAAAGTTTCACTCTTTGACTGTAGAAAATATACCCAAACTTTACGAGAGAAATCATCTATAAATGAAACGAAATACCTGGCTCCACCTAAGGAGGGGCAAGGGGAAGGTCCCCAAACATCTGTGTGAACATACTCTAAGACAGCCTTTGCCTTATGCTCTCCAGTACCAAAAGAAATCTTCGTCTGCTTCCCAAGAACACACTCTTCACAAAAGCCAAGCTTTGAATGATGAACACCATCAATCAAACCTCGCTTTCTCAACTCATCCATGCTGCGCTCACCAATGTGACCCATCCGTAAATGCCATAATCTGGAAGAGTCCGAATCAACAGAAGTGACAGAAGCTGATTCGCCAACTACAGTAGTGCCCTTCAAAAGATAAAGATTTCCTGCCCTTACTCCTTTCATAACTATCATAGAACCTTTTGATATTTTCATCTTCTCTCCTTCAACTACAATCTTCAAACCAAGCCTACTCAGAGCCCCAATAGATATCAAACTTCTTCTCAAATCAGGTACATGTCTAACATCTGTAATAGTACGAATAACACCGTCAAACATTCTAACCTTCACACTACCAACACCAATCATACGGCAAGAAGCATCATTTCCCATCAGAACTTCTCCTCCATCAATCTCACGGTAAGTGGAGAAACAGTTCCTATCAGGTGTCATATGATAGGATGCGCCATAATCGATCAGCCATAGGTTGTTCTTCCCAGAAGAGCCAGAAGCTGTAAACACATCGGTATCACTCTCTGTATCTGACTTCTCAGCGGTAGATGCTGAAGCTTGCTTTGGGTCTCTTCTTCTACCTTCAAGCTTGGGACAAGTTGCTACAAAGTGCCCTGGCCTTTTACAATAATTGCAAGTCAATTTATTAGGCCCCCTAAACTGAGACCTTGATTTATTTCGACCTCCACCATATTTTGACTTGCTTTGGCTTCTTCCTCTCTGAACAGATAAGCCTTCTGTATCACTGTCTAAACTAGTGCTTGCTAATCTATCCCTCAACACTTCATTATGAAGTCCAGCTTTAACATCAGATAGGCTAATTTTACTACGACCATAAATCATAGAATTAACAAAAGCAGTGTACTCCTTAGGCAAGGAACATAAAAGGATTACCGCTTGAGCCTCATCTGTAATTTCAACTTCCGCTGCCTTCAAATTCATTACTAAGGTGGTTAGGGCATCCACATGCCCCATGAGATCAGCTCCAGGCTTCATTTTGTACGAATAGAGTTGTTGTTGCAGAATTATTCTGTTAGTGAGAGACTTGTCCTGATATGCATCAGATAATGCATCCCATAATTCCTTTGCTGTTTTCTTTTGAGAAAATTCTCTAAGAACCTCATCTGAAAGACTTAGCTGGATAGTAGTTAGGGCTTCATCTTCCATCTCTTCTAAAGTTTCACTATCTAACTCTTTCAGCTTCTCAGGCGCAGAAATTATCTTAAAAGTCTTCTCCTTCTTCAATACAGCCTCCATCTTCATCTTCCAAGTTCCAAAGTCTCCTTTTCCATCAAAACGAGTAAGTCCATAATTGACCCCAGATCTACCAATAGATTTACTTGAAGTAGCCATTAATATCCAAACGGAACAATAACACCAGCTCTGATACCAAACTGTGGTGAAAAATTGAGGATTGATAACAATTCAACACCACGGTGCGCTGCGGAAGCGATTTCAATTCAAGACCTAGTATTGCCTATTTAGATACCAATGACAGTTAAAAGGAATTATGAAATCTCACAAAAAAAATAACAGAAATAAGAGACAGAAGATTTAACGTGGTTCGGATATGAATATCCTACGTCCACGGAGACCCAACAACTTTTTATTTCACTAAAGAAAAGAGTACAAGAGAGGAAAGAATAATGGTGGATACTACACTTTGCTTGTTTCTTATGAAGATGTAATTCCTTCATTTATATAGACTCATGAAGGAGTTACTTAGGGATTAAGAGAATAATTTACAGATTATGTTTTTGAAACCTTTCCAAATATCCATGATTTAATTTCTACGTAAATGGATAATGGTGATTGGTTTCCATAATTTTCCTTGATTGAATCTCCATCAGCAATTTCTTTCTTCATATAACAAATTGACTAATTAATTGATTTCCTTCAAAATATCCTTCCATTAATTGATTTGATTGAATCAATTAATCAATTTCTTTCCTCTTTAACAGATATTTGAATCATCCAATTTCAACACGTAGAAGATCCCATTATTCCATTTAGTGGAGCACCTAAGCTATCTCCGGGACTGTTGAGATTTTGCTCTGTATTAGAAGCAGCTTCTCCTCTTGGTGTCGGCACATTTCCTCCAATATGATTTACAAGCATCTTTATACATTGTCTCATATCATTTATAGCTAAACTCATTGTTTTCATCTCTTCACGCATTTCTGTTTTCCATTGTTGATTTTCATTCTCTTTGTAATTGGTAATGGCTTTTGAAGCTTGAGAGAGTCTTACTTGCTTTACATTAGACGTAGAGCTAATAGCTCGGCAATAGCTTCGCTTTTTATCATCCCGAAAATCTTCGGCAACGAGATCTTTTTCAATATCTTCTAAACTTCTTATTCCATCTTCTCCATTAACACTAGCTTCCGATTTTTGTCTTTCTTCGGCTGCTTCTATCAATGCCTACACAATTCATAATTTTGTAAAGATGTAAAATTACATAACTGAGGTTAAATATATAATTGAAACTGAAACTGAAATTAGCAGATGTCAATTTTCATTTGTAATCATATTCATAAATTACATGTACATTTGATTGTATACAATTGCTTGTATGTAATAAGCAGACTATAAATTACAGGGGTGCCGATTGTTCATAAACAGACTTCCAGTTCTTAAACAGTCTATAAATTACAGGGGTATCTTTTGCACGAACTCACCCTTTTTATAATCCTTAAACAGACTTCCAGTTCTATGTATATAAGCCTTTCCAATTGTAAAATTTTAGCCTGCAACATAAATTTTAACCACCTTCATAAAGCAAAAAATATAATGCTTGGCAAAAGAGAACGCAGTGAATTTATGGGAAAACACATCAGAAATGTTGAAGAAGATGACAGGAAAATGCTAGAGAAAATAAAGGAGAGAATTAACAAGTAAGATAATTTTTTAAATACTAGGAACTCGTTTGACAATCATTAACAGAATACAAGCAAAATGTTTTTATATAATCAAGGAAAAGTTCATTAGAGTTATCATCAGTTTCATGCTGTCCAGAGTGAACTAAACTTGCATTTGTCCAGAGTTTAACAAGGCTTCGTGGCTTGAATGATGAAGGAAGAGAGATAAGCATTATAAGAGATGCAAGTGGAATAATCAAGCCCTCAAGGTATTGTAACAAAAAGTTGGAAACTTTTCAATAATACGCATTTTTATGAGCAAAGAATATATTTGAAATTTATAACCATCCTACTGTCATTGAATGTCTGTCTGTGTTTGTCATGTCAGCAAACTTGGACAAAATCTGACTCTTCTTTTGTTAGATGGTTATGTTGGTTATAATTACTAGCAGGAGGTCCGTGCTTAGCGTAAGGGACGGGATAACAGCTTTGTTTGGTTAGTTGTTGAGCGTGTAGCTTTAGTTTTCCAATTTTTGATCGACAGAACTGATAGTCAGCATAGGAAACATAACTTGGTTAATGTGGAAGGAACTTCAATACGTCAGCATCATTGAGTTTAACAGATGACGTATGAAGCTGATTTTACATGTTAATGTATACAACTAACATCATCATCTGAAATTAACTGTGTTCCAATGGATATTTTCAGATAAAGTAATTCCAATGGATATTTGTCACATCTCAATGTATTTTACAAAATGATCATTTTGTAAAATACATTGAGATGTTAATGTATACAACTATCATTGAGAAGTTACTTATATATACAACTACCATCATCATCATTTGAAACTAACTGTGCATAGATGTTGAAACATTACATGTTAATAAAACATTCAAGAGGAATTACTTTATCTATAATAAACATTACATATACTATAGCCAAGTTCAAAATAAAAAAAAGGTTAATTGTATTTTTCTATCCTGTGTGTCTAGGTACAGCAACAATGCAACAACTCGTTCATTTAGATATTATATTAGGGTCACTGTTGAAAACAGGGTAATACTTAACAATTTTCAGTTGAGCACCATTTTGAACTGTTGTCAAGTTCCCAATGGTATCTCTAATAGTGAGGGGTCTAAAAGGAGCACCACTGGCAGTGCTCCTGACTGCAGCAGACATTGCACGTTTTGAAAACTACAGGGAAAGTGGGGGAACTGATGATGGCACTGTTGGGTCTTCTTTGGGATGACATGAAGAATGGACCGGGGTTGTAGAGGGTTCAAGTTCCTTATAAATCGTAATGATTGATATATTTTGTAATGTCATAGTACTTATTACTCACCTATGTGGTTGTTGCTAAGAATTTGATGCCATGAGAATACAGATGATTATCTACTTACTCTCATTTTCGATCTCCATCTTAATCGCACTCTCTACCTACACTATCTCATCTTTTCAATAAAAACGAAAATAGTAAACAAAGAAAAATGAATCCACAACCATATTACATGGATGAGCATTATTTTTTCAAGGTATCTTTAAAATAAATTAAGGGATTGCAGAATTGTAAAAAAAAGAAAATATGAAATGTAATTGTAGAATTGTAAAAGGAAATTGTAAATGCAAAATTGTAAAAGACTTACATATTTTTCAGCGGCGCAAGGAAGCACCTCTCCGATTTTTTTACTTGTGTGCGCCACTTTCCATGCCTTTGCTCGTGTAATTTTACATTCGGGATTATCAGTTTCCTACATAAATAAATGTAAATATATTAAACAATTATACAATATTATCGTGATTAGTTGTGAAAGACTTACTACGTACCAATTCTGCATATAGTCTACTATAAGATTTTCTTCCCAATGTATGATTTATGGTGTTCTTTCTTTTATTATCAGCATTCGTCTTGCATTATTTTTTCTTCTTATCAGCATACTCAATGTCGATGAACCCCTCCCACTGAACTTTATCAATGTCTTCGGGTCGGTTATCAATCGCAAGACGCCTAGGAAATAACTCTCCTTCTTTCGTTTTAAGATATAGCTTTCTCAATTTCGTTTTTGCTGTTCTGAAGTACTGTGAAAATGCCTTCTCTAAAATAGGTCGAGCTAAATCGGGGTTTATATTCAAATCAAACTCCTTCTATAGAAAGGTAAAATAAATGTTCAAAACATGATTTTGTACTTCAAATATGCACAAAAAAAATATCATTCTTGTAAAAATTGTAAATTCAAATACCATGAGTGCTTTCCATAAATTATCCTTGAAAAACCCATCAACTTTCCTCCAATCATCATAGTTAATGGGAATATGCCTTCGAATTAGAGTGCCACAACGGGAACTCCACTTTGTTGCATCGTCGCCTTTAGCACCATCCATCTCAACAATTATCCAGTACTTTTTATTTGGTGGGGGAGGAAGAACTTCTTCTTCTCTGCTTTCTATATGTCTACTGCAACTAGCCGACATACTGCTAAAATATAATGCAAGAGATATAACAACCTATCTACAAAATATAATGCCATAAAATTATATAAAAAACTATATACATTTTAAAACTGCCACTTAAAACTCACATATTTCCAAAAGTCTACCATGCTTTCTGTTCATATTCATTAATTTTGAATTTTTACATCTCAATTCATATGAATGGAAAGCTTCACGCATAATGATTGAGAATACTAATAAAGTTACAAAACAAGCAACTACTACTTCAATCAAGCTCGTCTATTTGGATTCAATACATTTCAACAACATTGTTAAGTTAGAGTGCTCCTTTAAAACTGACTGGAATTTTGTTGGCATCTCGTAATCATCCACGCTATCAGTCAAGCGTTTAGGTGAATGTCGTACAATGGACCAATCAGGATTTTGTATGTCTGGTATGTAAAAAACTTGACTTGCTTCTGATGCAAGAATTGCAGGCTCATCATACTCTCCGTCGCTGCTTTTAAGTTTTTTTAGATTCACCATCAACAAATTAGACTCCGGACAAATCTTACAACCATGCATTTTATCAGCAATATTGACCCACTCACAATAGAATACTACATGTGAAAATTCATAATAATCAACTTCAATGATTTCCTTTATAATACCATACCAAGTGGTGTCATCATCTGTAGGATTCAAATCTTTCGCACTTGCAACAAATGTTGTTATTGCATCCATACAAACACCGCTATCTTGCGTTGAAAGGGTGTCATCATAGCGCTGTGGAGAAAATACATAACCATTTATTCTATACTTAAGATGAGTTTTGGCTTCCCACGTTGGTCCACTAACGTAATACCATAACAATGAATCCATGCATTTTTCTTCCATTAACTATTAAAATAATTTAATTAAGTTAAATAATGTTAATTTGATTATCGAATTATGATCTTTGTGGAATTTAACAAACCTTCTTGTACAACCACTCAATGAATTCAGTTTGCACTACTACTTCCGTCCTTGCATGGAGCTTCTTTCTACTTTGTCGAGCATCTTCTAATGACGATCGGTATTCGCTACAAACCAATATATGGTGGCGTAAGTTAATATCAAAGTTACATCTTATAGCGTGTAGAAAAAAAATGCAAACCTATAATAATCATCTCGGTCTGGAATTTCCATCCTAAAAAGTATCCACCTTCGAATTTGAGTACGTTGTATGCCGGATAACTTGATAGTTTTACCCTCAATGATGGAACATTCATAAATGTCATCTCCGTTCTCATCTAAAAATGGTGCTTGTTTAGAGCTATGATTACCAGTACGTGGATTTGGCATATATCCATGGCATATTTAACGGATTCTGAAACAAGATATGCTTCGGAAATTGATCCCTCCACGTAGCGTTTATTGCTTGGTATGTCTTTGCATTCCTTTATAGCTCTAATATAAAAATACATCATTTACGTTACTATTGAAAAAGAATCATGTGATAATTATATTTAAAAAATGCCGCACCTTTCAAATGGATACATCCATGTATAACTAACTGGTCCACATTAACTATTTGCATGCATTAACATCCATGTATAACTACATGGATGTTAACTAACTGGTCCACATATTTAACTGGTCCATGTATAACTAACTGGTCCACATATTTAAACAATGCATTAACTATTTGCATGCAAATGCTCCTTCCTTGTCAGTCAAGTTGAAAATAATAATTTCTTTTAGATCTGGAATTGGGATATGGAGTATTTAATTTAGCAAACGTTGAACATGTCCTAAAATGATCTCAAATTTCATCAACACTGTCCCTTCAATTTATTTTAAAGACATAAACTTCTTTTTATAAGTAGCAACTATACAAACAATAGTACCAATATACACCTTTATTGAGGAAAATTGAGACCTAACGGCTTCAATGTACAATAATATATTAATAATGTGATAATTTCTTTTAAAGATATTTAAGAAATATAAGCAACTATACTGAGACCTAACGGCTTCAAGGCACACCATTTGTACTATTGTTTGTGCATTCAGTATGCTGACATTAAAGCACTATACAAATGATATACAATAACATATTTATTTTAAAAGAAAACACACTTTAGATCCCGTTCGATTTGCCATTTTTAGTTTTCTGTTTTCGTCAAGAAAACGTGCACAGACGGTGTATTTTTAACAAAGAACCGATCTGAAAAACGAAACTAACATATAAAATAGAAAACAAATTTATTTTGTTTTTTGTGTTTTGAAAAATAACAAAAAAAATGGAAAACAATCCATCTTCTCCAACGTCCATCCACTACTTCCGCCATAGTGGTCCCAATAATCTAAAATTTTATATTTTTTAAAAATTAATCATGCTCATATTTTGTTATGAACATTGAAAACGTAAAATACAAAATTAAACCAAACTAACGCTTATGAACAATTTTTAAAAACAAAAACTGAATGCTTAAATAATATTAAATTGAGAAAATGCAAGACGCATTAACGCTTATGAACAATTTTTAAAAACAAAAACTGAATGCTTATTTCCTTGGCTCTTTTACCAATTGTCCATGTATTGATAGACTGAAGTAATCCATACAATTGCACAGGAACAAACATATATCAAACCTTCAAAATAAATCATACTGAGCTCTAAGAGAGATATAAGAAGTAGTTTTATATATACTACTAAAAATTTTACAAGATAAAAAGTAAAATGCAGAAATTTTACAAATTTTAGGTGTTTTTAAAGGACTCCAGTTCTGTATACAAAAAGTCAAAAAGTTTGATCAAACCTCATTAAAAAAAATTACACTACAAACGGTATCTCATACGAAAATAACACACAAACTCGGTGATCCCACAAAAACTCTCTCGTATTCAAAAGTGGCGTTCATTTAACAATGCCTCAATTATTTACTAAATAGCCGAGTAATTGTCGTCTCTGATTAATCTACATCGATCCAAATTTAAGAACAGAAAGGCTAATTGATATTATGATCATGCTTTTGGCATCGTTGTCTATATGGGATCAACTAGTGTAATCACACTTGAAAGCAGTAAGTTCTTCCATTTTATCCAACAAAAACAAGTATTTCATCTACGAAACAAAATCGCATCTATATTGCATAAATTGCGATCGCCAAAAATAGTCTTAATATTATTAGTTAAGTCCCCTTGCCTTGATCAGTTAAAAGAACCAAAATTTAAGTACTGTTACATATTGGTTATTTTTAAGTTATCCAAGTCTGTCATTTGGTATTACATCTTCATTTTTATTTTGTACCAATTTTATATATGTACGTGAGTACGTCAGGAAATGATCAGAGAGATTACCAGGAAATTTAAGTACTGTTGTACCAATTTTGTACCAATTTTTATTTTGTACCAATTTTATATACAAAACCAAATGTATGTAAAAGCTTTAACAAGATAAAACCCTTAAAACATAAAAAACCCTAAATAAACAATCTTAAAACATACAAAACTAAATCAAAAACGAAAATTATTACCTGACGATCGGCGGGCGACTCGCAATGGAAGATTTAGGAAGAAATCACAATGAAGGAAGGCTGCGACGAGGAAGTAGGTTTGTATACAAACGGAAGTAGGCTGCAACGGAAGATTTAGGAAGATCGGCGGGCGACTCGTATACAAACCAAAATATACATGGCGATAGGGCGACTCGCAATGAAGGAAGGCTGGACGGCTTTAACCTAATTAGATTTTAGGAAGAAAGATACAAGCCAGAACCGTGACAAACATCTGAAGCTAAGGATTGGAACGTAAATGACAACTCTGTCCAATGTCTTCTACTTATTTACGAAAAGCCCAAATTTTGTCACGGAAATAACCGTGACAAAACAATATAACAATAATAACCGTTATAAATTTCCAACAATAATAACCGTGACAAAATGAAACGAAAAAAGTGTGATAAAATGGCCTGTTTGGTGTAGTGAATAATTTTTTTATTGGAGCTATATAAGGAAAGTTGTCATACAAAACATTTATAGCCTTCTCTATTATGAAACTAACGTTTATTTTCTGTTATGGGCACCCAACGATGGAAAATAATTGCAAAATTTTGCTACAAAGTTGCAGAATATTAAAAAAGAAATTAAAAGACTATTGAAGTAATATTGTGACAATAAATAACATATTATTTTCCAATAAGGGAAGAGCGCAAAATAAACTATAATTTACAGAGCATATTGTGAAAAAAATCCATTATGGCGGATCCGCTTACAAAAGAATTATCATCCAAGGTCTTTCTTGAGCATGTTGATCAATTGGTGTAACTTTTATGTAATGATATTTTGGTTCAGGGGGAATTTGTATTTAGTACTGTCATATGACATATTGTTCTATACTTCGGTTACATACATATATCAAGTTTATTTTTCTGATCAGAAATAAAGTAATAAAATTTTGTTTGCACTCTAGGTTGTTAAAATATTGAACATTTCAATCCCACTAAAGTAGGATCAGTTGTAAATATACATGTGTCGATCACATCTCATGTAATTTTCATGCTACGCATCCATGATTGATATATGTCATTTGATTATGTTGATATATGTGACCAATGATGGGTTTAGTTGCGCTAAATGTAACGAAAGCCGCTTTGATCCTTTGTTGGCATAGTTAATGGATGAGACTGTTTTGGAAACACTTTATGCTATAAATATCAAATTTGAAGCTCATAAAATTATTACATATATAGCCCAGGGGAAGATTTTTGAAAAATTCTAGCATGCGGGCAACATATGTAAAATGAATGTATTGTGCTATTTTGATATAAAACCTAATTAAAGTGATCAAATAAAATAATAAAATATTTAAGGCATAAATATGTAATTTTATAAGCAATATTCAATTTTAAAATATATATATATATAAGATGGTTATGCCATTGTATTTCTCATATATGGTGCTTTTGTTTTCATTTGCTTGAGTTGCATGATCAGAGCAAGCCTTTCGGTAAAGCGGCAAAAGCATTCGCTTTGGCCCACATAAAATTCTAGGGCTCCTGGTCACGATATCATATACGTACTTAGCAGCCAATAGAAAAAAATGGTGCAGCAGCAAAAGGAAAAAATCGCAAAGCATGAGGCGGCGCCTAGGCCTAGCGCGACGGTCGGCGGTGACTCTCCAAATCTAATCTTCAATTGATGGCTCGAATCCAAGATTGAAATTTATCTTCCTCCCTCCTCACCGCCTTAAACCATGCCACCTCCTAGCCACCGCCTGCTACTGTCCCCAGCCTTCCTCCATCCTGTCAATGTTCTACTTGCCGCCATCGAGCTAGGCCAAGCATGAGCCAATAAATATATTGTATAGCTCACATTTAGTTCACATTTACAATTACATGTAATACACTATTATAATGAATAGTTTACTATTCACATTTATTGCAATTTCAAATTTATGTGAATTTTATCATATTTGTCGTTTTGATGCATGAAAACCATTATTAGATATGGAATAAATGAAGTTGACCTTACACTTCCTATTTTTTGAAGTAGACGTTGGTTTTTATATTACCAAGTTCAATGCATGAAAACTATTAAGATATAAGCTCTTATATCAGGCATTACAATTTTGATTTTAAATGACATCATTGTTTATATTATGTGGATATTTTCTATAAGTACTCGGTTATGAACAACCTCAATAACCAATCTCTTATCATGGAAGATAACCCATGCACTCTCTTAGTAAACCAAAACTTTCCTTCTTGCTCATTTTTTCTGAAGATGAAAAGTATTGCCTGGAAATGAATACTCATGTTCGGTTTTTTTATTAGTTGTAAGTTTACAAATTACAAGCTATAAGTTTTGCTTAGTTCTACATTTAGTTATATTTGTTGAAAATATGATTATGGCTACTTATACATGCCATATTAGAATGAATAATCTTGAGCTAATGCTTAGACATGGTACTTAAGTCTTGAAAAAACTTTACAAAAAGAAAATGGGAATCTATTATAAGGTCATGTTTCTTCTTATTTTGTTTTTCATCCGTTTCAATTCAACTTAAAAAGAATTTGTAGGTCATCTGATTAGAATGAAATAAATATATTGGATGCGCAAAGTCATTTAAATTAGTCTGTGTAGGCATATTTAGTTGATGGCCTTTAGCTAAATTGGTGGGCAAACATTCAACATATTTAACTATATCTGTATACAGTAGTAGGTAGCCAAACCCAAATTGGGTAATCTTGATATTAAAAGGTGAACGCTCAAACAAAAGTAGCCATACATCCAAGGTAAATGAGAAAAATAAGATCCTTGTGCTTAAAGAGAAGTATAGAGTGAGGAAAATGATCGATATAAAGTTAACATTGTTGAAATCCAGTCTGCACATCCCTACATGGGGGCAACATATGAGTTTGGCCAATACCTTTCAACAAAAGGAATCCCTTGTTGTTACATGTGACGAAACTCATATATATACCACTCCACTTCCATTATTTTTCACGATATGGGAACATTCTTCCTTTTAATATGCGTCCATCACCCACACACAATGCGAGACACCCCAACGGATCTTCACCTTGGCTCGCATCCATATATGCGCCTTCCAATACGCAAACAACGATGCCTGCACCGCATTGAGACTCTGCTCCCAACAGATCTCCACCTTGGCTCGCATCCATATATGCGTCTTCCAATACGCCAACAACGATGCCTGCACCATATTGAGACTCTGCTCTCGTGTCATTCTACCAGATCCAACATACCATGATCTAGCTCCACCTTAAGTTTGACTACTTAAGCTTACACTACTAGCCACCACGATTTACAGATCTCTTACGCATTGTTCATTGTCTCAGGCGTTACCATCGGCTCCGATACCATGTTGAAATCCGATCCGCACATCCCTACGTGGGGGTAACATATGAGTTTGCCCAACACCTTTTAACAAAAGGAATCTCTTGTTGTTACATGCAACCAAACTCATATATATACCACTCCATTTTCATTATTTTTCACGATGTGGAACTATTCTTCTTTCTAATATGCGCTCATTACCCACACACAATGCGAGACACCCCAACAGACTGAGTGTTAAATTTTGTGATACAAAATCACAAATAGAAGGAAACAAATATATGCAAAACGATATGCATATTATTTCTTTCTCGGTAATCGCATTGCTTTGGGATTATTTTCTTCCATCTTTGCTAATTAAAGGAATGAGTGAATTACTTGCTATGTTTGCACCATTTGTTACCATTGTAACTTGCCTCCATTATATTCTTACCATATCTTGGTAATTTAATCGAAGACTCTGATGGATTTATACTGACTATATATTGAGGGTAGACTTCGTTGTAAATCTATTCTAGTATTCAGTCAGCGATCTCCAAATAGATTGTCTCTTCTTGTTATCCCTAATTTAGGGCTTTGGTACGTAAACTCTTATCTTGTAATCTCTTGTAACTCTCTCATGTGTAATAAAATCTCTCTCCTTTGGACTGGACGTACACTACCTTGATGATAGTGGGACCAGTATAAATATTGTGCGTTTATTTCCTCTTTATAGTTATTTACTATTTATTTGGAGTAATAGAATAATTGTTGTTAGATTGAGTGATGTTCAAATTGGCAAATCTAGATCCTGTTTATTATTTTTCCGTATTTGTGCAATTTTTGCACAATAGATTGGTATCGGAGCAAGGCAATTTGTTTAAATTTGTGCATCAATGGCTTCTAGAAAGAGCGATAGATCTGGTGGTAATTATGCTATTACTCATTTGGACGGAAAAAGAGATTTTGTGCAATATTGAAGATAAAGACGGAGGAGATTATGTTGAGAGAGAAGAGTGTTCTAGTCATGGAACTTTGGTGATAAGGAGTTTAGTTTGTTGAAGGGACATCTAATTTGGGAACCTATATCTGCTTCATGGCTTAACGCTGTTGTAAGAGTCTTATGTTGATTTTCATAGGAAATTTGTTGTTTGGCAGATAAGGTATGTGGAAGGAGAAAGATTTGATTGGCGATTGAGAGGATTTTTTAGCCTTAATGGCTTTGAGATTATTTTGGTATCTACCTTCTTTTGATTTTGGATATTTGCAACATTTTGTTAGTGGGCAGGAACATAGTCTGAGTTTGTTAGCAAGGTGTGATGAGGGATGGCCTTGCCGGAACCCATTGGGTAAGTATTCATTTTGGTTTCTTATCTCGTTAAGAGATTTTGGTTGAAGGTGAAGTTCATTTTTAAGAGTTTTATGTTGAAAAGAGAATTTGAGTCGAGGTGGGGTATTAGAGATTTGTGATTTTGCATCAAGGTGGAGTGTTAAATTTTGGTGATACAAAATCACAAATAAAAGGAAACAAATATATGCAAAAGGATATGCATATTATTTCTTTCTCAGCAATCGCATTGCTTTGGGATTATTTTCTTCCATCTTTGCTAATTAAAGGAATGAGTGAATTACTTGCTATGTTTGCACCATTTGTTACCATTGTAACTTGCCTCCATTATCTTCTTACCATATTTTGGTAATTTAATCGACGACTCTGATGAATTTTTACTGGCTATATATTGAGGGTAGACTTCATTGTAAACATATCCTGGCATTCAGCCAGCGATTTCCAAATAGAGCGTCTCTTCTTGTTATCCCTAATTTAGGGTTTTTGTATGTAAACTCTTATCTTGTAATCTCTTATAACTCTCTTATCTGTAATAAAATCTCTCTCCTTTGGACTGGACGTACACTACCTTGATGATAGTGGAACCAGTATAAATATTGTGTATCTCTATCTTCTTTATAGTTATTTACTATTTATTTGGAGTAATAGAATAATTGATGTTAGATTGAATGATGTTCAAATTAGCAAATCTAGATCATGTTTATTGTTTTTTCGCATTTGTGCAATTTTTGCACAACAAACATGTTGGAGTAAATGGTTAACTTCATAATTCCATATTTCTGACCTCTATATGGAAATGTCAGAAACATATATGCTAATTGAATGAATTTATTCTTTTGTTCAACATTTACCAATATATACTGATTCCTGGATGCCTGGATAAAATCCTAAAATTACCCCACCGTGTATAGTAGAGTTTCTATTTTAGAACCATTTATCTTAATACGACAATTTGCAAGCTATTAGTTCCTTGTGTACTTATCTAACCGATTGCCCATTCTGCAATTATTGTTTTTTATGGTTCAGTGCAGTTTTGGCAAAGATGTATTTTTATTATTATATGGTTGATTCACAACAATTATACTCTAATATTTACGCTACACATACTGCATCTCTGAAATTATCTTCAATACATCAAGCATTACATGAACCTTCTCTAAATTTGCATCAGAAATTTCCTTCTATCCTGTGAGTTAAGGTCTATCTTCATTAATCATAGTTAAGTTACGACATGCTTTTTTCATACTCCACTTTTATGGTAAAGAAGCCACCTACACTACAAGGGAGACAGCTCTTTCCAACGGCTCCAAGCCGTTGGCGGCCGTTGGTAAGCCGTTGGAAGCCGTTGGAAAGGCCGTTGGAATACATTTCAACGCCTTCCAATGGTTTCCAACGCCTCCGACGGCGTTATACCAACGTTTACCAACGGCTCATCTGGCCACGTGGCAAACTTCGTTGACCAACTTGTCGTTGGTTCGCCGTTGGAAAACGTTGGTTATGGCCGTTGGTAGCCGTTGGAAGCCGTTGCCTATAAATGACCAAATGGCCGTTGGTATCCGTTGGAAGCCGTTGGAAATCTGAAACTTTTTTTCCCCAGCAGCTCCTACTCACCTCCGGCCACACACAATATCATAAATATCAAAACTGCTTCATTCTGAGCGTATATCCAATAACAATCACATATATATAACCAAACACAATATAATAATCAAATCATACACATAAACAACCAAACCATCAAAACAAACTAAATTCTACATCCATCAAATTAGTTTCTACATCAAAACCAAACGTCATCCAAACCAACCGTCATCATATATACAAACAAAACACATAAAAAGCCATCACCAATCGTCATCCAAACCATCACCAAATGTTTAAGACATCCAAACACATCACCAAATGCCTAACACATCCAAACCATCACCAAATGTTTAACACCATACAACAATATATACAAACCATCACCACTCCACACATAAGAGAACATCTCAAACATACCTCAACTCACTCGCCAGCAGAACCACCGGAGGAAGGAAACCGCCCGTATTGCTCCATGAACTCCGCCACTTTATTGTTTAGCTGCTCCATTTGTTCTTCACGGCGGCGATCACGGTCTTGAAGCGTGGCGATCTGGGCTCGTAGCTGTGCGATCTCCTCCTTATCTTGAGCCCTCTGGTAGTTCTTCTGCACTACGTCAACCTGTAAATATTAGTAAATATGTGTAAATACGTTTAAATACTTACTCTAGCTAAGCTCACATCTAAAGTGTTTATATATATGATATCGAAATGAACATCCGTCGGCTTTTGGCTTTAGCCAAATTGCAGTGCGTGGCATCTCCTCTGATGGACCAGCGCGATCACGATCTGCAGGACGAATAGTCCCTCTCTGTGAAGAGGAGGGAGACCCAGAATGTGTAGACCCAGATCGTCTACGTGAAGACATATCTATAGAACATGTTACAGACAAACATTATATGAGAACATATCATACATTAGCATAACATTTTTAATGAAAACATTATAATGTTAAATATAATTACCTTCAAAATGTAGATTATTGATCAGTCCTCGTCAGTTTCGGTTTCAGACTCTGTTTCGTACTCTATATTTTGTTCCTCTGTACTCTCAAATGCTTCAATTAATGCATTTGAATCATCGTTTAGAGGTCCAAAATCTGTTTGATCATCTGTTATTATTATTCCTCTACTTTCCTCGATATCTGCTTGGTAAGCTTGTTCATCGGGAATGTTCCGTCCATCAAATGTAAATCTTGCCTTTGTTTTAAAAACAGTCGACCAATTTACTTTATCTCTTCTTAGAGATGGGTAAGAAGCATAATAAACTTGAAGAGCTTGTTTGGCAAGTACAAAAGGATCGTAGTTATGATAATGCGAAGTATGTTTTATTTCTATAAGATTATATTTTGGATGCACGTTTATTCCAGAACCTGGAACGTTGCTGAACCAGTTGCATTTAAACAAAAATACTTCTTCTGCAGGTCGTGTGAAATACGACAATTGCAAAACTTGGGTTAGCACGCCATAAAAATCATGTATATGATCATTTGGATCATCACTACCTTTAACAAATACACCAGTATTGTTAGTTAATTTTTCAGCACCGTATTCTTTGGTATTAAATTTATATCCATTCACAAAGAATATTGGATAGGTCTTGACTATCCTTTTTGGTCCCAAAGCTAAATGTTTCAATCCTTCGTCTACAACACCATTTGTCGTATCAAAAACGTACTTAGAAAACCATTTAGAGAATTCTTTGCTGATATCTCCGTTCGGATGTTGTGATTCGTAAATACTGCAATTATACAAGAAATGTTATATTTTGATTAAGATACATGTGTGCATATTTGTATATTTATTAATTAAGATACAAGAAATGTTACATATATAAGTATATTACCTAACAAATGGTGCAACTTCAGCACAGTTGAGAAGAATATATGTGTGTGCTACGTGATAATCTCTGTCATCCAACCATACTTCCACACATTTACCAGAAGGCCGACCATGCTTTTTAAAAATAGATATAGTCGATTGACAATCATCTTGATCAATGCCTTCATCATTACGCGGAGCACTTTCAAATGATATGTTCACATGGTCACTAAAATAATGAGAGAAAAAAATGAAGCTTCTTCTTCAATGTATGATTTGCAAATCGAGCCTTCAACTCGAGCTTTCTGCCTCACTTTTTTCTTTAGATGATTTAAATATCTATTTCAAATTATTTTAAATCAACTTTTTTATACATATAATTAAACCAATATTTAATGAACTAAATATGAATATACCTTTCAAATGGATACATCCATCCATATTGCACAGGCCCTCGAAGACGTGCTTCAAATGGAAGATGAATAGGTAAATGCTCCATAACATTGAAAAAACCAGGAGGAAATATTTTTTCCAATTTGCATAGCAATATCGGGATTTCTTCCTCAAGTTTACGTAGACGATCAACTTTTAATGTAGTAGAACAAATCTCTTTATAAAACAGACTAAGTTCTGTTAGAACAGTCCAAACTTTTACGGGCAATAGTTCTTTAAAAGCGACGGGTAATAAATTTTCCATCATAACATGACAATCATGACTTTTCATCCCGCTAAGTTTATTGTTCTTATAGTCCACACATCTACGAAGATTAGAAGATATACCATCCGGGAATCTTAATCCTTCCACCCATTTTAAAAATATTTTAACTTGATTATTGTCTAGCTCATAGCACGCTTTTGGCTTTTTTGTTTCATTTGGTTTCATATGAAGCTCAGGACGATTACATAATACTTCGATATCACGTCTTGATTTCAAATCATCTTTCGTCTTCCCCTTGACATTCAAAACTGTATTAAACACATTATCAAACACGTTTTTCTCATTGTGCATCACGTCAATATTATGACGAATCAGGAGATTTTTCCAATAAGGCAACTCCCAAAATATGCTTTGTTTGCACCAGTTATGAATCGATGATTTACCTTGAATTTCAATTTGCTTTCCGGTTTCATGTATTTTTGGATAATCCTTTATAAGTTCATAAATATCTTCGCTTGACCAAACCGTAGGTGCGCTTAAAGTTTCAACTCTATTAGTTGTAAAGTTTTTCTTATCTCTTCTAAATGGATGATTAACATGAAGAAAACATCGATGACAGTCAAACCACGAAATTTTTTTTCCATGAGGTAAAGGAAATGCTCTTGTTTCTTCCATGCAGTAAGGACAAGCTAGGCGACCAGCCGTACTCCAACCTGAAAGCATTGCATACGCAGGAAAATCGCTGATTGTCCATAACAAAGAAGCATACATGCGAAAGTTTTTTTTTTTAGAAATATCATATGTTTCTACTCCTTCGTACCACAATGTTTTTAATTCTTCAATCAAAGGTTGTAAATAAACATCGATTCCTTGTGTCGGATCATCAGGACCAGGAACAACAACTGTAAGAAACATGTATGGAGTTTTCATACACATCCAAGGAGGTAAATTATAAGGTGTGACAATTATAGGCCAGGACGAATATTTAGAACCAAATTGAGAAAATGGTGAAAATCCATCCGTACATAAACCAAGTCTAACATTACGACTCTCGGATGCAAAATCAGGATACTTTTGGTCAAAATGCTTCCATGCTTCCCCATCAGCTGGGTGTGTTAACGTACCTTCCTCTCGTATTCTCATACTGTGCCATCTCATATGTTGCGCAGTTACAGAAGATGCATATAACCTTTGAAGTCTAGGAGTAATTGGTAAATAATGCATACGCTTATACGGGACTTCCTTTCTCTTTTTCTTTCTTGGTTTGTACCTTTCCTGATTGCATATTTTACAATGTCTAAGATTGATATCTTCCTTCCAAAACAGCATGCAACCGTTTAGACATGTATCTATTTTTTGATATGGTAAACCAAAAGCCGACATTAGTTTTTTTACTTCATAATGATTTTCGCACATTAAATTATTGGGAGGCATATGCCGTTTCGCAACTTGTACAACAGCTGTAAATCCAGATTCTGTGAGGTTGTATTTAGATTTCATCGCAATGTACTCAGCAGTCACTGACAATTGGGTTCCGCTTGTGCAACCTTCCCAAATGGGTTTCTTCGCCGCTTCTAACAAATCATATATTTTTTTTGCACCAATATTTGGTTCGTCTTCAGTATTACCATCGTCATCGGTTAATTGAGAAACAGGGAACATTGAACGTGCAGCATCTTCAATCATATGTTCTACGAGATTTGTCGTATCAATTTCATTACTCAATACCTCCTCAGCTTCAACACGATTAGATGCTAACGGTTCTCCATGACAATCCCAAACCAAATAGTTCGACACGAAACCGAACTGACGCAAATGAACTCTTACCATTTCTGGTACCAAATGCTTTAACAATTTGCATTTAGTACATGGACAACGGATTTCTTTGTCGTTTCCGTTATTACTTAAAGCGAAATCAATAAATACGCGAACACCATTATTAAAATGTTCAATAATTGACGTTTCACTTTCAACTCTTCGTTTTTTGTACATCCAGCTCCGATCAGTAAAATAATTGTCCATTAACCTACGTATATAGTTAAAAAGTACGATATTAATTTGCATTGACATATTATTAAAACAGTTTACAGGTGAATTTTATAATAACTGATCATTGACTCTATGGTGATGGGTCGTCCTACCTCCCATTACAAATACAATAACGTAATTAAATCGCGTAAATTATTTCAATTTAAATGATTCAACAAAATTTCGGCAGCGCTTCGCTTTAGTTCCCTGAACAGTACACATTTGCGTGTACACAGGGAACATAAACGAAGCGCTGTCGAAATTTTGTGAACCATTTAAAATGAAATAATTTACGCGATTTAATTACGTTATTGTATTCGTAACTTGTCCAATATAGGGACAAATCCAACAAATACTGTATAAGATGAATACAGATGTCCGTTCTGTTAAAAAAACGAATATCCACATAACGATCATATACAATACTTATCAGACGGGGCTGAAAAACATTCTAAGGGTTTTCGAATATATTACATATTCTGCAACATATTATATTTATAAAAAAAATTGACGTTCGATACTATACTTACTATCATTTTCGATATTTTTTAACCGTACATTATAAAATTACTACACTATATTACTTATTAAAAAAAATCAAAGTAACCGTATATTATAAAATTAAATATCATTTTCGATATTTTATAATCTAATGTCATCATTCAACTTATCGCACTATATTTTCATACAAGCAGCATTCTACACTACGCTATACACACAATACACTATACACCATACATACAACATACTATAATATACAATTAACTTACAATACATAGGTTAATAATAAAAATTAAGCATCAATAAACTAAACTACACATACAATAGTCAATACAAACATATAAATTGCAAATCTAACACTAAATTACCTAATTTAATAAAAAGGGAATTAGGGTTTATACCTTGATGGGAGAAGATTAGGGGTTGGAGAGGGCTTCTAGATGCTACCGAGTGACGTTGGAGGCTGGAATGGAAGTGGATGGCGAATTGGGGAGGAGGATGGAGGGTTTTGGGAAAAAATTTGGTGAAAAACGAAATGGGGGAGAAGAAGCTGCTGCCGTTTATTTTAGTTCGGGTTTCCAACGGCTACCAACGGCCGCAAACGTTTTCAAGTTTTCCAGCATTCCAGTTTTCAAGTTTAAAATCAAGTAGCATTTTCCAGATTCCAAATTCCTGTTTCAAAAAGGGGAAGCTCTGATACCACTGTAATGACCCGCCACTCATTCCACAGAATGACGCTTCATTAATAAGAAAGAAAGGGGTAGAAAATAGAAAAGAAGAGAAGAAAGAAAGAAACAACAACAACGATCTCACAGCGGAACGAATAAATTATATTAATAACATAAACTATTACATAGTATACAACACTTATCAGAGTTACACAGCATATACATCACTTACTAGACAGTTATAAACATCTGTCTAGACATTACAACTCAAATACAATACAAATACTATCACAGATATCAACACAGCGGAATACTATATCTATGAACGCCGAAGCCTCCTGCTCCATTGCTCCTCCAGAATATTCGTCAAAGCTAAATCTGAATCCCTTGGCTACTCGTAAAAATTTGAGTACCCAAGTGTTTATACATTTTCCAACGGCGTCCAACGGCTATCTTTATAATCTCTTGGTCATAATCCGGAAAATACTTGCCGTTGGAAGCCGTTGGTCAATGCCGTTGGCGGCCGTTGCCCCCCCCCGTTGGAATAAACAGTAATCCTTGTAGTGCTATTTTCACATCTTCCTAACTCCTCTTCTGCTAAGACCAAGGTTTAACATTCCGCCCAACATGTCGAAATTTCGGTGATTGCGTTCCGATTCCGACGTGGACCGGACTGAAAAGATTAAAAAAACCCGTATTTCAGATCTAGGGCAAAATAAATAAAAAATCTTATTTCAAGCAGCATCCATCAATGCAACGACTGTTGAAGAGGTTCTTACCTAACATCCATTAGTGGTGATAACGATTGAAGGCCTGACTTACGATTTCCATGGACGAAAGGCAGATCGTTACATAAAGAAGGCAAATGTGTCGAAGACGCAAGTTAGTTATTAAGGATTTTGTCCTACGCTCGTCTTCAAGAATGGCTTGGAGCTGTGCGACCATTCACCTCAAACCGTCGTCAATTCTTGAAGGGATAACTGCAATGAAGAGGAAAGGGATTAGCAATATGGATGAAGCAAATCCAAATGAGGCACGGTTGGAATAATAGAGGTAGGATTTACATTTGGGGAGTCACTTTTCAACAAAGGCAACGGACAACGTATGAATAAGTATTCACCTTTAAAGTAGCTGCATTTGTTGTGGAGTTCAAAAACTTCGAAGAACGTAAGCGAAGGACTAAAAGAGCAACGCTTAAAGTTGAAGAGGTATCAAATATCAGCAAACAACGGCTCTCTACTCTGATGTCAGAAAAATATCACATATAAGCTCAGGAGGACTGCATAGGCATTGGGATGCAGTTGTGAAGGAGTGAGCCTCATTGACTGCAAGACATGGCAGATGGGTACTCGAGCTCTCATCTGGGTAATCCTGAAGAGATAATGCAATCTTCACGAAACAAAGATTCTTGCTTGACAAAATCGACTGTTAATGGGGCTCATGTCTGGGATATGTCAATGCTCGAGTTTACTGAAGAATTTATGTAATTTCATGGAGTTTTGTCCAAAATCGATTCAACATGATCCATAGCCAAATCCAAGTTCTCCATCCACTACTACCAGCAAGTCAATCCATCATTGACAACCATAACTAAGCCGTTGTCTTCCTCTACGATACCCATGGATGAATCGAACTATGTCGATCGATTAATGGAAGCAGTGACAACTCTAGTCAGAACGAAAATCGATGCTGGAGGGAGTTCGAACAACGGCAACAGCAATGACAGCTTCCTGGAATAGAGAATAGCAGTGGAAACTACCTCGAGTCGATTTAAACGATAGATCGATGATTGCAATGAAAGGTAGAAGCTTGATTGCTCGAAGTTGAGAAACCCTAAATTGGAATGCTAGAATTCGAAAGCAAAGGAGAAAATGAAGATGATGCATAAATTAATATGGAAATTTTTTGAAAGTGGACTAATTTTCGAAACTATTTCACGTTTAGAGCTAGTTTGAAAACTTATTACCGAATAAAGCAGGTTTTAGCCCAGTTAGCATCCACGTCAACAGTTTTGCAATTGTCAACGTATATGCGCAAATATGAGTTACGCATAAGGTAAATTAAGATAAGCGCAACTCTTAGTTGCGCAAATGCAAAATATTCATCAAATGGAAAAGCGCAACTATGAGTGGCGCTTTTCCATTTTGTTTGCAAATTGATATGGCGCGGCATTCAGCTGCGCTTAACAATTACTAACATATGCGCAACTCATAGTTGCGCATATGTAATAAATTTTTTAACGCAATTCAAAGTTGCGCATATGGATTCTGTTGTATGTAAAAACAACAACACTCACACTTTCCACCATACACTCACATTATCATTCATTCCTCCTTCCAACTTTTCCAATTCTGATCTCAAAAACCCTCAATCACCAAATTCTAATTTATTCATCAAATCCGTTCAAAATCATCATATTTCTGCATCATTAATCGATTAGAACAGAGCTACAACAATCTCTGCAAGGTAATTGACTAAACCTATTTTCGAATCTAGTGTCATTTTGAAATGTTTTATGTTTTTGTGTTGATTTTTAGTCCATACCTTTATTATTAAGCTAGCCGAATCGATATGGATAATTTGGAAGATCTCAAATGATGTATTGGTGAAATATTGTGAATAATTGGAAGCTGAATCTGAATTTGTTCCTGAAACTCAATTTGTGATGGTTTCTCAAATTATTGGTGTTGTTGTTGAATTTGGTTTGGATAATCAAGTTTGATTAGATGAACCGAATCAAAGACCGGAAAAACAAATTAGCTGCAAAGGTTGAGTGAGACAGCCAGTACATCCAATTTGTCACTGTGTAGATATTTGTGAGGTGGTTATATGTAAGACTTGGAAAAATGTCAGGCGTCGGTTTTACGGATGTGTTGGTTACCTAGATCATATAACTAACCCGAATGGTGTTCAGTGCTGTAAACACTTCAAATGGTTAGATCGTCCGTTGACCCTTAGGGGAGTCGAATATGCACTAAAGATGCAAGCCGAAGTTAGACGATTGGAAAAGGAAAATAGTATGCTACGACATCAGGTAAGCTATTTGCAGTCCTTAAATCCAATTTGAAAAAGAGTCTAATAAAATGGTTAGTGCAATTGTTACGTAATGGTTGTGTATCAAACTTGTTTAATGGAGTTATGCATTAGTTTTATGGTTGTTGTATTCCTAGGTTGTTGTATTACTTGGTTGTTGTAATGGTTATGTAATATTTGATGTATTACTTTGTTGTTGTAATAGTTATGTAATTTTTGATGTATTACTTTGTTGTTGTAATGGTTGTTTAATGTTTGATGTATTACATTTTTGTTGTAATGTTTATTTAATGTTTGATGTATTACTTAGTTGTTATTCCGATTTGCATACAATGGATATTGCGTACAAAAGCTGCTTACAAAATAAATCATAGTCACAGTACATAGCAACTAACATCAATGTTCAACAAAAGATAACTTTTAATATCAAAGTTGCGTACAGAATAAAAATACAAGTTCTACAATACACGAATGACATAAGTAGTAAAAACAAGCAAATTAGTTATTCCTTCCCGCATGTTCATCTCTTATGACCCAAGTTATTACATTGTCCACATCTGTCATGTCTGTTGGCCCCCATTTCGTCAATGACCCCCCTAATTCTTGATGACCTCGGTCTTCCTGTATTCCTACGTGTAGACGGCGGTTGTACAGTCGGGCTTCATGTACATCTCAATATCTACTGTCGGGCATAAGATGAAAAACTGGAGAATAGCTATGTTTATAACTGTCTGTTGTAAACCACGAAGAAATAAAATTATGTTAAGCTCTATTAACTCCTCCTCTGCATCTTGCACATGCAGTCAAAACATGAGAACTTGAAAAATGAGCAAGAATAGAAATATTGCATGAACAGTTGCAGTTGTTATTGGCAATATGTACTGTGTAGTTACATGCGTTTGTGTCTGTTACTTGCCAATCCGTCAAGCTGAACCTGTTAATGCTCATACTTCGTGCTTCCGCTGCATATTTTTCCATCATTTTTTCCATACGTTGGCATGAGTGCAGATGTGTACTTCAATCTATCAATACGTATTCTGTAGAAGTAATTATTAAGATGATGAAAGATACGTGCTACTAACGTCTTCACCGGTAATGATCTTGTACCTTTTAGAACTTCATTGAAACTCTCAGAAGCATTAGTAATCACCATATAAAATCGTTCACCGTTGTCCTTGTAAAGAGCCTATTGATCATCCTTATGTTTGAGACTTCTATCAATTCATCTATCAGCGGCCGAACTAACATTTTTTAATTGCTCTCTTAGTTCTTTGTATGTTATCTCGTCTCTTGCTTCAACTGTACGAATTGGACTATCAACACCTAGAACAAGCTAACTGGCCATGTTTATTGCAAATAGAAATAAATAATATGCAAATTAGAAGCTAACAAATAAATCTAGGGTTTAGACAATACCAAAATCGTATTGTGTTGATGAAGATCCCGCTTCCGTTGTGGTAGATTTGTTATAGTTAAAGATTGGCGAAGAAATTTGTTAATTTTGAGTGTAATTGATCAAAAAATTCAAAATTTGGGATTTGGGGAGATGGATCGAGCAGAAATTAATGGAAAGCAAAGATGTTTTGAGATGTGAAATGGATGGGTGGGGTTGCTGCTACATTTATGTGGCAACAGCAAACTCGTGCAGGCGCAACTATGAGTTGCACCTGCATGCAAGTTTTATGTGCAACTCATTGTTGCGCTTTTTAATTTCTAAATATTTTGTATATGCGCAATTATGAGTTGCGCAATATTAATTCACCATATGCGCAATTCATAGTTGCGCATATACGTTGCCAGTTACAAAACTGCTGATGTGGATGCTGACTGAGCCAAAACCATCTTTATTTGATAATAAGTTTTCAAACTAGCGCTGAACGCGAAATAGTTTCGAAAATTAGCCCACTTTGAAAATTTGTCCAATTAATATAAGTCCTTTTCTTTCATAGCCGAGTACAAGCGGTATAGATTCAAGCATGATTCGGTACTAATCCATCAAGTGACATTGAAGAAATGATGAAAAAAGATGAAGATATCTACCTGACCATGAACCGGAACAACTCTCGATGATGCGGGGAATGAACGAAGATTTTGGATTCGAAACTACAACATTTATATTTGTCGAGGAAACGTGACTTGAGTACTACTGAAATTGTTAACTGGGTTTCTAACCTAATAGAATCCAAAGGGAACTAAAACATCTACGACAAGTCAAAATATCTCAAGGATCAACCAAGAAGACCAGAAGGGAAAGAAGAGAAAGACCAAAGAAGAAAAATGCCAAAACAAGCTAAGGCGATCGATCCATAAAGCTTGCTCGTGGATCCTCCAGTCCTTTTGCATCATGATCTAATATGTTCCTTAAAGACGTTGCCAAGTTCATGGCATGTCAAAAAATCTAGCTCGAAAAGTGAAGACTCACTTGATTCATGCTGTTTGACCAAAAGTAGCTAACTTAAAATGGACCTACAGAACTCATACGAAGTCGGATTGACTTGAAATTTTGGGAGAACATTTAGAAAACATAGAAAAAAATTCACAAAAAATTGAGAGCATTTAGAGTTGATTTGATGGATCGCCAGCGACCCATCTAGAGTGGTCCCCACCACCACAAATTTTTATGGTAGGTCCCTGACACCTTCTAGAGTGTTCCTGCAAAATTTTGTTTGATTTTGTTAAGATTTGTGTGAGTTATGGATGATTCTTCTGGACCAGAATACCCATGAAGACGGATGATCAAACTAACTCCAAACGACTTGATATTTGGACAAAACACTTAAATAGAAGATAGGAAGACAACCAAACAAAAATCACTCAAAAATACGCTAAGTGGATGGATAGCTAGCGATCCATCCCCTATGGATAGGTAGCGATTCATAGAAATAACTCGGATTGATTTGAGACTTTCGGTGATGACTTGGCATAACAACTGGACTCTTCTGCACTTGGACTTCTAGCCCCACTCACTGATTTCTCCTATAAATACTCACCTACCTACAACTAGAGATGGATCTTTTCCGGGGAGAGAGCCGCCACTACTCTACTAGAATTTCTTCACTTCTTCAATTTTCTTCTCCCTCACAACAGTCATCAAAGGGGTTACTGTGATTCTCCGGTCAACCCTTGTACTTGTGACTTATTCTAACTCATTGTAACTTAGATCTAAGGAGTAACTAGTTAATATCCAAAGAAATTCAACTAGTATAATCATAATAAAGATTGATTAAAGTAGACGTAGGCCAGAGTCAGCCAAACCACTATAAAAATTCTGTCTCTTTTCTTACTTTTGTTTTTTATTTGTTGTTTATATGAGATTTGTGCTGCTGATTATTTACACTGGTGCTTTCACACTTGATCCAGGGTGTTGATCCATTTTTTGGGTTAACAGGAATAAAGTGTCAAAATTCTCAATGAAGATGCAACGTTCCACGCAAACGTGTTGGGTAACGAAAGCGTCCGTGTAGATTTGGGCTTCATCGCTTGTTTTAGTTTAAAGCATGCTTTGTCTTCACTAAAACATGCTTTCGGGGCAAGTGTTATCAGGCATATCGATGAAACTGGACTACGAAATAATGAGGGAATGAACTCTACACCCAAAGACGACTAACTACAAAGAGTAAAGAAAGAAACAGGGAAAATTTGGCTAAGTTCATTGATCGGCGTTGATCCATCAAATGACCAAATTGCCCCTTAAAAGTCGAGAACTATGGATCTCCAGTATGTTTGAAGAAAAAGATGAATTTTTTAGCATGGCGAATGGATCAGTATTGATCTAGCAAAATGACCATCTTGTCCCTGAAGTTCAAGAGCATTGAGGACTAAGGCATTTTGGCGCAGAACACAAGTTTCTAAACCAAGGTCATGGATCAATACTGATCCATCCATCAGGCCTCGAAATTTGATCTAGATTTGACTTGATCTCTTTCCTGATATATCGGATCTGACTAACTGACTATTTCCAAATGAGATCTGACGAATCTTGAACAATCCTCGGCTATATATAGGTCATCATCTCTAACAAGACGAGAACTTTTGATCTTTTGCTAATTTTTTCTAGGGGAAACGCAGCCATTTTCGTACTTCGATATTGAATTTCGAAATGTCCATATAAAAGTAAGTGCAAACGAATCAATAAAACATCAAAGTGGACGTATGTCAGTGGTTTATCGCACCATTAAAAAAAATGTGTCTTTTCTATTTACTTTCACTTGAGTACTTTCTATTTTTCATTTATTTACGGAACATGAACAAAAACTAAGGCTAACAGAATATCTATGCTTAATGAAGAAAAAACTCATCTGCTCAAACCCAAATTTTGTAAAGTTGTGAGCTCAACTATATCACGATTAGGCATTCGTTCAGCTTGTCACTCGTCCCGATGAGAACAACAAACCTTCTATGAAAATTTGACTCTACAATCACCTTCGCTTTTTCTCAGTTTTCCCGCTCGTTGAATGTTTCTCACATCATCTAGCAACCATTATGTTTGCTACTATAGTGTTATTAATAAGTTGACACCCACGCTTCACAAACGGGCGGATGGTGGTTTGCCTAAAGGAGAAAGTAAAGTTGCACAATTATCATACTAATACCAAACAATTATTGACCAATATTGAGCTACATCGGTATATCAGTAGTAAATTTACCGTTGCTAACAGTAAATTTAATGGTAAAGAAATGTCAAAATCAATGATAACGGTAATTTTACCGGTTATATTAACTTTGTTTCTTCACTATATTAATTTATCTTAATCAGGAATAATTTTGAAGAAATATCATATTTCTAGTATGATTCATGATGTTCCTTTTTTTATATACTTTTTTAAATTTAAAAATCTTATATTAGCAACGTTTTTGTTTCATACCATTGTAAATAATTTATGATGAATCGAGAAAATTTTGTATATCAACTAAAAAATTCAAAATGTTGATATAATCATTGTTGGAGTTTGAATTAGTAACAAAATAATTAATATTTTATCATTATCAATATCTTAATGCAGTAAAATTTTAATGCCTTTTACGAATCGGTAAATTTATCATTACCAATCAACGGTTACCATTTTACCCACGATCATTTTACCAACGGTAATGTTAAAGTATCCGTAGTCATTTTTGACTTACCAATAGTATTGGTATGGTAATTGCTTTTCTCGTACCAGTAACGGCTACCATTATCATACCAGCCCTAGGAAAAAGCGTTATTGGTTGGACTAAATTTGATTTGGTGTGTCATTTGTGAGTATATTTGGCTTGAAATATTATTGTCATGTGCTAATGTTCTAATAAACAGGAATAAAACGCAAGCAGGCAATGTAGGAAGCGAATATAAATATGTGTACAAAATGATTGGGCTGTAGCATTCAACCTATAATAGGAAGGTAATGGAGTTTCCATTCCTATTTAGTTAACAGAGATGAAAACTTGCCTTATCAGTGTAATGTTGAATGTTTATTGCGTAGATGATAGGAATTATTGTCATTATTGCTGCTGAAACACATGTTATACTATTATCTTGTAGTTGCTTAGTTTTGTATGAAAAGGAAATAGAAAATTACTGTCACATAGAATTAATCATAGACTTTCAAATTTTAACAATTATAATAGTGTGGACTAAATTTCTCTAGCTCAAATGGTTAGATGTGTCACGCTTTAGAGGTTATGCTTCGAGCCTTTGAGATATCATAATGAATGCTCTGCTTGAATAAAATATCACCATTATTAAATATATAAAACAGGATGGTCCATCCAGGCCCGGCCCTGGCCCAAGACGGTGGCCTAGCACCTCCGATTTCTGGAGGCCTCAATCTTTGATTTTATATATGATATATGATAAGATGTTTACAATATTTATAAAAAGTAATATAGCTCAGTGGTAAAAGTGTTTCATTTCTACTTGAGTTCAAATCATGCACCTACCATTTTCGGCCTCTTGCATTTTTTCCCCACTTTCTTGCTTTCTTCTCAGCCTTGGGCCTCCAAGTTGTCAGGGTCGGCCCTTGCTCCATCTTGACAAAACTGGACAGTCTTAAAAAGAGAGACAATGTATTGTATTGAATGCTAATGGACTAAAAAATTCCTTTATTATGCAGATTGATTTTTGTCCAATTAATACGCAATGTTATTTAGTAAAGATTGAAGAAGAAAAATGTTTGCTTGCATATTATAAAATTTATTTGCACTTTTTCCCATAATCAGTTTATATATGAACAACAGCTATTTATATACTCTGAATTGTTAGTCTTTTAAACAAATCATATTATAGACCCTTAATTTCATAATTACTGAACAAAACAGCTACATCTCTTCACTTACAAATCTACAATTCCTATAATTTTGTTGCTTAAAGTAGATATCCTATGGTTAGTATGTTGAAAAGCATATGAAACTATATTGTTCAACAAAATCTTGTTCCTAATTATGAAGGTGGTCATGATGATATCTTTTGTCAAATTACCATCTTTACTTTGAATTTATTAAACACTAACTCAAGTAACCTCTAGTTTACAAACAAAATGGGGCATAAATATTTTTTGAGGTAAATTCTCATTGAACATTTTAAAAACACAAATTTTTGTCCCAAACAAAGGAAACAAACATTGGATGTCTAATAATAAATGTAAGTAATATCTAATTCACATGATAAACAAAATGTCTAATAATAAATGTAAATAATATCTAATTCACATGATAAACAGAATTATACCGATGATGCTGCTTACTACATTATCTTGAAATAAAGAACACACGGTAACAACCGTAAAAAAATTGATCATACCTATGGTAAACTCTTTCATTCGCGTACTTCAAATCAATCTCCATAGGATCTTTTCCCTATGCAATCAAACTTACCTCTCTCTATTTTACACCCCAAAATGGGTTTACCTTCGTTTTCACAACACCAGAACTGTCATTTTGTAACGGTTATAACCGTTGGTAATCAAATTCCCAACGGTTATAACCGTTGTAGCAGATACGTTATAATTTTTTTTACATATTTTGTAACGGTTATAACCGTTGGGAATTTTGGTCATTCCCAACAGTTATAACCGTTGGTAATTTTCGTACTTCCCAACGATTATAACCGTTGGGAATAACCAAAATTCGTAATGGTTATAACCGTTGGAAATCTTGGTAATTCCCAATAGTTATAACCGTTGGAAATTACTTCACGTTCCCAACGGTTATAACCGTTGGGAATATTTTAATTTCCAACAGTTTTAACCGTTGGAAATTCATTGCATAAGTAAATAGCAAAATTACCAACACTTATAAGCGTTACAAATTTGGTATAACTGATCATATCTTATTCAGCATCTAATAGTATTTCATTCAACTATATCTATACGAATTTACAACAATAGTAAACACAAGACTAAATTTCAATACTAACATATCATCAAATTAGTAAAAAACATCAAACGTACGAAATAGAACATATCAAATTCTACAAAGTTCATTGTGACAACTTCAAATTTCACTACTACAACATATCTAGAAGCTTACAAACAACGAATACGACACTCCGGCCAAACTACAAAACCACCATCAACCAACTCGGACAATGTATAATGACCATTTTGAGGTGCGTCAAAAAGTGGCTCGTCCGGATTGTCGTGTAGGCTTGCATTCCGGATTCTCCGCTTCCTACATGCATATATATGAATTCATTTGTAAATTATGCATTACCATTGAGATTTCTTAAAAAAAGTGCAAACTTCCTACACAACAGGAAAAAATAGTGCAAGCATCCAAAGATTTCTTAAAGAAGCCAATTCTAATCCCAAATCCAAAAAATCACCATCGAGCAACAAGAAAAGTAGAAATTTGATAATTATATTGTCAGTGGCAATTGGTGTGGGATTCATTGTATTAGTGGTTGGCGTCTATTTCATTTGTTGGCGAACAAAAAAAGCAGTGTATACTGTCATGCCTTGGCGAACGGGTCTAAGTGGACAACTGCAGAAAGCATTTGTCACAGGTTTGTAGTCTTTTTGGCTTTTCTATCCATGACATTGTTCCTTATGCAGTAATCTTCGTATAAATAAGTTCCATTAAGGAATTTTTGTTAATAAAAAACTCCTATTTTACATAATTACAATTTGATTACTTTCCTTTTTAGGAAAATATTTTATTGAAATAGTGAATCTAACTTGACAGAGAAATAGTTTAAAAATGATTTCATAGTAACATGCTTATTAATATTATTTATATTTACAACCCTTGCACGGATGAAGCACAATTTACAGAGAATAATATGCATGACATACCTGTAAATACTGTCCTAAGGTAAGAATATCAACATCAATGGCCCTTAAGTCATTCATTGCTTCTTTTATTTCCTCATCAGATTCACCCAAACCAAGCATAATAGATGACTTTGTAACCATTCCTTTCTTGCAGAGTTTTGCTTGCTTCAGAACACTCAAACTTTGCTCATATCTGTTAAATGTATCGAAATAGTCATCATTTTTTATGAAACCTAACACACAGAATTTTTTTAATACCCTTTTTGGAATAGAAAAGGTACAGAAATTCCATGATTGTTCTGTTTAAACAAAAGAAAGCTATAGGTATTGGAAGTTTCTTAATCGTATATACACATTGGACATTGAACATCATCCCATCACATTGGACATTTAACATCATTCTATCACATTGGAAGGTTCTTACTTCTTAATAGTATATGCACATTGCCTTAGAAAAAAGGCATCTTATTAAAAGTTAGCTAAATGTCTCAATAATAATGTCTTGTACATAATTAAAATGGAAATCAACACATATATAGATGGGAAAACTTACCCTGCCCGAGGATCCCTAACTAATCTTTGAAGACGTTTGACTGTTTCAATGTTATGTGCAAACACATCAAGACCTGAATTCACTAATGATGAAGAAGCCTCAAGGTCACCACGAAAATCAGAAGTTAGGCATTCAACTAATATCTCAGGCTTAAGTTCCTGCATATTTAAACAGATAACATAAGTGATCAGGGTCTGTTAAATAAATAACATAAGAAAAAATGACCAATTAATTGACCTAATGTTTCAGATGGTTAACAAAATAGAAAACCACATTACATAAACCACATCAAGATATTTTATTACTAAATCAAAATATATGATGATACTGCTGAAAAATTCGTTCAAAAATTATCTCTAATACCATATATAAAATCAATCTCTCAAATAATGACTTTTATGTTGTCTATGGTATTAAAATGGATAATGTTTACAAGTGCATGGGTTCTTATTGGCATAATATATATAAATATAATGCACGATGATGAGCTGGTTGGTATAGTGCGTGTGTGCATATAATAACTGCCACCTAGGGGAAGGAGGAGGAAAACCTCCCGACCTGCATTTTGTTCAACAACTAGAGGTATGTCTTTATCCTAGGGACTACGTTCAAAAATCAATAGATTCATGGATAAATACTATTGTACTGCAACCAATTGACGTCAGAATCCCATATCTGAAATTGAAAGATTATATACAGAAGGTTTGGAAACCCATCGGTAATTATTTAATACATGATGTTCCAAACTATCTATATGCAGTTCAATTTGATAACAGCAAAGATTATGTGCGAATTCTGGCCAAAAAGACATTCATATTTTGGAAAATCACTGATATTAGATCCATGGCATCCTAGTTATGACTTTAAAAAACCGAAACTAAAAAAAATTGCAATATGGTTACGATTGTACAATTTGGATATGGAGATACGGATAACAGATGCTTTATCTCTAATTGGTAATTATATTGGAAAACCTATTCATCTGGACGAATTCACTTTACAAAAGAAATACGAAAAATATTCAGGGTTGTAAGTCCAGATTAATATATAATCCAATTTAGCAACATCAATCCCTATTCTACTACACAATGGTACCAAGAAAATTGTCCATGTGGAGTATGAATACGTTCTCCCAAATGTGAAAAATGCAATACCTTCGATCACAAAGCAGCAATACACACTTCATCATCAAAACTAAGGTGGATTCTGAAGACAGCAACAGAAACTGGTGAGCACTCTGTAAAAAATGAAACAAAGCATGATGAATCGGCAAAAGGAAAACAACCAACTGAGCAAAACCAACAGCTAGAAGAATTTTTTAAAGTAAAAGAAACTGTTTCAATAGACAGTGAGCAGTCTGAAACTTCTCGGACTTATGATGATATTAATCAGAAATAAGATTTAATACCAGCACTTCAGAATCGCATGACCAACTTAACTTCCTTCACATGGAACTACCATATTCTATAGACGAGGATCCTCTACAAAATGTGGCAGACACGATTGTGGAGGAAATAAACAGTGATGATGGTCAAATAAATGTACAAGATTATATCATAACTAATTTTGATTACTTGGCTAAGCACAACGGTATGGAAACTGTCAAGGGAAAAGCTCATTCTAAAAGAAACTCAAGGAGCAATTCCAAAATTAAACGAGTCTTATTGCATGGAATGTTAGGGGTATGAACATAACACAAAGAATAGATGATGTGTTCAAACTTCTAACAAAATTTGAGCCAAAATTTGTTGGCTTAGTGGAGAATAAATTAAATGATATTAATTTTGCTCTGCTTAGAAATAAAATTCCAAGAAATTGTGATATTGTTATTAACAACACAATTCAGGTAAAGGGGAGGATACTGGTAACCTGGGATACTACAATATGGAGTTTATCAACAATTTCATCATCTACCCAACATATTACTTTAAATGCAATCAATTCTGATGAATTCAAGATGATTTTCACTACTTTCTATGGCAGTAATACTATACATACTTGCATTACTACTATGGTAATTGTTGAATCCATTGTGGCATTTCTGCATAGACTTGGATTGGGACACAATACTATACATACTTGCATTCAACATTTTTCCTTTCCAGAGCTATTTTTTTTGACAAAATGTAGTGTTGCCAGTATAATTTTGTTTATGTCCATGTAATCAACATAAAGCTAATATAAAGGCACATTATTATAACTCATACTTCGGAATTTGGATAGTACATGAAATAAGTTACATTACATACATCTAACATTCATATTCAGGTTAAAAAGATTGTGGAGTTTCAAAAATGAGTTTAACTGATTTCAAAACTAAAACACAGTTTCGAACTCATATTCGAAACTGAGTTTAAAACTCATATTCGAAACTGAGTTCGAAACTCATATTTGAAATGTTCATGCTTTTAGCGTAAAAGATTAAAATTTTGTGGCGCTTCGCAAGGTGCCTTAACCGCGGTGCACCTTAATCGTCTTATGCTTTCAGCCACATTTATGCTTTTAGCATCATTTTTTAATAATTTTTCATTCATACATTCATCCTTGACTTTCTTCTTCCATGTCAATTATGATCCCAAAAGGACTCAGATTCTGGAAACTACTTCTTTCTAGCAAACATCATGATCTTAATTAATGGAGAAATTTAAACAAGTCATATATTTAAATGATCACTATAGAAATCAATTTCTTAAGCAATGAGTTGAAAAAAAAAATCACAATTGAGCTAGACAGATAAAATAAATTATGACTACAAAAGGGTTATTACTATTCCCATTGTGCATAAGACAATGACCTGATATCAAATCTTTATGATCAGTTGCAGGATGATATGATTATACTTGGTAAATCTAGGAGTCATAGATGTTTACAAGAAGTTTACGGTCACACTTTCAACGGTAAATTCAAGATGTGTTAGTATTCACTGATCAACAGTTCTTTAGTAGAAAAAAAATCCTAATACTTCAAAATTCAACTCATCTAAGAGAACAGAAAGAATTAGTATAACTGTTGGCTTCTTTTCAGAGGACAACAAGGTCAAGTATTAATATTATTGTCTAAATTGATTAGTTATCATGATTTGGATTGAACCTTTATAATTTTCTTAAATTATATAAATGGCTTAGTAACTATGGTGCATAATGCTAAGCCTTACAAAGTTATACAAAAATTGGAATAATAACAATATGATCAAATGAAAAGGTGTAAAGAAAAAGAACTCGCAACGGGTATTTGTATTATTTCATAACCACAACTGAATCTGCTTGAGATTATGATTGTATCAGCTATTTATTGAATCTTCTTGAGATTGAGTTTGTATTAGCTATTTTATAAACTTCATTTTGCAAAAAAATATACCAATTAGTATGATAAGAGTTGACGTTGAGATTTTAAGTTTCCAAATGGTTATACAACGAAAAAAATCAGACTGAAAAAGATAAAACATATACATACATACACACACACACTAATACACCACCTTTCAAATGTTGATTCATAGTTACAACAACATTAAATTTATGTAGCTTCAATTTCATTCAAATGCTTATTATGAAAATTTTAGTCCGTACCAGTAACATCTTCTATTTTATTCATTAAATTCTTAAATTTATTTTAGCATCTGTAATAAAAAGATGTTATAGATTTTATCTATCTTTCAAGTGACCAGGCTTTGAGTTTAATATTTTCATAATATCCTACCTTTTTTAGAACAAATTTAAATAATCTGGAAGATTGAGTTACAGATCACCCAGACATTAGCTAATTAACAAAATGATTAAAAGAAATAGCGACATCGATGGATTTCTAACCCAAGACATCTAGATCCATTCCGTAGTCTAGACTATTACAACTAGAACAGTGCTCCTATACCAAGATTTGAGTCTTGAATCTGCTAATTATTATATGAATGTTTTCCTAGATGAGTTATTTTTTTGAAGCATATATTAGTATTCTTACTTTACGGATGAAGCTGTAATGATTTTCTAAAAAAATAGATAATTGCATGATTATTAAATAGATAAATATGCATTTGCATAACTAGCAACATATAAGTGATGTCAGAAACTATAGTTTTTTAACTGATTATCAGTGGACTAAGTTGGAGGACACCAAGTTTATTGAGGAAACAATCAAGGTAAAGTGTTATTGAACCAGCGGTGAGCACATCTGTTCGTAAGAATTTAGGCATCTAAGATAATTACCTAGAAATATGCAAATATCGATAGGAATGTCTACGTGGTTATTCCAATTTCCAAGTTTTACATCTTGATTAGCACGTCATTTCCCTTTAAACGATAAACTAAAAATAAATGCTTTGCACGAGTAAGAAGATCGCTAGTGCAGATGAATTTGGATAAAAATAATAACTGAACTATGGTGATATTTAAGGATATGTAATGTGCTAGTAAGTGATGCAAATCTTTAATAGTCTATCATTAGAGTAAAAATTAGCCAAATAAATACATATAAAAAGGAGAAGATATCTTCTGCAGGACTTGAAATTGGAAGTATAGAATAACCGTTCTGATCAGGTTTAACTATAAAGGGATAATTAGAATATCACTATCATCAAGCTTTGATGAAGTTACAGGGCCCTTACCTTCTTGTGGATCAGTAACATCTGGCAAATGATCTGTTGGTAAGAAAAAAATCTCATCTTGCAACACATCTGAATGTTGAATCCTTCACGACTGTCAAGATATCGACATCAACATCCAAATTCATCTCCAACTTTTTCACCTGCAAATAATCACTGTATGTATCACTATATTATATTACTCACCTGCATAGCATCTCTCTCCCAATTAAGTCATGTTATCCACCCAACCAACCTTAGTATCTTTAGGCTTAGCAAAGTTCAATGTTTAGTGTTTCTTTTTGTTATTTGCCTTCTGCGTTTTTTATACTTTTATGATGGTTTGATTTATTAATGAAATTTTTAGTATTTCCAATAGTTTTTCATCAAACATTTTACTATATCATCGTATGATGGACTACTTTTATTACCATTAGATTTATTCAGAAGATTGAAAGGGTGCACATGCAAATAGGTGCAAATAATCAACTGTTCACTTAAGTGTTAAGGCTAATTCTACTACCATCCTTAATTTTGCCTTTCCCACCCCCATCAAAACTTAAGTGCAAATAGTCCCAAACCGTCGACATTCAAATCACATTACCACCACCTCTCCCTCTCTCTCTGATACCTTCATTTATGTTATATGCCGTTGCTGCGAGATCTACGATAGCAGCTCCTCCTTGCCTACGACCCTGCACCTCCTTCTATCTCTACCGCTACTGCTCCTTTCCTCCATCAACCTTCACTCTAACCCATGGCTCCTTCCTCACCCATTAAGATACTTCAAAAACATAACCTGTGATAATAAATTCTCTGCATCTTCAATTTATCAAGATACTTTAAATGCATATTTTTCCACAATTAATAATAATAATATACATAAATAACAGTACAAAATGAGCATGGTATGAAAATTTTGCTACATAAAGCAAAATTAATTTGTCAAAACTGTTCATTGGTCAAAAATTAATATTACTGAATTAATTATTTTCAAATTTTTTGTTTATAAACAATATTTGATTAAAATTATATACACATAAAAGTTTAAATTAAATTATCTATGATCAATCGTTTTGAGTAAAACACATGAACCATTAAGAAAAACTTATGTATCATTAAATTTAGCAATCAGACTGATGTTGTGGAATTCAAACCATGAAATCAATTTTAAGCCTAACTAAAATTCAAAATAAATACTAAAAATTTTAACTTTTAATTGAATGAGTTAACAAATTGGGAAATAACTACTGTTAATGTGTATAAGTATGCTTCATTAACACGTAACTTCAAATCTACTCTTACATCTATTTGCCTTCTTCCCAAACCGGAAAATAGTTAATCATTCTTTGTGTCAATATAGAACTCTAAATCAATTAAGAAGTACTACTAATTCCCTTCATCCAAATTCAGCAACCACCAAATTTGAAAATTAAAATCAAAATCACTACTGATTGAAATTACCAGATTTAAAAATTAAAACCCAAACCTGAAATAGCCTTCATCGATCTTTGCTTCCTGCTACATGCGCTGCGTTGTTGTTTCTTGATTTGTCTTCCACATCGGCCGATGCAGCTGCCCTTTGAGCCTTCAGGGTTTGATCTAAACGATATTTTTTAGGAGCAACCACTCTTTATTCAGTATGTAGAGAAACGAGACTTGTTTGTGCCCTAGGAATTTGCGGATCTTTTGCTGCTTTGGGCAGGACGACCCTGCGAAAGGGCGCTAGAGGCGAAGGTGACCATAACGAAGGGGGCGAAAACCCTAGAATGAAATTTTGATTTACAATGAACGTAGAAAAGAAAGAAAGAAGCGTGAGAAAATAGGCAAGGAATAATAATAGATAAAATGACAATTTTGTCCATCGTGCTTCTAAATATTTTCGAAATTACCAGATTTGGTAACGGAAATATCCGTTAGAAATTTGTAACGGTTATAACCGTTACAAATTGAAACGAAAAAAGTGTTACAAATGGACCTGTTTGGTGTAGTGTTTTCCGCCACTTGCTTGCAACCCAAGACAACTCGTCCCACTCAAACGTGCATTGGAAGGCGTTTCCGAATGTGGACTCAAAAGACCTACTCGACTTACTGATCTTCGACTCCAAATCAGTGACAGATTACTTACGATGGGGACTTCCTCTCGTTAATTCTAGGGATTTCACCTTCTCTCTTTAATACTCTCCAGATTTTTTTTCCTTCCTTTCAATTTATCATTATTATTACAAATTTATACTAATTCTCTCAATTATCATTTTACGTATAAATATCAATATTTAGTCATTTCTACAATTATTCAAAAAATTCTTCCAAGTTCTATCATATTATTTTACATCCAGGTCCATATAAACTAACCAAGTGTCTAAATTTACAACTTCTAAAATAAATCTAATTAATTAATAATCATTATTCGGTCTAATGGGTCCTAATAAACGATAATCCAATGTGTTGTATACTACAGTTATATTGATAAAAATTGTAGAACTAATATTTCGTTCAATCCATATAACTAAAAATTTCTATAATTATTAGAAAATTATCTTCGGTTCTCTTACATTATTCCAATTCAAGTTTTACAAAATTTCTTTCTTTCCAAAATCAGAACATAATTACAAAGAAATATATACACACACACACATGCATACACTTTATGAAGTTGAATTTTATTATAAACAAACATATTCTAAAACATATATTGTTATAAATATATTCAACGTTTTTTCTTTCTCAAATTTGTAACCAATTGAATTCTTTGTCATTGATAAAATTTATTACTGTTAAGAATGACACTAAATTAATTGGACATGATGAATAATGTAGTTTATAATTTGACAATGAATATTTTCGGTCAATATGTTATGTGAAAACGTTAAATTTTAATTATGTAATTTACATTAATTAAAAGGTAAAAATAGCGTTTTAACTAGAAATTTATTTTAGGTATTTTGTTGTCTTTTTGAGACAAATATTAATTATTTTGAGAAATTTTTTTATTATACACTAAAATATTGAGGTATGAAACAACGATTTAAAAACCAAGTTATAATTTTTATATAATTAAATAAAAACATGATTTGTAACATTTCTTTTTAATAACATTTCTTTTACTTGTTAAATAAACATTTTGTATCACTTATATATAATATACTTATTTTTGATGTTGATATTGACTACAAGAGCTTCAAATACAAACTATACCGAGCCATTACTATTACAGATTCATATTTAGGTATTTTGCCATTCTTTTTAAGTAATTTGAAATTCAATCTATATATCATTTTTTAAATAAATGTATTAAAAACTAAACGTTAAAACCCAAAATATATGTATATAAATATTCATTGGTTGGAATTTATGAAAATATTAATTTTGAAATTAGTTAAGTACACTAAATTTTATTTATTATAAATCGATATCTAAGTCATTATTATATTAAGATGGACAAATTTATTTTATTTTTTACAAATGTAAAATTCACAACTCACATGACAAAAATTACATACTTAACACTGTATATAATCAAATACATATACAATAATCGAAATAGTTAAGTCAAGTATTCTTCAAATAAACTTTCCTTGTTGTTCAAAAATAATATAATAAAATAGGTATTTAACAAATTTACCAATAATAAATTCAATTCTTTGAAAATATTTATATAATTATTTTTCTAAAACATACCGCGTGCAACGCACAGGTTTTACACTAGCGTTATAAGAATACATCGCCTCCAGGATGCAAAAGAATTGAAGAAAGAAGCAAATGAAGGTGACATGTAGGCAGATAAGTTTTCCTGTTTTACATTTAAGGAATAGATAGATGGATGGATATGCAGAGCCTGGAAAAAGCAGTTATATCAATTATCAAGTGGAATACCCATGTGAGTTGTTAAACATATAAGACCGCCTCCTTCTTTCCAACACTCTCATATAGTATATTAGTATGAACGGTATATAGTTGCAAAATATAAATATGGCACACCCCAATCTTGCAAAAACTTCTGTCAGCTAAGATAAAAATTAACTTCAGTATAATCACTACTGGTTCAGACATGAAAGTCTAATTCCACCCCATGGGAAATAGGATCCTTGAAGATGGTATAAAAGTTCTGCCTCAAGGGTTGAAATTAGACGGTAGATGACCTACCATATTTTCTCCATTTCTTTTAGCCCTAACAGAAGCACACGTCATACACAAAATTCGAATGAAAATCCCAAGGGAATCGCTAATCATACAACGCGCAAAACAGTGTAACAAGTTTTCTACAGATGCACAAATTCAGCAACAAACAAGCAAAATTCATAAGACTCTAAGATGATTCATACCTTGGTATAACTTTAGTTATTGTCGGAACCTTAATGCAGTACATGAGTAACCTGCTTAGCTCGAAAAGAAAATTCTGCAAAAATTAGTCAACTTGATTAGCAACTCGGATTACTTACAACATTTGAAAGTAATGAGGAAAATCGCAGTACCTTTTGTTCGGTTAAAGGGAAAAGGAAAATCTTACTAATGATATCTATTCTCCTAATTAATTACAGATATCCCTAAAACCTTATGCATCAGAACTTTATAAAAATAACTCATTGCAAAACCATAGTTAATAAATCTAGATCTTATAAATTGAAGTTCCTAGACATGCATTGGGAAGGGTTTCACAAGGGGACTGTGTGTGTGAATGAAGGATCAGCAGCCTCTGACTTCAGCTTCCAACATAGCATCTTAATTTCAACCGCTCGTTTCCATGTAAATACTAATTGTTTCTCTCTCTGTCATAGCGTACAATTATTTAAATGGAAACGAGTGGCTGGAAATAAAAGACTATGTTTGGGGCTGCTGATCCTTCCCTCTGTGTGTGTTTTCGCCAGCTGAATAATAACAAGGTTGCCAATATTATTACCATTAGAAAATAAAATTAAAGGTTGCGAAACTGAACCAATATGATTATCATTATAAAAAACAAAAGGTTGGGAAACTGAAAAGAAGTTGGGATATATTTCAGCCAACATCAGGTCCACCAATGGTCCAACAAGCAAGAAACTATGATGCTGCAGCCAACTTCTGGAAGAAAATAGGTTAAACTTGAGCATTTATGAAGTTCCTTTTATTCTGACTCCTACAGGTTTACGTATTTGTTATTCTTGGTTTCATGGCATCAGCAACTTCACGAAAACATTACAAGAACATTCACGCATCAAACCTCCAGATATTTGACTCTCTTCTCACTTCAATAAGGTTTAGGTATGTCTTTCTCAGTTCAAATTTGTTGACAATACAAGTCAAGCTATAATTAGTATTCAGCTCATATAGTAATTCATAAAGTAACATTTAGGACATTTTTTTATATAAGTAGCCTAAAGTAACTAATTTCAAATACAGGTATGCTTTAAAACATATTGTAAATATAAACCTCATTTCTAAAAGATGAAAAATACACATGCATTTATTAAATGCGTTTTTTTTTTGGAATTTATAAGTAGGCATCTGTGAAATATGCACGTGCTTCTTCTTTTTTCTGAAATGTAAATATCGACAATCATAACCTCTCGGTACCGACATGTTTTGATCGGTCCCGGGAGATTTTTCTTACTTATTTTCACGATCCTTCTTCATATTTGCTTAAGTCTTCAAGTTTTGGATCTTCGTTGACAAAAATATCTATCAAAACAAGTTGGTATTGACATGTCTTGTCCATCCAAAACTTGTTTTTCTTCAAAGTAACAAGTAGCATATCCAGTAGCTTAAGATGGGTCCTCCACATTTTCAAACCTCTCGGTACCGACTTGTTTTATGTGGTCAATACTGATTGATTTTTCTTTGTCCAAACTTGGCCAAATTTGATGATTGTCTCCATTATGTCATTCTTAGTAATTTCCGAGCTTCTTAATCCATTCATTCATCATTCTGCAATCTAGTTTCTTTGATTCGAGTATGTTCTGATACTGGAGAAAATTTGCTAGAAGCATTTGCCCCTCAAAGCATGCTTTCATAAATACAAAGCGTGTTTTGATCAAAAAAACATACCGAGGCTGACAAATTGTCATCGGTTGCGCTCTCTAGCTATCTACTGGATCATTTATGGTGAATCATCCAGTTTCTTCGGATTTACCTGCAAATCAAAGGTCATCCTAGACTCATTATAGCCAAGGACTCAAATCTTTGCTTAAATGTTAATTATAAATCATAATCATCCCGCATTTCCTCGGGATTATATATATCATAGATATCATGCATCATTAATCATAGTGGCGCATTGGCCCCGTTCAAACATTACTTATAATTAATCCAGCATCGTTTAACATTTCATTATAAGTAAGTCCTACCGGATCAAAGCAACGGTATTCATCAATCATTCGGTAATATTATCAAACCACCTCAAATTCAAAGGTGTTCATACCTAGAGGTTAAGTTTTGATCTCTCGTATTGAGTCCATTCGTCTGCTCTTCGGCAAGGGGTCTCAATATTTAAAGCAAATCCTTCCGCTCACTCTCCGATGAGGAGACTTGCTATCATATATAGACTCATACACTCACCATTTGGCGAGGGGCCTTGTGCTTCACAGTTCGTCAACCCATCTCTTCGATCGGGAAAACTATAATCTATCATCTTATCTATCAAATGTAAGGGATAATTACGTTTCCAATAGCATCCCACGGCAATATTAAAATCAAATATCATGTTCAATATCCATCATCAAATCATTTAAATATCCTATTCAAATCGAAATGCATCAAGCAAAAATCAAAACATCTAGTCCAATAAAGGATTACTCTCGATCTCTAACTGAGAGCATGCATATGCGACCGATCGAGATCTCGTACATGTGTAAGTAACGTGATAGTAACCCTTCACAATTTATTTAAAGCAAAAACGAAGTGTAGAAAATAAAATTTATTCCAATCCAACCCGATCATGAAATAACCATACCTGGTCCAAATCCTCAGCTACGACCAGGTATATCCACCATACTTGGTGTTCGCTCTTATTGCACCATTATGGCTTGTGTCACTTTAATTTGATTCCTCGTGTAATGTTGCAGTCAGTTATTCCGAACCACTTCTATTAAATCTCTCAAATATCTGCATTCGTTAGTTTCGTGCACATCCAGCTCATAGAATATGCAGTACTTTCCAGGTATTTTCTCATTCTGTGAACTCTCTCTTAACGGGTTTCATGTAGGGAATATGTCCCCTGGTATCAAAATAAATCCTTTCCGATGTCTCGATCAAATCAATATAAGAAGGGAATTTCTACTCCCTTTTGCCGCTTCGATGCCATGAAGCCATCGTCAGATTTTCTTTTTCCTTTATCATTTTCAGAACCTGTCTTGGATGATCCTCCATCCTCTACAACTTTCACTTCATCATTCTCAACCTCGGCATTCTCCTAATGCAAGTACCTTTTGGCTCGATGGTAGAAATATACAAGATTCACTGGCAGATCATTTTACAATGCCTTTTTGAAATCAGTCTTATTAACGACTTTATAAACAACCGCCATTAGAATTATCGACGGGTCTTGGTTTTTAAACAGCAGCGACTGTTGCGTTAAATCTAATTGGTTGGCTTAACAAAGATTCATCTTCCCTCTGCTTCATACTTGAAATTGTCATCACGCTTCTCGATCGAACGATATGAATTCTGAATTTGCACATAAATCTTTCCAATAACCCGGTCCACGTGTTGGACTCATTATCCAATTGACGAAACCACGAGGCAGCTAAATTAATCAAATATAGCAGAAGGCACTGTCTCGTCACTTCCTCCGAAGCTCTCAACATATCATGGGTTGAACGTATCTCATCAAGTGAACCGTTGGACCCGCCCTTCCATCATATGACTCCAAGGTAGGTACTTTGAAATCAAGTAAATTCCTGACGTATCGGATATTTCAGGTGAAAGAGTTTCTATTTACATCCTCCAAACTCCGATATGGGGCTCCGCCTCAAAGTACATGTCTTACCATCCATGTTATTCTATCTTGATTTAGTCGAAATCTCTTAGGCTCTACATACATTTGATTCAAAATTTCCTCAACCCCCAAACCCTCCCCCCTCCGCAAGGTGTGGGAGCCTTTTCGATTTTACTCCATGCGGTTATAAGTTTGCATTTTGATCTTGATTCCTGACTCCAGCATTGACTGTCCCAGGTACCCTTGCTTGCTCAATATCCATACCGACTCTGCCCAAGTCCTGATCGATCTGTACCGACTAGTTTGAATCTCTCGATACCGACTGATTGGGTTGAGTTGGATTTGCTCTCTCTTGCCCTCGGTGCTCATGTTCCAGTATCTTCGTTTTCTGACCTTCGGTTCTGATTTCCAGCTGCTATTGTTGTTCCATCATTTGGAAGAATCCATCTCTTATCGAACTAATAATCTCGTTTGCATTTCCATCGTCTCTTCCATCTCTTTGTGGTCACATAGATAGAAAATGGATTTGAACTAAAGGACACCTCCTGGCTGCCCTCTTGCTTCTGTTGGCTTCCTCCAATGATGTTTTTTCTTGTAGATGGCATCTTCATCTTCAACAATTTCATATTTGAATCCTTCTCGGTGAAAGAACAAAAAAATTGCCTAAAAAATTAATACAACACCCCAATATCACTCAAGAATGAATTGAACTAAAATAAAATTTAAGCAGTCAGAGAAAGAACAAAACACAATCTTTTTATAGTGGTACGGCAAAGTCTCCGGCCTACATCCACTTAATTAATTTTTATTTATAAGTTCTCTCCGAAATACACAATTTACAATCAAATTCGAGTTAGTAAATCTCAGTTTTGCTCAAGATCTTACGAGGTCTAAGAAAAAGAAAATCAAATCACCTTTCTAGTTGAAGATAGCTTGCTACTTATAGGCGAATCCTTCCATCAGAGTCGGCAGTACGCGTTTGAACAAGTAAATATTCATATTCGAGTTTTCAGGCACAAAAAACGTGCAAAAATCGGCAATCATGACCTCTCGGTACCAACATGTTTTGTTCGATGCCGAGAAGTTTTTCTTAGTTATTTCCACGATCCTTCTTCATATTTGCTTAAGTCTTCAAGTTTTCGTATCTTTGTCGACAAAATGCCCATGAAAACAAGTCGGTATCGACCTGTCTTGTACATCCAAAACTTGTGTTTTTTCCTTTAAAGTAACAAGTAGCATCACCGGTGGCTTAAGGTGGGTCCCCATATTTTCCACCTCTCGTTAACGATTTGTTTGGACTTTGAAGTGTTCGGTGCTGAGTGATTTTTCTTTGTCCAAACTTGGCCAAATTTGTTGAATGTCTCCATATTATCATTCTTAGTAGTTCCCAAGTTCCTTAATCAATTCCTTCATTATGTAATGTAGTCCAATTTCTCTGATTTGAGTATGTTCTGAGATGGGAAATTTTGCCACAAACACATACATCCATGGAAATGCTTATCTCATAAGTACATGCTTATGAGCACATATGCTTATCTCATAAGTACATGCTTATGAGATAATCGATTTTGAAATGCAAACTTTCTTTTCGATAAATTATACAATGGCATTCGACTAAGAAAATGCAAGTACTGCGATGTTGTAATCCAAAAACTGAAAGTAAAATCAAGCTGGAATAAAGGTAGAAAACTATACCAAAATAAGAAGGGTAGTATTATTGAACATACAACAGGTTTAATATAAATTCCAGCATGGAGTTACTTGTGAGTGAATATATTTGGGTCTCGTGGCCTCAAAAATTTCAAGCCTATACTTGTGGGTAGTAAGTATACACAACATAAATTAAATTATACTGGCATATTAACGTTGTTTATTTATTGATGACCGTATATTAGTTGATATATATATATATATTAGCAGCTCAAAAAAATTACAGTTAGTTGCAAGGTTTTAAATCTCATATTTCGATCGTGTCTCATCTCGGAAGTCATACACAGTATCTCATATCGGACTAGATGAGTGTATCTTCGTTGTACATCTCGGATTATCATATCGGGTTTTAAAGTCCATCTCGGAACTATCTTGGAATAATTTGAGCTTCTAAAATTGACATTATAAATATTTTTATAATATTTATTATTAAAATATAAACTTTTTAACATCATAATGCATATAAAACGATAACATTAATTTTTCTTTTTAGAGCAAAGTAATAACATTATCGACATTCCCAGAGTCCGTTATCGTGCGGGAGCCTCGTGCACTGGGTTCCACCTTAGTAAAGTAATAACATGGTTGATTTGGTATTTGATTAAATGAATTTTATTCATTTGAATATTACAAATATAAAGACTTTTATTTTTTTCCCACTCGTTAAAAAATAAAAATAAAAATAAAAATTAGAGAGCCAGTAAAAAGTCATTGAATTTTTTTTTGATTCCACATAAGTAAAAGAAATATGTAAACGGAACAACATAGAGATCGGCAATTGAAATCTTACCTCAAATTTCACGTGAGTTCTTAATACCGTGGGAGAGATGAGTATTAAATAAGATATACACAAAATTCAATGTTTCGTTGAATCTCGTTTCGCTCAAGTTCGAAAATAAGATCTCGACTGAAATCTTGAATGTGATTAACGAGATTTGAAACAATGGTTAGTTTTACTCCAGGACATATATAGTTGTCTCCAGACACATGGATCCCAAGTAATTTGGACCACAATCTTCTGTATTGTTGTAGGTGATTATTACTTTCATTGTTTAGAATATCGATTATAATTATCGTTAATGTAAAATCCAAGCAATGACTATAATTTATTAAATATTTTATACAGATGGAATGGTGCTAGACGTTGGAGAGAGACAAAACTCCTAACAGAAATGTCCACTTTTATCATAACAAACTAGATATTCCACCAAATGCTGTCATAACTTGAAATCCATACTGCTTAGCTCTCGGAAGGAGTAGACATATATTTTCATCATTGTCATATTGGCTTGATAGGAGTAGACTTGTTCATTTTATCGATTTTCAAAATTATGTTCCAGATTGAATAATGGGTGAATCTGGATATCTTATGCAACACATTATAGATCTCGTTATGCCAACTGAATTAAGTCACGAACAATTGAAAGGTTTGGTAAGTGAAAGCTTGGAATCACAGAAGTTAGTCTCAAGCATTGTGTTTCCTCAAACTGTTTTCAGATACTGCCTCTTCGAAATGTGTCGGAGGCGGTGCCTCTTCAACATGAGTCAATTGCGTTTTAGCGACATTGATCTCCAATATTTTCATTCCAAGTTCCACCCCAAAAAAATTAGAATGTATATCATCATCGTTCGTTACTAGAATATCCAATGAATCATCATCTCTGACTCTCGTATCAAAATTCATAATAACTGATTTTTGTCACTTTTCATAAACGCTTTCTCTGAGCTATTTAAAATTACAATATTTTCTTACTTTCGAGCTTTCGCATTCACTGCCAACATATTCAGGTGTATCATCGTCATCGATCTCCAGCTTTTAATCAAAATAATATATAACCGGAACCATTTACACATCTACAAAAATATTTATAAATCAAATAATTTCAAAAAAAAAGATGCAAAACACATGATATTTATCGAATAAATATAATTTAGCGCAATAATATTCGAAAGACAACAATTCTAAATCTGAAACTAAAAATGAGGGTTCATTTCAGTTGATTTAGAGCAGAAATTACTTTTTAGAATCTAACAATATAAATAATCTAACTTGGATTTCCATTAAATATTTGGAGATTTGTAGGTTTCCAAAATTGAAGGCCTTTAGGTTTTTTGTTTGAGTAGATGAAGTGGCGGAATGAATTGAAGAGCAGTTTGTTGTCCCCTTCAATTCATGCAAAGTACATGCACATTTATGGAATGCACATGTACGTATTCAGAAAGAACATAAAAAGAATAAGAAAAGAATTTGTACATGCGCATTTTGTAAATGCACATGTACATATTCGGATGCACATATGTATTTTCCTTCACCTCGGAATGAGACCTGTATTTACAATAAGTTTTAAGCAAGCATATACTTACAAATGGTTATTTTAGGCCTTCATGTAAAAGATTTGTCCTAATTTTTAATATTTACTTATTATTAGGGGTAAATGCTATAGCAGATAAAGAAAATACCTGCAATCCCAAACTCAATGTCATCTCAGCACCCTAGCATGGAAAAATCTTACAATTTGAGATGTCAGACATAGATAGAAATTAAATCAACAAGAGGTATACATGCATTTCAGTTTTTTAAACTTCATCTGAAGTATATAACATAACATTTTAATAAGACATGCTCATGCAAGGGCTAAAAATACAAGGGTGGAAGCAAAAGTATGCAGTTATAAGTTTATACAACAGATATAATACCAGTTTAGTGCTAAAGTGTAACATGGCAAAAATAATATAGTCCCACATTGTGAAAATAAACACTAGAATGACATATGAATATCATCTTTCAAATTATATCAAGTCCTTTTGAAAAAGAGCAAGCATTGGCTTCTATCCTTGTGATAGAGATGTTTAAGCTGGTACAGCGGGTATTATAACCACACACAAAAATGGACTTATGATTAAAAAATAAATCAAAATTTTCTCTTTCTTTTTTAATCAAGATTTGGGAGAATTAAAATACATGTCATTTGGAAACATTCTTCTCTTACGTATACCATAATCGATCTATTAGAAAATAGTAGTACTAGTAATAGTAAGTATAACGTCCACAAAGCCTAGATGTGCTAGGGAAGATAACATCGAGAATGTAATCTATAATTTGGCATTGATCATTTTAATCAATCATAGCCATCTTAGTCTTAATCCAAAGAAGAAGATTCGCTTCAATTATTATATGAATGAATAATGTAGAAATTTTAAATTTTCTAAAAAAGTACTAGAAGGCTAGAAAATTAATAGTCACTAGCATTTTAGCACATGTGATGTAAATGCGTATAAAAAAATTTATGAGAACAAATATTGAACTAAAATAATCAAAATTTAATTGTACGTAACTAATTATATTCTATCATGCGAAGTATTGATATAAGAAGAATATGAAGTTCAGTGAAGAACTTGATTAAGCTCTCTTATTTTAAACTAATTAATTAACATGAGAAAATTGGAATCCAAATTTAAACATTTTAAAAAAAAATATATATTTTTTCAACAGAGAGACAATTAATGTTTAAAAGTTATTATCGCTTCCTAAAAAGATTTATTAAAATTCGAATGGATAACACTTTATTTTAAAATGCATATATCAGAACCAAATAAACGATTGAAATTATTTAACTTATTAGAAAAACAAAATTTTAAAATAAGAGGTTCTGAGTTTTTAGATTGAGTTACACATAAAACAAAATAGTAAATCTGATAGACTACACATCTACATTATAAAGATCAAATGATACTCTTGACATTCTTAATACTAAATAAAGACTAATACTGGTACACCAAACCAAAAAACCTACTTTTTTAAAGGAGGAGTATAAATAATTATATTAATTACACCAACATATCCTCCAATCGAATTAAACCCTACATAACAATTTGTCCTCGACGGCATCAAAATGGAATTTTGTATAGAACCACAAAATTTTAACTGATTTTTCCCTGCCAATTCAGAAATATGATTAAGCAGTTTATTTAATATTTATAATTCAGTTTGATTTTTTTTTCTTGGTAACAATTTATGATTTTTAAGTGTTCAGTAGATTTTTCACGCAAGACATCTTTTTACCAATTTTACAATATATTGACCATATTTTATATCATTGCATCTGGATTACTCTTTTTAATTTAAGTTTAGTCTCTATAGTATCTCATAGCTATGTTACTCACGAAGGGGAGCACTAGGGCCCAGGGTTGTCCCTGAAGCCCGAAATAAGCCCGTACGAAGTATGGATGAAGCTCCACAATTTTTCTTCGTAAACATATGTTAACGTAGTTAAAATCAGATAACTATTAACAATACTTGAAAAGTTTCGGCTAATAAAGTTAAAGGCTATCAATCTATATGTTTATTATTCAAGTATATAACTGTAAAAATTTAACCATATTGTTTGTATATAACATTAATTCAATGATAGTCCAATAGTTAATGTATAAAATAAAATATTATTATGTCCAACAATATATTGAAGTAGCATGTATGCATACAAAATATTGGTCTATATGAGACTCTGCACCCAATGTGCAGCTAATTCTCTGTATATTGCTTTTTTTTTTGGGACAAAACCGTCCCAATTGGGGTAATTGGAATGGGCATTGTTGGGATAAAGTTGTAAATTTGTACATTTTTGTACAAATAAGACAGTGGATTTGGACACGGACTCCTTTAGTTGCAAAATATTAACACGTCTAATAAAAACAAAATAAAAATAAAGATCAAGTCATGGTAAACGTCCAAAAGCGTCCAGAGGTGCACAACAGCACATTAGCACGCTGGACCACTCAAATGGCGCCATGAGAACTGGGCGTGATCAAACGATCATAATTAAAGATGAAACACTCTTACAAAGACATCTGCATCTATGGTGTCTATAAAAGCAAAATCTCATAGTTTGCCATATTCATATTAACTTATTTTTACAAATCTTGAAATATTTTCTTGTTAGGATAAGAAAAAATAATTTGGATAGATACAAAATATTCCAACAAGAATATTCACGTTTGTGAAGGAAGAAGATTTAAGGAATATTATAGTCATCTCATGTGACATACTATAATTTATGTGCTACGCTTCTAAAACATTGAATCCAAGAGCATTCTTAGTGAAGAATTCTGACCATTCGATAAGAAAATTCTAGTAAAATGAATTGCAAGAAGTATAAAAATAATAGCACTTAAACAACCTAGCAAAAGTAGATCCATGCAGAAATCCCAAATTATGGCCCCTTTTCATAAAGTGAAAGGGATAACAGAGTAAGCATATACCAATGTTCAGGTACTGCTAGCATTCCATAGAAGGAAGTTCCCATAAACTTCATCTCTCGGAGATAAAGGTTTTGGAACCAGGAAAAATGTTTGGTAATTTTTGACCTTCGGTTACTTGTAACTATTGGATATCGTATACAATTATAATATGGGTCTTCATACAGGTCTACTGCCTTACTTCCATATTTGACTGGGAGAGATGAACAATGAGGAATATAAAAAATATATGACTGGCAATACAGTAGCAACTAACAAGTACAATTCATATTTGGTTCTTTCAATATATCAAGCATGTACTTCAACTTAAATAAGCATTTATAGAGTGGTATGCATTGGCTATCAGTTATCTTCATATACAGATTGTGAGTCTAGAGCTAGAAACACCGCATATTTTGTACCGCAGGAATTATTTGCCTGTGACACCACATGAAAGACCAATCTAATGAAGGATAGATAGTAGTTAGAGAAATGTAATGTCCTGTTGTTATGTTTTCTGTTTAAATGGTCATTTTAAGGATGATGAGAATCAACTACAGCGCTAGTATTTTATACTTTAGAAATAAAATTCCATGTCAGCATACTACCATGACAAAATGTAATAATGAAAAAAAAAATGGAAGGTGTAAACTAACCAATACACAAAATGATGTTTATGAATTACTGTAACAAACTTCTTATGATGTTTTACAATGTTACAAAGGCTACAGCAAAGGGCAATATTGTTGTTTATCAATGAATAATGGCACACAATGTCTTAGTTCAACCTAAGAATACTTGGAAAGTATAAACTTGTTAATCAAAATTACCTTGGATTCATCCCATTTAAATGATTGAGTACCTTGTACTGGACTTGGAACAAATATATCTACATGCTAACCATGATGACGATTCTTTGATGAAAATGTTTCGATCCACTGTTTAGGAGCAGCTGGATGAATGTCGTAGAGATAATTAATTAACCACTTCTCATCGTTAGAGAGAAGTCTCGCAGGAGAAACCTCTTTCTTCACTAATCCTTTTTCTTTAAGCCAATTCATAACTTTATATCTCGGTTTTATCGTGTTCTCCAAATCAAAACACAAGTAGGCTGGAAAATTATTTAAATAATCTATTGGATAACCCAATTCATTGCAAAGAAAATCCATTTTATCGTGAATCTGTTCTGCACTTTGATTGAAAAGTTTGGGGGTAGCACTTATCATTCTCCGGAAATCGTCATGTTCAATTTGAAAACCAATAAGGCAATCAAACTTCTCTTGCAATTCATGTCTTGTGCCTTGTAGTTTTAGTGCAAGGTTTGATGTAATCTTATTCCCCTCTAACCCTATACTAAACAAAAATCCAAGCTTATCAAAATGTTCGATTATCCTTTTATACTTAATAGAGGTATAACTTTTTGAACAATCTAATTGAAAATCCATATCATGAAATGTATAGTTCATTTTGTCGACAATCTGGTCTATACTCTGATATAAAAGTTTAGGGTTTGTACTTATCAGTCTACAAACATCAACATATTCAATTCCATACCCAATAAGGCAATCAAATCTCTCCTGCCATCGATCTCTACTGCAGTATAATGCTAATGCAATCTTTGCTGCAATCTTATTTCTCCCGAATCCAACACTAGACAAAAATTCAAGCTTATTATCAAAACGTTGAATCATCAAATTAGACTTGATACCTTCTTTAACTTCTAAATATTCTTCCTCCGTCCTATCATTATCAGTACATGAGTTACTGTTAAATTCATTGCCCAAAACCTTCAAACAATGGAAATCAATTTTCACACTTCCATCATTAAATCTTCTATCTAAATCCAATGCTTTCAGAATTCCCAGTAAATTCCCTAACTTATTCTTCCCCATTACATGAGGATACATCTTACGAAGCCTATCAACTTGATCTTCATCTAAATCTAAAAACCTTAGTAAAACATCCGGCACTACAATCTCCAATCTTTCTAACTGGATATTGAGAATATCCATATGATTCAAAACAAACATCTCCATGTCCTCCTTCCTCACCCCTAATTTCACAAAAAACCTCAAATTCCACTTCAGAACCTCTTCCTCAACCTCGAGAAAGAAATGATAATTCTTCAACATTATCTCCCCCATCCTTCCAATCTCTACCCCACTATCATAAAACAACCTGAACTTCCTACATAACTCAAACACAAAATCTGCATCATCCGACTCGCAATCCAACAGCAAAACCTTCAAATCATCAAACAATAACCCAGCTTTCCTCTCCATGTTAGTCTTCAAAGTCCAAGGAAACGCAAGGCAGGCACCAATCACGCAGATGCGTCTAAACCCTAACTCCTCGAAGTCACTCAGCCTCTTAGTCAACTCGTCTGCGTCTTCCTGGAAAACATCATGCAGCAGGCCGAGTTTAGGAAAAGGAAAGCCGAACCTGAACAGCTTCAGCACTGAATTGACAAGGCGAGGGTTGTCGGAAAGAAAGAGGGAATTGCTCCCGACGTGGGTGCCAATGGACTCCGAGAAGAAGTCGAACTCGTCGATGGGGTGGTAGGAGAGGAAGCGGCGGATGAAGGAGGGGAAGGAGGAGGGAGTGGAGTCGGAGGGGAAGGGGGCGTGGGAGAGGAAGGAGGAGAGGGAGAAAGGGGAGTTGGAGGCGATTTGCTCGGAGAAGGAGAAGGGGAGGTTGCGGGTGAAGTGGAGGTACTCGATCAGCGCGAGCCTGGCGGCGCATAGGGCGCGGGAGCGGTAGCGGTTGTTGATGTTTTTGAGTTTGGGCAGGGAGCGGGAGGCGTTTTGTTTGGTGGAGAGGTGGCGAAGGAAGGAGATGGAGGAGAAGAGGCGATCTGTTTGGGGCATGATGGCATGGTAGATTATTACTTCTGGGGGTTTTGATGAAAAATAAGGGTTTTAGGCCAGGGGATTTTGTATGATGGTAAGCGACATACAAGCATTTGCAGCGAGGGTCCGTCTATCGACACTAAGTTTTGTTTCACACACCCCAATAAATTTAAAAAAATTATTTGGATGCATACATAAGAAACCAAGTTTGAAGCTTAGTGGAGAACTATAAAAAACCTAGCTCCAAGTGAATAAGAAAACATAATGAACCAAGCTTAAAGCGAGTGATGAAATCCAAAAAACCAAGTTTGGATCGAATGAGAAATTCTAACAAACCACACTCACTTGAAACATAGGTAATATGGATTTCCATGTACGTGGTTTCTTTCAAAATCTCGCTTGGTGCGAGTAGGCCTGTCAATGGATACCGGAAAAATTCGAAATTCGTCCGCATTCGAAAAGCGGATAAATATCTGATATCCGAAAAAACAAATGCGGATGCAGATATGAAGACATTCCCATCCGAAAATTATCCGTTCGGTATTTTCAAGATTATATTTTAAATTATGTGTATCTTAGTACAGTGAAAAATATTTGTTTATGGTTTTATTAAGTTAGAAGTTTATATTATATTAACTGCTCAAAACTATTTATTATCCTTATATTTGTTTATTTATAACACTTTTATAATTAATGAGATCGAAAAAGTTTTGTTAAACTAAAATTTTCCATTTATATTTCTTAATTTATCGGTCGTTAGCGGATAGGATAATTATCTGATATCTGAAAATGATATTGGACGCGCAGTACTTGGCACGGCTTCGGCCACATGCACGTGCAAATACTTTTGAGATGGTTTATTTGACTATTTTCTCTAGTGTATCGTCCTTAACCAGCCCTATTCTCTGCTTTAGTAGACGGAATTACTCGTTAATTCTCTTTACTAAGGTGGGTCTCGGGGTTGGGCGTCACAGATGCGGATATCCGATATCCGAAAATGATTTTGAACGCGGACGCGGATATGGCATTATTCACATCCGAAAATATCTGTTGACAGGCCTAGGTGCGAGCGTGGTTTCATATACAGCCTCACTTGGTCAGAGCGAGGTTTCTACAAAACCTTACTTGGCCTAAGCGAGGTTTTATAAATAAAAACCATGCCCAATCTGACGTGGTTTGTATTGTAAAAAACGTTATCGTGTAGAAATTTTTAAAAATAAGGCTATTAATCGGATAAACTGGGGAGTTAAAAGAAGATAGTGGGATGTGCAAATTTTTACTGGATAAACGGAGTGCGTAAAGCAAATTATGTGGTATTAATAGAGCTTGCCTTGCAAGGAATCTTTATTAATAGATAGAATAGAAACACAAATTTTTATCCAATTGCAAAATTTCAAAAATGGCCTTATATAAAAACTAGAGGTCAGGAATTAGTCCGCGGGCTTAGTGTAGTTGGCAAGAGCATCCAACTCCCTCATAGAGAGAAGAGAGTTCGATTCATTGCAACCACACTCAGTCGTCCGAAAAGACTGGCTTAAATTGGGGATGCAGGTTGTGGCAGACTTTCTTGTGTACCCCCTCAGATATTGTCGGCGAAGTCGGATCTACTGGGATTCAAAAAAACGGGGGTCAGGGATTCGAATCCAAAGAAAACAAAAATTAATATATATTTTCAAATGCAAATTTTGAAATGTAGATAATATTAAGTTGGAAACACTGTTCCGATCAAAAAAATACAATTTTTTATTATATTTTTCAATTTATTTTTATCAAAATTTGGTAGACATTTTAAATTTCATGATTTTGTAAGAATTTTCATTTTTTTTATATGCACGAGCATTGCACATGCCATAAAATCTTTGTGATTAAATCTTACGAAATGTTAAATTTAATATCATAGTAAGGGCACTATAAAATGTGCTTCATAATACCATAAATAAAAATAATAACTCCAATTAAATAACACATCTCCCTAATACCACAATCTAAATCTTCACTCAACCAGTAATCATCAAACCAATCTTTGCACCCTTTCTTCTTTAATACGCGCTTCTCTATGCGGGATTCTCATCACCAGACTCCACCTTCCATTGTCGAGCTTCCTTTCTAGGGTTGTAGGTATTCATAAAAATCATAGTTTGATTGGCCATTGATTGTCGTAACCTTCAAATAATCATGATGTTTAATCGTCGTATGGTTATTGCAAGTGTCGAACGGAGTTATAATAATTTTTTTGCATTTCATTCGAATTTTAACCACCGTTATATTTAAAGTGGAAGTGTCGTGACTTGTAACCACCATGATTTTTGATATATGATGGTGATTAACTACCGCAGGGTGATTAACCATCCTGCGGTGGTTACAAGTGTCGTACAATGATTATTGCAAGGCTCATCAGTTCGGTCGGTGATTAATAGCGGTCTGGACAATGTATCATACGATAGTTTGGCATCAAATGGTTGCTGCAAGGATGGAGCAGCCTGCAACTACAAACAACGTCTGCCTTCTTCATTGCCAAGGTACCAAGGTCGTTGATCACTTTGAAGAAAGAGAGTTAACATTGTGATGGTAACTTAGGAATTAAGGTTTAGGATGGTAGCCCATGAAATATGTTGTGGTATCAAGAGGTAGGTAGTATTAAATGGTATGCTATTTTTTAATATTGGTAGTAAGAAGCACATTTCATGGTGCCTTTAGCACCACACTAAATTAGGCAAACCTCATCTAACCATTAAGGATATTAAAAAATAGTTACCCTACTGATGCAGTTGGTAAATCAAAAATGAATACCGATACTTTATTGTTACCTATGATAAAATAATTGTTAATATACTGATAGACTGGTCAAAGTTGATTGATAATGGTAAATTTATCGATACATAAAGTCATTAAAAATTTATTGCATTAAGGTTTTTCTTTTCAAACCCAGAGAAACCTACTTAAATGCTTGGGATGCCTACTCGAACCCATAGAGAGATATCAAGCTAGTGAAAGGGCATCAAATTTTATTGAGAAAGAATTTGCATGTGTTGGGATTCGAACTAAGCGACCTCCTATATGATTATTCCATGCTTCGTCACTCGGCCACCCTAAAGGGTTTTATTGCACTAAGATTTTGATAATGATAAAATGGTAAAAAAATCTTGATTTTACCAATGGTAAAATTTTACTAATTCTAACTCCATCAATGCTTGTACCAACATTTTGGTTTATATTAGTTGATATTAAAAAAGTTTGATTCGTCAAAAATTATATACGATAATATGAAATGATATCCTTGTTGATCTCATAGGCTAGAAAAACTAAAATAGAAACGTCATTTTCTGAGACTACCTCGAAATGAAGCTACTACGAAATTTATTGCCAACAACTATTTTTAATATCCAAAATCAATTATAAACGATGTCAAAATATGCTTACAAATAATTTCAAATATTAAAACCAGTAGATTGTGGGTAGATAAAGATTACAAATTCTAAAACAATGAATAAAAAGGAAAACCTCACGGTGGAATTAATCATCAGAATAAATGAACATTAGCTCAATAATACAATTATTATACGAACATCCCATTCATTTACATTTCATTACATCAATTATCATTAACTTATGAATAATGTAATAAGGGTATAAAAGAATGTACCAAATCAATTATCCATAATATAGAATGCATCCACATTTCCATTCCATCTTATGCTCCTATTTGCAACTTCACAACTGTATGGATATATATATAATAAAAAGGAAAAATGTTTCAACTATGTTTGGATTGCGCCTAACCCCATACACTACGGCTATAGGCTCGATGGCTATTGCATTGGAAAAGACTGCCTATGTACCCCTTGTTACCCGGTAGCTTGGCCCGGCAAAGAGATGCTAATTATTGAGTTTCTTGGTTGAATCCAAATGAAAACTTGAGCCAGTGAAGCATTGACTTGAATTGAGATGCTCGGCGTGTAAGCATCGCTCGGCATATCAGTTTCGCTCGGCCTGACCACATCGCTCAGCCTCAATATGTGGTTCTACTGAGGGAGGATGGTGTGTGTGTCGCCCAGCTAAGAGAAAGGTGTTGTTGGGAACTAAGTGAACGTCGCTCGGTAGCAAGAAAAGTGATGGTAGGAACTCAACACCATCGTTCGGCTAACGCCGCTCGGCTAAAGGAAATAAGCTAAAGGAGCACAGTATATGCTGCTCGGCAAGGGTGGCTCGGCATTGGAGCATTTGACAGGAATACCTTAGTCCCATGCCGCTCGGCCATAGAGGGACGGTTATATGGCTCGGTGAGGAAGGCTACGTGGCTCGGTGACCCCTCGAACGGCATTGAAGGGAAGATCAAGCGGCCCGGCCAAGGGGCGCTCGGCATGGCTGCCTTAGTCGTTTGGCTCGACAAGGCCTCGCTCGGCATCTCTCGATCGGTGTTTACCGTTCGGCGTGTCTCGTTCGGCATACCAGGCTCAGTGTGCAGAAGTCATCTACTATGGAACAAAGTACCTTGTTCCCAGGCCCGCGGAGGAAGTCCAGCCTATCTTCGTCTATAAATAGAGGGGCAGGGGCGTAGTGAAAAAGGACCTTTTTTCGAGAACTCCGGGGAGACTCTGCCATTTTGAAGGCTCGTCTATTTTTGATCCAAACTTGTAATCAAGTCGTTAGTGCACGGATTGTATCTGTATTCAATAATTTGAAGAAGCAATAAAGATGAAGATGGAGACATCATCTTCAAAAAGGCATACGACCAGATGAAGATGGAGACAAAGGATCTAAAACCATCTAGAGCCTGCATTCATGGCTTTAATGGTGCAGCTACTGATGCAGTGGGTTTTGTTGAATTGTCAGTTGAACTTGGAGAAGGTGAACGTAGGAGGATGCGGATCCTGCCGTTCATCGTTTTGGATGTCGATTCCCCGTATAATGTGTTTCTGGGCCGACCGGCCCTGGCAGAGTTTAGGGCAGCTTTGGCCCTGTGGTATTTAACTTTGAAATTTCCGATGGATAAAGGAGTTGGTGTTGTTCACGATGATCGGGCGACTGGTCGTGCGTGTTATGTAGCTGAGCTTAGAGAGACCCAGCGAAGAGAGAAAGGAAAGGTTGTGGACAACTCTGTCCGCATCCGAGTCACTAAAGATTGACAAGTAATGCCCGAGCCTTGGCTCGGGAAACATGATCAGATCTATAGAGACATAGATCTGAGGGACGATGATGAGGAACCCAAGGAGGCAAAAGCAGCACCAGCTGAACTGACGATTGACATTCCAATCAGCCGTGATGACCCATCGCGGGTACTTAAGATTGGATCACAACTCAACCCCTCGATGATCGAGGATCTTACTGATTTCCTTCGAGCGAATCTGGACGTTTTCGCTTGGACGCATTCCGATATGTATGGGATTTCTCCCGCTATTGCGAGTCATATGTTGAACATAGACCCGAAATACGTGCCGGTAAAGCAGAAAAGGATAGGCATGGACCCGGAGAGGTCCGTAGCTCTCAGAGAGGAGGTGGACAAACTCAAAGCCAATGGGTTCGTCCGCGACGCCCTCTACCCAGGATGGGTCTCTAACCCTGTACTAGTGAGAAAAGTGAATGGAAAATGGAGGACCTGTGTTGATTACTCAGATTTGAACAAAGCATGCCCTAAGGATAGTTTCCCTTTACCCAGAATTGATCAGCTGGTCGACTCAACCGTAGGACACGAGTTATTGTCGTTTATGGATGCGTACTCGGGATATAATCAAATCCCAATGCACATTCCAGATCAGGAACACACTAGTTTTGTCACAGACGTTGGACTGTACTGTTATGTAGTGATGCCTTTCGGATTGAAAAATGCAGGAGCAACTTATCAACGTCTAGTGAATTGGATGTTTAAAGACCAAATTGGTAGGACGATGGAAGTCTATGTGGATGACATGCTCGTGAAGTCACGACAGTCAAACGACCACATTCGAGACTTGGCGTAAATGTTTGATATACTCAGGTATTATGGAATGAAAATCAATACTTTGAAGTGTTCCCTTGGCGTTGCGTCAGGAAAGTTCTTGGGTTTCATTGTTAACGCACGAGGAATTGAAGCTAACCCAGAAAAGATTCAGGCTATTCGAGACATTCAAGTGCCCAGAACTATAAAGCAAGTACAAAGCCTAAACGGAAAAGTGGCCGTGCTGAGTCGATTCATATCCAGAGCGACAGACAAGTGTATTCCTTTCTTCGATGTAATAAAGAAAGGAAAGAGAAATTTTGAATGGACGCCCAACTGTGAGGATGCGTTTCGAGCTTTGGTAAGACATTTGGAAAGCCCCCCGGTGTCGTCGAAGCCCATAGACCATGAAGTATTGTATGTATACTTGGTCGTATCTCAACATGCCATCAGTACGGCTTTGGTTCGCGAGGAAGACCGAGTTCAAAAGCCGGTGTATTATGTCAGTAAACGTTTAACGGGGGCAGAAAGAAATTATCCTAAAATAGATAAGCTAGCCTACTGTTTGGTGATTGCATCGCGCAAGCTTCGTCCATACTTTCAGGTATACCCAATCAGTGTCTATACCGATCAACCCTTGCGACAGGTACTCCAACGACCAGAAACCTCAGGGATATTGTTAAAATCGAATATTGAGTTGAGTCAGTTCGACATCACCTACCTGCCACGAAGGGCCATACAAGGGCAAGCGCTAGCATACTTCATCGCGGAATTTACCGTGTCCGACGAACCAGACGGAGATGATGTTATACTCACTATTCGATGGAAACTATACACTTATGAGGCATCCAACGACCGTTGCTCTGGGGCTGGAGTCATTCTAGTAACCCCAGAAAACTGATCTATTTGTTATGCTTTGAAGCTTAATTTCCCAGCTACGAATAACGAAGCAGAGTATGAAGCACTGCTCGTTGGCTTAAAACTTTTTAGGGAGCTCGGAATAAAATCGGTTGAAATATTTTGTGACTCTCAATTGGTGGTGTACCAAGTGCGAGGAGATTATCAAGCAAAGGGGCAGAGGCTTGCTCCATACCTCGCTCGGGTTCAAGAACTTTTGGCAGACCTTGAATATTACGATATTTCGCACATCCCGCGTGAACGAAACACGGAAGCCGATTCATTGGCAAAATTTGCAAGTACTGGCGATGCATAGCAAATGGGCTTGGTTCCCGTTGAAGTTTTACAATCTCCAAGTATAAACGAGATGGAAATAGATTTTCTGCTAGAAACAAAAATTGAAAAGGAGTCATGGATGACCCCATTCAAACAATACATACTACATGGGACTTTGCCCGATATAAAGAACGAAAGACGACAAGTCATTCGTAAAGCTTCACGATATATAATGCAAGATGGAATAATGTGTCAGAGGGGATTCTCGGTTCCCTTACTCCGGTGCGTCGTCCACGATGAGATAAAACGAGTCTTGAAGGAAGTTCATGAAGGAGAATGTAGCGACCATACTGGGGGGCATACACTAGCAAAAAAGATCCTCCGCTATGGATACTATTGGCCAACTGTAAATCGGGATGCTGCAGACTACGTAAGAAAATGCGACAAATGTCAAAAGTTTGCGAAAATCCCGAGAGCTCAGCCAACGGAACTCACACAAATGGTTAGTCCCTGGCCATTTGCGATTTGGGGTATCGATATAATCGGTTCCTTACCAATTTCCAGAGGTGGTGCAAAATATGCAATTGTTGCGGTTGATTACTTTACCAAGTGGGCAGAAGCAGAGCCTTTAGCTACGATCACCACCAAAAAAGTAATTAATTTCGTTGTACGAAACATCATATGTTGTTTCGGCCTCCCACGAACTATCATTATGGACAATGGAACTCAATTTGAAAGTAGGGAGTTCAAAGAATTCTGCCAAAAGTATCACATTGAGAAAAGGTTTTCAGCGGTCGCTCACCCCAAAGCGAATGGACAAGTTGAAGCTGTAAATAAAATAATCAAGTCAATATTAAAGAAACGTTTGGAGAAGGCTAGAGGCAAGTGGGTGGATGAGCTTCCAACAATGCTCTGGGCTTACAGAACCACCCACAAGTCCGCGACTGGCCATACTCCATTCACCTTGGCATACGGCACTGAAGCTGTGATACCCGTGGAACTTGAAGTTCCTTCTCATCGGGTAACTTATTATGGCCCAAGACAAATCAGAATCTCCTATTGGAATCACTGGACTTTGTTGACGAATAACGTGAAGAAGCTGATTTAAGAGCGGCTGCACATAGGCACCGAGTTACTCGATATTATAATGAAAAAGTTCAACCGAGAATTTTCAATGAGGGTGATCTCGTTTTGAAGCGAGTTTTTCCAACCCCATCACATCTGAATCCCACATGGGAAGGTCCGTATGTCATCGAACGGAGGCTTGGAGAAGGAACTTTCAAGCTAGCGACCGTAGATGGCATGACACTTCCTCGCTCATGGAATAGCGAGCATTTGCGTCGTTATTACACCTAGCCTATTTCTTTTGCATTGTAGTTGCAATTATTTCCAGTGTATGTTCATTTTGTTGTTTTTATTTTTTGGCATGTAATAAGACATTCCAGTTTGTTCCCATTTATTATAATCAATAAAGGCTTGAAGCCGTCTTTTTCGTTAACTATTGATGTTTTCGTATGTTACAATTCCGTAACAAAAATTAAGTTACATTAATCTGTCTGGCATATGAACACACACACCGAATTGAAAAATCTCTAAGTCCCCGGAGTGCGGACTAGAGTGCTCTGAGTCCCCAGAGTGCGGACTAAAGTATAAACGATTGGAAAAATCTCTAAGTCCCCAGAGTGCGGACTATAGTACTCTGAGTCCCCAAAGTGCGGACTAGAGTATAAATGATTTGAAAAATCTCTAAGTCCCCAGAGCGTGGACTAGAGTACTCTGAGTCCCCAGAGTGCGGACTAGAGTATAAACGATTTGAAAAATCTTTAAGTCCCCGTAGTGCGGACTAGAGTATAAATGATTAGAAAAATATCTTAAGTCCCCAGAGTGCGGACTAGAGTTCTCTGAGTCCCCAGAGTGCGAACTAGAGTATAAACGATTTGAAAAATCTGTAAGTCCCCAGAGTGCGGACTAGAGTACTCTGAGTCCCCAGAGTGCGGACTAGAGTATAAACGACTTGAAAAATCTCTAAGTCCCCAGAGTGCGGACTAGAGTATAAACGACTTGAAAAATCTCTCTAAGTCCTCGAAGTGCGGACTAGAGTACTCTGAGTCCCCAGAGTACGGACTAGAGTATAAACGACTTGAAAAATCTCTAAGTCCCCGGAGTGCGGACTAGAGTACTCTGAGTCCCCAGAGTGCGGACTAGAGTATAAACGACTTGAAAAATCTCTAAGTCCCCGGAGTGCGGACTAGAGTACTCTGAGTCCCCAGAGTGCGGACTGGAGTATAAACGATTTAAAAATCTCTAAGTCCCCAGAGCGCGGACTAAAATTGAAGCAATTCAGAAATCTTCGAGTCACGTGGAAGTGAACAAATACTTACGTGACCCACATAACTTTGGATTTCAAACACAAGATGGATGGTGAAGCTAAGCATCGAACATCATCAGAAAAAAAAAAAATTATTTACTAATCAAGAATTCGGTTTCACTACAACTTCTCCTGAACTCGAAGCAAAAAATCTATTCACAACGACTACGAAAATAAATAGAAATAATTTACATAATCCAGGCTTATTCGCGTTGAATGAAGCATGATGGCTACTTCTTCGACTTCTTCTCCTTCTTCGGTTTCTCTGAAGACTCCTCCCCCGAGCGTTTTTTCCTGGACGCCTTGCTTGCAAGGGAAATGGTGCTTGGGGAAGGAAGAGGGACTTCCGATGGTGAGATTCCACCGGGGAGTATAACCTTCAGGGGCATGTTCAATGGATCATCAAGTTCCACCACCTGACGCTCAATCTTAATCTTAGCTTTCTTCTTCTTTTCTTCTATGATTTGCTCCGCCATGCTCAATTTTGAAGTGTGTTCAGAAGCGCCCGTAATCTCAACTTCATCATGTTTCTCCACGGGCAATAAATTTTCGGATTTGTCTTCATCGAGCGCCCCGATCGCTTGTGCGTCGGGTCCAGGGGTCTCTCTAGTCTGAGTCGCCTCTCCCGTTTACCCCTCCTTTTCTGCGGCAGCATCGCTCCTTGGAGTTGGCTCGGGGTCAGAATGGCCTGCACGAAATCGTAAGAGACAAATGTTAGGATACATTTATTATTCGTCAAAGCAATGGCCCTTTGAACTCTTAAAAAAGGCTATGTACCAGTTTCTGGCTGACTCTCAACGGTTCGGGGAGTTTCACCATCCGGAATAGGAGATAGAGCGTGAATATCGAGTCCAGGCTTTTCTGGGTCATAGCCAATATGCTGCTCGAAGGGATCGAGTGGTGAGTGACCAGTCGGCTGAATAGGAGGAGGAACTAAGGACTCAGTTCTGGATGGACCGGCAGTGTCATCTTTTCCTTTTGATGAGGAAGAGTCCCTTCCGTAAAGGGCCTTTGCCGCAGATAGGTCAGTGCGCTCATTCTCACGAAGCACTTCTTTCACAAGGGAATCTTCATCAACCTCTTCAGTTCCCAACTCGACTTTTTTGATCTTTACTAAAGTGTCCCATGCTTCGGCCAAAGATTCGAGGTAACCCTCGCCGAGAAATGTTAGGTCACGATGCATGAGAACTCGAGCATTGTACTCGGCTATGAGTGGATCAAACATGCACTTAATCTCCTCCCTACTAGCCTCAGCAACCGCCTCAAGGCGAGAATCGATGTCCGAGAGCGCCATTCTTTTGCCCTCTTCATGGGCTGCGTCCTTCAGCGCTTTATCTTTGGAGAGCTCCTCGTCAAGCTTTGTTTTCAGAAGTCGTGTAGCGACGATCTCCTCACAGTATCGTTGCGACTCCTCTTGAGCAGCAGTTTTTTCTTCTTTTTCATTGAGAAGTAACTCCTTCAATTCTTTAACTCGCTGAGTGAGGACATCCTTTTCCTTCTGGACGGAGTCCTTTTCTAAAGCCAGGGCACCACAGCGTTGGACTGCTTCATCAAGTTCTTTTGTGTGTGTAGCCTCTAGACGATTGACTGCCTCAGCTGTGTCTTTAGCATTTTTTTGAGCAGCTTCAAGCTAAGATTTATATGAGGAAAGCTCTTCATCCTATGCTTTGATAATGTATTTGTCATGGATAGCTTCGAGTTTCAAGCGATTGATTTCATGCTGGCGTACCACCGAAACTTCTGAAACTTTTTCCACCAAATGAAAGAATGTGTCGTGCTGGACGTAGACATCATTAGTACAAGCAATGGCACTTTGTTTAACGTGCCTTGGAATAGGATGGATCGCTGGTAGAAACTTTAGTCCATCAAAGCATATTTTTGGAAGTGTGGTTTTAAGCTCAGCTAGTTTTTCTGCTATCGATGGATCATGTGCAGGGCTGGAGGAAGTTTGTTTAGTTGAAACTACAGATTTCTTGTGAAGCTCACGGGACTGCCTAGTGCTTGATGAACCGGAATATTGATCACGAGGAGCTTCAGATTGAGACCCCCTTTGAGCAGATTTATCCCTGCTATGCTCTGGTTGAGGAGGAGGATCATTGGGGTAGGAAGAGTGGCTATAAGTTTTCCTTCGAGACGATGAATCTCGAAGACGATAGTCTCTATCGCTATTGTCATCCCTATCTCGGTGTTTTCCGGGCCTTGAGTCTCGGCTAGAGTGATGAAAGATAGAGGAACCACGAAGGCGGTCGAAGCCGTATGAGCGTCCCATGTCACCTGCACAGAAATCAAGTGAAAACAAGTTAGAAATGATCATATGATGGCTAAAACTTAAGTGTGGGGTGGAGAGTGAGTGGTAGTGTGTGTCCTAGTGTTTCCTCCCAATGTACCAGTTTCTTTAGCTTTACTTATCGGAGTTTTTTCTTGGTGATGGGTTTTAACGCCTTCGTCGCCTCTCGCGGGCGAGTGAAGTTTTAGGGCTTCTGGGTCGTCGAAGCCGTATTTGAGCAAGTCATCAGGAATGGTGAGATCTGATAAGCCTTTCAACGAACCCTCTAAGTGTTGTGGAGACGGCACTTTCTCCATCGAAGTTATTGCAACTTTCGAAGTTCCACCCACTATCTTCTTCCTCAGCTTGTAAGCTAGTTTCTTTTCTCCCTTTGAAGGGGAGGTGGTTCATCAGTGCCATGTGCTTCAACCGTCGGTTCCGGAGCAGGACTTACATTCTCACCCAGTGCTTCTGACACCCCAGTTTCTCTAATCTCACCCTCCTCGGATGTGTCGGGGGCACCACTTGTAGGAGGCACTGAAGGTCCGCCCCGTCCTTTACCCTTCTTCGACGCGGGTCCGGTTATAGTGACACCGGATGGAAGAGTTGTTCGGCGACCTTCCGCCAACAACCCGAACTTTAAGAGCGACTCATTGGAAATGACAAGTTTGATCTCCCAGTCATCTACATGAGTAATGCGAATGGCCTCAACGGCCTAAGAGTACCCGGCGCCTTCGAGATGTGGGATGATACTTGTGAAAATCGAAAGAAGTTTAGAAACAATCCACTTCATGCTTTAGACAAGTATTGATCCGTAAATGGAACTTACTCCCTTCCAGCCATCTTCTCGCAAAGCCTGGGGGACAGCGTACATAGAACCATTCTTGCTTGTATTGGGTGAATTTACTCCACGCCCCTGTCAGAATCTGACACTGAGAATGCGGCTCAAGGAATATGAAAGATGGAATGTCATATCATCGCTTGAAGCGATAGATGTAGTAGATGTCACGAGGAGTGGGGAGCTTGAATAAGATGCTCATAAAGATAATACAAGTGTCGTGGATGAACGCATGGCTATTGGGATGTAGCTGTGACGAGGCGATCCCGATATACTGTAGCACTTCGCGGAGAAAGAAGTTGAATGGTGGCACGCTACCAACCCAACACATGAATTTGTTGCAAGCTGTATATCCAGCTGGGGGTAGGTGAGGATGATCTCGTCCCGATGGAACTAATACGTCGTCAAAAGGGATTCCGTGAATTGAGCATAGTCGGCGAAGAGCGTTTTCATTGATTCTCGAAGCTTGAGAATCAGCTGGATTGTCTAGGATAATTGCTCCATCTATGGCATCAGGAGCCAAGTCAATAGTCACAGTCATTGGACTTGGGATATTCTGTGCAGGAGTTGTCGATGGATTCGAAGTTCCCACTACTTCCTGTTGAGAACTTGGCCCACGTTTATCCGAAACCATGGCGGAGCTCGAGTTTCTAGACATCCTCAATGAACGTCGGATTTGGATAAACACATGTTTGAACTATACTCGAAAGACAATCGGTATTAGATATAATGACAGAAATATTCCCCCCGTGTGGTGTGTGCTAGTGCAATCGTTCGAGCATAAGTATAAAAGAATTGAAGATTTAAAGGCATAATGAAGTGAGATTGAGCATAAAATTGTCATCTTCGAAGACTGTCATCGCTGACCGTCTCCGAGAGCTTGACCTATGATGGTTTGGGTCTTGAACTCGGACATCGACACTATATGTTATAGGACATTATTTGCTTTTATCGAGTTGAACTCAGGTTTATAGTTATTGGAACTGGGGAGTTATTAGTCAAAATCAGTTCGATGTGCTTGTATGCCTAAGTTGTTGCCATTGTTCATTATTCTGTGGTAAGGTATAGAAGTATATAGTTTGGTATGTGCTATGCTCAAGTGGGGATAGTCATAATTATCGAATCACTCGCTCTCCTCTCCGACACTCTCTCTTCACCGAATGGCCTATGGGGGCTATACCGAGCCACACTTGCTCGGTATACCGAACCCACCTCGTGATCTCTAACCGGGCCGTAACACTACACTCAAGTGGTTAAACCATACTCTCTCCCTCACACCAAGCGATACCAGGCCACTATCCCTGGCTCCAGAAACCACCAATACCGACCGACCCACACACTTTCTATCTCTTCCTAACAACTAAACGGCCTCCCTCCATCAGACTTTGACCGACCCACAACAACGCACAACATCACCGAACGGCATTCTCTCTCCCTAGACCGAATGACACCTCATTCCTCTACCTCCCTAGCATTACTCTCACAAGAAGACCACCGAGCAGCTGACTTCCACCCAAAATACAAATGCCGACCCATTCACATTCTCTTCTCTCTCACTCCTTGGTTACCGAACAACCTCAATCACCAATCTAGCCCTGTCAAGCTCTTAACCTAATGCATGTCGTTATTTCCAATTCAACCTCCCTCGTCTGCAACAACTCCTACTAAAAAGAAAAATATACTCGGAAACTCGAGCTTCATGCAAAATCCCTGATTTGGGAATATGGGTCGAATAAGAGATTCGTACCTATAGGAATGGTTCGGAGATTGTAAGGGTCGTGAATTTAGGATCGAAACTCGTTCGGGTTTATTGGCTGAAGTAGTTACAAAACGCACATTTTGAAGTAGGGAGGAGAAAGGGGAATTAGAGTAATAGCTGAGGTTCGAGGGAGGTAACTTAGTAAATCTTGGAAAAATAAAGTGAAGGTGGGGAGAAGAAGAAAGAGAAAACTCTTATATATGGGAGAAGGGAGGTGAACAGGCCATCTCCTGTTGAACCAGTCGCTTTTGGTTTGAGAAGTCAGTTGTTAGATATGCGCAACCTAGTTCAAGTAAGTCGGTTATGTGGGTCGGTCTCTATATGCCGAACGACCCCTTGTTTATATATAAAGCAGAAAGAGAGGAGAAAATAGACTCGGAACTGAACAAGATACTAGGAAAAACTGCCATGTTTCAACATTCATTGAACACATCCAACTTTTGATAATAGGAATGGGTTACTGGTTCAAAGCATGTCGTGTTGACTCACACGACACACTTTGGGGGGCAAATGTTACCCGGTAGCTTGGCCCGGCAACGAGATGCTAATTATTGAGTTTCTTGGTTGAATCTAAGTGAAAACTTAAGCCAGTAAAGCATTGACTTGAATTAAGATGCTTGGCGTGTAAGCATCGCTCGGCATATCAGTTTCGCTCGGCCTGACCACATCGCTCGGCCTCAATATGTGGTTTGGTCGAGGGAGGATGGTGTGTGTGTCGCCCGGCTAAGAGAAAGGTGTTGTTGGGAACTAAGTGAACGTCGCTCGGTAACAAGAAAAGTGATGGTAGGAACTCAACACCATCGTTCGGTTAACACCGCTCGGTTGAAAGAAAGAAGCTAAAGGAGCACAGTATATGCCGCTCGGCAAGGGTGGCTCGGCATTGGAGCGTTCGGCAGGAATACCTTAGTCCCATGTCGCTCGGCCATAGAGGGACGGTTATGTGGCTCGGTGAGGAAGGCTACGTGGCTCGGTGATCCCTCGAACGGCATTGAAGGGAAGATCAAGCGGCCCGACCAAGGGGCGCTCGACATGGACGCCTTAGTCGTTCGGCTCGGCAAGGCCTCGCTCGGCATCTCTCGATCGGCGTTTGCCGTTCGGAGTGTCTCGTTCGGTATACTAGGCTCGGTGCGCATAAGTCATCTACTATGGGCCAAAGTACCTTGTTCTTGGGCCCGCGGAGGAAGTCCGACCTATCTTCGTCTATAAATAGAGGGGCAGGGGCGTAGTGAAAATGGACCTTTTTTTCGAGAACTTCGGGGAGACTGCCATTTCGAAGACTCATCTATTTTCGATCCAAACTTGTAATCAAGTCGTTAGTGCACGGATTGTATCTTTATTCAATAATTTGAAGAAGCAATAAAGATTAAACTCAAAATGGACGTAGGCAGTTACGTCGAACCACTATAATTCTGGTGTTCATATTTCTGTAGTTAATTCTGCATACATTCCTCTATTTTAATTTTCTATCTTCATTAATCTCTCTACACAAATCCTTTCTTGGGTGTTAGTGACCAATTTTGGTGCTAACACCCCTTTCGAGCGATCGAGCCCACGTAGTTCTATTTCATGCTATTCTCCTACATCCAAATACTTATTAGTATATAATAATCATAGCATCCATGCAACCATCGCAACCAATATAACCAATGCAACCATTGCAACCATCACGACTCATGCAATCAATGCAGATATAAAAGCAGAAAATAGTATTCCTACTCATCCATCATAACAAATCATCTTATGGGGTAACAACCATAATAGTATACAGCCATCAGATGTCAACAATATTCAATGACAACCCTAATCCATCAATTAAGGAAATCTCAGCACATAAATATACTTACATACATCATCATCAATGTAAATACAAATCATCAAATGTGTACTAGTCCAGTCAACATTAATAACATAATTTTTTTCCATCAAATAACCATAATTAACTTAGAAGAAGACAGTTCTTCCTCATCCGGTGAATACATAGAGAAGGAAAGCAGAGAAGGAAAAGAAAGGGGGTTGAAGCCTCGAAAAATTGGTTAGGCAGAACTCAGGATGTCATTACTCAGGTCGATGCCGAACTAACTTCTCTGCTTGGTATTGAGCCTTGGCCCAAATGATGGTGGCTTTGTTGATTTGCATGATGGTATTGATAATGGTGATGACCCTGCAGTTGGTGGCCAAAATGCTGGAGCTTAGACACTGCTGCCGACTCATCGCATAGAAATCGATCATTTGGACAAACTATCCTCCCAAAGATAGGAGAACTTAGATATCATGGAACTAACCGAGATCGTTTGCGGACCCAAGTACTAAGGACAAGCCATAATAGTCATCGTTCAGTTGATATGATAGATTCAGAGGTATCAGATCAGAGTTTTTAGCATATATGATAACATAGCTGGTGAATGAGAATCAGCATAATAGTAATGATGATTGGGGGTCTTCTCCTAGTAGAAACCTATTTACCGGGGAGATATTGCGAATGGAGTTCCTTAATAGGTTTACCATGCCCCAATGTCGTCTTATAATGAAACTACTGATCCAAGATAGCATTTGTTAAAATATAAATGGCATATGGATAGTTCCAGGGCTATCGACGTCATGCACTGTAGATGTTTCCCAATATTTCTAGAAGTCATTGTGATGTGGTTTGATCATCTAGTTAGAAAGTTCGTGGAGCAGTTCAGGTTACATGCTACTTGCCCAAATAACGTGATGCCATTGTCCAACCTTTTACAGAATTTTGGAGAATTTTTGAAAGACTTCTTGAGTAGATTTAACACAGCTGTAATAAAGGTAAGTAACCCCAAGGAGGATATTGTTTTGATGGATTTGATTAGAGGAATACATCCCGATATAAATTTCGGTAAACGGTTAAAATAGAACCCCCACCGACCATGGAATTTTTTTTACAGAAAATTGACTCAGTATTTGCACTTGGAAGAAGCAAATACAAGTGTTTGGAAAGTCGGTGGTGGTCAATCAACTGAGGTGGTTTAGAGTCACATGGTTGTGAAGAAAACTGGTGAGAGTTCCAGGAATGTTGCTGTTATGTAGGAAACAAAAACAACAATCAGAAGAGGAACAACCAAGGTAATGGAGATAGGAAACCAGACTACAAGAAACATCCAAGGTTTCCAAAGCATGAAGATTACACACCGTTGAACAATACTGTTGAGAACATATACCTTACGACATTAAGTATTGAGCACTATAAGAAGCCAGCTCAGAGGGAGTCGATCGAAAGAATAAAAATATGTAGGAAGTACTGTCGCTTCCACAAGATGCATGGCTATAATACAAATGAATGTAGACATTTATGAGACATGATCAAGGATTTAATCCAAAAAAACTACAATGGTACGTGAAAGCCTATAGGATGGCGAGTAAGGAAATGCTCAACCCCAGGGACAGTTACCCCAATAAGGCCAAGCTAGGCTAATGATGATAGGCTTAGGCAGCTTGGGAAAAGACTTTTATCAACATGATAACTGGTGGACCTCATCCGGTAAAGAAGATCCAGAATGAGAAGGAAAGGTATAGGAACTCGTTGAAACACGTGGTATAAGAGAGTTTCTTTGTCGTCGAAGATGGAGCTCCAGCAAAGCAATTGAAGACTATGGCAGATGATATTGTGTTTAGGAACCATGATGCTGACGGGGTCGAAGCAGCAACGCTTTACCATTTGGTGATAATGACCATGATTGGGCTAGCAACTATGAGGAAAGTTCTTATTGATTGTGGGAGTTCTGTAAACATTTTGTTCAAGAAAACATATGATCAGATGATGTTGGATGGTTTGGATCTGAAGCGGTGTAGGTCTCAAACTCAGGGATTTACAGGAGAGGCTATGGAGCCTATAGGGTGTGTTGACTTAATGATGGGTTTAGGTGAAGGTAACCTCATGAGAGCATAGGTTATGACCTTCATTGCGATGAATACGTTTTCTACATACAATGCCTTTCTAGGCCGATCGGTCCTTGCCAATTTTCGAGTGGCCCTAGCCCCATGGTGTCTAATGTTGATATTCCTTACGGAAAACAAGGTAGGAGTCATCCAAGGTGACCAGAATGTAGGGCATGAGGGCTACGTTGCGAAGCTAAGAGAAGCGAAGAGAAATGAAAAAGGGAAGGACGTGCAGAAGACTCTTTGCGTTGAGTCGGTTGATGCATAGCAACCACCTCCTAAGCCATGGTCACTATAGCAAATTCCACAAAACTATGGATCTGAGGAAAGAGCTGGAGGATGTAAGGGTGGCCCTAGTTGAGTTGATCACGATGATCCCACTTAGGTCCTGAAGATCGGATCTCAACTTAGTATGTAGATGAAAAAAGGAGTTGGCATGATTCCTCCCGGACACCTGGATGTGTTTACCTGGACACATTCCGATATGTACAGAATATTGCCAAAGATAGCATGTCATGCATTAAATGTGAACCCCAAATGTCCTCTTGTGAAGCATAAATGACGCAGCCTGGGTCCGTAGCAATACGTTGCATTAATGGAAGAAGTGGATGCTCTATATGCTAAATGGGTATCCAACCCAGTGCTGGTCAAAAAGCCTAATGGAAAATGGTGGACATGCATCGATTATTCAGATTTGAACAAGGCGTGCCTAAAAGATAGCTTCCCACCGCCAAAGATTGACCAGTTAGTGGACTCAACAGTTGATCACGAATTGCTATCATTTATGGATGGTTATTCCGATTACAACCAAATTTCGATGCACATCCTAGATCAAGGACACACCAGCTTCATCACTGACTAGGGGATGTACTGTTACCTTGTAATATCGTTTGGTCTGAAGAATGTAGGAGAAACCTACAAAAGATTGGTAAATTGATGTTCAAGAATCAGATCGAGCATATAATGGAGATATATATATGGACGAAATGCTGGTAAAGTTACAACGATCGGTGAGCCACTTAGAAGACCTATTGTAACACCCCGTAAATTTGACGATGATTAATTAATAATTAATAATGTTGAAAATAGAATTTTCACAAACGTAAGAATTTGGCTATGAAACTTGCACTGTTGCATTCGTGGTGATTTTCTGATCAATCTTCATATATAAAGTTTTACGATCGGAGTTCAGACGAAAAGTTATTAACATTTGAATATTTCAGATCATAAATAAATATAAATATATATATATATGTGTGTGTGTGTGTAATTAAGCAAATAAATGTAATTAACTAACATTAATTAAGATTAACATTTACTTAATGTCTAAGCATAATTAACATTAAATCAGATCGGTCAAAAATTGGAATTAAATGGATGAAAATGGAATTAAACGAAACAATATAATTAAGTAACATAAAATGATAACCAGTTGACCCCTTTACTGCAACCAATCGACCACTAGCGTTCGACCAGTGGCGAGGTAGAGGTTGATTGCTTATATGCCGGTGGTCGTATCTGTACCTAGGCCAAATGGCCCGAATTTAAAATAGAATAATCTAACAGTTGGCATTGATCCGAACCCATATAAATACGGGTCTAACCCCTCACTTTTCTTCTCATATTTTCTGAAGCATAACGAAGCTCTGCCACTTTATTTTCTCCACGGGTTCTTAAATCTAAATAAAATTATAATCTATATGCGTATATACTAGTGGATAATAATGGAGGATAATAGAGAAGAAGAATAGGATCGAATCGAACCGCCAAACCCAAGGTAAACTATAAATCCAAATCTAAATTAAATTCAAATCTCTTCCCGGATCTAAATTTCTAAGTGTATGTGCTTGCGGTACATATTCCATTAGAGAGAAAAAGGGAGTCAAATAGAAATAACAGATTTAGATTGGAGATTCGAAAAGCTTAATTGTAAGTGGGAAATCATATATTTTTATATAATATTAGATTTATATCGTTGTAAATATGTTCCTTATATGCCTGAATATGATTATTTTGGAGTTGTAGGCTTAAAAATATACATGTAAAGAATTTGAAAACTATGCCCATATATTCTGTGAATTGTTAACTTGAATTAAATATTACACGTACTTGAACCTGGAAAGTAAGGGAGAAAGTAGTATTTGAGTTAATGAATTGTATAATAATTCCATATTTGTTGGGTAAACAACAAATGTTAGTAAACATGAATTAGAGGTTATTATATAAAATGAATTGGGATTTAAGTAATATTTTAACTCATTAGAATAAAATGTGTTGCATCGTAAATTATCTAGTTTTATAAATATGAATAAAAGTATATGTTGGTGTCAATTTTAGTCTATACCAACACTCCGAGATTCAAAGGTATATCTCCGAAAGTTGAATGAGATATTGGACCCGACAAAGTGGCCACCTAGATGTGATGTAATCAAGCTTCGAGTATGAGATGTTGAACCGTAAGGTAACAATAGCACATGTAGAGAAGGTAAAGTGCAGACAGTAAATAACACTGAGACTTTTATAGTGGTTCGGGTCGAAAGTCCCTACATCCACTGTCATCTCCTTATTTAGTCACTCTTATATAGCCGAAAGGCTTATTACATTGAATCGAGGCGTTTCCACCATTAATGAGTTTTTAAATAGAGCTCTAATATAGGAAAGTACCATATGATTTTATGCCAGTTCATTTTTCTCCAGAAAAATCCTCTTGTACCTTGGGATTGCCGCCTATTTATAGCCAATATGCCGTAACGCCATTGGTAGAGAACCTTCGCTTTGGATTGATTACCTGGCCTGCTATGTGCGGCTTAGATTTGAATGCTTGTCATCATCTGGTTGAGTGCATTTTGACGCAGATTGCTGATGTGATGCTTTTATATATAGCTTCTTGGATATCTTCCATATACCCTGACCGTTCGTCTCGGCCTGGGCTATCAGAGCCGTTGATTGTTGATATTTGCTAAATTGCCTTTGGTTTTGGAAACTGCTGTTCTTGGTTAAGCTTCTTGTTTTATCTGAACAATGATCTTGACCTTGGTTGACACTCTGATTCATGTTCTTGGATCACATGCTCTCGGGTACTAAGTTTTGTACTTATGCTCTTGTTGGAAACCAAACAATGGGTCTTGAAATTATAAGCCAAGGAACTTTCCTTTCGAATGTTCGTAATTTGTACTTTTTTGAAATTATAGTGTAACACATATCCCCAAAAGTTCACCTCGTATGATTGATATGAGGTGGAATTTGGAAAGAATAGTGTCATGTCATGCTTTAATACGTGGCTTGTTTGTTCCATTCATGTCAGGAGGTTGTTCCTGAGCTTTCAAGCAAAGTAGCGTTTTGAGAACTTTCGGAAACATTGTCTTACCTAGATAACTTACAAAGATCTAACGTTGTTTAAAGGATTTTGAAGGTAATTTGAAATCTAACATCATCTAGAGTCTTTTGGAAATTGAAATTAGTGCCTAGAGGCGAAAATACTTTGATACCCTGCTTCAGCCATCTAGATCTAGTCTTGCATAGAAATCAGGATTGAAAACTATTAGCGGTGGCATAATGCCTATATCTGTGCATTATAATAAGAAAACTAATCTGTCTTTAAATTAAATTTTAATTTTGGGTTGGATGGTGTGGTTTTAATAGGACTATGAGGTCTAAATTTTAAAATCATGGTTATCACTTGAAGCTATCTTGGCTAAATGATAAGCGAAATTGTAACGACCACCCTATACCACTGGCATAAATAATAACTAAATGGTGAGTTGCCGTCGTGCCCGACCAACATAGGATGATCATCAAAGTTGAAATCAACAAACGCAACATATAACATGTCATATATTTCACAACGCATGGACAAAATATAATATCACATAAATAACAGAAGAGACTGTAACAACCGTGTGAACAAATCAACAACATTAGAGTATAGTATTCATAGAGTTATACATCAATAGTAGGGTTTATACAACAGAATTAAACTCAACAATTATCCCAAATAAAATAGTAAGCAGAAATAGGCAAGCACTATCACGGGATCCACAACGTTGCTTAGCGGAATAAGCATAGACTCCATATATGTAAATAGTACGTGATAGCTCCATCCAGTTCATCCTTCGAACAACTACTGCGTCACCTAGACATGATATCTACTCTACTCATTTAAGAGTATCCAAGATAATAAGAAGAAAACCATAAAACCTTGGGTCATACAACAGTCTGGTGTGAGCGGTAAATGTATCTCAAAATGCTATACATGTAAACATGGTAAAGAACAAGAGTACATGAACCATACCTGACCGGTCCCTGCAACCAAAGAGTTATCATATAACAATATAATATGCTACTCTATGATATCATAAAGGTACAATACAACAAACAATAGTGGATGTCCCTATATCCCTATCTCCCATACCTACATCCAATGCTATCCCGAGTGATATCCCAGAAAGCAACTAAGCAACCACAACATCCATCAAACAATCCCTACTATCACTCTTCCCCTATGCTCTGAATATATGATAACTTATATGACCTCCTTGCTGCCAGGGACTAATGGAAAATCTCGGTTCTCCATTGTATTCTCATATCTCGCAGCCCAAATCTGGATACGTGTCTCGCATCCCAAAACTAGACACTAGGCCTAAAAGGTCCAGGGTATTACAAGTCCCTCGTTTGACCCTTGGGCATCCCCATTTACAATACCTCTGCTTTGAGTACAATAGAAAATACTCTGAGTTATCAACGATTCCTTGGCACTTCCAATAGAGCCCCCCTTTGCTCCTTTTTGGAAACCGAGCCCTTCATGCTCAATCCAGTTTCCGTTATCCAGGAACCCACCATGTTTCTCCACTCCACAGCTCCCAATAGGAGTCCGTTCGGTACCTACTCCCTACATAAGTCACAAACCGAAGATTATGGAGTCCTTAATCTTCGACACCTACTCCCATCATGAGTCACAAATCGAGGATTCATAGCCTTCATCATGCATTTACATTGTCATCCAACAGGATACGAATAAGCCATAAGCACCAACACGACCTACAAAACCTCAATAACTTTCCCTAGAAGTTCCACCATCCCTAGGCTCACCACGTGAAGTCGGAGCCGACCCCTCAACTCGGTGCCAACATCTCCACTTAGACTTTCCACGGCTAAGTTTCCTTCCATTCCTTCCTTGTTTCTAGTACTTCATACCTAGGTGCTTTGACCCCGACCTCTCTACCAAAACATATCATCATAGAGCAAGTCCACTTTTCAAAGAAACTAACTTCATATCCTAGAAACAAGTCGTCATAGCCTCAAGCACTTAACCAATCATCAATCCAACACCATAGGAAACCTCTACTAGCCATACCACTGCCTTCCCCAAAGTTGTTACTACCATGGACTATCCCACATATGCCGATACCGATTTCTCAGGTCGGTGCCAACTTCTATAATTAAGGAATTAGAGCTTTTGACTTGGACTCCGAGCTCTTCCTATCCTCCAGAGCTTCCCCTTCAAGTTTCGTCCAGTTTCAACCATCTATGCCTCAGATATGCTCCATTCTCCAACCCGACTTCCTATGCAATCACAACATTAGCAAACAACATTAAATCATATCATCCAAATGTAAAATAACAAGTACTTTCATCCAATCAAACATGTAATCCATCAAAACACGATAAACATGTCAATTACAACGTTGATCTACATATAACATGAATATATAAACATAAGCAATGGCAATTTCTAACCAATTTAGATCACTTTCATAATTTAACATGTAACTAAAGTTATAAAAGGTTCTATGGCCAAAAATCGATTTAAAACTTATTAAATCCTACAGTTCTACCATATAAACATGCATAGTATAGTGAGAAGGCATAAAGCACTCACCAATTGCCAAATTCAACCTATATGGGTGTAGATCTAATCCGGACGGCAAACCAAAGTAATGCAAATCAGCCAAATGGATGATCTTTATCTTCTTATTGATGATCTATTCGCTAATCTCTAATCCAGTTTGATTTAGAGAGTAATTTGGATGATTTTGGATGAAATTAAGGTGGAATTAGGGCTAATTAGGGTTTAGACCTAATTTAGAATGAGAGGGAAAGTTTTTATTTGACTCCTACAACCCCTATTTATAGTGATTCTCTAATTTGGCTAATGGACCAACTAATGGGCTTCACGAATTACACACTAATCCTAGCTAGCAGTTCTTAAAACTTAATATAGTCATAATTTTCTAACCGTTTGTCCGTTTGTCTATTATGACCACGCTACGGAAAGGTAAACTATCATCCCGAAGCAGTGAACTAGTTTGAGATCCTAATTCAACTCTTGTCAAAATTTATAGCCCAAACAAGGTTTTAAGGGTCAAAATGGTCACATCGAAATTTTGAAAAAATCACAACTGTGTAAAATGTCCCTAAAGTTCATATCCCAAAATTGTAGAATCATACCAACTCAAATGAATAAAATAAAAATATTTTACGATCTTCAGATATGTAAGATACGGGTCGTTACATTCTTCCCTCCTTTAGGAATTTTGCCCCAGAAATCCTTGAACTAGCCAAAGCATAGGCAACCATAGTTATCACGCATGCCTATCAATCACAAGCAAGCATCAAACATGTGACCATGTAGCCAATAGTGTAAATGAATTATCCTAGCATGCAAAACACTAATCTATATAATATAAGGTATAGTAGTGAAAGCAGAGATGATAAACGATGGATCTAACCATTCAAAGAGTTCTGGAGACTTAGTCCTCATGCTCTCCTCCATCTCCCACGTACAATCATCATCACTTCCACTCCATTGTACTTTCACTAGCATTACCATCTTCCTACCAAGCTGTTTCATATTGTATCTAACAATATGAAGTGGCCTACGAGGTATAGTAGCTTCTAGTTCTACCTCAACATCTTTTAGCTGATCCGATGTAATCATCATGCCTGAGTCATGCACAAATTTCCGTAGATAAGAGACTTGAAAGACATTGTGCACACCCGCCTTCTTTTGAGGTAAGTCGACCCTATATGCTAGCCTTCCAATTCTCTCGATTATCGGGAAAGGTCCTATAAATCTTGGTGCCAACTTCTCCTTCTTCCCGAATCGAACCACATTCTTTAGAGGAGAAATCTTCACAAACACCGTACCTCCGGTAGAAAACTCTAAATCTCTTCGTCTCTTATCAGCATAACTTTTCTGGCGATCCTGAGCAGCTTTCATTCGTTGCCGAATGATCTCAATCTTCTCTGACATTTCCCTTATCATATCTGGCCCAAGTATTGATTTTCGTCTGCTTCCCACCAACACGAAGGAGCGCTACATGGTCTTCCATATAATGCTTCATATGGAGCCATACCAATAATCGACTGATAACTATTGTTGTATGCAAACTCCGTGCAAATGGTCATCCCACGATCCACCGAAGTCTATAATGCATGCCCACAAAAGATCTTCCAGTATACCGTTTACTCTCTCGATCTGCCCATCCATTTGCGGGTCATAAGCTGTACTAAGATGCAGCTCTATCCCTAACACCTCTTATAAGCTCTTCCAAAACCCACTAGTGAACAAAGGGTCTCGGTCGCTCACAATGCTCTTTGGCACATCGTGAAATCGTACTATCCACTTTACATACAACTTTGCCAGCTTGGATGCCGTTCTACTTGACTTGACGGGTATAAACCTTGCACTCTTGGTCAACCAATATACTATGACCCAAATGTCATTGTACCCTGCTTAAGTCCTCGGCAGTCCATCTATAAAATTCATCGATACTTGCTCGCACTTCCACTCAGGAACATCTAGCGGTTGCAACAATCCACTAGGCTTCTTCTGCTCTGCTTTTACCATTTGGCAATTCATACACTTCGAGATGAATGCCCCCAACATCCTTTTTCATGCCTTCCCAATAGTAGGTTCGCTTCATGTCTCGGTACATCTTATTACCACCGGGATAAACAGTCAATCTGGAATGATGACACTCTCTTAGCACTTCATCCACATTGGGAACAAACAACCTTCCATCCTTATAAAGCCTACCTTCTTAGTCAAGTTTGTACTGCTTCATATCTTCAGACTCTAATCCTTCTTCTATCTTCGTTATGATCTCCACTAGCCTAGCATCCCGCTTCTTACTAGTACCGATTCTTTCAATTAGAGTAGGTCTAATCGATAAGCTTGCCAACATTTCAGGTTGTAGCTCACAGTGAGGCCTGAAATCGAATCCAGCAATATACTCCATTTGCTTCCGTTCTAAGAACATTGCTCCTAACCCAACATGTCTTCTACTCAATGCATCAGCGATTGCATTCCCTTTCCCCGGAATATAGGAAATATTAAAATCATAAGAGGCTAAGAACTCCAACCACTGTTACTATCGAAGGTTGAGATCCTTCTGAAGGAAAAGGCACTTCAAGGATTTGTGGTCCGTAAATAGCTCAAACCTTTCTCCTAGCAAATAGTGTCTCCATAACCTCAAAGCAAAAAAAATCGCCGCCAACTCCAAACCATGAGTTGAATAATTCCTTTCATGCGGTTTTAGTTCTCGACTAGCATAAGCAACAACTTTTCCTTTCTACATCCAAACCACTCCTAATCCAATACCACAAGCATTTGTGTATACTATCAACTCTTCATTCCTACTTGGAATAGTCAATATTGGTGCGCTCATCAACCTTTCCTTAAGAGTCACAAATGCATGCTCACACTTCACATCCCATACAAAAGTCTATTTCTTCTACGTAAATTGGTCAACTATGCCGCTACCTTCGACAAGTCCTTTATGAAGCGCCTATAAAATCCCGCTAATTCTAGGAAACTCCTCACATCTGTAGCATTCTTGGGTTGATTCCAACCTTGGACCGCTGCCACCTTCGCAGGATCCACTGTTATACCTTGTATCGAACAGACATAACCCAAGAATCTCACTTCTTTCTACCAAAAGTGACACTTAGAGAACTTCGTTCTCAACTTGTGCTTCCTCAATATCTCTAGCACAATCCTTAAGTGCGTCTTGTGCTCCTCTTCAGTTCTGGAGTAGATCAGAATATCATCCATGAACACAAGCATGAACTTATTCAACTAATCTCTGAAAACCCAATTCGCGAGATCCATAAAGTATGCCAGAGCGTTGGTCAATCCAAACGGCATCACCAACCACTCATAGTTACCCGACGACGTACGAAATGCAATAATAGGCACACTCTCCTTTGTTACTCTAGGCTAATGAAATCCCATTGCCAAATCTATTTGAGAAAACACATTTGCATCGTGCATCTGATCAAACAAGTCATCTATACGTGGAAATGGATACTTGTTTTTATTTTTTACTTTATTCAGCTCACGATAATCCACATACAACCTCAAAGAGCCATTCGCTTTAGTTGCGAATATAAGAGGTGCGCCCTACTCGGATATGCTTCTTCGAATGAACCTCTTCCTCAATAGGTCATTCACTTGCGCCTCCAATTACTTTTTCTCTCTTGGTGCCACATGTTTACACAAAAAATGGGCAAACACCTCCAAGTCATAGTAGTAGAGCTGTAAATATTGTTTGTAGTATATAGCTATTGTTTGATGAAAATTAGTTGCGGATGTTTAAGGTAGAAAATCAGTAATTTGCAACAAAAATATGCAAATGACTTAAATGTAAAAAGACACAGAATTTATAGTGGTTCGGCCTGAATGTGCCTACGTCCATTATTCCTCTTTTATTATCGCTTTCATTTCTGATTACAAGTACAAGCTTTGAATAAGAGTAAACATGCTATTGGAACTAAGAGTTTTCCCTCTCAAAGTTGTCTGCCATTGTTGATGAGAGCTTCACTCTTTTCCAACCTCCTCTCTTACAATGCCATGTACCTGGTATTTATAGAGTGAGGTTATGATAAGAGTGGTAGCTGAGTACATAGCCACTGAGATTTGGTTCAACCTTCCTTCCCCTGCAATTTGGTTCAACCTTCCTTCCTCTGGGATTTGGTTCAACCTTCCTTTATATAAGATTTGGTTCAACCTTCCATTCTCCGGGATTTGGTTCAACCTTCCTTCCATTGGAAATGGTTAGATGTTTAGTAGTTTGATTCCCTATTGGACCATTACTCATGCTTCATGAAAATAAGTGCTTGCCAGGACTTGAACTCGGGTGGGTTAGCTAAAAGGCGCAAGTCTTTACCATTGTGCTACACATGTTATTATGCCATAACCCCTTCAATCCAGGTCAGAATTGAATGAGACTTGAATTGGTAGCTGTATATCGCTAAGTATAGTATTTCAATGCCTTTGAATGTTCCATGTGAGAGAGAAAATTAGTAGTTCTCCAAAGTGGGACTCATATAACTTAAACAACGGGCTAATGTTAAGATGTTCATATCTTTCAAACCGTTACTCGGATTGAGACACGGTTTCGACTTAGGTCCATATCTTAATCTCGAGAATACTTCTAAAATATTTAGGTCCATTCCAAGAAAATGACAATTTTACCCCTGACTCTTCATATTCACCATGTAGTAAGCGGAAATGCCCACAACACCATACGCCTCAAAGGCATAACTACCAGTCCGGCTTCCTTCACCAAGTCAATTTCAAACTCGATCTCTCTGTGCGATGGCAATCCAGTCACTTCCTCAAAGACATCTGGATACTCCCTAGCGATAGGCACTGATGACAACCACTCTTGTAGAATCTCCAGCGAATATAGAAAGCTGACCATCACCCCATCCTCTGGTAGGTAGTTAATCACTACTGTTTGCCCATCCATATCCCCGATTGTCACCAGCAGCTTCTCGCAATCCACCATGACCGCATACCTCTTCAGCTAGTCCATTTCCAAGGTAATCCCAAACCCCACAAAATTCAAAACAAAGTAATTACAAACAAAAGAGCATCCATGACTCGATAATACTAAATCGCTACAAACCATGCACGGGCTAGTAGAGCATCCAACACGGTTAATCAGGATTAAGGGCTGGTATACTATCTCAAGTATCAATCCCAATCTGTCTACTAGGTCACTACATATGAACGAATGCGAAGCACCGGTATCAAACAAAACTCGAATAAGAACATCACCAATAGAAAACATACCTTGAATGACAACCTCTTTCCCCTTCTCCTTCACTGAGGGAGCACTCGACGAAGTTAGGCTGCATCCAAAGCATACGCCTTCATAACCTGCTTATCTTTCACCGGTTTTATACAATTCCTCTTCAAATGCCTAGGCTTGTTGCAGTTGTAGCACTTCTTCTTATCACTCATTTTGCAATCCTTGATCAAGTGACCCTTCTCGTTACATCCATAACAATCAGGCTCTCATTTACCCTTCTTCTTGCCACCTTTTCCTTAGGACCGCTTCCTCTTCCCATACCACTTCTTCTTGCCTTCACCATCTTGCTGCGGATTTGGCTCCTCCTTCTCAGTAGAAACAACAATAGTAGTCTTAGCCTTGGGGTATAGGCTCTCATGGAAAAGTGCCTTCTCTACCAGCTTCTCAAAAGGCTCCTCAATATGGTCCACTAACTTCTCTCCAAGATAGTCATCCAATCCAATGACAAACTTCTCATTCTTTTTCAATGAAGTGTCGATGAATGACATCCCATACTTAGATAAGACATCAAATTCAGCCACACTTAGAAACATACATTTCACCCCACTTGAGATCGGAAAATTTCCTAAACAAAAAAGACTTTTAGGCGGCTAGAATAAACTTCTCCTCAAATCATGCCTTGAACTGGTCCCAACTAAACTGATCCTCCGAAGTAGCAATATTAACCGCATTCCACCAGTTCATGGATCGTCCTTGTAGCTTCCTTGAAGCCAACTTTCTTTTCATAGCATCTTCCACCTCCATGTCCCTGAAGATGCACTCACAAGTATCGATCCAGTCTTGTACTTCTATGGCTGATTTAGTCCTTTGGAATGGCTTCCCTCCAAGAGTAGAGTAATTCTTGCTCAGTTTGACGAAATCAGCCCTAGCGCTTACACTGGAGCACCGCCACTTATTCCCACTCCAGGAGCATTCCTCATCATATTTGCCATCATAGCGTTGAACATGGCTTGAATATCAAGTGTAGTAGTTTTTGATCCCGCTCCCTCCTCCAAATCCTAAAACAGAATTCTTTACAGCGTTTCTTTTATGCTGGCTCATTCTTATCTATAATAAGAATAATCAGTCTCTCATAAAGAAAACTGTATCTAAAGTTCTCGTATGCGACTTATATTATACTACTATATAGTTTTTAAAACCATATTTATAACAAGTATGCACTCTCTCTTGTATATATATACCCTCGATCCAGTCTAAGATGATACCACCTACCCTATCTCTATTGGATCACGGTATCAACTCCAGTTAATCATGTACCAAAGCTCTGATATAAAATGTGACGACCACCCTATACCACCAGCACAAATAATAACTAAATTATAAGTTGCAATCATGCCCGGTCGATATAGGATAGTCATTAGAGTTGAAATTAACAAATGCAATATATAACATGTCGTATATCTCACAACGCATGGACAAAATATAATATCACATATATAACAGAAGAGGCAATAATACTAGTGTGAACAAATCAACGGCATCAAAGTATAGTATCCATAGAGTTATACATCAAAAGCAGGGCTTATACAATAGAATTAAACTCAACAACCATTAGAAATACAATAATAAGCGGAAATAGGCAAGCACTGTCACCGACTCCACATCATTGCTTAGCGGAATAAGCGTAGACTCCATATAGTAATAGTACGTGATAGCTCCATCCATTTCATCCTTTGAACAGCTACTGCGTTACCTAGACCTGTTATCTACTCTACTCATTTAAGAATACCCGAGGTAATATGAAGCAAAGCATAAAATCTCTGGTCAGACAACAGTCTGGTGTGAGCGATAAATGTATCTTAAAATGCTATACAAGTAAATATGGTAAGGAACAAGAGTGCACGAACCATACCTGACATGTCCCTGCAAAGAGTTAGCACATAGTAGTATAATATGCTACTCTACGATATCATAAAGGTACGATACAAGATACAATAGTGGATGTCCCTATATCCCTATCTCGTGTACCCACTTTCAATGACATCCCGATGATAGCCTAGAAAGCAACTAAGCAACCATAGCATCCATCAAACAGTCCCTACCTTCACTCTTCTCTTATGCTCTAAACATATAATAACTCGTATGATCTCTTTGCTGCCAGGGACTAATGGAAAATCCTGGTTCTCCATTATACTCTCGTATCGCACAGCCCAAAGTTGGATACGTGTCTCACAGCCTAAAGCTAGACACTAGACCTAAAAGATCCAGGGTATACAGTTCCCTCGTTTGACCCATGGGCGTCCCTACTTATAATACCCCTGCTTCGAGTACAATAGAAAACACTCTGAGTTATCAACGATTCCTTGGCACTTTCAATCGAGCCCACCTTTGCTTATTTTTGGATACCGAGTCCTTCTTGCTCAATCTAATTTCCATCATCTAGGAACTCACTATGTTTCTCCACTCCATAGCTCCCAATATGAGCCCCTTCGATGCCTACCCCCTACACGAGTCACAAATCGAAGGTTACGGAGTCCTCAATCTTCGACACCTACTCCCATCATGAGTCACAAATCGAAGATTCATAACCTTCATCGTGTTGTTACATCGTCATCCAACCTGATATGAACAAGCCATAATCTCCAGCGTAACCTATAGAACCTTAACAATAGTCCCTAAAAGTTCCACTATCCCTAGGCTCACCACGTGAAGTTGGTGCTGACTTCTCAACTTGGTGCCGATATCTCCACTTAGCCTTTGCATGGCTAAGTTTCCTTCCACTCCTTCCTTGCTTCTAGTACTTCATACCTCGGTGCTTTGATCCCAACCTCTCTATCCAAAGCATGTCATCATAAAGCAAGTCCACTTTTCAAAGCAACCAACTTTATAACCTAGAAACAAGTCATCATAACCTTAAGCACTTGACCAATCATCAATCCAACACCATAGGCAACCTCTATTAACAATACCACTTCCTTCCCCAAAGTCGCTGCCACATGGACTATCCCATAGATGTCGGTACCAACTTCTTATGTCGGTGTCGACTTTTGTACTTAAGGAATTAGAGCTTGCGACTTGGACCCCCGGGCTCTTCCTATCCTTTAGAGCTTCCCTTTCAAGTTTCATCTAATTTCAATCATTCGTGCCTTCGATATGCTCAATTCTCCAACCTAACTTCCTATGTAATCACAACACTAGCAAACAACATCAAATCATATCATCCAAATATAGAATAACAAGTAATTTCATCCAATCGAACATGAAATCCATCAAAACAAGATAAACATGTAAATTTACAACATAGATCTACATATAACATGAATATATGAGCATAAGCAACGGTAATTTCTAACCAATCTAGATCACTTTCATAATTTAACATGTAATTATGGCCAAAAATCGATTTAAAATGTGTTAAATCCTACAATTTTACCATATAAACATGCATAGTGTAGTGAGAAGGCATAAACCACTCAACAATTACCAAATTCAACCAATATAGATGTAGATCTAATCCGGACAGCAAACCAAAGCAATGCAAATCGGTCAAATGGATGATCTCTATCTTCCAAATTAATGATCTATTCGCTAATCTCTAATCCGGTTTGATTTAAGGAGCAATTTGGATTATTTTGTATGGAATTAAGATGGAATTAGAGTTAATTATGGTTTAGACCTAATTTAGAATAAGAGAGAAAGTTTTCATTTGACTTCTACAGCCTCTATTTATAGTGATTCTATAATTAGACTAATGGGCTTAACTAATTACACACTAATCCTTGTCGGCGGTTCTTAAAACTTAAAATAGGCATAAATTTTTAACCGTAAGTCCGTTTGTCTAATATAACCACTCTACTTCTCAAAGGAATGAAACTAGTTGAGACCCTAATTTGATACCTATCAAAAGTTATATCCCAAACAAGGTTTTCAGGGTCAAAATGGTCACATAGAAATTTGGAAAAAATCACAAGTATGTAAAATATCCCTAAAAGTTATATCCCAAAATTATAGAATCATACAACCTCGTTTGAATAAAATAAAAATATTTTACAATCCTCCGATATGTAAAATACGGGCCGTTACAGAAATTATTTGAGCACCGAGAGGCGAAATCTAATTTGAGGCCGCGAGGTCAAAACTTTTGAAATTGTGTTTGTCACTTGAATCCATCTATGCTAAGTGATAAGAGAAATTGTTTGAGCGCCAAGAGGCGAAATCTAGTTTGAGACCGTGTGGTCAAAACTATTAAAACTGTGCTTTCACTTGAAACCATTTAGGCTAAGTGATAAGTGAAATTGTTTCACGCCGAGAGGCAAAATCTATTCTAGGATCGTAAGGTCAAAACTTTTGAAATTTGGCTTGTCACTTGAAGCCATGCTAAGTGATAAGCAAAATTGTTTCGGTGTTGAGAGGCAAAATCTATTATGGGACCATGAGGTCAAAACTTTTGAAATCGGGTTTGTCACTTGAATCCATTTAGGCGAAGTGATAAGAGAAATTATTTCGGTGTCAAGAGGCAAAATCTTTCTGGGACTATGAGGTAAAAACTTTTGAAATCAGGCTTGTCACTTGAAGTCGTCTAGGCTAAGTGATAAGCGAAATTATTTCAGCACCGAGAGGCAAAATCTCTTCTGGAACCGTGAGGTCAAATTATATTTGTAGTATGAACTTGTAAGTGATCATTCGAGCCTGGACCTTTGAAGGGATGGGTTCTGATCTTGCATTAAATGTTATTCCAGATGTTGGCAGTTGATTGGTTATCTTCAAAAAGCGTTTCTCTTTTCCTGTGCAAGGATGACTTGGCACCTAATGAGGCTTCATGGATATTTGTTAAACTAAATCTACAGTGGAAAACTTCTCTTTCTTTAATTTGTGCCATTCCTTTTTAATATAAATGACTTTTCCCTTTCTCTCTCCTCTTTTCGCCTGTTTAAATTGTAAAACTGCCATTGATATTTTCAAGCTCTCTTTAGTCCCTCCTTTAATATCCACTTTTGAACTAGTAAGTTCATTTCAATTATATTATCCTTATCAAGATTGTCATTATCTTCACCGATATTCCTTCTTTTATTACTTAATCAAGAATTAGACTTAGGTTCTTTTAGGTTTTAACCTGCTCAATTCTTGTTTTGGGGATAATGTCAATTTTCCTTTTGATAATTGGACACCTTTCCCCACTTTTTCCTTAGGTTATAAATGGATGTTCCTATCAAAAATCGGCAAGATCTCAAAGAAGTTTTGTCGTCTTATGGGATTACAGGAGTCTAGACGATCGCTCCTAGCTCCGGGATGCATTTTAGCAACCCTCCAGCAAGGTATTTTACGTGTTCCATAGAACATTTAGAACATGATATCTTCTTGCCTCTAGCCCCTTTATTTGTTGATGTCTTGGAGTTTTATCGCATTAATCCTTTTCAACTCTTGGCTACTTCCTGTTCGACTTTATCTGCTATGGCGATTCTATACTCCGAAAAAGGCTATCATGATATATCTGTTATTGAGATCAACTACATGTTAAATCTGCTAGAATCTAGGTATATCATGGAATTTTCTATGTATTTTCTCAAATTTTTAAGGCCATCTCCTCTAAAGACCCATTTAGCAAAATAACACCACATCAGTGGTTCTATGTTAAGGTCCTTTCCGATCGAATAGCTATCTCTTTCAATAATGCTGGTATATTCTTATATATTTTATCTCATTTTAGTCTTATCCATATCCTAGATTGTGTTCCTTATTTGATTAAATTTCAACAGTGAGACCCGAGAAGAGTGATGACCCGGCTATCACCAATTAATTTAAAGGTATGTATAAAGAAGTCATGAAGATCCCATCTCTATAGCGATACCGACATTTGATTCTTACTGAAAGCAAACTAAAAGTTCAAGGTCTACTATTTCCTTCTGCTAAATTTACTGGACTTAACCCCTCAAGGAAGTACGAGAAAGCTTCTACAGTAGTCATTGATAGCGGAGAGGAGACTAAATCCGATTCTGGAGAAAACGAGACCAGGGGTTTCATCTTTTAACCATTGGACTAGCTTATATTATGCTCTTAGTACAACTTAGTCTTAATTTTGATTTCAATTTTATACCTTTCTCCTTGTTGTAGTGACTTCCCCTTCTAGGAAGGCTAGCTTCCTAGGTAAGGGAAAGTGGACCAAAAAAAGATCTAGGTTATCGCTTCCTAACAAAGATACTCTCGGCTCGAAGAAGCAAAAGGCCTCCAGATCCTTTAAAGTCGAAAGTTCCAAGGCAAAGGATTCAGATCTTCTTTTTGAGAAAAACAAGCAAGCAATATAAGATACAAGAATTGCATTTGAAGGTGACCTTTTCTCTGCCATCACTGAAGCACATACTAGACCTCCAACCTTAGCCCCAGGAATTCGAAAGGCATTCAAGTATAGACTTCGAGAAAGCATCAAGGTGGGAACAAATTTTTTTTATGTGTAGGTTTATGATTCAGATATTTGTTCTTACCCCGTCGCTTCTTTCTAGACCGTGGTGGAAATCTCTGCTTTTCAAATGGATTGTTGAAAGTAGAGGAGACGATGGCCGCTGCTGAAGCAACGAAAAAGTAGTTTGCAGAATTCAGAGCTAAAGTTCAAGAGGCGAATACTCAAGTGGAGGGATTAGGTAGGACTGTGGGAGAGAAATATTGTAAGATTGAGATCTTTGAGAAATCCTTGGAGGAAAGAGACGAGAGGTTGGAGAAAGCCGAGGCCGAGGTGGTTGATAGAGAACATTATATTACTGGAGACGAGCATGAGAAGGATGCCAGCAAACGCGCCTTCAAAGTCTTATTTGATGCTTGTGCTCACCACCGAGACCAAAACATGCCTTTTTCTCTAACCTACCTTGGGATAAATGTTGCCACAGTGGAAGCCAACGTTGCTAAGAGGTACGAGGAACACAATAGGAGAAAGGAGACCGAGGCCACCATGGAGTATGAATATGAGCTCCCGGTAGAGGAGGAGGAAGATGCTTCTACCGATGAAGAGGTACAAGAAGACACCCATGATAACACACTTGATGAAGAAAACGTACCGTAGTTTGTCCTTGTAGTAACATGACTTCTGTAATTTTTGGCTTATATAGTTTTCTGTATGAAACCTTTTTGAAGACTGTATAATGTTTGAATTTCCATTCGATCTTATACGATGCAATTGTCATATATTATTTCAAGCTAGAGTAGCTAATTGTGGAGTTCTCCTTTATTTCTCATCTTCCTTTTTACTAATCTTAAGTTGACATTCCTTAGGAAGTACCTTGCTTGAACTGCTCAAAAACTCAGCGAGACTATGCTTCTCTTTACCAATCTTATAAGGACAAGGTAGCTGAACTTCAGAAGCTAAACAACTTTAAAGACCTTTGAGGTTAAGAGGAATTTCCTAGAGTCAAAGCCAGGCCTAAAAATTAACAGCCGCCTTACTTTAGAGAAGAGTAAGCCCGAAACCAATATCTGACCTTGGGAGATGATACTACCATTCCTTTTAGATGAAGGGAGGAAAAGAAGCTAAGGATGATGTTGTTAACAAATTTCTTTCGAGATTGTGAAACTGAGATGGTTTAGGAGAACCCTAACTTGCCATCTTGGCTTGATCATTTGGGAGGATCACCTCTTTTCGTTTTTTATACTTTATCCTCTGATGCTCTCGATTTTGTAACCCGGCTTTTGTAATATTATATCTTTACTAAATTATGCACTCTTCTCAGCCTATCCCTTGTAATATCTTCTTGGACAAAATATATGTAAAGGAACTTTACTCCTTTCGATTTCATTTTTCTTATGCCGTCACTTTTCTTGAGTGTGCTTTTAGAATCTTCCTTTTGCAGGGTATCTCTTGCCCCTAGTATATGTTGAACGTTGGAAAATTCTATCGATTAGAATTCCGTCGAAAATGTAGTAATAAAACCGCAAGCGCACGGCGTACAATTATTATGCGAGTACGGGTCAATCCATGGGGAAAGAATTAAATTCTAAAATTACTCAATAAAATTTGCCCAAGAATTAAGAGGAGATTTAGCTAAAATTGTAGAAAAATGAACTAAAACTATAATGAAAATGAGAATAAAACTATGATATTAAGGAGCAATTTAGAGGTAAATCCACTTCCAATCATTAATATAAATCAACACAAAATTTATCTATAATTTATCTTTTTAATTTCAAGTAGAAATGATTGATGTGCTTATTATACGCATGGCCTTTTTGTGTTATTAATCTGCACAACTTAAACCATCAAACTCTAGCACACCATTCAAATCCACTTCTAAAATCTCATGAAAATGATCATGAAATTAAAAACAAAATCTATTTTAAGCATGATCTATTTACTATGAACTAGTAACATAGAACATCAAACTTTGATTCTAGTTTGGCTTTCATTATCAAAATCATATTTATTAGATGATGATTGATGATGTAACTTGTGTTTATATTTGATTAAGCATAGTCTATTTGTGATTAACAACATAGGCTATCAAATTCACTAATAAACTTACATCAACATCTAAATTTCCATTAAGCACAAAATAAGAGATTATAAATGAAACCATTCTATGTTGATTCCATATGATTCATAAGAGCTTTATTACTCGTAAATTGAAGGGGCTTGGCTTCTCATAATTGAATTCATGTCAACATAAAATGATTTAAATATAAAAATCAAAGAAAATAAGAGCTAATTAAAAGTAAAGAGAACTAACTACTTGCATAAAATAAATTTAAAATAATTGCATGAATTAAAAGAGAGCATAAAATAAAATAACAATAAAAATAAACATGAAATGAAAGTGCGTAAAAGTAAAGAACATGGCTAAGAAGCAATTAACGAGATATTTTATTTAACATTGATTTTGGGCTACAATTTTGCTTAAAAGAGAAGAGGGTCATTATATGAAACATAAAGGGGTATTTATACATGCCTAAAACCCTAATTCCCTTTTTAGGGAGCTACCTAAAATACCTTTGAGTTTGTGTAGCCTCCAAGTAATCATTAGGGAATTAATTAATCCCCACTAACATGTGCTTTTGCATTTAATTCTCCATTAACACGTGAATGTGCTTTAATTATGATCCATTAGTTAGTGGGCATGTGGGCTTCTCCATGTTGCATAATTTTTTTTATTTCCTTCCTTCTTTTTCTTTCAATATATATGCATGCATGCATCCATGAAGACTCTTCATATTTGCACTCCAAATTTCTATAAAATAAAATAAAAATGTGCAAGAAAATTTTCTTCAAATTAATTTACATAAAAATTACCATTTTGTCCACATGTTAATGTATGAATGACGATTTGAAAATCCCTTTGTATTTTTGGTTTAGACATGTAAAATCACCCTAATATGCCTTTTATTTTAACAAAAGAAGATTAAATATGAGAGTATAAACATACACTTTTACATGCACATCAATACCCCCACACTTATCTTTTTATTCATCCTCAAATAAACTAAAACTAGGCTAAATCCATTTTTGTAGGAAACACGATTGTATTGAGCGTATGAAACAAGCCGTTAAACCTTTAGGGTATTCCTAGTAGGACGAGTGTTGTCTCGTGAGGGTTTTAAGCGGGTACTACCCACAATATCCAAATGCGGTATGCAAATTCTAATGTGACTACATGATGCAAGTTTTCAAAAATATTTACAAATGAAGAATTTACTTTTAAATTGACATGAGAAAGTTAGATATAAGTTTTGGTTATTATCAAGAAATTTTAGTCTTTTTACTCATCAAAACTTCTAACAAAAACTAAGTTATCATCACAATTGGACTCTAGTTTGGCTAGTTGTTTCGGTTGATAACATAGTGCAACTATGAAATGAGTCTTATAGTTGATTATCAAAGTTTTGCAAAGTGGCATTTTTATTTCTTTTCAATAACAAGTCAAATCAATTAAGTGAAAATAGTGCTTGGTTTTCAATTGCTTGCTCTATCTACTTTGAAAAACATTAACATTATTATTATTTACACACCTAACTCAGATATACAAAGGCCAGATATACCTATCATGCACTGCGTTTTAGGCTTACATGAGAAGAGTATAGAACGTAGTGAGTGTACACACTTGCGTATGAACACATGACTCCAGGTGCTTATTCTTATTAGTTTAGTTTTATTTATATACACCTAACTCATATATACTGAGGCTAGATATACCGATCATGCATTGCCTTTCGGGCTTACGCGAGAAGGGTACAGAGTGTGGCGAGTGTACACACTTATGTGTGAACACATGATCTAGGTGTTTCTCATTATTATGAAAAATTATTATTATTATTTTGAAAAGAGAGAGTTATGCAAAATCATCTTAGCACCACTTAACTTAGAAGATCAAAAATGTTATCGCCTTTACTTTAAATCAACCACTCTTTTAAACAAAGATTACAATTAGGATATACTTCATAATTATCACCTATGAACCTTCCTATATACTAGTTACACCATAGTTGCTTGTAATCAAACTTTTATTTTTATTTTTGTTGGGACGAGTAATTTTCAAAAATTTCAATTGAATAACAAAAAATGTATTTTTATTCTATTGTGTTTGTTCAAAAGTAAATCAATATGCTAAAAAAAATTGTTTGTGGTTTTTTTTTGTGTTTTTGGAAAAAAAATGCAAAAAAATAAACCATGAAAAATCATAATAAACATGAGACTCCCCCACACTTGATTTTGACTATATCCCCACAGTCAATGCATGATATAATGAGTGTAATGGAGAAAAATATGTACGTATTTACAAGAGAGGGTTAAAAAATTTACTTGACATGGTGTGGCTCATGAAGAATCATGAGCTTCTCCTCTCGATCACTCGCCAACTCCAAGTAAGATTTTAAACGATGACCATTGACTTTAAAAATCGATCCATCTCTAGGGTTTTCTATTTCTATGACACCGTATGGAAAAACAGTACGTAACACGTATGGTCCTGTCCATCTTAATTTTAATTTTCCAAGTAACAAATGAAGTCGAGACTCATACAAAAGAACTCTTTGATTTGGCGAAAATGTTTTTCTTAGGATTGACCTGTCATGAAAAACTTTTGTTTTTTCTTTGTAAATTTTCTCATTTTCATACGCATCATTCCTAATTTCCTCTAACTCGCTGATTTTTAATTTCATGTTTTCGCCAGCTTTATTAAGGTCAAAGTTTGTGTTCTTAATTACCCACAACCCTTTATGTTCAAGTTCGACAGGTAAATTGCACGCTTTACCATATACTAACCTAAAAGGAGACATCCCTAGATTAGTTTTATACGCAGTTCTATAAGCCCAAAGCACATTTGTCAATTTTTGTGATCAATCTTTTCGATTTTTATTCACAGTTTTCTCCAAAATTTGCTTGATTTTCGATCTAAAATTTCAACTTGACCACAAGTTTGAGGATATAAGGAGTGGATAACTTGTGGGTTATCGAGTCTTTCTTCATTAGAATTTTAAATGATCGATTACAGAAATGGGTTCCATTATCGCTTATTATTGTGCAAGGTATTCCAAACCTCGAAAAGAAGTTTTCTTTTATGAATTCACAACCACTTTATGGTCATTTGTTTTACATGGAATGGCTTCAACCTATTTAGAGACGTAATCAATAGCAAGAAGAATGTACAGATTTTTGAAAGAGTTGGGAAACGGTCCCATAAAGTCAACACCCCAAACGTCAAAGATTTCGATCGTAAGAATGGGGTTTAAAGGCATCATGTTTCGTCGAGAGATTTTTCCTTACATTTGGCAGAGATCACAAGTTTTACAAAACTCAAATGCATCTTTGAAAAGAGTAGGCCAGTAAAAACCACATTAAAGCACATTTTCCACTTTTTTCTTAGGACCGAAATGACCACCACAAGCTTGGTCATGATAAAATGGAAGGACATTCTTGATTTCACAATCCGGGATGCAACATTGAATGATTTGATCGGAACAATACTTAAACAAGTATGGATCATCCCAATAGAAGTATTTGACTTGGGAAAGAATTTTATATTTATCTTGTTTCGACCAAAATGAAGGAATTTCCTTAGTGACTAAATAGTTCACTTTATCAGCATACCATGGATCATTGGAAATGGAAAGGAGTTGTTCATCAGGAAAGTTCTTGTTGATTGGTAAAGAAGATGGTGCATTTGGAAGATGCGACAGATGATTAGCAATGACTCTGTCGGATCCTTTTGTCTTTGATCATAAGGACAAATTCTTGGAGTAAAAGGATCCAACGTGTAACACCCTTACTTTTTGATAACATTATTCAAGAGATTTAATTAGATAAATTAAAATAGAATAATGTAAATAATTAGAGTGATAAGGGGATTGAGATTTGAAAATAAAAATAAGGGTCGAGCTTAATTAAATAAAAGGGTTTAAGAATGGTTTGTAAGCTAATTAAATTACACAAGGGCATATTGGGAAATAACTGCACCCTATTACCATAACCCTTATATATTCTCGTACCTTATACCATTCACGTTCATTTTTCTCATTTTTCACAAAACATAAAAACGCAAACATAAGAAGTGGAGCCGGCCATTACTAGGAGAAAAGAGGGGAAATTAAATCTAAAGCCAAAGAATTAAAGCAAGAGGAATAATTCTCAATCTTAATTCAATCTCCTTATCTTAATCAAGGTGAATAATAATTTATACCATCTCTATTTTGTTTATAATCATTTTTTTGGGTTTAAGATTAAATTCGTTTTAATGATGATTTGGATGATTATATGCTTGGATTTATAACATGTTTGATTTAAATAAAATTGTTCATATATGGATTTATTCGACTTTTAGGGAAAAACCGATTGTAAATGATTTCAAATTCCATTAGAAAATTTTATGTAGTGTAAAACATGATTTTGGAGTTGGGTTTTAATTTTGATAATTTTCCAAACTATGGAAAGATTATTATGAATTTTTAAAGGAAAATATGGTTAATTGGGTTTAGAAATTTATTTCAGAAATTATACTGAGATTTTAGGTCTGAAATTTAGATATATTAGATAACATGTTAAAATTGAATTTCTATGATTTTTGGGGATTTTCGCTAAGTGATTTACTATGAGAATTAAATTAATTTGAAAGGAGGACCTGAATGATTTAATTATATTGTTTAATGGAAGGGCTTATTTTTTAAATTAATCTTGATTTAAATTTGAAAATATGCGGCAGTTATTTTGTGTAAAGGATTTGAAAAGTTGAGGCAACTAATCATATGCTTACAAGTAGGCGGGTTAGTTAGAAAGTGTTTGCTTTAATTAGCATTAAATCTGATTTACCCAGAAAAATGGGTTCCGCCTCTATTAGATGCATCTTTCGACCTTATGCTTTCGCTTTCATTCATGTCGAAGCCCACAAAGTCGGAACCAATACACATGGTATCAATAATGTTAGTACGAAGTGGATTGGAGAAAGGTAGAAAACATGGTATTGAAACCTTAGCTTCCGATGGGGTTGAGACCTTTACTTTGTTTTCAAATGATTAGGTGACTGCTTTGTTTTACTAAAGTTTTCGAAGGAGTCAAAACAGATGTATTGAAAGGGGTTTTTTAAATAGCTATCGAAGAAGGTTGCCATCTTTCATTTTTAAGTATAAGCTTTCGAATGAGTTTCTTGTTTATAAAACAATGCTTTCAAAATTGGTGGTTCCAACCTAGTCGAAGTCCCGCTTCTATTCTTTTGCCTTTAGAGTGTATTGAAGCCATCAATGCTTTCGAAGGGTTGCCTTTTGTTTTAAAGATGTGTTAAGCCACTTCCTAAATGCTTTCGAAAGGGTTCAAGGGTTTCGAAGGCAATGGCTTCGAAAGGGGGTATCGATGCTAACCTTCACTGTTTTGCTTAAATGTTTTGAAGCTTTCGAAAGGATGGTGCGAATAGGATAGAAGGGACCAGCGTGGAATGTCTTCTTCTCTAGCTCCTGAAGACATTGTCTTCCAGTTTGTTTCTCGAGAATCCATTCGTCGATATGATGGTCGATGACAAAGTTTTGAGTTGGAGATTGAGAACTTTGTCCAGTAGAAGGCTCGTGGCGTTTTGCAACAGGGTTTCATGGTTTTAGAGCCATGGATTTTGTTTAAATTGGGAGGAAATTAATTTGGGATTTTAGTGTTTTTGCTTAGGGCTTAAGAGAATGAACGGTAGTGAGAGAGGAGGAAGAAAAGATAATTTATAGTGGAATGAATTTGTGGGGCTGATATACGTCTAGACGACTCGTAATATGCTCACAGAGGTCTGAGTGAAGAGGTTTCGTAGACAGTGAATGAGAACAAACCTCTGAAAGGTTTTATCAGACATCTATCTATATGAGTTTTTGTTTTCCAGAAAATATCTTCAGACGTCTGATGAATCTGTAGACGTCTGTCATTATATTTCAGATGTCTGACGAATTTGTAGACGCTTGTGTTGAAGCTTGTCAAAAAGTGGAAGTAACAGAGGTTTTGAACAGACGTCTGTTATGTTTATTCAGGCGTCTGTGTTGGAAGGTTGTATTTTTCCTGAGACTTTTAACAGACGTCTGATAGTTTAGGCAGACGTCTGTCTAAAAATGATAATATATCCAGAGAATTACTACAGACATCTGATTTTTCTTGTTAGATGTTTGTGTTAAATATATAAGGAAGAATTGAATTCCTATATATGTTTCATGCATCTAGCATATGAGGGAGGATATATTTATTCAAGATCAGATGTCCATATCGTTATTTTAGACGTCTGATTATTGATAATATTCGTTCTAACATTGTAATTTTTTTTAGATAATTATTTTATTGAAGAATGTGAAATAATACAAATAATTATAAAACGTATACAAATTATTACTTAGGGGAGCCGGAGGAATTGTTCCGTTTTTCCCAAGAATTTGGTTCATCCTTTGTATGCTCGTTTAATGGTCGAAGTGGTGACCAGTAATTACGCATTGGACTGTGTTGTTCTTGGGATGTTCCTTCACTCCATAATTTTCGTGGGGTGATCCTATGCGCTCGTGGAGGAGTTTCCTTTAAACGTGGAGATCTTGCATGCACACAATCCTTAGTAGGCGAATGACCACAAATGGCTAGGATGCATTTCTCAAGGAAATTTAAATGAGCTCCTTGTCGTCGTTGTTCATAATACATCTCTCGCCGAAGACCAATCATTTCTTGTTGGTAGTGATGTATATCATCAACCTTTTCGGACAGAGAGGCAGATTGTAGATTGGTACCATTTTTGGCTTTCTTTCCTTTCGGAGAGTAGCCAGTGTGATATGTAGGAGATGGAATAATGTTGAGCGACGAGGATGATTTGGGTGTTACTTTGGATGGGGAAGTATAAGTACTTCCCGATGAAGGTGAAGCGTAGTCAATAGCTGAGTAAGTGGAGTCTTGTTCGGAAGACATTTTTAGAAATTTTTAGTTTCGAAAGATATGTAGAAACTTTGATTGTGATCTATTATAAGGTTTTCACACACATATTTATATTTACAGTTTTTAGTTTTAAAAAGTAGTCTGTTTAATTTGTTGAGGAAGTAATGGTAAACAAGGGTGAGTGGTTAGAAAAACAAAAGGTGATAAAACTATTTGATTTTTCAACCAGAGAAAAAGATAACTGTAATGTTTTTACCATAATAAATTGTTTTATATATCATGTAGTGATACAATGCCGAGATCACGACAGAGCTTAATAAATATTTGTTCACTTAGAGGTTTTGTAAATATATCAGCAATTTGATTTTCGGTGTTTACGAATTCTAGGGTTATTATTTCCTTTTCGACATTATCTCTTAAAAAATGATGACGAATATCTATATGTTTTGTTCGTGAATGGTTTATTGGATTTTTTGATAAATTTATTGCACTAGTGTTGTCACGGAAGATATGAGATTTGTTTATAATTTTTCCGAAATCTCTAAGAGTTTGTTGCATATATATTACTTGCGCACAAGCTAAAGCGGCAGCAACATATTCTGCTTCGTAAGTCGAAAGTGATATACAATTTTTTTTTACTAAACCATGAAACTAAAGATTGACCAATAAAATGACAGGTGCCACTTGTACTTTTTCTATTGGTTTTACAGCCACCGAAATCCGCATCGCTATAGGATACAAGTTCAAAAGAGCTATCTTTAGGATAAAAAAGTCCATAATTTGTAGTTCCAAATAAGTAACGTAAAATACGTTAACAACCCGATAGTGTGAATCTTTAGGTTGTGCTTGAAATCTTGCACATAGACACACACTCATCATAATATCGAGTCTACTGGCCGTTAAGTATAGAAGTGAGCCTATTATACTTCGAAATAATTTTTGATCAAAACCTTTATCTTTTTCATCTTTATCTAAATGTGTAGTTGTACTCATGGGAGTTGGTTTACTGGTTGTTTTATCCATTCCAAATCGTTTTAATAAATTGTGACAATATTTTTCTTGGTTAATAAAAATACCATTGTCTAATTGATTGATTTGTAATCCTAAGAATTTTTTTAATTCTCCCATATGTGACATTTCAAATTCATTTTTCATAATATCGAAAAATTCATTACATAGTTCTTCATTTGTTGATCCAAATATTATGTCATCAACGTATATTTGGACAACTAAAATGTCATTTTGATTTCTTTTTATAAATAAGGTTGTATTTATTTTTCCAACTTGAAAATTGAAATTTATTAAATGAGTTTTAAGTCTATCATACCAAGCACGAGGTGCTTGTTTTAAACCGTACAGTGCCTTTTTTAGTTTATATACATGTTCAGGGAATTTTTCATGTATGAATAATGAGGGTTGTTCAACATATACTTGTCCTTTTACATAACCATTTAGAAAAACACTTTTTATATCCATTTGAAAAAGTCTAAAGTTATGATGACATGCAAAAGCAAGTAACGTACGTATTGCTTCTAGATGTGCAACTGGAGCGAATGTTTCCTCAAAATCAATTCCTTCCTCTTGATTATATCCTTGAGCACTAGTCTTGCTTTATTACGTATAATGTTTCCATCTTCATCAGTTTTATTCTTGTATACCCATTTAGTTCCTATTACAGATTGATCCGTGGGTCTTGGTACAAGTTCTCATACTTCATTTCTTTCAAATTGATTTAGTTCTTCTTGCATTGCTATAATTCAAGATTCGTCTTTTGAAGCTTCTTTAAAAAATTTAGGTTCAAAATTTGAAATAAATGCAACGTGACTCATTGATTTAATTGATGTCTTGTAGAAACTCTTGTGTTTAAATCACTAATTATATTATTAATTGGATGATTTTTCAATATACAAGGTGGTGATCTTAATGCATTATTATCAAATAAAATTTCATTATTGTTATCTATATTTGTCGTATTTTCCGTAGGTTATTGTAACTCATCATCGTCCTTGTTTTTAGTAATAGAAAAAACTTCATCAAAAGAGACATGTAAACTTTCTTCAATAGTATTAGTACTTATATTAAATATTCTATAAGCTTTGCTACGGTTCGAGTATCCAATAAAGATACCTTCGTCGGCTTTTGAGTCAAATTTACCAAGATTATCTTTAGTGTTTAGTATAAAACATTTTGAACCAAATATTCAAAAATACGATACCTTGGGTTTTTTTTACCAAAATACATTTCATAACAAGTATTATTAGTTAATGGTCGTAAAGTAACACGATTAATACAAAAGAACATTTGTAATAACAAGTGAAGTGGACATACCAACGTTGATGACATCTCCAATTCTTATAACAAACCCTTTCAAATTGTCTCCAAAAGTTACAGTACAGCCATCTTTGTATGTTATATTTGATAACATCTGTGCATTTCCAGTCATATGTTTGGAGCATCCACTGTCGAGTATCCATTTCTCCTTGTTATTAGATTTCGTTTTGGGTACATGTAGGATAAAAACAGTTTAATTGGTGCCCACTTCTTTTGTTAGGGTCCTATATGTTAGAAAGAGACGGTTGCCATACCCAAATGGGTTTGGGACCTTTAAAAAGATAGTTTTTATTATGAATTACATTTTTCAGATAGTTATCTATGTGTTTTTGTCTAATTAGTTTATCGTTGGATTTTGGAATCCATGTTTTAATTATTTTAGTGTTAGACATCTTTTCTTTTATATCTGACTTCTTGAACCTATTATATAAGAAACTATAATTTTTCTGTATGGAAGATTTCTTAAATCCTAATCCATTACGATTTCCAGATGGTTTCGAAATTTTGATTAAGTTATCCAAGTTTTGCTTTTCTTTATTAAATTTCGAAACATTGTTTGTAATCTTGTCTAACCTATCATTAAAACTAGTTATATCAGTTTTTAAAGCTTCTATATCATTTTTTAATATAACATTTTCTTCTCTAATTTCATCATTTTCTAGTTGAACTTTCTTTTTGAATAGATAAATTTTTACATTTATCTTGTGAAGTTTCTAATTCTTCCTCTAAAATTGTTTTTTCATCTTTTAAATTTTAATAGTCCTATTTCAAGTTCCATACGACTTATTTTGGCAACATACTCTTTATTTAGCTTTTTAGTTTCTCTATATTTGTCATCTAATTCCATGATAAGTTCTAAAATTTCATCATAAGTAAGATCGGGACATACCTCTTCAGTGTTTGCCATAAAACAAACATTAGCTTGTTCAGAATCACTATTGTTGTCACTGTCTGATGATGAGGATGAATCTGAGTCATCCCATGTTACTTGAAAAGCCCGTTTTCTTTTCTTGAATTTTTCAAATTTGCTTTTCCTTTTGTCATTGTTAAGTTCCGGGCATTGTTTCTTTATGTGTCCGAACTTTTCACACCCAAAGGTTTGATTGACGTTTGGTTTGATGAATTTGAATTTCCTCCATTTTGAGATATCGTCATCGTTTCGAATTTCTTGAATTTGTTGTAATTTTTAGCAAAAAAAACAATCTCTTCTTCATCTAAATCCGAGTTGTGATCGTTGACTTGGAAGGCTATATTTTTCTTTTCTTTATCTATTCCTTTCTTGCCTATAGATTTGCTTCGTATGACATCAAATTTCCTATCAATTCTTCAACCTTTAGTTGAGATAAATCATTTACTTCTTTGATGGCCAAAACTTTTCATTCCCATTCATTTGTTAAGGAATTTAAAATACGTGTAACTAAATCAAAATCCGCAAATTTAACTCCAAGTGCCATGAGATCACGTTGAATAGTTTGAAATCTAGCATGCATGTCACCGATAGTTTCATTTGCTTTCATTTTAAATGAGAAAAACTGATTTTGTAAAATAGAAATATTTGTTTGCTTAACTTTTTTTGTGACTTCATGAGTGATTTGTAGTGTACACCATATATCATATGTGGTAGTGCACAACATGACACGTGAGAATTCATTTTTATCAAGTGAACAGGATAAAACATTCATAGCCTTAGCATTGTTTGTTGCTGTGTTCTTTTGGGCATCTGTCCAAGTACTTATGTTAGTTTTTGGTGCTACATATTGAACTTGTGTTGCTTGCCAAATTTCTAGACCATTTGCTTCCATAAAGATACACATACGTGTGGACCAGTAAGCATAATTTGATCCAGTGAATAGTGGTGGATGTGTAGTTGATTGTCCTTCTTGAAATATACTTGCCATTTTAAATATGTTTTCAATTACGTGTTACCGTGAATTGAAATGACCGTGCTCTGATACCAAATGAAAGAGTGTATGGATCGTGTATTTATTCTAATATGCAAGTGTAGTAAAATACTAGTTATAAATAACAGAGTAAAATAAATAGTAGTAAAGAAACAATCACACCAGAGTTTTTATACTGGTTCAAACCTCTTGTCCTACGTCCAGTCCCGAAGCTCCTCTTCGGATTTTACTAATAAACAACCCTCGCTTTGCCCAGAGGAATAGATTCGATACAATAATAATATTTTCTACAGAAGTATGTGTTTCGAATAACACTGATTTTGACTGCACCGTACAAATCTTCCTATAATCTCCTTTTAGTAGAATGTGTATGTGAGGCTTTGATTTAAGGAAGAAATAAAAGCCAATAATGCTTTCTTTAGAATATAGTATGCAAAGAAAGAAGACAAAAGATTCGGAAAAGTTAGTTGAGTTTAATCTTAAAAATCTTTGCATATTTATAGAGAATGAAGAGTTATGATGAAGAGTAGTATCTTTTGACTTTGCTTATTCATTCTAAAGGTTGCAGCTGTTGATAGAGAAGGGATGCATTGAAGAGTTGTGAAGATACCCTTTTGTTTGAAGAAGATTTCTATTCAAAAATGAAGCCCGTTACCCAGCACATATGTCTGGGCATATGTTCAGACGTCTGAGCTGCTGCATATTTTTCAAACAGAACGTATAATCAGACGTTTGGAAAAAAGAAGACAGACGTCTGAGTTTAGTTTAGATTTAAAAACAGAAACTTATATCAGACGTTTGAAATGTAATGTCAGACGTCTGACATTTACAGTTTTAAGATTTTCTAAACTTGTTGTGTGCAAAAATGCTTAAGTTAAAATGATACTACTAAAAAGAGATTTTATAATTTATATCTAGGCAAATAATATCACTATATTAGCTTTGACGATTCTTCTCCTTTGTCGAACTATCTTCAATCTAATCTCTGAAGGCTTTTTCTACAAGCACACATACACAAATATATATATATATATATATATATATTTGTGTATAGTAGTTGTCATCGAAACCATGGAATAGTGGTTCTAACAATATTGTGTGTGTTGGTTTATTCTTATCCAATACTAGAACTCCAACTTTATTGCTTATTACATTAAAAAAGATATTGAGGTGGAAAGAGTTGAATTTTCCTATCTTTATTAACTGAAATAAATAACATAAAAGCAATTTTATTCAAGAATATTTCTTTAGTACTCTTTGGTAACTTTCATGTTAATACAAAATCACACCAGTAGAGAATTTTTTTATTGCAATGATATATTTCAAAAGATTTTCTACCAGAATTATGAATTGAATTAAAGCCAAAAGGATAAACAAATCAAGAATTATTCCCATGTACTGACAATTTATAAACACTAATGGCTACTTATCTTTTTAAGCATCATATTTGTGTTTTCAATATAAGCATCCATCCTTAATATAACTTATATAAATTACATTAAGTTAGTACCTTCCTAACAATAGAATGACTGCATGCTCATCACCAGTTTTTGGCTCTCAGTTTTGGATTCTAGGTGAAAGAGGCCATAATATGAACATGAAGAAAAAGAAGTTTTCTTGATAGTTGATAGCGATACTAATACAACTTCTAAATTGGTGTACACACCGGATCATAAAAGTTTCTAGTTTAAATTCTAGGGCTTATAATTTTGTCACAGATTAGTATACAGCATTTACCATAGGGAAGTTAGAAATAAGTAAGACTGCATTGTTAAGATTGGTGGTATAAAAGAGTACATGAATAGTAAAATGGAGAATGTTAGTTGGAACATTTTATCAAAAATTTTATGTGCCCCACATAAAAATATGACTGAAAATAAAAACCAAACATAATATCGAGAAAAATCTACAGAATTCCTTAATGAACTTCCAAACATGGATGAAAACATAAAAAAAATAAAACCATCAACATCAATCCATACAAACTCATTATCATTGGTATTTCCCAAATTACACAGTCGTTATCAAAAAAATTTAGTAGGAGTCAACCAAAATATAGTGATTTAGAAAGCATAAAATTAATAGTTGATCGCTTTGAAGAAAAATCAATAGCAGTTGAAAACTAAAAACAGTTAAATGAAATAGAAAGAAATAAATTCTTTTTCACGATTACTGATGAAACGATAGTAGAAGAGTGAAGGAACTGCTTATAGATGTAAGAAGGAGTAGTGTGTTTAAAAGTGCTTGAAAATGAAGTTTTACGGAAATAGTGATGGAAGTGGAGCAGTGGAACGGTTTAGTAAGAATTTGAAGGGAATTCTGAAATAGTTTAACGTCAAATTAACGGAGTGTTCAAACATTTTCTCGTGCTGACATGGGAGAATGAGAGTCATTTGATATCTTTGTTGAGGATAACTCCTAACCATTCTTTGTCTGCACCGTTAAAACCAAGGAATTATATTATATATATATATATATATTTATATAACATATTTGTATTTTGATATAGATATACAAATGGATATATTTATTCCTTTACTATTGCCCTCACTCTCTTTACTTCCATTTCTTACAAATATTTGCTTATGCAGAAAGCAAGGATGGATTTGCGAAGCAGATGTTCGACGTTAGGAGGCGTAAAGTGAATGATAGTATAGGAACAGCAAGCGCACAAACCATAGCCAAGGAGGGAAGGCAGTCTCAGAAGTTCTTGCTGAAACCCGTATTCAAATGCCTGCATCGGCTATTCGAGGAATGTATATGAATGCTCTTTTCGATAAGTTTATGGTGGAAATGATGAGGCAACAACTGGCTAAAGTTTTCGAGCTAAGACCTGTGGTAGTTAGAGGAATAGACTTGTAAATACCTAAATTTTGCATATCAAAGGATTGTAAAATATTGTTATTTAATTCATATGAGGTCATGGGACTCTAAAATTTTGGAAAACGACTACTAGGAATATTTTCCATCCTTACAATTTTTATCGGACAGTTTGGACTTAGAAATTCTTTTTAAGCTTATAACTTTTGATAGGAATTGAATTAGGATCTAAACTACTTCTACTAGGTTAGGATGATGGTTTCTCTTTCCACAGAGTGGTCATAATAGAAAAACGGACTTACCATTTAGGATATATAACCGGTCAAAGTTTAGGCTGTTGCTAAGCCCAATAATCCATTTAGGATTTGTTCCTAATTGGGACTGATGGGATAGATCCAATCATTTCCCACTTCCCAAAAACAGTTCGAAACCTCTATTGAACTAGCTTTCATCAAAAAGCTTCTCCTTTTCTACTAATCTTTGCCTAAAACAAAATTAGAAGGGCAATTAGAAAAGGAGATTGTAGATTTATCATTTTGAATGCTTTGGAATTCCTTTTCCTACTGCCTATTTTGGATCGTAGCATTAAAATTGGTAATTTGAGTATTTGGTGAGCGATTTATGATCTCCCATTATTCTATACTTGTTTATATAGTTAAAAATGTTCTTTTAAAGATGATTTCTATGCTAAAAAATTTTTAGACTCTAATCTAACCTTAATAACACATTTATAGATGTTGTATGGATATTAATGATTGATGTTTCCTCTTGAATGTATTATTTTGACGTGTTTGTTAGTGTTTTATTGGTGTAGTTAGAATGAGGTTGTTAATTTGGGCAAAACAAGGTCAAAATCGAATGAGATTTGGAGATGCTATTGAAGAGAGTTTGGGGAGCATGCAGTTTAGGTCGTAGTTCAATTGGAGATGATATGGTTATCCGAATTCAGGTCGGTGGAGTTTGTAGATCTGTTCAATAGAAGTGGTTGTTTTAGGACTTAGGCTATGAAACTTCGACGAAGGCTTCAGGGAAGGCAAGGAAATGAAAGTGGAGACTTAACCACAAAATTTGAGGGAGATCTACATATCTATACCGTTATCATTTTTATCAGCATCGATCTCTTTTTTGGCTTATAGGAAGCGTTGAAGGACTTGGGGATTGTGGCATTGAGGAAAGGAGCTCAAAGTAAGCAAAGAGGGAAGAGGTTGGGGTGTGAAAGACTTTGCCAAATTTTTGACTAAGCAATTCATATTGGTACTGACCAAAAAGGGTTGGTAGTACCAACATGAATTGAAGAGGCCAGTCTTAGCCAATCTTCCAGTGGCGAAAAGTATGTCCTACAGGTCATGTTGAAGGTGTTCGTTCGTTCGTTCGACGTTCAATTGTGATATGGCAACACGATGAAGGATGATGACTTCAATACTTAGATGATGGTAACCTGACGGTAATGGAGTTGTGTCCTGTTGATGACGACTCGATGATGCTGGAGTCGTGAGAATGATTATCCACTTGGGTGGGTTTTGGGAAGGGAGACCCGTGCATAGAATGTTGAAAGTTTCTATCGTGAAAGAAAGTAATTTGGAATGATTCTTAAAGGATGAATGGAAACTAGATGGAGCTAGTAAAGGGCTCGAATACGAGTGCTAAGGGATTGTTGATACTCGAGGTGTTTTCTTATGTACTCGTAGGCATGGGTATTTTAAGGACGTTTATTGGGTACTTGGAATGGCTACTCCAAATCAGTGGAATGGATCTGTATACCCTGGATCGGTGGAATAGATCTAGTGTTAGCTATGGGCTGGTGGGCGAGCATACTGAAAACTGGGATTTTTTTCATTAATCCTAGGTGGAAGAATGGTCATACGAGTTATCATATATTCAGGGTACATTGAGTGATAATGAGGATTTTTTGATTGATGTTATGTCCGTCTGTCACTCTAAGGATGTGATATGAGATAGCTATTTTGGATGTTGACTCTTAGGCGTCATGATGTTGTACTTAGTATGTAGTATACGTTTATGATGATTGTTAAATAGCATACTATAGATGTTATGTGCTAACTCTTTAGCTATAGGGATTTGTCAGGTGTGACCTTATACCTTTATTCCTTATGTATATCAACTTGTATAGTATTTTTAGATTTCTTATAGCTCGCATCAGACTGTTGTCTAACTTGAGGTTTTTTTGCTTTTCGTCTTATTATCTCAGGTACTCATAAATGAATAAACTATATAGCAAGTTTAGGTGGTACACTGTTGCTGTACAGACGATGAGTAGTAGATGGAACCTTCTCGTATTATATATGGACTTACTATAACTTATTTTATTCTATGACACTATGGAGCCTAGATAGTGTCGTTTTATTATATTTAGAATCAGTTATCCTTTGAGTTTATTTCCAGTTATATAAACTCTATTTCTTCTTGTACAGTTATAGGAACCCGTCCACTCTAATATTTATGGTTCATCGACACCTTGATATTTAGAGATGGTTGTCCTTTGAGTTAACTTCAGTTGTATTAACTCTATTTCTGCTTATTTAGGAAATTTGCAGACTTGAAGCAAGGGGACATATCTGTCTCCGAGTATGTGGCCGAATTTGATGCCTTATCAAAGTATGGGATTTCTTTCATCGACACTCCACTAAAGAAGAATAAAAAGCTTATTATAGGGTTGGATGACTACTTAGGGGAGAAAATGAATGTTCTAGGTATCACCTGTTTTAACTATGGTCTAAAGGGACACCACTCTACTAAGCGTACCCAACTGGAGAAAAAGGATAGGGCTGGGTGCTTTGACTGTAATAAGCCTGGTCATAAGAAAAGGGACTATCCAGAATTGATGTTTACAAAAGTGTATGCTTTAGAGAGACCTTCTGATGAGAAAGGGAAGAGTGTTGTGCTTGGAGGAGTGATTTAGATTTCTAGTGTTTCAATAAGAGGTCTGTTTGATGCTAATGTTGCACACTCTATCATTTCAAAAGATTTGGTTGATATGTTAGAATTAGATACCACTTATTTGATTACGTCTTTGCTTGTGATTAATTCGATCGGTGGGTATGCCACTCTTGGATTAAGGTGTAATGGCGTTCATTTTTATTTGAGTCAACATTTATTTGCAATCCATATGTGTTTCACTTTGTAGGGTACGAGGTAGTTTTAGGTATGGATTGGTTTGTGCATAATGGTGCTAGGATCCATTGTAATGATAGAATCATCGCATTATGAAATCCAAGAGGTGGAGAAAGGATCATGGTAGTATTGGACATAATGAAGGAGAATTCAAGATTTATGTTATATGCAATGGAAGATCAAGGAGATCAGTTAGTGGAGTGCTGATAGTATATGTATTTGTAGATGTTTTTGAGCTAGTGATGGGATTACCGCCTAAAGGAGCGATTGGATTCCAAATAGACTTGATATAGGAGGCATAACATATTAGTAGACCACATAGTAGAATGCCAACAAAAGAGATGGAAGAATTAAAGAAGCAGCTAGTGGAACTTGAACATAAGAGTTTCATTGGGCAGAGCAGTTCACCATGGGAGAGCATCCGCGATATTTGTAAAGAAGTCAGATAGATCATTATGGATGTGTTCCTGTAATTGAATGAGTTGACTATGAAGGATCGTTATCTATTACCTAGGATAGACGGCTTATTTGACCGGTTGAGTGGAGCCAGAGTATTCTCGTAGCTAGATTTAGCAACGGGATTCCACTAATTAAGGGTTGCCGAGGATAGTGTTATATTGAACGCATTAGAACTAGATATATTTCATATGAATGATTAGTTTTGCCTTTTGGACTGACAATGCCCCAATGTGTTTGTAGATCTTATGAACCAAATCTATTGTAATCAGTTGGATAGATTTGTATTGGTCTTCATCAGCGATATTTTGTTATACTTTAAGAATGAGATCGATCATGAAGTTCATCTTAGATCCATGTTGGAGACAATGAGACAACATAAATTTAAGGCGAAGTTTTCCAAGTGTCATTTTTGGAAACGACGGGTTAAGTTTCTTGGTTTTTACTGTTTCGGAGAATGGATTAGCAATGGATCCATCGAAGATAGAGACCACTAATGATTGGAAAAGACAAAGGATGGTTACCAAGATAAGAAGTTTTTTGGGATTGGCTGGCAATTACCGTAGATTCATTAAGGATTTTTCGCGTATAGCAGTGTCGTTGACTAAGTTGACAAGAAAGAATGAGAAATTCATATAGACCGATAGATGTGAAGGGTCATTTTAGGAGTTAAAGAGTGATAGGGTTAGGGGTATGCCTTAGGGGTAATTATGTAATTTGTTGCATATATCAAACTCTATGACCAATCTTGTTCATAATAATGGTGTTTTTGTTTTCTATTATATACTTTGTTATATAGTGATATAATTAATTAAGTAATTAGTTTGAAATATATAAATAGAAAATCCATAAATGATATGTTATGTGATAGTTATTTCAATTTGTTGTCATCATGGGAAATTTATCTCATTAAAGTAACATATCATTTTAAAGATTCGTAGTCATGATGATTGGAGAAAGAATATCGATTCATCCATTAAGACCAAAGTACATAATGCTCTGCAAATGTTAGGCGGTGTATTATTCATAGTAGTTGGGAGTACCAAAGGGTTACATGTTGATTGTTATTGGATAATTATGGAATGACTTGCTTAAGAGTTTTCTATTGGTTAATATAACTGAGGTCAGATAGAGAATCTCGAAGTGATGATATTACACAGTTCTTTCGACTTGAGAATACTATGGAACTTCAATGTGGACACTCAACTTTGATTATAGTTAAATTATGGCAAGGCGGTCCATCAAGTGACTATAATTGGGTCTGAGTTGAAACACTGGAAGTGAAACACTATTCAATAGGGAATTTGTCTCCTTAATTATAAGTGGTTAGTAATAAGTGGTTAGTATCACGGTCAATTGTAGTCAACTTAAAGTCAAAGCCTTTGGCCAAAGCAGTATGGTTAATAATAATTGTTATTATTGAATCTAGGATTTTGTCTTTGGACTAATTAAGTTGAATGTAGATGATATTGGAATTTTAATAAAAACCAAATTCGATAAGTCCTAAAGTGATATAGTGTCGACGAAAAGAATTAGTGTAAATAATCATTACTCCTGGGTACCGCTTATAATTATAAAATTGGATTTTACCAAAAAGATTTGTAAGCAATAAATTTAGCCAAACTATTACACCACTGACTAAGGTGACATGTGAACGTTAAAGTTCAAATTGTATGATATTAATCGCTGATTGAATTTACACCATTGTGTAGGACAATCGTAATAACGAATACTCCGAAAAACCATACAATTTAATTAATTTATAATCATTGTAAATTAATTAAGTTAATTTATATTTATGAAATATCAATTTTTGTATTTTATTTTATTTGATGTTTGAATGCCATTGGTATATAATGAAATGTGCATATATAAAAGTAATGTATGCGCACATCGATATACGATATCGATAACATATTTTAAATTTGATTTAAATCTAGTTACCAAATGGGTTTGGGATTATTGAAAGCGTTTATAGGCCCTTTGTTGGTCGGCCCTACATGGATTGGGGTACTTGATTTGATTGAGATTTGATGAGGAACTAAAGAGGGAAGATTTTAAGAAAGGAATTGGAAAGGCTTCAATTATTCCTTTAAAACAATATTCCTTTCATTCATTAATCAATTCTCTTACATAATTCATTTTCCTGACTCCTTCTCTCTCTCTTCTTATGGCCAAATATTACATGGCTTCATGGAAGAAAAAAATTCCAAGAACAAATCAAATAAAATAAATTCAAAAATGGTGCTTTAGATCGTTGCAATTTCTGGATGTGATTCAATCGCGTCTAGGAGTTTTCATTCATTCAAGGCATGAATGTTAGGCAACATAAGAAGGTGATTCTTAGTTTCATTTGATTACATGTTACACCATGTTTAGTATATTTTAGATCCATATCTTGTATGTCTCACTTGATTCTATGTTATTTCATGTTTGTAATGTTCAAATTCTATATCTTATACAATGAATTTGTATATGCATATGTTGTCCAAAGTATTTGTTTAATGCCTTTTTTATTAATGTTTAAAAAAATAGATTTAAAACTAATTTTAGTTAGTTGAAATATTTAGTAGCATATCAAATATACAAATATAAGTGAACTACATATATTAGTTACTTGAAATCATTTTGCTAAGTTTCATGTACTTATGTCTTTCAAAATATAAAATGCATTTGGTTATTATTTACATATGTTCATATATTTCATTTCAACTCAAAATTATAAAGGACTTTGATGGAGAAAAGCCTGCATCAACGGGGATTAGGGTTCGCTTTTCAGTCTGCTTCTACTCTTTCATTCCATTCCACTACTTCATCTTCCCTCCTCCTTACATCACCCTTATCCTTCCTCAACTCTAGCTTCTTTCATTGTTGTATGCTTCCCTCTATCACCACATATGCTCCGCCTCTCCATCTAGTAATCTTTTTACTCAAAATTTCCTCCTACCATTGTTTATCTATCAAATTCGGTGCCCTAAGTCTGTAAGCTTCCGCGTGCTTATTCCAATGAATCTGAAATCATATAATGGTTTTGGGTTTAGCTTTTGAAGTTGCAAATCATATTTCATCACCTCTTCTGATTGCTCAGACATGGTGGTTTGATTTTTTCTATTTTGAATTTTTTGAATGTTGTTTGTGTTGGCCTTGGATTTGGCAATGTTGCACGTTCGATTCTAGTGCCTAGGTTATTGCTTGTTGGTTAGTGTCTTGCTGTAGCTTTCCTCATCATCACAACTAGTGACCTTGACAATTATGGTGCAATGGGGGTTACGTTTTTATTGATGGCTATCGTGCTTTAATTGGACATCCTGGTAAGTTGCTTCTAGATTTTTCCTTTCCCTATGGTGTTGTCGATAGAGTTAGGGGTATGCCCTAGGGGCTTTTCTGTGATTTATTGTCAATTATTAACTCTATAATTAAATATCATTCGAAATAAAAGGTGGTTTTCTTTCTGTTATATGCTTGTTATAATGTGTTATAATTAATTAATTATTTAAGTATATTTAACAGAAAATCGATAAATGGTGTGTTTTGTGATAGTAATTACAAGGTGTTATAATCATGAGCAATTTATCACAATGTAATAAACATATCGTTTTAAATTTTCCTAGTCAAGGTGTATCAAGACTGGACATCGATACATCCCTTAAAACTAGAGCATGTGCTCTTCAAATGTTGGATAGTGTATTACTCAAGGCTGCTAGAGGTACCAAAGGGTTATATACTGATAGTTATTGGATAACTACAGAATGATTCGCTCGATAGTTTTCTAGTTGGTTAATATAACCAAGATCAAATAGAAAATGTCGATGTGACAATATTATGTAATTCTCTCGATCTGAGAATACTATCGGGCTTCAATGTGAAAACTCCACTTTGATTATTGTTAAATCATGACATGAAGTCCATCAAACGACTATAGTTGAGTCGAGTGGAATCAGTGGAAGTGAAACACTATTCACTAGAGGATCTGTCTCCTTAGTTATGCAAAGTTTGTATCACGGTCAACTGAAGTCAACTCAAAGTCAAAGTCTCTAGCTAGAGCAGTTCGGTTAATAATAATTGTTATTACTAGGCTATTGTAACAACCCATTGTCAAGAATCAATAACTAATAATTCAATAATAAAGATTAATTAATTAAATGTATTTTGAAATATAAATTTGGAATTATGGGAATGATTTGGAAATTTGATATAAAGGGAATATTGATTTAGGAATTTATTTGATTAGTTGATATATGGAAATGTAAAACTAATTATTTGGATAAAATGTTAAATTGAATTTCATAATAAATGATATCGGAAATAAAAAAGTTTGAAATTTATTTTGGCAACAGAAAGTAGTTTATTTGACAGAAAATTGAATTTAATTAGCGAATGGATTTAAATAAAATGATTAAATTAAATAGATTATTTATATAAAATGATTTTTACAAATTTTTTAATAATATGATTTATTAGTAAGATATTTAGTGTAGTATAATTTGTTTTGTATATGGACTTGAATATATTAATTGTTTCATGGAATGAGAAAAGAAAGGAAAGAATCTCTTAAGCCCAAACCAAAGTCATTGTTTCATGATTTTTCCACCTCCAGAGATTTCATCATCATCTATAAATCCTAAACGAATAATTTTCTTGCTTTGGAAAATCAAAAATCCAACCAATCTCCATTACTTTGAAAATAAAAATAAATTATATAAGTTTCCATAATTCAAATCAAAGCTTCTTGATACATCATTACGCCAATTAGCAAGTTGAATCCAAGATTTATTCATCAAATCAAAAAGGTGAAACTTACTATAAAAGGAAGAAGTAAAGCAATGAGAAATTAGTATAGCAACTGTGTTCTTCATAGTCAAGGTGAGTAATCTCACTCACTACTATGCTTATATTCATGATGAGATGTCTATAATGGTGAGTATGTATCTAGGCACACATATAAATCCCTTACTGTAACAACTTCTTCTTATTACTTTGATTTTAATTGTTATCGGATAATTAATGATTGTTCGGTCATGTATGAATCATAGTTTTGGTAGTGCAGAGTTGTAAACACTCAATGGCAGAAAAAATGGCTGAGTAGGAAAAGAAGATGGCCTAAATCGAAGAATACGGGCGGAGAAAAATGCGACACTAGGTGCTCAAGCGGTTGACCTCATAAACACTAACTGATCGTCGGTAGGTGCGACCGATCAAGCTTCTATTAAATAACAATAACAATAATAATAATACAAATAATTGAAATATCAGTTTAATTAATCCTCAAAAATGGTGTCCATAATGGCGTTCGAGATTTCCTAAGCTTCGTCTCCGATCGTTCTTCTTGTTCCTGGCCGCGATGCCTCGTCGCAAGAAGCCGCCTTCGTCTGCCCTTTCTGCGCTTAGGTCGGAGACCAGATCTGGAAAGAGCTTTTCCCCATCTAACCCAGATTTGGCTCTGACTTGTCTTTCCTTTGCTAACGATCCTCTGGCTATCGATTCTTAGGCAACTCCTCTATCTGAAGGAATGTATCTCAACCATCTAGTGGAGCTGGAATCGATTTTTTTTCTTTCGAACAAAGCTTTAGCTATCTTTGCCCTTCCGAACTCTCTTTCCAAATCTTTGTCAGGCCTGTCGTTATCAGGTATTAACCTTCCAGTCTTGAGTTCTCCTCTGTCGCCTTGCTTGGTGCAGCGGCATGTAGTGAAACAAAGTAATGGTCTGACATTTCAGTCTCTTCTCTTGGTTTGAATGAAGATAGTGTCGATCTGTTATTAATTGGTGATAATGCTGAGTCTTTAATTGATGATTCTATTGAAAATGAGGCAGTAGTTATCACTGTTGGAACTACCAATATGAAAAGTGGTGAAGCCCTATTCCTGCTTGTAGAAATGACAGTGAAATCATAATTTCAATTGGCAGGTCTGCGTTTGCCCGTGCTTCTCCTCCAGTTGTGCCGTCAAAACAGTCTTCTTTATTTACAAAGCTGCCCAGCAATGCGGGTGTTCATTCCTTGAGATTGTTTGATAATGTTGAGTTTGAAGGAGCTATGGTTCCTCCTTCCGAAGTGATACAAGCAGGCATTGACTTTTGGAAGGACTACTTGGTTGGATTTTTCTTGGATGCCAAACCTGACTATCAACTTGTTAAAGCAAGATGCAACCAAGTTTGGAAGCCCAGAGGAGGTCTTAGTGTTCAATTTGATAATGCTATGTACTATTTCAAGTTTATGCTAAAGCCTTGATTGAGATAAATCCTACCAAACCCTTACCATCTACTCTTCGTGTTCGTCTTCTTGGTGGTCATGAAGCCGAGATTCTTGTGCGTTACAGTTGGAAGCCAGATATATGTACGTCCTATCAGTCTTTTGGGAATTCCACTGATTCTTGTACACGTGGGATGGCTATTGCTCCTGCTCTTTTGTCAACGCGGATCCCGCTTCCCAGACTCCTTGTTAGGAAGTGGGTTCCGAAAGCTGCCCCAGTTATTCCTTCCCTTCCTTCTAATGACATCATTCAAGATGCTCCTCCTTAAATACCTCCACATGCTGTTGACTTGGTCGTGGATGTTTCTTCTGTCCCTGTGAGTGATGGTCCTTCCTTTGATACTATTGTTTGGGACCCTGATGAGCCTTTAGACATGAGGTTATCGCCTGAGAGTAATACCTTTTATGCTTTCATTAGTGACACTATAGAGGAAACGAGAAGTCTTATTTACCATATTGATGGTGAGGGCCTTGCCCTCACTAGGGAGGGTGAGATTGGTGAGGTGAACAAGAGTAAGTTCTATGATGTTACATGGGATAGGAAGTTTATTTACTCTTCTACTTCTGTTGGATATGCTCCTGACCTGGCTCTACTTTTCTCTGGGTATGCTGATGTTACTGGTCCAGAGTCAGATGATGGTAGTGCTTGTCCTTCCTCCCCTTCGGGGGGATAGGCAAGTTCTTTTGTAGTAGTATAGGCCTATTTGTTTATCTCCTGTTCCTTGGTTTGTTAGTGACTTGTCCACTTTAATCAGCTACTCTGTGCATGTACATATCACCTGTTCTTTATTTATATACAATGGCACGGCCCACTATAAAGCCGGTTAGCTTTGCTAAAAAAATAATTAAAATATAATAGAGTAAAATATCAAAATAATATATTACTTCATACTTATATTCTATACTTAGTGATACATATAGTTTAAATTGTTTGATGATTAAATGAAATTGTTTGATTATATTATATTAATGAATTATTATAAAGATTTAGTAAATTCTTATTTTAGAGTATCAAATAGTCGTTTGATGTTTGTTAATAATTTTGGAAACTTTGAATTTATATAAATAAATATAGTGTACTGAATTAGAATTATTTACTCTTACTTAATATAAATATCTAATTAAAATGTTTTACTTCATATTTATTATTTCAACATATGAATGATTCACCATTGATATTGATTTGAGTAGTGTTTTATTGTGATATGGTGATGACATCCTTCTACATAATTTAATGATATTACCACTTTGAGATATTTATGTTTTGTATATTTTAATTCTATGTAATGAGGAATTTGAATAAACAAAGTTATAATACCATCTGGAATGGAGCATCCTATAACATTTCTTCGATTATTCTTTGGACTTGTTGTATATAATACTATGAAGATTGAGTGTAGTTTATGAGCAATGAATAAATGATTGAGTATCACGCCATCGTATGAGACACCAATGTGATATTTATTTAGTTATTTATTATAAGTAGATGTTACTCAAGTGACGGGATTGGTGATATTAGATAATACTTATGTGATGTGATGCTTTGGGGTTGAGCAAGTTCATGGATTTGAATTAGGTGGGATACTTATTTGTGTAGATATTATGTGTTTATCTATCATGATGAGCTCCTGGCTATGTGTGTGAAGTGAACCGGATGGCCATAATCTACCATGGCTGCCTAATTACGAGGTCATGCCATGAATCTGTGACACACAATAATATTTTCAATAGGGTGGTTAACCCTTAGGGGGGATACCCTTAGACCTTATGTCACCTAGGCCAGCAATAAGTAACTATTGGGGTAGGATCCGAGTCATGACTGGAAGTCCTTGCGTTGACGAGCATACTGGGTAGATATTGTCATGATTACTACTTAAGGCGGTAGGAGCACATCTGTGTGGGTAACCCTAGGCTCATAGAGCAAGCGGGTGGCTATTAGTCTCCCTTTTGGTTCCAACAAAGTGATAGATGGACATATACTATTTCTACACCTCACATAAGTATGGATATGGGTTGGGTAACCCACATGTTGAGATATAACTCTACTTGGAACCATGTGTATGTTGTATAGTCAAGTCTCGTCACCTTCTTTGGCGTGGGTTTGCCTTTATATTATCATAGGTGGGTTACGCTATTTATATTTTATAAGAAGGAGATGCCATTTATGTTGGCAGACTTGGGAATGTCTATTTGTATCTATTTTGGACATTATAGAGTTAGCCCTATTTTACTTAGCGATTTAATGTTTGAATAATTCACCTATTTGATTGGGTTTTATGATTTCTTATTGACTCGACTTATATGGTTAGGGACGCTTTTCTTCATGGTTTTGCATTGGATGCTACTTAAGGATATCTTGATATTGATTATGCCATTACCATTATGTGATATATTTTATCATTATATGTTATTGACATCTATCATTATAGACATAGTCCGACCCGTGTGTTATTATAATGTTCAGGTCAGTCCGAGACATTTCAGGTTCAGGGACATGATGACCAGTTTGTGGATGTTGTGCATATATGGAGGCTATAATGTCATTTTATATTATTGAGATGTATATTGGATTCAACCATTGGAGATAGTGGATATTTGATGTATATTGGATCTATGCATATTTTCCCATTATATATTATCAGCGTGTTTATTGACTATATGTTCTCTTCATTATTATTTATACACTATTTATTGTGATGTCCTGGAAGCATACATGTTTATTGCTTTGTACTGAGATTATGTACATTTATGGTGAGATTATATGATATAAGATATGTACTGGTGCTAGTCCAAGGGAATATTCACATATGTACCCCATATCACCTCATTCTCTATATCATATGATAGTATTACTTTGTAATACTCTTGCATAGTATAGGTATAGAAGTGAGGGTGTTAAAACTATAAAGTTGAATATGTACCATATTGGAATTTTTGACCATTACCAAATTCCATAAGTCCTAAAGTGATATATTTTTGACAAAGAGAATTGGTGTAAATATTTTCCAATACTGGGTAATTGTTAAAATAAGTAAAATTGGATTTTATAGAAGCTATGTAAGCGATAAATTTAGACATAATGTCACACCACTAGCTAAGTGTAACGATCTAAAGTTTCGATCCTCGGATGTCGACACTAATACATCCACGGTATTCACGTGCCAAGCACCCAAGTGCCGAAAAGACGAATAGTTAGGGTAAAATAAAACGAAAATGAAATAGAACAAGAAAGAAGAGAACACAATATCAGAATCTCACGTGCAGAACGATGATATATAATATCTCAAAAGGTCTTTACCAAAAAGAAAACCCTTTATGTGCATACATCAATCGGAGAAAACTAACCCACCATTATCCTGGACAGTTATAACATCTCATCCCCACAAATGCTGATAGTTACAGTCAGTAATGTAGCGGAAAATAAGTACGGTAGGAAATCATCCAGCTCCTCTCCAAGAGCTCCAACGAACAACAGCTAAATCTGGAAACATACTCGAGCTGACCCGAGCATTAAGAAAATTACACTTGGATCAGTCTAGTAAACCAGCGTAAAAAACTCAAATCATATAGATTTATTATATCTTAAAGCCCTTCAAAATAAGAGTATCTCATAAGATCATGCCATCAATAAACACTGATGGGTTTTTACCTTACGATAACCAAACCATTTCTATTATAAAATCCATTGATAATATAATAATGTCTAAGGTGTGGAATATAAATAATCACATAGCTGCGATGCAAGTGAGTGAACATCACAACAATAATATGTATACAATCACTATCGCTAAGGCGCATCCACTAATTATGTATGTTTTCCACGTAGATCTCCTTGGAGTAGAGCCGACTCTTTTCTACTACACAAGGATCAGAGATATCCTTTTGAAGCATCATACATCTCTAGGAATGTACCATAGGAAAACCATAGCTGGTCTTGCTAAGACCTGATGCATTGCTCCCGTATGCATATCCCAATAAGTATCTCCAGAAATGGAGTCGCATGCACCCTATAGGTTTGCCAACCCTACTGGCTATGTCTCCTATCTCTGATTTTAGTCATACCCCTGATGAGGCTACGTCCGACATTCCAGCCCATGAGTCACCATTCGAACAGATCTTCCATACGAGCTCCAACTCGAATAGGTCTCGGAACCACACATGGATTCCCATATCTCAAATATATCTCGGAACCACATTTGGATTCCTTAACAAATCCTGGAATCACACATGGATTCCCATACCTCAATAGGTCTCGTAATCACACATGGATCCCCACATCCTGAATAGATCATGAACAACTACATGTGTTCGAGCATCTCAAACAGATCTCAAATCTCCATACAGATTCCAACATCATGAAGCAATCACAAAGCAATCACAAACCTATCACAAACCTCTTCCAAAGCATAGAACATGTATATGGTTTTGGAGTGGTTACGGTTTCTAGTCATCTCATATAAGTACACTCACCCGCTTACTGAGTGCTCCAAAAACCAATCGATTGATTTTCCGGGAATCTCAACCCCAATTCTATGGGAAATAAACAGACATACATAAGAGCGGAGATCACCTCCTAACTGTTTAAGTGGACGGATTTCCTTGCCATTGTCCTTGAAGAGCAAAACGAGCTTATACGTACAGTATAGTATCACCGAAGATAACTGTACCATATAATCCTCGTGTTTGTTCTAGATATTTTCAAAGTATATTTGGCCAAGATTTGATAGTAGGTTATTTAACTATCAAATAATCAAACAATCCAATACAATGAGAATAACTGCATATGGGAAACCAAGCCCCGTATACCGTCTATAAGCAAGTAACACACAAAGCACGATTGAAATAATAAGCATGACCAAGTCATATAAACGACTTCTAATTCCCTTTTTAATTAATTTTCCTTTATTAATTAAAAACCTCTTTTATTAGGAAAACTCCTTTTACTCAATAAACTTTTTTATAAATGAAATTCCATTTGTTAATTAACTTCACTATTTAATTAAAATATTACTATTCATTCTCAACATATTTCAACACTTCCCAAAAGTATTCATATACTTATCTCAATCGTATAAGTATATTCACAAATCAATTTCAAAGGGCTTAAAAAAATGTTACTCAAACACTGTTACTACAAACTCAAAACCATTTCACTTATGATTATCTTTAAAACATTCTTTTTAAAGACATATTTAAGTTCATAAGTATAATCAAAACGGGTTAAAGGCAAATGTTACTAACACATTGCCACAACAGACCCAAAACCAATTTATACTTATTGTTCTCTTAAAATTCCATTATTAAAGATATAAGTATTTTCCAAACTCATTTATCATTATTTTAACACTTTAAAATATTATCCCAGGATTTAAAAAAAAATGTTACTAAAACATCGTTTACGACAAACCCAAAACACTTCACTATTCCGTTATCTTTAAAACCTTATTTTAAAGATCCAATCACTTTTCAAAAGTATAGTTAAATGGGTTAAAATAGATGTTGCACAAACATTGATACTATAAACCCAAAATCCACTTTTATACTTGCCATTAGCTTTAAGATATCCCTTTAAAACTATAAGTATAGCTCCACTCATTAAACAAGGTAATATACCTTTATAATCAATTTACAAACCAATCCATTATAACATAAGTGTTATAATCCAAAAACTCCTTTTATATCCCTTTACAAAATATTCCATTAAAATCCTTTATCAATATCCTTCTTAAATATCCTTTGTAAATATCCTTTATAAATATCCTTTGTAAATCCTTTATGAATATCCTTTATTCCAAAATTCCTCTTTAGAAACTTCTAAATATACTAAGTACCTTTAAAAAGATATATATTTATACTTATACTAATTTATTTATAAAATTAAGATATTTAATAAAATACTATAAACTATTTGTACAATATTATAATATGAAATCCTTTTTTAAAAATCTTTATTAAAATCTTTAATAACTTGTAAAACATACATATACACTAAAAATATACTTTTAAAATACTTATACTATATTTTAAATCTTTTTTTAAAACACCTTTCAAAACCTGTTTTATAATTTAAAACCATCACATTATAAATCCATAAATGATTTTCATAAACATATTTAAACCTTGTTATTTTTCGATAATAAGTACACTAACGGTACTTATTAACAATACGAAGAAGCCATAGGATGTCTTCTAAAGTTAACTTTAAAATCGCAGATCATGTCGATTTCAATGTTCATTCATCGTGACCGTTTCGCTTCTACCATTTACAATTTCCATAATTGTCCAAACCAATTTCTTTTATGTTAAACACACCTAATAGTGTGTAGAACAACCCAATATGTATATATATACACACATATGTGTATATATTTCCATAATTTATCCAAATTATCCAATTTAACATATGTCAAATAACATGGATTTCAAAGTACGTTTATAATGACTATATCGTTTCTAACATTCACAATATATTATCACTTTTCACAAAGCAATACCAAACATGTAAACAAGTAGCCTGGACCACGATACATGTTATACATGATCAAATAGGGATTATGTACTCAATAATAATATTCTCAGTTGTTTTACAAAACAAGGCAGGATCCAAAAGTAATAACTTGCATTGTTCATTATAAAATTTGTATTTTCAATACAACAAAAATTACATATACAACAATATATAATTAACTGTGAGTAAAACTCACCCAAGCTCTAGTTAACGCTTTCGCGTTTCCGAATAGTCTAAAATCGAACGTCGTTCGATTTTGACTAAAATTCCTATAAGCTCCAAACTTGAAGAATCCAACTCCAATGTGTAGATGTCATCGATACGAGTCCAACGCAAAAGGCAGTGCCTCAATCGGGCCTCGTATGTACAAGATACGAATTTTATAAGTTATCGGATTATATATAAATTAATTAACTTTAATTAATCATAATTATCACTTACCTTAATAAATTACTCCCTCTCACTAATCTCTCTTCTTCCCGCATCTTCAAACTACTACCAACCTAATATGTGCACGTCCCATGTATGACTGACATGCTCTAAACGACCACCAAACGACGAACGTATATCACCAGTAAACTTCCCTTCACCTGAGCTTCTCGATGGACCCCGATTCCTCCAACCCAATCAAACACCTCAAATTCTGGCCGTCGCTCCCCCAAGATTTCCTACGTCATGAATTGATTCTTTCCCTCATTCGACTACAAACCACTACCAAACAACCCTCTGTACCACCACAAAACGCCATTGAATTCCACTCCGACGTCCCCTATTTGATCATGGCCTGGGCACTTCAAGGCACCGTTCACATATGTTGTGCCTACTTCTCAGCACCGCACCACCCTGTTCCTCTGCCACTACCTCGCCTTTATCCTCCAAGCCCAACGTTATTGATGCCATAGACAAATATTGCCTCCAGCTCCTACAATCCTCTGCCCTAGTTCGCCTGCCACCATATCAAACACTACCAATATCAACCGCACCCAAATCCAAACAGACTACTGTGATGCCCTTGACCATACAAAGTTGATGGATCCAACGACGTTTAATATCGTTGAGTAAATCTCTGGAAAGACTTGATTTTAAGAGGCGGCTATATTCTGTTGTTTACAGAAAACAAAAGGAGGAGGGAGATAGAAAAAGTGATTTAAGAAATATCTAAGTGTGGATGGATATTTATAGCAAAATATTTAATAATATTTTAATTTCTCTAATTAATCATCCGACGTTACGAGCTCGTACAATCACATAGGACGTCGGATCGTCACGAAACTCGTGGACGTACAACAAATTATTATTCCGGGTCCAATGACACTAGTATCGTCAAAATCTAAGATAGTACCCTAGAATGATAATTTCACACGTTAATTAAAAAGAATAATTTATTAAAAACATTTTAATCACTTAAATTATAAATTAAAATTTACAATAACCTTTTATTATTTAAACTACATTTAAATAAATTTTTGAAATCATTTTTGTTCAAATTAAATCCAAGATTCGATTATTAAATAATTCCAAAATTTAATTATAAACTGTTCAAAAATCTGAATCGATACACTAAAGTAACGTATGAACGTTAATATTCGGGTTGTTCGATATTAATCACTAACCGAATTTACACCTAAGAATCACACAAACGAAATGCCGAATACTCCGACTATAGCTTAATTTAATTAATTATAATTATTATAAATTAACTAAATTAATTAATATTTATGAAATATTAATTATGAAATATTATTTAATTTGTGTTGAAAATACTATCTATATAAAAGTTGTATACACAAGTATCGATATATGATATCAATGTGCGTTTAAATTAAATTTAAATGCATATTTATTTAATCGGGCTTGAAGTGGTTTTGAGGCCCAAACATAACAAGCATGGCCAGCCATAGGGGATAGGAGAATGGGATTGAATTGGATTCAAAATGGCTTGAAATAATAAGAGGAAATAATGGATCCATTTCCAATTTTAACTCCTCTAACCCTCTGTTATTTAAATGCCTTTAATCTCCATTTTTCCACTTTTAATTTTTGGCCTCCTTCTCTCCTATTTCTTACTGGCACTATCCTCCTCTCCTCCATAGTTTCAAGCAATTAAAATACAATATTAAATAAAATAGGATATCGGTGGTTGGTGCTTTCAGTCTGGTAGCTCTTTCTACAAGTTTTGGATACAGATCTGTGGAGTCAAGTGATTTAATGGTTCAGCGTGTTATAACTAGGCCATAGCAAGATAATTGTTTTATTTAAATTCATATATATATATATATATATTTGTTTGTCATGTCACTTTATTCTATATGTATATTATCATGAATCCACTTATGTCTGTACTATCAACATTGGATATATATATATGTATGTATGTATGTATTAAAATTAAAAATTAAATTGTATGTAGACATATACATTATTCGGCTAGAAATAAAAAAATTGATTAATTTTTGAAAGTAAGTATTAATTTAAATGCTTTTAAAACAAGACATTGATTTTAAAATATAAGTATAAGTATATAACATATATATATATATTGTTACTTTATATACATTGTAGTTTGAAAAAATAAATAAATATATATATTTAAATATATATATATATAATTTATTTTAAATATATACCTAAGTTTCATATGTACAAATGAATATTTAATAAAAAATTATGTATATGTTATGAAGTTGGTTTCAAAAAAATTAAATTAAATTATTCAATGATTTCCATGTGGAAATATTTATAAAAAACCAATTCTTTAAAACCGCAAAGGTTTCAATAAAAAATTATTTTTTTAAATATTTTATCGGCTATATATATATATACAGGAAAATAGGCACAATGACAAACTTAGAAAAAAAATTAGGCTGAAGGACAACAAGTTTTTTTTAGGCCGGAGGACAATGCTAGTTATAACTAGCATTTTGTATAGTGTAAAACTGAACATAATGCTAGATATAACTAGCATTTTGTATAGTGTAAAAGTTGAATATAATGCTAATTATAACTAGCATTTTTCCTTCAGCCTAAAAATGAAACTTGGTGTCCTTTAGCCTAATATTTTTCAAAGTTTGTCCTTTTCCCTAATTTCCTCTATATATATAGTTATTTATTTGCATTAAAACATATATATATATGTATATTATATAGAATTTCTAAGTATTAATTTAATACGTATATAAAATTATATTTAGATACATTTAGAAAAAAATATATCAATATATATATATATATAAATTAATATAGTAATTTGGATTTGAAATTAGTAGATATTTAAGTATGTAGATCTAGAATTAAAATTTGAAATTTGAACTTTAAATTTGAATTTGAATTCAAATTTCTTATGTTCATATTTATAATTACTTTATATTATAATGTCACTTACATATACGTATATATAAACATTTATTTTTTAAAATATAATTTTATGTGTTATATAAAACTATATATATATAAGATAGCACATATGTATATGAAGGGGTTAAAATGTCTGTTGCGGTGTAAATCTCACACTTATACATGAATATGTACACTGTATATGTTGCACGTGCACATACACACATATGTGTATATGGCACACTTGTTATATATTATATAATATAAATATAACATTAAAATAAAAAATTATTTACAACTTTAATAAAATATTAATTTTATTTAAAATTAATCCAGATCAGGTCTAAATAAATTTAGACTTCATAGGCCCAATAAGATACAAAATTGAATAATTTTTTTGAAATTCGCTCATTTAACCCACTATGAGCTACTCCGGATCTAATAACGGTATCAAAGCCCAATAGCATGCAGTCTAAATTAGTCCTATTAGGGCTAACTAATTAAGCTTTCCATTTGGTACGGTGCCTAAAAAAATAGTGTCTAGACTGGGTTGGGATAATCATGTACACTGCCTTACCTGGCTACTGACGTGGCCTGAAAGGTATTAGTCATTGATTTTGAATATTTAATTAATTTTAAATATTTAAATAATTGGATTTATGAAATTTAATAACCTGAATTCAAATATAGTGATCATTTAAATATTTGGATTATGAATTAAGTATTAACTAAATGGATTTAATTTCTCATTTAACTCCTTTTAATTAATAAGTAATATTGCTGAATTCAATTTGTAAATTTATTTACAAGTATAAATAGATCGAATAAATATCGATAATTGGTTTGAAAATATAAAACGATGTTTAAATTAGTGAAATTAGCATTCCAGGGCACTGTCTCGGACTTTGATGAAACCAGTGCCAATAGATTTGGAATAATAAACTATTATACGCCGTCGAGTTTCATAATGATCAGACGTACTGTTTTGTCATGCGAGCTCGTAATGCCCAGCAATTAATTTTACATATAACTTGATTTAAAAAGCTAAATTTCATATACTTTGGAATTAGATCTCGAAACTAGTTCCATTATGTTCGGAATAGGGGTATTTGGTATAGAACGCCGGTGAGCATGTCTCAATTGGAGTTCGAAATTTTCGGAGTATGTTAGGAAGGATGTTTTAATATAAAAATATATACCCTACTTTAGATGTCCATACCCCATGTTGTACAGCCCACACTTTCTCCTTACCTCCCCACGTTCTCCCATGCCCTCTCTCCTCTGTAAAACATAGCCAGCAAACAATTGAAGCTTCCCCTTTGTAAATCATCCCTTCAAAATTCAAAATAAAAATATATATCTGACTAAAAATTATGAAAATTGTTTTGTTGAGTGCATATGCGTGAGATCTTCATACCCATGCTTGTATTGGTTGTGCATCCCTGTTTCGGCTAAAGTCTACGTATAGGCAGTAGTTAGGGTTCCATTTGGTGCGAGTTTGAAGCATTGGTGGTTCGATTCGAGGTGTGCAACGTGTTTCTTATGTCGATTAGCATCTCCGAGTGGATTTTGAGCAGCTGCAGTTGCTCGAGGAGGAAAGAGACACTTGGGTGCATGAAAGAGATGTAGGTCACATTTTTTGGGAGCCTTTGTAGCGTTGATTTTTGGGTACGGACAAGTCTAGTTCGTCGAGAGAAATGCGTTGGCGAAGTCGGATTGGAAAATTGTCGTGTCTAGCTTTGTGTCACTGGAAATCGTGCATGGCATTTGTTATACCGCCGTTTGACCAGGTAGTATATCATAAAAGTTAGCTAAATGGCTTCTGCGATCATCAAGGCAGGAAGCCCGGAGAGACGGTTATCAGGCTCGGAAATCAATTATATTTGGAACTATGGACAATAGTTGGATGGATTCGGACTGGGTCCCAATCAAGGTGCAATCAGTATGCAGTGACATGGAAGGCCCTGTGAGGCCACATTTCAAATTTCAAGTTAATTGCAGTTCATATGCTCGAGTTATGGGCAATGGAAGATTTTATATGGTCGATCGGGAACAATCCATAAAACAACGTAAATCGACAAAGATCGATCAATATCTAAAAATCTACAAAGCTAATGCACTTGAAACTTTCAAAGAATTGCTATATTGAAGAGTGGAGCCCACAAAAATGATCGCATGACAAAACACCCAAATCGTTGACGAAGAGGCCGATCGTTATTGGAACGATCGTACAAATCAGCCATAACGATCCACAGTTTTATGGAAAATGCGATATCTCTCAAATGGTACGTCAGAATTACACGAAATTTGGAGAGCAAGTATCTTACATCATGGAGAACATCCATGATCAATCGCAGCTCAAAAGGATGTAATCTTGAAAAATAGGCTGATCATTATTGAAACGATCGTACAAATCAGCATAACGATCCATAGTTTTAAGGAAAATATGATATCTCACAAACGATACGTCGGAATTGCACGAAATTTGGAGAGCAAGTAGCTAAGATCACGGGGAAACCACATGATCAATCGTAGCTCAAACAATGAAGTATGGAATGATCTCCTATGATCCAATTCTAGTCAAAACAGCGAAGATCGATCGATATCTCACAAATGGTATGTCGGAATGGCGCGAAACTTTGGGAGCATGGACTAGAGGCATGAGGGACCCCATAAAAACGATCACATCCCCATTGGAGTTAGTATGGAATGATTGGCCTAAATTATTTTTGGTGTCCGATCGATTCCAAATTTTATGGGTCAGGTCGTATGGGCCTGGAGGTTCTTCTACTGAAATTTCAGCCCGATCCATGCACATCTTCACCTATAAATACAGCAGACTTGGCTCATTGCAAAGGACTTTTTCGGCTGGCTCTCCTTCTTCACTTCTTATCTCTTTCTCCACTAATTTTCTAAGGCAAAAACAACTGTACTTGCAATCTTACGGTATAAATAAAAGATTATTGGAGTGGACGTGGGCCGGGGTTTGCCAAACCACTATAAAACCTGTGTGTTCCTTTACTTTTTCTGCTATTTATTCTGTGATCTACATGCTTATCTTTCTATTTGGATATTGTTTTTGGAAATTGGTGCTTTCACATATAACTGGGTGTTTGTGACCATTTTTGGCACAAACAGCATTGATGGGTTCTTGAGCGTTTGTATGCGCGGGAGGGAAGAAAGAGGACGAGGGTGTGATTATTGAATGATTAAGTTAAGTAATGATTAATTAATTAAGTTATTAATTAATTTAATTTAATCAATAGCTTGTAATTTGAATAACTTTTGCGTACGAGGTCGGATTCGAACGTCTTGTTTTGCGTTGGACTTGTAGCAATGATGGCTATTAATTTGGAGGAATTTGGAGCTAGTGGAAGTTTGGCTAAAATCGAACGCTCATTCGATTTTAGTCCAAACCGGAACGCTTCGGCGAAAACTGGAACCGATGTGAGTTTAACTCACATTCAATTTTACTATATCATATCTATGATGCTATAAACTATTATTGATTGCTTGGATGTTAGTTAAATTGTTTGATTGATTGTTTGGTTGAATTTTTGTTTGGAAAATGGATGACATATTAACTTGATTGTTATGAACCCATATGTTTATATATAATGTCCTTAACCATTGTTTTGCATGGAGAATTTGTAGAGAGACCCTGAGGGGTTTCTCACCAATAATTATTTATTTACATCCTTATGCTATTATATTGATGTTTAATTGAAATTAATCTTGATATTCCAATAAAATTATTTAAGTGTCGTTATAGCGATTTTCGCTATACCGTCATTTATTGCATATCACCCCATAAACCCTTGTATGGACATTTTGAACTTAAGCTTGTGTTTTTACAAAATAGATGTTTGAAATTCATTAATCATTTTGATTAATGATAATTTAAATTAATTAATCATTTTAACTAATGATGTTTAAAATTAATTAATCTTTTTGATTAATGAGATTTAAATTTAATTAATCATTTTAAGTAATGATATTTGAATTTAATTAATCATTTTAATTAATGATATTTGAAAACTAATAATCATTTTAATTAATGATATTTAAATGTAATTAATCATTTTAATTAATGATATTTGATTTTAATTAATCATCCCAATTTCTGATATTTGAATGTAAATAATCATTTTAATTAATGATGTTTGAAATTTATTAATCTATTTGATTAATGAGATTTGAATTTAATTAAGTCATTTTAATTAATGATTTTAAACTTTAATTAATCATTTTAATTAATGATTGTTTTAAATTTAATTAATTGTTTTAACTAATGATCTTTGAAATTTAGTTAATCATTTTAACAAATGATGTTTTAATTAATCGTTTTAACAAATGATGTTTGAATTAATTAATCCAATTAATTTATGATTATTTCAACTTAATAATTATTTTTAATTAATGGTATTTAAAATTTATTTATCATTTTAATTAATGATATTTGAGATTAATTATTCATTTTCATTAATGGTTATTTAAAGTAAATTAATTTAATAAATCTTTTTAATTAATGATATTTAAAGTAAATTAATTTAATAAAAGTGATTAAGGTAAATTAACTAATTTGATGAAAGTGTTTTAAAGTTAATAAACTGATTTAATAAAGGTTTTAAAGTTAGCTTGCCGATGACATAAAAGTGTTTGGAAATAATTAACTATTTTATTAAATATAACAGATTTGTTTATTTAAAAGAGATTATAAATGTGATTAATTATCTTTCGGGATAACTAATATTGTTTTAAATTTATAAAGGTATTTAAAATTTTTAATTTTCTTTTGGGATAATAAATATTGTTTTTAATTAATAAATGATGGTTAATGAGAAATTCCTTTTAAAAGGAATTATTTATAAATAAAGCTAAGTGTAAATTATTTGGGTTATAGTAAACAATGTTTTAATGACATTTGTTTTTGACCCTTATTTTAATACACTTAGTATTATAAAATTTGCCTTATAAAAAGAATATTTTTTAAAGAGTATTTCCAAAGTGTTTTAACCAACATTGTAATATGGAAATCAAGCACAAGTTCATTTTTAAAGAGTAAAGTTCAATTCGGTTATGGAAAAGTAATTCGGTAAAGGATATCGCTTATATGGAAAGGATCTAGTCATACTTTTAATGCTAAACATTGAGGCTTGGTCTCGTTTCTATCTTGAAGATTAAAAATGTCATCAAGGCGATGCCTAGAGGTAACACCACCTCAACTTGTCTGGCTTCATTTTCAATAGAGGGATATCACTTGTTTGGAATCGACGAGTAGTGGTAAATATATGAAATTTAATTTCCATATACGATCATTTTAATTATCCCCGATAGTTGATTTATTAACCATCGGATTCAGCTTTCTTCTTGGTGTATTGTCACCTTAGAAACGATTTGCTGATCTTTTGAGCTTTGTTATCCTTTGTCGAAAATGACTAAACCCAAAGCGCGAGAGGAAGCCATGCTATGTGGGGTTTCTCCCATTAGGATAGTTCCACATCTCATCTAGGTTGGATTCGGTTGTGCACTTAGATGTGGAAATATTTGGATTCTCGGTAAGGTTTGGTGGGGTCCGGCTTAGTATTGTCCGAGAAGTGTCACAGAGTAAATGAGCTTCTCAGAAGTATATTACTAGAGGTATACTTCAAGGGCGGTGTACCTTCCTAGTCATTTGTTGAAAATTTTCCTTTCCTTATTTGATTCAAACCTTTGAATCTATTTTTCTTTAATTGCAATGGGAAGAGTCAATCACTCTTTGTACTGTTTAATTATTGGTTTTGTCCATTCTATCAAGTTTGGACTAATATCTTGTTTTATCCATTCTGTCCAGTTTGGATTTTACTCGGACTATCTTCATTTTTTCAAGTATGGTTTTTAATACTATTTATGTACATTCTTATTTGGATTTGTTTCCTGTTGTTTATCTCTACTCTTTCTAGTAAGGATGTTATTCTTGTGAGGTAAAAACCCATTCCGCGTTAGCGGCGTGGTCTCATGGAACTTTTATATGTTCCCCATTATTTGAGTTTTCTCATGTTGGTATTTCCAGACTGATCCGGGTGTTATTTTATTATAATGCTCGGGTTAGATCAAGTATTTTCCCAGGTTGGCTTTGGTGTTATGGAGATCTTGAAGAGGAGCTGGTGGTTCACCTATTGTTGTGTTTTATTTTCTACTGTATTATATAGTATCCCTATCAGCAATTGTAAAGTCGGTATTTTATAACTGTTCAGCTAATAGGGTTTGTTTTTAACTCTGATGTACTCTGTATTTTGGGAGTGACAGTTTTTACTACCCTGTTATATTATATATTGTCGATTCCACCGTGAGATTCTATTTTCCCGTTCTCTGTCCTTTTCATTTTATTTACCCTAACAATCTGCCCTTCTGACAATTGGATGTTCGACATTTGAATACAGTAGTCGAATTCGGTGTCAACTTTCAATGGTCATAAAGGCAGATCTTTACAAGTGAGCCCAAAGATTGCCCCTAATAGAAAAGCCCCAATTTGAATTGGTCCTTGAGCTAATTTTAAAAATTGTTTTGAAACTAAAATAAAATTTTAAATGTAAAAGTTAAATTGAAAATAAGAAATATATTATAAAAGTTTAATATAATTTTCAAAAGTGTTTTAAAAATATAATAAATATGTATCGAAAGTTTTAAAATATTAACTAGATTAATAAATTAATTAAAGTGTATATATAATATAATGTTATATGTTACATTATCTTGAAATGTTTAAGATGATGCACGAATATATGTATGTATAAGAAATTTTCAAAACCAATAATTGACTAAAATTGTTTAACTAAATATATTAATTAAAATTTAATTAATAAATAAAAAATTTCATATATATATAAATATATATGTGTATAACTATAAATGTTATAGTATACAATATAAAATTTTAACTGAATAATATAAAAATTAATTAAATTGTTAATTAATTGAATTAACTGAATAAGATTTAATTAGTATAGTGTTATATATAAGACTATTATAGAAGTAAATTAAATTATAGAAGTTATATAATAATTAAAACTTATATAATATGGATGTACAATAAAAGGTAGAACATTGACGATGTCTTTCTCTAATCGTGGCCCCTTCTCCGTTGCTACATTCAGCTTTTTATGGCTGCCATTTTGTTTATTTATTTCTTTTCATTCTTTCTAGTTTTTTTTCCAGGTTTTTGTGGGTGATTTTTTTGTTTTCTTTTTTCTAGGTTTTAGTGGCCACTGTTGCTACATTCAGCTTTTTTTCTTTTTTCATGCTTTTTATATATTATAAGACTGTTGTATAAACTTTGCACTTATAGCACACATCCATAAACTTTTTATTAGATAAAAAATAAATATTTCTAGCTATTAGATGCATGTTGCGATTTACATTAGTATATATTGTGACGACCCACATTTCGAAAGGTTTAAATCGACAATAATCCACACATGTCCAACTTAAACAATCCGGAACATAGATAATCAATGGGGTTAATTAAGAAAAACAAGAAAAGAAGAAGAAAACAAACACAGAATCTCGCAGCGGAATGACAAAATACAATAATCAAATAAACAGCTCATGAAGTTGTTTACTATACATTTGATTATAATTTATACAACATTTATCAGAGTTATACATATACAACAGAAACAAAATATAATGCAGCAGAACAACATGATGCTGGGAATAATATTAGTAATAATATACCAAATCTTCATCTTCGTCCTCCAGAAAATGATCTTCAATGCGCTGAAATACTCAGGGCTGACCCGAGCGTAATGAAAAGACAAAACACTCGAGTCAGGACTAAAATATCCTTATGTGAGTCAAATTGATATCACAAATAACATGAGTGTAATGGCGTCAGAGATGTTTACGGGGTTTCACATCTCCTATCCAGTGTATAACGTGCGTGCAATAACTCAAGAGATGTTACAGGATTTTCCACCTTTTAAGGATCCATCAAATTATTTATATATAGTAGAATACGTTATATATAATATCTAATCAGTAAAATAAATATTTTTCTTAGTGTTAAGGCTTTACATTAATCCCTCTTAACGCGTTTTTATGCATTGTCGTACAGTTTGCATTTAGCACAACCAGTACCACGTCGGTAGCCAATGATGCGCTGTGATACGACAACACTAAACCAAAATCATAGTGGTCTCGTATAGGGATAAAAGTATGACAAGTCACGTGAGGCAATGCCCAAGGTAGGATACTACAAGTTCGGGTTGCAGGGCTGGTGGTAACACATCATAGCCACGACCGCCCACCGCGTACATCCATCCTATATCATCAAGGGAAGGTTATCCCAAAATCAAGGTGCACCAATCGAAACCAACAACAAAAGGAATAATATGGACCGAGTCCAAGAAAATCGAAGAACGGATGTCTGCTAGGGATAGCTAGCCCGCTTGGCCCTGTCAAGCCGTCCTGTTTTAGTCATTTCAAATTGGCACAAGTGCAAGGGTCTATCCATCATCGTTCTCTTTCTTCAAATCCAACAAACGTATGCCAAATCCAACCACTTTGTTCTGGAGTCTCCTCCGCGTACATAGTTGTTAAAGTGGTTCTAATATTGATAGAGAGTATGCCAATAAGAGGCCCCGGTCTCTTTAACAATCAAACGTCGTTTTAAACATCGGTTGGTACTTTTACATTTCAAAATCGATTAATACCTGTATCAAAATATCACATTCGCTTCAAATAAATTTCTATTCAAAATATTATATTTACTCAAAATATGCTATTTCACTTCAAAATCATTTCCCCTCAATATCTCGATTTCAGTTCCAATTCAAAATTTCTTCGAATTTCCATTTGGGTTATAACTTCAATTTAACCCAATTCGTATTTAAATCCATGATTTAAATATGACAATCCACTCTTTGATCAGCTTGAATTTTAGAAAATAGTTAAAAAAAAATTAAATAGTTTTAAAAAGTTAAATTAGTTTGATAAAAAATAGTTTAATAAAATGGTTTATATAGGAAATAGTTGGAAAATCAAAATAATCTGAATATTTAAAAGATAGATTTTGAAATAGTTTATATTAAAAAAAATTATTTAAAATAGTTTCAAAGTCAAACCGATTCAATTCTAAAATTTTCAATTCAAATCATCTTCAATTTCCATTACAATTTAAATCGATTCAATTTCGGTTCCAATTAGAATTAACTTCGATTCCAATTTCAATTCAAATCAATTCCAATTTCGATTTGGAATTTAATTCGATTTCGATTTCAATTAGAATTCGAATTAATTTCCATTCAAATTTCAATTCAAATTTATTTCAAATTCAAATCAAATCCAACTATTCGATTCGATGGTTTAAATTTCAATTCAGTTTCCAATTTTAAACCGTTTCAATTCAATCAATTCCGAGTTCGATTTTAAAACAATGATTTAAATAATTTAAATCAAATTTGACTTCGATGTTCAATTTAATGTTTAAATCTTTAAATTAATTCAATCACGAGTCAAAATTTGAAATATCAACTTATATCACTTTTACTTGAATAACTTCGAATTTCAAGCAAAAGTTTGATTCCTTTTAAAAAATTCAATTTCGATGATACAAGTCATATTTCAATCATGACTTCAAATTCCAATTAAATTCCTTAAAATAATTTCTTTTAACCAAACTTAATTTCAACATTTAAAACTCGGATTTATAATTAATTCAAACTTCCCAAATTCGATTTTCATTTATTTAAATCAAAATCATTTAAATAATTTCAAAACCAAGACTTTTAAAATCATTTAATATAACCAATCCGGTGTTTATATATAATATTCTATCCTATGGCCAAGTGATTAGTTATTCCAATTCAATTTCAGGGATGGATATATATCATTTCAATCCAAATCACAGTGTCATAGGTATATATCATTTCAACATATTTCTTAATTTATTTGAAATAATTCAATTTACAGTTTTATATACTGTAAATAATTTACCGAGTGATAACAGGATATATATAAAAATAAATAAACATCCAATCATCCAAATATCAACCAATTGGCATCCATCACAATCAATCATCCAAACAGTCAAAATATCACAGCAATTAACTAGTCATCAATAATCGGGAGTTTACTAGTAATTTAATTTCGATTCAATTTAACTATCAATTCAAATTTCTATCAGTTAATTCAGATGTCAATTTAAATGTCGATTAAAATTATCAAACAACAGTCAATAAATTTAAATCACTTCATAATTTTAAATTTAACTAACATAAAAATATTCTAGTAATTTGTGAGTGTTATAAAACACTCACCTTTTTATTTGAAACTGAAAATATTACTAGCTTCAAATAAATACCAAACTCGCTCCTTGATGTAGACGACGTCAATACGATCCCAACGCAATTTGTTTCGTCCAAAACGAGCCTCGTACGAAAAGATAAGCAATATTTAATAACGATTAATTAAAAGTAATTAACATGCTAATAAAACAATTAAACTAACAAACCCATACCCCTCTCTCCATTTACGTTCGATCACAAACTCCAAGCAGAGAACCCAAACGCGACATTCCCCTTGACGCACGCGCCCACCAACCACGACCGGACCACCATCAGAAGCAGCCACGTCGAGCGCCTCAGCCATCACCAGCGTAGCCTGCAACCGTGGCCACCAACGTACGCGCGCGGCCGCGACCCAAACCCTTCTGCCGAAAATCGCCCTGTCCCCTCGTCGCACGTGTCGCACCTCACTTCGGCACTCCTCCATCGATCGTTGATTGCTTTTTTTATTTTAATTTTCGATCTGCTGAGTATATTATCTTTTGATCTGAATGCATAAGAAAAAGGAAGAGGGGAGAGGGAGAGTACGATGGGAGACAAAAGGGGAACTGATGCACACAAATGTTGGTAAGGGAAAGTAAATAAATATTATTTAATTAGAAAATATCTCGTCTGATCGACCCGCGCAATTCCGAACTCCAAACGAAGCATGCCGCCCGGCGTTCCATATGTTTTACCCCTATTCTGAACACAATGAAACTAGTCTCGAGGCCTAATTCGATCGTATGCAGAAGATAGCTTTTCAAAATCAATTTATTTTAATTAAATTCCTTTAATTAATTTCTACGCTTTTCAAGCTCGCACGGCCAAACGGTAAGTCCGATCGCTACGAAACTTGAAATCCTACAATAACTCACTATTACGGATCCGATGAAACTAGTTTCGTCGAAATCTGAGATAGTGGCCAAAATGGCTATTTTTACTCGTTAATTAAAATATAATTTTCCAATTTTTATTTATTCACTTTTAAATCCAATTTTAAATGTTAACTATCTTCATTCGTATTTAAATAAAATCTAAATCAACTTCTGATATCATTTTCAATCATATTAAATCCAGAATTCAATTATTTAAATAATTCCAATATTAAATTTAGAAAATTTAATTATCCAATAAATTACATTAATAAATCATAAAATTTCAATTGAATTTTAATTATCCATAATTATTCAATTTTCATCTAAATAATTCAACGTTTATTATTCAAGTCCAGTTATCGATTATAAACATAGTTATTACATAGAATTTCATTTCAATACCTGTTATTGCCAAAATCTTCGAAATTGGTTATTTCAAAATTTTATTCAAGTTCATATTAAATAAACTACATTAATAAATCATTAAGTTTTTTATTTTTAACCATTTTAATTCAATAATCATATTAAATTTAATAATTTAATAATTTAAAATAGTTAAAATTACGGGTCGTTACACTCTCCCCCCCTCAAAACTTTTCGTCCTCGAAAAGGGATTAAGTAAGGAATTTAACATACAATATATTTTATTCAAAATAATCAACATACAAAACTTTAAAATCTTATTTACAAAACCTTTACTACACTTCTACGCCACTCCGATATCAGTTTTACCGAAATTACAACTTATTTATAAAACAAGTTATAAATTTTTTAAAAGCTCAAATTTTTTTCTAACACCCGGATTTATGAAAAATTTCAGCAGAGTTTCTTTTACGCGGCTCGATCAGAAAAATTTTCCAATACAATATATAACACAAATATATATCAAATATACATCTCATCTCAATGATGAGGCATCCCGTAGGGAAAAATATAAAAGTGCGGTATGTAATCCAAAATATGTACCTTATTATTTTTAATACGAGCGAGTTCGCTCGTATTAAGCAAGCAAAAGCATATAAAAACCCACGTATACATCCAAACGGTCTTCGTATGTACCTATCTCAACTCAAATTAGAATATTAGTTACTTATAATAAGATATAAAACATGTATGAGTTAAATAGAACCACATAGCATGAATTTTGAATCCAAATCATAAACATTAGCACTAATTCACAACAAACAATAATATGCAGCCAAAATAGTTATAACAATGATTTACAACCAAGAAAACTATTCAACAATTATTAATGTTCATCTAATTAATCCAAACTATCACAATTTACATTTCCAATGTCCATATTAATTTACACACTTCATTTTTATTAACATTCAATTTTTATTAACATTTAATTGGTTTACTTCCAATTTATTTACACCTATTTCATTTACATTCGATTTATTCAAATTTTAATTATTTCACTTATGTTTAACATATTTCATATAAATTCATTTATGAACCATTTTATAAAATTATTCCTTTTAACCTCGTTTAAGTTAAATTTTATTTTATTACCATTTAGTATATTTCTTTAATACTAATATCATTTTTAAGCCATCTCATAAAACCATTTAAGTTTATTTTAACATTTTATAAAATGCAACTCATATTTATTATTACTTCATAACGTAAGTTCATATAAATTAATTGACTCACTTCATTTATTCATTTCATTTATTCAAATTCATATTAATAATCTTACTTAAGTAAATTTTATTTCACCACTCAGATTCATATTAATAATTTCTTTTTATCACAATCAATTTTATTCAACTTCTCCTAAGTTAATTTTCATCTTAAAATTCATTTCATTAACTTATTCCATATTCAATTAGGTACCATTCAATTTATTAAAACTCACACCATTTGTATTTAATTTATTTACATCCAATTTAAATTAAATTCAATTACTCATATTAATTTTTTTCTTACACTCATTTATTTTTATATGATTTCTTTCACACCTAAATTGCATTTTATTTTATAATTCAAGTTCGTATTCATACTATTAATTTATTTTATAGCTTAAGTGGAATTAATTCACTTTACTAATTTATCTAGTTCCACTCAAATCCAATTCAATTCATTTAATTTTAATAAGTGAAATTCTATTTCATTTAATCCATTACTCCTTTTATTTAACTTTATTAAGTTAAAATTTTCTTTTTCTTATCGTTCACATTCAACAAATTTAATATTTGTTTTTAGCTTAATATTACTCAAATCTATAAGTTATACAACTTGATTCACTTAAAATTTCATTTTGTTATTTTATTTAACTCATTTCAAATATAATTCACTTTTATTTAAGTTTCCTTGAGTTAAACTTCATTTTATTTACTTCATTTCATTAACTCGATTTATTTAACATTCTTAAGTTAATTATTTTATTTTATTTCTCAAATTCAAATTTTCTTTTGTTTGCTTAACCAAAATGTTTAACCATTTTAAAATTCAGTTTTATTTTCCTATTTAAATTCATAAGTTATAAACTTATTTCTTATCTATACTATTTCAATTTATAAGTTCAAAACTATTTTTATATATTTATCAAATCTTACTTGGAATATTTTTTCACCATCAAACTGGTTTTACCGGAAATAAATTTCTTTTGGTAGCAATTCTCACTCAGAAACTCGAAAATGAATATTGGCGATGCTGTAGTCATCCCCATAATTATTTCCCAGCTACTAAAGCGAGTTCAACGCTTTTATTTCTTTCAAAAATCTTTTCAAAATATATCTCTAGTATAAACAGTTTCAAACAATATTATTATTAATTTTGAAGGCTTTGAAAACAAATTTGAAAATCAAAGGGATTTTTATTTCTAAAATTCTTAGCTTTTAAATCCTTTCTATTTATAAGCTATATTATAAATATACTTATATAATTTCATTATCTTATTACCAAAACATTTAATTAATTTACAACTTTTTTACTGTAATTCTTATTATAATTAAATTTAAATTCAATTTAATTATCGAACGCTTCGTGAAATAGAGTTCACAAAATATTCGTTTTCAGTTTAATTCAACCAATAATCGATGATAACTAAATATTATCCTTCCCTAACAAACAATATTCATTAATAATCATTTTATATATAACATATAATTTAGGTAAAATTATTTCATTTACCTGATTTTAAAACAATATTATGTCGACTTGCCTCGTTTAAGTGTTTAGAAACCACTATCGATAACATGGCATCCCACGCACCGACCAGAATTCATAAATAACTCAACGGACAAGTAAACACAATATAAAATATTCTATAACACTAACAAGTACGCTCTTTCATATATATACGCTCAAAACAAACTCATTCTAGGGTATTACTACCCTATCTCTGATGAGTCAAACCCTACCAAGCTAAGGTTATCTCTAAACCAAAGCTCTGATACCAACTGTGACGATCTACATTTTGGAAGGTTTAAATCGACAATAATCCACACATGTCCAACTTAAACAATCCGAAACATAGATAATCAATGGGGTTAATTAAAAAAATAAGAAAAGAAGAAGAAAACAAACACAGAATCTCGCAGCGAAATGACAAAATATAAAAATCAAATAAACAGTTCATGAAGTGTTTACTATATAGTTGATTATAATTTATACAACATTTATCAAAGTTATACATATATAATAGAAACAATATATAATGCAGCAGAACAACATGATGCTGGGAATAATATTAGTAATAATATACCAAATCTTCGTCTTCGTCCTCCAGAAAATGATCTTCAGTGTGCTGAAATACTCAGGACCGACCCGAGCGTAATGAAAAGACAAAACACTCGAGTCAGGACTAAAATATCCTTATGTGAGTCAAATCGATATCACAAATAACATGAGTGTAATGGCGTCAGAGATGTTTATGGGGTTTCACATCTCCTATCTAGTGTATAACGTGCGTGCAATAACTCAAGAGATGTTATGGGATTTTCCACCTCTTAAGGATCCTCAAATTATTTATATATAGTAGAATACGCTATATATAATGTCTAATCAGTAAAATAAATATTTTTCTTAGCATTAAGGCATTACATTAACCGCCCTTAATACGTTTTTAAGCATTATCGTACAGTTTGCATTTAGCACAACTAGTAGTACATGAGTAGCCAGTGATGCGCCTGATACGACAACACTAAACCAAAATCGTAGGGGTCTCGTATAGGTATAAAAGTATGACAAGGCACGTGAGGCAATGCCCAAGGTAGGATACTACCAGTTCGGGTCGTAGGGCTGGTGGTAACGCATCGTAGCCACGACCGCCCACCACGTACATCCATCCCATATCGTCAAGGGGAGGTTATCCCAAAATCAAGGTGCACTGATCGAAACCAACACCAAGAGGAATAATATGGACCGAGTCCAAGAAAATCGAAGAACGAATGTCCACTAGGGGTAGCTAACCCGCTTGGCCCTGCCAAGCCATCCTGTTTTAGTCATTTCAAATTGGCATAAGTGTCGGGGTCTATCCATCATCGTTCTCTTTCTTCAAATCCAGCAAACGTACACCAAATCCAACCACTTCGTTCTAGATTCTCCTCCGCGTACACAGTTGTTAATGTGGTTCCAATATTGACAGTGAGTATGCCAATAAGAGGCATCGGTCTCTTTAACAACCAAACGCTGTTTTACACATCGGTTGGTACTTTTACATTTCAAAATCGATTAATACCTGTATCAAAATATCATATTAACTTCAAATCAATTTCTATTCAAAATATCATATTTACTCAAAATATGCTATTTCACTTCAAAATCATTTCCCCTCAATATCTCGATTTCAGTTCCAATTCAAAATTTCTTCGAATTTCCATTTGAGTTATAACTTCAATTTAACCCAATTCGTATTTAAATCCATGATTTAAATATGACATTCCACTCTTTGACCAGTTTGAATTTTAGAAAATAGTTTGAAATTCTTTTTTAAATAGTTTTAAAAAGTTAAATTAGTTTGATAGAAAATAGTTTAATAAAATGGTTTATATATTTAAAATGGTTTATATAGGAAATAGTTGGAAAATCAAAATAATATGAATATTTAAAAGATAGATGTTTAAATAGTTTATATTAAAATAATTTATTTAAAATAGTTTCAAAGTCAAACCAATTCTATTCTAAATTTTCCAATTCAAATCATCTTTAATTTCCATTATAATTTAAATCGATTCAATTCCGATTCCAATTCGAATTAACTTCGATTCCAATTCCAATTTGGAATTTAATTCAATTTCGATTTCAATTCGAATTTTAATTAATTTCCATTCCAATTTCAATTTCAATTTCAAATCAATTCCAACTATTCGATTTGATAGTTTAAATTTCAATTCAATTCTCAATTTTAAACCGTTTCAATTTATATCAATTCCGAGTTCGATTTCAAAACACCGATTTAAATCATTTAAATCAAATTTAACTTCGATGTTCAATTCAATGTTCAAATCTTTAAAATAATTCAATCTCGAGCCAAATTTTGAAATATCAACTTATATCGCTTTTACTTGAATAACATCAAATTTCAAGTAAAAGTTCAATTCCTTTTAAACAATTCAATTTCCATAATACAAGTCATATTTCAATCATGACTTCAAATTCCAATTAAATTCCTTAAAATAATTTCTTTTAACCAAACTTAATTTCAACATTTAAAACTCGGATTCGTAATTAATTCAAACTTCCCAAATTCGATTTTTATTTCTTTAAATCAAAATCATTTAAATAATTTCAAAACCAAGACTTTTAAAATCATTTAATTTAACCAATCCGGTGTCCATATATAATTTTATATCCTATGGCCAAGTGATTAGTTATTCCAATTTAATTTCAGGGATGGATATATATCATTTCAATTCAAATCACAGTGTTATAGGTATATATCATTTCAACCTATTTCTTAATTTATTTGAAATAATTCAATTTACAGTTTTATATACTGTAAATAATTTACCGGGTAATAACAGGATATATATATAAAAATAAATAAACATCCCAAATATCAACCAATTGGCATCAATTACAATCAATCATCCGAACGGTCAAAATATCACAGCAATTAACTAGTCATCAATAATCGGGAGTTTACTAGTAATTTAGTTTCGATTCAATTTAACTGTCAATTCAAATTTCTATCAGTTAATTCAGATGTCAATTTAAATGTCGATTAAAATTATCAAACAACAATCAATAAATTTAAATCAACTTCATAATTTTAAATTTAACCAACATAAAAATATTCTAGTACTTCGTGAGCGTTATAAAACACTCACCTTTTTATTTGAAACTGAAAATATTTCCATCTTCAAATAAATACCAAACTAGCTCCCCGATGTAGACGACGTCAATACGATCCCAACGTAATTTATTTCGTCCAAAACAAGCCTCGTACGAAAAGATAAGCAATATTTAATAACGATTAATTAAAAGTAATTTACATGCCAATAAAACAATTAAACTAACAAACACATACCCCTCTCTCCTTTCACGTTCGATCACAAACTCCAGGCAGAGAACCCAAACACGACATTCCCCATGATGCGTGCGCCCACCAACCACGACCGGACCACCATCTGAAGCCGCCACGTCAAGCGCCTCGGCCATCACCATCATCCAGCATCACCTGTGACCGCGACCTCCAACATACGCATGCGAGGCCGCGACCAAAACCCTAACTGCCAAAAATCGCCCTGCCCTCCTCGTCGCGCGTGTCGCGCCTTGCCTCGGCACTCCTCCATCGATCGTTGATTGCTTTTTTTATTTTATTTTCGATCTGCTGCGTATATTATCTTTCGATCTGAATGCATAAGAAAAGGGAAGAGGGGAGAGGGAGCGTACGATGGGAGACAAAAGGGGGGCTGATGCGTACGAAAGTTGGTAAAGGAAAGTAAATAAATATTATTTAATTAGAAAATATCTCGCCTGATTTACCCGCGCAATTCCGAACTCCAAACGAAGCATGCCGCCTGGCGTTCTATATGTTTTACCCCTATTCTGAACATAATGGAACTAGTCTCGAGGCCTAATTCGATCGTATGCAGAAGATAGCTATTTAAAATCAATTTATTTTAATTAAATTCTTTTAATTAATTTCTACACGTTTCAAGCTCGCACGGCCAAACGATATGTCCGATCGCTACGAAACTTGAAATCCTACAATAACTCACTATTACGGATCCGATGAAACTAGTTTCGTCAAAATCTGAGACAGTGGCCAAAATGGCTATTTTTACTCGTTAATTAAAATATAAATTTCCAATTTCTATTTATTCACTTTTAAATCCAATTTTAAATGTTAACAATCTTCATTCGTATTTAAATAAAATTTAAATCAACTTTCGATATCATTTTCAATCGTATTAAATTCAGAATTTAATTATTTAAATAATTCCAATATTAAATTTAAACAATTTAATTATCCAATAAATTACATTAATAAATCATAAAATTTCAATTAAATTTTAATCATCAACAATTATTCTATTTTCATCTAAATAATTCAATGTTTATTAATCAAGTCCAGTTATCGATTATAAACACAATCAATACATAAAATTTCATTTCAATACCTGTTATTGCCAAAATCTTCGAAATTGGTTATTTCAAAATTTTATTCAAGTTCATATTAAATAAACTACATTAATAAATCATTAAAATTTTATTTTTAACCATTTTAATTCAATAATCATATTAAATTTAATAATTTAAAATAGTTAAAAATACGGGTCATTACATATATAGTTTTCTACATATAATTTCAAAGTATTAATTTAATATGTATATAAGATTATAAGTATATGCATTTAAAAAGGTTATTTTCGAAATATGTAATGTGTACATAAATATACTTGTTTGAGAAATTAATGCAAAGATTTGAATTTGAAATTAGTAGATATTTTAATATGCAAATATATAATTCAAATTTAAAATTTTAAGTTTAAATTTAAATAAAAAATTACTTATGTTAATATTTACAATTACTTTATGTTATAATATCACTTATACATACATACATACATAGATACATATACATACATACATACATACATATATATATATATATATATATATATATATATTAGACAACACATATGTATATGGAGGGGTTAACATGTCCGTTGCAGTGTAAATCCCAACACTTATACATGTGCATGTTAAACCATGTATGCTATATATGTTAACGTTCACTTACACACACATGTTTATATGATATGCATATTATATTATATAGTATGAATATAATATTAAAATAAAAAATTATTTGCAACTTAAATAAAATATTGATTTTATTTAAAATCAATTTAGATCAAACCCTAAATAGATTTAGACTTTGTAGGCCCAATAATTTTATTTAATTAATTTTCCTTTTTTGTAAAGCTTATTGTATTATACAAGCTTTGTAGTAAGTCTAATCGCAGTGTTCTCCTTATCCTGAAGTATCTATTTATCCCTCCTTGTTATTCATCTTCCATGATGTCTATTTGTTGCAGCTTTTGTGAGTATGCTCTGGTGTGGTTGTTATGCTTTGACTGTGGTTGTTGTGCTTTGAGTGTGGTTGTGAATTGTGTTTTGTGGAGTGCATTTCTGGTTATTTTTGTACCATGCTTTTATCATGGAATTTATAGTTTTTATTTACCTTTTGGTCTAGTTTGCTTAGGTGTTTTGGCTTTGGCATCAAGCTTGCCGATTTTTTCTTTGCTGTTTGGTTGCTATGCTATGAAGTTTTGCTTCTATTGGTGACACTTGGATATGGATTTGTTATGATATATCTTTCCTTGTGACGTTTTAGGTTGGAAGGTTGTAGTAATATGGGCTTCAGTTGTTATTTTGTTGATGGAAAGCCGTCCAAAGGTTTATCTAAAATTGGGATCATGCTTTTAGCTTGTTATGTAATATAGCAAAATGCTTAGATTTCTCCTTGCTATTGTTAGTGGTTTATCTATGGAAATTATGAGCATTTCCTGGGTCAAAGTGATTATAACACTACAGGAATATCTTAAAATACCGACGACCCCTGGCGATGGCTTCCGACGGCCAAGGTGCGACAGTTTCCGACGGTTTTCGATGGGCCGTCGGCAGCCATCGGAAGCCGTCGGAAATTCGTGTTATCCAGGTCTCGGCTGAGACCTGTCTTCCTCATTCCAGATGAACGAATTTTTTTTCTAAAATCCCTAAAACCCATTTTCAAGCTTCCAAACCCCAAATTCAAGCTTCCGGATCTTGCACGGCTCCTTAATCACTCTCTATTGCTTCCAATCTCAGGTATCATCTCTCATTTTTGCGAAAACCTATTTTTTAACCTAAATCTGGATTTGCCTAATTTGATAAATTAGGGTTAATTAGTGATTCTAATTGTTTCTAATAGCCTAATAATGGTTTATAGTATCCTGTTAACCGGCATCTTGGCCCGGTTACAAAATGACAGTTGAAGAAATTATCATTAGCACTAGACAATATTCTGACCAAGAAGAGACTGGAGGTGGTAGCAAGTTGTCAGGCCCACAACAAAGCAAGAGCATTCGGCCTGCCTGGCCTGGTGCACAGATTCACCTACTATGGGCAGAGGCACCTTGTTCCTAAGCCCATGAGGGAAGTCCAACCCATCTCGTCTATAAATAGGTGGGCAGTAGCACAATGAAAGGGACCCTTTTTCCGGGAACACTGGGAGACTCTGCCACTTTCAAGACTTATTATTTTCAGTTCAAACTTGTATTCAAGTCATTAATATATGGATTGTATCTGTATTCAACTACTTGTGAAAGAAATAAAGATCAAAACTCAAAGTGGACGTAGGCAGTTACGCTGAACCACTATAAATCTGGTGTTCTCGTTTTTGTTGTTCTTTTGGCATTGAATTACACTATTCTTCTGTTCTAATTTATCTTCTTCATTAATCTCTCTACATAATCTTTCTCAATGAGGTTAGTGACCAATTTTGGTGCTAACACTTTGGTGCTTTCACTGAGAATTGAATTCTCAGCTTGATTGGATCTCATCGTCTACTAGTGGATTTCCATATTCGCGAGATAGATCCAGTTGTTTACTAGAAAACTTCCTATTCTACTCAGATTTGAAAGAAATCTAAAGGAAGCTGATAGCCGTAGATTGGATTCACTGATGTACGCAAGATCTGGGGATTGGACGTTGACGTTTGCACTCAAGTTGAATGAAGGCCGACCCTTCTCTGAAGGCAATTCGGCCGACCGCTTTAAGAAAGGCATGCGCCGAACGCTCCAGAAAAGGTCTATGCCGACCGCTGCAGGAAAGGTGTATGCCGATCCGCCTTGGTCGAGCCACTCTAGGCCGAACGTCCCAAAGCGCGGACTAGAGTATAAACGACTTAAACCTCCAAGTCCCCAGATTGCGGACTGGAGTACTCTAAGTCTCCAGAGCGCGGACTAGAGTATAAATGACTTAAACCTCCAAGTCCCCAGAGTGTGGACTGGAGTACTCTAAGTCCCCAGAGCTCAGACTGGAGTATAAATGACTTAAACCTCTAAGTCCCTAGAGCGTGGACTAGAGTATAAACGACTTAAACCTCCAAGTCCCCAGAGTGCGGACTAGAGTACTCTAAGTCCCCAGAGCGCGGACTAGAGTATAAATGATTAAAACCTCCAAGTCCTCAGAGTGCGGACTGGAGTACTCTAAGTCCCCAGAGCGCAGACTAGAGTATAAACGCCTTAAACCTCCAAGTCTCCGGAGTGCGGACTGGAGTACTCTAAGTCCCCAGAGCGCGGACTAGAGTATAAACGACTTAAACCTCCAAGTCTCCAGAGCACGGACTGGAGTACTCTGAGTCCCTAGAGCGCGGACTAGAGTATAAATGACTTAAACCTCCAAGTCCCCAGAGTGCAGACTGGAGTACTCTAACTCCCCAGTGTGCGGACTCGGTTCTGCCGAACGAGAACGAATGCCGAACACCTCTGGAATTAAGTTACACCGGTCCCTTATACGACCCCTATTTTCAAAAAAAAAATATTTTTGGGTACGACCCAGATTGGATTCACCGATGTACGCAAGATCTGGGGATTGGACGTTGACGTTTGCACTCAAGTTGAATGAAGGCCGACCCTCCTCTGAAGGCAATTCGGCCGACCGCTTTAAGAAAGGCATGCACCGAACGCTCCAAAAAAGGTCTATGCCGACCGCTACAGGAAAGGTGTATGCCGATCCGCCTTGGCCGAGCCACTCTAGGCCGAACGCCCTTCCAGGCCGATCATACCTCTAGGTCGAACGCTCTTCCAGGCCGAACATAACTCTAGGTCGAACGCTCTTCCAAGCCGAACATAACTCTAGGCCGATCATACCTCTAGGCCGAACGCCCTTCTAGGCCGAGCATACCTCTAGGCCGAACGCCCTTCCAGGCCGACCATAACTCTAGGTCGAACGCTCTTCCAGGCCGAACATAACTTTATGTCGAACACTCTTCCAAGCTGAACATAACTCTAGGCCGATCATACCTCTAGGCCGAACGCCCTTCTAGGCCGAGCATACCTCTAGGCCGAACGCCCTTCTAGGCCGACCATACCTCTAGGCCAAACGCCCTTCCAGGCCGAACATACCTCTAGGGCCGAACACCCTTCCAGGCCGACCATACCTCTAGGCCGAACGCCCTTCCAGGCCGACCATACCTCTAGGTCGAACGCTCTTCCAGGCCGATCCATACCTCTATGCCGAACACCTCTGTAATGTCGAACGGTATTGTATGCCGAACGACTCGGTTGTGCCAAATAAGAATGAATGCCGAGCACCTCTGTAATGCCGAATGACTCGGTTGTGCCGAACGAGAACGAATGCCGAACACCTCTGGAATTAAGTTACACCGGTCCCTTATACGACCCCTATTTTCAAAAAAAAAATATTTTCGGGTACGACCCAGATTTTAAAAAAAGAGGCATTCTATCCACTTAATAAATGACTTAAACCTCCAAGTACCTAGATTGCGGACTGGAGTACTCTAAGTCCCCAGAGCGCGGACTAGAGTATAAATGACTTAAACCTCCAATTCCCCAGAGTGTGGACTGGAGTACTCTAAGTCCCCAGAGCTCGGACTAGAGTATAAATGACTTAAACCTCTAAGTCCCTAGAGCGCGGACTAGAGTATAAACGACTTAAACCTCCTAGTCCCCAGAGTGCGGACTGGAGTACTCTAAGTCCCCAGAGCGCGGACTAGAGTATAAATGACTAAAACCTCCAAGTCCCCAGAGTGCGGACTGGAGTACTCTAAGTCCCCAGAGCGCAAACTAGAGTATAAACGACTTAAACCTCCAAGTCCCCAAAGTGCGGACTTAAGTACTCTAAGTCCCCAGAGCGCGGACTAGAGTATAAATGACAAAAACCTTCAAGTCCCCAGAGTGCGGACTGGAGTACTCTAAGTCCCCAGAGCGTGGACTAGAGTATAAACGATTTAAACCTCCAAGTCTCCAGAGCACGGACTGGAGTACTCTGAGTCCCCAGAGCGCGGACTAGAGTATAAATGACTTAAACCTCCAAGTCCCCAGAGCGCGGACTAGAGTACTCTAAGTCCCCAGAGCGCGGACTAGAGTATAAATGACTTAAACCTTCAAGTCCCCAGAGTGCGGACTGGAGTACTCTAACTCCCCAGAGTGCGGACTCGAATATAAGCGAATCGGATCTCCAAGTTCCCTGAATATGAACTATGACACAAATGACTTGAATTTGTCAAATCCCTGACATACGGGCTAGAAAGTATTCTAAGTGCTCGAAGCACAAAATGGAAGTTCAATGACTCCCGAAGAGTTTCCGAGTTATATGAAGATGGACTGAGAAGTCTATGTTACTCACAACTGCTTGGATTAAAATCACAATCACAAAGAATACTGAACAATAAGAGTCTTTTGTAAGACAGAAAAAGGAACTAAACCTTATTCAGAAATGAGTTTCTATTACAACCCCTCCAAATTTCGGAGTCGACATTCTATTTACAAGAACTAAGGAAATAGATGAAAATAATTACATGACTTAAACTAACTCTCGTTGAACGAGGATAGTAATCACTTCTTGTGCTTCTTCAACTTCTTTCCAGACGGCTCCTCTCCAGAGCATTTACCCTTGGTACTCTTCTTTGATAGAGGGGTAGCAACTGAAGGAGTACGGGGGCCTTCCATGGGCTTGGACCCGCCAGGAAGGATGACCTTCAACGGCTTGTTCAAAGGATCGTCCAAGTCCACAACTCGGGGCTCTACTATGACCTTGACCGTCTCCTCCTTCTCTTTCTCGAGACGCTCCTCCATGCTCAATTCGGATGTGTGCTCAGAGGCGCATGTAATTTCTACTTCATAACCCCCGTCGGTAGGAGAGGAGGTTTCAGACTTGTCTTCATCAAGCGCTCCCATCACCTGAGCGTCTGGACCAGGAGCCTCCCCTGCGTGAGTGGCTTCACTTGTTTTCTCCCCCACTTCCTTGGCGACATCGCTCCTCGGAGTGGGCTCGGGGTCAGAACGGCCTGCACAAAATCATGGAAAACAAGCATTAGAATGCAATAGTCCTGCATAAAGAATAACGACTTTCGAAATCTTAAAGAGAATCTTAAAGAGAAGGATTATCTACCAGGTTTAGGCAAACTCTCAGCCATCCGGGGGGTCTCACCCTCTGGAACGGGAGACAGAATGCGGACTAAAGTAGTCTAAGTCCCTAAGTGCGGACTAGAGTATAAATGACTCAAAAACCTCTACGTCCCCAGAATGCGGACTACAGTACTCTCAGTCCCCAGAGCATGGACTAGATTATAGACGACTTCAGAAAAATCCCTAAATCCCAGAAGCGGACCAGATTACTCTAAGTTCCCAGAGTGCGAACTAGAGTATAAACGAGTTGACGAAAATCTCTGCGTCTCGAACTGTGGACTAAAGCATAAACCGTTCGACAAATCTCTAAGTCCCCGGAGCGTGGACCGATGCATGAACACAAATTGGGCGCGAGTCAACCGGGGGGAGAATAACACTAAGTCAACAGAATGCAGAGTGGTGTATAAACATCGATAAATAGACGAGTGGATTCCGACCATTTTCTATTCCGCAAACTTCGGCCTGGAATCGACAGGAGGATTATTAACCCGCTGAGGATGGAGTTCGACCATCCAACTAGTGACCTGGTTAAATCAATGCTGGGGCAGGGGTACAAAACACTAAAAAGCCGAATACGACAACTTACTATAGCTCTAGCGTGGCGTTCTTTATAACTTGAGGCAGTGACTGCGGGGAGGCCTCAATACAGAACCAATCGAAACGGCATCCAAAGCTACGAGCAACCTACTATATCATACCTCAGACCAAGGGTCAATGCCGATCCGCACCAAGCACATACAAATGTGACTCAGATTTTTTTTGAAAAACTATGACCCCCAGAGTATGGAAAGGAGGGTAAACCACAAATACTTGGTCAAAAATTCTCCAGCACCCTCGTTCGATTCGTCAGGAGGAGTATGAAACTGGATGAGCATAACCCGACTACATTTGTAGCCAACTTTACCCCGAGATCTGATTACAAAGCATGAACCAAAGTGGACGTGGATGACCATCCACTTTCCACATTACGCCCTGAAACTTACGTGGCATCGAAGTATTCCTCTTGGAATGAAAAACCACGATAAAATCCAAGATAGGCGAGACCTAGTCTCCCATCGACTGACATGATCCCACGATTCAACGGGAAAGAGAGTAAAGCTAAAGTGGGCATGGCTGGCCTTCCTACTTATCGGTATATGCCCCAGACCTGGGGGCACGAGAGAGAAGGAAGATGAATGTGAACCGACTATTCACCAATCACCTCTATGTCTTTGGAGTTTAGGTGAAAACATAAACATAGCTAGGACGAGACTCAACCGTCCATGCAGTACATTTATCAACCCAATACTGGGAGAAGACGCATGGTCATCCAAAAACTGGCTACGATAGCTCAATATTAAAACTTATATATAGTGCTCACAGCTACTCAAGGCAAAGACCGAAAGGATGATTAGAGATAGAATCATTAAATCGATGCCAAAGCTTGTGGGCAACTGACTGTCACTCCAACCCGAAGGGCGAGTGAAGGATCATGAATGCATTGAATAGAAAATGCGTTACTCGAATATACAAGCAAATTCAAACTCATAGCAAGATCCAGCTATACAGTTGCACGCAACTCGAGGCTGGCCCCTACTCGACATTTCCTTCAACGTGCTTTTAAGCCTGATCTTTGGCCATTTGCAGATAATCAATTAGAGCATTCAGAGCCCTTCATTATTTGACTTAACAACTCATGACAAGACTCTAGGATTCGACCAGAGTAACCATCAACATTGACCGTCCCAACCATATTTCACATTGAATGTTATGCAAAATAGTTACATCTTTACTCAAAGAATCTGGGATGGCACCTGCTAAGCTGACGGTCGACATTACAGCCAGCCATGGCGACCCTTTCCGGGTGCTGAATATCGGATCACAGCTCAGTGCAGTGATGATAAAAGAATTAGTTGGATTTTTCTAAATAAATGATGATATGTTCCCTTGGACCCATTCTGACATGCATATGTGATTTCATTAACTATCGCGAGCCATGCATTGGATATCAACCCAAAGCTACAAAAGCTAGCACAATCTCTATTGATTTCATCATGAAAGCTCCACTCTTACTTTTAGGCTCACCCCATCAACGTCTATGCCTACCAGCCGTTGCGACATGGCATACAATGACCTGAGACGTCTGAAAGACTACTTAAATAGAATATCGAACTAAGCTAATTCGATATCACTTATTTCCCACTAAGGGCTATCCAAGGACGGAAATTAGCAGACCTCACACCCAAATTCACTACCTCAGATGACTACTCGAAGAGTAGCAGAGAACCAACCATAAGATGGAAAATGTACGCGGATGGAGCATCCAATGATCAGTGTTATGGCATAGGAGTCATGATAATGACTCTTGAGGAACGATCAATCTGCTACGTCCTAAAACTCGATTTACCTGTAACAAACAACGATGCTTAGTATGAAGCCTTGACTGCCAGCCTCAAACTTGCTAGAGGATTTGAAGTGAAAACTTTACATATCTTTTGTGATTCTTGATTGGTAGTATACAAATTTAAGGAAGTTGATCTTGCTAAGGGGCATTGTCTTGCTCCTTATCTCGGCCAAGTCCAAGAGCTACTAACCGACTTCACGTATTACATCATTACACACGTACTCAACGAACAAAATGAAAAGGTGTCATGGTTGACTCCTATCAAAGACTATCTACAATGAGGAATTCTTACTGAATGGAGGAATGGAAAACGACAGATCCTCCTCAAAGCTTCACGCCAAATCATCTAAGAATAAGTCGTGTGTCAAAAGGAGTTTATCCATACCCATGCTTCGGCATATCGCCCATGATGATATCTTGAGCAAAGTCTATGAAGAAGAATGCGGTAGTAACATCAGGGGGAAAACCATGATAAAGAAGATACTCTGCTACAGGTATTACTGGCCAACTATCAACCCAGATGCGGTTGATCATGCTAGACAATGTGACGAGTGCAAGATGTTTGCAAAAAATCCGGGAACCCCGCCGATGGAAATTATTCAAATGGCTAGTTCATGGTCGTTTGCCACTTGGGGGCACTGAAATCATCTTCTTGTCGATCCTAAAGGTGGTGCGAAATACACCATCATAGCAGTTGATTACGTCACCAAATGGGCAGATGAAGAACTCTTAACCACGACCAAGATGAAGAAAATAATCAACTTCTTTATCTGTAACGTCGTCTGTCCTTATGACCTTCCATGATCCATTATAACTGCAAATGGATAGGTTGAAGCTGTGAACAAAATCATAGAGTCTGTACTGAAGAGAGGTTTGGAAAACTCCTCAAGTGGCTGATTGCAACCCTTATTTCATAGAAAATACAAACAAGGAATCGCGATTGAATTGCAATTAAACTAGATGGAGTTGGCGACGACTTATGAGCATATAAAACGCATCCGAGAGCCAATGGCAAGAACATGTACCCGAACGTGCATGTGTACATCCGAAAAAGTTCGACTTCTTGAAATCAACAGAAATTGAATTCTCACTAAGGGTTATTAAGAGAAGACTAGATCAGATAGCCGAAGCTTATTAGCTCTGCAGAATCAGACACGGATGGCCACAGATGAACTACAACCCTGGATTTATAATATTGGGAATCGACCAAGCATCACGACGACCAAAGAAGGATACAACACCTTGGGAGGATAAATTGGAGGATAATGACTATTCAAGAAACATGGTGGATTTCTTTCTGAAGACAAGGAATACTTGCTGATTCAAAGCGTGTTGTGTTGCTTCACACGACACACTTTGGGGGGAAAATGTTAACCGGCATCTTGGCCCGGTTACAAAACGATAATTGAAGAAATTATCATTAGCACTAGACAAGATTCTGACCAAGAAGAGACTGGAGGTGGTAGCAAGTTGTCAGGCCCACAACAAAGCAAGAGCATTCGGCCTTCCTGGCCTGGTGCACAGATTCACCTACTATGGGCAGAGGCACCTTGTTCCTAAGCCCATGACGGAAGTCCAACCCATCTCGTCTATAAATAGGAGGGCAGTAGCACAATGAAAGGGACCCTTTTTCCGGGAACACTGGGGAGACTCTGCCACTTTCAAGACTTATTATTTTCAGTTCAAACTTGTATTCAAGTCATTAATATATGGATTATATCTGTATTCAACTACTTGTGAAAGAAATAAAGATCAAAACTCAAAGTGGACGTAGGCAGTTATGCCGAACCACTATAAATCTGGTGTTCTCGTTTTTGTTGTTCTTTTGGCATTGAATTACACTATTCTTCTGTTCTAATTTATCTTCTTCATTAATCTCTCTACATAATCTTTCTCAATGAGGTTAGTGACCAATTTTGGTGCTAACATATCCCATGGAATACCTATATTCATTTGTTAGCTTTAAATTGTGAAAAGTAGGTATAATTCGTGAATTTGTGTATATGTGTAAACCATTATATATGTGTTATTTTTAGCATTGTTTTGTTTTAATTGGGGTGTTTATGTGTTCATATGTGTGTGCGTGCGTATGTGTTAATCATTATACACACATACACACATACACGCATACTAATAATTAAATAAATTGTTTTCTATCGAAAACGTCGTAAAATAATAATTTACATATCTACTATAATACGCTGAGCTAATCTTGTTTGATAAAATACGCGGAATACGGTAAATTAATAATTTTTCAAAATATATAAAATTAGTAAATTTTCAATCGTTTAGAAACAATAATATATTATATAATAAATAAGAAGTCAAACAATAAAACTTCCAATTTTTGTATAAACTACTTTTTTATTACGTCCCTTAGAGAGTTTTTGGCCCCGTCTGACAAGTGTTGTACATGATCGTTATATAGATATTCATTTTTGTCATAAAACAAACATATTTATCTAGTACAATACTTGTTGTATTTGTCTCTGTATTGGACAAGTTATAAACACAGTAAACAATTACATTTCTTACATTATTTCATTTTAAACGGTTCACAAAATTTCGCCATCACTTTTCGTTTTTGTTTCCTGTATACACGCATTTGTGTACAAAACAAAGGGGAAATGTTGCCGAAATTTTGTTGAACCGTTTAAAACGGAATAATTTACGAAATGTAATTGTTTACTGTGATTGTAATGGAAAGTAGGATGACTGACTATCAAAATAGAAAACCATAAACCAACATTTCAATATTGTATTCTTAAGTTGGGTTAAATTGACGTGTATAAGATTATGTATCAATAAATTGAAAAATAAAAGGTCAATTCGTAAAATGGCCAATATTTATTTTTGAATTTGTTACTTATTTTTTTAAATAGGAAAAATAATCGATTATTTTGTTGATTGGAGGAGATGGATGTATCAAAGAAGGGGACTGAGAGGCTCAATAAAGATTTTTATAATGGTATAAGCGTATTTGTTGAATTTGCTTTAAGTAATAATGGAAACGATGTAGAAATTTGTTGTCCATGTAGTAGGTGTAAACATTTGAAGTATTGGTTACCAGATATTGTGAAAGTTCATTTGTGCAAAAATAGTTTCATAGCGGAGTATTATGTTTGGGATCGTCATGGAGAAGTTGTAGCACATACTCCTGCAGAGTTTGAATTAGAGGTGGTTGGTAATGAAATTGTTATGACGAATCGTATAGAAAATATGGTTGAAGATGCAGCACGATCAATTTTCCCTATGGTTGAAGTTGACGATGTAAATGTTGAAGAACCAAATATCGATGCAATTTTTTTTACGATTTATTGGATGCTACTAAGAAACCTCTTTGGGATGGTTGTAAAAGCGGCACTCAGCTATCAGTAATCGCAGAATACATTGCGATGAAGTCAAAGTACAACATCACCGAATTCGAATTTACAGCTGTTGTACAAGCTGCAAAACGACATATGCTGCCCGATAATTTAATGTGTGAAAATCACTATGAAGTTAAAAAACTTTTGTCGGCTTTTGGTTTACCATATCAAAAAAAAGATACATGTTTAAATGGCTGCATGTTGTTTTGGAAAGATGACATCACCCTTAAGAAGTGTAGAATATGTAATGAGGAAAGGTACAAACCAAGAAAAAAGAAGGGAAAGGAAGTTCCATACAAACGTATGCATTACTTGTCCATCACTCCTAGGCTTCAAAGATTATACGCATCTTCTGCAACTGCACCTCATATGAGATGGCATAGTGTGAGAACAGAGGAAGAAGGTACGTTGACACATCCAGCTGATGGAGAAGCATGGAAGCATTATGACAAAACTTATCCCACTTTTGCAGCGGAGAGTTGTAATGTTAGACTTGGATTGTACGGATGATTTTTTGCCATTTTCTCAATTTGGTACTAAACATTCATCTTGGCCCATTATCATTGCACCTTATAATTTACCTCCGTGGATATGTATGAAAACTCTATATATGTTTCTTACTGTGGTCGTTCTTGGCCTCGACAATCCCACACAAGGAATCGATGTTTATTTACAACCGTTGATTGAGGAGTTAAAAACACCGTGGAACGAAGGAGTAGAAACTTACGACGTTTCAAAGAAATAAAATTTTGTATGTTTGCTTCTTTGTTGTGGACTATAAGTGATTTTCCTGCTTATGTAATTCTTTCAGGATGGAGTACATCTAGTCGTCTAGCTTGTCCTTATTGCATGGAAGAAACATGGGCATTTTCTTTACCGAATGGTAAGAAAATTTCATCGTTTGACTACCATCGATGTTTTCTCCATGTCAATCATCCCTTCAGAGGAGATAGATAAAAAAATTTGCTAATAGAGTAGAAACCAGACAACCACCAACGATATGGTCAAGCGAAGACATATTTGAAATTGTAAGGGACTATCCAAAGATACATGAAACTGGAGTACAAACTGAAATTGCAGGTAAATCGAATATTCATAATTGGTGCAAACAAAGTATATTTTGGGAGTTTCCTTATTGGAAAGATCTTCTGCTTCGTCATAATATTGATGTGATGCACAATGCTAAAAATGCATTCGATAATGTTTTTAACACAATTTTGAATGTCAAGGGGAAGACTAAGGACGATTTGAAATCAAGACGCGGTATACAAAAATTATGCAAACATCATTTGTAGTTCTATCAGTTTCTAGAGATTCATATGAGAGTAGGATGACGGCTTGCTAGCCCAAGTGGGATAATATCCCTTCCCACATCATGGAGTGTATATGGCAGGGTTTCATTGTAAGTATAATCTTCTATTTTCCATTCTCAATTTGTTTGTCGCTTATTTATTGTTCACCTTATATTGTTTAATTATCTGTCGCTTGTTTATCATGAAATGCAGTCCGCAGTTGACGTCCAAGTATATGACATGCAGCTGGTACGGCACTACTGGATGCAGAAGATGAAGAAGAACTACCAGGATTCTTTTTTGGTTGTGAAGCATAAAGGGGAGAAGCCGAAATGGATGGGAGTGAGTGTGTGGGAGGGTTGGCTGGCGCATTGGAAGAGTGACAAAGCGAAGGTATGTGTACTAATCTTTTATTAATTATTTGATTGATATGTAAATGTCAAAAATTATTTGGTAAGTAAATAATGTATTGTTTATTTAAATGTACAGACAGAGTCGCAGAGAAACTATGCAAATAGGAGCACGAATCCTGTCACTCATCGAGGAGGGTTCAAGTCGTTCCAACAATATCGGCAGGAGTTGGTAAATTTATTAACTTTGAATTGTAAATAGTTATCATGATGTATAATTTTGAATATACAATAACAGTACATAATAATCAATTTCAGGAAGTGGAGGCGTAGGGTCCCGTATCGTACATGGATGTATTTACCTGTACTCATGCCATCGAGCATGTAAATCCAGATGAGACTGTTTCATATACATGGCATGATGATAAATTGTGGGAGAGCCATGTAAGCATATTTTAGTTTATATACTATTAGTAAATGTTTTAATTATTAAAGTATAATGAATTAAGATATTATGTTATTAATTTCAAATGTATTTTTATCAGTTTATGTAGGCATGGTTTATGGAACAAAGGCAGAAACTCCTGGAGGAAACATGTCAAGAGCAGCTGATTACGGACGAGGAGGATGTCATTTTTGAGTTAGTCATGGACCCACCTTCATGGAACAGGCACTACGGTTTTGGCAACCAAGCGGTAATGAATAATATATTTAGATATAACAATTTAGTAATCTTTCAATTCTAAAGAACTATTAGATATAACAGGCATTATGGAGGAGAGCCAGCCAAAACAAAGCTCAGATCGATCTAGCAGAGATCGAGGAATTGAGAGCTAGGGTGGCGTAGCTAGAGGAGCAGAACCATTGGTAGGCCATTGAGTTGACATAGCTGCTGGACCAACGTATTGCTGATTACATGCAGTAGTATTGTGGCTGCTTTCCATCTTCAGTTGGTTTCAGAGGTTCTGGAGGTGATTGACAGGAGTAATAGGTATGTTTTTATGCAACATTGTTTAGTATTGTTTGATGATACACTAAGATGGTGCTGCTGGATACTTTGAGATGTTTTGTAGATTATTTGATGGTACATTTGGTGATGGTTAGTTTGACATTTGTGAGTTGATGGAGGTGAGTTGTTGATGATGACATTTGAGTTGTTGATGTTGTGATATTTGTTGGTGTTTCATGGTGTATATATTGTATGATGACAAGTATGTATATTATGTTAACGAAGTGTTGGTTGGTTTGATGTCATGTGAGTTATGGTTGGTTTAATTTTCTTCATGTGATTTGAGTATATTTGTATGATTTGAGATTATATTGAATATCTGAATTCGATATGTGCTTTTATGTGACTATATTATATTCCTGAATTGTGTATGTGAGGCTAGCATGTAGCAGAAATCTGGAAAAATGCTTCAGGTATTCCGACGGTTTCCGACGGCTGGCGACGGCTTATAGGTCAACATTTTCCTATGGCTTCTGACGGCTGGTGGCGATTTTGTTACTTCCTCTTGATCGACCATGTGTCTTCGACGATCGTCTAGAACCGTCGAGTTTTCTATCGGCAGCCGTCGGAAAGTTTTTGACAGAGGCTGTTGGAAACTGTCAGAAAAACTATGCAACGACGGGACAAATTGCGATGGTTTTTTGCATCGGTTTCTAACGGCTGCCGATGGTTTTCAGCCGTCGAAAATCATACGTTTTCTTGTAGTGTAATGTGCTAGTGATTGTAATATGTTAGTGTGTGTCATAGCGTATATGATTAGGTAGTGTGTCAAACTGAATGTTCTAGTTGCTGAGGTACACGTCCTCACACCTTTGGTACTTTTGTAAAATGGTACGACTCTTATAAAACCGCTTGCTTATGCAAAATAATAATACTTTATTTTCCCTGCGAATTTTTTTTGTAAGAATACTTTTGTGTAGATTAAAATTTTAATTCCGAATTCATCCTAAATCAAAGCTTGTTTTCAAAATTTTAATTTTACATTTCAAGATATATAAAGTTATAAATTTTAGATGTGTGTGTGTGTGTGTGTATATATATATATAAGTTATTTTGAATTTAAAATATTTTTTATTATTATATATGTATATATGTGTTTTTGTGTATGTGCATGTGTGTGTGTATTATTTCAATTCAAAATTTTAAAGGAATTTTATTTAAAATCATAAATCCATTGTTAAATCTCACTTAGGCGAAAATTAGATTTCGATTGTTAATTTTAAATTTCAAAACACATAAAACATTTTGCAATAATTTTAATATGTAGAAAGGTTCAAGTGTTTGTAAACTTAAAATGACATTGAATGAATGAATAAAGGTAGGAGAAGGGCCCTCCACCTTTTCCTCTCATTAAATGCCTTCTAGAATTCATTAATTGTCATATTATAAATATTAGTAAACTATTTTCTATTAGTTAAACATATTTTATCACATATTATGCATAGGTACAAGTTAACAATGTAAATACATATATTATTATTATTTTACATGTTCTCAAAATAAAATTATGGACAACAAAGGCATATATAAAGGGGGAATGTGTCCGTTGCGGTGTAAATTCCAACACCTATAAACATACACATGAACTATATACACTTATATATTATATGTACACTACACACATGCTGGTGTAATTGATACACTTGTAGCTATATAATTAATTAAATAAAATTTATACTCCTTTTTAAACAAATTAAATAAAATACGATTTTATTTAAAATAATATTAGATTGGATCTAATAAACCCTTAGACTTCATAGGGCCAATGGATTAAAAAATTGGAATTGTTTCTGAAATCCACTTATCTCACTAGCTTTCGATTGGCCTAGTCCCTTCAATGGTACAGAACGATATGTATTCTAGTTTCAATCGATGAATCGATATCCTTTCTCGAAACATCTTGATTGGAAAATTTTAAAATAATATGTTTTTAATGTGATAAATTTCTCATGCTTACAACACATTATAATTACTATCACATAACATATTATTTAAGGATTTTCTATTTATATACTTTAAATTAATTACTTAATTAATTATATCACTGTATAAAAAATTAATTTTAATTTATTTAAGGTAAATTAAATTAATTAAAGGTTAATTGATCAAACATACATACATACATACACACACACACACACACACACACATGTATGTAACTATAATTGTTATAGCGTGTATCTACCTTAAATTTGTTTAAGGTAAATTATATTAAACCTTTTGAATTAATTAAATTTTTTATTTAAATTAATTAATTAAATAAATGAAATTATTAAATAATATTAATTAAAATATAATTAATTCATATGTATACATATAGTGGTATGTATATATAAACAAACTATAAATGTTATAGTTAACTATTTATCTTAAATATTTTAAGATGGATAATATAAAATTTTAGAAATTTTATATAAATTAAATTAATGAAATGTAATTAAATCAATAAAATTAAAATCAAATTAAATATTATTTAATTAAATAGTGGAACATGTAAGAAATCCGACATAGATTTAAGGAATAAATACATACGCATTGTATGTATACCGTGATTTCTGATCTATCCAACACTTGAATCAAAATGGTATTTCATAAGAAATGCATTATTCCCAAATTGATATCACTCTTGTATGTGTATGTGTATACACACATAAGGTTATGCATCCTTAAAATATAATTTGTCCTCTATAATTTATATATTAATAGATAACTTGCACACTCTTTAGTTGTTGATGTTCCCCAAGCTAGAGATGTTATATGTAGTACTATTAGTATATTGACTAGACAAGGTAAGATACATCCATGTATTTGTTGATATACCTTAAGCTACATGCACTATACTTAGGCCATCGTGAATTGGTGGATACAAATGAATAATCTCTTTTGATTTATTGATATTCCACAAGGTCGAGATGAGATTCGGATAAAGATCGGGGTTAGGAGTTCTATACGATACAACCAATAAAGTGTTATCCATCACTTGCAGGCTATGGTTTATTAATATTTGTCATGGTTGGATCCTAACGCAAGCGAGTCCAAACGCTTACTAGAGAAACCAAAAGATTCCTATGTTTCCTCTTGGGTTTTGAAAAACTTAAAAAATCATGTGGGAGTCTTATTTTAAAAATGAAATGAATATATTTAACTTTTCTAATGTTATAAGAGTATATGTTATATAAAGTTAAAATGTTCTACTTAGATAAATTTGTGCAACCATTATAATTGATAAAATATTTATCAATTAAAATATAAAATAAAATTAATTAAGATTGAAATAGAAATATAAAATATATTTAATAATAGACCTTTTGGCATGTTGTGACTTCCTGGCCTATGCAAAAAGAAACTTGACAACTACTAAAACAGTCATGCCTCGGTCGCTTAAGTGTCTTTTGTATGAGACTGTGTATTGTCTTATATGAGTTTTGAACTTTTCAGCAATACAAGAATATAGATATTTGATCAGTATTCAATCACGTATAAATGTTATAAGGTGAATAGTCATTGTTCCTAATATACGAAACTTCAATGAAATTAGTTCGTTCGAAATAAGCAAGTAACCGTATTGTGGGATCGTGTGTTTAAAATGATCTTGTAGTGAAAATTTTCTTGAATGGTTCGCTATTATGGAAGGAAAGTGAATGTGCGAGAGTGGATGTATCTTAGGCACAGTTGGGACAAAGAGAGTGAATGATCACCTCTGATTCATGAAGAGACATTGGAAATGAGAATTGTATAGAATATTAAAAGACACTTAGTATGGAATGAGAAACATGATTTCTATTCCAAACGTATTTTCATATAGAAAATTGTTTTATATGAAAGTTATTTCTTCGAGTTTATGATATAAAATAAAATTCTGCAATAAGTTGTTGAATGAAGCTTCATATATCCTAAGCTATTATAGTAATGGAAAAAATAGTGGGAGCATACCATATAACACTTCTTAGTCGATGCATTAAGTTATGAAAAATTGTTTTTATAAACATACCAGATATTATTGATGAAACACTAATTGTTTTCGTTTTGACTAAAAATAGACATAGTTTTATGTCAATATGAATGTTATGAATATTTATTATAAGATAAAACTATAATAATGGTATTTGGTTTAAAAAAAATGACGTGTTTGAAAATTTAGAAGTAATTGATATCTTACAATTACTTTGGAATTATAGAGTAAGCCACAGTTTTAAGAAATAATCCTTCAATCATATGATTATGAATCATATGGTACTTGTGAGTTGTACCTTAAACAATTAAGAGCAAAGCACCAATTTGGTGGAAGCGGTATAATATTTGGTCAGCTTTTGGGATTGATACATATAAATGTATGCAATCATATGTCTATTTATACCAAAATGGTTCCCCATACGTCAATAAATTCACTGATGAATTATCAAAAACATAAGCATGTATATTTGATACACATGTAGTATGTCTATCACAAGTTCAAAATATAAAGCGGAAGTATATAACATGACATCCAAAAGGAAATAAAATTATTTGATTTGATCGAATATGTGAGTATATTGGAAAGGGTTTCAAAAGTACCTAAAACAAATAAGACTTAATCTCAAATGTCACTCCTCCCTATGATACATAATGATGTATAAATATGGAGTAATGTGACTTTGTTTGACAAAGTACGACTAATGATGAGATAAGTTGAGTTAAATTCTTTATATAAGGTCGTGTACTTAAAAGTAAGTACACAAGGTCAAATTTAATTTCATCCAAAACAAAGTCTACAGAATCATACATGATAAGGGTTGATGAAACAACTACTACGTATTCTTAGTTAAGAAGTTAACAGGTTGTGTGAGTCGAGAGGCTTTACATAATATATACTCGTGAGAGATCTTGTGTGAACCACCCCAAAGGAGTTTGGGAACGATCAATATTGATTGATCAATTTATGTTATGTACATAATTTTTTTAGACTCGAAAACCAAATCAGTTTATACATAATATTGATTTTGAGGAATTGGGGATTGAACTTTATGATAACGGTTGACTTAGTTTGCCATTTTTTTCCAACAAACGAACCCTAATTTTATGCAGTTTGTTTCGGGTTTGTTTGAGATATAAGGAGGATATGGGTTGGGCTGAAGAGTTTTATTCTTTGATGGGAAATCGTATTGTTTTGCTTTTGTTGTATTTTTTATATGTTGATATATGAGGTAACTAGTTCGATGTCATACTCTTTTTCCCTACTACTCCGGTAGGGTTTTTTAAGGAGACGAATAGAATAGATTTTCTTTAATGTCACTAATAAAGAACCAATTTTCAAATATATATATATGCGATTCACAAAATGTTATGGATACCTATTCTGTTGCACTGATAAATTGTTGTTGTTTCAAGTAACACCAACTTTATGATGAAGGATTTTTTTAGAAATTATTCATAGTGAAATGGATTTGGATATGATTCAAAGATGAAACTAATTACGAAGGATGAAATGAAATTGACCAAACCTAAAATGAAACAACTAATTAGAATGTCTTTTAAGAAATCTCGCACATTAAAGAGAAACTATGATTTTCTTATCGATGTCGAGAAAAGAATTTACTCAGTTATCAGTAAGCCATTAAGAGTATTGGCTCTACCATATGACATAATGAGAAAATTCAGAATGAATTCCAAGTGCATAATCAAAATACGATTTTGATAGTTGTACCAGAAGGAGTATGATCCATCGGCCAAAAAAGTGTCTGTAAGAAGTAGATCAATTTAGTTGGAATATGGTAAACTACGTTGATAGAATAACATCGTAATTTCAATTGTAGAAACTAATGTAATAGATTCGTCATTCAACGTACTTAAGTCAATTCGGATTTCACTTGTAAAATTATCACTCGATATGATTTTTGAGCTTTGGTTATGCATGTTGAAATAGAAATTCTAAATATTGATTTAGAACATGTTGTATGTGCTTAATAACCAAAGTGTCTCAAAGTTAGTAGGCGATTTTGAGTTTGTGGATTATTGGATAAGATCCAAGAACTCATATGAAAGTATCAACAAGCATCAGAGTTAAGCATATATTTTGGCAGAAAAATCAAACAGTTCGAATATCGATCAATTTTTTAGTCAAAATTCATAGGAAGCATGTGTTTATAAGAAAGCACTATAAAGGTACTAAAATATTTCAAAACTATAAGTAAACGACATATTTATGATTTTTAATGATGTACTCATGTTAAAATCATTCTAATTTGGTTGTCTATCGATATTGGATTTGAAATTGACATCTTTTATAATTAGTATAAAAGAATGTTGGGATTGTCCCAAAAAAAATGCACAAACCCCATATTAAGATGTTTAATATAGAGCATGTAAGATGGATTTCTTATGCATTGGCAACATGATTTATCGTATATGATGCAGCGCAGCTTTTAAACTCACAAGACTTAGGTCGTCCACGACCTAAGGAAGAAATTATAGGTCATCCACAACCTACCGAAGATGGTTTGCGAGCTAACAAGCAACGTGTTTTAGGTCGGACACGACCTAAGGGGGAAGCTTTAGGTCGACCACGACCTAACAGGGGAACAGAGGATGCGAGTTATGCGGGAGAAGGTGGATCAGCGACCTATGATAATTCACGACTCGTAGCTAACGAGTTACGACTTAACTGCTTAGGTCGCAAGATTTTAAGTTGCTCCAGATCTTTAGGTCGGCCACGACCTAACTCCTGCGCTTCTTTAAGTCGCAAACGACCTAACATACACAGGCTGATTTCTTTGGAAAGTGATAGGTTGCTACCGAGATACGACCTAAGCTAAGTCGCATGAAGAAGCTCTGAAGTCGGTTCTTAAGCCGCTGCCGATCTAAGTTGTGTCGTTTCTGCTAAGTTGTAGGTCGTTCTTTATAAGTCGTGTGAGTTGTATAGGGCGTATAACTGTGTTGTAATGTTGAACCGTGTGAGTCTGTTAAGTCGCTGCCGACCTAAGTAGGTCGTAGGTCGTGTTGTTTAAGGTCGTGACCGACCTATGCGTTATATGTTTTGGCGTGTTGAGTTGTAGCCTATAAATAGGCATGTGTGGTCATTTGTAATAGTTTAGTTGATTGGAATAAAAACTTTTGTTTTGTTAGCTTTGTGCTTTCACCAAATTGGTAGTTGAGTATAATCTCCTATCTCCACTTTCGATTAATCGAGTGCGCTCGATTCAACGATTGTTGAAGCCGATTCGCGGTATCAAGTGCGCTTGATCAATGCTTGAAGAATTGAAGATCTTCTTTCACGGTATAGTGCGCTATCAACGTGACGAAGATAGCTAGAATTCGGTATCTTCGGGTCAACGAATTTGGGCCATTCAGTATTCTTCATTCCATTAATTGCTACTTTCACAGAATCATCATTTTGTAATTCCGCTGCTGCATCATTTGGTATCAGAGCCTGTTTTAGCCAATCATAGCTAAATCGAGTCTTGGAGCCGAGAATTTGAAATTTGAAGTGTTGATTTGTACGATCTTGAGCTAGGCCGAGAGCAAGTTGAAGTGTTCATCTTTGTTTTGAAGTATTGGAGTTCAGATTTGCATTTTTTAGGAGTTGATTGTTCATCGTGTTCATCACAAATTGCAACAACTTGGGAGTTTTCGATCCATAGCATTTTGGATCTAAATTCGAATTGTGTTTGAATTTTGAAGTGTTGAAGAGCTTCGGCCGAGCTAAGCAAGTGAAGGCCGTGTACATCATTTGGTATCTTTTGATTTGTCCAAGCCGAGAATTGAAGTGTTTGTGAAGTTTTCAAGTATGCCGCCGAGAAGAGCTAATCGACATCAAAATATTGAAGCTTTGTATAGAAGAGAAGAAGCTGATGAGATGGAGCAAAGAATTAATGAAAATTTTAGTGAGAAGCTTAATGAAGGGATTGATCGATTAGAGAAGATGATGTTAGAGATGAATCAAAATCGGAGAAAGGTTTCACCTGAATCCAACCATGGGGGAAGTAGAGTCTCACCACATTCCAATCGGGAGAGAAGTGTAGATAATGATCATCGAAGTGTGAGTCGAGATCGTTATAGAAATGTTGACAATCGAAATCGTGATAGGAATGAGAATGATCGAGATCGGAGGAATGTAGATAGAAGGGATGTTGGTAGAAGACGGGATGGTAGTAGAGATGTTGGTGGTCAGGATCGACATCGCTATACATCAGATTTTGAAGAAGAGTTTGATGGTGGTAGTGTTCATGGACAAGGACGAGGTCAAGGAAGAAATCAGTCGGAGTATGATCACAAGTGGGAGTCTGGGATGAAGACTGAAATTCCAGAATTCAAAGGTGGTATGCAAGCTGAGGAGTTTTTGGATTGGTTGTCTAATGTGGAGGAGATTTTTGATTTCAAGGAAGTGCCAGAACATCGTAGAGTGAAGTTGGTCGCTACAAGGTTGAGGGGTAGAGCTTTGGCGTGGTGGCAGCAAACCAAACTGACACGTGAACGGATTGGAAAGTCAAAGATTGAATCTTGGGAAAAGATGAGGAAATTGATGAAAGCTACGTTCTTACCTTACAACTATCAATCTCTTATGTATCAACGTTTGCAGAACTTGAGGCAAGGGACGAAGTCAGTGAATGATTATGCAAATGAGTTCTATCAGCTGATTGCACGAAACGATATCATGGAGACAGAGGAACAGCTGACAGCTAGATTTGTTGGAGGGTTGAAAATGCAGATACAGGATATGGTGAATATGTTTGATCCCAGATCTGTTGCCGAAGCACATCAGAAATCTCTAGCTTGGGAGAAACATGGAAGGAGAGGAGGTGGTGTGTTTACAAATTCTAACAATCCAATGAAAGGGGCTAGTAGCAGTGTGAATGTTTCGAAGGCAGTTGCAAAACCAGTTGTTAATGAAATTGCTAAGACCAGGGTCAATAGTGGTATCAAATGTTTCAATTGTCAGGAGATGGGTCACAAGAGCAATGAATGTACAAAGCCGAAGAAGCGAACGATGATTGCTGAGGTTGAAGAAGAGGACGTAGAAGCTGAATGTTCCAATTCACCACACGATGAGGAGGAAGAGAATGTGTCGGGAGATGAAGGGTATTCATTGATGATGAAGAGGTCGTGTTTAACACCAAAACATGAGGAGGAAACTAGCTGGTTGAGGAGTAACATCTTTTAGTCAACATGCACTATCTTGGGAAGGGTTTGCAAGTTCGTCATTGATGCGGGAAGTTGTGATAATATTATCTCTACAGAAGCCGTGAAGAAGTTATCGTTGAAGACAGAGAAGCATCCGAAACCTTACAAGTTAGCTTGGTTGAGAAAAGGAGGAGAGGTGAAAGTTGGACGTCGAGCTTGTGTTAATTTTTCAATTGGGAAGAAATACAAAGATGAAATCTGGTGCGATGTGGTCGATATGGATGTCTGTCATTTGTTACTGGGAAGACCGTGGCAGTATGATCGAGCTGTGCAACATGATGGACGTACTAACAGTTACAGTTTCATGTTTGAGGGTACAAAAATCACTTTGATTCCTAAGAAGCGGCAGCAAGAAGAAAACAAGTTGGAGGAGATTGAGGAGCTTAAAACTTTGCTATCTTTGAAGGAGTTTGTGAAGGAGGTAGAAGAGGAGCCTGAAGTATTCTTGTTGATTGGACGTGAGAGTCATGAAGTGGTTGAGATCCCTGAAGAAGTGAAACCAGTGCTGGAGGAATTTGATGATGTATTCCCTGAAGAGCTACCAACGGAGTTACCACCGTTGAGAGACATTCAACATCAAATTGATCTTGTTCCAGGAGCTGTGTTGCCACATAGACCACACTACAGAATGAGTCCAAAAGAACATGAGGAGTTGAGAAGGCAAGTGGAAGAGTTGCTTGAGCAGGGGCGTGTGCAGGAAAGTTTAAGTCCATGTGCTGTGCCAGCATTATTAGTACCAAAGAAAGATGGGACGTGGAGAATGTGCACCGACAGTCGAGCATTGAATAAGATTACTGTGAGATATAGATTTCCAATGCCGAGACTTAATGATTTGTTGGATCAATTGAGTGGGGCTACTATCTTTTCGAAGATTGATTTGAAAAGCGGTTATCATCAAATTCGAATCAGACCAGGGGACGAATGGAAGACCGCATTTAAGACACGTGAAGGATTGTATGAATGGCTGGTCATGCCGTTTGGTTTGTCGAATGCACCGAGTACTTTCATGCGGGTGATGAATCAAATCTTTAGACCGTTCATTGGGAAGTTTGTGGTGGTGTATTTTGATGATATACTGATATATAGTGGGAATCCAGAAGAACACTTGCAACATCTGAGAGAAGTGTTGATGGTATTACGACAAGAACAATTTTATGCTGCAACGAAAAAATGCGTGTTCATGACGCATAGTGTTTTATTTTTGGGATATGTTATATCGGGAGGAGGTATACAGGTGGATCAGAATAAAGTTGAAGCAATCAGAAATTGGCCACAACCTAGGTCGATTACAGAAGTTAGAAGCTTTCATGGTTTGGCATCATTCTACCGAAGGTTCATTCCACACTTCAGTAGCGTGATGGCACCAGTTACTGATTGTATGAAAGGGAAGCAATTTTTATGGTCGGAGGAAGCAGGATTTGCTTTTAAGAGAATCAAGGAACTTTTGACGACAGCACCAATTCTAGTGTTGCCGGATTTTCAGTTATTGTTCGAATTACATACTGATGCATCAAAGGTTGGGATTGGAGGGGTGTTGAGTCAGAATGGCCGTCCTATTGCATATTTCAGTGAGAAGCTATCAGGAGCAAAGATGAGATACAGTACATATGATATGGAATTTTATGCTATCGTGCAAGCTATCAAACGTTGGAGACATTATTTGTTTCATAAAGAATTTGTTTTATATACTGATCATGAGGCATTGAAGCATATGTAGGGACAGGACAAGATTGCTGCTAGGCATGCTTCGTGGATTGCATACTTACAACAATTTACCTTTGTGGTGAAGCATAAATCAGGAATCACGAATCGAGTGGCAGATGCATTGAGAAGAAGGAATCATCTGTTGACTACAATGAAGGTAGAAGTGACAGGGTTTGAGATGTTGCCAGATTTGTTTGTTGAAGATCCTTACTTAGCAAAGTTTGTTAATGAAGTCAAGGAGGGAGAGACGGATGAGTTTATGATGATAGATGGTTTTCTATTCAAAGGAAATCGATTGTGCATACCTGATTGTAGTTTGAGAATGAAGATTGTAAAGGAGCTACATGAAGGTCATGTGGGGAGAGACCGTACATTACGGTTGATTTCACAATCTTATTTTTGGCCATCGATGAGAAAAGAGGTTGAAAGATTTGTGGAACGATGTCATATCTGTCAAGTGTCGAAGGGAACCGCTACAAACGCATGATTATATATGTCGTTACCTGTGCCTACTAAACTGTGGGTGGATGTGAGCATGGATTTTGTTTTGGGTTTGCCTAGAACTCAAAGGGGAAATGATTCTATATTCGTTGTGGTGGACAGGTTTTCTAAAATGACACTTTTCATCGCATGTAAGAAGACAGCGGATGCCGTCCGAGTCGCTCAGTTATTCTTTAAGGAGGTGTATCGATTGCATGGGCTACCTGAATCGATTGTTTCAGACAGGGATACTAGATTTATAAGTCATTTCTGGCTAAGTTTGTGGAAGATGGTGGGAACGAAGTTGAACTTTAGTAGCGCTTATCATCCGCAGACGGATGGACAAACCGAGGTTGTGAACAGATCATTGGGAAATTTGTTAAGATGTCTTGTACAAGACAATCTGAAGAGTTGGGATATGAAGCTATGTCAAGCAGAATTTGCTCATAACCATGCAGTGAACCAGAGTACTGGATTCAGCCCATTCCAGATTGTATATTCCAGTTTGCCAAAGGGGCCGTTTGATTTAACGGTAATACCACAACCAAAGAAGACAGTTAAAAGAGCTGCTGATTTTGTTGAAGGATTGACAGAGTGTCATAGAATCGTTCAAGAACGATTGGGAAAGGCGAATGAGAGGTATAAAAGATCCGCAGATCTGAAGCGAAGAGGTGCTGAATTTAATGAAGGAGATTTGGTCTATGCTGTGTTAACAAAGGATCGTTTTCCAGCGGGTGCTTATAACAAGTTGAAAGCCAGAAAAATTGGTCCTGTAAGAATTGTGAAACGGATCAATGAAAATGCTTATAGGTTGAAGCTACCGGAGGATGTGTAAACTTCTGACGTGTTCAATGTTAAACATCTCGTACCTTATTATGGGGATGAACAACCCGATGGGGAAAAACTTACAATTTCGAGGATGAAATTTTCTCAACCCGGGGAGGATGATGCAGCGCAGCTTTTAAACTCACAAGACTTAGGTCATCCATGACCTAAGGAAGAAATTATAGGTCATCCACGACCTACCGAAGATGGTTTGCGAGCTAACAAGCAACGTGTTTTAGGTCGGACACGACCTAAGGGGGAAGCTTTAGGTCGACCACGACCTAACAGGGGAACAGAGGATGCGAGTTATGCGGGAGAAGGTGGATCAGCGACCTATGATAATTCATGACTCATAGCTAACGAGTTACGACTTAACTGCTTAGGTCGCAAGATTTTAAGTCGCTCCAGATCTTTAGGTCGGCCACGACCTAACTCCTGCGCTTCTTTAAGTCGCAAACGACCTAACATACACAGGCTGATTTCTTTGGAAAGTGATAGGTCGCTACCGAGATACGACCTAAGCTAAGTCGCATGAAGAAGCTCTGAAGCCGGTTCTTAAGCCGCTGCCGATCTAAGTTGTGTCGTTTCTGCTAAGTCGTAGGTCGTTCTTTATAAGTCGTGTGAGTTGTATAGGGCATATAACTGTGTTGTAATGTTGAACCGTGTGAGTCTGTTAAGTCGCTGCGGACCTAAGTAGGTCATAGGTCGTGTTGTTTAAGGTCGTGACCGACCTATGTGTTGTCTGTTTTGGCATGTTGAGTTGTAGCCTATAAATAGGCATGTGTGGTCATTTGTAATAGTTTAGTTGATTGGAATAAAAACTTTTGTTTTGTTAGCTTTGTGCTTTCACCAAATTGGTAGTTGAGTGTAATCTCCTATCTCCACTTTCGGTTAATCGAGTGCGCTCGATTCAACGATTGTTGAAGCCGATTCGCGGTATCAAGTGCGCTTGATCAACGCTTGAAGAATTGAAGATCTTCTTTCACGGTATAGTGCGCTATCAACGTGACGAAGATAGCTAGAATTCGGTATCTTCGGGTCAACGAATTTGGGCCATTCAGTATTCTTCATTCCATCGATTGCTACTTTCACAGAATCATCATTTTGTAATTCCGCTGCTGCATCAGTATATGTTGTATTGTCTACAATATCCTTTTTCGATTATGTATTTGATACATATAGCAAATATCAAATCTGACTTTAAGACACCAAATGATAATTTAGAGTAGAAACAACGAACTCCCTATGAAGGAATGTTTAGATGCGAACTTCATAAGTGATTTCGAGTATTATGACAATCCTATCATGTTCAAACCTAGTTATGGAGCTTTGAGTTTGAAATGTTCTAAATAAAGAGGTTGTGGTTGATACATTCAAAAGGTTAAGTACATCGCCTTGAAAAGCGTCGTAATAAAAGCAATATATATAATATATGTATATATGTGCACAAATTTATAGCTGATCTAGAGGTCATTCCAATGTTGATAATCTCATGATATTATTATATGATCAATGTTGCGATACATTGCGAAAGAAACTACAACTTACTAGAAGTCGAGAGACATACTCCGAAAAGTTCCATATGATAAAGGTAGTTTATCAGTATTAGAGACAGTTGATTGACAAAGTGTATAATTAAAACAATGTAGCATATCCATTCACTAAGGGACTAGCTTGACCAGTTTTGAGAAAATCAATTAGAGGAATGAATAAGATTCCATACTTGACCCCCAAGTGCAAGTGGGAGATTGATAGATCTAGAGGTATTCCATATGGTAAATTATGTAATTTGTTGCATATATCTAGCTGTGTGACCAATCCTGTTCATATTAAAAGTATTTGTTTTCTATTTATATACTTTGTTATATAGTGATATAATTAATTGAGTAATTAATTTAAATAATATTTTATGTGATAGTAATTACAATGTGTTGTAATCATGAGAAAATTTTCATATTAAAATATTATTTTGAAAATTCCTAGTCTAGATGTTTCGAAAAAGGATATCGATTCATCCATTAAGACTAGATTACGTAACGCTCTCCAAATGTTGGGTAGCGTATTACTCATGGTTGCTGGAAGCACCAAGGGTTTATGTAGTGATAGTTATTGGATAACTATGGAATGACTCACTTGATAGTTTTCTATTTGTTAATATAACTAAAGTCAAATAGAGAATCTCAAAGCGACGATATTACACAGTTTTCTCGACTTAAGAGTGCCATAGAACTTCAGTGTGGACACTCCAATTTGAATATAATTAAATCATGGAATGGAGATCCATCGAGCGACTACAGTTGGGTCCGAGTTGAAGCATTGGAAGTGAAACATCATTCAACAAAGAATTCGTCCCTTCGGTTACAAGAGTAGTAACACGATCGACAATAGTCAACTCAAAGTCAAAGTCTATGGCCATAGCAATACGGTTAATAATGATTATTATTATTGAACCAAGAATTTTGTGTTTGAACTAATTAAGTTGATTATGGATGAGATTGGAATTTCAACCAAAACAAAATTTCATAAGTCCTAAAGTGATACAACATTAACGAAGAGAATTGGTGTAAATAATCATTGTTATTGGATACCTCTTATAATTGTAAAATTGGATTTTACTAAGAGGTTGTGTAAGCGATTGATTCACCCAAAATATCACACCACTAGCTTAAATGACGTGTGAACATCAATATTCGAATTGTTCGACGTTAATCGCCGACTGAATTCACACCTTTGAGTCGCACAACCGCAAGGATGAATACTTTGAAAAACCGCACGATTTAATTAATTTATAATCATTGTCAATTAATTAATGAGTATTTATGAAATATTAATTATCATATTTTATTTGATATTTGAATGTTAGTAGTATTTAATAAAATGCATATATATATATAAGTTATGTATGAGCATATCGATATATGATTGTTAACCTAAAAAATGGATCAAAACCCAGAATCAAGATGAAAGCACCGGTTTAGATAAAAGTAAAAGAAAACGTTGAAAATAGACAAGAACGCACAGAAGTTTTTATAGTGGTTCGGCGTAATCTCCGGCCTACGTCCATTTCAATCTATTTTATTAGTTGTTCTCTCTCTAGATTACAACTAGTTATATCAGACCTGGCCACAATCTAGTGGATCCCATATTTACAATGAGAATTGAGAGTGTTTGTGTTATAAAGAACATAAGTAAAGAAGGTCTAATGGAAACTCCAAGTCTAAAAGTTTAGATGGAAAGCCAACAGAGAGAAGATCCTTTTTTGGTAGTAGGCAAGTTGGTATTTATAGGGGAATTGGGCAGCATAGAGTCAAAGGCCCATCGGTATTGAGGTCCAGCAGATAGGTCAGAGTCCCATCAGAAAGGCCAAGCCAACCCGAGTTATAATTATAACTTTGTGTCGACCTATGCCTATAGGTCGGACCCGAGTTATAATACTTGGTGCATTTTGCACTAATCCAATAACATGCTTCTCCTTGTGTAACGACCTGTAAATTAATCGCTTTATATTTGAATATTTAAATCATTTTTAAATATTTAAATAATGGATTTTAATAATCAAATAAACATGTTTTAAATATTAATTAATGATACTAAAATCATTTTCAAATTTTGTTTACTAAAATAAATAGTTCAAATAAAAATAGAAAATGTGACCGAAGAATGTTTTCCGAAAATTCGACTTTTCGCCATCGGAAAAGTCATTGAAAACGTTGTGCACATTTTGTATCACTCATACACACATGCACACACATGCACATATGTCATGTGATAACTTAATTATAGTGTTAAAATTAATAATTCATTCTTAGTTTAAAATAAAACAAGATTTGAATTAAAAATATAAAATAAAACTTAAGTAACCTAATAAAGTACTTAACCATAACCTAAGCTACCTAGGTTGATACACAAAGCATGGTGAAGGAGGGGAAAGAGATGTGTGCATGTGTACTTGGTGGGGTGGAGAGGTATGGAAAGCTTGAACATGACAACATTTATTATACTTTAATGCTTAAAATTAAATTAATTTAATATTCCATTCTTTGCCTATAAATACCACTACACGTACTTTGTTCTCACTTTACATATTCATTTCCATCTTCATTTCTCTTCTCTTAATATACATGAACATCCATGGCTTCCAAGTCCATGTTTAAAGTTGGAAAAATATAGTTTTCTTCAATACAAAACTCCACATTTTCATCTACAGCTCCTCTTCTATCAAAACAAAGGCCATCTCCACCTCATAACTCCAAGGCTAAGCCCAATATAGCCCAGGCCAAGCCCAATTTTGCCTTTGGTCGAGCCATGTTGCACCCTACTAGCCCACACTAGGTCCTATTTTGAAGTTAAGGCAAGTTCGGTAAAAAGCTAGTAATCGTTTTGGTGAGTAAAGCTTCCACTTTCGAAGCATTAAGTTTAAACTTTATATATGCCCATATATGTAGCTATTGAATGCTCATTATATAGTTGTAATAATGGTTTGGTTGTTGGATTGGTTGGTTGCTTGAAAGATAGTCGCTTTGGAAAGTTAGTAAGCGAATCATTGGTTATATGGAAATATAGTAGTTAAACTAATGTCGTTGTTATTAAATGCTTGATGTAAGTTGTATTGTAAATCACCATGTATATATGCTCGTAACTTTATTATGTGATGTGTGGTTGTATTGCAAATGTCATATGCTCAAATTCTGAACTACCCGTACAATATATCGGTACTTTTGGAAAATCACCTTTTATCGAAACCGTTTGGTATCATTACCGTGCTTGGAATTATTTTATAAGTTAAGAAAGTTTTTGATTTAATGATGTTTTCAAAAATAATTAATTATTTTAATAATGATTAATTAATTTAATTGATTATTTAATTAATAAAGATTAAAGTCAACTAATTAACTTATTAATGAGGTGTTTTAAATTTAACTAATTACTTAATTAATGATGTTTTAAATTTAATTAATCATTTTATTTAATGATGTTCAAGGCTAATTAATCTTTTGATAATGATGGATTAAGATTTATTTATTTATTAATTAATGATGTTTTTAAAATTAATTAACCCTTTTTAGTTAATGACTTTTAAGATTTAATAAATCTGTTTAACCTTAATTAAATATTTCCTTAAATAAAGTTTAAATTAATTAATTATTAGAACCACTATTCCATGGTTTTAATGAAAATAACTATACAATCATATATATTATACATCTTATCAAGATTATAGGTATATATCACGAGAGATCAGCAAGCTCAAAGATATTGGGACTCGAAGACAAACAAAGACCTATGGACCATGCTATGATTAAGTAAGGTTATTATAGTATGTTAAGAGTCTTAGATAAAACATTGTATGGTCTCCTTGAGTATATATGCACACACGATTTCATAATACACTAAAATGCATTGAAAAACTGAATTTACCATCCACAGACGTTTGAGGAAAAACCACAGACTCTGTGACAATACTTGGAAAAATTATTTCCTAAAGCCATAGACGTCTGAGGTTTCCTCACAAATGTCTGTCATTTGAATAACTATAAAAATCTGAATAGACACCTCTGTTAAATGAATAGAAATCAACACTTCGTTGAAAGGTTGCAGCCATCAAAATGAATAGACCTTATCTAACAGTAGCAACTCCTCATCTGCATCTCTTTAAATCTATAAATACTACAATGATTGAGATTGACAAATTAATTGAATCTATTCTCTCTTGATTTCTTATTGCTCTCTTGTGCATACATTGCTTACATACTCTCAATCTATCAAAACCAAAATATAATTTTGGTTAGACCACTTCCTACAACTCAAAGCATTCACATTCACATACTCAAAGGAGATCATAGGAAGATTTGTACTATCAGTCAAAATCCGTGTTATTTGGAACATAAGATTGTCAAAGATATACTTTTGTATTAGCCTATTTCTCCGGGTGAAGCAAGAGTTAGTTGGTTAAAGGAAATACTGAAGGGGAGCTTCAGGACTGGACGTAGGACGAGAGGTCCAAACCAGTACAAAATATCTGGTATGCTCGCTTTTATTATTTACCTTATTTGTATTCAATTATTATTCTCTGCTTAATATAGTTCGTAATATACACTCCCACACGTATATATATAAGTTGCATTACTTAAAGATACTATAGAATTTCATTAATCACTTTTAAATAATGCTATTTAATTATTATTCAATTCAATTAATTATATTATTAATTAGTTGAATTAATGATGTTTTAAGGGAGATTTAACATTTTTAATTAAAGGTTATTGAAGTAAATTAATCAGCTTAGTTAACAAAGTGTAAAGCTTAAATAATCAATGTAATAAGGATGTTTAAGTTGTTAAATTCTTTTTATAATGATGTTTCAAAGTTACTAAACTCTTTTAACAAAGTGTTTTAAAGCTAATACTTGTAATGTGAAGCCAAGTACTAATTCGGGATTTTAAAAGAAAAGGTTTGAATTGTTTATGGAAATAAATTAATTTTCGTAAAGCGATTCACTTGTATGGAAATGACTTATTTGTATAATTAGTACTAAAGATCGAAGAAGTAAACTTGTTGTTGTTTCAAAGGTTAAGAATAATCGTTGGACATGACTTCAAGGTAACACTACCTTGACTTGTTCGTTATTATTGTTAACCAAGAAATAGCACAAGTTTGAATTCGATGAGTGGTGATAAGTATACAAGACTTAATTTCCATATATGGTCATTTTATATCCTCGATAGTTGGTTCCTCAGCTATCGGTTACTTCAGCTTCTTTATTATTGCCATTCTAAGACGAGTTGTTGCTCCGTTGAGCTTTGTTATCCTTTGTCAGTAAATGACTGAACCCAAAGCACGAAAGGCTGTCCAACTATGTGGGGTTGCACCCATTAGGTTATTTTCATATCTCACCTAGATTGAATTCAGTTGTGCACTTAAATGTGGAAATATTCGGATACTCGGTAAGGTTTGGCAGTGTCCGGTTGGTACATTCCCGAGAAGTGTCACAGAGTATATGTGCTTCTCAGAAGTATATTACTAGATGTATACTTCAAATGGTGGTGCACCTTCTTGATCATTTGTTGGAAATATTCCTTTTTGTATTTGATTCGAACCTTCAAATTTATTTCCTTATTCGCATCGGAAGAGTCAACCACTCTTCGTGGTGTTTAATTATTTATCCATTCTTTATGTTTGGATGTTGATTTATGTGGGAGTAAACCTATTTCGTGTTCAACGGCGTGGTCTCACATATTTTTGTTCAATTACATACCTATTATTTAAAGTTTTACTCATACCAGACATATCGTCTGACCCGAGTTGTTTGTTTTCCCTAAACTCTCATGTACTCATTTTATTTGAGTAGTCTGAGAGTAGCAGGTCTGTGTTGGGCTCTTTTGAAGACAACGTCCAAGCATGAGGCTTTCATCTTCTTAGTTATCTATTTCTCTACATTTTCTAGTTCGTGTAAGTGTATTTTGTTTCAGCATTTGTAAAGGTAGAATGTTATAACTGCCTAGGCTGATTTGTCGTACTTTTGTGTAACTCTGATAACACCCTGTTAAGGAGTAACCTGATATACTATTGACTGTTATGTTTTATTTAGCAGTTTCGTTGTGAGGTTTTCTATTCTATTATTTATTTCACCCTACGACGATTTAACTTTTTGATGCTTGGGCAACGACACACGAACACCGAGGATGTGTTAAGTATCATTCCTAAGGATCAGAAAGGTGGGTCGCCATAGTTGGTATCAATGCTTCGAATTCGATTGAGCAAACACCTTAGTCCGATTGGGGTACAACTCATTAGAGATAGGGTGAGTAGAGCCTTAGAATGAGTTAATCTTGAGAGAGTGTTTCTTTTTCCCCTTTAAAGTCTGATTTTAGATCTTTTATTGCAGTTTCCCCTTTTATTATCTTTGACCCTATCTTTGTATTCTAATGATACCTGTCACTTATCCAGGTTATTGAAAATGAGTACAAAAGGAAGAAGAGGGAGGGGATTTGGAACCAGCACAGCTACAAATGGCAGAGCTCCTAGAAATGAGCCAGTTGTAGAGCCAGTAGTGGAAGTAGTGATGTAAGTTCAGCCGCCTCAAAACTTTGCAACCTTATGCAAGAATTACATTGCTTTAGGTGGTAAACCTTTCTATGGAACTGAAGATATTTTGGGAGTTCAGACATGGCTCCGCTCTTGTGAAAGGATATTCGGGTATCTTCAGTTGGGAGATGATAGAAAGAGATTGTTGGCATCGCGTCAGCTTCAGAAAGCAGCAATGGATTGGTGGGTTTCAATCACCATGAATACACCAGAAGAAGATTTTTATTAGGCACAGTTTAAGGAGGTTTTTGAAGCTCAGTTTATCCCAGAGGCTGGAAGGACTCAGTTGTTCAGAATTTTTATGGATTTAAAACAAGGTGAGATGACAGTGGCACAGTATGAGCATAGGTTAATGCATTGTCCCGCTTTGGGCCAGGATTGATTAATACGCCACTCAAAAAGAATGAAACGTTCGTAAAAGGAATGCGACCAGAATTCCATCGGGAAATGACCAATCATCTCAATGGTACCTTTACCAATCTGATTAGTATGGCTTTGAGGTTTGAAGCTCTTGATATTGAGCAAGGAGTTCAGAAGGGAGTATTATCAGTAGTTAATGCCCAACCTTTGTCGGTGATACTAGTTGCTAATAAGCCATTTTTCAAGCGCAAAGGAAAGAAAAAGTGGTCGGGAAAGAAACAAGCAGGGGAACTCCAGCGCCAAAAAACAGATCAACTTCTCCAAGATTCTTTGTTTTAAGTGCAACAAAATGGGTCACTTTGCAAATAGTTGCCCGAAGACTAATCTACCACTCTGGTAATCTATGACTCGGCTTCAGTTGCAACAAAATGGACAATGAAGAACGAGTGTCCATTTCCAAAGAAGGGGGCATAGGGGAAGACTTTTTCTATTGAAGGGATACCATCTGCTTCTATGGATCCAAAAGGGAAGAAGGTGTTGCAAGGTACACTATCGATATATGATATTCATGTTAGAGTATTGTTTGATACCGGTGGATCCCATAGTTTTATTTCATATGACCTAGTGAACCAGCTAAACCTTAAATATGTTATTCTTTGTGGTTCTCTTTGTGTGTCGAACCTCATTGGCGGTCAGACAAACCTTGACACTATGTGTCTGAATGTGCCTATTTCTTATCGAGATTGGCATTTCTCTTTCGAATTATTCGTTCTAGGGTTCATGGGTTTTGGGTTACTTTTGGGAATGGATAGGTTATCTAAGTTCAATGTCATCCTTGATTGCTGTAAAAGAATTGTTGTGATAAAAGATGCAGTAGGCAGAAGCATTGATATCTGTTGCAAAGAGCCTAATAAGTTAATGAGTAGTTTTCTTTATTCCTCAAAGTACCCAATGAGGAGATAAAGAATATACCAATTTTCTGGGATTTCAAGGATATTTTTGAAGAAGTGCAAGGTTTACCTCCTCATCGGGAATTAGAGTTCCGCATTGATTTGATTCCCGAAACCAGAACGATTGTTCAACCTCCTCAAAGGTTGTCTCCAAAGTAAAGAAGAGAGTTAGAGAAGCGAACGTTTGATTTATTGCAGAAGGGTTTGATCATACGTAGTACATCAAGTTGGGGATGCTAATAGTGTTTGTTACCAAGGCCGATGGTTCTCTTAGATTATGTGTGGATTACCGAGGATTAAATATGAGGACTATCAAGAATAAGTATCCTTTATCCAGGATTGACGACATATTTAACCAGCTCTACGGAGCTTGAATATATTCTCAGTTGGATCTTGCCACTGGTTTTCACCAATTAAGGGTGGCAAAGGAGAGTGTACCCTTAACAACATTTCGAATCCTGATAGTTTTTACGAGTGGTTAATCATGCTGTTCGGATAAACTAACACACCAGCTTATTTCGTGGATTTGATGAATAGTGTGTTTCGGTATTTTCTTAACAAGTTTGTTCTCGTCTTCATTGGTGACATCCTTGTTTTTCTAAAACAGAGGAAGAGAACTAGTACCATATTTATGTTGTTCTTAGTACTTTAAGAAGTCATGTTTTAAAGGAAAAGTTTTATATTCTAGGGCACGTAGTTTCAGGAGAAGGTATATCAGTGGACCCAGCTAAAGTGGTTGCGGTTCAAGAATGGAAGAAACTTGAAAATGCGACGGAGGGCAGGAGTTTCTTCGGATTGGCAGGTTCCTATAGAAGGTTCTTAAAGATTTCTCGAAGATTGCTTCTCATCTAACGAAGTTGACGAAGAAAGATGATAAGTTTGTTTGGACACCCAATTGCGATCGAGCATTCATAGAGTTAAAGGAGAAATTGACAAGTGCTCCAGTTTTACCTATTCCAGATGGGAGGGATGGATTAATAATTTACACGGATGCTTGTAGGACTAGATTGGAAGTAGTTTTAATGTAGAATGGTAAAGTAATAGCATATGCGAGTCGATAATTGAAACCTTATGAGAAGAATTACGCTACGCACAATTTGGAGTTGTTGGCAGTTGTCTTCGCATTTAAGGTGTGGAGGCACTATCGTTTGTGTTACACGGATCATAATTCATTAAAGTATCTTTTTACCCAAAAGGATTTGAATTTAAGGCAGCAAAGATGGTTGGAATTTCTCGCATCTTATGACCTGGAGATTCTTTACACCCCAAGTAAAGCAAATGCCGTTGTAGATGCGTTGAGTAGGAATGTGGCGACGATTGCAAATTTGAAGTTAAGCCAGAACTAATGGAAAACATTTCATATTTCCAAGAAGAAGACCTTATTCTAGCTCGGCTTAAGAATGATGTTGAAGATGGAACTATCTCTAGTTTTCAGATAGACTCCCAAGGCATTTTAAGAATGAACAGACGATTTTATGTGCCTGATGTTAATGGAATTAGATAGGATGTGCTAAGAGTGTGCCATTGGTCAAGGTTATCTATCCACCCAGGAGTAACTAAGATGTATCGGAATATGAAGAAGACCTTTTGGTGGAAAGGGATGAAGAGAGACATTTCGATCTTCGTGAGCCGGTGTGCAAATTGTCAACAGGTCAAGAGTGACCAGCAGAAGACTGCTAGGTTACTCCAACCATTAGAGATACAAAATTGGAAGTGGGAGCAAGTATCCATGCACTTTATCGATGGGTTTCCCAGAACAAGAAGAGGTAATGAAGGCATTTGGGTAATTGTAGATCGATTAACGAAGAGCGCCCACTTTTTTCCGGTGAAGTCGACAAGAACTACAACTTCTTTAGCAGTGATTTATTTAAGAGAGATCGTTCGACTGCATGGAATCATAGTAAGTATAGTCAGTGATCGAGATCTTACCTTCACCAGTCGATTTTGGGGAGCATTGCAAGCCGCTTTAGGAACAGAATTGAATTTGAGCACAGTCTATCACCCGTAGATAGACGGTCAAACCGAGAGGGTGAACCGAATTTTAGAGGATCTCTTGAAAGCATGCATTTTGGATTTTGGAGGTTCTTGGGAAGATCATCTACATTTGGTAGAGTTCTTTTATTACAACAGTCACCAAGCTAGTATTGGTATACCGCCCTATGAAGCTTTGAATGGATGGCTATGTAAATCATCTTCATGTTGAATAGAGACTGGAGACCGTTTAGTTCTTAGACCAGAAATGATTCAAGAAGCATTAGAGAAAGTGGCTATGATCAAGGAAAGGATGAAAGAAGCCCAGGATCGACAGAAAAGTTATGTCGATCAATGGAGAAGGGGCTTAGAGTTTGCAGTCGGGGATTTGGTATTTGTGAAAGTTTCCCCGATGAAAGGAGTTGAGAGATATAGAAGAGCAGGAAAGTTAGCACCCATATTCATTAAACCATTTAGAATCCTTGAGAGAATTGGATCATTGGCCAATAGAGTGGATTTTCCTGAAAGATTGTCGGAAGTTCATAATGTCTTTCATGTATCTCATCTGAGAACGCATGTGCATGACCCATTTTTGATTGTTGAGACGTCTGTTCAGGAAGACTTGGAGATAGAACATAATTTGATAGTAGTTTGACATCCAGTTCATATTGTATATCGGGATGAAAGGAGATTGAGGAACAAGATGGTTAAGCTTGTTAAGGTTCAGTGTAGTGATGATCCCCGTGATTGCGCTTAGGGAACGAAGGATCATATTAGAGAAACTTACCCTGATGTAATGTCAGGTTAATTGTTTGTTATTTGAATGCATTATGTATGTTCTATTATGGCATAGTTGTGTTGCATTGTTATATGAATTTCTTGGTTTAATATGCACCATTCAGATTGTCTTTCGTGTATTAATTTTGGCGAAGAAATTCTCCTAAGGGGGAGAATGTAACGACCCGTAAATTAATCGCTTAGTATTTGAATATTTAATCATTTTTAAATATTTAAATAATGGATTTTAATAATCAAATAAACATGTTTTAAATATTAATTAATGATATTAAAATCATTTTTAAATTTTGTTTACCAAAATAAATAGTTCAAATAAAAATAGAAAATGTGACCGAAGAACGTTTTCCGAAAATTCAACTTTTCGATGTCGGAAAAGTCATCGAAAACGTTTGCACATTTTGTATCACTCATATACACATGCACAAACATGCACATATGTCATGTGATAACTTAATTATAGTGTTAAAATTAATAATTCATGCTTAGTTTAAAATAAAACAAGAGTTGACCTAAACATATAAAATAAAAGTTAAGTAACCTAAGAAAGTACTTAACCATAACTTAAGCTACCTAGGTTAGTACACAAAGCATGGTGAAGGAGGGGAGAGAGATGTGTCTGTGTGTGTGTACTTGGTGGGGTGGAGGGGTATGGCAAGCTTGAGCATGACAACATTTAGTATATTTTAATGTTTAAAATTAATTTAAATCAATACTCCATTCTTTGCCTATAAATACCACTACACATACTTTGTTCTCACTTTACATATTCATTCCCATCTTTATTTCTCTTCTCTTATATACATGAACATCCATGGCTTCCAAGTCCATGTTTGAAGTTGGCAAAATATAGTTTTCTTCACTACAAAACTCCACATATTCATTTACAATTCCTCTTCTACCAAAACAAAGGCCATCTCCACCTCATAACTCCAAGGCCGAGTCCAATTTTGCCTTTGGTCGAGCCATGTTGCACCCTACTATCCCACACTAGGTCCTATTTTGAAGTTAAGGCAAGTTGCTAAGAGCTTAGGCAAGTTCGGTAAAAAGCTAGTAATCGTTTTGGTGAGTAAAGCTTCCACTTTTGAACCATAAAGTTTAAACTATATACATGCCTATATATATAGCTATTGAATTCTTATTGTATAGTTGTAATAATGGTTTGGTTATTGGATTGGTTGGTTGCTTGAAAGATAGTCGCTATAGAAAGTTGGTAAGCGAATCATTGGTATATGGAAATCTAGTAGTTAAACTAATGCCTTTGTTATTAAATGCTTGATGTAAGTTGTATTATTGTAAATCACCATGATATATGCTCGTAACTTTATTATGTGATGTGTGGTTGTGTTGCAAATGTCATATGCTCGAATTCTGAACTGCCCGTACAGCGATATATCGACACTTTTGGAAAATCACCTTTTATCGAAACCGTTTGGTTTCATTATCGTGCTTGGAATTATTTTACAAGTTAAGCAAGTTTTTGATTTAATGATGTTTTCAAAAATAATTAATTATTTTAATAATTATTAATTAATTTAATTGGTTATTTAATTAATAAAGATTAAAGTCAACTAATTAACTTATTAATAAGGTGTTTTGAATTTAACTAATTACTTAGTTAATGATGTTTTAAATTTATTTAATGATTTTATTTAATGATGTTTAAGGCTAATTAATATTTTGATAATGATGGATTAAGATTAATTAATTTATTAATTAACGATGTTTTTTAAAATTAATTAACCCTTTTTAGTTAATGACTTTTAAGAGATAATAAATTTGTTTAACCTTAAATAAATCTTTTCTTAAATAAAATTTAAATTAATTAATCACTTTTAAATAATGATATTAATTATTATTCAATTTAATTTAATTAACCATATTATTAATTATTTGAATTAATGATGTTTTAAGGGAGATTTACCCATTTTAATTAAAGGTTATTGAAGTAAATTAATCAACTTAGTTAACAGAGTGTAAAGGGTAATTAATCCATGTACTAAGGATGTCTAAGTTAAATTCTTTTTATAATGATGTTTCAAAATTAGTAAACTCTTTTAACAAAGTGTTTTAAAGCTAATACTTGTAATGTGAAGCCAAGTATGAATTTGGGTTTTTAACAGAAAAAGTTTGAATTGTTATGGAAATGAATTAATTTTCGTAAAGCGATTCACTTGTATGGAAATGACTTATTTGTATAATTAGCACTAAACATTGAAGAAGTAAACTTGTCGCTGTTTCAACAGTTAAGAATAATCATTGGATATGACTTCGAGGTAACTCTACCTTGACTTGTCCATTATTATTATTAACCAAGAAATAGCACAAGTTTGATGTTGATGAGTGGTGATAAGTATACAAGAATTAATTTCCATATATGATCATTTTATTTCCTTCATAGTTGATTCCTCAACTATCGGTTACTTCAGCTTCTTTCTTATCGTCATTCTAAGACGATTTGTTGCTCCGTTGAGCTTTGTTATCCTTTGTCGGTAAATGACTAAACCCAAAGCGTGAAAGGACATCAAAATATGTGGGGTTGCTCCCATTACGGTATTTTCACATCTCATCTAGATTGGATTCGGTTGTGCACTTAGATGTGGAAATATTCGGATACTCGGTAAGTTTTGGCGGGGTTCGGTTGGTACATTTCCGAGAAGTTTTACGGAGTATATGTTCTTCTCAGAAGTATATTACTAGAGGTATACTTCAAAGGGTGGTGCACCATCCTGGTCATTTGTTGGAAAATTTCCCTTTCTTATTTGATTCGAACCATCAAATTTATTTCCTTATTCACATCGGGAATAGTCAACCACTCTTCGTGGTGTTTAGTTATTTATCCATTCTTTACGTTTGGATGTTGATTTATGTGGGAGTAAACCTATTTCGTGTTTATCGGCATGGTCTCACATGTTTGTGTTCAATTACATACCTATTATTTAAAGATTTACTCATACCAGACATATCGTCTCACCCGAGTTGTTTGTTTTCCCTAAACTCTCGGGTACTCATTTTATTTGAGTAGTCCGATAGTATCAAGTCTGTGTTGGGCTCTTTTGAAGATGGTGTCCAAGCAGGAGGCTTTCTCTTCTTAATTATCTTTTCCACTGTATTTACTAGTTTGCGTAAGTGTATTTTGTTTTAGCATTTGTAAAGGCAGAATGTTGTAACTTCCTAAGCTGATTTGTAGTATTTTGTGTAACTATGATCACTCCCTGTTAAGGGTAACCTGATGTACTATTGACTGTTATGTTTCATTTAGAAGTTTTGTTGTGAGGTTTTCTATTTTGTTCTTTATTTCACCCCACGACGATTCGTCTTTCTGATGCTTGGCCAACGGCACACGAACACCAAGGATGTGTTAAGTATCGTTCCTAGGGGTCAGAAAGGTGGGTCGTCACAACTTGCTTCAGGTCAAGTTGATTGATCCTCTTTTCCATCATCTTCAAGTTGTTTCCTGCTATCTTCGATCGATCATACTTCGTTTAATATCTTCCTTTTAATCCATCAGAATAGCTCAATAGATCCTTGAAGTATCATTTGAACACGAGTCAATGAAGTAGTACAAATGGGGTGTGAAGTCATTGACGCAACATGATGGTCGTCTATAGGTTGGAACTAACCTATAGGCTTAACTCGGATCCGAGTTTATTCCTTAGCCAAATTCTCATGAAATTTTTATGTGTTCCTTCCTAGCCTCTTCTAAGTGTACTTGCCAAGTTTCAAGTCATTCCGATTTCATTTCGATCTTTTACGTCCAGTTGAAGCTACCTTGGTGATAACTCGGTGCCAACCTATGGTGATAACTCTCGGTACCGGGTGATGGACTTAGCATATTTTTGGATGGAATTTTCCCGAGCTATTTCCTTAGTTCATTTGAGTGCACCTTCCATATTTTAAGTCATTTCATCCTCGTTTGAATCTTCTGAGTCCAATTGAAATATGCTTTGCTAAAAAGTGGGTTAACACTTGCCGCCCAAAGTATGCCTTTCAAATGTAAGGTATGCTTTGCTAAAAAAACAAGTTCCAGTAATCAGTCCCCGATAGTTAGGCTCTCCGACTATCTCAATCAAGCTCTCTGGCTATTTGTTGATCTGGATCTTAATGAGTTATCTGAAGTATCGTCCCACATATCCAAGTCGTTATGTGTTCACCCAGGTCTTATCTTTCTTTCTTCGATTGCAAGACATTCAAATCCTTTTATCCAATAGGCATCCACTCCGAGGTATGGTCTCACCGGACCATTCATCTTCCAATCTTGGGCTTGAACTCTTCCGACTGTTCTTTATCCACTCTGGGGTTCTATCTCTTTGGTGGTCACTTGCTGAGTCCGATCCGCTTGCTCTTCGACAAGGAGACCCAATGACCGAGTAGGTCCATTCACTCACTCTCTGGTAAGGGGACCTACCCTTGTCCTTTCTGGGTCCTTGTTGAGCTCAATCCACTCACTCTCCAACAAGGGGGCTCAATGATAAGCAAGCCTATCCACTCACTCTTCGACGAGGTGACTTACTTCTTGCACTTCGGCCTCATCTTTTTGGAAGGTAGCTTAAAGCGATCCAATTCGTACAAGCCCATTTGCTCACTCTCCGGCGAGATAACTTACTTGCACTCTGGCCCCATCTCCCCGGACGGTAGCTTAAAGCGATCAATATTGTACAAGCCATCTGCTCACTCTCCGGTGAAGGGACTTGCACCCCACACTTTGGCCCTATCTCTTCGAACGGGACTTAAAAGCGATCAATATCAGTCATCACATTCAATGTGGATTTTTCAAAAGTCAAATATTCAAATCAAAGCAAAGAAAACAAGCAGAAATCCTAAGCATTCATCCCGTACATCCGACTCAGAGCGTGCCTAAAGACCTATCTAGGTCTTGTACACGTGTAAATGGTCCGAGATTATTATCGTCCTAAGTAGCCATATCAGGCATTTGGCTCAGAGCGTGCCCAGGGACCGTTCAGGATCCCATACACGTGTAAGCGGCCTGAGGTTATTGTCTTTATTACATAATGCAGAAAGAAAAGTACAAGAAAAAAACGAAAAAGCAAAGCGAGGAAATGAGGTTCAACTCTCGTTCATCCCGATCATGGGATTTCGAGTCTCAGACCAGATCCCTGGTTATTTCTTGACGCATTCGCTATAGGTGGTGATTGCTCTGGCCATACATTGTAGTTCGATTCCTCACATACTATTGTAGCAGGTTGCTCCAAACCAGTTATTCTATTAGATCACGAATGTGTCAACACTAGTTCGTTTCATGTCCATCCAGCTCATGGAAAATGCAGAACTTTCCAGACCTTTTCTCCCGATCAATAGACTCTATCCTAGCTGGCTTCCGATAAAGGATATGCCCCATGGTGTCCAGATATATCCTCTTCGGGGTTTCAGTCAAGTCAGTGTAGGAACTAAATTTCGGCTCCCTCCTTTGTCATCTTGGTTCCCCAAAGTTATCATCGGTTCTCCATTTTCCATTGTTTTTTTTGTTTCTTACTCCGAACAATCCTCTGTCATCCACAACGTTAACTTCAACATCCTCATCCTCAGCTTCAGTGTCTTCATGATGCATATATCTTTCAGCTTCATGGTAGAATTCCAAAAGATCTATCAGTGGATCCATTTCCAATGCAATTTTAAAGTTGGTCTTGCTTGCAACTCCAGATAATGCCGCCATTAGGATTATAGATGGATATGGCTTATCAACTACATCTGTTGCTGCATTGAATCTTGTCAAATAGCTTTCCAAGGTCTCTTTAAGCCTTTGTTTTACGCTTGATAGCATCATCACATTATTTGGTCGTGAGACGTGAACTCCAAGAACTTACTCGCCAAACGGTCTAGGTGCTAGTAGACCCATTCTCCAACTGCTTAAACCACATCACTGTTAAGTCTGTTAAGTACAATGGAAAGCACCGCCCTATTATCTCCTCAAAAGCATCCAACACCTTTATATGTCAGATGTATCTCATTAAATGAATCGTAGGATCCAACTTTCCGTCGTACATTTCCAGTGTTGGAAGCTTGAAATCGAGAGGATTTCTCGCATTCCAGATATTAGAAGTGACTCTAAGCTTTAATCTGGGGTCTACCTCTTATTATTCTCCTTACCAACTCCGCAAGCCAGTTTTCGTCATCCAATGAAGGTCTTCATCCAAAAACAATACTTTGCCCCTTGTTCCTGTAGGGGAATTATGGCACATACTCTAGCACATATTCTTCTAGTTGAACATTAGCGTTCTGATCCACAACTTTGGTTTCATTCTATCCTCCATCCCTATGAGGAAGCTTTGGCACATATCCCTCTGGTTGTTGTGCATTTACATTTTGAATTGTGTTTCTAGTTCCATCATTATCCATCCCCAGCATGCCAGTAGTCACACCAATGCTGCACCCCTTTATGATCCTTTTGGTACCGAGTTGTTTTGTTTGTGGGGGCATTGTTCCTGTTTGCTCCACTCTAAATCCAGATGCCCCTGCATTTGCTCCTTATCCTTGGTTTTGAATTCCTGTAGCTCTAGCTATTCCATGTTGTCCAATCCTATGGAAAAATCCTTCCAGCATCTCATGTTGTCTAGTTATCATCTCATCTTGCATCTCCTTCATCATTTTCTCCATCTCTTCCTTAGTTACGTAGATGGATTAGTGAGAATATGAGGACACCTCCTGGCTGCCCCCAAGCTGGGGTTAACTTGCTATGGTTTTAGATAGTATTAGGCTCTTCATCTTCTCCAAACCTCATATTCAAGCTTCAAGTTTTCAGATCTAACTTGATTTCCCAGTGAAAGCACTGAAATGTTAACCCAAAAAATGGATCAACACCCAGAATCAAGATTAAAACACTAGTTCAGATAAAAGAAAAAGAAAAAGTAGAAAATAAACAAGAACACGTAGAATTTTTCGTAGTGGTTCAGTGTAATCTCCGACCTACATCCACTTCAATCTAATTTATTAGTTGTTTTCTCTCTAGAATACAACTAGTAATATTAGATCTGGCCAGAATCTAGTAGATCCCAAATTTACAATGAGGATTGAGAGTGTTTGTGTTGTGGAGAACAAAAGTGAAGAAGGTCTAATGGAAGCTCCAAGTCTAAGAGTGTAGATGAAAATCTAGCAGAGAGAATATCTATTTCTGGTAGCAGATAGGTTGGTATTTATAGGAGAATTTGGTAGCATAGGGTCTGTAACGACCCACTTTTCCGTACACTTTAAGCTGACAATAAACCACACATGTCCAACCCAAATTGAATGAAAAGGAGGATAGTTAGGGAAAAGAAATAAGAAAGAAGACAAGAAGAAACTAAACAAACACAGAATCTCATAGCGGAACGAATGATCTATAATATATAACAAATCTTTACACAAAAACAAAACTATAATTTATGAATATATAGACATTAATCAGAGTATACTAGCCTATTTCAGCCTGGACAGTTATAACAACCTGTCCTCACAATTGCTGATAAATGCAACCATGAATGCAACGGAAAAATAACCATGTACGTGAATACGTCTCTAGACCTCCAACTCGTCTTCTGAAGCTCCAAAAACATCCAACTAACATGGAAATATGCTCGGTCTGACCCAAGCATTATAGGAAAACAACGCCCGGGTCAGTCTGGTAAAACCAACGTGAGAAACACAATCAAATGGATTTTAAAGTTTAAATAAACCTTTTGAAAACAAAGGTATTTCATAAGACCACGCCGTCGCACATAAATACGGACGAGTTTTTACCTTACGATAACCAAAACCTTTTATATCAGAAAATATAGTGATATTATAATAATGTCTAGTGAAAATAATAATAATCAAATAGTTGTGATGCTCGGGAGTGTACATCACAACAATACTAGGTATATAATCAAAAACCGATAAGGCACGTTCGCTAATTGTGTGGGATTTCCATGGAGGTGCCCTCAGTACTTCGAGGAACGGTCCTCCTGCACAAGGATCGGAGATATCCTTCCGAAGTAGCATACATCCCTAGTGATGTACCATAGGAAAAACATGGCTGGTCTCGCTAAGACCGAGTGCACCTCCCCATGCATGCATAACAACCGTAAGTGACATCTAGGAGGAGCCGACTACACCCCATGGGTTTGCCAACCCTACTAGCCATGCCTCATATCTTTGGTTTTAATCATTTCCGCTGATGAGGCTACGTCCGGCATTCCAGCTTACGCACCGCCACCAGACTATAGAATCCCACATAGATTCCAATACCCCAACGGGTCTCAAAATCACACATGGATTCCCATATCTCAATTGGATCTTGGAATCACACCTGGATTACCATACCCCAACGGGTCTCGAAATCACACATGGATCCCAACATCTCAATATATCACGAAACTTTTCCATAGGACCGTATATGGTTTTCGGAGTGGTCATGGATTTTGAGTCATCTCTTACGAGTACACTCTTCCGCTTTCCGGGTGCTCCACAAAACCAAATGTCGATTTCCTAAATGCTCAATGCCGGTTCTTTAGGAAATAATCAAACAATACATAAGAGCGGGGATCACCCCCTAACCGTTTAAGTGGACGGATCTCCTTATCATTTTTCCTAGAAGAATGAAACGAGTTTATACGTACAGTATAGCACTCCTAATGGCAACTGTACCATATAATAGCCGTGTTTCCTCTAGATATTTCCAGAGTTAAAACCCTTCGGTGTTAAGTAGGGAATATTTCCATACCACCAAAAATAAGAAGGATTACATATTTAGGCCAAGATTTGATAGTCAGTTATTTAACTATCAAATAAAAAAAACATTCAAACAAAGATTACATTTCCCATGGAAATCACCAAGCCTCTTTAAATAAATATTTTATTAATTTAAATTCACATTTCAAATACTTGGAAATCACTTCCAAATACTTATTTCAACGGGATAAGTATATTCACGATACATAGAAAATATAACCATATACTTATCTCAACGGCATAAGTATACTCACAAACCATTTCATTTTAAAAACTTAGAAACTTGAAAGCTCATAAAAATAGATATGGAAAGCACCGTTCAATATTGCCTATGGATCGCAGCTAACACAATGGTTACGTCGATATCCCTATGAATCCATAGTAAACTATAGGCAATCCCCGCCCCTCGAATTACACCATGAAAACAACCATTTCTTTCCAAAATCTCTTTATTTTATAAATATCTCCAAATTTATTTACAAAGTTTCTTTATAAATCTCCAATCAATTTTATAAAACATTCTTAATAAATATCAAACCCCGTTTACAAAACTCCTCCTTTTTTAGATCTTTAAAACTCATCTATAAATTCTTTTATAAATATCCAAAGCCATTTATAAAACTCTTCCCATATTTTAACAAGCCTCTTTAATAAACTCCTTAAGTCAACAAGGTTCCCTTCATAAAACATACATTATTTAAAATAACTTAAAATAATAAGTTATTATTTAAACATCCTTCTATTCCATTAAATTTAAATCTCATTTGAATTATAACTTTAAAATCTCATTAATAATATATTAAATTAGTTTTTAAAACACTATTATTGTATTAATAAGTTAACTTCAAAATAATATTACTATAATAATTAATTAACTTTAAAATGTTATTAAAACAATAATTAATTAACTTTAAGCTGATATTAATATGGTAATTAATTAACTTATAAATATAATTAAATAACTTAAATCAATATAATTAATTAACTTTAATTAAAATTAAAGTATAGTTAAATCACTTTAAATAAATAATTAAAGTAAAACTAAAACATTTCAAAACAATAACTAAATAACTTTAAAATAATAATTAAACATTCTTAAATAACATTTAAGAAATAACTTTTAAGGACCTTATTAATAAATTAATTAACTTTAAATAATTATTAAAAAAATTAGAAATTATCTTTAAAATATTATTATCAATAAGTTATTACATTTTTATCTTATTACTAAATAATAATTATCTTTAAACCTTATAAATAAAATAGTTATTTTTAAATAACTTTCAAATCAATAATTAGCTTTTCAAATTTTGAAGGAGGCTTAACGATCACCATAGTACTTAAATAAGCTACCATATTACTCAATTTAACTTTTCAAGTTAATGACAGATATTTACATAATCCACGACTATGTAAATAAATCCAACACTTAACCATCACTGTTTAATATATCACTTATTCAAAGCAGGATATCAATTTATCAATATATAATCAAATGTCCAAATCTATAACATAACAGAACGGGGATTTATTCTACTATTTAAATGTCAAATTAATTTAGTTAGCGAAACGGTGATTTATTCCACGAAACAGGTGTCCAATTACCATATTCAATCCAATTTAACTCAATAGTAATTTATTTAGCCAAATAAACATCAATATTCAAGGTATATGAATTTAAACGATGTTAGTATTAAAACAACATGATTTAAATTCCGTCCACATTAATAAGTCAGAAATTTATAGTTGGCCAAAACTAACAACATGTTTCACTATAACGTTGTACTCGTCCATAAGAATGTAATGCAAAAATCCGAAGGTTAATCGGATTTCAAACGAGCAAGTTATCAAATTTCAAAGTTTACAATATTAAGTAATATTAAATAATCAAACTAATAATGTTTTTCTCACCACAAAGGCAATATGGGGCTAGCCCACTTCATTTCGACCCATGCCAAGTTGAAACAGTACTCCATCTTCTCTATAGCAAAACCAAGAGCTCCTTGTACACGTCTTCCATGTGCATGTGCTCGCATGCTCCATTTCCCAAACTGCGAAACCAACTTCCCACACACATCCATTGTCTCAAGCTCGTTGCAGTTCATCACTTCCCACCCTCTCCAGTCAAACGCCTCACAGTACAACAATGTGCACAAAATAACACCAAACCACCTAACACGACGCGACACCCAGACACCCTTACACTCCACGTTTCGTCTCGCCACCACTACCTAAAAGAACCGCCATCACCCGCGCCACCTTCCAGCACCAACCATGTTGACTCCACTGATCCCCTCTGCCGCCAACTCGGTCGCGTCCCCACGTGAACCCAAAGCTTCCCAAAACCTAGTTTTAGCTATTTTCAACAACACGGACCACTAATCAAAAATCAACCCTGGTCATCCCCTCCACCTCGTTCCAAGACACCTCCCCGACATCTCAGATCAATCCCTCGACCACCGATTCGCCGAAAATAAAATTTTGAACGATTTTTGTTCATCTCCTTCTCCTCGACAAACCAAGCTACTAAAAATCACATGAACACTTCTAAAAATCCCCGATCGCCGCTACGAACCCATCCGAATCCTCCGTTCGTCAATCCGTGATCATAAAAAACAATCGTTTTCTCGACCGCTTGTTGTTATTTGCAAATATCTTTCCAATTACTTGACGAAAACCCATGAAACTATTTTTAAAATAAACTAGATTCGATGACAAACAACTTTCATTTTGGTGGTTTTGGACGATTTTTCTTAGATTAGGAGATATTGATTTTTGAATAAAGGAAATGTTTGCTTTTCCATTCTTTGGAACATGGAAAAAGAAAAAGGAGGAGCTTCTTCCCTGAAGCATGCATTTTATAACCAACCCTAGGTAATGATGTTGATTTAAAAAAACAAATTCATTCACACATCAAAAGGAACAAGGTAGACAGTGGAGGCAATGGCAGTAGGGTGGAAGAAACAAGTGAACAAAAGGGTGGCTGTGGGGAAAAGGTGGACATAATGGTTGCTGCTGAGACAATATGGTGTACTCTATGTGTGTGTATTTGTTTTGAATAGATTACGGTGTCGGTGCCCGGCTACCCCACATCGCGTCCGCGTACGAGCCGCAAAGGACAGAAATAAAAATGCGGTCCCACACAATAATGTGAGACGATCATAAAAAATTTTTTTACAAGTTAACTTATTCTGTGAAGTTTCAAAAGTACCGACGTTTAAAGCAAAAAGCGTCAAACAGAAATTTGCTTATTTTCCAAATTAAAATTTATGGAAAAATCCTATAAATTAAATTAAAACGCGTCATTAAAAATCAAATCTAAATTTGGAACATAGATTTTTATTACAATTTAATTCAAATCTGAATATTTAAACAAATTAAATATTCAAATTTGAAGACCCAAAAATACTGGTCGTTACAGAGTCAGAGGCCCATCAGCATAGAAGTCCAGTAGATAGGTCGGAGTCCCATCAAAAAGGCCAAGCCAAATTGAGTTATAATTATAACTTGATGTTGACCAATGCCTATAGGTCGCACCCGAGTTAAAATACATAGTGCATTTTGCACTAATATAATTGCATGATTCTCCTTGCTTCTGGTCAAGTTGTTTGATCCTCTTTTCTATCATTTTCGAGTTGCTTCATTCACTATCTTCCTTTCAATCCATCAGAATAACTCAACAAATCCTTGAAGTATCACTGGAATACGAGTCAATGGAGTACTACAAATGGGGAATGAAGTCGTGGAGGCAAAATGGTGGAAATCTATAGGTCGGACCCGACCTTTAGGCTTTACTCGGGTCGAGTATAATTCCATAGCCAAATTCTCATGAAACTATTCTGAGTTCCTTCCTAGCCTCTTCTAAGTATACTTGCTAAGTTTCAAGTCATTTCGATTCCGTTTCGATCTTTTACGTCCAGTTGAAGCTGCCTTGGTGATAACTCAGTACCAACCTATGGTGATAACTTGCTATCGAGTTATGGACTTAGCATATTTTTGGATGGAATTTTCCCAAGCCGTTTCCTTAGTTCATTTGAGTGCACCTTCCAGATTTCAAGTCATTTCATCCTCGTTTGAATCTTCTGATCCAATTGAAATCTGCTTTGCTAAAAAGCGGGTTAACGATGATATTGATAAAATATTTAAATTTGATTTAAATCAACTAATTACCAAATGGATTTGGGATTTTTGAAAGCCTTTATAGGCCCTTTATTGGTTAGCTATGCATGGATGTGGGGCTTGATTTGATTGGGATTTGTTGAGGAATTAAAATAGGAAGGTTTTAAGAAAGGAATTGCAAAAGTTTCGATTATTCCTTTAAAACAAAATTCCTTTCATTCATCGATCAATTCTCTCACATAATTCACTTTCCTGACTCATTCTCTATATCCTTGTGGTTGAAAATTCCATGGCTTCACAGAAGCAAAAAAATCCCAAAACAATAAAATAAAATAAATTCAATAGCGGCGCTTCAGATCATTACAATTTATGGAGGTGATTCAATTGAATCTAGGAGTTTTCATTCATTCAAGATGAGAATTTTAGGCTACACCATAATGTGATTTTCAATTTCATTTAATTATATGTTACACCATAGTTAGTATAGTTATATCCATATTTTGTACATCTCGTTTGATTTTAGTTATTTCATGTTTGTATTGTTCAAATTTTCTTATCTTATACAATGAATTAGTATATGTCTATATTGTCCATACTATTGTTTATTATTGTTTTCTATTCATGTTTAAAAAATTAGCTCTATAACTAATTTTAGTTAGTTGAAATATTTAGTAACATAACACATACACAAATATAAGTAAACTACATATTACTTGGTATCGTTTTATAGAATTGAATGCAAATTTCATGTATGTATATCTTTCAAAATATAAAATACATTTGGTAAATATTTACGTTTGTTTGTATATTTTATTTCAACTAAAAATTCCTATAAGGAGTGGGGACTGTAATACCGCTTGTTTTGGTGCTCCATGATATGGGAAATTAAATTTATAATAAGAAATTATAAGTAATAATTAAGCTAATTTAAGTGTTAGAATTAACTTAGGGAAATTTGATTAATTAAGTTTGGTGCACTTTAAAAAGTTAACTATATGGACCAAGAGTAATTAGAGCAATTAAAGTCGGTCTTATTAATAAGAGTAAATAAATTTGAATTTCAAATGAAAAAATATAATATTGAGGGAAGTGGATTAATGAGAATAAATTAGTGGAATTTAAAATTTATTAATATATAAACCCCTCACCATACCTTCCTACTCCTTTGATCATTCTCATTTACAAGACAAAAACAAAATCCCTTATCATTACAAGGCCAACCACTATTTATCAAGGGAAAGAATGGAAAAACATTTCAAAGGAAAAGACTTTCATTCCTAAGGAAAAGAGAATATTTTATCAAGGTTTTCCAAACTTAGGAGTAAAACTTCCTCTAAATCCTTCCAAACCCGTTTGGGTTCGGATTCGATGTTATTTGGATGTTTTAAAATGATGTTAAACCTAATTTGATTATTTGAAATGGCTTTCTATGCATTTGAGAATCTAAATGAATGATATTAGTTCCTGTTTAGGGTAAAACACGATTCAATCTTCTCCAAATGTCATGAAATTTTAATTTGATGTTTTTGTTATGAAAATAGAAATGGGTTTTAACTTCCGTAATTTTTTGACGAAACAGTGATTAATTGTGAATTATCTAAGTGGAAAATGGATAATTTTGGGTATAAATCAATATTTAAAAATATTAAAATTAAATATTTTATTACGAAATTTTAACCAGAGGTAGAAGAAGATGTTGTAGAATTTTGGTGAATTTTTGAAAATTGTCCCATTAGTTTCCAAATTAATACAATTTATTTGGCGAAAGAAAATATGCCTTAAAAAATGTAATTAAGGAAATGATTAATAAATGGAGATTAAGTTTTGGCTATAGCCAAAAAGTATAGTTATAAAACAAAAGTAACTAGTGAATAAAAGATCTGTAATCATTTTCAGTTTTATTATGGATTTGCCATCATGGCGTGCGATAGCCTTATTTAGGCATGCAATAGACCTTTTTTGGCCCTTGATAGCCCAAAACCTTTGACATGTGATAACTTATAACTGTTCAACACTCGATAGTATATGAGCCTTGACCGCGATAACATATAGGTCTTTATACTCGATAACAAGAAGGTTAGACACTCCGATAGCTTTAAAGCCTTGACCTTTGATAGATTTTATGTTCGGCATTCAATAGCATAAAACCTAGACATTCGATAGCCTTCCTGTCAGGCGCTAGATAACTTAAAGGTCTTTACATTCGATAGCACTAATCTGGGCAAGCGATAGCTTTGCAGGTGATAGGTTGGCATGCTATATCTTGGCCTTTATTAGTGCTAAGTTAGACCGGTGATAGCTTTGTGATGTGTGATAGGTTTGGCATGCGATAGCTTTGGGTTGCGGAAGCTTAGCCTTGCGATAGCATTGGGTTACGGTAGCTTAGCCATGCGATAGCATTAAAGTGTTATAACTAAGTAAAGGTTGGCATTAGATATTTATTAAACAAGGATTACGACAGCTAGTGAAGATGAATTCCTTAAGTAAAATAAGAAATTTTTTAGTGACATTTTAGAAATCGGTTTCTAAGATGTTGGTTTTGAAATTTCATAGGGATGAAATTATAAAAGAAAATTTATAAGTTAAAACCGTGTTAGCTTATTTAAATCTTGAAATGGTTAAGCTTAGGGAAGCTAAGAAATGGTAGTTATGCCATATCTAAAGAATGCGTCGGTACACAAAAAATAAATGAAAGACATAGAAAAAACCCAAGATTGTAAAATATACCAACTCATAAATTTGTTGAATGGTAGGGTGCCAAGGCTAATGAAGTCTAAAATTCAACGATGCATAGCATAATGCCATGAGTTGGGAAGTTTATAGGATTCAACTAAGAAAACTAAACTCTAGTGTGAGTTTATCGCAGGGTGCCAAAACATCAAAAATGGATGTAATAAATGAACCGACTACATGAAGTAAGTGTTTTAAAACTAAGAAGGGCTATCGACGCTTAGTAAGGATGCTTGCTAGAATGTATTCGGTGTGCTTACATTCAACCTCTTAGGAGAGTTAGCGTGGCTCCCATAGTGGAATGAGTGGCCATTTTATCATGTGACATTATTCGAGAAAAATATAAATTAGTGATAGATGGACCTAAGGAGTTAATCGCTAAAACAAGTTAATGATAACACTTTAAGATTGACACCTAAATAAAAGTCTAGCTAATGCTTGTGAATTTGATTGATGATTATATGCCATGGTTCATAATAAATTGATGATACGTATAGAGTATACCTAAATTGTAATGGTTGACTGTAAATATGACATGGTTGATAAATGAATGTTAAATATAAGGTACACTTATGTTTTAAAAGTGATGTTATATGTATGCTCATTCTTTGTTTATAACGACCCGTATCTTGACGATAGGATATTTAAATAATTGATTTAAATATTGAATCATTAATTAATTGAAGGTCCCAAAATATGATTTTTTGCATACGATCGAATCAAGACTCGAAACCACTTCCGTTGAGTTCAAATCAACGTTGCGAATTAAAATGAATATAAACATCGCTTTATTTGGAGATCGGGGGATTCGATGGCCAAAACGATCTCGAAATGCGCAAAATTATCATCCTGGAGCGCTGTCTCAGATAGCGATAAAATTTATACCATTGTGATCGGAAAAATGAGGGATGTAAGCTGACGAGTTTCGTTGTAATTGGATGCAACGTGTGATCGTACGAGCTCGAAAAATACAACAGTTTATTTGAGAAATTCAAATAAAGTATATATATAATATTATTTAAATAAGTAATCACTCAAACCCTTTCTCCCTCTTTATCCATTACTGTTTCATTGCCTGGAAACAAAGAAATGGCTACCACTTCCCTAAATCCATTCAAAAAATTAAATCGAGCAATTCACTCCATGAAAAATCATGAAACTAGGAACTCTTGTTGTAGATAGCTTCCCCTCTATGGAGTCGATGTGGGTTGCGGTAGTGTTAGGTCATGCTCGACCTTTCCATAGTTGAACTAGAGTTAGAGCTAAATAGAGTTTGAGGCGGAGATAGCGAAACGAAGTATTATTGTTGGGTTTCTCTTCGCGAACTACACCTTTCCACAAAATATGGTCAAATCCAAACCCGTTTGGCTAAGTGTGACATTTTTGAAGCCGACCACCTAGGGATGATGCCGCCATTTATATGGAGGAGCTGAGCTCAACCTCATGGTGTGCGTCGTGGAGCTTGTGCATAGAGAAGTTCGTTGGTGAAGACGGTTCATCATTTTGTGGTGTAGATGAGGAGAAATCGAAGAGAGATGGATTCAGTTTTGGGTTTATACTTGCGTACGACCTGTGCATATCATTTGGGGAAGAAGGGGGATTATGGTTAATGAGGTAATTAGGGTAATAATTCAGTTAACTAAATATTTAATTAAACTGAAATTTTATAAAATTCATATCTTTTCCATACGAGGACTGTTTTGGATGCGGTTTCTTGCATTGCACTCGTGATGGAAAGCTTTACAACTTGATGTTGATTTGTTCAGCTTTTGTTAAGGTGAGTGATATTTTTTGTAACGACCCACCTTTTTGGACGGTTTAAATCGATAGTAAACCACACATGTCAACTCAAACCATTCAAAAGGGAGGATTGTTAATGAGGTAAATAAGAAAATAAGAGAAAAGAAGAAAAACAAAACACAGAATCTTACAGCGGAATGATAAAATATAATAACTAAATAAACTGTTCATGAAGCTATTTTACAAATACATTTGATTACACTTTACAACACAATCAGAGTTATACATACATCATGTATAATAAGATAATGCAGCGGAACAACGTAATGCTGTGAAATAAATAGTAGACTAATATCTGTCTTCATCCTCCAAATAAAATGGTCTTCAATACACTGAAAAGCTCAGACTGACCCGAGCGTAATGAAAGACAAAACACTCAAGTCAGAACTAAAAGATCTTATGTAAGTTAAATCAAAATAAGTAAATATGAGTGTAACGACTTTAGAGATGTTTACGGGATTTTACATCTCCTATCCAGTGTTTAACGTGCGTGCAATAACTTAAGAGATGTTCGGGATTCCATCTCCTAAGGATCCACTAAACTATCTACATATATAATACAATACACTATTAATTATAGTATGTCTACAGTAAAGTAAAGTATTAAAATAGCGTTAAGGCGTTACCTATATCCCCCTTAACACATTTTTCATATAAATACCGTAGTCTATACAGATATAGTAAGCTCCACCAAACCGGTGGTTTACTCAAGGAGCACTCCATAGGTACGATACAAACCAAAGTCGAAATGGGCTCGATTAGGATAAATATGACAAGGCATGTAAGGCAATGCCCAGGGTAGGATTCTACCGTTTTGCACTCCCAGACTAGTGGTAACGCATAACAGCTACTACCACCCACCTCGAGACACACTCCCATAATCAAAATTGAGGGGTGGCCACCAATCAATCACAAAGTAACAGATATGGTATCGAAGAAATGTGCTCGATCGAAGGAGCGACCTCACTTGGCCCGGTATAGCTCCTGTTTTAGTCGTTTTAATTATGACCCAAAAGTCAAGGCTATTCATCATCGTTCTCTTACTTCATTCCAGTAGCGTTCGCCAAACCATCCTACTTCATTCTTGATCCTCCACCATGTGCACAGCTGTTAAAGTGGTTTTGGTATTGGCAGAGAGTATGACAATATCCGACCCGGTCTCTTTAACAACCAAATGCTTATTTCACACCGTGGTCATTTTATAAAACATTTATATAATAAATCCATAAAACAGTCCATACTTTGATATCAAGATATCCATATACTTATTCTAAAAGTATAAATATATTCGTAAATACCGAGGAAGATTTCTTTCAATCAATTTCGAAAATAATTTATAAATCTCTCTCAAACCATTTATAAACTATTTATATGCTTTAGAACCATTTATAAAGCTATTTATAAATTCCAAACAGTTTACAACTTATTCCCGTTTCATAAACTTCGATGCAAATTTCTTTAAAACGCTTCCAAATCCATTTATACAAGTTCTTTGATAAAACCCCTTCATCAAATCCTTTAAAACCTTTGTAACAACTTTATAAAACTATTATAAAATCCTTTTAAAAAAAATCTTTTATAAAAATCCTTTTATAAAATCAATTATAAAATCTCTTACAAAACTTTTATAAATTCCTTACAAAACCTTTTACAAAGATTCTAAAATCTTTTACAAGATCTTTTATTTATTAAGTTATTATAAAAGTCTATATTTATTATCTTAAATTAAATTTTAAATAAATCTTTAAAACTATATTTATTATGTTAAATTAAATTTAATATATATATATTAAACTATATTAAATACTTTATCAAATTATTTAAACTATTTAAAATATATATTTAAAACTAAATAAAATTATAAGTTAAAATCTTAAATTTACATTTAAAACCATATATTAACTTATAATTTGGAGTTTTAAAACATATAAAATAAATTATTTTCCAAATATGAATTTTAAATGAAATCATTAAATTAAATTTAGAAATCAAATTTATAAATCAAACATACTTTACCATTTAGAAAATAATTTAATATAGACCAACAGTGTCCGTATATAATTTTCTACCCTATGATCAAGTGATGCAGATATATATCATTTCAACCCGCAATAAATTTAAATTTCCGGATATATATCATTTCAACCCGTATCCCGAATCACAATTTTCCAAATCCATAAAATTGCTCGGGCTTATCATTTCAAACCATAACGATTTTTCCCTAATCTATCAGATCGTTCGGGTATGTATCATTTCAACCCATAGTGATTTTCCAAACAATAATTAAGGGAACTTGCAGTGTGATAACAACATATAAAATAAACATAACATCAAATCATCCAAAATGTTAACAATTAAGCATCCATCACAATCATCATTCAAATTAACCAATAAATCACAAAAATTAACTAGTTATCATTGGCAGGTATTTAACTAACAATTTAAATTCAATATTAATTTAAATAGCAATTTAATTCAGATTAAATTCAATTTCAATAAAAATGTCAAATTAAACTACCAAACAACAATAAATAAATTTCTTATCACATCATAAATTTAATTCAACTAACATAAGAAGGTTTAGTATTTGTGAGTGGGTTAAATCACTTACCTTTATACGAATCTGAAAATAATAGACTTCTAATCAATAGCCCCTCTCTATGTTTCCTTAGTCTCCTTCTTGATTGCCAGCTTTGTTCCTTAATTTTGCTTTTGGTTTGATTTACTTTAATTTTCCTCCTTATTATATTAATATATATATGTATGTATGTATGTATGTATGTATGTATTTTTAGAAGGTTTGAAAAAAAGGATTAAAACAAGAAGAACTGAAAATGAAAGAGAAGATCAAGATTTGAAAAGAAAGGAGAAAGTTTGAAATAGAAGAAGATTTAAAGAAGAAGAATATTTGAAGAAGAAGGGAAAAAATAAAATGAGAGAGAATAAGAAGATTTGAAGAAGAAAAAGAAAAAAGTAGAAGAAGAATAGAATAGAGGCTAGGATTTCATTTGCATCATATCTTATTTATAAGGTTAGAGTTAGGTTTAGGGTTAGAAATAAATGAAATGAGGTTTCAGGAGATGAAGTTGGAAAATGAACGAAAAAATAAAGTAAATATGAACAAACTAGGTATTGAAATAAAGTAAATATGAACAGCCTTTTTAAAAGTAGCAGTTATTAAAAAGAGGTAAAAGAAAGAATTAAAAATATGAAAAGTAATTCATGTTTGCAAAATGGAAAAGCTTCAGACAATGTAAATGGAAAGGAGTAATGGAACAAATGAGGAAATAATGAAAAAAATGCGGCAATTATTAATTAGAAGGGGAATGAATGGACCAACTCTATACTGTAAACAAACTTTTGGAATTCAAATTTCAAAAACAATTGTTCACTTAATTAATTTTGTTAACCCCAAACATACCAAAATTGACATCCATTAAAGATTTAATTAACACACGATAAATGAAAATAAATTCTCTACACAAATTTGTGTCATAAATCAAAAGAATATACAACATTAAGAACTTTTCATTTCTCTCTCTCTTTGAGATTAGATTGGGAATTTAAACAAACATGTTAACATTTCGATTGAGTGTTTTACTAGGAATGCATTAACATACATTCAAAAATATGATAGCATAAATAAGGTAATATAAACAGGTGTATAATATACATATACATATACATATACATATATATATATATATATGTACATCTTTATCGCCACTTAGTTTACATTCATAAATAAAAGGTATGAAATAATTCATATATGGAGGCAATGAATGTAAGAGTAAATTAGAAGAGTGAAGATGGAAAGGTAAAGTATGTTGCAATTAAAATCTAATCAAGTCTAATTGAAAAGGAAATAGTCAAGTGTAGATCTATTTTACCCCATTTATCATCTCCTATTAACATTTAATTTAATACCGTATGAGACTTCAAACCTAAATAATCCTTTTTTCTTATGATCTAATTGGATCTAAAACATAAGTGTATATTTAGGTATAAACATATATGCAGTAACCTAGCATTAAATTTGAAACATGAACTGAATTAATTGGAAACAAATCACCCAATTTAAATTTATTTCAATATATGTTTACAATTAACGTCATCCCTCTTTTTAATTAAAAGATTCCAGTCACATTAATTGTCATTGATTTCTAAGTTAAAATGAAATGAGATAATTCAATTCCTTTTTATAGCAATTTAACGTATTTACGGAATTATTGTATATAAACCAAAAGTTACTGTTTGCGCCAAAAATGGTCACAAACCCCGAATGTTGTGAAAGCACCAGTGTATGAATACAAATCAGCAATATTCAAACACAAATCTCAGATCTAAACAAACAACAAACAGCAATTCAGAAATAATGAACAAAAACACGAGATTTATAGTGGTTCGGCTATCTCCGGCCTACGTCCACTCCAAAGTTTTTTATCTTTTATTGATCGATGCTTGAAGATTACAATTTCCTATCGTGTAGTACAACGGATTTTATGATTATAATCTGAATCTAAGGCAGCAATGGTGATCTGGAGTAAATCTGGCAGAGTCCGGGTGCTCTTTAGCTCCCAAAATTGTCCGACCCTTTTTCTGAATGACCAGGGGCTCCATTTATAGGTGTAGGAGGCTGATATTTCGCCTAAATTGAAGGGAGACCAGTTCTGGCACGTGAGGGGGCCCACATGCCCGCTTTATGGAAATCCGGGCTCACTTTGAGATCGATCCGACCCTTGGTTCGAATCGATCAAGAAAGTGTCCAATCGAGTTGAAATTTGGTGTGAACATTCTTCATCATGTGTTTAAGCTTCTGTGAAAATTTCATTGCATTTGGACTTGTGGATCTCGAGTTATGATCGATTCAAGTTGGTGTTCTTCGTCCCATGGATTCATTCGAATCGATATGGTTCGAATCCATAGGTTCGACTCGATGCTTCTTCATGTGAAGATGGTGACGTGGTGCGTATGCTTCGTATCGATCCGCTTCTCACTCCGGATTGACTGGGTCGACTCCATGTTCTTTGCCGCTTTGACTGGGTGGATTCGTGGTAGTGGATTCAAAGACATCCCTCTTCGAATCGAATGAGCGAAGGTCTGTTCGAATCGATCAAGGTACATTAAAGTTGATCGATTCGAAGTTGCCTCAAACAGTGTGGACTCGAAGTTTCTTACGAGATGGAGTCGAATTGATTAGCCTTTGTGGATTCGAAGGAACTTCCTTTGATGGAGTCGAAGGACTCATACCTACAGCTCTATGGATTCGAAGGAAGGGACGGCCTTATGGATTCGAACTAGGCCTCGCTTGATGGAGTCGAAGCTAAAGTACCCCTCGTGGATTCGAAGCAATTAGGGGAAACTTGTTGGATTCGAACGTGCTGCTTTGGGCATTTTGGTTCATTCATATCTTGTGCGTACGGACTCCGATTGACCTAAAAATTGAAACATAGCCTCTCCTAGTCCTCATCATCATCTCCAATCGATTTCGTCTCGATCGGAGCCCGGTCAAATTTTGACGTTATCCATTGCAGCCTTGTTTCCAATTGCACTCCAATCCTGATATCCATCCTTTCTTGTCGATTTGTTTGATATTCCGGCTTTGACCAAAAAGCGGGATAACATTTGCCCCCCAAAACATGCCTTGTGATAAGAAGGCGTGTTTTGAATAGTTTCCAAATCCAATGTCCAAAGTCCATAGCCAATTCCGTGCCCATCCAAACTCGAAGGCTAAGTTATTAGTCCATCCTTATCCAACAACCGAATCCAAGACCTCTCCGGGTCGGTATCCAAGTCCATAACCTCTCTGGACTCTTGCCAAGCGCAATCCACACCTGACGACCGTGGTCCAATGTCCCTGGACGTTGAGCTAACCTCTCCGGGTTCTTGCCAAGCGCAATCCACACCTAACGACCGTGGCCCAGTGTCCCTGGGCGTAAGTAATGCCGTGGCTTAAGTCCTAAGCCGAATCCTGGTCACTCCGGACCCTTGCCGAGCATAGTCCATACTCGACGACCGTGGTCCAGTGTCCCTGGACGTAAGTAATGCCCTGGCTTAAGTCCTAAGCCGAATCCTGGTCGCTCCGGACCCTTGTTGAGCATAGTCCATACTCAACGACCTGAAACAATAATCGATAATAGGGGGCCTAAGTCCTAGGCCGAATCCTGGTCACTCCGGACCCTTGCCGAGCATAGTCCATACTCGACGACCTGAATGAGTCAATTTACCACGTTCGGGCAAAAGGACTCACCCCTTGCCAGGCGCAATCCACACCGGACGACCGTTTATCAAAAACCAGAAAGAATCCAATCAAAAATCCAATCTAAAATCCAAATCAAATCGGAAAACCAGAAATCCATATCAAAAATCGAAATCATCATCCAAAACGGAGAACAATCATCCGAATGAATGCCAAAACCAGAAAAACAAGCAAAATCAGGAGTTCAATCCAAACTCCAAAAACCAAACCAGAAAACCAAGTGTCCAATCAAAAACAAAAGACAGATTTTGCAAACCATGGCTTTGCGGTTTATCATCATTCAGAGCATGCCTAGAGGCTATCTCCGTCCCCATACATGTGTAAATGACTTGGTTGCTCGCCAATGGTTTGTTACTTATTTCATAATATCCTGGTCAATGGCTAACCAATCGACCATCATTCCTGGGCCTCATGCCATCATGGATTGAGGTGGGCGGTGGTTGCTCCTGCTCCACCGCTGCATTCCGAGCCCTAACATACTGCGTCAATTGTCCATTCCTCACATGCTCCTCAATTATGTCCTTTAGGTGCCTGCAGCTGTTGGTATCGTGTCCATCCAAATCATGGAAGAGACAGTGCTTTCCTGATGCCCTTTCTCGTTCAGAAGGTTCTCTCCTAGCTGGCCTTCGGTAAGGAAGGCGATTCCGGGTTTCCATGTATATCCGCTCCTGCGTCTCGTTTAATCCTGTGTATGTGGAAAACTTTAGATCCTTCCATCGCTTCCCGGCTTTTCCTGAATCGTCGTCTAGCTTCCTTTTCCCTTTGTCTTTATCCGAGCTTCCGTTGGATGGTCCTCAACCCCCAGTCACATTCACCTCCTTTAACTTTAAATCAGTACATGCGTCTTCTTACCGAAGGAACCTTTCAGCTTCATGGAAGAATTCCCCAAGATTCAGTGGTGGGTCTCGTACTAAAGATACCTTAAAATCTGAATCCTCTCTGACTCCCGATACTGCCGCCATCAAAACCATCGATGGATCCGGCCGATCCACCGAAGCAACCGCCGCATTAAATCGAGTTAAAAATGCTCTAAGCGATTCATCCGTTCTTCGCTTTACCGATGTTAACGTCATCACGTTCTTAGGTCTTTTGATATGAACCCGAAACTGTCCTAAAAACCTATCCACCAGTTCCCTCCAAGTCCTGATAGATCCTTCTTCCAGCTGCCTAAACCACATTGCCGCTAGGTCTGTCAAGTATAAAGGGAAACACCTGGCCATCACTTCCTCCGATGCCCCCAGCACTTCCATGTGTCTAGTGTATCTCATCAAGTGATTAGTCGGGTCAGCCTTTCCATTATATACTTCCACGCTAGGTAACTTAAACTTAGGTGGATTCTGAGCTATCCTGATTTCCCGAGCGAACGGACTCCTGTTCACCCCTTCCAAGTCTCTATTGGTCGAACCTCCACGCATAGTCTTCCTAATGATTTCCATTAATCCAGCATTGCCTGTTAGGTGTTGCCCCCCATGCTCCCGAGGGAACTCCGGCACATATTCTTCATGTGGCTCATTAGCCGCAACGTTGGCTCTAGCCTGCTGAACTCCTTCCAAAGGTCCTTCTGCGTTGGATCCTATGGGCCTGCCCCCAAGCCCTTGTTGATTGCCTTCCGGTTCTGTATTCTGTCCTCCATTGGGTTCTGCAACCCTAGTTCCTTGTTCCACATTTGCAGTCGCTATAGTTGGTCCAAGGTTCTGTGTTCCTGTGGCTCTTATCTGCTCGAAGAAAGTCTGCATCATATCCTGTTGACTCTTCAGCAACCTCTCATGCAATGAATTTGCCATAGCTTCCATTTCGTCTCTGGTAATGTAAATCGGAGCTTGTCCTTCTCCAGCTCCGGAGGATGCCTCTTGACTTCCTCCTTGTTGGCTTCTCTCAGCTCTTTGTCTTGTTGGTCGAGTCATTGCCAAGTCAATCTGAATCCTTCAAACTTTCAAATCTAAACTTCAATCCGATGTAGCGGGTGCTAGTCCTTCTCAGTGAAAGCACCAAAGTGTTTGCGCCAAAAATGGTCACAAACCCCGAATGTTGTGAAAGCACCAGTGTATGAATACAAATCAGCAATATTCAAACACAAATCTCAGATCTAAACAAACAACAAACAACAATTCAGAAATAATAAACAAAAACATGAGATTTATAGTGGTTCGGCTATCTCCGGCGTACGTCCACTCCAAAGTTTTTTATCTTTTATTGATCGATGCTTGAAGATTACAATTTCCTATCGCGTAGTACAACGGATTTTATGATTATAATCTGAATCTAAGGCAGCAATGGTGATCTGGAGTAAATCTGGCAGAGTCCGGGCGCTCTTTAGCTCCCAAAATTGTCCGACCCTTTTTCTGAATGACCAGGGGCTCTATTTATAGGTGTAGGAGGCTGATATTTCGCCTAAATTGAAGGGAGACCAGTTCTGGCACGTAAGGGGGCCCACATGCCCGCTTTCTGGAAATCCGGGCCCACTTTGGGATCGATCCGACCCTTGGTTCGAATCGATCAAGAAAGTGTCCAATCGAGTTGAAATTTGGTGTGAACATTCTTCATCATGTGTTTAAGCTTCTGTGAAAATTTCATTGCATTTGGACTTGTGGATCTCGAGTTATGATCGATTCAAGTTGGTGTTCTTCGTCCCATGGATTCATTCGAATCGATATGGTTCGAATCCATAGGTTCGACTCGATGCTTCTGCATGTGAAGATGGTGACGTGGTGCGTATGCTTCGTATCGATCCGCTTCTCACTCCGGATTGACTGGGTCGACTCCATGTTCTTCGCCGCTTTGACTGGGTGGATTCGTGGTAGTGGATTCGAAGACATCCCTCTTTGAATCGAATGATCGAAGGTCTGTTCGAATCGATCAAGGTACGTTAAAGTTGATCGATTCGAAGTTGCCTCAAACAGTGTGGACTCGAAGTTTCTTATGAGATGGAGTCGAATTGATTAGCCTTTGTGGATTCGAAGGAACTTCCTTTGATGGAGTCGAAGGACTCATACTTACAGCTCTATGGATTCGAAGGAAGGGACGACCTTATGGATTCGAACTAGGCCTCGCTTGATGGAGTCGAAGCTAAAGTACCTCTCGTGGATTCGAAGCAATCAGGGGAAACTTGTTGGATTCGAACGTGCTGCTTTGGGCATTTTGGTTCATTCATATCTTGTGCGTACGGACTCCGATTGACCTGAAAATTGAAACATAGCCTCTCCTAGTCCTCATCATCATTTCCAATCGATTTCGTCTCGATCGGAGCCCGGTCAAATTTTGACGTTATCCATTGCAGCCTTGTTTCCAATTGCACTCCAATCCTGATATCCATCATTTCTTGTCGATTTGTTTGATATTCCGGCTTTGACCAAAAAGCGGGATAACAGTTACTAATTTCTTATTAAATAATTGATTTATTATTCCTGTAATAAAATTTTTAGCTACCAAAATTTCAAATAAATAAACATATGATTTTTTTATTTAGTAAAGAAACATATATTATTCTCTTTTTTTTAAACATTTATTATTCCAATCAATTGGAATTTACATTCTTACAGTCATTTGTTTTCTTCCATATTAAACTTTACAATTATTTCCAATTTAAGCTCTACAATTACATTCCCAATTAGCTTTACCATTACAATTGATTGAAATCACATTAACAATTGTCAATTTCATTCAATCAACATTATCAAATTACATTTTAAATTTTTTTCCCATTTATAAATCATAAATTTTAATTTCTCACAATATTAAATTTCAAAATCTTATTTAAACTAATATTTTTAATTATAAAAAATGCGGGTCGTTACATTTTTTCTCACCATACTATGATTATTAGTATAGTATTAAAACGACGTTTTGAGATGATTTCTAACTTTAAAACATGATTTTTAAAACACTTAAACCTATATCTTATTTTATAAAAGAATTTAAAATGGTTTTAGATTGAATATCACATTTTTTCTCATTGACGTACTATTTTTAGGAAATCACTAGATTTAGGCTACTTTTGATATGAATCCTTGTATTGGTTGATATAGACATGATATATCTGTTGTATGTATGCTTTGATAGGTGTTTGTATGCTTTTTGTTTACATGTATGCTTATTTTCTTAGTTTGGTTGAAAATGCTGATCGAAGGCGATATAGTGTTAGGAAATATCCCGTAGAATAGAATTCATGCATAGAGTTTCCTATGTACTGACCGATTCGAAGACGAAAGACGATGAACTTGGGTATGTGCTTCATACTTTAGGGTGGACATCTGATATTTTCATTTGATTTGTACCTAACCATTTTTGGTTAAGTACACGACCAAAGTGGTCGGTAACTACCACTAGTGATGGTGGCCGATTTGGCCAATTTTGATGTGGACGAGGGAGAGGCTTCAAGGAGCATGATGTGATGGTTCATTCATTCGTTCGACATTTGATTTCAATATTATGGCTCTTTGATGAGTAGTTTTGGCATTGAAGCGAGGATGTGACGTTTTGAAGCGATGATTTTGAGGCTTAGTGATGATGATCCATGATGGGAATAGATGGCTTTGATGGTGTACTTTGGGATGTAGAGCTAAGGACGACAAGTTGGATTAAAGGAACTGTTAGATGATGGATAAGGGACATAGGGTGGTATTCTACATGATGTTGATAGTAAACAATCGTCCTGACCGTGGTGACTTCGTGGTGGGAGCCATGAAATAAGTTCCATGATGTGCTCTACTATAGATGACATGTGTAAAGGGATCGTTAACACTCGCAGGTTCATAGGGTACTCGTAGAGGGGGTATACACTGGGAACGTGGTGGTTCCTAAAGCATGGTGGCTCTTTATTCTAGATAAGTGATGTTTATACCTAGACTGATGTGGTGGTAGGTCCATTTTCCTGCCCGATTGAGTGGCATGGATTCGGGTACCGAGTTACCAGGACGTTGAATTGTCCTTGACCATGGTAGGTCATTCAAGTTATCTTATATCCAATGCAACGAGTGAGTGAATTGAGGATAATTGATGGATGCTATGTTTGTTTGATTGTCTATCTCCCTAAGGATGTCACATGATGCCGATGTTATTGATGTATATAGTTAGACGCCCCTTAGTACTCTGATGTATAGTACACCCATGATGATTACGAGATAGAGTAACATATATCTTATGTTATGTGCTAACTCTTTGGATGCAGGGACATGCCATTTATGATTCTCCATACCCTATGTTCCATATACTATATCGACTTTTATAGTATTTTGAGATTGTTTATCGCTCACACCAGACTGTTATCCAACTCAAGGTTTTATGTTTTGCTTTTTATTATCTCGGGTACTCTTAAATGAGTAGACTAGATATCAAGTGTAAATAGTACATGGAGTTCTGCAGATGGGCTAACAGGAGGCAATGTTTTCTCATATTTATATTTTGGACTTATTATTGTTTATTCCACTGTGTGACACTATGGAGCCTTGACAATGTTTGACTTGCTATTATTAGAGACATTTTATCAGTTGAGTTTATTTATCAACTGTATAAACTCTATTACTATTTTGTATAACTACATGAGCCTGTGTACTCTGATTTTGTAGTTTTTGTAGTTATTAATGTCTCGACTATTTTATGTCTATGATGACTATTATATTTTATCTAATGCACTGTGAGATATACGGTAGGTTCTATGATTGTTTGCTATTTTCTTTCTCTTCTCTTCTCTTATCTTATATTCCTCTTCTTTACTTCTTTTCTTTCCCTTGACAATTGTCCTACATCGAATGGAAGCTCTAGCAGCACACTATTCTGTTATATGAGCATCGAAGGTGTAGGGCGGTCATTACATTTGGTATCAGAGCTTAGGTTACATGATTAACCTAAGTTGATACCGTGATTTAGTAGAGATAGGGTAGGGGTTATTGCTTTAGACTGGATCTAGAGTATACTTATATACGAGAGAGTGTGTATTTGTTATATATTTCAATTTTCAAAACTATATAGTAGTATATATATAGTATATAAGTTGTACTGCACATACAAGCACTATTGATTTAGTTTTTATCTATGAGAGACTGATCATCCTTATTGTAGATTAGAAATGATCTGGCATATGAGAAATGTTGCGATTGACTCCATTTCTGAGGTTGAAAGTGGGCGGGATCGGGGGCCACTAACCCTGATTTACAGAATATGTTCGCTAAGATGGTGCGAAATAATATTTTGGAATGCCCAAGTTTCTCCAAATGATTATGGTGCTCATGCGCAAACACCTAGAGTCAACTTTGTCGAGTTGTATAAAGACTACGTGAGTCTAGAAAGCAGACTGTTCCTTGAAATAGAGTCGAATATTAGGGTGCAAGGCGAAGTGGATATTTTCGAAAGGATCTTCGATGACTTGGAGTTGGATGATGCAATGAGGTAGAAGTTGCCCTCTAGATGACTCCAGGGACGATCGATGAACCGATGGAGTGCCTTTATAGTTTCGATTCTCGAGGATCATTTTACTTGGGATCGGTTTATAGTTTACATTAGAGAGAAATTTATCTTGACTTCTCAAAAGTCGATGTTGTTTAGGAAGCTCGCTGACTTAAAGTAAGGCGATGTGTCAATGTCGGAGTATGTAGCCAACTTTGATGTGCTATTGATGTATGGTCTCTCTTTCATCGATACTCTACTAAAAAGGAATGAAAAGTTTATCACATGGTTGAGCAATCATCTTGGGAAGTGATTGATTAGTCATACCGATGAGAGCTCCGAGGAGTTGCTCTAAAAGGCTTTACGATACAAATTCTTGTACTATGGAAGCATATGCATTAAATGCCATTTCGATTTTGTCGTGTACTCCATTGACGGACGAGAAGGGAAAGGGCATTACTATTTAAGGTATACTTTCCACTCATGGCATTTCTATACGTGTTTTGTTCGACGTCGAGGTTTCATATTCCTTGGTATCTAGTGATTTGTAGATAGATTAGGATTGATACTCGAAATTTTTGACCAACCTTTAAATTATGACGAACCTTGTTGGGGGCTCAACCAGGCTGTGCATGGTTTGTTGAGATGAGCCTTATTGAGTCATGGATGTTTGTTGTTTGTTATTGATTTATTTTGGGTCCGGTATTATAGCCTGGGAATTGACTTGCTGAAGGGGTATGGAACATTGTTGGATTATGAGAGGCCATTGGTGACGATAAGGGTAGATGATGGGCTGATGGTAGTGCTAGGTTACCTGCCGGACGATGATGTGGTGGTCAGTTTTCTATGTTATCTTGATGCCCCACCCGACTAGTTTCCATTAGTTCCTTTTGCTAGGGAGTATCAGAACGTATTTTATAAGGTGATCAGATTACCACCACATAGGGGAATAGAGTTCCGTATTGATTTGGTTAGAGGAGCTAGACCAGTAGTTATGTCTTTAAAGACTATGATGCCCAAAAAGCAGAGGAAACAAAAGTTGCAAGCGGCTGACCTATTAAGGCGAGAGTTTATCCGTAGGAGCATATTTGAGTAGGATGTATCTGTAGTGTTTGCCACTAAGGAAGATGGCTCTTTGAGGTTTATATTGATTACCGTAAGCTGAATGGGATGATGAACAAGTATCCACTCCAGCTTATTGATGGCTTGTTCTGTTAGCTCTATAGTGTGAAGGTGTTCTCTTAGTTGGACCTTGCAATGGTATTTCATCCACTGAGAGTATCTAGAGAGAGTGTTCCGAACATAGCATTTCATATGCTACTTTGATTTTTTATTGGTGGACTATACCATTCGGGCTAACAGATGCTTTGGCATGCTTTGTTGATCTCGTGAACCATGTTTTAAGGGATCACTTGAGTAAGTTTGTGCTTCTTCTTATTGATAATACTTTCTTCTACTCATGGACCAAAGAGGAGCACAGGACATGATTGATGATTGTATAGGAGGTGTTTAGAAAACACCAATTGATGATGAAGGCTTTGAAGTATCACTTATAGAGGAAGGAAGTAAGATGCTTGGGTCACGTTGTTACGGAGCGAGACATTACTATGGATCCTATGAGTTATGATAGTCCAGAATTTGAGCAGACCTAAGAGTGCTACATATGAGAAGTTTCCTTGGATTGGTGAGATGTTATACATGTTTTACCAAGGACTTCTTAAAGGTAGCGACACCATTAACCGAGTTGACAAGAAGAATTAGACTTTTTATTTAGGACGCGAGGCATGGACACACATTAGTGAGTCTGACAAAGAGGTTGACGAGTGTATCGATGTCAATCATTTCGAGTGGGAGTGAGGAGTCGATAGTACACACACATGCTTGTGGTACTTGATTAGGTGCAGTATTGATGCAGAAAGATAAGGTTGTCGAATGTGTTAGTTGACAACTGAAATCGCACGAGAGGAAGTATCCGACTCATGATTGGAGTTGGCAGCGATAGTATTTACTTTGGAGATTTAGAGGCTATATTTGTTAGGAGAGGGATCCGAGTTGTTCACTGATCCCACATTATTGAAGTATCTTTTCTTTGAAAAGGACCTTAACCTTTGTTTGCAGCGATGGTTAGAGTTCTTGGCCTCCTACGACTTTAACGTTTCCTATTCACATGTAAGGTAAATGTAGTCTTGAATGCTTTGAGTGAAAGACATACCGTTTTGGGAGCGATACTCGTAGAGTGGAGTATGCTCGAGTTTATCACTAATTATGACTTCAAAACTCGATGTGAGCTAGTGCCAAGATGATGGCCAGTTTGACTATCAGACCTACTTTGATTTAGCGGATTGGTACTAGTCAGAGGTATGAAGCTTGACTAGTGGAGATTCTGGCTAAGTTAGAGGAACATAGAGTATCTGTAGAGGTGATACGCTGTGGACTTGACCGAGATGGTTAGCTCTGTATGGAGGATATATTATTTATTCCTGATGTCAACGGGTTGAGGGATGAGATGCTATGAGAGTGCTCTCACTCATGATTAACCATACATCCCGATGACAATAAAATGGACCATGATACGAGGTAGACGTTTTATTGGGAAGGGATGAAGAAGGACGTCGAGACATCCATTTTGAGATGAATAAATTGTCAGCTAGTAAACGCTGAACAGAAGAAACCAGGTGGTTACTACAACTGCTTGATATTCCAAGGTGGAAATGTGGACATATATATTGATGGACTTCATCGATGGAATGCCGAGGACTAGAGAAGTATATAATAGCATTTGGGCTATAGTCAACAGATTGACGAAGAGTGCTAGATTTATATTCTTTAAGTCCAATAGAATGTCATCCAAAATTTGTCGAGTTATATGTGAAGTGGACTACCCAATTCCACAGTGTGTCAAAGAGCATTGTAAGTGGCCGGAACCCGTTGTTTACTAGTGGGTTTTGGGAGAACTTACAAGAGGCATTAGGAAAATTTGGCACTGAATCGACTAGGTGATATCGAGACTGAACCATAAAATTCGAGATCGCGTAGGCCTATTCGTATCGATAAACATGATACGAAACAAGTTAGGAGGAAGGCAATGAAGCAGTAAAGTTTCAGTAGAGTGAAAGCGAAGGCAATAGCATGGGAGATTAAGAAGAGCATGAGGATCACTTACCCAGAGCTCTTCACTGGGTGAGATTTCATATTTTGCGGCTTTTATACTGGATATCATATTTGACACTTTATACAATATAGTTTAGTATCCCGCATGCTATAATAGGCATGGATGTTACTTTTTGGTGTTTAATCTTACATGTGCCCATTTAATGTTTGATTGTTGGCATCTAACATGATTACTTATGCTTATATGGTTGTTAGGCATGCAGGATAGTTATGGTTTGATATAGCATACTTATTTGAGATGACTGCTATATATTATTTAGTATGCTTAAATACTTGATGATGTTACATTTGTGTTTAATCCACTTTGTTGAGTACGTATTCAGGTAAATGGAAGCAAGTGTTGGCAATTTGGATGCTTACTCGCTTTTATTCATATCTAAATGGTAAGTTCTTGCTATAAAAGAGGTACGTAAGATATGTAGTGTAGGTTTGGGTATATATGCTTGGTTGTCCTCGAAAACGAGATGCCTCAGATATCAGATGAATATATATCTATGTTGTATTGAGATTTTTTCCTGGACCTAGTCGCAAAGAGGAGGTGATGCTAAATTTTTTTGAAACAAAAGGGGCTTTGAAAGCCTATGGGTTAGGAGACGTTTTTCTTACTTAAGGAATTTCGAGGATGAAATCCTTTAAAGTGGGGATAATGTAACGAACCGTATTTTGACGACATGATATTTAAATAATTGATTTAAATATTGAATCATTAATTAATTGAAGGTCCCAAAAATATGATTTTTCGCATACGATCGAATCAGGACTCAAGACCACTTCCGTTGAGTCTGAATTGACGTCGCAAATTAAAATAAGTATAAGCATTTCTATATTTGAAGATCGGGTGATTCGATGGCCAAACGTTCTTGAAATGCACGAAAATATCATCCTAGAACGCTATCTCAGATAGCGATGAAATTTATACCATTAGGACAAGAAAAATGAGATGATGCATGCAGACTAGTTTCATTGCGATCGGACGTGCCGTGCGATCATTCGAGCTCGAAACGTACAGTGGTTTATTTGAGAAATTCAAATAAGCTATATGTATGTATATATATATAATATCATTTAAATAAGTAATCGCCCAAACTCTCTCTCCCTCTTTAATCGTTACTGTTTCATTGCTTGGAAACAAAGAAATGGCCACCGCTTCCCTAAATCCATTCAAAAAATTAAATCGAGCAATTCACTCCACGAAAAATCATCCAAACCAAGTCTGCTGAACTCATGTTGGACAGAGCTTCATGTCTATAGGGTTGATATGGGATGTGGCAGTGTTTGGTCGTGGTCAACCTTTCCATCGCCGAACTAGAATTAGAGCTAGATGGAGTTTGAGGCAGAGATAGGCAAAATAGAGATTACCATTGGATTTCTCTTCGCAAACTACATCATTCCATAAAATATAGTCAAATCCGATCACCTTTAGCTAGGAGTGACATTTTTGAAGCCGAGCGCCTGGGGGTGATGTCATAATTTATATGGAGGAGCCAAGCTCGACCTCATGGTGTGCGTCGTGGAATTTGTGCGTAGAGAAGTTCGTTGGTGAAGATGGTTCATCATTTCGTGGTGTGAATGAGGAGAAAGTGAAGCGAGATGGATTCGGTCTTGGGTTTATACTTGTGCATGACCCATGCATATCATTTGGGAAAGAAGAGGGATTATGGTTAATGAGGTAAATAATGTAATAATTAAGTTAATTAATTTTAATTAAACCGACACTACAACAAAAATACCCTATTACAACGTCGTTTTAGTTTTACAACGTCTTTAAATGCCCGTTGTAATAGAAAACTATTACAACGGTTTTTTCAGGCCTGTTGTAATAGATACCACTTTTCAACAACTCCTTTCATTTGCAAGTTGTAACAGATATCTATCACAACATTTTTAATTTACCCGTTGTAATATATGCCTATGACAACTATTTTCTGCCTATTGTAATAGATACCAGTTTTCATCCCTTTTTACCCGTGTAATAGACGCCTATTACAACCATTTTCTTTTGCCCATTGTAACAGGTGCCAATTTTACAACGGTCATAATTGCCCATTGCAATAAATGCCCTCTGCCAATTTTTAATTTTTGATAATTAATAATTGTAATGCTTTCTTCAAAAATAATAATAATTATTTATTAATATTTAATAATTAATTACTAATAATATTAATATTAATCATATGTTAATTTTTTTTTGAGGAAACGTTCACTATAGGAGAAGACTGAATTACGTTAATTTTTTTAATTTTTTTTACTATTCATTTAAATATTATAATAGTTAATAATTATAATTTGTAATTAATAACCAATAATATTACTTAATAATTTATAAATAATAATTATAAATTTCAACTTATATAGGACAATATGTATAATTTATAATAATTAATGATTATTAATAAAATAATTTATAATTATTAATTTTTAACTAGAGTCAATAATTAATTTTTTATATTTAATAATTTATTATAGTTAATTGTTAATAATTAGTAAATTACATTTAATAATTAATATTAAATTTTAAATAATTAATAATTAAATTTTAGTAAGTAAAGTTTAATATTTAATATCTAATTAATTTACAATTTTAATAATTATTATTTGGTAATTTACTACAGTTTAATAATTAATAATCAATAATTATTAATTAATTTACTATTTACTAATATATTCAGTAATTAATGATTAATAATTACTATTATTAGTTAATAATATATACATAATAACTAGTATTTGATTATTAATATTCGATTATAATCAAGAAGTAATAGGTAACAACTGATAATTATAATTAACAGATAAGAATTAATTTTTAATAATTAATAATTACTATAAAATAATTTTTATTATATAATTAATGATTAATATATAATTAAGACTAATATTTAATAATTAACAATTAATAAGCAATTAATATTTAGTAATTAAGAAGTAAAATTTATTATTTAGTTCTTATATTTAATAATTATAATTAATAATAATATTTATTATTTCAAAAATAATTAATCAATAATCCATAAATAATGATTTATAATTAATGATTTATAATGAATATTTATAAACAGTAATAAATAATAGTTAAGAGTTAACAATTAATAATTTCTAATAACTAATGATATATAATGGGTAAATCGCAAAAAAACCGCTAAATTTTTCCTTAAGCTGCAACAAAATGGACTTCCTACTATCATTTTTATCTTCCCTCTTCACAATACGGCTTCAATATAATAATCCTTAAAATCCCTAAATCTGTAAACCTAAAACCTAAATTTACGTCCTTTCCTACTCCGACCACGAAACAACTACCGTTATCCCTCCGTTCAACCATTCATCCTCCTTAACCCTTCCTCCTCCACTACCCTTCCTCCGAAAATAAATCCTTTCATCGACTACTTCCGTCATCGAAGATTCTTTACTGTCATCATGAACTGGAAACTGCCACCGCCTAAAACCTCAAGTTGAGCTTAAATTTGCTCGTGTCGTCGCCTGCAAATTTGATAACGATCTGGATTTACGTTCGAATGCTACTATTGCATGAAGGTTTCTTAGATCTATTGTTGAGCTGCTAAACGTTGTGACCTTGAAGTTTTTATCTGAAACTACGAGGATGAAACATTATTTGGTGATGTGGTCCTGCCCGAGTGAAAACAGCGATTTGAATCAGTCTGATTTGGGTAATTTTCTACTTCCTTTTAATTTCAACTTAATACTTGATGCAGCAGCGGAATAACAAAATGATGATTCTGTGAAAGTAGCAATCGATGGAATGAAGAATACTGAATGGCCCAAATTCGTTGATCCGAAGATACCGAATTCTAGCTATCTTCATCACGTTGATCGCGCACGATACCGTGAAAGAAGATCTGCAATTCTTCAGACGTTGATCAAGCGCACTTGATACCGTGAATTGGCTTCTACGATCGTTGATCCGAGCGCACTCGAATGCCGAAAGAGGAGATAGGAGATTACACTCAACTACCAATTTAATTGAAAGCACAAAGCTAACAAACAAAAGTTTTCATTCAAATCAACTAACTATTACAAATGGCACCACCGGCCTATTTATAGAAGTTACAATTCACAACACAAAACTGTACAACACTTAGGTCGTTTCCGACCTAACAAAGACCAGTGAATTAACAAAGCACATGACCTAACAAAGATCGCGACCTACGACTTATATACAACGACATAAGAAAACACACGACTTACAATATTTACATCTCAACACATTACAAACCATCATGACTTAACACCTGACCGACTTAACAACAAGGCAGCGACTTAGAGAACAGCAGTAGTGAGCGACCTAAAAACAAGCGGCATCCAAAATTAGCGACCTAACTCTCCCCGCGACCTAACTTAGGTCGTAGGTCGTTTACGCGACCTATCATAGGTCATAGCTCTTCTTCAGCGACCTTGAATTTAGGTCGTAGCCCTTCTTCATGACCTAACATAGGTCGTAGCTCCTCTCCGCGACCTAACTTAGGTCGTATCTCTTCTCGGCGACCTATCTTCACGCGTCTTATCTTCCAGTGACCTGACATAGGTCGACTCATATCTCCGCGACATAAAGTAGGTCGTAATTCAATCTCGCGACCTAACTTAGGTCGTATCTTGTTAGCTCGTTCGCCTGCCTTCACGTTGAATCCATTAACTCGCATGCCACCTTTACTAGGTCGTGAACGACCTTCACTAGGTCGTGAGCGACCTAAAATTTCGTTAGGTCGTGAGCGACCTAAGTCTTCAACTTCCAACGACTTATCCCCCAGTTTTAGTTTGTTAGGTCGTCTGCGACCTAGGACTTCTTCAGGCTGGGCTGCATCATCCTCCCCAGGTTGAGAAAAAATCGTCCTCGAATTTGTGCCCTCTTCTTCCACAACAAACTCATTCCCATGATACGGTATCAGATCTTTAACATTAAACACGTCAGACGTGTACACATCCTCCGACAGCTTCAACCTGTAAGCGTTTTCATTGATCCGTTTCACAATTGTTACAGGACCAATCTTTCATGCTTTAAGTTTATTGTATGCTCCCACTGGAAAACGATCTTTTGTTAACACAGCATATGCTAAATCTCCTTCATTAAATTCGACGCTTCTTCGCTTCAAATCTGCAGATCGCTTATATTTTTCATTCGCTTTCTCCAATCGTTCCTGAACGATTTTATGACATTCTGCCAATCCATCAACAAAATCAACAGCTCGTTTAACGGTTCCCTTTGGTTGTGGTACTATTGTCAAATCCAACGGTCCTTTTGGTAAACTTGAATAAACAATCTGAAATGGACTGAACCCAGTACTTCGATTGACTGCATGATTATGTGCAAACTCCGCTTGACATAACTTCATATCCCAACTCTTCAGATTATCTTGCACAAGGCACCGCAACAAATTTCCCAAAGATCTGTTAACAACTTCAGTCTGGCCATCGGACTGCGGATGCTAAGCACTACTGAAATTTAGCTTTGTTCCCACCATCTTCCACAAACTTAGCCAAAAATGACTTAGAAATCTAGTATCCCGATCAGAAACAATGGATTCTGGTAAACCATGTAAGCGATACACTTCTTTAAAGAATAACTCGGCAACACGGACGGCATCAGCTGTCTTCTTACAAGCGATGAAATGTGCCATCTTCGAAAACCTGTCCACTACAACATATATCGAATCATTCCCCCTCTGAGTTCTTGGTAATCCCAAAACAAAATCCATACTGATATCAACCCATGGTCTAATTGGCACGGGCAGCGGCATATACAATCCCGCATTCATCGCTGTCCCCTTAGAATCTTGGCAAGTATGACATCTTTCCACAAACCTTCCAACTTCTCGCTTCATCGAAGGCCAATAATAAGATTGAGAAATCAATTGCAAAGTACAATCTCGGCCCACATGACCTTCCTCATGCAACTCCTTTACAATCTTCATACGTAAGCTGCACTCCAGTATACATAATCGATTTCCCTTAAAAAGAAAACCATCCACCAATACAAACTCATCCGTCTTTCCCTCCTTGACTTTATCTACACACTTCACAAAGTAAGGATCATCAATAAACATCTCTGGCAACACCTCAAACCCCGTTGCTTCAATCTTCATTGTAGTCAGCAAATGATTTCTTCGACTTAATGCATCTGCCACTCTATTCGTAACTCCTAATTTATGCTTTACCACAAATGTAAATTGTTGTAAGTATGCAATCCACGAAGCATGCCTTGCCGCAATCTTGTCCTGTCCCTGCATATGCTTCAATGCCTTATGATCAGTATAAAACACAAATTCTTTATGAAACAAATAATGTCTCCAATGTTTGATAGCTTGCACGATAGCATAAAATTCCATATCATATGTACTATATCTCATCTTTGCTCCCGATAGCTTCTCACTGAAATATGCAATAGGACGTCCCTTCTGACTTAACATCCCTCCAATTCCAACCTTTGATGCATCAGTATGTAATTCAAACAATAACTGAAAATCCGGCAACACTAGAATCAGTGCTGTCGTTAAAAGCTCCTTGATCCTTTCAAAAGCAAGTCCTGCTTCCTCCGACCATGAAAATTGCTTCCCTTTCATACAATCAGTAACTGGTGCCATCACGCTACTGAAGTGTGGAATGAACCTTTGGTAGAATGATGCCAAACCATGAAAGCTTCTAACTTCGGTTATCGTCCTGGGTTGTGGCCAATTTCTGATTGCTTCAACTTTATTCTGATCCACCTGTATACCTCCTCCCGATATGACATACCCCAAAAATAAAACACTCTGCGTCATGAACACGCATTTCTTCGTTGCAGCATAAAATTGTTCCTGTCGCAGTACCATCAACACTTCTCTCAGATGTTGCAAGTGTTCTTCTGGACTTCCACTATATATCATTATGTCATCAAAGTACACCACCACAAACTTCCCAATGAATGGTCTAAAGATTTGATTCATCACCGCATGAATGTACTAGGTGCATTCGAAAGACCAAACGGCATGACCAGCCATTCATATAATCCTTCTCTTGTCTTGAATGTTGTCTTCCATTCATCCCCTGATCTTATACGAATTTGATGATATCCGCTTTTCAAATCAATCTTCGAAAAGATAGTAGCCCCGCTCAACTGATCCAACAAATCATCAAGCCTCGGCATCGGAAATCTGTATCTGACAGTAATCTTGTTCAGTGCCCGACTATCAGTGCACATCCTCCACGTCCCATCCTTCTTCGGTACTAACAATGCTGGCACAGCACATGGACTTAGACTTTCCTGCACACGCCCCTGATCTAGCAACTCTTCCACTTGCCTTCTCAACTCCTCATGTTCTTTTGGACTCATTCTGTAGTGTGGTCTATGTGGTAACACAGCACCTGGAACAAGATCAATTTGATGTTGAATGTCTCTCAACGGCGGTAACTCCGTTGGTAGCTCCTCAGGGAATACATCGTCAAACTCTCCCAGCACTGGTTTCACTTCTTCAGGGATCTCATCCACTTCATGACTCTCACGTCCAATCAACAAGAATACTTCTGGCTCCTCTTCTACCTCCTTAACAAATTCCTTCAATGATAACAAAGTTTTCAATTCTTCAATCTCCTCCAACTTGCTTTCTTCTTGTTGTCGCTTTTTAGGAATTAAAGTAATCTTGGTACCCTCAAATATTAAACTGTAACTGTTAGTACGTCCATCATGTTGCACAGCCCTATCATACTGCCACGGTCTTCCCAGCAACAGATGACATACGTCCATGTCCACAACATCACACCAAATTTCATCCTTGTATTTCTTCCCAATTGAAAAATTAACACAAGCTCTTCGTCCAACTTTCACCTCCCCACCTTTCCTCAACCAAGCTAACTTGTAAGGTTTCGGATGCTTCTCTGTCTTCAATGATAACTTCTTCACAGCTTCTGTAGAGATAATATTATCACAAATTCCCACATCAATGACGAACTTGCAAACCCTTCCCAAGATAGTGCATGTTGATTGAAAGATGTTACTCCTCAACCAACTAGTTTCCTCCTCCTGTTTTGGTGTCAAGCACGACCTCTTCATCATCAATGAATACCCTTCATCTCCCGACACATTCTCTTCCTCCTCATCATGTAGTGAATTAGAACAGTCAGCCTCTACCTCATCTTCCTCTGCCTCAGCAATCATAGTTCTCTTCTTCGGTTTTGGACATTCGCTGCTCTTGTGACCCACTTCTTGACAATTATAGCATTTGAAATTAGTGTTGACCCTTGGTTTAGCCACTTCCTGAACAACCGGTTTATTCGATGCTTTAGGAACATTAGAACTACTACCTGCTCCTTTGTTCTGCCCTGTAAAACTTGGAAACGCACCTCCCCCACGTCTTCCTTGTTTCTCCCAAGCCAACGCCTTTTGATGTGCTTCTGCCACAGTTCTAGGGTCGAACATGTTCACCATATCCTGGATCTGTATTCTAAGTCCCCCAACAAACCTCGCGGTCAATTGTTCTTCTCTCTCCATGATATCATTTCGAGCAATTAATTGGTAGAACTCATCAGCATAATCAGCAACCGTCTTCGTTCCTTGCCTCAAGTTCTGTAATCTCTGATACATTAGTGATTGGTAATTATAGGGCAAGAACGTAGCCTTCATCAATTTCTTCATCTTTTTCCAAGCAACAATCTTTGACTTTCCCATTCGTTCTCTACTAAATTTGGTTTGCTGCCACCATGCCATAGCTCTCCCCCTCAACCTAGTAGCAACCAACTTCACTTTACGATCCTCTGGAACCTCCTTGAAGTCAAATATTTCCTCAACATAAGCTAACCAATCAAGAAATTCCTCGGCTTGCATACCTCCGTTGAATTCCGGTATTTCAGTCTTCATTCCAGACTCCCACTTGTGATCATACTCCGACTGATTTCTTCCTTGTCCTCGTCCTCGTCCATGAACACTACCACCATCAAACTCCTCTTCAAAATCAGATGTATATCGATGTCGATCCTGACCACCAACATCCCTTCTGTCTACATTCCTCCGTTCTCGATCATTCACATTCCTATCACGTCTTCGATCATCATCACTTCTATAACAATCTCGACTCACACTTCTATGATCATTATCAACACTTCTTTCTCGATTGGAATGTGGTGAGACTCTACTTCCTCCATGGTTGGATTCAGGTGAAACCCTTCTCCGATTTTGATTCATCTCCAAAATCATCTTCTCTAATCGACCAATCCCTTCGTTAAGCTTTTCACTAAAATTTTCGTTTATTCTTTGCTCCATCTCATCAGCTTCTTCTCTTCTATACAAAGCTTCTACGTTCTGATGGCGATTAGCTCTTCTTGGCGGCATTGTTAAATGAAACAACTTCAATTCTCGGAATGAACAAATATCAAATGATGCACGGCCTTCACTTACTCTCGGCTCCAACTCCAAATTTCAAACACCTTTAAAACTTAGATCCAAAATGATATGGATCGAAAACTTCAATCTCGTTGCACTTATGATGAACACGACTTGAACTTCTTCGAATAATAATTGGCTCCAAGACTCGGCTTAGCTATGATTGGCTAAGTCTAGCTCTGATACCAAATGATGCAGCAGCGGAATAACAAAATGATGATTCTGTGAAAGTAGCAATCGATGGAATGAAGAATACTGAATGACCCAAATTCGTTGATCCGAAGATACCGAATTCTAGTTATCTTCGTCACGTTGATCGCGCACGATACCGTGAAAGAAGATCTGCAATTCTTCAGACGTTGATCAAGCGCACTTGATACCATGAATTGGCTTCTACGATCGTTGATCCGAGCACACTCGAATGCCGAAAGAGGAGATAGGAGATTACACTCAACTACCAATTTAATTGAAAGCACAAAGCTAACAAACAAAAGTTTTCATTCAAATCAACTAACTATTACAAATGGCACCACCGGCCTATTTATAGAAGTTACAATTCACAACACAAAACTGTACAACACTTAGGTCGTTTCCGACCTAACAAAGACCAGCGAATTAACAAAGCACACGACCTAACAAAGATCGCGACCTACGACTTATATACAACGACATAAGAAAACACACGACTTACAATATTTACATCTCAACACATTACAAACCATCACGACTTAACACCTGACCGACTTAACAACAAGGCAGCGACTTAGAGAACAACAGCAGTGAGCGACCTAAAAACAAGCGGCATCCAAAATTAGCGACCTAACTCTCCCCGCGACCTAACTTAGGTCGTAGGTCGTTTATGCGACCTATCATAGGTTGTAGCTCTTCTTCAGCGACCTTGAATTTAGGTCGTAGCCCTTCTTCACGACCTAACATAGGTCGTAGCTCCTCTCCGCGACCTAACTTAGGTCGTATCTCTTCTCGACGACCTATCTTCACGCGTCTTATCTTCCAGTGACCTAACATAGGTCGACTCATATCTCCGCGACATAAAGTAGGTCGTAATTCAATCTCGCGACCTAACTTAGGTCGTATCTTGTTAGCTCGTTCGCATGCCTTCACGCTGAATCCATTAACTCGCGTGCCACCTTTACTAGGTCGTGAACGACCTTCACTAGGTCGTGAGCAACCTAAAATTTCGTTAGGTCGTGAGCGACCTAAGTCTTCAACTTCCAACGACTTATCCCCCAGTTTTAGTTTGTTAGGTCGTCTGCGACCTAGGACTTCTTCAGGCTGGGCTGCATCAATACTTCTAGGCTTTTTTGCCAAATGGCTCATCAAAATCACCGAATCAGTCTGTGGAATACAACACTATGAGCTCTTCTCTCACCATAATCAATCCTAGGAAGGCAAAATTATGATATTCTAAGCAACGATTTGCTATTCGAGCTGGTTTAAGGTGCCCCTGATTCTTACACAAATTATTATGTAACTTATATTTATATTAGTGGACTTTATTTCTTGTGCTTTATTGTTGTTTATAATAATCACATGTCAATTTACTTATAGAATTTATGTGAACAGTTAAACTGACAAGTGTGTACTTAATTTACTTCTCCTATCGATTTATACTGTTTGAACATTTTAACCGAATAGTGCAATTGTTCGTATCATACATTAATAAATAGACATGAATGTTATTTCCAATACTCAAGTAGAATTTTCTTGTTTCTTACTTATAGTTCACTATTGTGGATCATGTCTCACTTCATTTTAATATAGTGTTTAATGTTTTTCTGTGTTATACCATATTTGATTAAGTCAACAATGATCATTTAGTCTCTTATATTATAAACTCGGTACATTTATGAACATTATTGACAATTTGTCTCATGCATTCAAAGTAGCAAAGGTTACAGGATCATACGCTTGAATTTGTTTAAATTGTCAATGCATTTCAAATAATTTAATTTCCTATGGCTAGAAGGGTATTAAAGACATCCTCCATCTATTAGAGTCCTACTATTTGAGTAGTAACCAAATAAATCAATTTCCCTAAAACTTAATCAAATGTATTGTTAAATAACCATTATTTGAATATTAGAGTTTCCTATGGCTAAATGGATATTATGGGTTTTATAAATTAACTTGGGTAGATGTCATCCTCCATCTATGTATGACTTAATTCTTTTGATTTCATGTCCCATTACACTTATGAGAGTGTATTATTGGGTAGAAAACATATCCCTTAGCCATTTGATTTCATGTTCTCTATTTTATTAATGAAATTTTCTATTCATTATTTGTTTTTGCGGTATGTCTATACATGCTGATGTTTGTTTTTTTGTACAAATTCTTTGTATTAGCGTTAAGAGTAAGCATATTGCATTAATCTTTAGATTACATGTTTTTTACCTTTAGTTGAAACCTTGATATTACGAATATCTACAACTGAGCTTGCAGCTAGAGGCTATGGGTACAAATCCCACTATGATCATATTTATTATACCTAAAATATAATAGTTACGTGCACTTTACTGAAAGCATCAAACATTTCTTGCATTTTCAAGCTAGATAACAAACAATAGGTCCACTCACATCCACATTTGCACTTTGATAATCGACAACTTACTACTTATGCCAACTACCATTTTGTATTATTTTGTTGGCTTCTGCAATTTACTTATGTGGTGTCAACTTGGTTTCTATAATGATAAATGCTAATAATTATGGTACTTAAGCAAAGTAATCCATGTATTTGTTTGTTAGGATAAAAAATTACATGTTGAGCTTAGGTAGAATCGGTACCTTAAGGTAAATCCTACACTGAAATTACTAAGTTACATGGAGTTTCCTAAGATACTAAACAACAATTAAAAAAAACTTGATGTTAAGTATTATCTATTGACTTAATCCAATGAAGTAAGAAACTGGAGATGAATTTGTATTGCCTTGAAATTTTGTCATAAAAGCTAACAAAATTTCAATGCTATCTTTAGGGGTTTCTACTTGTTGTCTTTGTGAATTTTTATAACGGTCCATCCTTGGCTTCTCTTTCACTCTATTAGCTTTCTCATCGTTGCTTATTTAAAAACATAAGCACACAATACTTGTTGGAACTCTTTGTTGGGAAATTGTAATTGATGATCCGATTTCAATATGCTTCAGGTTTCAACCATCAATTTCTCTGCAATTTACATGTGTTTAAAAAAGCATGACTTTGTCAGTCTAGTTGCTGATGAGGTTATAATATTTCAATTATTACATCCTCAAACTATAACTATATGACAAGGAATAGTCAATAAGTCCTTAAGGATTTGTAGAGCTGTAGTTTATCAAATCGTTTTAGGTCGTTCAGCTTCAAATCTATTTATATTTGTGTACGCGACTAATTTGTAGCACACAAAAACAATGACTTTATCATTTATTAATTCAGTTTCAAAAACAATTTCTAATAGGTAAATTTAGGCCAATAACAATCCATTAACTTAAACAAGATCTTATGTTATTGACAGTTGCATGAGTGATGACTATCTCGATTCCTTTGCTCATTTCAATCGGAAAAAAATCATCAATTTGAAACTAGAAAGCTAAATTCTTCTTTTCTATAGTCCTTTTAGGACACTCATTTCATATATCACTTAAGTAGTGATCATAATGTATTGGAACATATAAGCAATAAAATTGTGAACAATCTAAAGTGACAAAAGGAAGTTCAAACTTTAAAGTAGAAACCACGATTGTGGATTTTTAACATAATTAAATACTGATTCGTTTTGTTTCTAAAAAAAAAGGATGCCTATAAGGCTGTAGCAGGCTGCTACAATACATACACTATATATGCTCGTTTTTGAAAATTACTCATTTGCGTTAGGATATGCATGTTTGTCGTTCTAACCAATATATATATCTATATGTATGTATGTATGTATAAAGTAGACTATATTTGTAGTTTACATTATATTTGTATGTATTGCAGGACATAGCAGAAGCAAAGGAATTCTTAAATAAAAAAAAGGTTGATGTGGGTTTTGATTAACTAAAGTATTATGGTTCGAGGTTTGCTTCAATGTCATTCGGTCTAAATTTTAAATCTTGTGTTATTTTTAGTATGCACTACATGTTATGTTAGTTTAGGCTTGAATATGATGTTTTGTACCTATGTAAAACTTTATCAATGGTATGAATACATGAATCTTTTGATATTTGATATATTATTTTTTTCTTATTTTTAGTAAGTGTGAATGAATGTGGTTGTTATTAGTATAATATTTTGGTTTCAATTGCAAATTAGTTTTAAATTCACAGGTGCACTGTAGTAGTTTTATATAATTTTTCTTATTTGAATTTTTTTAAACAACCAGCAGAAAGAGTTGTAAAAGACTTTATTGCAACGGACAAAAACTGTTACAAAAGACCTTTTTGCAACGACCAAAAACAGTTGTAAAATCATTTGGATCTATTATGACATGCATAAGACGACGGACGCTGGTCCGTTGCGAAACCCCTATTACAACGGTCATTGCCCGTTGTAAAAAGCTATTTTGTTGTAGTGCGAAATCTTAGAAAATCCATATCTTTTGCTTACGAGGTCCATTTTGATGTGGTTTCTTACATTGCGCTCATGATGGAGAGCTTTAAGACATGATGTTAGTTTGGTAAGCTTTTGTTAAGGTGAGTGATTTTTCTCTCATCGTACTATGTTTGTTCGTATTGCATTAAAACGAGGTTTTGAGATGATTTCTAACTTTAAAACGTGATTTTTAAAATATTAAACCTATATCTTATTTTATAAAAGAATTTAAAAGAGTTTTAAATCGAATATCACACTTTTCCTTATTGATGTACTATTTTTAGGCAATCACTAGATTTAGGTTACTTTTGATATGGATCCCTAGACATAGACATGATATATATATATTGTATATATGCTATGATAGGTGTTTATATGCTTTTTGGTTGCATGTATGCTTGTTTACTTTGTTTGGTTGAAAACGCTGATTGAAGGCGATATACTGTTAGGAAATATCCCATAGGATAGAATTTCATGCATATAATTTCGTGCGTACTGACCGATTCGAAGACGAAAAACGATGGACTTGGGTACATGCTTCGGACTTTAGGGTGGACGTCGGACATTTTCATTTGGTTTGTACTTAACCATTTTTGGTTAAGTACACGATCAATGCAATCATTATCGACTACTCTGGAGTAGTCACTAACTACCACTGGTGGTGGCGGCCAATTTGGCTAATTTTAATGTGAACAATGGAGAGGCTTCGAGGAGCATGATGTGATGGTTCGTTCATTTGTTCGACACTTGATTTCGATATTATGGCTCTTTGACGAGTAGTTTTGGCGGTGAAGCAAGGATGCGACACTTCGACGAGGTGACTTTGAGACTTGGTGATGATGATTCCATGATGGGAGTAGGTAGCTTTGATAGTGGATAGCTGTACTTGCAGAATTGACGATGACAAGTTGGATTAAAGGAACTGTAAGATGATGGCTATGGGACACATGATGGTATTCTACGTGATGTTGATAATAGACAGTCGTCCTAACCGCAATGACTTTATGGTAGGAGTTATGCGATAAGTTCCACGATGTGCTCTGCTATAGATGATGTGTGCAAAGGGACCGTTGATGATCGAAGGTTCGTAGGGTACTCATAGAGAGGGGTATACACTGGGAACGTGGTGGTTCCTAGAGCGTGGTGGCTCTTTATTCTAGATAAGCGATGTGTATACCTAGACTGACATGGTGGTAAGTCCATTTTCCTGGCCAACTGAGTGGAATAGAGTCGAGCATCGAGGAACTGGGACGTTGAGTTGTCCTTGACCGTGGTGGGTCATTCGAGTGATCTTATATCCAACGCACTGAGTGAGTTAATATGAGAATAAATGATGTATGCTACGTTTGTTTGATTGTCTATCACCCTAAGGATGTGACATGATGTCGATGTTATTGATGCATATAATTGGATATCCCTTAGTACTCTGATGTATAGTACACTCATAATGATTAGGAGATATAGTAGCATATATCTTATGTTATGTGCTAACTCTTTGGATGCAGGGATAGATCATGTATGATTCTACATACCCTCTTTTCCATATACTATATCGACTTTTGTAGTATTTTGAGATTGTTTATCGCTCACACCGGACTATTATTTGACTCGAAGTTTTATGTTTTGCTTCTTATTATTTCAGGTACCCTTAAATAAGTAGACTAGATAATAGATGTAAACAGTACATGGAGCTCTGCAGGTGTGCTATTAGGAGGCAAAACTTTCTCATATTTATTTTTTGGACTTATTATGGTTTATTCCGCCCTGTGACACTATAGAGCCTTGATAGTGTTTGACTTACTATTATTAGAGATAGTTTATCAATAGAAAATATCATGTCTCTTCCTCCAATTTATGTCCTTCCTAAAACCCATTCGAAAATTCAGTAGAAAATATAGCACACACCATCAAATTCCAACCTTGCCTAGATGTCAAAATCCTATCTTTCTTTACCAAATTAAAGCATAAGATACTTTTACCTCTAACAACAACTTCTCCAAACATTCTCCTCTTATTTGCAACCTTCTTTAACCTTCCCAGAACTTGAATAGAGATCGACTTCTTAAACTTTTATTTCAAACGTCAACCATATTTTTTTTTTCAAATTTGACTTAATGGAGAAATGTGTTTTAATGAATTTTTATTTGTCTCATGATCCTTTGTCGTAGATGGAAAATTGGATGTGGCGGTGAAAAACCTTCCCCTTAGTCTTGTTGCCTAAGTGGTTAACTTCATCTCCTTCTAAATTAAAGATACAATTTTCCTCATCTGCTCATATTTCATTAAAGACTTTATGTTCAGTATTATTGCCAACAAAATTAAATATTTCATTTCTAATAGCAGGATCATCTCCTTTAAGTCATTATATTCATTTAAACCAAATACTTCAAATTTGTTATTTAACACAACATATACACATTTAGTTTCTTGCATTTGGATATTTATTAATAGCCTGTGTAAACCTGCCCCTATTTTTTTGTCCCACAATCCTCTCATTATGCACAAGTTCATCAAGAGTACTAATTATAGATAGACCCTTATGCTATAGGGTCCAAAAGCATTACATCTTACTTATATGTACCCTTCACTTAACTGCATATGCTTTGTCAAAAACAAGCTACTATAAACAGTTTTATTTTTATTTTTATTTCTGACCATGATATCAACAATTCTTTCCCACTTCCACATTATTCATATTCCTATAATGTCAATTTTTCACCTCAAAATCAATAGAAATCTGATGCAAAATTAACGGCAGCATTTAAAAAAATCGAAATGTTATTGGATTTTATTATATAGGTACATCGCTTCTTCCTTTTTTCTAAAATGGCTTCAAGAAAGATTCTCCTTAGTTTTAGGAATTCTAATGAAAAATAATACCCATGCTCTATCTTACTCAACAGTTTTGATAATGAAGGATTATCAAATTTTTGGACCTTACAATATAGCGAATATGACTTCAAATTATGACCGAATGTCCCACAATTGAAACAACAAATCAGATCTCAACATTCTTTTGCTTTATGGTTTTTTTCACTGCATTTGAAGCATAAGAACCGATATTTTTTGTATAACCCATCGTCTCTAACGAAGTGGACATAGGTTGTAATATGGAGTTGGAATCTATTCTTTGACTACATTTGCATATGAACAAAAATGATCATTATATGAGTGTATGAGAGAAGAAGGAGAAGGAAATCTCGAGTAAGAAGATGGATTTGTTTGAAAATTTTGTTTTGCAACAGCAATCTCTTATAGAAATTGAAAGCAACTAAGAAATGTTGTTGGAGCAATAATAACTATGACATTGCTTAAAAGTAATCTTGTATGTTTATATATATATGATAATTCAAATATAATTTTTTTAATGTTAAGATAATTTTGATTATAAACAGTTATGGAATCACCTTTCCTTTCATATATAGATCAGATATAGAATCGAATCGGATGAGCGAACGACGGGGAAATGGCCCAAGGACTTTGGAATATCATAAAAAGGCAAGAAAAATGAAATATCAAAAAATGAGTGAATAGGTTAAAAATTTGGAAGTTCAAGTTTTTGGAAGGGTTGACTCAAAGCATACCCACAAAATTCTCAAGTCCGACTCGAAGCACAATAGCCATGAAAAACTCCAAGCGCGACCTAGAGCAAACCATTTAGAAACCCCAAGTTAGGGGTTGGTACCGAGTCCACTCTAGGGATCGGAACTAACTCTTGAAAACTCAAGTCAAACACATGGAAAGCTCGGGTCTTACTCCAACCAAGCGAACTCGGGTCAGACTAGGCTTAGATAAACCAAAATCTTGGGTTTGACTCCAAGCAGGCGAAACTCAAAACATGAAAATCTCAGAGAATCTCTAGGTCGAGCCCCGAGCAAACACTCAAATTTCTCGGGTTGGACTCCAAGGAAGTTCAACCAAAGCCAAAACAACCCAAATTTAGACAACACAATAGTGGGATCCTCCAAGTTGGGGATCGGTACCAACTCCTACCTAGGGATTGATACCGACTCCCAAAAATAATTTTGGTGGACCCTATCTTTCTACATGTCAATCTTGGCCCAAGAGCCTATTTCCAAGGTTGTTTGTTGATTCAATGCAATTCTCCATCGATCTCCGCAAACTCTTGAATCAGCAACTTTATTCTTCTACAACTCCAATATCTCCAAAAAACACCTAGGCGACTATGCAAACAAGGCTTGGATTCATAACATGAACATCGAGAGGGACCACCAGGAGGAGTCGCTGGGCCCCACTCCCCTTCTTCAGAGATTGGTACCGATCCTCCTACTTAGCACGTATGGGGTCGGTTTTTTTTGAAGGACTTTGTCATGGCAATGAGCTTCTATAGGCGAGATTTAAGAAATATATTTCGTCGGTCACCCCTATAAATACACCAGGCAACCTTCATTACAGGAATCTTCTTCTCTTTTAGACCCGAACATCTTCTCTTTGTTGGTTAACTCCTCCCTAAATAGCCATTAAAATTCATTATAATCATGAATCAAATGGATCCCAATTACCTGTAATCATAAATTAGTGGGAAACTAATAGAGAACCTTCAAGTGGACGTAGGCCTATATTGCCGAACCACTATAAAATCTGTGTATGATTGCATTTCTTTTTTTTCTTTTACATTCTTCATTTAATCTCTACTATTTTACTCTCTTGGGTGTTTTTGCCACTTTTGGTTCAAACATATTGGTGCTTTCACCGAGAAACCGAATTTCAGCCTATTTGGATCCTTCTCAACTAGTTTCCCTACTACTCAGATTTTAAAAACGTCTACAGGAAGCTATCTTCAATGGCCCCTAGGAAAGATAGGGCTGCTACTTCCTTAAGATTTGTTGATGAAGCGGACAATACTGATTTGAACATTCTGGAAGGAGGAACACACCGAGGAGCCATGGATCTTTAGTATCCTTCTGACGCTATCACTGGGGTGGATTTTGAACGTATGATGAAAGAGCTACAACATAGCCGTGCAAAGTTGAACCAGCAATCAAAGAAACAGAAACTTGATTACCCATCTAAATACTCACCACAAGAGGACTAAGAGATGGTCATCTCCTCCATACTCAGAGTCGGGAAGTTCCCCATCATCTGACCACCTCCGGAGGAACATAAGGCAAAAACAGATGCATACGAAAATGGGGAGTCAAGGCGGGAATTGAGAACTGACCCCAATCAAGGCATGGGGGTCGGTACCGATCCAAACGTAGGGTTCAATACCAAACCCACTAGAAGGGTCGGTGTCGAACCCACAAACCGATGTTCGGGTCTTCGATTCAGCGACAGCATGCAGCATGGGTGTACTGTAATTGACCAGGGCGTCGAAAGTCGAGATGTTGAATTGCCACCAAGGAATGAACGTGGAGCTGTCGGGCACACGGTTCTTCCAGAGTTAGGAGAACTTAGGAGACAAGGCACAAACAAGGATCGTTTACTGGGCCAAGCACAAGGAATGGATTACGATTACCACAACTCGGCAAGTTTTCAAGAGCCGAACTTGGATGAGATTGTAAGGCAACTTGTGGGAGAAAGTCAAGGCCAAACTAATGACGACTGGGGCACTTCCACTAGTCAAAATCCCTTCATTGAATCTATTATACGGGAAGAGTAACTATGGAGATTCGCTGTGCCAATCAAGCCGGGATATTCAGAAAAGACTAGTCCTAGACAACATCTCATGAAGTACGAGTGGTATATGGACTCCACTAGAGCGTCAGATGCAATTAAGTTCAAGTGTTTCCCAATCTTCCTAGAAGGAGTGGCGACCATGTGGTCTACTCGACTACCATCTAGATCCATCTCTTTTTTCGATCAGTTGGCAAGGAAATTCATCGAGCAATTTAGAATGCACGTGACTCACTCCAAGGATGTCGCCATTGTCTAACTTATTCCAAGGATCGGGGGAATCGCTCAATGACTTTTTACAAAGATTTAATACCATTATGGATGAGGTGAGCAACCCTCAGGACAATATAATCTTGATGGCTTTAATCGGAGGGATCCACCCCGATACAAACTTTGGTGAATGGTTATCGAGAAAGCCTCCTACTACTCTAGATCATTTTTCAACAAGGCAGCTCAGTACTTGTGCAAGGAGGAGCTCTATGGACCAGACAAGGAGATAGAATAGGCCATTCGGCCAAAGGAATTTAGAACAACATTGCCGTGAAACAGTCCGGAGCAAGTCCAAGGAACATTGACGTGAATGTACATAACAAGAATAGGAATCAGAGCAAAGGCACAAAAGGGTCCCAAACGAAAATTTGGATTCTAGAAGATGACTAAGACTCCCGAATTCGTCACATATACCCCTTGAATGATTTGACCGAAAACATCTACTTAGCCACTCGCGAGTCGGAGCAACACAAGAACCCAACCCCGAGACCAAAGGAAGCCTGGAAAGTTCTGTAGATTTAATGAGACCCATGGTCATGACACAAATGAATGTAGACACCTCTTAGATATGATCAAAGAGCTGATCTAGAACAAAAGGCTCCAACAATTTATGAAAGCCCCGTAGGATAGTGGGCAGGAAACATCCGACCCTCAATGAGGACAGACCACTCCTAATGCTGACGAACCTAGGCGGCCTGAAAGAAGATTGGTTATAAACTAAGCCATTGACGGTCATCTTCTAGCCGAGAAGGGTTGGAGCAGAATGGAGTAGCAAGCATCTACAATGCTACTTCGCTTGAGAATAACACTTCTTTCTATTTGTTTTGAACTGTTTCATAAGACAAACTCTGTTATTTTCTATTTTCAATGAATTTGCTTTCCACTTATGCAACTTTGTCTTTGCGTGCTACATGAGTCGCAAAATGCGATCAACTCGAATGAAACTTCATATGAACAATGTAAGTATCTAGAACCAGGTGCCCACCAAATCTTCACGACCCATGGCCCGACCTTCAGAGATCTACTGAGATAAGCGTGATTCAACCGCTCCTTAGCCAATTCTTGCCTCTGACTTGGGGGAAAGACCATGATTCAAAGTGGATGTGACTCGACCATTCACTCCTAAGTTCATGCCTGGAATTTTTGCCAAAACACTTACACCCTGCCTGAGGCTCAGCAGGCTCGAACTCCAATCCAATGTGGACGTGACAACACCGTCCATGCATTACCTCTTACCCTCCATATGGGGCCCGAAACATAATCCGAGATAGATGTGACTGACCATCCATCTCCTAGCCCTTTCCCTTGACCCGACATAGGGGGCAAAAATAGGGGGACACAAAACATAATTCGAGATGGATGTGACTGACTGTCCATCTCCCAGCCTTTTCCTTGACCCGATAGGGGGCACAAAACATATTTCGAGATGGATGTGACTGACCGTCCATCTCTTAGCCCTTTCCCTTAACACGATAGGGGAGGCATGAAACATAATCCGAGACGGATGTGACTAACCTTCCATCTCCTAACTTTATCCCTTGACCCGATAGGGGGAGTTCAAACCAAAATGGATGTGACTGGCCATCCATTAACTTAACTGTATCTCTTGACCCGACAGGGGCAGTTCAGACCAAAATGGATATGATTGACCATCCATCAACTTAACTCTATTCCTTGATCTGACTGGGGGATTTCAAACCATAATGGATGTGGCTGACCATCCATCAACTTAATTGTTTCTCTTGGCCCGATAGGGGAAGTTTAATACAAAAGGTCGTGATCTGACCATCAATCATCGAACTTGTAACGGATGTTACCCGACCATCCGGCTCCTAGCTCTTTTCCTTGACTCGACAGGAAGAGCACAAATCATGAAGTATGTGTAACTCGACCATCTGATCCTAGATGGATGTGATCCGACCATCCATCAGTTTACTCTCTCCCTTGATCCGACAGGAGGAGTATGAAATTAAAATGGATGTACATGACCATCCGTTTGCCAACTTTGACCATCCAAACAAAGGCGGACATGAATTAATCGATCACTCACCAGCTTCTACCCTTGACACGGGAGCAGAAGCACAACCCTAGATGGATGTGATCTGACCATCCATCAGCTGACACTACCTACAATCTCGATATTTGCCAACTCCTACCTTTGATCCGACAGGGGGAGTACCAGCTGAGGATGGTGTGACTTGACCACCCATTTACTAATTCAGAGCTTAAACCTGATTGGAAAAATATAACCACATAAGGATGAGGCTCGACCGTTTATGCGCTAACCTCGTTAACCCAAGACTGATGCTAGGAGTGTAATCACCTGAAAGTTGGATATGATAGCTTAACATTATGGCTCATGCCTAGTGTTCGATATGACTTAAGGCTACGGCCGAAAGGATGCTTTAGGATAAAAAACAAATAAAAGAATTTAAGATTGCAATCCCATGGAACTTCGCAATGACCTATAGGCATATGAACATGCTTGGGATCATATGGAAAAAGTACATGCATAAGCATACAAGTGCATGTGCATACTCGACATGCAATTTCCTGAATTGACGAGAATTGAATTCTTATCTGGAACTTTCAAAAAAGGAACCAGTTTAGACAACTAGGGCCTACTATTTCGATCAGCTAGTTCAATAGAATCAAGCACAGATAGTTACCCAAAGAATACAATTCGATTTTACAATGTCAGATATCGACCAAGCATTGCAACAGACCGTTAGAGATAGGACTCTTCGTGAAAGCCACTCGATGGAAGGATAACGACAATTCGAGGTACTGAGTGAAATTTGTTCCAGTAATCCTAACTTGTCTCGATTCAAAGCACATCATGTTTGCAATAAGATGTACTTTGGAGGGCAAATGTTATCTAGCCTTTTGATCAGGCAGTATTTGAACAGACTTAAACAACCGAATCGGGAGAGCGAACGATGGAGAAATGGCCCAAGGACTTTAGGAATATCATAAAAAGGTAAGAAAAAGGAAATATAAAAAATGAGTAAAAAAAGTTGAAAATTTGGAATTTCAAGTTTTTGGAAGGGTTGACTTGAAGCAAACCACAAAACCTCAGGTCTGATTCGAAGCAAGATAGCCATGAAAAACTCCAAACGCGACCTGGAGCAAACCATGCAAAAACCCCAAGTTAGCGGTCAGTACTGAGTCCACTCTAGGGATCGGTACCGACTTTTGAAAACTTGAGTCAGACACATAGAAAGCTCAGGTCTGACTCCAAGAAAATGAACTCGAGTCGGACTCGGGTCGGATACACAAAAATCTTAGGTTTATAGGATCGTTTTCACCCTAGAGGGGGGGGGGGTGAATAGGGTGATACTAATAATAATAAAAATTAATGCGGAAATAAAAACAATCACAGATAATAATGCAGAAGAGATCACACACAAATTTACCCAGCTTCGGAAAAACCCTGCCTACGTGCTGTCCCCAAGGTTTCTACTAGAAATTAAGTAGTCAGACGCTTACACACATAAACTTGCGACACCCGCTAATGACTAACCTAACTCTACGCTCAAAACCCTGCCACAACTCAGCCACTGAGTTGCTAATTCTCAAACTACGCCCTGTAGTTTGTCCCTAGTCACACGACTAGAATTTACACAATTTAAAATAGAAAAAATTAAAAAATGAAATAAAAAAAACAAAACAATATCTAAACAAAACCCTATTTTTAATTTAAGCCCAAATAAAATAGAGCCGGCCCAATATAGTAAATGATAGAAGACATTTCTCCGTTATTCGTATATGTTGGCCGTCCCCTTTGTAGGATCGATTTCACCCTAGAGGGGGGGGTGAATAGGGTAATACTAATAATTATAAAAATTAATGCAGAAATATATAAAATAATTGCAGCACAGATAATACAGAATAATAAAAGCAGAAATAGAACAACACAGATTTACCCAGCTTCGGCAAAACCCTGCCTACATGATGCCCCCAAGGTTTCTACTAGAAATTAAGTAGTCAGACGCTTACACACGTAAACTTGCGACACCCAATATCGACTAACCTAAATCTATGCTCAAAACCCTACCACAACTCAGCCACTAAGTTGTGAATTCTTGAACTACACCACCGTAGTTCGTCCCCTAGTCACACGACTAGAATTTTATAAAACGTTTTTAAAAGTAAATTACAAATAAAAACAACTTAAAACAAGAAACCCTAATTTAAAATTAAAGCCCAAAACTATTTATCAAAACCGGCCCAAAAGAAAATAAAGAGAAGTCCCTTTCTCTTTTTATATTTGTTAATCTCCGGTCGTTCCCCTTTTCTTATTTTATGGCTGCTTCCTTGTTCCTCTTCGTTCCTCTTCATTCTAAAAATTAGGGTTCGGGAAATTGAAAACTGCCGATTCTATTTGATCGATTGAATAGATATCTTTGCATTGATTGCTTTGTCGATCGATCATCTCTTTGATTTGCAAACGGTTGCTTCAATTCGTCGAGTTCGATTTGAATAATTCTAGTATGTGATTTTTTTTATTATTCTCGTTGATATGCTTGAACTCGATGCTCTTTGATCGCCAATGATGTTGATGGTATTTATAGAGAATAATAGCCTAAATTATCGTTCACTTGAATTCGTCTAATAATTTTTCTATGCCATTCGATTTTGCTTGAATACATATGATTTGTTTAGACTGGTTCAATTCGTATATTTCTTTGCTTGATTATCACGGCTTGCGTTTGCTTTGGATTTTATTCCGTTCTTTTCTGGGATTTGACTTCGGCCATTTGAAATTGTGATAATCTGAACTCTTTCGATGTTTGTTATTACCTGGTTTTGACTTTGACTTGTTCGATTCTTGTTATCCCTTGGCCACCACGGCTTTGACTTTGTTATTAAAATCTGACATGTTCAGATTGAAATTCCTGCGACATTGACTTTGTTCATTGAAGTATGTTGACATGGTCTTTGCATTGAGTTGATCTGGTCACACTTCATTTCGATGTTGTTACCACTGCCTGTTACACACGGCTTCACTCAGTCCATATTGTCAGTTGTTTGTTGCTTCATTGTGAGCTTGTCTGATTTTCACATATGCATTTGTATATACTGTGTATATACATGTGCTAGTTGTTGTTTTTGGACTTGCATTCTTGTACCTTTGGTGTGATGCTTTCTGAACTATATACATGTATATGTATGTATATATGTATGTATATATGTATATATGTATACATGTGTATATGACACTGCATATAAACCTGTAAATGTTGAGGCTTGCTTGGATATTGAACTGCATCTTTGATTGCTGTGCACTACATATGTATGTATACATGTGTGTTGCCTTCATCTCATGCTTTGTGTACATTGATTTGAAAACTGCCTTGTATTTACATGCTCAATATGCATTGTTCTGGTCTTTGTATGGTTGAGTTCATTTGTTTGGAGTCTAGTCTGGTTTCATTGGCTTCATCTTGATTTTGGAATTTGTACTCGACAATTTTGTGATGTATTTGTATTGCACCTGAGTTGAATCCAGCCTCGGCTCGGGTTTGACCTTGTGCTCACCTGTCTTTGTAATTTCATCAAGTGTATATCGTTGTGCACGACCTTGTGGCATGTACAGAGTGATACACTGTGCATGTCACAAGTTATTCGTGTTTGATAAATTCAAAATCAAATGATGACAAACAACCCAAATAACTAAGGCAAATAATATTTCAAAACACATTTTATTTTACACTGCAATAATATTTCTTTTTCAATTTTACTGTGTCATTGTTTATTTTGCAGATAATTCAGATGTTGGATACAAATTGAAATACAGCCGAAGAACAAGTATGAGTGAACGAGTGATATGTAGTGAGGAAAGTTATGTAAATTGAAAAGTATTGTAATTGAAATTTTGTATATATAGTGAGAGCACAAATTTTGTACTATTCAAAAATTGTAATAAAATATTTGTTTGAATAAAATATCTGTTTGAATTTAAATTTTGTGTTATTTATTTAATTATGTGAAAAATAAAATAGTACAATAACAAATACATTTAAATGAATATATATATATATATGTTTATTATCATCAAACAAAAGTCATATACTTGCATATTCAACAATCTCCCCCTTTTGATGATAACAAACATATATTTAAGATTTTGAGTTTATTAAATGTATTTGATCATTCTATTTGCTCCCCCTATTTGAATGCTCCCTCTCTGCAACAAAGCTCCCCTTCATATATGCATGAAAATATAAAAAAATATGCAAATGAGCCTAGATGAGAATATGCAAATAAAAAATATGACTTGAATTATTTGTCAACCAAAATCTTAACTTCTATCTCTCCCTTTTGTTATCAGTAAAAGAGTAATACTGTTAGAAAAATAGAGATAAAGTGATAGACATTAATACACCATTAATACCCAATTGGGTATAAATATTAAATTTCAATAAAAAATCAAACAAAAATCATAACTACTCTGTTAGGTGCATATTCCACTTTAGAATGATAGGGGTGATGTCGGTATATAAAACCATATAGTTGTGTCTATTTGTGGTATATTTATATCAGGAATTTGAATACTTACTAACCATGCATAACCATTAGGACTTTTAAATGATATTAGTAGTATTCCCAAGTTAAAAAAACGAATTTCAAGCATCTTCTAACCACACATAACCGTGGGGAATTTTAAATGGGATTAGAATCAACTCGTCTATTTAATAACTAATTTTGATATGTGTTCCATACATGCATAACCGTGAGGACTTTTAAATGAGCATGAAAGCACATACACAAATATTCCAAGTAATTCACCCATGCATAACCGTGAGGACTTTTAAATAAGAGTGAATACTTTGGATGTTTTTAAAAAAACGAATAATTTCTTTTTTAAAATACCACATATCGACATACTATATTGGATTTTGATGAGTGACGGTCGTTAGAAGTACGATAGAAATAGAGATGGTCATGGAATTTTTACCAACAAAAGTTATTATAAATCTTGTTTAAATTTTTAAAAAAATTCACTAAATATACTGTCTCAAGTCATAATATATGATTAATATCAACACTCATCGTTTTTTCAATCACTATTTATCTTTTCGATAATTAGTAGGGAGTCAGATTAGTTAATGTAGTCATTTAAGATCAAATCCAAAAATAATTATAAAATAAAATTTTCTAAAATAACTAATCTGAAACATGGTCAACAAAAACTATTTTCTGGAAGGGGTTTTATAAGAAAAATGTCTGCTAATTGAAAATTAGTTGAAATGAAAAATATGCAGATATTTTCTTTGAAAATGTGATGCAACTAATGAATGTCTCTACATAAAACATGTTCCACCAGTACTTTTTCTATCAACTAGATTACCAGTGTAATCTGCATCTGAACTCTTAGACTCAAGATTATCATTAGTTGGATGTCATAGACCAGACCGTGAAGTTGCAACAAATACCTTAAAATCTTTTTACAGCTTTTAAATGGATTTCTTTTGAATTTGAATTGAAACCGTGCAAATTAACAGCTAGTGAACATAGTGTCAGATCAAATATATCCACGTGTATCTAGAATAATCATCAACCAATAAAACACCATCATTAGTCCAAACAAACCTATATGAACTAGTTTAAGGATGAAAAGATGATTGGTCAACATTTAAGAATCAAAATCAACATTTATTTCATTATCACATAACTAGCTGAATTTAATCAGATTATGGTGCAGATTTTCACATTTAATATATCATTCAAGATAAATGTACCGTTACCTATTTTACCTTTACTGATTATTTTTCATTATTGCCCATTTAGATTCTGCCACCTTTGTACTAGGCTAAGGAACTTAGATTTGTCGCCTGTCGTGTGCCTGGAACAGCCAGAATCCAGGTAACACTGTTGTTTGTTCCTTAGCATGTCACCATACCTACACGAGAAAAGATTTTTGTGACATATTTGTTTTTATAGGTCCATGGTGGTTAGTGACAAAAGATTTTGAAATATATGTTTGAGTAGACCCAAGACTATTTATATTTGTTCCTTTTGGCACCCAGATTTGTTTGACTTTAAGGGATTTTACATTTATGCCTTTAGGAACCCAAATTGGTATGGTTTTCACGTGTTTGAGCCTATACCAACAATTGTTTTGATTGTGTCCAATTTTTCTACAAATTGTGCACTTGGATTTGACTTGATTAATTTCGCTTCTAACTCGTTCAGATTGATTATATCCAAGTCCTTGTCTAACAGTATTAACAGTTTGTTTCCCTAATAGCATATTTAGTGATCTTTCTCCTTATGAAAATTTTCCTAAAGTCGTAGACAATTGTTGGACTTATGTTTTGAGAGATTCATTTTCATTCAATAATTGAGTGCACTTTTTAATAGAATTTTCTCTCCTCGTGTTTTCACTTTCTTTCAAAATCAGAATTTCATTTTCAAGTGATTTGATTCTAGTTTCTGATTTTTTCATTTCCTCTTCAAATGATGGACACTTATCACACTTAGGGCTTTTGTTTCGATAGTTTTTAACCAATTGATCAAGCTGTTTATTTAGTTCTATCAAACTATCTCCTTGTGATTCAATTTTAGCGTACTTCTCCCTAAATCGTTCAAAGCAGCCATTTACTTCGTGAAAATATATAAGTAATTCTGAGTGAGTGAGTTTTGATACCTCGCTTGGCTCGTCATCATCGCTATCAGTAATATCACCTCAAAGACACGGATCTGATTTTTCACTCTCACGGCTAGTGCTTTTATTATCGTAATCACTTTTATTCCACGTGGCTGCAAAACTTCTCCTTTTCGATTTCTTTCATTGACTGAGTCGATTCTGAGGACAATTGGGCTTGCTGAGACCAGGTTTATTGCACTTGTGACAAATGATCTCTTGCTCTTCTGGGTTGTCTAGAACTTTGACTATTCTGCTTTTCAATTGTTGATTTAGAGCTGGATTTCCGTACTTTTGGTTCTACTTTTTGAATCTCTTTATTAGTAGCGCCAGCTCAGGTGCTCCATCATCATCATCATCATCATCACTTTCCGTTGTTCCTTTAAGAGCTATTGATTTCTTTCGAGTATCACATCCTTCTCGTTCTTCCTTGAATTTCATTTCTAGCTCATAAGTAGTGAGATTTCCGATGAGTTCTTCAACTTTGATTTGTTTCAAATCCTTTGATTCTTAAATGGTAGTAACTTTTGCTTCAAAATTTCATGGAAGGACTTTGAGGATTTTTCGGACTATTTCTAATTATGTGTATGATTTTTCGAGAGCTTTTGATTTGTATACATGATTGGAAAGTCGTCCATACATCTCTTTGACATTTTCATCCTTGGCCATTGTGAAGTTCTCGTATTCGCTAGTAAGCATGGCAAGGAGAGATTCTTTGACTTGAGATGTTCCTTCGTGAGTCACTTCAAGTGTATGCCAAATTTTCTACGCAGTTAGACAATGTGAGACACGATTAAATTCAATTAGATCAAATGAACAAATAATAGAATTCATAGCTTTAGCATTCGCATTCTGTAGTTTATTTTCAAGATCTGTCCATTGATCCATCGGCTTTTCAATTTCTTGATTATCTACCACTATAATTGGTGTCATATATCCCGTCTCAACAATATTCCAAGCATCAATGGTTTTCAGAAAAAAATTCATTCTATTTTTCCAATAAGCATATTCACCATTGAACATTGGTGGTCTAACTATGGACTGTCCCTCAACAAAAGCATTATTAAACGAAGCCATTTAAAAATCAAAATTTTAAAACAAGGATTTGTTTTGAAAAATCAAATTTTTAAAAACAAAAATTGATTTTTGTTCCTAGCTCCGATACCACTTGTAGGATCGATTTCACCCTAGAGGTAGGGTGAATAGGGTGATACTAATAATTATAAAAATTAATGCGGAAATATATAAAATAATTGCAGCACAGATAATAGCAGAATAATAAAAGCAGAAATAGAACAACACAGATTTAGCCAGCTTCGGCAAAACCCTGCTTACGTGCTACCCCTAAGGTTTCTACTAGAAATTAAGTAGTCAGACGCTTACACATGTAAACTTGCGACACCCACTATCGACTAACCTAACTCTACGCTCAAAACCCTGCCACAACTCAGCCACTGAGTTGCGAATTCTCGAACTACACCACCGTAGTTCGTCCCCTAGTCACATGACTAGAATTTTATAAAAGTTTTTAAAAGTAAATTACAAATAAAAACAACTTAAAACAAGAAACCCTAATTTAAAATTAAATCCCAAAACTATATATCAAAACCGGCCCAAAAGAAAATAAAGAGAAGTCCCTTTCTCTTTTTATATTTGTTAATCTCTGGTCGTTCCCCTTTTCTGATTTTATGGCTGTTTCCTTGTTCCTCTTCGTTCTGAAAATTAGGGTTCTGGAAATTGAAAAATGCCGATTCTAGTTGATCTATTGAATAGATATCTTCGCGTTGATTTCTTTGTCGATCGAATGTCTCTTTGATTTGCAAACGGCTGCTTCAATTCGTCGAGTTCGATTTTAATAATTCTGGTATGTGATTTCCTTTATTACTCTCGTTGATATGCTTGAACTCGATGCTTTTTGATTGCCGATGATGTTGATGGTATTTATAGGGAATAAAACCCTAAATTATCGTTCACTTGAATTCGTTTGATAATTTTTCTCTACCGTTCGATTTTGCTTGAATACATATGATTTGTTTAGACTGGTTCAATTCGTATATTTCTTTGCTTGATTATCACGGCTTGCGTTTGCTTTGGATTTTGTTCCGTTCTTTTCTGGGATTTGACTTCCGCCATTTGAAATTGTGATAATCTGGACTCTTTCGATTTTTGTTATTACCTAGTTTTGACTCTGACTTGTTCGATTCTTGTTATCCCTTGGCCACCACGGCTTTGACTTTGTTATTTAAAATCTAACATGTTCAGATTGAAATTCCTACGACGTTGACTTTGTTTATTGAAGTATGTTGACATGGTCTTTGCATTGAGTTGATCTGGTCGCACTTCATTTCGATGTTGTTACCACTGCCTGTTACCCACGGCTTCACTCAGTTCATATTGTCAGTTGTTTGTTGCTTCATTGTGAGCTTGTCTGATTTTCACATATGCATATGTATATACTGTGTATATACATGTGCTAATTGATGTTTTTGGACTTGCATTCTTGTACCTTTGGTGTGATGCTTTCTGAACTATATACATGTGCATGTATATATATATATATATATATATATATATATATATGTATACATGTGTATATGACATTGCATATAAACTTGTAAATTTTGAGGCTTGCTTGGATATTGAACTACATCTTTGATTGTTGTGCACTACATATGTATGTATACATGTGTGTAGCCTCATCTCATGCTTTGTGTACATTGATTTGAAAAACTACCTTGTATTTGCATGCTCAATATGCATTGTTCTGGTCTTTGTATGGTTGAGTTCATTTGTTTGGAGTCTAATCTAGTTTCATTGGCTTCATCTTGATTTTGGAATTTGTACTCAACAATTTTGTGATGTATTTGTATTGCACCTGAGTTGAATCCAGCCTTGGCTCGGGTTTGACCTTGTGCTCACCTGTCTCTGCAATTTCATCAAGTGTATATTTGTGTGCACGGCCTGGTGGCATGTACAGTGATACACTGTGCATGTCACAAGTTATTCATGTTTGATGAATTAAAAATTAAATGATGACAAACAACCCAAATAATCGAGGCAAATAATATTTTCAAAACACATTTTATTTTACACTGCAAAAATATTTCTTTTTCAATTTTACTGCGTCAGTGTTTATTTTGCAAATAATTCAGATGCTGAATACAAATTGGAATACAGCTGAAGAACAAATATGAGTGAACGAGTGATATGTAGTGAGGAAAGTTATGTAAATTGAAATGTATTGTAATTGAATTTTTTTATATATATTGAGAGCACAAATTTTGTACTATTCAAAAATTGTAATAAAATATTTGTTCGAATAAAATATCTGTTTGAATTTAAATTCGGTGTAATTTATTTTATTCATCAAATATTTATTTAATTATGTGAAAATAAAATAGTACAATAACAAATACATTTAAATGAATATATATATGTTTATTATCATTAAAGAAAAATCATATACTTGCATATTCAATACCCTTTTGTATTCGTGGTTGCCTCGCTTCTTCTCAAAATCTAGGGTTTTGACATTTAAGCCGCCTCTTGCGATATCGATCGATTGAGATGATGATTCTTAGTTGAATTGCTTTGTCAATTGCTCCGGGCTTTGGTTTGCTCTCGGTGGCTTCAATTGGATCGAGTTCGAATTATACTGGTATGTGATTTTTAGTTTGATTTCTCCATTTGATGATGCTTGAACTCGAAACATTGAATGCCGATGATGATATGGAATTAAATCGAGATAAAATCCCAAAATATATGGTCGTATATTTCTTTATGAATTCTTCGAAAATTATGCTTGGCTATTTGATTTTTTCTTAAATGCTTGTGGATAGTCTAACTTGTTCATCTCTGATAAATTTGAATTTTACTTGAATCGGTTCCATTATTTTTGGCATTTGAATTTGTTTCTCGTTTTTTTCCTCTATGACTTCAGAGAGTAACTTGTTAATACGTGCTATTACCTCTATTCCAATCTTCGCTGGCATTATGACTTCTTCAATTCACGTTATCGGCTTTGACTTTAGCATTTTGAATTTTTGTGATAAACTTGACTTTACATTTTGAACTCCCCTTGACTTTATTCATGACCCACGGTTTTGAATTTTTATATTTCTTGTTTATCACCTGCGAGTTCCATAAAACAAATATTGCTGGCTTGTTGAGTTTGTACTGATTTGATGCACTGTTGTCATTTCTGTGTGGAGCTTTTGCATTTTGGAGTCAGTCTTGGTTCCTTGTTCCATTCGGTCTGGTGGTTCTTTTGGGTTCATGCCATTTGTGTTCATTCGAGTCTGGTTTGCATTGTGAATTTGATGCTGACATGTGTATGTAAATATGTATATATATGCATACATGTGTATCTTTATGTATGTTTACTGTTGCATTGTAACTTGCATTCTCTGGTCTTTGTTTGAATGCTTGTGTGGTTTGATCTTGCTACTGTGCTGTAGACTGGTTCTATGTATTGCTTTGAGTCGTTTGGTAGTTTGCTCGAGTCTAGTCATTTGAGTGTGTTCATGGTTGAAATCTCCTCTGTATGTAGCTTGCCTTTAACTTGTACATGTACATACTGCTGTCCACCTTGTTTTCAGTTGGTCTTGATTTGTTCTTGCATACTTGCTCTATTCACTTGAGTGCACTTGACCATTTCGTTGTTGAGTTACGTTCCATATGTTGGAGTGTGGTCTTCATATGAACATGTCTGGTTGCTTTGACATTGCCTTGTATCTGGTCTGGTTGATACTTGTGTCTGAATGCATTGAGTCTGGTTTGTGTGTTCTTACCAGGTTTGTATGGTCTGAGTTTTTGTCAAGACTTCATGTGTACATCTTCTTGTAGTTTGGTTTCATACGTGGTCTTGATACATGTTCATTTAAGTCTAAACTGATGTCGGTTCTACATGCTCTGGTCTTTGTGAAGTTCATGCCTTCGTGTGTTGCAGTTGCATGTGTGGTTGTGTCCTGTTCTGGAGTCTGCAATGTTATGTTGGGTTGAAATGTTGCATCCATTTTCATATTGATTTATTTTTGAAGTCTGGTGTAGTGTTGATGTGCATTTGTACTTGAAGTCTTGTCTCATTTGAACCAGAGCATGTCTGAATGGTTTTATGTTCTTGTAGTTACCACTGTTGATTGTTTTGCCACTATATATATATTTATATATATATATATGTATGTGTGAACATGCATGTATATATGTATTCTATGCTGATGGTCTGTTTGTATGTTGCATTGAGTCCAATTTTCGGTTTGGGTCATTTTGAAGCTAACATGCCTTTGTACATATGATTAAGCCAGTTGTATATGATCTCCATTGAAGTCTTTGTATTGCTTCATGTCTTGACTTGTGCATGTGTATCTTCATGTTCATGTTGACCGACCATTGAAACTTGTACTTGACCATTCTATTTTTGTTTTTGTATTGCACCCGAGTTGAATCCAGCTTTGGCTCGGGTTTGACCTTGTGCTCACCTGTCCCTGTAGTTTTAACACGCAAGTGTATATCGGTGTTCACGGCCTTGTGACATGTACAGTGATACACTGTGCATGTTACAAGCTGTTCGTGTATGATGATTTAAAAGAATATGATGACGAACAACCCAAATAACTGAGGCAAACAATATTTTCAAACACACACACACTTCATTGATACACTTCTTTTTGAATTTTACTGTGTCAGTGTTTATTTTGCAGATAATTCAGATGCGGGATACAAGCTGGAATAGAGTTGAAGATCAAATACAAGCGTTGAGTGAATATGTAGTGAGGTGTAAAATTGTAAATTGAAATTTGTGATGTAATCGAAATTGTAATGTAATTGAAAATGTATATATGTAGTGAGAGCTCAAATTTGTAATATTTGAATTTGTAATAAAATATTTGTTTGAATAAAATATTTATTTGAATATGAATTCTGTGTTATTTACTTTATTCAACAAATATTGATTTAATTATGTGAAAAATAAAATAGTACAATAACAAATACATATAAACAAATATATATATGTTTATTATCATCAAACAAAACTAATAGGCTATTGTATTCTACAATCTCCCCCTTTTGATGATAACAAACATATATTAAGATTTTGACTCTATTAAATGTATTTGGTCATGATGAATTCCATTACCTCCCCCTATTTGAATGCTCCCCCTACAACAAAGCTCCCCATTCACCTATGCATGAAAATAAATAAAAAAATATGCAAATGAATCTACATGGGAATATGCAAATAAAAAATAAAATATTTGAACTTATTTGCCAAAATCTTAACTACTCTCTCCCCCTTTTGTTATAAGCAAAAGAGTAATGGTGTTAGTAAAATAGAGATAAAGTGATAGACATTAATATCCAATCAAGTGTAAATATTAAATTTCAATAAAAAATCAAACTAAAATCATAATTACTCTATTAGACGCATATTCCACTTTAGACTGATAGGGGTGATGTCGGTATATAAAACCATATAGTTGTATCTATTTGTGGTATATTCATGACAGGAATTTGAATACTTACTAACCATGCATAATCGTTAGGACTTTTAAATGGATTAGTGGTATTCCCAATTTATTTTAAAAAAAACAAATGAATTTCAAGTATCTTCTAACCACGCATAACCGTGAGGACTTTTAAATGGGATTAGAATCAACTCGTCTGTTTAATAATCAATTTTGATATGTGTTCCATACATGCATAACCGTGAGGACTTTTAAATGAGCATGAAAGCACATAATCAAAGATTCCAATTAATTCACCCATGCATAACCGTGAGGACTTTTAAATGAGAGTGAATACTTTGGATATTTTTATTGCTAATTAAATTTAAAAAAAATGAATAATTTCTCATTTAAAATACCACAATTTGACATACTATATTGTATTTTGATGAGTGATGGTCATTAGAAATATGATAGAAATAGAGATGGTCATGGAATTTTTACCAGTCAAAGTTAATACAAATTTTGTTTAAATTTTTAAAGAAATTTACTAACTATACTATCTCAAGTCATAATATATGATTAATATCAACACTCATCATTGTTTCAGTCACTATTTATCTTTTCGATAATCAATAGGGAGTCAGATTAGTTAATGTATTCATTTACGATCAAATCCAAAAATAAACATAAAATCAAATTTCTAAAGTGCCTAAAATGAGATGAAGTCAACAAAAACTATTTTCTGGAAGAGTTTTTGTAAAAATGTCTATCAATTTAAAATCAGTTGAAATGAAAATTATGCAGATATTTTATTTGAAAAATGTTATGCAACTAACAAATGTCTCAACATAAAACACGTTCCACTAGTAATTTTTCTATCAACTAGGCTACCAGTGTAATCTGCATCTGAATTCCCCTTTGACTCAAAGTTATCATTAGATAGATATCATAGACCAAACAGTGAGGTGTGCAATAAATACCTAATAATCCTTTTACAGCTTTTAAAATGAGATTCATTTGGATTTGATTGAAACCGTTTATACTAGCAAGCGGAGAACCCAATGTCTAGAAGCAGTAAGATGAAGAAGTGATCAGTCATACCTCAATGTTTCTTTTGATCAACTATCTTACCTTTTTCATCCTTGTCAAAAATTAATTGTGGTGCTCAAATTTTCTCAGTTGATCACAGGCTGATTGAAATCTGATTATGGTGTAGATTTTCAACATATAATACATCGTTTGTTGCCAATTTTGACTCTGCCACCTTTGTACTTCTCTAAGCTAAGGAAACTTTGATTTGTCGCCCGTCATGTGCCTAGAACAGCCAGAATCCAAGTATCACTCTTATTGTTCCTTAGCCTGCCACCACACCTACACGAGAGAAGATTTTTGTGACCTATTTGTTTTTATAGGACCATGATTGTTAGTGACAAAAGATTTTGAAAAACAAGTTTGCGTAGAACCAAAGCAGTGTATATTTGTTCCTTTTAGCATCCAGATTTGTTTGATCTTAAGAGATTTTACATTCGTGCCTTTTGGAACCTAAATTGGTATGGTTTTCACGTGTTTGGGTCTAAACCAACAATTGTTTTGATTGTGTCCAATTTTTCTACAAATCGTGCACTTGGAGTTAACATGATTAGTTTCACTTTTAACTCTTTTAGATTGAATATACCCAAGTCCTTGTCTAACAGTATTAACAGTTTGTTTCCCTAACAGCATATTTAGTGATTTTCTCCTCTGGAGAATTTTCCTAAAGTTGTAGACAATTGTTGGACTTGTGTTTTGAGTGATTCATTTTCATTCAATAACAAGGTGCACTTTTTAATAGAATTTTCTCTCCTAGTGTTTTCACTTTCTTTCAAAATAAAATTTTCATTTCAAGTGATTTAATTTTAATTTATGATATTTTAATTTCTTCTTCGAATGATGGACACTTATTACACTTAGGGCTCTTATTTCGATAGTTTTTAACCAATTGATCAAGCTGTTTATTTAGTTCTATCAAACTATCTCTTTGTGATTCAATTTTAGCGTACTTCTCCCTAAGTTGTTCAAAACATCCATTTACTTCGTGAAAATATATAAGTAATTCTAAGTGAGTAAGTTTTGATACCTCTCTTGGTTCGTCATCATCGCTGTCAGTTGTTTCTTCTTGAAGACACAGATTTCCTTTTTCACTCTCACTGCCAGTGCTTTCATTAGCTTCATCAGTTTCACTCCAAGTAGCTGCAAAACTTCTCCATTTCGGATTCTTTCCTTGGCTAATTCGATTCTGAAGACAATTTGGCTTGATATGACCGGGTTTATTGCAGTTGTGACAAATGACCTCCTGCTCTTTTGAGTTGTCTAGAACTTTGACTATTCTGCTTTCAGTTGTTGATTTATAGCTGGATTTCCATACTTGCGGTTCCATCTTTTGAATCTCTTTATTATCAGCGCCAGTTCAGTTGTTCCATCATCATCATCTTCACTTTCCATTGTTCCTTTGAGAGCTATTGATTTCTTTCGCGTATCACCTCCTTCGCGTTCTTCCTTGAATTTGATTTCTAGTTCATAAGTGGTAAGTTTCTAATGAGTTCTTCAACTTTAATTTGTTTCGGATCTTTTGATTCTTGAATAGCAGTGACTTTTGCTTCAAAATTTCATGGTAGAATATTGAGGATTTTTTGGACTATTTCCAATTCTATGTATGGTTTTCCGAGAGCTTTTGATTTGTATACGAGATTTGAAAGTCGTCCATACATTTCCTTGACGCTTTCATCCTTTTCCATTGTGAAGTTTTCGTATTCACTATTGAGCATGGCTAGGCGAGATTCTTTAACCTGGGAGGTTCCTTTGTGAGTCACTTCAAGCGTGTGCCAGATTTATTGCGCAGTTGGACAATGTGAGATACGATTAAATTAAATTTGATCTAATGAGCAAATAATAGAATTCATAACCTTAGCATTAGTAAATTGCAGTTTATTTTCAAGATCTGTCCATTGATCCATCGGTTTTTCAACTTCTTGATTATCTACCATTATTGTTGGTGTCCTGTATCCCGTCTCAACAATATTCCACGCATTTATAGTTTTCAAAAAAAAATTCATCCTAGTTTTCCAATAAGTGCATTCACCATTGAACATGGGTGGTCTAACTATGGACTGACCCTCAGCAAAAGCATTATTAAAAGAAGCCATTTAAAAAATCAAATTTTTAATTGAAAGAAAAAAATCAAATTTTTAATAAAAAATGGTTTTTGTTCCTAGCTCTGATACCACTTGTAGGATCGTTTTCACCCTAGAGGGGGAGGGTGAATAGGGTAATACTAATAATAATAAAAGTTAATGCGGAAATAAAAAACAACCACAGATAATAATGCAGAAGAGATCACACACAAATTTACCCAGCTTCGGCAAAACCCTGCCTACGTGCTGCCTCCAAGGTTTCTACTAGAAATTAAGTAGTCAGATGCTTACACACATAAACTTGCGACACCCACTAATGACTAACCTAACTCTATGCTCAAAACCTTACCACAACTCAGCCACTGAGTTGCGAATTCTCAAACTACGCCCCGTAGTCTGTCCCTAGTCACACGACTAGAATTTACACAATTTAAAATAAAAAAATTATAAAAAAACAATATCTAAAAAAACCCTATTTTTAATTTAAGCCCAAATAAAATAGAGCGGCCCAATATAGTAAATGATAGAAGACATTTCTCCTTTATTCGTATATGCTGGTCGTCCCCTTTTGTATTCGTGGTCGCCTCGCTTCTTCTCAATCTAGGGTTTTGAAATTTAAGCCGCCTCTTGTGATATCGATCGATTGAGACGATGATTCTTAGTTGAATTGCTTTGTCAATCGCTCCTGGCTTTGATTTGCTCTCGGTGGCTTCAATTGGATCGAGTTCGAATTATACCGGTATGTGATTTTTACTTTGATTTCTCCGTTTGATGATGCTTGAACTCGACACTTTGAATGCCGATGATGATATGGGATTAAATAGGGATAAAATCCCTAAATATACGGTCGTATATTTCTTTTTGAATTCTTCGAAAATTATGCTCGGCCATTTGATTTTTGCTTGAATGCTTGTGGATAGTCTGACTTGTTCATCTTTGATAAATTTGAATTTTACTTGAATCGGTTCCATTATTTTTGGCATTTGAATTTTTTTCTCGTTTTTTTATTCTATGACTTCGGAGAGTAACTTGTTAATACGTGTTATTACCTCCGTTCCAATCTTCGCTGGCACTATGACTTCTTCAATTCATGTTATCGGCTTTGACTTTGGCATTTTTAATTTTTGTGATAAACTTGACTTTTCATTTTGAACTCCCCTTGACTTTATTCATGACCCACGGTTTTGAATTTTTATATTTCTTATTTATCACCTGCGAGTTCCATAAATCAAATATTACTGGCTTGTTGAGTCTGTACTGATTTGATGCATTGTCATTTCTGTATGGAGCTTTTGCATTTTGGAGTCAGTCTTGGTTCCTTGTTCCATTTGGTCTGGTGGTTCCTTTTGGTTTCATGCCATTTGTGTTCATTCGAGTCTGGTTTGCATTGTGAATTTGATGCTGACATGTGTATGTATACATGTATATATATGCATACATGTGTATCTTCATGTATGTTTACTATTGTATTGTAACTTGCATTCTTTGGTCTTTGTTTGAATGCTTGTGTGGTTTGATCTTACTACAGTGTTGTAGAGTGGTTCTATGTATTGCTTTGAGTTGTTTGGTGGTTTGCTCGATTCTAGTCATTTGAGTGTGATCATGGCTGAAATCTCCTCTGTATGTAGCTTGCCTTTAACTTGTACATGTGCATGTTGTTGTCCACCTTGTTTTCAGTTGGTCTTGATTTGTTCTTGCATACTCTCTCTGTTCACTTGAGTGCACTTGACCATTTCATTGTTGAGTCAGGTTCCATATGTTGGAGTGTGGTCTTCATATGAACATGTCTGGTTGCTTTGACATTGCCTTGTATATGGTCTAGTTGATACTTGTGTCTAAATGCATTGAGTCTTGTTTGAGTGTTCTTACCAGGTTGGTCTGGTCTGAGTTTTCGTCAAGACTTCATGTGTACACCTTCTTGCAGTTTGGTTTCATATGTGGTCTTGATACATGTTCATTTAAGTCTAAACTGATGTTGGTTCTACATGCTCTGGTCTTTGTGAAGTTCATGCCTTTGTGTGTTGCAGTTGCATGTGTGGCTGTGTCCTATTCTAGAGTCTGCAATGTTATGTTGGGTTGAAATGTTGCATCCATTTTCATATTGATTTATTTTTGAAGTCTGGTGTAGTGTTGATGTGCATTTGTACTTCAAGTCTTGTCTCATTTGAACTAGAGCATGTCTGAATGGTTTTATGTTCTTGTAGTCGCCACTTTTGATTGTTTTGCCACTATTATATATACATGTATGTATATATGTATTCTATGCTGATGGTCTGTTTGTATGTTGCATTGAGTCCAATTTTTGGTCTGGGTCATTTTGAAGTTGACATGCCTATGTACATATTATTGAGCCAGTTGTATATGATCTCTGTTAGCACCAAAATTGGTCACTAACCTCGTAGAGAAAGATTGTGTAGAGATATAAGTGATGAAGATAAATTAAACAGAGAAGACAATGCTAATTTAAATGCAGAAAGTAAGAACACCAAATTTATAGTGGTTCAGCGTAATTGCCTACGTCCACTTTGAGATTAAACTTTATTGATCTTCCTTATTGTTGATTACAAATACAATTCGTGAATCAAATGCTTGAATGAAGTTGTTAAGTAGAGAAGACGAGTCTCAAAAATGGCAGAGTCTCCCCGGTGTTCTCTCCAAAAAAGGATCCTCTTCACTGTGACCCTGCCCCTCTATTTATAGACAAAAATGGGCTGGACTTCCCAAGTGGACTTGGTAGCCGAACGCTCCAGCCCAGGTGTAGTGTTCGCTGCATGCCGAACTAGGTATGCCGAACGCTTTGACGCCGAACAATCCTTTCCGTGCCGAACAGTCCCTTCCATGCCGAACAGTCCTTTCTGTGCTGGATGGTTCGTTCGATTGTGTGGGAAGTGCAGGATGGTTGCAGCTGAAGCCGATCGCAACTCTATCTGAAGCTTTTGGTCGAATGATGCATGCTGGCCGAACGATAATGTCATGTTGAATAGTAATGTACACCGAACGTCTCCTGGATGCCGAGTATGCCCGTTGCCGAGTACTCCTGCTGCTGAGTTCTGCTTTATGCCAAACACTCCTGTCGCCGAGTATTCCTATCGTCGAGTTCTATTGATGCCGAACGCTAGCTGACGCTGAGCATTGGTTGACGCCGAGTGCCAGTTGACGCCGAGTAGTTTTGTATGCCGAGTACTACTGATGCCGAGTATTACGCCGAACGCCGAACACTACTTGACGCCGAGTCTTCTGAATGCCGAGCACTACGGATGCCGAGCACTATGGATGCCGAGTACTTCTCCGAGTACTAGTTGCCTGGTCAAATCTCCAGGAAACACTTGCCCCCCAAAGTGTATCGCGTGGCCGAACGTGATGCGCTTTGAATCTAGTTCAACTTTCCTTGGTGATGCCTTCTCGAGAATGCCTGTGACGGAGGTGTGTGACGAGCATGGCCTGAACGCCGAACGATACGTTCGAAGCCGAACAATCCTCATGTGCCGAACGACACTTTGCTCTGATGCCGAACACTGTGGTATTGACCGGTTCTACCGGGTATAGCCCCTTCGACTTCCACCTCCCTTCTCTATAAAACCAAGTCTTTTCCTTCTTCTCCCCTTTACTTTTTTACTTCTGCCGTTCCTCGAAGACTTTCAATTCTATTCAGTCGTCCGGATTTAAAACTTAACTACTCCATCCCAATCTCCAAACTGCAAACTAGGTATCTTTTCTCGTACGATTCAAGTAGGTTTCAAACGAGATGGCCGAGTGTGTCACGTAGAAGGCCTTTGAGTAGGTCGTCTTTACCGCGTCTTCACTGCCGAACGATGATGCGAGGAGGAATGATCAGGTTCACCTATGGGCTTAGCTTCCTCATGTCAAACCAAAGTTAAAGGGAAGAAAAAAGAAAGAAGGTGTTGGAGGAGGTAAAGGTGTTGGTCGTCTTAGCGCTGCTCCGGCGTATGTCGTCATGCGCCGGACGGTGGAATGGGAAGTTGCCGAGCACTACCTTGGCCGAATGAACCCAAGCCTAGCGCTTATTAAAATGCCACTATGACTTAGCCGAACGAACTAAGGCCAAACAACACTCAAATGCCAAACAGTATTTATGCCGAACAGACACACATGCCGAATAGAACTTAGCCCGAACAATACAATTTCCGAACAGACGCACATGCCGAATAGAACTTAGACCGAACGATACAATTGCTGAATACCATTTAAATGCCGAACAGTATTCGTTTTGAATAACTGACCTGCCGAACAAACATACTAGGCCGAACACTGTAAAATGTCGAACGAACAATTGCCTTGCCTAATCAATATAAGGACAAAGATCTAAGCACACCAACATGTGGAACTGACCCGGATCATTAACTCCCTAGCTTTTAGTAGACTTAACGGGCTTTTTGAGACGGTCAGCGATGACGGTCTTCGAAGGCGACGATTCAAAGCACATTTTTATATCTTTGAAATCTTTAGATTCTTATTGCTTGTACACAATTGCTTGCACTAGTTCACACACCACGTGGGGGGGAAAACTCGTGTTGCCAATTCTAACGTTCAACATTTTTCAAGTATAGTTTTCTCAAGCACTTTGCCAGGTTCGTTATTTATTGAGGATGTCAAGAAAGTCTAGCTCCGCCACTATATCCGACAGGCCTGGGCCGTCATCAAGGCCAGAAGCTGCTGATACTTCTAATCCATCGACTTCTCCTGCTCACAACTTAGCACCTGATGCCCTGGAGGCAGCAATTCTTCTAGACAATCCGATCGATTCACAAGCTTCGAAGATCAACGAAGCCGCTCTCCGACGGATATGCTCCATTCATGGGATCCCTTTCGCCGATGTGTTGGTCCCTTCTCGACACGATCGTCCTCATCTGCCCCCAGTCGGGTATACCGCCTGTAACAAGTTCATGTGTTGGGTGGGCAGCGTGCCTCCGTTCAATTTATTTCTCCGGGATGTATTGCAGTATATTGACATAGCTTCGTCGCAGCTGCACCCGAACGGCCATGCGTTTCTATACGGGACCTACTTACTTTTCATGGCCGTCTTCTCTAGACCTCCAACCGCTGGCGATATCAGATACATTTATATGATCAAGAGACGGAAAGACAGTCCTTCCTTCATGTTCCTCGAGCCGTACCACAAATGCCAAATCTTGACAGGGGCATGCAGTAAATTCGCCCTGTATAAACAGATATGGTTCTATGTGCACTGCCCTCCTGGTTTTGCGAGGAGATGGGTTGAAGGCAGTAAGTCTCTCTGCTGAGTCACTATTTGCATTTGAGCGGAGTCATGCCTTTCCCAACTCTTTGTTTCATCTTTTTAGGTATCAGCCCGCGTCCGGAAGGCCGAGGATATTCTGAGGCTGTTGAAGTCATTAGAGCTCTTCCTGCCGAGGAACGAGACATCCGAACTATCGTCTCAAATGAATCATTGTAGGGGTTTGGCTTGCTAGCCCCTGGTCGTCGGATCAGCCTTCCAGAAGGTGTCACCATTCCCAAACCTCCGTCCGGTAAAGGGAAAAAACAGGCCGGATCGTCGTCGCGCCGCACTCCCGATACACATGAAGAAGGTGAGCGCAAAGAAGACGAAGCTCTTGAGACTCAAGGCGAGAATGTGGGTCCCGCTTGGAATCCGGCAGTCGAAGTCCAAGACATTGAAACGTCATCCTCCCCTTCAAAGGGAAAGAAGAAGTTAAAATATAAAGTTCAGAAGGAGAATGTTGGTGGCACTTCAAAAGTCATGCCTATCCCACCTGAGAAAGAGGCTTCCTCGCAGCACCTGGAGAGTTCCCTGAGGGGCCTGTCGAACCTGTCTATTCCCGATGATATTCTCAATTACGGGTTTGACAATCCTGAAGCCCTCAAGTTTTCTTCGCCCGCTAAAGGCAACGCGGGAGTTCAACTCCCGACCCAAGGAGACAATACTCCAATTAGCAAAGACAAAAGAACTGGTCCGTCGGGGGAGACACTGGGACACACACGCACATATGCATTCCATCATACACTTCAAGTTTTTTCTTATCTCACGGATTTTTCTTAACTCGTTGTTATCTCCATTCTTTGCAGGTGATATGGGGCGTTCTCACGGACTCGATTGCCTTCATGGCTCTTCCATATTTCATCACTCTGGACAGGACTCTGGTTCAGGCAGACGTAGGGGCAGAGACGATTATGAAGATAGAGACAATCGTCCCCGTGAGTCGTCTCACCGCAAGAAGGCATATTCTCAATCTTTGCAGTCCCGTGATCCTCTTCCTCCAACTGTGCCGGATAAAGAGAAAACTTCACAGAAGGGTTACCACTCTGATGCTCCTCGAGAACAACACTCCGGTTCATCGAGTACGAGGCAAGTTCGGGAACAACGAAAAAGGGGAGAACTTCCAAAGCCTCCTCCCCCTACTCCCGCGGTTGATCCAACTGTCGCGGAAAAGATGGTCGATCTTTGGGCCAAGTTTTCAAAAATTTGCTTTGACGGTTTGAAGTTCCTCCCAGCTATTCACCACATTCCTGGGCACGTGAAGCAGAGTGCCATTGCCTGCAATAACGACGTCTATGTTCAACATGATGCGTTTGTGCACTTGGTGGAGAAGATCTCGGAGGTGTCCGTTGAGCGTCAACAGGAGATTGATCGCCTGAAACTGGAGGCTGGCTGCGACAAAAACATCATCGAGCAACAAGACGTAGAGCTCGCTTCGTACAAGTCGAAGCTGGAAGCCGCTGAACAAAGCGCAAAAGATACTGCTGAGGTAGTTACTCGCTTAGAGATGGCTCACAAGAAGGAGCTTGATGAGGCAGTCCAGCGCAGCGGTGCCCTCGCCCTAGAAAAAGAATCTGTCCAAAAAGAGAGGGACGCGCTCGTTGTGCAAGTCAGAGAGCTGAAAGAATTACTCTCCAAGGAGAAGGAGGACAAGGTAGCTGCTCAAGAAGAATCACAGCGATACTGTGATGAAATCGGCGCTACTCGTCTCCTGAAAACGAAGCTCGATGACGAACTTGCCGGGGTTGAGAAAATGAAGGATGAAGCCCGTGAGGAGGGCAAAAGAGAGGCTGCGGAGGAGATTGATTCTCGCCTCGAGGCGGCCGCAGAAGCCGGCAGGGAAGAGGTCAAATGCATGTTTGACCCGTTGATTGCTGAATATGGAGCCCGCGTCCTCATGCATCGCGACTTAACGTTCTTGGGCGACGGCTATCTCGAATCCCTAGCTGAGGCCTGGGAAACTTTGATAAGGATCAGGAAGATCGAGTCGGGCTCCGAAGAGGTCGATGAGGATGCCTTGGTGAAGGAGTTCCTTAGGGGGAATGAGCCATCGGATTTATCCGCAGCATTGGTACTTTATAGCAAAGGCTCTCCCCTTCCAAAAGAGAAAAATGATGAAGCTGGCCCGTCCGGGGCCAATACTTCTGCTCCTCATATTGCTGCTCCTCCCGCTGCTCAATCGGTCGGTCGGCCGACACTTGATCCATTCGAGCAGCATGCTGGTTATGACCCCGAAGATCTCGGGCTCGGTGCTCATGTGCTATCCCCTATCCTGGAGGGTGAAACCCCATGCGCCACCGATAGCCAACCGGAACCTGGTAGGAAATTCTTCTTTCTCTAAAAGTTGAAAGATCCCGTCGTTTTTCAGCGGTGGTTACTCGTTCTAACGCCCATCCTTTATGTTTTCATGTACGTTGTTCTGACGCCGAGCCAACTCCGAGGAGCGATGACGCCAAGGAGGAGGCAGAGAAAACTAGCGATGCTGTCCACGCGGGAGTGATTCCTGGTCCCGATGCTCAAGTGATTGGGGCGCTAGATGACGATAAGCTTGACACTTCATCTCCTGCCGAAGGAAGCGACGAAATTGAAATCACTGGCGCCTCTGAGCATACTTCACAGATGAGCATGAAGGACCGCCTCGCCGCAGAGGAGAAGAAAAAGGTCGAGGTCAAAACTGAACCTGAAATTCTGGAACTCATTGATCCTCGAAACAAACCTTTGAAAATCATTCTCCCGGGCAGGTCCAAACCACTGGAAGTCCCATCTCCTACTCCTGACTCCGCTTCTCTAGCAAGCAAGAAATCCAAGAAAAAACGTGAGGGAGAAGAGTCGTCGGAAAAAACAAAGGAGGACAAGAAGAAGAAGCCAAAGAAATAATCGATACGCTCGTTCAACGAGCATCTTGCTTAAGTCTTGTAGTTGTTTTTATCTTTGTAGCTTGTAGCTTGTATAGATAAGTTCTCAACTCTGAGTTTTGTAGGAGTAACTGTGTAACCCCATTTTGAACTACTGAAATGAAGTTTAGTTTCTTTTTTTTTGAATGACTCTCTTGCTTTTTCTTTTGTCTGCTGATTAACTGTAGTCGCAGCTCATGTTCTTATGAGTCGCATCATCTCCCGGTCCATTTTCGTGATGTTCGAACATCTCCAGACGTGGCATATTTCTTGTTCTACATCTCTCGAGTACTTGGACTTTTCCCTAAATCTGCGCTCCGGGGATTTAGAGTAAGTTGATCCGCGTTCAGGGGATTCGGAGATTTGAAATCGTTTATACTCTAGTCCGCGCTCTGGGGATTTAGAGTACTCCGTTCCGCGCTCTGGGGATTCGGAGATTTGAAATCGTTTATACTCTAGTTCGCGTTCTGGGGACTTAGAGTACTCCGCTCCGCGCTCTGGGGATTCGGAGATTTGAAATCGTTTATACTCTAGTCCGCGCTCCGGGGACTTAGAGTACTCTGATCCGCGCTCTGGGGATTCGGAGGTTTGAAATCGTTTATACTCTAGTCTGCGCTTCGGGGACTTAGAGTACTCCGATCCGCGCTCTGGGGATTCGGAGGTTTGAAATCGTTTATACTCTAGTCTGCGCTCCGGGGACTTAGAGTACTCCGCTCCGCGTTCTGGGGATTCGGAGATTTGAAATCGTTTATACTCTAGTTCACGCTCTGGGGACTTAGAGTACTCCGCTCCGCGTTTTGGGGATCCGGAGATTTGAAATCGTTTATACTCTAGTCCGCGCTCCGGGGACTTAGAGTACTCCGCTCCGCGCTTTGCGGATTCGGAGATTTGAAATCGTTTATACTCTAGTTCGCGCTCTGGGGACTTAGAGTACTCCGCTCCGCGCTCTGGGGATTCGGAGATTTGAAATCGTTTATACTCTAGTTCACGCTCTGGGGACTTAGAGTACTCCGCTCCGCGCTCTGGGGATTCGGAGATTTGAAATCGTTTATACTCTAGTCCGCGCTCCGGGGACTTAGAGTACTCCGATCCACGCTCTGGGGATTCGGAGGTTTGAAATCGTTTATACTCTAGTCCGCGCTCTGGGGACTTAGAGTACTCCGATCCGCGCTCTGGGGATTCGGAGGTTTGAAATCGTTTATACTCTAGTCCGTGCTCCGGGGACTTAGAGTACTCCGCTCCGCGCTCTGGGGATTCGGAGATTTGAAATTGTTTATACGAGTCCGTACGTCGTACAAGATAATGTAGTTCGTCATCCAATTATGAGATATAGAAACGTTAGTGATTCATGGGAAATACGGCTTCAAACTTTTATTAATGAAAATCAACTAAACTGCTCGATTACAACTTTAAAAAGAAACTAATTTATGACTGAATGGAAGCATGCAGGAAATAACAGTGCCTAAGACAAGAAAGAAAACATGCTAAATGTAATAGTGCCGCAGATGTTCACTGTTCCATGCTCGGGGGAGTGTCGTGCCATCTACGGTCGCTAGCTTGAATGTTCCCTCTCCAAGCTTCCGTTCAATAGCGTACGGACCTTCCCAGCTGGGATTCATGCGTGATGGTACCGAGAAGACTCGTTTCAGAACGAGATCACCCACATCAAAGATCCTTGGGCGGACTCTGCCGTCGTAGTAACGCTTGACTCGATGTCTATGCGTTGCCGCCCTTAATTCAGCTTCTTCACGCTTTTCGTCGATGCAGTCCAGTGATTCCAACAAGAGATTCTGGTTCGTCTTGGGATCATAGTATGTCACCCGGTGTGATGGAACTTCAAGTTCCACGGGTATAACAGCTTCGGAGCCGTATGCCAAGGCGAATGGAGTGTGGCCGGTCGCGGACTTGTGGGTAGTTCTATATGCCCATAATGCTGTCGGGAGTTCATCTACCCACCTGCCTCCAACCTTCTCCAGGCGCTTCTTCAGTATGGACTTGATTATTTTGTTGACGGCCTCGACTTGTCCGTTAGCTTTCGGGTGTGCAACGGCGGCGAACTTCTTCTCGATACCGTACTTCAAACAGAACTCTTTGAACTCTCTGCTTTCGAATTGCGTCCCGTTGTCCGTAATGATGGTGCGAGGAAGGCCGAAACGGCATATAATGTTTCGCACAACGAAGTTAATGACCTTCTTAGAGGTGATTGTGGCCAAAGGCTCTGCCTCAGCCCACTTTGTGAAATAGTCGATTGCAACTATCGCGTATTTCGCACCACCTTTGGATATAGACAAAGAGCCGATTATGTCGATCCCCCAGATCGCAAACGGCCAGGGACTAACCATTTGTGTGAGTTCCGTTTATGGAGTCCTCGGGATTTTCACGTATCTTTGACACTTGTCACACTTTCTCGCGTAGTCTGCGGCGTCCCGGTTTACGGTTGGCCAGTAATATCCATAGCGGAGGATCTTCTTTGCTAGCGTTTGCCCCCAGTATGGTCACCACATTCCCCTTCATGAACTTCTCTTAAGACCCGCTTTGTCTCATCATGAGCGATGCATCGTAATAATGGGACTGAGAATCCTTTTCGATACATTGACCCATCCTACATTACGTATCGTGCGGCCTTTCGAAGGATTTGCCGTCTTTCGCTTCTTTTTTCTGGTAAGGCTCCGATCGTTAGGTACAATTTGAATGGGGTTATCCACGATTCCTTCTCGATCTCCGTTTCCAACACACGATCGACTTTCATCTCGTCTATGCTCGGGGCATGCAAGGCTTCAACGGGATACAATCCCATTTGCTGCGCATCGCCGGTACTCGCAAACTTAGCCAACAAGTCGGCTTCTTTGTTCTGTTCGCGCGGGACATGTGAAATGTCATAACGCTCGAGATTCAAGAGTAGTTCTTGGACCTGAACAAGGTACGGAGCGAGCTTTCGTCCCTTTGCTTGGTAGTCTCCCCGTACTTGGTAAACCACCAACTGTGAGTCACAAAAGATTTCGACTGATTTGATCCCGAGTTCCCTGATGAGCTTCAAGCCAGCGATCAGTGCTTCATATTCTGCTTCGTTATTTGTAGCCGGGAAATCAAGCTTCAGGGCATAACAGATTGATCGGTTTTCCGGAGTTATAAGAACTATGCTCGCGCCGGAGCAACGGTCGTTTGATGCACCGTTAGTGTATAATTTCCATCGAACGGGGGGAATGATGTCGTGATCATCCGGTTTGACGGGTATGGTAAACTCAGCGATGAAATCTGCTAACGCTTGCCCTCGGATGGCTCTCCGTGGTAAGTAGGCGATATCGAATTGGCTCAACTCAATGTTCCATTTTAGCAACCTTCCAGAAGTTTCCGGCCGTTGGAGTACTTGCCTCAGGGGTTGATCGGTATAAACACCGATTGAATGTGCTTGAAAGTATGGGCGCAGCTTACGTGATGCAATCACCAAGCAATAAGCCAATTTCTCGATCTTAGGGTAATTCCTCTCTGCCCCCGTTAAACGCTTGCTAACATAATACACCGGCTTCTGGACTCGATCCTCCTCACGAACCAAAGCCGCACTTATCGCATGTGGGGATACAACCAAGTATACATATAACATTTCGTGGTCAACTGGTTTTGACAGCATTGGTGGACTCTCCAGATGCCTCACTAGATTCTGGAATGCTTTCTCACAACTAGACGTCCATTCAAAATTTCTCTTCCCCTTCTTTATTATATCAAAGAATGGGATGCACTTGTCAGTTGCTCTGGATATAAATCGACTTAGCGCAGCTACTTTTCCATTCAAACTCTGCACTTGCTTTATAGTCCTGGGCGCTTGCACATCTCGAATAGCTTGGATCTTCTCTGGGTTGGCTTCAATTCCCCTAGCATTGACGATGAATCCCAAAAACTTCCCCGATGCCACGCCGAAGGAACACTTCAGAGGGTTAATCTTCAACCCGTAAAACCTGAGTATGTCGAACATTTCAGCCAAGTCTCGAATGTGGTCGTTTGACCGTCGTGACTTCACGAGCATGTCATCCACATAGACTTCCATCGTTTTACCCAGCTGGTCCTTGAACATTCGATTCACTAAACGCTGGTAAGTCGCCCCTGCGTTCTTCAATCCAAAGGGCATCACTACATAGCAGTACAGTCCGACATTTGTCACGAAGCTGGTGTGTTCTTGGTCCGGAATATGCATCGGGATTTGGTTGTACCCTGAGTACGCATCCATAAATGACAACAGCTCGTGTCCTGCGGTGGAGTCGACCAACTGATCGATCCTAGGCAACGGGAAACTGTCCTTAGGGCATGCTTTGTTCAAGTCGGAATAATCTACGCAAGTCCTCCATTTCCCATTCGCCTTTTTCACCAGCACGGGGTTGGATACCCATTCAGGGTAGAGGGCGTCGCGGACGAACCCATTTGCTTTGAGTTTGTCCACCTCCTCTCCGAGAGCGGCGGACCTCTCCGGATCCATTCCTCTCCTTTTTTGTTTAACTGGAACGTATTTCGGGTCTATGTTCAACATATGACTCGTGATGGTGGGGGAAATCCCACACATATCAGAATGCGTCCAGGCGAAAACATCAAGATTCGCCCGGAGGAAGTCACTAAGGTCTTCAGTCATCGCGGGGCCAAGCTGTGATCCGATCTTCAGTATTCGCGAGGGGTCGTCACGGCTAACTGAAATGTCAACTGTTAATTCAGCCGGCGCCGCCTTCTCTTCCCTGGGTTTCTCATCGTCGTCTCTCGGATCTATATCTCCGAAGATCCGAGAACTATGCCCGAGCCAGGGCTCGGGCACTACTTGTCAATTATCCGTATTAAGGATGCGAACGAGATTGTCCGCAACCTTTTCCTTCTCCCTCCGATGGGCCTCTCGGAGCTCAGCCACATAACAGGAATGACCAGCTGCTTGATCGCCATGGACGATACCTACTCCTTTGTCAGTTGGGAACTTCAAAGTTAAACACCACGGGGCTAATGCTGCCCTAAACTCAGCCAGGGCCGGTCAGCCCAAGAAAACATTATATGGAGAATCCACATCCAAAACTACAAAGGGTAGAATTCGCACTCTCCGACGCTCGCCTTGTCCCAGTTCAACTGGCAACTCGACATATCCCACTGCATCGGTCGCAGCGCCGTTAAAGCCGTGAATACGAGCTTTGGATGGTTTCAGGTCTTTTGTTTCCATTTTCATTTGGTCGTAAGCCTTCTTGAAGATTATGTTGACAGAACTCCCGCAATCAATCAGAATTCTTTTTACATATGCTGGTCCGATCGTTCCAGATATGACCATCGGGTCGATGGTCGGAGCCTCTACCTGATCAGCGTATCTGTTTCTAAACACAATATCGTCTGTCATTACGCGCTGCTGCTTAGCAGGGGTCCCATCCTCCACGTTCGAACAACACTCAAAATCGGCATGCTTCAGGGAACTTGCATATCGCTCCATCTCTTGCCAATTCTTATCTGCGGGGTGAGGTCCGCCGATAATTGTATTTATGACTAGTCTACCTACGGTTCGGGCAGGCTCCTCGGGATGACGCGGAGCTGGTGCATGACCTGGGTTGGACGTTCCCTGTCCTCCTTCCTGTGGATCCTTCACAAATTCTGGCAACTTCTTTTGCCTGATCAACTTCTCGATAGCGTCGTGCAGGTGTCTGCACTCTTCCGTATTGTGCCCATAAGTCTCATGGAAGCGACAATATTTCCCGGTCCGCTTCTGTTCCTCGGTTGATTCTTTTGGACGTGGCTTTCTGTATTGAAAAGTATTGCAGGTGGATAGGTAAATGTTCTCAAGCGGTGCATTCAGCGGAGTATACTCGCTGTAGCTTGGATTTCTCGACTTCCACTTCCCCGCTTCTCTCTTCTTCCCTTGATTTCTTCCTCCGGACTCCTTAGACTGCCCAGGCTTATTCTGGACATTGACTTGGACCTTTCTCGAGCTGTCTCCGGACTGCTTCACAGCAATGTTGCTCTTCATAGATTCTTGGACAGGTCCTGGTGCCTTATCTCGTCGTACCCACCTAGCTTCCTCTCTTCTTATGAATTGGTGTGCCTTTGAGTAGAAACGCTCTAGCGTAGTTGGAGGTTTTCCTGCCAACCAGTCTCCGAACTCAGAATCTAGATCCACACCTCTCATTACAGCCATCAGAATTGCATGGTCATTGGGGTTACTGACTTCAGTTGCCGCAACGTGGAATCTCTGTTAATATTCCTTCAATGGCTCCCCGGGATTTTGGATTACACTTGACAGAGACATTACGTCTTTTGGGCGTGTAGTGTGTATTCTGAACTGCTCAATAAACTTCCTTGCCAACTCTTCGAAATTTGATACGGACCGCGGAGGAAGTCGGGTGAACCACATAGTAGCGACCCCAGAGAGAGTAATCGGAAAGCATCTACACTTGGTGGCATCATTTGCTCTAACTGAATCCATCATCCATTCTGAAAGGGACGCGGAAGATGATCTTAAGGCTATTTAACACTAGAGGGGGGGTGAATAGTGTTTTAAGAATTTCTTTAAAACTTCTTTGATTTAAATTGAATTAACTAACTTAATGCAAATACACAATCACAGATCAAATCACAGAATTACAAACAAATGCAAATATAAATAAAAAGCAAGTAAAGGAAAGAACACACCAGGAATTTTATACTGGTTCGGTGTTACCCTACATCCAGTCCCGCACAACCCGTACGGCTTTCTATTCAACAATAATCTAGATTACAATCCCTCGATTCCAAGGCAACGAGGTACACCCTCCAGATTCTCAGGTCTCTGGGTAGAACCACTTGATTCACAGGACACAAGTTCACCCGATCGATTTCCAAGGACACGATCACACCTTTATAACCCCACACAAGTTTCTTTGAGTACAAATGTATCTATAACTCTGATAAGCACTGAGATTCTTTGGAGAGAGTGGCAGAGAATCAAACTAGAGATATTCTGGTTTGATTCACTTAAGATTTCGGCAAAATATGGATAGGATGATTAGAAAATAAGATAAGAGAGTAAAGAGGAGAGAAAAATGAAGAAGTAGTTTTTTGAAAACGTCCATAACAGTCTCTATTTATAGAGAATGAATGGATGTGTCCATTCGAAGAGGTTTAAACGAATAGACACTTCTTTTGAAAACAACCTTTGCTGTAACGGGAAGCATGTCGACATGACAGGTAAATAGGATGTCGACATGGTCTAGTAAAAAGTGATGATTTGCTTTACTTTGAAAATGATGATTTAAAACATATGCAACTTTATTCAAATGGACTCTATGTATTTGTAGAAGGTATTTAGAAGTAGAAATACTTATGAATGTATATATGTATATATACTAAAATATATTTAAAATCAAAGTAAATAAACTAAAGTAAATATAATATTAAAATAGATTTTGAGGCTAAAATATCAAGGACAATTTTGAAATCAAAATATAACAATATGATAAATATGATTTTGAGGCTAAAACATTTTTGGAAATGTGAACGAAGGTTTTTCTTTTGAAAAGGAATATTTGAAAATTATTTTATAAAACAAGAGATAATTTTGAAAATCATTTTGAATCAAAATTAGTGGATAACAAAATAGGGCTACTATCCGTTCCACTAGATATTTCGTGAGTTCCATCTCACTAGGGTTCCATCCCTTTAACAAGAACGAAGTGGATTCCATTCCACGAGTAAATTGGATAAAAAAGAATGATAGTGCTTTCAAGGAGTTTTAACAAATATCTAACCTAACTATATTATTTGTCTTGAACTCTTGAATACCTTGAATCTCATGAGTCTTCAATCTTGAACTCTTGATCTTTGTCTTCATCAATTTTGTTTTCTTTACTGTACAGTCTTCTTTTGTTGATACCTGCATATAGATTTCCTGCACATATATATTTTATAACACTTCTATAGTTGTTGTCATCAAAACCACTATCCTATGGACTAACACATTCGTACCCCTTTTTGATGATGACAACCTTTGTTTATAAAATATTTATATTCTCCTTATAACTCCCCCTAAATCTAATAACTCCCCCTTAATCTATACCTAACTAACCTATTTTATACTTCTCCCCCTTTGTCATCAACAAAAAAAGGACACTAACTCCCCCTAAATCTATGATATTAATGATAGTGTTATCATTAATAATACTAGATATAACAATGCTAAATATTGTATACTCAGAATGATATATATGAGTAATATAAGAATGAGATAATAAGTGTAACCACAAATTATTTTATTCATATCACTATATACATAACTGTTAAATGAAAAGAAAATGCATACAATAAGTAGACAAATCAATCAAACATAAGCACACCTAATTATGTCTTATTACATAATCAATATAGTAAGTTATCATAAATCAACCATGTTTAAAACCAAACCAAATCAAGTATTTCAAATCAAATCAATTTTAAACCAAATCAAACAAGTTAAATGTTACGTGGAACTTCAACCCATCCCTCTTTTCCAAAGATGGGATCCGCTTTGATTACTTCCCAATCTTCATCGTCCTGGAGCAATGTCTTCGGTGGATTTACTTGGAGATCCTCTTTGTTGAGAGCGGAGATCATCCATCGTAGTGCATCGAAATGCCTTTCTTGTTCCTTTATCATCTGCATTTGACTCAGTTCTAAGTGCCTCTGATTTCGTAGAATAAAAGTAAGAATATCTTTGAAGGATTTGAGAGTTTCTTCAAGATTATCACTTAGATTTGAAGAGGATGAAGCCATTTTGATGATAAGTAAGAAGGAAATAAGTAGATAAGAGTAGAGAGAAGTTATGAGAAGTTTTCTGGAAGAAAATAGGACTTAAATAGACAGGAAAGTCGTTTGAAATGAATAGACATAAGGAGTTATTTTGAATTTCAAATTGAAATGTCCATTCAGAGTATTACCAGTATATGTCGACATGACCTCTATACAGTATGTCGACATACATAGCAGATTTTGCACATCTTATTTTTGAATTTTCAGTGTATATATATATGATTTATATATATTACTTGATATAAATAAGAGTAACAGTAAGATAAACAGAGAATAAGCTTCATTTCATACCAGAACAGAGAAGTACATGAATTTCATAAAGAAAACATAAAGATACAACTTTCAATACACCAAATTTCATTGATATACAAAAAGTAAACTCTAGAAACTAGTAGATGAGGATGAAGATGATGAGATATTGAGCTTCTTGCTGACTTTGGAGAAGAACTTGTTCATAGTATTGGACATTTTGTCCAATTTTTTGTTTACGGAGTGTTTGAGAGCTTTTTGATTTTTCACAATCACTCGTTGATTGTGAAGGAGAGTCTTGTTTGATGGTCGTGTGGGAAAATCAATACTCTCTAAGGAAGTTTCTTCACTTTCTTCCTCTTCTTCTTCCTCACCTTCTTCTTCCTCACCTTCTTCTTCCTCCTCTTCCTCTTCTTCTTGCATTTCCTCATACCCCAATCGTGCTTCTTTTTCCGTTAGTGTTTCGTATGGTTGAAACACGTGCGGAATTTTCATAAGTGAAATATTGGAATGATTAAAAACCTTTCGTGGAAAGAATTCTTCACCTCTCATATCCACTCCAAAGTAATTAAAAATTCTAGTGAGGTATATTCCATGATATAATGCATTCTCTCCCGAATCCAAGTTTTTGTGTCGAAATTCATCCAAGATAACTTGTGCCCAATTAATATCATAATTTCCAAAAATTGCAAAAAGAGCCTTACACACTTTTTGAGTCGGGTTATTGTAATTTCCCGATCTCGGAGTAATAGTGCGTTGAAGGAGAAGATTAACAATACGAGCTTTTGGTCGAAAAAATTTGTTTTTGAAATCCATTTCTTCCTCAAAAATATTGTGAAAAGTTTCACGATCGGTTTCCTCGATTTCAAAAGAAGAAAGATTGGAACCGGTACTTTTACACTCAAGTATGGTTCCTAAAACATCGGTATCCAAAACAATTTGTGTCCCCTTGACACTACTCCACACTTCATCATCCCTTCCATTATAAAAACCACGATTTAAATTTGCATAAAACATTTTGACAAGGTTTGGATAGCAAACAAAATCGTTTTGGTTATTGTCAACCAAGCTTAGAATACCATTGTTTTGAAAGAGAGCATCAATTTCATAAGAAGCGAAGTCATTAAAAATAGCAAAATTGCCCGAATGAACTTTTCCATAAGTTGCATAATTAATGTATGCAAGTATGGCATCTCTATTATTGTAGAGATGATCTTTGGTGGCTCTTGATAGCCTCATTCCGGCTACGTTGCTAGTGGATGCCATTTTTGAAGAGATAAGAGTGTTTGAAGATAAAAGTTGTTTTGAATTTGAATTGAAGATGGAGATAAGTGTTGATAGAAGATAGATATAAAGAGGTTGAATAGGTGGATTCTCTGGTCAAAGAGTCATAACTATTCAGAACATAGGAGTTAGTGAAAAGGTGGAGGGAAATTTGAATTTTGAATTCAAATTTAGAAATCTGATTTGCTATAGGTATGTCAACATTACCAATAAGTGCCATGTCGACATGCACATCAGATTTTGCAAAAATGATTTCAAGCATGTACAAGATTTATATATATATATATATATACTTATATATATTATGATTATTGTCTGAATATATTTTGAAAATATATTATACAGAAAATATATAAAAATAATATTTTATAAATTTTTTAAAAGATATTTAAAAAAATTTAAGTTAATAAAATCAATTATATACTTAACTAATAAACTATTCTAAGCAACCAATTTTCAACCAATTAAAATAGTAAACGTGTACCTTGTTTGAGTTCCATATCATCCTGATTATCTGAATTCTGAGTTGTCATAAAACACATATTTGCCAATTCTGTTTTCTGTTCATCATCACTTGAGGACATATCTGAATCATCCAGTGTTGCTGCAAATGCTTTCTTTCTTTTCTTTGAATATTCTTTGTTTGATTGAGGAGTTTGCTTTTCTAGATGTGGACAGTCTCTTTGATAATGACCAAACTCATTGCAATTGAAGCATTTGATGTTGTTGAGTGATTCAGTGTTATTTCCAAAACTTTTTCTCTTGTGATTATTCATTTTTCTATACTTCAAGAATTTTCGAAAGTTTCTTGTCATGAAGGCTATTTCTTCATCATCATCACTAGAGTCTGATTCACTAGTTAGTGCATTGAAGGCAATGGACTTTTTTTCTGATGACTTATTCTCCCTTCTTCCCTGAATTTGAACTTCATATGACATCAGATTTCCAATTAATTCATCAATCTTCAAGGTACTGATGATATTTGCTTCTTCAATCGCCAGTGTCTTCAAATCCCATTCTGGAGTGAGTGAATTCAGAATTTTCCTGACTTGATCTTCTTCGGAGATTGCTTTTCCCAGAGATACTAGTGAATGAACAATATCCTGAAAACGACTATACATATCTGGAATAGATTCACTAGGCAACATCTTAAATAATTGAAATTGATTAGTAAGAATAGAAATTTTGGTCTGTTTAACTTTGCTTGTTCCTTCATGAGTAACTTGCAGAGTTTTCCAGATTTCATATGCAGTTTTACAAACAGATACCCTATTAAATTCATTTCTATCTAGTGAACAAAATAAAATATTCATGGCTTTTGAATTGTTTTGAGCTACTTCTCTTTGAACGGTCGTCCATTGAGCAAAATCAGTTGTGGGCTCAGTGTATTCAGTTTGTGTCATATTCCATGTTTCTAAACTAATGGATTGTAAATATATCTTCATTCTACATGCCCAATATGCATAGTTACTGCCATTGAAAAGTGGTGGTCTGGCAGTGGACTGGCCCTCTACAAATGAACTAGAAATACCAGTGTTGGTAGCCATTGTTACTTTTCAAAAATCAGGTTATGAATACTTTGAAAAACTTGCTCTGATACCAAATGAAAGGGACGCGGAAGATGATCTTAAGGCTATTTAACACTAGAGGGGGGTGAATAGTGTTTTAAGAATTTCTTTAAAACTTCTTTGATTTAAATTGAATTAACTAACTTAATGCAAATACACAATCACAGATCAAATCACAGAATCACAAACAAATGCAAATATAAATAAAAAGCAAGTAAAGGAAAGAACACACCAGGAATTTTATACTGGTTCGGTGTTACCCTACATCCAGTCCCGCACAACCCGTACGACTTTCTATTCAACAATAATCTAGATTACAATCCCTCGATTCCAAGGCAACGAGGTACACCCTCCAGATTCTCAGGTCTCTGGGTAGAACCACTTGATTCACAGGACACAAGTTCACCCGATCGATTTCCAAGGACACGATCACACCTTTATAACCCCACACAAGTTTCTTTGAGTACAAATGTATCTATAACTCTGATAAGCACTGAGATTCTTTGGAGAGAGTGGCAGAGAATCAAACTAGAGATATTCTGGTTTGATTCACTTAAGATTTCGGCAAAATATGGATAGGATGATTAGAAAATAAGATAAGAGAGTAAAGAGGAGAGAAAAATGAAGAAGTAGTTTTTTGAAAACGTCCATAACAGTCTCTATTTATAGAGAATGAATGGATGTGTCCATTCGAAGAGGTTTAAACGAATAGACACTTCTTTTGAAAACAACCTTTGCTGTAACGGGAAGCATGTCGACATGACAGGTAAATAGGATGTCGACATGGTCTAGTAAAAAGTGATGATTTGCTTTACTTTGAAAATGATGATTTAAAACATATGCAACTTTATTCAAATGGACTCTATGTATTTGTAGAAGGTATTTAGAAGTAGAAATACTTATGAATGTATATATGTATATATACTAAAATATATTTAAAATCAAAGTAAATAAACTAAAGTAAATATAATATTAAAATAGATTTTGAGGCTAAAATATCAAGGACAATTTTGAAATCAAAATATAACAATATGATAAATATGATTTTGAGGCTAAAACATTTTTGGAAATGTGAACGAAGGTTTTTCTTTTGAAAAGGAATATTTGAAAATCATTTTATAAAACAAGAGATAATTTTGAAAATCATTTTGAATCAAAATTAGTGGATAACAAAATAGGGCTACTATCCGTTCCACTAGATATTTCGTGAGTTCCATCCCTTTAATAAGAACGAAGTGGATTCCATTCCACGAGTAAATTGGATAAAAAAGAATGATAGTGCTTTCAAGGAGTTTTAACAAATATCTAACCTAACTATATTATTTGTCTTGAACTCTTGAATATCTTGAATCTCATGAGTCTTCAATCTTGAACTCTTGATCTTTGTCTTCATCAATTTTGTTTTCTTTACTGTACAGTCTTCTTTTGTTGATACCTGCATATAGATTTCCTGCACATATATATTTTATAACACTTCTATAGTTGTTGTCATCAAAACCACTATCCTATGGACTAACACATTCATACCTCATGACATGCTGTCTGGGGTCAGTCTTCCCTTCATACGCAGGGATATTAGGCATAACTTCCTGGGGTACGCCACCTGCAACACAACATCCGTGAATGGAGTATGACTTCTTGACACTCCCCAGTCATCATTCGATAAGCCCTGATTTTCTTTCATCAATTGCCTGATCATGGCTGTCAGATCTGGTGTCTGTATGGAAGGCGGGAGGTTAAGGTCTGTTCTACGTGCCTGTCCATGCTGATGCCTCCTCTCCTGGTGATCTGCCAGTCGCGCGTCTTGGGGTTCGACATCGTTAGCGTTTTGATGGCCTGGGCCTCCATCCTCCATTTGCACTCCGATCCTGAAGTTTCTAGCTCTTGCTTGGTTACGGTCTCCAGCTGTTTGAACATCAGCTTCTGCTCGTGCAGCTTCAGTCTTACGTCGTCTGGGCCTGGGAGGTTCATCAGAGGAAGTTGAGCTGTCAGATGAAGAGTAAGGAGCGGGATTGCCCCCAACATTCTGTTGCTGCTGTTGAGTGAGTTGTACCATCAGGTTGGCGTTAGCTTGCATCTGCTCTCCTAGTTGTCTCCTGCTTTCCCTAAGTTCTCTCATCAAGTCATTGAACTCTACTCTGGTGACAACTGGAGTCTGTTCTTGAGCGACAATTCCTGCACTCAGAATCGCTGGTTGATTGCTAGGTCCTGCTTGTTGCACGCTAGCAGTCTTGCGGGCATCCGTATTATGAGAAGCTGACCTGGTATGTGGTCCTGCCATTGTAGAGTTATTGGTATGAACTCTGAGTAGAATCAACGGATGTCCTATCAGTGAGTCGGATCTTCTTTGGGGGATTTGTTCAACCCAGTAACTTCAAAGTAGATCCTTGAGGTCTGAGAATTCAATTCTCAGTGAAAGCACCAAAGTGTTAGCACCAAAATTGGTCACTAACCTCGTAGAGAAAGATTGTGTAGAGATATAAGTGATGAAGATAAATTAAACAGAGAAGACAATGCTAATTTAAATGCAGAAAGTAAGAACACCAAATTTATAGTGGTTCAGCGTAATTACCTACGTCCACTTTGAGATTAAACTTTATTGATCTTCCTTATTGTTGATTACAAATACAATTCGTGAATCAAATGCTTGAATGAAGTTGTTAAGTAGAGAAGATGAGTCTCAAAAATGGCAGAGTCTCCTCGGTGTTCTCTCCAAAAAAGGATCCTCTTCACTGTGACCCTGCCCCTCTATTTATAGACAAAAATGGGCTGGACTTCCCAAGTGGGCTTGGTAGCCGAACGCTCTAGCCCAGGTGTAGTGTTCGCTGCATGCCGAACCAGGTATGCCGAACGCTTTGACGCCGAACAGTCCTTTCCGTGCCGAACGGTCCCTTCCATGCCGAATAGTCCTTTCTGTGCTGGATGGTTCGTTCGATTGTGTGGGAAGTGCAGGATGGTTGCAGCTGAAGCCGATCGCAACTCTATCTGAAGCTTTTGGTCGAATGATGCATGCTGGCCGAACGATAATGTCATGTTGAATAGTAATGTACACCGAATGTCTCCTGGATGCCGAGTATGACCGTTGCCGAGTACTCCTGCTGCTGAGTTCTGCTTTATGCCGAACACTCCTGTCGCCGAGTATTCCTATCGCCGAGTTCTATTGATGCCGAACGCTAGCTGACGTTGAGCATTGGTTGACGCCGAGTGCCAGTTGACGCCGAGTAGTTTTGTATGCCGAGTACTACTGATGCCGAGTATTACGCCGAACGCCGAACACTACTTGACGCCGAGTCTTCTGGATGCCGAGCACTACGGATGCCGAGCACTATGGATGCCGAGTACTTCTCCGAGTACTAGTCGCCTGGTCAAATCTCCAGGAAACAATCTCCATTGAACTCTTTGTATTGCTTCATGTCTTGACTTGTGCATGTGTATCTTCATGTTCATGTTGACCGACCATTGAAACTTGCACTTGACCATTCTAATTTTGTTTTTGTATTGCACCCGAGTTGAATCCAGCTTTGGCTCGGGTTTGACCTTGTGCTCACCTGTCCCTGTAGTTTTAACACGCAAGTGTATATCGGTGTGCACGGCCTTGTGACATGTATAGTGATACACTGTGCATGTTACAAGCTGTTCGTGTATGATGATTTAAAAGAATATGATGACGAACAACCCAAATAACTGAGGCAAACAATATTTTCAAACACACACACTTCATTGATACACTTCTTTTTCAATTTTACTACGTCACTGTTTATTTTGCAAATAATTCAGATGCGGGATACAAGCTGGAATAGAGTTGAAGATCAAATACGAGTGTTGAGTGAATATGTAGTGAGGTGTAAAATTGTAAATTGAAATTTGTGATGTAATCGAAATTGTAATGTAATTGAAAATGTATACATGTAGTGAGAGCTCAAATTTGTACTATTTGAATTTGTAATAAAATATTTGTTTGAATAAAATATTTGTTTGAATAAAATATTTGTTTGAATATGAATTCTGTGTTATTTATTTATTTAGTTGTGTGAAAAATAAAATAGTACAATAACAAATACATTTAAACGAATATATATATGTTTATTATCATCAAACAAAAATCATAGGCTATTGTATTCTACAAGGTTTTACTCCAAGCAGGCGAAGGAAAACTCAGAAGATGAAAACCTCGAAGAATCCCCAGGTTAAGCCCAAGCAAACACTCAAATTTCTCGGGTTGGACTCCAAGCAAGTTCAACCAAAGCCAAAACAATTCAAATCAAGACAACACAACAATGAGATCCTCCAAGTTGGATCGGTACCGACTCACACCTAGGGATCGATACCGACTCCCAAATATAGCTTGGGTGGACCCCAACTTCTTCCTACATGTCAATCTTGACGCCAAGAGCCTATTTCCAAGGTTGTTTTGTTGATTCAATGCAATCATCAATCGATATCCGCGAACTCTTGAATCGGCAACTCTATTCTTCTACAAGTCCATCAATATCTCCAGAAAACACTTAGGCGGCTATACAAGTAAGGCTTGGATTCATAACATGGACATTTAGAGAGACCACCATGAGAGGTCATAGGGCCCCACTCCCCTTTTTCAAGGATCGGTACCGACCACCTATAAGGATTAGTACCGATCCCCATACTTAGCACGTATGGGGTCATTTTTTTAGAGGATTTCGTCTTGGCAAGGAGCTTCTGTAGGCGAGATTTGAGTAAGATATTTAGTCATTCACCCTTATAAATACACCAAACAACCTTCATTACGGGGATCTTTGTCTCTTTTCGGTTCGAGGATCCTCTCTTTTTTGGCTAACTCCTCCCTGGACAGCCATTAAAATTCATTATAATCAAGGATCAAAATGGATCCCAATCACTTGTAATCACAAATTAATGGAAAACTAATAGAGACCATTAAGTGGACGCAGGCCTAGATTGCTGAACCACTATAAAATCTGTGTGTGATTGCCTTTTTATTATTTTTTCTTTTACATTCTTCATTTAGTCTCTACTCTTTTACTCTCTTGGGTGTTTGTGCCATTTGTAGTTCAAATAAGGGTTAAGATAATGTTGATTATAAACAGCTATAGAATCACCTTTCCTTTCATATAGAGATCAGATATAGAATTAATTAAGAGTTTGCAAAAAAGGAAGGTGGAATTAATTAAAAATGTAACCTTTTCTCTTTCCTCTTTGAACACGTATTTGATTAGATCAATATTTAGATCTAATATACTCTTGGAATAAATTAAAAATGTTATTACCTTTTTTTCTTCTTTCCACTTGGACACAGGTATGATTAGACCCAAAGCTAATATATATTTATTCCCATTTTCTCTTAACTTCCAAGCATTCAACTATATGTGAAGGTATCTAATTTAATAATATGGATTTGTTTTAATATATATATATATATTACATATATGTATATGTATGTCTAAACTATATATGTGTGGTGCTATTAATATGTGTATACAAACCATATAGATATATTATAATATAATTAAACATACATATACTTTGCCACTTATATTCTGATATGCATATGTAAGTAAAATATATATGTATATATAGTAGATATAAATCCCAATATCTATATGTATATATAGTAATACACATGCTTATATGTCTCTATGTTATCATGTCGTGTTATGAGTATATGTATTGTATATATTCAAATAACATTAAATTATATTAATTAATATGATTAATTAAACAAATACAAAATAATTTTAAGTAAAATGTGATTTTATTTAAACATATAGATTGGAGGTAGTTTTAGTTAATAGACTTCATAGGGCTATTAAGATCCAAATAGAAATTTTTTTTAAATGTACATATTTCACATACTGTGAAACGGACCGGGACTTAAATGCTCTTGTCCAGTAGTGTTGTGACCCGTAGTTTGTTGCTACCTCAAGCACCTCATGAGTTGGTCTACAATTGCTTACCGTTGGGCGACAAATCGTTCATTCAACTCAGCCACGACTCTATCCAAATCATAATTGGTAACTACATCAACCTATGTTGGAGTGCTTGTTGAGTGATCACCCTGATCAGTTGCATTTAGGTTAGACACGCTAGTGTTCACACATCCTCACTGGCAGCACTACCCTTGGTCTTCAATTTTGGAAGCATGCTAAGAAGTCTCTCAATGAAAGTTCCAAAAATGTTTGATCAAAAAATCGACAGACCCCTACAAAATTTTTGCATAACTATATACATTGAATGTTTCCACAAGTATTATAATATATATATATATTATGTATGATTTATAAGTTTTACAAAGAACAAATCTAACTCATATAATGTAGGAAACAAAGTAGAAATAGTAAAGAACACACAAATTTATAGTGGTTCGACTAAGGATTGCCTACATCTACTATGAATCATCATTATTTTCTTATAGATCTCGCGTACAATGTCAAAAATACCAAATACAATGATCTACTTGAAGAAAAGTAAAGTAGTGCTCCAAATATTCATTCTGGTTATTTTCGATTCGGTAGTTATTGCTTTCAAAGTTGTCCGCCATCACTGTTCATTTCCTAGAGTATTCATAAATATGGGGTTATATAAGCAATTCCTCAAAATTATTTACTTTACTAGTTCAGTTCAACAATGTTCAAGTTGGCATTTCATTCGGCTCCGCAACAATTTGTTAAACCAAATTCTTTGTTAGGTATTTCCATCTACCAAACAAAATTTCCTATTTTGTAGTTGAAGCCTACCAAACTATATCCTCCTTAAAACCACCTAAAGCTTAGATCTGGGAGTATTTGGAGTATTCAAGGAAGAAGAAGATAAAAGAGAATCACGTGCCAAAAGTAAAAATTCCTTCTCTAGTTGATCTAGGTCTTCTATTCATAGGGAAACTATATAGCAGAACTGGAGGCCCACGAAATTTCAAGTCCAGGTCCAAGTCCAAGTATGCAGTAGTGAGAATCGGGGCCCAAACATCGATAACAAGCTCTTGGTACCAACTGGTTTTGGTTGATGCCGAGAGGTTTTTTCCCTACTTGCTTTCTCGATCTTTCTTCATATTTTCTTAGTGTTCAAGTTCTGGATTTTCGACAAGAGGTTTTCTACGAGAGGTTTCCGATGAGTGGTTTCTAATGAGACGTCATCAACGAGAAGTTTCCAATAAGAGGTTTGACAAGAGGTTTTTGACGAGAGGTTCCTGACGAATGGTCTTCAATAGAGGTTTTCGACGAGAGATCTTTGAGAGATCTACAATGAGAGGTTCTCGACGAGAGGTCTTCGAGAGTGGTCTTCGACGAGGGGCTTTCGATGAGAGTTCTTCAACGAGAGGCTTTCGATGAGGGGTATTTCAACGAGAGTTTTGCATATTTAATACTTAACCAAAAATTGTTGAGTTCCTACATTTTTGTCATTCTTGATAGTTTTCAAGCTTCTGAATTTATTCCTTCATCAGTTTGTAGTCCAATTTGCTCATTTATGTTCGTTCAAAGACTGCAGAAAATTTGGTTGTAACACCAATGAACCAATCCAGTTTTATCAATGCCGAAATGTTTACTTAGCTCACTAAAACTTGGATTTCTCTTCTGATTCTCTTGCCTCTTTGTCTTGTGTTTGTAATCAAGTGATGGCACTCTTCTTATGGACCTTCCAGCTATTTCTACGCTTCTCAATGACTTTTTACATCCATCGTGTTTTTGGTGAAAATGCCCACAACAAGCAACATTTCACTTCATATCTTTCAAGGCATACCTAACATTAGATGCAAAATGATATTTTTTTCATATGATTGTCCATAATCAAAGCATGGTTTCCCCATATAAGATTCATAGTACTCTTAAGTCAAAAACTATAGCTCATCATCATGTAATATATTTTATTTGAATTAGATGCAGTAACCTATAGAAGACTGCTAATGAGTCATTATGTACCTATTCCTTTATGACCAAATGGTCATGAGTAAATCATTATTCATCCTATGGAAATACATTAATCTTGATGGTTATCCCTTTCTCTTTCTCAAAACATCTTTAACTAGGAGTATCTAAGGATAAGTGTTAATTAGCTTGATCCAATACTCATTGTTACAAACCCTTTTTTAACTACGATCGACTAAAGACTTTATTCTAGGGATTTTTATTTATATGTTATAATGTACAAAACATTATACACACACACACATGCAAAAATCAAACCAAAAGGCAAATTTTATTTATAATAAGATTAGTTACAAGATATAATAACTTTCCATGCGGCATACCCTTATCCCTTGTTAGAAATACGATTATGTGTTTTGATGATCACAACTATACGAAAAATGCTACTAATGTTATATATGATTTATTTTAGACAGTTTAACAAAACATAGTAAAACAAAGGTGTCATAACATATAGAGATGGAGTGAATGCTACTTCAGAACTTGGCGATAATGCTTAGAAAATCAGGATGAATAGATAAAGTCAAGATGAAAATAAACCTCGGAGGCAAACTATGCAGAAGTGCGGTATGTTTCCGTTTTAGAGTCATACAGTTAGATTATTTGTTAAACTAGTTAAATGATCTCCAAATCCCCTAAAACTCGACCACAATCTACATCATATATCTATGAAGGACCATGAATTTTCTCAAAATTTTCTAAAGCATCAAAGACCGAAAGCAAAGGCTTTATGCCTCATTTTCACTATGCCTCAAAACGCAACCAATGGACTGGTTACTAGGCATCGGTCATCGAGTTTTCTAGGCCTAGAAAACCTGGAACTAAATCCTTTTGTTTTTGGTTTTTTAGTCACGACCTTTCAATTCCAGACCTCAAAATCTTTCTTAATGGTTCCTAACCCTTTGAAAGCATCTCCAGATGATTTCCCTTCATCTCTATATACACTTAAGACCTTTAAACCACCTAATTGCTCTCTCGTTTCTCTAATCTCTATTATGATTCTTTATGCCTATTTGCAAAACCCTAGCAATCAATGCCTGATCATATAAATCCATATCATTTGTTGAAATCCAATCCTTAGACCCTATACTTCATCGCAACCAATTGTTTAGAGTGGAATAAGGATATATAAAGCGTCGTTGACAATATCAATATTCAAAAATATATTATTGTTGAAGTTTATTTTGTAAAGAGAGACGAAGTCCTGTTGGTGTTGCTCATTAGGCGGTGTTGAAGTCCTGTTTGTGTACTTCATCAGGCTGAAGTTTTAAAACATGTTCCTCCAGGTCAAGAGAGGGGTTGATAGAGAAAATCCAAAAGATAGTCTAGGACTGAATGTAGGACGGGCTGTTCAAACTAGGATAAAGTATCAATGCACTCTATTACCGTATTTACTAAATTTTATTTATTTATTTCTGCTAGATAGTTATATTAGTTATACTAGAGATCCCATTCTGCAATATATAAGTTAGACCATTATATCGTAGACCTTAACTTTTACTTGGTATTAGAGCAAGTTGTTTTTTAAATCGCAACATATAAAACTAGTATGAAATTAAATATGACTATTTTTCAAGAAGGTCGATCTACTGCTAGACACCCTCTATTTACTTATCCTGATTATAATCGTTGGGCTACTAGAATGAGAATTTACATGCAAGTTAATAGCTATTCTATTTGGAAAATGACTCAAACTGAATTTATTGAACTTGCTACTGACTTTGAGTTATGGACTACTGACCAGAATGCTAAAGCTAGAAATAACTCTAAGGCTATGAATATTTTATGTTATGCATCAAATAAAAATAAATTTAATAGAGTTAGCATATGTAAATATGCTAATGAAATATGGCACACTTTGCAAATAACACATGACGGAACTAATAAAGTAAAGCAAAGTAAAATTTCAATGCTGAAGAACTAGTTTCAATTACTTAAAATGTTAGACAAAAAACTATTTCTACCATGCATGCATGACTCCAAAATATTATTAAAAGGTTTAGAAGTTACCATTTCTGAATTCGATATAGTTTCTAAGATTTTAAACTCTTTAACTAATGGGTGGGAAAGAAATGTCTTAGCCATCGAGGAAGCAAATGATATTTCCTGTAACAACCCTGCTTTCTACGTCGTAAATTAAATAAAAGTATTTGAATTTGATTTTTGATAATTGTTATTTAGAAAATGAAGTCTTATTTATTTCAAGTATATTTAATAAAAGGTTTTTGTTGTAATAAATTGAATAAAATTAAAACATTCCTTTCAGATGATATATTGTAACCAAATAAAATGTTAAAGTCAATGTAAACCATTTTGAGGCATAAATAGGTTTTACATGGTTGGAATAGTTGACAAATAAATTTACTTTACTTTTAATTGAACAATTAAATAAAAATAATTAAGTATTGGCTTAAATAAAATTGAGCAGTTATTGGAATATAATTGTAAACAAATGTTCAGGATCAAAAACTTAAATTTGAATGGAAAGAAAATAAATTTAAAAAATAGATTGAATTGAAATAGAGCCCAATAATAAGCCCAAGCCCATTTTTATTCACACTTTTCTTCTTTATTCTAGATACTCCACTCTTTTACTTCAACCGAGCCAAATAAATTTAACATCAGGTCACGATTTCATTATTTTGAAGTTAGGACTATGGTTTCTAACGTTGAAGGCAAATACTGTGGTGGGGCAACAGTTTGCAGGAGCTGCCTTCTCGCACAAACTCCGAGGTAGAAGTCGATGCAGTTTAGGTTTGGGCTAGTGGCATTAGAGTGTTAGCAACGACGTATAGGCTGTGATGAATATGATCCAATCTGTCAAGCATCGATCGGTGAGTAAATTTTTATTTACTCACAAATATAGTCCATATGTCCCTTTTATGCTTTGATTGATTATTGCATATATGATTTCCATAGAATATGAATCATTTGGTGATGGAATGCATGATGGTTAATGTGGAATGATTGATTGAAATTTATTAGATGATATGTTTTTGGAGTGATTGGAAGATTTTGTGTTTGATGGATTGTCCAAAATGCAAAGGAGATGCTGTCTGATTGCGTTTTGATTTGTATATTTTACATCTTTTAGGGCCATTCAGTTGAGAGTAATTCCTCTCATTAGAACTGTTGGTCGAGATGGATCGTAAAGTTTTATTAGTTATATGCACATTTATTGATGAATGGAATTTAATGTAATTCGATTCGGGTCATTCTATATTGATGATTTTGGAGAAATTTGCTTCATGATTTTATTTTGGATATTCGATTGATTTTTTGATTTTAAAATGTTTTTATAAGCTTTGATAAATTATTTTTGATGTTTTAAAATTAAATTGAAGTATATTTATAAATAAATGAGTGGTTGGAAAATAAAATGATTTATTGAAAGTTGATTAGATATAAAAGTTTATTTGGAAATAAAAATAGAGATTTTTTTAATATATTGGAATATATGGAATTTTTGTAAGTTTAAATGTGAATTTTTTAATAATATTTTTGGAAGGGAAATTCTTTTGTAAATTGAATAAAAAGAATTCAAAGGTAATTTTAAAAGGGGACTTTTGATTATAAAAATCTATTTTAAGAGTTTTAAAATATATCCCCTTTTTATATGTTTATTGGTTTGGAAATTGGTTTATTTGATTTGATGAAAAGGATTCAAGAAATATTTTCGAAAGAGGAATTTTAAAATATACAATCCATTTTGAAGAAATATTATATTGTGAAATATTTAAAGGATTTGAGAGCTTTATATTTGTTAGCACCAAAGTTGGTCACTAACCTCGTTGAGAAAAATTGTGTAGAGAGATAAATGAAGAAAGTAAATTAAGGCAGAGAGAAATATGCTGAATCAAATGCAGAAAATAAGAACACCAGATTTATAGTGGTTCGGCGTAACTGCCTACGTCCACTTTGAGGTTAATCTTTATTGCTTTACTTGATAAGTGATTACAGATACAATCCGTACACCAATTACTTGAATATAATTGCTAAGTCAAAAGACTGAGTCTTGAAAGCGGCAGAGTCTCCCCAGTGTTCCCGAAAAAAGGTCCATTTCACTGTGCCCCTGCCTCTCTATTTATAGACGAAGATGGGTTCGACTTCCCTGGTGGGCCTAGTAGCAAGATACCTCGGCCCAAAGCAAGTAACTTCTGTGTGCCGAACCATGAATGCCGAACGGCAAATGCCGAGCGAGACTTCTGCCGAGCAAGGCTTCATGCCGGTCGAGACTTCTACCAAACGAGGTTGGATGCCGAACGATCCCTGAATGCCGAACGAGGCTCCTGATGCCGGGCGACCTTCGAATGTCGGTCGAGGCTGAATGCCGAACGACCTTTGAATGCCGAACGATCTCTGAATGTCGAACGAGGCTTCTGATGCTGGACGACCTTCGAATGCCGGACAGGGCTGGATGCCGAATGACCCTCGAATGCCAATCGAGGCTGAATGCCGAACGACCTTTGAATGCCGGTCAAGGCTGAATGTCGAACGACCTCTGAATGCCGAATGACCTCTGAATGCCGGTCGAGGCTGAATGCCGAACGGCCTTTGAATGCCGGTCGAGGCTGAATGCCGAACGACCCCTGATGCCGAGCAAGCCTGAATGTCGAACGATGTTTATGTTGTTCCTCTAGTTACGTGGACAAACCTCCATGTAACACTTGCCCCCCAAAGTGCATCATGTGGATGAACATGATGCGCTTTGAATTATGAGTCCTCCGTGTTTTTCTTCGGGCCCTTATTCTTTAGATAATGCTTTCCTTCGACTGCCGAATGAGATACAAATGCCGAACGACATAATTATGCCAAACGATATAACTATGTCGAACGAGGGGAGTGCTTTGACCGGTTATACCGGTCGCGGCCCCTTCGACTTCCCTCTTCTCTATAAAGGCCGGCACTTCACTTCTTTTCCTCTTTTTTACTTTTACCTTCATCTCATTTACGAACTTGCCTCTTACTTCCGCGAATTACATAGCCTTTCCTTCTCAAACATCACGCGCTGTCTCACTTCCTTCCCCAGACAATCGAATTCAATTACAACCGCACTCCCTACTCCAGAATCTTCCCGAGCTTCGACTCGTTTATTTGTTAGGTGAGAATCTTTCCCTCTAACACTTCGCACCGATTAGGAAAACTAGCACAAGGTTCACATTCGTGAACTTCTGCAAAATCGAGGTCAGTGGTAATCGTGTGAAACAGGAGTTAAGGGTGAGGCGTTCTTGTTGAGAGGAGTTTAAGGCTAGGCGGAGAGGAGGAAAGGAGTGGACGTTGGAGGTGCTTGAAGGAACTATGGTTTAACGCGTCGAGCGATACGGTCCGGCACAGCTACGGCTCGGCATAATCCCTGTATGCCGACCAAGATTGGAGGGAAAAACAGAAAAGAAGCAGTCATTAGGTAGAATGCCGAGTGGCATGGCTCAGTATGACTTGCCGGAGGACTTGACCGTGCTGGTCGGCAGGGATGGAGGGAAGGATTAAAAGTGGTGTTAAGGACAGAATGTCGAGCGATGCGGCTCGGAACGAGCATGGTTCGGCATGATTTGCCGCATGCCGAACGGTGAACAGGAAAAGTTGGAAGAGTGGTGTGCCGAACGGTGCGGCTTGGCATGCTTGTGGTTCGGCTTGTCTTGCCGCATGCCGAACGGTAATAATGAATCGTAGCGGCTGGCATTAAGGGTAGAATGTCGAGCGAGGTGGCTCGGCATGATTGCGGTTCGGCATGATTGTTAAATGCCGAACGATGAAGCGGTTAGGTAGGGGGGCTGTGTACAGCAGCAACACCAGCCGAATATAATGCATAATTGACTAAACACATACTTTATGCCTGAACATAGGATAATGAACAAGGACAGACTCAAACAACAAAGCATATCGACCAATCCGGACTGATAACTCTTGTGTTTAAACAACTGAAAACTTTGACTTAACCTGCTTAATAGTTAATAACCTTTCAAATGTAGTGATGTTGTCGAGTTCAAAATATAAATCATCTTACGACAAGCCTTCGTAGACGGTCGGCGATGACGGTCTTCGAAGACGACAATTTGAAGCCCAAACCTATTTTCTCAATCCAGTGTCTTTTCTCTGTTTGGCACTTACATCTGAATGATCGCACTAGTTCACACACCACACGGGGGGGAATATTTATGTTGTTAAGTCTAATGTTAAGTGTTTTCAAGTATAGTTCAAATAGGTGCTCTATCAGATTCAATCTTTATCAGAGATGTCAAGAAAATCTAGCTCTGCTACGATCTCAGATAGACCTGGGCCATCCTCTCGACAAGAAGCTGTAGATACTTCGAATCCATCAACTATCCCTGCTGATGACTTACCAAGTCCCGCGACGGCGTTTGTCGACTTGGCTCCCGACGCTCTGGAGGCAGCCATTTTCCTAGATGACCCAATCGATTCACAGGCCTCAAAGATTAATGAAAGTACACTTCATCGGATATGCTCTATCCATGGAATCCCGTTCGATGACGTTTTAGTTCCATCGGGGAACGATCGTCTGCATTTGCCCCCAGCCGGGTATACAGCCTGCAATAAGTTCATGTGCTGGGTTGGCAGCCTTCCACCCTTCAACTCCTTCCTTCGCGACTTATTGCAATATATCGAGATTGCTCCTTCACAACTACCTCCGAACAGCCATGCTTTCTTATATGGCACTTGCATCCTCTTTATGAGTGTCCTCTCCAGGCTTCCGACTCCAGGCGATATCCGTTATATTTATCGGTTCAAGAGACTGTCGGATAGCCCATCTTTCATATTTCTAGAGCCATATAGTAAATGCCAAATCATGACTGGGGCATGGAGCAAATTTGCCCAGTACAAGCAAGAGTGGTTCTACGTTCGTTGTCCTTCCAGTTTCGCTAGGAGATGGGTGGAAGGGAGTAAGTTCATTTTTTAGATCAACGCTTGAATTTGGCAGAATCTGCATCTTTTCTGACTCTTTATCCACTTTTTCAGGTATCAATCCACGTCCCGAAGGCTCCGGATACTCTGAAGCGGTGGCAACTATCCGATCTCTCCCCGCAGAAGATCGGGACACCAAATCTCTCATTTCAAATGAGTCACTTGCGAGATTCGGGCTGCTAGCGGAAGGTCGTCGAATAAGCCTTCCCCAAGGCGTCACGTTATCCAGATCTGCTTCGGGCAAAGGGAAAAAGCAGGCTAGGCCTTCTGCCTGTAACGCCCCTGACACGCCTGAAGAAGGAGAAATCAGAGAAGACAAGACGCCCAAAGTACCGGGTGAAAACGTTAGTCCCACTCAGGACCCGATAGTCGAAGTCCACGATATTGAGACGTCATCTTCCCCTTCCAAGGGAAAGAAGAAATTGACCTATAAGTTGAGGAGGAAGAAAGTGGGTGGAAGTTCTAAAGTTACCCTTATTCCGGAAGAGGGAGAACCTTCCCCCCAACCCTTAGAAAGTTCACTGAAAGGCCTATCGAACCTCACCATCCCCGACGATCTGCTCAATTATGGTTTCGACGACTCAGAGGCGCTTAAGCTTCATTCGCCTGCCAGAGCAATGCAGGCGCTCGAGCCCATGTCCAGGGAGAAAAAACTCCTATTAGTAAAGATAAAGAAACTGGTCCGTCGGGGGGAACACTAGGACACACACGTACACGTGCACTTCACCCTACACTTAAATCTTTGCCATCATCCCGATCTTTTCTAACTTGTCGTTATTCTCATTCTATGCAGGTGACACGGGACGCTCCCACAGATTTGATCATCTTCACGGCTCATCAATTTTTCATCATTCTGGCCGGGATTCGGGCACCGGCAAGCGCCGGGACAGAGACGACTCTGGAGACCGAGACAACCGTCCCCGAGAGTCGACTTATCGAAAGAAATCACACAGTCAGTCTTCATACTCCCGCGATCTTCCTTCTCAAACGGAACAAGGTAGAGAGAAGTCTTCGCTGAAGGGGTCTCAACCTGATGTTTCCCGTGACCAACATTCTGGCTCATCTAGCACACGGCAGTCTCGGGAACATCATAAGAGAACGGAACTTTCAAAGCCAACTCCCCCTGTTCCTGCAGCAAACCCGACGATATCGGAGAAGCTGGCCGAGCTTAAAGCTAAATTTCCCAAAATCTGCTTTGATGGCCTAAAGTTCCTTCCAGCAATCCATCACATTCCGGGACATGTCAAGCAGAGTGCCATCGCTTGCAACAACGACGTCTATGTCCAACATGACGTGTTTGTCCATCTAGTTGAAAAAGTCTCGGAAGTCTCTGTCGAGCATCAACAGGAAAATGACCGCCTGAAACTTGAAGCTATTTTCGATAAGGACATTATCAAAAATCAGGATGAAGAGCTCTCATTGTATAAATCCCAGCTCGAGGCTGCCGAACAAAATGCTAAGGATACCACGGAGGTCGTCACTCGTCTAGAGACAACTGATAAGAAGGAACTTGACTAGGAGGTCCAAAGCTGTAGGGCCCTGGCTTTAGAAAAAAACTCTGTTCAAAAAGAAAGGGATGCACTCGCCCTGCAGGTTAAAGAGTTGAAGGAGCTACTCTCTAAGGAGAAAGAAGAGAAGATAGCTGCTCAAGAGGAGTCCCAACGATACTACAATGAGATTGTTGAGATGCGTCTCTTGAAGGCAAAGCTCGATGATGAGCTCTCTAAAGTTGGGACAATAAAGGATGAAGCCCGTGAAGAGGGCAAAAGAATAGCATCTGCGGAGATTGACTCTCGCCTTGAGGCAGCTACAGAGGCCGGAAGAGAAGAGATCAAGTGCATGTTCGACCCGCTGATAGCTGAATACAATGCCCGTGTTCTCATGCATCGGGACTTGACTGTTCTTGGCGAGGGCTATCTCGAATCTCTGGCCGAGGCATGGGAAACTTTAATAAAGATTAGAAAGGTGGAATCGGGTACCGAGGAGGTCGATGAGGAGGCACTAGTGAAAGAGTTTCTCAGGGGGAATGAGCCTTCAGACTTGTTTGCAGCAATGGCCCTCATTGGCAAAGGTTCCTCTCCATCAAAGGAGAAAAATGACATGGCCGGTCCGTTTGGAACCGGGCCTTCAGCTCCTCCTCCTATTCACTCGGCTGAACGACCAGTGCTTGATCTGTTCGAACAACACGCCGGTTATGATTCAGAGGACCCTGGCCTCGGCATTCATGTGCTTTCTCCCATTCTAAAGGGTGAGACTCCTTGGACGGTCGAAAGCCAGCAAGAGACCGGTATATAACTCTTTTTCTCAAAGTTCAAAGAACCGTCACTTTCGGCGAGAGGCTGTTATTTTCTAACATTCATTTCTTGTGAATTTGCGTAGGCCGTTCTGACCCTGATCCGTCTCCAAGGAATGATGACGCCAAGGAGAAGATGGGGAAAGCAAGCGAGGCCACTCACGCGGGAGTAACCCCCGGCCCTGATGCATAGATGATTGGGGTGCTTGACGAGGATAAGTCTGAAACCTCGTCTCCCGTTGAAGAGAGTTGTGAAATTGAAATCACGGGCGCTTCTAAACATACTGCTAAATTGAGCATAAAGGAACAACTCAAGGAAGAGAAAAAGAAGAAAGTTGAGATCAAGGTCGAGCCTCAAGTAGTAGAACTTGACGATCCGTTGAACAGGCCTCTAAAAGTCATTCTTCCTGGCAGATCCAAACCACTGGATGTTCCTCCTCCCACTCTTGATGTCGTTTCTCTATTGAGCAAGACGTCCAAGAGAAAGCGCGTGGGGGAGGAGTCGTCCGAAAAAACGAAGAAAGAAAAGAAACTAAAGAAAACGAAGAAGTAGCCACTACACTCGTTCGATGAGGGGTAGCTTAGATCATGTAACTACTTTTATTATTCATTTTCGTAGTTTATGTAGATAAACTTTTGACCCCAAGCTTTGGAGGAGTGGTTGTATAACCTCATTTTGAATTAATGAATATTGTTTGGTTTCTTTGTCTTTCGAATGACTTCTATTTTTTAGCTTTCTGTATAACTGTGGTCGAAACTCAAGTTTTTACGAGTTATATACATTCCCAATCCATTTTCACGTTGCTCGGATATTCTTTGGAATTGTACATCTCTTATCTCACATTTCTGGTACTTAGAATACTCTTCAATTCGCACTCTGGGGACTTAGAGTGCTCCAGTTCGCATTCAAGGGACTTAGAGATTCAAATCGTTTATACTCTAATCCGCACTCCGGGGACTTAGAGTACTCCAGTCCGCACTCAGGGGACTTGGAGATTCAAATCGTTTATACTCTAGTCCGCACTCCGGGGACTTAGAGTACTCCAGTCCGCACTCAGGGGACTCGGAGATTCAAGTCGTTTATACTCTAGTCCGCACTAAGGGGACTTAAAGTATTCCAGTCCGCACTCAGGGGACTTGGAGATTCAAATCGTTTATACTCTAGTCCGCACTCCGGGGACTTAGAGTACTTCGGTCCGCACTCAGGGGACTTGGAGATTCAAGTCATTTATACTCTAGTCCGCACTCCGGGGACTTAGAGTACTCCAGTCCGCACTCAGGGGACTTGGAGATTCAAATCATTTATACTCTAGTCCGCACTCCGGGGACTTAGAGTATTCCAGTCCGCACTTAGGGGACTTGGAGATTCAAATCGTTTATGTGAGTTCGTACGTCATACAGAATAATGTAACTCCAGTTTTTTATACCGGACTATAAGGTACGGAAACATCAGTAATTCATGGAAAAAATGGCTTCAAGCCTTTATTAATGAAAATAAACTAAATTGTCCGATTACATGCTTAAAAGGAAACTAAGATTCAATGAAATAAAAACATACGGGAAATAATTGCACCTAAAACATGAAAGAAACAGGCTAAATATAATAGCGTCGCAAATGTTCACTGTTCCACGCTCGGGGGAGTGTCATGCCAACAACGGTCGCTAGCTTGAAAGTTCCCTCTCCAAGCTTCCGTTCAATGACATACGGACCTTCCCAGTTGGGATTCAAACGTGATGGTACCGATAAAACTCGTTTCAAAACGAGATCACCCATACCAAAAATTCTTGGGCGGACTTTTTCGTTGTAATATCGCTTAACTCGGTGCCTATACGCTGCTGCCCTTAACTCAGCTTCTTCGCGCTTTTCATCAATGAAGTCCAGTGACTCCAATAAGAGATCTTGATTCGTCCTAGGATCATAATGTGTCACCCGATGTGATGGAACTTCAAGTTCCATGGGTATAACAGCTTCCGAGCCGTATGTCAGTGCGAATGGAGTGTGGCCAGTCGCGGACTTGTGGGTAGTTCTATAAGCCCATAGTGCTGTTGGGAGTTCATCTACCCACTTGCCTCCATCCTTTTCCAAGCGCTTCTTCAATATGGACTTGATTATTTTGTTCACGGCTTCAACTTGTCCATTAGCCTTCGGATGAGCAACGGTGGCGAACTTTTTCTCGATGCTGTACTTTAAACAGAAGTCTTTGAATTCTCTACTTTCAAACTGAGTTCCGTTGTCTGTAATGATGGTTTGCGGGAGGCCAAAGCGGCATATAATGTTTCGTACAACGAAATTAATGACCTTCTTAGAGGTGATTGTGGCTAAAGGCTCTGCCTCTGCCCATTTGGTGAAGTAGTCTACCGCAACTATTGCGTACTTCGCACCACCTTTGGATATAGGCAAAGAACCGACTATGTCGATTCCCCATATTGCAAACGGCCAGGGACTAACCATTTGCGTGAGTTCCGTTGGTGGAGCTCTCGGGATTTTCACGTATCTTTGACACTTGTCACATTTTCTTGCATAATCTGCAGCATCCTGATTCACAGTTGGCCAATAGTATCCGTAACGGAGGATCTTTTTTGCTAGTGTCTGCCCCCCTGTGCGGTCGCCACATTCTCCTTCATGAACTTCCTTCAAGACCCGCTTTGTCTCATCATGGGCAATGCACCGTAATAAGGGTACCGAGAACCCCTTCCGATACATTACTCCATCCTGCATCACATATCGCGCGGCTTTGCGAATGACCTGTCGTCTTTCACTCCTTCTTTCGGGCAAAGTCTCGTTTATCAGGTATAGTTTGAATGGGGTTATCCATGACTCCCTCTCGATTCCTGTTTCCAACACAAAATCAACCCCTATCACATCTATGCTTGGAGCATGTAAGGTTTCGACGGGAACTAATCCCATTTGCTGTGCATCGCCAGTACTTGCGAATTTGGCCAACGAGTTGGCTTCCTTGTTCTGTTCACGCGGGACATGCGAAATGTCATAATGTTTGAAGTTCGTCAATAGTTCCTGAACCAGAGCAAGGTACGGAGCAAGCTTTTGTCCCCTTGCTTGGTAATCTCCTCGCACTTGGTACACCACCAACTGTGAGTCACAAAATATTTCAACTGACTTTACCCCAAGTTCTCCAATAAGCTTTAAACCAGCAATCAATGCTTCATGTTCTGCTTCATTATTCGTAGCCGGGAAATTGAGCTTCAAAGCATAACAAATCGATCGGTTTTCTGGAGTCACAAGAACTACACCAGCCCCAGAGCAACGGTCGTTTGATACCCCATCGGTATACAATTTCCATCGAATGGAGGGAATGACACTATGACTATCTGGTTCGTCTGGTATAGTAAACTCAGCGATGAAATCTGCTAATGCTTGTCCTTGTATGGCTCTTTGTGGCAGGTAAGTAATATCAAACTGACTCAACTCGATATTCCATTTTAACATCCTTCCAGAAGTTTCAGGTCGTTGGAATACCTGCCGCAAGGGCTGATCAGTATAGACACTGATTGAGTGCGCTTGAAAGTATGGACGCAGCTTACGTGATGAAATCACCAAGCAATAGGCCAATTTCTCAATTTTAGGATAATTTCTTTCTGCCCCCGTTAAACGTTTACTAACGTAATACACCGGCTTTTGGACTCGGTCCTCCTCGCGGACCAAAGCCGCACTTATAGCATGCGGGGATACGGCCAAGTACATGTACAACATTTCGTGGTCTACTGGTTTCGACAGCACTGGAGGACTCTCCAAATGCCTTACCAGATCTCGGAACGCTTCCTCACAATTGGATGTCCATTCGAAATTCCTCTTCCCTTTCTTTATTATATCGAAGAAGGGAATACACTTGTCTGTGGCTCTGGATATGAATCGACTCAGTGCAGCCACCTTCCCATTCAAGCTTTGCACCTGTTTTATAGTTCTGGGCACTTGTACGTCTCGAATAGCTTGAATATTTTCCGGGTTAGCTTCAATTCCCCGGGCATTAACAATGAATCCCAAAAACTTCCCCGATGCAACGCCGAAAGAACACTTCAGAGGGTTGATCTTCATCCCATAATATCTGAGTATGCCAAACATCTCTGCTAAGTCTCGAATGTGGTCGTTTGACTGTCGTGACTTCACAAGCATGTCATCCACATAGACTGCCATTGTTCTACCAATCTGATCTTTAAACATTCGATTCACCAAACGTTGATAGGTCGCTCCCGCGTTTTTCAATCCAAAAGGCATCACTATGTAGCAGTATAGTCCAACGTCTGTGAAAAAACTGGTATGTTCCTGGTTCGGAATGTGCATCGGGATTTGGTTTTATCCCGAGTACGCATCCATGAATGACAATAACTCGTATCCTGCAGTGGAGTCGACCAATTGATCAATTCTAGGTAGTGGGAAACTGTTATTGGGGCACGCTTTGTTTAAATCAGAGTAATCTACGCAAGTTCTCCATTTCCCATTCTCTTTTTTCACTAGCACGGGGTTTGACACCCATTCAGGGTATAGGGCGTCGCGGACGAACCCATTAGTTTTGAGCTTGTCCACCTCCTCTCTGAGAGCAGCGGACCTCTCTGGGTCCATTCCTCTCCTTTTTTGCTTGACTGGGACGTACCTCGGGTCTATGTTCAACATATGACTCATGATAGCAGGAGAAATCCCACACATGTCGGAATGTGTCCAAGCGAAAACATCGAGATTCGCTCGGAGAAAATCACTGAGGTCCTCGGTCATCGAGGGGCTGAGTGTGATCCAATCTTAAGTACTCGCGATGGATCGTCTTGGCTGACTGAAATGTCAATCGTTAGTTCAGCCGGTGCTGCTTTTTCTTCCTTGGGTTCCTCATCGTCGTCTCTCGGATCTATGTCTCGGTAGATTCGAGAATTTTGCCCGAGCCAGGGCTCGGGCATTACTTGTCAATTGTCAGCATTCTGAATGCGGACGGAATTGTCCGCAACCTTTCCTTTTTCCCTCCGTTGGGCCTCTCGGAACTCAGCCACATAACATGCACGACCGGTTGCCTGGTCGCCATGAACAACACCTACTCCTTTGTCAGTTGGAAATTTTAAAGTCAAGCACCACGGGGCCAATGCTGCCCTAAACTCAGCTTGGGCCGGTCGGCCCAGAAACACATTGTATGGAGAATCTACATCCAAAACTATGAAAGGTAGGATTCACACCCTCCTATGCTCACCTAGTCCCAGTTCAACTGGCAACTCGACATACCCCACTGCATCAGTCGATGCGCCATTAAAGCCATATATACGAGCTTTAGATGGCTTCAAATCCTTCGTCTCCATCTTCATCTGGTCATAAGCCTTCTTGAAGATAATATTGACGGAACTTCCACAATCAATCAAAATTCTTTTCACAAAAGCCGGCCCGATTGTCGCAGATATGACCATCGGGTCAATGGTAGGAGCCTCCACCTGGTCAGCATCTCTGCTCCTGAATACTATATCGTCTGTCATCATGCGCAGTTGTTTAGCAGGGGTCCCATCCTCCATGTTGGAACAACACTCAAAATCTGCATGCCTCAAGGAATTTGCATACCGCTCCATTTCTTGCCAGTTCTTATCTGCAGAGTGAGGTCCACTGATGATCGTGTTTATGACCAGTCTGCCCACGGTCCGAGCAGGCTCCTCAGGGTGACGTGGAGCTGGTGCACGACCGGGATTGGACGTTCGCTGTCCACCTTCTTGTGGATTCTTTACAAACTCCTATAACTTTTTCTGCCTAATCAACTTCTCTATAGCGTCGTGTAGGTGTTTGCACTCTTCAGTATTGTGCCCATAAGTCTCATGAAAGCGGCAATACTTCCCAGTCAGATTTTGCTCCTCGGTTGACTCCTTTGGGCGTGGTTTTCTGTATTGAAAGGTATTACAAGTTGACAGGTATATATTATCAAGGGATGCATTCAGTGGGGTGTATTCGTTGTAGGTTGGAATTATCGGCTTCCATTTCCCCGCTTCTCTCTTCTTCCCCTGATCTCTTCCTCCGGAATCCTTAGATTGCCCGGGCTTGTTCTGGACATTGACCTGAACTTTCCCCCAGTTGTCTCCAGATTGCTTCACAGCAATGTTGCTTTTCACGGTCTCCTGAATAGGCCTCAGTGCTTTATCTCGCCTTATCCACCTGGCTTCCTCTCTTCTTATGAACTGATGTGCCTTTGAGTAAAAACGCTCTAGCGTAGTTGGAGGTTTTCCTGCTAGCCAATCTCCAAACTCTGAATCCGGATCCACACCTCGCATCACAGCCATAAGAATTGTGTGATCATTGGGATTACTGACTTCAGTAGCCGCAACATGGAATCTCTGCAAATACTCCTTCAACGACTCTCCAGGAGCTTGGATTACACTTGATAGAGACATCACGTCCTTTGGACGAGTAGTATGTATTCTGAACTGTTCTATAAATTTCTTCGCCAACTCCTCGAAACTGGATACGGACCACGGAGGAAGTCGGGTGAACCGCATGGTACCGATCCCAGATAGAGTTATTGGAAAGCATTTACACTTGGTTGCATCATTCGCTCTAGCCGAATCCATCATCAACTCGTATCTCATCACATGCTGTCGGGGATCGGTCTTTCCTTCGTAGGCCGGGATAGTTGGCATGCTAAACTTCCTGGGGTATTCTGCCTGTAGAACAGTGTCTGTGAACGGGGTATGACTCCTGGATAATCATCATTTGTTAGGCCTTGATTTTCTCTCATCAGTTGTCTGACCATAGCTGATAAGTCTGGGGTTTGTATGGAAGATGGCAGGTTGGAGTCTGTCCTTCGGGATTGATCAGGTCGATGCCTCCTCTGCTGGTGATCTGCCAGACGTGCATCTTGAGGTTCGACATCATTGGCATCTTGGTGAGACGGGCGTCCAGCCACCACCTGCACTCCAGCTCCTAAGTTTCCCATTCCTGCTCGGTTGCGGTCTCCGAGGTGTAAACGATCCCCAGTTGTTCGATCGGCAGCACTTGCCTGCGTAGTTTCAGTCTTGCGGCGTGTACGCCTGGGAGGTTCATCGGACGACGTTGAGCTATCAGATGAAGAGTAAGGAGTTGGACTGCCCCCAGCATTCTGATGCTGTTGTTGAGTAAGCTGTGCCATAAGGTTGGCGTTGGCTTGCATCTACTCTCCAAGTTGTCTCCTGCTTTCCCTGAGCTCTCTCATCAAGTCGTTGAACTCTGTTCTGGTGACAACTTGCATTTGGTCCTGGGTGGCAGTCCCTGCGCCTAGATTTGCTTGCTGATTGCTAGGTCCTACTTGTTGTACGCTAGCGGTCTCATGGGCGTCCACATTATGAGAGGTTGATCTGGTACGTGGTCTTCTCATTGTAGAGTTATTGGTAAGAACTCTGAGTAGAATCAACGAACGTCTTATGAATGACTCGGATCTCCTTCGGGTGATTTATTCAATCCAGTAGCTTCAAAGCAGATCCTTATGGCCTGAGAATTCGATTCTCAGTGAAAGCAGCAAAGTGTTAGCACCAAAGTTGGTCATTAACCTCATTCAGAAAGATTGTGTAGAGAGATAAATGAAGAAAGTAAATTAAGACAGAGAGAAATATGCTAAATCAAATGCAGAAAATAAGAACACCAGATTTATAGTGGTTCGGCGTAACTGCCTACGTCCACTTTGAGGTTAATCTTTATTGCTTTACTTGATAAGTGATTACAGATACAATCCGTACACCAATTACTTGAATATAATTGCTAAGTCAAATGACTGAGTCTTGAAAGTGGCAGAGTCTCCCCAGTGTTCCCGAAAAAAGGTCCATTTCACTATGCCTCTACCTCTCTATTTATAGACGAAGATGGGTTGGACTTCCCTGGTGGGCCTAGTAGCAAGATACCTCGGCCCAAAGCAAGTAACTTATGTGTGTCGAACCATGAATGCCGAATGGCAAATGCCGAGCGAGACTTCTATCGAGCGAGGCTTCATGCCGGTCGAGACTTCTACCAAACGAGGCTGGATGTCGAACGATCCCTGAATGTCGAACGAGGCTCCTGATGCTGGGCGACCTTCGAATGCCGGTCGAGGCTGAATGCCGAACGACCTTTGAGTGCCGAATGACCTCTAAATGCCGAACGACCTTCGAATGCCGGTCGAGGCTGAATGCCGAACGAGGCTTCTGATGCCGGACGACCTTCGAATGCCGGACGGGGCTGGATCCCGAACGACCCTCGAATGTCGGTCGAGGCTGAATGTCGAACGAGCTTTGAGTATCGGTCGAGGCTGAATGCCGAACGACCTTTGAATGCCGAACGACCTCTGAATGCCAAACGACCTCTGAATGCCGAACGACCTCTGAATGCCGGTCGAGGCTGAATGCCGAACGACCTTTGAATGCCGGTCGAGGCTGAATGCCGAACGACCCCTGATGCCGAGCAAGCCTGAATTCCGAACGATGTTTATGTTGTTCCTCTAGTTACATGGCCAAACCTCCATGTAACAATATTATAATTCCCTTTCGTATATGGTTTGAATTGAAATGGTTTATATTGACGATTTTATGATTTAATTCTATATAATGAAGATATTGAATAAATGGATTAGTAGTAACGGTGGAATGGGATGCTCAGTAATACTTTTATGGTTATTCTATTGACTCATATTATTGATATTTGTTGTTTGACGGGTGTAATTTACTAACTTCTAGTAAACGATCCAGTAATACTGAGTGGTATAGGATGCTCAAGTAATACTTACTCGATTACTATTGTGAATAAATGTGTCATATATTTTGGAGATGGTTTAGGAATTTGTGTTATCGTCTAGAGGTGACTCCTTAGAGTTTAATAGTCGAGAGTTCCATTACTTATCAAGGGCTATAAGCTGAAGGTAAGTTAGGATTTACAGATTTATCCTCTTAGGACTAACTAGTCCAGTTTTAGGACTAGTAGTCGAGGAATTATTATATTATGACACACTCATTAGGACATGTGGAATCGAGAGTACTTATTATTACTCTCGTTAGGACACATTTCGTCGAGAGTATATTTAGTTGCATCCTCTGAGGGTTAACTAGTCAAGTATCATTATCTACTCTTATAGCTAGTAGTTGAGGATTTGTTATGTTAATATGCTCTCATTAGGACTCATATAGTCGAGAGCAGTAGTTGTCACTCTCATCAGGACTCATAGAGTCGAGAGTGCTAATTAGCACTCTCATTTGGACTTGTATAGTCGAGAGCATTTGTTGGGAATCTACGTCATAGGGTTCATGCCACTATGGATAGCGCCTGAATTAGACCCACCAAACCGGCTAATTATCCATCCTAGCGGTCCTGAATGCAGGGTCGCACCTTGGATCCGTGATGTCACCTTGTTGTGTTATAGGCTGAGAGTTATTTCTCTTATTAGAGTCACTGCCCTGATGCCACTTAAGGACCAACTGTCTGTTACCAATGGCAAATAGGAATCATGGCCAATGCTCGGTGTAGTCCAGTAGCGTGTTTATGACATGCAATGGATATGAGTGTCACATTTCTGGGAGTAATTAAGGGACTGTAGGAAACGGGCTATGGTCATTATCATTTCCTACAGTAGTGTTATAGTACGTTAGTCTCCCATCCGGATGACTTAGGTAGATCCATTTTATTTGAGATATTTGATATTAACACCTCATTGGAGACGATGATCATTAACACTAGAGACTAGCTATGTGTTAGTCTGTCATTTAAGTTAGCCTAATCCGAGATAACTATATGGTGTATATCTATAGCGATGGAGACTTGCTGTGAGCTTGTCTGTCATTCTCTCATAAGAGCCGATGGCTGAGAGATCTCCTTTTTGTATGATTTGTTGTTTCTATCTCCTAGGACCATTTAGTCGAGAGTTTACCTCTTTATGAACTGGGGTTGAGATATATGATTTTGTATATAGAATTTTTCGTTAATTTTGATATTGATTTGAAATTTATATTTCTTGATTCCTCCGAGGGCCTTACAGTCAAAAGTTATCTCTTCCACTAGGACTGTAGGTTGAGATAATTATTTGGATATTGCTTTCGATATTTTGTTGAATTGTATTTTATGTGGTGTTTGTGTATCTTGCTATCTCCTAGGACTAATAGTCATAATATTTAACTTCCATCAGGACTGTAAATTGAGATAGTGTTATTGGATATTGATTTCTGTGTTTGGTTGTGATTTCATCTAATTAGGTTCCATATTTTCTCATTTATTTTCTATGACCTAGCAGTCGGAAGTTATTGCTTCCATTACAGTTGTAAGTCAAGATTTGATGTTTTGATTGTTTATTTGGGATTACACCACCTTGATTATATTTTTGGACTTGATAGTCGGATGTTTTCACTTCCATCAGGATTGTAAGTCGAGACAGATATTTTGGTCGTTGACCCTTGGATTTACTTTGATTCGGGATACATTCCTTTATTGTTATTTTTATGGATACGTTGTGCATTTATCTATATTATTTTGATATGTTGATGGATTTGATTCTTATCACCCAATTTGTAGATGTTATGATTCTTACTTACTTGCATGTATTCCTTGGGGTGATATTTGAGAATGCGTGGCATGGTATATTATTATGATGCTTATGATGGATGTTACCATGAGTCGTATCCGTACTTTTCTTTTTAATACCATGCTTATTGTTATGTTCTCACCTTGGACTTAGATATAGTCAGACTTGTTTATTATTTATATAATACTCGGGTCAGTCCGAGACTTTTTAGGTATAGGGACATTAGCCATTGGATGATTGGGCTTTAGGGGAGACAGTATATATTTATTATATTGTATTCTCTGATGACTCTATATATGTTCTATTTAGGTGTCTCCTTGTATATATTTTGATGAGGTGGCCAAGAGTTGTGTATTATGTATTAGACTTGGTACGTATTGTCGTATTGCGACAGACATTAGTTGGTATCAATTTGTATATTTTATATTTTTTCTGCTGCAATCTGTGACTCTGTACATACATATGTATGTATATACATATGTATATACATATGTATGTATATACATATGTATATATATGTACGTATATATATGTTGTATATGGTTCTATCATGGTAAACCCACATCTTTATTACTTTATGCTGATACCTGATACATATGGACGTGTTATTTGAGATTTTTAATATGTACTGGTGTTAGTCCAAGGAAGTATTCGCATGTGCTCGCTCCTAACAAGCCTCATTCTTCATATTACCAGGAAGGATTACATAGTAATTCTCTTTGGTAGTATGAATATAAAGGTATGGCGCTACAGTTGGTATCAAAGTAGGTTTAGAACAATATAGAATATATTCGACACGAATCCTGGCTTTATAGTGACTTGAGAGTTCCTGTTCCTCCATAGGTGTATGGTAGTTCCCTATATTAAAGGGATAGTAGGAGTATACGTGATTACCGAGGTAATCATCTAGGGACGTACTTGTTATTTTTCCTACTACATATGTATTTTATTTATCTCTGCCTCTTCCGTGTGTTATTTCTAGGTGAATGAAAGTTGTTAATGGAGGTAGTGAAGTAAGGAGTCATTAGCCAAACGAGTAGTGTCGACATTGATGATGGTGAATAATCCTCTGTCTGTTTGTGAATGAAGTAGTTCAGTTATGGAAGCTATAAAAGACCCTAATCCAAATCTCGCATTTTTATATACTTCACAATTCCTAATTGTGATGCGGTGAGTTGAGTAATAGAAAGTGATTGGAGTTGCACAGCGGAATCAAATATTCCGCTCAAGGTGTTTGTTTGTTTGTTTGTTTGTTTGAAAATGTGTGAATTGTTGTTTAATGCTTATTTGATTTTATGGATGTTATGCTGATTTTCACTGCTGTTAATGGTTAATGAATTGGATGTATATACGAAATTCGAAAATAAATATTTCCTTCTTACAAGCAAGCAAATGATTTGGTAAAATATGTGTTTGATTTTATAAAGTAACTAAGAGTATTTCAGTAGTTTATTTAAGTGTTAATTTGTCCATCAAGTGCTTTGAGAATTCTAGTCAATACGGGTGCACATGTATTCGATAGGAATTCCTAAACACTAGAATGAGGCATCTTGACACAATGATTTAAAAAGAATTATTATTTTGAAAAAAAATAGAGTATGTTCGAGTCAACATTTGAAATTTACGACACATCCAAAAATGTTAGATAAGATAATGGAAAAAAAATTCACTAAATCAAATTTATCCTTTTGAATAACAATTTTGTAGATATAAAAAGAGAGACATGAATGCTCCTAATTTTTTTATATTTTTTTATACTTGTTTATAAAGTGGATCCGTGTGACCAATTTTATGAAAGATTGTATAATTCCATATTGTGTGTGTGTGAACTCAGGCATACATGCATGCATGTGCATATGTTTACGTGTTTTCAACTATAAGATTTTCTAAGAGCTTTATTTTCATGTTTAGATTTTCATTTCCATATGTTTACTTGCTTTGAGCTTCTAAAATCTGTTTCTGTGCATGAAAATATGCAAATGGTAAAAAGAAGATAGTTACCCATTTTCTATTTGGCAACCTTGCTACTAATGCCACTTCACTTACAATCCATTCTATCGAAATTGATCAACATTCGTAGTTTAGTGTACATCAATCTCCCCTTTGTGTGAATGCATGTCGGATATGTTGGGTTATCAATTTTCCACTATTATTCATTAGGATAATTTTTCCATACAGAAAATATAAACTAACTAATCATTTCTTTATGTCGGTTTCAGAAGTTATTAATTTATACTGGCATTTTCCTCATTAGCAACATTAAATATGTAGCGAGAACACATGAAAGACGTATTTCATAAATTTAATTGAAAATACAATATTAAATGTTTCAATACTTCTACACTAATAAGCTCTGATCAATTCACACAACAGTTTCAAGAAAGAGAGATTGAATTCTTAGTTAATTTTCCTGAATGCAATCTCAATTAGAGGTTTTTGAATGTTTGATTTCACAATTTCAATGTTTATTCTTGTTTTATTTTGGAGAAAAAAACATATATATTCAAGGTTATATATTAATGTGAACAGCCTGATTTTTGAAAAGCTTATACATGTTCTTGCTATAAATCTCATAGTTGTTCTTGCTCTAAATCTTATACTTTTGATTGATTATATTTCAGAAAATTACACTCTTGAACCCATCAATACCTATATTCCAATGTCTTGTAGGGTTGTGATGATATAGATTAAGTATATCATTGGAAAATGAAAAATATATCATTTCTGGCTATGCATTAACACCTTATTCATTTGGCCATAACTTCCAAACGGTTTATCCAAATTTGACGATTTTGCACTTTCTGGAAAGCTTGAAACATATGCAACAACTTTTATTTAGAGTCTTTAGAAAAATTTTATGTTTGTTAGGTGAAAAGTTGCAATTTAATATGTGGGCCTATGTTTAATTCTAAAAATCTGCTACACCTATGTTTGGTAAATACTCCATAACTTGAGTTGCACAATATTTTTGTAATTCGAAAGATGTTTTGGAAAACTAGGCAACAACTTTACTTTTTATACCTTCATCTAATTCAATTATTTTGGCCTTTAAAACATTGTCGAAAATGGCCAAGTTAAAAAAAAGCATGTTGTATATGTATTAAACTTAAGCATACTCATTATATCTTACTATATGCAACTAATGTTTGAGCTTGAGTTAAGTATAGGTGCACGAAAAGGCTTAGTGGGACTAATTGGCGACTTTTAGCTCACTTTTACTTGCTTAAAAGCGAAATAGCTCACTTGAATGTTAAGGAAAAGGTGCGTTTCTATGATAGATTGATATATATGTGATATTGTATTATTTTCCCCATGTTTCGGGATGCGCCATTGAATGGGATGTATATATATTGTATTGTATTGTGTTTTGATTTTTCAAAATTCTCTCCGTACAAAGGAGACTATGCCGAAATTTTCCAAAAAATCCGAGAATTGAATTTTTTTCACAAATTATCGTATGCGAAAAAGAAAGTTGTTGAATGAGTCTATAGCGTACGATTAGAGAAGTTTGTGAAAGAGCCACATAGAGGATGGTGTAAGCTTTTTGAAGTTTGTAGAGTACGTAGAAAGTCAAGGTTTGAGTTGTGTATGATGTTTCCCCATACGAAATTGTAAGAACGTAATTTTCTTAATGGGCAAGTCTGTAACAACTCAGCTTTCTATGCCGTAATTTAAAAAAAAATTGATTTTTGATAATTATTATTTTGAAAATGAATTCTTATTTATTTGAAGTCTATTTAATAAAAGATTTTTGTTGTAATAAATGAAATTAAATTAATATATTCCTTTCAGATGATATATTGTAATCGAATAAAATTTTAAAGTCAATGTAAACCATTTTGAGGCATAAATAGTTTTTATATGATTGGAATAGTCGATAAATAAATTTACTTTACGTTAATATAATTGAAAAATTAAATAAAAATAATCGAGTATTGAATTAAATAAAATTGAAGGGTTATTGGAATATAATTGTAAACAAATGTTAAGGATCAAAAACTTAAATTTGAATTGAAAGAAAATAAATTTAAAATTAGATTGAATTGAAATAGAGCCCAATAAGCCCAAGCCCATTTTTATTCACACCTTTCACATTTATTCAAGATACTCCTCTCTTTTACTTCAGCCGAGCCCACCTTATAGCCCTAATGTCAAAATAATGAAACTGCGACCTAATGTAAAAAAAGAGAGAATTCGCGTTCGAAGACTCGCGATGCTCGATGACTAGGGAAATGTCAAGGGGAGGTGCGATCGTGATATGGTGTAGAAGGCACTTGATGGGCGTGGTGATGAGGCAGACAAGCATGACTAGGGAAAATGTGAGAATGGTGGTGGAGCGAGCTAATTTAGGAGGCTGCGATGTAAGAAGGGCGACGATGATGAAGGCCGGAACGACTACTAGGTGGTCTCTAACGTTGAAGGCATATAATCTGGTTGGGGCTGCTATTTGCAGGAGCTGCCTTCTCGCACAAACTCTATGGCAGAATTTAATGCAATAAGGGTTTAGGCTTGTGGCATTGGAGTTTTAGCAGTGACGTATAGGCTATGATGGATATGATCCAATCTGTTAAGCATTGATTGGTGAGTAAATTTTTGTTTACTTGCAACTATAGTCCATATGTCCCTTTTATGCTTTAATTGATTATTGCATAGATGATTTCCATTGAATATGAATCATTTGGTGATGGAATGCACGATGGTTAATGTGGAATGATGGATCCTAAAGTTTTATTAGTTGTGTGCATATTTATAGATGATAGGAATTTAATGTAATTTGATTCGGGTCATTCTATATTGATGATTTTGGAGAAATTCGCTCCACGATTTTTATTTTGGATATTCGATTGATTTTCTGATTTTAAAATGGAATTATTTTTTATGTTTTAAAATTAAATTGAAGTTTATCTATAAATAAATAAGTGGTTGGAAAAATAAAATGATTTATTGAAAGTTGTTTGGATATAAAAGTTTATTTGGAAATAAAAATAGAGATTTTTCAATATATTGGAGTATACAGAATTTTTGTAAGTTTAAATGTGAAATTCTTAATAATATTTCCGAAAGGGAAATTCTTTTGTAAATTGAATATTTAGTAAAAAGAATTAAACGGTGATTAAAAAGGGGATTTTTGATTATAAAAATCCATTTTAAGAGTTTTTTTTATAATATATCCCCTTTTTATATGTTTATTGGTTTGTAAATTGGTTTATTTGATTTGATGAAAATGATTCAAGAAATATTTTCGAAAGGGAATTTTTAAAATACACAATACATTTTGAAGATATATTAAATTGTGAAATATTTAATGGATTTGCGAGCTTTAAACTATAATTCCCTTTCATATATGGTTTGAATTGAAATGATTTATATTGACGATTTTGTGATTTAATTCTATATAATGAGGATATTGAATAAATGGATTAGTAGCAACCGTGGTATGGGACACTCGTTAATATTTTTTTGGTTATTATATTGACTCATATTACAGAATATTTGTTGTTTGACAAGTGTAGTTTACTAACTTCTAGTAAACAATCCAGTAATACTGAGTGGTATGGGACACTCAAGTAATACTTGTTCGATTACTATTGGTGAGTAAATGTTACTTATATTTTGGAGATGGGTTAGGAATTTGTGTTATCAACTAGAGGTGACTCATTAGAGCTTAATAGTCGAGAGTTCCATTGCTTTCCAAGGGCTATAAGCTAGAGATAAGTTAGGATTTACGTATTTATCCTCTTAGGACTAACATGTCGAGTTATATTATTATTTTCTCTTAGGACTACTAGTCGAGGAATTAATATATTGTGCCACACTCACTAGGACGTGTGGAATCGAGAGTACCTATTATTACTCTCTTTAGGACTCATTTCGTCGAGAGTGTATTTAGTTGCATCCTCTAAGTACTAACTAGTCGAGTATCATTATCTACTCTTAGGGCTAGTAGTCGAGGATTTGTTATGTTGATATGCTCTCATTAGGACTCATATAGTCGAGAGCAGTAGTTGTCACTCTCATCATGACTCATAGAGTCGAGTGTACTAATTATCACTCTCATTAGGACTTGTATAGTCGAGAGCATTTGTTGGGATTCTACATCATAGGGTTCACGCCACTATGGAGAGCACGTAATTAGACCCACTAGATAGGCTAGTCATCCATCTTAGCGGTCCTCGTTGCGGAGTCGTGCCCCGGATCCATGATATCACCTTATTGTGTTCTAGGCTGAGAGTTATTTCTCTCATTAGAGCCATTGCTCCGATGTCACTTAAGGACCAACTGTATGTTACCAAGGGCATGTAGGAATCGTGGTCAATGCTCGGCATAGTCTGGCAGCTTGTTTATGACATGCGATGGATACGAGTGTCACGATTTTAGGAGTAACTAAGGGACTGTAGGAAACGGACTGCGGTCATTAGCATTTACTGGAGCAGTGTTGCGGTACGTTAGTCTCCCATCTGGATGACTTAGGAACATCCGTTTTATTTGAGATATTTGATATTAACACCTCATTAGAGACGATGATCATTGACATTAGAGACTAGCTGTGCATTAGTCTGTCTTTTGAGTTATCTTAACCTGAGATAACCATGTGTTGTCTATCTATGACAATAAAGACTTGCTGCAAGCTTATCTATCATTCTCTCATACGAGCCTATAGTTGAGAGATCTCCGTTTGTATAATTTGTTGTTTCTATCTCCTAGTACCATTCAGTTGAGAGTTTACCTCTCTAGGGACCGGGGGTTAAGATATATGATTTTGTATATAGAGTTTTTCATTGGTTTTGATATTGATTGAGATGTGTATTTCTTGATTCCTCTAAGGGCCTTACAATTGGAAGTTACCTCTTCCACTAGGACTATAGTTCGAGATAATTATTTGGATATTGCTTTCGATATTTTGTTGAATTGTGTTTTATGTGGTATTTGTGTTTCTAGTTTTCTCCTAGGACTAACTGTTGGAATATTTTACTTCATCGGGACTATAAATTGAGATAGTATTCTTGGATATTGATTTCTTTATTTGGTTTGTATTTTGTCCAATTAGGTTCCATATTTCCATATTTATTTTCCATGACTTAGCAGTCGGAAGTTATTACTTCCATTAGGGCTATAAGTCGAGATTTAATGCTTTGATTGTTTATTTGGGATTATACCATCTTGATTATATTTTGGGCTTGACAGTCGATAATTTTCACTTCCATCAGGACTGTAAGTCGAGACAAATATTTTAGTCGTTGACCCTTGGATTTATTTTGATTCGGGGTACATTCCTTTATTGTTATTTTTATGGATACGCTATGTGTTTATCCATATTATTTTGAGATCCTGATGGATTTGATTGTTATCTCCCAATTTGTAGATGCTATGATTCTTACTTGCTTATATGTATTCCTTGGGGTGATATTTGAGAATGCGTAGCATGGTATATTATTATGATTCTCATGATGGATACTACTATGAGTCGTATGCATACTTTGCTTTTTAGCCATGCTTATTATTTTGTTTTCGCCTTGGATTTAGATATAGTTTAACCCGTTTATTATATATATAATACTCGGGTCAGTCCGAGACTTTTCAGGTACAGGGACAGGAGCCATTGGATGGTGGGGCTGTGGAGGAGATAATATATATTTATTATATTGTATTTTTTGTTGACTCTGCTTAAGTTCTATTTTGGTGTCTCCTTGTATTTATTTTGATGAGGTGGCCAAGAGTTGTGTATTATGTACTAGACTTGGTATGTATTATCGTATTGAGATAAACATCAGTTGGTATCAGTTTGTATATATTATATTTTTCTACTACGATCTACGACTCTGTGTTTTTTTGTATATGTTGTGCATTATTCTGTCATGGTAAACCCACGTGTTTATTGCTTTGTGTCGGGACCTGATACGTATGTATGTGTTATTTGAGATTTTAATACATACTGGTGTTAGTCCAAGGAAGTATTCATATGTGGTCGCACCTAACAAGCCTCATTCTCCGTATTACCAAAAAGGATTAATAGTAATTCTCTTTGGTACTATGGGTATAGAGGTGGGGCGCTACATTTCCACACTTAAGGTTGAAGAGCTTGCCAGAAATTTGATGTCATATGAGTATATATGCAGGTTAAAAAGGAACGAGCACAAGAGAAAAAGTCTGTAAATTTTCAAGTCGAAGAGTACGATGATTTCAATGATGGTGATTTTGCATGCTTGGCTAAAGTGATCAAAAGATTTTATAAGTCACGAAAAAATGGCGATGCTAGCAAGCTCTGTTCAACAAAATGCTATGAGTGCGGAGAGAATGGACACATGAAGAAATACAATCCACCGCTTAAGAAGAAGCAAAAATATACAAAGGAAAAACTAAAGAAAAGGTAGGCTTTTCATGTCACATGGGATGATTCAGAATCCTCATCATTTGAAAGTGACAGCGAATTGGAACATGCTAATGTCTATTTTATGGCTACTGATAATAAGGTACCCGAAACATATAGGATTGAAATATGGAGATTAAATGGTGGATGTTCCAAATACATGATGGGACATTCAGATATGCTCATAAATACTACATTTTCTAAGGGAGGAATCATAAATTTCAAAGACAATTTTAAAGGATTTGTCATTAGAAAAGGGAATGTTAGCATTTCTGATAACACTTTAATCTCCATCATTTTATCAGTAAAAAATTTAAAATATAATCTACTTATCATTAGCCAATTATGCGATAAGGTTTTACGATTATTTTCAAAAAGGAAAAATGTAGTATTTTCGATAAAGACAAAAATCTAACTTTTGAAGGAATAAAAAAAGAAATATCTTTAGATAAGAAAATTATACATAATAATTGTATGTGTCTCATAGCTAACATAAATGACCCCTGGCTATGGCATAAAAGATTTTTTTATATCAATTTCAAAAATATCAATAAATTAGCGAAAGATGAAATTGTTTGTGGTTTACCTAAAATGAATTTTAAAGTTAATAACTTATATGATAATTTTCAAAAAGGTAAACTAAGAAAATCGTCTTTTAAAACTATAAAAGAAATTAAATCTACTCAACCATCAGAATTATTACATTTGGATTTAATTGGTCATATTCAAGTAAAGTCAATAAATCATAGTAAGTATACATTTGTAATAATTGATGATTTTACATGTTATACATGGACTATATTTTTGAAATATAAAAATGTGAGTTTTTGAAATATTTAAAGCTTTTGCAAAGAGAATTCAAAATTTGAAAATTCTAAAAATAAAGAGTATAAGAAGTGATTATGGTGGTGAATTTGATATTAACTATTTTCAGATTTTTGCGCTAAAAGGGTATTAGTCATAATTTTTCATTTCTTAGAACAGCACAACAAAATGGTATTGTTGAAAGGAAAAATAGGACCTTGCAGGAATGTGCTAGAACATTACTCAACAATATAACTTTACCTACAAACTTTTTGGCTGAAGCTGTTGCTACTACATGTTATGTTCTATATCGTGTTTCTATAAGGTCCAAGACTAAAAATACTCCTTATGATCTTTTCAATAAAAAGAAACTTAAAGCATTGTATTTTAAAGTATTTGGCTCAAAATGGTTTATATTAAATGCTAAAGATAACTTAGACAAATTTGATCCTAAATCTGACAAAGGTATCTTCATTGGATATTCTTAAAAGAGAAAAGCCTATAGAGTTTTGAATGAAAGAACAAATATTATCGAAGAAACTTTACATGTATCTTTTGACGAATATTATACAAATACAGACGATGATTTGGAAATTAATAAAATTAATCAACCATCTTTTTCGGAAAATAACAATGAACCAATAAATGATATTACAAAGAATGGTAATAGCACAAGTAATAATGTGGTTGAAAATAAAATTAATAATAATATTACAAATCAAGAATAAATTGTTTTGAGATCACCACTAAAGATTTTGAAAGACCACCTAACACAAAATATACTTGGTGATATTGGAACTAGAGTTTTAACAGGAAGACAACTAAATGAAATGAGTCATATTGCTTTTATTTCAAACTTGGAACCTAAAAGTTATAAGGAGGAAAGTAAAGATGAATATTGGATTTTAGCTATGCAACAAAAGCTTAATCAATTTGAGAGTAACAATGTTTGGGATTTAGTTCCAAGACCTACAAATCAATCTTTAATGAAAAATGTGTATTTAAGAACAAACATGATGGAAACAGTGATATTGTATGTAATAAAGCCAGATTAGTTGCTCAAGGGTATAACCAAAAAGAAAGAATAGATTATGACGAGATGTTTGCCCTTGTTGTAAGATTAGAAGCTATACGTATTTTATTTGCCTTCGCATGTCACTTATTTGCACCAAAAATTGGCACAAACACCCATAAAGATTTTGTAGAGGAATAAATGAAGAATATTAAATGTAAACAGAGAGAATATGGCAATAAAGCAATCAGAGTTAAGCAAATAAAAGAGACACAACAGTTTATAGTGGTTCGGCGTTGTTTTCCTACGTCCACTTCAAAGGGATAGTTTTATTAATCACTTTGTAAACTGATTACAACAGGGATCAGATGGAAATCCTTAGTTACAAAAGAGTACAAAGCAACAAGCAGCATGAAGATCCCCAAAATGAACGATAAAGCCTATATTTATAGAGGAAGACGGAAATATCTCTTTGAAAATTAAGCAGAAGGATCTCCAAAACCACCACAGAAGGGATCGCATGGCCTAAATCCCAAGAAATAGGGCCGATCTCTATTTTGGAGGAGTTTGTGGGTGTGATCCCTGTAGGAGCTTCTCCATGTTGTATTATGCATAACCTTCAAGTTTCATGCCAATTGGATTAGTAGAATTTGAGTTATTGCTCGATCTTTGCTGCAATGCATGTTGTTACCTGATTCTGGCTGATCCTTATGGATAGAAGAGGGTCGGTCCCACTTGTTTGCTCCTCTTGAGGTCTGATCCCTAGGGTAGAGCCCCTTGGGTTCCCACATTTTGTTTTCATATGCATTGGACTTATGGATTCAGAGATATCGATTGTTTTCCCTTGAGTTGCATTTGTTTAGCTGAAGTAGACCGATCTCTATGATTGAGAGGGATTATAGCCGATCCCTTTTCTAGACTAAACTATATCCCATACTTTGAACATCCTACATTGCATATCTCTCAATAACATTCGATCACGGCTTTATATTATCATCTGTAATTGATTTTTAGACCCACAATCATCGCTCTAGGTTTACTGGCCTTGAAGACAATCGAGTCTAACTTGTCCAATCAGTTTGGATATAGCCGGGTCAAAATTTCGAATAACACTTGCCCTCCAATGTACATCTTATGCTGAACATGACATGCTTTGAATCGAAGCAAGTTAGAGTCATCGGCAAGAAATCCATCTAGTTTTCTGAATAGTCACCATCCTTCCATTGAATTATATTCACAAATTGTCGTATCTCTCATTGATTTTCATGCCACTTGGTCGATTTTCAATAGTATAAATTCAGGATTATATTCTTTCAGTTGCTATCTATGTCCAGTTCTACGAGACTAGTAAGCTTTGGCTATCTGATCCAGCCTCGACCTTGAAAGCTTCAGGTTTGAATTCAGTTTCTGTTGATTTCAAAAATCAAATTTTTAGAATATATACATGCACGTTCAGGTACACGAGGGATCGGTTGTTTGTAGAGCATGGAGGGATCGATGTTGGTGTACTCGGTTAAGGGATCGATCATATTGGCTTTGGCATAGGGATCGGTGGTGTTAGAGAATGAAGGGATCGGTATAGGCTATTCGAGAGGGATCGGTTGTATTAAGATAAAGGGATCGGCTATGGGGACTTGGCCGATTCTAAGCCTTGAATTGAACTTGAACACTTGAGCAAACTAATACATATTCACTTGCATGAACAATTAGAACCGATCTCGTCTCAACGAACTTAAACATATGATGATAACGAACAACGGGGCTTGCATATCCAATATCGAACTTGAAATTGAACGACTAAACTTCTAGGAATTAGAATATGAATTTAAACTTAACATATGGACTTCACACTTCGATATGTCGATCCCAAAGCTTACACAATCGATCAATTTAAATGCCAGCTGAGACGCTCAGTGATGACGGTCACTCTGGTCAGAATCCAAAGTCTTGTCACTTAATTTTGCTTTTAATTTTGAACTGTTTATCTCTGCACCACACAATACTACACCACACTAGTTTATATTTAGCATGGAGGGATAGGTAAAAAAATTTAATCTCGATTATCTACTAAGTTTAACTGATATGGGCTCTAGACGTTCAGAGTGTTTAGCCATAATGCCTTCTAGATAACCATCACAGCACTACAATCCCAGCGCTGAGTCAAGTTCTACAACTGTATCTGGTAGACTTTCCCTTGAACATCAAATTAAGCAACCAAAGATTTCTAGCCCATGGTCGACCTTTTCTCTGATCTTCCCGTCCTTCCGATGGAAGAGATAAACCTTACCCCAACACTATAGAAGGTGATGTATTTCTGGATTAACCTGATGGATTCAAAGGCCTCCAGAATTGATGAGGCCGCTCTACGTAGGTTGTGCTCTAAAAATGGGATCTCGTTTAGAGATGTTCCAGACCCTTCAGTGAATGATAGGGCTCATGTGCCCCCGGATGGGTATGCAGCATGCAATGAATTTGTGTGCCGGGCTGAATGTGTGCTGCCTTTTAATTCTTTTATCCAAGAGATGCTAAATTACCTAGGAATACTCCCGCTCAGCTGCACCTGAATAGCTATGCTTTTCTCGTGGCACTTTCTTATTATTTATGGATGTTTTGTTCTACCCGCCATCTCCTAAAGACATTGGGTTTATCTACAATTTCAAATGACGGACGTGAAGCCTCTCTTATACTTTCCTCGAGCCTTCGCCCAATTATCAAGTTTTGACTGGTGCTTGGAACAAGCTCAGCGTTTTTAAACATGGATAGTTCTATGTTCATTGTCTGTCTGGCTTCGCAAGGCGATGGTTAGAAGGACGTAAGTGTTGCCTTCACTTTATTCTCAAATTCGTTAGCATGAGCTGTATCTCAAACTAACAAATACCTTGAAAATTTACAGGTGTCCATCCACGACTTGAAGGTGATAATTATTCAAGGGCGGTTTCTGCAATCCACGCTACCCCAGTTGAGGAGAGGGACATCATATCCCTTGTAACCGATGAGTGGTTATCTCTTTTTAGGCTGTTAGAAGAAGGTCTCCACATCGGTCTTCCAAGAAGCGTTGCACCACCAAGGAATGTTGCGGAATAGGAAGGCGGCACTGGTAGCCCTATTGTGCCCCCAGTCGAGAAGGCTCAGGATGATGCCGAAGAAGGTGAAATTAGAGGCGATGAAGCTAATAATCCTGGCAATGCTAATACAGATCCGGGTAATGCGCCTATGGTCGAACCATCACAAGGCGTGCAATCTCATGTGCCAATGAAAAAAGGAAAAAAGCTCGCTTACAAACTCCATAGGAGTAAAACTATGCAAGAGCCCGAATTAATCATCACCTCTTTTGAAGAAGAATCTTCCTCTCAACCTTTAGAAAGTTCGATGGAAGTGTTCTCGAGTCTATCGATCCCCGATGATATCATAATTTATGACTTCCCCAACACTAGTGTTGGGGGTCTTAACTCTTCCCCCATGACTGATGATGAATTCTTCCTACTAGCAAATGGGAAATCACTCCCATAAACAAGGCCGTAGTAACTGGTTCGTCGGAGGGACACTAGGACACTTACAATCACGTGCACTACACGATTTTCGTCTATCTTTTACTTGATGGTCAATTATATGCTCTTGTTTGATTTGAAGGTGCTACGACTCATTCCCGTGCCTTTGATCGCTTGAGGGGCTCCTCAACATAGTATGGATCCAATCGTGGTCCAGACTGGGGCAGGCATCGAGAAAGAGATGATAGCCGGGAAAGAAGTTATCATTCAAGGGAGTCTTCATCTTCTAAACATAAGTCCCAATCTCAATCGTCTCATCAAGAAGTTCAACCCAATCTTCTTGTATATAGCGACGATCAGACCTCTTCCCATGCTCCCCAAACTGTTGTACCGCCTGAGCATTATTCTGGTTAATCTGGTTCTCGACAGCCTCGCAATCATAGGTCGATCAAACGCCCAATTGCTACATCTAATCCAGCTTTGGCTACTACAGCTCATGAGGCGTCTACAGTAGAAAGATTGGCCAAACTTAAGGTCCATTTTTCAAAAATTTGCTTTGATGGGCTAAAGTTAGTTTCTTCCATCCATACAATTCCAGGTAGTGCCAAAGCGAGTTCACTTGCAAGTGTCAATGATGTTTTTGTGTAGCATTAAGCATTCCAGGACTTAGCAGAGAAAATCTCCGAGGTGTCTACTGAAAGGCAACATGAAATAAATCGCCTTAAGCTGGAGGCAATCCATGATAAAGACATAATCAAATAGCAAGATGATGAGATCACAGAGTTGACAGCGAAGCTAGCCGTAGCAGAGAAGAGTGCCAAAGAAACATCTGAGGTAGTTAATCATTTGGAAATGGCTCACAAAAAGGAGATGGACGCTGCCCTCAACTGCAGTGGTATGATAAACTTTCTCTAGAGAAGGACACACTAGAAAATGAGAAAAACACTCCGGCCCACCGTGTTGAGGAACTCAAATAACTCCTTAAGGAAGAGAAGGAAGAAAAACTTGAAGCTCAAGAGGAGTCTCAAAGATATTTTGAAGAGGTCGTCGAAGCTCGGGAACAGAAAATTAAACTTGACGAACAACTCGCTCAAATTGAAGTCCTTAAGGAAGAGGCAAAGGAAGCTGGCCGGAATGAAGTTAGAGAGCAGATTGAGATCCAGTTGAAGGATGCTAAAGAGGCTGGCGGGACTGAGATTAAGGACATGTTCAATCTTTTGATTGTCGAATACAATGCTAAGGCTCTAATCCATCGCGACTTCAGTTTTCTTGGAGAGGGCTATCTCAAATCGCTTGCAGAGGCTTGGAAATATATCGTTGAAATGAAGAAGAAAACCCTTTGTGAAGCTGATTTGGTTGAGGAGAAACTGGTACGAGAGATCCTCCATGGGAATGAACGTTTAGATCTCGCCGCTGCAAGGCTCCGATGATTTGATATTTTGGCACCCTCTGACAAAGGGAAAGACATCGCTGAAGCTTCAGAGTCTGATCCCAAAGGTCCCCCTTCACTTCAAAATGCCAAAGCATCAGTTTCACTTGGCAGGGCTGGATCTGAGCTATGATTCGGACAGACCCAGTTATCAACCAAAGGTGTTGACTCCTATTCAAGAAGGGAGCACTACAACGACAACTGAAAGTCAACCGGACACAAGTACCCGCTCTACTCTCCATTATTCGAGAGGTTTCATTCCTCATGCCCAATAGTTATAGGCTTATTTTCTTGTTTCCATGAATCTACAGGTCTTTTGGGTACCAGTCAAACTTTAGGAAGTGGTGCCACTGTGGAGCAATAATCAACATTTACTGAAATTCCAGTGGCGACCGACATTCCAGGGCCCGATGCTCAAGTTATTAGAGCACTTAATGACAAAATGGTCGACGATCAGCCGATGCAGATGAATCTGATGAATTTGTGATCACTGCTGCTTCCAAACACACTGATGAGCTTAGCTTGAAGGAGTGCATCGAGAGAGAGGAGTCATTAAAGAAAAAAGGTAAAGATGAACCCACTGATGTGGACGTCAATGATCCAAATCTTGTCCCACCACAAGTCATTCCACCCGGTGGGTCGTTCCTGGAGAACTCCCTCCAACCTTTGAAAGCTCTCCTGCCAAGGGTGGTAAAGGATCAAAGAGAAGGACGGGAAGATGCTCGGGTGGTGCCGCTCCCAATAAATCCAAAAGAGAGAAGGGGCAAAAGAAGTAGCTGTCGCTTTGGCTTAGTTTGTATATAATTTGTATAGCTGTTTTTTCTTTTTTGTTGGCGGTAGTTGAGCATGTATGGCCCCTGCTTTTGGATAAATTTGTACTACAATTCACAAGTTTAATGCATAAATAAAAATTCTTTAGTTTCTATCGAACTCTTACATGAGCTTGCTAAGTAGTCAAGCATTACTTTTCCATTCAATGTACTTGTAATTCGTTGCTCGTTAATTTAGATAATCATTCATTAATTTTACTCAAGGCCTCTATGTGGTTGTTGCCTCAAGTTGTACCAAACACTAGGCTTGAGCCCCAGTGTTACGCTGTCAGATTCAATGGTTTGAGTGATTATACTCCTACCTCCAGTCTCGGGTTAACGGAGTTCAATGAGGGATGGTCGAACTCCATCCTTAGTGAATTTATACTCCTTATGTCGGTTTCAGGTCGGAGTTTATGGAATAGTAAGTGGTCAAACCGCACTTATCTATTTATTCATACTCATATCCGCACTTTGGGGATAAGATTTAGTTGGTGGGTGATCGGGTCGCACCCAATTCGTGTTTATACTACAGTCGGTACTCTGGGGATTTAGAGTTATTTCAAAAAATAGTCGAACCAAACTTTCCTTAATTGATTGATTTGCCCCCAAGTCCGGGGTTTAACTTAGTGAGTGATCAGTCGTATCACGATCGCTCTTGATTCATGTCTATTCCATCTCTCGTGGGATTAGTTTGGTTATCGGATGGTCAAGTCATATCCATTTCTCATTAGGTACTCCGTCCATCGGGTTTAGAGTGAGAATCATCGAATGAACATTTGGACCACGTTCATTTTTTTAGTTCAATCATGAACTTATGTAATTAGCTAGCTCCAAACTCTGGGAACCTACTCAGATATGTCAATATTAGTTAGTCGGGTATCGTAACTAATATGTAATGCTACAATAATCATAGATGTGAAGGAAATTTCAAACTTTACTTGCCAAATGAAAAGAAATGACATAATTTGTCTTATTACATATTTGGAAAATCAAATGCTAAAGCAAATTCGAAAATTAAATGCAACTGAATAAAAAAGAATAAACTAAGTGAAATAGCGTCGTAAATGGTCGTTATTCCATGCCCATAGGAGCGTGACACCATCAACAGTCGCTAGCTTGAATGTTCTCTCTCCAAGCCTCTGTTCAATGACATATGGTTCTTTCCAAGTAGGATTCATGTGTCACAGGGTAGGAAAAACCCATTTCAAGATGAGATCATCGATTTCAAAGGTTCTAGGTCGGACTTTAGTGTTGTAGTATCGGATGACTTGGTGTCGGTGTGCAGCTGCCCTTAAATCAGCTTCTTCACGCTTCTTATCTACAAAGTCTAGAGATTCTAAGAGGATATCTCTATTCGTTCTGGGATCGTAGTAGGTTACTCAATGAGAAGGGACTTCGACTTCAATAGGAATAACAGCTTCAGAGCCGTAAGTAAGGGCGAATGTAGTGTGGCTAGTCGGGAACTTGTAGGTGGTTCTGTAAGCCTATAATGATGTTGGGAGTTCATCCACCCACTTGCCTCTAGCCTTTTCCAAACGCTTCTTCAGAATGAACTTTATGATATCGTTTATAACATCAACTTACCCATTTGCCTGAAGGTGAGCAACTGCCGCAAATCTCTTTTCAATATGATGCCAACGATAGAAGTCTTTGAATTCAGAACTGTCAAATTGAGTCCCATTATCAGTTATAATGGTTCGCGGAAGGCCAAAACGACATATGATGTTCTGGACAATGAATTTGATTACTTTCTTTGTCTTGATTGTGTCTAAAGGTTCCGCTTCGTCCCATTTGGTGAAGTAATGAACTGATACGATGGCATACTTCCTACCGCCTTATGAGATCGGTAAGGAACTGATAATATCAATGCCCCATATGGCAAATGGCCATGGACCGACCATTTGTGTGATTTCCGTTGGCGGAGCTCTCAAAACTTTTGCATAATCTAGCACTTGTAGCATTACTTAGCGTAATCAGCAGTATCTCGGTTGACAGTCAGCAAATAATACCCGTAACAGAGTATTTTCTTTGCTAGGGTTTGCCCCCGGTGTGATCACCACATTCCTTTCATGAATTCCTTTAGAACTCGTTTTATTACATCATGAGCGCTACACCAGAGTAGGGGAATGGCAAAACCATTTCTATACATGACTCCTTCCTGAATGATATACCGTGAAGTTTTGCGGAGGACTTGTCGCCTTTCATTCCTCCATTCAGCAAGGATTCCCTATATCAAATAGTCTTTAATCGGAGTCATCCATGACTCCTTCTTAGGCTCCATCTCTAGTACCTAGTCGATTTCCATCTGGTTTATGCTCGGAGCATCTAGTACTTCGACTGGAACCAACCTCATTTGTTACGCATCCCCGGTGCTATCAAACTTTTCCAATGAGTCGGCCTCTTTGTTTTGATCCCCGAAAATGTGTGTGATGTCATAATGCTCAAAGTAAGTCAATAGCTCTTAGACTTGGATAAGGTACAGAGTGAGTCGTTTTCCTTTCGCCTGGTAATCTCTCCTAACTTGGCATACTACCAATTGGGAATCACTAATGATTTCAAAAGATTTTATCCCCAATTCTCTAGCAAGTTTGAATCCAGCAATTAGAGCTTCATACTCAGCTTCGTTGTACGCTGTAGGGAAATCAAGCTTCAAAGCATAGCAAACTGATCGATCTTCCAGGGTTATTAGCACGATTCCGACTCCAGAACAACAATCATTGTATGCTCCACCCGTATACATTTTCCACCGAATAGTAGGGGCTCCACCGCTCTTTGGGAGATCATTATGTGTAGTGAATTCTGCTATAAAGTCCACCGGTGCCTGTCCTTGGATGAATCTTCGAGGGAGATAATTAATGTCGAATTGGCTCAGTTTGATGTTCCACAAGAGTAACCTTTCGGACGTCTTAGGTCGTTGTAGGACCTGTCGTAACGGCTGATCAACGTAAACATTGATGGGATGAGCCTGAGAATAGAGGGGAGCTTTCGTGAAGCAATCAACAAGCAGTATACCCGTTTCTCTATCTTAGGATAGTTCCTTTCAGCTCCTGTTAATCACTTGTTAATATAATAGACCGGTCTCTGGATTCAATTCTCCTTGCGAAACAGTGCGACACTTGTAGCGTGTACCGACATCGCCAAGTAGATATACATGTCTTCATGATCCACCTCTTTGACAAGATGGGAGGCCTTTTTAAGTGGTTAACCAAATCTTGGAATGCGTCTTCATAATCCTATGTCCATTCAAAGTTTCTTTTCCCTCTTCTAATCAAGTCGAAAAAGGGAACACATCTGTCGGTGGCTCTGGAAATAAATTGACTTAGGGCGGCAACCTTCCCATTTAGGCTCTGTACTTGTTTGATAGTCTTTGGCACCTGATGTTGCGAATTGTTCAAATCTTCTTGGGATTCGATTCCACGAGTATTGATAATGAAACCCAAGAATTTTCTTAATGCGACACCAAAGGAACACTACAGAGGATTGATCTTCATTTTGTAATATCGGAGGATATCGAACATCTTTGCTAAGTCTCTAATGTGGTCGCTTGATTGTTGTGACTTTATGAGCATATCATCCACATATACCTCCATCATCTTTCCAATCTGATCTTTAAACATTCAGTTGACCAGGCGCTGATAAGTTGCTCCAGCATTCTTCAATCCAAATGGCATTACCACATAGCAATACAATCCCACGTTGGTAATAAAGCTGGTGTGCTCCTGGTCGGGGATGTGCATTGGGATTTGATTATATTTGGAGTACACATCCATGAAAGATAGCAACTCGTGCCCTACGGTTGAGTCCACCAGCTGGTCGATCTTTGGAAGGGGAAAACTATCTTTTGGACACACCTTGTTTATGTTCAAATAGTCAACGCATTTCTCCACTTTCCATTCGCCTTTCTCACAAGTACAAGATTGGATACCCATTTAGGGTAAAGGGCGTCGTGAATAAACCCATTGCTTTTTAGTCTATCCACCTCCTTTCTAAGAGCGGCAGATCTCTTCGGATCCATGCCGTGCCTTTTCTACTTCACTAGGACATGCCTCGGGTCGATATTTAATGCATGGCTCGCAATGCCAGGTGAAATCCCACACATGTCAGAGTGAGTCCAAGTGAACACGTCAAGATTTGCTCAAAGAAAACCAGCAAGTTCTTTCATCATCGTGTAGATGAGCTATGATATGATCTTTAGGACCCATAATGGGTCGTCGTGGCTGACCGTTATGTCGATTGTCAGCTCAACCGATGCAGCCTTGGTCTTTTTGGGCTTCTCCCCATCATCCCTTAGATCTATTTCATTATAGAACCGACTGTGGCACCCAAACCAAGGCATAGGCTCTGGTTGTCAATCTTCAATGGCTTGGATGCGAAGAGACCTGTACATACCCTTACCTTTCTCCTTCCATTGAGCATCCCCCAATTCAGCCACATAGCAGGCACGTTCGGTCACCTGGTCACCATGCACAACTCCGACATCGTTATTAGTTAAGAACTTCAAAGTCAAACAGGGCAAGAACTACCTGGAATTTAGCTAGGGCTGGTCGGCCAAGAAAAGAATGGTATGGAGAGTCAACATCTAAACAACAAATGGCAACATCCACACTCTTCTATGGTCATCTTCTCCCAATTCCATAGGCAATTCGATATAACCGACAGCTTCAGTCGTAGCACCATTAAAGCCATGAATGCGGGATTTAGAAGATTTGAAGTCCTTGGCTTCCATCCTCATCTGATCATAAGCCTTTTAGAAAATTATACTTACAGAACTCCCACAATCAATAAAGATCCTCCTCACTAAGGCGGGGCCGATCATGGCTGAAATAACCATTGGGTTGATCGTTGGTGCCTCCACCTTGTTTGCATCCCTGCTTCTGAATACAATGTCGTCTGCCATTGTACAGTGCTGTTTTGTTGGAGCCCCATCTTATATACTTGAACAACACTCAAAATTCATATGCTTAATCACGCTAGCATAGCGCTCCATAGCATACGAGCTCTTATCAGCTGGATGCGGTCCTCCGACTATTGTATTGATCACTAATCTTCCACCAGTTTGCGTAAGCTCCTTAGCCTTATGTGGCGCTTATCCTCGGTTGGGGTCGGATGTCCCCTGCCCGCCGTCCTGCGGGGCTTTAACAAACTATTGTAGTTTTCTTTTTCGAATCAGTTACTTGATAACATCCTAGAGATGCCTACATTCATTCATGTTATGACCATAGCATTCATGGAACCGGTAATATTTTCCAACCTGCTTTTGCTTCTCCATCGACTCTTTCGAAGCTGGCTTCCTATACTTCACGGTGTTGTAGGTAGACAAGTAGACGTTCTCTAGGGATGTATTCAGTGGCGTGTAGGTATCATACATTGAAATCCTAGGCTTTCCTCTTCCAGAATCCCTCCTTCATTCATGGTTCCAATCACCGCCTTTCTTTTGCTGATTCAGTTTATTTTGGAAATTTACTTGAACTTTTCTAGAATTTTTCCCAGACCATTTCACTACAATGTTACTCTGCACTCCCTCTCCACTCGGTCCCATAACATTCTTCTTCCTAAAGCATCTAGCTTCCTCTATCCTCAAATATTGAGCAGCTTTTGCATAGAAACGCTCCAACGTTATGGGTGGTTTGCCAGCAAACCAATCACCAAAGTTAGATTTCGGATCAATCCCTCTTGTTACCGCCATCAATATTAAATGGTCATTCAGATTACCGACTTCTATGATAGCTTTATGAAATCTCTCCAAGTAACCTTTCAATGATTCTCCCGGAGCCTGGATCACGTTGGATAGGGACATTATATCTTTGGGGCGAGTTGGTGCATATGGAATTGCTCCATAAACTTTGTTGCTAAATCGTCAAATCTAGAGATTGACTGCGGAGGTAATCTCATAAACCACATCGTTGCTATGCCAGAAAGGGTAATAGGAAAACATCTGCATTTTGTGGCAGCATTGGCTCATGCAGAATCCATCAACAATTCATGTCTCATGCTGTGTTGTCTAGGGTCGGTTTTTCCCTCATAGGCAGGCATCGACGGCATGTTGAACCTCCTTGGATACTCCACATGTAGTATATTGTCGGTGAACGGGGTATGGATTCTCGAGATCCCCCAATCATCATTGGTCAAGCCTTGGTTCTCTCTTACTAGTTGTCTAACCATAGCCAACATGTTTGGCATTTGGATAATTGGAGCCAAGCGGTAGTCGTGCTCCACCATACGGGAATGGTCCAGTTGATGTCTACGGGCCATTCCATGTTTTCTTGGCTCAACATCCTCTCGATGCATATCATGTGCGTTCACTTCGTCATCATTCCGAGGAAGCAACTGGCCTGCATCCATCTGAACTCTAGCATCCGAATCAATCGTAGTGGCTCCAGCTAGTGCTCCAACATGAAAAGGCAAGCTTCCTCCTCTAGAGGAGGGATTGTCCCCAGACCCTCTAGTGGGATCGGGCCCGATCGGTCCTGGCAGCCCAGGTTGGATTACCTGTTGATGTCCGGATGATTCTGTGTGATATTCGTCAGTTCTGCAATGCCTACATCTGTGATAGTCATCTGATGAACTAGAACTCTCCGATATAGAATAAGGGTTGGCTCTCCCCTAGTTTTCCCACGCCATTGATCTCTGAGTTGATTCATTAAATCAATATTGGCTTGAATCTGCCAGTTCAACCATCGGTGGCTATCCACTAGCTCTCTCATTAGATTTTGGAAATCAGCTCTTGTGATGGAATCAATCGGATTCTGGACATCAAATGGATTGGCAGTATTAACATCTACTAGTAGATTGCTCTGGCCTCCTTGCTGAATGCTAGCGTTCCCATTTCCTTCTGCATTTTAAGAGGTAGATCTGGCATTCCTAACCATTGTTGATAGTTTTCCTTAGACTTTTGCATATCTGAATAGAATGGATAAACTACTCGAAGATAATTCTGGATCACTTTCGGGGGTTTATGCAATCCAGTAGCAGAAAAGGGATCCAAATAGAGTTGAGAATCTTCGTTCTCAGTGAAAACACCAAAATGTTTGCACCAAAAACCTACACAAACACCCAATAGAGATATTGTAGAGAAACAAATGAAGAATATATAGCAATAAAGCGATCAGAATTAAGCAAATAAAAGAGGCATAACAATTTATAGTGGTTTGGCGTTCTTTACCTACATCCACTTTGAAGAGATAGCTTTTATTAATCACTTTGTAAACTGAGTACAATAGGGATTGAATGAAAATCCTTAGTACAAAAGAGTACAAAGCAACAAGCAGCGTAAAGATCCTCAAAATGAACAATCAAGCCTGTATTTATAGAGGAAGACGATGAAATATCTTCCTGAAAATTCGGCAGAAGGATCTCCAAAACCATATGGGTCCACAGAGGGATCGCATAGCCCAAATCCCAAGAAATAGGGATTAAGGCCGATCCCTATTTTGGAGGATTTTGGAGGTGCGATCCTAATGGGAGCTTCTTCATGTTGTATTATGCCTACCCTCCAAGTTTCATGCCAATTGGATTGGTAGAATTTGGGTTATTACTTGATCTTTGCTGCAATGCGTGTTGTTACCTGATTCTGGCTGGTCCCTATGGATGGAAGATGGTTGATCCATCTTGCTTGCTCCTTTTGAGGTGCAAACCCTAGGATAGACCCTCTAGGATCCCCATATCTTTTTCCTAAAGTTTCATATGCATTGGACTTATGGATTTGGAGATATTGATTGTTTTTCCCTTAAGTTGCATCTGTTTAGCTGAAGTAGACCGATCCCTATGATTGAGATTTGAGAGGGATTATAGCTGATCCCTTTTCTAGAATAAATTATATCCCATATTTTGAACATCCTACATTGCATATCTCTCAATTTCGTTCGATCATGGCTTCATATTATCATCTGTACTTGATTTTTGGACCCCACAATCATCGCCCAGGGCTTACTGGCCTTGATGAAAGTCGAGTCTAATTTAATCAATTTGGATATAGCCAGGTCAAAATGCCGGATAACATCACTATAATAGAAAACCTTATCAAATGGAAGTAAAAGTGCTTTCCTAAGTAGATTCATTAAAGAAAATGTTTATGTTTAACAACCACCATTTTTTGAAAATGAAAAATAATCTGATCATGTTTATAAACTTAAAAAGTCTCTTTATGGTCTAAAATAGGCACCCCATGCTTGGTATGACCGACTTAAAACTTATTTATTAAGTTCAGGTTTTGAAATTGTCAAAGTAGACTCTACACTTTTTATTAAACGAGATAAAGAAGATATATTAGTTGTTCAAATATATGTCGATGATATTTTTTTTTGGATCAACTAATAATAACTTATGTATCGAATTTTCAAATATTATAAAAAGTGAATTTGAAATTTCACATATAGGAGGAATAAATTACTTTCTTGGCTTACAAGTCAAACAACTAGAAAATAGCATTTTCTTAAATCAAGAAAAATACTATAAAGTATAATGATTTGCCTTTTCGACCCCCAAATATCGATACTAATACATCCACGATATTCATGTGCCGAGCACTCAAGTGCCGAAAAGACAAATTGTTAGGGTAAAATAAAAAGAAATGGAACAAGGAAGAAGAGAACACAACATTAGAATCTCACAACGGAATGATAATATATAATGTCAAATGACAGTATAAACTGTCACTCTAAGATACATAGCATTTCAGAGTTACAATCGTAAGTACTACCATCGATCTAGACGGTTATAACAACATGTCATTATATATGATGATATATATAATATAGTAATGCAGCGGAAATAAGAATACCATGGTAGGTTAAAGCATCCAGCTCATCTCCTCGAGCTCCAATGAACATTAATGAAAACATGCATTTCCCAGACTACTCGAAAGATTCCCATAGAAATAAGAGAAATATAAAACCATGAGTCAGACATATGTTTGGTGTGAGAAACTTAAAAAATATGTGTCCAACATATAACGGTAACTTTTGAGATAGCACAGATCACCATATAGTTTTTCCCCTCAAAAGAAACCAAACCATCTGATAAGTACACAAGGTAATATAATAGATAATGTCTAGGATGTAGAATATAAGTCATAAAATAGCTATGATGTGTGTATATCATGACAATATTAGGTATGAAATCAATAACGCTAAGAAGCGTTCATATATATGTAAGAATTTTAGTAGAGATGCCCTTAATAAACCAATCATACTTTTGGAACTTAACCAAAATAATTTTAAAGCGGTATCAAATACTTAGTATAGTAGTAAGTATCATGATCTCAATTTCATATATCAATTTTCCAAATATTTACTTTCACATAATACTATTATCATTTTTCCAAAATATGATAAAACCAATTTCAAAAACATCGGGATTTAAGTTCTCAAATTCTCGGTTTAAATCCTTTTTGTTTATAAACCATATTTTATAAACCATACTTATATAAAGTTACTTTCTTATACAAAATATTTTCACAAATGTTTAATTACAAAATACCTTATCTTTCCTTTAGATTATAGTAAACATCTTTTATTAAATTTAACTTCTAACCCAACATTGTCACCGAATGCCTTATAGTCAAAATGTGAAACTAAATTCACAAGGCATTTGTTTCAATGCACCTACAAAATAGTGTCGACCCAACCCATGCAGTAAAAGGGTAAAACTGCTCATAGACTAGTCGAGCATAAATCAACAATCAATAAACACTAGTCAATGCTTATAAACTGGCTGAGCATGACTAAGCTAATCAACGAAGGATAGTGTAATGACCTACTATTTGGCCTTCAAATGTCGACACTAATACATCCACAGTATTCAAGTGTCGAGCACCTAAGTGTTGGAATGACAAACTGTTAGGGTAAAATAAATAGGAAAAGAAAACAAAACAAGAAGGAAGAAGACACAATATCAGAATCTTACAGCGGAATCATAACTTATAATATCAAAAGACAGTTAAACTCTAAGATACATAGTATTTCAGAGTTGCAATTCTAAATACGATCATCAGCCTAGACAGTTATAACAATCTGCCCTCATAAATGCTGATATATGCATAATAGTAATGTAGTGGAAATAAAAATAGTATGGTAGGTGAAAGCATCGGCTCATCTCCACGAGCTTCAAAGAACATCAATGAAAAATTGCCTTCCTCGGACTACTCAAAAGAGCACCTATGGAAATAAGGGAAATATAAAACTACAAGTTCGACATAAGTCAGGTGTGAGAAACTCAAGAACCATGTAGCTAGCATATAATAGTACTTTTAAGACTGTATGGAATACCGTAACTGTTATCCCCTTAAAAGAACCGCCACCTGATAAGTACATAAGGTGATATAATAGATAATGGTAGTTGTGCTGCTTGCATCTCACGACACAACAATATTGAAGTGCAATCAAAACTGTTAAGGTATGTTCGCATATGGATTTACCACGCAGATCTCTCCGGTCAAGCCGAATCCAACCTCCATGCACAAGGATCAAAAGTTACTTCAGAGCATCATATATCTCTAGATAAAATATACTATAAGGAAAACAAAACTGGCCCATGCATGAACATAGTATAAAACACGTGGAACCAAGTATCAAAAACTCCTACCGACCAACATATCTAAAGCATCTCTTGATATGGAGTTGATATACCCAATGGGTTAGCTAAACCCCACATTGTGCACCCTACTCTGTCTTTAGCTATTTCCGATGTTGAGGTCGTGTTTATCATCTCTCACACAAGTCTTCATCACTCGAACAGATCTTGAATCTCTCTCTGGATTCTAGCATCTCGAACAGTCCATTGATCTCTATAAGGATCCCAGCACAAGTCGAACAACAAATGCTAATGCTGACCTCTCCCTTGGACTTAACCTCAGGATTGACAGTTCAACTCTATAACATTCCACTTCACATCCGCTTCCAAAACATGGAACCCGTATATCAGTTTTGAGATGTTATTTGGTAAGTAAAACACTTACCGATCCTGTACTCTTCAAAACTAAATCAATGAATTTTCGATAAACTCAATTCTGGTTCTTTTAGAAGTAAACAAACTAAAAGAGGAATCTTCCTGAGGGATCTCGTATATATAAGTTCATAAAGCTAGAGGCATTTCATACTAATGCCCCTCCCCAGGGGGTCTCAAATCGTATGAAGCCATGAAGCTTTTAGATACTTCCTAAGTTAATTTTGTCAAGTTCGATAATCGACTATCAAGTTCAAAATAGATGATTGTATATGGAAACCAAGTCTCGTATACTTATTATTTTTTTGATCTTTTCAAGTTACACTATCCCTCGGCAAAAGTGAAGCTGGTAGGTTAGAGCACCGTTGCTTCTAAACCCTATTTGATTATCGGGCTGAACTCTCACAGATAGACAAGCCTACTTCATCGGCTTTTAGTACTAAGCACATGACCAAATACTTTCCATAAACAAGTAAACACACAAAGTACGATCAAGTCGCACAAAGCTCAATTAAGTTACATAAGCGACTTCTAATCCCCTTTTTATTTAATTAATCTTTTTTAATTAAAAATCCTTTGTAAATACTTGTATATATAATTAAATACCTTTACAAAAGATACATACATGTACACCACTATTTTTCACTATTTATTTACTCTTTTACTATCCATTTATACCTTTTTTAATACTTAGAAATGCATCCGTATTCTAATTCCAAATAGTATAAATATTTCACAAATCATTAACAAAATCTCTTACTTTAAAATATAATCAAAGTGGTTAAAAATAAGTGTTGCTTGAACATTGTTACAATAAACTCCTCTTTCATAAGTTAAATCTTTACCTTTTCTATCTTTTTCAAATAGATTCCTACTTCTTATTACCTTTAAATATCCATTTAAAATGTCTAATTACATTCACAAATCTATTTCAAAGGGTTTAAAACAAATGTTACTGACACATTGTCACAACAACCCAAAATCATTTATACTTAACGTTATCTTTAAAACATTTTTTCAAAGATCTAAGTATATCTACACATACTAAACAAGGTAATATACTTTTAGTTATCTTCCCAAAACCATTTATTATAACATAAGTGTTATAATTCAAAACTTCCTTAATTCTTTTATAAAATACTTAGCTTACTTTTCCAAACTTATATATATGAATACTTTAAAAATACTTAGAAATAGGTTTTAAATATCTATGAAAAATATTACTTAAAAGTAACTAATTTATAATTTTATGAAAACCAATAAAAACATGTTTTACATTTTACAACACTTTACTTAAAAATTCAAAAATAATTATTAAAACTATGAATCTTTTTTCCATACTCAAATCCATTTTAATAGAACTTCTATATAGAGATTCATAAAGAAAATAATTTATAAACCATTTAAATCATGAAAAACTAGTCAAAATGTTGCATTTAAAACAAAACAATGCAACAGCCCAGAAATGTTGTAGTGACAACATTTATAAATGCTATCTAAAGTCCTGGGCAGAAAATCAAAATGAAAATGGTCGATCTTTGTGGTCGGTTTTAACCACTTAAACAATTGATTTTTGATCCATTTTTTTACACTAAGTACTACACTTAGGCTACTTAAACATATGGAAATAAACCTTTAAGAGTATCTTCCAATTTATTTATAAAAATTTCACAAAAAAAGTTATATTTCAAAGTGTATTTATACCGACCTTTTTACCCTAACTTTAGCCACTTTGTTTGTCCAGTTCTAAAGACTTTTAAACTCCAATTTTTTTCCTAGTAATAAATAAACATATAATAATTATTAAAAATGTAAAGAAACTCCTAAGGATGTCTTTTAAATTAATTATTATAATTCGCAAAAACAAGGCATTTCAAAGTGCTCAAATAATGACCTTCTTCTCGTTATAACTTTTTACAACTTTGTTCTATAAGTTAATGAATTATTTAAACTTTAATATTTTTCTAGTAATAAGTACTCTTATAGTACTTATTAAAAATTCAAAGAAGCCCTTAGGATATCTTTCAAAGTTGACTTAAAAAATCGTCGAACATAAGGCATTTTCAAAGTGTTCATATAGCGACCTTCTCACTATAAATTTTTGCAACTTTATTTCACAGTTTCTATAACTTTCCAAACCAATTCCTTGCTGCTCCATACACCAAAATATGTGCAGAGAATAATAAATGTATACTGTGTTACAATATATTCCTAGATAATCACATAGAACAAGTTTAAACATAATGGGGATTTACAGTGCACTTATAGCAACTATCGTTATATGGACCATTCCATTCCATTCCAAACTCAACACACTATTCAAAAAATCATTTAAACATTAAGTCAAGGTTACGCCACATGTTGTAGAAGGTAATAAGAGTGATTTTATATAATATAAATTTGTCATTTGCTTTCAAAAGCAAGAGGGTCAAAAGTTTATAACTTTAATTAGTTATTATCACTTTAAATTTATATTTACACGCACACACACACACACATATATATATATATACATATATATACACAAAATATATATACATATACATACACCCAAATCCAAGCCAGACACAGGCTCATGCACATACAAACTCAAGCACACTCCTACCATCTTCAAACACCCAATGATCCAAGCTTTAGCACGAAAACCACAAGGCAACACCTTCCTCTCCTTATTGATGCTCACAGCCCAAATGGGAAATCCTATTTCCTCTTTACTTCTTCAACTTTTGACTTTAGGTCCAAGCTTCCTAAGGTGATCTAAAGCTATAGTGAAATTTTAGTGAAGTTTGAAGAAGATTTGAATTAATTAGAGAAAGATTAATGAAGGTAGAAGTGGATTAGTGCTAAGAACTTGTACCATTTTTACTCTTTTATTTTTTTTCTAAGCTTTTGAGAATAATGAAGTGGACTAAAATGACTCTAAGCCCCCATTTATCACCCCTTTGGTTGGCCATAAGCTCCCCTATCTTCTTTGCATGCTTTCCACTTTACACCTCACTATTTGCAAAACAAATATCTAAAACAATATTCACCAAAATATCTACTCCTTAATTCTTCTAGAAGCTTTAATTAACTTTTACACAAAATATTTTTAGTTTCTAATTACCTAAATATCGATTACTAGAGACAAAATATAACGATCCTGACTCGGCCTTCGAAAATCGACACCCGTACTTCACTTGTACTTGAAATGTCGTAGATTCAAACGCCAAATCTGGCTCGCCGGAGCTTATAACACAGTAAGTATAACAACACAGCGAAAAAAAGAAATAGATGATATCATATACAACTCCAATGAATACAATATCCAGAATGATATACAACAATGATATCAATATATACAACATTATCAGAGATAAATAATGATACAGCGGAAATAACAGAAGAGATAACTCCAAATGATCTGAAAAAGAGTATGAGTCACCAACTCCAATATCAAGCTTGAAACACCAACACAATGCTCCAAGATAAGCAACGTCAGTCCATGAACTCCAAGAACTAAACTAGCTCCAACTAGTCTACTAAACCTGAATATCTGAAAACCCCAACTCTAGACTGCCCGTGTGGAAAATGGTGGGCACCCAGAGTTTAGAAAGGGAACAATAAACTCCGAGTCAGTCATGGGACTAGTGTGAGCAACGAAAACAATTTATCTTTAAACAACAACAAAAGAATTTTAAACATTGAAACCCGCAATGCTTTTGGAAAATGAAACTACCATAAGACCTCCCGCCACACACACAATGCAAACGCAGAATTGGAGGAGATTTTTTCTTATGATAGTCAAACATGCTTACTACGCAAAATCATCGATATTATTATTATTAGTGCATAGTGCAGAAAACATTTCGAAAGTATAATATTAATCTTAGCCAACATAGGCATTCCGCACTTATGCCTACTATAGCTACTATGTTTAATAGCAGGTTACCGCCACATTCCATAGCAGGTTATACAACTAAAACCGTACAAGGTTCGTATTGTTTCTTTGGATTTCCAACAAATGGTCAGGCTAAGGAACTTCCTACTGCCAGTGGGTACGCCTCTGGATGGACGTCCCGAGAACCTACCCGGCTCTCTGCCAACACAAGGCCGGGGTACCTCTGTAACTAGGTAACTACTTCTCGAGTATACCATCCCCCGGTCCTTTGGGACCTTTATCCGAGGGCCCTCGATCATAAAGCAACAACCATAAAGAAATGAGATTGGAGCAACCACATAGGTTAAATATCAGAGCTCCATATGTGATACCACCCTTTTCCAAAAGGAAATGACATACCCTAAAGGGCGCGACCCTCATAACCTTGCCACATCATTCCTGTTTCGACCATTTTCGGTCTGTGAGGTTCGATGAGGTCTCGTCCACAAAGCCGTGCTTTGATCAACAAATGATCAGTAAATGATCAACACACAACAACACTCAGCATGCCACATTACCAAATTTGGAGTATATCGCTGATAACCTTCAACTACATAACCTCTGAGCTCGTACGTCTCAGAGAAGGGTGTTAAGCTAAGAGGATAAATTCTCCGCCATCAAACAGAAATGTATTTGAAAGAAATCTGTTTTATATCTCAAAGTGTAATGTCAGACATGTAACCATACAAGTCTGTTTCGGGTTCGAACAGAACCGAAGGCACTTCCGAAGAAGCTCTTGCAATCCGGGTATTCACAATCCCGATCGGACTTCCTATCACTTAGGGAATCTCTATACCGGGAGCTACTCAGTGCAGAGACAATCGATAGGTTATCCTATCGTTCTCGCAAATACCCGGTCTTCAACACCGGTCTTCAAATGCTATCCATATACGACGTATCACTTATTCGGAATGGGTTATGTGACACAAAGGTCCTCTCCCGGCTAAACCGAATAATGAGCGCAATATTTAAAAACAAATGGATAATGGGATTTCAGTTAAGTCACAACTTATTACCCAAAATCTTTCTTTTAAATGGTTAAACAAATTACCATTTTAATCTTTTACAAAAAGGATTCATCTCACAAAGTTTACCCAGTTTCACAAAGATTCATTCACAGATTTTCCAAATCAATTTTCCATTTTAATTTGGATTAACTCGTTAAATCTTTAAAACAAAGATTTAACTGATAGCTTTCAAAACAATTCCATTTTGAATGGTTTAAACAAATCACCATTTTAAATCTGTTAAAAATAAACAGATTCAATTCATAGCTTTCAAAAAGAATTCACTCATAACTTGGAAAACCATTTTCAATTCAAACTTGAAATTCCTTTAACTTAAAGCTTTAATCATTTGAAAACAAACAGTTTTCATTTCGGAAAATTTGATTCATTTATATGAGCTACGGTTCTTGGGTTAAATCCAAATTCTCAAAATTATACTTTTAAAATGGTTTAACTTCATATAAACACATTTATAACATCTTTAATCGTAATTTCCAAACATAGAATTCAATTCCAAATTTGAGTTCAAATTCAAATTGAATTATTTAAATTTCAAGATATTTAAAATATCTTTAAAACTCCTTTCAAAAGCTTTAACATTTTAAACCCCAACTTCCAATTTCAAAATCAATTAAGATTAAAATTTCAATTTCAAAAAAAAACATTAAATTTCAATCATCTGTGACTTAACCGATTTCCTCGTGAAATCCATATTTGTGTGTGTAAAGGTGTAGTCCAGGGGTTTCACACACAATAGTGCAACATCATTCAATCATCACAGATTCAAAAATACAGAAATATAGTTGATAAGCAGTATAAACTATAATGCTTATCCTTATTCACAGATCCACAGATATATAAATTACAGATAATATATTACATTCATCCCAGATAAATGACTACAGTACAGATCACGCACAAATCAGAATATATCACAAAGCATCATATATCGGAATATCAAACAATTCAATCATTCAGTCAAATCCAACATTCACAAGTAAACCAATTAATCAACTGATTAATTTAAATCAGATGTATCAATTATTAATCCGGGTTAATTATCATAATTTAATTACAAATTATTTGAAATAAATTTCCCTTTAATCATTTGTTAGTTAACCTTTAATTATTAACTAATCAATCTTAATTAATGAACCAATTTAACCTTTAATTAATTACCCTTAGTTAATTACATTTATTAATTAATCACTTTAATTAATTAATTTTTAAACAATTAATTATCCTTTAATTAATTACATCAAGTAATAAATCCTTAATTATGTAATTAACTACTCTTTAATTACTCATATAAAGTAAACTTTAATAAATCACATTAATTAATCACTTTAATTAATTAAAGATAAACCTTTTTAAACTTTGTTCATCTTCTTATGTTTATTAAAAACTAGATTTAAACTTTTACATTGTTTAAAACTTTGTTAATAATTTACTTTAAATTTTAAAACTTGCTGTATTTCGAATAACCCGAGCCAACCTTCAGAAATCCCGGGACCAACCTCGAGTTAAACCCACATCTTTCTCTTCCCCGAGCAAATTTATCATCTACTTCGAGTCGAACCTGAAATACCCTCGAGTTCGACCCGAGGCAAATGTTTCTTCCCCAACCTCGACAAATCTAGGTACACGAGAGTGCACCGTGCACGTGCACCATCAATCGCCTGAGCTCCGTCCATCTATCCCGGCTCCAGAACGTTGCCGTCGACTCCTATGATTCTCCAGACCACCCAGATCCCACGATTCCACCACGAATTGAAATCGAGCTTATTCACGAATACTGGAACTCACTGATCAACCTAAAAACACCACGCGCGATCACCACCGATCGACTGCCACCATGTCGCCTTAACCCAAGCTTCGCCACACAACCACGTCTCGTTTCCACCCGGTCTGGTCTACCTCGATACACCGATGACGACAAGAAAGCCTCGTCAATCACCACGACCAAAACATACCCTCAAACCCTAAATTCGTCTCGTCCCATTAATTCTTACAATCGAATTTTTTTTAGCAATTTTCCTGTAATCATCGATTCCCGGACTTACTTCGTGCAAAGTTTCAGCATTCGAAATTTGTTTGATTTCTGGAAATTGGTTAAAAAGCAAATTTTGTTCAACTAAAAACTACATCCTAACCTTAACACTAAAAATCATCAATATAGTTTTAAAAATCCTATTTTCGAATAAGGATTCATGTGATATATTTGAAATGACAATTCAGCATGTTCGAAATTTTCATCTTGAAAAGTCTCCTGTAAAATTTTGAAATTTCATACTGTATATTATTGTTTTTCTTCTTGAACTATTTTTATTATATAATTCTTACTCAGAAACACATCTTTTGTTTTGAAACCCGAGCTTGATAGTGATCAAAACATGAGGGATCGAATTTTGTTCTGTTGGTTTCATACTGAACTCAAAGTACAGGGAAGAACCCTATTTACAGAGCTTCAAAATGTTTAATTGAATGGTTTCATCATCGCAACAATTCAAACTAACTTGGTCATTGATAAATTATCTTTGAGTATGAAAGATAACTTGTTTACTCACAGTGCTTCCAGAAATGACAGAGTTCTTCAATTTGAAATAGGCTCTTGAATTTATGAATTACAAAGTTTGGGTTTTGACTTATTTAAATTTTTGCTCAGTTATTTTGATTTCCAGGTAATTTCTAAAGACATTTCTCTATTATCTTAACTTAAGTATAATTCTAAACATTTATCTATGCTAAATCAAACAACTTTTGTTTGTAAATTAAATCCTATCAAAGACTAGATCAAGTGGTAATGGATTTAAATGAAATCTTAAGCCTGGGAAACAAAACAAGAACCGTGTACACATATATACAACAGCATGCACACTATATAACCATATATATTCACAGCAGATTTTCACTTATACTTACTTATCACAGAGATTTACATGCAACCATATTCATGTATTTAAACTTATTAAGAGTGATGTTACTCACCTGGAATATATTTGAAACAGAGACACTACTTTGAAATAGGCTTGAGAAATTTGCAAGCTGAAAACTTCTTCTTTAATCCTCTGTTTGATTTGATTTGGGTTGTTGTTTAAAGTTGAGGTTTTAAGTATGAAATGGTGTTTACTCAGATTCACTCGGCTTTGAAAGAAACGAACTGAAATGAAAATGTTTGATGTGTAGAAAATGAGTTTACAGGGGATATCATTCTTCTTGTACAATACAGGTACATATATATATTTCCATATTTTTTCCAAGTCAGAGATTTTTTATTGGCTTTGGTGGCTGATGGGTTGTGTTGTGATGGCTTCATTAATTAGCTTGTACAAATATATATTTATTTGCTTTTCTTCATTTCGACTGATGGAAATTTGTATGGGGCTGCATTCATTAGGCTTGTACTCATCCCATCCATATTTGCTTATTTTATTTTGTACATTGCATGAGAGAAAGGTCTGGTGGCTTCTATTTTGCAAGCTTTTATACTTTTTTTTCTTTCTTGTTTCATGTTTGCAAGTGTTCATGAATACATATTTTTGTTTGTTTGTTACTTTATTTCCATGAGTACATACTTGTTTCATTTCATTCACATATATTTACTTACTTGTATGTATTTTATTTTCTTTTTATTTTGCCTTTATTACTTTATATTGTATTTGTTTGTATATAGGTAGTTATATTTGTTTATCTTACTTGATAACATAAATGAATTTTCTATTTTAATATGTTGTTTTAATTTAACTAATGTGTTATTTTATATCTTTACATAGTTTATTAACATGTTATTGTATTTTTTTTACTGTTTTATAATTTAAAATGAATTTCTATATTGAATATATTGTTATAATTTATTTAGTGTGTTTATTATATTTTTTTAAATTTGTAATATAAATGAATCTCTATATTAAATATATTGTTATATTTAACTAATTTGTTTACTATATATAATTTCTAAAATATTATCTTATGTATTTTTATATTTATTCCTATTTCTATCTCAATTATTTATTTCTAAATTTAATACTAATTATATTTCTAGATTTTAATTTGTTATTAGATTTTACCCAATGCATTTATTTTATACTTTTATATCTTATATATATATATATATATTTAAACCATTTATTTACGATTTAAATTCAAATCAGATATATATCTATATATATAATTTCAAATTTACTCATATATGCCCAAATACATATATATTCACATATATATACAATTTCTGAATTCAAAATGATAAATTATATTTTATTTGGATTCGGGGAAACTCGCTTTAATTTACCATAAATTTTAAAATTTTAATTCAAAAATTCAATAAATTATCAAATTAAATATATATAAAATCCGGGGTCGTTACAGACTTCCCCCCTTAAAAGAATTTCGTCCTCGAAATTGCAGGTAGGGAAACAATAAAGATAGATACGCAAAGATAGAGAAACAGTTTTCCCGGTCAAACTGGATATCTATTCTGCATTTGGCTTACCAAATCAGAATATCAATAATAGATACAAGAACAAATATTATGAATTTTTCACATGATACTCGGGTTATCCAGATCTACGAAATATGCAGTGGCATTGGTCAGTTCGAAAGGATAACTAACCATTCGTAGAATATATCCGGACCCAAAAATAGATAGATATATGGATACAATTTCAAAACTTTTAGTTTAGAACTAAAATATACCTACCAACCATAGCAACCAAAACAACCAATCCATCCAAACAAACAATTCTGGCCTATTTGGAGTTTATGTCCCATATTAATATATCAAATCTCTTCCTGGATCTACCAAAAATCATCGAAGAATTGAGAAAAGTAACGAACAAAAGAGATTGATAGAGGAAAGATTACTTCCTTGTTGTTACGGGGCATTGACCATTTATAGTCGTATTCCCATGTCCCCTATCTTATCCTCTTCTTGCACTCATACTCACTACCAGTGGATAGTAAGAGAATTTACTGAGGCATATGGACAGATACCTTAGGGATACTCATTCTAGGGTATACTTCACCCTATCTCTAATGAGCTACTTAATGTGTTATAGTCCTGAGCTAAAGTTTAACCCTCAGCTCTGATACTAAATTATAACGATCCTGACTCGGCCTTCGAAAATCGACACCCGTACTTCACTTGTACTTGAAATGTCGTAGATTCAAACGCCAAATCTGGCTCGCCGGAGCTTATAACACAGTAAGTATAACAACACAGCGAAACAAAGAAATAGATGATATCATATACAACTCCAATGAATACAATATCCAGAATGATATACAACAATGATATCAATATATACAACATTATCAGAGATAAATAATGATACAACGGAAATAACAGAAGAGATAACTCCAAATGATCTAAAAAAGAGTATAAGTCACCAACTCCAATATCAAGCTTGAAACACCAACACAATGCTCCAAGATAAGCAACGTCAGTCCATGAACTCCAAGAACTGAACTAGCTCCAACTAGTCTACTAAACCTGAATATCTGAAAACCCCAACTCTAGACTGCCCATGTGGAAAATGGTGGGTACCCAGAGTTTAGGAAGGGAACAATAAACTCCGAGTCAGTCATGGGACTGGTGTGAGCAACGAAAACAGTTTATCCTTAAACAACAACAAAAGAATTTTAAACATTGAAACCCGCAATGCTTTTGGAAAATGAAACTACCATAAGACCTCCCGCCACACACACAATGCAAACGCAGAATTGGAGGAGATTTCTTCTTATGATAGTCAAACATGCTTACTACGCAAAATCATCGATATTATTATTATTAGTGCATAGTATAGAAAACATTTCGAAAGTATAATATTAATCTTAGCCAACATAGGCATTCCGCACTTATGCCTACTATAGCTACTATGTTCAATAGCAGGTTACCGCCACATTCCATAGCAGGTTATACCACTAAAACCGTACAAGGTTCCTATTGTTTCTTTGGATTTCCAACAAATGGTCAGGCTAAGGAACTTCCTACTACCAATGGGTACGCCTCTGGATGGACGTCCCGAGAACCTACCCGGCTCTCTGCCAACACAAGGCCGGGTTACCTCTGTAACTAGGTAACTACTTCTCGAGTATGCCATCCCCCGGTCCTTTGGGACCTTTATCCGAGGGCCCTCAATCATAAAGCAACAACCAGAAAGAAATGAGATTGGAGCAATCACATAGGTTAAATATCAGAGCTCCATATCTGATACCACCCTTTTCCAGAAGGAAATGACATACCCTAAAGGGCGCGACCCTCATAACCTTGCCGCATCATTCCTGTTTTTGTAGGCCAGTCTTTTATTTTTTGGTGTAGTAAAAACAAAACTGTGCATAGTTATCAATGTGTGAGGCAAAATACATATCAGCAACATTAGCATGTGCACAAATCATTTACATGCAACAAACTTTAAGAGATTTTGAGGTAAATTTAAGAAACTCCACTATTTACTGTGATAAAATGAGAGCAACTGACTTAGCTAAAAATCCAATAAATCACTCAAGAACTAAATATATAGATGTTAGACATCACTTTTTACGAGGTCACATTTAAAAAAAATATCCTTAGAATTTATAAATACAGAAAATCAAATTGCAAATATTTTTACTAAACCACCATGTGAATCCACCTATATAAAATTAAGACGAGAATTTGGTATATGTACTTTAATAGATTTAATCTAAAAGTCTTAACTTCAAAAATATAAAGGGAGTATATTCTTTTTATCTCCTTTTTGTGAAGATAAAGGGGGAGAAATGAAGACGTACTTAATTAAAGGGGAGAACTCGTATTTTTTTGTAAATGAAGAGAAAAACAAACTTATGCTATATATCATATATTTAGGGTTTATATTTTATGCATTCTATTATATATTTATAAAGTTGTGTAGTTGTCATTAAAAAGGGGAATGTTAGAACCACGATTACATGTTTTGATGATCACAATTATATAAGAAATGATACTAATGTTTTATATGAGTTATTTTAGTCAGTTTAACAAATAAATAGTAAAACAAAGGCGACATAACATATAGAGATGGAGCTAATACTACTTCAGAACTTGGAGATGATGCTTAGTAGATCAAGATGATCAGATATAGTTGCAAGCTATACTTAAAAAGTGAACTTCAGAGGCAAAACTATGTAGTAGTGTGGTATATGTTTATTTTAGAGTCATAAGCTTAGATTATTTGTTAAACCATTTAAACGATCTCCAAATGCCTTGAAACTTGACCACAACCTCCATCATGTATCCATGAAAGACCATGAATTTTCTTAGAATTTTGTAAAGCATCGAAGACCAAAAACAAAGGCTTTATGCCTTAGGTTCACTGTGCTTGAAAATAGGCGACTAGTGATCGGTTGCTAGGCACCAGTGCATCGGTCGTCGAGTTTTGCAGGCCTAGAGAACCGAGATCTAAATCCTTTTGTTTTTGTTTCTTTTTTTAGTCGTGACCTTTCACTTTCAGACCTCAAAACTCTTCGTTAATGATTATTAACTCCTCTAAAACATCTCTAGATTATTTTTCTTTATTCCTATCTAAACCTAAGACCTTACAATCACCTAATTTATCTCACAATTCTCTAATCTCTATTGTGATTTTCTTTGCCTATTTCCAAAACCCTAGCAATTATACATGATCATATAAATCCATATCATTTGCTGAATTCCAATCCTTAGACCCTATACTTCATCGCAATCGATCGTTTAAAGTGGTATAAGGATTTGTAAAGCGCCATTAGCAATATCAGTATTAAAAGATACATTGTTGTTGAAATTTATTTTCTTAAAAGAGATGAAGTCATGTTGGTGTGGTTTATCTGGCGGTGTTGAAGTCCTGTTGGTGTAGTTCATCAAGCAGAAGTTGTATAACATCTTCCTCAGGGTTAAGAGAGAGGCTGATAGTGTAAATCCAGGAAATAGTCTGGGACTGGATGTAGGACAGGTGGTTCTAACTAAGATAAAATCTTGGTGCACTCTAATAATTTATTTACTATAATTTATTTATTCATTTTTGCTAGTTAATTATATTAGTCACATTAGAGATTATATTCCGCAATATATAGTTAGACTGTTATATCGTAGACCTCCAACTTTCAATCTATATTATGGGTGGATCATGTGGGCACAATAGTGAAAGTTTTGTAGAGGGATTTAGATTACCATGATTGATGGTCATAAACAACACCGAGCCGGATTTGACCACTAACATTTGTCAAACCGTCAAGGAGGGGATTGTAGGTGATGTGTTGGACATGACAAGGATATAGTTAATGGACATTTAGGTAGATATGGATGCATGGAGCTGGATTGGATAGAGGGGTTGGTTATGGAGGGAGTGGGAAAATGCTTGAGAAAGAAAGATATAATTTACTCATATGTTTAGTATCATCGATTGAGAGGAATGTTGTAAGTATTTCTAGTTTTAATTTTCCAATGATCATTCTATTTTCTTTGCTTTAAATGCTTAATTATTATTTTATTTTTTAAGTTGATGACATATACAAAGATTTAGATGGTATTGAAGACATGAAGATGTATAAGTATCCATAAAGTAAAGTATTTGAGTATCAAAGTGATTATGGAAGTACTACTAGAAAAAAGTGTTAAGATTGCCTCTGCCTTGAAGATTGTAAGATCAAACTTATCAAATGAGAAATTGATGCTTAGCAGTATGCTAAAAGCATAAGAAACACACGGAGGATATGTTATTGTATTAAAGATATGATGTTCAATAGGTTAGCCCAAATTCGTACTGAACTCTACATACGCATACGACATAGTATATATGAACCTGAAATTTCATAAGGATTTATGTTACCCAAATGGAAAAAAAGGAACACCATACATCTAGAAAAACTATAAATAAGGGAGACTGGAATTTTATTTAATGAAAAATATGTTTAATAAATGCATTAACATTATATTTTTTAATTTCAATGTTTCTTTGTTGTTGTTTGGTTCTATATATTTGATATTTTACAAAGGTTTCTTATTTTATGTAGAAAGCTTACGATTAATTAAATGCATTCTTAATATGATGGTGTATGACTAAATATTTTGATTATAAATAGATGTCAGACCACAGAATATGTCAAGACATAATAAAAACATTTCAATAGCATCTGTGTAATTTGATATTTTAATTACACTCTAGTGATTATCAAATAACATCAGTTTGTCATATGAATAATAATGTAAATTGATGAGATTTCAAATTGCTTTAGTGTATTTCTGTGATGCCCTAGCTCTAGTGATCGAAATATTATAGGGATTTTACCATTCGGTAGCTTGGATCAATGGGCACAAAAGGAGCATTCTCTTTTTATATTACTTTGGGTCAACAACGTTTCAATACTTGAATAAGTTTGAAATAATATGTTTCACATCTCGACACAAGGCAATGTACATGAGTTCTAGAATTGAATAATATTATACAAGAGACACAAATGAAAATTCCCAACTAACAAAATCGAAATAAATAAAAATAACGAATAGTATATCATTTTTGAAAATCTAATATGTTATTACATATGCACAACTCATCACACAAATACGTCATTTCGACCAAAACAATGAAATATCAATATAAGAACCAATAAACTAAATACCCACCATCATCAACTGCTCCAACTTTATATTATAGCCTACAAAGCATATACAGTCATAATATTGACCTATAAAATAACCATAGTCTAAGACAAGGTTGTCAAACAAATAGCAAACCCCGAGTTAGGCTATAAATCTGGATATCTGGATGTGAGTGTAACCGAGTTCAAATATAACATAATATATAGATCATATTTTAATATGTTGCAATTGTATAACCCCTACTCAAGATTTGGAGTTGGCAGCAGTGATCTTTGCATTGAAGGTGAGGATACACTACCTTTTAGGAGAATAATTCGAGTTATTTACGGATCATAAGTCCTTAATGTATTTATCTCTCGAGAGTTGAACATGAGGTAGCAACTAGAGTTTTTGGCAACATATGACTTTGTGATTGAGTATATGCTGGGAAATGGACATAAAGTTGTTGATGCACTTAATAGAAAACATCAGAATATGGTATTGGCAATGTTATATGAATGGAATGATTTAGAAGCATTGGCTTCTTATGGAAATAGAATGAGGTCCACGACTAATACTAACTAGCGTACCATAATGATTTCTTGTGTAGAATTTCGACTGGCATTGATCGAAAGAATTGCAGTAAGGAAAAAAGATGATCCAATATTAGCCAATCGGATAAGAGACTTGAAGTAGGAAGTGAGATTGGTGGTCTAAAAGATTTTGTACCTAATCAAAGAGGATAGACGAGTATGAAGGGACTGTTGTGTGTTCCAAATATCGATAATCTGAGAAATGAAGTTCTTAGAGAATGTCATCAATCAAAGTTTGCCATTCATCTTGGAGGTATGAAGATGTACCAAAAAATGAAGAGGGCTTTCTTCTGGGAAGGCATAAAAGGGATGTAGGCATATGGGTGAAGCAATGTATGAATTTCCAATAAGCAAAAGTCAAGCATCAAATGCCAAATGGATTACTTTAACCTTTAGAAGTGCCATTGTGAAAATGGGATTATACATCTATGGATTTTATCAATGGGCTGCCAATATTGAAAAGGGGAAATGAAAGTATTTCGATTGTAATCAATAGACAGACCAAGAGTGCACGCTTTATCGTTGTTAAGTCGACGAGGATAACACCTAGTTTGGCCAAATTATTCAGGAAGAAGGTTGTAATACTATATGGAATACCAAGTAGCATTGTAAGTGATAAATAACATTTGTTTACTAGTGACTTATGGAAGAGCTTACAAGATGCACTGGGTACCAAGCTGAAGATGAGTAGTGCTTACCATCCGCAGACTGATGAGAAAATAGAAAGCATCAATAAGGTACTCAAAGATTTGTTAAGGGCTTGTGTACTAGACTTTGGAGGGTCATGGAAAGACTGTTTGCACGTAGGTGAGTTTTCCTATAACAATAGCTACCAAACTAGTATGTAAATGACAACTTTCGAAGCAATATACAGAACATCATGCAAATTGTCTACATGTTGGTTGAAGAAAGGTGCTAAACCAATACCTGGTCTGGATCTGGTGAAATAATCGACTGAAAATGTGATGACCCTGAAATCGGCCTTCGAAAATCGGCACCCGTACTTCACTTGTACTCAAAATGTCGTAGATTCAAACGCCGAATCTGGCTCACCGGAGCTTATAACACCATTAAGTATAACAGCACAACGGAAATAAAGAAATAGATAATATCATATACAACTCCAATGAATACAATATCCAGTATGATATACAACAATGATATCAATATGATACAACAATATCAGAGATAAATAATGATACAGCGAAAACAACAGAAATGATAACTCCAAATGATCAGTCAGAGAGAATGAGTCCAAACGACTCCAACATCTAGCTCGAACCACCATCAGAATGCACAATGATAAGCAATGTCAGTCGTGATCTCCAAAACTGAACTAGCTCCAATGTCAACTGAACCTGATTATCTGAAAAACCCAACTCTAGACTGCCCGTGTGGAAATTTGTGGGCACCCAGAGTTTAGGAAGGGAACAATAAACTCCGAGTCAGTCGTGGGACTGGTGTGAGCAACAAAAACAGTTTATCTTTAAACAACAACAAAAGAATTTTAAATATTGAATCTGTACCATAAGACCTCCCGCCACACACACAATGCAAACGCAGAATTGGAGGAGATTTCTTCTTATGATAGTCAAACATGCTTACTACGCAAAAGAAAAACTCTTTTGATATTATTACTAGTGCATAGTGTAAAACATTTCGAAAGTATGATATTAATCTTAGCCAACATACAACCATTATTGTATGCCTACTATAGCTACTATGTTCAATATCAGGTTACCACCACATTCCATAGCAGGTTATACAACTAAAACCGTACAAGGCTCGTATTGTTTCTTTGGATTTCCAACAAATGGTCAGGCTAAGGAACTTCCCACAGTCAATGGGTACGCCTCTGGATGGACGTCCCGAGAAACCAACCTGGCTCTCTGCCAACACAAGGTCGGGTTACCTCTGTAACTAGGTAAGTACTACACGAATATGCCATCCCCCGATCCTTTGGGACCTTTATCCGAGGGCCCTCGATCATAAAGCAACAACCACAAAGAAATGAGATTGGAGCAACCACATAGGTTAAATATCAGAGCTCCATATCTGATACCACCCTTTTCCAGAAGGAAATGACATACCCTAAAGGGCGCGACCCTCATAACCTTGTCGCATCATTCCTGTTTCGACCATTTCCGGTCTGTGAGGTTCGATGAGGTCTCGTCCACAAAGCTACGCTTTTTCACAAAAGCCATGCTTCGATCACAAATGATCAACACACAGCAACACTCAGCATGCCACATTACCAAATTGGGAGTATATCGCTGATAACCTTCAACTACATAACCTCTGAGCTCGTACGTCTCAGAGAAGGGTGTTAAGCTAAGAGAATAAATTCTCCGCCACCAAACAGAAATGTATTTGAAAGAAATCTGCTTTATATCTCAAAGTGTAATGTCAGACATGTAACCATACAAGTCTGTTCCGGGTTCAAACAGAACCGAAGGCACTTCCGAAGAAGCCCTTGCAATCCGGGTATTCACAATCCCGATCGGATTTCCCATCACTTAGGAAATTTATATACCGGCGCGACTCAGTACAGAGAATCGATAGGTCATCCTATCGTTCTTGCAAATACCCGGTCTTCACCACCGGTCTTCAAATGCCATCCATATACGACGTATCATTATTCGGAATGGGTTATGTGACACAAAGGTCCTCTCCCGGCTAACCGAATAATGAGCGCGATATTAAAAACATATGGATATTGGGATTTCAATTAAGTCACAACTTATTACCCAAAACTTTGCTTTCAATGGTTTAAACAAATTACCATTTACAATCTTTTAAAACAAAAAGATTTATTTTAACAACCTTCAACGGTTTAAACAATTTCCACACTTTAATATTTTAAACAAAAGATTCGTTCACAGATTTTCCAAATTAATTTCCATTTCAATTGGATTAACTCCTTAAATCTTTAAAACAAAGATTTAACTTATAGCTTTCAAAATCATTGCCAAAGATTTATTCGTAATTTGGAAAACCATCTTCAATTCAAATTTGAAATTCCTTTAATTCAAATTGGAAATCCATTTCTTATATAAGAGCTTTTATCAGTTGAAAACAATTAGTTTTTCAAATCATTGAATTCAATTTCAAGTATTGAATTCAAATTTAAATCAAATTATTAAGATATCAAGTTTTATTAAGTTATTTAAAATAACTTTTACATTTGAAACTCATTTACAAAGCTCTTAATTTCAATTTCCAAACCATTTAGATTCAAGAATTCAATCTTTAAAATCATCAAAAATCTGCGACTTAACTGATTTCCAGGTGAAATCTATATTCGTGTGTGTATGGTGTAGTCCAGGGGTTTCACACAGTAGTGCAACATCAATCAATCATCACAGATCAGAATACAGAAATATAGTTGATAAGCGGTATATCATAACGCTTATCGTTCATTTACAGATCACAGATCACAGATATATAAATCACAGATAATAATTTACATTCATCCCAGATAAATAACTACAGTACAGATCACACACAAATCAGAATATATCACAAAACATTACAGATCAGAGATGTCAAATAATTCAATCATCCAGTCGAATCCAACATTCACAAGTGAATTTATTAATCAACTGATTAATTATTAATCCGGGTTAATTATCATAAGTTAATTACAAATTATTTGAAAATCTTTTTTCAAAATTTTATTAGTTAACCTGTAATTATTAATTAATCATTCTTAATTAATGAACCAATTAATTTTTTAATTATTAAATTAATCTTAATTAATTATCATTATTAATTAATCTTTTAATTATTCACAAATAATTATACTCAGATTTTAAATCATTATTTAATTAATTACATTCAATAATTATCTATTAATTACTTTTCTAAGTAATTATACTTTCAAAGTTATCAAGTGATTTTTCTGAATTAATTAACTTAAGAAATTTAATTTGAACAGATTCGATTAACTCAATAAATTACATCGAATATTTAATTTCACAATTATGGTCATTAAGTAATTATACTTAATAGTTTCACAATTGATTATTTTTAATTAATTAATCTAATTAATTATTAAAATTAATCACATTAATTAATTATTTAATAATCCTAGTTAATGAGTTCTTATTCTTTTCCTATTCTCAGTTCAAAATCAAAAGAAACTCTAAACAAAGAAAATTCCAACCTGAAAACAAATCCTCAAACCAAAAATCAAACCTGTAAACATTTTCTCAAAATCCTGTAATAAATTCTCAAAACAAGTTTAAGGAAGTAATTAGGGATCATTAATTAAACCACATTTATTGAACACCTCTTAATTAATTATCCTATGTAAGATAAATTACCTAATGTAATTAATTTAAATAGGATAATTAATTAAGAGGTGTTCAATAAATGTGGTTTAACATTATTAAATTCCAGCATACTAGCCAACAAGTGGGTAATACAATCAAATCCGAGATCACTTATTGGAGATTGGATTCCATACAATGGCAGGGCTACTGGGGTACCGCCCATCACAGTACGGGGCCTAGATCACCGTACCGAGGATCCCTCCCGATCCCCTACAACACAAAGCCGAAATCATCCCTTACTGGATAGTCCCGAACAAGACAACCCCGCAGATGGCCGTCGCCAACTGCTCACTAAGCCGAATAAAAGGAACAAGTCTAGAGGTTCCTTTTTATTCAGACATGGTCTCATTGTCCCCTTAAGAAGAAACTGTCACACTTTAAAAATAAATAATTATCTTATATTTTGAAAATATAAAATTAACCTTAAATTAGCTTTTGAAAAATATTAAATTTAAAACAAAGCTTCAAATCACAATATATACATACATATATATATATTAAAATTTGAAATCATATCTCTTATTAAATTAAAGACTTCCTATTTACAATATATATACCAATATATACATTATAAATAGAATATATTTTTATTAGCATTGAAAGACAAATCTTACCAATATTAAATTTTAGAAAAGATATAAATAGATATTGCCAAATTAAATATTTATTAGCCTTTAAAAGATTAAATTACCAATTTAAATTAAAATTATAAGGGAAAATTATCAATCCAATTTAATTATTAATAAAGATTATTAAATTGATATTGCCCAAAATTTTCCCTTATAATTTTAACTTAAATTAGTAATTTAATCTTTTAAAGGCTAATAAATATTTAATTTGGCAATATCTATTTATATCTTTTCTAAAATTTAATATTGGTAAGATTTGTCTTTCAATGCTAATAAAAATATATTCTATTTATAATGTATATATTGGTATATATATTGTAAATAGGAAGTCTTTAATTTAATAAGAGATATGATTTCAAATTTTAATATATATGTATGTATATATTGTGATTTGAAGCTTTGTTTTAAATTTAATATTTTTCAAAAGCTAATTTAAGGTTAATTTTATATTTTCAAAATATAAGAAATTATTTATTTTTAAAGTGTGACAGTTGGTATCAAAGCCTAGGTATTCACTCGGTTATATTATAATAGGTCTAAGGTTTTCAAATAAATAAGAAATAGCTGAAATTGTTACATTATTAAATTCCAGCATATTTTTATTTTAATTGATTATTAAATCCTTACCATTAAACTTTATTTAAAATATAATATTTTAGAAATCAATTATAATTAAAACAATAGAACATCTAATTAACTTTTAAAATCTTGTAAAACCTTTAAAAGTTATTAAATAAATTTCATTTTGAAAACTCACTTATCCTACCCTTAAAACCTTTATATTTCAATATATATAAAACTTACTAAAAACTTATCCTTGGAATTTTGTTTTATTAAAGATAATTAATATGAAAATAATAAGGGTAATTCAATTATTATTAATGATTAAAGAATAGTTGGTCATTGTGAATAATTTAATTAAGATAAATGGTTTTTCTTAATTAAGATCTTTTAAATATAAGGAGTTAAGAAATTATTTAATTTTAAATAATTAGTTAAATAATTAACTAAGTAATTAATTAGTGATTAATTAAAGATAATCACATATGAATTAATTAAGTTAATTACTTGGTGAAGTAATTAATAAATAATTACTGGATGTAATTAAGTAAAGGGTAATTATTTTAATTAAGTAATTAGAGTATAATTACTTTATGAAAGTAATTAAATGGAAGTGATTAAGGATTAATCATTTAGTGTAATTAACTAACGGGTAAATTAATATAATTAAACTAAGGGTTAATTAATTAATTAGAGAATAATTAATTAATTAAAGGATTAAGGTTAATTAATAAGGTAATTAATTATTTGTTAAGGTAATTAATTAAAAAGTAATTAATTAATGGAAGTAATTAAGAGGATCATTAATTTATGAAAATAATTAAAAGATTAACTAATAATTAAAGGATAATTAATCTATAATTAAGGTTTAATTACTAAAAGTAATTAAAGAGTAATTAATCAAGAGTGATTAATTAAAAATGATAATTAAGGGTTAATTACTTAATGTAATTAAAGAATAATTAATCAAGGGAGATTAATTAAGGAAGATAATTAAGAGATGATTAATTAATTATTTTGTAATTAATTAATGATAAGTAAGTTGGATTAAAGGCAATCCAAGTGATTAAGTTAGAAATTAATTTAGGTTTAATTAATTAAAGGTAAGTGATTAATAATTGATTAATTAATGTAATTAATTAAGAATAATTAATTAATGTAATTAATTATGATATAATTAATTAATGAGATTAATTAAAGATTAATCAATGTGAATGGTTTAAGGATGATTAAAGGATAATTACTTAAAGTAATTAAAGAATAATTAATCAAAGATGATTAATTAAGATGGATGATTAGAGGAGGATTAATTAATTAAGTTGTAATTAATTTATGTTAAGTAAGCAGGATTTAAATGTAATTAAAGAATTAATTTAATTCATTGGTGGTTAATTAAAGTAATTAGAGATGGTGTGACTAAGTAATATTGTTTATGGATGATTGAAAAATGTTGAATGTTTGGATTATTTGATATCTCTGATGTATATGATACTATGTATATCTTATGTGATATATTATATTTCATTTGTTCCGCTGTGAGATTTTGATGTGTTGTTGTTCTTTCTTCTCTATCTTTTCTCTTTTCTATCCCTTTCTTTCTTAAATAATGATGTGTCTTTCTGTGGATAGAAAGGCGGGTCGTTACAGTTTGTTTTCTTTTGATTTGATTCTAGATAGAATCGAGACAACTGTCATGACCATCTTTCTAAGCCCAGAAAGACGCATCACGAATTAAGAAAGAAAGGGATAGAAGAAGAAAAGATAAGGAAGAAAGAACAACAACATAAAAGAATCTCACAGCGGAACGAATGAAATATAATATATCACATAAGATATTACATAGTATCATATACATCAGAGTTACACAACTTATACATCACATATTAGACAGTTATAAACACCTGTCTATCATACATCTCAAACATCACAGAGATACAGACTCAACACAAACACAACGGAATCACTATATATCTACACGTTGAAGCCTCCTGCTCCAAATCTCCTCCAGAATTCGTCAAAGCTAACCTGAATCCCTCGACCTTCAACACCTCTAGCACCTTCGCGAACGACTCCGGTGCACCATCGTCGTCGTGTGAAGCTCGACAACTACCTCGACAAAAACCGGTCACCAAGCCCTAGTTCAACCTCCCCTGGCCATTACGATCACCAGAAAATTCCACCTCCATTTTTCCAGAGAACCTCACCACATTGGCCACCTCCAAACCAAACATCATCCAACTCGATCACGCCGATCATCGGCAATCAACGAAGATACCCAAAACGAACATCTCAAAAATTCTCATGAATTAACAATCTAAAAATTATGATATGTATATTAAAATTCTCATGGTTTAAGGATAATTAATTTCTGTAATTAATTAAAGGCTAATTACTTGATGTAATTAAAGAATAATTAATCAAAGATGATTAATTAAGACGGATGATTAGAGGAAGATTAATTACGATAGATAATTAAGAAATGATTAATTAATTTGTAATTAATTAATGTTAAGTAAGATGGATTAAGATAATCTAAGTGATTAAAGTTAGTAATTAATTTAATTAGAATGAATAAATTATATTAATAACATAAGTATTACATAGTATACAACAGCTATCAGAGTTACACAGCTTATACAACACATACTAGACAGTTATAAACACCTGTCTAGTTATTACAACTCAATACAATACAGAGATCAACACAGCGGAACTACAATATATATCTACAACGCTGAAGCCTCCTGCTCCATTGCTCCTTCACTATGTAATTTACACTCCATTAATTACATTAAGTAATTTATTCCTTTAATTACTTTCATTAAGTATTTATACTTAATTAAACAATTCCACAAATGATTAACCTTAATTATTTAATCTATTTAATTATCAAAATTAATCACATTAATTAATTATTTATTAAACCCAAGTTAATGATCTACATTAACTATTAACTATTCTTTAATTATTTTTCTTAAATAATTAAACTTTAATTAACCATTATTAATTACAAATTAATTAATTCTAATTACCAATAAATTAATCTCTAAATACTTAATTAATTAAGTACCTAACAATAACTTAATTAATCCTTAATTACTTGATTAATTTATTCCTAACTATTAATTAAAAATCTTAACTTATCAAATTAATGGTCCTTAATTTCAAATTAATTAACCTTTAATTAATTTAATTAAACCTTAATTAATCAATTTTAAACCCTTAATTACTAAATTTATTAACCCAAATCATAAATTAATTAAATTGATTAATTATCTTTTAATTACCTTAATAATTTATTTTATCCCAAATTATTAAATCTTAATTATCTTTAAGATAAAACATTCTTCTTATTAATGACTTAATTATCATTCACGAGCCATTTGAAACCTTTTGCTTTTAAATTTATCTTAAATTTCATTTCAAAATAAAGATTTCAAACAATTATAAACTTAACTTTAACAAAATTTAAACTAATTTAAAAACCCTTTTTAATTCAAATGTTAAGAAAACATTTACCATTTATAAAGAAATTTCTAAGAGTTTGTAAACCAAATTCATTTGAATTCAAATCATTTTAAACATACTTTAAACATTTAAAGTTGTTAAACATTTTATTTCAAAACTAGGATACAAATGTAAATTTGAATCCATATTTAAAACTTGATTTAACATTTTGTTTAAATTTTACTTTACATTTTTAAATTTATTTTAAATTTAAAAACCAGACAGGTTATAACCTGTACCCAAACTCACTCACGAGTCACTCGAGATGTTACTCGAGTTATCATTCCACAAACACGAGTTCTACTTCGAGACGAACCATAAACTCAAAAACTCTAACACGAACACACTGCCGTGCACATGCACACATATATACATCCCTATAATTCACTCAAGTAGGACAAGATTATCCCCTGTCTAGAAGTTCCTTTTTATTTCGGCTTAGTGGGCAGTTGGCGACGGCCATCTGCGGGGTTGTCTTGTTCGGGATTATCCAATAAGGGATAGTTCCGGCCTTGTGTTGTAGGGGATTGGGAGGGATCCTCGGTACGGTGATCTAGGCCCCGTACTGTGATGGGCGGTACCCCGGTAGCCCTGCCATTGTATGGAATCCAAGCTCAAAATCAAGTCTTAAGTCATCTTCAACAAGTTTCTATAGCATGCAACTGCAGTTTTTAAATCAAATCACAAAGAAGCAATTCAAGCTTAAAGTTTTCAAAAGCAAAAGGCATTTCAGTCTTTAAAAGATTCAAAAGCTTTTCAAATAAATCTAGAAGCTCTGTTTTTCTGGTGAGTAACATTCTTTTTAAAACTTAAGTATATGGATATCTGGTTGCATGTGAATTTCTAGAAATAAAATGTGTATTGCATGGATGTATATGATTGAATTTCTGTGTACATATATGAATGTATAGATGCATGCTTGCTGTTGTACCTGTTCTTACTTTTAGACGCTAAAATTATGATCAAAATTCAATTTCTCTTGATATAATCTCTGTTAGGACTTAGGATTCAAACAACATTTGATTGTTTAATCATGAATTAAAGTTTAAACTTTATTTAAATAAAATAGTACTTATGACATGTGTTGATACATTAAGTAACCAAATAACATGTGTTAAGTAAATATTAATTCAAGATGACAAATGTTGAGATTCTGATGTTGTTCTTTCTTTCTTCTCTATCTTTTCTCTTTTCTATCCCTTTCTTTCTTATTAATGATGCGTCATTCTATGGAATAAATGTCGGTAACGACCTTCCAGATTACCTCGATCGCTAGAAACCACCCAATACACCAATTCCAGATCAACTCTAACTGCTCACCCAATTCAGCATTTAAATTTGTGATTTTATTTTAAAAAATCAAGATTTTGAATAAGAAATCAGTTTATATACCTGAATTGATAAATTAAGATACTTGAATTTTTAACATACTCAAGCTTGCCTGTTTATTTTGGTTTTCAGAGCCAATTCAAATTATTTTAACTTAATTTAAAATTTAAAACTAACTTCATGACTAAATAAACAATTTTGTTTTAAAGCCTAAGTTCTAACAAAGATCAGATAAGGAGATAATGAATTTTGATTAAAATTTTAGCTTCTAACTAAGAACAGGCAGGAACAATACAACAACAAACATGCATCTATACATCCATATATATACACAGAAATTCAATCATATACATCCACACAATACACATTTTATTTCCAGAAATTCACATGCAACCAGATATCCATATACTTAAGTTTTAAAAAGAATGTTACTCGCCAGACAAACAGAGCTTCCAGATTTATTTGAAAAGCTTTTGAATCTTTTAAAGACTTAAATGCCTTAGCTTCTGGTTTTTTATTTAAAACTTGAGTTGCTTGCTATAGAAACTTGCAGACAACTTCATTGATTTCCAGATTCAACTTGCTTTGAATTGGAAACTTTAAACTTGATTTGAGAATGTATTACAGGAATTTTTCCTTTTTGATTTGAGGGGTTTGATTACTGATTTTGTTTTTCAAAATCTTGATTTTTAAAAATAAATTCACAAATTTAAATGCTGAATTGGGTGAGCGGTTAGAGTTGATCTGGAAATGGTGTATTGGGTGGTTTCTAGCGATCGAGGTAATCTGGAAGGTCGTTACAAGTATAGATAATTTTAAAAAAACCAATTATATTCATAAATTTATTTTCAATATGATTTTGTATTAAAATTTATTAAATAAACTTTTAAAGTTTCAAAAGATTTTAGAAGTTAAATTAGATGTGTAAATTATAATTGATTTCTAAAATGTTTTATTTTAAATAAAGTTTAATTCTTTTAAAAGCTAATAATATTTTAAATTGGCAATATTTATTAGTATCTTTTCTAACAATTTAAAATTGGTAAGATTTATCTTTCAAAGCTAATATAAATGTTTTCTATTTATAATGTATATATATATTGGTATATATATTATAAATAGGAAGTCTTTAATTTAATAAAAGTTATGTTTTCAAATTATAATATATATGTATATATATATTGTGATTTGGAGTTATGTTATAAAATTTAATATAGTAATTATCAAAACTAATGTTAAAAATATTTTCCATTTAAAATGTATATATTTGTATATATTGAAATGGAAAAGTATTGTTTTAAATTTAATAAAGTGTTTTCAAACTTTAAATATATACATAGTTTGTAATTTGGAAATTTTGTTTAATATAATGTTTTCCAAAGGTTATTTGAAATTTAAATTTTTAACAAGGATAATTTCTTATTTATTTAAAAGATATATTTTAAGCTTAAGTTTTAAATAAGATTTAAATTAGAAGTTCATTTTCTTTTGTTTCCAATATTCTTTCACTTTTAAAATTCAAACATAAGATTAATTGGTTTGATCTCGGTCTAGTTTGTTTCATGTAGCATCAGCAAGGATTAAGCTGATTAGGAAGGATGGAAGTGACCCAGGATTGTCAGAAAGGTTATGCAGTTAAGAATAGATGGGAAGGAGTTCTGGATAATTGTAGTGTAGTTACTTAAGATCCTGTAAAGCGAGTATCCCAGTATATGTACCTGGAACTCTAGATAGTATTAGGAAGACCTATTCTGGATTTTTTTATAGAATAAGTTATATTTGGTTGTTAGAAATAAATGGTTGCTATGATTGATATGTGTGGTTGCTGTTTGAAAATTAAAAATTTTGCTGGGTTATTAAATTATCTTTGCTTTTAAATTTCGGGGACGAAATTCTTTTAAGGGGCGAGGAATGTGATGACCCGGAATTTTTGACAATATCAATTTAATAATCTTTATTTATAATTAAATTGATTTGTTAATTTATAAAATAAAATCAACAGATCAGAATCTCACAGCGGAACGAATGAAATATAATATATCACATAAGATATACATAGTATCATATACATCGGGGTACACAACTTATACAACACAAATTAGACAGTTATAAATTTCTGTCCTACTTGAGCGCGACCCACTTAGCCTTGCTGCTTTATTGCATGTGATGATCCTATATGAAGAAGTTGTTTGCATGATTGATTTTATCTGGATATATATGAATTGCTTTGATTATATGTGAATATATTTGTATATATATAAACTGCTCCTCTGTTCTAGTTTTCCAGTGAGTAAACTCCCTTTAAAACCCAATCTTTTATTTTGATCTATGCTCTGATACCACTGTAATGACCCGCCTTTCTCTCCAAAGGAAGATGCATCATTATTAAGAAAGAAAGGGATAGAAAAGAGAAAAGATAGAGAAGAAAGAAGAAACAACATCAGAATCTAAACAGAGGAACGAATAAATTATATTAATCACATAAGTATTACATAGTATCATATACATCAGATATACACTGCTTATACATCAAAATTTAGACAGTTATAAACACCTGTCTTTCATACAACTCAAAGCATCACAGAGATACAACACAGCGGAAATAAAAGGGACTCTAGACAGGGGAAATCTTATCCTACTTGGGTGCTACCCACTAACCTTGCTGCACCTCCCCTGTTTTAGCCATTCCCGGTTGATGAGGTTTGAGGCTACGATTACCTTTAGATAACACCTCACTTAGAATGCTCATCGCCCACCTGACGATGTTCTGAAAGCATTCAATCCATACAAGTTTGTTCCGGGTTCGAACGAAACCGAAGGCATTATCTCGTTACACTCATTTTGGAATCACCCTCAGAGTTAACGACAATAACCCTTGCACTCTGAATCTTCATCTTCACTTGAGATTCACGACATATCGTTAATTTGGATCGATGTGGTATTCAGATATCCAAATCTGGAAACCCGATCCCGGTCTCATCGAAATCCAAAACGTATCTTTTAGGTCCAAGTTGTTTTAAGGTTAGAAAATTAATTCTTAAGTAATTAATTTAATTTAATTAATTATATCATAGGGTTAATAATTGTTGCTTATGGATGATTGTTTGTGTAGAATATCTGAATTGGATGATATCTATTGGATGATATGCTGTGATATTCTGTGATATGATATTGGATATATCTGTGATAAATGTGTGATATTTATCTGTGTTAATGTTGTGTGATAATCAACTTATAATTACTTACCTTTAATTAATTAAGCCTTTAATTAAATAATTAATTTCACTAAGTAATTACTCCTTAATTACTTCCATTAATTAACCTCAAATCACTTTTATTAAGTAATTATCTCTTTATTAATCATCTTCATTAATTATTCATTAATTAATCACATTAATTAATTAACCTTAATTAATTACATTCATTAATTAATGAATAATTAATGAAGATGATTAATAAAAAGATAATTACTTAATAAAAGTGATTTGAGGTTAATTAATGGAAGTAATTAAGGAGTAATTACTTAGTGAAATTAATTATTTAATTAAAGGCTTAATTAATTAAAGGTAAGTAATTATAAGTTGATTAATTACATAATTAATCACGACCCGTCTTTCTTAGCCTAGAAAGACGCATCATGATTTAAGAAAGAAAGGGATAGAAGAAGAAAAGATAGAAAAGAAAGAACAACAACACATAAGAATCTCACAGCGGAACGAATGAAATATAATATATCACATAAGATATTACATAGTCTCATATACATCAGAGTTACATAACTTATTCATCTCATATTAGACAGTTATAAACACATGTCTATCATACAACTCAAGTACATCAATACAATACAGACATAACTCTAACACAGCGGAACCACAATATATCTAAACGTTGAAGCCTCCTGCTCCATATCTCCTCCAGAATTCGTCAAAGCTAACCTGAATCCCTTAACTACTCATACATAATATGAGTACCCAAGAGTTTAATAAAACAGAAAATAAACACTTGGGTCAGACATGGGTCTGGTGTGAGTAAACGGTTAAAGTTGCTTAACTTTGAAAAACCTTTGGAAATAAAAGGTATCTCGTAAGACTCCCCGCACATAAACACGGAAAAGTTTTTACCTTACGATAACCAAAACATTGATAGGAAATCCAGTTATATTATAATAGGGTCTAGGGTTTTCAAGTAAAATACAGAAATAACTGGAATGCTTACATCTCACGTTTTCATTTATGCAATTCAAAACAGAAATTGAATTGGTTGATTTTTAACATATATATCTATTTTTACTGTTATTCCCTATTTAAAAATTATTTGTTGAATTTAAAACCCTGAAACTATTTTTATAATCATCATCATACATTAGCAAACAACTTTCATTTAGATATCAAAGTCTAATATTAATTCTATTGGGAGATTTGAATTTTTTGGAGGCAAAACATGAACTGAAACAACAGAGAACAAAATAACTATATATACCAATTCAATTATATAAAAACTGAAAAACTTTCATGCAAAACAAATATCAAGTACAGATTTTAAAAACAAAGTTCCAGGATCAAAAATTCAAAACTGCTCTCTGTTCTTCAAGTTCTGGTGAGTAAACATTCTTTTTAAAAACAGTTTAATTTGCGATTATCTTTATTAAGGAATTTAAACTTAGATTAATCATTATTAATTACAAATTAATTTATCCTTAATAACCAATTAATTAACCATTAATTATTTAATTAATTTAAGTTTTAACTATAACTTAATTAATCTTTAATTACTTGATTAATTAATATTTAATCATTAATTTAAAATCTAATCTTGTCAAATTAATGATCCTTAATTCCAAATTAATTATTCCTAATTAATTAACTTAAACTTAATTAATTAGTTTAAAACTCTTAATGACTTAATTAATCATCCATATCATTAATTAATTAAATTAATTAATTACCAATTTTTAATTATCTTAATAATTTAAATGAATCCAAATCATTAAATTCTAATTAACTTTAAGATAAACATTATTCTTATTAATGATTAAATTATCATTAACAAAACATTTAAAACAATTTACTTTTAAACTTACTTTTACATTCCATTTTAAATTCAAGATCTAAAATGAATACAAATTTAAATTTTGAAATCATACTTAAAAACTGATTTAATACTTAGTTTAAATCTTTGTTTTACATTTTACACATTCATTTTAAAATTTTAAAAGGGCTGACAGATTTTAAAACCTGCAACCACACATTTTCAAAACTTTATTTCATTTCAAAGCTAGGATGCAAATTTAGATTTGAATCCAGATTTAAACTTAGATTTAAAACATTGTTTAAATCTTTATTTACAATTTTTAAACCATTATAACATTTTAAACAGACAGATTTAAAGAAAACCTATAACTACACATTTTCCCGAGCTATCCCTAAATTACTTTGAGTCAACACACTCAATGCTTTGGGCAACACACACAAATGACCCGAGACAACTCGAGTCCTTCCCCTGCTTTAAACCCAAGCTTCACAAAAACAAGGGAAGTGCACATGCAAATGCACCAGCGATGCCGCCCCTTCTGATCATCCACGACAACCTCCTCACATCGGCGATCATCCACACAACCCATCACGATCATCAGAACTTCGACAACGACTCGAAATCAAAATCGAGCTCCAAACTCAAAACTGGAACAATCATTCACACCTGGAAACCACCTCGTTCTCGAATCTCCGACCACTAGAGTGTCTATAACTCCGACCACACCATCGCCTACCTCCCTGCTTCCATCCCCTCGAGTTTGGTTGAACTCGATCAACCAGAGCAGGCGAACCATCCAAAACAACAGACCTAACTAAAACTAGGGTTCCAGACTCCAATCATCAACCACCATCACCACCATGCCTGGATAACCTTCCTGGCATTTTTCCTCTAAGCTTCGATCACTCTTCCACCTCCATGAAGAACCCCGACTTCCCAAATCAAGTAGATCGCCAGAAAACCCCTCAAAACATATTTCTGGTCAAACCAGAACTGCTCTCAAATCCCACTGCTAAAAATTATGATTCTAGTGTTAAAAAACATATTTTTGTTTATGTATTCAGTTTATAATCTTGAAACAATGAATTACCAAGTTTGGATTTTGACTTATATTAAATTTGCTCAGTCATTTTGATTTCCAGAGACATTCCTCTATTTTTTTAACTTAAGTATAATTTTAAACATTTAACTATGCTAAATCAAACAACTTTTGTTTGTAAATTAAATCCTATCAAAGACTAAATCAATTGGTAATGGATTTAAATGAAATCTTGAGCCTGGAAAACAAAACAAGAACAGTGTACACATATACACAACAGCATGTACACTATATAACCATATATATTCACAGCAGATATTCACTTATACATACTTATCACAGAGATTAACATGCAACCATATTCATATATTTAAACTTGTTAAGAGTGATGTTACTCACCTTGAACATCTTGTTTTCCAGAAAATTTGAAGTTAGAAAAGTTGAAGCTTTTTGAATTTGAATTGAAAACTGAGTTGAAGTTTGAGTTGAAGTTGATACTGGAAGTTCTTCTTCGCAGGCTCTCTTCGATTGCTCAATGTTTTACTGAGATGTTGTTTGAGTTGATTCTTACTTCGGTTTTTTTTTTCTTTTCTTTTGCTCAGTTTTGAAGGAACAAAAATGGATTGAAAATGAGAAGGTTGATATATGAAAGAATGTGTTACAGGGTGGTGATATTTGTTTAAGCTGATATGAAGTGTTGTGATGGCTTCATTAATGGCCATGTATAAATGAATATTTTTTCTTCATTTCGGTGGCTGATGGATATATGTATGGGGTATTAATGCTTTATGCATTAATTACCTTGTACAATCTACACTTATCTAATTTTGCTAGTACATAGATATTTTTATTTTCCTTTTTCTTTTGTTCTATTTCGGCTGTACAAATGAAGATAGTGGTGGCTTCTTTTGAAATCTTTTATACACTTGTATCTTATTTTCTTTGTTTCATATATGTTTTTTTCCTTCTTTTGTTTTGTCTTTAACTTGTCTTTATATTTGCATACATATTTTCTTTTCTTATTGAATGGGTATTTTCTTTTATTTTGTTGTGGTTATAATTTATTTAATGTATTTACTATATGTATTTTTCTATAATTTATCTCATGTGTTTTTATTATATTTATTTCTATCTCCATTATTTATTTCTAACTTAAATACTATTTATTTTTATATTCATTTGGCAATATAAGTGAATTTCTAGATTTTAATTTGTTATTAAATTTTATCCAATGTATTTATCCTATACTTTTATATCATATATATTTTGCATCTTTATTTTCAAACCATTTATTTACAATTTAAATTCAAATAAAATATATATACATATATTTATAATTTCAAATTGACTCATATATACCCATATATATATATTCACATATATACATATATATACAATATTTTAAATTTAAATGATTTATACAAAATATATTTGAATCCGGGGAAACTCGCATCACTTTATCTATTTATTTTTACTATTTTATTCAAAAATTAAATTAATTATTAATTTAAATATATATAAAATTTGGGGTCGTTACAGAAAATATTGAGTTAATCCGAGGAAGGATGAAGAAAGTTCAATCAAGACAAAAAAATTACATAGACAGAAGGCGTAAACACTTGAAATTCTCAGTTGGAGATTATGTTTTTGTGAAAGTATCTTCGACGAAGTTTGTTATATGATTTGAGAAGTCGAGAAAGTTGGAACCAAGATATGTTGGGTCGTTTCCTATTTTAGAAAGGACCAAAAAACTCACGTATCGCATTGAGTTACCGAATACTTTAGTAGGATTCCATAATTGTAACGACCCGATATTTTGGACCATTCAAATCGACAATAAATCCACACATGCCGGACTTGAATTGCTCAAAATACCGAATTGTAAATATAAATTTGGAAAAACTCAGAATATACAGTAAATAAATCACAGATCATAGACACAGAGTAATATAACAATGCAGCGGAAGCAAAGGAATAGTAGTTCATGAAGCTACTATATATATAACAGAGTTAAACAAAATTACAGCATAATTTATGAATACAAAGATGTCTCAATACAATAGTCAAATACAAGATCTGAATACATCACTAGAATCAATTGAATGCCTGAAAGCGGAATCAATGGATGGATCCAAGCGAAGCTCCAACTCCAAAGGTGAGTCTCGAATACTGGTACAACTCAGTCTGACCCGAGCGTAAAACAAAACACAAAACACTCGAGTCAGGACATACATACTTATACAATGTAAACCAACTCAAGTGAACTGTAATATAAAGGTACAAGTAACCTAAAGAATGCTTAGGATCGCCCATTCCTTAAGGATCCGTTAAACTATCTACTATGTAGTAATATTCGCTATTATAATAATGTCTAATAGTAAAATAAACTTACTTTTAAATAGCATTAAGGCTTTACATTTTCCACCTTAACACATAATAGTCCCAGTAGTCCATCCAGTATCATGGTCCCTCCTGATCGGGAAGCCACCAGAGGATACTCCACAGGCTACGGCACAAAACCAAAATCGTACAAGGCTCGCTATGGTAGGTGACACGGCACAACTAGGCAATGCCAGGGTAGATATACCAATCGTTATCCGGACTGGTGGTAACGCATAGCCGCAGCTACCGCCCACCTCGAGCCACACTCCCAAAATCAAAGGTGCGCACCATATCAATCACAAGGTAATAGAATGGCATACGAAGAAGTATGTCCGATAAGAGGGGCTACCTCATTGGCCCGAGAATCGCTCCTGTTTTAGCCACCTTATGCCAACTCACGGGAGTCGGGTCCATGTATATACCTCAATAGGATCGTCGCCACCATCCTACTTCATTCTGGAATCTCCACCGCGTACACAGTTGTTAAAGTGGTTTTCGGTATCAACAGAGAGTATGCCCATATCCGATCCCGGTCTCTTTAACAACCAATCGTTATTATAACCCATGGATATTTATTTCGAAATAATTTATACTTCAAAACAAAATATCATATCCATTTCAAAATTAGTTTATACTTCAAAACTAGTTTATACTCCAAAACCAAAACATCATTTGAACAAACCCAAATTTCCAATCATTGAATATTTCTTTCAATTTATTTAAACTTGAAATATTCCTTTTTAAATCATCTTAAACCAAAACCACTTTATAAAGCCATATTCTTAAATCTTCAATTGCAAATCGATATATTCAAAACAATTCTTAATTAAATACTATTTCAAATAAATTCATAACCAAAATCATAATACTTTCAAAGTTATAACACCTTTGAAACCAAACACTTTGAAACCATAATACTTTGAAACCATATCAATTTAAAATGTTATCATTTGGAAATCATAATATTTAGAAAAATCATAACACCCTTAAAAGTAATATTCATTACCAAAGTTATAACATTTTTAAGTTCGTTCGTTCAATTATACCAATTTCGAAAACATTGTATTAACTTATAAATTTCAAAAATGGTTTATATTTCACCTCAGAACATATTCATTTAAACCATTTAAATTCAATGTCAAAATCTTCCAAAACAATATTCATTTCCAAAGTTCATTGAAATTTCAGCCACAACAGCACTTATAAAGTGTTACGGTAAATATATTAACATTTCAAAACATTGTCAAATTCAAAACAGCAGCACTTATAAAGTGCTATAGTAGGTATTAGAATTACAAAACAGTTCAGTTTCAAAAAAACAGCAGCACTTATAAAGTGTTGTAGTAGTTATCTAGTTATTTTCAGAACTAGTTCAAATTCAGAAACAGCAGCACTTACAAAGTGCTGTAATAGGTGTTTACTTATTTCAGAACTTAGTTATATTTCAGAATTGATGGCATTTAGCAACTACTATCTTTAAAACCACGACATTTAGTAAATGCTACCAATAACATTTCCAGATTTATTCTAACATTTCAGAAACATTAAACTTCAATTTATACCATTTTTAACTTATAAAATCATATCTCACGCTTCAGAAAATATTCATTTGATACCATTTAACTTATGATTTACATGAAATAAATTTTATAAATAAATATCCAATTAAAACCATAATTCATTATTATGTCAAAATACACTATTTTACTCATCTTTTATTTTTAACCACTAACCTAACACTTTATTTTAAAATACCCATTTCATAAATAAACTAAATCTCTATTTATTTACTTAACTTAAAATTTCCATTTGAAAAACCAAGTATCCAATTATCAAGTTAGGTCATAATTAAAGTTACATTTTTCCATTTAAAAATCATAACTATTTATTTTACAAAACATAACATTTCACAAAAGAATATTTTATCATAGTTAATATAACAATCAATCTTTTTCTTTTAGATCTATTCATTTAGACATCAATTAACTATGATTTTCTAGTCAAATAAATTTTATTACAAATGTCCAATTAAAACTGTATTCCATTTTATCGGTTCAAAATACATTATTTATTACACAAAACATGTCCGTTTCATAAAGTAAAATTCATAACAATTACTAGGTTAGATTTAAAATTCCATATTAAGTCCAATTATATTATTGAGTTATTTAACATCAATAAATGTCTTTAATTTAACTTAAAACCAATTATTAACTTATAAAAATTTAACTTATAGAAAAACCAATACACCTTTATAATTTAAAGCATTAAATCAAAATTTAAGTTAAAATTCCATATATCTATAAAACTCAAAATACTTAATAATCTTTTAGGAAAAATATTATTTAAAAATACTTAATAAATTTTAGGAAAATATTATTTAAAATATGACCATGGGCCTGTATAATATTTTCTAACCTAGGTCAAGTGATACGGATATGTATCATTTCAATCCGTAATTTAAAAAGAAAAATCTGGGTTCTATCATTTCAAACCCGCAATCCCAAGTAAAACAAATACAATAAAAATCGTTCAAGCCTATCATTTTAGCTCATAACGATTTTTCCTTATTCTAATGTCCATTCGGGTATGTATCATTTCAACCCATAGTGATAGGGAACTTGCAGTGTGAGAATCAGTAAATAAAAGAATAGTAGAACATATAATCATATCAAATGATGTAACAAATATATAAACAGAATTTAACATCATATAATCATATCACAGGCATATATGAACATATTAACATAACATATAATTTTCTACAATTCACATGCCATTGTTTCACAATTATATAAGTACGTATGTCGATAGTGATAAACTCACCTTTAGAGCTAGAGATGACAATTCAAGACACAACAACAAACTCCGAAAAGCACGATTGAACTCGAATCGACGAACGAGGCTGATAAATAGGAATAGACGAAGTCAAATCAGAACTGGATCGATGAAGATGATTGATATAAGTGAACGTATATAGATATAACCTAAAATTTATATATATAAAAATCATATTCTAATTTCGACACCTATTAAATTAAATATCATCATATTATAAAATAAACAACTTTATATATAAACTATCATACATACTGTAATAGATAATATAGATCAGCGAGCAAATCCACCTTTACATTATTCATAAAAGTCAACAGAATACAACCTTACATTATATATATATGTAGGTTGTACCAAAACTTACATATCTTTATGGTATATTAAACAGTTTTAAACCAAATGGTAAATATGTTTTAAAACCCAACCTTATATATATAATTTTTTTTTCAAACTATTTCAGTATGAATGCAGACCATATATATGTCATATAAATATAAATCGACATACTTAAAAATATATATAGACCACATGTTATGTAATGCTTATGTATTTATTTTCAAACTTGCGTGCATGCTATACTTGGAGCTCAATATAACTTGTAGAAACCCATTTCAAACCAATAGTTTATGTTAAAACTATCACAGTTTACACATCAATCTTATGCCTTCCTACATATAGATTTAAACATTATACTAGTCTATTGTATAAATCTATAGAAACAAAATATATATATATAACTCACGTATTATATAAGATATATAATACCTTAAATAGTCAAGGTTACAAGCAAGCCTGGCCAGGCGAAGCTAAACAAAGAAGGAGACTGATGCCATGGCACTTGAGTTCGGCTGGAGAGGAAGAAGTGTAGCCGAATGGAGGAGGGAAGCAGCAGGTCGTTCTCGACGGTGATGGGGTGAAAAGCACGATCGGTTGTTGCTGGAAAGAGGGAGGAAGGTGGACGCGCGGCTGTTGCCTGGGCGTGACGCGGATGTTGCAGAGGTGGAGGCGGGTGGAAGAATTTGTGGCGGCTGTAGAGTCGAGGCGGAGGAGAAGTGTGGGCGAAGGCCATGGAGTGTGTTGTTCGTGAGGATAGCAAAGTGCAGAGAAAATGAAGTAGACGAGAGATGAGGAGCAGTGAAACAATATATACAGATGAAAGAAGTACAACAGAATAAATTTGAACGTTTGGAATATTAAAGGTTGGAGAAGGTTGCAGGCTGTAAAGAACGTGCAATTTATTTCAAAAGCAACACCACTACACTTGATTGACGTAGATAATTAAAGCAATTTTGCTTGATTGGACAGTACGTTTCAAATTTTGAAACCAAGGGAAATTGTAAAGTCACGATTTATGGAACCGTTACAACGAACAGTTTATTGCTTCCGTCGCGTACCAGATCTTAAAATACAGGAGTAAATATACCGCAGAGATCAGCACGACGAGACGATCAAAACGGTATATAGATATCAGTGGTATGACCATCCTATCAAAAGTCGATACGGACACTGATATACGTTGATATTCCGTACAGAAAAATCCAAACGGAGCTAGAAATGTCCTAAATTTGCGAAACGAATTACGCAATCTTATTCAGAGTGTTCTAAATAAATTTTCTCATGTTGACATATTTAGGTTTCGGAACACTTTTTAAATTCAATTGTTATTAACTGATTTAAATTGAAATAGAATTACACAGAAAATAACTTCAATATCATCAGATGAAAATTTACCATTTGCCATGTTTAAGAAGACGTATTCCAAATATTATTTTTATTTCAAAATTCAATCATTTTAAAATTCACAAAATTTTAATTAAATACGTTATCAAAACCAGTTAAATTTACGGGTCGTTACAATAATGTTTTCACGTATCCCACCTAAGTATGTTTATGATCCAAAGACTACTATTGAGCCAATGGTTTTGGAAGATTTAGTAGTGGAGTCTGACATAACTATAATTAGGTGGCCTATTTGTATTATGGATAAAGATAGGAATGAGCTTAGAAATAAGATAGACGATTAGTAAAAGTCCAGTGGAGTGGCTATGAACGAGATTGTACTAGGGAGACCGATGATAGGATTAGAAAGGCTTATCCCAAGTTATTTTGATTTTATGATCTATATTGTTGTATAAACTTTTAACTGGTAGTTATGCCGGTATTACACATGTTTGCATGATTGATTGTTATTTTCTTATCGGAATTTCCAGGACAAAATTCTTTAAGTAGGGAAGCCTGTAACACCCCTAATTTTATTGCACAATGTTTTAAATATTTAATTAAGAAATAGTTAACTGAATAATGTGAAAGAATATGAATATATAGATGGTGTGGATAATTATCATATAAACATATAATTTGAATTTTAAACTTTGAATGGAAAATTAGTTTATAGGGAAAGAAATAAAAAGGGCCTTGATTAAATAGGTGAGAAATAAGTAAATAAAGAAAACACATCATATATTCCCTAATATATACTCTCCCCTACTCATACATTTTCGACCACTATTCATAATTAAGAAAAAGAAAACAAAACCATACACAAAATTCCATTAAACTTCATTCAACAAAGAGGAAGAAGAGGAAGAAGGCTAAATGAATAAACAAGGGCAATTATCTTCATACAAGATTAAACTAATATGAATAGTATTTCCATTTCTTTATTGTATGTTGTTCAATTTCAAATTTGTGATGACACACAAAATAATTTGTTGATGTTTATCATACATATGGCTTAGATAAGTATTTGGATGTGGTTATCATTAAATATTTTTATGTAATCTCCTTAACGGATTTGGTGTAAAAACTATGTTTTGATCTTCAAATGCTTTGAATTTCTGATATGATGTTTGGAATAATATTTTGGATATGTTTTTTAGTTTCATAATTTTTGGAACTACAAATTTTATATGAATTTTCTAATTTGAGAAAATAGAAAATTTTGGCTTTAAATTATTTTAAATATGAAAATTAATTATTTTGCTCCAAAAATTTTATATGGTGAAAAGGAGGTGAAATCAAATTTTTGAGAATTTTTTCTAAGTAATTACAATTTGATATAAATTGTTAACGAAGAGGATTTTAATTGGAAAAGGGTAATTAATGGCATAATTAATAGAAAATTTATATTTTAAGAAAGAAAAGAATTTATCTCTCTTTGTTTTGGTGCATATTTTTGAAAAGATTTTGATTAACCAATGAAAGTTTGATAAAGAAATTGGTTTGGTACTATTACTTTTAGATGAAATAAATCAGTTTTGCAGATATTTATAGAAATATCACTAATCAACTTGCGATAGCCCCTATTTATCAATATGTGATAGCCATGTATTATCAACATGCAATAGCTATGTATGTCAACTTGCGATAGCAGTGTATTATATCAACGCTCAATAGCTATGTTATGTCAACCTGTGATAGTAGTGTATTTTATCAACTTGCGATAGCTACAGTTTTTATCAACTTGCGATAGCTATTATTTTATTAACTTGCGTTAGCTATTATTATTATCAACCTATGATAACTACTATTTTTATCAACTTGCGATGGCTATATGTTTTCAACTTGCGATAGCTATGTATTTTCAGCTTGCAATAGCTATGATTTTTATTAACTTGCGATATCTATATGTTTCCATATTTTGATAGCTTAAGGTCTTCAATATGTGATGGTCTTGTTTTGTTTAGCGTGTGAAAGTTATATTTATCAATGTGTGATAGCCTATGGCTTTAACATGCGATAGCATGAAGTTTTTAAAAGTGCGATAGCACATGTTTCTGGCATACGATGGCCTAAGTTTTGAAACTCAATTGCTACATCTTTGACATGCGATAACATGTAATTTTGAAAGTGCGATAGCATATTTAATGACACATTAGTTTTTAACTTTATTTTTGGGCTATGTTTTACTTAAACAAAAAATGTATTTTTGTTGTTGAGAATTTTGACAAGGTTTTCAAATAAACAAAAGATGTTTATGCTTATTTTTATAAGAGTTTTGCGAAGGAAAGTATTACTTTGTTACAAGCAATGTATGTATAAAATGGCTATCATATGAACATATTTATGATGGAGAATGATGTGTTATATGTTCAGTTTTCTATCTTAATTAGTTATTATTGCATATGCTAAATTGTTGACATGCTCGCTTATATGTATTATGTTATCATCCAACATTTATGACCTTGGGGATTTGGGAAATGATGACCGATTAGGGTTGTTCTAATAGTGGGCATGGTCAGACTTGAACTCTTGAGCGAGTAGAATTGTATTCAGGAGATCCGGAAGATCAAATTGTGCCAGGATACCCTGAACTTATCAAAAGACACGACTCGTGGATATTTTCAAACCAAACTTTTAGGTGGAGATTGGAGCAGGGTCGCGCCATATCCTCCAACCGTTAAGCCCATGGTTAGTCAAGTTTATGATTCTAATGTGTAGGACTTTTCCGATGTCAAGGCTAATTTTTTTGGAGTTATGCATAGAAAAGAACTTATAGCAGAGACACTCATCGTTATTTTTCTTCTACTAGACAAAAGCCGAGATTATTTTCTCTTATTAGATAAGAAATTTTGGACTATCCAATTATATTTTTGGCCTGAGTTAGCCCGATGGGTTTTTAGTTGACATTTGAAAACTAAGTAAGGTTCATAGTGACCTTGGAAAAACTATGCTATAGACTATTTTATGGGATTGGGTAAGTATGCGAATGTGTACTCTTTGACCCTGGTGAATGACGAACTATCCATTATGACCCATTATGCATTTAAATAATGATATTGATATTATGATGGTATTCTAATCATTTTGGTTGCAAATATCTTATGACTGACATATAGATTATAAAGGTATCAGTGAAGGTAAACCTATTTCGTGCTTTAGATGTGTAGTTTCACCAGTTATCTAGTATTTATTTGAGATGGTATAATATTATTCACACCAAACTTTTTGTCCAACCCAATTTTTTTGATTTCCCTTAAACTCTCAGGTACTCAATCTTAATTAGATAGGCTAAGAGCATGGTATTTCAGGTTAAGACGAATAAGCTTTCGGATAAAGTGCAGGAGGCAAGCTATCATTTAGAAGTATTTTTGTCGTATAGTGTTAACTACTTTTGTTTTTATTGTCGAATGAATGTAATGATGGGTATAACCATCTAGTAGTTAAGATTCATGATCATCTAAGAGGACATCTTCATATGTCGCTCTTAGAATTATATTTGTATTTATTATATTTTATCAGAATGATGGAATCGTGGGGTTATGTAATGTAATTGAATGTGATGAATTTGCAAATGAATTAATGAAAATGTTTGTTTGAAATTTGTGAATTCTTATGTTCTTAAAGTTATTGATTCAATAACTGATCTCATTTTATCGTTGGAAAATAATGCTAAGGATGACCGAAACATCGATAATATCTATTTTTTAGCTTGGGGGATGTTACAATTTCAATCGCATTTTAGTAATGTTGTAGAAAGTGATAGTTTTTTCCGAAGGTGGTATTGTTCATAATATCAATTTGGCTATGGGTAAAAATAACTAAATTGAAATATTAAAATGTTACCAAGGACAATGTAATGATTTAGGGTTGAAATTATTTAAATTTATAGGACTAAAATTCCCTTTCCAAATTGCTTACAACTCCGTTGATGTTAATTGTTCACTATTCACGTTTTCATCCTAAATTATCTAACCAAAATTGAATTCCATAAAAAAATTTCTATATTTAAATTTTGTTAAGTTAAAATATGATGTTGACATCATATAAGTAATAACCGAGATAGTTAAGTCCTTAAAATAGAGAATTCATTAAAACTCGGCTATTACTGAAGTCGTTTTTCTATTAATAGTCTTTGAAGTAAATATCAAAAGCATAAAAAGACTCAATCATAATTATAGCTAATAGCAGCTCAAATAACCCATGCGAACTATATATTATAGCCTAAATGGTGAAAAAATATATTATTTTAGCTTTTACAACTCATGATAACAACCTCGGTTAATGTCTGAGAGTTTATATCCAAATGTTGAAACCAAAAGATTTAAGCCCATAAGCAGCTTCAGATTAAAGTTATAATCGAAACTAGGGTCTGGAAGACCCTACTAGCTTGCCATCTAGATCAGTCAATGAGATGGCCATCAATCCACTCAACGTCAACATTTGGGCTCACTTCTAGGTCTTAAGCACCTCAACTTATCAATGCTGACCCAGTTATGCTAGGATTTAGCAAATATCACCGACAAAATGCCACATCGGCATACCGGGCCAATTAACGCCTCAACTAATTTGGTAGAGCTACTACACAAAGAACTAAGTTCAATCGCATGTTGCATGAAAAAATAACACATCATCAATTTTCTATTCAATAAATAACTAGATTATGACAAGTGTCTTGATCAAAACCCTTCATTCTACCAAGTTAATAATCTATGAAAAGAAGCTCTCCACAAATGGTCAAACTCCGGGACTTTTATAAATAGAGGACCCATTCGCTAAAATAGGGATCGAAAGCGGAAAGCAACTGAACTCTACCAAAATGTATGCTCGTATTATTTGCCTCAGAACTCAAAAAATGTAAGGTAGTGTTTGGTTTAAAAACGAATTTTGTGTTTTCGGTTTTAATATGTATGTCAAATATGAGAAGAATGAAGGGATGATGGAGGGATGAAAGAAAGACAAATGAGAGGACGAATGTGATAGAGGGACGACGGATGAATGGATTGTTTCACGTGCTTGTGTTATTTCTCAAAACGCGGAATATAAAAAAAAGTTGTTTTTTATTTGTATGTTAACTTCGTTTTCTAAATTAGTCGTTTTCGGCAATATACATGCGTCATGTGCATTTTTGTATGGATGAAAACCCAAAACTAAAAACAACAAACCAAACACTACCTGAACTTTGTACAAGACCTGATAATGACTGCTTGGACTATTTTGGTCTTCCCAGCCAATAGTAAGTAAAATATTAGCCGAAATTGATGTAGGGTTAATCTCGAACCATTGTAAATTTGTTATCATCTATTACTTCCCTTTAGTTTTTCCTTTTTGTCTTTGCTGACCTTCGGCTCACAGCCTTAGGTTTATCTTTGAACTCCAAGGCTTGATTTTTAAGCCTAAGAACCAGCTTCTAAGCATCAAGGTGTTGCTTTAGCGAAAACTGCACAAATATTTTCAATTAAGAAGTCCCACACAATTATCAAGGTTAACAAATTTGAACAACGGTAGAGATTTTCTTTTATTTTTTTCCCTGAAACACACTGTACTTTTAGCAACTAAATGATCCATATGCAATATATCAGAACTCCATTTTCACACCAATGTTCTATGATTTATATGATGCTCTAAATACCAAAATTTAATAGCTAATCTATACCAGTTTCGGTTCCCAACCCATATAATTGAAGATTTATAATCAAGCTTTGTTGCATTAACACGTCCATGTTCATTATACACGATCTAATATTTTAATACTTTGTAATTCTACTTAGCTAGATTAGATTTTTGCTCTTGTCATTCATTGTTTAACTTTCACTTGATTGTGGCTGATAAATTATTCAAGGTGTTGATAAACGTCTTGTATTGGTCAATAACCAACAAAAGAGAAATAACCATTAATCACATTTTAAAATAACAACTTTTACAGGAAAAGCTTCAATACATGTTTTTTGGGAACTTGGTTCAATTCCTACATTGATATGTAGTTGGCAAGGCTCGTTGTTGCATAGACTCTACTAGACGTGGTTCGACTAGCAGAGACTCTTGGAATGGCCAGAGTAAGAAGTCCCCAATTTCGCGTACTATGGGGGACCATCAATAATATCCAACAAGGATCAAAGGATAACTTTTTGTTGCATAGCTCAGGTCGGAGCAACGTCCAATCGAACATTCAACAGGCGGTCTCGCAATCGGGCATGAGTATCCAGAAGTTTTCATTAGATTCTCCCGCTACTCGAAAGGCGGTAGGAGAAAGAGAGGGACACTGGGTGAGATCTTTTAGCAACGAATTTTCTATACAGATAGAGGCGGCTATCAAAAAGATACTTCGAAGGCTTGGGGTTCAACGTCTCATTAGCCGAAGAAGACCCAGGCTAATCCACATGGCCTCTTTGACAAAAGTTAACGACGGAGACCTTACATATGAGAGCATCATGTCCTAACCAACCACATTACCCTTGTGGACTTTTATCATAGACTTATTTTAATACAAATAAAAAAGAAATGAGTGAGAATGAAAAGATTGGACAATATTAAAAGATTAAATATCTCTAATATCGACCAAATCGCATTATAATGCTACAAATAGAAATTAGGTCTGTTTCAAATTTAAAAAGTCACACACACATCCATAGTGAAATCGATATCATGGATATCCATTATGGAGTTTTTCCATAAATTTTCAACAAACAAGGAGTGAAAAAAAGGAATTGGTTTAATGGACAAACTTTAAACAAAATTTAATCTATATGGCACAATTAACTTAAGTACAACTCCTCTTCTTCAAATTAACCATCTTATCCTAATCAACACCTCTCTACTTTAACTTTCACCATGCCGGCATATTATTCAACAATTATAGTCATATAGGCCTCCGCTTCATCATCACTTTCTCTTTCTCATAAACATCCCACCACCTTCACCAATTCCAATGCTTAAATTCATTTTGCAGCTCATTCTCCTATCATCATCACCACCTCAGCCATATCCCCTCTTCCTCTTCCATCTCATAGTCTTCACCTCGGATAATTTTAGTAGTAGTCATGAAATGTTACACGAAAACAAAATCGCACAAAAATGCTATTTTAAAACAATATTGAATTTTTTTGTTTGTGGTTAGGGCTATTTGTTGTTTGTTATCTTAGACTTTTTTCTTATCTTTTGTCTCTTATTGGCTAATAGATTTGGGAAGGGCCCAATTAATCCTGCTTACTTTTCAAAAGAAAAAAACATTATATAATTCAGTAATAACTGTAAAATGTATACAAGAATAGTATTATATGAAAATAAATTTGTAACAGAAAAAACAAACTAAATGAGCATAATGGTAGAGTATTTAATATAAACATAATACTGGACAGATACATAAATAACTTCATTAAAAATACCACATAAGATAACCAGTGTCGGTTTAACATTAAGGCATGCTAGGCATTTGCCTAGGATCCCAACTAGAAAAAGGACCCATTCCCACACATTTATGATTTTTTACAACTTGAAAAAATGTATTCATGCTTCATACAATAGAAACACACAAATATGCATTGAAAACTGGAGCTATACACGGTAGAGAAATTATTTAGTATATATTATGCAACGACCTACAATTTTTGACATTTCGAATGAGAATATTTAATTTATTCAAATACTCAAATTTGATTCAAAATTAATAAATAGTAAGAAAATCAATTGTTAATAAAACGATTTGATTTTTAATGATGTATTTTTAAATGAATTTATAAAAAATTTCCATAATTTGAATTTGAAACATATTTAAATTATCGTTTGACGTATTTTATGACGAACATTGGTATTTTTGAAATTTCATAGAATTAGATAACCAGTGTATTATATTTTTATTTTGTGATCGTGTCGCATTATTGTGCGCGATCGTATTTTTATTTCTATTATTCGTGGTTCGTACTTTAACGAGATACTGTGTAGCGAAGTGCTGAAAAATTAAAATTATAATAACCCCTAACCCTCTTTCTCTCTCATTATTCTTTTTCTTACTCTTTCTCTCTTTCATTTTCACTTATTGTAAACTAACCCAGCCACTATCTTTCCTTAATTTTTCCCAGAGCTATGATGCATGAAATTCACCGATTTTAGATTCATTAAACTTATCTGGTTATGGGCTTCAAATCTATAGGCTCGAACACGGGTGCGGTTGAAGTTGAGGATGGTTGGCTATTCATGGTCGTAACTAGGGTTTGGTCGGGTTGGAGCTAGAGGCTGAATTTGGACATGGCGATGGTGGATTCGAGTTTCTCATGCAAAGAGGAGTGGGTTAGAGTGTTCGATAGGAGGTCCGATGAGGGGTTGTGAGTCACGTCATTTTATTATAGACGCATGGAGCTTCAGGTCGCATTTCACACAAGGCAGTCGAGCGTGATGGGTTGTGGTAGGATGTGTAGTGCTTGCAAAGTGGAGTTCGTAGCAACTTTCGTTAAACGATTTCATGGAGCATCGATCGAGAGAGAGAGAAGAGGAGAGAGGGGATGCTATGTTGAGTTTTGCACCTGTGCATTTTCGTGAGTGTACAAGGAGAGTTTTTGAATCGGGGAAGGAGGAGGGAGGTGTTAATTTGGTAATTAGTAAAGTGATTAAGCTAATTAATTAATTTAATTAATCCAAACTCTTATAAAATCAATATATTCTCCGAACGAGGTCCAATCGAGATGCGGTCTTTTGCGCTGTACTCGGAGGAGCGTTATCTACACACCAAAGCTGATTTCGTCAAGTTTGAATCAAGTAGGATTTTGAGTTAAAATATAATGTCGTTCGATTTAAATCATCGGAATGCTTAAGCGTAAGTGGGAATTTAGCGAGTTATCTCACCATTGAATGAGTACTATATGATATATAGTAGATATAAATTATTATTTGTGCGCTCGAATTATTTCTTTGTTGGTTTTGTTTAGTTGAATTTGTTTTGTAAAACAAATAACATATTACTTGAAATACAGGTGATACAGGGAATTTTGTAGAGGGATCTAAATTCTTGGCCATTGTTGATTTAAAATTTTAGTTTTATACTTGTTGTATAAATTGTTGAATGTCAAAAGTATTGGTCGTGACATTGATATGTGTTAAAAGTTGAACTATATTAGTGATAAAAGTGGTAGCACCATTGGTTAAGTGATATGGTGGCTATTAGACTTGTTATAGTATTTTGGAAATACTATTATTTGCTATTTTGATTTGAAAATGGTTTTGATTCGGAGAATGATTTTGAATTCGACTTTTGGAATTTCTATGGCATTTTACTTATAAACGGTTTTTGAAATTCTTTATTTTAATCTAACTTTTTTAGAAATGTTAAAAGAAAATATTTCAAGAAGTATTGATTTTATGGAAAAGTTAATATAATAATGGATATTTATTTTAATGGAAAATAAAGAGGAATTTATCTTTTATAATAAAGTTATTCTGTTTTAGATGAAGATAGAAATATTTTGGAATAAATATTTGCCAAACCTTTATATAAAATCTTTTATAAAAGGACAGTTTTATAAATGGTATTTTATAGACAAAAGAATAGATTTATAAATGATATTTTATAAAAGGGAAATGATACCATTTTGAGGAATTGAAATAACAAATCACATTTGGGGATTTATTGTGGTATATGGAATAATCATTTTATGGGAACTATTTAGTCCTATCTTGAAACCGAAGATTTGTGATAAGTATTAAAATTAGGAGTTATATAATTAAATTTGGAGATTTATAAAAGGAGTTTTATAATTAATTTTGAATATTTACAAGAGGAGTTTTATAATTAAATTTAGAGATTTATAAAATGAGTTTTTATAAATAGAAAGGAGATTTATAAATAGAAAAGAGATTTATAAAAGAAGTTTGTAAATATAAAAGAGATGTATAAAAGGAATTTTATAAAGGAAATGGTATTTGATTTCTATAAATGATTATTTTAAATTATGGTGATATGGAGAGTATTCTTTCCAGACTTAACACCAAATTCCAAGGTCCCTATCTTAAGAAGTAAGGATGTATGTCGAGGCAAGGATAGTACGCTAACTTGTCTGACTACATTGTTGATCAACGGCTTGTCCAAGTTTAAAATCGGAAAGTGGGGGCAAGTTTACTAGGTCTAATTTCCATATGATATATTTACTTACGCCAAAAAGTGTTTTGGCTTTATTGTTATCTATATTTTAAATGACATTTGTTTTAACCCAAATAAGTATGGTTTTGGAAGTGAAACTTTTTTTAAGATTTTTTGAATGTACTTATACCATTGAGATAAGTACATAATTAGATTTTCTAAGTATTGAAAGTATAGCATTTTGAGAATATACTTATACCAGCGAGGTAAGTGTATAAAAAGTTTTCACAGTATTGAAAGTGAAATGGTTTGTAAATATACTTATACCATTCGAGATAAGTATATGAATATTTTTTCAAGTATTGAAAAGAGTAGAGAAGGAGGGTTGTGAATATATCTTTTGAAAAAGGTATTTTAACATGAATATTTGAAAAGAGATTTTAATTAATGAAATGATTAATTAACGAGGCTTAGTGTTTGCTTATGCGTTTAACCATGCTTGGTTTCCATATGAAGTTATATCTCTGATTGGATTGTTTACTTATTTGATAGTTAAATAACCGACTATCAAATCTTGGCTAGTTTAGAAACTATCAATTGTCAGTTCAAATAGATCGGGATCATATATGTTATCCGAAAACCACTGGCATAAGCATTCGAATTGAAAACATCTTGAAGATGATGGAATCGAAGATGAAATTCTTTGAAGTGCAAGGGCTACTTACTTCTAATGCTGAGAATGATTCTAAAATAGATGTAGTAGAAGTAGTGCCTTCGGTTTGTTCATATCCTGAACAACTTGTATGGATGAATGATGACATTGCACTATTGCCTTGAGGGCAATGTTAGCATTCCAAGTGGGATTGGCTAAAAGATAAATCGTAAACTCAAGCCCCACACCCAGTAATGACAAAAATAGGAGTTATGCCGCAGGGCTATGTGGTTCGCTACCATTAGGGTATGATCATCACTTGTATTTAGATCGATATTTATGAATTTTGTATGTTGGGCCCATGGAAAAGGTTGGCCCAGGTGACAGGTGGGGTGATGACCATATTTGATACTATCCAATAAGAGGTAGGACAGTCCTGATTCACTGAGGTGTAATAGGTTTGCACCCTCGGTACGTTTTCTCTAGAGGTGTACTGTACGGAAGGTAGTCCCTTACCTTGTCATTATATGGAATCTATTTTCCAATACGTGCCTTATGGGCTTAGTTGTTGTATACCAAATATGCTGGAACATGAGATGCAAGCATTTCAGCTATGTTATATATTTATTTTAAACCCTAAACATTATTATAATATCACTGGATTTTCTAATAAAAATTGTTTAATTATCGTAAGGTCAAAAACGTCCGTGTTTATGTACGGCGTAGTCTTATGAGATTTCTTTGTTTTTGAAAGGTTTTATAAAATTAAAAATTTATATGATTTGAGTTTTCTCACGCTGGTTTACCAGACTGATCCGGGCCTTATTTTCTTATAATTCTTAGGTCAACCCGAGCATATTTCCAGATTTAGTTATGTATACTTTGGAGCTTTAGGAGACGAGTTGGATGCCTCTAAGATGTATTCGTGTATCTTTTATTTCCACTGCATTTCTTGTTTGGTAAGCATCAACATTTGTAAGGATATGCTGTTATAACTGTCCGGGCTGATGCTATATTAGTTTTTTGATTGATGTACGTATGTTATGTTAATACCTTAGATATTGGTTTTGATGACAACGACCATATAAATATTACTACTAACATTTCTCCAAGTTGTACAGTAGTTTTAAATATATTTTGGAGACATTTACAGAGATAAAGTAGAACTCAGTGAAAGCAAATAAATTATATATGAAGATTAATCAGAGCAAATGGAAGAATAAAAATGATTGAAGAAGAATGCTGAAATGGTAGAGGTATTTGAAGGATGGGTAGTTTGAGTCTTATAATCTTTTGTTAAAGACCCCATGGCATTTGTAGTTGAAGATCATCAACCATTGACCTCAACCGAATCACCAAAATTCACAAATATGAGGTACTTTTGAAATCTGAAAATCTGCAACACTTATTAGTATTGATGTTTCTTTTTGTAACAATACATGTCGGCATATCCTCTGCATGTATGTCGATATACATGTCGTTTTCCATATTTTTAAATTTCAAATGAAGATACATTTCTCGCTATCTCTTCACCAAAAAACATGTCTCTTCAACAACTATGTAAAGGCCTTGGAAAACGAATCTTTAGCACATCTTTCTTTTACTCTTTCATATCGAAACATTTGTGAGAGAAACCCATTACATATTCTTCTATTCTCTTTGCAAGTCCATACTATTTCAATCCAATTCTTTAAGGATTTGGAAATCACACAATATCAGAGATTTTGTACTTGAATTCATATCATTCTCTCTTTGATTTCATCATATTCCTCGAAGAATTTAAAGATATATTGTCACCGGAGGTCTATAGGATCAATATACCGAATTTTTAATTTTTTTTATTAAAGATACGCCTACTTGCCATAGTCTATTGTTGTTTTTATAGAGAAGAGGGTGTTCTTATAGCCCGTAAATCAAGAATGTGCATCTTATAGCCCATGAAATCAAGACTGTAAAGGTCTTATTGACACCCGTGGAAAGCAAGCAGTGATCGTGAAATTCTATATAGTGCAGTACAGGCTGGATATAGGATTAATTAATCTGAACCAATATAAAAATCCATGGTGTTATTTACTTTACTACATTTTACTTTATTACTTACTTGTCCTCTATTTATTGGTTTCTATTTGCAATTTGAATAGATAGAGTTTTTAAATTCATAAGTAAGCTTTAAATATTTGATTACATACTTCACCACTTTTAGTGTTTAAATAGCCTTAGGATCCATTCCGCATTGTGTTGTAGACACTCAATTCATCCACATTTGGTATTAGAGCACTGGTTTTCAAAAATTCATAACTTAATTTTTGAAAAGTATAAATGACTAATAACACTAGCAACACTTTCTTTAACACTTTTGTAGAAGGGAAATCTACTACCAGACCCCCATTATTTGATGGTAGTAATTATGCATACTAGGTCTATATGATGAAAATTTATTTGCAGTTTAATGGTTTGGATATTTGGAATATTACACAAAGTGAGTACACTGAACCCCATGCCGAGTACTCATCTTGGACACCAGACCAAAAGACACGCGCACTTATTAACTCAAAGGCTATGAACATCTTATTTCGTGCCTTAGATAAAAATGAATTTAATCGAGTTTCCATTTGTAAGTCTGCATACGAAATTTGGAGAATATTGCAAGTCATACATGAGGGCACTAGTAAAGTAAAGCAAACTAAGATATCTATGCTAACCAATCAGTTTTAACTTTTTAAAATGAAACCAAAAGAGTCTATCTTTTATATGTATTCTAGATTTTAGGATATATTACATGCATTAATATCATTAGGAAAGAATGTCACTAAAGAGGACCAAGTCAGAAAGATCTTGAATTCACTTTCAAGTGAATGAGATCAAAAGACTTTGGCAATCGAAGAAACAAATGATATTAGTACTATGAAAATAGAAGATTTAATTAGTAACCTAATGTCCTATGAAGTAAAGTTGCAAGTTAGAAAAGAGAATCAAGCAAAAGAGAAGAAACAATTGGCACTCAACGCTACAAATAAGAATCACGAACTAGATGATGATGATGATGTGGAAATCAATTTCATGACCTTCAAGAAATTCTTGAAATATAGGAAGATGAACAAACTCCGGAAAACTAACAACTTTAATTCTAAAAATGGAAATGTTGTTAAGATGTTTCGAATGTATCAACCCGGTCATTTGAAACGAGACTATTCGAATCTGAAGAAATCAAAGTTCTCTTCAAACACTTTCAATAAGAAGAGGACATAGGCTTTCAATGCAACATGGGATGATCCAGATACATCATCAAGTGATAGTGATACAAAAACTGAAAATGCCAATATGTGCTTCATGGCAAAGGATGACAAGGTATGGAATTTTAACAAAGAAATTATTAATGTTTTAAATGATATGTGTAAGGGATATAAATGCTTAGAAAATAATACAATGCTAGTTTAGCAGAGATAGATAGATTAAAATATGTTTAATGAAATATTAACTGAAGAAAAACAATGGCTATAAGATGGAACTGAAAGACTTAATGATGAAAAGGATTTAACACTTGAAAGTTTTGAAAAACTAAAAAGTGAAAATGAATCCTTAAAATCAGAAAATATTTCAATAAAGTCGGAGATCACTAATCTAAATGACAAAATAACATCTTTGGACAATATTATTCTTAACTATAATAAGGATTTTGACAAAATGAAAACTAATGTTGATAAATTTAACAACGGGAAGGATAAGCTAGAAAATTTATTATCTAGATCCAAACCCACTAATAATAAACATGGACTTGGATACACCCCTAAGCCCGAATCAAAGAAAATAGTACTCAAAGTACTAAATTTGTTAAGGCCACCAAGTTCAAACCAACACCTAAAAAAACTAAAGTTAAACCACCAAATAGGTTCATTAATTTATGGGTTCCTAGAAAGTTAGGTAATATTTAGAAAGAAAAATATAATGAAATTTTATTAATAAAGTTCATTTATCTGATGATTATATTTTGAAAGGGCATTCAAACACTTCGTGGGTTTGGCTTTCCAAAACTTAACCCCTGGACTTTAAAATAAAAAGGGTACCGGGGCGCATATTTTATATTTTTTCTGGTACCGAACAATGGATACCGAATAGTAGATGTTCAAAGCATATAACAAGAAATCCATAGATACAGAGCAACATTATATACAAAGATGGTGATATAGTAAACCTTGGATATAATTCAAAGGGATATGTTATTGGTATCAACAATGTCGGTAACTCTAAAACTGCTCTTATTTTTTAATATTTTACTTCCTGCTTTTATATTGATTTTGATTTCCCTCATGAGTTTTATTTATATATATTTAATATATATCTCTATATACAAACTCTATACATATTGTCTAGTTGTGTTTAAGCAATTCTTTTCCGCCCTTTTAGTTGATGACAAAGGGGATAAAATGTATAAATATAGTAGGAAAAATGATAGGGGAGTCAAATATAAAAACATTATAGTTTATCTCTTGAATATTTTATGGTTGTCATCATGAAAAGGGGGGAGATTGTTAATACCTCTGATATTGATTTTGATGTCAACAACCATATAAATATAACTACTAACATTTCTCCGAGTTGTGCAGTACTTTCAAATATATTTTGAAGACATCTATAGAGATTTACAATAACTCAGTGAAAGAAAATGAGTTATATATGAAGATTAATCAAAGAAAATGGAAGAATAAAGCTGACTGGAGAAAAATGTTGAAATGGCAGAGGTATTTGAAGTGATGGGTAGTTTGAGTCTTAGAATCTTTTATTAAAGACCATATGGCAATTATACTTGAAGTTCAACAACCATTGACCGCAACTGAATGACAAATCCACAAATACAAGGTACTTTTGAAATCAAAAAATCTGCAACACTTATTAGTATTGCTATTTCTTTATGTAACAATACATGTCGGCATATCCGCTGCATGTATGTCGACATACATGTCGTTTTCCATATTTTCAAATTTCAAACGAAGATACATTTCCCACTATCTCTTCACCAAAAACATGTCTCTTCAACCACTATATAAAGGCCCTGGAAAACAAATTTTTAACACATCTTTCTCTTCTTTCTCTTACTCTTTCATATCCAAACATTTGTGAGAGAAACCCATTGCATATTCTTCCATTCTATTTGCAAATCCATACTATTTCAATCCAATTCTTCAAGGATTTTCAAACCACACAATATCAGAGAGTTTCTACTTGAATTTATATCATTCCCTCTCTGATTTCATTATATCTCTCAAAGAATTCAAAGATATATGGTTACTGGAGGTCTATAAGATGATTGTATCAAATCTGAAAGAATCTGTATTAAAGATATGACTACTTGTCATAGTCTTATTGTTTGTATAGAGAAGAGGGTGTTCTTGTAGTCCGTAAATCAAGAGCGTGCATCTTGTAGCCCGTGAAATCAAGATTGTAAAGGTATTCTTACCACCTGTGGAAAGCAAGCGGTGATAGTGAAATTCTATACAGTGCAGTAAAGGACTGGATGTAGGATTGGTTAACCAAAACCAATAGAAAAATCCCTGATGTTATTTACTTTACTGCATTTTACTTTATTACTTACTTATTCTATGATTATTGATTTCTATTTGCAATTTGAGTAGATAGAGTTTTAAATTCATAAGTAAGTTTTAATTATTGAAATACACACTTCACCACTTCTAGTGTTTAAATAGCCTTAAGATCGATTCCGCATTGTGCTGTAGATGCTCCATTCATCCACATGTTACAGTTTTCTTTTGTAAATATCGTGTTTATATTATATATTACTCGTCACGACGTGAGATTCTATTCTATCTTCTCTTTTCCTCCACCCTAACAATCTTTCTTTCCAGCACTCGAATGCTCGGCACATGAACACCGTGGATGTATTAATGTCGATTTTTTAGGGTTAAAATGGCTGATCGTTACAATGTGGTATCATTGCTTAGGTTGAGCGAACACCTAGACCATAGTGGGGTAAACTCATTAGATATAGGGTTAGTAACACCCTATAATGAGTTGAGTGTATTATATATACGAGAGCATATTTGTTAGTTGCATAAAAATGTTTTATATTGTGTTGATTGGTCTATTGAGTGGTTTATGAAACTAGTTGATACAGAAGGTACAACTGTATCGATAGGGGTTTCTTAACACTTAGACAAGGTAAACCGACATTGTATTGTTTAAAATTGGTAAAGGAAATAATTCTACCTAGATTTTATATTTTATATATAAAAGAATAATTTTTAAATTTTGATGTGGTTATTTATGATGTAGGAGATGATAATATTCAGTTATCATCATTTATTGTTTGGTTAGTTTTGCTCGGCCAATTTAGGAGCATTGACTATTGTTTGTTGATTTTTGGAATTGTGCTCAACCAGTTTATGAGTAGTTTCACATTTTCACTGCATGGGTTGGGTAGATAGTAATTGTGGGAACATTAAAACGAACACTTTGTGAATTAAGTTTCATAGTTTGACTACAAGGCGTTCAACGAAAATTTTGGGTTAAAATTTAATTTTAATAAAGTTGTTCATTATAGCCCTTGAGAAAGATAAGATATTTTAAAAATAATTATTTATGGAATAATCTAGATAAGGAAGTGATTTAATATAAAGTATAGTTATAAATAAAATAAATTTAACATAAGAATTTGAGAACTTAAATCCCGGTGTTTTTGAAAATTGTTTTTCAAAGTTTTGAGGAAAAAAATAATAGTGTTACTTGAAAATATTTATGAATAGAAATATTTTAAAAGGATTTTAAAGAAGATAGAAAGTATTGGACTCACTTCTATCACTAAAAATCATTATGGTATTGATTGCAACATCATCAGAGTTTATTTTCGAGTTTCTAAGTAGGGAATGCTACAATAGTAGTTTGCTACAGAGTTGTTTTGATAAAGAAGATTTTGATTTAATCCCAAAAGTATGATGTGATATACAAAATGAGATATGTATATTATTATTTTGAAATGATTTTAAATAAAACCCAATGTTTAGTTCTTAAGTTTTTTGTTAAGTCATTTTATGGATGCATATATCCTATGCATTAGGGTTGTTTGGTTTGTGCACCTCATTGTGATATGATGGTTGGTAGCTTCCATTTGTTGAAATGAATTGGAATTTTTGACGATTTTGGGCAATCAGAAACTTTCGAATTAGTTGAGAACTTGAAGTTAAGTGTTCGTGAAAATATAAAAGTAGAGTTTTGTAACTCTAGAATGGAAAGGTAGCAAGTTAAAACACGTTTTAAATTTGTTGAACATCCTGTTAAGTAAAACAAATATGATATTCCATATACTCTTAGGATGTAGAAGAATATTATATGAATACGAATTTGAGTTATAAATTGTTAATAGGTTTAAGTAATGGTTTTATGAAATGCTTCATAAATGAATTCTATCATTAAATAAGAGATGATTTTGAGAAACGAATGCGAATTAAAAGAAATTGTTATAAGTAAGAACTAATGGAATAAATTAAGTTGTACGTAGATCATTTTATTTGAAAATCTATTCCTAATCTAGATTCGAGTACATGATTTCGAGGTGATTTACACTAGTCCAAGTTAGGAATTTTCACTCGATTTTTGACGATGAACACTTGATATGGATTCTTGATATGATTTTAAAATTTTATATCATAATATATGGCCACGTGAGGAAAAAAGAGGTGTCTAACCAAGGAACCTGATCAGAGTCCGCACTAGGGAAGTCGAGTGAGTGATACTAGTTCGAAGAAAAGTTTATACGATCGAGCAAGTGATCGAATTTGATATTACGTACGGATGACATACGTACATCGTACGAGCTCTAATATATTGTATGCTTCTTACATTAGAAATGTCAGTTACATGGTATGATTTATCATGCTTAGATTCATGATATATGATGAATGAGTTGTCGTATTGTTTCATTTGTCGTGTTTTACTCTTTTTTGGATTATATAAGTGAGATACAGGTACATGGAAGCAAGGGCTTGCTTGTTGCTTTTGGTTTCATGAGTAGAGTTTGATTGCTCGCAAATTGGTACATGTTTATACTTAACGAGTGTGTTGCTATGTAACATACATACTTTATAAGGTATATCATAAGTATATATTATTGTTGTGTTGTCCCCATATATGGAAGGTCCTAGATATGGGCTTATATTGATATTGTGATTTTTTTAGATCTAGCCGCGCAAAAGAGATGTTGTCAAAATTTTCCAAAACGTATAGGACTTTAAAAGCATAATAACTCATTTTAATAAATTGATTTTAAAAGCTTAAGGTTTGGAGATATTTTCTTCCTTTGGGAATTTCGGGGATGAAATTCTTTTAAGAGCGGAAGAATGTAAAGACCCGCAATTTTTAACATTTCGAATTAGAATATTTAATTTATTTAAATATTCAAATTTAATAAATAACAAGAAAATCAATTGTTAATAAAATGACTTGATTTTTGATGACGTATTTTTAAATGAATTCATAGTAATTTTCCATAAATTTTAATTTGGAAAATATTTAAATTATCGTTTGACGTATTTTGCGGCAAACGTTGGTATTTCTTAAATTTCACAGAATAAGATAACTAATGTTTTTTATTTTTATTTTATGATCGTGTCACATTCTTGTGCGCGATGGTATTTTATTTTTGTCGTTCGTGGTTCGTACGCGAATGGATATTGTGTAGCGAAGTGCAAGAAAATAAAAATTATAATAACCCATAACCCTCTTTCTCTCTCTCACTATTCTTTTTCCCTCTTTCTCTCTTTCATTTTCACTAACTGTAAACGAAACCTAACCACCATCTTCCCCTAATTTTTCCTGGAGCTACAATGCACGAAATACGTCAATTTTGGATTCATTGAACTCGTGTGGTCGTGGGCTTCAAATCTATAGGTTCGAAGCCGATTGCGGTTATAGTTGAGGATGGTTGACTATTCACGGCCATAACTAGGATTTGGTCAGGTTGGAGCTAGAGGCTAAATTTGGACAAGACGATGGTGGATTCGAGTTTCTCATGCGAAGAGATCTGGAATAGGGTGCTCGATAGGAGGTGCGACGAGGGTTTGCGATTCGCGTCATTTTACCTATAGATGCATGGAGCTTCATGTCGCATTTCACTCAAGGTGGCCGAGTGTGATGAGTTGTGGTGGGATGCGTAGTGCTCGCGAAGTGTAGTTTGTAGCAACTTTAGATGGTTGATTTCATGGAGTATCGAGAGAGAGAGAGAGAGAGGAGAAAAGAGAGAGGGTGCGACTATGTTCGGTTGTGCACCTATGCATTTTCATGAGTGTGCAAGGAGAGTTTTTGAATTGGGAAAGAAGGAGAAAGGAGTTAATTAGGTAATTAGTAAAGTGATTAAGCTAATTAATTAATTTAGTCAATCCAAATTCTTATAAAATCAATATATTCTCTGTATGAGGTCCAATCAAGGCGCGGTCTTTTGCGTTGTGCTCGTAGGAGCGTTATCTATGCACTAGAGCTGATTTTGTCAAGTTTGAAGTAAGTAGGATTTTGAACTAAAGTCAAACGCCGTTCGATTTTAGATCAAGCCGGAATGCTTAAGTGTTAGTTGGAATTTTAATGAGCTAACTCACCTTTGGATGAATATTATATGATATATAGTAAATATAAATTGTTGTTCGTGTGCTTGAATTATTTATTTGTTAGTTTTGTTTAGTTGAATTCCCATTTTGTAAAATGGATGACATATAAATTGAAATACATGTAATATAGGGAATTTTATAGAGGAATCCGGATTCCTCATTATTGTTGATTTTAAATTTCAGTTTTATACTTGAATATATATTGTTGAATGTCAAAACTATTGGATGTGACATTGATATATGTTAAAACTTGGACCATTTTAATGATAAAGGTAGTAGTAGCATTGGTTAAGTACTATGGTAGCTATTGGCCTAGTTATAGTATTTTGAAAATACTATTATTTGCTGTTTTTATTTGAAAACAGTTTTGATTTGAAGAATGATTTTGAATCTGATTTTTGGAATTTTCGGTGGCATTTTACTTAGAAATGGTTTTTGAAATTCTCTATTTTAATCTAACCTTTTTAAAAATGTTTTAAGAAAATATCTCGGGAAGTATTGATTTTACAGAATTAATATAATAATGGATATTTATTTTAAAGGAAAATAAAGTGGAATTTATCTTTTATAATAAAGCAATTCTGTTTTAAAATAAGATAGAAATATTTTGAAATAAAATATTTGTGAAACGCTTTATAGAAGATATTGTATAAGAGGATTTTATAAATGGTATTCTATAGATAAAAGAATAGATCTATAAATTATATTTTATATAAGGAAAATGATACCATTTTGAGGAATTGGAATAATAAATCATATTTAGGGATTTATAATGGTATATGGATTGATCGCTTTATGGGAAGTATTTTGTCCTATCTTGAAATTGAAGATTTGTGATAAGTAGTAAAGTCAGGAGTTTTATAATTAAATTTGGAGATTTATAGAAGGAGTTTTATAATTTTAAAGATTTATAAAAGGAGTATTATAAATAGAAAAGATATTTATAAAAGGAGCTTGCAAATATAAAAGAGATGTTTAAAAGGAATTTTATAAAAGAAATGAGATTTGATTTCTATAAATGATCATTTTAAATTATGGTGGTATGTAGAGTATTCTTTCCAGACTTAACTATAAATTCTGAGGTAAGAAAACTTGTCCCTATCTTGAGAAGTTATCGAGGCAAGGATAGTATAATAACCTGTTCGACTACATTGTTGATCGAGGGATAGTTCAAGTTTGAAATCAGAAAGTGTGGGTAAGTATACTTGGTCTAATTTCCATACGATCTATTTACTTATAACATAAGTGTTTTGGGTTTATTGTTATCTATGTTTTAAATTTTGTTTTAACCCAAAATAAGTATGGTTTTAAAAGTGAATTTTTTTTTAGATTTTGTGAATATACTTATACCATTGAGATAAGTATATGATCACATTTTATAAGTATTGAAAGTGTAGCATTTTGTGAATATACTTATACTATTGAGATAAGTATTTAAAAAGTTTTCTTGATACTGAAAGTGAAATGGTTTGTGAATATACTTATACCGTCGAGATAAGTATATGAATATTTTTCAAGTATTGAAAAGAGCAAAGAGGCTTGTGAATATATCATTTGAAAATGGTATTTTTACATGAATATTTGAAAAGAGATTTTAATTAATGAAATGTTTAATTAACGAGGCTTAGTGTTTGCTTATGTGCTTAACCATGCTTGGTTTATATATAAAGTCAAATATATGCTTGGACTGTTTACTTATTTGATAGTTAAATAATCGACTATCAAACCTTGACCAATTTTAAAGCTATCGATTGTCGGTTCAGAGAGAACATGATCAGATATGTTATCTGAAAACCACTTAGAACCGGCATAACAGTTCGAATTAAAGACATCTTGAAGATGATGGAATCGAAGATGGAATTCTTTGAAGTGCAAGGGCTAGTTGCTACTAATCCCGAGAATGATTCCGAAATGGAGGTAGTAGAAGTAGTAACTTCGGTTTGTTCATAACATGAACAACTTGTATGGATTAACACAGGCATTACATTGTTGCCTAGAGGGCACTATTAGCATTTCAAGTGGGTTGGCTAATAGGTAAATCGTAAACTCAAGCCTTACACGTGGTAATGATAAAAACATGAGTTATACCGCATGGCTATGCAGTTCGGTACCATTAGGGTATGATCATCACTTGTATCTAGATCGATATTTACAGATTTTGTATGCTGGGCCTACAGATACGGTTTGTCGAGGTGACAGCCAGGGTGATGATCATATTCAGTACTATCCAGTAAGGAGTGTGCCAATTCTGATTCGTTGAGGTGCAATAGGTTTTCACCCATGATACATTGTCTCTAGAGGTGTACTGTACGGAAGATAGTTCCTTAATTTGTCTTTGTATGGAATCCATTTTCCAATACGTGCCTTACGGACTTAGTTGTATATCAAATATGCTGGAACGTGAGATGCAAGCATTTCAGCTATGTTATATATTTATTTTAAATCCTACACATTATTATAATATCACTGGATTTTTTAATAAAAAGGGTTTGGTTATCGTAAGGTAAAAACTCATCCGTGTTTATATGCGGTGTGGTCTTACGGGATACCATTGTTTTTGAAAGGTTTTATAACATTAAAAATCCATATGATTTGAGTTTTCTCACGCTGGTTTACCAGCCTAACCCGAACGTCATTTTTTATAATGCTTAGGCCAATCTAAGCATACTTTCAGATTTAGTTATATATGCTTTAGAGCTTCAGGAGACGAGCCGGGTGCCTCTATGACGTATTCATGTATCTTTTGTTTTCACTGTATTTCTTGTTTTGTAAGTATCAGCATTTATAAAGACAGGCTGTAATAACTGTGTAGGTTGATGATATGTTAGTTTATTCTGATTGATATACGTATGTTACAGTTTTCTTTTGTAAAGATCATGTGTATATTATATATTACTCATCACGATGCGAGATTCTATTTTGTCTTTGATTTTCTTCCACCCCAACAATTTGTCTTTCTAGCACTCGAATGCTCGGCACGTAAATACCGTGGATGTATTAGTGACAACTTTTCAGGGTCGAAAGTGCCGGTCGTTACATATTACATGCATCAATATTAGTTTCGATCAAAGTATTAACATTACATTGTTGCTTGGATTTATAATGTACCTCTTTTATTTCATTTTGTTTTTATATTGGCAAAAAACTAGATAGGTTATCTTCATTTAGTAATAACTTTTAAACAAATTTGTATTATTTAAGACTTCAAATAAATCTTTCTATGAAATTTAATCTTGATTATAATCTAATGTGAGGCAATAATTTTGGTATGGTAAAGTAAATTGGCGTCAAAATTAAAATTAAATAGTATGTTATTTGAATATTACCGAGGACCTAATTAAACAGTGTTGCATAAGGCCTCAAACTTGGTTGAGACCCACAAAGATAGCCTATTAAAAGTAGCTAGTTTTCAAATGCTAATTTACAAATAACACTACGAATACAATGTTATGAATTGTTGTACAAAATACTACAAAGAATACTTTATGATATAAAATCATCATATTACCATTAGCTCAAGTGATAAGTGGTAAAATACTCTTAAATGAGGTTTTAGAGTTCTTGAGTTCGTATCCCTCGAAATATCTTCTTGAATAAAGCACCATACTCTTATTCTGAAACAAAAGTGTGCTACTAAGGACACAATAATTTCTTCTTCTCAATACCATTTTTAAACAATACCATTAAAATTTGATATTCTACCTTGTACTACTAAAATTGCAGGGGTTACCATGTTAGATGGTTGCGGCAATTTATTACCGGCGGTTTCTTGCCATTAATGATGAAAAACCACAATTGCAAGTCAATGTACGATGATTTAACAAATGTCAACAACTACAGTGGTTTTCAATCGAGTGAAATAAATAAAGCGACGACATTAGTAAGTATATCATTTATATTAAAATTGTCATGGTATTAGAAAAAGTGAATTGATGTGCCCTTGGTCGTGAAAAGAAAAACTACATTAACGATATGGTTAACTAAGTCAGTTGATAATCCCGACATGAGACAATATCTCGAGTTTGGACCCTGAAAATGCTCTAAAAGACGTGACATCCGGTTTCTTTGTAAAAAATCTAAGTTTATAGAAAAGAATGCTATGTTAAATTAAACATTATGAGTTGTGATTTTCAACTTCTGTTCAAAATCGAAACCGTCCGGTCGACCATTGTCATCGTCGTTGCATCTCCATAATAATCGACACTGCACCTCCACTCATCATCGTCATCCTTTCCCCGACTCTTTTGACTACCTGCATTGTTTTAGCTTTTTTATCCGAATTTCGTTTAAAAATAAAAATAAAAGAACGGGGTAATACCTATGCATAAAGGGAACTGCTGCTATGATCGACTAAAAGTTTAACAAATATACATTTAGTTAATGCTAATTCTACTGATAAACCAATAATTACATAACAAACTCTATTATTTTCTTAAGAATATCTATTACTAAATTACTCTTCTTCTTAGTTGCATCTTTATCCACTTTCCTATAACCCATCAAATTAAACCGTTGGCTTTTTTTGAAATTTAATCAAAATGGTACATTTTTTGAAGAAGTAAATAAAAATCTTCTTCAAGCCTAAAATATAAGCTAAAATATTTTCACGGCTAACTACCATAATTTCATAATATTTATTTATTTTTTCTAAAATTACATTTAATATTGTTGAAATGAGAATTTTAAATAAATCTACAAAGAAGTTACAATATTAATGCTAGTTCATTTCATTGAACTATAACTTAATCTAATGCTATAAATACATAGTTTTATGTGAATGAGCTTTTTGAAAGAATCATATTTTTTGATGTGTGAATAGAATTATCGGGGGTGTTTAGGTAATTGCACCCGTGGTCCTCCAATTTTGTTGTTTCTTGGTGCAGTATGACAGAATGAAATTCGGGTAGTCTGGTAATCTCTGTACAGAAATAGTAAAAGTCCCGGCCAGAATCTTCATCCAGCATCCGATGAGAAATATGCACGCGCAAAAGCGGTCTATGTTCTTCGCATATATTATATATTCCTTTCTTCCTCCTTTGATTCCTAATTGAAAATCCAAATCATAAATTAAAAATGGAAAAAGATTCATTAAGCTCGACTCTGTTCATGGATCGTGTTGGGGAAGTCGCACTCACCATCAATCCTGATGGCATCTCTTGGAAGCCTCTTACTAATGTAGGTTTTTATTTTCTTTTTCTTTTTTACCCAATTCAATCCTGTCCTTGAACATTCAAATTTGATTATCATGTCCAATTATAAGCGTAATTTTGGATAAATGTCCCATTTTATCATTAGTCTATAGAAAGTTATTCTGGATGGCAGCTTCCTGATCAACAAGGTCAAATTATGGTAGATATCAATATGATATTTTCGTAACTTAGGATGATATTTTTGTCCAAAAATCAATATGAGAAGCAAATAGTGGAAGCTTTTCCAATCTTAATGTTTATGTAAGGTCAAGACGTAATATTTTGGTCTCATGTTGCAATACATACAAGAACCCGTTATGAATTCATGCTGTTGTAAATTGTAATGCTATATTTCTGTGACTAGTTTCAACAAATTGGGCATGGTTTAGTACTTGCAAATTCCAGGCGTCTTATTAGGAAAAGATGGACTTGCTATGTAATAATTTTTGTGTTGGAGTGACTTGATAGTATATTACAGAGTTGCTACCTTTCCAACAAGATTCTATGAACAACCAACGAACTAGCAATCATTCAGTCTCGACGATCAAAAGTTTCTCAGATGCAACTTACAGGAGTCCACTATAAATGTAGTGAGAAGTCAAATTGGATTACCATATTCATCTTTCGTTGGTCTGCCCATAGCCGTTCATTTGACATATATCACTTTGAATTCTCTTTATTTTGTTGAACTCTGTAATATTACCAGTACTCTAGAAGCAATGATACACATTTATCTTTTTTCTTCTATAAACTAAATGCTATAGTAATCCCTTTAAACTAGATCTTCCACAGAACTAAAAGTTATGTTTCTTGTTTCTTACAGATTGATATTAAAATGTTCCAATTCTATGCTTTACTCTTATTTTTCCTTTTCTTTTGAAGTACATTTGGTTATAATGAAGATTGTCTGTATAATTCATTTATAACACACACTTCTGAAATAATTGTAATGGTTACAACCAGTGACGAAACTAGGATCCTTATTTGCAGTGGCCAATGGGCATAGTTATCATCATCTATAGTGCAAAACAACATGCCATTTTCTCAAAGCGCAAAATGGCGAGCTATTTTGTTTATTTATTTATTTTGGGTATGTACATTGAAAAAAAACCAAATAAAACTGAATGACACAAACTAAGACATAGATACACTTACTAATCATATATCTTAGTAATAAATCAAAATCGTAATGAATGACCACGGTTCCTTCAGTAAAAATGAATATAGATGTTTGGTAAACGTTATCATACTCAAAACATCTACGTGGACAAAGTTAATACTTTGGTTTTCCTCTAGCTATATTAATAGGTAGAAACTTTATAAACTTAATAATTCATTTTAAATTTTCTAGCGATGTTAATTGCCCCATTTATTGTTTTTTTAATAAAAAAAGCTATTACTTTATAGAGCTTAATAGTTTGCAATATTGGACTTTGTTATCTACATCATTTTTTAATACTGAAAAAGCAAAAATACGTAAATCGAACATACTTTTCTTTTAAATTCTTTTGAATAAACTCTTAAAAGCAAAGTTCTTTCATTTGATAAAACATGACAAAATTTGATGTCCTATACATCAAAGGTGCTACTTAACAAATACTTTGAAAATGACCTTAGTATGGACTAGTTTATTTTGGGTGTAGAAGAAAGAAAATTATTCGGCACAAGATACCAAGTTTTGATGCATAATCAATGACACTATTTTCTAAAAAAATAATTCATGAACAATTAATCATTCAACGCAGTAACAAATGTTTTAATTTATGATCTACCACCACCATATATTATGACATTATCGTGTAGATTCGTATATGACTCAAATTCCTTTTTCATATCAACTTAACTAGATAAAAGACTAACATTGAGATTACACTTTCATCTCCTTTAGTTTATAAGCATCTAAAATGTACTTATGTTTTGAAATTATATATCACTTTTTTTTTCATTCACTAAATAGCTAATAAATTTGTTTTGATAAGTGCAGTTTTTATAATGCCAAAAATTCGTACAAGATACCAAGTTTTGGTGCATAATCAATGACACTATTTTCTAATTTGTTTTCCATGAAAAATTAGTCATTCAACGCAGTAACAAATGTTTTAATACCATCAAATATTATGAGCTACTGCGTAGATTCGTATATGACACAAATTCCTTTTTCATACTAACTTAACTAGATAAGATACTTAACAGGAAATTACACTTTCATCTCTTTTAGTTTATAAGCATCTAAAATGTACTTATGTTTTGATATTATATGTCGCTTTTTTTCATTCGCTAAGCAACCAATAAATTTGTTTTGGTAAGTGCAGTTTTTACAACGTCAAAAATCTCAAAACAAATGAAATCAAAATCTACATTAAAAAATGAAGAATTTTTTTTGGAATCAACATCAAAAAACATATTAAAAATAATCTAAAGATATATTAAATTTAATAAAATTACGATTCAACATGGAAATTCATGAAAAACAACAATTTGAATAGTCAATCTTAATTAGGATAAAAATGAAGGTGAAGAGGATGATAAATCCCTCGAAACAACAAATAAATTATTAGACGAATTTACTACAAGATACATTGTTAAAAAAGTTAAAGCATGGTTTTAGAGTTTTGAATTTGGATATGAGAACTAACTAACAATTTACAGTGTAAATAACATTGTAAATTCCAACCAATAATTAAATTAATGTAAAATTTTAAAATAATAATAGTGATAACCATAAATGAGTGATTTGATATTTATGTAAACATTGATCATGATTACTTTAGTCACATTTAGTATGTATATTAAAAAATGTAAAATTGGCAAAAATGAACAAAATAGCGTGCGCTATAGTGCATAGCACAAAATAACGCTATTTTGCTCTTTGCTATTGACTACCTTGGCAGTGGGCATAATTATATAGATGATCAATTATATTTTGATATAATAGTAACAAAATCTAGCTATCATTTGACAAATTTACAAACTTTCATACAAATAAACATCGAAAATATATTTTCGAAAGGGGAATTAATTTAAAGGACAAAAATTTGTATATTTTTAGCCTCAAGACACGACCTCAATATTTTAACCACAAAGACAAACATTCTTTCAAAATTATTCATAAGGACAAACATTCTTTCAAAACTGCTACCGAACTAAAAATTGATACCTAAAAATGGCCACCGATAACTACAAACTGATACCTAAAAACTGCTATCAATACTAAAAACTGATACCTAAAGAAAGTTGTCCTTCAGGCTAAAATACTGAAAGTCTGTCCTTGGGGTTAAAACGCTGAGAAATTTTGTTCTTGACAATAATTTCCTGTCTTGCTAAATTGTCCATTCTAGGTTTCAACTATCAAACACATCATCTAATTAAGCATTCAAACCACCAATTAGACATCAAAATTGCGATAATAATTAAAGAATTAATTCTGTGTTTTTATACACTAAGCACCAAAAAAGCTTAAGATAGACAAAATCCAAAATATATAAGTACAAAATGATTGATATATAGAAGAAAGTTCTTGTTCGAATTGAAGTCTAATAAAATTCATATTTGTTTGATGCTTTGGTGTTGGGTTTTGAATTGCAAGTTTTATTGATTACAATTCTGATTTTTGAGGATAGACATATTAAAGTTTGGGGTTTCCTAATCAAATTTGTTTTATATATTTATCATCATCATCATTATTTTGCATTGGGCAGTTGCCTACCCTACCCTTACTCTAATTATGTCAGTGGTTACAACACTATGATTTTTTCTCTCCGTGGCACTTGCGTTGTTGAATTTGGATGGTTGGGGTGTCTATGCCTCGAATCTACTTTCTAACTGTGTTTCACATCACCAGGATTCAAGTGCATCATTCTGCTTAGGCACAGCATTACAATTAAAGGTTGAAGACGAGATCAAATTTTCCAATATATACGGTGTTGACTTTATTGGCCCAGGTTCCATACGTGATTTCATTTGGAATGGTGGATTTATTTTGGGGAAAAGCTCTGAGGTAATACTCACGTTGGTTTCTAATTTATAACAGCATAGTATAATAAACACGAGTAGTTGATTTTATTACTTTATAAGTACTGATTTTTTGTATGTTTTCTTGTGAAGATGAATCGATTTGTGGTGCATGGTTTCCGTAGGAAGAAAGATCCCCACTCTCCTTGGGTTCTTTCATCTTACACATTTGGGCATGATGATGTAAAAACATGTGAAACAATGGTGGAACGACTAAATGCTTGTATCGATATGGAAGCAGAAAGACCAAAGAATCTTTTGGTACGAACAATATGTTGTTTGCTAAGCCTTTCACTTGGTCTGTTTCTGTGACAGTCATTGATTATTAATATACTTGTGGTACTACTTATCTAATATGCCGTTTTTGGTCATGACAAAACCAATATTGCATCTTGCAATCATTATCTGTCGATATACATACATACATACACACATGCATACACACATATACATATACATATATGTGTGTATGTATACACACACACACACGTGTGTGTGTCTACATACATACCTACGTAAATAATTATGCTCTTGTAGACACGAGATTACGTGAATCCAAGTATTGTCCGGTAAGCATCCATCGTATTTTCCCTGTAATAATCTTGATGGGGGATCTGAATCCAAGACCTCCAGATCTACACTCTAGAGGCCTTGCCACCTAGGGTTGGTCCTAGACATAATGTTATGCTAGTAAATGATCGCTTTTATCCCATAAAATGAACCTAAATGAGCCGCTGAAAGCTTAAACTTTGAAATTGCAGGACTAAGAAAGTGTTTTGCATCTATTGATCAGATGACCTTGTAAGGTCGCTATTTTTTTCTTGTTCATTGTTTTTGTTTTTTGCTTTGTTTTGTTTTTTTTGTGTGGTAAACTAGCTTCTAAACCCATGCTAATCTAAGCTTGCAGTGATCTTGTATGCTTATGGAAATGGTAAGAATACCAACTTACTATAACTACCTTATAACTTACATGCCATGGGATTATGGGAACCATGGCTTACATGCTTCAATTTTGAGACTCCATTATAAAGATCATAACCTACTTTGTATTGATCCCTTATATTCTGCACTTTCTAATTCGTTAACGATATACTTACAGGTTTTTGTTCATCCACTTTGTGGTAAAGGGGAAGGCCGTAAAATTTGGGAATCTGTTGCTCCTATTTTTGCTCGAGCTAAAGTGAAAACAAACGTGAGTGCATCTTAAGATCATCTGAACAAGTAAACATCAGACGTCACCATTTTTTTAATCCTGTGTATTGTAAATCAGTTTCTTTCACGCAGATGGGCTAATATGTTTATGTCTCAGTCCTTCGTCCCATCTAGTTCCTTTATTGTTTTCAGGTTACCATAACAAAGAGAGCTGGGCATGCATATGACATTCTACGGTTGATCACAAATAGAGAACTTAATTCTGTAGATGGCATTGTATCTGTGGTGAGTCATTGTGTTAGACTGGCTTAATTACATTAACAAACCAGTGTTCAATACATCAATTCATTTGTATTTTTCAATAAATAAAATTTCGTATACAGCAAAATAATGTGTTTGCTATGCATAATTGAACTTGATGTGGTTCTTTACCCCACAACTGTAGAAGATTTGGTTAAATGATTCCTGCCATGATTGAGCTGTATTTATTGTTTTCTCGAATATGTGAATGAAGCTAATTAAAAAGAAAATATTTTGTTCTGAGGAACAGTGGATACCAATACCAATTTCACATCTGAGAATACACCTTTAGTAACTGAAATTTGTTTTTCTTTGATGATATTATGATAGGGAGGTGATGGTCTCTTCAATGAAGTTTTGAATGGACTGTTGTCTACAAGGCATAAGGATCCAAATCCACTATCACTGCCTCCAGAGTTCATTGCTAATCATGGCGAGAATCAACAATGCAGCACTAAGGGTGGAGTCAATTGTGGGCCTTCTATTGATGATACAAATGACCCAACCATAGAATCTTCAAATGAAAGTGATGACCATGAACCGCTCCTATCTACAGAATCAACTGGACTTGGTCTATCCAAATCAAGTATGTTTTTAAAGATGTTCCTTGTGAATCAAACTCGTCTATATGGTCACATGTGCATACTCCTATTAAGGCCTAGTTGCAAGAATCATCCATTTTTTTGAGTCCCAGATAGCTTATTTGACACCCAATCAGATATTTTTATTTTCTATATTGAGATTTATCTTTTTGTCCCTTGATGAAGAAATAATGGTTATAGTGAAGGAATTAATGCAATGATCTTAAACTTGGTAATGTAAACTAAAAGAGTTCATAATATGTCCTGCATTTGAACCCCTTAATTAAGTATGAGTATATGCCTTAATTCGTGTATTTTTTTCCTCAGCAGACACAACTGGAAATATTGCAGCAGGTTAGTTTCTTAAGTATATGTATGCATGCGTATCCCCTTTCCTGCTGATTAATCGAATCATCCAAATTTCCCTTACAGACCAAGATAGTGAATTTTCGTTTCCGAATAGTAGGCTTAAGCTTGGAATTATCCCTGCTGGCTCTACTGATGCCATTGTAATGAGGTATGTTACAAACTTTATTTAAAGCATCAATCATGGATAATAATGGTTTATAGATCCCGATTAACCTGTATACCTGTTAGTAGTTTGTAGTTTATTCTATAAATTTAGAAGTTTATTGGGTCATTACATTGGTGCAAATAAACATATGTACATTCATGAATTGCTATAAAAACTATTACGTGGATGATGTGATTATGAATTTCTATTCAACGGTACGATGATGGTTAACAAAAATAACGTTGCTTTTACAGCACAACTGGTGTTCGAGATGCAGTAACTTCTGCTTTACAAATTATCCTTGGTAAGAAGGTATTGCTTGATATAGCGCAGATTGTGAAATGGAAAACTACTCCATCTTCTCTTGATATGCCATCTGTACGTTATGCAGCTTCTTTTGCGGGGTAATTTTTTTTTCTTTTGTTTCAAAGCTATTAATTTGAGGTGGAGCCTTGGCGCGACGATTAGGTCACCCGCATGGTGATCTAGACGCCCGGGTTCGAGTCCGGAAACAACCTCTTTGCAATGCGAGGAAAGACTGTGTACATTATCGACCACTCCAGAGCTCGCTATCGTGCGGGAGCCTCGTGCACTGATTTCCACCTTCTTCTTCAAAGTTACTAATTTAGCTTTTTCATGCGAAATAATTATAATTCGTATAGTAAGATGTGTCATTTTCTATTAGTGTAAGAAATGCTACCGTATTTCAACCATTTTACTAGCACCTATCTGAATTGGGTAAGGTCTTAACAGAGTCAACCACTTAACCCATGTAACTGCTGGTTACCTATTTAACAAGTAAATCCAAATGGTGAAAATTTTGAATCCAAGTAAAGTCAGAATAATAAAATTAACCTTGATTTCTATATTGGTTTCATATTTAAATTTAAACGTAACATTCTATTCAACTGTGACTTTTTTATGTAAATAATTAGGTCTTGGCATCACAATCAGACATCCAATGGTCCAATGTGCTTATGGGTTCAAGTTTTAGATACATTCTCTTGGAAAGTCCATCCCTAGCTTGCATAGGAGGAAGAAGCCTTGTTCTTGTTACTATTTTTCTGAACATGATCTTCGTGAATGTAAATGTGATTCTTTTCAAATACTACTAACGATAAAAGATAACAAAAATTATGAAATATAATATATTCTTACTGGGTAGCCAAGGACTTTGATGTCTGATTGTAGTAGAGGAGACATATCATACATTAAAAGGGGTTGGGTCGAGTCAGTCCACCACAGTACTGAATTCGACCCCTTCAAAGTTTTCATGATATTTTTGTAACATATTTATATTCGAGTATGGTTTGTGCACAAAATCATAACTTTGTGTGATTATAATGCGGAATTGTACATTTAATTATCTTTTAAATATTGAACTTCTCAAGCATCGTACATAAAATTTTGAACTATTATTATCTCCACTGTAAATAAAAGAAATTGATGGAATAGGATTTATTGGTGTTCATCGTTTCAATCATCCTTAAAGTTGCATAAGCACCTTTCGGTTTTCATATCCTGTCACATCTTTCAATCATGTGTATGCATGTGCACATCGTCGTGCAGGTCATGCACTAGTTTCTAGTGAAACCGAATTCTAAAAGCATCCCCAATGGAAAAACAAAACCGAAATTTGCTCCCCCATTGCTACCACCAACAAGAACTGCTTTTTTTCCCCCTTTCTTTTCTTTTTTTCACTAAGGCGAAGTTTTGTGTTTGGAAAGCAAGCACTTGCTCGGAAATCAGAATCCTAATAAACCAATAATTGTGTGTCACTTGGCACATATCCTATTTTTACCATGAATTTTGAATGACTTGCCCAGTGTGCTGATCTTCAAGCAAGACATTCTACTTTATTTTTCTCGCACTTATCTTCTTTCTCTCCAATTTTGCCCATCAAATAATATCCCCGGTTTGGAAGCAAAGCAGAGAAGTTGTTTCCACATAGGATTCGGAACTCATGTTTGCAACTTTTGGCTGGGATGCTCTGATGCTGATCCATGTTATACCTTTGAAGAGTCTTGTGCAATAGATTCCACATAAGCTTTTAATCTAATCTCGTTAACCTGCTTGTTTTTTTCTTTGCTTTCTTAGTCTACTTATCATATTTCATCTTCTGCATGCATCTTATTTATTAATCGATTAAACACTGTTATCATTCTCTCCTCTCTGTACATGTCATAGTACAAGCTATGCTAGCATCATCTTCTATACTTTTTTCCTAAAATATTGAGGTCAGTCACATGAATTTTCATACTTTAGTTAATTTAGTTTTCGGTCAATCACATATTGAGTCATTTTCAGTTAATTTAGTTTTCGGTCATTTTTAATACTTCATTCGCACGTTAATTTGACTTCCTTTTTTGTCTTTTTTCTTTCAATGTGAATATTATCTCCTTTCCTCACTGGTGGTGCATCACATGATCTTTGTATATGTCCATATCATATGAGCATTCTTTCTCTGTTTTTCTCAATATAGGTGTCAATTGTAATCTCTTTCCCTCTCTCATTTGTAACTTCATATTTCTTTTTTCATAATTCAAATCATCACCTTTAACATTTTAACTTCTACATTTATCTTAGACAAATTTTACTTCAACCACTAAATTTCCGAGTCTCTTCTTATAATTATGCAAGATGGAGAAATCCTCCAAATTGTTCCTAAACAAAATAATTTTCCAATAGTAGCAATCCGTTTTTAAAACTCTGATTACCATGCACAAAGTATAAGTGGTAACTCAAGGTTACCACGCGGGCACTATGAGCTGTAACTCATGTTACCATTGAGGTACCTTGTGCGGTAACCCATGTTACCATGTAGGGTTATTGTTATTGCTAGCTAGTTCAAGGAAACCCGTAGCATTTGTTCAGTGAGATCTTATTTTACAAAAGTGTGGATTCACTTATTATTTCATTCCTTTTTAAAGATCGACATTTCACTTTTGAAACAATGAATTTTCACACAGTTATCCGACGATTCAAAGACAAAGAAATATCCGAGTATAAAGGATATTTATTGCCAGAGATAAGGAAATCACAAAGAAACGAGAGAAGCAAGCAAAGAGTTGAAAATGGTCGAATCCAAGATGGGAGAGTAAATGGGGAAAAATTTCTAAGTACCAAAACCGTCGAACCGTTATATAGGTTTGGTACCGGACCATGACCTATGAAACCGTTATGCAAAACTCCAGATTTGTCCTAATCTCCTGCCTATTTTGGTGAATCCTCTCTTTTTTCTTTTGAATTATAGGGAATATTTTCGAGCTTTTAGGAGATGTGAAGTCTTCAACCTCACCTATAAAGACAAGTCTACCTCCATTCAGGGGCGGAGCTTAGTATTGGCAAGCTGGGGCCAATGCCCTAGGTGAAAAACTTAAAAACTGTTATAGAAAATGAAATTCTATTACTAGGCCCTGGCTGAAATTGTATTTTTGTCCTATCTAAATGAAAACTGAGATCGCTAAAGTCCAATTTCATTTGTCAATAAAAGAGAATTAGAGATTCATAGATCTGCTTTCAATGTCACCCCAGCTGCAAGGCTAGCTCCGTCACAGCCTCCATTCAAAGTAGTCAAGGTGAAAATTTGATAATAATGGAAGGCTTGCGTTTTTTACACTTGCGCTTTTCTACGTGTCTTGCACTTTGTTTTTTGTATTTTTAAACAAAAGATTCGGTAATTGAAATTTTCTATAAAAATTTAATTGTGGACAATCAAAGATTACATTTTCGTGCAATTTTGAGAATAAAACAAGATGGTTTGATTACAAACCAAAATAAGTAGTAACAAAGCCATTCAACTTAAGCCTACATACCAAAATACTTAAAAATCACAACTTAATTACTTGAAAAAAGTTTAAACCTTTCAAAGTATCAATCACTCATACTTCTACCCCAGTCCACACTCAGAGATATTCAAAGCGCGCTTTATTGGGGTTTTGAACCTTGTGCACTTTAAGCACTTTTATTGCGCTTTATTGGGGTTTTGAACCTTGTGCACTTTAAGCACTTTTATTGTGCCTTGAGCATCAACTGCGCCTTGAACTACAAAAAAACAAATGTTGTGCCTTACATTTTGTGTGTGTCTAGACGTGCGTTTTGACTACACCGCCTCCGTTGGAAAACAGATCGGTTTTTGCACACTATAACTAGACTTTGTCGATTTCTCAAGTCAAAAGTTTGTATTTTCCGATTTCAACTATTGTAACATTCTTGAATCATCTAAGAAATCGATAATAAAAGATCTAAAATGAACGTATGTTAGAGATTGTTGAACCACTATAATTTTTGGTGTATTTTTTTCCTTTTCACACTTTAATTTTCTATTTATTTTATTTTCGCAATATGCGTTTGAACTATACTTAAATCCCTAAGAATAAAAAGATCCAATACACAAATAATTAAGACCTAGCATTTACATTTCGGGTCGTTAGATTTTTTAATTTCTAAAGAGGTATATGCCTATTTTTTGAGCAAACAACTTCATACAATATAGTTGGCTTAATCGCTATTCGATAAAAAAATTCTTTCAGTCCGTTTGTCATTTTTTATCACATAAAATGTCAAAAATTATTTCCATTTTATTTAATCCGTGTTAATTCGGTTTCTTATGTTTTTCTCTATCTCTCCATCTTTTGCATTGTTGAATTCAAATATTTACATATCTTTTCTTTATATTAATCGTATTATTATCTCTAGTTTCTTACTAAAGCTGTATTGCATATACTTAGGTTTCAACCGTTTATCTCTAGTATGAGCCGAGTGATACTTATCAAGTTTGATTAAAAAAAAAATTCAAATTGGTTTAAAATGATTTGGAAGTAAATAAGAATTTTTTAACATTGAATTTGGAATTAAATATTATCTTTGGAAATATATTTTTGGATTGAAAATCACTAGGGGGAAATAATATAATTTGAATTTGGTGAGTATTCTTAAAATTACAAAACTCCTTTATTAGTATATTTATAAAGAGGAATTTTCGTTAGTATGAATTATTTTCAAGAGGAATTTAGGCGATTTGAAATTCAAAGAAAGTTTAAAATATTGGATTCCTTGAAAATTTAAATAATGGACTTTTGAAATTTAATAGATTTTGGGAAAAAAATGAAAATTTACAACTTATACCTCTTTAAATTTAGTGTTGATATTTGAAATTATATTAAAGATTTTGAAATGAGTATTTTATAATAAAACCTTTTTGAACCAATAATGGTCGAATTGTATAATTTGTGTGTAAATTGCCGTGTAATGAGAATATTGAAATATCAGAGTTATATTACCGAACTTCCTATTTTTGATTTTATTTATGTGATTATTTCATCCAGCTTTGACTTGTATTCAGCTTGATATATTACATGTGATTGTGTTGATTGGATTGTTGTTATTAATTGATAATTTGGATTTGTAACAACCCGATTCTGAGAAGCAAACACCCTAATTTTTATAAATATAATGTGTGCAAATGAAATGGATTTAAATAAAATAAATATGTGGAAATTGGAAACAAATTTGGAAAGGATAAGAAAAAAAGAATTGTTGAAGTTAAATAGTTTAAAAGTGGTGATTTTCGGGATTTGTTTAACTAAGTGGACTTATGGAATTAAATAAGATTTTGGAATAATAGTAAGTCTTAATGTGATTTGCTTATTGTATGGAAATCATTATTAACGAAAAATTATGAAGATATATTTTTATTATCTATGATTATAGAAGTATTTGATTTGTATTCTAAAGCGATGAGTTTATATTTTTGGGAATTGAATAAGTTGGAAGTTTTGTAAATAATATTTTGAAATAGTAATAAGTTTGGATGTGATTTATTTATTGTATGGAAATTATTATTAATGAAAATTTATTATATAATTTTTTAAGTATAATTTTGGAAGTAATATATTTTGTATTTGATTATTTTTAAATAAAAGGAAATTAATTAAATGCTTTTGGAAATATTTACATGAATGTGTGGTTTGAATTATATTGGAAAGGAGAGTTTTGGAATTCGGTTATATAAGTAAATTTTATAAATCGATATTTTAGTGTTAAATATTTGGAAGATTTTATATAAAAATAACTCTAGTTTGATGAATTATTTTTCAGTAGTAGTTTAAAAGGGTTTGGAAGCTAAATAAGGGTTTTAAAAATATTGGTTTTGGAATTTGAATATTATGGCTTGGGAAATATTTTAAACTGAAAGTCCTTTTTTGGAAAAATAGTATCATTTGGACATGTTGTTTAAAAGAAATTATTGAATTACAAACTCCTTTATTAATGTTTTTGAAGTATTAAGGTGGAATTCCAGTTGTATGAATTATTTCCAAAAAGGGAGTTTAACGGATTTGAAATTTAATGAAGGTTTAGAATGACGATCTCTTTGAAAATGGAGTAGCAGGTTTTAAATTATAAAATTTCATTTTTTTCCAAAATCTTATTTAGTTCCAGGTGTCCACTTATTTAAACAAATCCCGAAAATCATCACTTTTAAACTATTTAAACTTTAACAATTTTTGTTTTCTTATCATTTTCAAAATTATTTCCAGTTTCCACATATTTATATTATTTAAATCCATTTCTTTTGCAAAAATTATACTTATAAAGGCTATTTGTCTCTTCGAACCGGGCTGTTACAAAGCACCTAGCTTGAATTAAAGATGACCGTTCATGTTGTCTTAATATGAATATTTTGAAGAGGTATTTGAACTATTTTAGTTGATGTGAGAATAAAGTAAATTGCTCCACTAATATCAAGAATGACTTGAAATTGAACATGGAGATGGTACGTGTACCATTGGAGGACACAAATAAACTATCGGGAGCTCAACATTGGTAAATTTTAGTATTCAAAATTTGAAGGGTGTATTATTGTAGAAATTCCATGTCTAACAATATATATATAATAATAATAATAATAATAATAATAATAATAATAATAACATACTAAATTAAAAGTTTCTTTTTATCGATTTGTACTTTAAGTTTCTCCACTCTCTTGAAATAGCTGTAGATTGTTTGTTTAATAATAAAATAAAATTATATACCACTGTACGAAACATGCTTAACATGAGCAGTTTTTAGCAGTTGAATTTAGGAGGATCTAAGTTATTTTAAAATTATCATATCTAATAATAGTAGAATACCAAGTGAAGGTTATTTTATTGACTTCTATCATTTCACTTTCTCCATAACAGTAATCCAACACAACAACATAAACGTCCCAGTTCCATAACCAAGCGAAGTATCATTGTAATAAGTGTAGTATTTGCGATTTTTTCTTTATCTCTCATCATTTGCACCTAACAAATTAAATATCGTTTGATAAATACACAAAATAAAGGCACATAATATGTGATCTGATTCAGAATGAGACTGGTCAAATGTCAAAAGAAACAAAATTTTGACAACAAATTTGTAAGAAGTTATATGTGATACTATCTATATATAGCAGAGGCGGACACAGAAAAGGACCAGTGGACGCCACTGCCCCACTGGTCCAATCTGAACTGTACAAATACTAGTACCTTGCAACTAGATAAAAAAGAACGATGCTACACTGACAAAAAAATCATTCTGTCAAAAATGAGGTAAGAGACAAAATCAGGCTAAAATTGTGGAATTCAGGGGATCCTCTATTTTTTCTCTCTTAGTCGCACATTTTGACAAAAACTCGGATAAAGTAATGAAAATTTTAAATTACTGGTATCATGGTTCAAACCCATGCTCTTTAGTTGCATCTCTGATTGACTTGAGGCACAATAATTTATGAATGAAAACTTGAAATAGAACATAAAACCACCACGTGCCCACAAATGTGACACATATGATATGATACAAGATTAGCTAATTCCCATCTTGTTGTAGTAAGAAGTGTAATACGGTTTTATCCAAACAGTTAAAAAGAGTCTGCATTAACAATATTGGAAACACCATTATAAGTTCTACCATCATAACTCTCAAAATCGCCTACTAAACAAATTATTTGCTTGAACGTTGTCAAGGATCACGCGTGAAGGTACTAGTATGGTTACCCATTTCCTTAACTAGCGCAGTACAAGTAGTGGTTTGACTATTTATTCTATCAGTCTATGAATTTTTATTTTTACCCCTTTAATTTTTCTTTGAATGAATTGATTTTAGAGTTTGACTTCCTGTTCCTAATATATTTCAATATTATAGGTATGGTTTTTATGGAGATGTCATCAAGGAGAGTGAGAAGTATCGTTGGATGGGTCCTAAACGCTATGATTATGTTGGTACAAAAGTATTTTTGGAACACAGGTTATTTTACAGTTTTACTGAACTTTTAAGAGCATTCTCTTTGCCTAAATTGATATCGCATGGGATCCTCTACTTTCCATTGGATTGCTGGAAATTATCTTATATTTAAATCATACTTGCAATCAATGTTATATTTTCGTCCAATTTTATCACTCTTTTATCTGCGCTGTTGAATTGTTTATGCAGGATAAAATTGCGTAACTCAGAACTATATAACCAGAAACGTTTCATGCAATTTAACTTGAAGGAAATCACATTTGACAGATTTCTTCTTCATTGCAGATCATATGAAGCAGAGGTTTCTTATTTACATAATGAAGAAGCCAATCCATCCACCGAAAATGGTCAAAATGTTCCAGAACAATCATCGAATTTGAAAAAGAAATCAGAGAAAATTATTTGTCGTACAAACTGCAATGTTTGCAAAAACAGTACTAATAATGCCAATATTCAACCTGAAGAATCAAAGTGGTCACAAATTAAAGGGCGATTTCTGAGTGTTGGTGCTGCTGTGATTTCATGTCGCAATGAAAAGGCTCCTGATGGTTTGGTAGCAGATGCACATCTTTCCGATGGCTTTTTGCATCTTATACTTATCAAAGAATGTCCTCGTCCTTTCTATTTATGGTAAATCCGATAACCCTGCCTACTTAATTTTTCTGTAGCTTTTTGCATGTTTTTGCAACATATGCTTATGTATGCCTACATATCAAAAAATTTCTTGTGCGAATAGGGTAGAGCTATACCATATATACTTCCACTAACCAGTTTACAAAAGTTGTATTTGTTTCCATATGCAGTGTAAGCAAATTAATGCCCTTGTCAAGTTGAAATGTGGACTTGCTACCATAATATAAGTAGAACGAGACTGTCAGTAGACAATAAGCGGCAGGTCCTTGTTTCTGATGTAGTTGTAAGAGAAGTTCCCATGTCAGTGGATATACAGATTGGGTCCCTTTTTGAAAAAGTGCAGGTTTACTTGCGCTTTTCGAAAGTTAACATGCATTTCTCAAAAAAAAAAAATTCAAAATTTCTATAAAGTATGACAAAGATAAAAGATGAAGTTATTTTATAAAAACATGCTTAAATAACAACTTTACATGTATACAAGAAGAGCAAAACAATTTTTACATTTTTAGAAAACTATATGAAAAAAGGCAATTTGGCTTGTTTTCTCCGTTGTTCAAAAATAAGAATCTAATTTACATATTCATTGATAGAATGGTTTTTCATACAACCATATCGAAAACAAGGATCCGATGCTCATAGCCCCACTGTTTAAATATCATGTCTTCGGTAAAAAAACATCTAAAAGACTAAAACATTATGTTGGGATGAAGGGATAACTACTTTGTATAGAGGATGAGCATACTGTGCCAGACTGGTGTTTTTATATTACATAGATAATTTATCTGTTTGATGATCAAAACTGAAATGAATAAATGCAGGCATCTTACGCAGCTTACACGTAGAGGTGGTTCCCCGTTGAATTTCAAGTTTGTGGAACACCGCAAAGTAAATCTATTTGTCCTTTTTATTCTTTCTTTTATCGTTGAGTTTGGTCATTAATGTTTTCTATACTCTGTAGACACGGGCGTTTACATTCAAGGCAAATCACGACGATAGCAGGTGGAACTTGGATGGGGAATTACTACAAGCATGTCAAGTCACTGTACGTGCATTCAGAGGTCTTATAAACTTATTTGCTTCTGGACCTGAGGTCTAAGCGTGTATTAAGGTAAAAGAAAACTTGTCTCCTGAAAATACTAGACCCAAAAAAAAAATAATAATAATAATAAAATAATAAAAAACCACTCTTGGAATTTTTTTTTTCTGTTATTAGTTCTTGGCGGGATGTGCTTTGTTACTTTTTTTGGAATAACACAACACACATTTGCATAACAAAGGAACAAGCTGAGTGCATGTCATTATTGAATGACTTGAAGACTTAATGTGGATCATCTATCTTACAAAAAGAATAAAACTTAGAGTTATCATTGTATGAGTTAAGAGGAGGTGTTAAATAGCAGGAAATTGTTAATCGGTGCATCTTGATGTGTATATAGACTTTCCATGGAAATGCCTTTTGTTTTTATTACTAAAATAATTTCACATGTTTTCTTCAGGTGCATCTCTATCTATATGTACATGCCGAAGGTGCCTAAGCAATACATAAATTAGATAGGCATTTGATCATTGTTTTTACGAATCATTCAGATATCCAAACAAGGAAGCCCTTCACCAATTGGTTGAATTTCAGAATATATATGTTCTCCAGCTTGCTGCATGTATGCTTCAAAAGCATGGAGATGAAATAAAAGTCTTTGTTTATATACTAACCATAGCCATCTTATATCACCTGGATCTCTTTTTTCTTTTTAACAACAAAATATTGTAATTGTTAAACTTGTAGATGTTTTACTGTAATAAACTAGAGAAGAAAGTATGCTGTTGTCACAAGCTAGAGATGAAGGGTATGAATATATTATGAAATTATTTATAGACCATAATACACCATCAAGAAAAGAATATAATATTCACTTGTCTATTATGCTTGGTCATGAAATTTTCACATGCCATTATTGTAATATTCACTTTTTTTGTATAAATATGTTGCAAGCATGCCCACTAGATACATTTGAGTTCTTGGTATGGCTAAACTTACCAAATATCAGAAAGTAATTGTATCCCCAAATAGGTGTACCAAAATCAATGCCACATCTCCTTGAGAAACCTTGATCGATAAGTCAGGTTTTATACCAAACAATCTTGGTTTTTTAAGTTTTCTGGCTAATGCTCATTTGTAACCAGCTTGTTTGACCACTAAATTTTTGCAAAATTTAAAATCTTCGGTCCTGATTGGTTTGTCATTTTTAGTTTTGCGTTTGGTCCAAACAAAAAAGCACAAGACGTATGTATTTTTTGATAAACAACTAATTTGAAAAACGTAATTAACATACAAAATGAAAAATAATTTTATTTTGTTTTCCGTGTTTTGGTAAATCCATACATTCATCCCTTTCATCATCCTCCGTCATCTATCCATGTCCTGCGTCGTCCCTCCATCATCATCACGACGATTTATAATTTTAAATGCTCTCATCCGTTTTTCCCGTATTTTATAATAAATTTGGAAAACGTAAAACATAAAACTCAAAACGAAACCAAACGAACCCTTCGTTTTGTTAAATTAAAGAACCCTAATAGGTGAATTTATAAAATGGATAATTTTCTTTTCTAAAATGTTCGAGGTGCAAGAAATGCTAATTCGTTTTGTAGACTCAAGAGCATAGTATATATAAGTATAAGATTGATGATGCGTTCCTGGACAAATTGGTTGGATGTTAAAGGTTAGAGATTAGAGCGTTTGCGGACAACTTTTTTCGTTAGAGGTTGGGTAGGAAGTAAAAATGTTGTGTAAAGTAATGTAAAAATGTTGAATAAAAATCGTTATGTAATTTTATTTAATAATTATATTTAATATTTGATATTTAATATTTAATATTAGGAACTCAAATTCAAATTCAAAATTCAAATACAACTACAAATTCAGAAATCTACTACAGCTTCAAATTTCTTTTGCGGTCATGACACAGACAGTCTCCACAAACGGGTCTATACCGAGCTAAAGCATCGACATAGTAATCTCCAGATTGTTTGGATTCTCAAAACAAAAGCAGCTTGTCCTAGTTCTGCTAGCAAGAGCCGTTGAAAATCGTTCAGTGCTTTCATAGCTTCTTGCCACCATGGTGTGGAGGTACTATGTGGAGTAGGAGCATAAGATTCAGCATTAGAGCCGTACTTGGACTTTCGGTTGGGACGGTGGTCGATAAGAGAACGCTGACGTTGGGAGTGTAATTTTGGATCTGGAGTGAATGCGTTGTCGTGAAAATCAGATACATGGATATCATCAAGACCGGCCATAACTTCCTCTATACTCTTGTTCATAAAACCGACCTTACGCATGGTGTGTTCGTAACTAAGATATGGAGGATGTGTGTACTCAACTTCACCGCCGAACAGACAATTTCTTTGAAACAGGTGTCCATTAAGTAAAAAGTCAAATCATATCCCAATCGTAAAGTGATGCTTCCTTAAAATGCTTCGGAAATGTAATACCTTCTTCTTTCGCTCTTTTTCAGAAATCAACATTACCCTTGGTTATCTATCTTTTCGAATCTCATTCCACCCCCTCCACCATTATCAAACTCTAAAGATATATGCACAAATGCAAATGGTTGTCCCATTTCTACATCGAACCGATGAAGCATAATTTGCTCCATAATTATCCCTTAAGTAGATTTAGACATCATCGATAAAAACCCTTTTTTCTCTTTTATTTGATGAAATAAGAAACACACATCAATAAATCTTTTTGTTTCTTCGTCCATTTATTCTTGGTTCGATTTTTTTGAGATAATGGAAGATGAAGAAGTCATTAGGTTTTATACGAGAATAATTATTTTGACTTTGATTTCGAGTGAGGAAGAATGAGGGCTCGTCATGCTTATATAGTAATTTTTACATCGGACTTAAATTTGTATATACAACTAAACTCAGATAAGTCGGACGTAAAAATTATGTCTCATTCAACCTTTGAGAATCAAAGCTTTCATATACTATCTCCTCAGCCGCTGCCGTAATTTTTACGTCCGACTTATCTGATTTAATTCAGATGTAAAAGTCACGGACATTGCCTATCCTTTGAAATGCTTGTCCACGAACGCATCATGAAACACTTTAGACTAAATTTCATAATTTTACGTAACTCTGATGTTGTAGGTACTTGGTTTGATCACCAAGTTTGGAAAACAATCCTCAGGCCAAAATAGACGTTTGCATCAAAATAGATCTAGCACCTCAGAATAGAGATCTGTACCGTCTAAAATCCTAAGTGTGATCCTAACATTAGTTTTTAGGAGGTGACATCTCCATTTATCAAAAAGGCTAAGTTCTTACTCTAATTCAGATCATAATCATGACAAAGTATACTGGAAAGTAGGAAATAAAGTGCAGAAAAGTAAATAATACACAATTCTTTATAGTGGTTCAACAATCTCTACCTTACATCCACTTTGTATCTTTCACTATGATTTTTCGATTTATAAACGCTTATTGACCATTTTGCATCGGTTACAACAGTTGCAAGCAGTCAAGTCAAAAGGTTGGAAATTTTGAAGTCTTACAGCTAGAATAATTTTGTTGCTTGCAGTTAGAATTATGGTTCAAACGATGAATCAGGTAGCCCTAGTTATGGATATACAGCTACATTTCTAGATGGTCCACTGTTGTCCAATAGTGCTCCAAGTACTGCTAGGATCTGATCGATAAGGTATTTGAGTTCCCAGAAACTTTTTCTTTGTAAAGATGATGTTGGGGGCTATTTATATATGTAAAATATTCCGATCAGCATAATATTTCGACATATTCTATTTCGCTAATTATGTTCAGCATATTGTCCAAAAATTCTATTAGAAAAATTCTGTTAGGTAAATTCTATTTAGCACCTAATAGAATATTCTGTTCGAGTCCAAACAAATTCAGATCTACTATATAATTTTCGTAGTTCAGTACATTTTTGGTTGGTATATTTCTTGTCGGCACATTTCTGGTCGATATATTTCTAGTCGATGGCTAACAATTTCATCAAGGTTGCACTGATTTTTCATAATGTTATAATTTTTTCATTGTAAGTTGGAATTGAGCAGAACTTGGACCAATAGTTTTGTATTATTATGTAGAACGTTCCATTGCCTTCAAACATTCCGTTGGGGTAAAGTAGCTTGTAACTCTCCTAGGTGGGTCCAATTTAATTAGGTGGAACAGATTTTAAAACGACATATCTTTTAGTCTATAGTTTGAATTAATACGTAGTTTCGACCAAGGTGCATTTCATGGCGTTAAGAATATTTTCAAACTATTTTGGCTCTGTTTTGAGACTATGTCAAACTTTCCTCTAACACTTTGCTCCTAGAAGCATGCTTCGTGGATATGAAACGTGCTTCATTCGAGATCCAACCGTAGTGAGGTAATGTTACAATTAAGGTTTTCATAGTGTTTAGGTGAAACCATTTGTCTAACCTGTAAATTAAGAGGTTCACCCAACCCGTAGGGACCAAGAACGTCCCTTCTTGCCCAATCATAAGTTACTTTGTAACGACCCAGAATTTTGAATACTTCATATTTAAATATCTGAATTATTTAAATATTTGAACCTTGGATTTATGTTATAAAAGTGATTTTATAATGTTATTAACCCCCATTTAAGTAATAAGTAATAATAAACTTGTTTTTGAAAAATGTTTACAAAAATAAATAGTTGGAAGAAATATCGATAATGTGACCGAAAATCGTTTTATCGATAAATGGCTTTTTACTCGATAGAAGTTGTTCGAGCTTATTGTGATAGCTTAGAATATTACTGTTTCATTAACTAACAACTAAAAATAATTTGCCTAATAAAAGCTTTTAGAAGGTATTAGGAAGATTTTTAAGAGGGGGGTAGTTTGGCAATTGACTAAGGAAGGAGAAGATATTTTCTTTCAAATTGCGAGGTGTAAAGCTAACACATGGGGAAGGTGGGAGGGGTTCTTTGGCTAGTCAAATAGAGGGCAAGGGAGGTCTTTTTCCTTTTTTAAAGTCCACAAAATTTATCTCTTTAATTTTCCAATTTTATTTTCAAATTTTGTGTAAAAAATCTTAAGTATTCAAGCTCTCTTCAATCTTCATTTTCCTTAAGCAAATCAACTCCAATCCCCTTAAAACTTTAACCAAGGCCTTATATCTCCTTAGAAAGCATGAAAAGAAAGTCAAAGTCGAAGAAAGTTGAGAAAAGGTGGAGCACTACCGGAGGCCATGAGCAGTTAGGGAGGAGGAAAGCATGGCCTTGTGTTTGTGAAGGCTAAAGATGGACGCTTTGGCTTATGGGTGATGGTAGGAAGTGGTTCTAGTGTTCTAGTGCTTATGCTTGGTTGTTAGCAAGGTTATGAGATGACTAATCTCACCATTGAATGACTGTATATGTGTGTGTGTTGTTGTTGAAATATAAAGTTAAAGTTAAAATTTAACCAGCAAAGTTATAACTTTGGACCCCCTTGCTTTTGAAAGCAAATGACAGCTCTATATTGTATAATATCACTTCTATTACCTTATACAACATGTGGCATGGCATTGACATTGTGTTTATCTGATTGGTTTGCTTATGTGTCGAATTGATGTGAATATGAAAGTGTTTGTAAAGCAATAGTCGCTATAAGTGCACTTTGAGTCCCCTTGTGTTCAAACTTGTTCAGTGTGGTTATTTGTGAATGTATATATTTTAGTTGTTATTTACACTTATAAATGTGTATGGATAGAAAGAAATTGGTTTGGAAACTTGTAGAACTTGTGAAAAAAAGTTGTGAAAGTTTGAAGCAAAAAGGTCGCTATGGATGCATTTTGAAATTGCCTTGTGTTCGGCGATTTTTAAGCTAACTTTGGAAGACATCTTTAGGGGTTTGTTTACTATTTTAATAAGTACTATATGTTTACTCATTACTGTAAAAATATCAAAGTTTAGATCATTTAATAATTGGTTGAATGATGTTGAGAAAGTTAGAAGCAAAATAGTCTCTATAAATGCACTTTGAAAAATGACTTGTCTTCGGGAATTTTTAATACGATTTTGAAAGATATCCTTTGTTAACAAGAAAACTTGTCAACACCCCAAAGTTGAAAGGTTAGTCCTCTAGGTCTCTTTTGATTTATTGGAGAGAGCTAAGATGTGGATGCCTTCTTTAGATCACCTTTCGAATCAATCCTTATTATGTAATTTCCTTTTTATTGACCTTTCGACTTGGTCGAAAGGCTTAAATTCTCCTCTTTTTGGTCTTTTGAGATGAATTGAGTAGTTGGGTTGTCCCTTCGAAATAGCCCTTCTGAAGCAGTTGTGGAAGCCTAAAGGATGACTCTAAGGTTCAAGGGTATGATTCATTTCGAATGGTTTCAACCTTGTCGAAAACTGGAATCTTAAGTGACTTGAGTTTGAACTTGGAATTAAAGGTGAAACTAACTTGAGTCAAAGTTTCGATCCACTAGAAGGTAGGGGTCCAGTGAAAGGTGGCCTGGAGTAAATAACTGGAATTACTTGAAAATGCAAGGGTTTCGACTAGGTCGGAAGATGTCTTTCGATGGGGTCGATACTTGGAAAACAGTGTTAGAATTAATAAAAGCTTTCGAAACGACTAAGCAATCAAGAATATTGAAGACTTCCCTTTATTAACTCAACGAAGCTGTTACTGATCAATTTTCCCAATTCAATTTAAAAATGAGGGTTTATAACTTTGTAGAGTTAAGAAAATACAAGTGTAGAATGACTAAGATTGGATCCCCTAAAACAGACCCCTTGGGTCTTATTTATAGATGCGGGTTGGCACCTTTCAACCTAATGCTTTCGACCTGGCCGAATGGTGGCTTCAGAACTGTCGTTAGAATTCTTTCGATTCCTTTAACACTTGTGCATCCCTCTGCAATGCTTTCGGTTAGGCTTGAATGCTTCCGTCTTTGTCGAAAGGGATGGTTGTGCCCTTCTTCTTTATGTTGCTTTATAGGAGCTTTCGACTCTGTCGGTAGGCAGTTTCCACGTGTTCCGAAGGTGTTGAAATGCTGATGGTTTCGACACCGTTAGTAGCTTCCAATCTTTTGCTTATGACTTGATGGGGAACCCTCCCTGAATATTAATGGCTTCGACCGGTTCAAAAGGCTTGGTTTGGCTTTCGAAAGGGTTGCTTTGACCAAGGCATGTTTCTGAGTGGTTTGAATGAAGGCGAAACCTTTGGTTTCAAAAGGTTTAGCGCGCATATGAACAGTTGTCATTGCTTGTCTTCGAAAGGTATTGCTTTAACTCCTTTGAAAGGTCTTCATGCATGCGGAAGCACCTGCTTCGAAAGGTGGTCACTGAAACGGAAGAGTGCTTTCGATCCCATCGAAAGGTTGTGATACTTCTGGACTTTGACTGTAGCATCCCTTCGACTCCTTTGAAAGGTCTTGTTGGTGCTTCTCTCTTGTTCTTCTTTGCCTTCTATTCAATAGGGTTTCGACATTGTCAAAATGATATTTGATGGTAACATTGCCCCCTCCCTTGCGAAGGGATGCCCTTGACTTTACTAGTCAATCATTTCGAAACCTTGAATGTTTCCCGCCTTTTGGTATTCCAGTGTGAATCTGGGCTGTTCATTTAAATCTGATCGAACAGTTGCCGCCTTATTGACTTTTCTTATAAACCACATTCTTCTCCTCCTTTCTCTTACTCATCTGCAATTGAAATAAACTTCGAGCAAGAGAAAAAAATTCTCAAACCCCCAAATCATTTTAATCTCCAACAAAGAAGAATCCAGATCTAAAGTAAGTTGAATTTATCTTGTTTATTGATCTTTCTATCTTACACTGAATTTCCATCTCTCAAACCTTTACAGTCGGGATCTCGATTCTCTTTGTTTTGATTTGGTTGAAACTGTTTAAGTTTTAATTTGCCTGAGAGTAGTCTTTGATTTAGTTTCATGGTTCAACTCGATTTACTTTTCTTGTTCATTTTCATTTTGAACCCATCCGATCCAGATTTTATTGTTATTGTGTGTTTTTTAGAGAATTCAAACGTTTATCTCAAAGATTTCAAAATTTAAATAATCGATTCGCATTTAAATCTGTTTGTTTAATGGTTTTTAAATTTATGGGTTGAAATCGAATTAGGGGAAGAAGAAATCTTCGGTTAACTTCGCTCAGAAGTTTTGAGATGTACGAATCAAAAATTGGCGCTAGAATTTTACTTTTATACCCCTTCGAAAGGGATTAAGGCAACATTTTCCTGTTTTGCTTTTTAGCCCCTTTCGATGGGGCGAAAGGTAAGCTAGCGCTTATTTAATTAACCTTGTCGAAAGGTAGTTTAGTTCATACGAAACCAGCCCCTTCGAAAGAAATTTTGTGCTTTTGGTCCTAATACCTTTCGAAGATGTTGGTTATTGCTTCGTAACTCGCATTTTCGAAAGCATAAGTTTTGTCCCATGGGTTTTACAACCATTCATATAAACTTACTTTAAATTTGTTTAAGTTAGAGGTAGATATGTTTTATAAATTGGGTCAAAGAAAGCATACTTTGTATAAGTTGCAAAATAAGTAAAACGTTTCGACTTAGTCGAAACCTGTTGTTTCAGTTGAAATTCAGTTGTTGGTATGCTTTCGAAACCATGCATTCCTTTCGATTCTATCGAATCCTTCTGTAACTAACGGGTCGAAACTTCCTATAATCATCTTTCTCCAATATTTTCGAAACATTCCAAGTCCTTTTATTCTTTTAACAATACAACTTCAACTTAAAACCTTTCAACTTTATTGGTAAATGAGGTTTCGACGGCATTCAAATTCCCTGGTAAAACTAAGATTGTAGGTTTCGACAATGTCGACTGGTTTTTTCTTTTATTTATTGAATATTGGTAGTATATATTTTGTTCCAATTTGCTGTGTAGGTTTAAACTATTCTAATAATCAAAGTTTCTATTGAGCTTTCAACATTGTTGAAGAGGGTTGGTTGGACATATTTTTCCTTCCTCCCTTTCTACCCTATTGAAAGCTCGGTGAATGTTTGTACTTGGGTTTTCGACATTGTTGAAGGGGGATTTGTTAAATGTTAACTTTTATTTTCCTTTCGACTCTGTCGAAAGCTCAGTAAATCTCATTTTTTAACTTTACATTTTTTTCAAGAATATGTATTCTCATGCATTGTTTGACGTTCAAATTATTGCCATAAGTTTTTTAGTAATCCTTGAAAGAATGTAAATTTCAAAACAAACTGTAATTTCTAACTGGAACATTTTCACCTGGCAGAATCATGAGTTCTCCCAAGAAAGTTGATGCTATCTCCAAGCGTTCCCTGATATCCACTCAGGATGGAGTGGATGCAATCCTTAATGACTTTGGGATCACATGAGTGGAAGCAACCCCCCTACTGAAAATGACACCATCAACAACCCACCTGAAGGGTTCTTCGCTTACACCGCAATTCACATCTGACACAGTGGATTCCTTCCTTTTCCAAAATTCTTGTCTAAGTTATTAGCTTATCTTGGAATTGCTCTGGTTCAGCTATCTCCCAATGTGTATGCTTACCTCTTATCTTTGGAGTTGATGGCACTGGAGTCCGGCCTTCCCTCCTTAAATGCCAAAGTTCTGAATCACGTTGTCCTGTAGGTTAAGATCATCGATTTAAACAACCAAATCTTCCGGGAAAATCCTCCTAAGAAACTGATATCCCAAGAAGTGAACAAGTTTAGAGACTGGGAGAACCAGTTCTTTTTTGTTAAATGCTTCCCTCACATTAGCGGGACTTCTCTACACTACGTAAGCTCAGATTTCATTATTTTCCTTTCATATAGTTTCTTTTCTTTGATGATCTATGCTTTTTGTCAAGTGCCATGCTAAAGGATTAAATGAGGAGGATAAGAGAACAGTGGAGTCCTTAATTGTAGCTTCAAGCAAAATTGGGAATAGATTAATGTTGTTGAATCCCACAAATTTGCAGAAGTATTCTCTTTTACCGATCGATCAAAGGATTCTCGGCCAACCGCCTTTGATCCAGCACACGTCCCGAAGCAAACGCTTCCTTTCTTTAGGAGATCCTACAAATTTCTCCCCAATGTCACCTATCTGTCCTGACTACTCCAGTAAGTTATAAATGCTGCACTTGTTATCTATTGCTGTGTTATTTTTTCAAATTATTCTACTGACTTATAATTTGTTCGAATTCTCTTCAGCTGCCCCTCGGGTGGAAAAAATTATCAGTGGTCGTACTCCTCCCTCTTCGACTTCTCGTATGCCATCCTTTTTCTCAGGCCCTCGCTAAGACAAAATGGCTGTTAAGAGAAAATTGGTCAAATCGTTTGTGGTGGAACCACCTCTAAAGATAGCAAAATTGGTTGAAGTTCCCGATTCTCCAATACTGGAAGAAGAGGAGTCTTTAAATACTGATAAAGCTTTGGAGAGTTCGACCGTTGAAGATCTTCTCGATCAACCTAAAAAGACTCCCACTACAGTTGATTCTCTTTCCCGCATCGTTGTTTCGAGATCTCCAAGTGCGATTGAGCAGCTGCAGAAGGCTTTGGAGATGACCCCTTCTCAAAAGTTCATTCCTCCTAGGTCATCGCCTCCTACATCCTCAAATAATTTTAAAGAGATAGTCTGATCTATTCTGAGTTCTTCATCTTTTGTCTCAATGCACCCGCCTTCCTCTGTTCCTGACTTGGAGGGTCATTATCGTTCTTTAATAGAATAACAACTCTTGGTAAGTTTCTCTTCATTTAACTTTATTGTTGATATTCTTCTTTAAATTTTTTACTTATGTCATACTTCATCTTTCAGATTTCCAAGAGTTGGCTCTCCTTGCAGGAACATGCATCCAAAACTTCTATTGAATCTTCCAAACTTCGGGAGGAGATTTCCGACTTAAAGAATCAAGTCTCCACTTTATCCACAGAGAAGAATGATGATATGGATGAACTGGAGTGATTGAGAGCTTCTCTCGCCCAGTCGGAATCCATTATCTCAGAGGAAAGGAAAGCCCGCCAACTCCTTGCTGATGAAAACTTGGCAGTGAAAATGACTTTAAAAGAATCTGAGGAGGAAAAGATCCAAATGGCGGCAAAACCAGCCTCTTTAAAGGAAAAGTCGAAAAAGAACAAAGCTTCTTTGAAAGTGGCAATCGACACCATCTCTAATGCAAAACGGCGTATGTCACAATTTCTTGACGCTTCTCTTGAAGATATTATGACGAATTCTTTTAAAGATGCTTTGATGCTCGCCTACACCGATAACGTCGACAAATGCCCTGAACTAAGCTTTCCCTCACTTGACCCCATTCTTGTCGATAAGGTTATGGGCAAGATCAAACAGATGGAGCAGGGGATTGAGGTTGCTGAAAGGGAGGAGATTGACGCCTCCAAAATTATCACTTTTGAAGTTCCTTCCTTCAAAGTCGAATCTGACTCCGAAGACGAAGGTGATAAAGGTGAGGTCGTTGAAGAAGAGGGTGACGATAATGACGATGATAACGATGATGACGGGGATGATAACATCAACCGCGAACAAGATTCAGGTGGAAATGGAGGTGGCCAAAATGAAGCTTCTGAAGAAGACGGAGATGATATTACGAAGACCTCTGAAAATGATTCGTCTCCTCATGAAGCGATTTTGCCTAAATCTCCTAATCCTTCTGGCCCTCAAGAGGAGCCTGCGTTTATTGATGTCGAAGTGCCAAAAGAAAAGGAGCAGGTTTCCAAAGCATCACTCTGGTATCTCAGGTATGGGATTCTTTGTTTAAACATCTTTCGCTTCGAAGATAATAATAGTGTAAATCTTTTATTTAGATAAGGAAGAAATCTGTCCACCCCTATAAAACCAAGCTTGGAAGAAAACAAGCGGAGATAAATAGTTTATATAGGGAGTTGGACAAACAATTGAAGGAGCACAACATTCTTTCTGATAAATATCATAGACTCAATAGAAGTGCGGCAGCATTAGCTTCTTTTAAGAATTACGAAGCTGCCTCATGGTTGAGGAGAGTGCGCCTTCGATATGACGCTCTTTTGAAGGAAAACTGGGAATTGATTACCCTCTTCTGGATGTTGATCGAGGAGAGAGACATTTTATTTAATTTCTTATACAAGGCCTATTGTAGACACCCGACCGTTGATTTTAGTGAGGATTTACTTAGGCGTTTACATTAAAAAATACTTGGATGAATTCGGATCTGACCCGCATCCTGGAGCATGTTGGAACTTTCCTCGAGTTAGATCAATTCCCCAAGACCTTCCTCTTGAAAAACTCAAGTTTTATAAGGACAAATCTATTTCAGAATTATTTACTAAGTCAATTTTGTATGAACTGGATGAATGATTGTGAATATGTAATAACATTGATTTGTAAATATTTGTTTTAGTCTTCTTTTTATACTTAGCTGCATTTTATTATGTTATCACAGAGAGAATGTTCCTTTGGCGATCTTGTCTCTAGAGATTACCTAAGTCAATATGTTAAATTGAGTAGATTTTATCTCGAAAAGACATCAATTTTAAAATCTTCAAAATTGGCAAGATATTGTTTTCTTAGAGATTTAAAAAACTTTACATGGAACATCCTCGTCTCCGCTTCGATTTCCTTGGTGACGAGAAAGAAAAGCTACTTAAGGAGATCCGGACCTACCATACTATACTAATTTGTGGTCGTGATAGTCCTCCAATCAGGGACGGGGACTATAGCAAAGATCCTCCGGTGATTACTCTAAAAGGACTTATCATTCCTTTTGACTCTATGGTTTTTCTTTTTGTCAATTCATTGAATAAAGTTAGAGATGCCATTTCTCATCTTTAGATATAAAACAAATGTTTATTGTATCTTTTAGTTTCATTGTTACTCGAGTTGTAATCTTTTATTGCAGTAATAAAGAGATTGTTCATTTTGGTTTTGACTCCGTTCTTTTTCCTTTTGTATTTAAATAAGAATTACGGTTATTCACCGCGCCTCACTCATTAGATTAGCATCTTACTTTATCAATCTTAAGGATAAGCTGCTAGCGGATCTTGAAAAGAGCAGACTTCTTGAAAATACTTTACTTGCTCATTTTCATGGCAATACCGAAGCATTAATATGGCATAAGAGATTCTTACTTTAGAAAACAATTATCAGAAATCTCAAGGATCAAATTGCCAATTTAGAAGCAGATGTTAATAGTAAAAATAAAGCGATTTCCGTGCTGAAGCGTCAAGTTAAGTCAAATCCTTCAATTGACTTCGATCACAAAATGTCAATACTTTTCCAACAGATAAGCGATTTGGAGATGAAATTGAAGGATAGTCAAGCTCAATGCGAATCGTTGGAATTTATTATGGGGAATAATATCTCGAGTATTGATTTACCAGCTCCTCATGCTACTCCATCTACTGCTAAATCTGCAAGGTCCACTTCCCTCGCTATCCAGAAATTTCCCACTACGACTAATCATCCCCCTGGCTTAGACGAGAAGGTAGTGGGCAAGTGGTTTGGAAAGTTAAATTCGAAATAATGAAGTATTTTGACGAATAGCAAAAAGTTAAATACTCACATCGCATAAACGAATATGCTGCTAGAATTCAAAAACTTGAACGCGACAAATATTTCCTTTTGAAGCGTTGCTGAATTGGAAAGGGAAAATAAGACCCTTAGAGGCGTAAATAGAGCTTTCAATCGCACTTTAAAAACTAATATTGATGTGATTGATGATGCGGAAAGGATAAGGAAGAAAGAGAAGAAATTTAAAGAGGTTCTCTGTATCGCTATCCGTCATATCGTAGGTCTATTAATCGTAGAGAACCTGAACAAAGCCGCTCAAGATTTATGAAAGATTGAAATGTATATATTGTTTCTGTACACTTGTTAGTAATTTCATAAGTTATGTAAATCATGTAAATTTTGTAAGTATCACCTGGATTGAGATCCTTTCCTGTAATGTTATCTCTGAAACATTTTTTTGTTAGCTTATACCAAAATGTCTGCATTCGCTGGATCTTTCATTCTCCTTTACTGTTCTGATTTCCCTAAAAAGTATGAAGCAAACAATATTTTCTATTATTAGCTTGAAATTGATATAAAAGTCTATCTATATCATTTGCGTAGATTAATAAATCATTATGTCAATTGTATGGCAATAAATGAACATTAATTGTATTTGATTAAATGTCTTGAAACCCATCTTTGATCATGATGAGAAATAATTTAGAATTTAACTTTAACCATATTGTTGGAATATCTAAAGTCTGTTGGTAGAAAATTTTATACTCGGCCAGGGGTATGAATGTATTAGAGAATCATACTCTGAAGATTACCAATAGAGGGATAACAATGGTTAAGTAATAGAAGTCCAGAAATCATTATCTGAACATTTGTAGTAGAAATCCAATGACCCATATTCAGGCATTAATGAATGAAATCTAAAAGTTTAGAAGCCCGAAACCCAGATTCGGGTATTAGTAGACGATAACCGAAAATCCATAATAATGATCTTCTTGATAGAAGTTTTTGACCCAGATTCGGGCATTAGTAGTGGATAATCAGAAATCCATAATAGAAATCTCAAGCCTAGATTAGGGGATTAATAAGTGAAATCAGGTAATAGTCTCGAAACCCATATTCGGGTATTAATAGATGAAGTTTAGAAGTGAGAGACCCAAAACCCAGATTCGGGTATTAATAAGCGAAGTATTGTTCTACTTCATAGTTGCGGTTTGATTGGCTGCTTCTCGAGCTAGGACCTCTTAGTCCATCATTTGGTATGCCACTTCTTGGGCTTGGACATCTTAGTCCCTTGTAGATATGCCACTTCTTAGGCTTGGACGTCTTTGTTCTTTGTTTGATGAGCCACTTCTTGAGCTTGGACGTCTTAGTCCATCGTTTGGTGAGCCTCTTCTTAGGCTTGGACGTCTTAGTATGTTGTTTGGTGAGCCTCTTCTTGGGCTTGGACGTCTTAGTCCATTATTGTCTGGTGCTCTTAGTTAGCTCGTTCTTAGAGGCTGGAACCAAGGACTTACCCAACCTCCCTCCAAGAGCGCCTTGACCTGACCAGAGGCGCGGCCAAGGGCTTGTCGATGCTTTAACCTGGCCATAGCATGGCGCGGATAAAGGCTTACACTCCTCCCTCCAGGAGGTGCCCTGCCCTAGCCATAGCATGGTGCGGACAGGGGCTTGTCGATGCTTTAACCTGACCATATCGTGGCGCGGATAAAGTCTTACACTCCTCCCTCTAGGAGGTGCCTTGACCTGACCAGAGGCGCAACTAAGGGCTTGTCAATGCTTTAACAAGGCCATAGCATGGCGTGGTTAAAGACTTACACTCCTCCCTCCAGGAGGTGCTCTGGCCTGGCCATCTCGGTGCGGACAAAGGCTTTGACCGTTTAAGGTAATGTCCAAATAAAAGAGCATTTCACTTCCAACCATGTATATTCTCTTTTAGAAAAGAGGCTCTTTATTGATCTCATTCAGTATTTCTTTACAAACTCACTGATTTTGCCTTGACGGAAAAAGTTAATTATCATCCCTTCCAAGGCTCTACAGTGGTTAGTTTCATGACCATTCATCATATGGTAATGGCAATAGGATCCTCCTAGATTCCTTTCATATTTTGGTTTCTTCTTTTGTGATGGCCAATAGTTGAGCTCGTCTTTTGTTAGCAAGTAGGCATTCCCAATAGATGTTGTTAGATTGCATTCTTTTGGAAGCCTTGACTTGAAGCTTGTTTCTTGAGAATGGCTTCTAAATATTTTATTACTTATCTTTGGAGTTTCCCCTTTGATAACTGGTTTTCTCTTTAAAACTCTTTGGGTTCCGGTGTTGGTATTGTCCCAATTGTGACTTGACCCCATTTGTGTGCAAAGGCATTGCAATCTACCATTATTCCTTCTTCAAAGATTGTGCCTTTGGTATAGTGCTGAATTGTTTTTCTCACTTGGTCAAATAAATTGTCACTTCCCTTTTTCTTTTCCCCTAAGGCAAAGATTGGGGTGGGACCAACATGAAAAGGGTTTAAACTCCATTTAAGTGGATCATAGGCTTCAACTTTCTTTTTCCTTATGATTCTTAAAGCCTTCATCCTTAGCAGTTGTTCTTCTTGGAGATTCTTATCATTAGTTTCCTCTAGGGAGAATCCAATTAAGTGTGGTTCAGAAGATCCCTGCTCAGATCTTTTAAATTTTCCAGCCATGATGAAGTTAGATCAAAAGTAGATACGCTTGAAATAGGATTTTGTTAGAGATAAGTGGTGTTGGAAGTTTAACAGAGTCAGAGGTTCGAGCCCTCCTTCTAGCGCCAAAATGTTAACAAGAAAACTTGTCAACGCCCCAAAGTTGAAAGGTTAGTCATATGGGTCTCTTTTGATTTTTTGGAGAGAGCTAAGATGTGGATGCCTTCTTTAGATCACCTTTCGAATCAATCCTTATTACGTAATTTCCTTTTTATTGACCTTTCGACTTGGTCGAAAGGCTTAAATTCTCCTCTTTTTGGTCCTTTGAGCTGAATTGAGTAGTTGGGTTGTCCCTTCGAAACAGACCTTTCGAAGTAGTTGCGGAAGCCTAAAGGATGGCACTAAGGTTCAAGGGTATGATTTGTTCTGAATGGTTTCGACCTTGTCGAAAACTGGAATCTTAAGTGACTTGAGTTTAAACTTGGAATTAAAGGTGAAACAGACATGAGTCAAGGTCTTGATCCACTAGAAGGCAGGAGTCCAGTGAAAAGTGGCCTGGAGTAAATAACTAGAATTACATGAAAATGCAGGGGTTTCGACTAGGTCGGAAGATGTCTTTCGATGGGGTCGATACTTGGAAAACAGTGTTAAACTAATAAAAGCTTTTGAAACAACTAAGTAATCAAGAATATTGAAGACTTCCCTTTATTAACTCAATGAAGCCTTTTCTTGATCAATTTTCCTAATTCAATTTACAAATTAGGGTTTATAACTTTGTAGAATTAAGAAAATACAAGTGTAGAATGACTAAGATCGGATCCCCTAAAACAGACCCCTTGGGTCTTATTTATAGATGCGGGTTGGCACCTTTCAACCTAATGCTTTCGACCTAGTCGAAAGGTGGCTTCAGAATTGTCTTTAGAATGCTTTCGATTCCTTTAACACTTGCGCATCCCTCTGCAATGCTTTCGACTAGGCTTGAATGCTTCCGTCTTTGTCGAAGGGGATGGTTGCGCCCTTCTTCTTTATGTTGCTTTGTAGGAGCTTTCGACTCTGTCGGTAGGCAGTTTCCAGGTGTTCCGAAGGTGTTGAAATGCTGATGGTTTTGACACCGTAGTAGCTTCCAATCTTTTGTTTGTGACTTGATGCGGAACCCTCCCTGGATATTAATTACTTCGACTGGTTCGGAAGGCTTGGTTTGGCTTTCGAAAAGGTTGTTTTGACCAAGGCATGTTTCTGAGTGGTTTGAATGAAGGCGAAACTTTTGGTTTTGGAAGGTTTGGCGTGCATATGTAGAGTTGTCATTGCTTGTCTTTGAAAGGTGTTTCTTTAACTCCTTCGAAAGGTCTTCATGCATGCGGAAGCACCTACTTCGAAAGGTGGCCACTAAAGTGGAAAGGTTCTTTCGACCCTTTCGACCCCTCCGAAAGGTTGTGATACTTCTGGATTTTGACTATAGCATCCCTTCGAATCCTTCGAAAGGTCTTGCTGGTGCTTCTCTCTTGTTCTTCTTTGCCTTCTATTCATAAGGTTTTGACATGGTCGAAAGGATATTTGGTGGTAACATCCTTAGAGGTTTCTTCATATGGTTTTTAAGTAGTCTAGGTATACTACTTACTATAAAAAAATTGTATCTTAAGAATTATTTAAGTGGTGAAAACTGATCATAAATTTCATGCTTTTTCTATGTTGTTCTCTATCCAGGACTATCTCGGCACTTATAAATGCTATCTTTGGTCTACTGCAGCACTTCTGGCTTGTTACATTGTTTGTTTTAATTCGACATTTTGACTATTTTTTCATGATTTAAATGGTTTATAATCTATTATCTTTGTGGAATCATTTTAAGGAAGTTCTAATACATGGATTAGTGTATGAAAAAAAATAGAAGTTTGAATATATTTTTAATAATTATTTATGAATTTTTAAAGTAAAAGGTATTAAGATATAAAACATGTTTTTATTGATTTTTTTTTAATTTTAAATTAGTTATTTTTAACTAATATTTTGTATAGATATTTAAAATCTATTTCGAAGTATTTTTAAGTATATATATAAGTTCGAAAAAGTTAAGTATTTTATAAAAGAATTAAAGTGATTTTGATTATGGTATTGAGAAGTTAATCAAAAGATTATCTTGTTAATAAGTATAGTTAGACCTTTAAAAGTAATGTTTTGAAGATAATGCTAGGTGTAAAATGGTTTTGGGTTTATAGTACAATGTTTTTAATAACATTTGTTTTTAACCCATTTAATTGTACTTTGAAAATGTGATATTTTTTTTAAGGTTTGTGAATATTCTTGTACCATTAGGATAAGAATATGGATACATTTCTAGTATTAAAAGGAGTAGAATGAATAATGAAGGAGTAGAATTGAATAGTGAAAGAGTAGAAATGAATAATGAAATAGTAGTATATATGTATATATCTTTTGTAAAGGTATTTTAAATATATACATATATAAGTATTTACAAAGAATTTTTAATTAATAAAAGGATTAATTAAATAAAAAAGGGATTAGAAGTCGCTTATGTGACTTAATCATGCTTTGTGTGACTTAATTGTGATTCGTGTATTTACTTATTTATGGAAAGTATGTAATCTATACTTAGCATTGAAAGTCGACAAAGTAGACTTGTTCTATTTGTGAGAGTTAAGAATGATGTTCAAATAGAGTTTAGAAGCAAACAGTGCTCTAAGCTAACGGCTTCGCTCTTGACCAAAGGATAGTATAAGTTGAGACAGTCAGAAACGTGATAAGTATACGAGACTTGGTTTCCATATGCGATCATTTCTATTTTATATTAGGTAGTTGATTAGTCGACTATCGAGTTTGACCAAATTAACATTGGAAGTATATGTAAGCATCATGTATTGATACGGTTTGAGATCCCCCGGGAGGACTCATTTGCATGAATCGTCTCTTGCTTTAGGAATGTATATATACGAGATCCCTCAGGGAGGACTGCTTTATATCGTTTTTTTACTTCTTTAAAGAACCAAAATTGAGTTAACTAAAAATTCATCGATTTAGTTTGAAGAGACCGGGATCGGATAAGTGCATTACTTACCAAAACCACTTCAAAACCGATATACGAGTTTTATGTTTTGGAAGCAGTTGTGAAGTGAAATGTTATAGAGTTGAATTGTCTATTCTAAGGTTAAGTCGAAGGGAGAGGTTAGCATTAACATTTCAAACAATGTTATCATGGTGTACTGTCTATCTTGAGGTTGATTCCAAGAGAGAGGACAGAGTTAGCATTCGTCGGATGACTTATGCTGGAATCTATATGGGGATTCATGAACTATTCGAGATGCTGGAATCCAGAGAGAGCTTCGAGATCTGTTCAAGTAATGAAGACTTGTGTATTGAGATTTTGATCATGACTTCACAACCAGAAATGACAAAAAATAGAGTAGGATGCATAGTTGGGGGTTTAGCTAACCCAAAGGGTGTATCAACTCCAAATATCCAGAGATGCTTTTGGTTCAGGTGCGTGGGAGTTGTTGGTATTCGATATCACATGTTTTGGCATGGGCCAACTATTTTTTCCTTTGTGACATATTTTATCTAGAGATATGCATGGTTTCGGAAGGTAGCTTTTGACCCTTGTCCGGAGGTCCGCTTCAGTTTACTATGGTACCTCTAACGGAAATCCTTATACGAACGTACCTTAGCAGTTTTAGTTGTACTTCTAATATTGTTGTGTTATGAGATGCAAGCAGCATATCCATTTTCTATTTTATATTCTACACTCTAGACATTATCTATTATGTCGCAATATGTACTTATTAGATGGTTTGGCTCTTTTAAGGGGAAAACCATTTCAGTGATTCGGTTGGTCTCAATAGGTGATGTATATGGGCACATGGTTTTTGAGTTTCTCACACCAGACTTTTGTCTGACTCATGGTTTTATTTTTTCCTTAATTCCTCGAGTGCTCTTTCGAGTAGTTTTGAGAAAGGCAGGTTTTAGTTGGGTATTCTTTGGAGCTTAAGGAGACGAGCTGGATGTTTCACCTACTGTAGTATTCTTATTTCCCCTGCACGACTAGTATGTATATATCAGCATTTATGAGGACTTATAACTGTCCAGGCTGATGATAGTACTTAGGATTATAACTCTGAAATGCTATGTATCTTAGAGTGATACTTTGTACCGTCTTTATTTGATATTATATGTTATCATTTCTGGTGAGTGTTGGGCACGCATGATAGGTGGTTCTCACTTTGTGAACTGTGACAAAGCTTAGACTCTTACGCCCTTCACATCCCTTTATGGGGTGGTTGTGTAGTTGAGAGGCTGGCCATAAAATTAGATACGAGATTACCATTTGTAGGCACCACCTAAAAAGGAGAGTCATTACATCTAGTATTAGAGCCAAAGATTAAGTGACGACCTTGGCTTTGGTTGGATATATCTCACTAGAGATAAGGTAAGCTATGTCCAAAATGAGTTGAGTGTATTATACATATGAGAGTGTATTTGTATTTGTTATAAATGTATGCCTTAAAGGGATTTCAACTACGAAAATTAAAGATCTTATATAAGGTACCTATATAAGTATGAATCATTAAAATGTAGTTTAATTAATGTAAGGATTAATGATGTTCATTCATTACCCCTCATTGACTAGTTTAGTCGTGCTCAGCCAGTTTATGAGCTTGCAATCCGTTGTAGACTGATTTGACATGCTTGATCGGTTTATGAGTATTAATATCATTTGTAGAATTATTAGCTTAGTCTTTCTCTGCTAGTATTCTTATCATTTGTTGGTTGATTGGTCATGGTCGGCCAGATTATGAGCATTTATTATCGTTTATTGGTTATTGATTTGTGCTCGACTAGTTAATGAGCAATTTACCTTTTACTGCATAGGTTGGGAAGACGGTATTTGTGGGTACATTGAAATAGACACCTTGTGAATTTAATTTTACTATATGAATATAAAGCATTTGGTGACAATGTTGGATTAATAGTTAACTTTAATAAAAGAAGTTTAGTATAAATTTTCTAAGCATGGTTTAGAAATGAAGAGGATTTAAACTGATATTTTGAGAACTTAAATCCTAGTGTCTTTGAACATGGATTTCTATGATGTTAGAGAAACTAATAATTATAATATTTGAAAGTATTTATGAAAACTAGTATTTTGGAAAGAGTTTTTAAATTTATTCAAGTTCAAGATTGCTCTTTGAATCGATTCGAGGACAAAGTATTTTTATGTTATCTAGTTCGAGTGGCTCAAAAGTGACTAAACATCGGGCAAGAGATGTGTTCGGTTGGTAAGTACTTCACGTGGACATTACCCTTCCTAGTAAGGGAATATATGGCATGACTTGGTAGGACCTATTTTCAAAGTATCGCTTTTGTGCTACTCGATCTATATGTATAGTTTCTATGAATTTTAGGGTAAATATTTAGGAAATTGGTTTGTGAAATGAGATCATGATACTTAGTAATATCTATAAAGTATTTGATACCGGTTTGAAAATGTTTTTTGATTAAATCCCAAAATTATGATTTGATATACAATATATATATATATATATAATATTTCGAATAATTTGGAAATAAAACTCGAGTATTTAATTCCTAAAAGTTTCCTTTAAAGAAATTTTAAATAAAATGCATAGTAGTTTTATACGGAGTACTTTGAGTAATATACATTTTGAAATGAGCTTTCTATATTGAAAGATCTATTTTTATGCTATATATGGAGCCCGAGTAGTACCGAAGTAATTAACCTTTCCTTGTTTTCCCTTTATAGTAAAGTATGTTTTAATAAATAAATGTAACTTTGATAAGTTGTTTTACTGACGCATGTATTCTATGCGTTAGGACAGTGTGATATGTTCGTCTTGTTATGATATGATTTTTAGATAGTTTTCATTTGTTAGATTGAACATATTTTCGGTGATTTTGGACCGCCTGAAACTTTTGGATCATTATAAAACTTGGAGTTAAGTGTTTTTGATAATATAAAGATAATTTTATATAACTCATGAATTGAGAATGTAGTAATTAACGCATGCTTTAAATTGATTTGAACATCTATGTAAAGTAAATCATTTGATGTTATTAGGACGACTAATAAACATCCTTAGGGTTGTCTAAGGAAAGTAGACTCTAGACATAAGTGTGGATACTAGTGTCCTACTTCCTAGCTACTTGCCTAACCCGACGGTTAAAAAAGTTGAAATGGTTAACTCAGTAATAAGTCCCATATTTATTTTGGGCCTTCATCTAAATTTTAGAAAGTAAAATGAAATTGTTATTGTGTATATACTCTTAGGATGTAGTAGAGTATTATACAGGTATGAATGTAAGTTATGAATTTTTTTATTAATGAAGTATGTCTTTATAAAATGTTTATAAATTTAAAGTTATATTTTTATGAAATGATTCATAAATGGTTTTAGTATTGATAATATACTATTTGTGTGAATAAATGTGATTAAAAAAGTAATTGGTGTAGTTAAGAAATCAATCGAATAAAATGATAGAGTTAGGGTTATGCCCTACGGGCGATTATGTAATTTTTTACATATGTCTAACTCAATAACCAATTTTGTTCGAAATAAAAGGTGTTTTCTTTCTATTATATACTTGATATAATGCGTCTTATTGATTAATTAATTTAATTAAAAGTATATTTAATAGAAAATCCATAAATGGTATGTTTTGTGATAGTAATTACAAAGTGTTGTGACCGTGAGTAATTTATCATAATAAAATAAATATACTATTTTAAATATTCCTAGTCAAGATATATCGAGACTGGATAGCGATGCATTCGTTGAGACTAGAGTATGTAACGCTCCAAATATTGGATAGTGTATTACTCATTACTACCGGGGCACCAATGGGTTACGTACTGATGGTTATTGGATAATTATGGAATGACTCACTCGATAGTTTTCTGTTGGTTAATATAACTAAGGTCAAATAGAAAATATCGATGTAACTAATTTACACGGTTCTCTTGACTTGAGAATGATGTCGACCTTCAATATGAAAGCTCTGCTTTGATTATAGTCAAATCATGGCACGACGTCCATCGAGTGACTATAGTTGGGTCAAGGGAAAGTTTTGAAAGTGAAGCACTATTCAAGAGAGGATTCGTCTCCTTTGTTATATAGGTTTAGTATCACGATCAACTCAAGTCAACTCAAAGTCAAAGTCTCTAGACAGAGCATTTCGATTAATAATAATTGTTATTATTGAACAAAGGACTTTGTGTTTGGACTGTAGAGTTAAATATGAACGATATTGGAATTTTGACCATTACCGAATTCCATAAGTTCAAAGTGATATAGTTTTGATGAAGAGAATTGGTGTAAATAAAAGTCACAACCGGGTATCGCTTAACAAAGTGAAATTAGATTTTACCGAAACCAAGCAAGTGATAAATTTGGTCAAAATGTCATACCATCTGCTAAGTGACATGTAAACGTTGATATTTGAATAGTTCGAAATTGATCGCTAACCAAATTTACACCTGGCGAGTCACACAATCGAAATGATGAATTCTCCTTTGACCAAATGATTTAATTAGTTTATAATTGTTATAAATTAATTAATATTTATGATATATTAATTATAAAATTTTGATCATAATTTGAGGAATAAATATTATTAAGTATATTTGTAATGATTATAAATATATTAATCGATATACGATATCGATAAGCGATTAAATCAGATTTAATTAAATAATATTTTCTTTTGGGCTTACATGGGTTTTTGGCCCATCATGATGGGTGAAATTTTCAATAGCAACATGACATGGGGGCGTGTAACATCTCGAGATTTTCGACTTCCGAAAATCGACATTAATACGTCCACTGTATCAACTGCCAAGCAATCGAATGCCGGAAAACCGAATTGTTATGGAGAAAAAGAAGAGGTAGAAGAAGACAGAAAGAAAGAAAGAAGAAACAACAGAAACAATATCAGAATCTCACATATCACAGTGGAACAACATATAATAGATAAATGAATAATCTTTAAATCAAGAACCATATCATTTTATACATTACATCATCAGAGTTTACAACAACAATATACAACACAATACATCAATGGACAGTTATACAAACTTGTCCTCATACAGAATACACAGCGGAATAAATAATATCATATACAAATGCTACGTCTCGCCATCCAACTCGCCACTGAGCTCCACAGCATCTCTTGAATCCAGAATGACCTGATAACCTGACTCAAGACTGCCCGTGTGGAAATTGGTGGGGACCCATAGTTTAGTAAGGAAACAATAAACTCCAGGTCAGTCATGGTGACTGGTGTGAGAACTAAAATAGTTATTTATCTTTAAAATAACAACAACAAAGAAGTAGAAAATATCCGCAATGCTTTTGGAAAATGAAACTACCATAAGGCCTCCCGCCACACACACAATGCAAACGCAGAATTGGAGGAGATTTCTCCTTATGATGGTCAAACATGCTTACTACGCAAATTCTTTTAAATATTATTATTAGTGCATAGTGCAGAAAACATTTTAAAAGTATAATATTAATCTTAGCCAGCATAGACATTCCGAACTATGCCTACTATAGCTACCATCTAAACAGTGGAGAGCACCATAAGTAAATGGCAGGTTCTACAACTAATACCATACAAGTTTCGTATTGGAGATGGATTTCCAACAAATGATCAGGCTAAGGAAATTCCTATGCCACATGGGATCGCCTCTGGAGGGACGTCCCGAGAACTAACTAGCTCTCTGCCAACACAAGGCCGGGTTACCTCTAACACCAGGTAACTACTACACGAATATGCCACCCCCCGGTCCTTTGGGACCTTTATCCGAGGCGCCTCGATCAAACAACAATCACACAGTAAATGAGATTGGAGTATCCACATAGGTTAAATACCAGGGCTCCATACCTGATACCACCCTTTTCCAGAAGGAAATGACATACCCTAAAGGGAGCGACCCTCATAACCTTGCCGCATCATTCCTGTTTTGACCATTTCCGGGTTGTGAGGTCCGAAGAGGTCTCGTCCACAAAGCTACGTTTTTTCACAAAGCCACGCTTTGATCACAAATGATCAATAAATGATCATCACACAACAACACTCAGCATGCCACACTACCAAATTGGGAGTATATCACTGATAAATTTCAACTACATAACCTCTGAGCTCGTACGTCTCAGAGAAGGGTGTTAAGCTAAAAGAATAAATTCTCCGCCACCAACAGAAATGTATTTGAAAGAAATCAGCTTTATATCTCAAAATGTAATGTCAGACATGTAACCATACAAGTCTGTTCCGGGTTCGAACATAACCGAAGGCACTTCTGAAGAAGCCCTTGCAATCCAGGTATTCACAATCCCGATCGAACTTCCCATCACAAAGGAAATCTCTATACCGTAGCTAACGGTGCAGAGACAATCGATAGGTCATCCTATCGTTTTCACAAATACCCGGTCTTCAATACGATCCATATCGTCGTATCACTAATTCGGAATGGGTTATATGACACAAAGGTCTTTTCCTGGCTAACCCGAATAGTGAGCACAGTATTTAAAAACATATGGATATAGGGATTTCAATTAAGTCACAACTTATTACCCAAACCGTTCCTTTAAATGGTTTAAACAAATTACCATCTTAAATCTTTAAACAAAAAGATTTACTTCACAAAGTTTACCCAGTTTCACAAAGATTCATTCACAGATTTCCAAATCATTTCCCATTTCAATTGGATTAACCCATTAAATCTTTAAATTAAGATTTAACTTATAGCTTTCAAAACTATTCACAATTCAAGTCTTTTATAATATAAAAGATACACCTTTTAAAATCTTCTTTGATTTCAAAATAAAGTTTAATCATCTTCACAAAGGTTAATTCATAGTTTTTCCAAACTATTTACAATTTCATTTCAACTTGAAATGTTTCAATACAAATTGGAAATCTTTTTACATTATGAAAGCTATTACTATCTGAAAACAGATAGTTTTCGTTTTGGGAAAAACTGGTTACAATTACATAGGTTAAAGCCATTCAAGTATAAAACTTGAATTATAAATTTAAATTTCCAAAACCATATTTTAAATGGTTAAAAACCCATATAAACACCTTTTATACTTATAAAATCTTTTAAACCAAAATTCCCAAATTATTGAATTCAATTCAAAATATTGAATTCAAAATTAAAATCAAATGATTTAAATTTCAATTTTATTAAGTTATTTAAAATAACTTTTATTTATTGAATCTCATTTTCAAAAACTTTCAATTTCAATTCAAAAATCATTTTGGATTCAAAAACTCAATTTTCCAAAATTGATAAAAATCTGTGACTTAATCGATTTCCACGTGAAATCCACATTTGTGTGTGTATTGTGTAGTCCACGGGTTTAACACAATAGTGCAACAACATTCAACCATCATAGATCAAATATGACAATATAATTGATAAGCGGTATAATTTATAACGCTTATCTTTCATTCACAGATCACAGATATAAATATCATAAATCACAGATAAGTAGATCACAAATCACAACACAGAACAGGATATATCACAAAGCATCACACATCAAAGATGTCAAACAATTCAACATCCAATAAAATCCAAACATCCATAAGTAGGATAAATTTTTATTATCTGATTAATTCAAATCAGATAAATTTATATAAATCAATTTTACTAGTTATGGTAAATTAATAATCAATTAATTTCAAATTGATTTTTAAATTTATTTCAAAACACCAAATCAATTTCCAAACATTTCCAAAAGATTTATTTTCAATCACCAAAAATCAATTACCAAATGGATTTCTAAATTTATTTCCTTTTTAAAATAAACTTTTTTATCTCTTCAAATCTATTTAAAAATCCAATTTCAATTAAATTCTTCAATTTAAAATTAATAGTTCCGAAATCCATTTATTAAGCCTTTTCTTCCAAATTTGAAATTCAATTCAATACAGCTCAAAAATAAGACTTTTATCCTTTAAAACTCCTTTTAAATTTATCCAATTATCAAAAATAAATTTTTCGATAAATTTTCAACTTAAATTTCGAAAATCCAATTTTTATTTATTTCTGGTATCCAACGATACCGAAAATATATTCGGCTAAATTATAGCCGTCAACAATTTCAATCACAATATAATCACACGGCGATTATAAATAAATCAACACACAATATTGAAACAAATTCAATTATTTGAGGAATCCAGTTGGATCCCTCCAACCTGTTTCCCTGCATCCACAGATGTTAGCATAATACCAATTCCACTTCGAGGTGGAATATCGCGGTATATGAGATTTATAAAAATACTATCCGCTATTATGCGGCGCAATAGGGTCTCATCCGCTATATAATGCGGGAAATCAACTCCAAATACATATATAATACCAATTCCACTTCACGGTGGAATTATCGCGGTATATGTTTTTAATAAATAACCTCCGCTTAATATACGGCGTATAAGGTCAATTTTAACACAACCAATAACAATCATCATCAAATTCACACAATCTACACTATCAACAATTTTAAATTCAACTATTTAAAATTTAAATCGAAACAAATATTCGATTGAGTGAGGAGTTCTCACCTTGCTTTCAATAACGGTTGCAGCGTTTATTTCAAATAAAATTAAACACACGTTTAATTTTACTCAAAATTTTCACTAGCTCCAATTGACTCCAATTCAGCTCCATTGCATAGTGCTCGTCGAAACGATTCCAACGTAATTTGTTTCGTAATTTTTCGACCTCGTACGAAAAAGTTACACAGTTTTAAAGTTTATATAAATTTATAATAAATTTATTTCAATTTCTTTTTTTAAAACCTTTTCATCACAGCCGCACATTTCAATCACAACAAATCGTGGCCGAGGGTTTCATCTTCTTCCCCAGGCAAAAGTCACACACGTAACACCCATCATTCACGTTCGAAATTTTTTGAGGCCGAGCCACCACGACGCGACCGGAAGTTGATCAGCTGCCACCAAAATGCGCGCCGTCGCCGACTCCCCCTCTTGCCTCCGACCGCACGCACAAGGCGCCACCATCCCCTCGAAAAACGCGCGTTCGTGGTCGAGTTCGCGACGATCCACACCACGATATCCAATCATAACCGTTGGATAGGTTCATCTCTCCATCTTCTACAATATTCTAGTTGACAATTTCTTGAATTGATTCGTGGATTTGAAGAAAAATAGGGAAGAACGCTGGAAGACATCGGCCATTAAAACTATAAGTGGCGGCCACGTTCAAAACTAGGGTTTGCTTGAAAATATGAAGAATTGATGTCCTTTTATAGAAAATGGCCAAAACACTATTCATCGAAATATTTCCGAACTCCAAACGAAGCGTGCCGGCTGGCGTTCCTAGGGTTTTACCCACGTTCTGAACACAATGGAACGTGTTTCGGGAGCTAATTCGATCGTATGTGAGAGTTACGGAAATAAACGATCAATTTAAATTTAAATCGATTAAAACGATTTCGATGCGTTTCAGCTTGCCCCGGACAAACCGTAAATCCGATTGACACGAAATTTGAAATCTTACAATAATTTCACTTTACGGATCCGATGAAACTAGTTTCGTCAAAATCCGAGACTATTTAAAAAATTGTCATTTTTAGTCGTCATTTAAATATTAAAATATTCAATTTTCACAAATTAACTTTTAATTCAATTTTAAAAGTTCTACAACATCATTCTAACTCCAATATGATTTAATATAACTCTATAAATCATTTTTATACAGATTAAACCCAATTATCAATTATTTACACAATTTCAAATATTAAATTAATAATTTAATTGTCCGATTAAATCACTATATTCGAAATTAAATTCATTCGGCTTATAAATCTTACTTTTTTATATTTAAAATTAATTAAATATACGAATTTCAAATGACAGAAATTATGGGTCGTTACAATCTTCCCCCCTTAAAAGAATTTCGATCTCGAAATTGCAAAGTAAGAAAAATGCCCCAAATTCATTAACTTTTCAAAACAATTCGTTCAAATTAGATTTCAAAATCGCTTAAGTGTACAACTTCCCCAAAATCCAATAGTTAAACTCTTTCAAAAACTTTACTAAGTTTTTCAAATCTATACTTAGTTATACTTTTCAAAACAAACTATATCGTTTAACTTTTAACTTCAAATCCAAAATTTAGTTTTCACAAATTTTCCAAAATTTCCAGAAAATTTTCTAACGCCTTAAATTTTCAGAAAAATTCGCCATAGCCTCCTTTGCACGGTTCGATCGTAGTAGGATCACAATAGACATAAATATATATACATCGACCCACACGGTCGGAAAAGCAGAAAAACAGTTCATATTTCCTATTTTTATTGCGTAGGCGTACCTTTTTAGCATTTTTAAGCAAAGCAGTTATTTATTAACTTTTTAGCGCAACCAAATCAGTCGAACGGCAGCCGTGGTACCTGTACTTACTCAGTTTAAACTTTTAAGTGACATTTATAGAAAATTCATTTATATTTCATTAATTTCAATAACAAATACAAAGTTTCCATAAGCAGTGCAATCAAATAATTCCCATAAGCAATTTATAAGGTTTCGATACAAATTTTAATTGCTTACTACCAATTCACATTAATTCACTTTCAATTCAAATTCAATTACATAGCTTTCCATTTCACTAATTCAATTTCATTAACACTTAATGAATTATATACAATCAACTAACAACCATCTAACAATCAAATCATAACCAACATAACCAAATTATTAAATTTACATTCAATTTGGTTTAACACCTTTAATTCCAATTGGTTTAACATTAAATCGGCTTCCATTCAATTTCCAATTTATTAGCTTTAATGAATTAACACTTACATCCATTATTCCATATCAATTTACTTACATTCGATTGATTAACATTCAATTCATTTGTTAATTCATTTTACAAATAAAGTTGAATCTCCTTTATATAACTCAAGTTCACATTTATTTAATAAATTCACTTTATTATTTTACTTCGATACCAAATCAACTTCAATTAACAACACTTAAGTTATATTCCAATTAAACATCATTTGTTTAACTTAACTTAAATTTCCACTTATAAATCCAATTCAGATTCCAATTCTAAAGTAAATTCTATTTAACTTTTACCAAAGTCAAATTTCATCAATTATTCAAATTCATATCTCATTTTGCTTAACAAAATTGTTTAACCACTTTAATAATTGGTTTCACTTACCTTTACCCATTCTATAAGTTACCCAACTTATTTATTTAACTTCCAAATCATATTATAATCACTTATCTAATCCAATTCAAATCTGATTTAATTTATTTAACTTTACCAAAGCTGAATTTATTATCTCATATTATAAGTTCAAAACTCATTTCTACTTATATTCATCAATTTCAATTTGGATTTTAATTTCAAATTTTGTTTATCACAACAAAACTTCAATTTTCAATTTACTATGGTAGCAAATCCATCACACAGAAACTCAAAAATGATACTGATGATGCTGCAGTCATCCCCCTTATTATTTCCCAGTAACAGTAGTGAATTCAGTGCTTAAATTCTTTCAAAATTTTCCTTTTTATTTATAAATCACATTTATAAATCTTTTCCTCATATAATTTCACTATTTTACTTTACTTATACAAGATTATTTCACAATTATAAATCATATTAATTATAATTCCATACTCATACAATTGCCGCTTTTATTTAATTGATTCAAACAACTTTCATTAATTTATATATATTCACATTTTCAACAACCAACAAATTAATTTTATATACACTTTAATAATTTCTTGGAAAATTACTTCTTTTATATACAAAATATAATCGAGGTAAAATTATTTCATTTACCCAATTTATAATGATACCGTGTCGGTTCATCTTGTTTAAGAGTTTAGAAACCCCTATCGATTACAGTTAGCTAGACTGCACCGACCAGAATCTATAAACAATCAACCGATAAGTCAACACAATACAAAACAATTTCATATTCACTAACAAATACGCGCTCATATCTATTATTACACTCACACTCATTCTAGAGTACTACCGACTCTATCTCTAATGAGTAACTCCCAACATAACCAAGGTTATCACTTAACCATATGCTCCGATACCACATGTAACATCTTGAGATTTTCAACTTCAGAAAATCGACATTAATACGTCCACTGTATCAACTGCTGAGCAATCGAATGCCGGAAAACCGAATTGTTATGGAGAAAAAGAAGAGGTAGAAGAAGATAGAAAGAAAGAAAGAAGAAACAACAGAAACGATATCAGAATCTCACATATCGCAATGGAACAACATATAATAGATAAATGAATAATCTTTAAATCAAGAACCATATCATTTTATACACTACATCATCAGAGTTTACAACAACAATATACAACACAATACATCAATGGACAGTTATACAAACTTGTCCTCATATAGAATACACAGCGGAATAAATAATATCATATACAAATGCTACGTCTCGCCATCCAGCTCACTACTAAGCTCCACAGCATCTCCTGAATCCAGAATGACCTGATAACCTGACTCTAGACTGCCCGTGTGGAAATTGGTGGGCACCCAGAGTTTAGGAAGGAAATAATAAACTCCAGGTCAGTCATGGTGACTGGTGTGAGAACTAAAATAGTTATTTATCTTTAAAATAACAACAACAAAGAAGTAGAAAATATCCGCAATGCTTTTGGAAAATGAAACTACCATAAGGCCTCCCGCCACACACACAATGCAAACGCAGAATTGGAGGAGATTTCTCCTTATGATGGTCAAACATGCTTACTACGCAAATTCTTTTAAATATTATTATTAGTGCATAGTGCAGAAAACATTTCGAAAGTATAATATTAATCTTAGCCAGCATAGACATTCCAAACTATGCCTACTATAGCTACCATCTAAACAGTGGAGACCACCATAAGTAAATGGCAGGTTCTACAACTAATACCGTACAAGGTTCGTATTGGAGATGGATTTCCAACAAATGATCAGGCTAAGGAACTTCCTATGCCACATGGGATCGCCTCTGGCAGGATGTCCCGAGAACTAACTAGCTCTCTGCCAACACAAGGCTGGGTTACCTCTGACACCAGGTAACTACTACACGAATATGCCACCCCCGGTCCTTTGGGACCTTTATCCGAGGCGCCTCAATCAAACAACAATCACACAGTAAATGAGATTGGAGTATCCACATAGGTTAAATACCAGGGCTCCATACCTGATACCACCCTTTTCCAGAAGGAAATGACATACCCTAAAGGGAGCGACCATCATAACCTTGCCGCATCATTCCTGTTTTGACCATTTCCGAGTTGTGAGGTCCAAAGAGGTCTCGTCCACAAAGCCACGCTTTGATCACAAATGATCAATAAATGATCATCACACAACAACACTCAGCATTCCACACTACCAAATTGGGAGTATATCACTGATAAATTTCAACTACATAACCTCTAAGCTCGTACGTCTCAGAGAAGGGTGTTAAGCTAAGAGAATAAATTCTCCGCCACCAACAGAAATGTATTTGAAAGAAATCAGCTTTATATCTCAAAATGTAATGTCAGACATGTAACCATACAAGTCTGTTCCGGGTTCGAACAGAACCGAAGGCACTTCCGAAGAAGCCCTTGCAATCCGGGTATTCACAATCCCGATCGAACTTCCCATCACAAAGGAAATCTCTATACCGTAGCTAACGGTGCAGAGACAATCGATAGATCATCCTATCGTTTTCACAAATACTCGGTCTTCAATACGATCCATATCGTCGTATCACTAATTCGGAATGAGTTATATGACACAAAGGTCTTTTCCCGGCTAACCCGAATAGTGAGCACAATATTTAAAAACATATGGATATAGGGATTTCAATTAAGTCACAACTTATTACCCAAACCTTTCCTTTAAATGGTTTAAACAAATTACCATCTTAAATCTTTAAACAAAAAGATTTACTTCACAAAGTTTACCTAGTTTCACAAAGATTCATTCACAGATTTCCAAATCATTTCCCATTTCAATTGGATTAACCCATTAAATCTTTAAATTAAGATTTAACTTATAGCTTTCAAAACTATTCACAATTCAAGTCTTTTATAATATAAAAGATACACCTTTTAAAATCTTCTTTGATTTCAAAATAAAGTTTAATCATCTTCACAAAGGTTAATTCATAGTTTTTCCAAACTATTTACAATTTCATTTCAACTTGAAATGTTTCAATACAAATTGGAAATCTTTTTACATTATGAAAGCTATTACTATCTGAAAACAGATAGTTTTCGTTTTGGGAAAAACTGGTTACAATTACATAGGTTAAAGCCATTCAAGTATAAAACTTGAATTATAAATTTAAATTTCCAAAACCATATTTTAAATGGTTAAAAACCCATATAAACACTTTTTATACTTATAAAATCTTTTAAACCCAAATTCCCAAATTATTGAATTCAATTCAAAATATTGAATTCAAAATTTAAATCAAATGATTTAAATTTCAATTTTATTAAGTTATTTAAAATAACTTTTATTTTTTGAATCTCATTTTCAAAAACTTTCAATTTCAATTCAAAAACCATTTTGGATTCAAAAACTCAATTTTCCAAAATTGATAAAAATCCGTGACTTAACCAATTTCCACGTGAAATCCACATTTGTGTGTGTATTGTGTAGTCCACGGGTTTAACACAATAGTGCAACAACATTCAACCATCACAGATCAAATATGACACTATAATTGATAAGCGGTATAATTTATAACGCTTATCTTTCATTCACAGATCACAAATATAAATATCATAAATCACAGATAAGTAGATCACAAATCACAACACAGAACATGATATATCACAAAGCATCACACATCAAAGATGTCAAACAATTCAACATCCAATAAAATCCAAACATCCATAAGTAGGATAAATTTTTATTATCTGATTAATTCAAATCAGATAAATTTCTATAAATCAATTTTACTAGTTATGGTAAATTAATAATCAATTAATTTCAAATTTATTTTTAAATTTATTTCAAAACACCAAATCAATTTCCAAACATTTCCAAAAGATTTATTTTCAATCACCAAAAATCAATTACCAAATGGATTTCTAAATTTATTTCCTTTTTAAAATAAACTTCCTTATCTCTTCAAATCTATTTAAAAATCCAATTTCAATTAAATTCTTCAATTTAAAATTAATATTTCTGAAATCCATTTATTAAGCCTTTTCTTCCAAATTTGAAATTCAATTCAATACAGCTCAAAAATAAGACTTTTATCCTTTAAATCTCCTTTTAAATTTATCCAATTATCAAAAATAAATTTTTCGATAAATCTTCAACTTAAATTTCGAAAATCCAATTTTTATTTATTTCTGGTATCCAACGATACCGAAAATATATTCGGCTAAATTATAGCCGTCAACAATTTCAATCACAATATAATCACACGGCGATTATAAATAAATCAACACACAATATTAAAACAAATTCAATTATTTGAGGAATCCAGTTGGATCCCTCCAACCTATTTCCCTACATCCACAGATGTTAGCACAATACCAATTCCACTTCGAGGTGGAATATCGCAGTCTATGGGATTTATAAAAATACTATCCGCTATTATGCGGCGCAATAGGGTCTCATCCGCTATATAATGCAGGCAATCAACTCCAAATACATATATAATACCAATTCCACTTCACGGTGGAATTATCGCAGTATATGTTTTTAATAAATAACCTCCGCTTAATATACGGCGTATATGGTCTATTTTAACACAACCAATAACAATCATCATCAAATTCACACAATCAACACTATCAATAATTTTAAATTCAACTATTTAAAATTTAAATCGAAACAAATATTCGATTGAGTGAGGAGTTCTCACCTTGCTTTCAATAACGGTTGCAGCGTTTATTTCAAATAAAATTAAACACACGTTTAATTTTACTCAAAATTTTCACTAGCTCCAATCGACTCCAAATCAGCTCCATTGCGTAGTGCTCGTCGAAACGATTCCAATGCAATTTGTTTCGTAATTTTTCGACCTCGTACGAAAAAGTTACATAGTTTTAAAGTTTATACAAATTTATAATAAATTTATTTCAATTTCTTTTTTTTTAACCTTTTCATCACAGCCGCACGTTTCAATCACAACAAATCGTGGCCGAGGGTTTCATCTTCTTCCCCAGGCAAAAGTCACGCATGCAACACCCATCATTCACGTTCGAAATTTTTTGAGGCCGAGCCACCACGACGCGACCGGAAGTTGATCAGCTGCCACCAAAACGCGCGCCGTCGCCGACTCCCCCTCTGGCCTCCGACCGCACGCACAAGGCGTCACCATCCCCTCGAAAAACGCGTTCGAATAATGCGCATTCGTGGTCGATTTTGCGACGATCCACGCCACGATATCCAATCATAGCCGTTGGATAGGTTCATCTCTCCATCTTCTACAATATTCTAGTTGACAATTTCTTGATTTGATTCATGGATTTGAAGAAAAATGGGGAAGAACGCCGGAAGATATCGGCCATTAGAAGTGTAAGTGGCGGCCACGTTCAAAACTAGGGTTTGCTTGAAAATATGAAGAATTGAAGTCCTTTTATAGAAAATGGCCAAAACACTATTCATCGAAAATTTTCCGAACTCCAAACGAAGCGTGCCGGATGGCGTTTCTAGGGTATTACCTGCGTTCCGAACACAATGGAATGTGTTTCGGGAGCTAATTCGATCGTATGTGAGAGTTACGGAAATAAACGATCAATTTAAATTTAAATTGATTAAAACGATTTCGATGCGTTTCAGCTTGCCCCGGACAAACCGTAAATCCGATTGACACGAAATTTGAAATCTTACAATAATTTCACATTACGGATCCGATGAAACTGGTTTCATAGAAATTCGAGACTGTTTGAAAAATGGTCATTTTTAGTCGTCAATTAAATATTAAAATATTCAATTTTCACAAATTAACTTTTAATTAAATTTTAAAAGTTCTACAACATCATTCTAACTCCAATATGATTTAATATAACTCTATAAATCATTTTGATACACATTAGACCCAATTATCAATTATTTACACAATTTCAAATATTAAATTAATAATTTAATTATCCGATTAAATCACTATATTCGAAATTAAATTCATTCGGCTTATAAATCTTACTTTTTTATATATAAAATTAATTAAATATATGAATTTCAAATGACAGAAATTCTGGGTCGTTGCAGGGTGGCTCAAAATAGGGTTTAGATGCTAGATTTTGGATGACTCAAATCAAGAGAGAATCAATATGGGATGAGATCCACTTTTTCCCATTTTCTATCCACTATATAAGCAAACCTAAACTAATTTGATTAGGACTCTTGGATGCCATCTCCATCATATCTTTTCAGCCAAATTACTCCATTAGTGCTCCATCAAGTCAAATTCAAATCAACTCAAAGTTGATCACTATCCTATAGTTAATGGGCAACGGTTCAAGGCCCAGCAATCTGCCGAATTAGAAAAGGTTTCAAAGGGGAGAGTTCATCCTTTCAAGGGTTTTGTTCTTAGGTATGTTTTATCAATTTATATTTTATAATTCTTTGAATAATATTTTTTTATTTGTCTGTGTATATTATTTTATTGTTAGGTAGGTGACGATTTTGATATGAATTAATGTTGTCACAAATTTGTTTGGTTATATGCACACACACACACAAATCATTTTTTACGTATTAAATCATTATAGCAGCACAATATACATATTAATTAATATTTTATTAAATTATATATATATATATCAATATATATATTATTACTACATAAATAAATCATATAAAATCAAATATGTTATGAAAATTAATATTTTAATTTTGTAAAATTATTTTAACATCAGGTCAGCTCTTAACCAAAAAATAAAAATAATTTTTTGTTACTTTTAAAAAATATTATTCAAATTGATCGAAAATTAATAAATTAATTAAAAATATATTTTAACCTGAAAAATAGTGAAATTTTCTCCCAGATTACAAATTTTCATTTTTGATTTATTGGAATTTTAAATTTTGAAAAATGGTTTCAAAAATAATTTTTTATTAATATTTTATGTTATTTCGAATGAATACCCAATTAAAATATATTTTAAATAATAGAAGTAATAACAAAAACTTTCTGTTCTGTACACATGATTTGGAATTTTTTTATTAATTTTATTAATTAATATGTATATAATTATATATTATAAATATATTTATGTATGTATATATATATATATTAAAATAAATATAAAATAATTTATTTTACTATTATGTTTATACTAGTACATATTTTATTCACATTTTATAAAAATATTATTACTTATTTAGTATTTAAATTTTGTTTGCATTTAGTTAGATGTATTATAGTATATATATATATATTATTTTATTTATGAAATTACGCACACACATAGATATATATATATATATATATATATATTTAAGTATTATATACATTTACATACAATTATTTAAACAAACTTAATATGTATATATGTACACACATACACACACAACATTTATATATAAGTAATAGCTATATACATAAGTATATTTGAACAACATATATTTGCATATCAAATGAGCTAACGTGTCCAGTGCAATGTAAATCAAACATCTATACACCGGCATGTTATACCTTGCACGAGTTGACATGTTATACATGCACACGCACATATATGATACACACACACATATAAATATATATTAAATAAAATTGTATATAATTTATGAATTTAAATAAAATAAAATATTTTATTTAAATAATATTTAGAAATGTTCTAAATGAATTAGACTTCATATGCCCAATATAGATCCAATAAGGGAATTTTTTTTGAAATTCACTCACTTCCGCTGTAGGCTGACCAAGTTCCAATAATGGTACAGAGCCAAATAGTCCATGCGGTCTAAATTAATTATGTTAGGGTTAACCAATTAAGCCCACAACCCAATTAGTAGGGTGTCTAAGAATGGTAGTGCCGAAATAGTGGGTTTGGGTAATCAAGTACTCTGCCCTACCTGGCTAGTGGCTATGTCCGAATAGATATGTGAGCCCAAAAGGTTGCCCCTAATAATAGAGGCCTAATTTAAATTGGGCACTGGGCTAAATTTCAAAATTGTTTGAAAATTAAAATAAAAAATTTTAAATTTAAAATAAGATATACATATATTATAAAAGTTATATTATAATAATCTTTTTTAAAATGTTTGAAAAATAATATAAATTAATTTCAAAATTTTAAATTTATTAATAAAATTAATTAAATAATTTAATCAATGAAAAATATATACACGTATTATATATTTTTGATATATGTTATGTTATTTTAAAATGTTTAAGATATTGTATATAACTTGATTTTTCAAAATTAATATAATTTAATTAAAATCATTTAATTAAATAGATTAATTAAAGATTAATTAATTAACTTAATTAGTTAAAGATTAATTAGTTAAATAAATAAATTAAAGGTTAATTAGTTAAACATTAATTAGATAAATAAAATAATTAAAAGGTTAATTAATTAAATAATACACATATATATTTATGATACATGTGTTATACTATAAAGGTTATAATATATAAAAAATATTTAATATAAATGTTATATTAAAATAATATAAAATTAATTAAAATGTAAATTAATTAAATAAGATTTAATTAATATAACATTATAATTAGACTATTATACAAGTAATATGAAATATTAAAGTTATATAATAATAAAACTTATATAATATGGATGTATAATTAAAGATGGATTAAGAAACCCTAAATAGACTTAAAGAATAAATACATATGTAAATGTGTATATACCATGATTTTCGATATGCCCGACACTTCAATCGTGTGGGTATTTAATAAGAAATATATTATTCCATGAGTCGATATCACTCGATATAATATATTGCAGATTATGAATCTTTAATATAAAGTATCCTCTATCATTTATTTATTAATAGATTACTTGCATACCCTTTAGTTGTTGAGCTTTCCTTAAGTTGGGTGTTTAGTACTATTAATATATTGAATAGACAAGGTATGATAGCTTCATGTATTTGTTGAGCTTTCCTCAAGGTACGTGCATTATATTTAGGTCATCGTGAAATGATGGGTCTGAGTGAATAATCCCACTTTACTTGTTGAGCTTTCCTCAGGGTAAAGGCGGGATTAGGACAAGGTACTATGTGTTAGGAGTTGTATGTGATACAACCGATAAGGAGTTATCCATTGTATGCCGGCCTATGATTTGTTGAGCTTTCCTCAAGGTCGGAATCCCAAGTCATATGAGTCCTAACACCCACTAGTGAAGTGGAAAGATTGCTATTTTTTGATTTAGGGTTTGGTGAAACATAAAAGACTAGCAGAGCCTTATTAGAAAAGCGAAATGACAACACTTAACCTTTCTAATATTGTAAGAACATATGCTATATAATGTTATAATAATCTACTTGATAAATTCATGCATTTAATATAATTAATAAAACGCTTATCAAATAAGATATACAAATGAACTGAATTGAAGATTGACAAATAGAAATATAACATGTACTTACTAATAAATGCTTATTGCATGTTAACGTTTCAAAACCCATGCAAGCGCCTGATTCTACAACTATTAAATACATTCATAATTTGGTCCCTTACGTGTTTATTTGGTCGAGACCGTGTATTACATTCTATGAGTTTCGAACTCTAAATGCAATACAAGACTATGTATACTTGATCCATATATTATCACATGTAAGTGTTATATGGGGAACAGTCACAGTTTGTAATGTACGATATTTCAATATAGTTAGTCCATTCGAAATAAACCAATAAATAGTACTGTGAGATGAGTATTCAATTTGATTGATTACAAAAGGATCGCATTGTGTTAAATGCAGCACAAGACCAAAACTACAATGTAGATCTAAGAACTCAATCACTGAAAATCAGTTTGATCAGTTTACGCAATGTGCAATATATTTTATGTCCTTAAATGTTAAGGATAATCGAGTGCGCTTTTTGTAAAGAGTTCATTATGATACTGTAGTAAAGGATTTCTTTTGAATGGTTCGGCTATTTAGAAAGAAAAATGAGCGTACAAGAGTAGATGTGATTTAAGGTACAGTAGAGATGAAGAGAGTGAATAGTCACTTCTGCTTCATAAAGTAACATCGAAAAATTATAAAATAATATTTGGTATTTAATATTGGAATAAGAAATATGATTTATGTTCCGAAAATGTATTTTCATATAGAAAATTGTTTTCTATAAGATTTATTTCTTTGAGTTCAAGATATTTGATCAAAGAACTCCCTATTGTAAACTAGTTTTAGCGTACGAAATAAATAATATATATTAAGTGAATGATGGACCTTCGAATTTAGTACGCTGTTACGTGAAAATAGTGAGAGCATGCCATATAGCACTTATTGATTGCATCAAGTTACAAAAATGATTTTCGTAAAACATACCAACATTATATATGAAATAATGACGATTTTTTAGTGTCGACTAAAAAACAGATATAGTTATATTTCAGTATGAATATTATGAAAATTTGTTATGAAATAAAACTATATTGTGATATTTGTTTTCACAACAAAAGTGATACATTGGAATATACTAAAGTATCTAAAATTATTCATAATTATTTTGAAACTATAGACTAAGCCATAGTTTTGAAAAATAATTTTATTGTATGATTATGAATCATATGATACTAGTTAATTATATCTCAAAGAATTAAAAACTATGCACCTATTTTGTGGGAGCGTCATAGGAGTTGATGAACTCTTCAGATTGATACATATAGATGTATGCAATTGTAAGTCTATTAGTACCAAAACGATTCCACATACTTTTTATTATTCACCGCTGAGTTATCACAAACATGAACATGTATATTTGATACGCATGTATAAGTCTACGATAAAGTCGTAGAATATACAACAGAAGTAAACAATATAACATGTGATAGAACTAATTTGATTTGATCAAATGGGTGAGTATATTGGAAAGAATTCCATATGTATCTAACATGAATAAAAGTTTAAACTCAAAGGTCACTCCTCCTTATAATACATAATGATGTATTGATAAGGAGTATTCAAACTTTGTTAGACAAAGTACGATTAATTGTGAGTGAATTTGAGTTAAATTCTTTAAATAAGGTGTGTGCTTAAGAGTAGTACACAAGGTTAAAATTAATATCAACGAAATAATAGTTTACAAAACCATATAAGATAAGGGTTTATAAGAAACCCCTACATATCCTAGGGCAAGTTGTTGGCAGGTTGTACGAGTCGAAAGACTGCATGTAATAATTGTATGTAAGGGATCTTGTATGAATTGTCCCAAGAGAATTTTGTGAACGATAGTCTTTAAATGACTAATTTTTGTTTTGAACATAAATGTATTATTAACAAATGAAAAATCGGTTTTATAAAAGGGAATTTATAAAAAAATTATGAATTCCCGTTCCGTTGCACTGACAAACAATTGTTATTTCAAGAAATACCAACTTGTAGCGAAGGAATTTCCTTAAGAAATTATTGGTATTAAATGAATTTGGATCCGATCCAATGATAAAACTGATTGCAAGGGATGAAATGAAATTAACCAAACCTAAACAAACACAACATACTAGAATGTCTAATAAGTATTCTTGTAAATTAAAGAGAAGCTGTGAGTTTCCTATCAATGTCAAGAATAAATAATCCTTCGTTATTTAGTTAAACCGTTAAGAGTATTGACTCTATGATATGGTATGATGCACAAATCCAAAATAGATTCCAAGTACATTATCAAAACATGATTTTGATAGTTGTATCCAAAGGGATATGATCCATTGGCTGCAAATATGTCTTTAAGAGAAAGCAAAATATAGTTGGAATATAGCCACATCGATTAGAATAATAATGTGAATTTCAATTATTGAAATTAACGTAGTAGATTCTCAATTCTATATGCTTAGGTTGGTTCAGGTTTTACTCACAAAATTATCGTATGGTATGACTTTATGTTTTGGTATATATGTGTTGAAACTGAAAATTCTAAATAAAGATTTAGAGTAAACTGTTTACACATAATAATCAAAGTGTCTCGAAGTCAGTGAGAGCAATATTGAGTTTGTGAGTTTTTGGATATGATCCAAGAACAGATATGAACGTGTCGTTCAACAAGCATCAATATTGAACAAATGTTTTGATAAGAATATCAAATAGTTTGATTATCAATTGAAAAATAGAGGAAGCGCGTGCTTATAAGAAAGAAAGTTAAAAGGGTACATAGATATTTCTAAACCATAAGTAAACAACACACTACCAATTGTTAATGATGTACTTGTGTTAGAATCAGATTTAGTTGTTTTAATATTCGACGTTGGATTTGTAAATGATGCCTTTTATAGTTAGTATAAAAGATATTGGGAGTGTCCCAAACGGTATGCATTGACACCTTATTAAAATGTTTAATACGGAGCATGTAAGATGAATTCCATATGCATTGGCAATAAGAATTATCATACATGTTATATTGTCTACGATATCGTGATTTTTTTATGTATTTGATACATGAAGCAAATATCAAATCCAAATAGATATCACTAAATGGTTGTTTGAGGTGTTCTTGTATATTTATGAAATACTATAGAATTGTTTACAGAAATAATGAACTCCTTAGGAAGGAGTGTTTGGGGTCAAACTTCATAAGTGAGATTGAGTATAACACGTCGATAATAAATTCAAGTTAAGAATCTTAAGTTGGAAATGTTACAATTAGAAGAGATTGTGGGTGATTCATTGAAAAGGCTAAGTAAATTGACTTGAATAGCGCTATAATAAAAGCAATGTATATATATAATAAATGCACAAATTTATAACTGAGCCGAGGGTGATTCCAAATGTTGAGAATTCCATAACATTGTTATATAATAACAATGTCATGATGCAGTTCATAATAGAGCTTAGAGCTCACTGGAAGTCAAGAGACATACCCTGAATTATTCCATATGATAAAGGTAGTTTATCAGAGTCGGAGAGAGTTGATTGACATGGTAGCTAATTAAAACGTAATAGCATACTCGTTCATTGAGGGACTGACCTAATTGGTTTTGAGAAACCGATTTGGAGAAGTTGGAATAAGATACCATAATTTATCCCAAGTGCAAGGGGAGGATGATATAGTTAGAGGTATGCCTTAAGGGAAATTATGTAATTTATTGCATATATCTAACTCAATAACCAATCTTGTTCGAAATAAAAGATGTTTTCTATCTATTATATACTTGATATAATTAATGTGTTATATTAATTAATTAATTTGATTGAAAGTATATTTAATAGAAAATCCATAAATGGTACGTTTTGTGATAGCAGTTACAAAGTATTGTAACTGTGAGTAATTTATCACAATGAAAATAAATATACCATTTTAAATATTCCTAGTTAAGATGTATCGAAATTGGATATCGGTACATCCATTAAGACTAGACTACGTAATGCTTCTCAAATGTTGGGCAGTGTATTACTCATAGCTGTTGGGGGGTATGTACTGATAGTTATTGGATAACTATGGAATGACTCACTCGATAGTTTTATGTTGGTTAATATAACTAAGGTCAAACAGAAAATATTGATGTTACTAGTTTACATGGTTCTCTCGACTTAAGAACATCGTCGATCTTCAATATGAATGCTCGGCTTTGATTATAGTCAAATAATGGTGTGGCATCCATCGAGTGACTGTAGTTGGGTCGAATGGAAGTATTGGAAGTGAATCACTATTCAAGTGAGGATTCGTCTCCTCGGTTATATGGGGTTAGTATCACGGTCAACTGAAGTCAACTCAAAGTCAAAGACTTTGGCCAGAGCATTTTGGTTAATAATAATTGTAATTATTAAACCAAGGACTTTGTGTTTGTAATATAGAGTTGAATATGAACAATATTGGAATTTTGACCATTACCAAATTCTATAAGTTCAAAGTAATATAATTTTGACGAAGAAAATTGGTGTAAATAAAAACCACAACCGGGTAACACTTAACAAAGTGAAATTGGATTTTACCGAAACAACTGAGCAATAAATTTGGCTAAAATGTCATAATACCTGCTAAGTGACATGTGAACGTTATATTCGAATAGTTCAATATTAATCGCTGATCAAATTTACACCCGACGAGTCGCATAACCGAAACGATGAATTCTCCTTTACCAAACAATTTAATTAGTTTATAATTATTATAAATTAATTAAATTACTTAATTTTTATGAAATATTAATTATAAAATTTTGATATGATTTAAGGAATAAATATATTTATAATAGTTATAAAAATATATTAATCGATATACTATATCGATAAGGGATTAAATTAGATTTAATTAAATAATATTTTCTTTGGGCTTAAATGGGTTTTTGGCCCATCATGATAGGTGAAATTTTTAGCAAAATTATGACATGGGGTTGGCTCAAAATAGGGTTTAGATGCTAGATTTTGGATGGCAAAGATCAAGGGAGAGTTAATATGGGATGAGATCCACTTTTTGCTCCTTTCTATCCACTATATAAGCAAACCTAAACTAATTTGATTAGGACTTTTTGGCTGCCATCCCCATTATATCTTGCTGGCCAAAACTACTCCATCATATCAAGTTCAAATCAACTCAAAGTTGATCACTATCCGATAATCAAAGGTCAACCTTGCAAGGACCAATAATCTTATGAATCAGAAAAGGTTTCAAAGGGGAGAGTTCATCTTTTCAAGGTGTACTTCAAGGCTTTGGTTCTTAGGTATGTTTTATCATATTATAGTTATAATTCTTTGAATAATATTTTTTATGTATTTATATATATTATTATATTGTTAATTAGGTGATGATTCTGATATGAATTAATGCCGTCACAAATTGGTGTGGTTATATGTATGTATATACTTATAGAATAAAATAAAATCATTTTTTTTACATATTAGATCAGTAGCGAAATAATATACATATCGATTAATATTTTATTAAATTATATATATATATATATTATTTTGCAAATGCAAGCAGGTTGAAAACTGGTCCCCTACCAGATTTATAAATAACAAAAGAAGTTACAGTGGTAACAGAGGAAATAAAACAAGCTAAAGGACAAAATAAGAAAGCCCTAATACAATCAATTAACATTCAAAGTATGATAAATTTGGGTTAATAGAAATATAAAAGTCCATGCATGTCTTAACTCTTTGCAAAGTCTCAGCGGTAAGGTCATGGTAGGTTCTACGCTTCTGATCAAAGGTTCTAAAATTTCTATCCTTCCAATAAAATTTGATGAAGATTTTGAGCATACACAAGAGTGTTCCGAGTTTATATTTTTCCCCTGTGTGTACTTAAATAGCTTATGCCATTCCAAAAAGTGAGAAACAGATGGTTTATGCAGATGGTGTTTTTGTAGAGTTGTTTTCCACGATGCATGGATGTCAGGGCACTCAAAGAATAGGTGTTTGACGGTTACTGGAGTGAATGCGCAGAAGAAACAGTGGTCGTTATTAATCAAACTAATGCTTAGCAGTCTATCCTTGGTGAAAATGACAAGGTTGAGCACTTTCCAAAGGAGCAGATTGTCCTTTTATGCATTAGCTTTATTCCAGATTCATGGTAATATCATTTAATTATATATATATGATTTATATCTAATTACAACATTACACTATGGTTAAAATTGATCATATAATTTTATATATGCAAATTCATGGTAAAAGTAATTTTCGATAGAAAAAAATAATTTTATAATTATTTAATATTATTTAAATCAATATACTATATAAATAAATCATATAAAATCAAACATGTTATGATTTTTAATTTACTAAAATTATTTTAACATTAGATAAGCTCTCAGCTAGAAAATTAAAATTAAAAATAGTTTTTTGTTATTTTTAAAAATTATTATTCAAACTAGTCAAAAATTAATAAATTAATTAAAAATAAAATTTAACCGAAACAATTGTGAATTTTTTTCGAACACTAGAATATCATTTGTGATTTACTGGAAATTTAAAATTTCAGAAAAGGTTTTGAAAATAATTTTTTATTAATATTTTATGTAATTTCGAATGAATATCCAATTAAAATATATTTTAAAATAATAAAATAATAATAAAAAATTTCTGTGTTGTATACATAATCTGAAATTTGAATTTTTTTAATTTTTTTAATATGTATATATAACATTTATATATAAGTAAAGTTCATATATGTACGTATATTTGGACAACATATATTTGCATATTGAATGACTTAATGTATTCATTGCGATGTAAATCCCAACATCTTACACTGACATAATATACCTTGCACGGGATGACATGTTACACATGCGCGCACACACACATGTGTGATACATACATATATATATATAAATTAAATAAAATAATGTATAATTTATAAATTTAAATAAAATAAAAGATTTTATTTAAATAATATTTAGAAATAAATTGAATGAACTAGACTTAATAAGCCCAAAATAGATCCAATAAAGGAATTTTTTAGTTTCACCCATAACTTCCGCTGTGGGCTGACCCAGTCCCAATATAAAATATGTAAGTTATACGTATATCATTTTATTTACATGATAGTTTTTGATCTAAGATTCAAGTACATGGCTTCGAGGTTATTTACACTGGTTCGAACAAGGATTTTTCAGTCTATTCTTGAAGGTGAACAGTTGAAATGGATTCTTGATATGATCCTAAAGTTTTCTATCATAGTATATGACTATGTAAGGAAAATAGAAGTTTTTAATCAAGGAACTTGATTGTAGTTCACACTAGAATGGTCAAGTGATCTATACTTGTTTGGAAGTGGAATTTATGTGATCGGGCAAGTGATTAGATTTGGTATTGGGAACGGATGGTTCATGTGCATCGTATGGGCTTAAGTATATGTATGTGGAAATTAGCCACAAGAGCCTCTTTAGCTAGTGCAATTAGTTTCTAGGACGCACAACTAAAATAATTACTTTTAAGGACAAAATGCAAAATAATTAGTTTCTAAGGCCTAAAAACCTATGAAATTATGTCCTTGAAAGTAATTGGACTGCCAACTTTGTCCTTAAAAGTAATTATTCTGTTGACTTTGGCCTTGAAATTAATTTCTATGGACGTGTGTCCTAAACACAATTTGGACTGCAAAGTTTGTCCTTTTAGTGAAATGTCCCTATACGTATACTATGTTTTGTTGGATTATACAGAGTTTAGGGATTAACTCTTGGATTTGTTTTGAGGCAGCATGAATAAATGACTAAGTTATAACCTGAGCTTGTCTAGCGTAAGGTACGCTTAGTAGGTTGTTTATAATCCTTGTGTGATGAGAAGACTTTTGAACCTGGGCAAACCGTGAGCTATGTTTGCTAGTGATTTTGAATACTGCTGAGTATTGATTGTGCTTATTTCTTTTGTGCATTAGCCAGGTTGGAATTTCGAGGATGAAATATTTTATGTTAGGGGGAACTTAACAACCCATAATTTCGAACATTTCGTATTTAAATATCTAAATTATTTAAATATTTGAATATTAGATTTAATGTTATAAAAATGATTTTATAACCTTGCTAACCCACTTTTAAGTAATAACTAATGATGGTAAACTTATTTTAGAAAAATATTTACAAAAATAAATAGTTCGAAGAAATATCGATGATGTGGCTGAATATTATTTTATCGGTAAATGGCTTTTTACTCGATAAAAGTTGTTCAAACTTATTGGTCTTGCTTAGAATATTAATGTTTCATTAATTAACAACTAAAAATAGTTTTCCTAATAAAAACTTCTAGAAGGTATTAGGAAGATATTTTAAGAGGAGGGTGGTTTTGTAATTGACCAAGGAAGGAGAAGATATTTTCTTTCAAATTGTGAGGTGTAAAGCAAACACTTGGGAGGTTTTCTTTAGCTGGTCAAAAGGAGGGAAAGTTAGGTATTTTTCCTTTGTTAAAGTCTACACAACTTATCCCTTTCATTTCATAGTTTTATTTTCAAGTTTTGTGTAAAAAAGCTTAAGTATTCAAGCTCTCTTCCTCTCTTCACTCTTCATTTTCTTTAAGCAAATCAACTTCAATCCCCTTAAAACTTTAACCAAGGCCTTAGAACACTTTAGAAAGCATGAAAATAAAGTCGAAGTCGTAGAAAGTTGAGAAAAAGTGGAGCACTAGGGGAGGCCGTGAGCACTTGGGGAGGAGGAAAGCACGGACATGTGTTTGTGAAGGCTAAAGATGGAAGCTTTTGCTTATGGGTAATGGTAGGAAGTGGTTCTAGAGTTCTAGTGCTTATGCTTGGTTGTTAGCAAGGTTATGGGATGAGTAAACTTAATGTTGAATGAATATATATGTGTGCGTATATGTGTATTGTTGAAATATAAAGTTTAAGTTAAAAGTTAACTAGTAAAGTTAAAAGTTGAATGAATATATATATATATATGGTGACAATTCTATATTGTATAACATCACTTCTATTACCTTCTATAACATGTGGCATGGCCTTGACATTATGTTTATATGGTTAGTTGGCTTGTGTGTTGAATTGATGTGAATATGAAAGTGTTTGTATAATGATAGTCGCTAACTTTGAATCCCCTTTTGTTTAAACTTGTCCAATGTGTTTATTTGTGAATGTATACATTTTAGTTGTTATTTACACTTATAAATGTGTATGGGATAGTAAGGAATTGGTTTGTAAAGTTGTAGAACTTGTGAAACAAATTTGTGAAAGTTTGAAGTAAAAAGGTCGCTATGGATGCACTTTGAAATCGCCTTGTGTTCGGTGACTTTTAAGTTAAATTTGAAAGACACCGTTAGAGGTTTCTTTGTTGTTCTAATAAGTATACTTATTATTGTAGAGATATCAAAGTATAAATCATTTCATAACCGGTTGAACGAAGTTGAAAATGTTAGAAGCGAAATAATCACTATAAATGCATTTTAAAAAATAACTTATTTTCAGGAATTTTTAATATGATTTTGAAGATATCCTTGGGGTTTTTTTTGCATGGTTTTTAACTAGTTTAGGTATAATACTTACTGTAACAAAAATTGGATCTTAATCCTTTTATTTATGTGATGAAAACTAGTCACAAAGTTCATGCTTTTACCATGTTGTTCTCTATCCAAGACTTTCTACAACACTTATAAAGGTTCTCTTTGGTCTACTGCAGCACTTTGGGCTTGTTGTATTGTTTTGTTTTAATACGACATTTATACTATTTTTTCCATGATTTAAATGGTTTATAATTTATTATCTGCATGGAATCTTTTTAGGGGAGTTCTATTAACATGGATTAGAGTATGAGAAAAAGATTAGAAAATAAAATATATTTTTAATAGTTATTTATGAATTTTTGAAGTAAACGGTTTTGACACATAAAATTTGCTTTTTATTGATTTTTGTCAAACTTCTAAATTAGTTATTTTTAAGTAATATTTTGTATAGATATTTAAAACCTATTTATAAGTATTTTTGAAGTGTGTGTGTATATATAAGTTTGAAAAAGTTAAGTATTTTATAAAAGAATAAAGGTGGTTTTGACTATAACACTTAGTTATAACAAATGGCTTTGAGAAGTTAATCAAAAGATTATCCTTTTAATAAGTATAGTTAGATCTTTACAAGGAATGTATTAAAGATAATGCTAAGTGTAAAATGGTTTTGGGTTTATAGTACAATGTTTTAATAACATTTGTTTTTAACCCATTTAATTATACCTTTATAAATGTGAAATCTTGTTTAAGATTTGTAAATATTCTTATACCATTAGGATAAGAATATGGATATATTTCTAAGTATTGAAAGGAGTAGATATGAATAGTGAAGGAGTAGAAACGAATAGTGAAAGAGTAGAAATGAATGGTGAAAGATTAGAAATGAATAGCGAAAGAGAAGAAATGAATAGTGAAATAGTAGTACATGTATATATATCTTTTGTAAAGGTATTTTAAATATATATATATATACACACATACATACAGTATTTACAAAGAATTTTTAATTAATAAAATAATTAATTATATAAAAAGGGGATTAGAAGTCGCTTATGTGACTTAATCGTGCTTTGTGTAACTTAATCATGTTTTGTATGTTTACTTGTTTATGGAAAGTATTTAATCTTATACTTAGCATTAAAAGCCTACAAAGTAGACTTGTTCTATCTGTGAGAGTTAAGAGTGATGTTCGAGTAGGATTTAGAAGCAATTAGTGCTCTAACCTATTAGCTTCACTCTAGACCGAGGGATAGTATAAGTTGAGAAAGTTGAAAACATGATAAGTATATGAGACTTGGTTTCCTTATGCGATTGTTTTTATTTTGTATTAGGTAGTCGATTATTCGACTATCGAGTTTGACCAAATTAACTTTGGAAGTATATGTAAGCATCATGTATTGATATAGTTCCCTCGTGGAGGACTCATTTGTATGAATCCTCTCTTGCTTTAAGAATGTATATATATGAGATCCCCCGAGGAGGACTCCTTTATATCATTCATTTACTACTTAAAAAACCGAAAATGAGTTAACTAGAAATTCACCGATTTAGTTTGAAGAGACCGTGATCGGATAATTGTATTACGTATCAAAAACCACTTCAAAACTGATATACGAGTTCTATTTTTTTAAAGCGGTTGTGAAGTGAAATGTTATAGAGTTAAACTGTCTATCCTAAGGTTACGTCCAAGGGAGAGGTCAGCATTAACATGTCAAACGATGCTATGGTGTTGTACTATTTATCTTTAGGTTGATTCCAAGAGAGAGGACAGCTTTCGTCGGACGTCTTATGCTGGAATCTATGTAGGGATTCATGAACTATTCAGGATGCTGGAATCTAAAGAGAGATTCAAGATCTGTTTGAGTGATGAAGACTTGTGTGTTGAGAGGCTGAACGTGACTTCAGTATCGAAAATGATAGAAAACAGAGTTGGATGCCTAAGGGGTTTAGCTTACCAAAAGGGTACATCAACTTCAAATATCTAGAAATGCTTTCGACTGAGGCGCACGAGAGTTGTTGGTATTCGGTATCACATGTTTGGGCATGGACCAACTATGTTAACCTTTGTGACATATTTTATCTAAAGATATACGTGGTTTCGAAAGGTAGCTTTTGACCCTTTTCAGGAGGTTCACTTCAGTTTATTGGGGGCACCTCTAATGGAAATCCATATACGAACGTACCTTAACGGTTTTAGTTGTACTTCTAATACTATTATGTTGTGAAATGCAAGCAGCATAGCTATTTTCTGATTTATATTCTACACCCTAGGCATTATCTATTATATCGCAATATGTACTAATTAGTCAGTGATTCGATTGGTTTCAAAAGGTGTTGTTATATGGGCACATGTTTCTTAAATTTTTCACATCAGACTTTTGTCTGGCTTGTGGTTTTATATTTCCCTTAATTCCTCGAGTGCTCTTTCGAGAAGTTTTGAGAAAGGAAAGTTTTAGTTGGATGTTCTTTGAAGCTTAAAAAAAGGAGCTGGATGTTTCACCTACCGTAGTATTCTTGTTTTCACTGCACTACTAGTATGCATATATCAACATTTATGAAGACATATTGTTATAACTGTCCAGACCAATGATTGTATTTAGGATTGTCTCTCTAAAATGCTATGTATCTTAGAGCGACACTTCGCACTATATTTTTTGATATTATATTTTATCATTCTACTGTGAGATTTTGATGTTTTGTTCTTTCTTTCTTCTTCACTTTCGTTTTCATTTTATTTATCCTAATAATCTGTCTTTTCGGCATTTGAGTGCTCGACACGTGAATACCATAGATGTATTAGCATCGACATTCGAGGGTCGAAAAGGCGGGTCATTACACACTACTTCACTATTATGGGTTTCACATATTCGAGTAGCAATGTACTATTATTCCCCAAATATTTCTATCATATATCAATAAAAAATAAGATTATACATTACGTTACCACCCCCACAATCCATGAGGGAACTCAATCTCAACTGTATAACACATCATGTTTAGATTAGGCCAACCCTGTATCTAGGGATTTTGGAAGATTGCACTCCACAGTCTTTGGTAGAGCGAGGTTCTATCTTTGGACCAGTTAGAATTATATTTTGCTATCTCTAGAAGAGTTCGGCCTTATCTCTAAGGCTAAACAACTTGGTGCTTCACTATATCGGGTGAAGTTACACCTTGTCTCTTATGTTAAGAAACTTTATACTTCAATTTCTCTGTTGGATTTGAACCTTATCTCGAAGGTTAGGAAATTTATACTCTATTATCTACGGTAGAATTTGGTCAGTTTATACTCCACTATCTCTTGTAGAGTTGTGCTTATATACTGCTATACCTCTGGTAAAGTTATTTGACTTTATACTCTATTGTCTCTGGAAGAGTTGAATGATTCTATACTCCACCGTCTTTAATAGAATTGTTATCTTTATACTCCACTATCTCTAGCAGAGTTGAGGAGTAATCGGTAGATCATTTCAGGCATTTGGCCATGAAAGGGATTCACGGCTTCTAGTTCAGAAAGCTTCCAACAAGTCAAGCCATTCGCTTATCAGCAAAAGGAACCTGCATCTTTAAGACTAAGAGATATTAAAGCCATCCAATCACTCGTTAAATGGCTATAACTTACGACTACTTTGTGTTTCATAATTTTCATGGATATCTGTCTCTAAATGCCTAGTTGGAGATAGACATACGCTTACTCCCATGGGAAATCTAGCATAATGCCCCAGAGCATGGTTTATGCTCCTCCCCCATGAGGACTTAGTTCCACAAGGGCTTGAGGCCTGGAGTTCATGACACTCTCGATGGAGTTATTCGCAAAGGGATAAATCAAGTCGAATAATTTATATATTAATTCCTTAATGTTATACTAAGAAAAACATAATATTATCGATTCATGTGATGAAGAACACATTCCAATTGGTTTGTAGATCAATCATAAGACACAGTTCTATCGGTTTGGAAAATCAAGTTTATAACTAAGATGCTTGAACAAAGTTCTTAAAAAAAGTATAGAGTTCAAATCAAACATAAAATACGAATTGAAATATGCCTTAGATTTTATCCCAGAGTATGCCAGTAAGAACTGTATCTAGATCTCGTACATGTATAGACATACCAAGGTATATTCTCTAACTTTAATTTTACAGGAAAAAAAATAAACAAAGATTAAAGATCAGCCATTTATGCCTTCAAGGAACAACTAAGCCTCTAACCATGTCGTTTGTGTTGCCACCAATAATCACTACTTGGTTCATTGGCTGCTGAGACCATTGCCCAAGAAAACTTGACCGCTATTTAGTTGGCTCTTAGCATACTGTAGAAATCCTTGCTCTCGGCTATGCTTCTTGATTGTATCTTTGATATGTCAACATTCATCAATCTCACTGATGGAACCTGGTTGGTCTACAGTGGATAAATTTGATGAATTTCAATTTTTTTCCCTAATTTGGATCATAGTGGACCTACGAAGTCTGTTATTTACACTAGATCCAATCTAGTTGTTTTGAATAAAATCATACGTTATCTTAATTATCGTGGTTTATTAATTAATTTATATTAATTAAAATCAATATTTATAATTCCTGAGTATAACAATATATACTCTTGTGTGAATATATAGTGTGTAATGTGTAACATAGCAAAGGTGTAAATGGCAATGTTTATACATAAATAGATAATGGATTTATATCTACGACGTATAGCGTTTATATATATGTCAATTGCCACAAATAAATAATTAGATACTGAAACTTTATATGTGTGTGTATATATGAATGTACGTATATATGATTATATTTTCAAAACATTATTCAATATTTGATAAATATAATTTTAAAATATTTCATCACATTTGGACTATGTCTCAAGTTCGTAAATTTGAATTTTGAGTAAAATATCTAATTTGACTTAGTAGACAAATATATAAATTTCAAATCTAGATTTAAGATAATTATTTAAAGTTGAAAATATCTTATGTTTGACTTAATAAAATTGTCATAAAATAAAAATATTAAAATTAATACATTATTTCTTATCGAAAATAATTTTAATATATATATATACGCATTGAATTTTATTAAATAAATACTGTAATATATATATAATTTAGCCTTAATTTTTATTATTTTTCAAAATGAATTTTTAACATATATGTGTGTATATATATAACTATATTTAATATTGAAATATATAAATATATATGTTATAGAATGTGTATATATATATTATTATTATAAAATCCGGCATAATTTATTTTATAAAAATTACCGACAACAATATGTATAAAACATTATATTTATAATTTTAAATTGAATTTAATTCATATATATACATTATATTTAAATCATTTAGTTAATGAATAATAGTTTAAAATTAATAAAAATTTATTATATAATTTAGAAAATTATTTTGCATAAAATATAAAATTAAGGTTAAAAATAAATTTACAAATGCATATATGTGTTTGTGTGTGTATACAAATACATACATATTAATATAATGTTGTATCCAAGTTGATGTTTGCTATTAATTAATTATAAAACAATTGAAATAAATAATATATATAATCAAGGCAATGACATATAACAAAATGATGTTATGTACAACATATAATGAATAATACACGTAACGTAAAAGGATATACCTAAGAGAAGTACCATTTGATTCACACGTCAATTCAAAACCTCTCGTAGATTGTTTGCACATAATAATCAAAATGTCACGAAGTTGGTAGGAGTGATATCAGTATTAGATGGGATCCAATAACTAATACGACAATATTGTTTGACAAGCACCAGAATTGAGCAAATATTTTGGTAGAAAAATCTAATAGTTTTACTTTCAGTCAAAATGCAGAGGAAGTGTATGTCCGTAAGAAAGAATATTAAAAGGTACTAATATATTTCTAAAACTATAAGTAAACAACATACTATTGGTTATTGGTGATGTACCCATGTTAAAATAAGTATTAGTTTAGTTGCTTAACCCGCAATAGTAGAGTTGAAAATAATATTTTTTAATCAGTAAAAAGGATGTTGGGATTATCCCTAATGACATACACAAATACCATATTAAAATGGTTAATGTAGTGCATATGAGATGGATTCCTTATGCATCGGCAATAGCAATTATCATATACGCTATGATGTTTACTATATTGCAATTCGCTTATGTAATTAGTATATTGAGCGAGTGTCAAATCGAATTAAGACCGTTAAATGATAGTTCAGAGTATTCTTTATTTACGAAATACAAGAGAATTATTCATGGAAACAACGAACTCCTCATGTAAAAGTATTCAAACTCAAACCTCATGAGTGATATCAAGCATAGTATGTCAATCCTGAATTCAAGTTCAATCTTAGTTAAAAAGCTTTAAGTTGGAAATGTTTAAAATGAGAGGTTGTGGCTGATTCAACAAAAAGGCTAAGTACGTCGGCCTTGAATAGCGCCACAAAGAAAGCTATACCTATAAATGCACAAATTATAATTGAGCTATGGTTGATTCCAAACGTTAAGAATCCTATGACATTGTTTATGATAACAACGTCGTGATACATATGGCAAAAGAATCTAAGGCTCATAAGGAGTCAAGAAACATACTCTGAAAGTTCCACATGATAAAGGCAGGTGATCAGTGATGGAAAGGTATTGATTGACATATAGATAATAAAACAATATAGCATATCCATTCATAAATAGCACAATCAATACTGGGTAAACCGATCAGAGGAATGGAATTGAGAATCCATAATTGACCCCAAATGCAAGTGAGAAATTGAGAGAGTTACTGGTATGCCCTGGAGGCGGTTATGTAATTTTTTACATATATCTAGCTCTATAATCAAACTTGTTTATAATAAAGGTGTTTGTTTTCTTTTATACTTTGTTATATTATGATATAATTTGTTTAAAGTATATAAATAAGAAAATCCTTAAATAAAATGTTATGTGATTGTAGTTGCAAATACTTGCAATCATGAGCAATTAATCACAATATAAAAAATTTGTTTAAATTGGTCAAGATGTTTCGAGAAAGAAAAACGATTCATCCATTGAGACTAGAGTATGTAATACGCTCTCTAATGTTAGACAGTGTATTACTCATGGTTGTTAGGGAATCAAGGGGTTATGTACTCATATTTATTGGATAACTATGAAGTGACTCATTCAGGAGTTTCTTATTGGTTGATAACAACTAGGTCAAACAGGAAATTTCAATGTGACGATGTTACGCGGTTCCTTCGACTTGAGAATACTGTGGAACTTCAATGTGGGTACTCAACTTTGATTATTGTTAAATCATGGCATGACAACTATTGAGTGACTACAGTTGGGTTTAATTTTAAAAATTGGAAGTGAAGCGCTATTCAATAGAGAATTCGTCTCCTCAGTTGTAGGAGGTTAGTATCACGGTCAATTGTAGTCAACCCAAAGTCAAAATCCCCAGCTAAAGTAGAATGGTAATAATAAATGTTATTATCGAACCAAGGAATTTGTTTGATTGAGTTGAATGTAGATAATATTGGAGTTTTGACCATTACCAAATTTTTTACATCCTAAAGTGATATAACGTTGGCGATAAAGAACGTGTATAAATTATTGTCACTATCGGTATTGATTAAAGTAGTATAAAACATGATTTTCCAAAACGATCTACAAGCGATGAATTCAACCAAATTGTCACACCATTAGCAAACGTGACGTGTAAACGTTAATATTTTGAATTGTTCAATATTAATCATTGACTGAATTTACATGCTTGGGTCTTGCAACTGTATTTGTTAATTCCTCAAAGAGATACACGATTTAATTAATTTATAAAGTGTTATAAATTTATTAAATTTATTAATATTTAAGAAATATTAATGTATTTGGCGTTTGTGGTGTTATTGGTAAGTGGGTAGGTCTTAGAAATGTTCAGGCTGCTATTATTAATTATTTGGATGTGTATATAGAAGTTATATACGTGCATATTAGTATAAAATATCAATATATATTTAAACAAGCTTTAAATATATATTTAATTGCTTAATTATGCTTTGGGATTTTTAGGTCCACATGAGACAACAGCATGGCGGCCATGTGAGAGAAATAAATAATCTAAATACATATTTCGATTTAACTGGGAAATTAAAGAGAACTTAAAAAGAAGGAATGTGAATGGTTTAATTCTCTCCATGAAAACAAAACCATCTTCATTAATTCACAACTAATTTTCAATTCCTTCTTCCTCTCCTTTCTTTCATGAAAGCCACTCCTTTCTCTCATAAAATTTTCCTTCTAAACAAACATCAAATAAAATCAAATCATGGTGATTCATTCAATCATTGCATCATTGAGTGGTGATTCAAGGAATCTAGGAGTCTATTCTCAAACTAACGTGTCACAATTTGACTGGATTTTTAAGGTACAACATCATATCTTACTTTTACATATGTTTATAACCTTAAATAAGTACGTATGTGTGTGTATTGCCAAACTCATAATTTTTTTTTTCAATAACTAGGATTTAAATTTAAATTTGTCTTGTTTGAAAATATAAAATAAAATTGTACTTTGTTTATTTTATAAGTAATATATTGCATATGTGATATATTTTGTTGCCATTGATTTTATTTGATGTGAGATTGTCATAAATGTAGTTTCATAAAATGAAATTCAAGTAATATATATATATTATTAAATGTCAAATTTCATATGTGTGTGTGTATGTAATTAATTAATTATTTCGGCCATGTATATTACACACACACACACACACACTATTTTATAATATAAAATTGGATTCAAAATATATAGTTGGTTTTCCAAGTTCCAATTACCTTATATATATAAACAATTCTTTAATTTTGCTATGATTTAAATATGTAACTTTACACACATACACACACACACATATATATATATATACACACATACATATGAATGATTTGATATACAATACATATATGGAATATAAATAAATTAGATTTATTGATGATCTTAATGGAAACTGAAAAGTTCTTGTTTTGACATTTAAAGAGCCATTAAGAGAGAGTTGAAGATTTTTCATTTGGCATTGAAAAAGGCAATCAATGAGAGTTATCTCACTTAATAACTCTTTTACATATTTTACATAAAGTTAGTTTTATAACAACATGAGTGTGTGCGGGTGTGTGTGCGTATCACATACACACATATTTAAACTATTTATATGATATGTGTATACAAACCTATGTATATCTTAGTCTATTCAAACATATGCATATTATATTCTTGATATGCATGTAAATTTATCATATGTATATGTAAGTATAATATATATGTTTTTTTATAACAATAGTGATACTTAATTCAAGTAGAACACTCATTTTGATGTCTCAAAGGTTCGATCCATGACCTTCAGAATCTTTGTCTAGAGCGTCATACAACTTGCCACTTGATCTAGCGGTCCTTAATGTAAGTATTATATATATATAGTTATGCACATGCTCATTCATTATTATGTTATCATGTTAGTGTATGAATATATTGGATATATTCAAAATGAATACTAAATAGAGTTAATTAATATGATTAATTAAATACATATGAAATATTTTAAAATAAAATATGATTTTATTTTAATAAATAGGTTAGATCTAATGCTACTTAATATTTCGTAGGTCCATTAAGATCCAAATAAAGATTTTTTTTACCCTCTGCCAAAGCGGGACAGACCCAACACTCCACATATTGTCTTAGCGACCCGCTCTACTGTTATTTAAGTGCTTCCTTGGGATGCTTATGGGCCACATTATGCCCCCGTGCAATGGATCAAATAGTCGATGAACCAATCGGTAATGAGGTCCCATTTCAACAACCAAGCATGTAGCTCTAGCAATGATGTTGAGTCCTAGTGGAAAAGCCCCCTTAGGCTAGTGTTGACTTGACCGGTTAGTCCAATATCGATCTGGTCACCAACAAACCGAACCAGTTCAAGGTTAGGACGATTTTGCTGTATGGAAGTCTATGTTTCTGCAGCTCCCTAATGACCTACTTGTTCTTTGGCATCCACTCTGGTAGGGTTGCCAACATAATTCCAACTACATTTTGGGTTCTTTAGACCTTGGATCTGCGTCGACGCCACTCTGGTAGGTTGTCAAATACGTAAAGTTCTTACTCTAATTCAGATCTCAAGCCACAAAGAGATATTAGAAAGCAAGAACTGAAATGCAAATAGAGTAGACGATACATTTAAATTTTATAGTTGTTCAACAATCTCCGACCTATGTTCACTTTAAGTCGTTTATTATCAATTTCCAGTTTATAATTGCTACAGCGTTTGTCGAACCTCTCTAAATAGATTACAATGACTGCAAATAGTCAATTTAGTAGGTTGGTAATTCCAAGGCTTTACAGTTAGAATTATTCTGTAGCTTACAGTCAGAATTATTCTGTTGCTTTCAATCAAAATTATTCTGTTGATTATTTAGAATTATTTTCTTGCTTATATGTAGATTTCTAGTGGCTTGCAGTCGGAATTCTGCTTAAGTGGTGAATCGAGTAGGTCTAGTTCAGATATGTAGTTACTTTTGTGAATGGTGCATTGTTGTCTAGTAGTGCTTCAAGTGCTATTAAGATCTAACTGGTAGAGCATATGGGTTTGATGATGGGGCCCATTTACAAATGTAAAATATTATGATTGTCATATTTTTTGACTAATTCTATTCGGCAAATTCTTTTAGGTAAATTCAGTCAACCAACTTTTGTTAAGCTAATTTTGTTGGTAAATTCTGCTCAGCACCTAACAAAATATTATGTTCAAGGTGGAACAAATTTAGACCTACCGAACCATTTTCACAATCAAGTATATTTATGATCACAATTGTTTGAAGCAAAAATGGCACAAACACCCAGAAGTTAAAGTAGAGAATAAAAGGTGAAGAATTAAATGAAAAAGGAGTAAGAAAGAGCACATAACAGTTTATAGTTGTTTGGCAAATCAAGGCCAACGTCCACTTTATAATTTTATTGCTTGTATTCTTACTTGGAGGCAGAAGTTCTTATAGGTCGGTACAACTCCGACGCTTGGTGTCACATACCGAATTTTCGACTTTCGAAAATTCGACATCGATACTCACTTTATCGACTGCCGAGCAATCGAGTGCCGGAAACTCAAATAGTGATGGTTTTAAAAAGAAGAAAAAGGTAGAAGAAGAAGAAAGTAGAAGAAAGAGAGAAGAAGAACTACAGAACAACATCAGAATCAGAAACAATATCAGAATCTCACATATCGCAGCGGAATAATATATATAATAGATAATCACTAGTCTTTTAAAACAAAGAACTATATCAGTTTATACATACATCAATCATCAGAGTCAATATACAACAATGGACAGTTATATAACTTGTCCTCATACAGAATACACAGCGGAATAAATACAAAGTATAGGTGATACGTTTCGCCATCCAGCTTGTTTCCAAAGCTCCAGAATATCCTGATAACCTAACTCTAGGCTGCCCGTGTGGAAATTGGTGGGCACCCAGAGTTTAGAAGGGGACAATAAACTCCGAGTCAGTCATGGTGACTGGTGTGAGATCGTAAAAATAGTTTATCTTTAAAATAAACAACAGGAAAACTTTAATGTCAATTCGCAATGCTTTTGGAAAATGAAACTACCATAAGACCTCCCACCACACACACAATGCAAACGCAGAATTGGAGGAGATTTCTTCTTATGATAGTCAAAGATGCTTACTACGCAAAATCAAGTCATTTTTGATATTATTTTTAGTGCATAGTGTAGAAAACATTTCGAAAGTATAATATTAATCTTAGCCAACATACGACCAGTATCGTATGCCTACTATAGCTACCATCTAAACAGTGGTGACCACCGTACGTAAATGGCAGGTTCTACAACTAATACCGTACAAAGTTCGTATTGGAGTTTGGATTTCCAACAAATGGTCAGGCTAAGGAACTTCCTATGCCACGATGGGTACGTCCCTGGAATAGACGACCCGAGAAATAACCTAACATTACGGTTAGATCTCTGCCAACACAAGGCCGGGTTACCTCTGCAAAAATAGGTAACTACTGACACGCGTATGCCATCCCCCGATCGTAACCGATCTTCCCGAGGATCCCCGATTTCCAACAAACCACATAGATAATAATGCAGCAACCACATAGGTTAAGTATCTGGGCTCCATACCATGATACCACCTCTATCCAGAAGGAATGACATACACTAAGGGGCGCTACTCCCTAGAACCTTGCCGCATCCTTCCTGTTTTGACCATTTCCGGGGTGTGAGGCTCGACGAAGTCTCGTCCACAAAGCTACGCTTTCTCAAAAAGCCCTGCTTCGGGTCAAACAAAATGATCAACCTATGATCACAAAGATATAAGATCAAACAAATGATCATATCGCAAATGATCAAACACTGATCATTTCACAGCAACACTCAGTATGCCACGTTACCAAATTGGGATATATCGCTGATAAATTTCAACTACATAACCTCTGAGCTCGTACGTCTCAGAGAAGGGTGTTAAGCTAAGAGAATAAATTCTCCGCCACCAACAGAAATGTATTTGAAAGAAATCAGCTTTATATCTCAAATTGTAACGTCAGACACACAACCCATACAAGTCTGTTCCGGAATCGAACAGAACCGAAGGCACTTCTCACGAAGCCCTTGCACATCCGGATAATTTTCAATCACGTCGGGACTTCCCGTCACTAAGGGTGATAAAACCTCTAAATCGGAGATCAGCCGATGTAGAGTAACTCGACGGTAATCCTTCCGTTTTCAAAACTATCCGGTCTTCAACACCGGTCTTCGAATGCAATTCATACGACGTATCACATATTCAGAATGGGTTATACGACCCCATGGTCCTTTCCCGGCTAACCCGAATAGTGAGCGATTATTCAAAAATAAGTGTGGCATTCAAATTCATCCAATTCACAACAAATACCTACTCAAGGTAATTATTGATAGTCGGTTATTTAACTACCAATAAAGATGCGCAACATCATCAGATTCCAAATAATTTCCCCAAATTATTTATCTTCAAAAATATCTTTACTAGATATAAAATTTCCACACTTCAAAAATAAATCAACGTTTATTTTTCTAAACAGTTTCCATTTCCTTTATAAATTCCATAGTGAATTTATATTTTCAAAATATCTACAGATATACGATTTTCAAATCGATTTCAAATATATTCAATTTCAATTTACCTTTACAAAGATAAATTCTCAAACGTTCACTTCATATTGGAAAAGCAATTCCATACTTATTTAAAAATAAGTGTTTCACAAATCTTTTATTTTCAACATTTGAAAATATTCGATATACTTAAAAACAATATTAAGTATACATTCATTCTTTAAGGAAAACATTTATTTTAATAACATCTATTTGAGTCAAAACGAATGTTACGTAAAACATCGTTACGACGACTCAAAATCACTAGTATAGGGATTCGAAAATTAAGATAGATATGTAAATCCCAATACTATATAAAAATATTTCCTTTCGAAAATCATTTACTATAACAACAGTGTTATAGTCCACCATTTCCTTAAATTTCTCGAAAACGTCTATTTCAACAATAAATGTTGAAATCTATGATTTCGATAGTTCACACGTTTTAAAACATCTTTTAAAACAATTAACTTCATTTCAAATATCACTTTCCCAAAACCATATCCATTTTACTTCACAATATATTCACTGTCCAAAATCGTGAATATACTTCACTAATTACATTTCACTATTTTCTACACGTTTTATTTCAATAATAATTCGCTATCCAAAATCGCGAATATATCTCCTTTAATAATCTTCTATATTTAATTTATCAAATTCAATCGATTTCGAATTTATAAAACGAAGTTTATAAATTCTATTTCTGTTTTAATAACAACTTCAACTAATAAATCTTCTTTTTATTAACTTCTATATTTTACTTATCAAAATAAGTGATTTCGGATTTATAAACAACTTTTATAAATTTTAATTCTATTTGTAAAAACTTCAATACCAAATCAATTTCAATATTTATTTCTAAATTTATTTTCAACCTTAAATAAAATTTCCATACTGATTTCTAAAAAATTCATTTCCAAGTATTAAATCAATTACAGATTGATTTCTAATTTTATTTATCCCTACTAAAATAAATTCCTTATTTTCCTTCAAATTATTCAATATCCTGTTTTTAAATGGATTCTTTAAATTGAAATCATTTTACATTGATTTCCCAAATCATTTCAATTTACCAATTGAACTCCTAAAGGGATTTCCAACTTATCTCCTTTTAAATAAATTCCTCTTTAAGAAAATAAATTCCTCTTTAAGAAAATAAATTCCTTTATCTTTTTCAAACTATTTAGAAATCCAATTTTAATTAAATTCTTCAATTTAAAAATCACTATTATACGAAGTTCATTTATTTAACATCTTCACTTGATTCTGGAACAAATTCAATAAGATTTTAAAAATCAGCTTTTATTCTTTTAAATTCTTTTCTTCAAATTTATTAAATTTCTAAAATTAAATTTACTTAAAAATTTCTACTTGAATTACAAAAATTCAATTTCATTTATTTTTTGAAATCCAATGATATCAAACATCCATTCAGCTAAATCTATAGCTTTCAACAATTTCCAGATATCAATATGATTAATAGCATCACTATAATCATTCACAGATTCATATCACAATAGAAATAAATTCAATCAATGTGAGGGGTCCAGTTGGATCCCTCCAACCTGTTTCCCTGCATCCAAAGACGTTAGCACAATACCAATTCCGCTCCAGTACGGAATTATCGCGGTATATGGGTTTTTATAAATATCCGCTTACTAACGGCGCAATAGGGTCTCATCCGCTATACGAGGCGGGAAATCATCAATCCAATATATACATATGCCAATATGTATATATTGCTATATATATAATAGATATATCCTACTATATCTAATAGCACATCCAATATAGCAATCAAATCAATCAATAAATAACTGAAAATTCCACTTCATTTTTGAGTGAGAAAAATCTCACCTTAGCTTTTAATTTGCCATCCACTTCCATTTTGATCATTTCTTCTTGATTTTAAACCTTGTATAAATAATTATACAATTCGTTAATATTCGAAATAAATCGAACAACCAATTACCGTTTAATAGTTCTGATTAGCTGATAATTCTATTTAAACCAATTTTCTCCTTTAATAATTTAATTAACCGAAAATTATATTTTTAAACTAATAATCTTGGTTTAAACTAATTTCTTTTTATAAATCCCATACTTTAAAGAATTACTTTACTTAAGATTTTTCATTCCGATCTGTTTTCTCCGACTTATAGACTTTGTATAAATATGGTAAGATTTATTAATATTTAACCTAATCGAACAATTAAAAATCGTTAAATGAATTAAATTTTATCCTAAAATTTTTTATCTTACCTAATTTTCCCTTTTGATAAATTTAGTTAACAAATTATTTATTTAAATTAACTTTCCTTTAATAAAATATCTTTTAATCATAAAAACAAACAAATTAATTTTGTTAAACTAATTAATCCTCATAATATATTTATTTTTATATCATTTCTTTTACTGGTAGATAAAATTGAAACTGCGTATTTTTATTTTCAGATCTTAATCAAATTAAAAATTTCTAAAAACTAAATACCTTACAGGGAGATGCCACGGCAATCGAGCCCTAGGTTACTGCGTCCACGCGAGCCATCCACCATCGACTTGCGAATTTCCCAATACCATTTCAACTGGGCCTGCCACTTCGACGTCGACGAACTCGTGAAGCTGCCCTCCACCATCGATCGAACTCCACAACTTCAATCGCCTGCTTTCATGAAACTACGGCCCCCAGAGCAACATTGCCATCACCACTGCTTTGCGTGCTCGAGCTCACGTACGCGAGCCACCAAGAGATGCCGCCGCCTTTGTACCCCACAACTCGAGTCTCGACATCGTCAGCCTCCTTCAACTTGCACGCGAGCTCACCTCACCATCGCTCTGTCCCCTTGAGATCGCGATCGAGACCCACGCGCTCGAAACTGCCTCGCGAAGCAAAAGTCGCCCAACTCCTTGGCCTCGACATCCCATGGCGCCGCTTCACGAACGAACATTCCCTCCCTCAATTAATGAATTCGAGAACGAGGAGGGGAGACTCGCGATATTCTGAAATCGCTCGGCTATGGGTAGAAATCGATTTCGATTTCGAATGGAAATAATTGCAGCCATTTTTCTTTGAACGAACGAAAATGGTTTCGTTTGTTTTTATTTTGAAGAGGGAAGGGACGAGATACCTAAAGTCGAACGAGGTATGGGTTTGCACGATAAATTTCATGGTCTTCAGCGTGATTTCCTCCGTGATTAAAGGAACGAATGTACCAAATTTAAAATTTAAAAATCAATTTGAATTCAATTAACTCTCAATGCGTTTTCTAACCCTATGGTCACAAAACAACTCCGAAAAATACGAAACTTGAAATCTGACAATAATTTAACGTTACGGACCCAATGGAACTGGTTTCGTCGAATTCCGAGACTGCGCCTCGGACGACTATTTTTAAATATCGATTCGAACGATTAAATTCAAAACTGAGCAAAACAGTTTAAATTTCAATTCTGAAGCTGCTGTTGTCTTCAGTGTTATCAATATAAATTTTACAAGCGTTTGAAATATTTTTCTTCAACTTTAAATTGAAGAATTCAAAATTTTATTCAGCATTCAATCGATTAAATTTTAAAGTCTAACCGCAAATTCCAAAGTTATATCGGGGATTCAAATTAAATCATCGTTCAAATATTTAAAATTAATTAAATATTCTCAATTTAATTTGTTTAAAATTCTGGGTCGTTACAGACTTCCCCCCTTAAAAGAATTTCGTCCTCGAAATTACAAGTTAGAAAGAAAGGTCCTTAACTCGTCTACTATTTTTCACAATTCAATAGTTTTATCAATTTGTCAAAACAAATCTTTCTACTAAAGATTCGTTATCATTTCAACTAGCTTCCAACTTCAATTATAAGTTCCAAACAACATTGTTTACTTCAAAATTCAAATTCGAGTTTAAATTCAAATTTTAAACTTTCAAAATTTCTCAGAAATTTTCTAACACCCGAAATTTTCGAAAAATTTCGCCAGCGTCTCCTTTGCGCGGCTAATACGGTACGACTACAAAACGTCCCTACGGACTCTCAGATTTCAAAAAGAAAAAGAAAAAGCCAAGCGGCTAGAGAAGAAATCAGCAAAAACTCATATTGGAATTCAAATACGTACCTTTTTCGAACAATTCAAATTATCTTTGAAAACAGAGTTCCAATTTCCTTTCATAACACCTGTATGTCCTACTAGCCATAATATCTAGTTACACATTCAAATCATTTTGCAAATTCTGTTACAAAATTTTCAATATAAACTGCTTATACCATCTTCACTTCACTATTGAAGTTACATATCTATCTTCATTAAATTTTGCATTTCAAATTTCATTTGAATTTACTTTACCATTTTAGTTCAATTTGGATTCAATTTATCTTCAATTCCGAAATATTGAATTTCATCGATTAACTTTTATTTACAACTGCTTATTTTAGATTAGTTTCAGTTACTAATTCATATCACTCTCCATTATTGAATCTTTTAATTCATCTCTCATTCATAATTATTCAATCCAATTCATTGCTTACAAATTTGAAATGAATTTTCAACATTCAATTTCACCTTCGTTTATTCAAATTTATCTTCACATTCGGTTTCAATTCCAGTTTAATTCACTTTTTTTTTGTTTGTTTATAACCACTTATATTAAACTGGATTTCAATTCGAATTCAATTTACATTCATGTACTTGCAATTGCAAATTGATTCATTCATTCACAATTTTATTTTCATAATTCAATACTCAATTCCAAAGTCTTTTCAACCTTTTCAAAACCATTTTTGAAAACAATTCAAATTATCCTTTGAATTTTCTAAAACAAAACCCAAATTTTCAAACAACTTTCATTTAAAACAATTTGGCAGCAATTCCTCTTTTGGAAACCCGAAAATGAACACCGGTGATGTCGCGATCATCATCGGAATTATTCTCCAGCGACCGAAAAGAGTTTAGAGCTTTCAACTCTCCAAAATACTTTTCAAAACCTTCGAAATTCATTTTCAACTCAAAAATGATTTAAACTTTCCAAATTTCCAAATTTTCCAGATTCTTTCAAAACACTTCCAAATACTCCTCTGGAATTCCGTTTCAAATTATAAGTCACATTTATAATTTATATTCTCAAATTTCATTTGTATATGGATTAATTTCTTAACTTTGGAGTTACGATTTCAATTTCTTATTCAATTTCATATAATAATGATAACATTTCAATATTATCACTTTCCTAACAACCATGCAACCATATACTATGATAATTCATAGAAAACCATTTCTTTTCTATACAAAAATAGGTTTGGGTAAAATTATTTCATTTACCCTATTTAAAACAATACTGTGTCGGTTTATCTTGTTTAAGAGTTTAGAAACCCCTATCGATTACAGTTAGCTAGACTGCACCGACCAGAATCTATAAACAATCAACCGATAAGTCAACACAATACAAAACAATTTTATATTCACTAACAAATACGCGCTCATATCTATTATTACACTCAACTCATTCTAGAGTACTACTGACTCTATCTCTAATGAGTAACACCCAACAGAGCAGGGTTGTCGCTTAACCATATGCTCTGATACCACTTTGTCACATACCGAATTTTCGACTTTCGAAAATTCGACATCGATACTCACTTTATCGACTGTCGAGCAATCGAGTGCCGGAAACTCAAATAGTGATGGTTTTAAAAAGAAGAAAAAGGTAGAAGAAGAAGAAAGTAGAAGAAAGAGAGAAGAAGAACTACAGAACAACATCAGAATCAGAAACAATATCATAATCTCACATATCGCAGCGGAATAATATATATAATAGATAATCACTAGTCTTTTAAAACAAAGAACTATATCAGTTTATACATACATCAATCATCAGAGTCAATATACAACAATGGACAGTTATATAACTTGTCCTCATACAGAATACACAGCGGAATAAATACAAAGTATAGGTGATACGTTTCGCCATCCAGCTTGTTTCCAAAGCTCCAGAATATCCTGATAACCTAACTCTAGGCTGCCCGTGTGGAAATTGGTGGGCACCCAGAGTTTAGAAGGGGACAATAAACTCTGAGTCAGTCATGGTGACTGGTGTGAGATCGTAAAAACAGTTTATCTTTAAAATAAACAACAGGAAAACTTTAATGTCAATTCGCAATGCTTTTGGAAAATGAAACTACCATAAGACCTCCCACCACACACACAATGCAAACGCAGAATTGGAGGAGATTTCTTCTTATGATAGTCAAAGATGCTTACTACGCAAAATCAAGTCATTTTTGATATTATTTTTAGTGCATAGTGTAGAAAACATTTCGAAAGTATAATATTAATCTTAGCCAACATACGACCAGTATCGTATGCCTACTATAGCTACCATCTAAACAGTGGTGACCACCGTACGTAAATGGCAGGTTCTACAACTAATACCGTACAAAGTTCGTATTGGAGTTTGGATTTCCAACAAATGGTCAGGCTAAGGAACTTCCTATGCCACGATGGGTACGTCCCTGGAATAGACGACCTGAGAAATAACCTAACATTACGGTTAGATCTCTGCCAACACAAGGCCGGGTTACCTCTGCAAAAATAGGTAACTACTGACACGCGTATGCCATCCCTCGATCGTAACCGATCTTCTCGAGGATCCCCGATTTCCAACAAACCACATAGATAATAATGCAGCAACCACATAGGTTAAGTATCTGGGCTCCATACCATGATACCACCTCTATCCAGAAGGAATGACATACACTAAGGGGCGCTACTCCCTAGAACCTTGCCGCATCCTTCCTGTTTTGACCATTTCCGGGGTGTGAGGCTCGACGAAGTCTCGTCCACAAAGCTACGCTTTCTCAAAAAGCCCTGCTTCGGGTCAAACAAAATGATCAACCTATGATCACAAAGATATAAGATCAAACAAATGATCATATCGCAAATGATCAAACACTGATCATTTCACAGCAACACTCAGTATGCCACGTTACCAAATTGGGATATATCGCTGATAAATTTCAACTACATAACCTCTGAGCTCGTACGTCTTAGAGAAGGGTGTTAAGCTAAGAGAATAAATTCTCCGCCACCAACAGAAATGTATTTGAAAGAAATCAGCTTTATATCTCAAATTGTAACGTCAGACACACAATCCATACAAGTCTGTTCCGGAATCGAACAGAACCGAAGGCACTTCTCACGAAGCCCTTGCACATCCGGATAATTTTCAATCACGTCGGGACTTCCCGTCACTAAGGGTGATAAAACCTCTAAATCGGAGATCAGCCGATGTAGAGTAACTCGACGGTAATCCTTCCGTTTTCAAAACTATCCGGTCTTCAACACCGGTCTTCGAATGCAATTCATACGACGTATCACATATTCGGAATGGGTTATACGACCCCATGGTCCTTTCCCGGCTAACCCGAATAGTGAGCGATTATTCAAAAATAAGTGTGGCATTCAAATTCATCCAATTCACAACAAATACCTACTCAAGGTAATTATTGATAGTCGGTTATTTAACTATCAATAAAGATGCGCAACATCATCAGATTCCAAATAATTTCCCCAAATTATTTATCTTCAAAAATATCTTTACTAGATATAAAATTTCCACACTTCAAAAATAAATCAACGTTTATTTTTCTAAACAGTTTCCATTTCCTTTATAAATTCCATAGTGAATTTATATTTTCAAAATATCTACAGATATACGATTTTCAAATCGATTTCAAATATATTCAATTTCAATTTACCTTTACAAAGATAAATTCTCAAACGTTCACTTCATATTGGAAAAGCAATTCCATACTTATTTAAAAATAAGTGTTTCACAAATCTTTTATTTTCAACATTTGAAAATATTCGATATACTTAAAAACAATATTAAGTATACATTCATTCTTTAAGGAAAACATTTATTTTAATAACATCTATTTGAGTCAAAACGAATGTTACGTAAAACATCGTTACGACGACTCAAAATCACTAGTATAGGGATTCGAAAATTAAGATAGATATGTAAATCCCAATACTATATAAAAATATTTCCTTTCGAAAATCATTTACTATAACAACAGTGTTATAGTCCACCATTTCCTTAAATTTCTCGAAAACGTCTATTTCAACAATAAATGTTGAAATCTATGATTTCGATAGTTCACACGTTTTAAAACATCTTTTAAAACAATTAATTTCATTTCAAATATCACTTTCCCAAAACCATATCCATTTTACTTAACAATATATTCACTGTCCAAAATCGTGAATATACTTCACTAATTACATTTCACTATTTTCTACACGTTTTATTTCAATAATAATTCGCTATCCAAAATCGCGAATATATCTCCTTTAATAATCTTCTATATTTAATTTATCAAATTCAATCGATTTCGAATTTATAAAACGAAGTTTATAAATTCTATTTCTGTTTTAATAACAACTTCAACTAATAAATCTTCTTTTTATTAACTTCTATATTTTACTTATCAAAATAAGTGATTTCGGATTTATAAACAACTTTTATAAATTTCAATTCTATTTGTAAAAACTTCAATACCAAATCAATTTCAATATTTATTTCTAAATTTATTTTCAACCTTAAATAAAATTTCCATACTGATTTCTCAAAAATTCATTTCCAAGTATGAAATCAATTACAGATTGATTTCTAATTTTATTTATCCCTACTAAAATAAATTCCTTATTTTCCTTCAAATTATTCAATATCCTGTTTTTAAATGGATTCTTTAAATTGAAATCATTTTACATTGATTTCCCAAATCATTTCAATTTACCAATTGAACTCCTAAAGGGATTTCCAACTTATCTCCTTTTAAATAAATTCCTCTTTAAGAAAATAAATTCCTCTTTAAGAAAATAAATTCCTTTATCTTTTTCAAACTATTTAGAAATCCAATTTTAATTAAATTCTTCAATTTAAAAATCACTATTATACGAAGTTCATTTATTTAACATCTTCACTTGATTCTGGAACAAATTCAATAAGATTTTAAAAATCAGCCTTTATTCTTTTAAATTCTTTTCTTCAAATTTATTAAATTTCTAAAATTAAATTTACTTAAAAATTTCTACTTGAATTACAAAAATTCAATTTCATTTATTTTTTGAAATCCAATGATATCAAACATCCATTCAGCTAAATCTATAGCTTTCAACAATTTCCAGATATCAATATGATTAATAGCATCACTATAATCATTCACAGATTCATATCACAATAGAAATAAATTCAATCAATGTGAGGGGTCCAGTTGGATCCCTCCAACCTGTTTCCCTGCATCCAAAGACGTTAGCACAATACCAATTCCGCTCCAGTACGGAATTATCGCGGTATATGGGTTTTTATAAATATCCGCTTACTAACGGCGCAATAGGGTCTCATCCGCTATACGAGGCGGGAAATCATCAATCCAATATATACATATGCCAATATGTATATATTGCTATATATATAATAGATATATCCTACTATATCTAATAGCACATCCAATATAGCAATCAAATCAATCAATAAATAACTGAAAATTCCACTTCATTTTTGAGTGAGAAAAATCTCACCTTAGCTTTTAATTTGCCATCCACTTCCATTTTGATCATTTCTTCTTGATTTTAAACCTTGTATAAATAATTATACAATTCGTTAATATTCGAAATAAATCGAACAACCAATTACCGTTTAATAGTTCTGATTAGCTGATAATTCTATTTAAACCAATTTTCTCCTTTAATAATTTAATTAACCAAAAATTATATTTTTAAACTAATAATCTTGGTTTAAACTAATTTCTTTTTATAAATCCCATACTTTAAAGAATTACTTTACTTAAGATTTTTCATTCCGATCTGTTTTCTCCAACTTATAGACTTTGTATAAATATGGTAAGATTTATTAATATTTAACCTAATCGAACAATTAAAAATCGTTAAATGAATTAAATTTTATCCTAAAAAATTTTATCTTACCTAATTTTCCCTTTTGATAAATTTAGTTAACAAATTATTTATTTAAATTAACTTTCCTTTAATAAAATATCTTTTAATCATAAAAACAAACAAATTAATTTTGTTAAACTAATTAATCCTCATAATATATTTATTTTTATATCATTTCTTTTACTGGTAGATAAAATTGAAACTGCGTATTTTTATTTTCAGATCTTAATCAAATTAAAAATTTCTAAAAACTAAATACCTTACAGGGAGATGCCACGGCAATCGAGCCCTAGGTTACTGCGTCCACGCGAGCCATCCACCATCGACTTGCGAATTTCCCAATACCATTTCAACTGGGCCTGCCACTTCGACGTCGACGAACTCGTGAAGCTGCCCTCCACCATCGATCGAACTCCACAACTTCAATCGCCTGCTTTCATGAAACTGCGGCCCCCAGAGCAACATTGCCATCACCACTGCTTTGCGTGCTCGAGCTCACGTACGCGAGCCACCAAGAGATGCCGCCGCCTTTGTACCCCACAACTCGAGTCTCGACATCGTCAGCCTCCTTCAACTTGCACGCGAGCTCACCTCACCATCGCTCTGTCCCCTTGAGATCGCGATCGAGACCCACGCGCTCGAAACTGCCTTGCGAAGCAAAAGTCGCCCAACTCCTTGGCCTCGACATCCCATGGCGCCGCTTCACGAACGAACATTCCCTCCCTCAATTAATGAATTCGAGAACGAGGAGGGGAGACTCGCGATATTCTGAAATCGCTCGGCTATGGGTAGAAATCGATTTCGATTTCGAATGGAAATAACTGCAGCCATTTTTCTTTGAACGAACGAAAATGGTTTCGTTTGTTTTTATTTTGAAGAGGGAAGGGACGAGATACCTAAAGTCGAACGAGGTATGGGTTTGCACGATAAATTTCATGGTCTTCAGCGTGATTTCCTCCGTGATTAAAGGAACGAATGTACCAAATTTAAAATTTAAAAATCAATTTGAATTCAATTAACTCTCAATGCGTTTTCTAACCATATGGTCACAAAACAACTCCGAAAAATACGAAACTTGAAATCTGACAATAATTTAACGTTACGGACCCAATGGAACTGGTTTCGTCGAATTCCGAGACTGCGCCTCGGACGACTATTTTTAAATATCGATTCGAACGATTAAATTCAAAACTGAGCAAAATAGTTTAAATTTCAATTCTGAAGCTGCTGTTGTCTTCAGTGTTATCAATATAAATTTTACAAGCGTTTGAAATATTTTTCTTCAACTTTAAATTGAAGAATTCAAAATTTTATTCAGCATTCAATCGATTAAATTTTAAAGTCTAACCGCAAATTCCAAAGTTATATCGGGGATTCAAATTAAATCATCGTTCAAATATTTAAAATTAATTAAATATTCTCAATTTAATTTGTTCAAAATTCTGGGTCGTTACACTTGGTTACAAGAATTAAGAATAAGAGCCAAAAGATCATTAAAAAAGAGCCTCACCCCCTTATTTATAGAGGTAGGAGCCTAAAATCTCACTCAAAATTTCTCTAAACCATTCTCCACTCAAAAGACTAGCTCTCCATGAAAATAGGGTGCCATATCACCAAGAAGTAGGGGTCGGTACCGATCCATAAGCGTGGATCAGTACCGATACCTAAGATAGCAAGTATGGCTGTCTTCAACTCTTCATCTTGTAGCTAGCTTCATGATTCAATAGTTGTTTGCACCAATATTAGCTCGTCTCTGAGTCCAAATGACGGAGTTGTGGAAGAACATAGTTGCAATTTCAAGTGTTCATGGAAATTGATAGAGAATTGTATTGGATCAACAAAACGACATTGGAAATAGGCTTATGGCATTAAGTAGAGGGCATAGGCAGAAGTTGGATTCCAATGGGGAAGAAAACATAGGTTGGTACCGACCCATAGTGCGGGGTCGGTACCGACCCCTAACTTGCGCAATTTTGGGTGTGTCTTGGCTTGAGTTGTTTCTAGTTTGGCCTTGCGACTTTGTTCTTGCTTGGTTTCTGGACTCTTAGGTTATCTTTCTAGGCTTCCTACGTTAATAATTCCAAGTTCGATTCATCCAATCTGTCTGAATATTGCCTGGTTAAAAAGCTGGATAACACTGGCCCTCCAAAGTACATCTCGTTTCAAACGTGATGTGCTTTGAATTGAGACAAGTTTGAGTTGCTGTGTAGGATTCCGCTCTGTGTTTCGAATGGTCGTTATTGTTCCTATGAATCGTTTCTATGAAAAGTTATGTCCATAGTCATTCGTCGTGATGCTCAACCAGCATCCAGTATTATAAATCTAGGACGTATTCTCTTGATCTGTCATTCCGAACCTAATGGTTTTAGACCAATCCCTTCCATGGATTAATCGGTTTGAATTCAATTTCCTTTGATTCTGATCGTTTGGTATTGGATATATGTATGCACACATATGCGTATGTACACGCTCTTGAATAATTTTTCAAATATACATACATGTACACATATCTGTATGTGTGTGTATTTAAGAATAGGACTCGGTACCGACCCATAGAGTGGGGTCGGTACCGACTTGAGACATGGGAGGTTTCCAAAATTTACTGCCTGCAACTTCAGGTTTGAGAGTATATAACCCAAACTCTCCACTTCATTTCCTTACTTGTTCATTTGCTAATCGATCCAAGTTCAAGCTGCCAATAAAACCTTCAACTCCCAAATCGAATCTCGCCTCCACCCAAGCCTTAGACCACCACCACCTCTCCCTTTCCAGCATTCATCACTTCCAACCCCTACACCTCCCACTAGCACTCGACCCCTTGCCTGAGCACGACCCATCATGCCCTAACTCGACCGAACCAAGCCCTAGATCTAGAGCCCTTGACAGAATCTCTTCCCTTGATTAGGTAGATGTTGGACTTGGAAATAGATGGGATTGGACATGGGCATGGATGAGGAGGCGGTGATGGCCGTGATTTGGGATCGGTGAAGATGGAAGGAGGGATGGAATTCCCTTTGAGTTTTGGAGTTGTGCAACTCCAACACTTAAGCAAATTTCTAAATTTTTAGTCCTCAAGATAATCCTTCCTTGTGAACTGGTGACCTCTTCTTGGTCTTGAACCCTTTCCAAAGCATGGAAAATGATGTGAAACTTGTCGGGATGGTCAGCGATGACAGTCACATCGAGTGATGTCCAGACTTTTAAAACAAATAATTAAATAATAATATCGAAAATCAGAACTGCACTAAACTACACGACACTGCACTAGGATTCACTTTAGCACAGGGGGTACAGCTTGTAATAATCTAATGTTGACTATCTGTCGAGTTTTTTTATAGAAATGGATCAGAGACGTTCCAAACATCTTGCTTCTTCTCAGGCCATAGGTAAATCCACTTTGAGATATGTTGAATCCCAAACCGAGTCAAGTTCAACTATGACTCCACATGCCCAATAAACTTCGGTAGAGCATGTACAGCAAACTCCCATTTAGCAGGAACAACAACAAGAGATTTCGTAGGTTGAACAGCAAAATCTGGAAAAATCCTTAAGTCGAAAGTTCTGAAGAATCCAGTAGAGCCAGTATATGGGCCAAAAATAGATCCAGCACCCGACACCCTTGAGGATGCCAAAATTTTGAATGATCTTGTTGATTCGGTTGCCTCTAAAATCGACGAAGGATCTCGTCGAAGAATATGCAATAAGCTTGGAATTCCGTTCGATGATGTCTTAGTTTCGTCTCGCAATCAAAGAGCTTATAATCCCCCAAAGGGATACATTGCCTACAATAGATACATGTGCTTGGCGGCTGCGTCCCACCGTTCAACCAGTTTGTATGACGAGTTCTTAAATTCATGTGATTGGCTCTGATGTAACTACATCCGAGCAGCTACGCTTTCCTCCTCTGCACATATAGTTTTCTCCGAGCATTTGAATTGAGTACCCAGTGACGAGGAGATTAGATATATATATATATATATATATATAGCTTCAAGGGACGAAAGGAAAGTCCATCTCTGATTTACTTAGAATGGATCAGGGGTTGTAGAGTAGTCTCCGGCATATGGAACAAGTTGAGCTACTTTAAGGGCGAGTAGTTCTGTGTCTGCTGTCCTCTTGGGTTTGCTCGTAGATGGTTATCTGGACGTAAGCACTATTCTATATGTTTTATATAATTTTCCTTATAATTCCTAGGCCTAACTCATTTTTCTTGGTTGTCCAAATGTTCTAGCGAGACCCAGTAGCGCAGCGCTTTCATATGTCATTAATGTTCTTATGGTCATTCCGGCAGAAGATCGAGACGTCAGAGCTCTTCTGTCAGATGAGAATCTTCTTGTCCATGGTTTTTTAGAAGTGGGTTGTAGTACTGGTATTGTCCCAGTGGTTGCTAGTGATGACGATGACACTGACGATGATAATGATGATGATAACAACATCCCTCCTGGTGGAGGTGTGGCTAATTCGGATTTACCCCCAGTCCTAAGTCCAGGGGCAGCAAATGAAGAGAACGCTGAGCAAGTGCAAGAAAACGTCAAGGAAGGTGAAATCATTGGCGAAAGCAATGAGGCCGACCAAGGTAACGTTGACATGGGCCATGGGTCTCGAACTGAGCAACCCAGAGACTATCAATAGCATGCTCCGAAGAAGAGATTAATCATGAAAATTTCCAAGGCGCGGACTTCTACCTAGCCTTCGTTAGTCACAAATGCGGAGAAAACTCCATCTCTTCCTTCAACGGGCACATTTGCAGGCTTAGGGCCAACTCCTACCGAGTTTGGCTCTTTTGATGTTGGTAACATTAGCATTGAGGGCATCAACTCCCCTATTCATGTCGGTAAGGACTTCATCCCTACCAGTATGGGAGAGATCACTCCCATGAGCAAAGCTCCATCTCACGGTATGTTCCAAGGGGATGCTAGGACACTCACGCATATGTGCACTTCACAACACTCACACTTGACTTGTGTCCTTGGTTGTTGGATATAACTTCTTCTCATTTTATTTGTAGGATCCATGGAGAAAAGAATGTATATACTCCATTCTATGGAAAAAATACAATTCGACGACGGAAACGCCATCCAAATGCTTACTATCAAGGTAGTGGCCGGAATTCAGATTCCAATTACCGATCCGATGTTCATAGAGGTAATCGCGATAGAGATGTTTGAGACAGAGATAAACATGGCAGAGATTACTCATCACGTGACTGGCTTCTGGTATCGCTCCAGGTGCCGGTCTCCTCCTTGAAAAGACTTGGATAAGCATTCGGATTTCCATGATGACATCCCACCAGGCAGTACATCTCGTGCTCCACCTCCATTTTTTGTTCCTTCTTAGCAGTTGACCTCAGCCCATCGCAGTCGATCTTTCGACCGTGGGCAATAAAAGAGTGGTTCTGATACTTCTCGTCATAGACCTGGCAAAGAAACCGTTGAAGCTCCAATCGTCTCTACGGAAGATCAATTTGCTGCTACGTCCGAATGGTCAAACTGAAGAAAGAATTTTCAAACATTTGCTTTGGCGGTCTTATGTTCGTGCTAAACTTGAAAAGAATCCCGGTTGACGTCCAAAAGATGACCATTGATTGCATGATCAATGTTCATAATCAGTATAATAAATGGTTAAAGTTAGCTAAAAAGATCTCCAGAGTCTCGAGGGAAAGACAACTCGAAATTGAAAATCAAAAACTCCTCGAGGCTGATAACAAAAGAATCATAGCCAATCTCAATGCCGAAGTCGAAAATTTGAGGAAGTCTCAAACTGAAGGTGAAAAGAAAGCCGTGGATGCCATCAAGGCACTCGAAGAGGAGAGGACCAAGCATCAAGATGAGATAGAGAAAGCCTTCCATCAAAACCATAATTTGGTACTGGAGAAAGAAGCTGCAAACAGGAGTGCGGCAGAACTGAAGACCAAGCTTGAGCGCGAAATAAAGGAGGAGCTGGTTAATGCTAAGGAAGAAAGGGAGAAGGCGGTCGAACGTGCTATAGACGTAGATGCGCTCGTCAAGGGGGAGGTTAAGGCCGTAGAGCAGTGGATGATGGATAGGTTTGAATCAGTGCTTATCAAGTACAATGCCAATGTACTCAAGATTCGCAACCTGGAATAGCTTGGTGATGACTATCCCAGGGTCCTAGGCCTGGCTTGGGAACATATAGTTTCGAAGGAAAAAGCATTCTTGAAGGGTGGTGAGGTGGATCTTGCTCAGCTGGAGAAGGAGGTATTGATAAACGATGAATCCAGTGTGCGTAGGAAAGGTGAGCTTATTATTGATCCGGAGCAAGCTGCCACTGTATAGAAAACTTAGGCAAAGGCTCCGGATCGATGCCACACGATGTCATTACCAGCCAAACACCTGGTTTTCAAGCTGCTCCAGATTCATCCTCTGATCGTGGGTATGATCCAGAGAGGCCTCGGATCCATAGGCCTGCTATTCTTTCTCCCACTGCTGAGGGGAACTCTGACGCACTCCGGCCTGTACATAACCCCAAACTAAAGAAGGTATCTCATTGACTTCTCATGTATTTCAGAGAGTTGACATGTTGCCACTTAACATAGCTAATCTTTCTCTCCCTTTGTTTCTCAAGCTTCTGATCGGCACCACATCGCCCCATTTCTCGACAAGGACTCTCAACCGGGATTACAAGTGCCTGCAACGAAATCAGTTATTGTTACAACCTTGACAACAATCCCAACCATCCTGGTTAAAGAGACTCCCAGCCTTGATGAGCGAATGATTGATGATTTACTTGATGAGGGGACTAAAGGGACTCAGGAAGCTCAGATCGTTGAGGATGTCGTGATAATTGGAGTTTTTGAGTCCCTATCGCGTCGCACCATGAGTCAACTTGAACGGGAACTTGGCCTTGCTAAAGAGGCCAAGCTGGAGAAAATTGAGAAGCAAATCCTCCTCACTACCGATATTAAGCAGGTGAAGTTCAAGGTCGTCCCTCCTCCTTTATCGATTGCTTTGCCTGGTAGACTATCTTCGCTCCGGTTCATATCCCTCCGCCTGGTAGTGCTCAAAGCATATCCATGGGATCTTCACAAAGCACTTTGGTCTCCATTCCTCCACTTGGGAGCACTCAAAGTGTGCCTACTGGATCATCGCAAAGAACTCCATCCAAGGGCAAAGGAAGTGGGGGAAAAGTGAGGAAGCGGCCGGAGGGATCCAGTGTGCCTTCTTCTGTGGAGAAGAAATGAAATGACCCTCCAATTTTACCTTAATTTCATAAGGATTTTTTTTTTCTTACAGAATACTTGCTCAATTGAACTTAGTTTAAATTTCTTATGGTCATTTTTCTTTTCAAACAATGTGCTCTAGATTTAAATTTTCTACCAATATAAATATATCAGTTCAGTCATAGAAATATACGCATACATATGATGATATATGTGTTCCTCTTGTTTAAAATCAGAGTTTATTTTTTATTTTTTGACAAGAGCCAGTCTGTCTGATTTGAATTTGAAATGGACCTACTCATAATTTGAATTCCCATGTTCTTTGATATTTACATCATATGAGTGGATCTTGTTCGTATTTATTTATACTTGGATTTGATTATGTTAACCATTTTTTTCTTCAGATAATCTTAGAACACTAGAGTTCTTTTTTTTGCATAGTTCAAATGTTTGTTATTTGCCTAAGTACCAGAAAATGATATCTGCCTTTATCACTTTCAATTTATGTATTTTCTTTGAATCCTCTCTTATTCTTTACTTATACAATTTGACATAACATAAGTAGTTCATTTATGTTACTGATTTCTAAGTTTTCTATAATAAAAGTACTGGACTTTGAAAATGTTTTTTTTTAAGAACAACCACTTTGTTTCAAGTGAACCAGATTTTTTGATTCAAAATTCTTCCTGAAATAATAATACCAATCAGTTTTAAATGCATGTTTGTCATTTAACATTTGAAGAAGATTCTAACATAACATTTAACAAAAGGATGTAAAATACTTTTTGTTCTCAAATTGCAGACCAACATGCTCAACCAAGACCCCATTCTTTTGAAGCTGGTTGAACCATATGGCTGTGCTAACCAAACACTTGATCATGGTAATTGAAATGTTATTCAGTTACCAAGTGCTAAAAGCTTTCTTCAGAAAAATTCATTTCTTAAAGCAACACACACAAATGAGCTTGAGTTCTTTTTCAAAATACTTTAATAAAACAACTAAATGTCTGAAATATACTTCAAATTTGAAGTCAGGTTCTTACTTCAAAGCTTAGTGACTTTAAATGATTCAAACCTGGCTACATCAGGTTATAAATTTTGTATGAAGATTACTTAAATGTAAATACACTTCTTCTTCAGATTTTCAAATTCTACCACATAACAAAAATCAACTGACTAACAACTGATTTAATCAAACAAAGGAAGTTCATTACATATTCAAACATAATTCTCTCATGAATACATGCAGATAAAATCATCATAGGCTCTTATTAAAACTAGCTAGCATGTTCATTCACTCCTTCTCATTAGCCATAACTTCATTTTCTACTTAGTTCCAGCATTACCTGAAAGAGCATTAGTGACTGCCTCATTTTTAAAATGAGACACCCCCATATGCCATGAGCAAACAAGGGTCAGATCTATGATCTGGTATGAATAACTTCATTATATTCATGATATTAAGCAATTGAATGATGCATAAGTTTTAGCCAGTTACTTGAGTAACTTATCAAAGCAGCTATATTCTATGTTCCAGGTTAGACTGTCATGCAAGTGTAATAACTTCATAAGTCAACTAATTGCACAATCATAATCATACATTCATTCACATCAATCTACAGTACTTAGATGCTCTGGAGTAACCATGTTTCCATTTCAACAAATCTAAGTAACATTCATATCTTTTGCTTCCTGGTTTAGGAGTTACCTATAAGTATATACATGTCAATTTATGTTTCAGCCTCATCTGCTATTAAGGAATCACTGGGACACATTGCAATAAATTAATTCATATTATTGTACAAAGATCTCGGGGCTTAAACAAACCATGTGCCAACTTGCATACTTCAAATATAACAAGCATTCCAACAGCCTTCTTGGCTCATCATCCCTAGTTTATCTACTAGAAGCATTTGTTTGATTTTATCATCAGATATTTAGATGAAAAATGCTACTGCATACATGAAAGCATCCCATGCATCTTGTAAGCATAATTTCTAGAAACAAATAAATAATTATTTTTAATGATGTTGTCAAGAGATATCTGGGTCTTAGATCCATACAAGAATCTTTACAACTATAAATAGAGATATGGCATGTTAGGTTTATTTTGATCTGCAAGTAACTATGGTTGAACCAGATTCACAATCTAGCTTAACCATAATTTTAACTTGTGGGTTTTATTATCTTTTCTTTTTCCTTTTTTTTTTTGATCAGGGGTTCAGCACTCAAGTACACCCCTAATACACTGTTCTAAGCCTCAGCACTTATACATAGTATAATGCAGCTCATAATGTTTTCTCCTATTAAAATTTTTCATGCCATAGATCCAGATTAGTTGTGAGTATTCTTGCCTTGATTCTAAGGTTTTATGCTTTAACTTTTCTAGGTGTAATGAAATAGTAAGTTGCACATCCAAAGACAAACATCACAGTAGATCAAAGATCACCCAAAACATCCATAATAAAATCATGACAGACCCAAAACATCCAAAGAACATTGATAAAACCATATTCAACAAAACTAAAAATAAGCAAATAACAATATTAGAATTGGCTGCCTCATCTCAGGTCTTAATGCCATGAATTTGGTGAGGTTACTCACCTAAATATCTCCTTCTAGTTAATCCAAAAAATCCCTGAGTATTATTTTCTCCTTCTCCTCTGGGTGTTTTCTTTCTTATTTTAAGTATCTCGGGTAAACTGATTCCCCTGGCTACAACTACTCATTTATAAGCATTTTACTAGGGTTTTATCAAACAAAATTCCATTTTTGTCCTGACCAATATCATGCATTTTGTATTTATATTTTAACATTCCCATTTTCAGTTACCCCGGCCATATTTCTTTTGTTAAAGGCAGCATTTTCTTTTTCCTACTTTTTCAGGAAATGGCCAGTCTACCTAAATCATGTTAAAAGTGTGACCAAGCACAATTGTTTATTTATGGGAATCCCTATTTTCCTATTTATGCCCATACATAATGTACTTACTTATTTTATATTTCATGCTATTTTAATGTTATCATTATTTTCTTGCTTAGTTTCAATATATTTCTTCTCACAGAAGATATACATATGTATAGGTATATAAATATTTATTTTATTTAATTTTCCCCCTCTGTTTCACAGAAAATATGTTTAAGCACATATTTCATTTTTAACTTGGGTTATGCTTCAATTACATTCCAATGCCTTAAATAAAGAATTTAATCCTTTGTTTTAAATATTTAATTTGATCAATGATTCACATTTCAAGATCATATCTGAAATGCGTCCTCCCTTTGTTTATTTATTTTATTATCATTATTATATATTTTCTCAGAAAATTTCTAAATCTCCTCCTTGTGCCATTTCCAGTGTGTATGTGCACACATATCCCTGCACATCCTTCAATTCAGAAACTCCATCAACATTTGATCCAATATATATTATTTTATTATATTTTTTTAAAACTGAATTGTTTTAATTTTTCCATCAAAAATTTTGGGGCATTTCATTCACCCCTCCTTTTAGAAATTGTGTTCTCACAATTTTTTTTTAGTACTTGTAACAGGCTTTCACTGACTTTAGAAAGGTTTATCAAGCATATGTATAAACAAACATATTCAATCATATCGACCATGCATATTAAATTTTCCAGAAATTAAAAATTACCTTTAATTTGCAAAAAGCTTAGGGTAATCCATCCTAATCTTATCTTCTAGCTCCCATGTACAATCATTAGGATCAACACTCCATTGGACCTTCACTAGTTTCAAAGTTTTGCTCCTCAATTTCTTTTCTTCTTTAGCTAAAATCCCCACTAGTTCCTTTTCATAAACCATATTAGGATTTATTTGAATTTGGGTAGGCTTTTCCAGAATTTCTTCTTTATCATGTACCCACCTTCTAAGTTGTGACACATGAAAAACATTATGCATTGCTTTCATTTCCTCTGGTAATTCCAATATGTATGCTAAAGATCCTATTCTTTCCAAAATTTTATAGGGCCCAACATACCTTGGTGTGAGTTTACCTTGTTTACCAAATCTCAAGACCTTCTTCATAGGTGAAATCTTGATGAAAACAAAGTCTCCCACCTCATATTCCACCTGCTTTCTCTTCCTGTCTGCAAATTTCTTTTGCCTATCTTGAGCTGCTGCTATTCTTTTTCTTATTAACCCAATTTTCTCTGTATTTTCTTTTACATATTCAGGTCCTAGAACAGCCCTTTCTCCGGTCTCTACCCAGCATATAGGTGATAAACATGGCTTGCCATATAAGGCTTCAAATGGTGCCATCCCTATGGTGCTTTGATAACTGTTATTGTATGTGAATTCAGCTAAATGGAGGTGGTCTCCCAGTTGCCTCCAAAGTCTAGTGCACATGCTCTCAACAAGTCCTCTAAGACTTTGTTCACCACCTCAGTTTGTCCATCTGATTGTGGATGGTAGGCAGTGCTTAAGCACAATTCACTCCCCATGGCCTCTTGAAAACTTTTCCAAAACCTTGAGGTGAAGATGGTATCCCTATCACTCACAATGGTTTGGGGAATGCCATGCAATCTTACCACCTCTTTTATGAATATTTGAGCCAATTTTGGGGCATTTCTTTTTTATTTTACTGGGATAAAATGTGCTACTTCGGTTAGCCTATCCACTATTACCCATATACTTGTGTTTCCTCTCTTAGATCTAGGCAGACCATCTATGAAATCCATGGATATATCCTCCCACTTCCACTGTGGTATACTAAGGGGTTGCAACAGTCCTGATGGCCTTTGTGTCTCTGCCTTGACTTGTTGGCAAGTCATACACTTTGCAACATGTTTGGCCACATCTGACTTCATTCCCTTCCACCAAAGATTTCTTTTCAAATTTTGATACATCTTGGTACTGCCTGGGTGTATGGAGTACTTACTCCTATGGTATTCATTTAATATTTCCTCCTTCAATTCTATGTTTTTTGGAACACATATCCTATTCTTGTTCCTTAAATAACCATCTTTATCAACTTGGTAATTTATTACTTCTTCCCCATTTAATAAGAGCATTTTCTTTTCTAATAGGTTTAGGTCTTGTTCCTGCATTTTCCCAACCTTTAGAAGTAAATTTGATTGCAGAGATACCATACTCAATTTCCCTTTACTTTCATCTTCTTCAATGGGTACCATTTGTACCTCACTGTTTGCCTCAATTTCCAAATCAGTAAGTATAGAAAGATCCTTAAACTCTTCCATCATCAACATGGCCACTTTAGCATGTTGTCTACTCAAGGCATCTGCAACTTTATTTGCCTTACCTGGTGTATAAAGTATATCTAGATCATAGGCAGCTAGGAACTCCACCCATCTATGTTGCCTCATGTTCAAATCTTTTTGTGAGAATAAATATTTCAGTGCCTTATGATCAGTGTACAAAATAAAGTTGGCACCTAACAAATAATGTCTCCAAAGTTTCAAAGCATACACAACTGCTGCTAGTTCAAGATCATGGGTTGCATATCTTGTTTCATGTGGCTTTAATTGCCTAGATGCATAGGCTACCACCTGGTCTTGCTGCATCAACACAGCCCCTAGCCCAGAGCCACTTGCATCAGTATACACAATTAAGTTTTCATTCCCTTCTGGCACCCTCAATACTGGTGCATTAATTAAGGCTCCTTTTATTTTGATAAAAGCTTGCTCACATTTTTCTGTCCATACAAAGGCTTGGTTCTTTCTAGTAAAATTGGTAAGTGGTGATGATATTTTTGAAAAATCTTTTATAAATCTCCTATAATATCTTGCCATCCCCATAAATGATCTCACCTCACTTACTGTGCTATTTTCCATGCTTGGATAGCTACTACCTTATTGGGGTTTACTGAAATTCCTTTGGCAGAGATAACATGACCAAGAAAATGTACTTCTTCTTTCCAAAATGCACATTTTGAAAATTTTGCCTTTAAATCATTTTCTCTTAATCTTGACAAAACTAAATGCAAATGATTTTTATGCTCTTCCACTGTTTTGGAATAAATCAAAATGTCATCAATAAAAATCAGTACAAACTTGTCTAAATAATCTCTGAATATTCTATTCATCAAATCTACAAAATATGAAGGAGCATTTGTCAAGCCAAATGGCATAACCATAAATTCATATAAGCCATATCTAGTGTTAAATGCAGTATACTTAACACTTGAGTCTTCAAACTTCATTTGATGAAATCCTGATGCTAAGTCTAATCTAGAAAATATTTTAGCTTCACTGAGTTGGTCAAAGAGATCATCTATTCTAGGCAGTGGGTATTTGTTCTTGATGGTTACTTTATTTAGTTCTCTGTAATCTATGCACATTCTCAAAGTACCATCATGTTTTCTTACAAACACTACTGGAGCACCCCAGCATGAATTACTTGGCCTTATAAATCCTTTGCCTTCTAATTCTTCCAACTGATTTTTCAATTCCTTAAATTCACTTGGCCCCATTCTAGTGGGTTTCTTGATTATTGGACTTGCTCCTGGAATGAGATTAATTTGAAACTCAACTGGTCTGTGGTGTGGAACACCCTTAACTTTCCCAAACACATCCAAGTATTCATTAACTATGGGAATTTCTTCAATGGTTAGTTCACTGAGATCTTTTTCTGAGTCAACTAAATGATATAATTTCCCTTCCTTAGCTACTTCACATAAAACTGTGATCCTCTGGCCTCTAGAATTTTGCAATGATATGGTGGATGAGTCTAAATTAATTATGGCTTTAAATTGCCTTAACCAGTCTACCCCCAATATAACACTTATATTTGGGTAATTCAAAACATATAAATTGGAAATAAAAATATTTCCCCCTATGTTTAACTCCACATCCACACAAATCATGTTTAAAAGACTAGAACTCCCTAGTGGACTTTGTACAAGCAATGGGGTTTCAACCAATATGCAGTTTAATTTTAACATTTTAACTATTTCATAAGAAATTAAAGAGTGAGTTGCTCCAGTATCATATACTACTGCTATGGGTATGGCACAAATGAGTAACGTACCTTCCACTTGGCCATGATTTTCAGTATCAATTTTCACTGTAGATTTGCCTTTGCCTTCCAAATTTGCCAATTTGCCCTGCTGTTTATACTCAGGACAGTTCCTCTTCATATGCCCCTCTTTCCCACATAGGTAGCATTTGAAGGCACCTCCTTTTAACTCTGGCCACCTTGGTTTGATGTGTCCTTCTTTACCACAATGATGGCAAACCAACTTCTTCTTAGCATCATTAGCTTTAGTGTCTTTATCCTTCTTGTTGTCTGTCTCCTCCTTCTTTTTATCATAAGGGTGATATCTTCCCTTATTCTTCTTGTTGTTGTTGCTCTTAAAATTCCTATACTTCTCTCTTTCCTTATCATGATGTTCCAATTTCAATGCCAGATCTATTACTTGATCAAAAGTCCTATCTGCATATGGTAGCATGGCTCTGCTAAGTCCTGGGTTCAGACCTTTTATATACCTATCATTTTTAGATGCTTCATCTGCCACTAGCATTGCTCCATACTTAGATAGCCCCTCAAACTTTTGAGTGTACTCAGTGACATTCAAAGTTCTCTGCCTAAGTCTGATAAATTCTTCAAGCAAAGTGGTCTTGGCTGATGCTGGTACAAATCTTGCCTCCAACATCTCCTTTAATTGATTCCAAGTGATTTCATTTTCAATTCTTCCAGCTATGATCACCTCCCACCAGCTTAAAGCTACTCCTTTCAGTTGTCTTGAAGCTACTTGCCTCTTCCTTTGATCATCTAGCTGCATGTCATTGAAAATTCTATCCAGTGTTCTCAACCATGCTTGAATTTCCATCACATTCTCAGTCCCTTCAAAACTTCTGCCTCCCAAATTGGTGTAAGCTTTCAGTAGTTTTGAACGCTCCTCATGTGGGTTCTTAGGCCTATGCCCAATTCCATCTCTTAAAACCCTTACAAATTCTTGCATATCAAGCATTTGTGGTGCACTAGGTCCTGCATTGTGATGAGATCCTCTTCCTACCATGGTCTGGTCACTAAGTATTTGGCAGAGGGTATTAGTACACTCTGAATATTTTCTATAGCTAATATTTTCCTATCTAAATTATTTCATCCAAAACAAACAGACATAATACATTTCTATGATACTTAGTAATTAATGCAAACATTAGCTCTGATACCAAATGAAATGACCCTCCAATTTTACCTTAATTTCATAAGGATTTTTTTTCTTACAGAATACTTGCTCAATTGAACTTAGTTTAAATTTCTCAGGGTCATTTTTCTTTTCAAACAATGTGCTCTGGATTTAAATTTTCTACCAATATAAACATATCAGTTCAGTCATAGAAATATACACATACATATGATGATATATGTGTTCCTCTTGTTTAAAATCAGAGTTTTTTTTTGACAAGAGCCAGTCTGTCTGATTTGAATTTGAAATGGACCTACTCATAATTTGAATTCCCATGTTCTTTGATATTTACATCATATGAGTGGATCTTGTTCATATTTATTTATACTTGGATTTGATTATGTTAACCATTTTTTTCTTCAGATAATCTTAGAACACTAGAGTTCTTTTTTTTTGCATAGTTCAAATGTTTGTTATTTGCCTAAGTACCAGAAAATGATATCTGCCTTTATCACTTTCAATTTATGTATTTTCTTTGAATCCTCCCTTATTCTTTACTTATACAATTTGACATAACATAAGTAGTTCATTTATGTTACTGATTTCTAAGTTTTCTATAATAAAAGTACTGGACTTTGAAAATATTTTTTTTAGAACAACCACTTTGTTTCAAGTGAACCAGATTTTTTGATTCAAAATTCTTCCTGAAATAATAATACCAATCAGTTTTAAATGCATGTTTGTCATTTAACATTTGAAGAAGATTCTAACATAACATTTAACAAAAGGATGTAAAATACTTTTTGTTCTCAAATTGCAGACCAACATGCTCAACCAAGACCCCATTCTTTTGAAGCTGGTTGAACCATATGGCTGTGCTAACCAAACACTTGATCATGGTAATTGAAATGTTATTCAGTTACCAAGTGCTAAAAGCTTTCTTCAGAAAAATTCATTTCTTAAAGCAACACACACAAATGAGCTTGAGTTCTTTTTCAAAATACTTTAATAAAACAACTAAATGTCTGAAATATACTTCAAATTTGAAGTCAGGTTCTTACTTCAAAGCTTAGTGACTTTAAATGATTCAAACCTGGCTACATCAGGTTATAAATTTTGTATGAAGATTACTTAAATGTAAATACACTTCTTCTTCAGATTTTCAAATTCTACCACATAACAAAAATCAACTGACTAACAACTGATTTAATCAAACAAAGGAAGTTCATTACATATTCAAACATAATTCTCTCATGAATACATGCAGATAAAATCATCATAGGCTCTTATTAAAACTAGCTAGCATGTTCATTCACTCCTTCTCATTAGCCATAACTTCATTTTCTACTTAGTTCCAGCATTACCTGAAAGAGCATTAGTGACTGCCTCATTTTTAAAATGAGACACCCCCATATGCCATGAGCAAACAAGGGTCAGATCTATGATTTGGTATGAATAACTTCATTATATTCATGATATTAAGCAATTGAATGATGCATAAGTTTTAGCCAGTTACTTGAGTAACTTATCAAAGCAGCTATATTCTATGTTCCAGGTTAGACTGTCATGCAAGTGTAATAACTTCATAAGTCAACTAATTGCGCAATCATAATCATACATTCATTCACATCAATCTACAGTACTTAGATGCTCTGGAGTAACCATGTTTCCATTTCAACAAATATAAGTAACATTCATATCTTTTGCTTCCTGGTTTAGGAGTTACCTATAAGTATATACATGTCAATTTATGTTTCAGCCTCATCTGCTATTAAGGAATCACTGGGACACATTGCAATAAATTAATTCACATTATTGCACAAAGATCTCAGGGCTTAAACAAACCATGTGCCAACTTGCATACTTCAAATATAACAAGCATTCCAGCAGCCTTCTTGGCTCATCATCCCTAGTTTATCTACTAGAAGCATTTGTTTGATTTTATCATCAGATATTTAGATGAAAAATGCTACTGCATACATGAAAGCATCCCATGCATCTTGTAAGCATAATTTTCAGAAACAAATAAATAATTTTTTTTAATGATGTTGTCAAGAGATATCTGGGTCTTAGATCCATACAAGAATCTTTACAACTATAAATAGAGATATGGCATGTTAGGTTTATTTTGATTTGCAAGTAACTATGGTTGAACCAGATTCACAATCTAGCTTAACCATAATTTTAACTCGTGGGTTTTATTATCTTTTCTTTTTCCCTTTTTTTTGATTAGGGGTTCAGCACTCAAGTACACCCTAATACACTGTTCTAAGCCTCAGCACTTATACATAGTATAATGCAGCTCATAATGTTTTCTCCTATTAAAATTTTTCATGCCATAGATCCAGATTAGTTGTGAGTATTCTTGCCTTGATTCTAAGGTTTTATGCTTTAACTTTTCTGGGTGTAATGAAACAGTAAGTTGCACATCCAAAGACAAACATCACAATAGATCAAAGATCACCCAAAACATCCATAATAAAATCATGACAGACCCAAAACATCCAAAGAACATTGATAAAACCATATTCAACAAAACTAAAAATAAGCAAATAACAATATTAGAATTGGCTGCCTCATTTCAGGTCTTATTTGGTGAGGTTACTCACCTAAATATCTCCTTCTAGTTAATCTAGAAAATCCCTGAGTATTATTTTCTCCTTCTCCTCTAGATGTTTTCTTTCTTATTTTAAGTATCTCGGGTAAACTGATTCCCCTGGCTACAACTACTCATTTATAAGAATTTTACTAGGGTTTTATCAAACAAAATTCCATTTTTGTCCTGACCAATATCATGCATTTTGTATTTATATTTTAACATTCCCATTTTCAGTTACCCCGACCATATTTCTTTTGTTAAAGGCAGCATTTTCTTTTTCCTACTTTTTCAGGAAATGGCCAGTCTACCTAAATCATGTTTAAAGTGTGACAAAGCACAATTGTTTATTTATGGGAATCCTCATTTTCCTATTTTTTTCCCATACATAATGTACTTACTTATTTTATATTTCATGCTATTTTAATGTTATCATTATTTTCTTGCTTAGTTTCAATATATTTCTTCTCACAGAAGATATACATATGTATAGGTATATAAATATTTATTTTATTTAATTTCCCCCCTCTGTTTCACAGAAAATATGTTTAAGCACATATTTCATTTTTCACTTGGGTTATGCTTCAGTTACATTCCAATGCCTTAAATAAAGAATTTGATCCTTTATTTTAAATATTTAATTTGATCAATGATTCACATTTCAAGATCATATCTGAAATGCTTCCTCCCTTTGTTTATTTATTTTATTATCATTATTATATATTTTCTCAGAAAATTTCTAAATCTCCTCCTTGTGCCATTTCCAGTGTGCATGTGCACACATATCCCCGCACATCATTCAATTCAGAAACTCCATCAACATTTGATCCAATATATTATTTTATTATTATTATTTTTTAAAACTGAATTGTTTTAATTTTTCCCTCAAAATTTTTGGGGCATTTCAAGAAAGAAAGAAGAAACCTAAGAAGTGATCGTGCGCCTTCTTTGTGCCTTTTGGTTGTATAGCAGTACTTAGGCTTTTTTCTACTTCCTCGGCTTTTGCTTTTTTTGACCGGTGCTATGCGGATTCGGCCTCTGCTTTTGTTTTCTTGCTTAGGCATAAACAAACTTGTATTTAGCTTTCTAAGTTTCATTTTGAATGTTAATAATAGAGACTTTTTTGTTTTGTCAAATCTTTGTGTGAGTTTGCCTAAGCTGTTTTAGAAATGCACTTCCCATTTAATGTACTTGTGATCCATTCCTTTTAGTGATTATAGTCGGACTAAATCCTTAGCCCGCTATGTAATTTACCGGCCTTTCATCGCTCTCGCGAACGTAAGTAATTATCGAAGTGCCAAACTCTAGGAATTAATTGAGGTCTTACCACTTAGGACAACGATCCAGGCATCCTTTTTCCAGGATGGCGATACTTGATTGTGCCAAACTCCAAGCACTAATTTTAAATTAACTACTTAATAACGTAGTTCGTGCATCCTCATCTAGGATGTTTATTTCCCGCCGCGCCTAACTTCAGACGTCGATTCAAATTTTACAGGGGTATGATCCCACCTTACGCAAGGTATGGACCTTTTATTTTGCCTACTCAGGGCAAAATGTCGAGGATTGGACGGTCTTATCACATCCGTTTCGTTTTATGCTCACACCCCCAATCCGAGGACAAGAGTTGAGCGAACGGTCGTATCACGTTGGTCTGAGGACTTATAATTTTGCCCCCACATTGAGGGTGAGAGTTAGTGAATGAACGGTCGTGTCATGTTCATTTTAAGTTTATACTCCTACCCCCACTTTAAGGGAGAGAGTTAGTGTACGGACGGTCATGTCACATCCAGTTTTATTGCAATCAAATCGGCTCAGTAGCAGTCTCGTTGAACCTCTGTATTTAAGATTTACAAGGTTTCAAATCCTTCCCCTCCAACATCATTTGATCGTAAGCCTTCTTAAACAAGATACTGACTGAACTCCCACAGTCAACCATCACCTTCCGAACAACAGCAGGACCAACCGTAGCTGTCATCATAAGTGGGTTAATCGTTGGAGCTTCCACTCCATCGGCATCTCTATTCCGGAGAATAATATCATCAGTCATCGTTCTGCATTATTTTGCTAGAGTCTCATCTTCAATAGCGAAGCAACTTTATCTCTCCGTATGTTTTATTGCACCAACATATCTGTCCATCTCAGCCAGACTCTTATCGACTGGGTATGGCCCACCGATAATTGTATTAATTACCAATCGCTCTGGCTGCCTGAATGCATCAGCACCAGGCTCAGCTTGCCCCTGTTGGAAAGACGACCCAGGGGCATTAGAGTTTCCTTGCCTATCCAGCGGGGCTTTCACATATTGCTGTAACTTTTTATTGCAAATCAACTCCTCAATCATAATCCCGAAGGTGTCTGCACTCGTTGGTATTGTGACCGTGGGTTTCATGGAATATGCAGAACTTGCCCGACTTTCTCTCCTTCTCAGTTGACTCTCTTGGAGCCGGCTTTTTGTACTGCTCAGTGTTTTTATTTTCTAGATAGATATTCTCTATCGAGTTGTTCAGTTTGGTATAGCTGTCATACGTAGGAGTCCTAATTCGATTCCTGTTATTTGGCTTCTTCTTCTTAGCCCCATCATCACTCCGTTTTCGATTATTATTTTGGTTAACAACATTCACATCTACATTTCCAAAGCTTCCTCCGAACTGCTTTATAACAACATTGCTTTGCACTACTCTAGCTGAACTCCCAGCCTCAGTTCTCCCTGGGCATTTGTGTGCATCTTCCCAGCATAAGTACTTGTTGGCTTTTCTATAGAAAGCTTCCACTGTCGATGGGGGCTTCCTTTCCAACTATTCCACAAACTCCATATCGAGATGAATCCTCCTAATCAACGCCATCAACACTATGTCATCCTTGTGACCTGTAACTTCTGGCACGGCTGTGTGGAATCGATTCAAGAAATCCTTCAACAACTCTCCATCAGCCTAGAAAAGGTTTGACAAAGGCATGACATGTTTTGGATGTGAAGTATGTAAGTGGAATTGCTCTATAAACTTCTTCGAAAACTCCACGAAAGATGATATGGAACTTGATGGAAGTCGAGTGAACCACATCGTAGCTACTCCTTCTAGGAAAATTGGGAAACAACGACATTTCACAGCATCGGAAGCTCTGGCGGAATCCATATGCCATTTATATCTCATCAAGTGCTGCCTAGGATCCGTTATTCCTCCGTACAATGACATAGTTAGCATTGCGAATCTTCAGAGGTATCCCCCATGTAGAATGTTCTTTATAAACGAATCCTGACTGTGAGAAGCACCCCATTCATCATCGCTTCTGAAACGATTTTCGCTAACAAGTCTCTTGACCATATCCTCCAGGTAGTCTAGGTCAACATGTTTGACTGAATGGCGGTAATCGGGCTCTGCCCCGAGTGTTCGGCCTAGCGAATGCTCTCGGTTTGGCTCTCGATACCTAGGTTCTCCAAACTCCGATATATCTGTTTGTCTAGCGTTCCCCCTATTTGATTCCCATGAGTCGTATCATCGACGGCAACGCAATTCTCCATATTTTGATCATCAACAACGCCTCCAGAATTCAAATCTACGCCGCCTTCCAAATGGCGAGCTCTGGGGCCACCATTGGATGGGTCGGTACCGACCCTTAAACTTGAGCCTGGGGCTCGTCCTCTTCCTTGGTGAGATATTCCAACAACGTTCTGAGTCCTCTTCTGCCTTTTTATCCCTTCATCTTTGCTCGGATGATGGGGAACTTTCCGACTCTGATCTAGAACCTCTTCTGCTCCTCCTACGGCTATTCCAAGTTAGCTCATTCAGCAGTCTCAAGCTCTGCTGCATCGTTTGATTCATCTATTCTCACTGGCATGGAATCTATCTTCCATCTGATTCATCATCCTATCCATCTCCATTCCGGTCACGACTTCAGTTGGATTCTGGATCTCCGGTCGAGTAGGTTGGGCAGCTTCATCTACATGTTGGGCATTCTGGTTGTCAGCTTCAGTAGTAGCTCTTGAATTGGTAGAACGGTCTCTTCTCGATGGGGCCATTGCAGATAGCTTCTCCTAGATTTTTGGAAATCCGAGTAGTAAACAAGAAGGTAGAAAAATTGGATCCATCTCTTGAAATTAAGAAAAAAATAAAAGATGATGGATCCAAGTAGCCTAAGAATATCGTTCTCAGTGAAAGCACAAAATGTTTGAACCAAAAATGGCACAAACACCCAGAAGTTAAAGTAGAGAATAAAAAGTGAAGAATTAAATGAAAAACGAGTAAGAAAGAGCACACAACAATTTATAGTGGTTCGATAAATCAAGGTCTTTATTGCTTATATTCTGACTTTGAGGCAGAAGTTCTTATGCGTCGGTACAACTCTGACGTTTGGTTACAAGAACTAAGAATAAGAATAAGAAGAGCAAGAGCCAAAAGATCCTTAAATTGAGTCATACCCTCCTATTTATAGAGGTAGAAGCCTAAAACATCGCTCAAAATATCTCCAAATTGTTCTTCATGCAAAAGACTAATTCTTCATGAAAATAGGGTGCCACATCACCAGGAAGTAAGGGTCGGTATCGATCCATAGGCATGGGTCAGTACCGACCCCTAACTTGAGCAATTTTGGGTGTATCTTGGCTTGAGTTGTTTCTGCTTTGGCCTTGCAACTTTATTCGTGATTGGTTTCTGGACTCTTGAGCTATCTCTCTGGGTTTCCTGCCTTGATAATTCCAAGTTCGTCTCGTTTAATCTGTACGGATATTACCTGGTCAAAAAGCTGGATAACAGATAGATTTTTGATCGGTACCTAACCTAATCATCAAGATTGGACCAATTTTCTTACTGTCACAGCTTCTTCATTTTAAGTTGGAATCGAGCAGAACTTAAACCAATTGTTTTGTATCATTAAATAGAATGTTCCATTGTCTTTGGATGTTCCATTTAGGTAATACATCTTCTAACTCTCCAAGGTAAGCCCAATTCAGGTGAATGGTAGATATTAATGAGATTAGGTGAATCATATCATAGATATTAATAGACTGAGACGTGGTTTCAAGTAAAATGCATTTCCTGGCCTTAAGCAATTGGTTTGAAACGGAAACACTGCCAAATTTGGCCCTATCAATTGCTCATGTTCCATCCTCGATGAAAGCAGCACTATTAATTAGTGATGCGTATGTTACACCTTGGGCAGTCCCAACAGAGAGCAATCCATAAAATCATCTTTGTTCTGGCATATCATGCGATGGAATTCTTCACGATTTGGCATGGAACTACCTAGTTTCAAGAATAGTCAAGTTATACGTTATCAATACTCCCTTTAGAAGTTACCAACCCTTTTGTCAACAAGAACCAAACAGGTAACAGGCGATAATTCATGCCAAAAGGAGCATCAAATCAGTGAAATTTTTTTCAAGGTGAGTAAATGAACCAGATTTTAGTCTCTTTTCTTAACATCTTCAACAAAGGTTCAGCTCTAGGTGCAATGTAAATTCTACAATCACACATAAAAAACATAAAAATAAAAATAAAAAAAATGCTAAAAACACTACTTCTATTATTAAGTGTACAATTCTTGGATAAACTGAAGACTACACTGTATTTACAGTATCAGATATACACCTAAGTATGCAACCAAGTCCTGCTTTTTCCGTCAACTTCTCATGAATTTTTAGACACTGATCACATGTTGGTCGATCTCCTGTTGCCAAACCTCTGTACAAATACCTACATTTTCAAGACATGGTTTTAGCACATATACAAAATTGTCGCATGGCTTCTGCATGCTTAAACTTTAGAATACAGAACGTAAGCTTTCAAATTTGATAAACAATACAACGCTTAGCATCGACATTTTATTGATATTGATTTTGCGATAACTATATGTGATGCATTAGTATTTAATTTTGCACTGTGTGTTCTTATGTGTGTACATTCAAACTGATTATCTAATTTATTTTTCTACCATAGATCACAATTCTGACAAACAATTGATGTATATCACTGAATTATAGCTAGGCTGTTATATTCTTTATTTTTTGATTGAACATCAGCATGTTCTTTGAGCCAATTTACCATTTAGTCGTTAGTAACATACATATGCAACTGATTTATTCGAAGATCTTCAATCATATGTTTAAGTAACCAATATCTATCTCAAGCTCGCACTAGCACTAAGTATGTGTAGTATCAAAACGAGGATAGTTTAGTGCTTGTTACTGCTATTGTGTGTGTAGGCGTGTGTGGTGGTGGTTTTGAAAAGGGAGGGGGGGGGGGAGGTGGTGTAGGCGTGTGTTCAAGGATGTCAGCATGGTAGGGCTTATTCAAAGAACTTTCATATGTCTAGCTAACCAACATATATTTCAAGCCCAAACTTGCTAATTTGTTATTTAACACGATGGACTAATGATTTAAATAGATAAATTAGGTTATTTGGTACTAGTTTGAGCAACTATTATGGTTAAGTGATTCGGCTTTGGTGCGAGAGGTCACAAGTTCAAAACTTTATTGACATGTGATATGTTATCCTAGTGACATGTTGTATATAAAGTATCATTTCAAAAACAACAACAACAAAAAAAAAACTAAAAAAACTGAACTATTATGACTTACAACATTCCTTTGTGCTGAACTATCGATATGAACTTTTAGGATACTCAAGTGGTGGGGCTTATTCAGATTTTTTTAGTTGTGAACTATCCATATGAACTTCTAGGAACTAGGGTGGTGGGGCTTGTTCAAATTTCAGCTTTATACTTAACCAATAACCAACATTTATTTCAATGGCATACTCTTTAATTTTCCATTTAACATGTTGCACTGAATACTTTAAAATTAATGAATTGGTACATTATGACTTGCATCATCTCTACCTAGTCTTGGACCAGTGATGGAAACAGCTTCGGCGTTAAGAAGGACAGTGTAGCAATAACTAACTATAAGCTTTTTTTTGCCTTTCTAAATATATAATAATTGGCATATCCTCCACAAAAAAGGCAAAAGAGGTAAGACCAACATACATGCATATATAAATACATGTACGTAGACATAATATAGACAATGATTTATGTTAAGACTGATATTTTGCAATATGGCAGTTTCAAAGTATTTATGATTTCTCCTTTTTCAACTTTAAGGGCTAGAGGAAAAAAAATTGTAGGAGCAGCATAATAAACCAGCCTTACGCAATTGAACACTCATGCTAAAAAATCTTAAAACCTGAACGATTAAAGCTGTTCCTACGTTAAATGTTTACTCGACGTGTAGTACATCACATAATGACTAACCCTGTACAGATTTAAGAGATAAGATCGCCTTGCTTATTTATATCTATTCTCAAGACATCTAAATGAAAGCGTAAATCATGGAAAATGCAATAAATAGTAGGGACGACAAAAGATTGAATTTGCCTGTGAATAACAGATCCGTTTTACCGTGAGAGCATGGTTGCTATCCCTTTTCCAGAGGTTACATAACTCTCATTTGTGATAAGTGGTGTTAACCCACTTCAAAATGGGCCCCAAAAATTTTTTATATATATATATTTGACATGTATAACACTCGTACCAATTGACTGATCAATAAAACACTTGAATTCACTTTTAAGCACCAAAACCAAGCAACAAATGCACAACATTGGTTGAAAATGCTCGAGTTTATTAATTGTGCTTAGTGCTTGCTAAACTTTCTAACAGCTACTGCCAAATCAACATTTAGACTTAAAAACAATGGTCATATTTTCGGAACCAAAGATTGCATGATTAAACATATTAACATATCCTAATCAACAGCACAACTTTACAGATCAGTGCAACCTATGATAATTCGATTACAAATCTATTATCAACCAAATTTCCACAGTTTCTGAATTGACTTGAATGATTGAACTGGACTTTAAAATGGTGAATAAATGGATACAGACACTTAGAAAAACATCACAAGACGATAGAGTGAAGAAGTACAAAAAAGATAGTTGAGAAGTGAACATGATTTCACAACTCGGTCCTACTCAAGTCGGACCTAGCATGGGTTGCAACCTAGGAAAATGATGGAAAGACTCGAAGTAAAGGTTGAAAAGGAATAGAGCAATGCAACTTCAAGTGGAGTTTGAGACAACCCCGAAACAAACTCTAACTCGACCTGAGTCAACCTGGTGACGAGTTGAAGGTCACAACTCGGGTGCGAGTTGTGAAGCCATGGGTCGGGGTGTTCATGAACTTCTTGTGAAGCGACGTGGCGAACATGGAGAACGTGCTGGAGCATTTTCAGGAGCTTATGGAGCATTTTCAAGAGCTTATTTCAGGGATTTTCGTCTATAAATAGAAGCAGAACTCACTTGGAAATGACTTTTTTTCTCCTTCTTCCCGAACTCTTGATTTCAATGAGTTATGAATTTTCTATCGGTAAGTCAGAGCAGCTCAGTAAGTCAGCACGCATCTTTCTTCTGAATTACACTCTGTTGTATTCTTACCGAGTTGTAAAAACAACTTTGTAAAAACAAAGAATCAAGTGGACGTAGGCCAAACTATTCACCGAACCACTATAAAATTGTGTGTTATCTTCTTGCTTTTATCCTCTGTTCTTTTATAATTTCAATATTTGATTCTTCATTGGGTGTTTGTGCCATTTTTGGTCCAAACAATAATAGTATCAAACCATTGAGTGAACTAAAAACAAAAGAAGGATAATACTCCTTACTTCATCAGAATGTCATAGTACTCTGGATCCAAATAAGCTAGCAGACCTTCCACATTCTTCACTGCCATCATTGCCCTATGCACCACGATCCAATTCGCTGACTGTAGCAACAAACATTCAATTTGAGATATATTAATGTAGTACATAACCGTAAAAGTATATTTCCAAGCGTATAAATTTTTCGCCTACCTTGCATCTCTCATCATTCGTATTTGTGGGTGCACCTTCAAGCGCTGTCTTCAGTGCTTCAACAGGCTTAGATCTGCAGTATTGCTTGAAGAACTAGGGTAAAATTATACAAATTTTAAGAAACTAGGGTTTCGGAAAACGAAAAATTGAAAGATGGAGAAAGTTTAACTGTTTGAGCAAAGTTTCGACTTTGCTAGACTTCTGCTCGATTCTGGTTACGATTGCTTCTAGATTATCTGCTTCAAGTGAGTTCGCCGACGCCGCCATGAACGCTGACGTGGCAGCCGGATATCTGTGCGGGATGAAATTCGGTGGCAAAGAAATCAACAAAATAATAAAGGCCGGGCTCGTTGCTGTATACGTATTAAAGATGGGCCTTCTTTTCGTTGAAAAAAGGAGTCTTATGACCCTGCCATTTACATGACGTTTAACGCAACATTCATTTTAACACTGGTTAGTTAGACTGGTTAGACTGATGATAATAGTAAATCCAAAAAAAAATTATTTGTTTACAACGTAATAATAATAATTCATTCATGCTCTTCTTCATGTCGTTTACTAAAATACATCGGAAATAAATATAGTCATCATTTGAACAAAATTTAGTCATTTGTAATAAAACATGTTGCTTGAATATTTATGTATTAAATGGACTGTACTGTCATTTTCCAAAAAACAGTAACGACATTTTACTATAAAAATTGTAAAGTTACTGTTATCACACCGATCATAAGGGTGTATTATTTTGCTCAAATACGGTTAACAGTTGATTTATAATGATACCAGCTTACCGGCTTAGGTCAAAAAGATTATTAGTTGATGGGTAATTATATGGTACCGGGAAATTTACCATTATCATTACAACCCTAGTTAATTTATTCCAATACCACATTTAACACTGTACTTCACCCATTTCGATTATTTTGCTACATATCTTTCAATTAACTTAGCGATAAGATGTCATTTATGCTTGAAACGTGTTAATGTTTTTTTTCTCAATCAATATGTTTTTATACAATCATTATGAATTGCCGAGCGATATCAAAAATGAATAGGAACCAATTAGCAGTCGGACTAGAAATCCGGTAAAGAATTTATATAAAAACACTAAATATTAGGATGTAAAAAATACTACTCACGGTACATTTTTTTATATGTCAGTTTTAATTCTTAAATTGTTTTAAGTAAGCATATCAATGATACAAGTTTCGGTTTGAATCTGGCCCAAATCTGAAAGTTTGTAAGCTCTGATACCAAATGAAAGTATGTATGCTCTGATACCAAATGAAAGTGTGTACGCTTGTGCACACTAATTGTGGATCGTGTAATATGGACTAATATATGCGGAATGTTATATACAGTTGCTATATAAGTAAATATTCAATAAACTAACTATATAGCAATTCACAGATATAGAATAGTAAATGCAATAAACAGTAAAAATCACACCAGGGATTTTTATACTGGTTCGGACCTCCCGTCCTACGTCCAGTCCCAGACTTCTATCTGGATTTCACTACCAACTACCTCGCTTCACCCGGAGGAACAGGTTTATAACACCCGAACAGCCGAACGGGATTTCGTGCCTCTTACAACACCGAGGACTTCAACAAAAATAAATACAATTGTCGTTGACAACTTGTGCTCTTGATAACACGGATTTGTCACTTGTAATACACCCTTCCTATAATCTTATCCTCAAAATATGTGAATGATGTTTGTGAAGATTGAAGGAAGTATATTACTTATAGAATCAAAAGATATGAAATGATTTCAATGATTCAATAAGCAATTGAAATGTTTGAGAGCTCAAGACAGAGATCAATAGAATAGAGATTAGAATAATAGAATTGGTTAATTGGAATAATGATTTCATGATGTTTATATAAGAAATAAACAGTTGTAACCCTTTGTGAAAAGATACAAACAAAGGTCAAGATCATTGGTGAAGAGAAAGAGAAGCAACCGTTGAAGAAAAGGAAGTGTCTGTACGAAAGGTTGCTTTCTGTTTGAAAACGGTCGACAGGTCAAAAAATGGCCGGTAGACAGGAATTTGAATATATATACGTTATGTACACTTGTGCACGTTATCTGTGCATTCTGGACAAAAACGGTCGACCGCCTTGTTTTAAACCGGTCGACCGGTTTAGCCCAGACTGCACAGTTAATGTGCACTCATACATATATACATTTATATTCAAAGATTGAAGGTATGAGATTATTTGAGGATAGATTTTAACATAAATAACACTACTAACATACCAAATAATCAACCTCTAATGTATGGAGCTCTTTGTGTCTCTTTAAAACAATGAATAACTTCTTTTTGTCGATCACGGCTTATCCCTTTGTCAGAAATCAAAACTCTATAAAAATCTTGACTCAACATTCTCCCCCTTTTTGATTGATGACAACATATATCTGAAGTTCTGAATCTCCCCCTGAATATGTGATCTCCCTGAGATTTTATCTGTATTCTTTATATATATATATATTCCTGCAAATAATTGTTAGCTCTTTCTCCCCCTTTGTCATCGACAAAAAGGAGTAATAGATAATGGAATAATATAGGAATATATTAACCAGAATATCCATTTTCCTCTTTTCTTAAGTGGTACCTGCAAAAAATATAATTAAGACCATGGTACCCACTTTTTATAGGGTCCTAAGAGTTAGATCTTAGGAATCCAAACCCATACGGGTCCGGTATCCCCTTTATATACATAATTAGAATTATAATGCACAGTATTCATGAAATTCTGAATATATTTGTTCCTAATCAAATTGTTATTTGTTTTAGGAACCCATATTTTGATAGTCTTGACATTTTTCTTCTGAAATTTCACAACTGGTTTTGGTTTGGAATATAATAAACTAAGATTTTTCTTAGCTCCAGTCTTTTGTACTTTCTTTTTCCTTCCATTACCAAGATGTTTCTTGGTTTCTGGTTTCCTATCTCCCAAACCTTGTTTATTTGAAACAGATTGTGAACTTTCAATGATTTTTGTCAAATTTTCTCGACCTTTGTTAAAGTTAGAAACATTTTGAGTAATGTCATCAAACTTTGTTTGTAAACTAGCTTTTTCTAGGTCTAGAATTTTGACTTTTGCCTTAAGCTCATGATTTTCAGTAGTGAGAGCATCATTTTTCTCTTTTTGAGTTTCAATTTCTTGACTCAAAAGAGATAATTGAGAGTCAACATTAGATGATGATTCTTGAAGTTTTTCAAGTTCTTCTTCTAATATTTTCTTCTCGTCTTTTAACATATCTCGTTCAAACTCTGCTCTACTCAAATCTGCTTTGGCTACTTTTAATTGACGTTTTATGTCTTTATATTTGACTATCAATTCAGAATTAATATCAAGTAATTCATCAAATGTAGGAATTTGTACCTCATCTTCTGTTGCCATAAAACAAACATTAGCTTGTTCATTTTCCTGATCACTTTCACTTTCAGATGAGGATGAGTCTGAATCATCCCATGTTACTGAGAAGGCTCGTTTCTTTGACTTGTCCTTCTTATGTTTGAATTTATCATTTTCTGACTTCTTCTTCTGTTCTGGACAATCCTTCTGCATGTGCCCCTTTTTGTGACAGTTGAAACATTCTATAGTTGATGAAGATGGTTTGCTTGATCCAGGTTTCCTTTTGTTGTAGCGACTGGCTTTTCGATATTTTAGGAATTTTTTGAATCCTTTTGCAATGAATGCCAAATCTTCATCTTCAGAATCTGATTCATTTTCATCTTTCTCAGCATGAAATGCTACATTTTTCTTCTCTTCTTTCTGTTCTTTTCTAGCCTGCAAATTTGCTTCATAGGACATTAAATTTCCTATCAATTCATCTGGCTTCATGATGGAAAGGTCATTAGCTTCTTCAATTGCTAATACTTTTCCTTCCCATTCACTAGTCAGAGAATGTAGGACTGTTGAAACAACATCAAAATCTGAATATTTTTGCCCTAATCCGATAAGTGCATGATGAATAGTTTGAAATCTTGAATACATATCATTGATTGTCTCATTCGGTTTCATTTTGAAATTTTGAAACTGACTCTTCAGCATGGCTATTTTGGCTTGTTTAACCTTGTTAGTACCTTCATGAGTGGTTTTCAGCGTTTGCCAAATTTGATATGCAGTAGTGCAGATACTAACACGGTTATATTCATTTTGGTCTAATGCACAAAACAACATATTTATTGCCTTTGCATTTACAGCTGCTGCTGTTTTCTCAGCCGTTGTCCATTCTGAATATTCAGTTGTTGGATTTACTATTTCTTTTTGAGTAGCATTCCAAGCATCATAGCTATTTGATTGCATGAAAAATGACATACGTGTAGCCCAATAGCTATAGTTGAGACCATTAAAGAATGGAGGTCTTTGTGTTGATTGACCTTCCGTGTAAGTGCTAGAGCTAGTACTTGCGTTATTTGCCATATTACAAGAATATATCAAATAACGGTTTTACGGTTATATGATGACCGTGCTCTGATACCAAATGAAAGTTTGTAAGCTCTGATACCAAATGAAAGTATGTATGCTCTGATACCAAATGAAAGTGTGTACGCTTGTGCACACTAATTGTGGATCGTGTAATATGGACTAATATATGCGGAATGTTATATACAGTTGCTATATAAGTAAATATTCAATAAACTAACTATATAGCAATTCACAGATATAGAATAGTAAATGCAATAAACAGTAAAAATCACACCAGGGATTTTTATACTGGTTCGGACCTCCCGTCCTACGTCCAGTCCCAGACTTCTATCTGGATTTCACTACCAACTACCTCGCTTCACCCGGAGGAACAGGTTTATAACACCCGAACAGCCGAACGGGATTTCGTGCCTCTTACAACACCGAGGACTTCAACAAAAATAAATACAATTGTCGTTGACAACTTGTGCTCTTGATAACACGGATTTGTCACTTGTAATACACCCTTCCTATAATCTTATCCTCAAAATATGTGAATGATGTTTGTGAAGATTGAAGGAAGTATATTACTTATAGAATCAAAAGATATGAAATGATTTCAATGATTCAATAAGCAATTGAAATGTTTGAGAGCTCAAGACAGAGATCAATAGAATAGAGATTAGAATAATAGAATTGGTTAATTGGAATAATGATTTCATGATGTTTATATAAGAAATAAACAGTTGTAACCCTTTGTGAAAAGATACAAACAAAGGTCAAGATCATTGGTGAAGAGAAAGAGAAGCAACCGTTGAAGAAAAGGAAGTGTCTGTACGAAAGGTTGCTTTCTGTTTGAAAACGGTCGACAGGTCAAAAAATGGCCGGTAGACAGGAATTTGAATATATATACGTTATGTACACTTGTGCACGTTATCTGTGCATTCTGGACAAAAACGGTCGACCGCCTTGTTTTAAACCGGTCGACCGGTTTAGCCCAGACTGCACAGTTAATGTGCACTCATACATATATACATTTATATTCAAAGATTGAAGGTATGAGATTATTTGAGGATAGATTTTAACATAAATAACACTACTAACATACCAAATAATCAACCTCTAATGTATGGAGCTCTTTGTGTCTCTTTAAAACAATGAATAACTTCTTTTTGTCGATCACGGCTTATCCCTTTGTCAGAAATCAAAACTCTATAAAAATCTTGACTCAACAAAATCCACTCTATTAATCCTGATTTTGGGTTAAATTCGACTATCCAAACCCAAACCCGACTCAAACAATGTTATTGTTCTAACCATTCCCGACCCCTAATATTATTTGTCCTCGATATAATAAATGTGTTTGTAGTTTATTAATATATCATTTTGTTTATTAGTTTGCAAGCTTTATTTTCATGGTTGTTTGTGAACCCAAGTTCATCACTATTCCGTTTGTTTATAGATTTTGTTCTACTATACCGTTTTCTTGTAAATAAACATGAATTAAAAGGATGAGTTTAACATCAAGTTTTCGGGTCGAGATGTTTCTAACCTAAGGCTCAATGTGGTGGATTTGGGTGATGATTTTCAAATACCCATGGACCTTGGGTTATGCTCGAGTAATAATTACAGTAACTACCAAGCTCCAGCGTGTAGACTGGCAACTAATCATCTCCAGAATTTCTTGTCGCCTTGCCACTTGGAAAGCCTCCTCACTTTCTAAAGTTGGCGGGCTTATCCTTGTCAAGTCAGTGCTATCTGCCATTTCCACTTACTGGCTCTCTTTCCACAAGACCCTTAGTTGGGTTATCAACAAGATCAATCATCTCAGACGCAATTTCCTCTGGCATAGCTCCTCGGTGAACAATCAGGTTAATTGGACCACTGTCTGTAAATCTATTTCTCAAGGAGGTTTAAGGATCGTTGACATTAAGCTTTTTAACTTAGCGCTCCTTGCCAAATGGATATGGCGCTTGGAAATGCTGCAACCTATCCAAACACTACAATTCGAATCCCTCTAAGGTCCTCCACACCTCCCCTGCTGGTCATCCTTCACCTTTCTGGTCCGATGTTCTTTGTCGTCTTTTTGGGTCAAATCCTCCATCTATGAGAATTGGTAATAGAGCCTCTTACAACCTTTGGCTTGATTCCTGGTATAATGATTCTCCTCTCTGCCTCACCTTCCCATACCTCGTCGCCATTGTCAACAACAATTCCATTACTGTTTGTGAGGCCCTCGGATTGGGGATCAACAGTTTTCATTCCAACCATGCCATTTCTAGTCCTGCCTTCTCCAACTTCTCCTTCTCCAATCCTTGCTCCATGACCTCGCAACATCTACTTCCATGGACCGATATGTTTGTGGCCTCCAGTCCAATGGCATTTTCTCTATCAAGTCTCTCTACTCCCGCCTCTCTAACTCTGGTAGGCACTTCTTCTTCTCTAGACCTTGGAATTGCAAGGTCCCCTCGAGAGTTAAATTCGGTATGTGGCTTCTTGTGCATGGTAAGATCAACACCAAAGACCGCTTAATTCGTATAAGCCTTCGCATTGATCCATCCTGTCTTATGTGAAACTCCTTCCTTGAGAGTATCAACCACCTTTTCTTCGACTGTGATTTGGCTTTCTACGTCTGGTCCACCTACGTTGTTCACCTCTTCAACTCGATCCCTTCCATTCAATCATTTTATGAGCACTGGCAATACAGCTCCCATTCCAGAGTAGTCGTCTCCTTTCTCTCCGCTTTCAACTGGGTTATCTTGACGGAGAGGAATTCTAGATGTTTCACCAATATTGCTCGCCCTCCTATACATTTTTGTTATAAAATTTCTCATTTATTCTCTGTTTGGACAGGAGGTTTCTCACCTCCTTTGCAGCTCGGGTTGGACAACGTTGCACCTGACAATGAATCGGTCAATAGTTATGATGTGCCCCTCCTGCGTGTTACTGGTGATATCAACCTTTCTGATGTGGACTAGCTGCATTCGCTCTTGGTGTCTGCTACTTGCGTTTTGTTTCTCTTTTTGATGTTGTGTGTTGTTGTTTCATTTTGTTGTACGTAAATCGCATGTACTTTGTTTTGGTTAATGTTTGTGGGATGTATTTTATGTCTATTTAGTGCACTCTCATTTTGATGCTATCGATCAGGCTTGTTGATCGAAAGACTAATTTAATTTAATCTATGTTTTTTGGCTATGTAGTCTCGCACTGTATATCTATTTCCTCTAAAAAAATTACAGTAAGTAAACTCAAGCTCGAAATTTTAGCTACCGAGTTGAATCCGATTCATCGAAAAACTTAGTTATAAGGCACAAATATTTTGAAATTCCATTTTATTGTTGACACATTTTAAATTCACCCAAACTTCAATACCTCACTTTTCTCCTTCCACACCTCGTAGTGTTTCAATTTTACCCTTGACACATTTTAACACAAACCCATTCTCATATTATTCTCTTCTTCAGGTCAGTCCACTTTCTTCTCGTTCTTTATCGTCTCTTAGTATTTTTGTATTTCAGGTGGGATTGTAATAAGCCCTAATCATAGCGTAACGCTCCATCTCTATACCCATTCTACCAAAGAGAATTACTATGTAATTTTCTCTGGTAATACCGAGAATGAGGCTTGTTAGGAGCGACCATGCATGAATATTCCCTTGGCCTAACACCAGTACGTATTAAAATCTCAAATAACACATCCATACATTTTTTGTATCGGCACAAAGCAGTAAACACGTGGGCTTACTAGGACAGAACAATATACAACATATATATAAATGAACACAGAGTCAAAGATCGTAGCATAAAAATATAATACATACAAACCGATACCAACTGATGTATGTCTCAATACGACAATGAATACCAAGTCAATTTCACTATACACAATTCTTGGCCATCTCGTCAAATCAACAAATACAAGGAGACATCCAAAGAAAAATATACGTTGACAACTTAAACATGATATAATATACACTCTGTCTTCTCTAAAGCCCGACATCCAAAATGGCTAATGTCCATGTACCTAGAAAGTCTCGGACTGACCTGGATATTATATAAATAATAATTAGATCGGACTATATCTAAACATAAGGTGAGAACATAACAATAAGCACAATATTGAAAAGCAAAGTATGAATACGACCCAAAATAACATCCATCATAAACATCATAATAATATACCATGCCATGCATTCTCAAATATCACTTAAGGAATACATACAAGTAAGTAAGAAAACAACATCTACATAATAATCAAATCCATCAAAATCTCAAAATAATATGGATAAACGCACAACGTACCCATAAAACAACAATAAAGGAATGTATCCCGAATCAAACCAAATCCAAGGGTCAACGACCGAAATATCTGTCTCAACCTGCAGTCCTGATGGAAGTGAAAACTTCCGACTATCAAGCCCTAAAGGTATAATCAAGAAGGCATAATCCCAAATAATAATCAAAGCATCAAATCTCGACCTATAGGCCTAATGGAAGTAATAACTTCCGACACCTAAGTCGTGAAAGATAAATCAGGAAATATGGAACCCAAATAGAACAAAATCCAAACTAAATACAGAAATCAATATCCAAAAATACTATCTCGACTTACAATCCTTATGTAAGGAGAATCTTCCGACCATTAGTCCTAGGAGATAGCAATAAGTACAAATCCCAAATAAAGCATAATTCAAACAAGATATCAAAAATGATATCTAATAATTATCTTGACCTACAGTCCTAATGGAAGAGACAACTTCCGACTGCTGGGCCCTCAGAGATACTAAGAAAATTTAAACTCAATAAACATAAGAATCAATCAAATACTCAAAGCATAAAACCATTTATCTCGACCCTCATTCCTTAGAGAGGCGAAACTCTCGACTGAATGGTCCTAGAAGATAGAAAAAAAAAATCATACAAAAAGAAGATCTTTTAGCCATATGCTCTTATAAGAGATGACAGACAAGCTCACAGAAGGTCTCTAATGTCATGCATAGACAATACACAACTGTCTTGGGTTAGAGTAACTCAAATAATAAACATACATGCAGCCAGTCTATAATGTCAAACAATCATCGTATCTAATAAGGTGGTAATCCCAAATAAGTCATCCAGATGGAAGACTGACGTAATGCAACACTGCTTTAGGAAACGCTAATGACTGTAGTCCATTTCCCATAGTCCCTAAGTTACTTCCAGAATCGTGACACTCGTATCCATCGCATGTCATAAACACATTGCAAGACTACACTGTGCATAGGCTACGACTCCTACTTTCCTTTGGTAATGGGCCATTAGTCCTTCAATAACATCGGGGAAATGGCTCTAATGAGAGAAATAACTCTCAGCCTACAAACTCAACAAGGTGACATCACGAATCCAGGGCATGACCATGCAGTCAGGACCGCTAGGATGGATAACTAGCCTATATGGTGTCTAATTCATGTACTCTCCATAGTGGCATGAACCTTATAACATAGATTCCCAACAAATACTCTCGATTATATAAGTCCTAATTAGAGTGATAACTAGTACTCTCGACTCTAGGAATCCTGTTGAGAGTAACAATAACTGCTCCCAACTCGATAAGTCCTATTGAGAGTGATAATTAATACTCTTGACTCGATGAATCCTAGTAAGAGCCACATCAAATACTCTCTACTATACGGGTCCTAATGAGAGCTTCTTCTTTTAATAATCCTCGACTACTAGCCCTACGAGTAGATAATGATACTCGACTATTTAATCCTTAGAGGATACAACAAAGTATACTCTCGATGAGGTGAGTCCTAACGAGAGTAATAATAAGTACTTTCAACTTCAAACGTCCTAGTGAGAGCATCACAACGTACTAATTCCTGGACTACTAGTCCTAAACGTAAATAATAATATACTCAACAAGTTAGTCCTAAAAGGATAAATTAATAAATCCCAACATATCTCCAGCTTGTAGCCCTTAGAGAGTAATAAAACTCTCGACTATTAAGCTCTAAGGAGTCACCTCTAGACGATGTCACAAATTCCTAACCCATCTTCAGAATATAAGTGACATTTACTCACTAATAGTAATCAAACAAGTATTACTTGAGCGTCCCATACCACCCAGTCTTACTCGAACATTTACTAGAAGCTGGTAAATACACTCATCAAATGACAAATATTCTATGATATGAGTCATAGAATAACCTGAAAAATATTACGAAGCATCACATACCACTCGGTATTACTAATCCGTTGTATTACTAATCCGTTTATTCAATATCCTCATTATATAGAATTAAATCTTAAAATCATCAATATAAATCATTTCAATTCAAACCATATATGAAAGGGAATTATAATTCAAAGCTCTCGGATCCATTAAAATATTTCATAATTTAATCTACCTTCAAAATAGATTGTATATTTTAAAATTTTCCTTTTCAAAAATATTTCTTGGATCCTTTTTATCAAATTAACTTAAATCTCCTTATCATATTGAATTTCCCATATTATTAAATAAATCAATTTCAAACCCCCGATATATATATATATATATATATATATATATGAAAATGGATTTATATTATACTACTCTTAAAACCATTCAAAAATATTTCAAAATTTGTTAATCTTCAAAATAAGCTATATACTCAAAAGTCCATTTTCAAAATATCTCTTAAATCCTATTTATTAAACGTTTACTTTACAAAATAAATTCCTTTTTGAGAATATTATTAAAACCTTTCAATTATGCAAAGTTGCCAAATAAACTAATTCTGAACCAATTAATATATATAAAAAGGGGAATATATTTTAAATCTCTTCAAAATAGATTTTTATAATCAAAAATCTTCTTTTTAAATTACCTTTAAATTCTATTCACTAAATATTCAATTTACAAAAGAATTTCCTTTCGGAAATACTATTAAAAATTTCACATTCATACTTACAAAATTCCATATACTCCAACATATTAAAAATTCTTAATTTTTATTTTCAAATAAACTTTTATATCCAAACAACTTTCAATAAATCATTTTCTTTTTTCAACCACTTTAATTTATATATAGATATACTTCAATTTGATTTTAAAACACCAAAAATAATTTATCAAAGCTTTCAAAAATATTTTTAAGACGAAATATTAATAAATCATCAAAAATATAAATTATGGAGCAAAATACTCCAAAATTGACAACACATTGTCAATATAAATTTTTCCGTTCGACCGAATCGAATCTTGGTCATCCGTAAATGCACATACAACAAATAAAACTTCATGAACCATCTCGATCAACAGTTCTAATGAGAGAAAATACTCTTAACTGAATGGCCCTAAGAGATGTAAAATATACAAATCAAAATGCAATCGGACAATATCTCCTTTGCATTTTTGGACAATCCAACATGCATAAAAACTCACAATCTAATCCAACATCCAATATCTTACCCAATATAAAAACAACTAATTTAACCAATATCCCAAACAACATTTCATCCAAACAATTCACTCAATATTACCAATCAATTCAACAATTCAGCGCAATATAATCAGGATAAAAAAAATATATAAGATTCAATGGGATATAAATATAGATGTGTGAGTATAAAAATCACTTGAATGACGATCGAGCTATCGAAACAATGACTATTCGAAGTCAATATTGTTGCTACATCATCAATGCTTCCAACAGGCCCTTTGCATCTCTCCATCATCGTAGTCCATGCACCAACCAACCACATCCCAAAATCAAGAACCTGCTGCAACTAAAAAAAATCACCAACAACTCGTTATCTTCCTCCTACGCATGCCCAGTCTCCCCATCCAGTCGCCAAAACGATCGGAGCTCCTTCCCGATGTCGATTGTCCTCCTCACGCGACCGCACCAAGTCGCATCATCCACCTAGCGCACACGACCCAATTACATGCCACTGCGGTCGCCGCCTCCCACTTCGACATCATCAGCACCTCGAGCATTATTGTCCTCTTTTCTTTTAAAATCGAAGTCGCGATTCGACTTGGAGCTTAGGGTTTGGGATATTTAGGCGGATTCGGGCATGATAAAGAAGAATCGGGTTTTTCCATTAGGAACAACCTAGTTTGAAATAAAAAGGAAGACAAGTTTTAAATGGCCTTTTAAATTGTTTTGAGCCATTAATTCCAGTTCATTCTAGTTTTAATCTCTCATTTCATTTATTTCGAACTCCTTTTATTTTAATTGCACATAAATTTCAATTTGATTTGAATTAATTTGCACTTCATTATACTGAATATATTTCAGTCCAATTCAAATTAATTTTACACTTTTAGAAATATTTTATATTTAATTTAAAACATTTTATTTAGTTACAATATATTATTTGAAAAGAATTTATTAAGTTAATTTAATTTATTAAAACAAAATCTTTTATTAAATAGACTTCAATTAAATAAATATTAAGTTTTAAAAAACGTTAATTATCAAATGTCCCCCCTTAAAAAATTGCGCCATCGCAATTTCTTATGGAGAAACATCATACACAACTCAAACCCTGAATTTTCTTCGTATTCAACAAACTTCTACAAACTTACACAATCCTCTATATGGCTCTTTCACAAACTTCTCTTAGCGTATGTTATACATTCATTCAACAACTTTCTATTTTTCGCATACGGTGATTTGTGAAAAAATCTCTAAGTGCTTTTCGGAAAATTTCGATAGAGTCTACTTTGTATGGAGAGTGTTTCAAAAAATCAAAACATGATATCAATATACATCCCAATCAATGGGGCATCCTGAGATACGGGGGAAAACCATATATCACATAGTACCAATATAACGTAAAAATGTACCTTTTCGTTAGCGTTTAAGCAGGTTATTTCGCTTTTAAGTGAGCAAAAGCGAGCTAAAAGTCGCCACTTAGTCCCACTAAGCCTTTCCGAGAATTTATACTTAACTCAATCTCAAACATTAGTTGCATATAGTAAGATATAATAAGTATGCTTAAATTTAATACATATGCAACCTGCATTCTTTAACTTGGCCGCTTTTTGACAATGTATTAAAGGCAAAAAAAATTGAATTAGATAAAGGTATCAAAAGTGAAGTTGTTGCCTATCGTGTTAGCTTTCCAAAACATCTTATAGATTGCAAAATTGTGGATTGCAACTCAACCAATAGAGGATTTACCAAACATATATAGCTCAGATTTTCTAAAAATTTCACAGACCCACTTATGAAATTCATATTTTCAGTCTCGAAAACATAATGTTTTTACGAAATACTTAAAACAAAAGTTATTTCATAAGTTCTAAGCTTTTAGGAATGGGTAAAATCTTCGAAATCGGATAAACCAATCAAAAGTTATGGTCAAATGAATTTTAGCGATGTTACATAAAATTTCTAGTTTCAAAACAACAACACACATTGTTATTAATCGATATTTAAATCGTAGCTAACTTCAAAAATTTTCAAAGTGATTAACATGAAAGTTGTTCTATATTATAATATTCTTCAAACGAAAAAAGGTTCATCAAAATTAGACAAACTGTTAGAAAGATATACCTAAATGAAAATCGCACTGTTATGTGGTGTTTGCATTTTTGGGACATCGGCATACAACGTTTTTAATTCATGTTGTAAACATAGTTGAGCTAAAAATTTCACATTGCATTACAAAAAGAAACTTTGTAATAACATAGCTTTCTAACAAAATTAAGTTTGCTAAAAACAAATTGAAAGTTTGAGATCAATGGTCAAAACAAATCATGGGTTTTGTTCAAAATTTTCATATACATTGTTTAATATCTCTTCTATTCAATGAGAATTTTACAAATTTCAAGTTTAAGTTTAAAATCCAAAGGTAAAGTCTCATTTAGCATTAACTTCAAAACATTTCTTATTACAAAACAACTCATTCTATGAAGTATGAACTTATATTTAAGTTTCGAATTATTTAGCAAAAGTAAAATAGAGTAGTCTTAACATAAAGGTTTGTTTCCATATTGAAGCAAATCTACATTTTGCTTATTCATGCTAACATACAAGTAACTATTTAAATTTGATTTATTACACAATCATTATCAAAGAACATTTTTTTTCACCAATGTTACTTCCAAAATAATAGCTCATCTCTGAAAACATTAATTTTGTTTCAAATATTGTTTGAAAACATTCTCCTTTCCAAAATATTATTTATAACACTTCCAAAATCTTTACACTTCTTTTTCAAAATAGTAATTGTTTTTAAATCACTGTGTTGAGATGTCTCATCCTAGTGTTTAGGAATCCCTATCGAGTACATGTGCACTCGCATCGACCAATATTCTTAAAGCACTCGATGGACAAATTAACACCAAAATGAACTTCTATATTGCTTTCAATCACTTTATACAATCAGTCTCATATTTTATTAAATCTTTCACTTGCTTGTAATAAAATATTTATTTTAAAAAATTCGTATATACATCCAATTCATCAATCGTATATAACAATGAAAAACATCACATCATCCATAAAATAAAACAAGCATTAAACAACAATTCACATATTTTCAAACAAGCAAACAAACGCTTTCAGCCAGAAGCTACCAATCAGTTTCCGCTGTGCAACTCTAAACACTACTGGATCCTCTTACTCAACTCGCCATATCATAATTTGGGACTGTAAAGTATTTAAAATGTGAGATTCAGATTAGGATCTCTTACAGCTTCCCTAATCGAGCCACTTCATTCACATACAACCACACAAAGATTTATCCAATATCACCAATGCCGACACTACTTATTGGGCTAACAACTCCTTACTTCACTACCTCCCCCAACAAATTCCATTTCACACGAAAATAACACACAAAAGAAGTAGAGATAAGGAGTATATATAATAAGAAAAATAACAAGTACATCCTCAGATGATTACCCCGGTAATCATTGTATAATCCTACTATCATTTTGAAATAGGGTGACTACCACACACCCAAAGGGGAACAGGGACTCTAAAGTCACTCTAAGGCCAAAACTCGTATCATAAATATTCTCTATTTTTTTGAACCTTCTCTGATACAAAACATTTGACACCTTACTCTATACCCATATTGCCCAAGAGTATTACTGGGTAATACTGTCGAGTAACATGGAGAATGAGACGATATGGGTGTTTCTAGGATATAACAATGCAAAAATTACAACATCACATATAAATAAATCTCATTGTACTCTAACGAAATCAAATAATATGTGTTATATATGTTAATATTTCATACAATATTCGAATTTATTTTATACATTTCAAGCCATTTAATTAAAATATACAACTATATAAATTCCTAATACAAATGAATATATAAATCCGTTGACTCAGACCATCCATCACATCATACTCGAAAGTATACCTAAAACAAATAATCCTCGGCCTGATCCACGGATTGTCGAAGTCGGGCTGTAACGAACCAGATTTTCGACTCTCGAAAATCGACACTAATACGTCCACTGTATCACATGTCGAACATTCAAGTGCCGGAAATACTGATTTGTTAGGGTGAAAGAAGAAGGTGGAAGATATGAGAAAACTAAATAATACAAAATCTCACAATGCAGCAAATATTATATAATACAACAATGATCTTTACAAGCAGGAAACATCTTTATTCATATATACACCATCAGAGTACATTAGACTTATCCTAAATTTGGACAGTTATAGAAACATGTCCTTACTTTGACAAACATACAGACTCTATAATACAGCAGAAGAAAAATATACGTGAATACGACTTGACCATCCAGCTTCTCTCCAACTCCAAAGTATCCAGCTAAACCTGGGAAAACATGCCCGGTCTGACCTAAGCATTACATGGAATAACACCCGGGTCAATTTGGTAAACTAGCGTGAGTAAAACTCGATAACAAGTAACAACCAAACTGATTTCTACATTTGAAACTTTTCAAACAAAAGGTATCTTATAAGACCACACTGCACATAAAAACGGACGGGTTTTTAACTTACGATAACCAAAACATTTTATATCAAAATCCAGTGATATTATCAGTGTCTAGGTTTAAAGTAAATAGACAAAATAGCCGAATGCTTGTATCTCACATTCCAACATACTAGGCACTATAATCGAAAACGTAAGGCACGTATTAGAGAATGGATTCCAACTAATGACTGGGCTATTGGAGTACCACCCACCACAGTACACCTCTAGAAAAATGTACCGAGGTCATACCTAACAACCCCTGCCAACACAGGACCAACCTATGCCTTGCTGGATAGTATCGAATATATCATCACCTCGGTTGCTTTGCAACCTTTAACCGAGTTCTCCCACATATACGAATTCATTAGTGATTGTGTATATATCTAGAAGGGTGATGATATACCTTAATGGGTGCAACCTACATAGCCCTGCTGCATATCCCCTGTTTTAGTCATTATCGGTTGATGAGGCTTGAGGCTACGTTTTACCTTTTTGAATAGCAATCCATCTTGGAATGCTAACACTGTCCTCCAGGCGTCAATGCAATGCCAGCATTCATCCATACAAGTTCATACTGGGTCTAAACAAAACCGAAGGCACTAACTCTACTACATCCATTTTGGAATCACCCTCAGGATTAGTAGCAGTAGCCCTTTCATTTCAAAAAACACCATCTTCAATCATCATCAAGTTGTCTTCCACTTGGATGTACATGTTGGTTCAGAGTGGTTTTCGGATATAGATCCGATCTCGGTCTCTCTGTATCAACAACCGATAATTTCTGGTTGACTCATTCCGGTTCTTTTGGAAGAAAGTTTTCGAGTCCTCATCGGGGAACTCGAATTTACATTCATACTTCCTAAGTCAAATTAGGTCAAACTTTATAGTCGGTTATTTTACTATCAATTCCATTTGAGATTTATTTATCCATAGCAACCACTAAGCCTTAAAACATATCTTTTTTAAATAAATCTCTTTCAAAAACATTCATATACTTATCTTTTTGACATAAGTGTATTCACAAAACATTTGTAATATTTTCCATTACCAAATTTCTAAAAAGGATTTAACTACATTATTTAAATTGGAGAAAAGGGTAACTCTAAGCACTATTCCTTCGGTGTAAAGTGTGGAACGAATGTTCCAAACCATGATTTTTTAAAAGGTCAACCTCAAGAAACCCAAACCTCGAATTCCTATTGTAATTATCTTCAATAAATCCTTTTAGAAATTTCCCTTACCCATGAAATCCTTTTTGCATTAACCCAAACCCATTTACAAAACATTTATCAACCTCTATACTCATTTATGAGACTCTTTACAAATATTCAAACCTGGTTATATAGACTTCTTTATAAACTTTCAAACCTTGTATAAAACTTCCCTTTATAGACATCCAAACACATTATAAAATCTTTTTATAAACATTCAAAACTATTTTTAAAACTCCTTTTATGAATATCCAAAAATTATTCATAAACTTCTTTATATAATATTCAAAACAATTGTCAAATTATTCTTCAAATATCTTGTTCAAAATAGAATAACCATGAAGACCATTTTAAAAGAAAATGAAATAGTAACTTTTCAAAATCAAATGGAGGATTAATGACTACAATGGATTAGTAAATTTTGGTTTACTTATCCAAGTTATATCATGGGTATTGCCTAACATTAGATATGTAAGGGATTCACACTTGACATACAATCAATCATAGGTAGATGTCCAAGTTACAAATATAGATACATCCATTACCGGGTGTAAAAATGTACATATAGAAGTATGTTGTATATGCTTAAGTTATCATGACCCGCTTATTGAAATTAACTTCCTTGTGTCAATCACGTTACCAATATTCGACATTTGTGCTAAACACAAGTTACTTACTTCCCATAAAACGTGTCAACGTTTTATAATCACTACTTTAATTCATTTGGCTACTTAATGGTCCAGACGAGAGATCCTTTGATTTAAAATTAATTAATCTTAAAAAGAGAATTGATTTAAAATATAACCGATTGGGTTTAAAACAACCTCTTAAAAGATTAAAGAATATTTAGTTGGCTTAACCCTAATTATATCTTAATTAATCATATCAACGTTAAATCATAATTAAACTTTCATTAACTTAATGAACTTAGTTAAGTCCTAAATAACTTCTTAATGCATCTTAGTTAAGGTTTAAATAATTCATTATTAGTTAAACCCAAATTAATTAAAAATTAATTTAATAATCAATAATTAAATAATAATTAGTTAACCTAAATTAACTTAATTAAATAATAATTAACCAGTTAATTACTTCTTAACTTCATTAACCACTAATTAAAACCTTATTAATTAATAATTAGTCACTAACCTTCCTTAAGTGTTACTTATCCTCTAATCACTTACTTAATTACTAATTAATTGCTAATTACCTTTAATTATTTTATTAAATAAATAAATTATTAAATAATCTCAACTTAATTTCTTTTTATGTTCCTAATTAAGTTTAGAAAACTTTTGCAAAACAATTCCAAAATGAATCACTTAAAGATGGAAATCGTGAATTTTTGTCGAACTGCATCCATAGCGACTATCTTTATGAGCGCAATTCGCTCTATCTTATTTTAAGTGAAATACTTCACTTAAATTCTTGCTCCTACATGTTTTAAAATAATATTTAGAAATTTTTTGAAATCTTAAACCAAGATCAAACTTAAAACCATTTCCAAACTTTAAAACTAGAAATCATAGTTTTGATTTCAAATCAGATCCCACGTTCGTCGTAACACAGAAAGTTGTTACCTTTGTTTCAACTCAACATACTTTGATTCTTAAATCACAACCATACATCCATACTACCATACTCTTAACATTACAATGAAACACACATATAAACATAAGGTTATATGCTTACTAACTCGACAACATCACATTCAAATCTTAAATTCAATACCAAACATAACATCCATCAAATCACCATCGAAAAACATAATAACCATTCAATTTTCTCATCATATTATCATCACAATAAAACATCATAGTAAAGTCAATTTTTTTTCCAAAACAGCGTAGTTTTACTCATCGAAAACCTTTGAAACCTCAAATGCCTTAGATGCACCAAAAATCACCCCAAAAATATGTCATCTTCCACTTGATTTTTAGACATATTACTCCCACATTTTGAAAAAGTGATCAGAAGAAAAGTTTTGGAAAATTATTTTCTATACAATTTAAAAAAAGAATCACTCAAATCAGATTTTGTTTCAGGTAGACATGGTCAAAGAAGGAGAGCTATTTTCGGACCTGAATTTCTGAGTTTAAAAGTACATCGCAAAGAAATGAGATTTTGACATACCTAAGCTTGAAATTAGAAAAGTGATAAAGAAATAAAACTATAGCTACTAAAATTTTATACGATTTTAAAACAAGAAAATCTTTATTTGGTCTAAAATAGAGGAAGTTACGGCCGAATAAAGTGGAGTAAAAATGAAGAAGAAAGAGTTTAAAAAAAAGTTTGCATCTTTAAAACACTTAATTTCTTTTTATTTTTTTTAAAAAAAGCTTAAAACTAACATAATAAGCCATGAAACATGAAGAAAGCTTTAGGAAAATAAAAATGGAGTAGTGTAAAAATATGGTGAAGTGGTTGTGCATTTATAGACACAAGAAAGTAGGAAAATTACCAAACTAACCTTAGATTAAAATATCCTAACATATCATTATTTTGACAAGTCACATCACGACATTCCTCCTCCTCATATGTCACATCCCCCCCTCTCTAGTCACATCCTCTAGGTCATGATGGATAATGATGATAATGCTAAGATATGACAAGAGATAATGATATATACTTATATATATAAGTTATTATTTCTAAAACCATGGCTTGTCACATCACTTGCTAAACATAATTAACATAAGATAATCTATAATTAAGTGTATTATTATATTGCTAATTATCTATTATATGTGTACGTATGGTGCACAAAAGCGAACAATGTTCCTAACAACTTTTCGGAGTCGAAAAGTCAAAATTCCAAAAAACCTTCTTCGTTCACATTTTCTATTTTTTACGAACCATCTATTTTGGTATAAAATTTCAAATATTTACCGTCATTATTAAATGATTAAAATAGGTTTATTTGTAAATAAAAACCCATTTATTTAATATTTAAACTTAACTTGAATTTTCGAAGAAATATATAAAACTGATGATATCAACTATTGATGTCATAAATACATTTTATTTTCCAAAAATAAAATAAATTATTTTATTTCATAATCTTGTTTGAATACATATATTAGTGTATGAATCCAGAGTCATGCACGATCCTTATTGTTTAAAAGCAGTTTTATTGATAAAACGATTTCCGGCGGTTTTATCGATATTTTACCTAGGACGATATTTACCAATTATCAATATTTTACCTCGGTAATTTATCCACAAATATTTTTCCCAAACAAAATGACCATTATTATTTACCACTTAAAACATGATTATTTCTTACTTTTAAACCCATATCTAAATATTTTAAAAACAAATATAATTTATCAAAGTGATAAATTTGCGGGTCTTACATTCTTCCCCCTTAAAAGAATTTCGTCCCCGAAATCATACCACAACCATATTCCCAGAAATACTTAAAACTATTCAACAATCTATATGATTTACATAGATCGTTCCTATGTAAAAATCTGGTTCGATCACTCGCTCGAATACATAACTTCATTTTCAAACTAGTATCGCTCACTCGACTTCCTAGTGCGGACTTTGATCAGGCTTCTTAATTAGAAACCTTTTTCTTCTTGCTTAGCCATAAACTATGATAGACAACCTTTGGTTTCATATAAGAACCTTCATCAATGCTCGCCATCAAAATCGGGCGATAAATCCCTATTCGAAATGGTGTGAAACACCTCGAGTCATGTACTCGAACCTTGGATCGAGAACTATGTGAAAAGGAAAAATGATCTACGTACAATCTACGTACTAATCCCATTGGTTCCTACTTCCCAAGATTATAATTACAATTTTTAAAGAATCACCATTTTACCTAAGAACATTACTTAAGTATATTAATATTCTATAACTCAAATTCATTTTAATACGATACTCTTATATATCCAAAAGAGTATATACAATATCAAATCTTAAACTGGTTTTACTTAACCTAGGATGTTCAACAAATTTAAAATATTATTTATTAACCCGCTCTTAATCAAGACATTTTTTCATTTTGAAAACTCTATTCTTTTAAGGGATTCGAGAACACAATACCCGGGTTTTATTTCAAAAAACCTTTTGAAAGCATACATATAGCCCGAGTAACTCCAGAATGATGTCAAGCAACTGGGTACTACCAATTAGTATCATATATCTGTTTACTAAGTAGAGAAATACTCAAGAGAAGTGTTTACCATATGAACACATCTCTTACCCATTTTTAGTCATTTCCAAGGCACTCGAACTTGTTAATCGTAAAAAAATTTCTTTCTTCACAAATTCCCTTTTGAAACAATACTATTTATCGATAAATAGTTCTTTTAATAAAACCATCCACTAGCTTTGGATTCATTCGGATTCAAACTCATTTCGATTGTACAACGACAAAGAGGATAATTTACTAAGTGCACTATCATATCTGCCTAAGCAAACATTCGATTGTCACTAAGAAGATTATTCCGATTATCATAAAACAGATCGAAACTCCTTCCCGAACTGTCCAAAGAAAACTTTACTTTCAAATCCATTTTAAAATATTTATATCTTAAAATCTCTTTAAGTGCAATTACCACAACTTTACCAAAATCATTTAAATCTTTATCAAAGCCACTGGTATTTAATATTCTCACAATCCTTTTCATTTTTATAAGATCATCTAAAGATTTTCTTTTAACTAAACATATTCTATTATAAATCCAATTTTAACTCTACATCTCGTCGATAACTGTATAGACTTTTGAAAATCATTCCTTTATATATAAAATACATCCTAGGTAAAATTATTTCATTTACCAATTTTAAAACAATATCATGTCAATTGGACTTGTTCAAGTGTTTAGGAAATCCCTATCGATAACGTTGGCCAAACGCATCGACTAGAATTCTTAAGCCACTCAATAGATCAACAACACAATATAAAACATTTTTACTCACTAACAAATATGCACTCATATTTTTAATAACTCAGGCTCATTCTAGGGTATCACTTACCCAATTCCAAATGAGTTTACCTACTAGGGCCAAGGTTCTCGCTTAACCTTTAGCTTTGATACCAAATGTAACGAACTGTAGGCTTTTCAATCATCCGACAGTAACGACCAGTAGGCTTTTCAACCATCCCAGCTCCACCGTGGCATACAGTGGTACCTCGAATCTGCTTTTACGGCCATCCTTGCGATTGTAATCACCTAGCAAACCAACCCATCAAGGCCTTATACTACCTCTCCGGGACGTGTAGGGGTAAGAGTCTCTTGCTCGCCACCAAACAGAAAGCGAGAATCCCTATCATGTTAACCCAACCAATGGAAACTGATCCCGGTCTCTCCGTATCAACAACCGATAATTTCTGTTTGACTCATTCCCGGTTCTTTTGGAAGTAAGTTTTAGAGTCCTCATCGGGGAACTCAAATTTACTTTCATACTTCCTAAGTCAAATTGGTTCAAACTTGATAGTCGGTTATTTAACTATCAAATAAACAAACAACCAATTCCATTTGAGATTTGTTTATCTATAGCAACCACTAAGCCTTAAAACATATCTTTGTTTAATAAATCTCTTTCGAAAACACTCATATATTTATCTTTCTGACATAAGTATATTCACAAAAAATTTGTAAGATTTCCCATTACCAAATCTCTAAAAAGGATTTAACTACGTTATTTAAATTGGAGAAAAGGATAACTATAAGCACTATTCCTTCGATGTAAAGTGTGTAACGAATGTTCCATACCATGATTTTTTAAAAGGTCAACCTCGAGAAACCCGAACCTTGAATTCCCGTTGTAATTATCTACAATAAATCCTTTTATAAATTTCCCTTACCCATGAAATCCTTTTTGCTTTAACCCAAACCCGTTTACAAAACAATTATTAACCTCCATACTCATTTACAAGAGTCTTTATAAATATTCAAACCCGGTTATATAAACTTCTTTATAAACTTTCAAACCTTGTATAAAACTTCCCTTTATAGACATCCAAACACATTTATAAAATATTTTTATAAACATTCAAAACTATTTCTAAAACTCCTTTTATGAATACCCCGAAATTATTCATAAACTTTTTTATATAATATTCAAAACAATTGTCAAATCATTCTTCAAATATCTTGTTCAAAATAGAACAACATTGAAGACCATTTTAAAAGAAAATGAAATATTAACTTTTCAAAACCAAACGGAGGCTTAATGACAACAATGGTTCATTAAATTTCGGTTTACTTATCCAAGTTATATCATGGGTATTGGCTAACATTAGATATGTAAGGGATTCACATATAACATACAATCAAATCATAGGTAGATGTCCAAGTTACAAATATAGATGCATCCATTATCGGGTGTAAAAACGTACATATAGAAGTATATATATGCTTAAGTTATCATGGTCCGTTTATTGAAATTAACTTCCTTGTGTCTATCACGTTACCGATATTCGGCATTTGTGCTAAACACAGGTCACTTACTTCCCATAAAACGTGTCAACGTTTTACAATCACTACTTTAATTTATTTGGCTACTTAATGGTCTAGACGAGAGATCCTTTGATTTAAAGTCAATTAATCTTAAAAAGAAAATTGATTTAAAATATTACCGATTGGGCTTAAAACAACCTTTGAAAATATTAAAGAATATTTAGTTGGCTTAACCCTAATTATATCATACTTAATCATAATTAAATCAAGATTAAATCATAATTAAACTTTAATTAACTTAATGAACTTAGTTAGGTCCTAATTAACTTCTTAATGCATCTTAGTTAAGGTTTAAACAATACAGTATTAGTTAAACCCTAATTAATTTAATAATCACTAACAAATAATAATTAATTAACCAAAATTAACTTAATTAAATAATAATTAACCATTTAATTACTTCTTAACTTCATTAATCACTAATTAAAACCTTATTAATCAATAATTAGTCACTAACCTTCCTTAAGTGTTACTGAACCTCTAATCACTTACTTAATTACTAATTAATTGCTAATTACCTTTAATTATTTTATTAAATAAATAAATTATTAAATAATCTCAACTTAATCTCTTTTTATGTTGCTAATTAAGTTTGGAAAACTTATGCAAAACAATTCCAAATTGAATCACATAAAGATGGAAATCGTGAATTTTTGTCGAACTGCATCCATAGCGACTATCGTTATGAGCGCAGTTCGCTCTATCTTATTTTAAGTGAAATACTTCACTTAAATTCTTGCTCCTACATGTTTTGAAATAATATTTAGAAATTTTATGAAAACTTAAACCAAGATCAAACTTAAAACCATTTCCAAACTTTGAAACTAGAAATCATTGTTTTGATTTCAAATCAGATCTCACGTCCGTCCCAACACACAAGGTTGTTAACTTTGTTTCAACTCAGCATACTTTGATTCTTAAACCACAACCATACATCCATACTACCATACTCTTAACATCACAATGAAACACACATATAAACATAAGGTTATATGCTTACTAACTCGACAACATCACATTCAAATCTTAAATTCAATACCAAACATAACATCCATCAAATCACCATCGACGAACATAATAACCATTCAATTTTCTCATCATATTATCACCACAATAACACGTCACAGTAAAGTCAATAACTTCTGTAAAAAAAGTTGTTTTACTCATCGAAAACCTTTGAAACCTAAAATGCCTTAGATGCACCAAAAATCACCCCAAAAATATGTCATCTTCCACTTGATTTTTAGACATATTACTCCCGAATTTTGAAAAAGTGGTCAAAAGAAAAGTTTTAGAAAATTCTTTTCTATACAATTTAAAAAATAATCACTTAAATCAAATTTTGTTTCAGGTAGACATGGTCAAAGAAGGAGAGCTATTTTCGGACCTGAATTTCTGAGTTTAAAAGTACATTGCAAAGAAATGCGATTTTGACATACCTAAGCTTGAAATTAGAAAAAGTGATAATGAAATAAAGCTATAGCTACCAAAATTTTATATGATTTGAAAACAAGAAAATCTTGATTTGGTCTAAAATAGAGGAAGTTACGGCCGAATAAAGTGGAGTAAAAATGGAGAAGAAAGAGTTTAAAAATAAGTTTGCATCTTTAAAACAACTTAATTTCTTTTGATTTTTTTAAAAAAGCTTAAAACTAACATAATAAGCCATGAAACATGAAGAAATCTTTAGGAAAATAGAAATGGAGAAGTAAATGAAAATATGGTGAAGTGGTGAAATGACCCTCTCTTCTCTACCTTCATTTTGTAAGGATTTTTTTTTTAGAGATGATATATGTATATATCATTTATTAACAAATATATTTTTCCAGGGTCATTTTTTTTTCCAATAAACAAACTTTATCCAGGATCAAAAATTTTACCAATATAGATATATCAGTGCAACCACAAAAATATGCACACACATATGAAGATGCATGTGCCCCTCTGGTTTAATCAGGTTATGGCAACCAAGAGGTTACAGTGATTGATTAAATTTAATCAATCCCCACATAGCTTAATTTCATTTTATTATTTAAGTAATGAAAATCTTATTCATATAGGTAATAGTATGGTTTTTATTCTTTGATAGCTTGCTGGATTCTCTATGAAATATGATTCATAGAACCCAGATAATTATGTTATGATTATCTGTAAAATCAATTGTATAGTGTCTGTGCTTTGAAAATGATATAAGCTTATATCATTTCCTATGTTTGCTTTCTCATAATATCTACCTTATATGCAAACTCATGTCTGGGATATTCTTAAGTGAATCATTATATTCCAGAAGCTTGATTCCTTGATACCAAGGTACTGGACTAAATGAAATGCAGTCCGGGGGTGAGTTTCCTCACACATGGATACTTAGCAAATAAAATATGGATTAAACAGACTCTCTACTCAGACATATTTCTTAGGGTCTTAAAATGCATTTTGCCCAAAGCTTTAGTAAAGAGGGATTCAGATTTTATGTTAAAATTACTAAGGTACTGGTGTGACAGTGTCTGAGCAGATCATATCTGAACATGTAAATAATTTACTTATATGGATCTAACATCATTATCTTATAAAATCCCTACTGGTGATCTTACTTACAAAACTATAGCTAAAACTTTTCAACATTCCAGATAATAAAACTCAGATATTTTAAATACCAGTTCCAAGTCAAATTCTCAAAATACTTAACCAAATATCCAACATCACTATGTACTTAGTACAATGGATTTTTTTTAAATATCATACATGCAAATTTTCATCTTGTAAGCTCTTATCTATCTAATTCTAGCATGCTATAATCTTCTTCTCAATGCTTTGCTTCTACTCCTATCTAGAGGCTGTTGTCCCTGAAAAAGCATTTGAAGCTGCCTCATTTTAAATGAGACACCCCAGATGCCATTAGCACACTAGGGTCAGACACATGTCTGGTATGAGAAAATTCACAAAAGCAATTAATTAATTAGGTTAAAATCAAGTTAAGTACATATACATAAAGTTCTGCCCTTTGGAAACAGGTAATACTTGTGTGCATGCTCTGTGTCATTGTGCATGTGCATATTTTAATCTTTCTTTCCAAAGACTACATATATAAATATGGTACATACATTCAAGCATACAATTCAGTCATAGTCAAACAATCATTCACACCAAACAGGAAAATAACCAATATGAGTTAAATCATTTATTCCATCCTCATATTTCAATTCTGGGAAAAACTCTAGCTTCCTCATCATATCAAATATTTTTCCCTTGGTATATTTATCTATCCTGGTCTCATCTGCAATTTTATGAATCAATGGACACACTGTAATGAACTAATTCACTCCATTACACAAAGATCTCAGGACTTGAACAAGCCATGTGTCAACTTGCATTACTCAAGAACACAAGTCATTCCTGCAGTAATCTTGACCCCATTTCCTAATCAAATTCTTAGGTACTTTCTCTTTTTAAATTTTTCAGAGCAAACCCAATCAGTGAGTTATTTTACAAAAACAAGCATTCACCTCATAGCATTCCTTATCATTCTCATAAACAAACAGAGACAACCAAGCAATTTTAGTATTGGTACTTATTAAAACATGTTCTTGCAATTTTAAAGAGATATAGACAACTAACATTGGTTTATGGCTTTATGGGAAGATTTTATTGCAAACATCTGTGCTTTAGTTAACTCAGGTTGACCAAGCTTCCTAAATCACAAAATCTATTTGCTGGGTGGATATTGTATATTTTCTTTGAATCAGGAGTATCAGCACATAGGCAAGCCTATTGCACTCCTAATTCCTTTTCATTTTAAGCCTCAGCACATATACATATGTATATTGCAGCCCATAAGCTTATCAATTCTTCTGGGTTGAGCCAAAACCAACACTACTTTCTTATATCCAACATTTTATTTTTCTGGGTATTTATTTGTTTCTAACCAGTATCATATTAGAAAGAGATCTGGGTTTCAAAGATACTTATGTATGCATGCAGATCATATTTAGAATTTTCACAAAATAAAACAACCAGAACAACCATTTAGCATTAAAGCATCCTTAACTTCTGAAGAACAATCACATATACTTTTAAGAAAAATTCATTTATAACTGGCTGCCTTCATTAGGACTTAGTGCCTTAAGTTGTTGAGTGAGTTTTCTCACCTAGTTCTCTTCTTTGCTTCCTTAATTAATTGATGAACTTCTGCCTTTAGCCTCAAGCTCTTTTCCTTCCCTTGCCTTATGATTTCTATGGTTTTTTTTTCAAAGTTCTTTTCTAAGAAGGAGAGGAGGCTGCTGCATATACATATATATATATATATATATATATATATACAGGGTCCTCCTTAGGGTTTTGGGTATTGGCTAAAGACATTTTTGCCCACCAGAAAAATTATGTTATCTGCATTTTATTTGAACCCAAAATTCTATCCTTTCCGGCTTAATTTAGGTGAAGAGAAAAGTGGTTATGTTCTTTTTGGTTAATTTCAGAAATTTGCTTTTCAGAAAAATACCTTTTCCTTTGTCTACAATCATGCTAAAAATGTGACTTGATTTGTTATTTATCAAATACTCTTCCTAATTCTGCCTATACCAAGCATTTCCCTGTTTTGTCTTATTTTTCCTATTTTTAGCTTTCATGTAAATGGTATGTACTTCCTTTATTTATTTACAAGAGGACTACTCCTTTTTATATCCTCATTTTTTTTTCTTTCTGCCTATATACTAAAATATGTCTGTATATTTTATTTTACTAACTTGAACTCTAGTATTTTATTAACATATATATATATAAGTCTTACTGAAATAATTAGTACACCCATATATATATATTTATACATCATTCTGTATTGACACACACACATGCACATGTACACTCAAAAATATTCAGTAGCATCCATATATGTATATTTACTTATGCATACAGCTTTTAAGGATTTAATCTATATATATATATATTCCCATACATATCAATATGTATTTATTCTTAGAGTTCAGGGATTTTAGCTTTTGTTCATGTGCATTTCCTGTGCACACATGTACACACATACTGATACACTATCAAGCTATATCAATTCTCTTTCAAAATTTATTTAAAAATTATTTTGAATTTATTTATATTTTTCAGAATAAATTCCTAAAATCTTGGGTCATTACATACACCCCTCCTTTTAGAAATTGTGTCCCACAATTTTCCTAAGCTTAAAATGAATTTTAAACTTAATTCAGAGAACAAGTACATTCTCAACCAAATAGATTTTTAGTTCTATAATAACTAAAAATATATGCATCTAAAACAATCAAAAATCAGGATTACCTTTAATCTGAAAATAGCTTAGGATAATTCATCCTAACTTTGTCTTCTAATTCCCATGTGCAATCACTAGGATCAAGACTCCACTGTACCTTTACAAGTTTCAGAGATTTATTCCTCAACTTCTTCACATCTTTTGCCAAAATTCCCACTGGATCCTTTTCATAAATCAAATTAGAATTTATCTGCACTTGGGTTGGGGTCTCAAGAATTTCTGCCTTGTCATGGACCCATCTTCTCAATTGTGATACATGAAAAACATCATGCATCCCTTGCATGTTTTCTGGTAATTCCAACTTGTATGCCAAGGAACCAATTCTTTCTAGAATTTTGTATGGCCCAATATATCTTGGGGTTAACTTGCCTTGTTTCCAAAATCTCAGTACATTTTTCATAGGTGATATTTTGATGAAAACAAAATTTCCTACTTCATATTCCACTTGCTTCCTTTTCATGTCTGCAAATTTCTTTTGCCTATCTTGAGCTGCTGCCATTCTTCTTCTTATCAACTCAATTTTCTCCTTAGTTTCTTGTATGTACTCAGGTCCTAAAATAGACCTTTCTCCTGCTTCTACCCAACAAACAGGTGACAAACAGGGTTTACCATATAAGGCTTCAAATGGAGCCATTCCTATGGTGCTTTGATAGCTGTTGTTGTATGTAAATTCAACTAGATGAAGATAATCTTCCCAGTTGCCCCCAAAGTCCAGTACACATGCTCTCAACATGTCCTCCAAAACCTTGTTTACTACCTCGGTCTGCCCATCTGATTGAGGATGGTAGGCAGTACTTAGGCATAGTTCACTTCCCATTGCTTCTTGAAAGCTTCTCCAGAATTTTGAGGTGAAGATGGTATCCCTATCACTCACAATGGTTTTGGGAATGCCATGTAACTTTACCACTTCCTTTATAAAAATTTGAGCTAATTTTGGTGCTGTCCTTTCTGACTTGACTGGGATGAAGTGTGCTACCTTGGTTAGCTTATCAACTATCACCCATATGCTTGTATTGCCTCTCTTAGATCTAGGCAGTCCATCTATGAAGTCCATAGATATGTCTTCCCACTTCCACTGTGGTACACTAAGAGGCTGCATCAACCCTGATGGCCTTTGGGTTTCAGCCTTGACTTGTTGGCAAGTCATACATTTGGCAATGTATTTAGCTACATCAGATTTCATCCCCTTCCACCAGAAGTCTCTTTTCAAATTTTGGTACATTTTTGTGTTGCCTGGGTGTATGGAGTATTTACTTCTGTGATATTCATTCAATATCTCTTTCTTCAATTCTGTGTCCTCTGGTACACACATCCTATTTTGGTATCTCATATAACCATTTTTATCAATATGGTGATTCATCACTTCCTCCCCTTTTGAGAGGAGCATTTTCTTCTCTAATAAGTTGGCATCCTGTTCTTGCATTTTTCCTACCTTCAGAATTAAATCTGGTTGAAGTGTCATTAAGCTTAACTTCCCTTTATCTTCTTGTGCACCATGCATCTGCTCATCAATGTGCACACAACCATTCTCCCCAATTTCTAACTCAGTTAGCAAAGACAAGTCCTTAAATTCTTCTATCATCATCATAGCCAATTTAGCATGCTGTCTACTTAGAGCATCTGCAACTTTGTTTGCTTTGCCTGGTGTATAGAGTATGTCAAAGTCATAGGCAGCTCAAAATTCCACCCATCTATGTTGCCTCATGTTCAAATCTTTTTGTGAAAATAAATATTTTAGAGACTTGTGGTCAGTGTAAAGTTCAAACTTAGTGCCTAACAAATAATGTCTCCAAGGTTTCAAAGCATAGATCACAGCTGCTAATTCAAGGTCATGTGTGGCATACCTTACTTCATGGGGTTTAAGTTGTCTGGATGCATATGCAATGACTTGGCCTTGTTGCATCAACACTGCACCCAAGCCAAATCCACTAGCATCAGTGTAAACAACTAATTCTTCATTTCCATGAGGTACCTTTAAAATTGGAGCATTCACCAATGCCTCCTTCAACTGTTCAAAAGACTTTTCACATTTTTCTTACCAAACAAAAGCTTGGTTCTTCCTGGTTAGGTTAGTGAGTGGTGTAGAAATTTTTGAAAAATCTTTTATAAATCTCCTATAATACCCTGCCATCCCCATAAATGACCTTACTTCACTCACAGTGCTTGGCCTCTTCCATGCTTGAATAGCCACTACTTTATTGGGGTTCACAGAAATTCCTTGGGCAGATATAACATGGCCAAGAAAATGCACTTCCTCTTTCCAAAATTCACATTTTGAGTATTTTGCCTTTAAGTCTTTTTCCCTTAGTCTAGACAAAACCATGTGCAGATGGCTTTCATGCTCTTCCATTGTTTTGGAATAAATTAAAATGTCATCTATAAAAATAAGCACAAACTTGTCTAAATAATCCCTAAAGGTTCTGTTCATTAAATCTACAAAGTATGATGGTGCATTGATCAAGCCAAATGGCATAACCAGAAATTCATACAACCTATATCTAGTGTTAAAGGCAGTGTACTTGATGCTTGATTCTTCCACCTTCATTTGATGAAAACCAGATGCTAAATCTAGCCTAGAGAATACTCTTGCTCCAGCCAATTGATCAAAAAGATCATCTATTCTTGGCAGTGGGTATTTATTTTTAATGGTTACCTTGTTTAATTCCCTATAATCTATGCAGAGTCTCAAAGTACCATCTTGTTTCTTAACAAACACCACTGGTGCCCCCCAGCAAGAATTACTGGATCTTATAAAACCCTTATTTTCTAATTCCTCTAATTGTTTCTTTAATTCTTTTAGTTCATTTGGCCCCATTCTTGTTGGCTTTTTAATCACTGGGCTTGCTCCTGGAACTAAATGAATTTGGAATTCCACTGGCCTATGGTTTGGAACACCATTAACCTCCTCAAAAACATCCAAGTATTCATTGACTATGGGAATTTCCTCAATAATATGTTTACTGGAATCTTTACCCAAATCAATCAAATGACACAATTTTCTTCCCTTGGACACTTCACACAAAATTGTGATCCTTTGGCTTCCATGGTTTTGCAATGATATGGTGGATGAGTCTAAGTTAATTATGGCCTTGAATTGCCTTAACCAGTCTACTCCCAAAATAACACCTATATTTGGGTAATTTAAAACATATAAATTGGAAATAAAAGTATCTCCTCCTATGTTTAATCCCACATCCACACAGATCATGTTTAAAACACTAGAACTTCCCAGTGGACTTTGTATATGTAAAAGGGTTTCAACCAATATGCAACTTAATTTCAGCATTTTAACTAATTCATAGGAAATTAAAGAATGAGTTGCTCCTATATCATATACTACTGCTATGGGTACATTACAAATAAATAGTGTACCTTCCACTTGACTGTGCTTCTCAGCATTGATCTCCACTGTTTTGCCTTTTTCTTCCAAGTTTGCTAATTTTCCTTGCTGCCTATTCTCAGGATAATTTCTTTTCATGTGCCCTTCTTTCCCACATAAATAACACTTGAAAGCTCCTCCTTTCAATTCTGGACATCTTGGTTTGATATGTCCTTCTTTTCCACACTGATGGCACATAATCTTCTTGGTTTCCTTAGCTTTGACATCTCCAGTGCTTTTGTTACTGGCCTCTTCCTTCTTCTTATCATAAGGGTGATACCTCCCCTTACCTTTCTTGGTGTTATTGTTCTTAAAATTTCTGAACTTCTCCCTTTCCTTGTCATGCTGCTCCAACCTCAAAGCTAAGTCTATCACATGGTCAAAAGTCCTGTCAGCATAGGGTAACATGGCTCTGCTAAGTCCTGGGTTCAAACCTTTTATGTACCTATCATTTTTGGATGCCTCATCTGCCACAAGCATTGCTCCATATGTGGAAAGCCCCTCAAACTTTTGAGTGTACTCTGTGACAGTCATGGTTCCTTGTCTAAGTCTAATAAATTCTTCTAACAAGGTAGTCTTAGCTGATGCTGGTACAAACCTTGCTTCCAACATCTCTTTGAATTGATTCCAAGTGATTTCATTCTCACCTCTCCCTGCAATGATTACTTCCCACCAGCTTAAAGCTACTCCTTTTAGCTGTCTTGAAGCCACTTGTCTCTTTCTTTGATCATCAAGTTGCATGTCATTGAAAATTCTTTCCAATGTTCTCAACCACGTTTGAATTTCCATGATACCCTCTGTCCCTTCAAAGCTTTTGCCTCCTAAATGAGTATATGTCTTAAGTAATTTTGAGAGTTCTTCATAGGGATTTTCTTGCCTTTGTCCTGCCCCATCCCTAAATGCTCTCACCAAGTCTTGCAGATTGACCATTGGTGGTGCATGGGAAGATCCTGCTCCCTGATTTGGTGGTCTCCCTACCATAGTTTGCTAATAATAATTTACATAGCTGGTTAGTTTGATTGGTAATTTTATTATTTCAGTGGTTTTTATTCACACTGAAAACATTGATATATATTTAGTTCCTTTAAATTTTATTTCTATCTAAGAACTTGATCTTTACTTCTACTATGTTGAATAACATAGCTCTGATACCAAATGAAATGACCCTCTCTTCTCTACCTTCATTTTGTAAGGATTTTTTTTAGAGATGATATATGTATATATCATTTATTAACAAATATATTTTTCCAGGGTCATTTTTTTTTCCAATAAACAAACTTTATCCAGGATAAATTTTTTTACCAATATAGATATATCAGTGCAACCACAAAAATATGCACACACATATGAAGATGCATGTGCCCCTCTGGTTTAATCAGGTTATGGCAAACAAGAGGTTACGGTGATTGATTAAATTTAATCAATCCCCACATAGCTTAATTTCATTTTATTATTTAAGTAATGAAAATCTTATTCATATAGGTAATAGTATGGTTTTTATTCTTTGATAGCTTGCTGGATTCTCCATGAAATATGATTCATAGAACCCAGATAATTATGTTATGATTATCTGTAAAATCAATTGTATAGTGTCTGTGCTTTGAAAATGATATAAGCTTATATCATTTCCTATGTTTGCTTTCTCATAGTATCTACCTTATATGCAAACTCATGTCTGGGATATTCTTAAGTGAATCATTATATTCCAGAAGCTTGATTCCTTGATACTAAGGTACTGGACTAAATGAAATGCAGTCCGGGGTGAGTTTCCTCACACATGGATACTTAGCAAATAAAATATGGATTAAACAGACTCTCTACTCAGACATATTTCTTAGGGTCTTAAAATGCATTTTGCCCAAAGCTTTAGTAAAGAGGGATTCAGATTTTATGTTAAAATTACTAAGGTACTGGTGTGACAGTGTCTGAGCAGATCATATCTGAACATGTAAATAATTTACTTATATGGATCTAACATCATTATCTTATAAAATCCCTACTGGTGATCTTACTTACAATACTATAGCTAAAACTTTTCAACATTCCAGATAATAAAACTCAGATATTTTAAATACCAGTTCCAAGTCAAATTTTCAAAATACTTAACCAAATATCCAACATCACTCTGTACTTAGTTCAATGGAATTTTTTTTTTAAATATCATACATGCAAATTTTCATCTTGTAAGCTCTTATCTATCTAATTCTAGCATGCTATAATCTTCTTCTCAATGCTTTGCTTCTACTCCTATCTAGAGGCTGCTGTCCCTGAAAAAGCATTTGAAGCTGCCTCATTTTAAATGAGACACCCCAGATGCCATTAGCACACTAGGGTCAGACACATGTCTGGTATGAGAAAATTCACAAAAGCAATTAATTAATTAGGTTAAAATTAAGTTAAGTACATATACATAAAGTTCTGCCCTTTGGAAACAGGTAACACTTGTGTGCATGCTCTGTGTCATTGTGCATGTGCATATTTTAATCTTTCTTTCCAAAGACTACATATATAAATATGGTACATACATTCAAGCATACAATTCAGTCATAGTCAAACAATCATTCACACCAAACAGGAAAATAACCAATATGAGTTAAATCATTTATTCCATCCTCATATTTCAATTCTGGGAAAAACTCTAGCTTCCTCATCATATCAAATATTTTTCCCTTGGTATATTTATCTATCCTGGTCTCATCTGCAATTTTATGAATCAATGGACACACTGTAATGAACTAATTCACTCCATTACACAAAGATCTCAGGACTTGAACAAGTCATGTGTCAACTTGCATTACTCAAGAACACAAGTCATTCCTGCAGTAATCTTGACCCCATTTCCTAATCAAATTCTTAGGTACTTTCTCTTTTTAAATTTTTCAGAGCAAACCCAATCAGTGAGTTATTTTACAAAAACAAGCATTCACCTCATAGCATTCCTTATCATTCTCATAAACAAATAGAGACAACCAAGCAATTTTAGTATTGGTACTTATTAAAACATGTTCTTGCAATTTTAAAGAGATATAGACAACTAACATTGGTTTATGGCTTTATGGGAAGATTTTATTGCAAACATCTGTGCTTTAGTTAACTCAGGTTGACCAAGCTTCCTAAATCACAAAATCTATTTGTTGGGTGGATATTGTATATTTTCTTTGAATCAGGAGTATCAGCACATAGGCAAGCCTATTGCACTCCTAATTCCTTTTCATTTTAAGCCTCAGCACATATACATATGTATATTGCAGCCCATAAGCTTATCAATTCTTCTGGGTTGAGCCAAAACCAACATTACTTGCTTATATCCAACATTTTATTTTTCTGGGTATTTATTTGTTTCTAACCGGTATCATATTAAAAAGAGATCTGGGTTTCAAAGATACTTATGTATGCATGCAGATCATATTTAGAATATTCACAAAATAAAACAACCAGAACAACCATTTAGCATTAAAGCATCCTTAACTTCTGAAGAACAATCACATATACTTTTAAGAAAAATTCATTTATAACTGGCTGCCTTCATTAGGACTTAGTGCCTTAAGTTGTTGAGTGAGTTTTCTCACCTAGTTCTCTTCTTTGCTTCCTTAATTAATTGATGAACTTCTGCCTTTAGCCTCAAGCTCTTTTCCTTCCCTTGCCTTATGATTTCTATGGTGTTGTTTTTTTTTCAAAGTTCTTTTCTGAGAAGGAGAGGAGGCTGCTGCATATACATATATATATACAGGGTCCTCCTTAGGGTTTTGGGTATTGGCTAAATCCATTTTTGCCCACCAGAAAAATTATGTTATCTGCATTTTATTTGAACCCAAAATTCTACCCTTTCCGGCTTAATTTAGGTGAAGAGAAAAGTGGTTATGTTCTTTTTGGTTAATTTCAAAAATTTGCTTTTCAGAAAATACTTTTTCCTTTGTCTACAATCATGCTAAAAATGTGACTTGATTTGTTATTTATCAAATACTCTTCCTAATTCTGCCTATACCAAGCATTTCCCTGTTTTGTCTTATTTTTCCTATTTTTAGCTTTCATGTAAATGGTATGTACTTCCTTTATTTATTTACAAGAGGACTACTCCTTTTTATATCCTCATTTTTTTTTCTTTCTGCCTACATACTAAAATATGTCTGTATATTTTATTTTACTAACTTGAACTCTAGTATTTTATTAACATATATATATATATAAGTCTTACTGAAATAATTAGTATACCCATATATATATTTATACATCATTCTGTATTGACACACACACATGCACATGTACACTCAAAAATATTCAGTAGCATCCATATATGTATATTTACTTATGCATACAGCTTTTAAGGATTTAATCTATATATATATATTCCCATACATATCAATATGTATTTATTCTTAGAGTTCAGGGATTTTAGCTTTTGTTCATGTGCATTTCCTGTGCACACATGTGCACACATACTGATACACTATCAAGCTATATCAATTCCCTTTCAAAATTTATTTAAAAATTATTTTGAATTTATTTATATTTTTCAGAATAAATTCCTAAAATCTTGGGTCATTACAAGTGGATGTGCATTTATAGACACAACAAAGTAGGAAATTACCAAACTAACCTTAGATTAAAATATCCTAACATATCATTATTTTGACAAGTCACATCACAAGATTCCTCCTCCTCATATGTCACATCCCCTCCTCTCTAGTTACATCCTCTAGGTCATGTTGGATAATGATGATAATGCTAAGATATGATAAGAGATAATGATATATACTTATATATATATATATAAGTTATTAAGTGTATTATTATATTTCTAATTATCTATTATATGTGTACGTATGGTGCACAAAAGCGAACAATGTTCCTAATAACTTTTCGGAGTCGAAAAGTCGAAATTCCGAAAAATGTTCTTCGGTCACATTTTCTATTTTTTACGAACCATCTACTTTGGTATAAAATTTCAAATATTTACCGTCATTATTAAATGATTAAAATAGGTTTATTTGTAAATAAAACCCATTTATTTAATATTTAAACTCAACTTGAATTTCTGAAGAAATATATAAAACCGATTATCTCAACTGTCGATGTTATAAATACATTTTATTTTTCAAAAATAAAATAAATTATTTTATTTCATAATCTTATTTGAATACATATATTAGTGTATGAATCCAAATCCATGCATGATTTTTATTGTTTAAAAGCATTTTTATTGATAAAACAATTTTCGACTGTTTTATCGATATTTTACCTAGGACGATATTTACAAATTATCAATATTTTAACTCAGTAATTTGTCCGCAAATATTTTTCCCAAATAAAATAACTATTATTATTTACCACTTAAAACATGATTATTTCTTACTTTTAAACCCATATTTAAATATTTTAAAAATAAATATAATTTATCAATGTGATAAATTTTCGGGTCGTTACACTGGCTACTTCTAGCTGTGAGTTCACAGACCACAATAAAATTTTATAATATTCACCATAACACAAGAAGTAATAATGTAAACCAAATGCCATATTTCAAAGATTAAATAAACTAAATCATGGATAAAGAATATAAATATTCATCTTGGAAGCAAATTCTAATCATTGAACCTTCGAAAATAATTCGCAGCAAGAAAACAATCTCGATAAATCCACTATTTGAAGGATCAAAACAAAATATTTTTAAATTGAACTTTTACTAGTTGTTTGAAAAGGAGTTAGGAATAACATATCCAAATTTTAGAATTTATGGAATTTCTACAATTTATTATGAATTTCTAATCAACGGGCGTTTTCTGCCTAGATTTTACATGAAAAGCTTGCAGAAATCACAACATTTAACACATAAAATTCATGAAATTTGGAATTGAGATGCTGGAACATGTCAGGAACAATATATCAAAAATTGGGTGTTTTTAAACTTATTATGAATTAAATATGAATTTTATTGTGAAGATGGTTCAAAAACACAAAATTTTACAAAACACAAGCACATCAACAAATATCATCATTAATCAAGTTTGAAGCAATATAAAAATAAGATATTTGTAATAAACCGAAGTAAGAGTCTATAGAACTTACCATAAAAATTCGAAGACATAATTATTTGATTTGATACCTAAAATCACTCTTTAAACAAGCCACTTTTTCATTGTTCATAAACCATAAAATAAATTATAATCTAATAATTCTTCAACCATCCGAACTTGATTAAAATGCAAACTTCTTTATAGCTAGTGATGTTATTTGGTATTGAGGGCAACAAATTTTAATTTTGGATTTTTAGGGATTTTATATTTTGATTTTTAGAAGAAGGAAGGGTTTGAAAATAAAGTTAGCTTCTCAATTATAAACTTTAATTAATTGCTTCTCAAAATCCAAGGTTGTTACACATATCCAACTATCCCACAATCTTTCGGCATATTGATATCATCCATAGTCAAATCAAATACCTATGAAATCTTTAGCTTCTTATCATAGCTTCTACACTTCCGGTCGTATAATTTTTCATTCCTTTCCATCCAAGTCACATTTAAAAGCTTCTTAGGTACAGTGAGAAGGAAGCTTAATTTAACATTTCTCTAGCTAACACTCTTTAAAATTATGTGTAAGTCCTTGTTAACATCCACTTTCTTACTATGGTAGTTCTCTTTGTTATGCAAAGTGCTCCATGCTTGGAAATATATTGACATAAAAGAACATATGAGTATTTGGTTCATTTACATTTTCTAAAAAAAGGCATAACTAGCATTTAAGAATCCCCAAATGACACAGTTTATCTCGAGTTAGCAAAAAAGAATTGAGGATTCATGTAACAACCAGTATTGTTGGCTATAGTTTATATTAAAAAAATGAATATAAATATGATAGGTCAAAATAAAAGCACCACAAAAAGTCAAATTGCGGAGACAATGGAATTAGAGCGCAAGTGTAATGCCATGCCCTATACTCATACTACCAAAGAATATTACTAAGTAATATTGTCTGATAGTATGGAGAATATAACTATAATGGGTGCTTCGTCATACATATTCTTTTGGACTAATATGGATACATGTTGATAAAGTAAAAGTAATCATGTGCATGTATCACATCTCGGTACAAAATAATGGTACGAGGAGTTTCCTAGAACAAAACAATATAGAATCAATAACATAAACAAAAATATACCCATTACACAAATCATGGAAGTGGATAAAAGCCAATAGGGTTGGCTTAGTGATTAGTGATTTAAACTGCAAGATCAAAGCTTACGAGTTCGATCCCCGAGATCGACACTTGTTTGCATTAATGAACCATGTTCAAAAAAGGAAGCTGGTAGAATATAATATATATAGCAATAGTCATTATAGTGTGTACATTACATAATATATCATCATATATCCACATACGACACTACCACAAATGGTGACATAAATATAGATACATATTCATAGGCTGTACAACCAATGTTACAACAAAAAATTCATATCCAGACAAAAAAATACATATATAAAGGCTGCCTCTAGCAAATCCTCCCAAATGATCCCAAAAATCTCAATGTGAAATGCAACATGTAATAATTCTCAAGCTGACCCGAGAATTATTATTAAAATGTAATTAAACTTGGATCAGGAAACATCTAGTTGTGAGTGTAATGATATCCAATATAAAACAATAAAAAAGTGTAAATATAAGGGTAGATGTCACACAACACATTAAGTACCGAAAACATCATCGTTCTCACATAATATTTTAACACTCATGTAATGTTTCTAGTTTCATTATAACACATAGTCATTACTCTAATCGAATGAGTTTCATATCTATGCCTTTATTATTAATTCCACATTTATTAAGGCACTCAGTTAATTTTATTTATTGATCAATTTAGTTATTACGTTCATCCTAAGTTACAAATTAACTTATTACCAGAAGCCGAGTTCCTAGCTTTGCACTACCACTAATGCTTAAAATTATCAGCATCATCACAAAGTCCATTTGCTGCAAAAAAATTCTCATCTCATTGGATATCCTTGCTTCCATCATCCTCATATTTTGTCCAAACCTCCTTGTTGTGCCCAAGTAGCAGACCGTTTGATTTATGACAATTAATTTGGCAAAATTATCACCACTCGGGGAACTACCACGACGTTAGTCAACTAGGATGGATATCTAGCACATCTAGTATCTAACATAACCATCATCATATTTTAATTTTACTTACGTAACCCTCACTCATGGTAAATCCTTTAGTTATTGTTCCCATCTCAAATGTTATTTAGGACTTTATTCATTTACAAATTAGCAAAAAGGTTTAAAAGAAAAGTGACAAAATAGCACAACAAATTTTCACACATTATTACATTCATTTAAAATAATCATAACTCCCAAAATGTTCCAAACTAAGCAATTGTACTTCAATTTTTAATAAACAAAAACATAACACTACTTTTATATTAAATTTAAAGTCAAAAAACCTCACTTTTTTCTTTACAAAAAGGTTCACTCCTAAAGTTTAACACCAATATTATCACAAAGTTTACATTCTTTTAAAAATTAAAATTTTGAAACATACAACAAAAAGTAAAAACATATTCTTGTTTTTTTTCCAAAAAGCACGTGAATCAAAATTTATAATAATATTAAACCCAAAGTTATAAGAAAAGATTCTATTAGTTTAAAAAAATTAAACTCATTCACAAAATTATGTATTTTTATTTTATTTTTACAATTACATTCTTATTATTATTATTTCACTATTTTTGCGCGTGGGTTACTTGGCCCACTTGCGATTGCAAGTGGGTCGCAGCCCAGTTACACCCATTTCCACTTACGGAAGTAGTTGAAAAAATGATATATATGTCCACCTGCTCATGTAGATGGACATTTATATTGTTGTAATGTAGCAGCTCTGAGCTGCTACCATGTGGCAGCTCTCAATGCCACAAAGTAATCGCCGGCCACGACTATGTAGCAGCTCACGACTGCTACAAAGCAGCAATGAAACGACACGTTGGAGCTAGCGCAACGACGTGCCTCACCCAAGCTAGCGGAAAAATTTGGTAGCCCTTCATCCCTCCAACGGCACCGAAATGCCCCTCCAACATGGACATTTCAACAAATACATTCCATGCAATAAATCAAACCATTCATTCCAAACAACAATTCAACACCAAGTCAGCAAACAAAATCTATTAGCATATTCTATTCACCAATTTCATCATATTTATCAAATATACAAATTTGGACCAAGCATGTCCAAAAGTTTAGAAAAAAAACACTCACCTTTCTTCCAATTTGCATAAGAGTTGCAAAATACATTTAAAAGCCTCAATTACTACAAACAACGCGCAAAACATTACCGATTTTGCTTCAGGCCTAATATGAATAAGGGCATAGAAACTCAATTTTAAGGTATAAATCAATATAAGAAGATGGAGAATAGGTTAAAACAACTTACTAATTTTTTTGATAGTTTCTTCTATTTTTTCCAATTTATTTTCATTTCCCCACCTTAGTTTTTTTCCTCATTATCTTTATTAAATGGATGAAGAAAGGAATTAGTTGGTAGGGTTATAACAGTCAAATAGGTTAGGGTTAATAGGCTTTTCGGGTTGGGTTTTAGAACTTAAAAAATTAACAATATCAACTCTATCTTTAAACAACATGCTACAACTATAACATACGTACACTTCATATATTTCAAAATAAAGATCATATTCCACAAAAAGAATGATGACAATGTTTTCGGAACCGTTTTATTACTAATTATCTTTTATTATCATAGTTGCATACACACAACGTAAATATATTATATGCTTAAATATCACATTGTTTGTCAAATTCTACTTTAATTCTAATTCAAGTTTTCCAAAAAAGAAATTTTACTCAAATATAATTATTATAAATAAATGATTAAATAATTTTCCTATCCAAAAATATAATTATTATCAATAAAATAGCTTAATTTATTGATTTCTTTAAAAAAAATTCATTTTTGACAACAATCCACTTTTGTAACCAAAATTACACAATCTTAAAATTAACCTTTTCAATATTATATCTTACTTAAATAAAATGTTTATTATTATTATTATTATTACTATTATAAATAAACTTCATTTTTAATTTTCATTCCAATCATATACATCATTTTAATAAACACACTTTCTTACATTAGCATTGCTTATACTTTATAACTCATCTTAATCAATTTAAAATAATGACTTTTAACATGTAATTTTTTTTAAAACACTTTTTTTTACATATATACTAATAAATGTAATAAATCTCATTTCATCATTTCACAAAATATAATCAATCCATTGCCCAATCGAACCCTATATTCCAAACCACAATAGTGAAAGTACATGTTTCTTTCCAATTGTCCATATGACATGTCGACTATATCACCATTTTATTTAACTCATTTTCTCATATACCCAACCTTATAATTAAAATAATATTTTTGGAATGCCATTTTTGAGTCTTCCAAGTATATGTTTTGAAATATTTGTAGTTAAGGATTTTGGATCAAGAGTTAGGACATGATCCATAAATGATCAAAAATGCTAACCGTTGCACGTAATGGAATTAGAGCTTGAGGACACTTCTATTGTGTCCTTAATTTCGTTCTGATTCTTCTAGTTATAGACATCGAGGTGTTTAGACTAATGGATTTTGAGCTATGAAGGAAATGAGCTTTGTGGAAAGAAAGAACAATGGATTTTGACATGTTAAAGTCTCCCTATGCCTACACATGGTATGCTGTACACCCTCCTTCTCCATCAAACTCATTTCATTCCTTCTCTTTTTTTTACAGCTTTACCCAAACCCTCTTTCTTTAATCTATTAAAACAAGTATGAAGGCACGTCCGATGGACGTGAGTAAGTCAAGTTGTTGTTAAATTGGTAGGGTGTGAAGAGAGCTGGTGGAAATGTTTGATGGGGAAGAAAAATATTACGGTGCGAATGTATGTTGTTGTGAAGTATGCATATGTTGTCAGTTGTCGTATAGAACATATGTTGGGGGAATGATGAAAGGAAAGTACAAATGCGAGTACAAAGACATCCACATTCGAAAATTATCGCTGGTTATTGTCAAGATTATAGTTTGTACATGTGTATTTTAACATAAAAAAAGATATGTATTTATTATTATTTTTAAATCGATTTTTATATAATATGCATATTAACTACTCAAAACTATTTATTATTGTCAAATTTAGTTAATTTTCACATTTTTATATTTAATGTGATTGAAAAAAAATGCTCAACCAAGATCTTCTAATTATGCTTCTTGTAGTCAATGGGTATGTGCATAATCTGAAAAAGATTTCAAATGCGAATATAACATTATCATCAGAAAGTATCTATTGATAAACCTAAGCTCAACTCGTATGCATAAAGCTAACTCCTACACGTACATAGATCCGCCTATGAATTGTAATATTAGATTTGAGATATATAACTGATCAACTTTGAAATTGGATTTTTGGATATTGAGAATATATTTTGTGGCAGAAACCAGCATAATCCACGGTCAATTTTTTTGGGAAATTTTGATGTGTAAAGCTTGCATTAGCAATAAACAAATGAAGAACAAAAGGTTCAAAGTACATTATGTAACTCAGTTGACCCAATATTCATAGGTAGAAAATACATATGTATGATACTCGTAACGATAATCAGTGTGCATGGACGAAGTAAAAATGTATTTATAATATTTTGTCTGGTATACAAATTTTTTGCCTGAATATCATCCGCAAAGTCCTACTTTTTAGTCATTCAATAAAACTTAAATGAGTAGTAGCCTTTATCAATCTTAGTTGTTTTTGGTTGCAGGAGTGAAGAAACCTGAAACAGCAGAAGATTAAAGGTAATATTACAAAATTAAGTAAACTTTTATTGCATACACCGAAATCTAAAAAGTAGTCTCCATCAGCTTCATATGATGCATATATTGAAATCCAAAACGATAGTTCAAAACAGCAGATAACCAAAGTTTACTCAGCCTTTCGTGGTTGTAAACGTTTCCAGGAATGCACTATTGACAGATGGTATCATTAATTATTCTTGGTATATATCTTTCATATAAGGAAAGCTTCGTATTTAGTCCATTCTGTTCAACCTGCAATAGTTTTAGCTGGTATAATGAATTTTATGTTGATTAATTGAATAATACAATGTTAAACCCAAATACCAAGTACACTTTGGTTAAAACAGTTGTCATATTGATTAAGTGCAGTACAGTTATCGAATATTATATAGCTTTGGAAACATTGAAAATGCATCAAATGTTCATGAATGATTAACAATCATCCAAAAAAAAGTTACCTAGTTAATTGATAGTCAGTACTAAATTGTCATGTTTTTCCAGTTTTAAACAAAATGAGGGTAAAAGACTGCAAATAACAATATTATCAAGCAAGAAAGCGTTTGTTAGCAACATTGTCAGTCATGATTATACTATCTACAATAGCTATTAGATTGTCAACCTGCTTTATAATCAGGCAGTAATAGAACATGCACGTACCATAAATGCACCATGCGGTAGTGTAACAGAGCATAGATACCATCCAGATGTTGGATTACTTTCACGTTGAGCCAAATATTTCCAATTTCTTTCGAATTCGACTCAAATCATTTGCCTATATCGTGCATACAGGTTTGTACTCTATCAGTACTAATGGTTATCATTTTTTTTATTTGAATTCAAACAGAAAATAACTATAACAAACTTATAAAATCACACTATTGTAGCTTATATTTCTTTCACAGGACGGTTTAAGACACATGTTGGATGTTAAGTCATAAGGATCTTATTTTATAGAATCATCTTGCAGATATAAATTAGGAGAAAAATTCAATCGATTGGGTTAGCTGCATACACTAAAGGCAGCTCAAAACAAAGAAGATAAGTTTAAACCATGGCATGCAAGATTTAAGTTTTGATGAGTATAAATCGATTAGCCAACGAAATCAAAAAAATTGGTATAGACAAAGTAGTGTATTACGAAATGGTGGAAGTCATAGGTGAACCATTGCAGTCAAACTTGACATTGCCCGCTTTAAAAAAATGAACCAAGTTAAAATATGTCATCCAAACATGTCATAGATGTTATCTATTCGTCCATTCAGATATAACACAGTAAGCCTGTAAAGATTATGCAAAATAAAAAAGTTGTAAATCTGAAAAATGAAGGCTATATTTGCATCAGACGCACCACCATTACCAACTCACATAACATAGGTATCAAAATATTATTTGTGTATGAATCTAGTCTATCAAATTTGTATGGAGTAGCTAATGAATACTATTTTATTCATTTTATAGCAGTTAACTATTTGCAACATGATTAAATAACGCTTATAAATGACGTAAGGAGATATCAAATCTGGACAATACAAAAACAAAGCTTATAAACGATGTTATAAGGACTTTTCTTCAAAAACATTCATACATAACCCACTAAGACAAACAACGGAATCAAGGTAATCTGCCATAAATTAGAAGAACAAACATGCAGAGTAAAAAACATCTTTTGAACAAACAGTAATACATAGGGAATAGAGACAGAAACAGAATTAACGAAGTCAGCCTTAAAATAGGGAGAACATAAAAGTCTTACCTAAACAGCTGTAGATCTGAACAGTGGAGGTAGCATCCAAATTGTTATCGATAGAACACAACGAAGAGAAAACGATGAGTTAAATCAAATCAGCGTTAGTTATATGAAATAAGGTAAAAGTAATCAACAACGAATGTACGAATTGACCAAAATTATAATCACTTAGTGAGAAAAATACTTCACTTTGTTGTATGAAATTGAGAAGGAAAATTATTGATGACCATTTTAAATGCATGAATATAAGATTCTCTAACTTAACAGTTTCATGGAATAAGTTCAAAGACGTACATTACTAAATAAAACATACTAATGCCATGTTGATAGACACCACGTGCTCTTTGAGCAATTCCATGTCCTTCATACCAAACTTGCTAACTTATTTTTTGTAAAGTAAAAAACACATATTATAAATGGTAACCTGCATTTCATAGGTAACATTGGTTTACCCAGTATATTATAGATTAGATACTTCCGCAAAAAGCCAGAAACCTAAAGATATAGGAGGAAAACATATAACCAGTAAGAACCTCAGAGTACGGTGAAGTACGATTTCCTTAACTACATGAATATGATGGTAAGTGCAACAACCTACAATTGAATTGTATCATTCAATCATCAAATTATAGACCTCAGCATTACTATGGTCATGCAAAACAACGCAACAGAGGAATAAGAAACCGAAAGCTTTCACTTCAGGTTCTATAATAATGAAATTTCTTAACACTAACTTCCATATCAATTTGCTACATATAAACCTAAGTTCTAATCATGCCTCATATAGGAACATGTAGTAATGATTCTATTCAAATTCAAATATTTAGTGAAACAAATTTGTAACTCTAGAAATTGAAGTGAATTAGAATTTTCTGACATTCTAATTAGTAGTCAAGTCCAAGTGTATATTAAAAAAACATGTCATTCAATCCATTAAAAAAACGTCATTGTCCATATTAAAATTGTTAGTGAGAACTCAACAAAATACATAATATATTAAAAACAGACATATATAATTTACATGTAACAGACATATATAGAGTATAGGAAAACTCATGAAATTTTTGCTAAACTTATGTATTTGATAATGTAAATTTAAATTAAACACGGAAGGGCAGATTATTTGAAGCTAATAGTTGGAGAAGAAAGGTACAAATGGGCACAAAAATTTAAACAATTATAATGACCTGATGCTTGAGAGAGAGAGTGGAGATGACTGATCACCATTAAGTTTTTTTCTCATAAACATTTAATTTTCTGAGTTCAGATGTGATTTTTTGGTAAGAAATAAGAACTGCTTTGAGATTCAATCCAAAAAAACCTTAGTAACTAAATTTTTTACCTTTGACTAATTTGAGATATTCCAATTGCTTGTATGCTCTTTCTCTTTTTTCATCAGTTGTAAATTTTTTGATGGTAATGCTTCCAAATCCATTCAGGTGCGTAGAGTAAAAGAAATGGCAGTGCGGTAATAATGGAGAAGAACATGTAATAGCAGTACCAAACATCCAACATTCGTAATGGCGTTTAAATTGATGAAAAAGAATAGATTCAGCTCACCATTTCTTCAAGAGTTTTCTTGGAGCTCTCACCTGACAATTAGTATAATTTAGATAATCAATATCCAGTTCTCATAAATACATTTGTAACAAATCAGTTATTATGGAAATAACAGTACACCGTTTGTCCCAATGTTCAGTGCATTTCCGTACAATCAAACTAATATGAATTTAAAGGTTACAAACATAGTTTAGTAGTGCCCTCAAATACCCACATTATTCTAAGGAGGTCAAATGTCTTAAAATGTTAGGGTAGTCAACTGTCCAAAAAAATCAGCTCATAGAGGCATCAACATTAAGGTGGTTTACCTTTTGTGTTAATAATGTATTGAACTATAATAAATACTATGTAGATATCTATTTTAATGGTCGTTTGACAAATTATCAGAGATTTTACTATAATTTGGATCTTGATTCCCCCGGCATGGTGGAATAGCTGCAAGAGATGCCCAAAAGCCTGCCAACATCAATATCAGTTGCTTTGTAGAAGATAAAGGTATAGCAGAGTTCAGTGGTTAATATTTAAAGCAGCAATGTTCAAATTCTGTACATGTAGAAATTTAAAATTACCCGTGGCAGCAGAAGAAACTTCAAATGCAAACAAAGTATGTTTGAAGCACAAAATTTTGAAAACATACAACAATCTTTCTACCAATGCTCAAAAACCTTTTGTAAGAACTTCGAACTATAGAAAGGAAGCTTTAAACTGCAAAAATGTAAAACGCATTACTATTATATTTAGAATAGCTTAAAGTTGTATCAGTTCTTATCAAAGATATATATATATATATATATATATATATATATTTGGTAAGTATCAATTATCATCATAAAATTAAGCAAGTTTATATGCAATCAAACACCCATTTTTCTACACATCAGCAATAAAATAGTTGCATGAAACATTATATAAATATTTGATGTGGTGCAATTACTATTCTATTTAAGAAATCACCCCGATATGTGAGATTTAAGAATTAACTAAGAAACTAATATTCGTCTTAAGAACGGTTGGATTGTTGATTTTTTAATTACTAAATCCAATACTTGATATTTTTCCAAAGAGATGTACGGGAAATCACATACCTAAGTGCTTCACTTTGATCTTGATTGCTGAAGGATTTTTTTGGAACCCAAAAAAGGTTAGTTATAATCGAATCAAAATAACTGTTGAAATCTGTCATTTATAATCCTATGTATCATAAAGTAAGAAAAATCAAAGATGAAAATAATGAGAGTAAAAGTAGAAACATGTTTTAAAATATCAACTTTTTGTAGATAATATAACTGAAATAACATAATTGAACTATCAGTCGACTGAAATAAGTAAAGGAACCATAATCAAATGGATGCATACCATGCCTTTTGAGGGACCTGAAAGATATTTGCTTCATATTCATGCTTTATCTAGCTCTAATTCTGTCAATACCCAACATATATGCCACCACCATCATGCCTTTCAGCCAAAGTTAAATTTTGACCAACTTCATACCAACCTATACTTTTTAAGAATAAGAATAAACATGATGCTTCTTCCAGAAAACTGCCGAGCTGAGTGCATCAACCACGATTTGAAGACTAAGCTAATGGCAGAGTTGACCAAAGCATGTGCAACAACACCAACTGTTATGAGATGAACATCCTACAGAATTGGAATAATGACCTTTTCATAAGCAAAGTGGGGATTGAATGAATCAAAAATGTTCATAAACTAAAATTAGATAAAAAAAAGTATCGTAGAAAATCTTTCACAAACCCTCTACCTGCAATTAATCGATGTCGAGCAAGTGCTTGGAAAATAAATGATACTTGGATTTCAGATCTGAGTGAACTTCAAACCGACCGCTGCTTCAATTTTGGATGTAATTTCTTTTAATCGGAAGGCGAAAGGTAGAAGAAATAGATCCGGGGAGGATTGTGAATTGGGTGAGAGCGTGAGGGTAGAAACCGTTTCGAAACGTGTATATACTAAAAAAACGAAGGTAAGAAAGGGAATTTCGTGTGAGGCGGTTGAGGGAGAAGAAGTTGACTGTAGTGGTGATCAGAACGTGTGGAAGAGAAATGACTCATATGCCCCCTTTCTTTTTTCCTATTTAATTCTTTTGTAAGCATACATACATAAGGGTTGATTGGGGAGTTCAAAAAAGCTTCACCATGTTGAAGTATTTGTATTATTAGTAGAGATATACTCAAATAAATTCCAATAAACCCACCTTATATCCAGTTGAAAGATCTAAAGAAAATCTACTTTGTCTCAACCTATTTGGAGAAGAAAGAGGTTACTAACAAATTTGTAGAAGCTTTGAAAAAGGAGATTAGAGCTCTGGTTTGTTCTTGAGCTTGAATCAAGTGAGGGGCATGAAACTTGCAACTTCTTGTTACATAATGGTATGTGCTTTGTTGTGAAATGCTAGTGAATGTTTTATGCTGAGTTTTATTAAAGTTGAGGTTGGTTTGGCATGGCTTTGGGTATGCAAGCAAGAGGGAATGGCTTCATGTTGTATTTAATGACAAAAATGTGTTTATGAAGAAATTAGCAAGAAATTATGGGATTAGTAACTTAATGGTTTATGGAATGGATAGAATTATCATAAACAAATAGGTAGTTGGAGGGAAGATGAAGTAATGTTGATAAAAGTAGGACATTTAAGTAAGTTAGTAAATGTTTGAATGATTATCAATTTGATATATGATACTAGTAGTTGATAATATGAAGTATGAAGTCTATAAAGCCATAAATGAATGATATGAATCACCTATCAAATTTGAAGACAAAATAATGAAATTTGTGAAAGTTGGTAAACAAAGAATAGATTTAAAAATGGAGATAGCTTGGTTGAATACTGATTTAACAATGGGATTAGTTATAAATTTCATTCTGAGTAGCGGACTCAAAAATAAAGCCAATAACCTACCTCAAGAAATTACCCACACAGCCAACATTGGACGAAACATGACAACAAGGGTTAGGCGTTGTGTTGGAGGTAGGGGAAAGGGTTGATGTGCTCGCACTGCTTTTACATAGCAGTGCATGAGCACTCCTATGCAAACACAATAGCGTGCACTATCGTGCTTGTAATTAATAGTGCATTTGCACTATTGTGCTTTGGGCATAGCAGTGGGAACCCACTTCTATTCTTTGGGCACAACAATGAGAATCCAGTGTTGTTCTTTGGGCACAAAAATTGAAGGCACCGTTTTGTTAAAGTATAGTAGTTTCGCACTATAGTATGAGCTATGGTGAGGGTCAAAACCTCGCTCAGGACTTGGCTGGAGAAACAACTCCTCGGACTCGGTTTGGGGAAAATCCAGGTAGAGGATGTTAGGCTCGATAGAGTCTGGGGATTCGATGGAGTTCAAGTCATTTCAAGGAATGTCAGATGATTCACACGAAAATGATGAGACTTGCAAGTTGTGTAAACGTTTAGGAAGTGTCTACGCGGATATTGGTGGTTACATACTATTCTAGTTTGTCTGGTTAGAGGCAATTGGAGAGATAAAATCCTACTGAATGAATCCATTATACCATGACAGATGGCATGACCTACAGATATGATCCTAGACCAAGGATAGAGAGAGTTTGGGATGTCATTCTAGAGTAGATAATAGATTGTCTATAGTACTGGGTGTTACAATGGAATCTACATGAGTCAATAACATCGGGCGCTGACTCGGAGTCAATGTATATTAGTTGACACCAAGGTAAGTCTCTTGGTAGGCAAATTCACCGCACGGATATCGACTTCAGATATTCAATAGTGTTAGTCTAGTGTATCACTCATATATGAATTCATATGAGAGCTTGGTGTGGGAATGGTTGGATGTAACATTATATGCTGTTGTATTTACTTATATTGCAGGTTTGATTGTGACAGACAGCTTTGACCATGGAGTGAGGCATTACCCTTGCACTCATCTATTCATATTGTTGATACCTTGTATGGGTAGAACTTAAAACATGTGTTGTTTTAATTTACGATATTTCCATATAGACCCATTGCATGCTACGATGCATATCGGTATTTAGCTACAACATCATACGGCTAGTTCACCTCGCCAAACTTCTATTAGACCTTCATTTCATCACTATTGTTTCCTGTATGGAACTTTTGATTACTCTTATGACTAGTCCAAGTGATAGGTTTATTTTGAGGGCATGCTAGCGGGAGAGATGGACTTTTGGAGATATGGAGATGTTGTTTATTTACTCATATCTAGCCTTGTATAACTATGTGTATCAAATATTCTATCTATATAAGGATTCTGTGTTGTACTCGATGTACATATTCAGTACTCCTTATGTGTAATGACCTAGAATTTTAGCCAATTAATTTGAAATATTTGATAAATTTTAAATATTGAAATATTAGTTTAAAAGTAAAATAGCTTAAATTTCAAAAATTGGGATTTATTTGAATAGTGAATTTAAATAATTGGAATATTTAAAGTTTTGAATCTTAGATCTAATATGAATGAAAATGATTTCAAAGGATGATTTAAGTTTCTATTTGAATAAGAATGAAGATAGTAAAGTTAAATTTATAATTAAAGTGATTAGAATTAGTTTTAAATAATAATTCATCTTAATTCACATGTGAAAATAGCCTTCCGGGGCACTGTCTTGGATTTCGACGAAACTGGTTTCATTGGATCCGTAATAGTGAATTATCATACGCCGTCAAATTTCATGACGATCGGACGTATCGTTTGATCGTGCAAGCTCGAAACGCGTAGAAATTAATTAAAGGAATTTAAATTAATATAATTTGATTTTGAAAGCCAACTTCTGTGTATGATAGAATTGGGTCTCGATACTAGTTCCATTGTGTTCGGAATAGGGGTACAACATATAGAACGCCAGGTGGCACGCCTCAATTAGAGTTTGAAATATTTCGACGTGAATAGTGCCACGAAATTTTCTATATAAGGACTTGAAATGCTCACTTTTGCAAAACCCAAACCCTAATTAACTTTAGCCACCATTAGCGTTACTCCATCTAATGGCTCGCAATGATCGACGCCACTCCATCCACTTTCAAGCCTTGACCCAAACTAACAAAACGTAGAGCTCAACGAGATGTAGAAGGTCAACGGTAGTGATGAGCTTTGGCATGGCGAGGCGGTGGCAAATCGTCTCCGTTCGTAGTACAGGTTGTGGCCGAAATTCACGGTGGCGGAGTGGAGTTAAGCAACGTGATGGAGGCTGGAGGTTCGTCTCAAGTGGGGTGATGTTCGATGATGGTCGCGGCGGTAGGCGCAATGAATGGCGGCGCAGTGACGTTGAAGGCACGGTCGAGTTTTTCGAATACCTAGAAACGAGAACGAGAGGGAGGGAAGGTGATTTAAAGTTTAAAATTTAATTAATTTATGTTAATTTTAATTTAAATAATCTCAAACTTCATTAATTCATATCTAATTCATATGAGGTCCAAATTTGTCGCGATGAGTTGCATTGCGATCGTATCAGCGAAATCTACGTTATGGAGTTGGATTGGATGGATTCGAAGCTAGTAAGAATTTGGATTAAAATTGAACGCCCGTTTAATTTTAATTCAAACCAGAGAATTTTGGCGATTACTGGAATCAAACTGAGTTAACTAACCTCTTTGGCCTACTTATATTTTTATATAAGTGTGGATAATTTTATTGTTGATTTTTTATTTACCGTTTGTATGATTTAGTATTTTATTCGATGGTTTGGATATATTCACGTCCCTGGAGCGGATAAGACCCTATTACGTTCTCGTGTAAGAACGGATGACCCTTTGTATACAATCCCGTCTCGAAGCGGTTGATTTATACTTTATGATTATATATTGTATGTGATGTAGGTGACAGGTTGGAGGGATCCAACTGGATTCCTCACATGTTGATTTTGTTTTTCTATATATTTTGATATATGATGTGTTGGATGCCATATTTGATGACATGGATGATTTTTTTCTTATTTAGAGATATAGTAGCACTGGGCCATATTGTTAGCATTTTGAAATACTATCGTATGAAGATTTAGTTTTTAAAAGGATTTTAAGTGATTTCGGAAATTTATATGTTAATAATTATTCTTGAATTACTAAGAAAAGGAATTTATTTTAAATAAAATAAAAGGTATGAATTTTAGATATTATAAATTAATAGTATTATAAAATATTTTAAATAGAGATTTTTGAACTATAAATAAAGAATTTTAAATCTAAAAAATAAGTCCATCTTTTATAATAAAGGAATATGGTTTTAAAAAGAAGCTAGAAATATTTTGGTATAAATATTAATTAACCATTTTATATAAAGTGGTATATATATATACATATACATATACATATACCTATATTAACATTTATTTATAAATGTGGAAATTTATAAATGTGATAAATTATAAATGTGACATTTTACAAACAAAGTGAAGATTTGTGAAATCGTATTTTATTAATAGAAGGATAGATTTATAAACGGTGTTTTATAAATAAAGAGAAACTCGTATCATTGGATAAATTGGGAAAAATAAATCACAATTATGGATTTATAATAAGATGTGGGATGTTGTTTAAGAAAAATAGTTGATTCTATTTTGGAAATTGAAAGTGGGGATAGATTTGGAGATGTTAAAAGATATGTTATAAAATAGAAAGAGATTTATAAATATAGTTTTATAAATATGGAAATGGTTATGTTGAAATTTAAGTATTGATTTTTCTCAAGGAAGTATATTTATGTTTTAAAAAGTTGTTTATTTATATTAATGTTGTTTTAAAGTTGTTTATCGCTATTTTAATATTTTGAAAAGTTAATTATTTAAATTATTAATATGGTTGAAATTAATTTTAATTATTTATCATTAAAGTTTTGGAAATTAATTATTATTATTTATAAAATGTTGAAGATAAATTATTAATTTTTTATTAAGAAAGTTTTGAAATTGTTAATTATTATTTTTAAGATGTTTTGAAGTTAATTATTATTTATTTATGATGTTTATTATTATGTATAATGTTTTAAAGTAAATGATTAGAATTTATTTATAATAGTTTTCGAGATTTATAAATAAGGTCTTATAAACAAATGTGGGTTTTATAGGAGGAATCTTATAACATGGTTTGGAAAACTTAAAGGAAGATTTAGTTAAAGGGTAAAAAGAGTTTTATAAATGGCTTAGTTATTTATAATAAAAGAGTTTTAGAAATGGGTTTTTATAATTGGTTTTATGGATTTATAAAGGGTTTATAAATGATTTTTGGAATGTATAAAAGGGAGTTTTACAAATAATTCTAGAGATTAATGAATGGGGTTATAAACGGGTTTAGAGATTTATAAAGGAATTTATAAATTATTCTAGAATTGTGTGAAAAGGAAATCTTTCTCCATACTTTGAATATACTTATACCGTTGCAGTAAGTATATAGATTTTTTCCCAAGTATTGAAAATATATAGGTTTGTGGGTATATCTTCGTAAAGATATATTGAGATAAATATTTGAAAAGTTGTTAATTAATGAAAAGATTAATTAAAGGGCTTAGTGAGCTTGGTGCTTAACTAGTGTTTCTTCCTTTGGAAATTTGATCTCTTGTTGGATTGTTTGTTTATTTGATAGTTAAATAACCGACTATCAAATGTTGGCCAGTTTATAAAATAACGTTGTCGTTTCGGAGAGGCCAGGAACAGATATGTTATCCGAAAACCACTTCGAACCGGCATAAGCGTTTCGAATTGGAGTATCTTGATGATAATCGAAATGGAGCTTTTAAAGTGCAAGAGTTACTTGCTACTAATTCTGAGGATGATTCCAAATGGATGTAGTAGGAGTGGTGCCTTCGGTTTCGCTCAGTCCTAGAACGAACTTGTATGGATGAATGCTGGCATTGCATTATTGCCTGGAGGGCAGTGCTAGCATTCCAAGTGGGAAGTGCTGTATAAAGGTAAAACATAGCCTCAAGCCTCATCAACCGAGAAATGACAAAAATCGGGCATGCATAAGGGCCAAGTGGGTCGCTCCCATTTGGGTATAGTCATTCCAAATCAGGGTGATCATATTCAGTACTACTAGTCAAGTGGTAGGCCAGTCCCATGTGATAGGGGTACAAGATGTTCTTGTCAAACCCTGGTACATTTTATCTAGAGATGTACCATCAGAAGGTAGTTCCTTACCTTGTCATAGTATGGAATCCGTTCTCTAACACGAGCTTTATGGACTTAGTTGTGTCCAACTATGTTGAAACTTGAGATGCAAGCATTTCGGCTATTTTATGTTTTTACTTTGAATTCCTAGACATTATTAACATATTACTGGATCTTCTATAGAAAATGTTTTGGTTATCGTAAGGTAAAAAACCATCCATGTTTATGAGCGGCGTGGTCTTTCGAGATGCCTTTATTTTGAAAAGAGTTGGATAACTTAAAAATTCCAACGGCATGTGTATTCTCACACTAGTTTACCAGACTGATTCAGATGTTATTTATTATAATGCTTGGGTCAGACCGAGCATATTTACAGGTTGCTTTCGATGCATTGGAGCTGAGGAGACGTGTTGGAGGTCTTCATGATGTATTCCCGTATTTGTTTATTTTTCCGCTGCACTATTGTTGAAGTTATCAGTGATTGTGAGGGCGGGTTGTTATAACCGTCTAGGTTGATGATTGATTATTTGTGTACTCTGATTTGATGTATGTATATTACGGTTTCTCTTTTGCAAAGATCATTGGTATTATATTATATATTGTTCCACTGCGATTGTAAGACTTTATGTTGTTTTTAGTTCCTTCTTTTCTTCTCTTCTTCTTTCTTCTTTCTTTCCCATAACTATGTCTCCTATTCAATTTGGATTGGACATGTGTGGTTTGTTGTCAACCTGAATTGTGTGGATTTGCAGGTCGTTGCATTATGTAAGGAGTCTATGTAAACTGGTGGATCAGATGCATTGGCAGCGGGGTAAATAGGGGAATTTTCAAAAAAAAAAATCCTTTATTAAATTTGTAATAGATCTTATTTTGTACTTACATAAATAATTTATTTACACCGAATCTCATTTAGTGATCTTTAGTAAAAGAGTTTGTTATTTTAATTTAATTTATTAATTTTATATTAATTTTTGTATATACGTTTTGTATATTATGATTTAAGTCTATAAATATAATATTTATTATTATTTTAGGTTAATTTAACTTTTACTTATCATCTTTAATTAGTTAAACATTCACATTCACAATGGGAACATTATATCATTATAAACTATACTTGGGCATATAAATATCAATGTCAATATACAAGTGTAAATAACCATTAGGATTTATTTTTATAATTTAGAGGACAATGTCAAGGGATTTAATATATGATTTTTCATAATAAGTGGTGTCACTTATACACATGTCTATTTATATAATTTATTTTATTTTATTTATTGCCAATGCCAAAAGGTATGTATGTATGTTGTATTTATAATTATATGTGAATGTTAAATATATATTAGGGTAGAGAGAAAAATTAATTTTTTGGATTTTATTATTTATCTATATATAAAATCCAAAATATATATTAAATATATTTATATATAGTTATTTTTAATAAATCTATGTTGATATATTTGTTTTAGTTAAAATTTGAAATTTAAATGATTTTGATATTTCGTATATTTTCCAAAATAATACATTTTTTCTAAATCATAAGTAAAATAACATATTAATATTTTATTTTAAATTCTAAAGTCGTAGATTTATGTATGAATATATATGTATTAAATATGAAAATAATGGTTTTAAAAAAATGAGAAACAAATGATTAATTTATATAAAAAAATGAATGGATCAATATATATGTATTAATTAAAATCAGAACATAAGTTGTTATAATATGTGTGTGTATAGATTTATAAGTTGTGAGATAAAATTAATTTTTGTTAAACAAAATTATACAGGTGTAATTAATTATATTATATGTATATTTATAAAAATATTTTTGACATATATAAATATTCATTTTAATTTTCAAAAAATAATTTTTTTCAGTGTCATGGTCGAAAACAACATGAAAATATAGGGATATAAATTATTTTATAATATTTAAAATGAATACGTACCTATCCTGATCTGTTAGTTATCGACACGTCAGTTGCTAGTTGCTTTGCCTTCCAGTCCTTTGTTCCTTGCACTCAAACTCGGTATGCAAATCTCGACTACAAGGCTTCCACCAATTCTCTAAGGAGGTCAGGTTTCGATTTTCTATGTGTTTTGAATAAGAGAGGGTGAGACAATTTATACCCACTATGATATCAAGTATCTACCACCTTTCTTTCTAAATCCTAAGACCTAATCTTTTGTCCTCTCTAGCTCCATCTATGACCGACCATACCCCTTGTCTAGGCTTTCGGACTTTGGGCCTAATTAATATATCACATATATTACTTATTTTATTAATTATTTAAGCCATTTATGTAATTAAATCAATATGTAACAATTACATATTATTTTAATTAATTTTATGCTCGTGAATAAATGAATAAAATACCATTAAAATTTAATAAAACATTTGTATTTAATTTTATTATTAATTTATAACAATAATTATTAATTTCTAATTGGTTGAACTTGAAAATTAGCTAATAACACGGTTGTGTTGACTCCTTGGTATGAACTTGGTCCTCAATTAATATTTAAACAATTTAAATACTAAAGCTGGTATGGGCTTTGTTGAAGTACATTTTAGGCACATGTTTTGTTGCTTATAGATCATTTATGTGAAATTCAATTTCTAATCTTTATCAAGCTACACCTTGTAAAGAATTTTTTGCATGTTTTCTTTTCGTCATCACTATATCATTGAGATATCTAGAGTTTGGTCAATGATCAAAAAGCAAATAATATCCATAGTTAATTGCGTAGATCACCTTAAAGTTTTTGGTTCAATATAAAAACATTTATCAATTAACTAGTTTACTCTAGCTAGAGATCATAACTTTGAGCCGATTACAAATTACGATGATACTAACCTTCAACAAAAAAGAAGACTAATCCATTCTTAAGTAGTGTTTCATTCGCATAGTTCAACATATGCCTAACTATGGTTATAACATGATCGTGATGTCATGCTAGACCATAACAAAGTACGATCTAGTTACTTAAGATCAATTGTTTTCTCAAGTCTAAAGACTTTACATGAGATCTTCTATTTTTACCTAGTCATTTTAACCGATAGAGTACTCTCATTGAGTCATCCAGTGATCGTCCAAACAACTAAAAGTACTCAATCCCTTAGTGTCGCCAGTGACCATGAGTAATTCACCGTTCGTCGTATGGAGAGCATTACGTAAGCTAGTAGTCTAAACCGATGTATCGATATCCTTTTCTCGATACATAGGAACTTTTAAGGATAAGTATTTAAATAATTCAAAACTCATGGTTACGAACATATTCGTAGCTGCAATCGCTTCCTAAGAATTTTCTGCTTATGTATGTTAATGTATTATTCCTATATTTATATCACAATATAACAACACATAACAAAAAACCAAAAGCATAATTTATTTTGAATAAGATCCTTCTCAAGAGTTAAGTTACATAACGAATTACATAATTCCCCTAGGGCACAATCTAAACTCTATAAGTATTCCACTTGCACTTAGGGCCAATTATGGAGCCTCGTGTCTATACCTTCGATCAGTCTACCATAATCATACTAAGAAATGACCTTAGTGAATGGATTTGCAATGTTATCTTTAGTATCTACTCTCTTGATTACTATCTCTTCACCACTAATAAACATCTTATTATGTGGAATTTGCAAAGGACATGTCTTAACTTCTTTTAGGCTCGTGGTTCCTTGGCAATCTGTATTGTCGCTTTATTGTCCCAATATATCAGCATTGGACCTTCAATGCCTGGGATCACTTTTAGTTCTTTAATGAATTGGCACATTGTAACAACCCGCAAATTTGACATGTTGATAATTAATTTAATAGAACTTTTTAAAATAAAGTCGATGGAAAAAGGGAAATTTGTGAAGGATTGCCTTTTTGGGGATTTTGATGGTTCCATTGGTTTAGAAATATTAAAAATGTATTTTTTGATATATAACATGTTATACTTTCGTTAACGTCCGAAATTGGGCTTTTTACCAAATCGGGTACATGATCCATAATCTAGCTGAAGCGGCTATATAAGTGAGGCTACGAACCGCCAGCCATTACCTTTATCTTCCTTTTTCTATTTAATTCCTGAAATTTCTCTAATTGCCTGCTATGGCAGATGATTATGTCTAACTACAAATTTTTTTGGAAATCAAAGTGTCCAAACTATATCAAATTATATGTTGTTTTGAAGTTCTCAATGAGGCTAACCAATAGGAAGCGCCCAATTATCCTAAAAGTGCTCGAGTGAATGGAAAATTACGGTCAAAGTCCCCTAGTGATGAAATCCTATGGTGTAATTCGGGGTTTTTGATTTAAGCGACAACTGGCGAAATTTTTTAAGGGGAACTATAGAGATTGATGAGTGGAGTCAAACACGGGTAGTGGCATGTCGTATCATGGTCGGAGCCACCTTTAATTTTGGTACTAGGGTTTAGAGGCCCTAAAATTAGGTTTTGCGGCTGCTACACCAGAGGGTGCTGGGTCTAGGGAGTAGATGCAGCAATGGCTAAGGGGATGTATGCTGGTGGCGGCGTGGTGACCGAGGATCGACTAGCAATGGTCAAAGTACCGATGGAGGGGGTGATGGGCTTGAAATGGCATTGTAGCAGGGGTATGGTTTGTTTAATTTTAGCCTCTTTATTTCCATTAAATGCAATTTAGACACTGAAACTTTTAGTTGTTGTATCTTCTACAAACGAATTCCGATCTACATGCGGTTCCTTTCATTGGACTCATGATGGAATTCCAAAACTATTTGGTGCTAGATTTACTGAGTTTGGAGACTGTTAGCAAAATCGCAATTATATGGCTAATTTAGTTTAATTAATTGAATTTTAAAATATTAAATGCTTATCCATTAATGAAAAATTATAATTATTGATATATGTTATGATATATTGGTGATTGTTTGGATATTAGGGATATTTTGGAAACATTGTGTCTTGGGTTGATTGTTGTATTATTAGATATAATTGTAATTAACCGTTGAATTAAAAATTGAAAGTAATTAATTAAAATAAAATTGGTGAAATTGCGTAATAATGGAAAAAATTAGATAAGTAAATGGTAAACATAATTATTTATAGTTTTGTGTGATGCTTATAAATAATATTGGTTTTGTGAAATAAAATGAAATTAATGGAATGAATTTGATAAGGTTATTATCCATGAATTTTTGATAAAATTCATAAATAATAACGGAAAATATATCTTAGACTAAATTTGAAAGTTTTATTATTATTTAACAAAGTGGGATTTTATAAGTAATAATATAGTCTTTGAGAAAATTATAATTTTTTCCATAAGTGACGAAATGGTTGATTTTAAGATCCTTATAGTAAGAAATATTATTACCATTGTCTAATTTGTAAAATAAAAAAAGGGTATTTTCTTGATAATAATAATAATAGTAAAGGTATGTTTTCAAAAGTGTTTTTATGTAAAATAACCACTGTTTTTAGATAAAAAGAATTAAAAAGTAGTTTTGGTGGTCTAAAATAAACTGCTGTATTTTTGAAATAAATAGCAATAAATCAGTTTTGGATATATTAAAGAAATATCAATGTATATCATTATTTTGATGTAAAAAATGATTATATCATTTTAAAAAGCGATTTGATGAAGATTACTATTTTGATTTAAAATACAGTGTTTTGGAGTATTTGAAGAGATGGAGTACAATAAATGATTTTAGAAGTACATTATCATTTTAAAGAAAGTTTATTGTTTTAAGTTGCAATAAATAAAATAAGCTTTTATGATAAACAACCGTGGAATAATTTTAAACTTAAAAGGACAAAGGATGCTAATATAGTATTTGGATGATTGTTGAATGTGTAATTAATTGTAGATTGTAATTATCACATATATTTGACATGTTTGATGACGGTATAGCATTTTGATGAGTATGCGATATTTTACCATTATTTCTACTAGACGATGAGTAGTTAATTGTGGTTATTTGATGATGGGTGTTATGTTACTAATATTGATTGGATTAGTAGTACACATTTGATGATATTGACGATTGTACTACTATTTTGTGGAGTGATTAGTATACCCTATATGACTTATACTTACATTGATGATTATTATTATAGAGTTGATAATTAGTAATGTGTGTAAGTATATTTATGTTGTTATTTCCTTATTTAAAGATTGAGATTGTTATTTAATATTGTTGATGTTGATAGTTGTGTATTATTATCGCTGTTACTCCATAAGATGATTTGCTGTGATGGATAAGTAAGCATACTATTTTCTGCTTATATTGTTGCACTGGTTGCATTGGTATGCTATGGTTGGTATGTACCAATAATTATTTGGATGCAGGAGAAGAGTAGGAAACAGAACTATGTGGGCTTGATCCCTGGGTATGTAGGAATCATTTTCTTATGCAATAGCTATAAAGCCTATGGCTATAGTTTATAGGGTTAGACGCAGTCCAAAGACAGTTTGTACCTTTTTCCTTTATTCTATGCATACATGTATTTTTAAGTATGCAGGTGAAAGCAAAGAAAGGAGCAAAGGGTCTTGAAGGAGTCATATCCATATATAGATCGATATATCTCTTGCATCTAAATTTTATAGTTGTTGTTTTAATGATTGATGTATTTAAAAAAGGTGTATAATGGTTGATGTGCTGGTTTATGTAATATTTAATTATTGATATGAGACTTTGTATGTGTATTGATATTTAAATTCCGCTATGAGGTTTTCCCCTTTTTATTTATTGTTTTAGAATTTCTAGTTTTTATCTATCCATGGTCCACTACTTTTAATATTTGAAACTAGTTGTAAGTGTATTTTGACATCGTTATAATTGATTTTAGATGTTAAAAATAGTAGGTCGCCACATTTCGTATCAGAGCTTAGGTTTAGCAATTCCCTGAGCCTTGGGAAGGTTTGACCATTAGGTTATAATGATTCATACCTTAGATTGGGTTAAAATATAAAATGAAAGAGTGTTTGTTCACTGCCATTACCTCACCCTAGAATGATTTTTATTTATGGTGGTGGAAGATAAATAAAGTAAGAGTGTGGTGTGATGAGCACTTATAAGAGGGGTCGAGTGTTAGTTATAAACTAAGTGACACACACCTGGTGTTAAATTAAAATTGAAACCTGACCTCAATAAAATGGAATCATTTTTATGCTTAAAAGTGAAAAATATTTGTTTAGAAAATTTATAAAACATACACCTTTGATTTTAAACATATTTGATTAAAAAAAGAAAAATGGTTATTGTCGAGCATGGAAGTGATTTGTTGAACTTTTAATGAGAACACAATATTTAATTGAAAATAAAATATTTTTATGAAGGTATTTTCGAAAGGGAAAGTGAATATAGTAAAATATTTTATCTAAATGTAATTTTAGCAAAAGTTCTTAATTAAATATTGGAAGTTAAATTCAGTCTTTGAAGAAACATTTTTGTGTGAGAAACTCTAATTATTTTAAAACTTCCTTTGTAGCGGATTTGAATAATAGTATTACAAGCTAGAAATGTCTGTTAGAAGTGGAGAATTTTTATCTAAGAAAAGAGAAACTTTACTGATAAATATTTTATTTTAATTTTTTTTATGGAAGGATGTTAAATCTAAAATATTTTGTTGTGGGCTATTTTGGGAAGAAATACTTTTGTTAAAGAATGTTTTAAATATATACTGAAAGTTTTAAGGAGTATTTGTCTAATAAGATGTCTTGAGGAAGAGAAAACTATTTTGATATATTATAGAATTTAAAATGTTTTTGCAAAAGTATCTAGTTGGAGAATGGTTAGTGAGAACCCTATTTTATAAAGAAAAGAATACTTATTGAAACATTCTTTACAGTAAATATTATATGAATTGGAGAAGAGTTATTATAAGGGGGTTATTTCCATAAAAAGGTATTTTATTTTGAATGAATATTTTTCTCAAAAGAAGAATATGAAAATAATATAGTGGAAATATTTTTATTTGAGAAATTATTGGTGGAAATATTTGAAAACGGTTTAATGGAAGTATTTCAATTGAGAATAATCTTGTTAAGTAAAGAATGCAATAAAATATTTATTTCAAAGAATTTTCTTATCAAAGGAGTACATTTTATTTCAGAAAACCTTTTTGGAGATCGATTTTGGTTGTAAGGATTTTTACTTAAAGGGCACTCTTTGATAAATGATGTTTGAAAAGAAAAATATTTTGGGTAAGAGTTTTGGTTAAAAAGGCATGATTTGAAGATTGCTTTATTGAGAATATATTTGGAAATATATTATGAAGAAAAGGTGTGTATATATATGTATATATATTATGAAGTATCCGACCTTTCAGTATTTTAAGGAAAATATTTTATTAAGATGAGGATGATTTTCTTTGGAAAGTAAATGATTGGAAAAGTAAAATATTTAATTAAATAATAAACTTTAGAGGTGTTTATTGAAAAGGTATTTTATTAAAAAGTTTTTATCTAGAAATTTTAACTGCAAACTATGAAACTAGACTTTGTAACATGGTGTGTAGGATGACCGGATAGAATGAGTTTTGAGTCTACCTAGCATCCATTATGACGACGTTACCTTATGGTTGTTATGTGCAACCTTCTGTTAGGAGTGGTGGGAAATAATGTTGGGACCACCCATTTCGATATGTGAAATGGTGACCTTTTACTTATGATTACTTAATTTTGTTGGATTGCTTATATAATTATGATTAAGAAATTATCGCCGCTTGGTTGTTTATGTTTACGTACACTTCATGTCATGCTTTTTTAAAATGATTTCTCTAACTTATATTACCTTTTTGATGGTTTTTTTCTTACTATGGTTAATTGAATTTGTGACGACTGCCTTATATCTCCAGTACCAAAACTATACAAGTAGTGCGCTGCTGCCATGCCCGGTCGATATAGAATGATCATGAGGGTTGAAAATGGAACAAATACAACATATAACCTGTCATATATCCACAACACATGAACAATATATAATATCACAGATATAGCAAAAGAGACAGTAATAACTATGTGAACTAATCATCAGAGTATAGAATCCACAGAGTTATACATCTATAGCCATAGAGTTTATACAACATAAATTAACTCAAACACTATCTCAAATACAAGCAAATAAGTAGTCACTAATAAGGCTCCCCAGTGCTGCACAACGGAATAAGAGCAGCAATCCATATAGGTATATAATAGGAGATAGCTCCATCTAGCTTGTCCTCCGCATCACTATTGTGTCATCTAGATTTGTTATCTATTTTACTCATTTACAAGTACCCAAGATAATAAAAAGCAAAGCATAAAACCTTTGTTCAGACAACAGACTGGTGTGAGCGGTAAATAAATCTCAAAATACTGTACAGGTAAATATAGTAGGGAATAGAGGTACACGAATCATACCTGACACGTCCCTGCAACCAAAAAAGTTAGCACATAACAATATAATATGCTACTGTACAATATCATAAAGGTACTATATAGAATAGAATAGTGGATGTCCAGATGTCCCTATCTCCGGTACTACTCTCAATGGTATCCACGAGTGATAGCCCACTAAATAAAGAAACCAAAGCAGCCATAACATCCATCAAGCAATACTCACTATCCCTCGTCCATTTTCTCTGAATATACGATGACTCGTATGGCCCCCATGCCAAGGAATAATGGAAATCTCAGTTTTCATTGTACTATCATATCACGCAGCCTAAAGCTTAATATGTGTCCCTAGATACTAGACCCAAATCCATTGGTCCATGGTATACAGATCCCTTTGTTGATCCATGGGCATCCCCGCTTATAATACCCCTGCTTCGAGTATAGTAGAAAATACTCCGAGTATCAACGATTCCTTAGCACATATACATCCGAGCTCTCCGTTGCTCTATTCGGATTCGAGCCCTTCTCTTGCTCAATCCAGTTTCCATTGTCTAAGAATCCCCCCGCGTTCCTCATTCTACAGCTCTCTATTTATCGAGCTGCTATCTTTGGTACCTACTATCCCACGAGTCACAAACCAAAGATACATAACTTTTATCATGTTGTTACATCGTCATCCAACCTGATGCGAACAAGTTAACACCTCCAGCACGATCTACAAAACATCTACTCCATTCCCCAGAAGTTCCACTGTCACTGAACTAACCCAAACAACTCGGTATTGACATGAACAAGTCGGCACTGACTTGTTTTCTTAGCCAATCATTGGCTAACCTTCTTCCTTGCTTCTAGTATTCCATTCACAAGTGCTCTATCACTACACCATACTTCCCATTTTGCCACACCCCAAGGCGGAAAAATTACCGCGGCTTTGAGCCGTGGCAATTTTACCATGGTTTTGAGCCGTGATAAAGTCAATTAGCACGGTCTAAGGCCGTGGCAAATTTACCACGGCTATGAACCGTTCCAATGTTTCCAAAAACATTTCAGTCCCTTGGTTCCATTTCAGTAACCCTCGCCTCTCTGCTTCCAAAAAAAGAACGCCTTAATTCCAATCATGCGCCCTAATTTCACTCATCCTTGAAAAATAACGCCTGAACAAATCGACAGCTTCTCACTCAAATCAATCGCGTATCACCCTAATCTCACAATTTTCCCCAATCGTGCTTCTTCTTCCTTACAGTTGCATCATCTGCTTCTCCGTCTTCCTTCATATCCTCCTCACAGTAGCACGCTGCGTCCGACTATTACAATTGAGAGGTAATCGTTATGTAATTTATGTAATTTCAATCTGCATATTGAGGATTATTGGTGCTGAATCATTTTAATGATGATAAATTTTAGTTTTATCACCTTGAAGATCTGACGCTCATCGTTCAGCATATCAGATTCGATCCACTTATAACGCAATCAAGATGATTAGCTAGGGCATACCCTCTCAGAAGCTACTCCACGAAAAAAAATCGCGAACAAATGGAAAAAATGCAGCAATAGGAAGACTGCACAGCAGGTAAAAAAGGGGAAAAAGCATAGAGCCACAGAGGGAGAAGACCGAAACCATATTGATCTAGCAACATGAAACTAAAACTAGAGAAGAAAGCTGAAGTGAGGTAATTTTTTCATTTTATTGAGTTAATTTTGAGGCTGATTAAATTTTATTTTAGGTTTTCAATTTATTGAGGAAAGAGTTCGAGTTAATAAGTAAATTGAAAATTTGTACCACTTTGTTCATGAACTGATTCGGAGTTGTACCTCTATTTAATTTATAACTCATGTTGCATCACATACTGAATTCATTGAATGTTTGAAGATTTAGATTTAGTTCATGTAATTGATAATCGAAAGCCTTAAACACAAATAACGAAATAATTGATTGCCATAGCATAAAAAAAACTCTTCCATGGATCGCGCTCCACGCCAACGTTGCCGCCACCATTGCTCCAAGCTGCCATCACACTTGTAGCTCCTGCTGCCTTGTCTTCTCAATTCAGATACCGTTGCTTTCCTTTTGTATTTAACTAAGTTGAGTAAAATTTAAGCTTATATTTTAAAAATAATTAGTTTTTAAAAGTCAAAATTAATTTACGTCAAATAAATGTTAAGCCAAATTTAAAATTTTTAATTAAAGTTTATGTAAGTTAATTTTATTTTTATTTAATTAATTTTATTTTAAATTTAAAGTTTAATTAACTTAAAATTGAATATTAGCGATTAAAAGTTGAATTAAATTTCAAGTGTTTTGTTTAACATCTTTATGCTTTCTAGCTTTTTGTCATAATTTCTATATTTAGGCATTTTAGACTTGAATTTGATATCGTTTTGGTCTAGGTTATCATTTGTGATTTTTTTAATAGTTGGTGCTTTCTTACTTGCCAAAAGATTGTATGAAAACATGTTTTAATACTAAAATTATCATTATTAATGTTAATTTATACTGTAGTTTTTTATAGCAGAAAAAACACAAAGTTGTATAAAAGACGCTTAAAAAGAGCATAGGCGCAAAAAAGCCCAAGGCACAAGCATGATGTCTTTTGCGCTTTAGCACTTTAACTATCTTGGTTTGTGGATCTTTAGTTTAACGAACTGAACGTAGCCTTGTTTTTTTCTTTTTTTTCTTCAGTTTAGCTAATGAGTGTTATGTGAATAAGCATGTTCATATGGGGTTCACACAAAACTGGTAGATGGATTGTAATTTTTCCATGCTAAAAAGAAATGAGGCTTTGATTTTCTCAAAATTAGAACTTTCATGTGTTGTGTTTGCATTGGAAGTAGAATCTTTCAGTATATATTTTACGGTAGCTTTTGGGTTTGGAAAATGTCTTGCTATATAAATATCAAGTTTGCTATACAAATCAAGCACCATTTATTCAAACAACACCAATCGGTTAAACTAAAAATTAAAAAAAACCGCAATTTATTTCATTAGTCTATTTAAAATAAGAGGAAATTGGTTTAAAGGAAAAACTTTATGCTAATTTTTAAATCTAGGACGGAACTTTTAAAATTTAGGCCCAAGGACAGTAGCGCGTTCTATTCAACCAACTTCAACCGTTTCCTCCATCGTCTGAAGCCTGCCATACCCACCACCGTCCTAGCCCTAACCTACCGCAGTCGTCGTCGCCCTAGCCCTAACCTGCCGTAGCCGCCGCCATCCAAGCCGCCGTCGTCCAAGCCTCCGCCATCGTCCAAGCTCCCACCATCCATTCCAAAATTGAAAAAAACCTAATTTGACATTCCAATCCAAACGTAAATTAGAAATTTCGTGAAAATTGAAGTCGAGTGCCACTAAATCTAGAGGTAAGAAACAAATGGAGAAGCAGAACACAGAAGAAGAAGAAAGTCAAAAAGTTTTAATCACAAGTTGAATGATATTTAGATATAGCATTTTTACATTTGAAACACAATAGACTATGTTTAATATGCTAAATGATATACTAATATAGCATTTATACTTTTAAAATATAGTACGATTATCTGACTATGCAAAATGATATTTGGATATAGCATAAGTATATTTCAATTGAATAAGGATGAAAAAATATGCAAAATGAACTTGAATTTAGCATAAGTATATTTAAAGTGAAGTAGTATGAATAGAATATACAAAATGAAATAAGTATTCCTAAGAAGAACTACCAAATGCACAATGATAATTGCATATAGCATATGTATTTTTAATGTAACATTTTAATCACAAAGTTCACCACTATGTTTATGATATGCAAAATGATAGTTTAATATAGCATTTAAGTTATGAATTCCACTATCATGTTTAAAATATGCAAAATGATAGTTTGATATAACATTTTAGTTGTGAAGTCCAATACCAAAGTTACAATATGCTAAAATGAGATTTAATGTATCATTTTAATTACAAAGTCCACTGACATGTTTAAGTTATACAAAATGATAGTTTAACATACTATTTCAGTTAATGAAGTCCAATATCATGTTTACAATATGCAAAATGATAGTTTAATGTAGCATTTCAATTACAAAGTACACAAGCATGTTTAGGATATGCAAAATGATAGTTTAATGTAGCATTATAGTTATGAAGTTCACTATCATGTGTACGTATGAATGCAAAAGATAACCGTATATCAGACCTAATCGGGTACCTATGTATGTAAAAGCTAACTGAATGCCAAGCCTAATCGAGTGTGAATCGATCTATACCTAGGATATATTGTTTAACCGAGCGTACCATCAAAGGCAAAAGCACACTGAATGCCAAGCCTAATCGGGTACGTATGGATGCAAAAGCTAACCGGATGCTAAGCTTAATCGGGTACGTATGGATGCAAGAGCTAACCGGATGCCAAGCCTAATCGGATACGTATTGATTCAAAGGCTAACCAGATGCCAAGCCTAATCGGATATGTATTGATTCAAAGGCTAACCGGATGCCAAGCCTAATCGGGTACATATTAATTCAAAGGCTAACCGGATGCCAAGCCTAATCAGATACATATGAAACCAATTTATATCCGAGATATATGGTTTAACCGAGCATACAAATGGATGCAAAAGCTAACCGGATGCCAAGCCTGATCGGGTGTATATGGAACCAATCTATACCCCGTATATAGTATTTAACCGAGCGTACCATCGAATGTAAAAGCTAACCGGATGCCAAGCCTAATCGGGTACGTTTGGATGTAAAAACTAACCGGATGTCAAACCTAATCGGGTACGTATGGATGTAAAAGCTAACCGGATGCCAAGCCTAATCCGGTATGTATGAAACCAATCTATACTCGAGATATATTGTTTAACTAAGTGTACCATTGAGTGCAAAAGTTAATCGAATGCCTAGCCTAATCGAGTACATATGGAAGCAAAAGCTAACAGGATGTCAATCCTAATCGGGTATGTATGGATGCAAAAGTTAATCGGGTGCCAAACCTAATCGAGTACGTATGGATGCAAAAGCTAACAGGATGCCAATCCTAATTGGGTACATATGAAACCAATCTATCATTTGTATTTTTAAATTAGTGCATTACAATGTATCAAATTGAATGGAATGTGCCGAATGATAGTTAAAAATATCATTTGTATTTTTAAAGTGCATTACATTATATCGAATGTGCCGAATAATAAGTAAAAATATCATATTTATTTTTAGAGTGTATTAGAACGTATTGAATGTGGCGAATGATAGTTAAAATAGTTTAATGTGGCATTTTAGTTATGAAGTTCACTATCATGTTTAAAATATTCAAAATGATATTTTAATATAGCATATTAATTACCAAGTCCATTATCATGTTTATAATATGCAAATTTATAGTTTAATGTAACATTTTAGTTATGAAGTTCACTATCATATTTATGATATTAAAAAATAGTTTAGTGTAGCATTTTAATTACAAAGTCCACTAGTATGTTTAGAATATTTAAAATGATAGTTTAATATAGCATTTTAGTTATGAAGTACACTAGCATTTTATTTATGATATCTGTAACATTCAAAATAAAGCAACTCAATAAACAAGTAAACAAACAACTAATGCATTATGTTTTATGTATATTTTATCATCTTGTGAAACATATAAGTAATTTTATCTGATCAAAATCACATCTTTTGCAGATTTTTAAAATAAAATTTACTTCAGCTCCTTGAAAATTAGGAACATTCAATCATGCTATTAAAAATGCATAAACTATAAAAACAACAATACAGAATATAACGTTCAGATATGCATTATACATATAGAATTAGAATGCTAAGTTCATATAGCATTTTTTTCTTAGTTCATTTCAACACATTTAATCACCATCATTACCTTTACCACCACCAGCAACCTTAACCTCCACTCCACCGCCGCTCATCTGAAATCGGCCATAAAAGTCATGGCTCAAGTCACCGCAGACCTTCAAAGTAGTCGCCACCACCTACAGTCCATCGCCTTCGCCTGACGAACGAGCTCCGCCTTCGCATGAACGAGCTCCGCCTTCGCCTGCGGTTGCGCCGCCGTTGCCTGTTCTTGTGATGCAGCGCCGCCTATACTAGTGATTTGAGAACGAGATTTGAGAACAGTCTAATTTTTTTGTGAAGAATTTCCTTCAGGCGAAAGAATAAAACTTGCGTCCTTAAAATGTAAAAATAATTGCCGCGTCCTTCATTCCAAAAAGAATGCTAAGTTTTTCCTTCAACCGATTTTCCTGTTAAAATAATGTAAAAAAGATTACAGATGTGTGCTTACTGTTCGGCCCTTGTAAATATTCAATGAATGCCCGTTAGACCCAACATTTGATGAGTCAAAATGGACGGTTGACATGGATCATGAGTCTTAATGTAGGACCTTAAACCTATATGAGCTACCTCTCTGCTGTAGCTCTTCAACTTTGCAGGCAATTTGTTCCCCTATTTTGTAGGCAAATTAGAACTTTGTATGCAATTTATATTCATAGTCCAATTATGCAAGATGCACATTCTTCTAGTAAAATACAAAAAAAAAGGATGAAAGATGATTCAAAAATAAAATATATAGTTTGGTTTTTGGGTTGCTGTTGGATTACAGTTTTTGTTGATGTTCTCTCTGTTTTGTTGATGATTTGTTGGTTATTTACCTACACTTGAGAAGTTATAAAACATATAATGTTCACATTTGTAAGTTATAGATCTTTTTCTCAACATAACAGGTTCCTAAAACTCTTAGTTATGTTTCTAGCTACAATTGAATTACTTAAGTGGTATTTATTAAATTGTTTGTTCTTAAATCCTTCTGTTTTTTCTACAATCTGCCCCCAGGTTTTTTCATACAGTTACACTAATTTTACATAGGTCTTCTGAACTGAAAATCAAATAAAAACTTCCTTAAATAATACATTTTGAAAAGCTTCTATTTTTTGCTACACTCTCTCCCCGGTTTTTTCATATAGCTTGACTCATTTTGCATAGATAAAATTTTCTATTTGTAGATACTTTGTCTTTAAGGTTATATAGTTACAGTTGCATTCTTGATTTTAAAGGCTTTTATATTTTGATTTTTATGGGTAAAATTTCTCCCAAACATATTTTATAAATATATTTCCTCCTTATGTAACAGTAGACATAAAAAGTGGGAATATGATATGGTGAAGTGATAAAGTTCTTGAAGTTCTCTTTTAATTTGTTTTCATGATTCTTTAGCCTAAAGTAAAGAGTCATTTATCCAATTTATTCTCTCTTCAATCACAACATCAAAGTTTAACTTAGGAATAACCAAAATTAGTAATCCGATTATAAAATCAATGGAGAAGTCTAGGACCAACATTTTGATTCCTATTATAAAATCAGCTTTAAAATAAGGCCATAACTTAGGAATTTTCAAAACCTGTTTGTGAAAACAATGAATTCAAAAACGATACCGATCATATTTGTACCTAGTTCCCTAGAAATATTGTTTTCAATGCTATCATTATGTGCTTATTTCATAAACCCATTTTATACATCAATCCAATTGTTTGTTGGTAATTTGTACTAATACGGGTTGGGATGAACTTATGATAAATTTAATGTCTTGCCATGATTCCACAAGCACGGCACTAATCTAATGCAGTATTAGATGTGAAAACAGAGTTACGAATGCTTCCTCCATTGGAATAAATTTATAAATTAGTTAACGTGGGTAAAACAATGTTAAAAAAATCAAAACAGAAGAGAGTGAACGCAGAACTGCAACAAAATATAACCACAGATTAGTACTATGTTACAATGCATATTCAACAACTATTTTACAAACAGTCCACATTTGTGACCAACACCATGACAAGGTTGTTTTCAGCAATGTTACTATTTACTGAATGTATGAACATCTTTTATACAACAACCAAATATAGTAGTCGATTGGTTGTCGAAACTAATGTGGGTTGGAATGACTTTTAGGCAAATGTAATATGTCGCCATGAATTTTTTTTATAATTAATAAACAGAGTATTGGATACTAGTCAAATGCAGTATGTATAGCATGTTTCAGACTTTAGTTTATCACTAACTCGTTCTTCTGTGATTGTATTTGGTAGGCAAATGAACTGATGTGTAAGTGTGTGTTATTTTGATTTTGTGTGTGTTCGCAATGTTGAACTGTTGTATTAGGAAGTCTTTCACCATCTTGAATATAGGTTTTGTAATGTATTTCATGTATGCTATTGTTTGTTTCAAAAAAGGAAAAAAGGGGGGAAAAAAGTAGTAAACTGCTGGCAGAAGAAGGAAAAATAAGCGTGATGTCATGCAACTTGATTAGTTATTTCTTTTTTGTAGCTACGGCCTAGTTTTGGACTTCACATGTGCAACGTTCATCGTCATTGCCCTGTACATATGGAGGAGAAGAAAAATAAAATGGGCCGCTGCTTAAAAGCAACAGCAGCAACATAAGAAAAAGAAAAAAAGGATATTGTACCCACTTGTTCATGAGCATCCACTTAAAAATTTAAAGAAATTTATTGGCATTTATAGTGCTTTAAAAAAAATATAAAGCTACTTTATTAATCATGTAAATGAATTCAAAGTTGATGGAGCAACCATGAATTTAAATGGGATCAAAACACTTTTGATTCTTAAATCTCCTGTTGATGTGAATTTAGTGGACTTTTAGCCTAAAGTTGCACCATGAGATTTTTATAGTTAAATAATAAAGAAAATTCAAAGTACTGATCTACAGTAATAATGAAAGGACTGTCCAAGTTAGTAATCCGAGGTTATAATTATGAATGAAGAATAAATTGTACTCAAATTAATTTGTGAATATGTTCTTTCAATACGTCCTATATCAATTCTTATTGAAAATGGTATGAAATTGAATTTATTATATTATGGATACTTTTTGTTTGCAAGTTTGTTTATTGATCTATTTATTGCTAAAAAAATAAAAGATACATCGGGAAAAGTTGGGTGGTATGTGTTATAAAAATAAAGAAATAAAAAATTGGTGCACATCATCTTCATTGGTTATTGCTAATTTTGACAACTGCTAAATCAACTTGCTCAAGATTTAACTAAGTGGATTGAGAGTCAAATTGATTTTGGACCCCTTTATGTTCTTTTTTCGGCAATTTTGGATTAATGGAGATGTTGATCATGCAAATTTAAGTTAAACTTCTAGCCATTTTAGTTCTAACCATATAAAAATACAATAATATAATTTGCAGTTGACAAACCACAACAGTCATCGTATGGGAAAATAATGGAAAATGATGCAAATCCTGTTTAAGTATAGGTAGATCAAAATCCCATTATTTCAAAATAAAAATCCAAGCATCTCTTGACAATAAAAAGAAGAAGAAAATTGAGCCAAATCATATTGAACCAAATATTAAAAAGTACCTAAAAGAGGATCATGAGACACATTACTTCTAAACATAAGAAAATTTCAACTGATATATTGGTGTATATTTTCCTAATTGGCATTAGAATATTGCACTCCTAATTATCGAAATTTTTGTGAATGAGCAATATAGGTTTTCTGAAGTACTAATGTTAATTGTAAATATAAATATACTAGCTAGTTTTGTAGTTGATGATGTGTACCGTGTATATGTAACATCTCCTGAATAGGTTCAGTTCGAGGATCACCATAGGGAGTCACAACAAATGAACCACGGTACGTGAATTCTCATTTACTTGAAAATTTATACACGAGCATATATAAAACGTATTTGAAAATGACCTCAAAGTATTCTATTATCTTGTGTGAGTTTCGGCCTAAAGTACCCAACATGTTACTTGACCTCCTCTCTTTATAATCAGAGAACACTGATGGAGTAGATAATGAATTCAAAATTTAAGTTTACCAAGAGATTGTTTTGTTTTGTTTTGTACTCATTTGAAACTAATGGTTAACTTGATAGTAGAATTAGCCAAGAGTCTTTTATTAGATATTACTATCCCACATCAACTAATTATTTAGATATCCTCTTTACAGGACTTGCTGTTGAAGTGGATGATGTGAAGCCTGAAGTTGAAATACATGCCTTGTATGCGAAATCTTATTATATCATTGTACTGTACTTGTATTATGTATTGCCTCTTTACAACAATGCTGGAGATTAGTTACACTTTGTAGCATGTATTATGCATTGTTGTCGAACTTTTGTCTTCATGTGTCATTGTATTGCACTTGATGAACTATCTGAAACTTTTGTCTTCATGTGTCATTGTATTGCACTTGATGAACTATCTGAAACTTTTTTCTTCATGTATCATTGTATTTCAATTGATGAATTCTTTGTAGCAGTGAACCCTATTATGAATTGAGACATTTACTCCATGTTTTGAGTTTCAACTGGGACACTATTTTGTATTGAATTGAACCGAAGTAAGAACCGCTAAGACGGTTAATTAATTTGAGCAACATACAAAAATTAGCCACGGCCTTAAGCTGTGGCTAATCATGTATTTTCCATAGCCTAAAGTCGTGGCAAAACATATATTTGCCACGGCTCTAAGCCGTGGATGATCGAAATATTGCCACGGCCTCAAGCCGTGGAAAAATAGAAAACAGCCACGGCTCCAGGCTGTGGCAAAATTTTTGCCACTGCCTATTTTGCCACAGCCCAAAGTCATGGCAAAATCGTTTAGCCACGGCCCAAAGCCATGGAGAAATGAATTTTCTGGTGTAGTGCTAGACCTCGACCTATCAGTCAAAGCAACTCGGTCCTCTATTTAAAGCATTCAACTTTACGTTCTAGAAACAAGTCGATATGACCTCCAACACTTAACTAATTTCCTATCTCTTGCCTTGATCCACCTCTACTAGCCTTGCTCTTGAGTTTCCCCACTACCATCGAGCTATCTAACCAACATGAACAAGTTGGTACCGACTTGTCTACTTAACGAGTTTGGATATGCGACTTGAACCCCAAGATCTTTCCATACTATAGAGCCTCCCCTCCAAGTTTCATCTAATCCTGATCATCTTTGTCCCCGATTTACCAAATTCACCAAACTATCTTCCTAAACATCCAAAACACTAGTAAAAAACATCAAAGCACAACAAAAAATCATGGAATAACATGAAATTACACCCATTCAAACAAGCAATACACAAGATTATAATAGATAAACCAATTCTAATCTAGATCTACATATTACATGCATATATAAATATAAACAAGGAGAATTACCAAATCATTCTTTTGAAAACCATTTGTTAAATTCACCAATTTAGGTTACAAACATATGATAACATGTAATTAAAGTTAAAAAAATTTAAGGCCAAAAATCATGTTAAAACATGTAATTTTACTATATAAACATGTATAGGATAGTGAGAAATCATAAACCACTCACCAATCACCAAATTCAACCAATTTGAGTCTCGATCCAAAGTGGACAGCGATGAAAATCAATTCAAATCAACCAAAATGACGATCTCTATCTTCTAATCAATGATCTATTCACTAATCTTCAATTTGGTTTGATTTAGAGAGTAATTTGAGTGATTTTGGATGAATCTATGGTTAATGAAGCTGTAGATCTGATTTTGAAGAGAGGAAATAACTTTTAATGTGATTCCTACAGCCTCTATTTATAGTAATCTTAAATTAGACTAATGGGCCTATCATAAGCTTAATTAATTGCATACTAATTCTATCCAGCAACTGTTTAAACTTAAAATAGGTATAACTTCCTATCCATAAGTGCGTTATTCTATTATGACCTCTCTACAGAATGGAAAACCATCGTCTTGAAGCAATGAAACTAGTTTAAGAACCTAATTCTATTCCTTTCAAAATTTATAGCCCAAATAATATTTCCAGTGTCAAAATAGTTATATAGAAATTTAGGAAAAAATCGTAAGTGTGTAAAATATCCCTAAGAGTCATATCCCAAAATTATAGAATTATACGACTTCATATGAATAGAATAAAATTATTTTACGATCCTTCGATACGTAAAATACAAGTAGTTACAAAATTATTTATCTGTTGGCTTGTTGCTTGTTTGTTTGATTAATTGTTATTTGTTTGCTCGTTCACTTGGCCGTTGTTGATTGTCTGGTTGCTATAATTAGTTTGTTTGCTCGTTGTTTGCTTGTTTGTTTGTCTACTGTGTACGATAATTATTCGATGATGTAGTTATCCAATGTCCTCTTCTAGTAAGAGGAACATTAGAGAAACTAGCAAGAGGTTAAGGGACATATTTGACTTAGACATTGTGGAATGACATAGTTTCCTAAGTCAAAGAAGATCAGATATTGGAATTGACTAAGAGATTGAAGATGTTCTATGATGATGGGTAATAGTGATTGAAAGATTCTGATGATTAAAGACTAGATGGGTGCCATTGATGAATCAAGGATAGGTGGAACATTCATTATACAGAGTGTTTATGTGTTCTGAAGCCTATTTTTACAAACAATTACCAGCTTCCATAAATATTTTAAAACAAAGAATTTTTATTTTGAAATTTTTTTTATGATTTAATTATATGTAAAACAATGATTCCTCAAAATTATTTCGGATTTGTACAAAATGGTGGAAAATATTTCTAGACATTGTTTTATAAATTTATGATGGTATTTTTAGGAAGAAAAAGATTTTTGTTCTAAAAGAAGATGGAAGCTTTGATCTGGCAAATGTTTTTCTTTTAAAATGCATTGAACTCTGCTAAAAAGTCCCTCTTTGGTATTTTAGATGGCTCATCGAGTCATCAGATGGAGAAATCACTATAAGAGGATCGAAACATAGTGATTCTATAACTTACGAATGATATCTAGAGAACTTCTGATGATGACGACCCGACGATGAGAGTCATGATGATGATCCATAAGGACTATTTTGAGGTGGGGAGCTCATGGGTAGGATGATGATGTGTTCTATTATTGGATATGTACTATGGGATCAAGTATAACCAAAGGATTTGATGTATGCACGTAAAGGAGGAGTATATGGGGACGCCCACCAAGATTATGATGGTGTCTGAATCCTTATGATGGTGGATTACCCTAGACCTTATGCGGGTGGTCTAGTTCCTGGCCGTCTAAGTAACATGGGTTCGTGCATTCATGTAGTTTTGATTCTCTTATGAGGATAAGTATTCACCGACCTTATGAGGATGGCCATTTGTGTCATCATTCTAGAGTACAATACCCTTATGATAGTGGTCATTTGGAAGAGACCTTATAATATGGGTTTAAAGATCGAGGATTGATTCAGCTGTAGTATAAATAGATGACCATATTATTTTGAGGATGTAATCATGACTAGACACATATTATTCTAAGGATGTAGCCATGAGTAGGCACATGAATTATTTTGGAAGGTGTAGAAATGAGGTGGTACACCGATTATTTCAAGGATAGGACTATGAGAAAGTTTATCAACAACATTGAGGATACAAATAATGAGATGGATGTCTAGTCAGCATAGGGATTAACATATACATGTTATTTGTTGGTACTATGATGTTGTGATTTCCCATTCTGGGTGTGCGGGTGCTTTATTTTATGAGTTATGATTATTATTGATTTATGCGTATACATTTATTTGTACATGCATGTTTTGATCTGCCTATGCTATGTTATGGACTTTTGTTATTGTCGATTATGATTGGATTATTGAGATGCATGGTATGGATTGAGATTGTTTCACTCTTTATTGATGGAGTGGTATTTTTACATATTGTAGTTTGGATTGAATGATGAGGAAGTGCATGTGTTACTATAGTATGTACATAGAGAAAACTAAATTCATTGTTGTGAATGAATTGTTTTGTGTCATGATCAATGGTGTTATGTGGTTGGTATACGCTACTTTTATAAGTAATTAATCTACGATTGATGTATTTTCCCATATTTTGTGATTAAACCCGTAATGATGATTTATTAATTATTTGGGTTTGTATTTGAAGAACTGCAAGAGTGCAATTCTTTAAAGGGAGGAAGAATGTAACAACCCAAAGATTTGACACGTTGATTATTTATTTAAAATAATTATTTGAAATAAAGTGGATGGCAAAAGGCAAATTTTTGTTGGATTGTCTTTTGGGAGATTTTGATGGTTTCATTGGGTACGTATATTTCGATATATAGCATGTTATACTTTCATTGACATTTGAAATTAGGCTTTTTGGGTCAAATCAGGTACACGGTCCATAACGTAGCTAAGCGGCTATATAAGTGAGGCTACAAAACCATAGCCATTACCTCTAGCTTCATTTTTCTGTTTAATTCATAAAATTTCTCTAAGAACCTGCTAATGGATGACGATTATCTCTAAGTACAAATTGTTTTAAAAACCAAAGTGTCCAAACTTTATTAAATTATAAGTCATTTCAAAGCTCTCGAGGAAGCGAATCAACAAAAAGTGCCCGATTGCAGTAAAAGTGCTCAAGTCAACGACAAATTATGATCAAAGTTCCCTGGTGGTGAAACCTAGGGTGTAATTGATGATTGGCGAAATTGTTTGAAGGGAGTCGTAGAGATTGATGAGGGGATTCGAACATAGTTGGTGGCATGTCATATCATGGTCGGAGTCACCGTGAATTTTGGAATTAGGGTTTGAACGCACTGGAATTGGGGAAGGCTGCGACTGCACGAGTGGGTGTCGGGTTTGGGGAGTTGATGTGGCGGTGGTTGAGGGGACGTATGCCGGTGGTGGCATGGAGAATGGGGGTTGGTGGTGGCGGCTAGCAAGTGTCAAAGTTTGTGATTGAGGGGGTGACAGGCTTGAACTGGCACTATACTGAGGTATGGTTTATCGAATTTTAGCCCTTTTATTTCATTAATTGCAATTTAGACCCTATAACTTCTAATTGTCATAACTTCCACATACGAACTCTGATCAACGCGCAATTTCTTCTGTTAAACCCATAGTAGAATTCTAGATGCTTTGATGCTAGGTTTGCTGAGTTTGGATATTGTTAAAAAAGTGCATTGGGTATGGCTAATTTAATTAATTAATTGAATTTTAAATATTAAATGCTTATCCATTGATGAAAAATTATAATTATTGATATGTATTGTGATACGTTGGTAATTATTTTGATATTGTGGATATTTTAGATATGTCATGTCTTTAGTTTATTGTTTATTGTTGATTGTTATATTATTGGATGTAATTGTAAATAATCGTTGATTTAAAAATTGAATGTAATTAATTAAAATAAAATGAGTGAAATTGGGTAATAATGAGAAAATTAGATAAATAAATAACAGAAATGATTATTTATAGTTTTGTGTAATGATTGTAGATAACAGAGGTTTAGTGAAATAAAATGAAATTAATGGAATAAATTTAGTAAGGTTATTATTTATGAATTTATAAAAAAAATCATAAATAATAACGGAAAATGTAGTTTAAAATAAATTTGAAAGGTTTATATTATTATTTAATAAAGTGAAATTTTATAAGTAATAATATGGTTTTTGAGAAAATTATAATGTTTTGCATAAGTGATGAAATGGTTGATTTTACGACACTTATAGTAAGAAATATTATTACTATTGTTTGATTTGTAAAATAAAAAAGAGTATTTTCTTGATAATAATAATAATAGTAGTGAAGATATTTTCCAATAGTGATCTTGGGTAAAATAATCACTATTTTTAAATAGAAATAAAAATTAGAAGTTTTGGTGATTTAAAATAAACTGTTGTATTTTTAGAATAAATAGTAATAACTTGGTTTTGGATAGTATTAAAGAAGTTTTAATGTATATTATTATTCTGATGTAAATTAAGAATTATGTCGTTTTAAAAAGCAATTCGATAAAGATTACTATTTTGATTTAAAATACGCTGTTTTGGAGTATTTGAAGAGATGAAGCACAATACATGATTTCTGAAGTATATTATCGTTTTTAAAGAAAGTATTATGTTTTAAAATGCGATAAATAAAAGAAGCATTTATAATAAACAATAATGGAACGATTTTATACTTAAATGGATACTGGATGCAAATATAATATTGGATAATCGTTGAATGTGTGATTAACTGTTTATTGTAGTTGTCACATATATTTGATGTTTAATGACGGTATCACATTTTGATGAGTGTATGATATTTTACCATTATTTCTACTAGATGATGGGTAATTAATTATGCTTATTAGACGATGGGTGTTATGTTACTAATATTGATTAGATCAGTACACATATGATGATATCGTTGATTGTGTTACTATTGTGAAGTGATTAATATACACTGGATGATTTATACTTACATTGATGATGTATTATTACAGATTTGATAATTAATAATGTATGTAAGTATATTTAGGTTGTTGTTTCCTTATTTTATGATTGGGATGTTTATTTAATATCATTAATGTTGATGGTTGTGTACTATTATTGTCTTTACTTCATAAGATGATTTGTTGTGAGGGATGAATACGAATATTATTTTCTGCTTGTATTGTTTGCATTGGTTGCGATGGTTACATGGATGTTATGGTTGTTATGTACTAACAGGTATTTGAATGTAGGAGAAGAGCAGGAAACATAACTACGTGGGCTTAATCCCTCAAACATGATACATAGGCAGTTTTTTCCTATGTAATAACTATCGAGCCTATGGCCATAGTTTATAGGGTTAGGCATAGTCCAATTATAGTTGATACCTTTTTCCTTCATTCTACGCGTACGTCTATTTGTATGTTTGCAGGTGAACACAAAGAATGAAGCTAAGGGTCCGAAATGAATCATATCCATAGGATAGATTGGTATAACTCTTGCACCTAAATTTTGCACCCGTTGTTTTTTTAATAATTAATGTATTTGAAAAAATATGTAATGTTTGATGTACTGGATTTTTGTAATATTTAATTATCGATATGAGATTATGTAAATGTATATTGATGACTTGATGTTTAAATTCTGCTGTGAGGTTTTTCCCTTTTTATTTATTGTTTTAGAGTTTTCAATTTTTACCTACCCTTAGTCCTTACTTTTAATATTTAAAATTAGTTGTAAGTGTAATTTGATGTCGTTACAATATATTTTTGATATTAAAAATAGTGGGTCATCGCACACATTCACGCTGCTTCTTTTGCAACACATTTTAGGTGATGTACTCAACCCCCATGGTTGAACCAACCATAACATCAACTTTCTCGATTAATGACCCTTCTATTGATGTTAAAGATGATTGCTAAAACTGATTCACTATCGTCTACATCACTTTGAAAATCGAGTCCATATGCCCCTTTATATGGAGTCCATTGTTTCCATATATAAGAAACAAATCCTTAATATTTCTTTAATACATTAGGATGACCTTAACCGCTATCCAATAATATTTGTTCGGATTTGATTGATACTGAAAAGCTGCACCTAGTGCAAAAATGACATCTAGCCTAGTATATAACTGTACACTCTGTAAAAATTAATAAGAATTAATTAACTAATAATAAGGTTAAAAAGGAGAATTTTGCAAACGTTAAAATTTGACCACGAAAGTTACACCATTGAGTTCATTGCAATTTTCAATTTTATATATAAAGTTATGCGATCAAAGTTCGAACGGAAAAGTAATTGACGTTATGTTTTCAAATTTAAAATAATTTAAGCAAATTCAATTAATAAGGTTAATGTAAATATTAAATAGGGTAATTAATTTTTTAAAGCTATGGGATACTTAATGTTTAACAAAAACATTAAAGTTAGTTTTAATATCGAAAATAAATAAACAAAGAAAAGGCAGGCAAAAATTCACGGCCAAATATAAGGGACCGATTGACCCACTCCCCTTGACCGGTCGACCGCTAGCAGTCGACCGCTTAAGAGTGAGCGATCGACTGGTGAGTGTGTGGCGGTTAGGTTTAGGTTAGGCACAAATGGTCCACATTTTATTATTTTAAGCAAAGACCTAAACCTGATGGTTTTGGTGTGATCTAACCACTATAAATGAGAGGCTGACCCTCACTTTTATTTACAAATAATTTGGAATGCTGGCGAAACTCTATCAGTCTTCTTCTTCAACCCTACGATTCAGAATCAACTGGATTTTCAGGTAAGGGATTTTAGATATTCATATATAGGTTTTCTAATTCTATTCTTCCATAATCTTTGATTCTGAATCTAATCTACATACAATTGAATTATTGTATATTCGAAAAAGAAGAAATTTGATAGAGGAATTAGGAGAAGACATGAATCTAATCCAAAGAAAGGAAGGCAAATTATCTGAGTGGAAATTATGTATAGTAGAAGTTTGGATTTGTTTTATGCCTTAGGGAATTTTGTACACAAAAAACGTAAAACTATAACCCTAAAATTCCCACAAACGAAATGTCAATTCTTAGGGTTATTGGAATCTCAATTGTTTTATATATTAAAATAGTAGAATTTGTTTTGTTATTGCAATTTGAATATTTTATATTCTTTTCCACTTAAAACATTTCTCTATTGTTCTGTTAAAGGGTTCTAAAAAGAAAATAAGTTAGGAAATGATATCTAAAGTACGAATTCTTCTATTTATAGTTTGTACCACCTATTTTCATACTTTAAATATGAATTCCTTTTTTACTTCAAGTTCGTATATGTAAAAGTTGAATAGCATATGAAGGGTTTAAATTATAAGTTTTGTTTTCTTGAAATAGAGGTGTGATTCTACCGTATTAATACAAAATAAGTTTGTATTTGATTCTGTTTTATTAATGCAAGTCTATTTGTTTGGCTAAGGATATTAAGTTATTGAATGGAGTTAGATTTGTATGAATTTAGCAGTTTTGACATTTTAACAATTAGTATAGGATGTTATAATTTTAGAATAGGAGAATTTTATGCACGTTTAGGAATATATATTAGTTAGCCTAATTATCCCATCAATATAAATATATTATTAGCTTATAATTTATAAGTATTAATCGCCTAGAACAAATAGGTTAGTAAATAGTATTAAACTTACATAAAGGAGGTTAAGGATAATTACGAAAATTATTCCATAATTAAAGGCGAAATAAGGAGTTTTCCTTATATAGCCATAGTGTGTAAATGCAGATGAGGTATAGTATATACATAGTATATATTTATAGTAGTATGTTAGGAGAATAAGAAAATGGCTAAGTTATAGAGATGCGAGGTCAGCCAAAAGCACACAGAAATCTATCTAGCTAATCTGGCTACCAGCACTGTGACTTTGGGATTGATGTGAGACATCGCCTATAATAAGTACTTACGGTGGACGCGAGGTTTGTCCCAATTCTATAGGGTAAATCCTCCTAATTTATTTGGCTATCAGTAACTACGAATATGCAGACTAATGTGAGATGTAATGATTTGGGTATGGGTCATAATACAGATTATCTATAAGGTGCGGTATTGGAAAATCTCAAAAGGGGCCCACTTTGAGATTGAGGTATTAAGTGGCTATTGTCTTCCAATAAATGAAGTATTAAGTGGCTATATGGGATTTCTTATGATGTCATTTAGGAAGTACCATAGAGGAGTCCGCCTTGGGTTAGGTATTAAATGATGGGGATCTGCTAGGGAACAGGTATTAAATGGTCAGAGTCTATCTAATTCCCATTAAAGAGGTATTAAGTGGCTATGTGCTTTCTTTCACATCGTTAAGGGCATGATTGATGGTAGTTGCATTGTACCCACGATAGGGTTATGGAGATGGACAGGAAAAGCCTTTGGGCTTACAGTTGGAGGTATACTTAGTAGGATATAGTATAGGATGAGTAATACATATTAATTTTCTAAATAATACCGCTCAAATACTATTATGGTAAGACTTGATATTTTCGTTCACCAGACATTACTGTTCTAACTCCCTCCTTATTATAACCCACATGTTATGGAGAAAGATGCCGATGGAGAAGGTGAAGGTGGGACTGAAGATCCAATACAGTTTATCTATTTATCTATGTTTTTAATATATTTTGATGTACCCATTTTCAAACATATTGATGTTATTTTGAGATATTGTATTACGGATATTTGAGGATGTTATGTTTCTAAAATTTGATTTTTATGAAATGGGTACTTATTTCTATTATTATATTTTACCCCTTCTGCTGTGAGATTATGAAAGCATAGATAGATAACTTTGTATATTATTCATTGTATCAATTTTACCAACCAACAACTAGCTTTGGAATAGGCCTGAGGTTTGATGGGATTTTATTGGATCGAAAATTAGGCCCATTCGAAGAGGGTTATTCCATTTGGCATTAAAGCTTAGGTTATCCGATCAATAAACATACTAGCCATATGTAAGAGTGCATATTTGTTAGTTTTGAAAGTATTTTTCAAAACCACACTATATATACACACTTTTATGAACATACACAAACACAGTAGGCAAATCTTTATTTCAGCAAATAATACTATCTTAGGAAGTTGTAACTAAAAGCTCAAACCTACAAATAGTAGATTATGGCTGAAAACATAGTTCAGAGGTTAGGAACTCCTCCATTTAAGAAATTCCCACCGTTCAAGGTATGCTAGAATGGTTCAAGCATACCTAAGGCATAGGGCAAGTTCCCATTCCCCAACAAGCTGAACAGCGGCACCAGCTGCTCCGCCTGCTGAAGCAGCACCCCGCCTACTGGACTTTCCCAAAATGTGTAAATACTTCTAGAATATGGGAGGACGAGCGTATACGGGAGCTAAAATTTTGTTAAAACGAAGGCTTGGATTAACGACTATAAACGTATATTTTATGAGCTTAGATGGGAAGACTTGATCAAGAGGAGGATGGATGCTTTTCATTTAAAAGGGGAGGCGCTGGATTGGTGGACCATTGTAGTTGAAGAGAATGCAGAGGAAAGAATTAATTGGACTGAATTTAAGGCTTGCTTTGAGTTATGATTCATATCCAGAGCTGAGGTAAGTTTGTAGTTGGAGAAGTTTATACAATTAGGGCAAGGAGACTCCATGTTGAAGGAGTATATCAATAAGTTCATGGAATTGGAAAATTTTGGATTGAGTCTGATTGACACCCCCATGGTGAAGGCTATGGAGTTCGTTAAAGGCCTAAAATTTCCACATTAGGAGCTACTTTTTACCAAAGTACCCGTATGCGCCACTTATGAGATGATAGTTGAAATAGCCTGGTGCATACTTATACTGTTGGTATTGAGAAGAAAGAGAAGGTAGGACAGGCGCAAAATCCAGGTGGAGTTAAGAAAGGAGGATTTTGGATAAACATGAATGCCAAGTGAAAGATCAAGAAAGGATGTGTGACATGCTATAAATATCAGAATGGACATTTTGCTATAGATTGCAAGGTGAGTTTGATGAAGAAGGAGCTTAAGAGAAGATACCACCACTGCCATGAGGAGGGACACTATAAGAAACGGTGCCCAAAGTTAGCAAAGGAGGGGGCAATGAGCAAGATTATGCCATTGAGGCTATACGTATTTCAAGTAGACCTCCTCCTAGAGACCTAAAAAGGCTGTATTAGAAGGTACAACTATTATCTTCGAAAATACTATTCATACCTTATTTGACTCGGGAGCATCCGATTCGTTCAAAGCTAGAAATATAGTCAAATCCTTGTGTCTAAAAACCCAAGTTGTCACCAACACAATAATCATGTGAAATCCTATTGTGGGGTCAACACATCTTTCTTTAATTTATAAAGACCTAGTTGTGGATATGTGTGTGTATGACATCAATTTTACATGTAATCCATATGCTTTTGGTTTTGAGGGGTAGGGACTTATCCTAGGGACAGATTAGTTATCTTATTACATGACTATCTTAGATTGTGATAGGAGGATCGTTTGGTTAAGGAGTTATAAAGGACGAGACATCGATGCTCGTTGTGCACCCTAAAGCTCAGTCGAGTTAAGCTATATGTATTCTCTTAGCCTATCAAAAGATGAGCTCTCCTTTGTGCCCATAGTCTGAGACTTCCTAGACCTTCTTAAAGAAGTCTCCAGTCTCCCGTCCTGATGGGAGATCGAGTTTATAATTGATTTGGAGAAGGATGCTAGACCTATTGCACTGCCATTGAGGCATATGGCCCCCAAAGAAAGGCAAGAGTTAGACAAGCAGATTTTGGAGCTATTGTAGAAAGGATTTATTCGCCATAGTACTTCAGAATGGGGAACATCAGTTGTCTTTGCCACTAAGGCAAGTTATGCATTGACTAGAGAGAGCTTAACAATATCAAGAAAAATATGTATCTCTTACCTAGAATAGTTGACTTGTTTGACCAACATGTTGGAGCCAAAATCTTTTCTCAATTGGAATTAACCATTGAATTTCACCAATTGAGAATAGCTAAGGATAGCAAGCAGAAGACCGCTTTTCGCACTCCAGACGGACTATATGAATGGGAAATGATGCCTTTCGGGTTAACAAATACCCTTGCGTACTTTGTAGATTTGATGAGTAAAGTCTTTAGGGGGTAGCTAAACAAGTTTGTCATAGTGTTCATAGACGAAATCCTAGCATTCTCTAGAAGTTAAGGTGAGCATGAAAATCACTTAAGGAAGGCATTATAGACCTTGAGAAGGCACCGAGCAAAAGCCAAATTTTCATAATGTCATTTTTGAAAGAAGAATGTGAGATTTCCCTATCATATTTTTTCCGAGAAGGGATTATCTGTAGATCCTACAAAGGTGGAAGTTATTCAAGACTGGAAGATTTTGGAGAATGCCACAGAAATTAGGAGTTTTCTTAGGCTAGTGGGTTACTATAGGAAGTTCATCAATGACTTTGCCGAGATAGCAGTCCCAATAACTCGCTTGACTAAGAAAAATCTAGTTTTTGCATGGGATGAGAAATGCACAGAAGCATTTGAGAAGCTAAAGGAGCTGTTGACTAGTGCGCCAGTATTTACGATTCCGGATGCGGCAAAGCCTTTCACTATTTACACTAACGCATGTGGTACAGGGTTAGGAGCTATTCTTATGCAAGAGGTAGAGCAATAGCCTATGTAATTAGGCAGTTGAAGGACCATGAGAAGATGTACCTAACTCATGACTTGGAGTTAGCGACTATTGTTTTCGCTTTGAAGTTGTGGAGGCACTATCTTTTGGGAGAAAGGTTTGAGTTATTAACCAACCAAAAATCCCTTAAATACCTATTTTCTAAAAAGATTTAAATCTTAGGTAGCATAGATGGATGGAGTTTATAGCATCATATGACTTTGAGATACAATATACCTCAGAAAAGGGAATGGTGTTGCCGACACCCTTACCTAGAGGCATGCTGCTCTTGATGCTATATATGAGTGGAGGCTGTTAAAGTTTCTCTCGAATTTCAATTTTCAACTGCCATTAAAATCCACTCTAGGCTATTTGGCAATAATGAAGGTTGGGCCAACAATTAATGGACCGCATCAAGATAGAACAGAAGAAAAATACGGCAATAGTAGATATTTTGGACAAGCTAAGTACAAGAGAACTTTCCCCCACGTCGGTAGATATGCAATAGACCAAAGGGAATGACTGAGGAGAGATGGACACCTATACGTTCTAATGGTGGACGATGTTTTTGGAGGAAGTGCTAGCGAGTGTCACCATTTTAGGATGACTATTCACCCCGGTGGTGATAAAATGTATTGGAATATGAAGTGGATTTTCTATTTTCTGGGATGAAGAAAAGGGAAATGAAGTAAGTTTCTAGGTGTTTGACGTGCCAAAAGATAAAGACAGGATAAGGAAAGCCCGGAGGACTGTTGTTGCCGCTAGAGGTGCCAACTTGAAAATGTGAGCATATATCGATGGACTTCGTAGATGGGTTGCCTAAGAGTCAAAGAGGCAATGAGGCTATTTGGGTCATAGTGAATAGGCTTACTAAAAGCACCCACTTTATTACTATAAGAAATAATAGGACTGCAACATCTGTAGCGCAAATTTATATTAAGGAGGTGGTACGATTACATGGAGTTCCGGTCAGCATTGTTAGTGATAGAGACCCCTTGTTCACTAGTGAGTTCTAAAGGAGTTTGCAGTCAGTTCTAGGAACAACACTGAATCCGAGCACCACTTACCATCCGCAGACAGATGGTCAGACCGAAAGGGTGAACATGATTTTGGAAGATTTGTCGAGAGCTTGCATCATGGATTTTGGAGAGCATTGCCACATTGGGAGCAACACTTACCGTTAGTAGAGTTCGCGTACAATAATAGTTACCAAGGGACGATTGTCTTGGCACCCTATGAAGCATTATATGGGAGGCCCTGCAAATCACATAATTGTTGGTGCGAAACCATTGACAAAATTCTACATGGAATAAATTTGATTCGCGAGACCTTGGAAAATATAAAGATGATTAGATAACGAATGAAGGTCGCATGGGACCGTCAGAACTCCTATGCTGATAGGCAAAGAAAGGAATTGGAGTTTTTGGTCGAACACATGGTATTTTTTAAGATTTCCCCTCTTAGGAAGGTTACGAGGTATGGGATGACGAGAAAGTTGGTGCCAAGGTTTGTTGGGCCTTTCCCAATTTTGGAAAAGGTAGGGAAACTTTTATATCGAGTAAAACTTCCAACTAAGCTAGTGGGAGTCCATGACTTCTTTCATGTTTCACACTTAAGGAAATGCCTTCACGACACCGCCACCATAGTAGAGCCTGATCAGTTAGCATATATAGAGATGGAGGCGATAGCACCCCATGCTACTGCACACATGGTGGAGCATGAACCTAGGAAGCTTTATAATAAAGAAATTAACCTGGTTCGAATATAATGGGGAGATAACCCAATGGAAAGCACATGGGAAAATGAAGAGAAGATGAAGGCTTCTCATCTTGAGCTTTTCTCTGATAAACTTTCACTCTTCAAAATTTAGGCTTTGGTTGCATCGAGGTTTCTAGATTGGATGGTATGGGATGGTCTCCACACATTTTATTGTTATTTTTGCACTCTTATAGAATCTTATGCATATTTAGGATGCTTACATACATGCCTATATGTCACGATCTTGCATTCACGCTAGGATTGAGCTCACATATAGTATGTTGCATATATAATCACATTGCATTTTTTGGCTTAATAGATGGTTGTGTAGATAACTTGGTCATAGAATGCGCATTACACTATCTGTCCCTTAGGGATTCGAGGAATCCCTTTTAAGTGAGGTAGAATATAACACCCTATAAAAATTAGCAAGAATTAATTAAATTGATAATAAGGTTAAAAATAAAAATTTCGCAAACATTAGAATTTGACAATGAAGATACACCATTGTATTCGTGGTGATTTTCTGATCTATTTTCATATATAAAGTTTTTGAATCGAAGTTCAAATAGAAAAATTATCGATGTTTGAAGTTTTCGAATTCAAATTAATTGAAATGAATTCAAATTTTGAATTTAAATAATGTTAACCAAAAAATTAAATAGGGTAATAAATATTTTAACCTTAAGGGATAACTTAACATTTAAGAAAAATGTTAACGTTAGTTTTAATACCAGAAATAAATAAACGAAGAAACAACAAGCAAAAATTCACTGCTAAATAAAGGGACTGGTTGACCCCTTCCCTAAGTCGACCGCTTAAGGGTAAGCGATTGACTGATGAGTGTGTGGCGGTTAGGGTTAGGTTAGGCATGAATGACCCAGGTTTTATTATTTTAAACCAACCTAAATTTGACAGTTCTAGTGCAATCTAACCACTATCAATAAGAGGCTAGCCCCCTCACTTTTATTCACAAATGATTTGGAATTCTAAAGAAACTATATCAGTCTTCTTCTTCAACCTTACGATTCAGAATCAACTAGATTTTCATGTAAAGGGATTTTGGATATTTATATATATGTTTTCTATTTCCATTCTTCCTTAAGCTCTGAATCTGAATCTAATCTACACAATTGAATCATTATATATTCCAAAAAGAAGAAATCTGAAGGAGAAATAGGACAAGGCATGAATCAAATCCAAAAGAAAGCAAGAAAATTACTTTTGAGTGGAAATCTTAGTTCTTCATATTTTACTATTTGTATAGTAGAAGTTTGGATTTGTTTTATGCCTTGGGGAATTTTGTGCATGAAAACCCTAAAACTAAAACTCGAAAATTCTCCCAAACAAAATTATGTTTATAGGAATCTCAAATTTTTTATATTAAAATAGTAGAATTTATTTTATTACTATAATTTGAATATTTTATATTCTATTCCACTTTCAACTTTTCTTTATTGTTGTGTGAAAGGGTTCTTAAAAGAAAATAAGTTAGAAAATGGTGTGTAAAGTATGAATTCTTCTATTCGTAGTTTGCATAGCCTATTTTCGTAATTTACTTCAAGTTTGTATATGTAAAAGTTGATTGGAATATAAAGGATTTAAATTGTAAGTTTTGTTTTCTTGAAATAGAGGTGCTGATTCTACTATATTGATATATAATAAGTTTGGTATTTTATTCAGTTTTATTAATGCAAGTCTATTTGTTTGGTTAAAGATATTAGCTATTTTTAAGTTATTATATAGAGTTAGACTTGTATGAATTTGGAAGTTTTGACATTTTAACAATTAGTATAGGACGCGAGAATTTTAGAATAGGAGTATTTTACGCATGCTTAATAATATATATTAGTTAGCCTAATTATTGCATTAATATAAATATATTATTAGCATATAATTAGTAACGTATTGATCATATAGAATAAATAGGTTAGTAAATAGTATTAAGTCCATAGGAAGTAGGTTAACGATAATTATGGAAATTAGTCCATAATTAAAGGCGAAAAAAGGAGTTTTTCTTATATGGCCTTAGTGTGTAAATACAGATGAGGTATCCTATATACATAGTATATATTTATGGTAGTATGTTATGAAAGCGGGAAAATAGCTAAGTTATAGGGATGCTAGTTCAGTCAAAAGCAAACAGAAGTCTGCCCAGCTAATCCGGCTACTAGGAGTGTGACTTTGGGACTGATGTGAGACATCTCCTATAATAAGTACCCACGGTGGACGCGAGGTTAGTCCCCATTTTGGAGGGTAAATAATCTCAATTAATCCAGCTGCCAGTACCTATAAATAGTCGGACTAATATGAGACGTCACATTTTGGGTATGGGTCATAATACAGATTATCTATTAGGTGCGGTAGTGGGAAATCTCAGAAGGTGCCTCCTTCGGGATTGAGGTATTATGTGGCTATTGTAGAGTCCGCATCTTCCAATAAATGAAGTATTAAGTGGCTGTATGTAATTTCTTACAATGTCAATTAGGAAGTACCAAAAATGGTCCATCTTGGGTAAGGTATTAAGGATGGGGATTAGTCTAGGGTATAAGTAATAAATGGTCGAGATATATTGTGCTACATTTTATTTATCATATTTAAAAAAGGGAAATTATATTGGGACACAAATTGATGACATAATTGGCGACACAATGAATCTCAACCACTGGAATGCCTTTTGATTTCAATTTCAAATGTGAACACAATGAGGTCCAAAAGTCAAGATATATTATGTTACATTTTGTGTTTAAATAGTTGTCCCCTTTAAAAAATTATGCACATGAGGTTTTTGTGTAAATTGATTTGCAAGTAGTAGTTCAATTTGATATTTAGTGCTTTATTGTAAGGTGACACCCTTTCATCTTGCCTTTTTGATTTCAAGGAAGAGAATGCTAAAGGAAAAAAGCAAAAGTAGAAATATGAAACATATTTTTTAATCCAAACTCTATTTCTACCCTGATTACTTTCACTTTATTATTCAATTGGGATTTTTTTTTCGTTTTTTAGAGTAAAAGTATAGGTAAGAGGAAACAATCATCAGTGATCACAAACACCAGTTTGTTGATGTTACTGAAGTTGAACATAGTTGAGGTGGAACCAAGAGGGAAACTAAAAGAATAAGGCGGTTAATGTAGAAGTAGATGAAGTAGCCACATAGTCGGATAGAAATGTAGTTTCTGCGAAGGAAACTTTTCAGCTGAGATTTGCTAACCCACTAGATAACGAACGTAGTCAAATTGGAAAAAATATGAAAATGCTCAACATGTAGTTACGCCTGCAACTTTTTATGACTGAGATAATTTAGGTGAAGAGCTGTAATTGGTACTGTCAAATATTTCAAAGTTATCACCTATATATTCGATTAGCTACAGTCTATTCTACTAATTTCCTATGATTAAATTCGACTAAATCATTTTTGATTTCTGTTTCAATTTTTTTGGTTACTGAATCTACTTTTTAGTTTTTCATATAGCAAGCTTGCAGTTGGAAGCTAAATTAAATCATTTATATTGTTATTTTTTTCATTCCATCTTTACATATTGATCATTCATCAAGGTAGTAAAGTACAGTTTACAAATAAATTAATACTAAAAAACCACTACATCTACATTATCTGTGCACAACATTTTGTGATGCAATGCATTCATAACTTTTCTAATAAAAACACAATGTTAATTGTTGGAAGTGATTCTTTAGTTTCTTCATTTTAATTTCCACACTATTTTTTTAAAATAAAAAGGCGTGCTAATTATGCTCGTTACACAAAGTCAATCGTTGCCTTCGCTTGATACACATAGGATACATATGTATGATTTCATCATGTAATAATGAGTAATCATAATCTTCCACTGTTATTTAACTAAATTTCCTTGCAGCTATCACTACAAGAAAAGACTCCATTTTGTGTCGGAAGGTTGCAACGGCTGGCAACGGCTAAAAAAAGCGGCCGTTGCTAGCCGTTGCAGATCGCGACTACAGATCTGTAACCCGCGAACAGATTTCTCATTTCCCACCAACCCAAACTTCCTCCCCAAATCCTCCACTCCGTCGCAATCCGCCGCCTCTCCGAATCCAGCCGTTGCTCGTTGCCTCCACGTCGCTCAAACACCTCAAAAACTCGCTAGTATATCTTCTAAACTTGATTTGGCTTTGATTTAGGTTTAATTTAGGATTAATTGGAAAACCCTAATTTCGAAAATAATTGTATTAGTTGATCATAGTGATATTGGGTGATGATTATAGTGATTTATTTATAGTGATATTGGATGATTATAGTGTTTTAAGTTAGGTGGAAGTTAAATTAGTTTATCATTATGTTGAAAATGATGATTAATGCGACGTATTAGTTATGGTAATATTTGTATTAGTTGATTTTGATTGGTGGTTTGATTTTAAAATTAGTGTATATTATTGATGAACATGCTTGTTGATATTTAAGTTTATGACAATATTTGTTTTTATTTAAAATAATGTGTATAGTTTACGCCAAAGTTAATTGTATAGAAATTAATAGATATCATGATAGATTGGTACAGTTAACGATAATTTAATTCAGAAGTGCTAATTATAATTGTTATCATAGTTTAAAATAAGTATAATTCGTTGAATGAATTATAAAATTTTGAAATGAGCGTAATAACAATGAGCTAATTATTCAGTGAAAGTTAAAATATAATGAATTAATTAATTATAAAATATTTTGTAGTTGTTAGAAGAATAATTAGAAAATATGTTTTATTTCTGTAAATCCCTTAGAGATATATTTTGGCCCCGTCTGACAAGTGTTGTATATGATCGTTATATGGATATTCGTTTTTTCTAAGAACGGACATTTATATTCATCTGATACAATATTTGTTGGATTTGTCCTAGTATTTGGACAAGTTACAAACACAATAAAGTAATCACATTTTGTAAATCATTTCAGTTTAAACGATTTACAAAATTTTGGTGGCACTTCCTTTTTGTTCCCTGTGTACACGCATTTTGTGTACGATACAGGGAATAAAGGGAAGTGCTGCCGAAATTTTGTTGAATCGTTTAACCTGAAATGATTTATAAAATGTAATTACGATATTGTGTTTGTAATGGGAAGTAGGATGACCGGCCGTCAATGAATTATAAAATGTTTTTCAATTGTTAAATAGTTGATTTAATGACAAATTATAAATCAATCGTAAAATACTGTATAATATGAAGTGAAGTGTTTAGTTGAATCTTCTAACATATTTTATCAAATCAGGAAAAATGTTCGATTATTTTCTCGATCGTAGTTGGATGTATGAAGTCCGAACTGGTATGAAAGGATCAATAAAAGAACATTTCTGTAATGGTGTACATGAATTTATTAGATTCGCTAAATCTAATAATCGGAATAACGATGAAATTCGTTGTCCGTGTAGTAAGTGCAAACATTTAAAGCATTGGAAATCAGATGTAATAGAAGTACATCTGTATAAATTTGGTTTTGTGCCGAATTATTACTTATGGGATCGTCATGGTGAACTTGTTGAACGTACACCTAATCCTGTAGTGTTAGAGGACGATAATATTATGACGAATCCAATAGAAAATATGGTGCAAGATGCAGCACGGTCGATGTTTCCTACCATTGATCAGGGCGATGATGACAATGATAACGTTGAAGAAGAACCAACCGCGCAAGCTAAAAAAATTTATGATTTATTGGATTCTGCTAAGAGGCCCTTGTGGGATGGTTGTAAAAGCGGAACCGAATTATCCGTAACTGCCGAATACATCACTATGAAATCAAAATTCAACCTTACAGAAGCTGGATTTACAGCAGTTGTACAAGCTGCAAAACGACACATGCCACCTAATAATTTGATGTGCGATAGTCATTATAAAGTGAAAAAACTTATGTCTGCTTTTGGATTGCCATACCAAAAGATAGATACATGTATAAAAGGTTGTATGTTGTATTGGAAAGATGATGTTGACCTTAGAAAATGCAGAATATGTAACGAGGAAAGATTCAAACCGAGAAAAAAAAAGGAAAAGAAGTTCCATACAAGAGAATGCATTATTTACCTATCACTCCTAGACTTCAAAGGTTATATGCATCTTCTGCTACGGCATGTCATATGCGATGGCACGGTGTTAGAACACCAGAAGAAGGAACTTTGATACATCCATCTGATGGAGAAGCGTGGAAACATTTCGATAAGACTTATCCCGCGTTTGCTGCAGAGAGCCATAATGTCAGACTCGGTTTATGTACAGATGGATTTTCACCATTCTCTCAGTTTGGTAGTAAATACTCATCATGGCCTATTATTGTTACTCCTTATAATTTACCTCCATGGATGTGTATGAAAACTCCGTATATGTTTCTAACGATCGTCGTCCCCGGTCCCGATGATCCGACACAAGGAATTGATGTTTATCTACAACCATTGATCGAAGAATTGAAAACATTGTGGCATGAAGGAGTTGAAACATACGACATTTCAAGAAAAAAGAATTTTCGTATGTTCGCTTCTTTATTATGGACTATTAGTGATTTTCCTACGTATGGGATGCTTTTAGGTTGGAGCACAGCGGGACGTCTAGCTTGTCCTCATTGCATGGATGAAACACGAGCATTTTCATTAAAGTATGGAAAGAAAATTTCTTGGTTTGACTGTCATCGATGTTTTCTACATGTTAATCATAAATTTAGAACGGATAAAAAGAACTTTAAAGAAAATAGAGAAGAGAGTATGCTACCACCGAAGGTTTGGTCAGGTGAAGAGATATATGACATCGTAAAAGACTATCCAAAGATACATGAAACTGGGGTACAAGTTGAAATTCCAGGTAAATCAGACATTCATAACTGGTGCAAACAAAGTATATTTTGGGAGTTACCTTACTGGAAAGATCTACTACTCCGACATAATATTGACGTTATGCACAATGAAAAAAACGTGTTCGATAACGTGTTTAATACAGTTTTGAATGTAAAGGGGAAAACTAAGGACGATGTGAATTCGAGACGTGATATATTACACTTTTGTAAGCGGCCCGAGCTTCATTTGTACGACGATACAAAAAAACCCAAAGCATGCTATGAGCTAGATAACAAACAAGTAAAACTCGTGCTAAAGTGGGTGGAAGGACTAAGATGTCCTGATGGGATTTCTTCTAACCTCCGTAGATGTGTTGACTTTAAAAACAGTAAATTGAGTGGGATGAAAAGTCACGATTGCCATATAATGATGGAATATTTTTTCCCTGTGCTTTTCAAAGAACTGTTGCCTGGCAAAGTATGGAGTGTTATAACAGAATTAAGTATGTTTTATAAACAACTTTGTTCGACGACGTTAAAGGTAGATCGCATACGTAAACTTGAAGTAGAAATCCCTATACTGCTCTGCAAACTGGAAAAAATATTTCCACCAGGGTTCTTTAATGTAATGGAGCATTTACCTGTTCATCTACCATCCGAAGCACTTCTTCGAGGTCCTGTGCAGTATGGATGGATGTATCCATTTGAGAGGTAATTTTGAATATCCGCAATATGAAGTTTGCTTAAAATTTAGATTTATATACCAAAACAGAAATTAAATTAATTTTGTTATAGGTACTTGAATCATTTGAAGAAGAAAATTAGACAAAAAGCACGAGTAGAAGGTTCAATTTGCAAAGCGTATCTGGAAGAAGAATCTTCATTTTTTTTCTCACATTACTTTAGTAACGATGTGAAGTTATCGTTTGTCAGTATTCCCCGTAATGATGAAGCTGTTGAACATGATTCTTCTCAAACAATGTTATCTATTTTTAGACAACAAGGCCGACCTATTGGGAAATGTGTGGAAATATGGTTAGACGATAAAGATTTCCATATAGCACACACATATGTTCTTTTAAATTGTGTTGAAGTTGCACCATTTGTCAGGTAGTACTAAATTCATGTACAATTTAATTATACGTATATACATATATTAATTTTGATGGGAATAATACATTTTTGCAGTATATACGAATCACAACATCCATCTGGCGATCTCAGTAAAGATTTTGCTAAATGGTTTTCAAAATACGTATATGATCCAAAAAACTCTGTTGTTGACGAAGGATTACGACATATTGCTATCGGATCAAAAAGAAATGTGAAGACTTATCCAATATTCTTCGTCAACGGATTTAAATTCAACACCAAAGATTACGGGGCTGAAAAATTAACATATAACAGTGGTGTATTTGTTAAAGGCAGTGATGAATCAGAGGAGCATATAAAAGATTTTTACGGCGTCTTAACACAGGTTTTAGAGTTGACATATTATATACAACCTGCAGAGAAAGTTTTTTTTATTCAAATGCAATTGGTTTAGCAATATTCCTGGTTCTGGAATTAACATGCACAAAGATTACAAGCTCATTGAAATAAAGCATACCTCGCATTACTATAAGTATGATCCTTTCATATTAGCCAAGCAAGCATTACAAGTTTATTTTGCTCCGTATCCATCCTTAAAAAAAGATAAAGCTGATTGGTGGGCTGTTATTAAAACAAAGGCAAGATTTACATTTGATGGAAATAATATTCCAGATGAAGCAGCGTATCAAGCAGATCTGGAGCCAAATACTGAAATAATAATAACTGACGATGTTGACGTAGGATCGTTGAATGATGAAGCGAATGTTTTAATTGATGCGTTTGAAAGTACCGAAGAAAACGATATAGAGTACGAGACCGAGTCTGAATCAGAAAACGACGAAGACTGATACATTACACTGTTTTTTAATGTATGCATGTATGATGTTTTATCTTGAGTAATGTATTAAGAATGATGAATGCGTTCTGTATTATTCTGAGCTATGTAATAATAATAATTTTGTTATGTATTATCATTCTGTTTTATTTTGATCTACGCTTCTTTCAGAGAGCTGTTCAATAATAATAATGATTATGTTCTGCATTATTCTGAGCTATGTAATTACAAAGAATGATTATGATGATTAATGGAACATGTGTTGTAATAATAATTTGTTTTCTTTTCATTATATGATATGATTATGTTTGTGGCAGATATGTCTCACAGAAGGTGCAGTACATCTCAGCCTTCTCCTTCGCCTTCTCATGGCGCGGGTCCCAGCGGTACGGCTCCGGACTTTCGCCGTGAGATAGAGATAGTTCCCAAGAGTGTTGGGTAAGTATCTAAATAATTTCAATTAAATTATTTAAAATATATTAATTATATACATCAACATTTATACAGGGGTTTCGAAATAGAGCCGGCGGATTACATTCTTCAAGTGTCAAAGCAATCCTATAAGAGTAGGATGTCTGGTTGCTGGCCTTATTGGGACGACATCCCAGGCGAAGTGATGAACGCTATAGTTGCTGATTTGATGGTAAGTATAATTTTATATTTCAATGTAAAATTAGTATACTGTATATAATTCAAATTATTTTCAATAAGCAGGCTGTAATACGTGTCCGCCCGGAAGATAACAATGTCTTCTTCAATCATTGGAATAAGAGGATGCAGAAAAATTACAGGGAAACTCTTTCGAAGGCCAAGCTAAGCGGGAAAAAACCCAGTTGGATGGGTAGTGATGTTTGGGCTGCATTTGTCACCCACTGGGAAAGTGAAGCTGTCAAAGTAAGTTATGTATTGCTGTATTGTTAGTATTATTTATTTACATTATGTATGTTAGTTGCATTATTAATTTAACTAATGTATTTAAATTAACAGGAAATAGCAAAGCGAAATAGTGCGAACAGAAATAAAAATCCAGCGTTACACCGCGGTGGGTCCAAGTCATTCCAACAATGGCGGAGGGAATTGGTAAATTCGTAATTTGAGTTTATAAACTGTAATATTATTTAATTATATTAGTAACATTTTTTATTCATGTATAATTTCAGCATTCAAGAACCGGACAGGAGCCTACAATTGCCGAGGTTTTTAGAGTCACTCATGCGATGGAGCAGACCGATGATGATGGGAATGTCACCTATGAGTGGACAGATGCGAAGGCTGAATCTATTATGGTAAATATGTTTATTCGCAATGACAACGTTTCACATTCCTTTAGTAGTGTATAAGTAAATTGTATAGCTATATATTGAGTCAAATTTGTATTCGTAATTGCAAGGTAGATATGAAGCAGAGCGGGCAGCGATGGCGCAAAGAACTGGACGGGATGATATTACGCTTCAAGAGTCTAATCAAATATGGGATAGAATTATTGATCCGCCTTCTCGCAATAGGCGTTATGGATACGGCAATCAGGAGGTAAACTGTTTTAATAACTTATATTTGAATTTAATATAGCCGTTGCGAGCGTGAATTAGAACTAGATTGTTTTATCGTTTTTACAGGCTCTTAACTTCCAGAGGGCTTACAAGAAATCTATGGCCGAAGAGGAGATAGCCCAGATGCAACGACAGCTGGACGAGATAAATGATTGGCGACAGAGCTTCTTGTCTCAGCAGATAGATGAGCGCATTGCCGCATTCGTTTCAGAGCATGGGACCATGCCAGGGTCAGGTGGTGGTGGTGGTGGTGACGACGATGATGATGAGTAGGTATGTTTTGTTGATGGTTAATTTTTTTGGGCAAGATTTGTGGTTTTAATGGATATTTGTTGGACTTGTGTACTTATGTTTGTTGATGGGCTTGGTAGTTTGTTTGGTGTTTTGTGTACCTATGGTGTTGGTGATGGATATTATGTGTGAATGATTTGAGATGTATTTTGTTTGGTTGATGATGAAATATTTGTGTTAGTTGATTATGTAGTTGCGTGATTATTGATGTATATGTGTTTTATTTGATTATTTGCGATGTATTTGGTTATATTATGGTTGGAATGGAATGTATACGATGGTTTGGAAGTGATTGTTGTGTTGTGGAATGGTTTGGAGGTTGGAAGAGTGAAAGCTAGCTGCTGGAAAAACAGAAAAGTTCCAGGCTTGCAACGGTTAGCAACGGCTGTCTGGTTCCAGGCTTGCAACGGTTAGCAACGGCTAGCAACAGCTATCTGGTTCCAGGCTTGCAACAGTTCGCGATGCCACGGGACGATAACGGTTGGAGCTAACTGTTTCCACGTGGACAATTTGTCGTCGCTAGCCGTTGCTAAATTGGCAACGGAGCCGTTGCTATTGCCGTTGCTGGAGCTCGTAGCAATGAGCTTATTAGCAACGGCTAGCAACGGCTAGCAACGGCCGCCAACGGCTAATTGTCGTTGCTATTGCTTCCGTTCCTTGTAGTGTATATTGGTAGTTTTGAAAACCCATTTTAGCTAAACTTAATGTATACCTATATCATTACCCGCTTATCTGAGACACAAATGTACTTACAATGGGTTTTCATATGCATGCATACATAATTATGTTGAAGTGGGTGTCTCGCAATGGGTGTACATTGGGAAAATAATAGTCTCATATCATGAAAAATAATGGAGATGAAGTAGTATATATATGAGTTTGGTTGCATGTAACAACAAAAGATTTTTTTTTGTTAAAGGTGTTGACCAAACTCTATGTTACCTCCACGGAGGGATGTGTGGACGGATCGTAGAACTTCAACAAATTATACCTTTTATTATTTCAAGATCTGATTTTAATTCTACGTGCAAACAATGTTTTGAGTAGAGTTATTATGTTAAACTTTCAGGGACCAGAGATTGAATAAGATTACTTAATGTAACGACCCAGAATTTTTGATAATTAAAATTCGAATATTTAATTGATTTTAAATATTAATAAGTGGAATTAATAAGTCGGATAAATTATTTATCGAATATTGGATTTACTTGGGTTTTATTTGATAATTAAATCGATAAATCTAATAATTGAAATTCCAGAGATAATTGAAAATCGAGTTTAAAATGATTGAAAATGATTTGTAAAATTTTATTTAATCATACTGGAGTTATAGAAAGGTTATAGAACTTTTAAAATTGAATTTGGAGTTAATCTGTGAAAATCGAATATTTTAATATTTAATTATCGACTGAAAAATAGCCAATTTTCGAACAGTCTCAGAATTGAACGAGACCAGTTCCATTGGATCCGTAATAGTTAGTTATTATCGGATTTCAATTTTCGTATCCATCGGAGTTGTCATTTGACCGTGGCAACTCGAAACGCATCGATATCTTTTTAATTTTAAATCGTCGAGTTAAAATAGTCATTTTTCAAAAGGTCTCGGATTTCGACGAAACCAGTTTCATCGGATCCGTAATGTGAAATTATTGCATGGTTTCAAATTTCAAAATTTTTGGATTTACCATTTGTTCGGTACAAATTAAAACGCCTCGAAATCGATTTAAATCGGTTTAATTTAAATTGATCGTTTATTGCCATATCTCACACCGACGACCGAATTAGCTTCCGAAACCTATTCCATTGCGTTCGAAACGCAGGGTAAACCTTAGAAACGCTAACCGGCACGCTCGATTTCGAGTTCGGAAAATCCGGAGTGAATAGTGTTCGTTGTTTTTTTCTATAAAAGCACCCCTTTAATTCATTTTGCAAACCAGAAAACCTAGCTAGGGTTTGAAAATACAGCCGCCACTTCTTTAACCAATGGACAGAAAACAGCGACCTTCTCCTCCAATTTCCCTTCAATCCGTCAATCTATATAAGAAATCGTCAACTACAAAAATGGAGAGCTTGTCGAGAGCTTTACATCCAATGGTCGTGATCGTTTATAGGCGCAGGGATCATCACGAATTCGAGCTAGAGTGGCCAGACTTCGTGCGCGTTTTTCGAGCATGGTGGAGGACCGAGCGTCATGTCCTTCAAGGCGGCGACATGTGGTGGCAGCGGCGTTCAAATGAGGGTCTCCGATCAACTCCTCGATGTCGGTTGGTGGTGCGGTCGTTAGGGTTTGATGGCGGCATTGGGTGTTCTCGCGTGCGTTTTACCTGGGAGCTACGTGAAGGGAAGAAAGAAGAAGACACGGCCTTGATTTCGTGGCCTGGAAACGAACGGCCAGATGTTGCATAGGTTTAGATTTAAAAAGAATTTGTAATTTTTAATTTAAAATTAAATTCGTTAATGTTTAAAATTGCATATCTTTTTGCTGCGAGGTCGGAAAATTTCGAAACGAAAAGCGTTGGAATCGTATTTGCGAATACTACGCGATGCAATTGGTTTGGAGTCGGTTGGAGCTAGTTGGAATTTCGGGTAAAATTAAACGCGTGTTTAATTTTATTCGAAACAAACGCCGAAATCAGAATGAAAATCACGGTGAGATTTTTCTCACTCGATTGAAAAGTGGAATTTTCAGTTATTTATTGATTGATGATTTGATTGCTATTGGATGTGGTATTAGATATGATAGGATATATCTATATATATAGCAATATATACATATTGGCATATGTATATATTGGATTGATTGATTTCCCGCCTCGTATAGCGGATGAGACCCTATTGCGCCGTTAGTAAGCGGATTTTTATAAAACCCATATACCGCGATAATTCCGTACTGGAGCGGAATTGGTATTGTGCTAACATCTGTGGATGCAGGGAAACAGGTTGGAGGGATCCAACTGGATTCCTCACCGTATTGATTATTTACAGATATTTTGATATATTCTGTTATCATATGATGATATATGATATTTGACTGTTGTGATGGACTGATTGGTGTTGTTGCATCATCGGATTCAGTTTTGAAATGTAAAAATAACGACTTTTACTTTAAAAGGTTTTTAAAGCGATTTTTGAAAATATACGTTTTATGGAATTTTTGAATCGATTTATAAACGTAAAATTTTAAAGTTATAAAAGTTATAATTTTTAGTGAAATATAACCGAAGTGTCGTTTTTGAAATAAAAGTCGATTTATTTATAAAATGGTTTGAGTTGGGATTTTGAATAACTATAAACGATTTGTATAGAAAGATTTATAAAATTGATATGTTGTAAATCAAAATATTGGACTTATAAAACGAATTTTTATAAGTGTTAAAAAGAAGTATAAAAGGATTTCATAAGTGAATGAAATTTATAGATTTATAACGTGAAGTTATAAAGTGAATAAATGTTGTAGAATAAACGATTTATAAGTAATTTACTTATAAATTAGATTTTTGCACTTAATTGGGATATAAATAGAAATTGCTAAATGAAATGATTTCATAAGTTGAAATTGTTATGAAATATAAATGTGATTTATAAACGTTGTTTATAAATCTGAAATCACTTATTTTGATAAGTAATTTTAGAAGTTAATAAAAGTGGAATTTTATAAATCGAAGTTGTTAGAAAATATAAAGGTGAATTTATAAACGTTGTTTTAGGAATTTGAAATCAATCAAATTTGATGAATGTAATATAGAAGTTATTAAGGAAATTTTATCCACGATTTTGGATAGTGGATAATTCTTGGAATAAAACGTGTAGAAAAGATTGAAATGTAATTATTGAAGTATATTCACGATTTTGGACAGTGAATATATTATTAAATAAAATGGATATGTTTCGGGAAAGCAATATTTGAAATGAAGTGATTGTTTTAAAAGATGTTTTAAAACGTGTGAATTACCGAAATCATAGATTTCAACATTTATTGTTGAAATAGACGTTTTCGAAAAATAAGGAAATGATGGACTATAACACTGTTGTTATAGTAAATGATTTCCGAAAGGAAATGTTTTTATGTAGTATTGGGATTTATATATCTATCTAATTTCGAATCCCTATACTAGTGATTTTGAGTCGTCGTAACGATGTTTTACGTAACATTCGTTTTGACTCAAATAAATGTGTTTAAAGAGAATGATTTCCTTAAAGAATGAATATATACTTAATATTGATTTAAGTATATCGAATATTTTCAAATGTTGAAAATAAATGATTTGGGAATTACTTATTATTAAATAAGTATGGAAATGCTTTTCCAAAATGAAATGAAGTGTTTTTGAGAATTTATCTTCTTAAAGATAAATCGAAAGTGAATATTTGAAAACGATTGAAAATCGAATATCTGTAGATATTTTGAAAATATAAATTCACTATGGAATTTATAAAAGGAAAGGGAAACTGTTTAGGAAAATAAACGTTGATTTATTTTTAAAGTGTGGAAATTTATATCTAGTAAAAGATATTTTGGAAGATGAAATAATTTGGAAAATTATTTGGAATCTGATGATGTTGCGCATCTTTATTGATAGTTAAATAACCGACTATCAATAATTACCTTTAAATAGGTATTTGTTGTGAATTGGATGAATTTGAATGCCACACTTATTTTTGAATAATCGCTCACTATTCGGGTTAGCCGGGAAAGGACCATGGGGTCGTATAACCCATTCCGAATATGTGATACGTCGTTATGAATCGCATTTGAAGACCGGTGTTGAAGACCGGATATTTTTGGAAACGGAAGGATTACCGTCGAGTTACTCTACATCGGCTGATCTCCGATTTAGAGGTTTTATCACCCTTAGTGATGGGAAGTCCCGACGTGATTAGAAATTTATCCGGATATGCAAGGGCTTCGTGAGAAGTGCCTTCGGTTCTGTTCGATCCCGGAACAGACTTGTATGGATTGTGTGTCTGACGTTACAATTTGAGATATAAAGCTGATTTCTTTCAAATACATTTCTGTTGGTGGCGGAGAATTTATTCTCTTAGCTTAACACCCTTCTCTGAGACGTACGAGCTCAGAGGTTATGTAGTTGAAATTTATCAGCGATATATCCCAATTTGGTAACGTGGCATACTGAGTGTTGCTGTGAAATGATCAGTGTTTGATCATTTGCGATATGATCATTTGTTTGATCTTATATCTTTGTGATCATAGGTTGATCATTTTGTTTGACCCGAAGCAGGGCTTTTTGAGAAAGCGTAGCTTTGTGGACGAGACTTCGTCGAGCCTCACACCCCGGAAATGGTCGAAACAGGAAGGATGCAGCAAGGTTCTAGGGAGTAGCGCCCCTTAGTGTATGTCATTCCTTCTGGATAAAGGTGGTATCATGGTATGGAGCCCAGATACTTAACCTCTGTGGTTACTGCATTATTATTATCTATGTGGTTTGTTGCGAATCGGGGATCCTCGGGAAGATCGGTGACGATCGGGGGATGGCATACGCGTGTCAGTAGTTACCTATTTTTGCAGAGGTAACCCGGCCTTGTGTTGGCAGAGATCCGGTTAGGTTCTCGGGTCGTCTATTCCAGGGACGTACCCATCGTGGATAGGAAGTTCCTTGGCCTGACCATTTGTTGGAAATCCAAAGAAACAATACGAGCCTTTACGATTTCAATTGTATAACCTGTCTCCTCAGGAGGCAGCTATAGCAGGCATAATATAATGGTACCTATGCTGGCTAAGATTTATATTATACTTTCGAAATGTTTTCTACACTATGCACTAATAATAATATCAAAAGTGATTTGATTTTTGCGTAGTAAGCATCTTTGACTATCATAAGAAGAAATCTCCTCCAAGTCTGCGTTTGCATTGTGTGTGTGGTGGGAGGTCTTATGGTAGTTTCATTTTCCAAAAGCATTGCGAATTGACTTTAAAATTCTTCTGTTGTTTATTTTAAAGATAAATAACTGTTTTACGATCTCACACCAGTCACCATGACTGACTCGGAGTTTATTGTTCCCTTCTAAACTCTGGGTGCCCACAAATTTCCACACGGGCAGCCTAGAGTTATGTTATCAGGATATTCTGGATATTCTAGAGCTTTGGAAGCAAGCTGGATGGCGAGACGTAGTATTTGTATCTGATAGTATTTATTCCGCTGTGTATTCTGTATGAGGACAAGTTATATAACTGTCCATTGTTGTATATTGACTCTGATGATATGATGTGATGTAATGGAATAACAGATATAATTCTTTTGTTTTTAAATGATATTCATTTATCTATTATATATTGTTCCGCTGCGATATGTGAGATTCTGATATTGTTTTCTGTTTCTGTTTTCTGCTCTTGTTCTGTTGTTGTTCTTCTTTCTTTTTCTTCTATCTTCTTCTTCTACCTTTTTCTTCTTTCTTAAAACCATAACTTTTCGGGTTTCCGGCATTCGATGGCTCAGCAGTCGATAAAGTGAGTATCGATGTTGAATTTTCGAAAGTCGAAAATTTTCGGGATGTTACATTTGGTATCAGAGCATATGGTTAAGCGACAACCCTGCTCTGTTGGGTGTTACTCATTAGAGATAGAGTCAGTAGTACTCTAGAATGAGTTGAGTGTAATGATAGATACGAGTGCGTATTTTGTTAGTGAATATAAAATAGTTTTATATTGTGATGATTGGTTTGTTGAGTGGTATATGGATTCTGGTCGGTATTGTCCGTACAACTCTATCGATAGGGATCTCTAAACACTTATATAGAACAATTCGGCACAGTATTGTTTAAATAGGGTAAATGAGATAATTTTGCCCAAAACTATTTTTGTATAGAAAAGAAATGTTTTCTATAAATTATTATAGTATATGGTTGCATGGTTGCTAGAAGTAATAATAGTGAATTATCATCATTGAAATTGAATAAGAAATTGAAATTGTAAATCCAAAGTTAAGAAATAAAATCCATGTACAAATGAAATTTAAGAATGTAAATTATAAATGTGAATTGTAATTTAAAACGGAATTCCAGAGAAGTTTTTGGAAATGTTTTGAAAAGAATTTGAAAATTTTGGAGATTTGGAAGGTTTAAATCCTTTTTGATTTGAAATTGAATTTCAAAGGTTTGAAAAGTATTTTGGAGAGTTGAAAGCTCTAAACTCTTTTCGGTCGCTGGAAAATAACTTCGATGATGACCGCGGCATCATTGGTGTTCATTTTCGGGTTTCCAAAAGAGGAATTGCTGCCAAATTATTTTAAATGGAAGTGGTTTGAAAATTTGGGTTTTTGTTTTGGAAATTCAAATGGAATTTGAATTGTTTTCAAATGATTTTGAAATGTTGGTAAGATTCTGGAATACCATATGAAATTCAACTTTATTTGTTAAATGAATTAGCAATTGAATTGAATAAATGGATTGGATGTTAATCAATCTAATGTGAAGTATTGATATGAAATAATGAATATAAGTGTTAATTCATTAAAAGCTAATGAAGTTGAGAAATTAAATAAATTGAATGGAAGTCAATTTAATTTAAAAGTGTTGAACCAAATCGAATGTAAAATTTATAATTTGGTTGTGTTGAATATACATTGGTTGTTATTTGATTGTTAGTTGATTGTGTATAAAAAATTCATTAAGTATTAATGAAATTGAATTAGCAAATTGGAAAGCTATGTGATTAAATTCAAATTGGAAGTGAACGAATGTGAATTAGTGAATGTAAACTAATTGAATTGAAAGAGAATGTTGATTAAATCCAATGTAAATGAATCGAATATGATTTAAAATTGAAAACCAATTCAATGAATAATGAGAAGTGAATCTATATTGATTTGGTTATGAAGTTGTTGGATGATAGTTGGATGATTGTTTGATGGTTGCGTTGTTGCTTTTGAATGCATTGTTATGTTAGCATATGTAGTTATGTTGCTATACGATGTTTATTGATTTTATTTTCATATCTACATGTTCTCATATGGTTTGTTGAGTGTTTAGTAGGTGCGAATGGCGTTGCTTCGCATTTGGAGCTCGCTTTCGCGCTATATTAGCCGTATACGCTCGCTAAATAAATAATAAGGTACATATCTCGGATTAAATATCGTACTTTTACACTTTTTTCCCTACGGGATGCCTCATCACTTGATGGGATGTATATTTGTGATATATATATGCTGTCATTTTTTTTCGGATCGAGCCGCGCAAAGGAGACGCTGGCGAAATTTTCTGAAAATTTAAGGCGTTAGAATATTTTTGAGAAATTTGAAAATTTTGAAAACTAAGTTATGATTTGAAAACTTAGTAAAGATTTTGTGAGAAGTTAACTAGGAATTTTGGAAAAGTTAAACACTTAACAGATTTGAAAATCTAATTTGAACGGTTTGTTTTGGAAAGTTAACGGATTTTGTATCTTCTTCCTAACTTGTAATTTCGAGGACGAAATTCTTTTAAGGGGGGAAGTCTGTAACGACCCAGAATTTTTGATAATTAAAATTCGAATATTTAATTGATTTTAAATATTAATAAGTGGAATTAATAAGTCGGATAAATTATTTATCGAATATTGGATTTACTTGGGTTTTATTTGATAATTAAATCGATAAATCTAATAATTGAAATTCCAGAGATAATTGAAAATCGAGTTTAAAATGATTGAAAATGATTTGTAAAATTTTATTTAATCATACTGGAGTTATAGAAAGGTTATAGAACTTTTAAAATTGAATTTGGAGTTAATCTGTGAAAATCGAATATTTTAATATTTAATTATCGACTGAAAAATAGCCAATTTTCGAACAGTCTCAGAATTGAACGAGACCAGTTCCATTGGATCCGTAATAGTTAGTTATTATCGGATTTCAATTTTCGTATCCATCGGAGTTGTCATTTGACCGTGGCAACTCGAAACGCATCGATATCTTTTTAATTTTAAATCGTCGAGTTAAAATAGTCATTTTTCAAAAGGTCTCGGATTTCGACGAAACCAGTTTCATCGGATCCGTAATGTGAAATTATTGCATGGTGTCAAATTTCAAAATTTTTGGATTTACCATTTGTTCGGTACAAATTAAAACGCCTCGAAATCGATTTAAATCGGTTTAATTTAAATTGATCGTTTATTGCCATATCTCACACCGACGACCGAATTAGCTTCCGACACCTATTCCATTGCGTTCGGAACGCGGGGTAAACCTTAGAAACGCTAACCGGCACGCTCGATTTCGAGTTCGGAAAATCCGGAGTGAATAGTGTTCGTCGTTTTTTTCTATAAAAGCACCCCTTTAATTCATTTTGCAAACCAGAAAACCTAGCTAGGGTTTGAAAATACAGCCGCCACTTCTTTAACCAATGGCCAGAAAATAGCGACCTTCTCCTCCAATTTCCCTTCAATCCGTCAATCTATATAAGAAATCGTCAACTACAAAAATGGAGAGCTTGTCGAGAGCTTTACATCCAATGGTCGTGATCGTTTATAGGCGCAGGGATCATCACGAATTCGAGCTAGAGTGGCCAGACTTCGTGCGCGTTTTTCGAGCATGGTGGAGGACCGAGCGTCATGTCCTTCAAGGCGGCGACATGTGGTGGCAGCGGCGTTCAAATGAGGGTCTCCGATCAACTCCTCGATGTCGGTTGGTGGTGCGGTCGTTAGGGTTTGATGGCGGCATTGGGTGTTCTCGCGTGCGTTTTACCTGGGAGCTACGTGAAGGGAAGAAAGAAGAAGACACGGCCTTGATTTCGTGGCCTGGAAACGAACGGCCAGATGTTGCATAGGTTTAGATTTAAAAAGAATTTGTAATTTTTAATTTAAAATTAAATCCGTTAATGTTTAAAATTGCATATCTTTTTGCTGCGAGGTCGGAAAATTTCGAAACGAAAAGCGTTGGAATCGTATTTGCGAATACTACGCGATGCAATTGGTTTGGAGTCGGTTGGAGCTAGTTGGAATTTCGGGTAAAATTAAACGCGTGTTTAATTTTATTCGAAACAAACGCCGAAATCAGAATGAAAATCACGGTGAGATTTTTCTCACTCGATTGAAAAGTGGAATTTTCAGTTATTTATTGATTGATGATTTGATTGCTATTGGATGTGGTATTAGATATGATAGGATATATCTATATATATAGCAATATATACATATTGGCATATGTATATATTGGATTGATTGATTTCCCGCCTCGTATAGCGGATGAGACCCTATTGCGCCGTTAGTAAGCGGATTTTTATAAAACCCATATACCGCGATAATTCCGTACTGGAGCGGAATTGGTATTGTGCTAACATCTGTGGATGCAGGGAAACAGGTTGGAGGGATCCAACTGGATTCCTCACCGTATTGATTATTTACAGATATTTTGATATATTCTGTTATCATATGATGATATATGATATTTGACTGTTGTGATGGACTGATTGGTGTTGTTGCATCATCGGATTCAGTTTTGAAATGTAAAAATAACGATTTTTACTTTAAAAGGTTTTTAAAGCGATTTTTGAAAATATACGTTTTATGGAATTTTTGAATCGATTTATAAACGTAAAATTTTAAAGTTATAAAAGTTATAATTTTTAGTGAAATATAACCGAAGTGTCGTTTTTGAAATAAAAGTCGATTTATTTATAAAATGGTTTGAGTTGGGATTTTGAATAACTATAAACGATTTGTATAGAAAGATTTATAAAATTGATATGTTGTAAATCAAAATATTGGACTTATAAAACGAATTTTTATAAGTGTTAAAAAGAAGTATAAAAGGATTTCATAAGTGAATGAAATTTATAGATTTATAACGTGAAGTTATAAAGTGAATAAATGTTGTAGAATAAACGATTTATAAGTAATTTACTTATAAATTAGATTTTTGCACTTAATTGGGATATAAATAGAAATTGCTAAATGAAATGATTTCATAAGTTGAAATTGTTATGAAATATAAATGTGATTTATAAACGTTGTTTATAAATCTGAAATCACTTATTTTGATAAGTAATTTTAGAAGTTAATAAAAGTGGAATTTTATAAATCGAAGTTGTTAGAAAATATAAAGGTGAATTTATAAACGTTGTTTTAGGAATTTGAAATCAATCAAATTTGATGAATGTAATATAGAAGTTATTAAGGAAATTTTATCCACGATTTTGGATAGTGGATAATTCTTGGAATAAAACGTGTAGAAAAGATTGAAATGTAATTATTGAAGTATATTCACGATTTTGGACAGTGAATATATTATTAAATAAAATGGATATGTTTCGGGAAAGCAATATTTGAAATGAAGTGATTGTTTTAAAAGATGTTTTAAAACGTGTGTACCGAAATCATAGATTTCAACATTTATTGTTGAAATAGACGTTTTCGAAAAATAAGGAAATGATGGACTATAACACTGTTGTTATAGTAAATGATTTCCGAAAGGAAATGTTTTTATGTAGTATTGGGATTTATATATCTATCTAATTTCGAATCCCTATACTAGTGATTTTGAGTCGTCGTAACGATGTTTTACGTAACATTCGTTTTGACTCAAATAAATATGTTTAAAGAGAATGATTTCCTTAAAGAATGAATATATACTTAATATTGATTTAAGTATATCGAATATTTTCAAATGTTGAAAATAAATGATTTGGGAATTACTTATTATTAAATAAGTATGGAAATGCTTTTCCAAAATGAAATGAAGTGTTTTTGAGAATTTATCTTCTTAAAGATAAATCGAAAGTGAATATTTGAAAACGATTGAAAATCGAATATCTGTAGATATTTTGAAAATATAAATTCACTATGGAATTTATAAAAGGAAAGGGAAACTGTTTAGGAAAATAAACGTTGATTTATTTTTAAAGTGTGGAAATTTATATCTAGTAAAAGATATTTTGGAAGATAAAATAATTTTGAAAATTATTTGGAATCTGATGATGTTGCGCATCTTTATTGATAGTTAAATAACCGACTATCAATAATTACCTTTAAATAGGTATTTGTTGTGAATTGGATGAATTTGAATGCCACACTTATTTTTGAATAATCGCTCACTATTCGGGTTAGCCGGGAAAGGACCATGGGGTCGTATAACCCATTCCGAATATGTGATACGTCGTTATGAATCGCATTTGAAGACCGGTGTTGAAGACCGGATATTTTTGGAAACGGAAGGATTACCGTCGAGTTACTCTACATCGGCTGATCTCCGATTTAGAGGTTTTATCACCCTTAGTGACGGGAAGTCCCGACGTGATTAGAAATTTATCCGGATATGCAAGGGCTTCGTGAGAAGTGCCTTCGGTTCTGTTCGATCCCGGAACAGACTTGTATGGATTGTGTGTCTGACGTTACAATTTGAGATATAAAGCTGATTTCTTTCAAATACATTTCTGTTGGTGGCGGAGAATTTATTCTCTTAGCTTAACACCCTTCTCTGAGACGTACGAGCTCAGAGGTTATGTAGTTGAAATTTATCAGCGATATATCCTAATTTGGTAACGTGGCATACTGAGTGTTGCTGTGAAATGATCAGTGTTTGATCATTTGCGATATGATCATTTGTTTGATCTTATATCTTTGTGATCATAGGTTGATCATTTTGTTTGACCCGAAGCAGGGCTTTTTGAGAAAGCGTAGCTTTGTGGACGAGACTTCGTCGAGCCTCACACCCCGGAAATGGTCGAAACAGGAAGGATGCAGCAAGGTTCTAGGGAGTAGCGCCCCTTAGTGTATGTCATTCCTTCTGGATAAAGGTGGTATCATGGTATGGAGCCCAGATACTTAACCTCTGTGGTTACTGCATTATTATTATCTATGTGGTTTGTTGCGAATCGGGGATCCTCGGGAAGATCGGTGACGATCGGGGGATGGCATACGCGTGTCAGTAGTTACCTATTTTTGCAGAGGTAACCCGGCCTTGTGTTGGCAGAGATCCGGTTAGGTTCTCGGGTCGTCTATTCCAGGGACGTACCCATCGTGGATAGGAAGTTCCTTGGCCTGACCATTTGTTGGAAATCCAAAGAAACAATACGAGCCTTTACGATTTCAATTGTATAACCTGTCTCCTCAGGAGGCAGCTATAGCAGGCATAATATAATGGTACCTATGCTGGCTAAGATTTATATTATACTTTCGAAATGTTTTCTACACTATGCACTAATAATAATATCAAAAGTGATTTGATTTTTGCGTAGTAAGCATCTTTGACTATCATAAGAAGAAATCTCCTCCAAGTCTGCGTTTGCATTGTGTGTGTGGTGGGAGGTCTTATGGTAGTTTCATTTTCCAAAAGCATTGCGAATTGACTTTAAAATTCTTCTGTTGTTTATTTTAAAGATAAATAACTGTTTTACGATCTCACACCAGTCACCATGACTGACTCGGAGTTTATTGTTCCCTTCTAAACTCTGGGTGCCCACAAATTTCCACACGGGCAGCCTAGAGTTATGTTATCAGGATATTCTGGATATTCTAGAGCTTTGGAAGCAAGCTGGATGGCGAGACGTAGTATTTGTATCTGATAGTATTTATTCCGCTGTGTATTCTGTATGAGGACAAGTTATATAACTGTCCATTGTTGTATATTGACTCTGATGATATGATGTGATGTAATGGAATAACAGATATAATTCTTTTGTTTTTAAATGATATTCATTTATCTATTATATATTGTTCCGCTGCGATATGTGAGATTCTGATATTGTTTTCTGTTTCTGTTTTCTGCTCTTGTTCTGTTGTTGTTCTTCTTTCTTTTTCTTCTATCTTCTTCTTCTACCTTTTTCTTCTTTCTTAAAACCATAACTTTTCGGGTTTCCGGCATTCGATGGCTCAGCAGTCGATAAAGTGAGTATCGATGTTGAATTTTCGAAAGTCGAAAATTTTCGGGATGTTACACTTAGTTTGTATTAGCTGAAATGGTACTTGATGAGATGATAACAAAAGATATGTAAGTATTTAAGTAATAAAGTTCATATGCATTAAAAAACAGTACATTTTAATAAAGTATTGTTACCAAAATCCCTTTAAGTATGCGATGGTTATATCGCAAAAATGAAATAAACACTCCTAACTAAGAGGTAACATGAACTGTAGGCCAAATTTTCACTGTTTTTTTTAATTTCAACTCAAAGCAGTTACACATTCTATTTTTGCATCAACATATGTAACTAAGTGATGTGTTCAATTCCAACCGTGCATCCAAAAATAGCATGTTGACCAAATTAGATGACATATTCTACTATTTTACATTCAAACAAATTTTCTTGAAAGAGAAAAACTAAATATGTGATGTTGAGGTAATATATAAATATATGATGAGCACGTTACTACGTTTGGTATCAATTAGATATGCTATTTGTAACTGAACATAAGTTATAAATGCCATTTATTGAACTAGCGTTTTTATACCTTTATATACATACATACATACATATACATACACACACGTATATGTGTATACACACACACATATACATATATGCATACATATATGTATGTATATATGTATATGTCAGCTTTATATATATATATATATATATATATGTGTGTGTGTGTGTGTATGTCAGCTTTTCTACATTTACTGTGGGTTAACTTTGATTTTAAACTTTTTGGTGAAACTAACTTCAGTACCTTATTATATAGTTTAAGCATTTGTTTCCTCATGGGTTATTTGAATGATGAATTGAATGTTCTTCGTTCTATACATATTGAAATTTGACAACATTCCCTTTTGTTCTATACTCAGGGAAGCAACTTAAATTGATGGTTAAAGGTACCTTAAAAAACCATAGTTGATTGGAACAAAAAGATGGTTGCTTTAAATTTATGACTTACTGCATAGAAGTTTACTTTCTCTACTTACAACAAAACTTAGGAACTATTCTAGAGATGATCTCGGATCTTAACTAGAACATGGATCTATTTTTATATTTCTTATTGGGGGTGTGTACACACACACATGCATAGTTTAAAAATATTATTTGAGTTTGCCGTTGGTACAAACCAACAATACCGTATTGTTTTATGTAAGGTTGGTTGTTTTGAATTATAAATTAAAATTGTAAAATATGATTGTGCGATTATATACCAAAAGCATTCTTATGTATATTTCAAAAGGCAAATTTATAGTTTTAGTACGGGGGCGGCTATTTGGACACAAAATATGACATGATAAGTATTAACCATTGGATTTCTTTATCGTTACATGGAGGTGGAAATCAAGGGGAAATCCAATTGTTAAGATCCCTTGTGTAAAAAATTGTTCATCTTATCATGGTTATCACCTTCACTATACTTAACCCAACCTTTATTAATAAAAAATCTAGATCTGCTCTCTGATTTGTTTATACAATTGTTGTTTTCATAGTCTTAGTTGATTTGATGTAAAATAACTGAAGTTCTTTTTGTTTTTTTTCTGTTTTTACAGTGGAATTCTCTTCAGTTTCCATAGGATATGGAATCATATGGTATTCACACACCATGAGATTAGGTCATAATTTACTCTCTACCTGAAATCAAATGAAGCTAGAATTTAGTGCTTTATAGTGGAAGGATTAAGCATATGAATATATAAGTTTACATTGAGTTTTGTGGTTGACAACTAGACAAATCTAAAAAAGTTGTTTACTGCTTCTCAAGGATTAGAGATTTCCTTAGCGGTATTCATCAAAGCTAACATCTTTCTATTATTTGTTCACCACCAGCCTGTTGATTATTCACATGAGATTTATTGTATTTGCAAAATCATTCAAGTAAGATGTCTAAAACCACTCAACATATAATTTATAGTGAAAACTTTGTTTTGCGGAAGCTTTTCCCAATAGATCTTTTATCATCCAAATCACAAAAGATAAATTTGAATAGAAAATAAATGGAAATGAAATCAGGAATCAATACACAAGAGATTCTACCCAACCACCCTCTTTATTGATTCACCAAAATTTGTTTACAATTAATCAAACAAAACAAAAGTAAACAAAATACAAATTGAACTAATAACCAAATTGAGAAAGGGAGTCTTAATCTCTATGGCTAAAATTGTTGGAGGAAAAGAATAAAGATAAAACAAGAAAGAATTAGCAAATAGATTTTTACACATTTTACACTCTCTCCTCTAGTCTGTATTTATAACATTACTTAATGCCCAAGTTAATATTAGATGGCAAAAAAATAGATTGATAGGCCAATTAGAGAGAGAAATAAACATAATCAAATATGCCTATTAATTAGGGGAAACAAAATCTTCTCTTTCTTTCTTTTGTATATTTATTTCCTTCTATTTGTGATTTTGTATTACCAAAATTTAACACTCCACCTTGATGCAAGATCACATATCTCCAACTTATCAAGCATGTCATCTGTAGATCTATCACAACTTTGTATATCTCAATTATACCAAACTACAAATCTCTACCACCGCCTACAAGTGATACATCTCCCACCATGAGGTGCACCACACCAATCAGTCTCAAAAGCATTTGCAATACCACAAAGACCTCTATATAGTCTTTATGGATTTTCCTACTCGACACCCGTCTACCACTCGATCTGAGCTCATTATATGATCATTATCAATACCTCGAGCATCATCAACATGAAGACCCCTGTCTAAAAGATGATCCTCAATACGATCATCATAAGCATTGAACACATTAGCCTCTCCACCTAACTATGGATTAGGGTCCCCAACTGTCACTCGCTTCCCATAGTCGCTACATCACCAACCAAACTATAAAGGTTTCCTTCTTCCAATACTCCTCTCATCCTACAAGACCACCCTAATTCACTCTCAAAACTCCATCTCGAGTCTCATAAGTGCAACCACGGCGATCCAACTAACCGAGAGAAATAAGATTATGTGAACTATAAGGAACATGCCCCACTCCCGAGACTTCTCTAATTGCACCATCATGCATACGAAACCGGATAGATCCAATACCACAAACTGGTAGCTCTTCTCCATTGGTTGTCCTAATCATGCCGGCACTCTTCTCATAAGAAGAGAAATAATTCACATCTATACAAATGTGAAAACTGGCTCCTGAATCCATCTTTCAAGGCTTCTCTTCACTAATGAAGACATCACAAGAAGTATCACTATCTCTATCTTTAGCTATGCCCACCCATTATTACTATCACTGTCACTATGTATAGCTTTCTTTTGATCCCTTTTATACGCTTCACACCCATTGCACATATGACCCTTTTTATGACAATAATAATAAATGATACTTTTTGACATACCTTTATCATTAGCGACTTTCTTCTTCGGACTTGTATCCTTCTTCGAGTCCTTCGCTACCATAGCCTCATCTTGAACTAATTTCACACATGACCCTTTTCTTCTAAGCTCCTCATTCAAAAGACTACTTCGAACAGTTTCCAGTGAGATAGTTCCATTAGCATTGGAATTACTCAATGAAACAACCAAAGTCTCCCAACTTTCTGAAAGCGAACTCATCAATAAAAGTGCATGTAACTTATCATCAAATTTGACATTTATATTTGTCAATTGATTTATTACATCTTGGAATTCATTCAAATGCTCTGCAACAGACTTCTCTCCATCTAATCTCAGTTGAACCTACTTTCGAACAAGAAAAGCCTTATTTGTAGCACTCTTCAACTCATACAAAGATATCAACTTATCTCACAAATCCTTCGTGGATTCACAACTAGCCACATGATGGAAGACTGAATCTCCAAGATACCGATGAATCGACGCAATTGCCTTCTTATCCATCTTCTTCCATTTTCCCTCCTCTACATCAGAGGGCTTCTTCCCATCTCCATCAATCGGATCATGAAGATCATTGAGGTACAAAACATCTTCCATTCTAGGCTTCCATATACCCCAATTTTTTCCATCCAAAATAGCCATCTCTGAAAAAGAAATCACATCCGACATCTCAATAACTTTTTAAATCCAAAATTACTCTAAGCTTTGAGATGACCTTGCTCTGATACCAATATGTAATGAAAACTTTGCTTTGCGGAAGCTTTTCCCAATAGATCTTTTATCATCAAAATCATAAAGAGATAAATTTGGATAGAAAATAAACGGATATAAAATCAGAAATTAATACACAAGAGATTCCACCCGACCACCCTCTTTATTGATTCACCATTGTTTACAATTAATTGAACAAAATAAAAGTAAACAAAATACAAATTGAACCAATAACCAAATTGAGAAAGGGAGTCTTGATCTATATGGCTAAAATTGTTGGAGGAGAAGAACAAAGATTGAAGAAGAGAGAATTAGCAAATAGATTTCCACACATTTTACACTTTCTCTTCTAGTCTCTATTTATAACATCAATTACTTAATGCCCAAGTTAATATTAGATGACAAAAAATAAACTGATTAGCCAATTAGAGAGAGAAATAAACATAATTAAATATGCCTATTAATTAGGAGAAACAAAATCTTCTCTTTCTTTTTTTTCTTTTGCATATTTATTTCCTTCTATTTAGTGATTTTGTATCACCAAAATTTAACATAGTTAACTACAATATATTTGCTCACTTTATTTAGTATATTTCTAGAAGTTATTTAAGTAAGATTTGTTAATTCTATTGAAAGGGTGTACTTTTTGCTTTTAATATCTTTAGAACTCTTTATTTCCATCTATTACTTATAATTTTGCAATTCACTAATGTATTAAACCTTCATCTTTATTCAAATAGTGATAGTGGAATGTACGCGTAATATTGGTTACTTCTCCATGGTGATTGATGAAAATTCTATATACTTGCAAGGTGTAATTTGTTATAGCCAAGTGTCTTCCCGCTAAAGGTACGAATACTTACAAAAATTTACCCCACAATCTACCACCAATGGAGGAGGAAGTCAAATACTCATTACAGTACACGGTTACCTCTTGAGACAGTTAGGCTGCATTTGCGGCGAATGAAAGCGGGGCATTTGAGTGCGAAAGATTGTTGAACGTGGTATGCGTTTGCGGCTACGAGTGCGGCATTTAAGTGGAGTATCTTAATTTATGATTTTTAATTGATTTATAGTTAATTAATTGTTTTGTTGTATAATATGCGTTTAATTAAAATGAAATAACAGTAAAAAGACTACATGCAAATTAACTATACAATACTAGTAAATATAGATAAAATTACACAATCAATCAATGCATCAATTTCATCTCTTATGTTATCCCAAATTGTTGTCATTTCATTGTTTACATGTCGTTGAATTCAGTTGCTTTGTTTGTTGCATTTCTCGTACTATAATATTCCTTTGGAATAAGATCAGGATCATCATCATAAGCCATAAAAATTGAATCACTATTATTGTATTTGCGTATGAAATTGTGAATAGCCATTATAGACACAACAACTTTTACTTGAGTTTCGAATGAGTATGTTAGCATATTCTTCAAAATGATAAACTTTTTCCTCCATATTCCAAAGGTTCTCTCAATTGCCATATGTAAACTCGAATAGTAGAAATTAAAATCTTCATTTATCGATTTTGGTTGATTTGCGATTTAATGAAAATGAAGAATATGATATCTAACGTTACGATACGGTGGTAAATAACCAATTTGAAGTGGAAAACCTGAATCAACTACATAATATTGTCCTGGTGGAGGATGGGGGAAGTTATATGTTCTTCCATGTACAACTGAATTAAAAATTCTACTATAATGCACAGTATCTTCCCAACCAACCACAACATAAGTAAACTGTAAATCGAATGAGCATGCTGCTAAGATATTCTGTGTAGCATAACCTTTTTGTCCTATATACGGAACAACTCGATCTTGAGGTAAATGTGTCATTATGTGTGTACCGTCTATTAGGGGTGGGCATTAACCGCACCGCTATATGAAAACCGCCTGCACCGGACCACCAAAACGATGCGGAAACCTGCACTGAATATTCTAACCAAAGCAAACCCAAACCAGACAGACCCGCGTCGATATAGTTCGATTGCAGTTTGGACGATTGAACCGACCATATTAAACCGGACCGAATCGAATATTTACACTAGTAATCTTATGATAAAAGTATAAGCAAATCATATCTCATTTTATATTCTAACGATGTATATTCTATTTTCAGCTTATATTAATAATAATCGTTGTCATAAAGGAAGAAGTTACAGTTTTAATACAATATTTTTCATCTCAATTTTTTTTGGATAAATGTTATTTATAGTCTTATTCTAGTCAGTTTACTTAATGGTTATGATGTTGATGATCGGTTAATCTACTAAGAAAATCTCACTTGTAGCTAAATATCAAATTGAAATATTCATACAATTAAGAACTAATCTTTTATTTCAGTATAACATCGTGTGTTTTCACCTTTAAGTGTAAAAGTTTCATATAGTTGTCTTCGTAAATTGATTGTTGATAAATGTAATTCTCTTATTTTATATTTAATATGGGTTCGAACCGGACCAGACCAAAACCAGACCGTATAACATTAAACCGAACAGAAACCGAACTGTTTAAGAAAATCAATATAATGATTTGTATTATTGATTAATCGTTTGATGCGGTGCAGAAGCGGTTTTCAAATCGCACCAAACAACCCACGTCCACCCCTACCGTCTATAGCACCAACACAATTTCTAAAATAGGGATAGTAATGGTTTGAATTCTAATATGATATGGAACAATATTTACTTGAAGATTATCTGGCTTGATAATATTTATAACGAGTAATTGTACAACATCTAAAACAATATTAAAACGAACTGAAATTGTACCACCTGACCTTTGAAATCATTCGTTCATTTGTCGATTTGAGTGTGCTGCAGTTATAGTGTATACGAATATGACAACCGTACATACAACAAAGGTACTGTAACTTTACTGGGAGGTTAATATAGTCGTGCCTCCTGGTTTTATGCAAAATGCTGTCGTTAATACTGCGATATTTATTGTTTTCTGTCTCTTTGGTTATACGAATATTATTCTCAGTAGCATTGTATCATACGGTCAGCACTAATTTTACATTATTTGGTCTGCACTAATCTTATAATCAACTGCTGTACGTAATAAACTTTGTAATCATGCATATTTATAACTATTAATTCTTCGTATCAGTTCATTTTCTTTATGTTGCTTCTATATGGTTAAACCACGGATATCACTTTTATGTATCCCTTTTGGAGCTTACCTTTATCTAAGGCAGTGAAATGAATTACTAGAATGCACTGATATCTGCTAGTTACTAGGATCAGTACCGATACCTTTGCCACGCTATATTCATGTAGCACGTTTTTGTACCCAAAATAACAATACAACAAAGGTACTCAACACCAATGTCCAATGACACTGCATTCGACAAGGACCTCGTGCGTAGCACGAGTTTCAACCTAGTTATTATGTAATGATCTATTGATATTTGTTAGCTCCAGCATCAAGCATTAAATAACAGTCACTCTGTAAACTGTAAACTCAAAATAAGATGATCATTAGGGCCGATATATAGATATATGTGATAGACTAATATCAATTAACTAGATCCAAAAGGAGGAGGAAAAATACTGTATAGTGTATACTCTAGATTTAAAACAAAGTTCAATAAAAGATACCACATTGCAATTATCAGACAAAATACAAAGCTTGAATCAAAAAGTGAAAAGGAGAATTTCAAACCTGAAACATCAAAAAAGCTAATTAGTTCAAGATAATTGGAAAATTCAACACATGCATAACTTCGTCTCGAAGCTGGAAAGAAAATCAAAATCTTCATAATCTTCAACATTCGCGCTTTTATACAGTTCACTTTCAACGAACTGTGGCTGACTGTAGCGAGGAATTTTTTTGGATAATAGCGCTTCCTATCTTTCCACTCGAATCATTGGTTTATTGGTTTGAAAGCTAGATAACAACTTCACTGTTTCATTTTGAAGGCATTCGTCCAAGAATGAATCTTAAGAACCCATTGTTCTGATCCATGAAGTTTTAAAAATACCCTTACAAATAAACATGAGGTGAGTTCGAATCACACCATAAACAAAAATTAACATCTACCTTCAAATTGAAAATTTGAAATATAAATAAGTTTACAAGTTCAATCCCAACTTTAATAGAAAAATCACATTTTTTTTTGTATTTTTCAGTTTATTTTAATTTGATAATTTTATAAGAGGCTTTTATACGTACGCACGTGCGTTGTGCGTGTTAAGAAATCTCGTTTAAATAACAGGGTTTTTGGTTATAGGCGAAGGTGATTCAGAGAATTTACGCAGGCAATGAACCTTCTTATGCTGACATAGACTGAATTGCACAGGCCTATTATTTTTGTAGGCCACTATTTTGGAAGACGGGGTCCATATATTTGAGTAATGATGGTAAGGTATCATCGTAAGCAGAAGCTGCATATATAAAACTTATTTGAAGTTGTATATCATACACATAATGGACTACAACATAGTTCATTTATGGATTAGGAGTGTTCTGCCACATAAAGAGTCGTATCAATAGACATTAAGAAAACATGTGTTTTCTTGAGTATAAAGTATAAACACATGGATATAATCATTTTGACTCTCCCAAGCTATAATAAACCAGCTTCTCTACATCAAAAAAAGTTTATACGGATATGAAGTCCAGATAGGTCCAGCCCAAAGTAAGAAATGATCCTGGACAAATCAATGAACTGAAAGGACAAAAACTGATGCAGGTCAAGGACTAGGTCGTGACCGACCTAGTAAAAGCTTAAGTCGTTTGGGAACGATAGGTCGTTTACGACCTATCACCGAGGAAGCTATCAAGGAAGTTCTAGAGAAAGTCCTAAGTCGTGATCGACTTAAGTCAACCATAAGTCGTGACCGACCTAGTAGAGAGCGGCGAGTTAACAAGCTAAAGGGACTAAGTCGTGACCGAGAAACGCGAGTTAACCAGCTACAGGGAAAGGCGCTCGCGCGACTTAACAAGAATGATATGGGAGGAGCAGTTGAGAATGCACAAGGGATAAGTCAGATACGACTTAAGGAAAATGATAAGTCGGCACCGAGTTACGACTCAGTTAAGTCGTACCATCTTATGTCGCTGAAGCCTGAAGACCGAAGATCCTTATGCCGCGTTAATCTGAACCGTTGATGCTTTAAGTCGAAGAACGAGTTGCTGATAAGTCGTTACCGACTGAAGTTGAGTCGTATGTCGTCTGTGTCCTAAGTCGTATACTTCTAATGTGTTGTAATTTTTAGGTCGTACCAGGTTAGGTCGGCCATGACTGTAAATCATTGTAAATTGTAATTAGGTCGTCGCCGACCTAAGTTGAGTCGTTCTGTACGTAAGTCTTGAGTCGTATGATTTTAGGTCGAGCATTTATAAGTCGTAAGCCGTTGATATGGTGTTGTAATGTGACTGGGTGTGTTAGGTCGTTACTCTTAAGTCGTAAGTCGGAAAGGGGTCTAAGTCGGAGCCGACTTATGAGTTTGGACAGAATTGTGAATGAGTTGTAATGCCTATAAATAGGCCGTGTGAGTCATTTGTAATAGTTAGTTGATTTGAAATAAAATTCTCTTTGTTAGCTTTGTGCTCTCAATTTAAATTGGTAGTTGAGTGTAATCTCCTATCTCCTCTTTCGGTTAATCGAGTGCGCTCGATTCAACGATTGCAGAAGCCGATTCGCGGAATCAAGTGTGCTTGATCAACGCTCGAAGAATTGAAGATCTCTTCTCACGGTATCGTGCGCGATCAACGTGTCAGGGATAGCTAGAATTCGGTATCTTCGGATCAACGAATTCGGGCATTTCAGTATACATCAACTCATCGATTGCTACTTTCACAGAATTACCATTTTTGTCATTCCGCTGCTGCACCATTTGGTATCAGAGCTTGTTTTAGCCAATCATAGCTAAATCGAGTCCTTGGAACCAAGTCATTTTGAAGAATTTGAAGGAATCAAGTCAAGGCCGAAGTAGTTGAAGTTGTTTGCATTTGTATTGAAGTTTGAAGATCGGATTTGTGTTTTGAGGAGTTTGGTGTTCTTCGTGTTCATCGCGATTTGCAACAAAAGTGGAAGTTTCGATCCATTTCATTTTGGATCAAAGTCCGAAAGGTGTTTGAATTTTGAAGTATTGAAGAGTTTTGTGAATTTTTCAAGTATGCCACCAAGGAGAGCTAATCGACATCAAAACGTAGAAGCTTTGTATCGAAGAGAAAAAGCTGATGAGATGGAGCAAAGAATCAATGAAAACTTTAGTGAAAAGTTTAACGAAGGAATTGGTCGGTTAGAGAAGATGATGTTAGAGATGAATCAAAATCGGAGAAGGGTTTCACCTGCATCTAACCATGGGGGAAGTAGAGTCTCCCCACAATCCAATCGAGAAAGAAGTGTTGACAATGATCAAAGGCGTGGGAGGAACGTGGATGATCGTGAACGGAGGAATGTAGATAGAAGGGATGATGGTGGTAGACGTGAAGGTAGTAGAGATGTGGGTGGACGAGATAGACAATGATATACATCTGATTTTGAGGAAGAATATGATGGTGGTAGTGTTCGAGGACAAGGACGAGGACAAGGAAGAAATTACTCTGAGTATGATCACAAGTGGGAGTCGGAGATGAAGACTGAAATTCCTAAATTCAAAGGTGGTATGCAAGTAGAGGAGTTTTTGGATTGGGTGGCTAATGTTGAAGAGATTTTTGACTTCAAAGAAGTTCCAGAACATCGTAGAGTGAAGTTGGTTGCTACGAGGTTGAGGGGTAGAGCTTTGGTATGGTGGCAGCAAACCAAACTTACACGTGAACGGATGGGAAAGTCAAAAGTTGAATCTTGGGAGAAGATGAAGAAATTGATGAAAGCAACGTTCTTACCTTACAATTATCAATCTTTGATGTATCAACGTTTGCAGAATTTGAGGCAGGGCACAAAGAATGTTAATGATTACGCGGATGAATTTTATCAGCTTATTGCGAGGAATGATATTATGGAAACGGAAGAGCAGCTGACATCTAGATTCATTGGGGGATTGCGAATGCAGATTCAGGATATGGTTAACATGTTTGATCCCAGATCTATAGCGGAAGCACATCAGAAAGCGTTGGCTTGGGAGAAACAGGGACGACGAGGAGGTGGTGTGTTTACAAATTCCAATAATCAAGTGAAGGGTGTTAGTGGAAGTTTTAATGTTTCAAAAGTTGTTGCAAAACCAGTTGTGAATGAGGTTGGGAAGGCGAAAGTCAATAATGGTTTCAAATGTTATAATTGCCAAGAAATGGGCCACAAAAGTAGCGAATGTCCGAAGCCGAAGAAGAGAGCTATGACAGCGGAGGTTGAGGATGAAGAGGCTGAATGTTCCAATTCACCTCCTGATGAGGAGGAAGAAGAAGTGACGGGAGACGAAGGTTATAATCTAATGATGAAGAGGTCCTGTTTAACACCAAAGCAAGAGGAGGATTGTAGTTGGTTAAGGAGCAATATTTTTCAGTCAACATGTACCATTCTGGGGAAGGTTTGCAAATTTGTTATTGATGCTGGAAGCTGTGATAATATAATTTCTTCAGAAGCTGTGAGGAAGTTGGCATTGAAGACTGAGAAACATCTGAAACCATACAAGCTAGCTTGGTTGAGGAAAGGCGGGGAGGTGAAGGTTGGACGAAGGGCTTGTGTGAAGTTTTCAATTGGAAAGAAATACAAGGATGAAATCTGGTGTGATGTGGTAGATATGGATGTCTGTCATTTGTTGCTGGGGAGACCGTGGCAGTACGATAGGGCGGTGCAACATGATGGGCGTACCAACAGTTACAGTTTCATGTTTGAAGGCACAAAGATTACTCTAGTTCCAAAGAAGCGACAACAGGAGGAAAACAAGTTGGAGGAGATTGAAGAGCTTAAAACTTTGTTATCTTTGAAGGAGTTTGTGAAGGAAGTAGAGGAGGAGCCTGAAGTATTTTTATTAATCAGACGGGAGAGTCAGGAAGTGGTGGAAGTACCAGAAGAAGTAAAACCGGTATTGAAAGAGTTTGACGATGTATTTCCAGAGGAGTTACCAACGGAGTTGCCACCGTTGAGGAATATACAACATCAGATAGATCTTGTTCCAGGTGCTGTGTTGCCACATAGACCACATTATCGAATGAGTCCGAAGGAACATGAAGAGTTGCAGAGGTAGGTAGAGGAATTGCTTGAACAGGGGCGTGTGCAGGAGAGTTTAAGTCCTTGTGCTGTACCAGCTTTATTGGTACCCAAAAATGATGGAACGTGGAGGATGTGCACAGATAGTAGAGCATTGAATAAGATCACAGTCAGATACAGATTTCCGATGCCGAGGCTTGATGATCTATTGGATCAAATCAGTGGGTCCGTAATCTTTTCTAAGATTGACTTGAAGAGCGGTTATCATCAGATTCGCATTAGACCAGGAGACGAATGGAAGACAGCATTCAAGACGAGGGAAGGATTGTATGAATGGCTGGTAATGCCGTTTGGTCTATCGAATGCACCGAGTACATTCATGAGGGTGATGAATCAAATTTTCAGACCGTACATTGGAAAATTTGTGGTGGTTTACTTTGATGATATTCTGATCTACAATGCTAGTAAAGAAGAGCATGTTCAGCATTTGAAGAAAGTGTTAATTATTCTTCGTGAAGAACAATTCTATGCTGCTACAAAGAAGTGTGTTTTTATGACGAAGAGTGTTTTATTTCTGGGGTATGTTGTGTCGGAAGAAGGAATACAGGTTGACCAAAGTAAACTCGAAGCAATTAGAGATTGGCCGCAACCCAAGACGATAACGAAAGTTCGTAGTTTTCATGGGTTGGCTTCATTTTATCGAAGGTTTATTCCACACTTTAGTAGTGTGATGGCACCTGTGACAGATTGTATGAAGGGAAAACAGTTTTCATGGTCAGAGGAAGCCGGGAATGCTTTTGGGAAGATCAAGGAGTTGCTGACGTCTGCACCAATTCTGATATTACCAGATTTTCAGCTAGTGTTTGAACTACATACTGATGCATCCAAGGTTGGGATTGGAGGAGTGTTGAGTCAGAGGGGACATCCTATTGCATATTTTAGTGAGAAATTATCAGGGGCGAAGATGAGATACAGTACATATGATGTGGAGTTTTATGCTGTGGTGCAAGCTATTAAACACCGGAGACATTATCTATTTCAGAAAGAGTTTGTTCTTTACACTGATCATGAGGCATTAAAGCATTTACAAGGGCAAGACAAGATTTCAGCGAGACATGCATCGTGGATTGCATATCTGCAACAGTTTACTTTTGTTGTTAAACACAAGTCAGGGGTGACGAATCGAGTGGCTGATGCTTTGAGTAGGAGGAGCCATTTGTTGACTACACTGAAAGTTGAGGTGACAGGGTTTGATGTGTTGCCAGAATTATTTGTCGATGATCCTTACTTTGCGAAGTGTATTGATAAAGTCAAGGAGGGAAAGACGGATGAGTTTATGATGGTAGACGGTTTTCTATTCAAAGGAAATCGATTGTGCATACCTGATTGTAGTTTGAGAATGAAGATTGTAAAAGAACTACATGAAGAAGGACATATTGGGAGAGATCGTACATTACAGTTGATTTCACAGTCTTACTTTTGGCCATCGATGAGGAAAGAGGTGGAGAGGTTTGTGGAGCGATGTCATATCTGTCAGGTTTCGAAAGGAACTGCAACTAATGCTGGATTATATATGCCGTTACCTGTACCCACTAAACCATGGGTTGATGTGAGTATGGACTTTGTGTTGGGGTTGCCGAGAACACAGCGTGGTAACGATTCCATTTATGTGGTGGTTGACCGGTTTTCGAAAATGGCACATTTTATTGCTTGTAAGAAGACGGCGGATGCTGTTCATGTTGCTCAATTATTTTTCATGGAGATATATTGACTTCATGGATTGCCAGAATCGATTGTGTCGGACAGGGATACTCGTTTTCTAAGTCATTTTTGGCTAAGTTTGTGGAAGATGGTGGGAACGAAGTTGAACTTTAGCAGCGCTTATCATCCGCAAACGGATGGACAGACCGAGGTCGTGAACAGATCGTTGGGAAATTTGTTGAGGTGTCTTGTGCAAGACAATCTGAAGAGTTGGGATGTGAAGTTATGCCAGGCCGAGTTTGCCCATAATCATGCTGTAAATCGAAGTACTGGGTTCAGTCCATTCCAGATTGTATATTCTAGTATGCCAAAAGGACCGTTGGATTTAACGGTAATACCACACTCAAAGGGGACAGTTAAGAAAGCTGCTGATTTTGTTGAGGGGTTGACGGAATGTCATAAAATCGTTCAGGAACGATTGGAGAAAGCGAATGAGAAGTATAAACGTTCTGCAGATCTGAAGCGAAGGTATGTTGAATTTAATGAAGGAGATATGGTATATGCTGTGTTAACAAAGGATCGTTTTCCAGTGGGCGCTTATAACAAATTGAAAGCCAGGAAAATTGGTCCTGTAGAAATCGTCAAACGGATTAATGAAAATGCTTATAAATTGAAGCTGCCGGAGGGTGTGTACACGTCGGACGTATTCAATGTTAAGCATCTCGTACCGTATCGTGGGGATGAGTGTGTTGCAGAGGAGGATGATGCAAATTCGAGGACGAATTTCTCTAAACCAGGGGAGGATGATGCAGGTCAAGGACTAGGTCGTGACCGACCTAGTAAAAGCTTAAGTCGTTTGGGAACGATAGGTCGTTTACGACCTATCACCAAGGAAGCTATCAAGGAAGTTTGTGAGAAAGTCCTAAGTCGTGATCGACTTAAGTCAACCATAAGTCGTGACCGACCTAGTAGAGAGCGACGAGTTAACAAGCTAAAGGGACTAAGTCGTGACCGAGAAACACGAGTTAACCAGCTACAGGGAAAGGCGCTCGCGCGACTTAACAAGAATGATATGGGAGGAGCAGTTGAGAATGCACAAGGGATAAGTCAGATACGACTTAAGGAAAATGATAAGTCGGCACCGAGTTACGACTTAGTTAAGTCGTACCATCTTATGTCGCTGAAGCCTGAAGACCGAAGATCCTTATGCCGCGTTAATCTGAACCGTTGATGCTTTAAGTCGAAGAACGAGTTGCTGATAAGTCGTTACCAACTTAAGTTGAGTCGTATGTCGTCTGTGTCCTAAGTCGTATACTTCTAATGTGTTGTAATTTTTAGGTCGTACCAGGTTAGGTCGGCCATGACTGTAAATCATTGTAAATTGTAATTAGGTCGTCGCCGACCTAAGTTGAGTCGTTCTGTACGTAAGTCTTGAGTCGTATGATTTTAGGTCGAGCATTTATAAGTCGTAAGCCGTTGATATGGTGTTGTAATGTGACTGGGTGTGTTAGGTCGTTACTCTTAAGTCGTAAGTCGGAAAGGGGTCTAAGTCGGAGCCGACTTATGAGTTTGGACAGAATTGTGAATGAGTTGTAACGCCTATAAATAGGCCGTGTGAGTCATTTGTAATAGTTAGTTGATTTGAAATAAAATTCTCTTTGTTAGCTTTGTGCTCTCAATTTAAATTGGTAGTTGAGTGTAATCTCCTATCTCCTCTTTCGGTTAATCGAGTGCGCTCGATTCAACGATTGCAGAAGCCGATTCACGGAATCAAGTGTGCTTGATCAACGCTCGAAGAATTGAAGATCTCTTCTCACGGTATCGTGCGCGATCAACGTGTCAGGGATAGCTAGAATTCGGTATCTTCGGATCAACGAATTCGGGCATTTCAGTATACATCAACTCATCGATTGCTACTTTCACAGAATTACCATTTTTGTCATTCCGCTGCTGCACCATAAGGTATCATCGTAAGCAGAAGTTGCATATATAAAACTTATTTGAAGTTGTATATCATACACATAATGGACTACAACATAGTTCATTTATGGATTAGGAGTGTTCTGCCACATAAAGAGTCGTATCAATAGACATTAAGAAAACATGTGTTTTCTTGAGTATAAAGTATAAACACATGGATATAATCATTTTGACTCTCCCAAGCTATAATAAACCAGCTTCTCTACATCAAAAAAAGTTTATACGGATATGAAGTCCAGATAGGTCCAGCCCAAAGTAAGAAATGATCCTGGACAAATCAATGAACTGAAAGGACAAAAACTAACGGTATTTAGAGGGAAAATGCAGGAAATTAAGCATGAACTTGCATTTAAGTTCACAAAGGGAAAAAGGAACAACTCATGCTACAACTTCTACCATCAAATCGTAGATTTCATTACATAAGTAAATTAGAACCGGATCCCCGCATTTTAATGGTTTCTGGTCAGTTGTCCAAGCAGCTCGTGCCCAGAGGGCCGGTTCTGGGGAAAAAAAGATGCTTTGATTGAGTTTACAAATCTATTTGACATGGTCATGATAATTGTGAGACTGAAGCATTACAAAGGTTATTGAATGCATATAGGTTCGTGCATAAGTGTGATTATGTAATACAAATGAAATGCATAATGATTTGAGATATGACATTGATATATTATTTTGTCTAAGTCGTGGTTATATTTAGAACTATTATGTTAATGTTAACCATTACCGGTAAGACAAAACAATTGTCATACTGATACTATTGATAATTAAAAAATAACCACCAATACTTTACCATTACCACCAGAAAGATGATCGTTGGTATTTCGATAGCTTGGTAAAATATTGATCGGTAATGATAAATTTACCAATACAATAAGACATTAAACTTTTATTGCACCATAAATGTAGAAAATGTTGAAAGAATAAAACATTTTGTTGTTGGTACCAAGTCCAAAAATGCATATATCAACATTTGATTTACTTTGATTTGTATAGAAACATTTCTTGATCCTTTAAAAATTACTTATGACAATATAAAAATAATAACATTGTTGATTTCGAATTTTAAAGTAGAGAAACTAAACGGAAACATCATTAATAATAAAATTACACACAATTTCTTAAAATATAATATTGTCTTCAAAACTTTCCATTGCTTGATATAGTGAAATAAAATATTAATATGATCGGTGAAATTATCGTTAACACTGGTTTTAACCTTTTTTATAGCTACATTTATCATTAATAATGGTAAGTTTACCATAACTATACCAATAACATTAGTATAACAACATTGTTCAATATTAATTATCAATTGTTTGGTAATGGTAAATTTACCGTTACCATAACAGCGTAGTCAGATTCACCTAGTCGAATCAAAACCTAATCCGATGGATCTCAAGTTTGATTGGGTCGAGCCTTTTCAATTTCATACTATCTGTTTCAAATAGCTAAGCCTTATTTAATCCAAGATCCAGTCGTGTCAGTTCAGATTTGGTTACCAAGACTGATTATAGAATTAATAGGAAAATATTTGTAAAATCTATCAAGTGTGTCTTGAAGCATCACCAAAGCTGGTTATGGATTTATTAAGAAAAAGTTTATATAATCCATCAAGTTCATCTCAAAAGCACCATCAGAACGAGTTATGGATTTATTAAAAAAAAGTTTATACAATCCATTAAATGGGTCTCAAAAGCACCATCAAAACTGGTTATGGATTTAATACTAAAAAGGTTTATAAAATCCATCAAGTGTAGCTCAAAAGCACCACCAAATCTGAATATGGATTTAATAGAGAAATAGTTTATAGAATCCATCAAGTGCATCTCAAAAGCACCACCAAAACTGGTTATGGATTCGGCAAGAATAATAGACTCAATCATAGAAAAATCCATCAAGTGCATAACATAAGCACCGTCAAAACTGGCTATGGAGTATGGACTAAAGATGAACGTATAGTTTAAAATCAAGAGTTTCACAAATAAATCCATCAAATGTGTCGCAAGAGCATCACCAAAATTGGTTATGGATTCAAAGAAAATCGATCATAGGAAGGGAAAGAGTAATCATGTGGTCTTATTTGATTATAAATGGGTATTAATTAAAATTTCTTCTACTCTAGGCCTGAGGCCCATTCCTCTTGAAGTTTCAAGTACCATATTTCTTAGTAATCCTTTCATGAGCGGATCTGCTAAGTTCCTTTCCGATCTTACATATTCCAATCAAATCACCAATTCCTTCAAAAGTTTCTTGACCGCTTTGTGTCTGACAAGATGCGCCTTCTTTTTGCATTATATACACTATTCTTTGCAATTCCAATAACGGCCTATGAATCATAGTGCAAAGAACCTGGATCATTAGTATTATCCCCTAGTGGAATTTCTACCAACAAGTCTTTCAACCATTCTACTTCTTGACCTAACTCAAGAGAAATAAACTCATATTCCACAGTAGATCGTGCTATGCATGTCTTTTTACAAGAATTCCATGATATAACACCTCCTCCCAAAGTGAACACATAGCCACTAGTGGAGCTAACTTCATCATTATCAGTAATCTAGTTTGCATCACAAAATCCCTCCAAAACGACATGATATTTATTAAAATGCAAGCACCAATCAACTGTACCTTTAAGGTACCTCAAAAGACGACGAATGACATCCTAATGTTCATTGTTGGTGTTGTGAGTGTACGTACTCAAACGACTCATGGTGTAAGCTATGTTAGGTCTGGTATAATTCATATGAAGCATTACACTTCTAATGACTTTGGCATATTCATCTTATGACATATACTAGGTCATTTGATCTTTTTAAGATGTTTACTATGATCATACAGAGATCGAACAGGAGTCACATCAAAATAATTAAACCTTTCTAAAAATTTCTTTATGTAGTGAGACTGATTTAATGAGAAACTGGTTATTGTTTTTCTCATTTTAATTCCTAGTATCACATTAGCCTCTCTTAAATCTTTCATCTCAAATTAGGAGGACGAAATTTTTTTTGCATCATTTACAACGACCTTGTTTGTGCCAAAGATCAACATGTCATCAACATAAAGGCAAATAATAACACAACGAGGAACAAACACCTTTGAATATACACAGGAATTAGAGACATTCACTATATAACTATTATTTATAAGGATCCAATCAAAATTTTCATACCATTGTTTAGGAGCCTGTTTTAGACCATAAAGAGACTTTCTTAATTTGCATACTTTGTTCTCTTGACCAGGTACCACGAAACCAATAGGTTGTTCCACATAAATTTCTTCTTCCAAGTCACCATTAAAAAAAGCAATTTTCACATCCATTTGGTGCACTACTAGATTATGAATAGCAATCAAGGCAATTAAAGTTCTAATAGTACCTATCTTGGTGACAAGGGAATCGCTGTAAAAATAATCAATGTTTTTCTTTTGAGTGAAATCAACTACTACTAATCTAGCCTTGAATTTATATACAGAACCATCAATTTTTAATTTCTCTCTAAAGATCCACTTAGTCCTAATTCGTTTGCATCCCTAGGGTAGGTTAACTAAGTCCCGGGTATGGTTAGATGCTATAGAGTCAAGTTCACTTTTAATAGCATCTTTCCAAGAATTACCATCCCTAGAGTTGATTGCCTCTTTGTATGCTTTAGGATCTTCCTCAATTAAAAGTACAAAAACAATGGCATCATCAATCCTTTCAAAATTGGTATTTTCTACTAAAAAGGCGGTAATGAAGTCTGGTCCAAAGTTAGTCTCTGTACGTTGCCTTTTACTCCTAATTTCATTTGCAATAGGTAGTAGAGTAGGCAAGGACAATGACATTATAGTGACGATAGAAGAGTCAAAAGAGCTCTCATTATTATAGTTCTTTAAAGGAAAGACATTTTCAAATAGTACATCTCTTGCCTCACAAATGGTTTGATCATTTAAAGACATGAATCTATATGCAGCACTATTAGAACCATAGTCAATGGATACACAATCAATGTTTTAGGTCCTGTATTAGATTTTCTAAAGTTTGCTAAACTTATCTTAGCAAGACACCCCCACAATTTCACAATTTTAGGTTTGGAGGAAAACCTCTCCATAATTTGTAAGGGGTTTTATTCACCTTATACGAGGCACTCTATTAAGTACGTAACACGTGGTTAATACAGCTTCCTCTTGTATATTGTCATCATACCAGAGCTTAAGAGCATTGCATTCATTGTATTCTTAAGAGTCATATTTTTCCTTTCAGCTGCTCCATTTTGTTGGGGGCTGTAAGGAACACTGGTTTCGTGGATAATTTTATTTTTCTCATAGAAACCATTTAGAAAGTCTGTAAAATACTCTCCATACCTATCAGACCTAAGTCTTTTGATTTTTCAGTCAAGTTGGTTTTCGACTTCAGCTTTAAATTTTAAGAACATTTCTACGGTCTCATCTTTAGATCTAAGTAGATAGATTTTGGTGTATCTAGAAAAGTTATCAATGAAGGTTACATAATAAAGTTTACCTCCTCTACCGATCGTGGGCTTAAAATCTTTCAAATCTGAATGTAATAATTCTAGTAATTCAGTACTTCTCTTAATGACTGATTTGAAATGTTTTTTTAGCATGTTTGGCATCAACACATATAGGACATTTGAAAAATAAAGTGTCATCTTTTATTTTTAGCATATTTATTCTTAGTCTATTGATTGAGCCTTCATTAACATGTCCTAATCTGTTATACTATAAGTCAAAGGATTCAGTCACATAAGCCAAAGCAGAAGTACTTTCATTACTAGAAATAACATAGCTTAATACAAACAGACCGTCAAATAGATACTTCTTTCCCACAAATACTCCATTCCAATAAGGTATACATACAAGATGTCTAATATACCCCTTTCAATCAATGGGGGAATTCATATCAAAAATAGTCTAAATCTAGTAATTCCATAAAAATAGCACGTCGATGAGAAAAATGTGATATCCAATATAAAACCATTTTTAAATATTTTTATTGTGATATCCCGGAATTTTTGGCAATATCAATTTAATAATCTGTATTAAAAATTAAATTGATTTAATAATCTTTGTTAATAAAGATTTAAATTGGTTTAATAAACTTCTTTTATAAATATTTAATTGGTAAATATTTATCTTTTAAAAGCTAATTAAATTGTTTTCTATTTATAATGTATATATATATTTGTATATATTGTAAATAGATAAGCTTTGTTTTAATTTAACAAATAAAGCATATTTTCTAATCCTAATATTTTTGGTAATTTGGAAATTATGATTTATTTGATATTAAGCTTTTCAAAGCTTTTTAATAAATAACTATATGGTTTAAAAAAACTTAAAATAAATATTTAATTGTTTAAATTCATTTAGGAAAATAAGTTATTTATAATATATAGATAATTTCTTTTATAAATTATTTCAAATTGAATTTGTGTAGTTATATATATATATATGTATAACTTGATTTTTAAATTAGATTTTAGAATTTAATTTGAATTTGAATTTAAAGTTTTGAAATTCAAAAGATAGATATTTTAAATTGTTTTGGATTTAAAATATATGTATAAACTTTTATTTATGAATATAATTGGTTTTATTTCTTTAAAATTATCTATATATATAAATAAGTACTTATAAACTAATTGATTAAGTATAAGCTTATATTAACCTTTAAAAATAAATACTACTTACTTAAAAGACAAGTGTTATTATCCTAAGGCTTCATTATACAAGTGTTAAATGATAAGTATATACAATTGACAAATGTTGAATATATAAACAAGTGTCATTTTAATTCTCATTTTTTTCTTTTATTTTTATTTATAAATCATTTCAGCCTATATATAACCTTTGTTCCTTCCTTCATTTCTTTTTTCTATCTTTCTAAAATCAAAAGCTAAGTGAAACTCAAACCATTACTTAAAAAATCTAAAATCAACATTCACAAACCATATTTCTGTAATTCATTTTCAACTTCAAAAGCAATCCCTGTAACCATTATCAAGATCAAAATCAAAGCCTGTAGACTATTTTCTTCAAACCTGAGAAAACAAAGTCTGCAAGCATTTTCTTCAACTTAAATCAAAACAGTCTCATCTCTTCATCAAGTCTCAGTAACAAGAATTCAAGTTTATAAATCAAAGAAGCAAGGGAATTCCAGTTTTCACAGTTTCCAAGTTCTTTTCAAATTCCAGATTTAAACTTAATGCCTGTGCTCTGTTCATCTTCTTTAAACAGGTGAGTAACATCACTTTTAAAAGTTTAAGTATGTAAATTTGGTTGCATGCTAGTTAATTTGAAATGAATATGTATTGTGTGAAATCTGCTGTGTATATATTCATGTATGGTATGCATGTTGTTTTCATCAGAGTACTCTCTGTTTATAGCTTTTAGTTTCAAGTTTTGATTTAAAATTCAATATCTCTTGATTTTGACTCTGTTTAAACTTAAGATGCAAATGAAACTTGTTTGTTCCATCATAAACTTTGGATAAAAATTATACTTAAGTTAAATTAATAGAGAAATGTCTCTGGAAATTATCTGGAAATCAAAATGACCGAGCAAAATTAAAGTAAGTCAAAACCCAAACTTTGTAATTCATAAATTCAAGATTATATATTGAATACATAAACTAAAACATGATTTTTAACACTAAAATCATAATTTTTAGTTTGAGAATGAGTGTGCAGTTCTGGGTGGAACTGAAAATGGGAAATTGGGATTTTCTAGTGATCTACTTGATTGTGGAGGTCGAGTTTCTTCCTGGAGTTGGAGGAATGATCGGAGGATCGGGTAAAATTGTCAGGGAGTTGACCAGAGTACGGTGGAGGTGGTGGTCATTTTTTTTCTAGTCTGGAACCCTAGTTCTAACTAGGTTTGATATTTCGATCATCTCAACTTCTCTGGTTGATCGAGTGCAACGGGATCTTGGGTGATGGAAGCTGGGACATTGACGAAGACTTGGCTGGAGTTTCAGATGTGACGGTGGTCGGAGGATCGTGGATGAGGCAGTTTCCAGGTTTGATGTGGTATTCATGGTTTTGTTCCAGGTCTGGTTTGAAACTCGAATTTGATTTCGAGTTTGTTGTAACGATCTGATGATCATGATGTGGTTTGGGTGATTGTTGATGTGAGGAGATCATCGGAGGTGATCAAAGATGGACGGCGCCACCGTGCATGTGCACGGTGCACTTCTTGTTGCTTGGTGAAGTTTGGTTTGGGAGGGGATTTGTATACTCGAGTTTTTCTCGAGTAATTGGGTGATTTGCTCGAAGCACTTTGGGTTTGGCTCGAAGCAATAAGGGATGGGCTCGGGTAATTGATGGTTACAGGTTTAAACCTGTAAGTGTTTTTTTTTTAATTTTTAAAATAAATTTGAAAATGTGAAGCAAAGTTTTAAATAAGTTTTAAATCCAGTTTAAAGTATGGATTCAAGCTTTACTTTGTATCCTAGTTTTAAAATAAATAAAGTATTATAAAATTTAAATGTTTTCACAACTTTGAATGTTTAAAGTATATTTTTAAATGGTTTGAATTTAAAAATGATTTTAAAATGAAAAGTAAAGATTTAAACAAAAGTTTTAATCTGGAATTCAAATTTAGTTTGAATCTTAGTTTGGAGATAAATAAAGTTTTATAAAATTTAAATGTTTTAAACAACTTTGAATGTTTAAAGCATAATTTCAATAGTTTGGATTTAAAAATGAATATGGTTTTAAATTTTTTTTTAAATTCTTTTATAAGATAAGTATTTCCTTAACATGAGATTTTAAAAGGTTTTTAAATTGTTTTTAAACTTTGTTAAAGTCAATTTGTATTCATTTTAAATCTTAAATTTAAAATGAAATTTTAAAGTGAATTTGAAAGTAAATGGGTTCAAAATGCTTTGTTAATGATAATTTGATCATTAATATGAATAAAGTTTTATCTTAAAGATAAATAAAATTTAATGATTTGTGATTCATTAAATTATTAAGGTAATTAAAATGGATAATTAATTAATTTTATTTAATTAATGATTTGGATTAATTAATTTAGTAATTAAGGATTTTAAATTAATTAATAAATTAAGGTTTAAGTTAATTAATTAAGGAATAATTAATTTGTAATTAAGAATCATTAATTACATAAGATTAGGTTTTTAATTAATGATTAAAGATTAATTAATCAAGTAATTAAGGATTAATTAAGTTACAGTTAAGCACTTAAGTAATTAAATAATTAAAGATTAATTAATTGGTTATTAAGATAAATTAATTTGTAATTAATAATGATTAATCTAAGTTTAATTACTTTAGAGAAGTAATTAAAGAAATTTTAATAGTTAATGAAGGTCATTAACTTAAGATTATTATACAATTAATTAATGTGATTAATTATAATAATTAATTAGATTAATTAAAGATAATCATTTATGGAATTTGGTTATGTATAATTACTTAATGGAAGTAATTAAGGAATTAATTACTCAATGTAATTAATTGAGTTTAATGTGATTAGTTTAAGTTAATTAATTAAGTTTAATTAATTTAAGGTAATCACTGGATGATTTGATAAGTAATTACTTAATGTAATAAATGAAGTGTAATTACTTAGTGAAGTAATTAATGGTAATTACTGGATGTAATGAATTGAAGATGATTTAATAATGGAAGTAATTTGAATTAAATTACTTTGTGTAATTAATCAAGGGATTATTTAAGATAATTAATTAAGGAATAATTAATTTATTAAATGAAGTAATTAAGGGTAGTTAATTACTGAATGGGATTAATCAAGGGTGATTAATAATTATGGTTTAATTAAAGATTAATTACTTAATGCAATTAATTGAAATAGGATAATTAATTAAAATGTAATTAGGGATCATTAATTAATAATTAATGATGAATTAAGGGTTGGTTAATTAAGACTAATTAATCAATGATAAGTGATTAAAGGGTAATTAATTTATGTAATTAATTATAATTAATAAATTAATAAAGAAATTAAAGGATTAATTACTGTATTTGATTAAGAATAATTAATTTGTGGAATTAATTAAAGAATAATTACTTGAACGTAATTAAAGGATAATTAATCAGGGATGATTAATTAAGATGAATAATTAGAGGATAATTAGTTAATTGATTTATAATTAATTAATGGTTAAGTAAGCAGGATTTATATAATAGAGGTAATTAATTTTTTTTTAAAATTAATTAGAGATGAAGTAATTAATTTAATTCATTTTAAATTAATTATAGATGGTGATTAATAAATCATTGCTTATGTATGATGGATGATATTGATTTGCCTTGAATAGTTTAAGATCTCAGATATGAGATAAGTGATGTTGTGTGATATGGATGCTTTGGTTGAAGTATGATGATAATGTGAATTATCTATTTGTGATGATAATGTAGATTATCTATTGTGATATTTGTGAATTATCTATCTATGTGTATATAGATAATAGAATAGAATAGAATTGAATTGTTTTAAACTTTAAAACAACTTGGCCTTAAAAGATACATTTTGGATTTTCGATGAGACTGGGATCGGGTTTCCAGATTTGGATATCCGAAAACCACATCGATCCAAATTAACGATAGGTCGTGAATTTCAAGTGAAGATGAAGATTCAGAGTGCAAGGATTATTGTCGTTAACTATGAGGGTGATTCCAAAATGAGTGTAACGAGATAATGCCTTCGGTTTCGTTCGAACCCAGAACGAACTTGTATGAATTGAATGCTTTCAGACCATCGTTAATGGAGGACGATGAGCATTCTAAGATGTGTTCTTATAAAGGTAATCGTAGCCTCAAGCCTCATCAACTGGGAATGGCTAAAACAGGGGAGGTGCAGCAAGGCTAAGTGAGTCGCGCTCAAGTAGGATGAGATTTTCCCCTGTCTAGATGTCCCTTTTTATTCGGCTGTGTGGGCAGTTGTTGAGCTCCAACTGCCGGGGTTGTCTTGTTCGGGACTATCCAGTAAGGGATGGTTCCGGCTTTGTGTTGCAGGGGGTCGGGAGTGATCCTCGGTACGTTGATCTAGGCCACGTACTGTGATGGGCGGTACCCCAGTAGCCCTGCCATTGTATGGAATCCAATCTCTAATAAGTGCCGTACGTATTAGTTGTGCCTAACTATGTTGGAATGTGAGATGTAAGCATTCCAGCTATTTATGTATTTTATTTTGAAAACCCTAGACCCTATTATAATATCACTGGATTTCCTATCAAATGTTTTGGTTAGCGTAAGATAAAAACTTACCCATGTTTATGTGTGGGGAGTCTTACGTGATACCTTTTGTTTTCAAAGGCTTTTCAAAGTTAAGCAACTTTAACCTGTTACTCACACCAGACCCATGTTTGACCTGGAGTTTATTTCTGTTTTCTTAAATTCTTGGGTACTCAAATTTTTACGAGTAGCCAAGGGATTCAGGTAAGCTTTGATAAATTATGGAGGAGCAATGGAGCAGGAGGCTTCAGCGTTGTAGATATATATAGTTTTCCACTGTGTTGGTTTCTTTGAGTTGTATTTGTATTGTAATAACTAGACAGGTGTTTATAACTGTCTAGTATGTGATGCATAATCTGTGTAACTCTGATTGTTGTTGTATATTATGTAATACTTATGTGATTAATATAATTTATTCATTCCGCTGTTGAGATTCTGATGTCGTTTCTTCTTTCTTCTCTATCTTTTCTCTTTTCTATCCCTTTCTTTCTTCATCCTGATGCGACTTTCTGGTTGATGAAAGACGGGTCCTGACATTTATTTTCTTTTATAAAAATCAACTAGGATGAGTCCCGTACATCGCACATGGGTAGATTAGGAAACATGATCTCTTCTGAAAGTTTGTTGTATGGAATTATTTAGGTAATGCGTAAATGACATGGGAGTGAAAATAAATCAAGCCAACAATGTACAATATATTTGTTTAATAACCAAATAAAGATTTCTATTAAAAACTATACAAAGATGTACTTGTGGAGCAATACTCAAGCTGAAGTACAGATGGTGGTACAAACACAACACAATTTTTTAAGACATCTACCTTAAATAACATGTAACTAAAATAAGGGCAGATAGTCGTTACCAATCCGGTTTGATTACTTTAAACGTCCTTCTTATGACATTTGTATGATGTTCACAATTGTTTGAATCGGCTTGTTCCAACTTCTTCAATGTCCTGTTAGTAGTAATTCAAGGTAAAACTTGTTGTACATTTACTGCTTTATGGTGTAAACATGTTATGGTACATCATGAAAAGATATGTACCATCTTTTTGCCTATAAATACAAGAACTTTTTCATTCATTCATTCACACATCCTACCATCTTCTTCTTTCTCTTTTCCTAAGTTTTTCCATGGCTTCTTCTTTAGAAAATTTATGGAGAAATTTTAGTAGAAAATAAAATAAAATTTTGTACATGTATATACAAAGTCAAATCGCATCAAAACACTAGCCAATCCCCTCCCCTACCTCTCTATTACTCACGGCCCAACCATCACCACCCTTTGCCCAAGCACACTACCACCTAAAAGCATGACTGTGCCTACCCATGGCCTAGGCCGAGCCTTATAAGAAGGAAGGAGATCGGGAAGCTCCGGAGCAAGGAAAAGAGGAGGAAGTGCTGCTGGATTGCAGTTGGAATCGATTCGAGAAGCTACGGAAAAGATTGGTGGAGTGGAGCCATAAGTGAGTACTCAATGTTTATTAAATAATAAATAATTTTTGTAACTACTTATAAGTGTGGTAATATGACTATTTAATCTCTTAATGATTGTATGAATGTTTGATAACTTGTTTGATTATATGGATGATGAAATGGTTTATAGCTCGGTTGGGATAAACTATGAGAAATCATAATAAAAATGGTTAACCAATTAACCATGATAAGTAAATGAAAAATAAATCCATATGAATGTGTATTTGAAGTTATTTAGCCTCTTAATGGTTTTGAAAATATTAAAAGGTTGAAAATAAATATTATAATATAATTTTATGAAATGATTTAAAGTAAAAAAGAGATTTAATATGGAAAATATTGGTTTAAATGTTTGAAAATGGTTTATAAATATTTTATAAACATTATAATTCAAATTGTAGAAGTTTTGTCAACTAATGAATTTGGAGTCAAAGATAAGCGCGTCGCATAACGGTAGTTCGCGATTTCGCGCGTAAAAGTTAAATCCTTTTGTAGGATGGCATCGAAGTCGGATTTCTATGCAATAAGAATTTTCCGAACTCTTATCACTATTGTTTTCAAATAAAAGAAAAGTATTAAGATTTCGTTTAGTAAATTTTGAAATATGAGCAAATCAAGTTTTCAAGAAAATTGCGCTTTGGTAGTTCGGTGACCAAAGTCGCAAATGTTTAAAAAAAATATTTTTAAAATAGTTAAAAATATGTAATAAATCTTATAAATCTTTTAAAATGTTTTAAACACTACAAGAAAAATACCTTTTTATAGCGTTTAAAAAACGCTGTAAAAGGATACGATGGCGTTTTTATAAACGCTGTATATCAACAAGTTGTAATATGTCAGGGATCTATAATAGCAACCTCAGAATCGCTATAAAAAACATGCTATAAATGACGTTACTTATAACGTTTCTGAATTGCTATTAAATGGACGATTCATGACATACAAGTACCTTTCTATAGCAATTGTAAACGCTGTAGATATATCATCACCTGATTATTATAGCAATTATAAATGCTATAGAAATATCATTGCCGGATTATTATAGCAACTATAAATGCTATAAAAATGCTATAGAATGTTTACTTTAGTCTTTCATAGCATTATTTACTTGCTATGAAAACTTATACGTTATTTCACACAGTATTAACAATTAAGCATAAAAAAATATGAATAAAAGCATTTCATGCACAATATTAATCATATAAATATTAGTAACAATTCATACAATCGTAGCTAACCAAAACAATACATAATAAAAGTAACAATCCATACAACCATAACTAACCAAAACGATACATAGTAAAAGTAAAGATGTAAGAACATCGACACAAAATACATTTGAAGGAGAATGAGTGCGGCAACATATTTTTTCATGCCTTCCACTATAGCGTAAACCCAGAGCATCATACACCACCTGTCAAAAAGCACATACGTCTATTAGTCATAAAAAGTAAACATAAATTATCATGAATACTGATTTGGTCATTTTATCGATGAAGAAAAATATCAAATACGAAATTATGTTCGGTTTTTAACAAAGCAACATGCTTAGTTTTTAACTGAGCAAACCAAACAAGTTTTTAACTAAGCATATGCTCAGTTTTCAATTGAGCATATGCTCATTTTTCAACTGAGAATGCCTCATTTTTTAACTACGCTCAATTTTAACTGAGCAAACTCGCTCAATTTTCAACTGAGCATAGCTCAGTTAAACACTCAGTTTTCAACTGAGCATAGGCTCAGTTTTCAATAGAGCATATGCTCAGTTTTCAATTGAGCGTTTGCTCGGTTTTCAAGTGATCATATACTCAGTTTTCAACTAAGCATAGCTTAATTTTTAACTGAGAAAACACTTGGTTTTCAACTGAGCATGGGCTCAGTTTTCAACAGAGCAAACTCGCATAGTTTTAACTGAGAAATCTCTCAGTTTCTAACCCAGTTTTTAACCGAGCTTATGCTCAGTTTTTTACCCAGTTTTAACCAATCTTATATTCAATTTTTAACCGAGCTTGTACTAAGCTTTTAACTGAGCAACCTTGCTCAACTTTAAACTGAGCATAGACTCGGTTTTTACCTGAGCATAGACTCAGTTTTTAACTGAGCAAATGTTTGGTTAGATGTTCAGTTTTTAATTGATAAAACTTGCATAGTTTTTAACTGTCATTGTATCAGTCTTTTTTACTCTGATGTGTAATGCATTTGACTGTAAGCAAATATAACGAATACAATTCAAATTTGAATATCTTGTATTTCATTTTATAAGCAGAAACTAGAAGGAAAAAGGTAGAAATATATGAGATATTTAAAGCAAGCAGGATGACTGCGTGGGCATGAATATACAATTTTAAGACCATAGACATGGCTGTCACTATTGTTTATAGAGCATCCATACAAATCAATAAGTAAATGATCTATAATATGAAGATTTACCGGGAGATCAGCAATTGCTTGGCTAACTGAACTACAAGCTGCCGCAGTTGCACCTGTTTGTAACGCATTCATTGATACGTCAATTAGGAAGAAAAATACAGCGGGCATTGGATCGCGAACCTGTAGTATAGTAAAAAAAGAAAGGGCAAGCAAAATTGCAAACATCTAAGATGACAGCGTGATATTCATGAACAAGAAATTTAGTTGTGACAAATGTATTTCAGGATTGCATCTCTATCAAGTATATTTAATGCACAAGATACTATTGGGGAAAACAGGTAAATGTACAAAGAAAATAAACAATACAGCTGGTTATAAAAGAAATTCGTTCTGCAGTTTATAATCACTTAAGCAGCATGTGTTACCTACTAGATCAGTACTTCCAAAGAATTTCTGTCCGATAAACTTTCAATTTACAAATACACAGCAGGAAGAGTTACCATCATTAAAACAGTAACAATTAACAAAATATAAATGGAAAGTCGAGTGCGAATTTTGCAAGTTCACGTAATGATATAGTCTTGACAAATAAACTAAAAGAAATATAAGATAGATTATTACTTTACAAGCTTGCATACCATGTATTCTTTTGTAGCAATAAACTCCACCGTTCCTCTACATAGCTCAGCTCTCTCATCAGCATCTCAACGCCTACCGTTTGGACCAATGTTGCAAAAATAATCTCATGGAGTCTGGTCAGTGAATCCTGCCAAAAGCAAAGATGCATGTTAAGCTACATATAGCTTTTTCCATATACAAATAGGATTTATAGACTTCTCTTCTTATAGGTAGATTAGCTCAGAACAGTTGAGATCGCAGACCCACATAATAAACATGAAATTTAAGGTGGAGAAACAGGACTGAAAACAGTGGAGAAAAGCACAACATGTCCAAGTTTGCAATATCAGCTACTAAATTTTCTCCAAAAAAAATAAGAAAGGTACTAACAAGCAGTTTTCCTGTAGGGAGGACTTATTCGTTGATTTTGCTGCTGTAAAGGGTGATTTTAAGAGTGCTATTACAAATAGCATACTTATACTTTGATTATCAAGCAAAAGTGTCTAATTACTATGCAAACGCAACAGGAAAATCATGATGCTATATCCCACATAACCAATTTTTTGAGTCGGCTTGCTGAAGCCTTTAGTACCTTCTACCAAGATTGCTAATCAAACTATGTATCACATCAACCACTTTAATACAAACCCAAAAGAGGAGTGTAGTGGATCCCTAAACCCACACGCATGCACGCGCGCACCCCACACACGCGCGGGAACGCACACACATCAAGCACTCACCACATAAGTTGCAAATGAACTGTCTTCCATGGTCAACAAATCTCATAAATGGATTAATGTACCCCTTGCAACGTGAACACCTTAAAGGTCCACTTTCTCCAAAATCAACGACCTGGAAAATGAAGGGAAATATCATATTGAAGTAGAAATAAATAAAAACATCAATGCAGGATGAATAGAAAATGTAATGAAGAATAACTTGGCAACTCAATCAATCAATTATTTAATAGTAAAGCAGAAATTTTGCTCGCACTTCTTAATGATATAGCTATACTTTCATCTATATCCTTTGTATCTTCGAACTCTTGATTACTTCCAGTTAATTTTCATATATATTTTCATTCAACTTCTCCATATATTTAAAATTCTCTCTGTTCAGTTTCATTGGCAATATTTTCACTTGAATCCTCCAAAATTTGAAAATTATCATCCGCTCAAATACAAACTAACTTAAATCCGACTTTTTCAAAATTTTATCAACCACTTAAATACACATTTTTCAATTTTAAATTCATCTCATCTATCCAAGCAATTTTTCCATCTAGCAAGCTTGTATCTTCTTCTTTTTAATTTTTTAATTATGTAAATATATGTGATTAAGCACTTATTACTTCATGTAACAAATAATACGCCTAAAAAATTAACTTCTACAACTTGTTTATCTTAACAACCATTTAATTTATGTTAAAATTTTAAAATATAAACAAACAACAAATATCAATTTGCTATACAATATATTTACAAATTTAACTCTTTTACAAGTTACAACACTCCATATTTTCAAAACTCACTCTATTTAATATATCATTACCAATATTTTCACTTAAATCCTTCAAAACATTGAGATATTCATCTACTTTATTACAATCCTATAGTGTTTCAAAAATATCATCCACTGAAATACAAACCTTCAATTTTAGATCCATCCATCATCTATCTAAGCTTTTCTTTTGGGTACATCTAGCAATTCAAATTTATCGAGGTTCTTTTTAGTATCAAATTTGTTACCAAATAAACATAATTAAGTATTTATTAATTCATACAACAAATATTAAATCTAAAAAAAAACAATTTCAATCTATAACTATTTTTTTTAACATGATTCATTAATGCCAACAAGTGTCAATCTCGAGGATCGAACTCATGACATTTAATCTCGTGGTCTGAACTGGCAACCAACCGAGCCAATCCTGTTGGCAATCTATAACTAATTTATTTTAACAAAAGCAACAATTTCATTTATGTTCAATTAAAAAAAAACTAATTTCCAGTCCAATATATTAAAAAAATCAACATTACAACAATGTTGTGTGCAAGCATGGGTTATGTTGGCTTTATATTCATGAAGGAATCTTTTCATCTTTGCTAGTTCTTTACATGGTTATACCAAAAACTGCTAGCATTGCCAAAATTGAAGAGCCAAAAGATGCAGATACGATAACGATTGAGGATGCAAAGAAAGAAGTTATAAACAAAGAATTGCCATGCTTCTGTCATTGTATCAGTCTTCAATAATGAAGTATTTTGAATTTTTTTTAAAAAAAGGTGAAGCAAAATCGATTCACGGCAATCTGTAATATAGGAAAATAAAGTATCATGACATACATGCCATGGTTCTATATTATCTGAAAATTTTATTTGGGGGTGTAACATCATAGACTCAACACACAAACACATGAACACACACACGTGAATATATGTATATATTTATATATATGTGCATGCGCATGTGCACGCTATGCGATTTAAAGAATAGTGAACATAGACGCCAAGGGAAAGATCACACAGAGATTTTATGCACTCGCAGATTCAAAGATGAAACTTCACGAATAATCAAATCATATATGCATCTGCAATATAGAGGACAGGGTATAAAAGTAACTAAATAAAATGACAGGGTATTCATATTACTTGTATAGGTTCTTCTTCTGGATGAGAAAGTGCCAGCGGTTGAATCATTAGCGCATGTCAAATACCCTAGAGGAAAAAAGAAGCAATTAGAGCATGTCCTAGATTACTGCTTAAAATCAAATTAGAAAGTAAAATTAAAGCAATTAAATCAAATTAGATAAATTCGAATTGAAACCGGATTTAGACTGGAGTTCTCATCTTTGCTGATCTCGTCGTTGCTGATCTCGTCTTTGCTGATCCCCTTAAGTCGCATCTTGTTGAGAGAATTGCTGTTTAGTTTATAAGAGTTTGAAGGTCTGCCCCAGTAAAACCTGGAGTTCTCCTTGCGATTTTCTCAAAATCAACATTCTTTCCTACTGCTTTTCCTCTTAGATGCACCTAGTAAGAACAAAATCACATAAATCGGTTCCATCAATCATTGAGAGATATGAAGAAGAAAGTTAATTAAAGGAATATATTACAGAGAGACGACTTTGGAGTGTAGGATTCTAAAGATGCGATAATACCGAAAGACAGATTCGAACGCGTTAGGATTTTGATGAGCGATGAAAATGGGGAGTTTTCTGTGATTTAGGGTTTTGGACTTGGCAGTGAAAATGGAATTTCGCGGTAATGAAAATGGGAGGGAGGGAAATAATACGGACCGCCTAATTTTTCGTTTCGCTGTAGGAAACTTTAACAACATGGATAATGCGTTGTATTTGACGCTAAGCAACTGATAATTAAACAAAGACAGCAATTTATGTTTCAACGCTGTCCATTCTTGCAATAAATATATCATTTTCTTGTAGTGAAAAATGATTTGAGTTATCAAAATAAATTTTCAAATGCTAAAAAGTCATTTTGATCAATATAGCTTAAAAAACACTTTCCGCAACACTTTTTCGCAGCACTTTTCTTAAACTTTTAAATTATAGTTTTGAATGCAACCATTCTTTTTCAAATCTTTTGTAAATGTTCTTAGATGATTAATAAAGTATTTTAAAGGTGATTTGAAGGATGTATGGAATGGTTAAATAAATGACCAAAAGTTAGTAGAATATGTAAAATGATTTAGAGTCGATCAAATAGCTTTACCGCCTTATGTGTGTGTAAGAGAGGCAGTGTCTAGGCTTGAGTTTGGAAAAACAGTTTCCTGTTCTCCCTAGTTATCTGGACCGGACCGATGGATGGGATAGTAAATTTGGTTTACTTGGATCAAAATTTACCAAAGTATAAAAGTTATAGTTTTCCAAATTTAAATAACTTGGATTACATAGAAATGCTTTGGAAATGTTTTTTTAAATAAAAGGTGAACTGATTTGGAATTATTCCAAGATTAAAATGGTTTAAATTTACCAAATGATTTGATAAATGAGGCTTAATTATTCCATATATTGTGAAAAAGATAAAAAAATGATTCAATGATTACATCTTTAAGAGATATTTATGAATGAATAAAAGGATGAATTAAATTGATTGATGATTGATAATCATATACGAACTTAACATCTTTTTAATCGATGACTGGTTTGAAGGAACCAAGGTCGGATTTGGGTAACTCCTATCCGAAAACCACTTCGAACTAATGTATACGTTCGAAAGTGAAGACATGTTAAAGATGACGATTATTGAAGACCATGGGTCTTTAGAATGTAGGGATTGCTGTCACGAGTCCTGGGGTTTACCCCACATTATATTTATATGGCAGTGGTGTCTGAATTCTGTAAATCTTCGTTGTATTAAAGACCAAAGATCTGCATAGCGGAAGGACTGCTTGTTGACATTCTCTGGGTAGCTCTCAATATAGAGACATTTATTATAGCAGTGGTCCTATCATGTTTTGAAATCTTTGGATTGCAAGGACTACTCACTACTAATGGTAGTAGGAGGAGTGTTTTCGATTTCATTCAGTCCAGAATGAAATTGTATGGACGAATGTCTGACAGTGCATTTCAGATCATATTAATTGATCTCTATCAATGTATTATCTACTTGGTGGCAGAGAAGGCAACTTCTCTTAGCTTAACACCCTTTCCTGAGACGTGCGGGCTCAGAAGTTATACGTTGGTAGAAATCAGTTGTGTGATTAAGGAATGACAATGTGGTATTCTAAGTAGAATGTGCTTTATGGAAGAATAAAGCATGGCTTTGTGAATAGCAAAGCGTGGCTTTGTTAAAATTGAGCGTGGTCTCACGAGCCTCACATCCCAGAGATGATATAGGTAATTATGTGGTCTGCAGGGCATATATTTCAGGCTATCGGTTGTATGAGTATAGAGGAGTTCAGTGGAATCTGGATCCTCAAGGCATATATTGTCTTGCTTGTGAAAACCGATAAGGCTACCGGATATTGGTAGTGTAGCAAGTGCATTTCCAAATGACTTGCTTGAGAAAAGTAATAAAGGGACCATGGGAACTATGTTGCTATACGTGGATCGAAGGAAAATACCACTAGTTCCCTATCATGTTGGAAATCCAATTCCAATACGAGCTTTACAGTTTTTGATTGTATTCCCAAAATAGTTGTAATGCTTTGCAAACATTTCAGCTACCCCTTTGGTATCATATATTCCATCCAGTTATATTTCGTTGACCTAGTCCGGATATATTACCATAGACTTAGTTCGGGTATTGATACTTTCATTGTGTATATATTAATTCGGAACGTGTTTTCAAACCAATGTCATTAAGAATAATATCAAATGTTTTGATATAAAGTATTTTAGTTATCATAAGATAAAAACTCATATGTATGTATCTGTTTGCGTGGTCTTATGAGATACCCTTCTTTTCAAAGTTTTTGATTTACATCAGCATTTACAATTTCGAGTATCTCACGCTGGTTTATCAAGCTTGATCCGGGTATTTTTAATACCCGGATCAGATCCAAGTAGTTTCAGATTTAGTTTAAGGTGCTAGGAGTTTTCAGAGGAGAGCTGGAGATCTTCATCTACGTATGGACGTATTCTATTATCCGCTGCTATTGCATTTGTTTTTATTTTTCAACATTTGTAAGTACAGAGAATTTATAACTGTCCAGGCTGAATCTAGGTTAGACTCTGATATTGTATTCAATTTTTTTCCGCTGTAAAGATTATATTGAAATAATATATGTTATTCCATTCGTGTGAAATTCTGTTCTATTTTTAATTTCTTTTTTCCCTAACAATCGGTTTTTTCGACACTTGGATTTGCAACACGAGGATATATTTGTGCTGATTTTCGAGGGTCGAAAATCGCCGATCGTTACAACTAATTATGCACATACCGATCTATTCTAACTTTTTTATAATTAAGTACAACTTATATACATACATATATATATATATATATAATTTTTCTATAACACGTCCAAATCTATTGTATATATTTATAATCAATTAAGTACATTTTAGAAACTTGAATCATTATAAAATATGATGAATTTTTCTTTGAAAACTATTATATACCCATTAAATACCACCAGATATATTAAATTTTAATTTGCAGTAAGATACAAATAAACACACTTATTTAACAATTATAAATTTCATGTGCTAATGCCAAGAAGGAGTTGCGTACAAAGCAGATCCCTGTTACATACGAAACCTGCTCATAATTTTTTTTTGAAATAAGGTTAATGGGTTGAGCCCAGTACAAAACGGGTAAACCAATAATACCTGAACCACATCAATTAATATACAAACCCTAGCCGACTCTCTTCATTACTCGGAAACAAACCTTGAAAGAAAATAATGGCGACGCGAGTAAATCATCACTTCTTCATCTATGTCTCTCTGTCGCCACTCTTTGTACCGCTCGACTCTCCTCTTTCCCAATATGATAGGCTACTGTTGAAGCAACCTCGCATCCCATCGATGTTCGCTTTAAAGTGATTGTTCCTCTGGTGCATTGAAAACAAGGGTGGATTAACAGATTTGAGGTCATTGCTACTCAGATCTATTTCCTCTCCTATATTTATGTCTTCACCTAAAAATGAGCTCCAATTCAGCCTGGGAGTCTCGGTTGTTCGCTGATTAGAAAGGGAGTCGTTGTTATCAGCAATTGAGCTCTGGTGAAGACCGCTAATTTCATGAGATTGTTGCTTGTCTTGAGGCTCTTTAGCACGAGCGAAAAATAGCTCAAGATGCTTGCTGCCAGCTTCATGACTCCATCCATCAGCCAAATAATAAAATTTGTTTTGGTCTCTGATTTTTTTCTTTGATTTATGAAGAATAATCCTGTTGTTTGTCTCGATAAGTCTCCATTTCTGTTCTCTGTTCATACTGCTTTTATTATGTGTTCGAAAGTTCCTTTCTTTCCAAATATGAAACACCGCAGTAGTAAGTAATATGTGAGCATAGTCCCTTTCACAGTTTTTAGCTTTAAAATTGTTGTTTATATGTTGAATAGCTTGTAGTAGACCCATCTGACCATTATTGGCAATATGCAGTATAGTTTGAATACGGTTCCAGATATAGTAAGAATAACTGCATTCAAAAAACAAATGATTAGCACTTTCATTTACTAAATTGCATAAGGAACAAAGTGAAATATTTGAGTTTCCCCATTTATTTATTTTATCCCAAGTTGGCAGTCTGTTATTAACTGCAAAATATGCACAGAAAGCCATCTTGGGACAATTCACTTTGTTCCATATACAATTATACCATTCAACAATAGGTGCTTTATTTCTAATATTTTCCCAAGTAACTTTAAAAGAAAACTTCCCTCTAAAGCTTGCTTTCCAGTCCCAATAATCACTGTCTGCATGAATATCAATAGGAATTTGACATATACTTTCCTTATGTGGGTATGTGATAGGGTGCAACTGTGGCTGCCATTGATTATCTCTTATTATCATAGCCACTGTATCATTAACCCCACCACAAATGACCAGGCTGTCCCAACCCACTTTATTAACAAAAGATTCATTGTTGAACCAGGGGTCAAACCATAAACTGGTTTGTTCTCGTAGTTTAAATTTTCTCTCCAAATAAGATTTACCAATATTCCTGCATTTTAAAATTTGTTTCATGCATAAGACTGATTATTTTTTGATAAAGTAGTCCAAAAGTTATCATTTTTGAGGTATTTGGACCTCATCCATCTAGCCCAAAGAGAGTCTACATTCACAAATCTTCAGAATAATTTTAAATGGCATGTTAGAATGAGGTCATTCATATTCCTAATATCAAATCCCCCCTCTTTTTTAGGTCTGCACACTTTTTCCCAGCTGATTTTTATGGTATTTACCCCTCCATAAAAAATCAGCACATCTCCTTTCAATTTTTTTAATTGAGGCCACTGGGATATGATATGTTTGTATCCAATATAAAATAATGGCATAAATCACAGTTTTAATAAGTTCTAATCTACCAGCAATAGAAAGAAGTTTATAAGACCAAGTTTTCATTTTTTCTTGAATTTTTTCTATAAGAACAGAGCAGTCAAAATCTCTAATATGATTAATTGACAAAGCCAGACTCAAATATTTAATAGGGAGATGACCTTCTGCTATATTTAGAGATTCTAAAATCTCATTTTTGTATCTATTGCTTCTACTAAAATAAGCTTTACTTTTGCATTCATTAAGTTGAAGGCCAACATATTTATACAGTTTGCCAAAAATGTTTTTAATAGCATCTGCATTAGTCTTATTAGCCTTGATAAAGACCATAAGGTCATCTGCATATATAAGATGATTAATACAAGGCTGAATTTTATTCATAAGAGTAATATTACCCTTAATAGCCTCTCTTTCCATTAAAATAGAAAAGTACTTCATAACCATAGTAAAAAGGTAAGGTCATAGAGGATCACCTTGCCTAATACCCCAATTACATTTTATAAAACCCTCTAATTTACCCTGGATGAGAATAGAAAAGGTAGGGGAATTTATACATTCAAAGACCAAATTACAAAACTTACTTGGAAAGCCCATGCACTTCATTATATGATATATAAAGTGTTTGTTTACTTTGTCATAGGCCTTTTGCAGATCCACCTTTATACAAACATTATCAACATTTTTAGAATTAAAGTTTCTAACTAGTTCATGGGCTAGAAGAGAATTTTCATAAATGAGTCTGCTAGGAACAAATGCACTCTGATTTTCAGAAATAATAAATGGCAGAATTTTTTTAATCCTGTTTGTACCAGAATTGAGCACAACACTCTTCGGAAGTCTTTGAAGAGATAAAGTGAAGAAATTAAATGGAAAAAGAGGAATTATCTAACAAAAACTCCAAATTTCAGAAATGAGAATAATTAAAATGCAAGGAGACACAAGAATTTAGAGTGGTTCGGCATATCGCCTACGTCCACTATGAAGTAGTTTGCTTTATTGATCTTTCTTTGATGTTTACAAGTGAATTCAATGATTTACAGCAGTGAAATTCGTTGGTAGTAGCAGTAATTGAGTTCAGATCTGGATCTGGCGGAGTCCGGGCATTGGAGATCTCAAAGAGGAAGAAGAACCCCTTTTCTGTTGGCTTTGGGGGTCTATTTATATGTGTAGGAGGCTGATATTCCGCTCAGATCTCGGGAGACCCTCTCTGGCACGTGCCCAGGCCCGCGCGCCCAAGCTCGTGAAGTTTCGGTTTGATCCGTGTTCGATAAGAACAGATTTCGTATCGATCAAGATTTCATCCAATGGAGTCGAAATTTGGCGTGGACATTCTTTAGCATGCACGTAGTCTTCTGTGAAAATTTCATAGCATTTGGACTTGTAGATTAGGAGATATGGTCGATACGAAATGGGATTCTCGGTGGCTGTTTGGTTCGACTCGCTCTCGTTTCGACTCAATTCCGTTCGACTCGGTGACGTGGCGCTTGAGTCTTTGGATCACCTGCCATTGATGCTGTCTCGAGCGAGTCGAAATGTACATCGATTGAGCAAGTCAAAGTGTACCCAGATTGAGTGAGTCGAAGCGCGCACTGGTTGAGCGAGTCGAAGTGGAGCATTATGAGGGATTCGAACAAAGGCTCTGTAATGGACACGAAGTGGAGCGAGTCAAAGGAGTCATTTCTGGTGGTTGCGAAGTGAGTTCGAAGGAGTCACTTCTGAGGGATGCGAAGCGAGTCGAAGTAGGCATCTGAGGGATGTGAAGCGAGTCGAAGGTAGTGAGTCGAAGGGAGCGAGTCGAAGGGAGCGAGTCGACCGGTGATTGGTTTTCATCCAATTTTGTATCGTTCATAAGTTGAGCATACAAACTCGGATTGACTTGAGATTTGGAACGTTGACTCTCATGGCTTAGCTTGTCATGTACTACCAATTTTGGCTCGATTCGGACTCTGACAAAATTCGTCGATATCCATAGTGAGCCTGTGTATAACTGATCTCTGGGACGGGCCGTCATTGGTTACTAGTCAATTCCTTGGTGTCACGGCCTTGCTAAAAGGCGGGATAACATTTGTCCCCCAAAGTACGTCTTGTGAAAACATGATGTGCTTTGATGTGCTGCAACCTTCATTCTGAATAGTCATCGTCTTTTTGATGAGAGCTGTAATCTTCGACTGCTTTTCTTGATAATGTAAGCTGTTGACGGTCAACTACTGTACCCTGCATCGCTGTGATTGATTGCTGTATGCTAGTGGTTAGCCGTTTGTTGTTGCAATTGTTATCAAATGAGTTTCCAATTCCTGTAAATCCGGAACACTGAATATTAGTCCGTCATACATGCATATATGTTAACCTGACTCTCGCTGACGTTTGTACGTTCACGGGCCGTTGTCAGTTTATTTTATACTGAATTTCGTATCGATCCTCTCCTGAACCGACGTGAAATTCGCGGTAACAATGCTCGATGGTTGTTTTTGAATGTTCCTTCGTAATGACCCTCTCCTGAATCGATGTGAAGGGTTCAAATATCGAAGATGATTTTTTATTGAATTTTTGGAAATGGAGTAAGTATTTCGACTCGATGGAGTTGGCCTCTGGAAGCCATGATTTGATGGATTTAAACTGCTTGTTCGACTCGGTCTTGGATTCGAACTGCATAGGAGTCGGAGTCGAAACGTACAAGAGATGGAGGAGCGATTCGAAATGCACAGGAGACGAAAGAGCGAGTCGAAATGCACAGGAGACGGAGGAGCGAGGCAAAATGCACAGGAGACGGAGGAGCGAGTCGAAATGCACAGGAGACGGAGTCGAAGACAAGCGATACGAAGGGGAGCTTCGTATCGATGCACTGGAGAAGGAGTCGAAACGCGTGTTCGAATCCACCGGGATACGAAACATTTATTCCCTTTGCTTTCGAGTCCATATAAATACTTTGTACTTAGCCGTTTTTTCACTTTTTACTTTTCGTTTCCCTGCCTTACTTTCGCATCGCTCTGAGACTCGAGACAACAAAGGAGAAAAACAACTTTGCCTTCAAACCGATTCATACCATCAATTACTCGAACTAATCTGACAGATCTAGGTAATCCCCCCAAGCGAATGCAACGTGTAGATGACGAGACTAGATTTTTAATACCAGACCAACCAGAGTCGTGATTGATGGAGACTCCTTTGCAATCAATCGAGATCCCTTCACCTCAGCTTCGCGTCGATCTGGAGTAGGGGTTTCGAGACAAACTGCGTAGCCTTGGGATCGAGTCGAACTGCGTAGTTTTCAAATCGACTCGAACTTGAGGCTTTTAATTGATTCGAAGTGATGGCCTTCGATCGAGTCGTAGTGGTCGTTTGGGATTGAGTTGATCTGGAAGTTTTGGAGCAAGTCGAACTGGAGGTTTGGAAGCGAGTCGAACCGGAGGTTTGGGAGCGAGTCAAACCGGAGGTTTGGGAGCGAGTCGAACCGGAGGTTTGGGAGCGAGTCGAACCGGAGGTTTGGGAGCGAGTCGAACTGGGTAGTCTTGGGATCGATTCGAAATGTTGCGCTCTAATCGATTCGAAATCCCCAACCATCCGATCGAGTTGAACTTGCATGCCAACCTTCCGACCGAGTCCAACCCATACTCAGATGACCATGACCTATCGATGCGAACACGACTCTCGTTAGCGATACGAATTGAACATTAACAAATCTGAAATTCCTTGCACACTTGAACAATTGGTTCCGACGAGCTTCAAACTTGCATAATTGGACTCAACCGTTTCACCGCATATCTGATTGCCTATCGAAGCTCGTCGATGAAACTGGAACTTATCAAAATGACAACAAACTTTAACTTGGAATGATAGTTAATAGCTGGATGGTACGGTTGTGACGGTCAGCGATGACGGTCCTTCCGACTGAATTCCGAAGTCTCGTCGTTTACATGCTTCCTTCAATCCTGTTGATCTTCCCAAATGATATACAGTATTGCACTGCACAACACACTCACACACTTTACACTGGGGGATGCACGGTGTTATTTGTCAGTTTAACAATGATTTTTTATAAGCTAGCTAGTCATGGACCCTTCAAGTTCTCAACAGCCGGAACTCCCAAGTTCTATTCCTCCAATCATAGAGATACCGGTTATTGAAGCCGAAGTTATAGTGCCAGCTCCGGATGAGCGTCTAGATGCTCGGTTTATGTAATCTAAAAGATTCTGTGTCGTCGGGTATCTCCGAAGATATTCTAGGACGGATTTGTTTAAGGCACGGTCTGTCGCTTGACGACGTGCTACTTCCTGGGCCAAATGACAGGCCGCACGATCCCCCGGAGGGGTTTACTGCTTTCAACCGCCACGCTTGAACAGCAGGAACACTCCCTCCCTTCAATCAATATATAAGGGAGATGTTATCGTTTCTTGGAACAGCTCCATCCCAGCTACATCCCAATGGGTATGCTTTGTTGAACATCACCTTTATTCTATTTATGGAGATTCTCTTTCGACCGCCGAAGCCGATCGAAATCAGATATCTATTTAACGTCAAGAGCCGCGCAGACAGCCCTTCATTCACCTTCCTGGAAGCGATCAGAAACTGTCACATCGTAATGGGCTCCTAATGAAGGCTAAGTTACTTCAAGACCGAATGGTTCTATGTTCGGTGCCCCCCGGGTTTGCTAGGCGATGGTTGGACAGACGTAAGCGCTTCAATCTTGCTCTTGAGCTATTGAGATAATAATTACCAATTTCAAAACTGATACACTTCTCTTCTTTTTACAGCCGCGATCTCTCGACCTGACGGCGCATACTTCAGAGAGCTTGTTCGGATTCTTCAAGCGTTCCCGGGCGAGGAGAGGCATATCGACTTGGTTCTGTTTGACAGAAATTTGAGGGTTGTCGGGCTGATAGAACGGAGGCAGAGTATACAACTGGAAGGGACACATAAAGTGGTCCCGAAGAAACGGGTGAAGCGCAAAGCGCCCGCAGTCGTGATCGCCGAAGAAGTTGATCCAAAAAGAACGCCTATCGATACCGAGTTCCCAGCTGGGCCTTTTGCCAGTGTCCAGGATTTGGGAGGAAGAAGAAAAGGCAAGGCTGCTGCTCACAAACGCCCTAAATCTGAGAGATTTAAATCCGTGGTTGTGTCTTTACCTTTTTCGGGGATTAGAATTTTGGAGGCTCCTCCCCCGCAAGTAGATAGTCCTTTTGCAGGGCTTGCTGATATTCCGATCCCGGATTTTGTGTTGTCTCCACACGACGCCGGGACGGAGGAGCTTGATAGTGCTCTTGAACTGAGCGGGTCACTTGCTACGAGTGCGACCGACATTTTCGGTTGGTCGGGGGGTTGCACATGCATACACTTCACTACACTACATGATTCACAACTGTACATCATCCAACTTAGGAAGTTACTAACTCTTTCTTCGTTTCTCATTTTCAGGTACTATGTCTGGAAGAGGATCGATGCTCGGGAATCTCCGTTCGGCCCGAAAGGCTTCTTCTTATTATGAGTCCCATAGGAGAGACTCGGATAGAGATCGCGATCGCGAGTACTCTAATCAAGATAGGTACGGGCGTGAAAGGGATAGAGAATACAGACATCGGTCTAGATCGCGCTCTCCTCCTCCTAGACTTCCGTCTCCTCCTATTCAAACTTCAAATCCACCAGAGCCTCCTCGTCACAGGCCGTCTTCTCATGCTTCTAGGTCCATTACTCATCTTCAGAGAATTGAGACTACGGCCTCCATGATTATAGAGCAGGTCCCCGCTGAGCCCATAGGAGAAGGGGCCCTTAAATGAGCTCAAATGAGGAAGGACTTTCCGAATATCTGCTTCGACGGCTATGTCTTCCCTCCTCACTTAAAGAGAATTCCACCAGGGGTAGAAGGCACGATGCATGATTATGTCCACGACATCTACACCCAATACCAAGAGTGGGTTAAGGCTGTAGAGAAGGCTTCTAAGGTGGCCTTTGAGCGAGCCAAAGCGCTTGAGAAGATGGAGACCGAGCTCGCTCAAAGGGATCAGATTATTCAAGTGCTTACTGCCGAAGCCGAGTCTTCTCGTAAATCAGAAATTGAGGCCACCAAAAAAGCTGACGAAGCGAAGGCGGCAATGGAGCAGTTGGGACAAACACATGTTGCCCTGGTGGAGGAGATGGGCCACCGGAACACCAAATTCACCACCGAGCAGGATGCGACGGTCAAGGAGCTTAATGAACTCAAGGCCAAATTTGCTGATATGGCCAAGGAGAAAGATGACGCGAACAACGCAGCCCAGGAGGCATGCAAACAAGCTGTTCTGATCAGCGGTGAACGGGATGCGGCTGTGGCTAAAGTCCAGAAGGTGGAGACTAAGGTCGAGGAGAGGGTGAAGTTGGCCGAGTCCAGACTAGAGGCTGACATCGAAGACCTTCTCGTCGTTTACAACGCTAATGTGCTGAGGCACAGGGGTATAGCCTGGCTCGATGATTTTTCGATGCATCTCTATAATGCTTGGAGCCGACTGGTTGAGGAAGAGAAGGAGGCGCATCAGGGCGAGTCTGTGGATGAATTCGAACTCGAGAATCGCATTTTGACTGATGATGAAAAGAAGATTCTCCACAAGTCGATGATTCTGCGTGAGAAGGAAAAACTTGGCGCCCAGCACTTTGAAGTGGGAGAGGGTTCTGGAGTTGACCATCATGAAGCAAGTCTTGAAGTTCCAGCGTCAACCCAGCCCGAATCCTCATCTGCGGTCGATCCCCAGGCTATTCCTGCTTATAATCCAGATCAGCCGCAGATGTTACCGGCTGCAGCGCATGTTATTGATGCCGCTCTGCCGCCTACGAGCCAAATTGAGGAAGGTACTCTGAACATTCTTCATATCTTTCTTAAGTCGAAATCTTTGATCGAGCTAAGTTCTAACGGTTCTCTTATTTTTCGTCCAGTGATCGATGCTGCACATGTCGGGCCTCCTGCTACTCAAGAATCACATCAGACACAGGAGGCTATCGTCACCGAAGCGATCACCGTGACTACTGCAGCGCCTCTTGATGATATTTAGGGAGGCACACTTGTTTTTGACGAGCAACTGATGGAGGAGCTCTTTCGCCGTCATGGCGACCCTTTGGCTAATCTATCATTTGTCATGGGCGGAGGCGTTCCCACCATGAGTTTTCCGATGCCGACTGTTGACGCTTCCAGCGAGGCTCGGTCGGCCGCTGAAGAGGAAATCTTGGCACAAATCGCTGCTGAAATGGATGCCACAACACATGGTGGCAGTCTTGGAGGTGGGATGGCGGCACCTGATCCAGCTCCGCTTAGAACGATATCGCCTGGCGGTACATTCTCCGATTCTAGTGCGGCTATCCCATCTTCCACGTTTAATCCTATCCCTCTGACTCCTCCTGCGGGAAGCATCCCGGTTCCTTTGAGTTCGGAGGAAGACGTTGAAATTATGCCCTCGCTCAGAGACCGTCTACCGACAGGCAAAGGCTCGAAGTGGAAGGATAGTGGTGGCTTCGGTGGGCCTGTGCCGAAAAGGAAGCTGCGGAAGAAGAAAGATTAGACATGCTTTCCCGGTTTATTTTGACTTGCATTTTGTTAGCCGTGTATAGATGCGGGTTCGGCCCCTGCTAGCAGGAATTTTTGGAAACTTGTACACGAACTTCTTTTATAAACAATAGAAATGAAACTTCTCTTTTTTGGCTTCTTTTCTGTCATTGTGTATTTGTCCAAGTGTTTCAATATCTAAAGTGTACTTGCGAAGTTTTAGCTTTCGAATCAAGTTTGTTTTTGTTTGCCAAGTTCGGAAACTGTGGACATGGTTTGCGACCGGGAAACGAGTTGAATTTTGACGTCGCATTGCTTCAGTCGATGGTTGACGCTTAAGTCTTGCCCCCAGTCTTGGTGGTGTGTTGCAAAACATCAGTCAGCGATCGCTCTTTTCTTATATCATGTCGAGTCTAGTGCCACTGAATGGGTGTTTGAGACAAATGGAGATTGAGCGGTTTATTCACACTTGTCCGATCGTCGACGATCATGTCCGCACTCCGGGGATTCTCATTTGTTTATCGGCGGTTGGTCGCGCCGGCTTAAGTTTTAACCATATGCCTGCGATCTGGGGACTTGGAATTGATGTTAATACTCTGACTCGCGCTTTGGGAGTTTGGAGTTGATATCTATACTTCGATTCATGCTCTGGGAACCAGGAGTTGATGTCTATGCTCCGACTTGCACTCTGGGAGTTCGGAGTTGTCATTTATACCCCAATTCACGCTCTGGGAATTTGGAGTCGATGCTTATACTCCGGTTCGCACTCCAGGAACTTGGAGTTGATGTTTATACTCTGACTCGCATTCTAGGAACTCGGAGTTGATGTTTATACTCCGACTAGCGCTCTGGGAGTTCGGAGTTGAGGTTTACACTCCGCTTCGCACTCTGGGAATACGGAGTTGATGTTTATACTCCGACTCGCGCTCTGGGAGTTCGGAGTTGATGTTTATAATCTGGTTCACACTCTGGGAACTCGGAGTTGATGTTTATACTCCGACTCACGCTCTGGGAGTTCAGAGTTGAGGTTTATACTCCGCTTCGCACTTTGGGAACTCGGAGTTGATGTTTATACTCCGACTCGCGCTCTGGGAGTTCGGAGTTGAGATTTATACTCCGCTTCGCACTTTGGGAATACGGAGTTGATGTTTATACTCCGACTCGCGCTCTATGAGTTCGGAGTTGAGGTTTATACTCCGCTTCGCACTCTGGGAGTACAGAGTTGATATTTATACTCGGACTCGCGCTCTGGGAGTTCGGAGTTGATGTTTATACTCCGACTCGCGCTCTGGGAGTTCGGAGTTGATGTTTATACTCCGACTCGCGCTCTGAGAGTTCGGAGTTGAGGTTTACACCGCACTCTGGGAATACGGAGTTGATGTTTATACTCCGACTCGCGCTCTGGGAGTTCGGAGTTGATGTTTATACTCCGGTTCGCACTCTGGGAACTCGGAGTTGATGTTTATACTCCGACTCGCACTCTGGGAGTTCGGGGTTGAGGTTTATACTCCGCTTCGCACTCTGGGTACTCAAAGTTGATGTTTATACTCCGACTTGCGCTTTGGGAGTTCGGAGTAGAGGTTTATACTCCGCTTCGCACTATGGGAATACGGAGTTGATGTTTATACTCCGACTCGCACTCTGGGAGTTCGGAGTTGAGGTTTATACTCCGCTTCGCACTCTGGGAATACAGAGTTGATGTTTATACTCCGACTCGCGCTCTGGGAGTTCGGAGTTGATGTTTATACTCCGGTTCGCACTCTGGGAACTCGGAGTTGATGTTTATACTCCGACTCGCGCTCTGGGAGTTCGGAGTTGAGGTTTATACTCCGCTTCGCACTCTAGGAATACGAAGTTGATGTTTATACTTCGACTCGCGCTCTGGGAGTAAGGAGTTGATGTTTATACTCCGCTTCGCACTATGGGAATACGGAGTTGATGTTTATACTCCGACTTGTGCTCTGGGAGTTCAGAGTTGATGTTTATACTCCGCTTCGCACTTTGAGAATATGGAGTTGATGTTTATACTCCGACTCGCGCTCTGGGAGTTCGGAGTTGATGTTTATACTCCGCTTTGCACTTTGGGAATACGGAGTTGATGTAGGATTGTCGTGTATCAATCCTTTTTTGACTTTGATGTGATGGCTTGTCCCCGAGCTCAGGTTTCACTTAGCGAGTGATTGGTTGCATCGCAGTCATTCTCTATTTGAATAAATCCCACCGTATGGTGAAACTTAGCTCCCTGTGCATAGTGATGGTCATATGAAGTATTTCAAGTAAATCACAGCTCTGGCTCGAAGAGGTTGCATTTTATTGCTGAAATAAGAAAATATGGCAAAGTCAGTTGCCTTATTACAAGTTCTAATTCCGAAATGCATAAACAAATTGCAGAAAAGGAAAGTAAACTAAATGGATAAAGATAGCCTGTCAGGTGTAATAGCGGCAAAGGCTCTCGCTATTCCAAGCTCTTGGCAGGGTAAGACCGTCGACGGTTGATAACTTGAATGTGCCATCTTCGAGCCTTCGTTCAATAACATACGGTCCTTCCCATGTCGGCTTTATATGCGAAGGAACCGGATAGATTCTTTTTAAGATGAGATCTCCTAGTTCGAAGGTTCGCAGATGGACCTTGGCGTTGTACAATCGGGCGACTCGACTTCGATGCGCAGCTGCCCTCAAATTAGCTTCTTCACGCTTCTCATCTAGTAGATCGAGAGATTCAGCAAGTAATATAGCATTTGTCTTTGGATCATAGTATGTCACACGATGAGAAGGTACTTCTAGCTCGACTGGAATAACGGCCTCTGAACCGTAAGAAAGAGAGAATGGAGTGTGGCCGGTCGCGGTCTTGTGGGTTGTTCGGTAAGCCCATAGAGCCATAGGAAGTTCATCGACCCACTTGCCCCCGACCTTTTCCAGTCGTTTTTTCAGGATGGATTTTATAACTTTATTAACTGCTTCGACCTGTCTGTTTGCCTGAGGGTATGCAACTGTGGAGAATTTCTTTTGGATGTGAAATCGTTTGCAGAAATCTTTAAATTCAGCACTATCGAATTGGGTTCCGTTGTCCGTAATAATGGTGTGTGGGAGGCCGAATCGACAGATGATGTTATGAACCACAAAGTTGATTACTTTCTTCGTTGTAATGGTAGCGAGAGCTTCGGCTTCAGCCCACTTTGTAAAGTAATCAACTGCGACGATGGCGTACTTCGCACCACCTTTTGCCAGAGGTAGAGCACCGATGATGTCGATGCCCCACATTGCGAACGGCCATGGGATGACCATTTGCGTTATCTCGGTAGGAGGAGCTCTAGGAATTCGGGCATATTTCTGGCACCTATCACATTTCTTTGCGTAGTCCAACGCATCACGATTCACGGTAGGCCAATAATATCCGTAGCGAAGTATTTTCTTGGCAAGTGCTTGCCCCCCGGTGTGATCGCCACATTCTCCCTCGTGCACATCGCGCAATACTTGTTTAATTTCATTGTGAGCGATACAACAGAGTAAGGGGACTGAGTACCTGTTGAGTCACAGATTCTATGAAGTTTTGATTTCTGACAAAGAAATAAATGCGATCGACAAAACGAAGACATCATGGCTATAGAGAGGCACAAAAGAGCTACATATGGTACTCTAGATTATAGGTTGATTATTTGATGTTGTAATAGTGTTAAACTTGTTAAAATCTATCCTCAAATAATCATGCACCTCAATATAATCAATATATATACGTTTGAATGGCATTGCACATTCATTGTGCAATTTTACAGGGACCGGTCGACCGGTAATAAACCATGCGGTCGACCGTTTCTGTGTAAAATGCACAATGAACGTACACACATGCACATAACGTCTATATATTTGAAATCCTATCTACCGGCCATTTTTGACCTGTCAACCGTTTTTAAACAGAGAGCAACCTTTCCCAAAAGACACTTCTTTCTCCAATGGTTGCATCTCTTACCTTTCATCAATGATCATATCTATTAATGGCTACTCTTCACAAAGAGTTACAACCATTTATTCTCTATATAAACACGTCTAAATCATTGATTCAAATATAACTAATTCTTGCTCCAATTTCTGATCTTACTTTCTAAATACTCTTGCATTCTAAAAGCTCTCAGATATTTCAATTGCTTATTGAATCATTGAAATTATTTCATATCTTTTGATTCAATAAGTAATATACTTCCTTCAATCTTCACAAACATTATTCACATATTTGGAGGATAAGATTATAGGAAGGGTGTACTACAAGTGACAAATCCGTGTTATCAAGAGCACAAGTTGTCAACGGCAATTGTATTTGTTTTTGTTGAAGTCCTTGGTGTTGTAAGAGGCACGAAATCCCGTTCGGCTGTTCGGGTGTTGTAAACCTGTTCCTCCGGGTGAAGCGAGGTAGTTGGTAGTGAAAATCCAGATAGAAGTCTGGGACTGGACGTAGGACGGTGCTCCGAACCAGTATAAAAATCTCTGGTGTGATTTTTCTATTTTACTGAATTTTCTATTATCTGTGATTAGTCATATATTTGTGTGTTATACATCATATTCCACAATCCGTGTGTACTATATTAACACGTACACATTTTCATTTGGTATCAGAGCACGGTCATCATATAACCGTAACACCGTTATTTGATATATTCTTGTAGTATGGCAAATAACGCAAGCACTAGCACTAACACTTACACGGAAGGTTAATCAACACAAAGACCTCTATTCTTTAATGGTCTCAACTATAGCTATTAGGCAACACGTATGTCATTTTTTATGCAATCAAATAGCTATGATGCTTGGAATGCTACCCAAAAAGAAATAGTGAATCCAACAACTGAATATTCAGAATGGACAGCGGCTGAGAAAACGGCAGCAGCCGTAAATGCAAAGGCAATAAATATATTGTTTTGTGCATTAGACCAAAATGAATATAACTGTGTTAGTATCTGCACTACTGCATATCAAATTTGGCAAACGCTAAAAACCACTCATGAAGGTACTAACAAGGTTAAACAAGCCAAAATAGCCATGTTGAAAAGTCAGTTTCAAAATTTCAAAATGAAACCGAATGAGACAATCAATGATATGTATTCAAGGTTTCAAACCATTCATCATGCACTTATCGGATTAGGGCAAAAATATTCAGATTTTGATGTTGTTTCAACAGTCCTACATTCTTTGACTAGTGAATGGGAAGGAAAAGTATTAGCAATTGAAGAAGCTAATGACCTTTCCGTCATGAAGCCAGATGAATTGATAGGAAATCTAATGTCCTATGAAGCAAATTTGCAGGCTAGAAAAGAACAGAAAGAAGAAAAGAAAAATGTAGCATTTCATGCTGAGAAAGATGAAAATGAATCAGATTCTGAAGATGAAGATCTAGCATTCATTGCAAAAGGATTCAAAAAATTCCTAAAATATTGAAAAGCCAGTCGTTACAACAAAAGGAAACCTGGATCAAATAAACCATCTTCATCCGCTATAGAATGTTTCAACTGCCACAAAAAGGGGCACATGCAGAAGGATTGTCCAGAACAAAAGAAGAAGTCAGAAAATGACAAATTCAAATATAAGAAGGACAAGTCAAAGAAACGAGCCTTCTCAGTAACATGGGATGATTCAGACTCATCTTCATCAGAAAGTGAAAGTGATTCGGAGAATAAACAAGCTAATGTTTGTTTTATGGCAACAAAAGATGAGGTACAAATTCCTACATTTGATGAATTACTTGATATTAATGCTGAATTGATAGTCAAATATAAAGACATAAAACGTCAATTAAAAGTAGTCAAAGAGATTTAAGTAGAGCAGAGTTTGAACGAGATATGTTAAAAGATGAGAAGAAAATATTAGAAGAAGAACGTGAAAAAATTCAAGAATCATCATCTAATGTTGACTCTCAACTATCTCTTTTGAGTCAAGAAATAGAAGCTCAAAAAGAGAAAAATAATGCTCTCACTACTGAAAATCATGAGCTTAAGGCAAAAGTCAAAATTCTAGACCTAGAAAAAGCTAGTTTACAAATAAAGTTTGATGACATTACTCAAAATGTTTCTAACTTTAACAAAGGTCGAGAAAATTTGACAAAAATCATTGAAAATTCACAATCTGCATCAAATAAACAAGGTTTGGGATATAAGAAACAAGAAATCAAGAAACATCTTGATAATAACAGAAAGAAGAAAGTACAAAAGACTGAAGTTAAGAAAAATCTTAGTTTATTATATTCCAAACCAAAGCCAGTTGTGAAATTTCAAAAGAAAAATACAAAGACTATCAAAATATGGGTTCCTAAAACAAATAACAATTTGATTAGGAACAAATACATTCAGCAATTCATGAATACTGTGCATTATAATTCTAATTATGTATATAAAGGGGATACCGGACCCGTATGGGTTTGGATTCCTAAGATCTAACTCTTAGGACCCCATAAAAAGTGGGTACCGTGGTCTTAATTATATTTTTTGCAGGTCCCACTTAAGAAAAGAGGAAAGTAGATATTGGATAGTGGTTGCTCGAAGCATATGACTGGAGACAAGAGCTTATTGACAAATATTACATACTCAGATGGTGGCTCCATCACTTTTGGAGATAATTCAAAAGGCTATATCATCGGCAAAGGCGATGTGAGCAATTGCGGTACATCTAACTTACCTCTTATTACAAATGTCATGCTAGTTAAGAACTTGAAACACAATTTGTTGAGTATTAGTCAGTTATGTGATAAGGGATTTAGTATTTCCTTTTCTGATAATAAGTGTAGCACATTAGATAGAGATAAGAACCTTGTTTTTGAGGGTTATCGTGATAAGAACATATATATTATAAATATGAATATTTCTCATAATTCAGATATGTGTCTTATAGCCAAAGACAATGATCCCTGGTTATGGCACAAACGCTTTTGTCACATAAATCTCAAAACAATTGACAAATTGGCTAAATATGATCTAGTTAGAGGACTACCCGAAATTAGTTATAAAATCGATAGTCTTTGTGATGCCTGTCAGTTAGGAAAATTGACCAAATCATCATTCAAGTCTAAGAAAGTCATATCAACATTACAACCACTTGAACTACTACATATGGATTTATTCGGATCAACACAGGTTCAGTCAATAAACCATAATCGATATGTATTTGTAATAGTTGATGACTATTCTCGTTATACATGGACTATTTTCCTGAAAAACAAGAGTGACACTTTTGAACATTTCAAATCTTTCGTCAAAAGAATTCAAAAATCGAAAGGGCTAAAAGTTAAAAACATAAGGAGATGATCAAGAGGAGACAACATCTGACTCATCCTAGATTCTGTTTTCTATCTCTATATTTTGGTTTAGTACTTTAAACATCATTCGACACTTGTACTAAATAGTGTCGTTACTTCTATTCGTATGATTTTATGGTGTGTATGATACTTTGGTTTGCTTGGATATGTTATGTTTTGCTATGCATGGATATTCTGGTTGATACATTCCTATATTATTCCATTATCTATTACTTCTTTTTGTCGATGACAAAGGGGGAGAAAGTGCTAACAATTATTTGCAGGAATATATTATATATAAAGAATACAGACAAAATCTCAGGGGGAGATCACATATTCAGGGAGAGATTCAGAACTTCAGATATATGTTGTCATCAATCAAAAAGGGGGAGAATGTTGAGTCACAGATTCTATGAAGTTTTGATTTCTGACAAAGAAATAAAGGCGATCGACAAAACGAAGACATCATGGCTATAAAGAGGCACAAAAGAGCTACATATGGTACTCTAGATTATAGGTTGATTATTTGATGCTGTAATAGTGTTAAACTTGTTAAAATCTATCCTCAAATAATCATGCACCTCAATATAATCAATATATACACGTTTGAATGGCATTGCACATTCATTGTGCAATTTTACAGGGACCGGTCGATCGGTAATAAACCATGCGGTCGACCGTTTCTGTGTAAAATGCACAATGAACGTACACACATGCACATAACGTCTATATATTTGAAATCCTGTCTACCGGCCATTTTTGACCTGTCGACCGTTTTTAAACAGAGAGCAACCTTTCCCAAAAGACACTTCTTTCTCCAATGGTTGCATCTCTTACCTTTCATCAATGATCATATCTATTAATGGCTACTCTTCACAAAGAGTTACAACCATTTATTCTCTATATAAACACGTCTAAATCATTGATTCAAATATAACTAATTCTTGCTCTAATTTATGATCTTACTTTCTAAATACTCTTGCATTCTAAAAGCTCTCAAATATTTCAATTGCTTATTGAATCATTGAAATTATTTCATATCTTTTGATTCAATAAGTAATATACTTCCTTCAATCTTCACAAACATCATTCACATATTTTGAGGATAAGATTATAGGAAGGGTGTACTACAAGTGACAAATCCGTGTTATCAAGAGCACAAGTTGTCAACGGCAATTGTATTTGTTTTTGTTGAAGTCCTCGGTGTTGTAAGAGGCACAAAATCCCGTTCGGCTGTTCGGGTGTTGTAAACCTGTTCCTCCGGGTGAAGCGAGGTAGTTGGTAGTGAAAATCCAGATAGAAGTCTGGGACTGGACGTAGGACGGTGCTCCGAACTAGTATAAAAATCTCTAGTGTGATTTTTCTATTTTACTGAATTTTCTATTATCTGTGATTAGTCATATATTTGTGTGTTATACATCATATTACACGATCCGTGTGTACTATATTAACACGTACACATTTTCAGTACCCTCTTCTGTACATGAGTCCATCCTGGATGGTAAATCGTGAGGCCTTCCGAAGGACTTGTCTCTTTTCATACCTGCGCTCCGGCAGGGTTCCGTGCTGAATGTAATTTCTGAGTGGGGTCATCAATGAATCCTTTTCGGGAATGGTTTCGCATACCCAGTTTATTTCTGTCTGGTCGATGCTCGGGGAAGATAGCGTTTCTACGGGAACGAGTCCCATTTGCTGTGCTTCACCTGTGTTGGCTAACTTTGCCAATGAATCGGCCTTTTGGTTGCACTCCCGAGGTATACAATAGATGGCATAGTAATCGAACTGATTCAGTACTTCCTGAACTCGAGCTAAGTAAGCAGCCAACCTTCGATCTCTTGCCTAATATTCTCCCCGTACTTGACACACAACCAATTGTGAGTCGCAATAAATTTCCACTGCGATAATTCTCAAATCTCTGGCAAGTTTCAAGCCAGCTAAGAGGGCTTCATATTCAGCTTCATTATTGGTTGCATGCAAGTCAAACTTCAAAGCGTAGCATATAGATTGGCCTTCGGGGGTTTCGAGTACAACACCAGCGCCCGAACACCGGTCGTTTGATGCACCATCAGTATATAGCTTCCAGACGTATTCGGGGGATTTACTGGTTTCGGGCAAGTCCTCTAGAATGGTAAATTCAACTATGAAATCAGCGAGGACTTGTCCTTGGATTGCTCGTCTCGGAGTGTAAGTAATATCAAACTGACTCAGTTTGATGTTCCACTTGAGTAACCTACCAGACGTCTCAGGCCGCGAAAGGACCTATCGTAACGGCTGGTCAGTGTAAACAACAATGGGATGTGACTGGAAATACGGTCGGAGTTTTCTTGATGCAATTACAAGGCAATAAACCAACTTTTCTAGCTTTGGATAGTTCCTTTCAGCCCCAGTCAATCGTTTGCTGCCGTAGTACATTGGCTTCTGTATCCCGTCTTCTTCTCGAACCAAGGCAGTGTTGATAGCGTTTTCTGATATCGCCAAGTATGCATACAACTTCTCATGATCAATAGGCTTTGACAGTATTGGCGGTGTGGATAGATGTTGAACTAGTGCTTGGAAAGCGCCCTCACACTCCGTGGTCCATTCAAAGTTTTGTTTCCCTTTTCGGATCAGATCGAAGAAGGGAATGCATTTGTCAGTGGACTTTGAAATGAACCTGCTCAATGTTGCTACCTTTCCATTGAAACTCTGGACTTGCTTTATAGTCTTGGGAGTTTCAAGATTTATGATTGCCCAAATCTTTTCAGGATTGGCTTCGATTCCCCGGGCGTTAACGATGAACCCAAGGAACTTTTCGGATGCAACTCCAAAGTGACATTTCAGTGGGTTGAGCTTCATCTTGTATTCCCGAAGTATGTTGAACATATTTTCTAGGTCTTTAACATGGTTGGTGGAGAGTCGCGACTTCACAAGCATGTCGTCTACATATACTTCCATTGTTTTCCCGATTTGATTAGCAAACATCCGATTGACCAATCGTTGATAAGTACCCCCGACATTCTTGAGTCCGAATGGCATAACCTTGTAATAGTAAAGTCCCAGATTGGTTACAAAGATGGTATGTTCTTGATCGGGTAAATGCATTGGTATATGATTGTAGCCTGAATACGCGTCCATGAAGGATAAAAGTTCATGCCCAGCCGTCGAATCTACTAGTCATTCTGGGAAGCGGGAAGCTATCTTTGGGACACGCTTTATTCAGATCGGAATAATCGACACATGTTCTCCACTTTCCATTCGGCTTTCGGACGAGCACGGGATTCGACACCCATTCATGATATAGCGCATCTCGAATGAATCCGTTCGCTTCAAGCTTTTCTACTTCTTCTTTAAGGGCGACAGATCTCTTTGGATCCATACCGCACCTTTTTTGTTTGACCGGGACATGCCGCGGGTCAATGTTCAGAGTGTGGCTTGTGATGTCCGGCGAGATCCCACACATATCAGAATGTGTCCAAGCAAATACGTCAAGATTTGCCAGCAGAAACTCAACTAATTCCTCTTGAGTTTGCTGGCTCAGCTGAGATCCAATCTTTATCATTTTCGAATCATCGTTACTGTCGATTGGGACATCAATCGTCAGTTCGGCCGAGGATGCTTGACTTTCTTTAGATTCTCCTTCGTCTTCAATTTCTCTCGGGTCAAGATCCTTGAGGAATTGGATGGGGTGCCCGGGCCTGGACCCGGGCGTTAATTGTCAATTATCGGTAAAACGGACGCAGAGAGATTCCTCCACGCCCTTTCCTTTCTCCTTTCGCTGCGCCTCCCGCAGCTCAGCAACATAGTAGGCTCTGGCAACAGCATGATCTCCCTGAATGATTCTTATTCCATGATCAGTGGGAAACTTCAAAGTCAGACACCACGGGGCGATGGCTGCCCTGAATTCAGCGAGGGCTGGTCCGCCCAAGAAAGCATTATAAGGAGAGTCTATGTCCAAAACAATGAACTGTAGCATCCGTACTCTTCGCCGTTCTCCAACTCCCAACTCCACTGGCAGTTCCACCATTCCAGTGGGTATAGTGGCACTTCCGTTGAATCCATGGACTCGAGATTGACAAGGCTTCAAGTCCACGGCTTCCATCTTCATTTGATCATAAGCTCGCTTGAACAAAATATTCACAGAGCTTCCACTGTCAACTAAGATCCTTTTCATCCAAGCGGGACCCACTTGTGCTGAGATGACCAGTGGATCGATAGTGGGAGCTTCGACTTTATCAGCGTCTCTGTTCCTGAACATGATGTCATCCGTCATCATTTTCTGTTGCTTGGTCGGAGCCCCTTCATCAAAACTACTACAACACTCGAAGTCCGCATGCCTGATAAACCTGGCATACGACTCCATTTTCTTCCAGCTTCGATCTGTTGGGTGAGGACCACCACTTATCGTATTGATAACCAACCTCCCGCCTGTACGTGCGGGTTCCTCCTGTCTTTCCTGATTTGGTGCATGATTCTGGTTTGATGGGCCCGCACCACCAAACTGCGGCGCCCGTACATACTAATCCAACTTCCGTTCACGTATCAGTTTTTCAATGAGGTCTTGTAAGTGACGACACTCATTGGTGTTGTGGCCATAACTCTCTTGGAATCTACTGAATTTTCCTGTTTGGATTTGTCTTTCAGTTGGTGGTTTCGGGGCAGGTTTCTTGTACTGCACGGTATTGCAGGTCTGCAAATACACATTTTCCAACGACGTGTTCAATGGAGTGTAATTTTCATACATGGAAGCTCTACGCCATAGGCCACGATTCTGATCGCGTTTCTTGTTTTGATTTCCATCGTCCCTCTGCTAATTCTGTTTATTTTGGATGTTCAACTGAACTTTTCCAGAACCACTTCCGGATTGTTTAACAGCGATGTTACTTTGTATTCCTTCGATGTTGGGCCCTGCGTCATCCTGCTTCCTAGACTGTTTCGCATCCTCCCTTCTCAGGAATTGGGCTGCCTTGGAATAAAAACGGTCCAATGACGCAGGTGGTTTCCCAGCTAACCAATTTCCGAACTTGGAATCAGCATCAATCCCCTTAGTCAGTGCCATCAGGATAGAGTTATCATTGGGATTGCTTATTTCTGCACACGCAGCATGGAATCGCTCCAAGTAACGTCTAAGTGTTTCTCCGGGAGCTTGTGTAACACTAGACAGAGTGTTAACGTCCTTAGGCCTCGCCACGTGCATACGGAATTGTTCAACAAACTTGGTGGCCATCTTGTCAAAGTTAGAGATGGATCATAGTGGCAAACGAGTGAACCACATGGTAGTGATGCCCCCTAGGGAAATTGGGAAACTACGGCACTTTACTGCGTCATAACCTCTAGCAGCATTCATCAGCCATTCGTATTTCAGGACGTGTTGATTGAGATCAGAACTTCCTTTATAAACTGGCAAAGCTGGCATCCTGAAGTGCCGAGGTGGTTCAGCATATAAAACGTCATCGGTGAAAGGGGTATGACTTCGGGAGATTCCCCAGTCGTCATTAGAGAGACCCTGACTTTCATGGATCATTTGGCGGATCATCGCTGGTATATCCGACGTTCAGATACTTGGAGCATGTTGTGCCAAGGTGTGATCGGGTTCCACAGCGCGAGTCTGGATCGGACGCGGTCGATGGTCCGTGCCTCGCCTCCTTGGTTCGACATCCTCAGGGACATAAGGGTCAAGAGTCTTGTAACGACCCGATATTTTGGACCATTCGCATCCATTATAAGTGTAAAGGTAGACACTCATGCCGGAGTTGAATTGCTCAAAATACCGCGTTGTTAATTTAAATTTAGCAAAACTGAACATATAAAATAAATAATCACAGATCACAGACACAGAGTAATAAGTGCAGCGGAAATAAAAGAGATAGTAGTTCATGAAGCTACTATATAAATATATAAGTTACATCAGAGTTAAACCAGATACAACAGAAGAGTAATACGATACATCAGAGTTAAACTAGATACAACGGAAGAGTAACAGATACAGATCAGAATACATCACTGGAATCATCGAATATCTGAAAGCTGGATAGATAGCTGAATCTCCAAGCGAAGCTCCAACTCCAAAGGTGAGTCTCGAAAGCTGAACTACTCAGTCTGACCCGAGCGTAAAGCAAAACACAAAACACTCGAGTCAGGATTAACATTCTCATATTAATAAATCCAACTCAAGTGAAATAGCAATTGAAATACAAGTAACTCAAAGGATGTTGGAATAACCATCCTTTAAGGATCCGTCAAACTATCTACTATGTAGTAATGTACGATAAGTAGATAATGTCTATCAGTAATATAAAAAGATATCAAAATAGCGTTAAGTCATGGCCCATTCCACCCTTAACACATTTTTATTCCCACAAGCATATACAAGACCGTAGTTTCCCCAAAACCGGAAGTCACCAGAGGGCAATCCATATACTCAAGGTACAAATCAAAATCGTAGTGGTCGCGCATAAATGGAATACAAGTATGACAAGGCACATGAGGCTATACCCAAGGTAGTGATACTACCGTTCGCCTGATCCGGGCTGGTGAGAACGCAACGCCGCAGCGCCCGCAACACCGTGAGACAACACTCCCAAAATCAAGGGTGCACCAATCGACAATAAGTATAAGTAGTTCGAAGAAGTGTGTCCACTTGAGGTATCAATCCTCCATTGGCCCGGCACAGCTCCTGTTTTAGTCATTTCCAATTTGACACAAGTGTCAAGGCTATCCATTATCGTTCTCTTTCTTCAGTCATCACGTACATCAATCCAACCACTTCATTCTGGATCATCACTCCGCGTATAGTTATTAAAGTGGTTTTCGGTTTAGATAGAGAGTATACCCATAACCGAATTCCGGTCTCTTTAATAACTTTCGTAATTATTACACCGATTGGTCGTTTATTTATTTCAAAACCAAATCAATTTCAATTTCAATAGAATTCGTAAATCAACATTTCATTTGTCTTTCAAAACCAATTTCCAATAGTTTATGTTTCAAACTTCCAAATCATAATTTCAAAATCTTATAATTCAATTTCAATTTCTATTTAAAACACATTCAAATATTGATTCAAGTTCGTATATAAGTTTTGTTTCGAAATCATTTACATTTAATTTAATTTAACCTTCAAATCAATTCCAAATTCATTTATCGATTTCATTCAAGATTCGTTAAGTTACTTTATCATTCAAAACAATTTCTATTAAATTTCCAATTCATTAAATCCATTGTTTAAATTCAACTTCCTTATTTCAAAACTTACAATTTTGAATTAAATTAAATTCGTCAAATCGATTCTTTCAATTACAAGTCTTACATTGATTCCAAAGTTATCACATTTTCATTTCTTGTTAAAGAAATTCAATTTCACTATTTACTTTCTTAAATAATTTTCCCAAAACTTAATTAATAAAGAATCTCAATTTCAATTATTTACGAAGAAAAATTCACTTATTCAAAAGATCAATTTCTCTTATTAAAGAATTCAATTCAATTTAATCATTAAATAATTCAATCTTATTTAATTATTAAATAATTCAAACTTAATTATTAAATAATTTCAAAGTTTAATAATTTCAAACTTAATTATAATTTCAAACTTAATTTTTAAATCATTTCAAAGTTTAACAATTTCAAACTTAATTACACTTTCAAACTTAATTCAATAATTTCTCACATTAAACAACATTCTTCCATCAATTACATTGTTAATATTTTATTTCATATTTTTAAATATTAACATTTTCCTTTCATTAAAATTCAAATTTCAACTTCATTTCAAAACCATATTATTTATTCAAATAAGATCTTCGTTTATTTTTAAATCAAATTATTGACCAATCGGGTTTTATATTTAATTTTCTATCCTAGGTCAAAGTTTAATTTGGGTATTTATCATTTCAACCCGATTCCAATTTCAATTCAAAATCAAACATAACAGAGGGAACTTGCAGTGTGATAACTGGGATGGTGTCAAAGTAAATAAACAAGCAATAACAATAACAATAACAATCCAAGAAACAATTCAAATAACCCCGAAATAACCGTATTAATTCGCACTGTTATTTGTACGAATTAATAAAATTATTTCTAGAATCTACACTATCATTTCATGTAGATTAAAGATTATTATTTTACGGTTTCCACTTGTCATCTATTTACAATTTCATATATCATCAGTTTAAGCAACATACAATTGATGGTTCAAGGTGTAGTTAACAATCCTACGTGTCAATAAATTTAACAGTAAAAGGGGTCATATTATACAAATGTCCGTTCATCGAATTTAACATTTAATTATCCTATATCAAGTTCAATTTCATACTATTTATCAGTTTAACATTAACAATTTAACGTCCAATATGAACATCAACAATCAATCAATTAACAACCAAACTGGATTATCATCGCATAAATAATTAACAGATAATGGTGTCAGATGTCACAGGTGAACTGATACAGGTAATAACAGTGTAAATATCATACAGTAGCATTATTTCAATTGTCGTTTCAATTGAAATCAAATTTAATAAATAAAAGAACGTTAATCGTGAGTGAGTGCTCACCTTTCGAGGCTAGAGAGATGGACGAGAATGGTAGCGAGTAGACAAAGACAAGCATACAGATCAAGCGAGCGGGACAGCGATAAGTTATGAATTCGCTGCGATAAATTTGATATTGAGGATGTCAGTCAAAAATGGACAAGAGATCGATGAACCAAGATATAGTGCATATATATAAATTTTCAGAGACCAATTTAAAACATATAGTTAAAATAAGAATATATATTTTTATCAAATCAATGTTTATTATATAAATCCATATAACTTACTTTACTACATACTAACGAAAGTATGAAAAATTACTTTATATAGAATCGATACAAAAAAAAAATCAGTATATGTATCTACATATAATTACTAAAATTATCCAATATACCCACTCATCTATTGACTCGCTTATTATAGTATATAGCCTAGCCCAGATTGTTAAAATACTATGCAACTTATATATATATAACTCTATAATCCTATAAACTTTTAAACTGTACTAGAGGACACTTTTATATAAATGTGAACAATCATATACTTAAACTTATGCAAAAAAAACTAATATAATTAAAATTATAAACTTCCATCATTATTATATACAGCTTATACGACTGACATAGTTTAATATAACTACAAATCTGGATACGCATACACAGTAACTAAAAATTTATATATGCATACATAGTTTTAAATTTTTTTTTTTTTTTTTTTTTAAACAAACCGGAAGAACAAACTTCTTCCCTTAAATATATACGACTGACATGCATTAGATTTTCGCAACAACCCATACAAAGATATATATGTAATATAACTTAGTTAAATAAATAGATTTGTGAACCGGTTATTTACATATGGATCAAACAGTCATTGACCACTTGTAGTATAAATTATAATCCAGAACTCACGTGTAAAACTCACTTATATAAACAATTATAAACTTTATAGTTTCATAGGTTATGGCCACTGTAATTTCTTTGCATTCAGCTAACAACAAATATAATGTTAACATATATTAGATATAATATATATAAAATAATATAAATCTAATACATACTATATATAAACGCTGAATGTATGAACTTTGAAATAAGTATCTTTAAGCAATGTAATATAATACACCCAATAATGTAATATACGGTAATTATATATATACTACACACGCACAAGTATAACACGCATATATATATGAATCAGACAAGATATACAACAACCTATGTAACCCGTATTATACAAATATAAGTATCTACTGTAATATATTGGAGCACAGCTAAAATATCCAATATATAACCCACTATACAACTTATATAAATCGTATACTTAGATATAAATAACTTAACTATACTTATAATCTTCTTTTCTCTTGACTAAAGTAGGCAGTAAGGTGAATATGCCTTATAACCTTTCTAAACTAACAGACTACTAATACCACCTATATTTAAGAACAATCTTGATATATACGTTAGGATATATATATGTGTAAATATCTTTATATGTTATAATATACGTATGAAGCTTAACTCAACAAAATTTTATAACTTATATAGGTCTGAAGTAAAAAAAAAAATATAAAGATATATATATATAAAAACGGAACATATATAATATATACTATATATTTATAAATAACAGAAATTATATATACTTACAAATATACTTAAACTGCTGCAGCACTAGGATGCCGAGCATGGGGAGTGCAAGGCCGGGGTGGAAGGTGATTCGGAAGCTCGGGGACGTGGTTGGTTGTGAAGTGGAGGCTGCTGTGCTTGATAGGTGGTCGCGGGACCGGATGGTAGATGGAGGAGGGAGTAGGTCGGCTGCTGAGTTGCCAGGGGACTGTCTCGGGTCTGGAGTGAGGCGGAAGGTGAAGGGCAAGGGAGTGGAGATGGTTGCGTGGAGGATGGGTAAGCTTCGGCTATGGAGGGCTACTAGGAGCGGTTCAGGCAGATGTTGTGTGGTGGGGTAGGGGAGACGTTGGTTGAACTGGAAGGGCACAAGGCTTCATGCTTTTGGGATCCAATGAAGGGAAAAGCAAGAAATGGATGAAGAAGAAGGCTCATATCTGAAAGAAAACGTGAGAGAAAGGAGGAAGTGGAAGAGAACAGTTTCTATTGGGAAAAATAAAACGAACCATATTTTGTTGATTCTTTTCTTTCTTTCTTGCGTGAAAAGGCAGAGCCTAGAATCCCCAACTATTAATTAGCTAGAAAACCGAGAGTCAAAACATTGAACTTTGGAAACCATAAAGGCTATAACGTTCAATCCCATGGGTAATGAACGGTCATCAGAAATGCAAAAGATCCAAATACGAAATTGATGCGGTATAACGTTTCGCGGATTCCACTGTGTACCGGTCTCTGAATCACAGAAGTGAATATCCTGCAGAGATCAGCACGACGAGACGATCAAAACGGTATACAAATATCAGTGGCACGATCATCCGATAAAAATCGATATCGGTACCAAAATACTGCTATTTTGCAGAAAATAAGAACGACGGAGCCAAAGATGTCCGAATTTGGAAAAACGACAAACTGAAATCTTGCTCAGAAGATGGTTTAGAATTCTTCTATGTAAAAATATTTAGGTTTCGAAAACATTTTATTTTCAACGTTCTTTAACTGATTAAATTTGAAGTGAATTTACGCGCGAAATACACTTTCATATTTTCGGACGAAAATTTACCAGTTGCTATGTTTAACTAGACGTATTCCAAATATCAAATTTTTATTTCAAAATTTTATCGTTTAAAATTTCACAAAATTTCAACTAATTACGTTATTAAAACAGTTGAAATTTACGGGTCGTTACACTCTCCCCCACTCAAAACTTTTCGTCCCCGAAAAGGAACGAGGTAGGAGAATAGAAACAACCAGAAAGAAAAACAGATTTGAAATACAAAATAACAATTAATTTAAACCATATAAATTTAAATTTAAATTAATTGATATTCAATAATTGATTTAATCCATTTGATTTCACTAAAATCAATCTCAACTATTTCTAAATTCATTATCTTATTATCCAATTATCCTCAATTTACACTTTCTAAACCCATAAATTTGAATAGTCTTTTATCATAATCATATTTTATTTCAACAATTTAAATTCTTCTTTATTCCAAATTACTGTTAAAGTTGTTCCACTTAATATATCTTATTATATATATTTAAACCATATAAATTAAATTAAACCATAAAAGTTTCGATTTAAATTAATTTATATTCAATAATTGCTTTTAAATTCAAAGTATTTTCATAAGTTGATCAAATTTCAATTTATTAATTCTTTCAAAACAAATTTATTAATACCTTATCTAATTCTATTAACATCTTTATAATCAAAATTCAGTGTATAACATTTATTATAAACACCCAAATTTTATTTATAAATTCAATTTATCTTATATATTATCCAATTACATATTCAACTTCTGAATGATTTAGGTAAGTTGTATTAGAATGCAGCTGAACAATATACAAATAAAATTTTCCCAATTTAATTATTCAAGTTCAAATATTAATTATAAATTTTTGGTTTTATTTATAATTAAAATCATCCTTTAACAAAATTTAAGGATTAGATTTCCGATTAACTTTAAATAATTTAGAGATATATATAATATATTTATATCAAATCAAAATTAAATTTTAAAATAAGATACCTATATATATATAAATCAAATTATACTGAAGAAATTCAAATCAAAATATATTTTTCTTTCAAACAAAACCGTAGCAAAACTACAGGATAGTATCTCCACTTCGAAACTCGAAAATGAACGTCGATGATGCGGCCGCCATCACCGAAATTATTTTCCAGCGACAAAGAGAAGAGCATTGATTTCAACATTTAAAATTCTATGAAAATGATTTCTATTCGAAAATACTTTCAATAATATATACTTTAAAATTTAAAAAACAAAGTCCGAAATCACCAGAACTAAATTCTCAAATTTCTGAATTTAATTCATTTCAAATTCCAAATCAATTTATAAACCATAATTATAAATTCATTTAGAACAATAAATGATAATCAAATATTATCATTTCAAACAAACAATTTAATTAACCTCTAAATTCCAGAAAATTTTCCTTATGTTTTTACAATATAATCAAACAAATTTTGAAAACAATATTGTGTCCGTTTGCTCTGCTCAAGTGTTTTGGAAATCCTATCGATAGCGTTGATCAAACGAATCGATCGAAAACCCAAATCAACATCAGCAACTCAAACAACACAATATATAAAACATTTTTATATAGATTTACAAATACACTTCCTCGCTCGACTATATAAGAATAGATTTCAAAGCAAAGATAGAGATTCAAATTTGATGTACTCAAATCAAAGAGAATTTTGATTCGAAAAATAAGTTTGAAACAGAAGATAAGATAATCTGAATTTCTCAATCGGGAGATGGAGGAGTTTACTTAATTCACGGGCAACCTTAACCGGGTCGTCCGTAACTTCAAGAATAGGATCGATGCTGAATTCCGAGGTAAATCAACATCCAATCTCGAGAAATAGAATTCAGGTATAGTAGGAGATAGATAGCATCGTAAACCGATGATACAGAAATCTCCGGTAAATCGATGCCTATTATATAAAGGAGTTTTACTCCTTTACGAATCATTCTAAGATTGGCGAGACCGCCGATCTATTACAGATAACATTCAGAATGGAGTTATGGGGTTGCTCCATGATTGAAAGAAGACGAATAGTGAAGGACACGAATGAATTTCGGAACCGAGGGGAACGTTCCAAAATTTCAAAGGAATTGAGTCAAAAGGAAGAGATTGAAACTCGAATGAGAGTGATTCTGTAAATACATTTACCCCATATGTTAAGTTTTGCCTAGAGCTACCAAAGCTCTGATACCAACTGTAACGACCCGATATTTTGGACCATTCGCATCCATTATAAGTGTAAAGGTAGACACTCATGCCGGAGTTGAATTGCTCAAAATACCGCGTTGTTAATTTAAATTTAGCAAAACTGAACATATAAAATAAATAATCACAGATCACAGACACAGAGTAATAAGTGCAGCGGAAATAAAAGAGATAGTAGTTCATGAAGCTACTATATAAATATATAAGTTACATCAGAGTTAAACCAGATACAACAGAAGAGTAATACGATACATCAGAGTTAAACTAGATACAACGGAAGAGTAACAGATACAGATCAGAATACATCACTGGAATCATCGAATATCTGAAAGCTGGATAGATAGCTGAATCTCCAAGCGAAGCTCCAACTCCAAAGGTGAGTCTCGAAAGCTGAACTACTCAGTCTGACCCGAGCGTAAAGCAAAACACAAAACACTCGAGTCAGGATTAACATTCTCATATTAATAAATCCAACTCAAGTGAAATAGCAATTGAAATACAAGTAACTCAAAGGATGTTGGAATAACCATCCTTTAAGGATCCGTCAAACTATCTACTATGTAGTAATGTACGATAAGTAGATAATGTCTATCAGTAATATAAAAAGATATCAAAATAGCGTTAAGTCATGGCCCATTCCACCCTTAACACATTTTTATTCCCACAAGCATATACAAGACCGTAGTTTCCCCAAAACCGGAAGTCACCAGAGGGCAATCCATATACTCAAGGTACAAATCAAAATCGTAGTGGTCGCGCATAAATGGAATACAAGTATGACAAGGCACATGAGGCTATACCCAAGGTAGTGATACTACCGTTCGCCTGATCCGGGCTGGTGAGAACGCAACGCCGCAGCGCCCGCAACACCGTGAGACAACACTCCCAAAATCAAGGGTGCACCAATCGACAATAAGTATAAGTAGTTCGAAGAAGTGTGTCCACTTGAGGTATCAATCCTCCATTGGCCCGGCACAGCTCCTGTTTTAGTCATTTCCAATTTGACACAAGTGTCAAGGCTATCCATTATCGTTCTCTTTCTTCAGTCATCACGTACATCAATCCAACCACTTCATTCTGGATCATCACTCCGCGTATAGTTATTAAAGTGGTTTTCGGTTTAGATAGAGAGTATACCCATAACCGAATTCCGGTCTCTTTAATAACTTTCGTAATTATTACACCGATTGGTCGTTTATTTATTTCAAAACCAAATCAATTTCAATTTCAATAGAATTCGTAAATCAACATTTCATTTGTCTTTCAAAACCAATTTCCAATAGTTTATGTTTCAAACTTCCAAATCATAATTTCAAAATCTTATAATTCAATTTCAATTTCTATTTAAAACACATTCAAATATTGATTCAAGTTCGTATATAAGTTTTGTTTCGAAATCATTTACATTTAATTTAATTTAACCTTCAAATCAATTCCAAATTCATTTATCGATTTCATTCAAGATTCGTTAAGTTACTTTATCATTCAAAACAATTTCTATTAAATTTCCAATTCATTAAATCCATTGTTTAAATTCAACTTCCTTATTTCAAAACTTATAATTTTGAATTAAATTAAATTCGTCAAATCGATTCTTTCAATTACAAGTCTTACATTGATTCCAAAGTTATCACATTTTCATTTCTTGTTAAAGAAATTCAATTTCACTATTTACTTTCTTAAATAATTTTCCCAAAACTTAATTAATAAAGAATCTCAATTTCAATTATTTACGAAGAAAAATTCACTTATTCAAAAGATCAATTTCTCTTATTAAAGAATTCAATTCAATTTAATCATTAAATAATTCAATCTTATTTAATTATTAAATAATTCAAACTTAATTATTAAATAATTTCAAAGTTTAATAATTTCAAACTTAATTATAATTTCAAACTTAATTTTTAAATCATTTCAAAGTTTAACAATTTCAAACTTAATTACACTTTCAAACTTAATTTTTAAATCATTTCAAACTTTAACAATTTCAAACTTAATTACACTTTCAAACTTAATTCAATAATTTCTCACATTAAACAACATTCTTCCATCAATTACATTGTTAATATTTTATTTCATATTTTTAAATATTAACATTTTCCTTTCATTAAAATTCAAATTTCAACTTCATTTCAAAACCATATTATTTATTCAAATAAGATCTTCGTTTATTTTTAAATCAAATTATTGACCAATCGGGTTTTATATTTAATTTTCTATCCTAGGTCAAAGTTTAATTTGGGTATTTATCATTTCAACCCGATTCCAATTTCAATTCAAAATCAAACATAACAGAGGGAACTTGCAGTGTGATAACTGGGATGGTGTCAAAGTAAATAAACAAGCAATAACAATAACAATAACAATCCAAGAAACAATTCAAATAACCCCGAAATAACCGTATTAATTCGCATTGTTATTTGTACGAATTAATAAAATTATTTCTAGAATCTACACTATCATTTCATGTAGATTAAAGATTATTATTTTACGGTTTCCACTTGTCATCTATTTACAATTTCATATATCATCAGTTTAAGCAACATACAATTGATGGTTCAAGGTGTAGTTAACAATCCTACGTGTCAATAAATTTAACAGTAAAAGGGGTCATATTATACAAATGTCCGTTCATCGAATTTAACATTTAATTATCCTATATCAAGTTCAATTTCATACTATTTATCAGTTTAACATTAACAATTTAACGTCCAATATGAACATCAACAATCAATCAATTAACAACCAAACTGGATTATCATCGCATAAATAATTAACAGATAATGGTGTCAGATGTCACAGGTGAACTGATACAGGTAATAACAGTGTAAATATCAAACAGTAGCATTATTTCAATTGTCGTTTCAATTGAAATCAAATTTAATAAATAAAAGAACGTTAATCGTGAGTGAGTGCTCACCTTTCGAGGCTAGAGAGATGGACGAGAATGGTAGCGAGTAGACAAAGACAAGCATACAGATCAAGCGAGCGGGACAGCGATAAGTTATGAATTCGCTGCGATAAATTTGATATTGAGGATGTCAGTCAAAAATGGACAAGAGATCGATGAACCAAGATATAGTGCATATATATAAATTTTCAGAGACCAATTTAAAACATATAGTTAAAATAAGAATATATATTTTTATCAAATCAATGTTTATTATATAAATCCATATAACTTACTTTACTACATACTAACGAAAGTATGAAAAATTACTTTATATAGAATCGATACAAAAAAAAAAATCAGTATATGTATCTACATATAATTACTAAAATTATCCAATATACCCACTCATCTATTGACTCGCTTATTATAGTATATAGCCTAGCCCAGATTGTTAAAATACTATGCAACTTATATATATATAACTCTATAATCCTATAAACTTTTAAACTGTACTAGAGGACACTTTTATATAAATGTGAACAATCATATACTTAAACTTATGCAAAAAAAACTAATATAATTAAAATTATAAACTTCCATCATTATTATATACAGCTTATACGACTGACATAGTTTAATATAACTACAAATCTGGATACGCATACACAGTAACTAAAAATTTATATATGCATACATAGTTTTAAATTAATTTTTTTTTTTTTTTAAACAAACCGGAAGAACAAACTTCTTCCCTTAAATATATACGACTGACATGCATTAGATTTTCGCAACAACCCATACAAAGATATATATGTAATATAACTTAGTTAAATAAATAGATTTGTGAACCGGTTATTTACATATGGATCAAACAGTCATTGACCACTTGTAGTATAAATTATAATCCAGAACTCACGTGTAAAACTCACTTATATAAACAATTATAAACTTTATAGTTTCATAGGTTATGGCCACTGTAATTTCTTTGCATTCAGCTAACAACAAATATAATGTTAACATATATTAGATATAATATATATAAAATAATATAAATCTAATACATACTATATATAAACGCTGAATGTATGAACTTTGAAATAAGTATCTTTAAGCAATGTAATATAATACACCCAATAATGTAATATACGGTAATTATATATATACTACACACGCACAAGTATAACACGCATATATATATGAATCAGACAAGATATACAACAACCTATGTAACCCGTATTATACAAATATAAGTATCTACTGTAATATATTGGAGCACAGCTAAAATATCCAATATATAACCCACTATACAACTTATATAAATCGTATACTTAGATATAAATAACTTAACTATACTTATAATCTTCTTTTCTCTTGACTAAAGTAGGCAGTAAGGTGAATATGCCTTATAACCTTTCTAAACTAACAGACTACTAATACCACCTATATTTAAGAACAATCTTGATATATACGTTAGGATATATATATGTGTAAATATCTTTATATGTTATAATATACGTATGAAGCTTAACTCAACAAAATTTTATAACTTATATAGGTCTGAAGTAAAAAAAAAATATAAAGATATATATATATAAAAACGGAACATATATAATATATACTATATATTTATAAATAACAGAAATTATATATACTTACAAATATACTTAAACTGCTGCAGCACTAGGATGCCGAGCATGGGGAGTGCAAGGCCGGGGTGGAAGGTGATTCGGAAGCTCGGGGACGTGGTTGGTTGTGAAGTGGAGGCTGCTGTGCTTGATAGGTGGTCGCGGGACCGGATGGTAGATGGAGGAGGGAGTAGGTCGGCTGCTGAGTTGCCAGGGGACTGTCTCGGGTCTGGAGTGAGGCGGAAGGTGAAGGGCAAGGGAGTGGAGATGGTTGCGTGGAGGATGGGTAAGCTTCGGCTATGGAGGGCTACTAGGAGCGGTTCAGGCAGATGTTGTGTGGTGGGGTAGGGGAGACGTTGGTTGAACTGGAAGGGCACAAGGCTTCATGCTTTTGGGATCCAATGAAGGGAAAAGCAAGAAATGGATGAAGAAGAAGGCTCATATCTGAAAGAAAACGTGAGAGAAAGGAGGAAGTGGAAGAGAACAGTTTCTATTGGGAAAAATAAAACGAACCATATTTTGTTGATTCTTTTCTTTCTTTCTTGCGTGAAAAGGCAGAGCCTAGAATCCCCAACTATTAATTAGCTAGAAAACCGAGAGTCAAAACATTGAACTTTGGAAACCATAAAGGCTATAACGTTCAATCCCATGGGTAATGAACGGTCATCAGAAATGCAAAAGATCCAAATACGAAATTGATGCGGTATAACGTTTCGCGGATTCCACTGTGTACCGGTCTCTGAATCACAGAAGTGAATATCCTGCAGAGATCAGCACGACGAGACGATCAAAACGGTATACAAATATCAGTGGCACGATCATCCGATAAAAATCGATATCGGTACCAAAATACTGCTATTTTGCAGAAAATAAGAACGACGGAGCCAAAGATGTCCGAATTTGGAAAAACGACAAACTGAAATCTTGCTCAGAAGATGGTTTAGAATTCTTCTATGTAAAAATATTTAGGTTTCGAAAACATTTTATTTTCAACGTTCTTTAACTGATTAAATTTGAAGTGAATTTACGCGCGAAATACACTTTCATATTTTCGGACGAAAATTTACCAGTTGCTATGTTTAACTAGACGTATTCCAAATATCAAATTTTTATTTCAAAATTTTATCGTTTAAAATTTCACAAAATTTCAACTAATTACGTTATTAAAACAGTTGAAATTTACGGGTCGTTACAAGTCTGCTCTCGTTGGTTACGTTGAGGATCAGCTTGGTTTCTATCATCACCTCCCCGTCTGGAAGTGGTGGTAGTAGCAATGTTGCCGGTAACATGGTAAGGAGCAGCTCCTCCTCGAGTTGAAGGTTCTGTACGGAGACTAGCGGATGGTCCAGCTCTAGGTTTCCCAAGGTTCGAAGCAGGTTGGTGTCCCGTGGCTTGGGTGTAGCTTACACCTAGCCGTGGACGTGTGGATCTAGTTTGGCCATCGGAGGAGGCTGAACTTTCTGTGGAAGAATACGAACCTTGGTCTCTTCTGGGTCTTCTTCGCCTTTGGCGATTTAGCTGGTTAGTCAACTCTGTGTTGGCGCGCAGTTGTTCAGTTAACTGCTGTCAACTTTGGGTCAACTCTTGAAGCAACGTCTGGAATTCCTGTCTAGTGATTGGACCGGATGGATCTGTAGGTCCTGCAGTATTTTGGTTGGAGGGAGGTGATTGCACGGGATTTTGTCGGTCCCATGCTCCTTGATCAGCAGCTATAGCAGTGGTACGTGTGATCACCATAATGAATTGATGAAGTCCTTTCCTAGATCTGATTGCAAATTTGAATAGAATGGAAGGGCTTCAAAGTTCTAGATCTGGATCTTCTTCTTAGATTTATGCAATCCAATATAGATAGGAGATCCAAAGAGCAGGAGAAAAATTGGGTTTTTCTCAGTGAAAGCACCAAAGTGTTTGTACCAGAAGTGGGCACAACACTCTTCGAAAGTCTTTGAAGAGATAAAGTGAAGAAATTAAATGGAAAAAGAGGAATTATCTAACAAAAACTCCAAATTTCAGAAATGAGAATAATTAAAATGCAAGGAGACACAAGAATTTAGAGTGGTTCGGCGTATCGCCTACGTCCACTATGAAGTAGTCTGCTTTATTGATCTTTCTTTGATGTTTACAAGTGAATTCAATGATTTACAGAAGACAATTATGATTTGCAGCAGTGAAATTCGTTGGTAGTAGCAGTAATTGAGTTTAGATCTGGATCTGGCGGAGTCCGGGCTTTGGAGATCTCAAAGAGGAAGAAGAACCCCTTTTCTGTTTGCTTTGGGGGTCTATTTATAGGTGTAGGAGGCTGATATTCCGCTCAGATCTCGGGAGACCCTCTCTGGCACGTGCCCAAGCCCGCGCACCCAAGCCCGTGAAGTTTCGGTACGATCCGTGATCGATACGAACAGATTTCGTATCGATCAAGATTTCATCCAATGGAGTCGAAATTTGGCGTGGACATTCTTTACCATGCACGTAGTCTTCTGTGAAAATTTCATAGCATTTGGACTTGTAGATTAGGAGATATGATCGATACGAAATGGGATTCTCGGTGGCTGTTTGGTTCGACTCGCTCTCGTTTCGACTCGCTTTCGTTCGACTCGGTGATGTGGCGCTTGAGTCTTTGGATCACTCTGCCTTTGACGTTGTCTCGAGCGAGTCGAAATGTACATCGATTGAGCGAGTCGAAGTGTGCCCAGATTGAGTGAGTCGAAGCGTGCACTGGTTGAGCGAGTCGAAGTGGAGCGTTCTGAGGGATTCGAACAAAGGCTCCGTGATGGACACGAAGTGGAGCGAGTCGAAGGAGTCATTTCTGGTGGTTGCGAAGCGAGTTCGAAGGAGTCACTTCTGAGGGATGCGAAGCAAGTCGAAGTAGGCATCTGAGGGATGTGAAGCAAGTCGAAGGGAGTGAGTCGAAGGGAGCGAGTCGAAGGGAGCGAGTCGACCGGTGATTGGTTTTCATCCAATTTTGTTTCGTTCATAAGTTGAGCATACAAACTCGGATTGACTTGAGATTTGGAACGTTGACTCTCATGGCTTAGCTTGTCATGTCCTACCAATTTTGGCTCGATCCGGACTCGGACAAAATTCGTCGATATCCATAGTGAGCCTGTGTATAACTGATCTCTGGGACGGGCCGTCATTGGTTACTAGTCAATTCCTTGGTGTCACGGCCTTGCCAAAAGGCGGGATAACAAATCCTATTACTTAAAATAGTAGCTATGATTTTATAAATAAAGTTGCAGCAAGAGATGGGTCTATAATCACCAATACAAGTGGGATTTTTAATTTTGGGGATTAAAGTAATAAAAGTATGCTTTATACTTTTAAGGATTTTTCCTTTATCAAAAAATTCATTTACTACATTCAGAACCTGACCTTTAATGTTATCCCACTGATTTTTATAGAATTTTGCATTAAATCCATCAGGGTCAGGACTTTTGTTGTCACCCGCATTAAACACTACATATTTAATTTCTTCAATAGAGACTGGAGAAAGTAAAATATCAGAAGCATTGACATTTAGAACATTCTTACATATAATATGAGGAAAGTTATTAGTAACAGATTCAAAAAAAACAATTTTTCATAATAGTCAACTGCTTCTCTAACCACTTTATCATATGCATTAGTTAGATTACCAGTTTTATCTATAACATTACCTATATTATTTATATGCCTTCTACTACTCATTTTTGCATGAAAAAATTTAGTACAATCATCACCCATTGTTAACCAATCAACCTTGGATTTTTGTTTAGCATTCATAGTATTAGTATAGAGCTATGTATATATATTTTGTTGATTGGAAAAGAATTTTTTAGCAGTAGTAATGTCCCCGGGATTTTTATCAACTATTTCTTGTAACAGTTTCTCATCCTGTCTTAACAGTTCTAGTTTATTATTCTTCCTAAAGTTATTTTTGTTCCAAGCTTTAAGTTTACTTTTGGTATTCTTCAAAAACATATTAAATTGAAACTGTTTTGTACCATTACAAGAAAAATTCAAACACTCTTCCATTAGAATTTTATAATTTCATCTAAAACCCATCCATTCTTAAATCTGAATGGAGGTATTCTTTTATCAAAAGCTAAATCCTTGAAAAGAGTAATAAGTATTGGAGTATGATCACTAGTACTTTGCTCAAGAGTAGAACATGTAAATTTGGGGAAAACATTAGAAAATTCTTTATTAATCAGAGCTCTATCTAATTTACAATGAATATTCCTTTCAATACCAGATTTCCAAGTATATTTATTACCATTAGTATTTGGTTCTATTAACCCAGTCTCAATTAAAAATTTATTTAACCTGTCTAATTTGCTTTGAGGTATTTTATTACCCCCAAAATTTTCAGATGCATGTAAAACAGTAGTAAAATCCCCTAAAATAAGCCAAGGGAAATTATAGTTTAAATTCAAAGCTTTTAATCTATTCCACATACTATTTCTTTCAATTTCCAAATTGCTGCCATAAATACTAGTAATCTGTAAAGAAAAACCACCAATATTTTCAAATTGACAATCTATAAACTGTTTATCCTTATTACTACTTAACATGCTCCAAGTATTGGAATCCCATAAAACAATATTTCTGCCTTTACAGCCACAATCATTGTTGTTTATAGCTTTCAAATTCCTAGGTAATTTATAACAGAATTTTTCAAAATTGTCTTCATTCAGTTTATTCTCAATCAGTGCTATAACATAGGGTTTATACACATTAAGTGTATGAAAAATATCAGATTGTTTAGAAGAGGAATTCATACCTCTTACATTCCATGCCAATATAGACATAATCAAGAAATAAAAGAAAGGGTTTAAATAGTACCTGATACCGAAGTACTCTTACCTCTTCTTTTGTTCTCAGCACGTTTTGCTTTTAACCTGGTTGACATTTCATCCCAATCTGGATTTATAGATATGTATTTTTGTTTAAAAGCTTTCTTCTCTTTATTACCCTTACTCTTACCAATAGCCTTTGCTTTTGGTATATGTAGTTTAGAAATATCAAACTGATCAACAGCATCCACCATTTCCATTTCTGTTCCAGTATTATTGGCACCTTCTGGAATTTTAACAAGACAAATATCAAATGGATCAGCAACGCGAGGCATGGCTGAGTCAAACTCCTCAGCCAGTGCAGCCTGCTCAGGTGGAGGGGCTGTTTCAGCAGGCTTTTCTATATCCAGAATTGCAGAATGCATATGATCTTCATTATCATTATCATTATTGTTATTTGAACCATAATTATCTGTAATTAAACAAGTATCTGTAACTGGTGGGGTTACAGATTCTAAGACCATTGTATTCTTTTCACCCACCACTTTATTGCTCTGCGATTTTCCCTTTGAGATGATTTCATTACTAATATGATGAACTTCCTTAGCTATGACCTGGTCATCTTGATCAGTGAGCACACTGTTATTCCTTCTTTGATCGGAAATGATACCTATTTGGTTGATTCGATCATTATCTTCAGATGATGTACTCTGTTTTTGTACTATTGAATAATTTCTTGGAACAGAATTTGAGATTTCTTTATCTTGAGTTTCTTGAATATTACTCTTGGGGACCCATGCCTGTTTTGGGTTACACTGATCTCTAGTGTGACCAAAGCATTTACATACATTACATTTTGGCGGGACCCATTCATATTCAACTTTTTGAATAACTTTCTCTCCATTATACAAAGAAAGATAAATTTCATTGGGACGTTCATCATTTACATACACTTCTACGAGAAGGCGAGCGTAATTCAATCTCGTCTTCAAAGTTGTGGCTGCATCCATTTTAATGGGTTTTCCTATAACACTTGCCATGACACTGAAGGCTTCCCTATCCCATAACTTCAGATTAACACAGGGTAATCTTATCCAAATCGGCATAGATGTTGTTTGTACCAAAATTGGGCACAACACTCTTTGGAAGTCTTTGAAGAGATAAAGTGAAGAAATTAAATGGAAAAAGAGGAATTATCTAACAAAAACTACAAATTTCAGAAATGAGAATAATTAAAGTGCAAGGAGACACAAGAATTTAGAGTGGTTCAGCGTATAGCTAGCCTACGTCCACTATGAAGTAGTTTGCTTTATTGATCTCTCTTTTGTGTTTACAAGTGAATTCAATGATTTACAGCAGTCAATTGTAGTTTGCAGTAGTGAATTTCGTTTGTGGCAGCAGCAATTGAGTTCAGATCTGGATCTGGCGGAATCCGGGCGTTGGAGATCTCAAAGTAGAAGAAGAACCCCTTTTCTATTGGCTTTGGGGGTCTATTTATAGGTGTAGGAGGCTGATATTTCGCTCAGATCTCGGGAGACCCTCTCTGGCACGTGACCAGGCCCGCACGCCCAAGCCCGTGAAGTTTCGGTCCGATCCGTGATCGACATGAGCAGATTTCGACTCGATCAAGATTTCATCCAATGGAGTTGAAATTCGGCGTGGACATTCTTCAGCATGCACGTGGTCTTCTGTGAAAATTTCATAGCATTTGGACTTGTAGATTGGGAGATATGATCAATACGAAATGGAGTTTTTGGTAGGCTGTTTCCTTCGACTCGCTTCTGTTTCGACTCGCTTCCGTTCGACTCGTTGACGTGGCACTTGATCCTCACTCTGTCCTGGATGTTGCTTCGAGCGAGTCGAAGTGTGCCCAGATCGAGCGAGTCGAAGTAAGCACTTGGTCGAGAGAGTCGAAGCAAGCACTGGTCGAGCGAGTCGAAATGGGGAGTCCTGGGAGGTTTGAGCAGTGGAGTCGAAGTTGGTGGAGTCGAACAGTTGTTTGAGCGGAGTGAGTCGAAGCGTGCCATTTCGATGGTTTCAAACTGGAGCGAGTCGAAGAGAGCAGCTCTGAGGGATGTGGAGCGAGTCGAACTTGGTTGAATCGAAGTTGGCCTCTGAGTGAAGCGAGTCGAAGTTGTTACTCCTGGGCGTTGCGAAGCGAGTCGAAGTTGGCTTCTTCTGAGTGTTGCGAAGCGAGTCGAAGGAGCGAGTCGATCGGTAATTGATTTTCATCCAATCTTGTATCGCTCATAACTTGAGCATACGAACTCGGATTGACTTGAGTTTTGAAACGTTGGCTCTCATAGCCTAGCTTGTCATGTCCTACCGATTTTGGCTCGATCCGGACTCGGACAAAATTCATCGATATCTGTAGTGAGCCCATGTATAACTGATCTCTAGGATGGGCCGTCATTGGTTACTAGTCAATTCCTTAGTGTTACGGCCTTGCCAAAAGGTGGGATAACATTTGCCCCCCAAAGTACGTCTTGTGGGAACATGACGTGCTTTGAAACACTGCTACCCTTACTCTGAATAGTTATTGTCTTATTGATGAAAGCTGTAATCTTTGACCGTTCTCCTTGATAATGTAAACCATTGACTGTCGACTAATGTACCATGTATTGTTGCAACTGACTGTTGTATGCTAGTGGTTACCCGCTTGCTGTTGTAATCGTCATTAGATGAATGTCTGATTCCTGAAAATCTAGAATATTGAATATTAGTCCGACATTCATGCATATATGTTAATCTGACTCCCGCTGACGTTTGTACGTTCTCGAGTCGTTGTCAGTTTATTGTTTTTGAATTTCTTATCGATCCTCTCCTGAACCGATGTGAAATTCGTTGCAACAACGCTTGACGGTTGTTTTTGAATGTTCCTTCGTAACGATCCTCTCCTGAATCGATGGGAAGGATTGAAACATCGAAGATAATCTTCATTGGATTTATGGATGCGAAGTAAGTATGTCGAGTTGATGGAGTTGGAAGCTGTGGATACGAACATGAATTTTGCATTGATACGCGCAGGGTTCGATGGATACGAAGCGCTTTTCGACTTGATGATGGACGTGAACTGAGCGAGTCGAAATGGAGCGAGTCGAAATGCGCTTCTCGGATGGCTGTGAACTAAGCGAGTCGCAATGGAGCGAGTCGAAATGCGCTTCCCTGATGGCTGTGAACTGAGCAAGTCGAAATGGAGCGAGTCGAAATGCGCTTCCCTGATGGATTCGAACTGCTTGTTTCGTTGCACCGGAGAGGGAGTCGAGGACAAACGATACGAAAGGGAGCTCCACATCAACGCACTGAAGAGGGAGTCGAAGCACGTGTTCGACTCCACTGGGATTCGAATCGTTTATTCCCCTTGCTTTCGAGTCTATATAAATACTTGGTACTTAGCCATTTTTCACTTTTTACCATTCACCTTTATCTGCCTCTCCTTCGTATCGCTCTGAGACTAGAGAAAGCAAAGAAGAAAAAACACTCTCGCCTTCGAACTAATTTACATCTTCAATTACTCGAACCAATTAACAAATCTAGGTAATCCATTGAGCGAAACCATCACGTAAACGAGGAGACTTGGGTTTTCTTATCATCAAATCAATCAAAGTCGTGGTCGATCGAAAGCTCTCTGGCCTTGGCTTCATGTCGATGGAGTATGGGTTTCGAGATGATGAGGCGAAGGTCTTCGTATCGATCGATGGTGGAGCTTCGCTTTGAATCGAGTGCTCTGAATTCATGGATCGATACGAAGGAGTCGCGCCTGATGGACTCGGAACAATGGCCTCGAATTGAGTCGAAAGGGGTGGTTTTCGATTGAGTCGAAGCAGTGGTCTTGGTTCGAGTCGAAGCAGTTGTCTTGGATCGAGTCGAAGCTCGTGGCTTTGGATCGAGTCAAAGTGGCCGCTTTGGATCGAGTCGAAGCGTGTGGCTTTGGATCGAGTCGAAGTGGTTGCTTTGGATCGAGTCGAAGCACGTGGCCTCGGGGGTGAGTCGAAGCGGCTGCTTCAGATCGAGTCGAAGTGCGCTCTGGAACGAGTCGAACTTGCATTCCATCTTTCTGACCGAGTTTAATTCATACGCACACGACCATAACTCATTAATGTGAACATGGCTTTCGTGAGTGACACGAATCGAACATTAAAAAATTTGAAATTCCTTGCACATTTGAACAATCGACTCCGACAAGCTTCAAACTTGTATTACTGGACTTAACCGTTTCACCGCACATCTGATTGCCTATCGAAGCTCGTCGATGGAACTGGAACTTATCAAAATGACACCAAACTTTAACTTGGAATGATAGTTAATAATTGGATGGTACGGTTGTGACGGTCAGCGATGATGGTCTTTCCGACTGAATTCTGAAGCCTCGTCGTTTACGTGCCTTCCTTAACCCGGTTGATCTTCTCGAATAATATACACTACTGCACTACACAACACGCTCACACACTTTACACTGGGGGATGCACGAGTGTTATTTGCCAGTTTAACAATGATTTTTTATAAGCTAGCTAGTCATGGACCCTTCAAGTTCTCAGCAGCCGAAACTCCCAAGTTCTATTCCTCCAACCATAGAGATACCAGTTATCGAAGCCGAAGTCATAGGGCCAGCTCCGGACGAGCGTCCGGGTGCTCGGTTTATTCTCAATCCAACAGATTCCGGGCCGTCGGGTATCTCTGAAGATATGTTAGGACGGATTTGCTTAAGGCATGGTTTGTCGCTGGACGACGTGCTACTTCATGGGCCAACTGACAGGCCACACAATCCCCCGGAGGGGTTTACTGCTTTCAACCGTCACGCTGGCACAGCGGGGACACTTCCTCCCTTCAATGAATATATAAGGGAGATGTTATCGTTTCTTGGCATAGCTCCATCTCAGCTACATCCCAACGGGTATGCCTTATTGAACAGCATTTGTTCTCTTTATGGAGATCCACTTTCGACCGCCAAAGCCGATCGAGATCCGATATTTATTCAATGTCAAGAGCCGTGGAGACAGCCCCTCTTTCACCTTCCTGGAAGCGGTCAGGAGCTGCCACATTGTACAGGGCTCCTGGGGAAGGCTAAGCTATTATAAAACCGAATGGTTCTACGTTCGGTGCCCCCCTGGATTTGCTTGGCGGTGGTTGGATAGACGTAAGTGTTGCCACTTCTCTCTTGAATCATTGAGATACTAGTAACTGACTTCAAAAACTGACATACTTCTCCTTTTCTATAGCCGCAATCTCTCGTCCTGATGGCGCGTACTTCAGAGAGCTTGTTTGGATTCTTCAAGCGTTTCCAGGAGAAGAGAGGCACATAGACTTAGTCCTGACCGACAGGAATTTGAGGGCTGTCAGGCTGATAGAACGAAGACAGAGCATACATCTGGAAGTGATAGATAGAGTGGCCCCGAAGAAACGCGTGAAGCGCAAAGCGCCCGCAGTTGTGATCACCGAAGAAGTTGATCCGGAAAGAACGCCCACCGATACCGAGCTCCCAGCTGGGCCTTCTGCCGATGTCCTGCACTCGGGTGGAAGAAGAAAAGGCAAGGCCGCTGCTCGCAAACGCCCTAAATCTAAGAGATTTAAATCCATGGTCGTGTCTTTACCTTTCCAGGGGATCAGAATTTCAAAGGCTCCTCCCTTGAAAGTGGAGAGTCCTTTTGCAGGGCTTGCTGACATTCTGATCCCAGACTTCGTGTCGTCTCCACACGACGCCAGGACGGAGGGTCTTGATAGCGCTTTTGAACCGAGCGGGTCGCTTGCTACGAGTGCGGCCGACATTTCCAGTTGGTCGGGGGATTGAACATGCATACACTTCACTACACTACATGATTCACAACTGTACTTCGTTCAACTTTGGAAGTTACTAACTCTTTCTTCGTTTACCATTTTCAGGTACTATGTCTGGAAGGGGATCTATGCTCGGGAATCTTCGCTCAGCCCGAAAATCTTCTGGTTACTATGATTCCCACAGGAGGGATTCAGATAGAGATCCCGATCGCGAATACTCTAACCAGGACAGATATGGGCGTGACAGAGAGTATAGACATCGATCCAGATCACGCTCTCCTCCTCCTAGACTTCCGTCTCCTCCCCCTGTTCAAACTTCAAATCCGCCAGAGCCTCCTCGTCATAGGCCGTCTTCTCACGATTCCAGGTCCGAAACTCATCTTTAGAGAGTCGAGACCACGGCTTCTATGATTACTAAGCAGGTCCCTACTGAACCCACAGGGAAGGAGCTCTTAAGTTGGCTCAGATGAGGAAGGACTTTCCGAACATCTGTTTTGACGGTTATGTCTTCCCACCACACTTAAAAAGAATCCCATCAGGCATGGAAAACACGGTGCACGACTTCGTTCACGACATATATACCCAGTACTGGGAGTGGGCAAAGGCTGCCGAGAAAGCTTCTAAAGTGGCCTTTGAGCGGGCCAAAGCGCTCGAGAAGATGAAGACCAAGCTCGCAAAAAGGGATAGGATTATTCAGGTACTCTCTACTGAGTCCGAGTCTTCTCGGAAATCTGAGATTGAGGCCGTTAAAAGGGCCGATGAGGCGAAGGCGGAGATGGAGAGGTTGGGGCAGACACATGTTGCCCTGGTGGAGGAGATGGGCCACCGGAACACTAAAGTTATTGCTGAGCGGGACGCGGCGGTCAAGGAGCTTAATGAACTCAAGGCCAAATTTGCTGATATGGCCAAGGAGAAAGACGACGCGAATAACGCAGCCCAAAAGGCATGCGAACAAGCTGTTCTGCTCAGAGATGAATGGGATGTGGCGGTGGTTAAAGTCCAGAAGGTGGAGACTGAGGTCGAGGAGAGGGTGAAGCTGGCCGAGTCCAGGCTAGAGGCCGACATCAAAGACCTCCTTGTTGTTTACAATGCTAATGTGCTGAGGCACAGGGACCTAGCCTGGCTCGATGACTTTTCGACTCATCTCCACAATGCTTGGAGCCTGTTGGTTGAGGAAGAGAAAGAGGCGCATCAGGGTGAGTCCGTAGATGAATTCGAACTCGGGAACCGCATTCTGACTGATGATGAAAAGAGGGTTTTCCACGAGTCGATGATTCTGCGTGAGAAGGAAAAACTTGGCGCCCAGCATTTTGAAGTTGGAGAGGGTTCTGGAGTTGACCATCATGAAGCAAGTCTCGAAGTTCCCGTGTCAACCCAGCCCGAATCCTCGTCTGCGGTCGATCCCTAGGCTGTTCCTGCTTACAATTCGGATCAGCCGCAGATGTCCCCGGCTGCTGCGCAAGTTACTGATGCCGCCCTGCCGCCTACCAATCAAACTGAGGAAGGTATTCTGAACATCCCACTTTTCTTAAATCGAAATCTTCGATCGAGTTAAGTCCTAACAGTTCTTTTATTCTTTGTCCAGTGATCAATGCTGCACCGGCCATGACTCCTGCCACTCAAGAACCATATCAAATGCAGGAGGCTATCGTGACCGAAGCAACCACCATGAGTACAGCTGCCTCGCTTGACGATCCACAGGGAGGCATGATTATGTTTGACGAGCAGCTGATGGATGAACTCTTTCGCCGCCACGGCGATCCTCATGCTGACTTGTCATCCATCATGAGTGGAACTGATCCTGCTACAAGCTCTTCAATGCCGACTGCTGATGCCCCTAGCAGGGCTCAAGCAGTAACCGAAGAGGAGATGTTTGCTCAGATTGACGCTGAACTAGCAGCAGCGGGTTATGGTGGCAGCTTTGGAGGTAGGATGGCAGCATCGGGACCTGCCCCGCTCGGAATGATGTCTCCTGGTGGTACTGTCTTCCTCATCAGCCTACCCATTCCACCTTCTGTAATTGATCCTGTTCCTCCGACTCCGCCCGTAGGGAGCATTCTTATTTACACGAGTTCAGAGGAGGATGTCGACATAATGTCCTCGCCTGAAGACCAACTACTGAAAAGCAAAGGCTCGAAGAGGAAGACCGACGATGGCTCCAATGGGTCCATACCGAGGAGGAAGCTAAGGAAGAAGAAAGATTAGGCATGCCCTCCCGGTGTATTTTGATTTGCATTTTGTTAGCCGTGTATAGACGCGGGTTCGGCCCCTGCTAGTAGGAATTTTTTGGAATCTTGTACACGAACTTCTTCTATAATCAATAGAAATGAAACTTTTCTTTTTGACTTCTTTTTTGTCATTGTGTATTTGTCTAAGTGTTTCAGTGTCTGGACTGCACTTGTGAAGTTTCAGTTTTCGAATGAAGTTTGTTTCTGTTCGCCAAGTTCGGGTATTGTGGACATGGTTTGCGACCGGGAAACGAGTCGAATTTTGACGTCGAATTGCTTCAGTCGATGGTTGATGCTTAAGTCTTCCCCCAGTCTTGGTGGCATGTTGTAAAACATCAGTCAGCGATTGCCCTTTTCTCCTAGCATGCCAAGTCTAGTGCCGTTGGATGGGCGTTTAAGGCAAACGGGGATTGAGCGGTTTATTCGCGCTTGTCCGATCGTTGACGATCATATCCACACTCCGGGGATCCTTATTTGTTTACTGGCGGTTGGTCACGCTGGCTTGAGTTTCAATCATATGCCCGCTGTCTGGAGACTTGGAATTGGCTTTTGTACTCCGACTCGCGCTCCGGGAGTTTGGAGTTGATAATTATATTTCGATCCATGCTTCGGGAACTTGAAGTTGGTGTTTAGGCTCCGTTCTGCATTCTGGGAATCCGGAGTCGACGTCTATGCTCCGACTTACACTCTGGAAATTTGGAACTGATGTTTATACTCCGGCTCGCGCTCCGGAAGTTCGGAGTTGATGTTTATACTCGGCTTCGCACTTTGGGAATATGGAGTTGGATGTTTATACTCCGACTCACGCTCTGGGAGTTCGGAGTTGAATGTTTATACTCCGCTTCGCACTCTGGGTATATGGAGTTGAATGTTTATACTCCGCTTCGCACTCTGGGAATACAGAGTTGAATGTTTATACTCCGCTTCGCACTCTGGGAATACGGAGTTGATGTTTATACTCCGCTTCGCACTCTGGGTATACAGAGTTGAATGTTTATACTCCGCTTCGCACTTTGGGAATACAGAGTTGAATGTTTATACTCCGCTTCGCACTATGGGTATACGGAGTTGATGTTTATACTCCGCTTCGCACTCTGGGTATACGGAGTTGAATGTTTATACTCCGCTTTGCACTCTGGGAACACGGAGTTGAATATTTATACTCCGCTTCGCACTCTAGGAACACGGAGTTGAATGTTTATACTCCGCTTCGCACTTTGGGAACACAGAGTAAATAACTCGATTACGGCTATTAGGGTGTCTCCGATGGTTGATGCCTCTGTATCTTATCCTTTTACTTTGACATTGAGGAAGCTTTGCCAAAAAGAAGCTTTGCCGCAACTAAGTCAGTAGGTTCATTTCCTCGGAGCATTTCTTTCGCCAGTGCCTCCTCATCGATCTCCTCAATGCCCATCTCCACTTTCTTAATCTTAATCAGAGTTTCCCATGCTTCGGCAAGCAATTCGAGATTGCTATCGCCCAAGAAAGATAAATTACGGTGAATGAGGACCCTTGCATTAAATTCGGCGATGAATGGGTCAAATAAGCTTTTAATCTCCTCCCTACTGAACTCAGTCGCTGCCTCTATTCGGGAATCGACCTCAGCTAGTGTAGCTTTTTTCCCTCTTCGTGGGCGGCATCCTTCAACACTTTAATTTGAGATAGTTCTTCATAGAGTTTTGTCTTCAAATTCCTTGTCTCGACGATTTCATCACAATATTTCTATGATTCCTCATGCGCTGAAATCTTCTCCTCTTTCTCTTTAGATAACAGTCTCTCCAACTCTTCCACTCGGCGAGCCATAACATCTTTCTCTTTTGCAGAGAATCTTTTTCCAGTGCCAAGGCACCGCTACGTTGACGCACTTCATCTAATTCCTTTTTATGACTGGTCTCTAAACGACTAACCGCCTCAACTGTTTCCTTGGCATTCTTTTTTGCGGTCTCAAGCTGGGTTTTGTATTAGAGCAGTTCATCATCCAAGCTCTTTATAACGTCTTTGTCATGAACGGCTTCTAGCTTGAGGCGGTCGATCTCATATTGACGCTCAGTAGAGACCTCTGAAACTTTTTTGACCATGTGCACGAATGCATTGTGTTGAACGTATACATCGTTCGTGCATGCGAGAGCATCTGCTTTGACATTCCTGGGGATATGATGTATGGCGGGAAGTAATTTCAGCCTGTCGAAGCAGATCTTTGGGAACATATCCTTAAGCTCGGCTAGTTTGTCTACCGTGGTTGGGTCATGAGCGGGTGTTGGAGGAGTTGGTCTCGTTAGAGTCAACGAATTCTTGTGATGCTTATGAGATTGTCTAATGCTCGAAGAGCCGGAGTATTGATCACGAGGAGCGTCTGATTGGGAGCCTCGATAAGTGGACTTGTCTCCGCCATGCGCTGGGGGATTTGTGGGTTCGCTTGGATGTGAAGAGTCCCCATGAGTTCTCCTTCTGGAGGATGAATACGATTCTCTAGAATGATAATCTCTGTCTCCACCTTCGTCTCTATCTCTTTGTTTACCAGAATTCGAATCTCGACCTGAGCGGTGAAAGATGGAAGATCCACGAAGGCGGTCAAAGCCGTGCGAGCAAGTCATCTCACCTATACATAAGGTTAAAGGAGAACAAATTAGTGGAAATCACATGAACAATTGAATGCAGGTTGGTGGTGAAGTGTAAGTGTTCATGTGTGTCCTAATGCATCCCCCCAATGGACCGGTAATTTTCGCTTTACTGATTGGAGTTTTTTGTCCCTGAGTATGAAGTTGTACGCTTTCATCGCTTCTCGCAGGAGACCTGAGCCCCATGGCGCCAAGATTAGCAAAGTCATAATTCAATAAATCATCAGGAATGGATAAGTCGGAGAGTCCTTCAATGAACTTTCCATTTTCTGGGGAGACGATCCTTTCTCGATAGGAGTTATCACAAATTTTGGAGTCACCCCAGCTTTACTCTTTTTAAGTTTGTACGCTAAACTCTTTTTCTTTTTTGAAGGAGGCTGCGGTTGGTTGGTACCGGGAGCGTTTGTTGCTGGCGCTTGTCCGGGGCTTATATTCTCATCGATTGGCATTGGGACCTCCGTTTCTTTAATCTCTCCTTCCTTGGTGGTGTCGTGAGCTCCTTCGATAGGGGGCACCAAGGAACCAGCTTTTTCTCTCCTCACTTCGGCAGTTGCCCTTGAAGAGGTTGTACTTATTGGGTGGTCGATCCTACGACCATCTTCTAATACTCCGAATAATGAGCACAATCCGTGGGTAACTATCAGTTTGATGTCCCAATCTTCTACTGGAGCAGCTCGAATAGCCTCGACTACTTTGGAGTACCTAGTGCCTTCAGACCATGGCGAATTTTTGAAAGGATTAAAAAAGTTCAAACTTATGGAAAGATGTGACTTAAGTCCTGAAATGAACAACGACACAAAAGTGAAACTTACGTCCTTCCAACAATCTTCTTGCGAAGCCGGGAGGACAGCACACGTAGAACCACTCTCGCTTCAATTGAGAGAGCTTGTTCCATACTCCCATTAGAACCTGGCATTTAGGAAACGGTTCGAGGAATATGTAAGACAGGCTATCGGTGCATCTCTTGAAGTGGTAAATGTGACGAATGTCCTCGGGGGTTGGAGGTCTGAACAGGATGCTCATGAAAAGTAGGAAGGTGCCATGAATGAATGCATAGCTATTGGGATGCAGTTGTGTAGGAGCGATCCCTATGTACTTTAACACCTCACGGATAAACGAATTGAAAGGCGGCACACATCCGGCCCAACACATGAATTTGTCGCATGCGGTGTATCCGACTGGGGGCAGATGAGGTCGATCTTGCCTCGACGGAACTAAAACATCCTCAAAGGGGATTCCGTGAATGGAGCACAATCGACGAAGAGCGGCTTCGCTGATTTTTGAAGCTTGTGAATCGACCAAGTTATCCAAGATAACTGCTTTGTCTACGGCATCAGGAGCCGAATCTATAACCTCAGCAGGAAGGACTGGAATGTTGGGAATGGGGGCAAATGGTGAGCTCGACGTCTCTACTATCTCTTGCCGTTGACTTGGTCCAGCCTTGTCGGATAAAGTTGTGGAACTTGATTCCTTAGACATTGCGGGAAGGCGCCTGATGTGAATAAATACCTGTTTAAGCTATACTCAAAAGATAATCGATATTATATGTATTGATAATATATTCTCCCGTGTCGTGTGTGAACTAGTGCGACGATTCTAGCATAAGTACAAGAAGCTTGAGATTTAAAAGACAAATATGACACAATGAAGTTTTGAGTTATCGTCCTGGAGACCGTCATCACCAACCGTCTCCGGCAGCATAGCATATGGTCGATACTGGAAGTCTTGAAATCGAGCATTGGCATTATAGATTGTGAAGGTTGTTACTTGCCTTTGTTGGGCTAAATTCATGTTTAGTGTTGCTTAAGCTGTGAATTCGTTGGTCTGAGTTAAGTTCATAGGCTTGCTTATGCATCATGGTTCATGTCAATTGTTCGTCGTTTTATGCTCGGGCATGAAAGTGTATAGTCATAACATTTGCATCAATTAAGTTGAAGTGATTTTGATTGCCAATGCTGACCCGTTCCTCTCGATACCGACCCCTACGCCTTAGTTCTAATATCAAACCGACCTCATAACAACCTATATTGATTCCTCAACCCTTCTCAAAATATCGATCGCCCCACTATACTAAACATCACCGACCCGGACCTCCCTAGAGAACCTACCGACCCGACTTTTCCTCATAACAATACCGATCCCTCAACTTTACATAATGATCCGATCCGAACTCCCAACAAATTAAACCGATTGCTTACTCACAACACCTACCGACCCCACTTCCATTAAAACCCACCGACCCATTCACTCTTAGAAAACCATCGACCAATACTCCCTCTAGAAAATACCAACCTCTCCATATTTACTAGACACCTAACCCTCCTTAGAACTATGTACCGAACCCTATCCTTAGACCTATGTGCCGAACTCCCACGAGCCGACTCCGAACCACACCAAAGTTTCTTCTTCCATACCTGCCTTCTCCCCCTCTCTTCTTATTTCCCTCTTCTTCCTCTCGATGTGGAAGCTGCATACGCCTATAAAGCCCTAAGCTAAGTCGTGATTAGAGGGCACGATTTAGCAGTTTGAAAATGAGTGTGAATTCATACCTATGCTATGAATCTTGGACTGGGAGCAACTATAGAGTTCGAGTGCAGATTAACTTGGGTTATGTTTAGTTGAGAATTGAAGACGAGACAGGTTGGATCTAGAAGAGGAAAATTGTTTAAGTTTTGGGAAGTTCGGTTGAGAAAGCTTGGAGGGGAAATACACTTAGGAGAATAAAGGTAGAGAGGAGATGATGTAAAGTCAAGGCTTTTTTACGTGTGTTGGATTGCGAATCGGTTTACCCTATAGACCCGGTCGTATTCCAATGGGTCGGCTATTCGACATGCCGCCCCCAGCCCATGTATAACAATCGAGGGATCGGCATCTGTATGCCGAGCCCTCCCCTTCTTTTAAAAAATATATAAAAAATATGATGGATAATGTGTAATGATAAATAATGATATTAATTGTAAAATAGACAAGGCAAAGAAATGCTCGATTGGGAAGAAGTCATCGCTATAAATCCAATCTTTGAAAGGTTATATTCAATCAACTCCTGAAAAGTCACACGAGGAATCCCGAGATTTTCTTAAGGCTAAGCTAATGCGTTCGAACGACACAGGATTTCATTGAAGGTTAATAAGAAACTAAAATCAGTTATTGGCTAAAACGAAATAACCTCTAAGAATGTGGATTACTCGCTAATTCAAAGCACGTCATGTTGTTCAGAAGACATGCTATAGGGGGCAAATGTTACCCGACACGTTAGCCCAGCTATAAGACAATAGTTGCAGATGCTATGGTCGAATGTTGGTGGGGCACAAGTCAAGAAAATATCTACTTTAGGTTGTTGAGGAGGCTACTTCGAGTTAGGGGAATGTTTACTCCGAGTCATCCCATCAACAACTTCGAGTCAGTATGGGTCATTTACTAGGGGTCGGCATAGAAAGGAGTGGAACACAATAGGTCAGTGCAATTTGATTGGTTCAGCATGTTGGTGTTCGTTCGGTGCATGTGGACAGGTCGACAACCTTGGATCGGTCTACTTGAGAGGTTTCAGTGTAGGAAATGGGTCGGTAGTGGAGGACAACTACGGGCTCGGTTATTCCAGATCGGCACACCCTTATGGGATTGGTGTACCATGTTCGAATCGGCTATGGGGGGTCGGCAGAAGCAGGTTGGCACATTGTAGTTGCTTTGGTCGACAGAGTAACTTGGATCGGCAAGTCTTTATGGGGTCGGTGCATATTAGGATCGGTTATCCTGGATCGGCAAAGAATATTGGAATCGGCCATCCTGGATCGGCATCAAGTATTGGTATCGGTTGCTTGGGTTCGGCTATTTCAGCTCGGCTATCTTGGGTCGGTATTATAGTAAAGAGAAGCGGTTTAGCATAAGCAAGGGAGTGAATTGCTTTGGGCTAGAGTGGGAATCACTTCGAGTTAAAACCTGGGGAACCCCGGATCGGCTATAGGGGTTCGACATACTTGTGTCGGTCTTCATGACTTATCAACTGTGGGCCGAGCTCCCTTGGTTGTGGTCCTGAAGGACTGAAAGGAGACGCAAGCTCAGGGAAGCTAGGCTATCTCCATCTATAAATAGAGGGGCAGGGTTCCAGTTTATGGGATCTTTTTGGAGCAACTAAGGAGAGACTCTGCCATTTTTTGTATTCATTTCCTTTTCATTCTAAACTGAACTCAAGATGTTCTTTTTGGATTGTATCTGTATTCGAGCAATTGAAAAAGCAATAAAGATTACATTCAAAGTGGACGTAGGCGGTTACGCCAAACCACTATAATTAGGTTATTCTTTCGTTTTACTGTTATTTTTGCATTATATTACGCTACTCCTCTGTTTCAATTTATTGTCTTCATTTATCTCTCTACACAAATCTATTCTAGGGTGTTAGTGACCAATTCTGGTGCTAACAGGAAGGTCTGAAATGAAGGCAAAAGAGTCGAAATAGTGAAAATTGTGCTTTAAAACAGTTCTTTTGTACCCCACCTGCCTAGTTTTTCTAAATCTGATTGGTTGCCAGAATTTTATATTCGAAAAATGCTGCTGAATTTCCTTTTTTGGAAGTTTAAATAATTTTGAAAAAAGCCCCTTTCTCCTTTATAATTATACAAAACATTTACGTCCCATTCCTTAAATAATTTTACATAACCATTAAAACATCATGAAAAATCCTAGAAAAATTATGGAAAATCAATTAATATGTTATCTTCAACATATTAAAATTTCAAAGCATATGAAGATCGAAACAACTCGAAATTTAACCAAAATCAAATAAAACATGTTAATTAGCCCATTAACGTTTAAAAAAACCTATGTCTTATCCGAGCAAAGGTTTAAATGGTTATATCGTAACCAAAACACAAACATGAATCGGGTATTACCCATAGCTGATCCAAACAGAGAAAAACGAGATGATAAACATGATTATTCTCCTTGATTAGTTTATTGGAGAATGAGATAATTTCTTAGCTTTAATTCCTTAGATTTTTTTTCTTCAATTTAATGCTCTTCCTCGAGTTCTTTAATGGCCGGTCGAATATAGTTGAGGAGTTTGGGATGAGAAAGTGAAAGTTTATTAAGGTGGATGAAGAAATTTATACTAAGAAATGTGGCCCCATTTCTAAGTTTACCCCTTACGAAATTCCTCCTCCTTAATTTAGTTAAGTCTTATTTTAGTTCATTCAGTAAGACACGGCCATTGGATTTATTAATTTCATCTCCCTAATTATTCACACTATTCTATTTAATTTATCCAATTAAATATCCCGAGCAATGTTAATTAAAATTCAGGGGCATTACATCTATAAAATTTCTACCCGCTATAACGTTGGGTTTAAATTAAGTGGTGTATGCTAGGAGACGTCCCGGATAGGTCGGTAATGACCGGGTGATGTAATACTCGGTGCTATTTCTATAATTTTTGGATAGGCCGGTCTTAATTCGCATGAGGACTAACATAGGGGCCTTAGTTGCATTCCTATAGAAGTACACTGTGCAGGAGGTAGTCCCTTGCCTCTTTATTCATTTGGAAATGCAATCTCCAATAAGTGCCTTCGGTTTTGTTTTGTAGAACCTTAAATGATTAGGTCCAGAATTTAATATGGTAACAATTTCGGCTAAGATTCATAAGTTTACTTGCAAATGTTTTCAAAAGAATGTCATTAAAAATAATATTACTAAATTTACGCATAAAAATGTTTTGGTTTTCATAAAGTAAAAACCCGTTCCGTGTTTATGTGCCGCGTGGTCTTATGAGATACCTTTTGTTTTCAAACACTCGTATTTTGAGTTTCTCACACGAGTTCCATGACTGGTCCAGAGTTTATTTTACTTTCTTTAAACTCTGGGTGCTCTATTTTTCCGGGCAGCCTAGTAGTCAGGTTTAGTTAGAAGAAATCTTGAAGAGCTCAGAGCATGGAGTTAGAAGATTCTTTAGTAGACTATTACCTCTTTTCCACCACACTTGTGTACTATTGTACTCCTCATTTGTATGTACAGAGATTTATAACTGTCCATATTTAACTCTGATAAATATATTTTAAATTTCCGCTGTAAAGATTTTATATATTGAAATAATGTATGTTATTCCATTCTTGTAAGATTCTGTATTATGTCTATTTTCTTTTACCCTTAAGGAACTACCTCTCCAGCACTCGGATTTGTGGCATGTGAATACTGAGGATGTATTTGTGTCGATTTCCAAAGGTCGAAGAAACGGGTCCTCACAGTCCACTACTTTTATTTTAGCTTTTACACATAATTTTTTCTTACTTAATACAAAGTTTAGCCTTGGGTAACTAGTTTTACATAGTCAAAAATGGTCCTACGACAATTTCGTAATTAAATCAAAAACTGATTTGTTACCCATTTAAACCAATTCTTTTCTACCAAACCAATTAGTTGTTGGCTTTCTATTGACCAATTCTCTTATCATTTCAGCAACTTTCTAGAAAATGTTAACTCATATAATTAACACAATTAATTAATTAGTTTATGAATTAGTTTTTCCATAATTAATTAATAATTCCCTTTACTAATTAATTCATATAAATTGAAAAATAAGGGAAACAAATCTTAAAAATTCACCAAAAATCTATTTTATCATTTTATACCCCCTGTAAAAACTTCAGACCAAAATAATAATTTTTTTATATTTTTAATAATTGATTTCTGAAATTCAACCATTTACTAACTTAGAAAATTCATAAAATATTCATATTAATTCCAAAATCATGAAATTTAAAATTTATCTCCAAAATAATGATTCGAACATCATAACAAAATTTTAGATCATTTGGAGATCAAAAACTAAAATTTTCACATTCAAACCCTTTAAGAAAATTCCTTAAAATCAGATAATTAATGTAAGATCATCTGAAAACTCATATCTATGATTATTCAATCCAAATGAAAGATATAATCATCCAAAAATTTAGAATTTCAGCAAACCAAATTCAGAACACACAAAAATAAAAAGACTGGCACATATTATTCGCCTTGATTTTAATTGAAACGATGGAGTTTGCCTTAGCTTTTTTCTTCCTGTTTTCCTCTTAGATTTCCTCTCTTCCTAATGGTGGTCTTTATCCCGCCTTTTGGCTAGGCCATGCTACCATGGAGTTGGCTAAATGGATTTGCAATCATCAAGGTAGGAAGCATGGAGATATGATTATCAGGTTCGAAGATCATTTATAAGCAAGGCTATGGATGATAGTCAAGTAGATTCAAGAAAGTAGCATCCGAGAAATGGCTAAGTATGGGTTTGCACTTTCCTTGGGTAGGAGATCAGATCAATATGGTTAGGAACGGATCAGATCGAATCACTATAGATATGGATATTCAACTCAATAGATCAACTCAACGGGACTTGGTCAATATCTCAACAAACCTCAAGGAACTATGCAAACAACTCAAGAAACCAAAAGAAGGCATGGAGAAGGACCCACCATAAGGATCATCGGGACCCATGTGGTCTTCTTGACCAATCGGTGCCGATCGCTCATAAAGGCATGGATGGGCCTTATTTTTTTTAAGGGGTTTATCTCGGTCTTGGCCTCCTGCACGTGGATTTTCAACTGGATATTTGGTTATCTTCACCTAGAAATACCGGATTATTGGCTCAAGGAACAAGATCTTCTTTTGGGCTCTCTACTTCTACTCCTTTAGCTAAACTCTACCGTTTTTATTCTTAAATTACACGGATTGTAACTACCATAAACAGTGTAAATAAGAGGAAACTTTTTAGAGTGGCTGTAGGATGGAGTCAGCCGAACCACTATAAATTCTCTTGTGTTCATTTTCTTACTTTTTAATTTTCTTTATTTAGATTGTGTTCTTTACTTCATTCTATTTGGATTTTGATATCGAATCTGCGGTGTTATCATATTAGTTGAGTGTTTATGACCAATTTTGATGCAAGCATTAGCCTTATCTCTTATTTTGTTTTGTTTTGTTTAAGAAGTTGAATGAAATGAATGAAGGATAGGGAGAGTGATAATTTGTTTTCTTTTCCTCTTTACCCTTCCTTACTCATGTGTTTATTTTTCTTATTCAAACATCCTCTAAATTTATAATGTTTAAGGGGCTAGGACCTCATAATTTGATTTTTTGATAGTAATAACTACATAAGAATATATTATGTTTATAATCGACTTTTACAGGAAATAATATCAACTACCAAAGAGATCTACATGACAAAGACAAGACAAGATGACATGCAATGTATTATTAGTCATAGAGTGTCATGTCTAAAGTATATATATGTTAAAATATCTTCAAAGTGGTATACACACACATGAATCATCAAAATAGCACTTTCATTTTGAAAAATAGGAAAAAACAAATTCAGTTAATAAACACATTTATTCAGTCGATTAAGTCCCCATTTTGTCGACTAAACAACATTTTTCACTCAGCTAAATATAGTGTTTTTTACACTATTTTCTTTTTGTTTTAAAATTATCAAATTTGACTGTAACTTAGTTGACTAAACCACGTAGTTCAATCGACCGAACGCTGCAACAGTCATTTTTTATTTGAAATTTTGAAGGGATCTTCTCTTTCATGAAGAGACACTTTCCTCCAACAATGGCTGCAACTCTTCGATAAGTTGTCATGCTTCGCTAATAGTTGCTGAAAGAGGCTATGCGGTATGATCGTATAATATGGAATAGTGAAATGATCTAGGTAGATAGCAATAAGCAGTAGCAAGTAAAGTAAACACCAAGACTTTATATTGGTTCAGACCTCTTGTCCTACGTCCAGTCCCTAAGCTCCTCTTAGGAATTCTACTAACTAAAACCCTCACTTAACCTGGAGGAATAGGTTTACAACTTACCCGAACAACCGAACGGGATTTCTTGCCTCAACTACCGAAGAGGACTTCGACTAGATACAAAGAGTATTTTTGACTTGTTGTGTTCTTGATAACACTAATGAGTCTAATTGAGTACAACTTTCCTATAATCTTATCCTCGAGAGTATGCAAAGTGTTTGTGAAGATTTAGGAAATGTGAATTGCTATGAATCAAAAGAGTGTTATAGATAAAACAGAGATTCAAGCAATTGAAGTGGTTTGTGATTGCTTTTGAAAACTTTAGAAAATCTGAAAGTATGTTCAAGAAAATAGAGAGATTAAAGCATATAGAATTCGTGATTTGCAAATGATAGAAACATGTATTTATAGGTGTAGAAGAGGTGTATCTATTTGCAAAAGATTCAGGCAAGAGATGCATCCATTACCATTGGAGAATGGTTGCAACTCTTGGGAAGAAGAAGGTGTCTTTTCATAAAAAAATTGCAGGTTCAAATTCAGTCGACTGAACAGGGATTTCAGTCGACTGAAACTGTGCATGTTGTAATTCTGTAACAGGTTTAGTCGACTGGGATTTCCTGTTTAGTCGACTGAACTGGTAGTTTCTACACAGTGAACACTTTAACTAAAACATTAAGTTATGAAATGTGTTCTTGTGTTTGTGCAAGCTTCTTGAGGATAGATTTTAGCAATAAAACTAAGACTAAGACCTAAATATACTAAGTACTCATGATATCCTTGGTCTTCATAGTCCTTCCTTTAGCCTTGCACATATCTCTTCCTTTTTGTTGAAGCACATTGTCATTGATCAAAATATAGCGTATCAACATTCTCCCCCTTTTCGATTGATGACAATACCTATGTTTGTAGAGATGTAATTATCTTTCCTCCCCCTGAATATATGCACTATCTTTCCTACAAAACAAAGTTAGTAACATAGATTTCTCCCCCTTTGTCATTGACAAAAAGGAAGTAAAATATGTAGAAGTATTTAATTTGCAAGCAACAAAGCAACCACATGCAAATATAACCACAGAGCGAATAATACAAACCATAGAGTATCACAAATAAAAGAAGGCTATTTATACAAGCCTTTGCAGAAATTGTTAGAAATTAATAAAGCGTTCCGGAAATCAAACCATCAAAATGATCAAGGATCCTTGTCCCAATCATAAGAGCCTTCACGATCTCCTTCTGGTTCACGAATAACGGGTCCACCTATGGGTGGTCTATAAGCTCGTCCTCCTTGACCATCGCTAGTTCCACTCGTGCTGCTGCTTGGATGTTCTTTGGATGACGTCCATGTGAAAGTTGGTGTCGGACGCTTGCCGCGTGATGTTGAAGCTATAGTGGAGCTTGTGCACGAGATGACATCCCATAATTTGGTAAAGAATCCTTTAATTTTATCAAGTTTATGATCTACCTTTTTGAGGCGATTATCAAGAATTTGTTGATTCCTTGATAATATACCTAATGATTGATTGGTAGTAAAACTTGGGTCAATGTTGCGAATTTCATCATCTTGTTCGAAAGGTTCTTCTTGTTGGGCTTGAGGAGGTTGTTGCGACTCCTGATGTCTTGCTTTCCATTCGGCAAGAGATATGATGCGAGGAGGTCTTGCTGGAAGTTGCATGAGGCTTATAGTCCGATGATTAATTTGGTGAACCATTGTGTTTTCGGACTCAGGTAATGGCGTATCAACGTTGAGAAGTAGACGCATGATATACTCGCCAAAATATATTATTCGCATTTTGCCATTATTGAAAGTAAGAAACTCATCAAGAATTAGTTGGACCCAATTAACTTGAATGTTACCCCAAATTGCATAGAGTGCTCGATAGTTGGTAGGGTATACAAGTTCATATGAACCTGTTCGAGGAGTGATTGTTCTCATAAGAGCTTTGTGAAGAATTCTTGCTCTTGGATGTAAGGAAGTGGATTTAATATCCCCGTTGTTGATGTTATCATCCAAAAATTGATGATTGATGTTGTCACGAATATGAGGGTTAAAGTCGATTTCTTCAAGCTTGCTTCCAAAGTTAGGAGATCCTAAAATGTGTGCAATTCGGTCTAGGGAGAACCATACTTTCTTCCCGCACACCATACTCCAAACACTATAAGTTGGATTTCTTGGAGTTTGGTGCCCAAGGTTAAGGTTTGCATAGAACAACTTGACCATAATATGATTAATTGCATGATCATTTCGTTTTATGTCTAAGAGAGAGGTTAAACCTGCCTGATCTGTCAAAGCTTGTATGTTGTACGTTTGAAGACTCTGAAAGTCAACGAAGGAGTGTTCAAAGATACGAGAGTTGTTCATTTTGTTCCACCTTGTTACCGCCACTCCATCATAGAGCCATTGTGCAATTTGAGCATCAATTGGCTCGGAGGAGGTTGAAGAAGAAGCCCTTGATCTTTTTGGAGCCATTGTTTAGTGAGTTTTGACAGAAATTTGAAAAAAAATGATTGGGGGCTAGGGTTTTGAAGAATAATGGGGAAGAAGTAACTTTTGGAATGTAAAAAAATGAAGAGTAAAGGTAAAGATTGGTGCTAAAAAGGGAGAAAATAGCCTGGGAATCAGCAATCAGTCGACTGAAATATTTGTTCAGTCGACTGAATCTGGAACCCGAGAGTTTTCTAGGTATTTTCAGTCGACTGAACAGAGTTTTCAGTCGACTGAACTATTGACTGAAAGTCTCTGCCATATATTCAGTCGACTGTGCAGAACTATTCAGTCGACTTAATTTTGCATTTTTGGTTTTTCTTAACTTTTTGAATGCAAATATTTTATTGAAAGAAATGATTACAATCGTACAAGCATATTACAATATAATACATTATTTTGAACTTTTAAAAACTCATTTCTTTGGAGAAGGACTAATGTTCTTTGGTGTTTTATTTCCTTCATTCGCCATATAGTTCCTGTCCCATGAATTTGGGCTATATTGAGGAGTCTTTGGCGATACCCACGGATTTATTGGATCGTTTGGTGTACGATATGATGAAGATGGATCAAACGAACTAACTGGTCGAGGTAGGGGCTCACTCACATCATTTTTCTTCGAGCTACAAAATCGTAAACCAATTTTCTCAAGAATCAAGCGTCTAGCAGTTACTTTTTGTTCAAAATATAATTCACGTTGAAGATCAATTTGCTGCTGTTGAAAATGATGAATTTCACCAATTTTTCTTTTCGTATCAGGAGAGGTAAATAGTCCACGTTTGACCTTCTTCGAATCCGGTGTATAGCCAGTTCGATAATTTTCCCATTTATAAACCGGCTCGTGTTTTGGTGTTGGAGTAGGAAGATATGGTGATGTAGGTGAGTTATCGGTTGAGGAGGTTATATTGATAGGTGAGTTTGATTTGTTGGAAGACATTTTTCTACAAAGTTTGAATTTTTTTTTGTTTTTGACAAATCATATGTGCATGTATATATAGAATTAGTGGTTTAAAAATGTGTGGTATAGTGTTAATAGGGATTTAGAGCCAGTAATTATGTTATTGGTTCATATTTACTTTGAAATGAATGGTCTTAGGAGTAGATTCAGTTTTTTAAACCTATAATTAAGTGAACTAAATTTTTGTTTTTCTTTTTGTTTTAGATGAAGTATATTTAAGTATTATATTTGTTATCATATTTGCTATCAAATATCTTTGAAAGAAATTATTCCTAGTTCTCTTCGCAATTTTATAAACTAGTTTTCTAGTAATGGTTTAGTAAATATATCGGCAATTTGGTTTTCGGTAGAAATATGCTCTAAATTGATAATTCCTTTTTCAATATTGACACATAGAAAATGGTGACGAATATCAATATGTTTTGTATGAGAGTGATTTATCGGATTTTTAGACAAATTTATTGTGCTTGTATTATCACAATATATTGTAGAATTTGTTAAATTTATATTAAAATCTTTAAGTGTTTGTTGCATATATATGACTTGGGTACAAGCCAGAGCAGCAGATATATATTCCGCTTCACAGGTTGAAAGTGAAACACAATTTTTCTTCTTACTAAACCAAGATACAAGTGATTTTCCAATGAAATGGCACGTACCACTTGTACTTTTCTATCAGTTCGAGATCCACCAAAATCAGCATCACTAAATGACACTAACTCGAATGGACAATCTTTTGGATAGAAAAGACCAAAGTCCTTAGTATTATTAAGATATCGCATAATTCGTTTTATGGCTCTTAAATGTGATTCTTTAGGATTAGCTTGAAAACGTGCACATAAACATACACTCATCATTATGTCTGGTCTACTAGCGGTTAAGTATAGTAAAGATCCTATCATACTTCTAAACAACTTTTGGTCTACACTTTTGCCATTTTCATCTTGATCGAGATGAGTTGTGGTACTCATAGGAGTAGGTTTTCCAGAAGTGTTTTCCATTCCAAAACGTTTAATTAGATTAGCACAGTATTTTTCTTGGTTTAAGAAAATTCCATTTGTTAATTGTTTAATTTGTAATCCGAGAAAATAAGATAATTCTCCCATGTGTGACATTTCGAACTCCTTAGTCATTATATTTGAAAATTCTTTACACAAGTTTTCATTAGTTAAACCAAATATAATGTCATCTACATATATTTGAATTATTAGAATGTCTTTAGTAGTGTTTTTAATGAATAGAGTTTGATCTACTTTTCCGATTTGAAATCCTGAATCTAGTAAATAGCTTTTATGTCTCTCATACCAAGCACGAGGTGCTTGTTTAAGACCATATAGAACTTTCTTTAATTTATATACATGATCCAGATATTTTTCATGTATGAATAAAGGGGGTTGCTCTACGTACACATTTTCTTTTATAAAACCATTTAGAAAAGCACTTTTAACATCCATTTGATAAAGTTTAAAATTGTGAAAACACACGAAGGCTAATAAAATACGTATTGCTTCAAGTCTTGCAACGGGAGCAAATGTTTCTTCAAAGTCGATACCTTCCTCTTGATTATATCCTTGTGCTACTAGTCTAGCTTTATTCCTAGTTATATTTCCTTGTTCGTCTACTTTATTTTTGTAAACCCATTTTGTTCCTATAACAGATTGATTATTAGGACGGGGAACTAAATCCCAAACATCGTTACGTTCGAATTGATTTAATTCTTCTTGCATAGCAATAATCCAGTAGTCGTCTGTTGATGCTTCTTTAGGATTTTTAGGTTCTAATGTAGAAATAAAAGCAACATGTGCTATTTGGTTTAGTTGACTTCTAGTTTTAACTTGAGAATCAATTTCTCCGATTATGTTTTGTACAGGGTGACCTCGTAAGATTCTAGGTGGAGACCAAAGTTCGGTATTATTCATATTTTCAAGATTTGTATTGTCTATATTTATTATACATTCGTCGTCATCTTTTATACTCAAGTTTTTATTAAAGTTTTCATCAAAAGATACATGTAAAGTTTCTTCGATTATATTTGTTCGTTTATTAAAAACTCGATAAGCCCTACATCGTTCTGAGTATCCTACAAAAATTCCTTCGTCAGCTTTCAGATCAAATTTTCCCAGTTGGTCTTTTGTATTTAAAATAAAACATTTTGATCCAAATATTTTAAAATAAGAGATATTTGGCTTTCTATTTTTAAAAAGTTCATATGAAGTATTTTTAGTTAATGGTCTAATAGAAATACGATTTAATACATAACATGTAGTAGCTACGGCTCCTGCCCAAAAATGTTTTGGTAGAAGGCTTCCATTTAATAATGTTCTTCCACATTCTTGTAATGTTCTATTCTTTCTTTCCACTACTCCATTTTGTTGAGGAGTTCTAGGAAATCAAAAGCTTCATTTTCGAATTCGCCACCATGATCACTTCGTATATTCTTAATTTTCAAATCTTTAGTGTTTTGAATTCTTTTGACAAATGTTTTAAAATGTTCAAATGTATCACTTTTATTTTTCATAAAAATAGTCCATGTATATCTTGAGAAATCATAACTATTACATATACATATCGATTATGATTTATGGATTGAACTTGTGTTGGTCCGAAAAGATCCATATGAAGTAATTCTAGTGGTTGTAAAGTTGAAATATTTTTCTTAGGTTTGAAAGATGATTTTGTTAATTTTCCTATTTGACAATCATCATAAAGATTTTTTATTTTAAAGTTTATCTTAGGTAAACTTCTTACTAATTCATTTTTAGAAAGTTTTCTAATAGTTTTGAAATTAATATGACAAAATCTTTTGTGCCATAACCAAGGATCATTATCTTTGGCTAGTAAACATATATTTGTATTATGATTAATTTTCATATTTAGAACATAAATATTCCTATCTCTATTTCCTTCAAAAACAAGATTTTGGTTTTGATCAAAAATACTACATTTATTTTCCGAAAAAGTTATTTTAAATCCTTTGTCACAAAGTTGACTTATGCTTAGTAGATTATGTTTTAGATTTTCAACTAATGAAACATTTGTAATAAAAGGTAAATTTGATGTACCGTAATTGCTCACATCTCCTTTGCCAATGATATAGCCTTTTGAATTGTCTCCGAAGGTAACTGAGCCACCATCAAAGTATGTGATGTTTGTAAGCATATCTTTGTCGTCGGTTATGTGTTTTGAGCAACCACTGCCTAGTATCCATTTCTTCCTTTTGAGTGGGACCTGAAAATAAAAACAAAATTATTGGTACCCACCTTTCAGTAGGGTCCTAAAAGTTAGAACTTAGGAAACCAAACCCAATTTGGTTCAGTATCCTTTTTATAAATATAATTTTTATTATTATGAACACTATCCATAAATGTTTTAATATATTTATTCCTAATTAAAATATTGTTAGTCTTTGGAACCCAAATTTTAACTATCTTAGTTTCTACTTTTGTTCTAATAGGTTCTCTTAATGACATTTGTTGTTTTGAATCAATATTCCTCTTAAAATTTGTATTTTTCTTTTTAGGAATTTTTGACTCCTTTTTATATCCTAATCCATGTTTATTTGAAGAGGATTGAGAATTTTCTAAAATCTTAGATAAATTTTCTCTTCCTTTGTTAAAATTAGAGACATTTTTAGTGATGTTATCTAATCTAACTTGAAGACTATTATTTTCTAACTTAACTTGTCTAATCTTTTCAGAAACAATTATATCATTCTTTGTCTTTTGAGTTTCAATTTCTTGACTTAAAAGTGATAATTGAGTTTCCGAATTTGAAAGAGACTCTTGAACTTTTTCAAGTTCTTCTTCTAGAATTTTCTTTTCATCTTTTAACATATCTCTTTCAAATTCAGCTTTGTTTTGATTTTCACGAGTTTCCTTGAGTTTCCTTTTAAGAGTTTTTATTGTGCTCAAAAGTTCTGTGTTTACATCAATTAAATCATCAAAAGTTAAATTACTAACCTCAGATTCTTGAGCCATAAAGCATACATTCGCTTGTTCATTGTCGCTATCATTTTCACTTTCAGATGAAGATGAATCTGAATCATCCCATGTTACAGAGAATGTCTTCTTTTTGAATTTTTCTTTCTTGTTTTTGTTATTGAGAGTTCCCTGATTCTCCTTCTTTTGCTCTGGACAATCTTTGTGCATGTGACCTTTCTTTTGACAGTTGAAACATTCTATATTCGAGGATGTAGGTTTGTTTAAGAAATTCTTTTTGAATCTGTTTCCTTTTCTATATCTTAAGAATTTCTTGAAATTTTTGGCTATAAATGCTAAATCCTCATCTTTAGACTCTGATTCTTCCTTTTCTACGTGAAAAGCCACATTCTTTCTTTCCTGTGCTTGATCTTTTTTAGCTTGCATGTTAACTTCATAAGACATAAGGTTTCCAATTAATTCTTCTGGTTTCATTGTAGATAGATCATTTGCTTCTTCGATTGCTAAGACTTTTCTTTCCCATTCATCAGTGAGTGAATTTAGAACTTTAGATACAATATCAAAATCCGTGTATTTTTCTCCTAGTCTTATTAAGGCATGATGAATGTCTTGAAATCTTGAGTACATGTCATTGATGGATTCATTCTGTCGTATTCTAAAGTTTTGGAATTGGTTCTTTAGCATGGAGATCTTTGTTTGTTTGACCTTGTTTGTGCCTTCATGTATGGTTCTAAGTGTACTCCATATCTGATGTGCAGTAGTATAGATGCTAACACGATTGAACTCATTTCTATCCAAAGCACAAAATAGCATATTCATAGCTTTGGCATTTGCATTAGCTTCATTCTTCTGAGTTTGTGTCCATGTAGGATAATCAGTTGTGGGTGCAACGAACTCTGCTTGAGTTGCATTACAGGCTTCGAAACTTGTAGCTTGCATATAAATTCTCATCCTTGTAGCCCAATAGTTATAGTTTAGTCCATTGAATAGGGGGGTCTTTGGGTAGATTGTCCTTCCGCAAATGTAGAACTATAGGCAGTTGTTGTGCTTGTGTTATTTTCCATATTATCAATATGTCTAATAACGGTGTTATGGTTATAGGACGGCCTTGCTTTGATACCAATTGAAAGAGGCTATGTGGTAGGATCGTATAATATGGAATAGTGAAATGATCTAGGTAGATAGCAATAAGCAGTAGCAAGTAAAGTAAACACCAAGACTTTATATTGGTTCAGACCTCTTGTCCTACGTCCAGTCCCTAAGCTCCTCTTAGGAATTCTACTAACTAAAACCCTCACTTAACCTGGAGGAATAGGTTTACAACTTACCCGAACAACCGAACGGGATTTCTTGCCTCAACTACCGAAGAGGACTTCGACTAGATACAAAGAGTATTTTTGACTTGTTGTGTTCTTGATAACACTAATGAGTCTAATTGAGTACAACTTTCCTATAATCTTATCCTCGAGAGTATGCAAAGTGTTTGTGAAGATTTAGGAAATGTGAAGTGCTATGAATCAAAAGAGTGTTATAGATAAAACAGAGATTCAAGCAATTGAAGTGGTTTGTGATTGCTTTTGAAAACTTTAGAAAATCTGAAAGTATGTTCAAGAAAATAGAGAGATTAAAGCATATAGAATTCATGATTTGCAAATGATAGAAACTTGTATTTATAGGTGTAGAAGAGGTGTATCTATTTGCAAAAGATTCAGGCAAGAGATGCATCCATTACCATTGGAGAATGGTTGCAACTCTTGGGAAGAAGAAGGTGTCTTTTCATAAAAAAATTGCAGGTTCGAATTCAGTCGACTGAACAGGGATTTCAGTCGACTGAAACTGTGCATGTTGTAATTCTATAACAGGTTTAGTCGACTGGGATTTCCTGTTTAGTCGACTGAACTGGTAGTTTCTACACAGTGAACACTTTAACTAAAACATTAAGTTATGAAATGTGTTCTTGTGTTTCTGCAAGCTTCTTGAGGATAGATTTTAACAATAAAACTAAGACTAAGACCTAAATATACTAAGTACTCATGATATCCTTGGTCTTCATAGTCCTTCCTTTCGCCTTGCATATATCTCTTCCTTTTTGTTGAAGCACATTGTCATTGATCAAAATATAGCGTATCAACAGTTGCATCTACTCATTCTCTATATAAAGCAATCTCCATTTTAACAATTCCATTCTTTCTTTTCTACATCTTTGATTTGAATTCTCAAAGCATTCAGGATTTACGTTGCTTTTACTTTTTGATCACTTGCACTTTCAAAAATACTTTTCTTCACTACAAGAATTTTGATTTTCAGTAGCGTTCAAAAAACGCTACTAAATGTTTTAGCAGCGTTTTGATAAACGCTGTTAAAAAGCCCGCGACTAAAAAAACCTGATTTTTAGTTGCACTTATTTCAACGCTACCATAAATCGTTTTACTGCAGTGTTTATGAAACGCCACTAAATTATTTTTTTGCAGCGTGTATAAAACGCTACCAAAATGTACTTGGTCTGCTCAAAAATATTTTGGTAGCATTTGTTAAACGTTGTAATAGAGGACGTAGTTTATTGACAAAGCCTGTAGCCGCGTTTATTAAACGCTACTATATATGCTCTCCTTCGACCCTTTATTTTTTGTAGTGTTTTTTAGTAGCGTTTTCGAAATGCTACTAAAAATATTCCAGCTCTGCCTATACATTGCCTCCAGTTCAATCTTGTTCATAACTTATAACATAATACATAAACACATACACATTAAACAACTGCAAAATACATATACATATACACATACACATTCAAACATAAACACATTTAAAAACCACATAATACATAAACAAAAGCACTAACATAAACAATATGTTAACCGTACATAGAAGTTTACACAACCGAACAGTAGTTTCAAGACAAAAGGTTAACCGTACATAGAAGTTTACACAACCGAACTACGTACCACAAACAATATGCTACTGCTGCAGTTAAACTACCATAAACATCTGAACTAAGCAAGTACAATAAACAACCAAACTACCTAACAAGTACGATAAACTAGTGCTGCTACTGCTCATTCTTCAGAAACGCCTACCTGTAGACAAAATATAATCAACAGTGAGACTCAAGTTATAATCAATACTAATATAATAATGACAGGACCATCAATACTGAGAAAACAATGAGACTAAAGTTATGCACAACTGAATATGTGCAATCTTGTGTTCAACTGAATATGCACAACTGAATATGAAAACTAAAATAATGTGCATGTTAGTTTTGGCCAAGAATAAAATGAAAATGAAGATTTGTCATCAATGTTTTGTACATTTTATCTCTGCCTGTACATTTTCATATACTCAAACACAGATTTTCATATACTCGAACACAGATGAAAATATAAGTGTACATGAATTATTTTAGATAGTGAAATTAGGTAGGTGTAAGAAGTCTGCCAGACCCATATGGATACAGCCAAACACAGATTCAAAAAATTCATAACGATAGATGCATTTGTTGATAAAAATATGGGATAATAATATAATATGGTCCTAGTATGTAAAATGACTGGAAACTTAGGATCATAAATTATCTTTTAAGTACGTACAATTAGTCGATATAACTTATGGCTACTGATGGATTAAACCACCGACTAATTACAGTTAATATATACAACATAAATACCATATTTTGATAAGCCCGATCATAGTAAATTCCAACATAAATTCTAACTTATTCACATTGTTGCATATTCACATAAATCATTCAAGTACAACAACTCATTGCACATCTACAAGCAGGTTATAATGAGGCAATTTAGAGGAAAATTTCAAATAACTTTGAAGGCAGTCCCTTTTCAAATCACTTAGGAATTATAATTATTTGAGTTGATGGTTTAAGTATTTTGTTGCTACTGGTTATCCATGATGGTAATTTTGCAAGAAGTTTTCAATTACATAAAGAATTACATACCTTTCATTTTGGTTCCATAATGACTTTTTCTATCGGCCAAGCTATGGGAACGCCAAAGGCATCTTCCATGCATGTCAACTCTGATGTAGGTCTCCATAGCACTGCATCCGGAACTCTCACAATTTCAACCCAAACTTTTACAGCATCACGTCCCAATGGACGACAATAGACCATCGATATTGGATCAGTTGAAGCAATAGTTCCTTCAGCCACTACTTCGTTCGTTTCACCCACATCAATCAACTTGCATTTATTATCTTTTGTCAGCTTTGCAATCGGCTGGAAAAAAATGGTGCATATTTCAAACAGTGCATATTGAAAACTGTGTACTTATTTTAGAAATCAAATCATACAAAATGCAACAACACAGTGGTGCATATTTCAAATAGAAGAAACAAAATACAAACTACAAAATATTTCCAGCATATTTACTTACATGTTGTGGTTTCTTCACGATTATGGGTGTGGATATCATAGGAGAAGTCGCATAATTTACATTCCTACCAACTGCATCTTTATTAACTTCAACTTTTGATTTTGGCCATGCTACTTTCCTACCATCTGCATCTCTAACGCACGACATATCAACTGTGGGTCGCCACAAATATGCATCTCCATTTATTACATTGGCCGCTCAAATCGCAAAGGCAGCCGGACCGAGCAGAATACCATTAACAAGATGTTGTGGATCTCTAGCATATAGATTCTTCCTTCGACAACTACCCCTTCACCTTCATTCCAACCATAAATCTTGCATTTGACGTCTTGGGTGCTGTTGCCACTCTAAAAAGGAGAAGTGTAAATCAAGAGTTTAGTTATTAAGTGAAAATATTGTACAAGACATATTTCTAAATTAAATTTGTGGAAGACCGACGTAAATATTGTGAATTATAAAATTTACCGTACTGACTTCATTCAGTTGTCCTCGCAGCGCCCTCTTAATGCAATTCAATGGCCATGCTACTACCTTATTCTCAGCGTTTGCTAATACTGTCATTTCAGGTGTAGGCCTCCATAAGTAAGCATCTGGTTCTTCCACGAAATCTATAATAACGCTCACAACATTTGGTCCAAGACGAATGCCATTGACAACCTCATTTGAGTCCATGGACAACACTCTCCCATCGGCAACAACTGTAGAGGTTCCATCCCAATTCAACACCGAACATACGTCGTCATTGCTCTATAATTATTCAACAGAAAATTATAGCAATTACTGGATCAAAAACTAAAATCCAAATGTTATTTCTTGAGTAATATAATTATTATTTTTACCAATTCAGGTGTGCTCCCTTCTTTCGAACTTTCTTTACCCTGCAACAAAGCACTAATATTAGGATATTTTAATCTTAGGAGCACTGAAGTGGATACGCACAATACTTAAAATGTCACTAGAATCAGTCCAACATGTTTGAATGGCAGAGTACATACAAAAAACCAGTTGTTGTAGCATCATTTACAAACATGTGTGTCTGAATTCATTATTTTCAAAATTATTATATAACAAAAAACCAGTTGTTATGCGCTGTTTTGTTATTCCCAGTTACTACAGTGTTTTTATATATACTTTGATGTTATGCATATTTGCAATAAATTATAGGTGCATCAGTAAACCTTGTTCATCATAGACTTACCTTTTATGTTCAGTGATCAAGTGCCAAGACGACATGTGCACCCAAAACTTGTTGAGGGTTTTATTTGAGAAAAAATGAAAAGCAAGCAGGAACGCCTATACTACATATACTGTTTGGATACTCAAAATGGATGCCAAAGATTTATGTGAACAGACGACATTAGAAAAACATTTATCCATCAATAAAATGATCCTCAGCAGAATATGTCAAAGAAGGTATAAACTAAAGATGAAAGGCCCATCAACTAATTCTGTTACAATGTTCTCGGGTATAATATGATTGTAATTTTATTAATAAAAGCAGATGGAGAATAAGCTGCATTTGCAAGTGTGAATTTATTCATCTACTATATAAGAATAAATAACTTTGGAAATTGTAATTGTGTGCCAAAATAAATAGTACTGCAAATCAATCATTAATTTAAATAGGAAGAAAGCATCAAATTATTATATAGTTGACACCAAAACAAATATCATTCCATGATAAACAAACTTAAACATTCTTGTTGCCTAAAGATAAATTTAGACATGATACAAGAGAATATCCCAACGGATAAATAGACTCATTTAATAAAGAGTTTAGTAACCCATTCCAAAGTTGCTATAATCGATAAATAACGAAAAGAATTCGCGAATATGAGACTCAACATTTGTCTCTTACAAACCATTTGAAAAGGTAGGCCTTGGACTAGGCCACTAGACAACTACCTAACACGCCTCCAACTTTTTAAGGGTCTCCAATTATTATAACATGTTATTCCCAATGAGCAATGCAGCTACAATGGGGCCTAAATTAGCAGAGTCTGACCAAGCTTGGTATTTTCACACTAAAACAAAGTGTTGCTTGTTGTTCGGTTCACTTGCTACCTCAAGCCATTGTACCCAGTGTTTTCCCAATGTTTTCCCATTGTTATTCCCAGTGTTTTCCCAATGTCTACTTAATAAATTACTTTTAAATGTTTACCTTTTGGTCCACCAGCATATGTACCATACTCCTCAATTCTGCTATTTCCTCTCGACATTGAGATAGTTGTTTATCTCTGGACTGGGCCATAGCTAGCTTGGTTAAGGTGCAGCCCCTTCCCAGTGCCCTTAACCGTCATGGTTTATCTTGTCCCAATACATTTGCAAGAGCATCTCCATTGACATTCTGTGACGAGCTGGACTGTGATAGGCTAACAAATTTTTTAATCTCCGCCTACATAAATAAATACATACAGATAATGTAAGATGGTAAAATCATGATAGTTTCGGAAATTTTTTTATATATCGATAAAATAAAAAATTCTTACAATAGTATTTGCAGCTTCCACGGTCACTGGTCCACCATTTTTTTAATGTGAGATTTAATCCAAACATCAGCTCTAGTTATGGACGATGGATTTGGACTTCCTTTTTTCTAAATTTAGAATAACATTAAACAAATAAACTGACAAATATAAAATAATATTAAATAATGCTATACTTAACTAACTAGCCATGTCCTCGGTCAATCTAGCCATTCCCCTACCACCAGATGTGTGTGGAACTTGTTTAACCCTAAGGGCCGAATATTTCTCACTTCGTTTCTGGAAATATTGAAAGATGTTAGAATTTAGTAACCAAAAGCATATTACATATATCTTAATGTTACCTTAAACTCCGAAACTTGTTTTGGCCTTAACAAACTTTCTCCATTCGTTCATGTTTTTTATGTTGGTAGGTTTTAGTTTAAGTCTTTCCTCTTCATTCTCCGCTTTATTTAATTTTCGAACCAATTTGCTTTTTGAGGATCTCCAAACTACTCCCATCTGTTGAAATGCGGCTTTTCTTTGCCATTCCTCTAATAATTAATGTTCAACGATGATGTGATCATCATGACGACTAAGATTCCGACAATCTTTGCAAGGGCATAAATTTTTTTCTACACTTCTTACATTTCTCTTTGCAGCATGCACGAAATTCATTGCTCCTTGTCGGTACTCTATGCTAGTTCTATGACAAAAGTTAAAAACATAAAAAAGAAATTGAGTTTTAATATTATATTACATGTTCTAATTCTCAAAATACATATTAAGTTAAGCATTGTTTTATCACCTGTTTAAAAAAACCCAATCTTTTTCCATCGTCGACATATGAAGGCAAATAAGTTTCCAATCTTTAACGTAGAAATTGGTGACACCTCCTCTTCATATGTCTGATACTAATTTAAAAAAAAATAAGTTACTACGTTAATAGTACTTCTTAATATTGGGCCACCCAATCTTTTTGGTCACTTGGTCTTGCTTGCTATTGAAATATTCCGTTCTCATCCTCCCTGGAACCATGGTCTTGTTGCTTGGCTTGCTTTCATGTCAGTACTTATTTTCTTTCTCTGAACTTTGTTCAATGACGTTTCAATGAATTTTTGTTAATAAATTATAAACAAGTGTAAGTGATTTCATACATGTAGGTTTTACTGAAAAATCAGTTCATTCAGTATAATAACACCGAATGAATATGGTATTTTGAAGTGTAACTTCTAACAAATTCGGTATTTTAAAACATGGTAATAGGTTTTTTTGCTGCTTTAGGAACAGTTGTAAAGCTGGTTACGTATAATTCTGGTGCTATCAAATAAGCATTTTTAATTCCTATTACACAGGCTATAAATGGTTTGAAGGTTATGGTCAAAACAATGCAGTGCTATAGCATAGAATTTTATTACATAGGCCATAAAATTGATCTACACCATGGCTAGAAAAATGAGACTTAAAATTTATTACACAGGCTATAAAATTTATTACACAGGCCATAAAATATATAAAGAGTCTAAATCAATTAAATTTATATTGGAAGACAAACAATATGACTAATAAAACAAATAATTTTTCAAGCTATGAAACTAATAAATCTGACTTATGTAAAACTATTACGTCCTTGATGCAAAATTATAAACGTCAGCTAAATGGAAACTAGTTGAAAGTGACAAAGATGAGGAGTGTGATCAGATGGTTACTTTCCGGATAATAGACTTGATTACATATGCATTAAATAATTGCAACTATAGATAAAAGAAAGAAACCGTTTTTTTGCTTAGAAGGCATTGCTTGAAGTCATGTAGGCCGTAACACCTAAAGTGACCCATATGGAATCTATGTAAAACCTTACATCATATAAACAGATGCAACATGCATCCCTGTTTTTGATTTATATTTGCCGACTACTTCCAGGTTTCGTGCAAAGCCACTTGCCATTTTCCGTTTACCTGGTTTTTTTAATTATAGGACAAAAGACATGATGAAGACACTTATTGATGACTTTCTCTATGATGTAAGTTATATTAATTGCACATTAACAGATTGGTAAACGTATGGATTATGCAACTCCTTTAATTAGACTTACTCAACTATCATGTCTCTCTCAAAGTCCTAACATATGAAGGCAAAAGATTATGTATTACTTTGCAATTCACTACTGTTCTAATTTTCCAAGTTGGAGTCTAGTATTACAGATAATTTTGACAAAATCATGGGTGTAGCTAGACGCTCCATGTCTAGACATGTTAATATTCAATATCTTCCATAATTCAATTTTGTGATTATTCGTACTTGGTGTACAAAATTTGTACTTTGGTTAAAACGGTAAAAAAATTACACAGTTTAACCCTGGACATAGCCAAGCTTTTATTCATTTAATAAAAAAAACATAAATATATAAAGGTGTAAACTAGGGTTGAATAAAAGATCTTCGTTATTAGGGTTGAATCAACAATTTCAATTAGAAATTAGGCAGAAATTCGAATATACGATGCATGCAAATTAGGGATAAATCAAAATAGAATCACAAAATCGAATCACAAAATCGATTTAGACGATTCGTACCTAAATATACCTAAGCGATTGCTGGCTGTCGCGAGGATGTTGAGTAATGCCGCGAGGACGTTGAGCAAGGACGGAGTGGACGTTGAAAAGGGGAACTTGATCTTCAGTTGATGAAATTTGAGCGATTGCTGGCTGCCGCAAGGATTGAAAAGGGGAAAAAATTTTCTGTAGAAGTAGATCTAAATGGGGAGAGCGTTTTCGTAGTATATGTGAGATGGAAAACAATGACTGGTCACGTTTATTTTTGGCTAGGCGGAAAAAGTTTTCTAAGGAGAGGGAACAAAATATTTTTAGTCACGAAACATATTTTGGGAAAAATATTTTTGGTTGCATTTATGATAAAACGCCACAGTTTTTTGCAACCGTAAATGGTTTTTCTTGTAGTGCTTATGATCAAAATACTTCCATTTCTTCACGAACACACATTATACCATCAAGAAGAAGATATAGGAAGGGTGTACGTATTAGCTCATTCATGCTATTCAAAGAGCACCAAAAGTCACAAACTCAACTATTTGTAATAGTCAAAATTCTAGTGGAGATCTTCAGGCACAAAGTCCTATTCGGCAGCTAAGATGGTCTGTAGTACCTATTCCTTTAGGTTAAGTGAGAGTGTTATTTAAATCTAGAAGGAGTCGGGGGCTGGATGTAGAATGGGAAGTTCAAACCAATATAAAAATCTCTGGTGTGATCGTTTTTACTTTATTCACTTTATTTATTTTCGTCGCTACTATATGTAAGTTTTAATTTAGTGGAACTATTCATATTACTCGATCCATAATGACTTTTATTTGGTATTGGAGCTAGACCATCAAATAACCTTAACAAAATATTTGATATTTCAAGTGATATGGACAGCACTACATCTATTTTTGTTGAAAGACAATTTACTATACGACCACCACTATTTAATGGATTAAACTATGCTTATTGGTCAATTAGGATGATGATATATATGCAGGCTAATAGGTATGACACCTAGAATATTACACAATAGGAATACAGTATACCTACCACTGCTTATGTGCAATGGTGAAACACCCAAAAACTAGATGCTACTGCTAATGGTAAAAGCAATGGGCATGTTATTTTGTTCTCTGGATAAAATGAGTTTAATAGAGTTAATATATGCACATCTGCATACGGCGAACTCGTAAATACCTCATGAAAGTACAAATAAGGTCAAACAAAGCAAGAATTCAATGCTTAAAAATCAATTTCAAAACTTTAGAATGAAATATGATGAAAATATAAATGACATGTACTCTAGATTTCAAGACATATATCACTCACTTCTAGCGCTAGGAGAAAAACACACTGTTTTTGATATTGTTTCAATAATCCTAAACTCTTTAACGGATGAGTGGGAATAAAAGGTCTTAGCTATTGAAGAAGCTAATGACATTTCAACCATTAAAAAAGAAGAGTTAATAGGAAATCTCATGTCTTATGAAGTAAATTTGCAGGCAAAATGAATATAAGCTCAAGATAGAAAAACAATTGCATTTTAAGTAGAAAAATGAAGACTTCGACGAAGATGATGAAGGCATCGCATTTTTAGCTAAAAATTTCAGAAAGTTCCCGAACTTCAGAAAGAATAAGAAGTTTGGCAACAACAGAAATAGCAATAATAATCCATCAACTTCCTCACTCAAGTGCTATGAATGTGATAAGACGGGTCACATAAAGAGAGACTGCCCTGAACGAAAGAAGAATGATTTCAAGAGTAAGAGCTAGAAATTTTATAAAAAGAAGAAGGGGTTTTTTCGGTAAGATAGGATGATTCAGATTCATCTTCTTTATCGGATAGTTATAGGGACTCTAAACAAGCAAAAGTATGCTTCATGGCTACAAGTGACGATGTAAGTGAACTATTATTCAATGATCTAGTTGAAATAAATTCTAAGTTATTAGATAAGCTAAAAGATTTGAATAAAAATTTAAAGATACATTAAGAAAATTGAATAGAAGTGAACTAGAAGTTGATATGCTAAAGATTAAAAGAAAATACTAGAAGAGGATTTAGTAAACTCACGGGATTCATGTATTAATATAACATCTCAATTTACTATGCTAAATAATGAAATAGAAACTCAAAAAAATAAGAATGATATGTTAACTAAAAAGAACCATAATTTAAATTCTAGTGTCAAAATATTAGATTAGAAGCAGTAGAACTTTAAACCAAGTTAAGAAAACATTACTAAAAATATATTAAATTTTAATAAAGGTAGAGAAAACCTTTCTAAAATTATTTACAACTCTCAGTCATCTTTTAATAAAAAAAGGCGTAGGATATCATAAAACAAATAATGAAGTAAAGACTAGTCATACGAATTTCAAAAAGAAGGATGATAATCAAAAGAAACCGATAAAATCTATTAAGATTTGGGTTCCCAAGACTAATAATCATTTGATAAGAAATAAGATATAGATACATTTTTGTCTATTGTTCATAAAAATTCTAATTTCATGTTTAAAGGGAACTCCAAACCCACTTGGGTATGGCTTCCTAAGACCAAACCCCCGGACCCTAATGTAGGAAGTGAGTACTAAAACATATATCTTATTTTTTGCAGATACACCACATATGGAGAGGGGGATATATTCCAAAATTTCTATTACTTATGGAAATGGAGCTACAAATGTAATGTTCAAATTTTCTATGTGAGTATGATAGGTGATGTTTTGATATTGTACCATGTGTTCAAATAAGTATTTTTATGTGTATTCATGAGCTATTTTTTTATCAAGAGAGTGCTACCCTAATAAATATTCATATTACTCTTATTGATATCTATTCCCTTTTTGTCAATGACAAAGGGGGAGAAAACTATACGGCCATATCGATGGGAGGAGTATAAACTTAGGGGGATAACTATCTATTGCTCTATTTTAACTTGTATAGTTGTCATTATCAAAAAGGAGGAGAATGTTAGAACCTCGTTATTTGATATTTTGATAATGCCAACTGCACAAGAATATATTGTGTATGTAATCAAATTTTGCAGGAAATAATATCTACTACCAAAGAGATCTACATGATGAGGACAAGATAGGATGACATGCAATGTATTATTAGTCATAAAGTGTCATGTCTAGAGTATATATATGTTAAAATCTCTTCAAAGTGGTATACACACAAATCATCAAAGTAGCACTTTTATGTTGAAAAACAAAAAAACACCGATTCAATCAACTAAACTTATATATTCAGTTGATTAAATCCTATTCAATCGACTAAACATAAATATTCAGTCGACTAAATTCCCATTTAGTCGACTAAACAAAAAAATTTAGTCAACCAAAAATATAGTGTTTTTTACATTATTTTCTTTCTGTTTTAAAAATATCAAATTCGACTGTAATTTGGTCAACTAAACCACATAGTTTAGTTGACTAAACACTACAACAATCATTTTTTATTTAAATTTTGAAGGGATCTTCTCCTCTATAAAGTGACACTTCCCTCCAACAATGGCTGCAACTCTTTGATAAGTTATCATGCTTTACTAATAGTTGCATCTACTCATTCTCTATATAAAACAATCTCTACTCTTGAATTCATAATAATTCCATTCTTTCTTTTCTACATCTCTAATTAGAATTCTCAACGTGTTCAAGATTTACATTGCTTTTACATTTTGATCACTAGCACTTCCAAGAATACTTTTCTTATGATCAAAATATTTCCATTTCTTTTGAACACACATTATACCATCAAGAAGAAGATTATAGAAAGGGTGTATGTATTGGCTCATTCGTACTACTCAAAGAGCAAAAAAAAGTCAAAAACTCAAATATTTGTAATAGTCGAAGTCCCATTGGAGATCTTCAGGCACAAAGTCCTATTCGGTAGCTTAGGCGGTCTGTAATACTTATTCCTTCGGGTTAAGTGAGAGTGTTGTTTAAATCTAGAAGGCGTCTGGAACTTAAAGTAGAATGAGAAGTTTGAACCAGTATAAAAATCTCTGTTGTGATCATTTTTACTTTATTTATTTATTTTCACTGCTATTATATACAAGTTTTAATTTTTCAGAACTATTCATATTACTTGATCCATAGTGACTTTAATAAAGGGAAAGTTAATTAATTAATTTATATGGCAAATCCCACATTTTTACTACACATTTAACTGTTCCATAATTAAATATTTAAATTATATGCTACATAAAAATTAACGGTGGTGCACTATCTTTGGTGAAATTCCACACATATTAGAATGCATCTAGACAAAAACATTCTGGTTTTCTCGAAGAAACCCTACCAACTCCTTTTTCATCTTTATGTTGAGCTAAAATGCGACCTTCAGAGAATGAGATCATCATCATCAATCGAGATGTTGATCGTCAGCTCTACCGGTGCCACCCTCATATCCTCTAGCTCTTTTTGGAGGTCCATAGGTTTGTAGAACTTACTATAGGACTCTAGCCTGGGCTTGGACCGTGGTTGCTATGAATTAATACTTTTGATGCAGAGAACCTTCTTTGCATCATTCCCTTTCTCGCGTCACTTCACCTCTCTGAGCACTGTGATGTATCATTCTCGATTAGTGCTTTGGTCGCCTTAAATAGTTCAAACTTCATTAACTTCATCATCAAAAACCATGAAGCAAGCGCTATTCTAAAGATAGCAAGGGTCGGCCTGTCCAAAAAAACATTAGAGAATGAAAATCCATTGACAACAATAAAAGTCTGAACTTGCAATATCTTGCGATCTACCTTGCCCAACTCTATGGACAAGTCAATGCATCCAATAGGCTCCTTAGCCTCTTCGATAAATCCCTAGATACAAGATTTACATGGCTTCAAATGCTTCAAAATCATCTTCATATGATTAAAGGTTTTCTTTAATACAATATTAACTGAGCTTCCATAATCAATTAAAACCCGTTACACTATCGGTGGCCCAACCACAATCGTAATCACCATTGGATCTAGGGTCGATGCTTCGATTCCATCAAAATCTCTATTTTGAAAAACAATGTCATCATTCATCATTCTTTGTTGTTTCAATAGAGCTTCATCTTTGATGGCGAAACATGTCTCACGATGCACATGTTTCAGCGAACTACCATACATCTCCATTTTTTTCTAGCTTTTCTCCCTTGGATGGGGGCCTCTAGATATGGTATCTACAACAATCCTTCTCTCATGCTACTTTGGTCCTTCCCTATTGGACCTAAGCCGATCCTTGTGGGTACCCTGCCTGTGGGGTCTATCATTCACTTGTCCGCTGACTTGCGTATCCCTCACATATTGTTGTAGTTTCTTCTTTCGAATCAAATCTTCTCCCTTAATGACACACATTGGTATTGTGCCCATGAGTCTTATGGAACTGACAATACTTCCTCGAAATTCGTTTCGCTTTCCCTCCAAGGCGACTTCTTATAAGTCTCCGTACCTTACATAGCAAGGTAGATTTTCTCAACAGAATGATTTATTGGAGTGTAATCTCCTAGCCTCATGTACCTTATGGGTTTCTAGATGTCTTGATTCTTCCCACCAACGCCTTGGATTTTTCTATTCGGATTATTATTTTCAACATTTATAACATTTTTTGGGTGCTCTCACTACTTTTCTTAATAGAAACATTGCTCTATGTTACATCATTCAATAGTCTACCACCAATTAGTCCTAAGGCCAGGTCTGCTTCTTCCAAGTCCAGAAACCGAGATGCCTTATGATTAAATTATTCCTTAGTAGGTGGATACTTTCTTTAAGCCATCTAATAAAGCTTGTATTAGGGTGAACCCCTCAAATCAATGCCATTGAGATAATATTTTCCTTCAGATTGCTAAATTCAGTCACCGCAGTATTGAATCGTTTCAAGAAATCCTTCAGAGTCTCTCAAGAACTCTTATGAATATTTGGCAAGGACATCACATCCTTTGTTTAAGCAATATGGTGTCTGAACTATCCCATAATTTTTTCCCATTGATCAAAAGAAGATATGGACCTCGGTGCGAGCCGAGTGAGCCACATTATAACTAACCCACCTAAGAATATAGGGAAGCAAATGCACCTCACCGCATTAGTAGCAAAGGCACCATCCATATGCCATTAATGCTTTTGTAGATGCTATCTTGGATCTATCATTCCATTATAAAATGACATCGTCGGAAACTTTTTTGTATATTTTTTCTATAATATATCATTAGTAAATGGGATCCTACTTATCATCGAACCCCATTCATCATTACTCCTATGTTGATTTTCATTCAACAGTCCTCTCAGCATATCCACTATACATTCTTCAGTGTTTTGGGTGGTTGGATGGCGAATGTCAGGAACATGCCTGAGCATTTGACTCTATAAATGCTGTCGATTAGTTGCATGATGCATAGGCTCCCTTGTCTTTGGGAGTGTCGTTCATCTAGACACCCTCTATGATGCCTTGCCGGTGCTTTGGCGTTCACTTGAACACCATTAGTGTGTGCGCCGGTATCTTGTATTTCATTGGCACTAGCATCCTTCAAATGTCCCTCACTGTTAGAAAGGTTCATTGCATTAAGTGGTTTTCCATTGACCCCAATTCCATTATGGTCGGTACCGACTTGATTGTGGTCGGTACCGACCATGTTGGCCGTGGCTGGAACAACTCCATCTCCTTTACTTTGCTTCATCGATGTTCTAGCAGCCTTTCTCTTCATCTTTTGCTTGCCTTCTCTTCTATTCTGATGATGATGAACTTTCCTCATTGAAACTTGAAGGTAATGAATCTCTACGTCTCTTTTACACCTTTGTGGTTGCTGGAACAGCAAAGCAAAGCTTTTCTCCATTCTTTCAAAGATGGCATCCAGGCTTTCAAGCATCTTTTGGTTTATCTTAGCAATCATTCTATTTAGCTTAGCTTTGGTCACCATCTCCTGCAAGGAAGAAGGTCTCGACAATGCAAGTATTTGTTGACTTGTCTCTTCATTATGTGAAGAAGCTTCATCTTCTCCAACAATAGCTCCATAGCTTGTGGAAGCTCTTTTAGGGGTCATATCCTTCAAATCTAGTGAAGATTCTTCTTTAAATGTAAATAACTTTAGATCTGCTGCAACGAACATCTAGATCTAAATTCTAGATGCTCAAATCAAAAGTTCTAAGCTAGATCCTCACTTTAGTAGAACGTTTCTTGGTGGAAGCACAAAAAATGTTGGATCAAAAAGTGACACAACACCCCAAATCGATCGCAAATGAAAGTAAACAAGATAAAAATGGAATAGAGAAGAACAAGAACATGCAAATATTTATAGTGCTTCAGCCTCAAATCACATCTACGTCCATTTTAATTTTATTTCCTAAGCTTTTACATGAATACAAATGAATTACAAGCTTTCAAATCTAGGAAATAATGCACTTTCTGGTTTGATAGCAATTCGTGGTAAGGTTGGATCTACACAAAGAGCGTGATGATTAAGAGCCAAAATGTCCTTTTCTCTCTGTAGTGTCACTCGTATATATATTCGGAATCATCCACCATATTCGCCAGCTCGTGGAAGACCAAGTAGAAATTAGATCCACACGATTAGAAAGGATAACTTGTGTTTCCCATGAAAAATAATCATGTCGGTACCAACCACAATATGGTCGGTATCGAGCATAATTATTCTTCACTAAAATACTCTTCTCCTCATGCTTGTCCACGTTTTAAGTTTTCAAACTCATAAGTGGATCCCCTCCTAAAGTCATCTCAGTATTAACCATAATTGTGGTCTACATCGACAATACTTGATATACTCCACATTGGCTCCAACTTCTTGTACTCCATCTGTAACGACCCGTAAATTTTAACTGTTTTAATAACGTAATTAGTTGAAATTTTGTGAAATTTTAAACGATAAAATTTTGAAATAAAAATTTGATATTTGGAATGCGTCTAATTAATCATAGCAACTGGTAAATTTTCATCAGATAATTTGGAAGTTTATTTTCTAGTGTAATTTTATTCCAATTTATATCAGTTAAAATTGATGATAATAAAATGTTTTCCAAACCTGAATATTTTTACATAGAGAAATTCTAATCCATCTTCTGACTAAGCCGTCATTTTTCGTTTTTCCAAATTCGGACTTCTTTAGCTCCGTCGATCTTATTTTTCTGTGTTTTTATTGCATTTTCCGCTAGTAGAAAATTCAAATTTTTATAATTCAATCATACCACTGATATCTGTATACCGTTTTGATTGTCTCATCGTGCTGATCTCCACAGTGTATTCGATTATGTATTTCGGAGTCCGGTGTGCGGTACAATTTGCGCAACGCTCAACGTATCGGTTCCGCAACCGAGTCTTTAGATTTCTCGTGACTATTCGTTATCCAACGTGAAACCAATAGCCACTTTAATTAAATTCAAATTTAATTCTGACCTTTTCCATTCTCTTTATTTTTGATGGTTGGTTGCTTACTCATTCCTCTTCTTATTTGTTCTGTCGATCTAGAAAAAAGAAAAAATGATGAACATAATATAACATAACTACTTCATCTTTCATCTTCCACTCATCTTCTTGGCCGAGACCACTCACGAGCCCACCCCTCTTTCCGATTCTTCACTCGCTGAACTCCTCTTCCCCGAACTAGCGAGCCACCTCGCCTGAGCCACCGTGGCCGAGACCTGCTATAGCCGTTCCCCTTCACCAAAGTACGGATCCGCCTCTCCACGTCCCACCAGACCTCCTTCCACCCGAGCCTGTCACTCAGCTTTTGCCGAGCCTCACAGCCAGCCTTTCCCCTTGACTCGTGCTCACATGTCTTCTCCAAATGCCATCTCGCCTGACATTTTTCTCCCACAGCCTGTAGCCGATCTTGCCTTCATCTCGTGTTCAGCGCCTCACTAACCCCGGCTGCAAATGCTAAGACCGGCCTTCCTCTCCATCGGCCTCCACCAGCATCTCCAGGCGACCGCACCCTCGCTTCCATTTGTTCCACCTGCATTCATCCGTAAGAGTGTATATATATTAGTAGAGATATAATTGAGTCTTCATATTGTTTATACACATGTTAGTTTTGAGTTCTGCATGTACTAATTATATGGGTTCGGTCTCATTTATATTTTGGCTTGCATGGTTGGTAATTTATATAAGAGTTTCATTATATAATAGTCTGCATTTATAATTGTTACAGTATATATAATAAGTTATATATATATACTCATATATATAGTCAAAGCTAGCATGATGTGTTCATACTATAATAATATGTATAGTTGATGTAAGTGTTTCTATAAATATTGGGTTAACCGATTCCTGAAACTGAGTCAGTACATATATTGATTTAATTTACATGGGTATATATAATATAGGTTATAGTCTGTTACCTATGTCCATTTATTCAAAATCCCAACTTTATATATTTGTTTTATGTTATATTTGGGTCAGCATATGCATTGTCTGCATACATATAAATAGTTATACAAACTCTGTTTGTTTTAAAAGGTTATATGAGTTACGATTTTGTTTGTATATATGTAAAAAGTGGTACGAGTTTATTTATTACCTGTCGTATATATATATAATGGGAGTTGTATATATATTTGTATAGTCATATTTATAACCTGTCGTCTGCATATTTTGTTGTTTTACGGTCTGCACATTGTTATGTATGTATATATGGTATATATTTTATATGTTTTATATGCATTACTATATATAATTGCAATGATATAAGTTACAGAGACATATGCAAAACTTTATAAATGTTTTCTATAACAATATATATTTTGGGTTGCGTATATTTTATAAGAAGTGTTTTTTTTTTCTTTTTTTCTGTATGTATATAAATACAGTATATATATAAAAAAGTAGATTTGGTTAGTTAGACATTTATTCAGCCTAGGTTCAGCTAGTTATATATATATGAGTTAAGTTATATATATATATATGTTAAACATAGATTTTAAAATCTTTCATTGCTGTTAAGATATATATTATAATAAATAGTTATCAGTTGTACAGTTTTATATTGATATCATATATATCTAATCTGATTTTTGTTTTGTTTAGATTTGTTTTATTTTAAAACACTTATTTGAAATGTTGAAATTTTATATCTATTTTATCTTATTTATGTGTTGTTTTAAACCTTATACTGATTTTTGTGAAAATATAATGATATAATTGACATTCCATTTTAATTTATTCTAATCGTTCATCGATTCTTATCTATCAGTTTGTTCGTCATATTCGTGCCAATCTGCTTTGCTTTGGAAATTTATGCTTGGATCTGTAACTCGTTCCATTATCTATTCTCTCTAGCCTCGAAAGGTGAGAAATCACTCATGATTAACGTTCTTTTATTTATTAAATTTGATTTCAATTGAAACGACAATTGAAATATGCTGCTGCTAGTTATTTACATTGCTATATATATATATATGCCATTATCTGTATCTGTTCACCTGTGACATCTGACACCATTATCTGTAATATATATATATATATATATATGTCATCATCTGTATCTGTTCACCTATGACATCTGACACCATTATCTGTTATTTTTTGAGAGAGACAGGTGTGTAGCGTGAAACTACACAGCCGGTTAAGTAGTTATATTATAAAATATGTAAGAGGTCGATCGACAAGCCCGATCGATGGCCAAAAAATAGGTATGAAGCAACAAAATACAATTACAGTGCTAGAGTATCATAGTCCATTGCATACTAACTATTACAGGTGCTAAGAAATAGCCCACGCCAGACTAACACTACCTTTTCGAAGATGCACTAGTACTACCCTGAGATTCTACTGGCTGGACGCTGCAAGGCGGGAGACTCAGACGGAACGGCGCGGAGGAGCATTGACCTGTTAGAGAGGAGAAAAAGTGAGTGATACTTCTACAGGTTCCACCAAAATGGCGTGGAGTTTTCCCAAACACATTGTTATCCCGCTTTTTGGTCAAAGCCGGAATATCAAACAAATCGACAAGAAAGGATGGATATCAGGATTGGAGTGCAATTGGAAACAAGGCTGCAATGGATAACGTCAAAATTTGACTGGGCTCCGATCGAGACGAAATCGATTGGAGATGATGATGAGGACTAGGAGAGGCTATGTTTCAATTTTCAGGCCAATCGGAGTCCGTACGCACAAGATATGAATGGACCAAAATGCACAGAGCACGGTTCGAATCGATGGGACTTCGTATCGATTAGGGTGGAGTTGTTCGTATCGATCACCCAGCTTCGAATCCATCACGCTCGACTCCATCAGGTTCGACTGCATCTACTTCGTACCCTTGGGTGAACACTCTCTCGAATCCACAAAGGCTGGTCACTTCGTATCCATCTGGAACCATTACTTCGAATTCATGCAAATAAGGGTGCCTCGACTCCATAACCTTCGAATCCCCAGGATAAGACAACTCCGAATCGATCCACAGCAGCGCGTCTTGATCGATTCGAACCAGCTCCAGTTCCATCGATTCGAAGGAAGCGAACCTTCGAATCCAACGTCTCGAGTCCACCAGGTAAACGCGGCTAAAACCAAGGATTCGACCCAGTAAACTCGGAGAAAAAGGAGGATCAACTCGAAGATTGCGCGACACATCACCACGAGAGCGCGTGCCATGATCGATTCGAAAGAATCGATTCGAAGGAGATCGATTCGAACGACATGCACAGCCGAAAAACGTCATCTTGGATCGATCATAACTTGAGATCTACAAGTCCAAATGCTATGAAATTTTCACAGTAGCTTGAGCACATGTTGAAGAATGTTCATGCCAAATTTCAGCTCGATTGGACAATTTCTTGATCGATTCGAACATAGCTTTGAATCGATCCCAAAGTGGGCCCGGATTTCCAGAAAGCGGGCATGTGGGCCCCCTTACGTGCTAGAACTGGTCTCCCCTCAATTTAGGCAAAATATCATCCTCCTACACCTATAAATAGAGCCTCTGGTCATTCAGAAGAGTGGTAGGACAATTCTTAGAGCTAAGGAGCGCCCAGATTCTGCTAGATTTACTCCAGATCACCATTGCTGCCTTAGATTCAGATTATAATCATAAAATCCGTTGTACTACGCGATAGGAAATTGTAATCTTCAAGCATCGATCAATAAAAGATAAAAAATTTGGAGTGGACGTAGGCCGGAGATAGCTGAACCACTATAAATCTCGTGTTTTTGTTCATTATTTCTGGATTGCTGTTTGTTGTTTGTTTAGATCTGAGATTTGTGTTTGAATATTGCTGATTTGTATTCATACACTAGTGCTTTCACAACATTCGGGGTTTGTGACCATTTTTGGCGCAAACACTTTGGTGCTTTCACTGAGAAGGACTAGCGCCCGCTACATCGGAGTGAAGAGTTTAGGTTTGAAAGACGATGACTCGACAAGCAAGACAAAGAGCTGAGAGAAGCCAACAGGGAGGAAGTCAAGAGGCATCCTCCGGAACTGGAGAAGGACAAGCTTCGATTTACATTACCAGAGACGAAATGGAAGCTATGGCAAATTCATTGCATGAGAGGTTGCTGAAGAGTCAACAGGATATGATGCAGACTTTCTTCGAGCAGATGAGAGCTGCAGGAACACAGAACCTTGGACCAACTACAGCGACCGTAAACGTGGAACAAGGAACTAGGGTTGCGGAACCCAATGGAGGACAAAATACAGAACCGGAAGGCAATCAACAAGGGCTTGGGGGCAGGCCCACAGGATCCAACGCAGAAGGACCTTTGGAAGGAGTTCAGCAGGCTAGAGCCAATGTTGCGGCTAATGAGCCACATGAGGAATATGTGCCGAAGTTCCCTCGGGAGCATGGGGGGCAACACCTAACAGGCAATGCTGGATTAATGGAAATCATTAGGAAGACTATGCGTGGAGGTTCGACCAATAGAGACTTGGAAGGAGTGAACAGGAGTCCGTTCGCTCGGGAAATCAGGATAGCTCAGAATCCACCTAAGTTCAAGTTACCCAGCGTAGAAGTATATAATGGCAAGGCTGATCCAACTGATCATTTGATGAGATACACTAGACACATGGAAGTGCTGGGGGCATCGGAGGAAGTGATGGCCAGATGTTTCCCTTTATACTTAACAGATCTAGCGACAATGTGGTTTAGGCAGCTGGAAGAAGGATCTATCAGGACTTGGAGGGAATTGGTGGATAGGTTTTTGGGACAGTTTCGGGTTCATATCAAAAGACCCAAGAACGTGATGACGTTAACATCGGTAAAGAAAAGAACGGATGAATCACTTAGAGCATTTTAAACTCGATTTAATGCGGCGGTTGCTTCGGTGGATCGGCCGGATCCATCGATGGTTTTGATGGCGGCAGTATCGGGAGTCAGAGAGGATTCAGATTTTAAGGTATCTTTAGTACGAGATCCACCACTGGATCTCGGGGAATTCTTTCATGAAGCTGAAAGGTTCCTTCGGCAAGAAGATGCATGTATGGACTTAAAGTTAAAGGAGGTGAATGTGACTGGGGGTGGAGGACCATCCAACGGAACCTCGGATAAAGATAAAGGAAAAAGGAAGCTGGACGAAAATTCTGAAAAAGCTAGGAAGCGATGGAAGGATCCAAAGTTTTCCACATACACAGAATTGAATGAGATGCTGGAGCGGATTTACTTGGAAACTCGGAATCTCCTTCCTTACCGAAGGCCGGGCTAGAAGAGAACCATCTGAACGGGAAAGGGCATCAGGAAGGCACTGTGTCTTCCACGATCTGGACGGGCATGATACCAACAGCTGCAGGCACTTAAAGGACATAATTGAGGAGCATGTGAGGAATGGACAGTTGAGGCAGTATGTTGGAGTAGGAATGCAGCGGTGGAGCAGGAGCAACCACCACCTACCTCGAGCCATTATGGAGCGAGGCCCAGGAATGATGGTCGATTGGTCATCCATTGACCAGGATAATATGAAATAAGTAACAAACCATTGGCGAGCAACTGAGTCATTTACACATGTATGGGGACGGAGATAGCCCCTAGGCATGCTCTGAATGATGATAAACCGCAAAGCCATGGTTTGCGAAATCTGTTTTTTGTTTTTGATTGGACACTTGGTTTTATGATTTGGTTTTTGGAGTTTGGATTGAACTCTTGATTTTGCTTGTTTTTCTGGTTTCGGCATTCATTCGGATGATTGTTCTCCGTTTTGGATGATGATTTCGATTTTTGATATGAATTTCTGGTTTTCTAATTTGATTTGGATTGGATCTTGATTGGATTCTTCTTGGTTTTTGATAAACGGTCGTCAGGTGTGGATTACGCCTGGCAAGGGGTGAGTCTTTTTGCCCGAACGTGGTAAATTAACTCATTCAGGTCGTCGAGTATGGACTATGCTCGACAAGGGTCCGGAGTGACCAGGATTCGGCCTAGGACTTAGGCCCCCTATTATCGATTATTGTTTCAGGTCGTTAAGTATGGATTATGCTCAGCAAGGGTCTGGAGCGACCAGGATTCGGCTTAGGACTTAAGCCATGGCATTACTTACGTTCAGGGACACTGGACCACGGTCGTCAGGTGTGGACTGCGCTTGACAAGAACCCGGAGAGGTTAGCTCAACGTCCAGGGACACTGGACCACGGTCGTCAGGTGTGGATTGCGCTTGGCAAGAACCCGGAGAGGTTAGCTCCACGTCCAGGGACACTGGACCACGGTCGTCAGGTGTGGATTGCGCTTGGCAAGAGCCCGGAGAGGTTATGGATTTGGATATCGACCCGGAGAGGTCTAGGATTCGGTTGTTGGATAAGGATGGACTAATAACTCAGCCTTCGAGTTTGGATGGGCACGGAATTGGCTATGGACTTTGGACATTGGATTTGGAAACTATTCAAAACACGCCTTCTTATCACAACGCATGTTTTGGGGGGCAAATGTTATCCCGCTTTTTGGTCAAAGCCGGAATATCAAACAAATCGACAAGAAAGGATGGATATCAGGATTGGAGTGCAATTGGAAACAAGGCTGCAATGGATAACGTCAAAATTTGACCGGGCTTCGATCGAGACGAAATCGATTGGAGATGATGATGAGGACTAGGAGAGGCTATGTTTCAATTTTCAGGCCAATCGGAGTCCGTACGCACAAGATATGAATGGACCAAAATGCACAGAGCACGGTTCGAATCGATGGGACTTCGTATCGATTAGGGTGGAGTTGTTCGTATCGATCACCCAGCTTCGAATCCATCACGCTCGACTCCATCAGGTTCGACTGCATCTACTTCGTACCCTTGGGTGAACACTCTCTCGAATCCACAAAGGCTGGTCACTTCGTATCCATCTGGAACCATTACTTCGAATCCATGCAAATAAGGGTGCCTCGACTCCATAACCTTCGAATCCCCAGGATAAGACAACTCCGAATCGATCCATAGCAGCGCGTCTTGATCGATTCGAACCAGCTCCAGTTCCATCGATTCGAAGGAAGCGAACCTTCGAATCAAATGTCTCGAGTCCACCAGGTAAACGCGGCTAAAACCAAGGATTCGACCCAGTAAACTCGGAGAAAAAGGAGGATCAACTCAAAGATTGCACGACACAACACCACGAGAGCGCGTGCCATGATCGATTCGAAAGAATCGATTCGAACGACATGCACAACCGAAAAACGTCATCTTGGATCGATCATAACTTGAGATCTACAAGTCCAAATGCTATGAAATTTTCACAGTAGCTTGAGCACATGTTGAAGAATGTTCATGCCAAATTTCAGCTCGATTGGACAATTTCTTGATCGATTCGAACGTAGCTTCGAATCGATCCCAAAGTGGGCCCGGATTTCCAGAAAGCGGGCATGTGGGCCCCCTCACGTGCTAGAACTGGTCTCCCCTCAATTTAGGCGAAATATCAGCCTCCTACACCTATAAATAGAGCCCCTGATCATTCAGAAGAGTGGTGGGACAATTCTTAGAGCTAAGGAGCGCCCTGATTCTGCCAGATTTACTCCAGATCACCATTGCTACCTTAGATTCAGATTATAATCATAAAATCCATTGTACTACGCGATAGGAAATTGTAATCTTCAAGCATTGATCAATAAAAGATAAAAACTTTGGAGTGGACGTAGGCCGGAGATAGCCGAACCACTATAAATCTCGTGTTTTTGTTCATTATTTCTGGATTGCTGTTTGTTGTTTGTTTAGATATGAGATTTGTGTTTGAATATTGCTGATTTGTATTCATACACTGGTGCTTTCACAACATTCGGGGTTTGTGACCATTTTTGGCGCAAACACACATGTGCATTCCTCTCTTTCCAAATGCACCAACTAAAGATGGATATGAAGGTGTCCATCAGCAAATTCTGCTGATTAAACTGCCAATATTCGAAGAAGGAGGTCGCGCTGGGGATAAACCCCAGAAGATAGGCACTGGTTGCAGCCCAAATTGAGTAGGAGAAGTCGCATTCGAAGAAAAGGTGGGTTACTGATTCATCGTGTGTTAAACAAAAGACGCAGCGCGGGTCGATGGGGATGTTCAGTCTGTTGAGTCTGTCTTTGGTATTAATTCTTCCAGAAATTAGGCACCATTGGAAAAAAGCTATGCGAGGTGGAAGATTGCACTGCCAAATCCTGGGAAAGGAGAAAAGGCGAACTGGGTGAGTTAGGTGTTGATAACAGGAGGCGACTGAGAATCCCTTGGAAGGTGCGAGGGCCCAGAGGAAGTGGTCTTGACTGTTGGAAGGATGAATCGATAGGAGGATATTTGTGGTGGAGAGGAGTTTAGGAACCAAGTCTGCATCGAAGATGAAGGGTGGGCAAAGGTGCTCGGGACCAAGGGTGAGATAGTCTTCAACTGTTGCGTTTGGAAGGGTGGCGTGCGAGAAGAGGTTGGGTAGGAGCTTAGAAAGGGGCAGTTGGCCATACCAAGTGTCTTGCCAGAAGAGGCATCTGTTTCCTCTTTCGATTTTCACCTGAAAAAGTGCTTTGACTCTAGGAAGGGTTAGAAGGACCCCAGACCAGAAGGGGGATGGCCGGAACCGGGTGGTGAGATGGAGCGCTAAATGAGGGTTTGAATGGTAGTGTTGACATAGAATCCACGATTTCCAGATGAAGTGTAACGACCCGTATTTTCACGGATCGAAACATTTTAAAACAGTTGACATTTGGTCACACTGTTGATAAGTTGTTTAGAGTTTAAGTCCTAGGTCGTACGGGTTTTAGGTCGGTAAAGAGTTAGGTCGGAGAGTCTGATAGGTCGTAAGTAAGCATAGGCTTAACTCGTAGCCGACTTAAGGAGATAGACGACCTATAGAATTAGTCGACCTAAAGATTTAGATGACTTAAGGTAAGTGACCGACTTAAGAAAATTTACCGAGCTAAGAAACTGGTGACCTAAGGAGTTTGAGGTAAGTCGAGTGGACGACCTAAGTATTGGAGCGACTTAGAAGTTAGGTTGTAGACAACCTAAGAGGTAGCGCGACCTAAGAGATAGGAGACTTGAGGGTTTTTGGCGAGTTAGGGATCTAAGGGGTAGGTCGGCGACGACTTAAGTGTTAGGTCATAACCCATTTAGGTCGCGTGAGTAGTTATGTCATGTGGGGTGTTAGGTCGCAGGGTAGTGGTCTATGTTAGGTCGCGAGAGTTGTTAACTCGTAAGCGACTTAAGGAGGTTAGCTAAGTCGTTAGGACAATTCTGTAGTATGCCTGAGTCGTTAAAGACAGTTAAGTCGTAACCTAGCTAAGTCGTGAGGTTGATGAGTTGTAGAGCTGTTAAGTCGTTAAGGCGTATCCCGGTTGAGTCTTAGGTCGTGCCTAGGGGTTAAGTCGCGCGTATGTGTTAAGTCGCGCAAGTGGTTGGGTCGAAGGTCTTAAGTCGTGGGGTTTTAGGTCGTAAGCTTTCTTGAGTCGTAGGTCGTAGGATCTGATGAGTCGTAAGTCGCGTACGTACGTTGTGGCTTAAGTCGGAAGACTGTTGAGTCGTGAGTCGTGGTGTTCTGATGAGTCGTAGACGACTCATGAAGGCAGACGACTTGGGGGAAATTTCAGCTATAAATACTCGTCCATTTCTCACTTTTTGGGATCCGGATTTCGAAGCGACGAAGTGCTGCCATTTTGAGAGCTCGACTTCTACACTTCTTCACTTCTTTTCTCCACTCTAATCTAGTGATTCCTACCATCCATATTGAAGATCAAATCGAAGATCGAAGAGTTTAGATTGAAGATCTACATTCTTCGAAGAGAGATTTCATCGTTTGAAGCGGATTGGTGATAGATCGAGATTGGTCCTTCGCTGTCCAGATCTGAAGCGTGTTGATTTGGGGTTGTTTAGGTGATTTGGTAAGTGATGATTATCTCTCACACGGATCCAAAGGAGTATATCGGATTGTTGGCTCGATTTGGTGTTAAAATAGTGATTTCCATACATTTTCTTCATCCTAAGTGTAGATCCATATAGATCCATTGTTCATGATGATGTTACATCCATTTTACTACATGTTAACCTATGCAAGTTCATTCATCAAGATTATAGAGATATTGTTCATGTTTTCATGCTTATTTGACTTTCAACTCTTTAATTACGAAATTGCCATTATTGTTATAATTGTCTACTTAGATCATATTTGAATGCTTGATTGCTTGGATTAATGTTTGATTTGGTTGATTGCTATGAATTAGATGATTGATGATTTGATTTAGATCGAGGATGATTCAAAAGCTAAGGGAAAGGCTCTTGAATTGGAAAAGCTGCTTGTGGCATATGTAGCGGATGGTGAAGCTCTTATGCATAGATTCGATGATGATGATGTTGGGATGAAGCTTTGCGAGGATGTGATGAAGCGAAGCATGATATGAGATAGTCTTGGTCTAATCCAGACGGGATCATTCCAAGCAGGTTGATAACTCGGTGATATGGTTCGAGTTTGAGGATAATGGATGCTCGAGAGGCGCTTGAGCTAGTATGGAAATAGTCATCGAGGAGGATGATTAGAAGGCTGAGATCTCATCGTTGTTGAAGGTTCTAGCATGCTCAAAGCAAGAGTACGTTGGGCAGATTCGATAGTCCCTGAAGGCTACGGATTGGTAGTCAAGTACTCTGGGCAGATTCGATAGTCCTAGGCACGGGTCACGATGACGTGCGGGAGTTATGTTTAGAACCGGGGTTTCCATTAGCCCTTGACGGACGGCTGAAAGAATGTGCCGGTCATTCAATTAATGGTGATATCGAAGCAATGATAACAGTGATAGCCGGAGTCGTGGATGTTTGGTTGTATCGTCATTCGGTCTCAAGAGCGGTATTTTCTGGGTGCTTATCTGATCTTGGTTTAGGCCTTGGGGGTTTGTACTTGGAAAACATCGCCCTTGACTCGAGTGATAATTACTTTACTTTAAATTGTATGTTCTACTATGTTTGCTTCTGCTTAGTGTGTGTCTGGGGGCTATCACTGTAGAAAGAGGTTGGAGTGGGAGGGTTGTATTCCTATTCCTTTTTCCTTTGTGCTCTTTTGGTATGTTGTTAGTTAATTTACCGCTCACTAAGACTGTTGTCTGACTCAAGGCTTTATGTTTTAATTCTTATTGCCTTGGGATGTTCGTCCATTTTGGGACGGGCAGACTAGGTAGCAGGTGACAGGTGCTGCTCTTTCTTTCCACGATGCTGATGACGAAGACGAACTGGAGTATTGCATATTACTTCTTACTATATGTACTGGATGTTCCGTTGCTTTGTATTCTCTGAGTGATATGTAGTGAGGCTTGTTGTATTGACTATTCAGATGTTTGTATTTAACTATTATGAAGTTTTATTGATGAGATTCTATTCTGTGAAGCTTCACTATATATATGTTCTATTGTATTTTGTCCATGCGCTGTGAGTAATACGATAGATTCTGTTGTTTTAATTTACCTTGACAATCGTCCATGGCTGCCTGGCACATTTTACAGCGCACTTTCTCTAGGTTCAGTGCAGGGGTTATGGGCGGTCGTCACATTTGGTATCAGAGCTTTGGTTAATCGATTTTACCCAACGCTCGCTGACGTAACTACGTATGAGAGACGTAATTGTATTTTGATGGATGATTACTATATATAATATAGTAGCTTAGAAGAGTTTGAGTCCTTTAAGCAGTTGTTTCTCAAGATGTTCTGACCATTCCTTTTTATATATATTGAGAATGAGTCGAAGAGGGAGACCAGCTGCTAGGGAAGGCCGAGCTGCTGAAGGAACTGCTGATTATGCAGCCATGTTCGAAGCTATGATGACTTCGATCATGAGAAGGATGCCAGCTCCATGGCCATCAGTTGATGTTAGAGTTCAAGTCCAAACTCCAAAACCGATGGATTTTGCTAAGTTGTGCAAGGACTATACTGCTCTTGGAGGGAAGGTTTTCTTGGGAACAGAATCAACCATTGAAGTCCAGAGATGGATAGATGCTTGTAGAAGGATCTTTAGTGATTTGGGAATTGAGGATGCAACTAAGAGGAAGTTGGCATCAAGACAGCTTCAAGGGAGAGCTTCTGATTGGTGGAACTCTATTACCATCAATACTCCGGAGGAAGAGATTACTTGGGAGCAATTCCAAGCCAGATTTGAAGCTAAGATCATTTCTACAGCTCAGAAGTCTGTTCTGTTCAAGAAGTTTGTGGAGCTCAAGCAAGGTGGAAGACCAGTTCTTGAGTATGTTTCTGAGTTTGAAGCTTTGTCCAAGTATGCCTGGTCATATATTGAATCTGCATATCAGAAGAATGAGAAGTTTGTGACAGGCTTGGACAGTTATCTTGGGAGACAGCTGGTGGATCATTTGGATGATTCATTTGAGAAACTTGTGGAGAAAGCTCTCAGGCACGAGAGTCTGTTTCCTAAGGAAGGATCGGTTGTTGCTGTGACCAGGGAAGAGTCTAAACCCCAGCAGGGTGGAAACAAGAAGAGGAAGCAGCAGCAGCAGAAGGGTAAGGATGGCCAGAAGAAGCCGAAAGGCGAGGTGACTTGCTACAATTGTCAGCAGAAGGGCCATTTCTCGAAGGATTGTAAGAATCCGAAGGCACCGATGAAGTGTCACAACTGTGACAAGCCGGGGCATTTCAGGAAGAATTGTCCATAACCGAGGAGGGACAAGCAGATTGTGCAAGCTTATGCTTTGGGAGCTGTTCCGTCGTCTTCAAAAGCTCCTACCGCTGAAGAGAAGGGAAAGAGTGTGGTGGTTCAAGGTACTCTTTTCCTATGTGGTGTTCCAGTTAGAGTTCTGTTTGATACTGGAGCGTCGCATTCGTTTGTTTGTAGTGAACTCGTAGGCCGGTTAGGTTTGGAACCGGATATCGTTGATAGGCCATTGGTTGTGACTAATCCAGTTGGGGGTTCGTCTTGTTTGTGTATGTTATGCCGTGGTCTGATTGTATCGAGTCATGGTTGCTCTTTTGTTTGCGATTGTTTTGTTCTGAATTTTGCGGGGTTCGGAATTATTTTGGGTATGGACTGGCTTAGGAGGTATGCGGCAAAGGTTGATTGTGAGAGGCTGGAAGTGACAGTCGAGAATGTGGAGGGGCGAAAGATTGTGATACGATGTAAGCATGAAGAAGGTGTCTTCATGAGCTTCATGTATTCGCTAGTTGTTCCACGGGATGGACTGTCATTAGTGCCAATCGCGAATGGATTTGAGGATGTCTTTGACGAAGTCAAAGGGTTGCCGCCGCATAGAGAGATCGAGTTTCGTATAGATCTAGTTGAAGGAGCCAGACCTGTTGTGATGCCTCTTAGGCGGATGGCGCCTAGGGAACAACAAGAGTTGAGGGTGCAAGTTGAAGATCTTTTGCAGAAAGGATTCATTCGGCGTAGTGTGTCCGAGTGGGGTGCACCAGTTGTGTTTGCAACCAAGGCAGATGGGTCGTTGAGATTGTGTGTGGATTATCGTGAGCTGAATAAGGTGACTAAGAAGAACAAGTATCCATTGCCGAGAATAGATGACTTGTTTGATCAGCTTCACGAAGCCAAGGTGTTTTCTCAGATGGATTTGGCAACGGGATTTCACCAGTTGAGAGTGGCTAAGGATAGTGTGCCGAAGACTGCTTTTCGAACACCATCCGGTTTCTTTGAGTGGCTGGTAATGCCGTTTGGATTGACTAATGCGCCAGCATATTTTGTGGATCTTATGAGTGTTCAGAGATCAGTTGAACAAGTTTGTACTTGTGTTCGTGGATGATATTCTGATTTATTCCAGAACTGAAGAAGAACACAAGACGCACTTGCGTATTGTTTTGGAAATCTTACGGAAACATCAGCTGAAGGCTAAGTTTTCGAAGTGTCACTTCTGGAAGAGTGAAGTGAGGTTCTTAGGCCATGTTATCTCTGGAAATGGAATAGCGGTTGATCCCGCGAAGGTGGCAGCAATCCAGGATTGGGTTAGACCTAAGAATGCATCTGATGTGAGAAGTTTTCTTGGATTGGCAGGATATTATCGACAGTTTATCAAAGACTTCTCCAAGATAGCTGCACCGTTAACAGGATTGACGAAAAAGAACCAAGTGTTCAGATGGGATGCTAAGTGTGAGCAAGCTTTCGGAATCCTGAAAGAGAGATTGACGAGTGCAACTGTTTTGACTATTCCTAGTGGGAATGATGAGATGGTGGTTTACACCGACGCATGTGGTACTGGACTTGGAGCAGTGCTGATGCAGAAGGATAAAGTTGTTGCATATGCCAGTCGACAACTGAAGCCGCATGAAAGGAATTACCCGACTCATGATTTGGAGTTAGCGGCGATTGTTATTGCTCTGAAGATGTGGAGACATTATCTATTGGGAGTTCGATTCGAGCTATTTACAGATCATAAGTCGTTGAAGTATCTTTTCTCCCAAAAGGATTTGAATCTTCGGCAGCAACGTTGGCTAGAGTTTTTGGCATCATATGATTTCGGTATAGCTTATACTCCGGGAAAAGGTAACGCAGTGGCAGATGCGTTAAGTCGAAGACATGCAGGATTGGGAGCCATGTTTTCAGAATGGAAGAATCTCGAGTATTTAGATGGATTTGACTTCAGGCCTAGATGCGAATTAGAACTTGAGATGTTGGCAAACTTATCGATAAGACCTTCTCTTGTGGAAAGGATTGGCGAGAGCCAAAAGCGAGACGATAAGCTTTTCAAGATTATCCGTGATTTAGAATCTGGATTGGATCCAGAAAAGGATAAAGGATTCGAGGTCGATCGAGAGGGTTGGCTTCGGAAGCAAGGATGACTAGTTGTTCCCGATATAGATGAATTGAGGAGTGAAGTTCTGAAGGAAAGTCATCACTCGAAGCTGACAATTCATCCAGGTGGAAATAAGATGTATCGGGATATGAAGAGAACCTACTACTGGGAAGGCATGAAGAAGGATGTTGGAAATTTTATTTCCAAGTGTATGAACTGGCAGTTGGTAAAAGCCGAACAGAGGAAGCCGAGTGGATTGCTTCAGCCATTAGAAATTCCTACATGGAAGTGGGAGCAGATATCGATGGATTTTATTGATGGATTACCTAGAACAAGAACGGGAAACGAAGGGATTTGGGTCATTGTAGATCGTCTGACCAAGAGTGCGAGGTTCATTCCTGTTCGATCGACTAGGACTGCATCAAAGTTGGCTGAGTTGTATGTTAAGTGGATAGTTCGATTCCATGATATTCCGAAGAGTATAGTGAGCGATCGAGACCCACTGTTCACTAGTGGATTTTGGAAGAGCTTCCAGGAAGTTTTGGGAACCGAGTTGTGTTTGAGTACAGCTTATCACCCTCAAACAGATGGTCAGACCGAGCGAGTCAACCGAGTTTTGGAAGATCTCCTTAGAGCTTGTGTTTTGGATTTCGGAGGATCATGGGAAGATCATCTTCATTTGGTGGAATTTTCATACAACAACAGTTACCAGTCAAGCATTGGTATGGCACCGTATGAGGCATTATATGGAAGACCGTGTAACTCTCCGACGTGTTGGTTAGAAATAGGAGAAAAGCTGATGCTTGGGCCAGAGATGATTCGACAGACTTCGGATTGCATAGAGATCATTCGGCAACGAATGAAGGCAGCCCAAGATCGTCAGAAAAGTTATGCCGATAAGCGTCGTAAAGATTTGGAATTCGACGTAGGTGATATGGTTTTTGTGAAGATTTCTCCACTGAAGAATGTTATTCGATTCGGGAAGAAAGGAAAATTGACTCCGAGATTTGTTGGACCATTCCCGATCATCGAGCGAATTGGAAAGCTTGCCTACAGATTGGAGTTACCAGAGAAGATGTCGAGTGTGCACAATGTTTTTCATGTATCATATCTACGGAAGTATGTGCACGACTCGAATATGGTGGTTTCTGCTGATAGCTATGAAGATTTCGAAGTTGATCCAGTCGATAGAAGACCTCGTAAGCCGCTTCGTGTTGTAGAAACCGACACGAAACAGCTTAGGAGGAAGATAGTTAAGTTGCTCAAGATACAATGGAGTGATGATGATAACGACTGTACGTGGGAGGTGGAAGAGAGGATGAAGGCAGCTCATCCTGAACTCTTCAAGGTATGGCCCTAAGGTGTCGTGTCATCTCACGATATTGTAACTTGTTCTGGTTTTAGAATTCTGCATGCTAAGCTAGAATTGGATGCATGGTTTGTTGATTGCTATGGATGTTAGGCGTGCAGAATAGCCCTTGATTGCTTTGTTGTTTGGAATTTCGGGGGCGAAATTCCTAAGGGGGAGAGAATGTAACGACCCGTATTTTCACGGATCGAAACATTTTAAAACAGTTGACATTTGGTCACACTGTTGATAAGTTGTTTAGAGTTTAAGTCCTAGGTCGTATGGGTTTTAGGTCAGCAAAGAGTTAGGTCGGAGAGTCTGATAGGTCGTAAGTAAGGATAGGCTTAACTCGTAGCCGACTTAAGGAGATAGACGACCTATAGAATTAGTCGACCTAAAGATTTAGACGACTTAAGGTAAGTGACCGACTTAAGAAAATTTACCGAGCTAAGAAACTGGCGACCTAAGGAGTTTGAGGTAAGTCGAGTGGACGACCTAAGTATTGGATCGACTTAGAAGTTAGGTCGTATTGGTTTAGGTCGTTGACAACCTAAGAGGTAGCGCGACCTAAGAGATAGGAGACTTGAGGATTTTTGTCGAGTTAGGGATCTAAGGGGTAGGTCGGTGACGACTTAAGTGTTAGGTCATAACCCATTTAGGTCGCGTGAGTAGTTATGTCGTGTGGGGTGTTAGGTCGCAGGGTAGTGGTCTATGTTAGGTCGCGAGAGTTGTTAACTCGTAAGCGACTTAAGGAGGTTAGCTAAGTCGTTAGGACAATTCTATAGTATGCCTGAGTCGTTAAAGACAGTTAAGTCGTAACCTAGCTAAGTCGTGAGGTTGATGAGTTGTAGAGCTGTTAAGTCGTTAAGGCATATCCCGGTTAAGTCGTTGAGTCTTAGGTCGTGCCTAGGGGTTAAGTCGCGCGTATGTGTTAAGTCGCGCAAGTGGTTGGGTCGAAGGTCTTAAGTCGTGGGGTTTTAGGTCGTAAGCTTTCTTGAGTCGTAGGTCGTAGGATCTGATGAGTCGTAAGTCGCGTACGTACGTTGTGGCTTAAGTCGGAAGACTGTTGAGTCATGAGTCGTGGTGTTCTGATGAGTCGTAGACGACTCATGAAGGCGGACGACTTAGAGGAAATTTCAGCTATAAATACTCGTCCATTTCTCACTTTTTGGGATCCGGATTTCGAAGCGACGAAGTGCTGCCATTTTGAGAGCTCGACTTCTACACTTCTTCACTTCTTTTCTCCACTCTAATCTAGTGATTCCTTCCATCCATATTGAAGATCAAATCGAAGATCGAAGAGCTTAGATTGAAGATCTACATTCTTCGAAGAGAGATTTCATCGTTTGAAGCGAATTGGTGATAGATCGAGATTGGTCCTTCGCTGTCCAGATCTGAAGCGTGTTGATTTGGGGTTGTTTAGGTGATTTGGTGAGTGGTGATTATCTCTCACACGGATCCAAAGGAGTATATCGGATTGTTGGCTCGATTTGGTGTTAAAATAGTGATTTCCATACATTTTCTTCATCCTAAGTGTAGATCCATATAGATCCATTGTTCATGATGATGTTACATCCATTTTACTACATGTTAACCTATGCAAGTTCATTCATCAAGATTATAGAGATATTGTTCATGTTTTCATGCTTATTTGACTTTCAACTCTTTAATTACGAAATTGCCATTATTGTTATAATTGTCTACTTAGATCATATTTGAATTCTTGATTGCTTGGATTAATGTTTGATTTGGTTGATTGCTATGAATTAGATGATTGATGATTTGATTTAGATCGAGGATGATTCAAAAGCTAAGGGAAAGGCTCTTGAATTGGAAAAGCTGCTTGTGGCATATGTAGCGGATGGTGAAGCTCTTATGCATAGATTCGATGATGATGATGTTGGGATGAAGCTTTGCGAGGATGTGATGAAGCGAAGCATGATATGAGATAGTCTTGGTCTAATCCAGACGGGATCATTCCAAGCAGGTTGATAACTCGGTGATATGGTTCGAGTTTGAGGATAATGGATGCTCGAGAGGCGCTTGAGCTAGTATGGAAATAGTCATCGAGGAGGATGACTAGAAGGCTGAGATCTCATCGTTGTTGAAGGTTCTAGCATGCTCAAAGCAAGAGTACGTTGGGCAGATTTGATAGTCCCTGAAGGCTACGGATTGGCAGTCAAGTACTCTGGGCAGATTCGATAGTCCTAGGCACGGGTCACGATGACGTGCGGGAGTTATGTCTAGAACCGGGGTTTCCATTAGCCCTTGACGGACGGTTGAAAGAATGTGCCGGTCATTCAATTAACGGTGATATCGAAGAAATGATAACAGTGATAGCCGGAGTCATGGATGTTTGGTTGTATCGTCATTCGGTCTCAAGAGCGGTATTTTCTGGGTGCTTATCTGATCTTGGTTTAGGCCTTGGGGGTTTGTACTTGGAAAACATCGCCCTTGACTCGAGTGATAATTACTTTACTTTAAATTGTATGTTCTGCTATGTTTGCTTCTGCTTAGTGTGTGTCTGGGGGCTATCACTGTAGAAAGAGGTTGGAGTGGGAGGGTTGTATTCCTATTCCTTTTTCCTTTGTACTCTTTTGGTATGTTGTTAGTTAATTTACCGCTCACTAAGACTGTTGTCTGACTCAAGGCTTTATGTTTTAATTCTTATTGCCTTGGGATGTTCGTCCATTTTGGGACGGGCAGACTAGGTAGCAGGTGACAGGTGTTGCTCTTTCTTTCCACGATGCTGATGACGAAGACGAACTGGAGTATTGCATATTACTTCTTACTATATGTACTGGATGTTCCGCTGCTTTGTATTCTCTGAGTGATATGTAGTGAGGCTTGTTGTATTGACTATTCAGATGTTTGTATTCAACTATTATGAAGTTTTATTGATGAGATTCTATTCTGTGAAGCTTCACTATATATATGTTCTATTGTATTTTGTCCATGCGCTGTGAGTAATACGATAGATTCTGTTGTTTTAATTTACCTTGACAATCGTCCATGGCTGCCTGGCACATTTTACAGCGCACTTTCTCTAGGTTCATTGCAGGGGTTATGGGCGGTCGTCACATGAAGTTTCCGGGTGTGAGTAATCTCCAAAGCCATTTGGACAACAACGCTTGATTGAATGCGCGAAGGTCTGTAATCCCTATCCCCCCATGATTGCGGTGTAAACATACCGTCTTCCAGTTGACCAGCCTTTTTGCGTTGCCACCGTTCCAAAGAAACGAGCGCCTGATTGAGTCAATTTTCTTGATAACCCAGGATGGAAGTGTGAGGAAGGACATCCAGTATGAGGGGATAGCTGATAGGACAGATTTGACTAGGACAAGACGACCTGCAGAAAATAGCGAGTGTGCCTTCTAAGTTGAGAGCCGGGATTCAATTTTGGAAATGAGGGGGAGCCAGTCGGCACGGTGGAGATTGGTGGGGCGGATGGGGATGCCTAGGTATGAAATGGGGAATTGGGCTATGCTACAATTGAGCAGGGATGAAATTTGAGGGCCAAGATGAGCGGAGTTGCCAAGCATGATGATGGAGCTTTTGTTAAAATTGATGGAGAGGCCAGAAATTGCTTCAAAGACATACAACGCAACCTTGAGGCAATGGATGTGGTTGATATCGGTGGAAGCGAATAGGATCGTATCATCTGCAAATTGAAGGTTAGACACAGACAAATCTGAGTTTTGAAGCTTGATACCTTTAAATAAATCATTGGACGAGGCAAGCTTGATCATCTGATTGAATACATCCGCTACCAGGACAAAGATTAGGGGAGAGAGCGGGTCCCCTTGCCTCAATCCCCTGGTTGATTTAATGTGACCACCTGAAGAGCCATTGATTGAGATGGATGAGATGCTTGTGTTGAGTATCCCTTTGATCCAATCGCACCACTTTGACGGAAAGCCCCTGTGCTTCATTAGGTCCAGGATGAACTCCCAGTGTACCGTGTCAAAAGCTTTGGAAAAATCTAATTTTAGAAGGGTACCAGGGGTTGATGTTCTATGACAGTAAGAGACAGCTTCTTGAGTGGCGGCGACACAGTCCAAAATGTTTCTGCCTAGTATGAAGGCGGACTGTTCCGCCCCCACCAGGGGATCGATGACTGACTGAAGTCTATTAGCAAGAACCTTTGTGATGATTTTGAATGTGGTGTTGAGGAGACTGATTGGTCTGAAAGCGGGCAGGGTGTTAGCGCCGGGGGATTTGGGGAGGAGGATGATGTTGGCGTAGTTAAGGCGGGCAACTGAGGAGGGATTAGCTTGGAATTCTTCGCACATATCTAGCAAGTCGAATTTGATGGTTTCCCAATAACGTTTAAAAAAATGTGGGCCGAAACCATCTGGGCCCGAGGCCTTGTCGTCCGACAAGTCCCTAAGCGCGGCCCAAACTTCATCTTCGGAAAATGGGTGGTCAACAAGAATTGGGGGACAGGATGGGTATAGGAGGTTCCAGTCAATAGGGGGTAGCGCCGGAGATGACTTGCCGAGGATATTTCGGTAGTAATCGGTGAAGAGGCGGAGGTGATCAGGCAATTCGGTGAAGCTAGAATTGTTGTGGACTAGCTCCGTGATGTTGATAGATTTGCGTCTGCCATTGGCCATTCGATGGAAAAAGGAGGTATTCCTATCCCCCTCCTCTAACCATTTAGCTTTGGATCTTTGTTTCCAACCAATTTCCTCTTGTTTGATAAGTCTGTCAAGCTCTGATTCTAAAACCTTCAGTTGAGAGTATTCGGTTGGAGTTAGGGGTCGAGATTCTTCGAGGATGTTGAGTTCGAGGATAGCATCTTGGGTGGAAGAAATGCGCGAACGAAGGGAACCCCAAATGTTTTTGGCCCAAGGTTTGATGATCTTTCTGAGTGAACGGAGTTTGGAGACTACTCTGGCGGTTGCGGAATTGGACAGAACCGGTTGAGACCATGCTAGCTAAATGAAATTGTCGAAAGAGGGTTCCAGAGTCCAAAGGCGTTCAAAGCGGAAGGGACGATTTAGGTTGGAGGATGAGCCCGAATCCAAGATTAGAGGGCAGTGGTCTGAGATAGTCAAGGCTAGACCGGAGACGATGGAAAGGGGGTGCAGATCGTCCCAGTTGACATTGAAGAGGAATCTGTCAAGCTTAGCTAATGACGGGTCGGATCTACGATTTGACCAGGTATAGAGTCTGTTGTTGATGGGTAGGTCAATAAGGGAACCGGAACTGATAAAGGAGTTAAATGAATCTGAGTCTTGAGAGGTGTTTTCGGAGTTTCTTTCGAGGGTGTTTCTAGTGGTGTTGAAGTCTCCCCCGAGTAACCAGGGACCATAGAGGTGGGTGGAAAAAGTGAGGCAGTTGTTCCACAAGGTATTTCTATCGGTCGGATTTTGTGGGCCGTAAATATTGGAGAAGAAGTAAATGGTGTTGGTTTGGATGTGGCAAAGTGAAACATGAAGGACAGAAGGATGAAGGATGGTTTGACAATGGGACCATATGGATTCATTCCAGAGGGTGATTAAACCACCACTGGATCCTACAGCATTCGAGTGGGCCCACCCAGAAAGATAGGGCCCACCTAGCTGCCTTATTTGGGTAGGAGAGGGGTCCACGAGTTTAGATTCTTGGATGAAGAGAATATCGCTTTTGTATGGGGACAGAGTGAGATTTAGGGCAATTCTTTTGCTGGGGTCCCCTAAGCCCCTGACATTCTAGGTGATAATCTTCATTGGGAAGGGGACAAACGCTCCAGTTCTAGTGTTTGCATGGCTGTGAGGTGTTCATCTCGCAAATTCACCCCCATGCAACGTGCAATTTTTTTATTAAGAATTTTGTTAGCAGAGGAAAAAACTACAGGTTTGAAAAAACTACCAGGGTGAGACGCTGCTTTATGTAGTCTGGCGCTACGTCTGACTGCCGTAGGAGTGACCAATGGAGACTCTTGTCCGACCCGAGGTGGTGATGCTGCTTCTGCTCGACCGTCCGTCGGAATGAGGGCAAGTTGGTTGTCTAAGGATTGGTTGCGTGGAGGAAGAGAGTTGGCTGGAGGCGGAAGATGAGGTGAGGGGATTAAGGCGAGCTGTCTAACTGAGTTTAGAGCTGGAGGGTGGTTGTGAAAGGGAAATTGGAGGAACCATGGATTGGAAAGGTCTAGATCCGCATAGGGATTCCAATTATGGTCCACAATCGGCCAGCTGTCCCAGCCAAGGGGAACCATGACTTCGAAGGAATTTTCTTGCGGGTTAGGGGCATCAGGACCGGCCGGGATAGGGGCGTCGGGTTCGGCCGGAGGAAAGAGGTCAACCAGAGGGGTAGGGTCGAAAGGAGCTAAGGGTGCAAAGATATCAGGGTCTAAGTTCATGGCGTCAAATCTATCTTCCGAATTCAGTTCCTCTATGGGGATATGTTCGTCGAAACATCTGAACGCCTCCTCCAAATCAATACCTATTGGGAGCGACTCCGGATTTTGGTTCGGGTGCGCGTGTTCCCATCTTTCTACGGAGAGGAGGTAGTCATGGTTATTCAGGTTAGCGACGATGGCTGAGGGAGTTGTCACGCCTGCAAAAAATTGTATTTTGACTAATAGGTAACGGTGGTCTAGCATTGCCCAATTGCAGCTATCAAATTCTATGAAGCGGCCCAAAGGGTTCAGGGCGGAACGCACCGCGTCTGGGCGGTCACGGAGGAGCTCCGGGAAGCCTTGAATTCGTGCCCAGGTGACCGGTTCTAGGCTGACAGAGGAGAGCTCAAGATCGGACCAGGGTTGGATGAGTACAGACCCGCCTGGTTTGGTTATGGTTCGGAGGTGGAGGGCGCGGGCAAGTGATTCATGAGTAGGGCAGCAAAAGGCGAAGCTGTTGTTGTTTATGATCCAGATGGGCAGATCGTGATGATGGAGAGCGGTTGAGAGCGTTTGGTGCAATGATTCTAGCGTCCAGATTCCATTGATTACTGTTGTTGTGAGGTAGAGTGAGGAGTTATCCATTGAGAAGTGTTGTAGAGGGGGAGCAGAGTGAAGAGAATGAGAAGATTTTTTGGAATGAGGATGGGGTGGGGAACGAGGAGACTCCGGAATGTTAATTGGTGTGAGGGTGCTTTTCGGCTTGGCAGTGTAATGATGTGGTGTTGGGTCCCGATAAGAGTGAAGTGATGTTTTGTTTTTTGCGGGAGGGGCAGAGGCTCGCACGGGAAACGAAGCGGGTGATTTGGCTTTGTTTTTCTCGAGGCAAGCTGATTGTGAGTGACCGAACAGATTGCAATTATAACAAATCTTTGAGTCTCTGCAGTTTCGTGCCAGGTGTCCATTCCCTGCGCATTTTAGACATCGACCCTTGGATATCAAAAAGTCAATCATGGAGCGTACATTATCAAAAGACGGCAAGGAACGCCGACGTTTCTGCCTCGGGAGGTCGGGAATAAGTGGTGGGAGAGCAGCCACTTGAGCATATGATCTTTTAGGAATAGTTTTGGTGATAATAGGGTGAGGATATTTTGAACTAACTGGTTTGGATTTATCAGTGTTGTTGACGTAGATACCAGTGGTCGGCTGAGAGGAGGTGGGCTTAGCGCTAAGGAGGGAGGCGTATTTCTTAGGTACGAATGAGATCGGGGGAGGGTTGACAGACGATGAAGGAGCAGGTGGAGTGACTGTTGGGGGAGGGGAGAGGGGGCACGGAGGAGACGGGGAGGGATTGAGGAGGGAAGCCATGATTTCTATAACTTATGTATACCATTATCTGTTATTTATCACTGATGATATATGCCTGTTACTGTTGTTATATTTTTATCATATCTGGTACCACTCTGCAAGTTCCCTGTTAATATAGAATTCACTATGGGTTGAAATGATACATACCCGAACGATCTGTAGAATAGGAGAAATTGTTATGGGTTGAAATGATAAACCCAAGCGATTTTCATTTGAATTGAATTTGAGATTTTGGGTTGAAAAGATATATACCCGAATATAATTTAAATTACAGATTGAAATGATAAATATCTGTATCACTTGACCATAGGGTAGAAAATTATATACAGACACCGTTGGTCTATATATAAATATTTGAAAAATGATTTCTATGGTTTTGAAGGAAATATATGGTTGTAATAAATATTGATTTTAAAGATCTAATGAAGTTGATTTAATAAAGTCGATTTAATCAATATAAAATAATGTTTAAGTATTTATCTAAATTATATTTTCAAATATAGAGTTTATAATGATTAAGGTTGGAAAGATAAATTGAAATTGATTTGAAATTATATTTATTTAAGAATTTTACTTAAATAAGGTTGATTTGAAATTTATTAAATTTGAAAATTGAAAGATATGTTTTATAACTTGAATTTGATTAGAAGTGACTTAAATGAATTTTTTAAACCTATATAAATTTAAATGGGATATTTTGTTTATTTAAATTTTTAAATTGAAGTCGTATTTAGATGTATTGAAATGATTAAAGAAATATCTCAGAAACAAAATGTAATGAAATTAAATTGAGATATAAATGGAATTATCAAAATTAGTTTTGAAATGTGAATATTTAAAGCTTTGAAATATATTGAAATTTAAATGGCCTATTTTGTGGTTCAAATATGTATTTGAAATTGATAATTTGAAATGGTTTATTGAGAAGCTTAATCGAGTTGAAATTGATGATTTGAGATTTGATTAAATTTTAATTTTGGAATTCGAGTTTATGTGAATCGATTTGTGAAACTTGAGGAAGCTATTTTTATATAAAGTATTTTAAACTATATCTAAAACTATTTATATTTTACTTTATAAATTTTAATATAAATTATTTTAATATAAATCATTTTCAATATAAATTATTTTATTATAAATTATTTTAACTTATAATTATTTTATATAAACTATCTTATTGTATAAACTATTTTTCTATATATACAAATATTAATATCTAAACTATTTAAGAGGAAAGTGTTAGGATTCCAAAATGTTATGATTTCAAGCTATGATTTTAAAGTGTTATGAATTTCAAGGTTTTGATTTCCAAAGTGTTTTGATTTTAAAAGACTATGATTTCGAAAGCGATATAACTTTGAAAAGTGATATGATTTTGGAAATGGAATTATTTGAAGTGGAAGTGATATCGTATTGATATGGTTTTGAAATGGCAATGATCTGTCAGTTTTGAAATATAACTATTTTGAAATTTTATTAAATGACCATCGGTGTAATAATACGTAGTTATTAAAGAGACCGGGATCAGATATGGACATACTCTCTGTCGATACCGAAAACCACTTTAATAACTAATAAACACGGAGTGTTGATCCAGAACGAAGTGGATGGTTTTGGTGAAAGCATTGACTGAAGAAAGAGAACGATATTGGATGACCCCTGACATGACTAAAACAGGAGCCACGCCGGGCCATTGAGGTTCGCCACCTCTAGCGGACACACTTCTTCGATACCATATCTATTACTTTTGTGATTCGATTTGGGTGCACCCCTTTGATTTGGGAGTGTTGTTTCGCGGTGTTGGGGTAGTAGCTGTTATGCCCAACATCAGTCCGGATCAGGCAACTACTAGTGTCCTAGTTGGTATCGCCTCATGTACCTTGTCATACTGTTTATCCTATTCGCGACCACTACGATTTGTTTTGTGTTATACCTATGGGGTACCCTCAGATAACCACTAGTTTACGGTAGGGCTTACGGTGCTGTATAGACTATGACATGGTAAAATGTGTTAAGGGTGGAATGGGCCATGACTTAACGCTATTTTGATATCGTACTTTACTGATTAGACATTATCTACTTAGCGTACACTACTACATAGTAGATAGTTTAACGGATCCTTAGAGGATGGTTATCCCAAACATCCTTTGAGTGACTTGTATTTCAGTTGTTATTTCACTTGAGTTGGATTTATTGATATAAGAATGTTAATCCTGACTCGAGTGTCTTGTGTTTTCTTTACGCTCGGGTCAGACTGAGTGATACAGTATTCGAGACTCACCTTTGGAGTTGGAGCTTCGCTTGGAGATCCAGCTATCTATCCAGCTTTCAGATATTCAGTTGATTCTAATAATGTATCCTGATTCTTGTGTTTGACTATTGTATTCGAGATCTGTTGTAACTTATTTAACTCTATTATATATATAGTAGCTTTATGAACTACTATTCATTTGTTTCCGCTGCGTTATTGTTATATTACTCTGTGTCTGTGATCTGTGATTATTTATTTACTGTATATGTTGAGTTTTGCCAATTTAAATTAACAATCTATTGTTTTGAATTATTCAAGTCCGACATGTGTGGATTTATTGTCGATTTGAATGGTCCAAAATGAGTGGGTCGTTAGACCATCATTCCATCATCCCAAGAAACCCCTTAATTTCTTGATCGATTTCTCTTTTTTCTCGAAGTCCAAATTCACTAAGAAGTCATTCAGTTCAAATGTTGGATAATATTGTCTAAACCATATACTTAACCTACTCGAATTAGCACTTGTGAATTTAGGAAACAACAAAAACACAGGTCAAACATAAAGCCTGGCATGAGTAAGACTTTACCCTAACACAAAACAAAGTAAGGCCACACTACCAAGCGGAATAGGTTTTCTCCTCGCAAATTCAACAACATCAATTTCATCATATTAACCAGAGTAAACACCATAGCATGAATCAAAATCAAAAATATCATTTAATAATAAGTGTGCCCTACATTTAATATCAAATTGTGATTAGGTTTTATAGCCATTTCTTTCTAGTTGCCACTCAAGCCTTGAATCATCATTCCCAATTAATGTTGAGTTTCCACATACGGTTTGCATATAGGCCTTATACTATCGCTTTTGAATAATGTCATGAGTGGACGTTTAGGCTACCTCCTAAGCCTTGCACTTATGCTTACATATAATGTCACGAACATACGTTTAGGATGCCACACAGCCCTTGCACCCACACCATCATATATTGTCACGAATAGAAAATTGGGATGCCATACAGACCTTACACCCATACTTCCCTATATTGTGTGATCAAACAATTGGTAGCCACTAAGGCCTTAATTGATTGCTTCTACAAATAATGTTATGTCTAACATTATAGGTTACTCCACCGATGTTATCCCTTTCTACTTTGTTAAAGTTACATTTTTATCATTTTGGGTTGCTACATTAGTTATACACCCATTGCCTCGTTTTAAGCTTAGATCGAAATCTTTCTAATTTTTTAGATAAAACATTTTTATCTTTTACCATTAAAATGATACAACTTATCATTTAGCTCTTCTAAGCTTATTACCTTTTCCATTTCATTTGAGTTATTTCATTTATCTTCATAGTTTAATCCCTATGAAATACAAAGAAAACATATTGGAACTTGTCTTCCAGAATGCTATCCAAAAAATTTTATGTTTCCTAATGAACTTACCACTATTAGCTATTGCAAATATAGTTATCGCATACCTAAGTTGGCCATCGCACATTTAACTACAATATCTTTTGCATATCTAATTCACCAGCCATTGCATGTCTCATTCAATAACTATCGTAACTTTAACCCAATAGCTATCGCACGTCCCTTTCAATAGCTATTACATGTTTAACATTGGAGCTATCGCAAGTCCAGTGCTATCGTAAGTCTAGCTATCACATGTATAAACTTAAGTGCCATCACACTTCTAACTAAGGGTCCATCGAATTCTAGGCTATCACATTTCTTGGATATTGCACTTTTAAGCTATCATAAGTATGGTTATTGCAAGTATAAACTTAAATATTATCGCACTTCTAAGCTATCATAGTATAGCTACTGCAAGTATAGACCAAAAGTCTATGACATTTCAAATTTAGGGGATATCGAACTTCTAAAACAAGTGCTATAGCAAGTCTAACTTGAAAGCTAACGTAAGTATAGAATTTAAAGCTATCGCATGTATCACTTTTAGGCTATCGCATGTTTAAAGTGACAAATCCATAACTAAGTGGAAAACTACCTCCATAAAGTAACTTCTTTTAGCTAATTCCGTTCACTTGTCATTTCTTTATTTGTTACTTTTATATAGTTACACAAGATCTATTTTATAAACTGAATTGAAATAATAAATGTATATTTCCATGTACATATAAAATTACAATTTAACATTTTAGATTTAGAACAACTTATATTGTAATATAATATATATGTATGTATGTATGTATGTATGTATGTATGTATGTGTGTGTGTGTTTATATATGTATATAAGTTGGATTCAAAAGTAAACAATTTAGGTTAACTTTTAATTTAAAATAAAGCCGTGTTAATTTTTTTTATGAACTATAGACTTAGGAAATGGGATAAAAGATTTTAAATTTGCACAAAAGTCTATTTATAAGTTTTAGACTAAAAAAAGTTTCATTCTTACATGAACAATATTCAGATTGTTTGTATTCATAATTGACCATATAACTATAGAAATCAATTTTCATGGAATAATAAATAATTAGCACAAACAATTCATTTACAAATATATACATAAATTTTATAAAAAATATAAACTAGATCTAAAACAAAATTAACATACAAATTTTAATTATTATAAGAAAATTGCCAAAGCAAAAGAAAAGGAATTGGACGAGTTAGGCATATGTAAATTCATCATAAGAACAATCAGATTTAAACAATTCGTGGGATAACAAAAAATTAACAAGGATAACGAAGAATCTAAGCATATCAATTTTAGACGAACATATAATACAAAGGAATGAAGAACATATGTAGATCTGAAAAAAACGATACAATAGACGTATATTTAATTCAGATGTAAGAGGATTTTGATTTACATAGTACAAGATCAATTGAACACATGATAAAACTTACAAATCCAAACATATGGATGAAAAAAAATACTATTGAATTAATTAGAGAATTACCTTGGATGTTTCGTATAAATCAAACCTTGAAACGATGAATCAAAAGCTCATAGACTCGGGAGAATAAATCTCCGAATCTTGTAGAGATCAAGAGATAAGAGCAACTTATTATTTTGATTTTATTTAGTGTTTGATTTTGGAATTCTATTTCCTAGAGGCCACTAAAATTTTGGCGACAATAGATAGGAGAGTTTAGAGGAAAAAATAAGCGTATGAAATATCTTATAGGAGGAAATGAAAATAAAATTAAAAATAGAGTGATTCACCTTCCTTTAATTATGTTTTTGCCCATTCATTTCAAGTTCAAAACTCCACCTTTCTATCTTATTCTTTGCAGCCCATAGTATGAAGGTGTGGGCCTCATAAAAATTCCAAAATTTAATTAGTGTTAATCCTATTTAAATCCAATTTAAATGTTTTATCTATATCATATATCGCAACGCATGTTTAAAGCTTTTAATTTCACACTTTATTAAATAATAAAGGTAGTAAAAATATGTAAATAATTTTTTTAATAACTAACATTTCACAAATATTAATCAATTTAATGGGAAACTGAGTATTTATTCTATTTAAATCCAATTTAAATATTCTATTGACATCGTATATCGATACGTACATTTATAAATTTTATGTACGCACTTTCTAAATACTAATATATGTAAACAAATCAAATAAAATTAAATAATTAATATTTAATAAATATTAATTAATTTAATTAATTTATAAGGATTAGAAATTAATTAAATCTTGTGGTTCATTCGAAGTATTCATTATTTCAGTTGTGCAACTCAAATATGTAAATTTATTCAATGATTAACACCGGACAATTGAATATTAACGTGCACATGTCATCTTAGCTAGTAGTGTGACATTTTGACTGAATTTATCACTTATGCATCTTTTGATAAAATCCATTTTAATTTAATATAAGTAGTACCTTGTAGTAACAATTATTTATACCAATTCTCTTCGTCAACACTATATCACATTAGGATTTATGAAATTTTGTTTTGACATAAATTCCAATATTGTCTATATTCAACTTAGTTAGTCCATAAACAAAGTCCTTGGTTTAGTAATAACATTTATTATTAACCGTACTACTCTGGCCAGAGATTTTAAATTTGAATTGACTACAGTTGACCATGATACTAATCCCATATAACCGAGGAGACAAATTCCCTATTGAATAATGTTTCACTTTTAGTACTTCAACTCAGGCACAACTATAGTTGTTCAATGATTTCTTTGCCATGATCTATTTATAATCAGAGTGAAGTGTCCATACTGAAGTTCAACAGTATTTTCAAGTCAAGAGAACCGTGTAACATCGTCACTTCAAGATTCTCAATTTGACCTTAGGTATATTAACCAACAGAAAACCCTCGAGTGGGTCATTCCATAGTTGTCCAATAACTATCAGTATGTAATCCCTTGGTTCCGCCAGCAGCCATGAGAAACACATTGTCCAATATTTTGAGAGCGTTACATACTCTAGTATCAATGGATGAATCGATATCCTTTCCTGAATCATCTTGACTAAGAATACTTAAAATAATATGTTATTTGAATATGATAGATATCTTATGATTAAAACAAATTGTAATTACTATCACTTAACATATCATTTAAAGATTTTCCATTTAATATACGTAAATTATATGTACTTCTATTATATACTTGTCATATTGTGATATTTAGTTAATTATATATCATATCACAATATGACAAGTAATAATAAAAATACAAATATCTTCATTTTTGAAGGAGATTTTATTATAGTCAGTAGTTTACAATAAATTCCAGAATTTTCTCTAAGACATACCACTGACTCTATCATATGTTATAGTTAATTACTTTATTAATTATTTTTCATTAATTAAGGTATTTTCCGTTTTACCATTTAATTCATATCAATTCAAAAAATGATGGGAAAATATCCATCAATTCACAAAAACTTGAGAACACCTTCCTTTACCTTCATTGAAAATTTTATATCAAATAATAAATTTTAATATTTTTAAATAATAATTTACAGCGAAAACTATCCATCTTCAACATAGAAATTTTATAAAAAATAATTTCTTATCTAAAAAGTATGAAAGTGAAAATCAATCTCTATTTTAATGTTAAAAATATCATATTAAAATTTCAAAGAATTTGGAGATGACCAATTCCCACTTTACATTTTAACATATCATAAACAATGATATTTAACATCCAACATGTATGATTCATTCTATTATTAATAAAGCATATTCATGAACATTCAAATCATCCAAAAGATACGAAATTCGAACCCATATGAGTTCAGAGGAAGATAAGGTAAGTACTACTCTCTTAAGTTTGGAAATGAGGTTTGGAAATCCTTTTCTTCTCTCGAAAATAAACCTTTGATATTTCTTTAGTTTTGTTACTCTTCTTCCTCTCACAATAGTGGCCGGCCTAGCTTTTAATATGCTTTTTGTGGAATGAGAATGGATGAAGGAATAAGATAGTTAGAAGATGTAAGGGTTAGTAATTTGGGCTTGGAAAATATCCCTTTAGTTCAGTATTATCAACCCTTTAATCCCTTCCTCCAACGACTTGGACTTTTATCGCTTTGATTCATGAATATTTAATTTATTTTAAATATTTAATTAATGGTTTTAATAATTTAATACCCTCTTTTAAATTATAAAAAATGATAGAATATTCATTTTTGAATTTTTTTACATAAATAGGTAATTCGATGGAAAATTCTACTTTTCAGATTTTCAGCTTTTTATCGAATGACAAGTTGTAGAAAAGTCATAATACCTTTGCATATACTTTAAAACAACATTAAAATGTTTAGGAAAACATTTTATTTTTAAAAGTAAGAATAAAAAAAATAAGAATTAATAAATATAAAATATGTTTAAAATTTAAATATGAAATCATGTATTTTTAAATATGTATTCCTTCTATGTGAAAATTAACTAAAGTACATGGACCACTCTAAAATCTATCATATTTTCAAATGGTTTGTACTTTGGTGGCTTGTGATAAGATGAGAGATTGAAAATAGAGTAAGAGCATTTTTGTCTTTAGCCTTCCCTAACTTTATTTTTTTTTATTTTATCCTATATATATACATTTCTTATTTTTATATATTTCATTTCATCTTCATACTTCTTGATTTAATTTTTCATCTTCTCTGTTTTTTTAAAAAAGAAAACCACATCCTTTTAGCTTAAAAATTCTTACCTTACTCAAAGACTTAAACTTGAAGCACTTCAAACCTTGTGGAAGGTGAGATCTCTAATCTTTAGTTGAATGAATGTTGAATATTTTGTTAGTAGTTTGATTTAAAAATGATACTTATGTTTAGTAAATTGTTTGAAGCCATATTTTTATTGATATTTTCTTTGAAACGAAAGAATATGCTTACAGTAAATGAAACATCTAGATATATATATAGATAGATATACTATCTTTTCTTCTTCTTGCATTTACAGTTCTCTGGAAAAGGGTCTTACTTTAAAAATTAACATCTATTAAACTGTCGAAAATTAGTCAAAGTGTTCAACTGTGGAGTTATTCGTTTTAGTCTTTACTTTTTTTTGAAAATAGTCATGTGTTGTTTCATCGAGTATGGCGGTAGAAATTAGTCGATTACAGCGAATGGTCGAGTGGAGTTAGTTTTTTGACAAGCTCAAATTGACGAAGGGATTATGCAACCATGTTTGTATTTGTAAATCATGAATTTTAAGGAAAGTCTTATGATTTTAGGTGGTCGGGATGGGCCGCGATGATGAGATGAACAATTTCTATTCAATTTAGAAATTTCAGAGGCGTAGGAATCGAGGGGAGTAGCGGAAGCTCTGGAAGCAAGGTTAGGTGATGGAGGAGTCGTGGTTGGTGATGACATCGCGGTTTTGGGTTGCTCTATGCTTTAGGGTTTAGGTTTTGGGCTACTGGCGGTAAAGGGAGGCTTCGAGTTCATCGCGGTAGGACCTAGAGGTGGAGCGGTGAAGTGGGGTTTTAACAAGGGTAGCGGCATAGACTATCGTTGACTAAGGCGATGGTGGAAGAAGGATGAACGTGCCTAGTTTGAATTCGAGAATTTAGGGTTTATGGTTAGAAATCATTGGGGATGATCGGAGGTCGTGTCGATGGAGGAAGAGGGACGAGGCGGTGAAGGCGAGTTTGGGAGTGAGCTTGGTGCGACGATCGAGGGTCGACGATGGCATGTCAACGGCATGCACGTGCACGGTTTTGGGTACAGGCTTTTATTTTGGAAAAATGATTTTGGGAAAAATTGATTTAGGAGGGAAGAAGAGAGGAGGAGTTTGGGCCAGGCTGGGCTTTGGAAGTGAGAGAAGTGTTTATAATTTAGTAATCAAATTTTATAATTCAAAGTGTGTTCACTTGTAAATGAATAACTTCTCCATTTTAGATCTATTTAACCGGCGATTTCCTGCACTAAACTCGTATTGACGGGTACCATTCTTTAATGAAAATGGTTGATAATTCTAGCGAAGTATAATTCGATGATAAATTAATAGGGGTAGGACATAATTACATAGTTAAATAATTATATTTTAGCACTAACATCCCGATAGCAGAATAACACACCGTTCTTCTATAATTAAATTCAATGGATTATTTTGGACATCCAATAAGTAGATTAAAACCCCGTTCTACTACTATGTAAATTTGGAAATTTATTTGTATGCTGCAAATTAATATGGGAAAAGCGATGTGTTTGTTATTGATGGATTATTATGGATTCTATTTAAATATATCTTTCCTATGTAAATATCAGTGATAAGACTTGGAATGTTGAACTAAAAATAAGCATTAGCTTTTTTGAGTGCCATTGTGATCGCTAAGCCTCTTTTCAAATTTGAAAAGACATGAATTTAAATTTACTTTAACTTTATAATATTTTGAAGTGAAGGGTCTTCAATATTTAAATGGTTAAGTAGTTAAATATTTTAATAATTATATTTTAAAGTTAATTAATTATTTTTAATAATGATATTCTAAGTTGATTAATCATTTTAATAATGATTTTTTAAGGTTAATTAATTAATCTAATAATGATGTTTAAATTAATCAATCATTTTATTTACAGTATTTAAAGTTAATTAATTAGTTTAGTAATGGTACTTAAGTTAATTTAATTAATTTAATAATGAGTTTTAAATAATAATATTATTTTATAAAGGGTGTTTAAAATTAATAAATTGTTCTATAAAAGGAATTTTACTTAATAACAAGGATTTAATAAAAGAGTTTACAAATCAGAAAGAAATCTTGGAAATTGGACAAGAAGTTTTTGTTTGTAAAACTTTGATTTTAAATGAATAAATTTATGGATTTTGGAAACCATATACTTGAGCTAAACTTCGAGATAGGAAAAATTCTACCTATCATGTAAAGTAAGAATGTCGTTGAGTCAAGCTTTGAGATCTAATAGTACCCTATCTTGAATGATTTTATTATTATCCAAAGGATAGTCTAAGTTTAATTTCGAAGATTGATGTTTGGCATACAAAGTATTATTTCCATATATGAATTGGATTACTTATAAAAATCATGTTTATGAAATAATAAAATATTTCTCTTAATTATGGTGGTATGAAAATATCTTTCCATACTTAACACCGAAGGATAAGTGATTTGGGTTTATAATAAACAATGTTTAAATGTCGTTTAATTTTGGATCCATTGAATATGATTTTGTGATGGGGACCTTTCTTAAATGCTTTGTGAGTATACTTACACCAATAAGGCAAGTATATGAATAATATTTGTGTAAATAATTGAAGTGATTTAATTACTGAAGATTAATTAAAGAGGTTTCGTGAATTCTATATGAAATTATATTTATGTTTGATTGTTGTTTATTTGATAGTTAAATAACCGACTATCAAATCTGAACCAATTTTTAACTCTGGAAATATCTTGGAGAAACATGAGAATTATATTGCACAGTTATCTTCAATGATGCTACTGTACTTATAAACTCATGTATTGTTCTAGGACAAATGATAAGGAAATCTGTTCACTTAAATGGTTAGGAGGTGATATGCCCTCCTATTCATTGTTTCTTTATTTCCAAAAGAACCAGAATTGAGTTTATCGAAAACTTTCGATTATTGGTTCGAAGAAACCGGGATCGGATTGGTATGAGTTATCTAAAAACCACTTCGAACCAACTCAAGCATTCGAATTGAAGACATTTTAAAGATGATGGAATCGAAGATGAAGATCTTTGAAGTGCAAGGGCTACTTGCTACTAATCCTAAAGGTGATTCCAAAATGGATGTAGTAGAAGTGGTGGCTTCGATTTGTTTATATCCTAAACAACTAGTATGGACGAATGCTGGCATTGCATTGTTGCTTGGAGGGTAGTAGCATTCTAAGTGGGATTTGCTAAAAAGATAAAACGTAGGCTCAAGACTTCTACCAACCGGGAATGACTAAAACAAGGGATATGCGATAGGGCTATGTAGGATGGACCCATTAGGGTATGGGCATCACCCTTCTAGATCACTATTTGTAGATTTGGTTGTCCATGAGAACTCTTGAGGAAAATGTTGCAAAGCAATTGGGATGATGACATATTCGGTACTATCTAGTAAGGTGTAGGCTGGTCATATGTTGGCAGGGGGTCCATGTGAGGCCCTCGGTACATTTTCTAGAGGTGTACTATGGTAGGTGGTACCCCAATAGCCTTGTCATTATATGGAATCCTTTAATGAACCAAATTTTCCACCCTCGAAAATCGACACTAATACGTCCACTGTATTACATGCTGAGCAATCGAATGTCGAAACACTCGATTGTTAGGTGAAAAGAAAGATGAAAGAAGATAAGAAGAAAACTCAACAACACAAAATCTCACAGTGAAATGAATAATTTATAACATACAACAAATCTTTAGTCAAAAACAAACTGTAATATATATATATATATATATATATACAAACATTAATCAGAGTATACTAACCTATTTCAGCCTGGACAGTTCTAACAGCCAGTCCTCACAATTGCTGATAAACGCAACAATGAATACATCAGAAAATAACCATCTACGTGAAAACATCTCTGGGCCTTCACTCGTCTTCTGAAGCTCCAAAGCATCCAAACCAATATGTAATATGCTCGATCTGACTCGAGCATTATAATAAAATAACACCTGAGTTAGTCTGGAAAACCAGCGTGAGAAAACACACCCAATTGGATTTTAAAGTATATATATAAAAATCTTTGAAATCAAAGGTATCTCGTAAGCCACGCTGCACATAAAAATGGATGAGTTTTTACTTTACGATAACCAAAACGTTTTCTATAAAAAATCCATTTATATTATAATAATATCTAGTGGTCAAAGTAAAATATGAATATAGCTAAAATGCTTGCATCTCACATTCCAACATACTAGGCTCTACAATCGAAAACATAAGGGACGTATTGGAGATTGGATTCCAACTAATGATTGGGCTACTTGGGTACCGCCCGTCACAGTACACCTCTAGAACAATGTACCGAGATCGTACCTAACGACCCTTGCCAACACAAGACTGGCCTACCCTTGCTGGATAGTACCGAATATGATTACCCCTCTGTTAATAGGCCTCGAAGCATACCAATGAGAGATAATAGCGATTCTAGATAGGGATGATCATACCCTACTTGGGATCGACCCACTTAGCCCTACTGCATCTCCCCTATTTTCGTCATTCCCGGTTGATGAGGTTTGAGGCTACGATTACCTTCCAGGAACATTTACACTTAGAATGCTCATTGCCCTCCAATGACAATGTGCTGATAGCATTCATCCATACAAGTCCGTTCTGAGTCTGAACGAAACCGAAGGCACTATTCCTACTACACCCACTTTGGAATCACCCTCAGGATTAGTAGCGATTAGCCCTTGCACTTCACATCTCTATCTTTGATTCCATTCTCTTCACGATGTCTTCACTTCGAAATGCATTCATTGGATCAAAGTGGTTTTCGGATAACATATCCGATCTCGGTTTCTTCGAAACAACGTTCGATAATTCTCGGTAAACTCAACCTTGGTTCTTTAAGAAATAAACAATCAAAGATAAGATCGGAGATCATCTCCTAACCGTTAGTGGACAGATTTCCTTATCATTGTCCTAGGAGAACAAAACGAGATCTATACGCACAGTACAACATCATCGAAGATGGCTATGCCATATAACTCACGTGTTTCTCCAAGATATTTTCAAAGTTACGTTTGGGTCCAATTTCAATAGTCGATTATTTAACTATCGAATAACAAACATTCATTCAATCTAGGATTTATTTCATAGGGAAAACCATATTGGTTCAGCATATAAGCAATTTCTAGCCTCCTTTTATAAATCTTTCATTCATAAAAATCACTTTGTAAATTACTTGTATATAAACACCTTTACAAAGATATACTCGCACATCCCTATATTTCAATACTTAGAAATATCCATATACTTATCTCAATGTTACAAGTATATCCACAAAATTTAGAAAGATTTTCTTTTTATTCGATTCTCCAATCATTTATAAAACTCCTTATAATCCTTCTTAAAACATTTATAACTCATTTTATAAATCTTCTGGACCATTTATAAAATTCTGTTATACATTTCAATCGTTCATAAATTATTTTTGTACATTTCTAAAATCATTTATAAAGCCTTTATAAATCCATAAAACCATTTATAAAACTTCTTTTATGAATCTATAAACCCGTTTCTAAAATTTGTTTATAAATATCTATCCATTAATAAACTCTTTTACCTTGCAAATAACCCTTCCTTAAGTCTTCAAACCGTTTAATAAACTTCTTCATAAAATCTAAACCTTTCAACTCTATTCATGGGTCTCAGAAACATTTATACATAATTAAAAGTCTTTACTTCAAAAAGTTTCATATAAAATATTTATTTAAATAACATTATAATAAATAAATAATAATTATCCATCTTAAAATATCATAAAATAATTATCAACCATTCCAAAAGTAATAATAATAACTCTTTATTCTTATTAAAAATAATAGAAATTTATTTCCAAAATCTTATAAATAAATCCTTACTATCGACTTCAAACCATAATTATTCTTAAAATAATCAACCTTCCAAATTATTAACATTTTGATAAATTCCTTAAAAAAATATTAACTATCAATAAATAACTTTAAAATAGTACTAATATAATTTAAATAACTTTAAAATAATATAACTATGATTAATTAATTTCAACACAATATTAATATAATTAAATAACCTTAAAATAATATTACTATAATTAAGTAGCTTTAAAACAATATAAATATAATTAATTAACTTTAAAATAATATAGCTATAAATAAATAATATTTTAAAAAATATTTTCTAAACCGAATTTTGGATTTAAAAAGGAACATTTCTTGTCTCGAAACCCATTTCCAACTTAAACGGCAATTCATAGTATTTAAAAATACTAATTTTAGGCCGACACTTAATCGGTATCGATATTGATTTTCTATCACTACTAGGTTTTAGTTTTCAAACATATAACAATGTTATAATCACAGTATCCACAATTAGGTTCATTTTTCAATAATCCATATAAAAGAAATATTATTGAAACAATTCAATAATAGCGAGGAATCCCATTGGATCCCTCCAACCTGTTTCCCCCTGCATCACAGACGTTATATAATCATAAAATATAAATCAACTGCTTCGAGGTGGGATTCATATACAAAGGATCATCCACTCTTACGTGGGAACATAATAGGGTCTCATCCGCTTCAATAAGCGGGAATATTCAATCCAACTAATATAAATAAAATAATTCATCAAACAATCATACATTGATTTTTATCAACTATATATCATTAATCTAGTTAAGCAAAAAAAAGTGAGATTAACTCGCCAAAATTTTCTGTTGTTGCCGAGGCATTTCGGTTTGTAACTAAAATCGAACGATGTCCGATTTTAGCCCAAATTCAACTATCTCCAAATCCATCCAAACGAGCTCCATCGCAAAGCTTTCGTCATTACAAGTGCAACGCAAAAATCCGCACATCGATTTGACCTCTTATGGACAAGTTATTAAATTTTAAAGTTTAAACATTAAATAAATTAAATTAAATTAAATTACAAATTTAACATATAGCCTTTACCCCAAACCCAGCCCAAAGCCTATACCCGCTTGCAATATTACCTTCTTCTCCATTCCCCTCTCCTCCACTCTAGTATTTCATATCCGTGCATGCCGTGCATGGTTCACAGAGCTCCGATCATCGAAATGCCAACCTATCATCACACAACTTTCTCCTTGCGAGACCAACCCATCCCCCACCATCTTGACCTGACCGCGAACCCCCACCGAAACCCGCATGTAGCTCAACCCATGGCCAAACAAAAATCGTGCGACACATATATGCGCCGAATTCCACCAAAATTCACCACGATGAAGCACTCCTCAAGCCTAACAACACGCTAAGCTCCAATTTGTGAATCATAGCCTAAAATTCCGGCAAACCTTAACCCTAGCTTTCGACCGACGTCGATCGTCGACACGGAATCATGCCGAAACTTCAACAAAAATACCACGTCTTGCCCTGACTCCAACGACGTATACGACGATGAACAATTCTTCCAGAATCAAGAGAAAACAATTTTTGAAGTTATGAACATATTTTTTCCCTTACTATTTAATGACGATAACTCGAACGTTTCCCAATGAAATCTTGATCCGTCAATTTTTAAAAATACTACAGAAGATTATCCATATGTTTTATGTTAATCACTCGAGCTAATTTCGATCGGATTTGAAGTTGTTGATTTCTGAAGGAAGGGGAAGTTTAGTTTTTCTAAGTTTTGAGTGTTTACAGGAGGTGCAAAATGAAGAAGCAGGCCTCTGATGTTCGTACATATACAAGGTCTAGATGATGATGATGAGGTATGGGCTGAGGTGATGGGGCATGGCTGATGATGATGAGGCATGGGTGTATTGTCAAAGTCATGGCTTTGTATGGTCTAATCTTTTTATATATATATTAATTAAATTTAAAATATCAAGCTATATAATTTCAAACCCCAATTGAGACGTGTCGCCTGACGTTCTATATGTTATACCCCTATTCTGAATGCAATGAAACTTGTTTCGAGACCTAATTTGATCGTATGCAGAAGATAGCTTTTTGAACCCAATTATTATATTAAATTTTCAATATTAAATCCTACGCGTTTTGATCTAGCATGGCCAAACGATGCATCTGATCGCCATGAAATTTGACGTGTATTATAATTCATTATTACGGATCTAATGAAAGGTTTCATCGAAATCCGAGATAGTGCCCCGGAAGGCTATTTTTATTCGTTAATTAAAACGAGTTAATTTCAAAATTAGTTAAATCACTTTTAAATCCAATTTAAAAGATTTATTATCTTCATTCTTATTAATAGAAATAAAATAAGTTTTTAAATCATTTTTATCCAACTTAAAACCCAAGATTCAATTATTTAAACAATTTCAATTATTAAATTCAACAATTAAATTATCCAATAAATCATTATATTTGAAATTCAAGTTATTTAACCTATAAACTAACTTTTCAATATTTAAAAAATTAATTAAATATTCCAATTTCAAATGATTGAAAATTCTAGATCGTTACAAATCCATTCTCCAATAATCGTCGTACAGACTTAGTTATGCCCAATTATGCTTGAATTTCTAGCTATATTTAAAATTTATTTTAAACCCTAGATAATATTATAATACTACTGGATTTTCTATAAAATAGTTTAGTTATCGTAAGGTAAAAACCCATTCATGTTTATGTGTGGCATTCTTACGATATACCTATATTTTTGAACGGTTTTATAAAATATAACAACCCTTGCGATTTGAGTTTCTCACATTGGTTTACCAGACTGATCCAGGTATTATTTTCTTATAGTACTCAAGTTAGACCTGATTTTTTTCTAGAGTTAGCTTTAGATGCTTTGGAGCCTCTGGATACGAGTTGGATGCCTCCAAGATGTATTTCGTATTTTATTTGCGTTTGGTTTCTTTTTTTGTATTCATCAGCATTTGTAAGGACGGTCTATTATAACTATTCAGGCTAATGATAGGTTAGACTCTGATGCCTGTTTGAATATTAAAGTTTTCCTTTTGTTGATGATCATTTGAATATTATATTTTACTTGTCACGATGTGAGATTATGTTATGTCTTTTCTTTTTTTTCACCCTAACAATTCATTTTTCAAGCACTTGGATATTTGGAACGTGAATACCGTGGTTGTATTAGTGTTGACTCCTACGATTTGAAAATGCGGGTTGTTACGGTGGTATCAAAGATGAAGGTTAAGCGAGAACCTTGGCCCTAGGGAATAAATGTAGTAAGGATAGGGTAAGTGACACCCAAGTATGAGTTTGAGCGTATTATGTATAAGAGTGCATATCTTTAGTTCTATAAAAATATTTTGTTTTATTTTGAAATTGGTAAATAAAATAATTTTACCTAGGGTTATATTTTTTTATAAAAAGGTAAATTTCAAAATCAATATAGTTATTATTGTTGTGATTATTGTTAAGGGATGATGGTATTTATTTATCATTATTAGTTGATTGTTTACTTATGCTCGGCCAGCGTACGAGCATCTGTTGTTTAATTTAATTAGACACAAACATATTGTGAATTCAGTTTCATGATTTGACTATAAGGCGTTCGCTAATAGCGTGGGCTTAATAAGTTACTTGGTTAAAAGAGTTACCATTATAAAGGAAGTCATTGTTAAAGGATGATTATATAAATTGGTTTATAAGAAGTGATTTATAAATTAAAGATAATTTTTGAGAATTTAAATTCTGTTGCTTTTGAAAAAGATTTCAAATAACTTTTGGAAAAGAAAATAAAATCATAATAGTATTATTTGAAAGTATTTTTAAGTATAAATATTTCAAAGAGAATTTTAAGTAATGTATATTTTCTTTGGATAGTTTGGGAAAACGTCTCGATTAGTTTTGTGGTAATCTGAATAATCTTTTAAGTGACAATCGGATGTTTGTTTAGGCGAACGTTGTATTGCACTTTGTAAATCATTCCCTTTATCATTGTGCGGTTGAATGTGTTCAAATCCGAACATACTTAAAACAAGTCATAATAAATGAAGTGCTTAGGTTATTTATATGTTTATAAGAAATATATTTGATATTGTTAAAAAAATTGTAGAGCTTGTTATGAGATTCTAAGGATTTTTTTTATCATCTAATTTTAGATGGCACCCATAGTTGTGAGAGAGGTGCATATGAGGATTAGGAGGTTGTTTGGATAGGCCATGGCTAGGCATGGCATGGAGGTTTATGACATCCCAATACTAGCGCCTGAAGGAGAACCGATGGAGGAGGTTGCACCGAAAGAAGAACCAATAGAGGAGGAGCCAAAAGAAGAGCTGATGGAAGAGGATCCAGAAGAAGAGCCAATGGAGGAGGAGGTGGAGGAAGAACCGATGGAGGAGTACCAAGAATAAGAGGAAGTGGAACCCGAAGAAGACCAGGATGAGTGGTGGATGGGGCTAAGAGGAGTAATAGAGCTTGCAGGCGGATGGACTTCTGATGCGGCAGTATCGATGGAGTTATTGGGTCCCCGATAGAGGACTCTGATGAGGAAAGCTCTATTTGTAGTTAAGTAGGTATTTGGTTATTCTATGTATCTATATGTAGACTGCTAGTTTAGTTGGATATCTTAGTAGATACCATTGTTATGAATTACTAGTATGTATATTTGAACTTATTCTAGTATGACATATTGTTATCAGCCTTCTATTAAAGGTTTTCCTTTTACTTAGTAAATTGTTTGTAAGGGGTTAAGGATTCTGCTTAGCCTTGCTTTTTATGGTTTTGGGTTGGGGCAAAATTTCAAGGGCGAAATTCTTTTAAGAGGGAAGAATGTAACGACCCAGAATTTAATCGCTTTGATTTGTGAATATTTAATTTATTTTAAATATTCAATTAATATTTTTAATAATCAAATAATCCTCTTTTATATTATAACTAATGATAGAAAATTCATTTTGTTTACACAAATAAGTAGTTCGATGAAAAGCTAAAACTGTGACCGAAAAATGCATTTCGGATTTTCAGTTTTTTATCGAATGACAAGTTCTAGAAAAGTTGTAATACCTTTTCATATACTTTAAAACAACATTAAAATGTTTAGTGAAAACCTTTTATTTTGAAATGTAAGAATAAATAAATAATAATAAGATGAATTAATAAATATAAAATATATTTAGATTTGAATATGAAATGATGGATTTGAAATTTAAAGATTCCTTCAGTGTGAAAATTAACTAAAGTACATGGACCACTCTAAAATCTATCATATTTTCAAATGGTTAGTACTTTGGTGGCTTGAGATAAGACGGGAGATTGAAAATGGAGTAAGGGCAATTTGTCTTTAGCCTTCCTTAACTTTATTTTTTATTATTCTATCCTATATACATATACAATTCTTAATTTTATATATTTCATTTCATTTTCATACTTCTTGATTTAATTTTCTTCTTCTCTATTTTTTTAAAATGAAAACTACATCCTTTTGGTTCAAAAATTCTTACCTTACTCAAAGATTAAACTTGAAGCACTTCTAACCTTGTGGAAGGTGAGATCTCTAATCTTTGGTTGAATGAATGTTGAATATTTTGTTAGTAGTTTGATTTAAAAATGATACTCATGTTTAGAAAATTATTTGAAGCCATATTTTTATTGATATTTGCTTTGAAACGAAAGAATATGCTTATAGTAAATGAAACATTTAGAGATATATATAGACACAGGAACTATATTTTCTTCTTCTTGCATTTATAGTTCTTTGGAAAAGGGACATAAAACACCTCCATCTTACTTTAAAAATTAACATCTCTTAAACTGTTGAAAATTAGTAAAAGTGTTCAACTGTGGAGTCATTCGTTTTAGTCTCTATTTTTTTTGAAAATAGTCATGTGTTGTTTCATCGAGTATAGTGGTAGAAATTAGTCGATTACTATGAATAGTCGTGTGGTGTCAGTTTTTCGACAAGCTCGAATTGACGAAGGGTTTATACAACCATGTTTGTATTTGCAAATCATGATTTTTGAGGAAAGTCTCATGATTTTAGGTGGTCGGGATGGGTCGTGATGATGAGATGAACAATTTCCGTTCAATTTAGAAATTCCATGGGAGTAGGCATCAAGGGGAGTAGCGAAAGTTCTTGAAGCAAGGTTGGGGAATGGAGGAGTCATGGTTGGTGATGACATCACCTTTGATGGTCGAAGGAGATGGGGAGAGCTTGATCTAGGGTTCGGGTTTTGAGCTACTGGCGGCAAAAGGAGGGTTCAAGTTCATAGCGATTCGACCTAGAGGTGGAGCCGTGAAGTGCGGTTTTAAAGGGGGTAGCAGCATAGGCTATCGTTGACTAAGGCGATTATGGAAGGAGGATGAACGTGCCTAGGTTGAATTCAAGAAATTTAGGGTTAAGGATCAAAATTCGTTGGGGATGATCGGAGATCGTGTCGATGGAGGAAGTAGGACGAGGCGGTGAAGGTGAGTTTGGGAGTGAGCTTTGTGCGACGATTGAGGGTCGACAATGGCATGTCAATGGCGTGCATGTGCACGGTTTTGGGTATAGGCTTTTATTTTGGCAAATTGATTTTGGGCAAAATTAATTTATAAGGGAAGAAGAGAGGGGGAGTTTGGGCCGGGTTGGGCTTTGGAAGTAGGAGAGGTATTTATAATTTAGTAATCAAATTTTATAATTTAAAGTGTGTTAACTTGAAAATGAATAACTTCCCCATTTTAGATCCATTTAACCGGCGATTTCCTGCACTAAACTCGTATTGACGGGTACCATTCTTTAATGAAAATGGTTGATAATTCTAGTGAAGTATAATTTGATGATAAATTAATAGTGGTAGGACATAATTACATATTTAAATAATTATATTTTAGCACTGACATCCTGATGGCAGAATAAAACACCGTTCTGCTATAATTAAATTCAATGGATTATTTTGGACATCCAATTAGTAGAACAAACCCCTGTTCGACTACTATGTAAATTTGGACATTTATTTACATGCTGTGAATTAATATTGGAAAAGTGATGTGTCAGTTATTGATGGATTATTATGGATTTTATTTAAATATATGTTTCTTATGTAAATATCAGTGATATGACTTGGAATGTTGAACTAAAAATAAGCAATAGCTTTTTTAAGTGCCATTGTGATCGCTAAGCCTCTTTTCAAAAAGACATGGATTTAAATTTACTTTAACTTTATAATAATTTGAAGTGAAGGGTTTTCAATATTTAATGGTTAAGTTAGTTAGATATTTTAATAATTTTATACTAAAGTTAATTAATTATTTTAATAATGATATTTTAAGTTGATTAATCATTTTAATAATGGTATTTTAAGGTTAATTAATTAATTTAATAATGATATTTAAGTTAATCAATCATTTTATTTATGGTATTTAAAGTTAACTAATTAGTTTAGTAATGGAACTTAAGTTAATTTAATTAATTGAATAATGCGTTTTAAATAATAATATTGTTTTATGAAAAGTGTTTAAAATTAAAAAATTGTTTTATAAAAGGAATTTACTTAATAACAAGGATTTAATAAAGAGTTTATAAATCAAAAGGAAATCTTGGAAATTAGAAAAGAAGTTTTTGTTTGTAAAACTTTGATTTTAAATAAATAAATATACGAATTTTGTAAACCGTATACTTGAGTTAAACTTCAAGGTAGGAAAACTTCTACATATCATGTAAAGTAAGAATGTCGCTGAGTCAAGCTTTGAGATGTAATAATACCCCATCTTCAACGACTTCATTGTTATCTGAAGGATAGTCCAAGTTTAAATTCGAAGATTGATGTTTGGCATACAAAGTATTATTTCCATATACGAATTGGATTACTTATGAAAATCATGTTTATGAAATTAATAAAATATTTCTCTTAATTATGGTGGTATGAAAATATCTTTCCATACTTAACACCGAAGGATAAGTGGTTTGGGTTTATAATAAACAATGTTTAAATGTCATTTTGTTTTGGATCCATTGAATATGATTTTGAGATGGGACATCTTTCTTAAATGCTTTGTGAGTATACTTATACCAATAAGACAAGTATATGAACAATTTTTGTGTAAATAATTGAAGTGATTTAATTACTGAAGATTAATTAAAGAGGCTTCGTGAATTCTATATGAAATTAATTCTACGTTTGATTGTTATATTTGATAGTTAAATAACCGACTATCAAATTTGAACCAATTTTTAACTTTGGAAATATCTAGAAGAAACATGAGAATTATATTGCAAAGTTACCTTCAGTGATGCTACTGTACTTATAAACTCGTGTGTTATTCTAGGACAAATGATAAAGAAATCCGTTCACTTAAATGGTTAGGAGGTGATCTCCGCTCTTATGTATTGTTTCTTTATTTCCAAAAGAACCGGAATTGAGTTTACCGGAAACTTTCGAACGTTGGTTCGAAGAAACCAGGATCGGATAAGTACGAGTTATCTTAAAACCACTTCGAACCAACTCAAGCATTCGAATTGAAGACATCTTAAAGATGATGGAATCGAAGATGAAGATCTTTAAAGTGCAAGAGTTACTTGCTACTAATCCTAATGGTGATTCCAAAAAGGATGTAGTAGAAGTGGTGCCTTCGGTTTGTTTATATCATGAACAACTAGTATGGACGAATGCTGGTATTGCATTGTTTCTTGGAGGGTAGTGTTAGCATTCTAAATGATATTTTCTAAAAAGGTAAAACGTAGCCTCAAGACTCACCAACCGAGAATGACTAAAACAAGGGATATGCGATAGGGCTATGTAGGACAGACCCATTAGGGTATGGACGTTACCCTTCACGATCACTATTTGTGGATTTGATTGTGGATGAGAGCTCTTGAGGAAAAGGTTGCAAAGTAATTGAGGTGATGACATATTCAGTTCTATCTAGTAAGGGGTAGGCCGGTCATGTGTTGGCGAGGGTCAATGTGAGGCACTCGGTACATATTCTAGAGGTGTACTATGGCAGGTGGTACTACAGTAGCCTTGTCATTATATGGAATCCATTCTCCAATAAGCACCGTACAGACTTAGTTGTGTCCAACTATGCTGGAATGTGAGATGCAAGCATTCTAGCTATATTCGATATTTATTTTAAACCCTAGATAATATTATAATACCATTGTACTTTCTATAAAATGGTTTAGTTATCGTAAGGTAAAAAACTGTTCATATTTATGTATGCCATTGTCTTACGAGATACCTTTATTTTTAAAAGGTTTTATAAAATATAACAACACTTGCGATTTGATTTTCTCACGTTGGTTTAATAGACTGATTTTGGTATTATTTTCTTATAGTACTTAGGTTAGACCTGAGTATTTTTCCAAAGTTAGCTTTGGATGCTTTGGACCTTCTGGATACGAGCTGGATGCCTCCAAGACGTATTTCTGTATTTTATTTCCTTTTGATTTCTTGTTTCTATTCATTAGCATTTGTAAGGATAGTCTGTTATAACTATTCAGGTTGATGATAGGATGCTTGTTTGAATATTAAAGTTCTCCTTTGTTGAAGATCATTAGTATATTATATTTTACATGTCACGATGTGAGATTATGTTATATCTTTTCTTTTCTTTCACCCTAACAATTCGTTTTTCAGCAATTGGATATTTGGAACGTGAATACCGTGGATGTATTAGTGTTGACTCCTACGAGTTGAAAAGGTGGGTTGTTACAGTGGTATCAAAGCTAAAGGTTAAGCGAGAACCTTGGCCCTAAAGGGTAAATGCAGTAAGTGACACCCTAGAATGAGTTTGAACATATTATATATAAGAGTGCGTATTTTTAGTTCTATGAAAATATTTTTTTATTTTGAAATTGGTAAATAAAATAATTTTACCTAGGGTTATATTTATTATAAAAGGCTAATTTCCAAAATTGATATAGTTATTATTGTTGTGATTGTTGTTAGGGGATGATGGTATTTATTTATCATCATTAGTTGACTATTTACTTATGCTCGGCCAGCGTACGAGCACCTATTGTTTAATTGAATTAGGCAGGAACACATTGTGAATTCAGTTTCACGATTTGACTATAAGGCATTCGCAAATAGCGTAAGTGTGAGAAATGGGAATTAAGGATCTTAAGGCTAGAATTAACACTAGAGGGGGGGTGAATAGTGTTTTAAGAAATTTGTTAATCTTTTTGAATTTATCTTACTTTGTTAATAATGTATACACTAATTAGACACAGATATGAACACAGAATCAAACACAGATGCAAATATAAAGTAAAAGCAGTAAAGGAAAGAACACACCGGATTTTATACTGGTTCGGAGTTACCCTACATCCAGTCCCGCACAACTAAGTACAGACTTCCTTTCAAAACCAATTCAACAATTACAACCCTCGGTTTCAAGGCTACGAGGTACACCCTCCAGAATAACAATCCTCTGGGTAGAGATACTTGATTTCCGGGGCAACAAGTTCACCCAATTGATTTCCAGGGCTACAATCATACCATTTTCCTTTTGATTGATTTCCAAGGCTACAATCACACCTTTTCTCGCTAATATATTACAAAGTAGTCTATAACTCTGAATAGCACTTGGATCTTGTAGAGATAGTGATGGAGAATCACACTAGAAGTAATCGAGTATGATTCAATGTTGATTTCGACAGAGTAATGGTATGATTTTGTATTAAGAAATGTGGAAGAAGAAGAGGAGTGAAAACTAGAAAAAAGTGATTAAAATTCGTTGAAACTGACCCCTATTTATAGAAAAACAACAGCCATGACCATTCATGAAGAGTTATGGCGAATAGACACTTCTTTTGAAATTTGAATTTTGAAACCAACTGACACTATGTCGACATCCCAAAGGGAATTTTGGTGTTTTGGTTTTCTTTGAAAATAACCTCTATCTTATATTAAAATTATTTTAAACTTTATAAATATACTTAACTATAGTTAAAATACATAAGTGAATATAAAGAACAATATATACATAATTTAACTATAATTTAAATCAAAGTATAAATAATTTAAAAGTTAAATATATTATTTGAAAAGATAGTTTAAAATCAGGAGTAATTTTGACTTTGAAATTAAAGATGTTTTTGAGGCTAAAATTATTTAAAATCAGGATAGAGAGTTTTGAATCTTTTAAAAGGAAAGTTTTGAAATCATTTTGAAAACAAGATAATTTTGTGAAATCATTTTGAAATAAAATTAGTGGATACAAAACAATGTCCCACTAGATTTTCGTAGGTTCCATCCTACTTAGGGTTCCATCCCTTTAACGGGCTCGAAGTGGATTCCATTCCACGAATAAAATAGATATTAAGATGTCAGTGCTTTTCTATGCGTTTTAACAATATTCCTAACTATATAACTTATTTTGGAAACTTGAACTCTTGAAATTCTTGATACTCATGAGTCTTCTATCTCTATATCTTGAATCTCTATACTGTACAGTCTTCATTCTTGATACCTGCATGGTTAGATCCTGCATATACATATATATCTAAACTTGTAATGTTAGTATTTATATTTTATAATCTATTCTAAGGTTGTTGTCATCAAAACCAACTCCTCAGGGACTAACAATCTCCCCCCTTTTGATGATGACAACCTTTGTTTATAAAATATACCTTCTATCCTAATACTTCTAATAACTCCCCCTTAATCTATGCCTAACTATCCTATTTTATACTTCTCCCCCTTTGTCATCAACAAAAAACTTACTCCCCCTTATTCTTGGACTTCAGTACCTGCATTGATAAACTATACAACGGAATATATAATATATAGATTAAGAAATAATGATACTTATGAGCATAATAACTTAATTAAAGACTATATTCATTTCAGTGTGTATATATATATATATATATATATATATATATATGTTTCACACACCAAACTTCAAAGCAAATAAAATCAATCCACACAAAGTATCAAATCAAACCAAATCAAACAAATTAATTCAAACAAATCAAAGAAAGAAAATTAAACGTTTTGGGGAACATCTACCCATCCATCTTCTCCAAATACAGGGTCTGCTTTAATTGCATCCAAATTCTCATTGTCATTGGTGAGAGAGACAGGAGGATGTGCTTCATTATCATCCTTGTGTAGAGAGGAGATCATCCATCGTATTGCATCGAAATGCCTTTCTTGCTCCTTGATCATCTACATTTGACTTAACTCTAAGTGACGCTGGTTTCATAGAATAAAAGAGAGAAGATTCTTGAATGAATTGAGCATTTCTTCAAGATTTTCAGATAGATTGTGAATAGGATTGGCCATAATTGAATTAGAGAAAGAAATGAAGGATATAGATAATGAGAAATAAATTTCAGTGAAGATTTCTAGAAGAAAAAGGTATATATAGGTGTAGAAATTTGTTTGAAATGAATAGACATTTGGTAGTTATTCAATTTTCAAATTCAAAATCAATAATCACTTCTGACCAGTACATGTCGACATGGTCTTCTAGGGGATGTCGACATGGGTTAGTGAAAATTTATGACAATTTTAATTTTGTGAATAATTGTGTATATATATAAATTTATATAATATACTAACATTTATTCAGGAGATAAGATAAGCTAGATAACAGAAAGGAAATTCAATTTCATTACGATAATACAAAGATTAAGCATAATGAACTACACGAACATTCGAAAGAAAAACAAACTAAGACAAATACAATATGATACTAAAAGATAAAACTAGTTAGAAGATGAAGATGATGAAGATAGTCCAAGTTTCTTGCTAACTTTTGAAAAGGACTTGTTCATCTTCGAAGAAATGTTATCCAACTTCTTACTAACGGATCGTTTAAAATCCGTTGATTCTCCACAATTATCTTTTGGTTTTTGAGAAGGGTTTTGTTAGAAGGATTGGAAGGATATTCGATGCTTTCTAGAGATGTTTCACCTTCTTCTTCTTCTATTTTCATTTCATCCCTTTCTTCTTCTTCTTCCTCTTCCATTTCTTCATGAGCCAAACGCTCTTCCTTTTCGGTAAGGGTTTCATAAGGTTGAAAAACATATGGGATTTTCATGAGAGAAATGTTTGAGATATTAAAAACTTTTCTTGAAATAAATTCTTCTCCTTTGAAATTTACTCCAAAATAGTTGAAAATCTGAGTAAGGTAAATTCCATGATATAAAGTGTTTTCTCCCATTTCAAAATTTTTAGGACGAAGTTCATCCAAAATAACTTGCGCCCAATTGATATCATAATTTCCGAAAATAGCAAAAAGTGCTTTACACACTTTTGAAGTAGGATTGTTGAAATTTCCCGATCTTGGGGTCAAAGTATATTGTAAAGGAAGATTGACAATTCTTGCTTTAGGACGAAAGTTTCGATTCTTAAATTCAAAGTTTTCATCTCCTTCAAAAATATGATGAAATGTCTCACGATCATGTTCATCGATTTGAAAACTAAAAAGATCCATTCTCGTGCTTTTGCAATTGAGAATGGTACCCAAAAGGTCACAATTCAAAACAATTTGAGTGCCTTTGATATTACTCCAAATTTCATTCTCATTTCCAATATAAAAACCACGGTTTAAATTAGCATAGAAGATTTTGACAAGATTAGGATAGCAAACAAAATCATTTTGAGAAGAGTCAATAAGACTTAAAACACCATTGTTTGCAAAAAGAGAATCAATTTCATAAGAAGAAAAATCTTGAAAAATAGCAAATTTTTCGGGATGGACTTTGGCATAATTAGCATAATTGATGTATGCTTTAATTGCCTCCGGATCATTGAATAATTGCTCTTTGATTTTTCTGGAAATTCTCATGGTTGAGGGGTTGCTTGAAGAAGCCATTAGAGTAGAGAGTAGAGAGTAGAGAGCTTGAAGATATGAAGAGAGAGTTTGAATTTGAAAATGAAAGTGAAAGGATATGATAAAAAATAGTGAATAAATAGACTTTCAAAGGACATATTCTCTGGTCAAAAGGTATCTTTTCACAGAAATAAATGAAGTGAAAAGGTGGAGGGAAATTCAAACATTTGAATTCAAAATTTGAAATTCAAAATTCAGGTAGGCATGTCGACATCATGGTAGGGGCCATGTCGACATGTGGCTTTGAATTTTCATGGCATGATTTTTCTTAAGTTATCTAATATACATATATATAAATATTATTATTAATGTCTATATTTCTAAAATATTATAATATATTTTAGAATGTGTTAAAAATAATAAAAATAATAATAAAATAATAGTAAGAAATAGAAAATAAAATTTGAAATTCAAACAACATATCAATTCAAAATCAATCAATCAATCAATTCAAAAACAACCAATCAATCAATCAATTCAAGCATGCAATTTCAGCCATATTGTAAACGTGTACCTTTTTCAGAGTCCGTGTCTTTGGTACTAAATCGAGAATTGCTGTGAAGCATATATTTGAATTATCTTTCTTCTGTTCATCGTCGTTGGAGGATGAGTCAGAGTCATCTAGAGTAGCAGAGAATGCACGTTTCCGTTTCTTTGCAGAATCATTGTTTGTAGGAGAGTTTTGCTTATTTGGATGCGGACATTCTCTTTTGATGTGACCTGGTTCGTCACAATTGAAGCATTTGATAAAGTTTGGTATTGTAGTCTGATTACCAGAATTCTTAAAGTTGTTTCTCTTGGAACTATTCAATTTTCTGTACTTCAGGAATTTCCGAAAATTCCTGGTCATAAATGCTATCTCTTCATCATTATCACTGTTTGAGTCTGATCCGTTGATTAATGCATTGAATGCCATTGATTTCTTTTCAGATGCTTTGCTTTCTCTTCTCCCGATCATTTGAACTTCAAATGACATTAGATTTCCAATCAATTCTTCTATCTTTAAAGTACTGATGTCATTTGCATCTTCAATTGCAAGTGTCTTTTGATCCCATTCTGGAGTGAAAGAATTTAAAAAAATTCTGACTTGATCTTCTTCTGAAAATTACTTTCCCAAAGATATTAAAGAATGCACAATATCTTGAAATCGACTATACATATCTGAAATAGACTCATTAGTATTCATTTTAAATAACTGAAACAGATTTATGAGCATGGAAATTTTGGTCTGTTTAACTTTGCTTGTTCCTTCGTGAGTTACTTGCAAAGTTTTCCAGATTTCATATGCAGACTTACAAACTGACACTCTATTAAATTCATTTCTTTCAAGTGAACAAAACAGAATATTCATTGCTTTAGAATTATTTTGTGCAACAGTCTTTTGCTCAGTGGTCCACTGTGCAAAATTAGTTGTGGGTTCCGAATATTCAGTTTGTGTGATATTCCAAGTATCTAATCCTACAGATTGTAAATATATTTTCATCCTACATGCCCAATATGCATAGTTACTGCCATTAAAAAGTGGTGGTCTGGCAGTAGACTGACCTTCTACAAATGAACTAGTTTTGGTGGAAATAGCAGTACTAGTGTTAGTAGCCATTTTAAAACTTTTCAAAATTCAGATTATGAAACTTTTGAAAACAAAGCTCTGATACCAAATGTGAGAAATGCGAATTAAGGATCTTAAGGCTAGAATTAACACTAGAGGGGGGTGAATAGTGTTTTAAGAAATTTGTTAATCTTTTTGAATTTATCTTACTTTGTTAACAATGTATACACTAATTAGACATAGATATGAACACAGAATCAAACACAGATGCAAATATAAAGTAAAAGCAGTAAAGGAAAGAACACACTGGATTTTATACTGGTTCGGAGTTACCCTACATCCAGTCCCGCACAACTAAGTACAGATTTCCTTTCAAAACCAATTCAACAATTACAACCCTCGGTTTCAAGGCTACGAGGTACACCTCCAGAATAACAATCCTCTGGGTAGAGATACTTGATTTCCGGGGCAACAAGTTCACCCAATTGATTTCCAGGGCTACAATCACACCGTTTTCCTTTTGATTGATTTCCAAGGCTACAATCACACCTTTTCTCGCTAATATATTACAAAGAAGTCTATAACTCTGAATAGCACTTGGATCTTGTAAAGATAGTGATGGAGAATCACACTAGAAGTAATCGAGTATGATTCGATGTTGATTTCGGCAGAGTAATGGTATGATTTTGTATTAAGAAATGTGGAAGAAGAAGAGGAGTGAAAACCAGAAAAAAGTGATTAAAAATTTGTTGAAACTGACCCCTATTTATAGAAGAACAACAGCCATGACCATTCATGAAGAGTTATGGCGAATAGACACTTCTTTTGAAATTTGAATTTTGAAACCAACTGACACTATGTCGACATGGGGTACTTGGGCATGTCGACATCCCAAAGGGATTTTTGGTGTTTTTATTTTCTTTGAAAATAACCTCTATCTTATATTAAAATTATTTTAAACTTTATAAATATACTTAACTATAGTTAAAATACATAAGTAAATATAAATAACAATATATACATAATTTAACTATAATTTAAATCAAAGTATAAATAATTTAAAAGTTAAATATATTATTTGAAAAGATAGTTTAAAATCAGGAGTAATTTTGACTTTGAAATTAAAGATGTTTTTGAGGCTAAAATTATTTAAAATCAGGATAGAGAGTTTTGAATCTTTTAAAAGGAAAGTTTTGAAATCATTTTGAAAACAAGATAATTTTGTAAAATCATTTTGAAATAAAATTAGTGGATACAAAACAATGTCCCACTAGATTTTCGTAGGTTCCATCCCTTTAACGGGCTCGAAGTGGATTCCATTCCACGAATAAAATAGATATTAAGATGTCATTGCTTTTCTATGAGTTTTAACAATATTCCTAACTATATAACTTATCTTGGAAACTTGAACTCTTGAAATTCTTGATACTCATGAGTTTTCTATCTCTATATCTTGAATCTCTATACTGTACAGTCTTCATTCTTGATACATGCATGGTTAGATCCTGCATATACATATATATCTAAACTTGTAATGTTAGTATTTATATTTTATAATCTATTCGAAGGTTGTTGTCATCAAAACCAACTCCTCAGGGACTAACAGTAAACTTAACAAGTTACTTGGTTAAAAGAATTACCATTATAAAGGAAGTCATTGTTACAGGATGATTATATAAATTGGTTTATAAGATGTGATTTATAAATTAAAGAGAATATTTGAGAATTTAAATTCCGTTGCTTTTGAAAAAGATTTCAAATAACTTTTGGAAAAGAAAAAAAATCATAATAGTATTACTTGAAAAAATTTTAAGTATAAATATTTCAAACTTTTAGAGTAAGGGCATTTTTCTTTAGCCTTCTCTAACTTTATTTTTTTCATTTTATCCTATATATATACACATTTCTTATTTTTATATATTTCATTTCATCTTCATGCTTCTTGATTTCATTTTTCATCTTCTTTATTTAAAAAAAACCACATCCTTTTAGCTTAATAATTCTTACCTTACTAAAAGATTTAAATTTAAAGCACTTCAAACCATGTGGAAGGTGAGATCTCTAATCTTTGGTTGAATTAATGTTGAATATTTTGTTAGTAGCTTGATTTAAAAACGATACTCATGTTTATGAAATTGTTTAAAGCCATATTTTTATTGATATTTGTTTTAAAATAAAAGAATATGCTTACTGTAAATGAAACATACAGAGATATATATAGACACTGGACCTATCTTTTCTTCTTCTATTTATTGTTCTCTAGAAAAGGAAAATAAAACACCTCCATCTTACTTTAAAAATCAACATCTCTTAAACTGTTGAAAATTAGCCAAAGTGTTCAACTATGGAGTTGTTCATCTTAGTCTCTAGTTTTATTTTAAAATAGTTTTGTGTCATTCCATCGAGTATGATGGTAGAAATTGGTTGATTATAATGAATGAAATTGGCCAATTACAATGAATGGTCGAGTGGTGTCAGTTTTTCAGCAAGCTCGAATTGACGAACGGATTATCCAATCATGTTCGTGTCTACAAATCATAGTTTTTAAGGAAAGTCCCATGATTTTAGGCGGTTGAGATGGGCCTTGGTGATGAGATGAACTAGTTCATTTTAGCAATTCCGTCAGTGTAGACATCGAGGGGAGGAGCGGAAGCTCTAGAAGCAAGGTTGTGGGATTAGAGTCGTGGGTGGTGACGGCATCACCTCTAGTGGTTTGAGGGCGTGGAAGTGATGCAAGGGGGTGGGAAGAACTCGATCTAGGGTTTGGGTTGCTGTGTATTTTGGGGTTTGGGTTTTGGGCTATTCACGGCAAGGGGAGGCTTCAAGTTCATCGCGGTTGGATCTAGAGGTGGAGCGATGAAGCAGGGTTCTAACGAGGGTGGCAGGGTAGGCTATCGTTAACTAAGGTGATGGTGGAAGGAGGATGAACACACCTGGGTCGAATTCGAGAATTTGGGGATTAGGGTCAGAAATCGTTGGGAATGATCGGAGGTCGTGTCTATGGTGGCAGTGGGATAAGGCGGCGAAGGTGAGGGACGTGGGCTTGGTGCGACGATCGAGGGTTGACGACGGCGTGTCAACGACATGCACGTGCATGTTCGTGCACAGTTTTGGGTCTAGGTTTTTGTTTTGGCACATTAATTTCAGGAAAAATTGATTTAGGAGGGAGAAGAGAGGGGGAGTTTGGGCCAAGTTGGGCATTGGAAGTGAGGGAAGCATTCTTAATTTAGTAATCGAATTTTATAATTTAAAGCGTGTTAACTTGAAAATGAATAACTTCGCCATTTTAGATCCGTTTAACTCGTGGTTTCCTTCACTAGACTCGCATTGACGGGTATCATGCTTTAATAAAAATGATTGATAATTCTAGTGAAGTATATTTTGATGATAAATTAATAGTGGTAGGAATTAATTACGTAGTTAAATAATTATGTTTTAGCACTGACATCCCGGTAGCAGAATAAAACATCGGTCTGCTATAATTAAATTGGATAGATTATTTTGGACATCTAATTAGCAGAATAAACGCTCGTTCTACTACTATATATTTTTGGATATTTATTTGCATGCTGTAAATTTATATTAGAAAAGTGATGTGTTTGTTATTGATGGATTATCATGGATTTATTTAAATATATGTTTCTCATGTTAACATTAATGATATGACTTGGAATGTTGAGCTGAAAATAAGTGGTAGCTTATTTAAGTGCCATTGTGATCTCAAAGCCTCTTTCCAAATTTGAAAATAAATGGATTTAAATTTGCTTTAACTTTATAATATTTTGAAGTGAAGGGTTTTCTATATTTAGATGGTTAAATTAATTAATTATTTTAATAATGATATTTTAAAGTTAATTATTAATTTTAATAATGATATTTTATGGTTAATTAATTAATTTAATAACGATGTTTAAGTTAATTAATCATTTTATTTAAGGTACTTGAAGTTAATTAATTAGTTTAATAATGGTATTTAAGTTTATTTAAATAATTTAATATTGTGCTTTAAATAATAATATTTTTTTATAAAAGGTGTTTGAAATTAATAAATTGTTTTACAAAAAGAATTTTACTTATTAACACGGATTTAATAAAAGAGTTTATAAATTGGAAAGAAATCTTGGAAATTGGAAAAGAAGTTCTGGTTTGTAAAATTTGATTTTAAATGAGTAAATATACGGAGATTTTGAAAACCATATACTTGACGTTAAATTTTGAGGTAGGGAAACTTCTGCCTATCTTGAAAAGTAAGAATGCCATTGAGTCACGTTTGAGATGTAATAATACCCCACCTTGACCAACTTCATTTTTATCCAAAGGATAGTCAAAGTTTGAAATTGAAGATTGATGTTCGGCATATAAAGCATTATTTTCGTATATGAATTGGATCACTTAAGAAAATCAAGTTTATAAAATTAATAAAATACTTCTTAATTATGGTGGTATAGAAATATCTTTCCATACTTAACATCGAAGGATAAGTGGTTTGGTTTTATAATAAAAAATGTTTGAACGACATTTATTTTGGATCCATTTAATATGATTTTGAGATGAGAAATCTTTCTTAAATGCTTTGTGAGTATATTTATACCGATAAGATAAGTATATAAATAATTTTTATGTAAATAATTAAAGTGATTTAATTAATGACGATTAATTAAAGAGGCTTAATAGAACGTATATGAAATTAAATCTATGTTTGATTGTTGTTTATTTGATGGTTAAATAACAGACTATCAAATCTGGATCAATTTTTAACAATGGAAATATCTTGTAGAAATATGAGAACTATATTGTACAGTTATCTTCAGTGATGCTACTATGCGTATAAATTCGTGTGTTCTTCTTAGACAAATGATAAGGAAATCCATCCACTTAAACGGTTAGGTGGTTATCTCCGATCTTATGTATTGTTTGCTTATTCCCAAAAGAATTGGAATTAATTTTACCAGAAACCTTCAAATGTTGGTTGGTAGAGACCGGGATTAGATGAGTATGAATTATCTGAAAATCGCTTCGAACCAACTCAAGCGTTCGAATTGAAGACATCTTGAAGATAATGTAATCGAAAACGAAGCTCTTTGAAGTGCAAAGGATGCTTGCTACTAATCCTGAGGGTGGTTCCAAAAAAGATGTAGTAGAAGTGGTGCCTTCGGTTTGTTCATATCCTAAACAACTCGTATGCACGAATGCTGGATTGCATTGTTGCTTGGAGGGCAGTGTTAGCATTCCAAGTGGTATTTGCTAAAAAGGTAAAACGTAGTCTCAAGCCTCACCAATCGGGAATGAATAAAACATGGGATATGCGGTAGGGCTACGTGGGTCACACCCATTAGGGTATGAGCATCAAGCTTCTAGATCGCTATTTATGGATTTGGTTGTGCATGAGAACTCTTGAGGAAAAGACAACAAAACAATCGGAGTGATGACATATTCAATACTATCCAGTAAGGGGTAGGCCGGTCATATATTGGTAGGGGGTCCATGTGAGGCCATCGGTACATTTTCTAGAGGTGTACTGTGGCAGACGGTACCCTAGTAGCCTTATCATTATATGGAATCCATTCACCAATAAACGTCGTAGGGACTTAGTTATGCCCAACTATGCTTGAACGTAAGATGCAAGCATTCCAACTATATTCGATATTTATTTTAAACCCTAGACATTATTATAATACTAATGAATTTTCTAAAAAATGGTTTGGTTATCGTAAGGTAAAAATCTGTCTATGTTTATGTGTAGAGTGGTCTTACGAGATACTTTTATTTCTGAAAGGTTTTATAAGATATAATAACCCTTGTGATTTGAGTTTCTCATGCTGGTTTACCAGACTGATTCGGGTGTTATTTTCTTAGATACTCGGGTCAGACCCGAGTATTTTTCCAAAGTTAGCTTCGGATGCTTTGGAGCTTCTAGAGACGAGCTGGATGCCTCCAAGACGTTTTTTCGTATTTTATTTCCGTTGTGTTTCTTGTTTGTATTTATAAGCTTTTGTAAGGATATGTTGTTATAACTATCCAGGCTAATGATAGGTTAGACTCTGATGCTTTGTTTGAATATTAAAGTTTTCCCTTGTTAAAGATCATCTGAATATTATATTTTACTCGTCACGATGTGAGATTTTGTTATGTCTTTTCTTTTCTTTCACCCTAACGGTCTGTCTTTCTAGCGTTTGGATGTTCGGCACATGAATATCGTGGATTTGTTAGTGTCGACTCTTAAAGGTCGAAAAGGCAGGTCGTTACACTTTCTTATAACATTCCCTTTATTTTTCTCTCATTTATGGCAAAATTTTGATTTTTAACAATTGCTCTTGATTCACCCAGTTAACCTTTCTAAGTGCCCCATCCTTAATCAAGTAAATTTTCCTTTAAATAATTCCTTCAATTAATTTTACTTAATAATCATTTGATTAATCCTCATTGTTAATTAAATTCTCATATTATGGCACTACAAAGTATGTGGTGTTACACTACGTTCACTTTAGTGTTATTTTATTGTTGTTTACACACTAGATCTAGAAGAAATAATAATTACAATCTTGAAACTCTATCAAAAAAATTAATGGCAGCGCTTCCCTAGATATGTATTGGCAGTTTGGCAAAGATCCATTTTCTATGGCATGTAGACATGTATTTATAGTTGCAATCGGCTGTTGTTGGGCCTTAGAGTCATCAGTATACATTTCTAGTCCATTAAGATACGTTAGACATCAAGATCTAAGATTTTAGGGGGAAGAACTGGTCAGGATTGAGCAAGTTGATGGTTCGGTACGATCCATCTATGGATTGATATAGATCTATAGAAAATCCACTCTACCTCGCCTTTCTTCATAAGATGTTCATTTCTTCAAATGTTGGTTCTTTATTAATGCTTCTGTGTTAAGTTCTACACTATATTCATTGAGAATGATGATATAGGAAGAATTTGATGGATCAGTATCTATCCATTCTTTGATCGGTACCAATCCATAGACTTAGCCAAAAGTTTCCTCTTTTTATTTTTGTTGTGTTTCGCGGTCGATCGTTCTTGAGTCCAACATATGTTCCTTCATCATTTTGAGGTTTAATATCGTCGAATTATTCTTGTGAAAAATACTACAAAACAATATGCAATTTGCTAAATGATATTGTAATTTACTGTTACGAGAAATACGAAAAAATAACTGAATCATATCCTGATACTTATACAGTTTTTTTTAAATAACTTATGATCGAGAGTTAAATTAAGGTTAAATGACATGATATTATATATTTAAACTTTTTGGATAACAATATTGACTTTTCTTGACCAGATTTTAATAATTCTAAACATAAACATACCTATCGATTCAAATCGATCTCTTTCGATAACTTTTCCAAAACGAGTAGTTTGAACTTGAAATCCCATTTATGTCCTGAAATTTCAAAATTCAATGGTGGAGATTCTTTAATGTTATAAATGAGAAGCTTAAATTTATGATATCGTATCATTTCGATTCAATTTGATCATCAATCTTAAGTATGTTATAATCAAAAACATTAATTTTAACTCTTTAAAAAACTTTAGTATATATGTGTGTGTATTAATTTTTATTTATACGAAATTAATAAATTATAGACCATTAGAAAGATGAAAATAATACAAAAAATTATGTAATAAATTAGTAAAAGAGAAAATAATACTTAACAATAATAAAAATGAAAATAATAACCAACAATTATTATTATTTCCCGATGCCTTTGCTGCACTGCCATCTTAGTATCGTTAAATGTTATCTAAATGTTATCGGCAGGGATGACGTGGCTAACGTACTACGTCCTTCATATGCCATGTTGTGAAAGTTTCCCTATAAAATTTGACAATGGTAGGGTTGTCACTCCATGCCGATGCCCATTTTGTCGATGTCTTGTAGATATGACCTCGAGCAAATCATGATGGTACATTCTCTAGGAGTGTGAGTTGTAGTGGTAAGTTTAAGATTGGGCAAGAACTAAGAATTATGGATGGCTGGCGAAAGTGATGGCTTGAGCATTAACATATAATACCTAAATTGTCCACCAAACATTTTCATGAATTTTACAGTTTTGAGAACTAAATAACAGATTGACATAAATCTTAAAGGAATGATCTTGTGTTTAAGCGCCAAACTAAAAAGTAAGCGATGTAGAGTTTGAATTTATATATTTTAAGAAACCGCAACTTTTAAAGTCATATCATTTCATGCATGGTTTGGCAATGCCAAGCACAACACCTTTGTACAGTAGAAAGTCGTATGCAGTATGTTTTTGATCTGTATCATTAACATAGAATCGTGTGCACTATGTTTTGATGTATGTACCATCAAACTTAGTCTTGGACACAAAAAAAGAGTAATGAATATAGTAAGTAACCATCATTATAATTTCAAATTAAAGCAACTCACATGAAGAATCGAGGAACTTTTGACGTCTTGAAGACCCATAAAACAGGCAATGAATCTCGAAGCAACTGCACAGAAAGTAAAAGAAGGAAGGGAAAGAAAAAAAAGGAGGCATGGCATAAAAGAAAAGATGCATAATAAATTAACTTCATGTCATAAGCTTATCTTGCTTGTATTTCTGAAAAAAGTATCCTAAGCAAGCATGTCTACTCTTTTTTTTCCTTTCTTTGTTGCCAAATTATAAAAATAATGCACTAACATTTTTTTCTAAGGCAACAACACATGTTAACATTAAGTTTAACATAGCTTATAGTATGCATGTATACACAGTGACTGGGTAATCATTAAGAAAGAAATCTTGCATATTTTCTCAATTTCTTTATGAATAGTGGGAAAGTTATCATCCAACCTTATTCTTTATAAAACAAGAAAACACCTTTAACTTTTATCTTACCTTCCTTTTATCCTTAACCTCTAAGGCTTGATTTCTCTTTCCTTCTCTTTCTTTATCAAAAGTTTACCATATGTGTCGTGACAACTAGATCAAGAATTTGATGGTTCAGATTAGTTACTATGTGCATTTTTTTGTTATTGATCTACGCTTAAGTTTTCAAACCTTATAAAGACAAAAGGCAAAGTGAAACCTTATATAATACATTTGATGCATTCTTCCAAAAAAAGACAAGAGAAATCTTTATAAGAAGAAACCATTGTTTCCTTTTTCTTATTCTCCTTCTTCATGGCGAAACCAATCATTACAAGCAACACGCCCTTCTCAAAATTCATATACAAAGCAATATCAATATCCATCCTCATTGCTCTAATTAATCTTCTCTCTTCTTCTCATGAAACTTCTACCAATTCATTTTTCTCGCAATGCATGGAGCTTCTCCAACTCCTAGTAGTCGGCATTGCCATATCATATGGTCTTTTCGGCCAAATAAACTCCGACCAAGATATAGAAGATGTCAACCATTTGATTCCCGACTCGCCCCAATCTTATGTTTCACAAGTGCTTCAGGTTTCTCCTCCTTTTCACGATGATGAAGAGATCAACTCCCCAAACAAAGTAGAGTTTACTAATGAAAATGAAAGTGAAAGTTGGAATTTTTCTCAATATTGCAGAGAAAAGCCTATGGTTCTAGTAGCAAAAGAAAATGGCAATTCTATCCGGAGAAATGCAAGGTGGAAATCATTTGATGAATGTACATTATTGTCAAATGGAAATAACGAAGCAACCGAAGAGGTTGTTCTACAATCTCCTATTCCATGGATATCAAGATCAGAAAAAAAGATTTCCGTTAAGAAACACTGCAAATCTTTGGATAACTTGAAAACTAAATCATTATCAGAAAGGTTTCATGTGAAGGAAAACGAACCAGCAATGTTTCATCATTCTCCATCTACACCTGACTTAAGAAATGATTTGAATACTTTGAAATCACAGTCATTTCATTATCCATCATTTCCTGCTTTCCAAGAAAATAAAAATGAAGATTTAGAGGAGAAGGTAGAGAAGCTAGTCGAGAATCATGAATGCATTGATCAAAATAACGACCTTGATTCTTATAAAGAAAGATCTACTAAGACAAGAGAAGATAAAAACTCTCAACCTGCAGGTTCAACGAAAAAGAAGATGAAAAAGACAGACGAGTTTATGCAAAAGATGATTATTACTTCTGATTCTGAGAGTGATGAAAGTGAGTGTTCTGATACAGAAGAAGAGTCAAACTCGGAATCAACTGAAGGAGAAGAAGAGAGAGAGAAAAATGAGGTGGACAAGAAGGCAGATGAGTTCATAACCAAATTCAGAGAGCAAATAAGACTGCAAAGGATTGCGTCAGTCAAGAAATCAAGGGGCAAAACAGCCACAATATTAATGTCGAAGTAGAATATCTTTGTGGTTTGATTTTCCTATGTCTATCATGCTTTTTTAGGTCTGCTATATATTTTTTTAGCAATGCCTGGCGCTTGTTAAGCAATTATATTTTCTAAAGCTTCAAGTATATTAGCAAGATAATTGCTGGGGTACATTGTTATACTACTAAGATCATGTATTCTTGCATCGTCAGATGTGATCTCTTGACGATTTTCTTTTTAAAAAAAATGCTTCTCTTAGACTCTAACTACAAGCAAGCAAAAAGTTGTAGTACAAGCTTTTGTTTTTTCCTCTTTTTTTTCCCCTCTGCTTAACTTCTTAGCAAGTCTAGTCTCCAAATCAGTCTTTTGCAGTTTTAGCATATTTGTTATAGGCGATTTTTAACCGTTCATTAAAGATCGTTGAGCAAATTCAAAATGAGTTTCCAGAAGAATTCAACCTGAATTCTAAGAGTTTGGATAGTATAAAAAATGTTAGAACTCGATAGATAAAGAAACACTAGAAAGTTGATGGATAAGGTGCTCGAACTAGAGTTTAATTAGTGGACTGGTCCCAAGAGGCAAAAGTCAAACCGGTAGCAGAGGCTGATGTAGCAATAAATTCCAGAAGGCCTTAAGCCACCATACTTCTTGTTTTCGGCGGTGGTCACCAGTGAGACAAGGCAGCATCTTCACCAATCTTACTCTAATTTTCTTGGATGAATTCCAATTTTGAACTAAGGGAATAATTTTTTAAATAAAATTGTGAGGTCTTGAACATCTTGGTTCGAGTCCAACTGGCGGCATATTCTGAAAAAGCTAGAGTGGATCTTATAACGTAAATAATTCACGATTTCAATTCTGTTAACTCATCTCTATTTTTGATTGATTCAGTTACGATTGTGATTCATTTAATGATTCTATTTTGCATATATTTGGGCTCCCCTTCGTATACAAACATGAAGAAAGAACTCTTCTTTCCATTTTAGACCAACGTATAATGCAATTTTTGAAAGCTCCTTTGATCTTGAATTAAAAAACATGGATAACATTTTGTATGCTTTGTTTGACTCCATCGTGATGAATACAAACAATAATAAGCTTAATATAAAGTGGATGTAAGTTGGATATTTGTTGACCGACTATAATTTTGGTATGTTTTTCTTCGATTTTATCATATTATTTACACTACAATAAAAATACTATATTACAACGTCCTTTTTACAACAGGCAAATGATGTCCGTTGTAATAGTAGGATACTACAACGGTCAGTTCAAGCCCGTTGTAATATATTCCTTATATAACGTCTTTTTTACAACGGGCAATCTTTGCCCGTTGTAATAGAAACCTATTACAACGGTCATTTATGTCCGTTGTAATAGATGTGCCAATTTTACAACGGGCGAAGGCTGCCCGTTGTAAAAGCAGCCAATTTTACAACGGGCTTAATTTTCCCGTTGTAATAGCTAACCCTAATTTTTAGAGCACGCCCCAACGAAAAATTATAGAGGTCGGCCCTCTTTTCTTCTTCTCCGTGAACCCATACTCTCGTTCCTCTCCTTCTCTTTTCTTTGCTCGAAAACTTCTCCGTGAACCCATACTCTCGTTCCTCTCCTTCTCTTTTCTTTGCTCGAAAAATTAGGGCTTTCGAATTTGTTGAAGCCGCGAATTATATACGGTTATTAATCTTCTTCAGCCGCGAAAAATTAGGGCTTTCGAAAAATTTGTTTTAGCAGCATAAAAGGCCAGAGCATCCTCTTCAGCGTGATCTACGTCCAAAAACTGTAAGTTGTTTTTACCCCTGCTCCATACTTTTAACCAGGTGCCACTACTAATCGACAACATCCACCCACTGATTTCATCTCTACCTTAATTCATAACCTTAACCGAACTTGATGTGGTTGAGCTCCTCAATTAGTGTGCGATGGTTGTGCTCTTTTGAATTTTCGAGGGACAGAGAATTTTGTGAAGGAATTTTAATGGAAAAAAGAGATTGTTCTTTCCCTTTTCTCTTACTTCTGTATAAGTGATTGATAATACGCATACGTCTCAGTATACATAAAAATATATCCTTGCATTTCCAAAATTCACTTGTATAATTCTAACAGAGAGCTGTAGGCAGTGATGTTATAAAATATTTTCTACTCCTGATAGGGATATTCCCGTTTGATGAATTTTCATCACGGAGATCTCTGAGGTGATTCATGTTTTTAGTATTTGTTACATGTTCAATTCAAAAAGAAAAATCATTTAAAACTGCTGTAGTGCAAGATGATAGTTGAATTTTGAATAAATTTGAGAATGAGATTTGAATAAGAGTTTGATAAGAATAATATGTTGTATTCTTTATTTCAGAAGAAAGTGAATTTCATTCAATCCTAATACAGTTTCTATGCTACTGTATTTATATACAATACAAGCCTTAAAGAGGCTTTGGGCTTCCGGGTCTATTCCCCTTTGTACTGCCCGAATGCAATATTTACAAAAGACAATACATTACAGAAGAGTACCCATTCTAACTCCCCCTCTCAAACCAATATTAGGTTTAGGGTTACACTTGCTCTTACGATCCATGGCGGCGCAAAGGAAAATCCTTGCCCTAATTAGCTCTAAACAGCGAGAGCTTGTTGAATCCTTCGATCTTCCATCTCTATCCCCCTTTCTCTGCAAGGATCCTTTTTCAATTGATGAGAATTCTCGGTGGCTTTCCTTAGTTCCTCAGAGTTTGACATACTATCTCCCTTAGATTCAGTATCGATTTGAGGCACTTGAGATGTGATGATCGGGATTTTAGTTCCCTTGATGAGAAGAGCTGTCTTGCTTCCTACCTTCAGCTTATCTCGGAACTTCAGGAAGCTCCTTGCTGATAGGGCTTTGGTAAGGACGTCTGCCGGTTGGTAAGCTGTAGGTATGTGATTGATTTCTAACATTCCTTTCTGCACTTGCTCACGAACAAAATACAAATCGATTTCGATGTGTTTTGTTCGTGCGTGCAAAATTGGATTGGCTGCCATGTACACAGTACTTTGATTGTCACACCATAATGTTGGTTTGGCTGTAGCGTTGATATGTAGCTCTCTTAGAAGAGATTGTAGCCAAATTATTTCTGCAGTTGCACTTGCGACACTTCTGTATTCTGCTTCCGTGCTTGATCTTGATATAGTTGTCTGTTTCTTCGAGCACCATGACACTGGGTTGTCGCCAATGTAGATGCAATATCCAGTTACAGACTTTCGATCATCGATGTCTGTGGCCCAATCTGCATCTGCATATGCGACTATGTTTAAGTCACTACATCCTTTTAACAGTAGTCCATAGTCTGATGTTCCCTTGAGATATCGTAGTATTCTCTTTACAGCCTTCCAATGTTCATCATGAGGTTCCTGCATAAATTGAGATACTTTGTTAACACTGAATGAAATATCTGGTCTAGTAATAGTGGAGTATTGTAGTGCTCCTACAATACTCCTGTATTGCTTGGCATTTAATATGGGTTCTCCCCTGTTTTTAGACAGTTGTTGACTGCTTATCATAGGGGTTGGTTGAGATTTTGCTTCATGCATTTTTGATTTGATAAGTAGTTCTTCAATGTAGTTCTTTTGACTTAGTAGTATCTCTGTTTTTTATTTTCTGATGACCTCAATTCCCAGAAAATAGTTAAGATTGCCAAGGTCTTTGATGGAGAATTGTTTGTTCATGTATTGTATGATACTTGTAATTTCTGCATTATCATCACCTGTTATAATCATGTCATCTACATATATTAGAATATAGACAGTATGATTATTATTGCTTTTAACAAATAAGGAGTTGTCTGATTTGGTAGACTGATAGCCTAAGGTGTTTAGCATGGCCTTCAGTCTATCAAACCATACTCTTGGTGCCTGTTTCAGGCCATATATAGCCTTGTTCAGCTTGCAGACATGATGATCATTTTGCTTGTACCCTTGAGGCTGTTCCATGTAAATTTCTTCTTGGAGAATGCCATTCAAGAATGCATTGTTGACATCCAGCTGTCTTATCTCCCAGTTTTTACTTAAAGCAATTGTGAGTACAACTCTGATGGTTGTTGGTTTTACTACAGGTGAGAATGTCTCACTAAAGTCAAATCCATATTGTTGTGTATATCCTTTGGCAACCAGTCTTGCTTTATATTTGGACACTGTTCCATCTGGATTTTTTTTCAGTTTATAAGTCCATTTGCATCCTATTATGTTTTTGTTTGTTGGAGGAGATACTAGATTCCATGTTTTATTCTTCATTAGTGCTTGATACTCTTCATTCATTGCTGTTCTCCAGTTTACATCACTGTAGGCTTGCTCAAAGGACTCTGGTTCTTCTATATCTATAGTAGCTGTATAAGTCTTTGGTTTGAATATTCCCCTTTTTGATCTAGTGATCATGTGATGACCTGTTCTGATTGGTAATTCAGTATCAGTGGGTGCTGAATTATCATTCCCACCAGTGTTGTCCAGAGATTGCTCTTGTAATCTGTTGGAACTTATTCTTTCACTTTGATTGCTTGATGTAACAGGTGTTTGAGTAGATATGTCAGGTTGTTCTTCTGTTCCATGACCTGGTTCAGGCAACACAGTGTGTTGTGGTTCAGAGACACCTGCTTCCTTGGACTTCCATGCTTCAGAGTAAACAGGTATACTTGAGATTGATGCTTTTGGATTATAAACCTTCTGAGTAGTTTTTATACTAGTTGAGGTAAATGGGAATACTTTTTCATTGAAAACAACATGTCGGCTGATAAATATTTTTCCTGAGTTATCCAAGCATTTGTAGCCTTTCTGTTTGGTTGCATAACCCAAAAATGTACAAGCACGAGATCTAAAATCTAGTTTATATCTATTGTATGGTCTTAGGTAGGGAAAGCACAGACATCCAAAGGTTCTAAGATCATTGTAATTGGGTTTGATTCCCATGAGTTTTTCCACTGGGCTTACTCCATTTAGTACTTTAGTAGGAAGTCTATTGATTAGATGCACTGAAGTACTAAATGAGTCTGGCCAGAATTTCAGGGGTAAAGATGCTTGAGCAAGTAAAGTTATCCCTGTTTCTACTATGTGTCTGTGCTTTCTCTCAACTAGACCATTTTGTTCAGAGGTATATGGACATGTGGTCCTGTGTGCTATACCTCTGTTTAGGAAAAACTTGTCAAGTGATTTATACTCACTACCCCCATCACTTTGGATAATTTTAACTTTATGACAAGTTTGTCTTTCAGCCTGAGTGATAAAATGAATAACAGCATTATAAGTTTCTGACTTAGTTTTCAGAAAGTATATCCATGTATATCTAGTAAATGCATCAACAAAAGATATATAATATCTGTAGCCATAATCAGAGTTAATGGGAGCAGGACCCCAAAGGTCAGTTGTAACCAGTTCTAGAGGCATTTTGTATTCAGTAGTAGAGTTAGCAAAGGGTAATTTATGACTTTTACCCATTTGACAAAATGTACACACATATGGTAAAATAGGATCATTAAAGGAAACATTAATATCTTTCAAGACCTGTTTTACAACATTTACATTGGGGTGTCCCAGTTTATAGTGCCACTGATCAAATACACTTTTATGGTTTTCAACAGATGATATTTCACAGTTATTACTGTGTTTTACTTTCTCAACACTACTTCTGCAGTCATTCACAGTGAACTTGTACAGACCATTCACTGCATCACCCTGCAAAAGTATTTCACCTGTTAGTATGTCTTTAACTAAACAATACTTGGGATAGAATTCAAAATACACATTGTTATCATGTGCAAATTGAGAAACACTCATAAGATTTTTCTTAATTCTTGGTACTCTTAATAGATTATTGAGGTATAATTGCCTTTTACCTTTGTCACAGGCATTACCAATATGAGTGATCCCAATAGGCTTACCATCCCCCATAAATATTAATTGTTTACCTCTATATTCCTTGTTGCCGAGGTTTAAGTTGTCAAGATTATTTGTCAGATGATTGGTTGCACCTGAGTCGGGATACCATGTTTCATCTTGTATATGTTCTGATCTTGCTGTTTCATCTTGATGTTGATTCATGCCATTACTCTGTTTATTTGGATCCTGTTGGGCTTGTGCCATGTTTGCACTGTGGTTACCATTCCTTTGATTGTTTGAGTTTTGTCCTGGTACGTAGTTGACATTGAGTCTAAAGTAGCATTTTGGTGCAGTGTGACCTATCTTTTCACAGATCTGACACTTTGGTCTGTTGTTGTTGTTGCTCCATCTTCCCCTGCCTCTGCCTCTTCCAGCATTGTTTCCCCTTTGATACTGTTGGTTGTTGTGAGTTTGATTTCTGATCTTGTTGCTATTTGAGGCAAAGTTGATGGACATATCACTGTCTATTGGCTTCTTGTACTCCAGTCTTCCTTCATGTGCAAGAAGAATAGAACTAACATATTCAAGAGATGGTAAGGTTTCTTGAGATGATATTACTGCCACTACAGATTCATATTCATCACTTAAGCCAGTTAAGATGGTTAACACTTGCTCTGTATTTGAGATTTTGTGTCCTGCTGCTTCAAGCATGTCACATATGTTCTTGACTTTTCCCAAGTAGTCTCTCATTGTTTGATTTTCTTTTCTAACATTTTGTAATTGCCTTTTGTAGTGCATTACTTTAGCAGCTGATTGAGTATTGAAAATTCTTTCCACTGTCAACCAGATTTCATTAGCTGTTCTGCATCCAATTACTTGAGGCAATAGTTTTACATTTATTGATGAAAGTAACCAAGAACTGATAAGACTATCTTGCCTTTGGTATTTTACATGTTCATCATTACTTACTGTTTTGTTTTCTGAATCAGTAATGAACTTGGGTGGAACGGCAGTGGTGCCAAGAATAAATCCTTCCAGGCCATATCCTCTAGCAGCAGTCTCAACTTGAATTTTCCAAATGAGATAATTGTCTTCTTCAAGTTGTGCCGTGATGAGTTGAATCTGAGGACTGATTGTGGCTTTCAGGAGGCTTTCTGCTGAGGCAGTGACTTGAGATGGAGGATTAGATGATGAATTGTTGGAGGTTTCTGAGTTGTCATCAGCCATGAGGATACTTCTTGAATCAAGAACTGCTCTAAAGGTTTGAGATCAGAAAGTGATCAAGAATCTTGTCTTTTGCAGATTTCAGGTAAGTTGCAACTGGGCTTAGATGATGACTTTAATCTGATAAGCCAGTGGTTTGGCACTTGCCTTCTTTCTGTTTTGATGATTTTCTTGAGATCTTGACTGTTTTTCAGATCTGACTTGATCAATGAAGGAGACTAAGTGCAGCCAGAGTTTTCTAGGCGAGGCACTAGTCTTTGGAGATGAGTCTTGCAAACCCCAAATGATGAAAATGCTTCTGATGGGTAATTAATCTCCAGATGATGAGATTTCTCTGATGGAGATTAACGTTTCTTCTTTCTTTCCAGGATTTTGATGTACAAGATGCAGTTTTGCTTTGAATACTGCTCTGATACCAAGTTGAATTTTGAATAAATTTGAGAATGAGATTTGAATAAGAGTTTGATAAGAATAATATGTTGTATTCTTTATTTCAGAAGAAAGTGAATTTCATTCAATCCTAATACAGTTTCTATGCTACTGTATTTATATACAATACAAGCCTTAAAGAGGCTTTGGGCTTCCGGGTCTATTCCCCTTTGTACTGCCCGAATGCAATATTTACAAAAGACAATACATTACAGAAGAGTACCCATTCTAACTATGATGAGATGGTATGTGTCTGAATCAAATGTTGATATATTGTCATATCGGCCTTCAATCTGATTGCTTCTAAATCGTATACGATACGTTATTTTTCAGATGAAGTTATATCATGTTTTTCATTTATAACATTGGTATTGTAATGTATATCGAAACATGTTTTTGGTTTAACTGGAACTAATGTATTGAGTTCACAATCAATAGATATAGGCTCCAAAATAAAGAGTCAACAGCAGTTGCCAATCTGCAATGGCAACTTACTGCCGCATGGAGCAAATAGTAAACTTATGCCAGAGGAAGAATGCTTTGGATTTTTTTTACAATCCTCTGCCACAATATCTGGCCACATTTTAGTAGTTTCTTTTATTTATTTTTTTCTCTTAGAAAGGAGAAGCTAAAGCAATGGGAATCAATGAGAATCTTCAAATATGAAGTTGTTTTGGTTTCTATTTTTTTTAATGAAAGAGTGGTCCTCTTACTATATTTATTAACTAATAACCAAAGTCCTTATAAGAGTTTATTAGAATTAGCTATTGCAACTATGCGAGATCATCACTGTAATAATCAACAAAATGAGAGATAAAAGTAAACAAAAATAATTTACAAAGTATGTAGGAATGAATCAGCAAATGAAAATTGCTACACTCAAATAGTGTGAGAGGATGACTAGAGGGTCCGCTATGCAGTTTGGCAGTTGAGCTGTGTGGGAAAGCCGAGTACCATAAAGCTAAAGCAAAGGCGCATGTGCTGTATCGTTGGAGTGGTAATTCTAACAGCTGTAGGCAGTAGCTAAAGCAATAGTGCATGCATGAGTGCTTAATAGTATTGCATGTGGACAGTAACTGAGTGTCTTGATAGTATTGCATGTGGGCAGAATAGAATTGCATGTGGACAGTAACAAAGAGCTGCAGGCAGTAACTAAGTGAGGATTAGGTGCAAGTTTATTAGCTGGGTATCTTGAAAACCGACCGTCATGATAGTATTGCATGTGGGCTAATTGAATGATAGTGCTGAGAATGTGGAGTATCTATGCTGCTGAGGAACGATGCATTTGAGTCTTGAGATCAAGGCATACAATCCTTCTATGCATTCAACTAGAACTCAAAAATTCTGAACATCTTGAACTTGTTTCATTCGTCCTAATCCTAAACAACTAGATTTTCCCCTTTCTATTGAATTATAGTTATTTTTTTATTAGATAATATGGATGGGGAGCGACCCTCTGACAATATATGTGTGTGTGCGTGGGTAACACTTATAATCTACTTGCAAGCTAGGTATACACTTAGTAAGTACATGAAAGAAAAAACTAAAAATGCCACTGAACAAAGGTAAAAAAACCTAAAATCGACCATAAGAAATTTTATTTTTGTTATATAGTTACATTAAAATTAAGTAAAATCCTATGGATGTGCGGGTTGATTTGGCTTGTCTTGGGGCTCAGACTAAAATTGATTTATAATTGAGTGGGCTGAGTTCAAACCAGATCCAACTTAATTGGAGCAAATATATTTGATTTCATATCATATACTGTCCCTTCATCAACAGGTTTCGCTTCGGTCTGGGTGGATACTGTTTCTTCATTTGGATTATTCATGACCCTAGTTTATAATGGAACTTATTTCTGAATTATTCTTATTGTTGCCACACCAGTCAATTTAATGTATAGTAAACTAACAGTATAGTGTAATGAGTTTGGCAATGCTCAAAGTTTCTAACAGTTGCACGAAACTCTAAATTGTTGTAACGACCCAGAATTTTTGATAATTAAAATTCGAATATTTAATTGATTTTAAATATAAATAAATGAATTTAATAAGTCGAATAATTTATTTACAGGATATTGGATTTAATTTGGTCAATTAAATCGATAAATTAAATAGTGAAATTCCAGAGATAGTTGAAAATCGAGTTTAAAATGATTTAAAATGATTTGTAAAATTTTATTTAATCATACTGGAGTTATAGAAAGGTTATAGAACTTTTAAAATTGAATTTGGAGTTAATCTGTGAAAATTGAATATTTTAATATTTAATTATGACTGTAAAAATAGCCAATTTTCGAACAGTCTCAGAATTGAACGAAACCAGTTCCATTGGATCTATAATAGTTAGTTATTATCGGATTTCAATTTTCGTATCAATCGGAGTTGTCGTTTGACCGTGGCAGCTCGAAACGCATCGATATCGTTTTAATTTTAATTCGGCGAGTTAAAATAGTCATTTTTCAAAAAGTCTCGGATTTCGACAAAACCAGTTTCATCAGATCCGTAATGTGAAATTATTGCATGGTTTCAAATTTCATAATTTTTGGATGTACCGTTTGTTCGGGGCAAGTCGAAACGCCTCGAAATCGATTTAAATCGGTTTAATTTAAATTGATCGTTTACTGTCATATCTCACACATACGATCGAATTAGCTTCTGAAACCTGTTCCATTGTGTCCGGAACGCGGGATAAACCCCAGAAACGCTAGTCACCGCGCGTAAATTGGAGATTTGAAAATCCCGGATGAATAGTGTTTGATAAAACTCTATAAATATACCCATTTTTTTCACAAAAATAAGAAAATAAAAACCCTAGGGTTTAAAACAGCAGCCGCCACTTTAGCTTTGAACGGCCAGCACTTCTTCTCCTTCTTCCCTCAAAATCTCTAAATCCATCGATTATTAGCTAAAGCCACCAACTAGGAAATGGTAGGGGATGGGGAGACGAGTAAATCTATACGGTGGAGATGAGTTTTCGATGATCGGGGAAGGCGTTTGGAGGCCACGAACGTGAGCCGTTCGTGCTCGTTTTCTCGAGCTGGGGAGCACCGTGTGCGTGCAGTCGGAGGCCGGTGGTGGCGCATGTGATGGGAAGCCGGCAGGGGTCCCTGATCCTTGTAGAAGTGGTCGAATGGGGAGTTTAATTCAACGTTAGGGTGGCGGCTTGGGTTTCTTTTGAACGAAGAACGAACGTGAATTTGGAGGGAGAAGGAGATGCAGGGGACGGCCTAGATTCTAGGGTTCAAGATCAAAGGGCCCAGATCTGTTAGGTTGAAAATTTTAAAAAAAGAAATTGAATATTGATTTGTATTTAAATTTGTACGATGTTTAAAACATGATAACTTTTTCATACGAGATTGAAATATGACGAAACGAAGTGCGTTGGGATCGTATGGACGAGCTCTTCGCGATGGAACTGGATTGCAAGCGATCAGGGTCAGTGAAAATTTTGAGTGAGATTAAACGTCCGTTTAATTTCATTCGAAATAAACGCTACAAATTTCTATTGGAAAATCAAGGTGAGATTTTTCTCACTCAATTGAAAAGTGGAATTTTCAGTTATTGATTTGATGTGTTGTGTTGTATTGAGTCGTATATTGACTCTGATTGATGTATGTATAAATTGATATAGTTCTTTGTTTTAAAGACTAGTAATTATCTATTGTATATTGTTCCGCTGCGATATGTGAGATTCTGATATTGTTTTCTGTTCTGATGTTGTTCTGTTGTTCTTCTCTATTTTCTTCTTTCTTCTTCCTTCTTCTTCTGTTTTCTTCTTCTTCTACCTTTTTCTTCTTTATTAAACCCTCACTATTGGAGTTTCCGGCACTCGATTGCTCGACAGTCGATAAAGTGAGTATCGATGTCGAATTTTCGAAAGTCGAAAATTCCTGTACGTGACAGCGTGGTATCAGAGCATATGGTTAAGCAACAACCCTGCTCTGTTGGGTGTTACTCATTGGAGATAGAGTCAACAGTACTCTAGAATGAGTGTGAGTGTAATAATAGATATGAGCGCGTATTTGTTATTTGGATATGAAATTGTTTTGTATTGTGTTGACTTATCGGTTGATTGTTTATGGATTCTGGTCGGTGCAGTCTAGCTAACTGTAATCGATAGGGGTTTCTAAACTCTTAAACAAGATAAACCGACACAGTATCATTTTAAATAGGGTGAATGAAATAATTTTGCTCAAAACTATTTTTGTATAGAAAAGAAATGATTTTCTATGAATTATCATAGTATATGGTTGCATGGTTGTTAGAGGTGATAATATTAATCTATTATCATTGAAATTAAATGGGAAATTGAAATCAAAACTCCAAAGTTAAGAAATAAAATTCACATACAAATGAAAATAAGGAATGTAAATTATAAACGTGATTTATAAATGAAAATGGAATTCCAGAGGAGTATTTGGAAATGTTTTGAAAGGAATTTGAAAATTTTGGTGATTTGGAAAATTTAAATTTCTTTTTGATTTGAAAATGAATTTCAAAGGTTTTGAAAAATATTTTGGAGAGATGAAAGCTCTAAACTCTTTTCGGTCGCTGGAAAATAATCCCGATGATGATCGCGACATCACCGGTGTTCATTTTCGGGTTTCCAAAAAAGGAATTGCTGCCAAATTGTTTTAAATAGAAGTGTTTGGAAAATTTGGGTTTTGTTTTGGAAATTCAAGGGATAATTTGAATTGTGTTAAAAAAAATGAGTTTTGAAAATGTTATTAAGACTCTGGAATGCTATATAAAAATATTTATGAGAATAATAAATGAGTTGATAACTTATACAAATTGTTGTGAATTTAGATTGAATAAATTTAACTTAAGAAATTTTAAGTTGAATTAAAGTAAGTATAAGTGAATCCAAAAAAAAATCCAAGTGGTAATTTCTGAATATAAGTTATATAACTTATGAAATGAGAAAATAGAAGTGAAACGAATTGTTAAAAGTGGTTAAACAATTTTATTAAGCAAAATGAAATGTGATTCTGATTAAGTGATGAAATTTGACCTTGGTAAAGTTAAATAAAAATTGAGAATCTGAATTGGATTGATAAATGAATTAAGATATTGAACTAATTAAATGTTGAATCAGTCTAATGTAAATGAATTAGTGAATGAATAAATTGAATGGAATCAACTGCAAATGAAGTGAACTAAAGATAATCGATAAAAAAATTCAATATTCAGAAGCTAATAGAATCCAAATTGAATTAAAATTTGTAAATTGAATTCAAATGAGAACGTGAAATGTAAGATTAAATGAAAATGAATTTGTAACTTCAACAGTGAAGTAAAAATGTATAAGAAGTATCGAAATTTTTGTAATAGAATTTGCAAAATGGTTTGAATGTTGTAACTAGATATAATGGCTAGTAGGATATACAGGTATAAAGGAATTGGGATTTTAATTTCAAAGATAAATTTGAATTGCTCGACAAAAGGTAAGTATTTGAATTTCTATATGAGATTTGATGATTTCTTCTCTAGCCGCTTGGCTTTTTCTTTTTCTTTTTGAAATCTGAGAGTCCGTAGGGACGTTTTGTAGTCGTGCCGTGTTAGCCGCGCAAAGGAGACGCTGGCGAAATTTTTCGAAAATTTAAGGCGTTAGAATATTTTTGAGAAAATTGGAAAAATTGGAAAATTTTGAAAACTAAGTATGATTTGAAAACTTAGTGAAGTTATTGTAAAAAGTTTAACTAAGGATTTTGAGAAAGTTAAACACTAGAAATTTGAAAATCTAATTTGAACGGTTTATTTTGAGAAATTAACGGATTTTGTATCTTTTCCTTACTTGGTAATTTCGAGGACGAAATTCTTTTAAGGGGGGAAGTTTGTAACGACCCAGAATTTTTGATAATTAAAATTCGAATATTTAATTGATTTTAAATATAAATAAATGAATTTAATAAGTCGAATAATTTATTTACAGGATATTGGATTTAATTTGGTCAATTAAATCGATAAATTAAATAGTGAAATTCCAGAGATAGTTGAAAATCGAGTTTAAAATGATTTAAAATGATTTGTAAAATTTATTTAATCATACTGGAGTTATAGAAAGGTTATAGAACTTTTAAAATTGAATTTGGAGTTAATCTGTGAAAATTGAATATTTTAATATTTAATTATGACTGTAAAAATAGCCAATTTTCGAACAGTCTCAGAATTGAACGAAACCAGTTCCATTGGATCCGTAATAGTTAGTTATTATCGAATTTCAATTTTCGTATCAATCGGAGTTGTCGTTTGACCGTGGCAGCTCGAAACGCATCGATATCGTTTTAATTTTAATTCGGCGAGTTAAAATAGTCATTTTTCAAAAAGTCTCGGATTTCGACGAAACCAGTTTCATCGGATCCGTAATGTGAAATTATTGCATGGTTTCAAATTTCATAATTTTTGGATGTACCGTTTGTTCGGGGCAAGTCGAAACGCCTCGAAATCGATTTAAATCGGTTTAATTTAAATTGATCGTTTACTATCATATCTCACACATACGATCGAATTAGCTTCCGAAACCTGTTCCATTGTGTCCGGAACGCGGGATAAACCCCAGAAACGCTAGTCACCGCGCGTAAATCGGAGATTTGAAAATCCCGGATGAATAGTGTTTGATAAAACTCTATAAATATACCCATTTTTTTCACAAAAATAAGAAAATAAAAACCCTAGGGTTTAAAACAGCAGCCGCCACTTTAGCTTTGAACGGCCAGCACTTCTTCTCCTTCTTCCCTCAAAATCTCTAAATCCATCGATTATTAGCTAAAGCCACCAACTAGGAAATGGTAGGGGATGGGGAGACGAGTAAATCTATACGGTGGAGATGAGTTTTTGATGATCGGGGAAGGCGTTTGGAGGCCACGAACGTGAGCCGTTCGTGCTCGTTTTCTCGAGCTGGGGAGCACCGCGTGCGTGCGGTCGGAGGCCGGTGGTGGCGCATGTGATGGGGAAGCCGGCAGGGGTCCCTGATCCTTGTAGAAGTGGTCGAATGGGGAGTTTAATTCAACGTTAGGGTGGCAGCTTGGGTTTCTTTTGAACGAAGAACGAACGTGAATTTGGAGGGAGAAGGAGATGCAGGGGACGGCCTAGATTCTAGGGTTCAAGATCAAAGGGCCCAGATCTGTTAGGTTGAAAATTTTAAAAAAAGAAATTGAATATTGATTTGTATTTAAATTTGTACGATGTTTAAAACACGATAACTTTTTCATACGAGATTGAAATATGACGAAACGAAGTGCGTTGGGATCGTATGGACGAGCTCTTCGCGATGGAACTGGATTGCAAGCGATCGGGGTCAGTGAAAATTTTGAGTGAGATTAAACGTCCGTTTAATTTCATTCGAAATAAACGCTACAAATTTCTATTGGAAAATCAAGGTGAGATTTTTCTCACTCAATTGAAAAGTGGAATTTTCAGTTATTGGTTTGATGTGCTGTGTTGTATTGAGTCGTATATTGACTCTGATTGATGTATGTATAAATTGATATAGTTCTTTGTTTTAAAGACTAGTAATTATCTATTGTATATTGTTCCGCTGCGATATGTGAGATTCTGATATTGTTTTCTGTTCTGATGTTGTTCTGTTGTTCTTCTCTATTTTCTTCTTTCTTCTTCCTTCTTCTTCTGTTTTCTTCTTCTTCTACCTTTTTCTTCTTTATTAAACCCTCACTATTGGAGTTTCCGGCACTCGATTGCTCGACAGTCGATAAAGTGAGTATCGATGTCGAATTTTCGAAAGTCGAAAATTCCTGTACGTGACAATTGTAGCAGTAACGCGCTGAACTCATTTGTTTGTTGATAAATGCTATATTACAGTGTCCATGTTAAATACAAGCTCTTCCTAGCTGTTATGCAGTACTTTCCTTTTCCTTGTGATGATAACAGTAAAGCTAGTTTATTTTACTGACACACGTAGTGTTATGTGTGTGTATGTGTTATTCACAAGTTATGAAATCAGAGTGGGTACTTCACTACTTCAACTTTAAAGAGAATTTCAACTACTCACAGCAATCATATTATAGCTCAGTGGGGGTCTATGGATGGTCTGAAGGGAGTGAGACCTACACTAGTGCTATGCTGCTCATCGTACACATGAACAATCTCCAAAACCAGTGGGCCGTCAAATAAACTCATTCATCTCGTCTATAGGCACGCTTTTTGCCTCGGACAGGAAAAACAAGACAAACAGAGACATGATGACTATCCACCGTGAAGAAGAAATATTCCAGCTGTTAAGGGATCGGAGCATCATGGTAAGCAAAACTTGAGCAACGAGGAACATGGTGAGCATGTTGGACCCTACAGCGCATGCGAACCCTGCTGTCCTCACCTCCAATGGGAATGTCTCGCTGGGCATCAGCCATCCAAGTGGGCCCCATGACCACGTGAACCCCGAGATGAACAGGCATACAAGAACTACTACTTTTGTTGCACATTTCATGCTCAGGTCACCTGGTGGAGTTAGTTGATCACTCAGATTGCAACCTGCGGTTTTTGGAAAGGTTCGTGAACAACTTATGGTATGACACTTAGGTTAGACTTTATTTTTTTTAGTTATGTATAATGTTTTGCTTTCCTTCTGTACCACTTTTCCAAGTCTACGATGGAACTAAGACTATTTTGAAAACTTGTTACAAACGAAGATAATCATCTTTGGTAGCCGTATACCATGTCGTTTATTATATTTTCGCATATGCTAGGACGAAAGGGGAATTGGAAGCAGGAAAATAAGATCTGAAATTCACTTGGAGCAAACGAGGGTGGTTAAAAAAAAATCAATGATCACAATATATTCTGTATTAAACCTTAGGTTAATACTGGATTGAAATAAAACTGTCGATCTTGTTTCCTGATTCGTAGCATTCTATTACGCTAATTCCCTGGCGGTTGTAGGGTAATTTTTGCACTGCTTGGATCTTATATTAACACATCTTTCTAGGATGTTGCACTACCGTATCTGGGTTCCTTAGTTCGTCGTAATTTTCCTTCTGTTGTGAGGCTCCTTTGCGATTGCTACTACAACAGAGGAGTCTTCCTCTGTCAATGCTTCTGATTTTCAATCGGAGATTATGTTGTTCCGTGGTTTCGGTTTCGTTCATCCCTATTTAACTCGTTGTTTTACTACTATGGTGCCCTATTTTGCTAGTCAGGTTTTGGTCATTCGCTGCCTTGCGAGTTGGACTTTTTATTCATTTGAGTTGGATGTCAATTCTGTTGTGTCTGTTTCTATTTTTGGGTGAGCTCCTTTCTCCGTTCTTAGTGAGATTTGCTATTTTGTGAGTTGGCCATTCAATTTGAATCTGGTCATAGTGCTTTTTGCCATGGTTAGGTAGCTGTTTTGTTTATGTTTTGTAAGCTTTGGGTCTGCGATGTTGTATATGTTTTATTTGCTGAGGTCTGTAAGTTTATGTTATGTTCAGGATTAGCATGAAAGTCCGTGACTTGTATTGTGTCAGGATGTTTGTTTTGGGTAATAGTTATGACTGTTTTGATTAATTCTAGTCTACCAGTTATTGATAGAAGCTTAGCATTCCATCCACTCGGTTCCTTTTTAATTTTATCTATTAATATATTATAATATGTTCTTCTAAGAGAGGAGCTGCTGAGTGGAAGCCCCAAGTATACAACTGGTAGACTGGCGATATCAATTTCTAGTGTGTTTGAGATGACTGCCTTAAGTGAGACCATTTTGCTATAAAAAAACTTTAAATTCATCTTTAGTCCCACATGTGCGTATAAGTTTTGCATCACTTTTTTTAATTGAGAAGGTCATCATCATAGAGCAGGTGATTTATAACAGGTTCACCTGATCATGATTTCTAGTGATTTTTTAATGGTAACTTCACCTGATCATGATTATCATATTCACTAAAGTCTTTTTTTTTCTTGTAGTCACACCGCGATAGCAACAATACGTAGCAGGTTCAAGATCAGCAAGAACGAGTTATTGTAGATGATTTGATGAAAAAAAAGTGCAGGCTATTGAGTTGGGAGAAGAACGTAGTTGCAGAGGGGACAATAGCAAGCACTGATCCTGATGCGTCGGTACATTTTGTAAAGCTTGGAGCAGGAGCTTGGAAAGTATGGGTGGATGTAGCGGTGGAACCAGAAGCTTTTTTATTTAGGCCAAATTCAGAGATGTCCACTATTAAAGAGGCCGTTGGATCAACCGTCGCGTGGCACAAAGACTTTATATCCTTAGTCTAGTATGATTGTACTTAGAACTTGATATTTATAGCCGACTGTTATGTATTAATCCTTTATGAATTTGGGATGTAAACTTATCTGACTTTTTGGAGTGTTGGAATTTTATGACTATCTTTTAGTCTTTTCGCATGTGATTTTGGTTGTTTGTGCGTAATATTTATTACTGTTAAATTATTCATTATTTGTATGGATGTGCTACCTATACGTTGCTGTAATTTTTTTAAAATTTGCATTTTTTTCTGCAACGGTCAGTAACCGTTGTTAAAAAGTTTTTTACAACGGTCGAAAACCGTTGTCAAAATGTTTTTTACAACGGCCATGGAATGTTGTAAAACATGCTATCCATCTTGTATAATAGTATTTTGCAACGGGCAAAGTTGCTTGTATTACAGTCTATTACAACGGTCGGCGACCGTTGTAAAAAAGTTTACTACAACGGTCTTTACAACATTAACTGGCCGTTGTAAAATATGGATGACCTATTACAACATCGCCTATTACAACGGTCCGCTGCCCGTTGTAGAAAACATATTACAACGGGCTTTGCCCGTTGTAAAAAGCCTGTTTTATTGTAGTGTTATGTTATTAGATGCTTGTTACCCAAAAACCATTATTTTTATTATTGTTGGGGGATCACGTACTTTACAGGAATAAAAACTTCTGACAAACCGGAGGCACCATGCGGAAGATATATTTGAAGTAGTGTTTAGGAACTCAGTATATATCGGTAGATTGGGAGAAGTTTCTCCGATGGAAACTTTGAGTCAATCGGTAGTGTTGTAACGATCTACTAGTGCAATGTCCAGGTATTCAAGACTTAACCTATTGACAGGTTTGAAGTTATACATTGATCGATAAGTGGCTACAATGGAGAAATGTTAGGACCATTTGACTGGATCAGCCCCACTGGTCAAGCATTGATGTAACTAGGATGAATTCTGGAGCCGGGTTCATTATGTTGTGATTCTCAGGATTATTATATGTGATGGTGTACGTCTTCTAGTAGGGATATAATCTGATGGCTAGGAGTTGGTTACGATGATATTAACATAATTACATTTTCTCTTTGTATGATAATGGAATCAAGTTTTAAGATATAGGGTTTTAACCACTAATAATTGTGTTAATCTTTGCAACTCTCTCAAAACTTATAACATAATCTCTTTCTTAAGAAGATTTATACTTTCATGTCGATAGGTTGACCATTATGAATGTTTGTTGTACTTCTATTTATTACAATTTCAGTTTCTAGTTTTATTTGTGTTTGGAACATGTTATTGATTGTATTGAATTAGTTTGTTGCAAACTATTTGTGAGTTCGTCTATTTCCCTTCGCTTGCAAAGATCTATGATTCTATTATTTATGTGTGCTTTGAGTCTTGTTGGTAGGAATTCAAACTCTTACAACTGATATTAAAACACCTTGGTGCTTGCAAGGTGTGGAAATAACATGGTAAAAAGATTATTCAGGTTCTTCTATATAAGTTACTATGGATATCTTGTACCTATGGATATTTTGCTATTAATCTTGAGATAACTACTCTCCAACTTTTTATGAAAGAGTATGTTATCTCAAGATTAGTATCGGTAAGGAATTTAAGTTTGAAGAGCAGCATACGAAGAATATACTCATAAATTAATTGATAACATTGTGAATGTTTTTAACCTTCAAGACAAATGGTGAATGTTCATTGGGATGAACTTGAATATAGTTGACTACTTTATAATAAAAATGAAGACAATAGATTTTAAGATTGAGGATGAAGGGGAGACAATATTTTGTGGAAAATGATGTAGTACTAATGTGAATGGATCTTAAGGCTACTTTAGTACTAGAGGGGGGTGAATAGTGTTTTATAGCTTTTACGATACTTTTTGACTTATTTTAAGATTTGAATCCAAACACAGATGATTAACAAAATATATATTAACAGATAGTCAAAGATATATATAAATATAGTAAAAGTAAAGTATAAGTAAGAGAGATGACACTAGGAGTTTTTATACTGGTTCGGATTAACCAATCCTAGGTCCAGTTCTATATAGTATATGTACATATTTTCTTTCAAACGCCTACTTTAAACAGGTAGCAACCAAATCAGAATATAATCTTGATTTCAAGGCAATGAGATACACTCTCCTGATTTTCGAGTTTAAGGTAGACTCTCTTGATTTAATCGGGCAACAAGATCACCCACTTGATTTAAATGGAAAACAAGCACACCCACTTGATTTGAACGGGCAATAAGCACACCCAGAAAATAATAGTAAAGAGTTGTTGATTTCCAAATACAAATAGTTATACTTTGGATACAAAATATCCTATAGCCCTTTGATAGCACTTTGATCTTTGAATTGTTTAGAGAATACTAGCAAATCAGTGAGTATATTATAGAGAATGAATTTAGTAAAGTGGATATTGAATTTGAGTGAATTTGTAGAGTATAGAAAGTAGATTTTGTGAAATATATGATGAGAATTTGGAGTAAGAAGAAAGTAGAGAAAGTAGCTAATAAAATTCGTTTTCCAATCCCCTTTATATAGTATTTAAAGGAACGTGTCTATTTGTGAAAAGATGTAACCAAATATCACAACTATTCAAAATTCAAAAGGTATCTCTCCACCATATCAACATATTTAGGTAGGGTATGTCGACATACCCTTGTTAGTTTTGAAAACAATAATTTATTTAAAGTTATATAAAATTCTTATAAAATATTTGTAAAATTATACTTCAAAAAATGAAATAAATATTTTGGTAATAAGTATTTTGATAAGAGAGTATCCAAAGAAATACGGTTGTTATATAAGGACTCTGTAACACCTTGCATTTTTAGATAATTATGTAATTAAATAACGATGAACAATGAAAATAAACATTTTTGGAATTGTCATAATATGGCCTCGAAACTTATACCATTGTGTTCATGGCGATTTTCTGATCAATTTCCATATACAACTTGTCGAAATCTGAGTTAATATGAACAAGATACGAGTGAATAAGAAATCGGAAAAACGAAAAAAAAAAATAAATCGAAAGGACCTTATAGGTCGACCCTCATCCTCCCCAGGTCGACCTATAGGTTGACCCCTAATGATGTAGGGTCGACCCGCACTTTTGCGGAGCCGAAGTTTGTTTTGGTGACGACTTCGGTTGATTTTATTCGATCAGAGCCGTACGTTGATAGATCTGATGGCTCCAAACGACCCTGTGATATGGTGGCTTGAGATTCAATCTACTAAATTCAATGGCCTGAGATCACTAAGCTACAATATAAATAGAACCCTAGGCTTAGCTATTTTCTCACAATCAGATTTTCTCCCAATTGGGTTCATTGCCTGAGGCTGAACCCTAAATAGAAAATATTTCTGGGGAGAAGACCTTCTTAATAAAAATATTAGATGCCTTAGAAGGGGACCCAGGAAGGCCATGGAGCAAAGCTAAGGACGACAGGTGAGTGGATTTAAATTATATCTCTTTTATGTTTATGATATATAATATCGTTAGATTCCCGTTAAATATTTAGTTCACATTTATTTCAGTAATTAGTTCTACTAATTAGTTATGTTGAAACTGTAAATTTTAAAAGGGAAGTGTATTTATATTTAAATGTTATTTATATGGAAAAAGAAAGAAATCCAATTAAATATAAGTAATATTAGGTTTAAAAGTTGTAGAGAAAGGCATAAGCCAAAAAGTGAGAAATTTACAGCAAATTGTGTTAAAACGAGAGAAATGAATTAAAAAGGGGAAAATCTAAATAACTTGATTTGGAAGTTAGTGATAGATTAGTAGTTGGTTTAGAAAAGGGAATACATTTCCATAGTTTAATATTGTAAGAACAACGATAAACGTAATTGCAAGAATAAAACCAAGAAAAATGGAATTAGTGCAAAATAGAGACATTGCTGTATTTTGCATTACCCAATAATTAGAAAAACAATAAAAGAAATATCTTGCAGTTACGAGTTATTGTTTATAGCATTATTTAGTATTAAAATATGGAAATGGATTTTTAGCACAGTTTTTGTAACCATCCAAATAGAATAGAACTACTTTCTAGAAGAAAAGAGAATAACGTGAAGTGTTAAAGAAATTAAAGAAGAGGAAATAATCAATTTAAATATTTGACAAGACTAGAAATAGTAAACAGAAGATGTGATTAGATCTGCATTTACTGCGCAGATAGTAGAACAAAAAGTAAGGCAGTTATTATGATAAGTAATTTGTGACAGTTGGACGTAGTCCCAAGCTAAGACTGTCATAAATATAAGAGAACTAAAGAGAATTTAGTATCATAATGAAAGAAGACAGACTAGAATAGAAAAGAGACACGTGCAATTACATTTATAACATGTAGGTTATAAAAGAAAGAAAAGAATATAAAAGTAACAATTGCAAGTATAATTGTAACATGAAGGTTATAATTAAAAAGAAAGAAATAGAAGAGGCTTATTTTTATCAAACTTAGATCTTGGATTAAGTTAATAAGAAAAATAATAGAAGTGGCCCGTAACGGCAGCATTCCCTTTCAGGTCTAGGACTGATGGTCTCACAATGGGGCTGGGTTTGCTGATTAGGGTAAATAAGTAGCCAACATAATAAGAAAAGTAAACTAAACGCATAGTAAAAGATTAGACGTAGGGTCTAATAAAATGGTAAGGTGCGTTTGGAGCAGCCCGAAAGAGAATCTGGATAAAGAGCTTAACGAAGCAGTTCATCGTAGATTTTAGTACAGAAAGAGCACGTCCAACTTAGTTAGTTCGGGCTAGAGGGAGGTATGAGACTTCAACGGGACGTGAGGATACTCTAGGATGGCCCTCTGTGGTAGGCCTAACGAAGCTGCACCCCCGGAGGCAGGTCTGTAGGTGTTCCATCAAGAGAGTATGCCTTGACTGCTTTTGCATTGCAGGCCTAACGAAGTGGACCTTTATAGGCAGTCAAAAGGTTGGTGATGGAGTAGGATATTTGTATGACACCATACTCTAGTTTGCGAGTAGGTTATAGTGGGCAGGACCCAAAAGGATAGTCTCATTCGGAGATCACGCCATGATCAGTCAGAGCGAGTTCAGGAAAGACTAAATTTAAACCAACAGGTCAAGGATTCCTTCACTATCGAGAAATTGGATGAGAGGCACATCCAATTGGATGTTTAGATTATTTGCAGTAGGGCACGGCCACTTAGCTCTTAAAAGGTCTTTCGAATAGTTGAGGGGGGGGGCTGCGTGGGGCCATAGCCACGATGGGAAAAGAGACAGACCATGTAGAATATCTGTATTTTAGGCATAACGAAGCAGACCTTTATAGATATAGAAAATCCCCGACTGAGTTTCGTACAAGGTAGACCTTATTGGCGGAATTCAGGGAGTAGACACAATGATTATGTGTAGTCCTCAAGGTACGCACTGGGTGGTGCATTGTGGATGTCCGAGCACTAGTATAAGCTAGTGCGGATGCAGTTTCACGTTTTCATAGTAGACGACGTAACATTTGTATTGTAGGCATCATGAAGCTGTCCTTTACAGATGTAGTTACTGTACGCTCTAGTAGCAACATGATGGAGTCCTTTTCGAGGAGGATACGAAAGGTACTATGGGTAGTACATAGGACCGATGCGGTCTTTGGGCATGTAGCTACATATATATATATATTGGTTATTAGGTTTTAATCTACTGGGGAGTGGATGGGTATGATTCACGCACAGAGGCAAGAGTATTATAAACCCAATAAACCTAATATAGCAGAAAATGGAAATTGAACGATATATGTAGAATTATGCTTAGAAGTTTATAATTTGTCCATTCACCAGAACTTTAGTTCCGACCCCCTCCTCATAACATCCCACAGGTTAGATAGACGGCAGAGATATTCCAGCTTTGAGACACTTGCTTAGAAAGTGTTATTACCTTGGTGAGTATTTACTTACTATTATATTTTAGTCAGTTCCGTTGTGAGATATGTATTTGAGCTCTGATATATTTATCTTTGCCTATTTGCAGGATACCAGATACCCAACTCGGGCTTCAGTGGGCTTAGATTTTAGCATTTATGCGAAAATTCTAGACCCATTGGAATTTGGGTTGTTACATTTGGTATCAGAGCGAGGTTTAGGGTTCCTAGGTAGATAATGGGTGAACGTATTTGTATTTTTAAGAATATAAATATATTATATATAAACCCCTAGACCCATAGAGAAATCCATGTTTTTTAAAGGGTCAAAACATGGAAAGATTTTGAGAAACAGTTTTGTACATCGAGATTTGGGGTTTTCGGAATCCAACAATTATAGGCCCTAGAGTGGTAAAGATTTGAGATGTACAATAGGTTCAGTGTAAGAAGGGAAAATCCATGTGTATATCTGTAGATTGGTGGTTGCTTCAGATAAGTGGATGGGACAATAGTGCCTTGGAATAAATATAAGCATGAGAGAGGAAATGGGTTAGGAATATATATTTGTATCATGCACAGGTGGCGCTAGAAACAGGTTTCAGTTCAGATATTGGAGGTTTCAGTGTAATAAGCAAGTGAATTATGAAGGACAACATTGGGGAAATATTTGGAAAAGGAATTAGGAAATTAAAAAGCCACTTTGAGTCTAGCCCGTAATTAGATTTTAGAAAAAAAAGAGTTTGCAGTTTAAAAATATATAATATTTACTGTTTTAAAATGGGGCATTTTGTGCAGTAAATTATTGAAAAAAAAATCCTATAGCAGTAGATTTATTTTTGAAAAATAAAAACACAGTAGATTTTTTTTGAAAAATTGGGGTTAGACGATATAAGTGGTTTGAGAAAAGTTGTGGATATAAATATGGATTTAGTTGAAGTATAGAAGGCGTCAAGACTCCACTTGGAGGGTGGAAAGCCATGCACACCGATATATACTTGAAAAATCTACAGGGATAGGTGAGCACGAGGTCAAACCCAAATGAAAAGCCGGGTTCAACTCAAGTGCAATACAAATAAAATCACGACACGAAAACAAGGTCAAACCCGATCCTTAAAACTGGATTCAACACAGGTGCAAATGGTCAAAACTCATAAATCAAGCCTCAACCAAAGTTCAAGTTGTACACATGAAAACAGAGACCAGGAAGCAAACAAAGTCAATATGACTGCATCAAGAAACCAAAACCAGGCAGTGACAATAAGGGATGCATCAATGACTACAAGAGCAGCAAACATCAAATGTACAAAGGCTCCAAGCAGACTCAACTAGACACATGTAAACAAAACAGTGGAACAACAATGTTTGGATTAAATGCCATCAAGTGAGCAAGACCAAAGAGTGGCCAAAAGAAATAATCAGACCATTAAGCAAATACACAAATACACAAAGGCCAAAGGGATCACAGTGCAACAACTATCACATATATATACATGGAGCAATGCAACAGTCAATAGTGAAGTACAAACCAAGTGCACAGCATACAAGTCCAATGCAGACAATGTCAACAAGACTAATGATTGCAGTTCAAAGTAATGGTCAACCCAAATATATCGAGTGCACCATAGAACAATGACTGATACAAGTGACTCAAACCAGAACTTCAAAAGGTACCAGACTCGAGTACATCAAACCAGAACAACAAGTGGAACTGACCACAAAAGAAAAGCATGACCAAGTGGTAAACAAACAACACATGCAAATGAACAAAATCTTCTGTAGTGAACAGAGCAACAACAATGATGAAGCTACAAAGACAATGGTCAATATCAAGCATCAAGTTGAAAACACAGTCGATTGCCAACACAAAATCAAGTTTGCAATTCAAGTCAAAAAGGAAATATTTTTTGCAGAGCAATAATCCGAATCAAACATTATCACAAGCCGAAGTCAACAAGAACAGAATCGAATAGTTCAAATTCGAAACCGTGATGACCAAGGCAACGAGAAATTGAACCAAGTCAAAATCAACACCGTGGGAAACAAGCAAACAAAATACACGAATTGGAACAAGTCAGTAATCATCTCAAACATCCAAACGAAGATCAATGGCCTAAATAAAATAATTAACGAATTCAAATAAATGCATACGAACGAAAATCAAGGGGTTTGAACCCTATATAAACGATTAACATCATCGGTAGATGGTCATTCGAGTGCGAGCTAAATAGACGAACAATAAATCATTAACACTCGAATCAATTCGAGTTCAAGTACAACAGAGAAGATTAAATCAATAACCCGAATCAAATTGAGTTCAAAGCTTATCAACGTGAGGAACAAAGGAATTACATACCAGATTATTCAGTTCGAACTCAATTCTTCGAAGCAACCGTGTGCAAACCGAAGGAAAGAATCGATCGACAAAGACAAGAAATCATCTATTCAATCGATCAACAGAAGTCGGTAGCTTCGATAAAGAGAAGCCCTAATTTGGAACGAAGAGGAACGAACGCCATTATTTTCACAAGTGGAAGGAACCAGGCCGATAAAATAAAAAAGAGAAGAGGGACATATTTTCTATCATCTAATTTTTGTGGGCTGGTTTCATAATCTAGTTTGGGATTTTATTTTTTAATTAAGGGCTTTGTTATTTAATTTGTCTATAAATTTGTAAAATCCTTTTAAACAATTGTAATTTCTAGTCGTATGACTAGGGGACAAACTACGTGGCATAGTTTGAGAATTCGCAACTCAATGGCTGAGTTGTGGCAAGGTTTAGAGGGTAGAGTTAGGTTAGTCGATAGCGGGTGTCGCGAGTTTACGTTTGTAAGCGTCCGACTATCTAATTTCTAGCAGAAACCTTGGGGTAGCACGTAGGCAGGGTTTTGCCGAAGCTGGGTAAATCTGTGTGTTCTATTTCTGCATTTATCTGTGATGCTATTATTCTGTGCTGAAATCTGTGCTGAAAATATTTTATAAACTTTCGCAATAATTTTTATAATTAGTAGTATCACCCTATTTACCCCCCCTCTAGGGTGAAATCGATCCTACAAGTGGTATCAAAGCAAGGAATAAAAGCCATTTTCTGTTTTAAAATTTTGTTTTTTCAAAAGCAAATTTTTGTTTTAAAAATTTGAATTTGTAAAATAGCTTCTTTTAATAATGCTTTTGCAGAGGGTCAGCCCATAGTTAGACCACCAATGTTCAATGGTGAATATGCTTACAGGAAAAATAGGATGAAAATTTTTCTGAAAACCATTGATGCTTGGAATATAGTTGAGACAGGTTATAGAGCACCAACTATAATTGTAGATGATCAGGAAATAGATAGATCGATAGATCAATGGACAGAATTAGAAAATAGACTATAGAATGCTAATGCTAAAGCTATGAATTCTATTATTTGTTCATTGGATCAAATTGAATTTAATCGTGTCTCACATTGTCTAACTGCACAGGAAATATGGCACACACTCGAAGTGACTCACAAAGGAATATCTCAAGTCAAAGAATCTCGCCTTGCCATGCTGAGGAGCGAATACGAGAATTTCACAATGGCCAAGGAATAAAATGTCAAGGAAATGTACGGACGACTTTCCAATATCGTATACAAATCATAAGCTCTTGGAAAATCATACACCGAATTGGAAATAGTCCAAAAAATCCTCAGAGTCCTTCCACGGAATTTTGAAGCTAAAGTCACTGCCATTCAAGAATCAAAAGATTTGAAACAAATCAAAGTTGAAGAACTCATCAGAAATCTCACCATTTATGAGCTAGAAATGAAATTCGAGAAGAGCGTGAAGGAGGTAATACTCGAAAGAATTCAATAGGTCTCAGAGGAACAACCGAAAGTGAAGATGACGATGATGATGATGGAGCAGCAGAATTGGCACTGATAATAAAGAGATTCAAAAAGTGGAATCACAGATACGGAAATCTAGTTCTAAATCAACAATTAAAAAGCAGAATAGTCAAAGCACTAGACAATCCAGAAGAGCGGGAGATCATCTGTCACAAGTGCAACAAACCCGGCCACATCAAGTTCAATTGTCCCAGAAATCGACACGGCCAAGAAAAGAAATCGAAAAGAAGAAATATTATAGCCACGTGGAATAAAAGTGATGATAATAAAAGCACTAGCAGTGAGAGTGAGAAAGCAGATCTGTGCCTTCGAGGTGATATAACTGATAGTGATGATGACGAGCCAAGCGAGGTATCAAAACTTACTCACTCTGAAGTACTTATATATTTCCACGAAGTAAATGGCTGTTTTGAACGACTTAGGGAAAGATACGCTAAAATTAAATCACAAAGAGATACTTTGAGAGATTTAAATAAACAGCTTGATCAATTAGTTAAAAACTATAAAAGTAGGAGCCCTAAGTGTGATAAGTGTCCATTATTCGAAGAAGGAATTAAAAAAATAAGAAATTAAAATTAAATCGCTTGAAAATTAAATTCTGATTTTGAAAGAGAGTGAAAATACTAGGAGAGAGAATTCTATTAAAAAGTGCACTCAATTATTAAACGAAAATGAATCTCCCAAAACACAAGTCCAACAATTGTCTACAACTTTGGGAAAATTTTCCAAAAGCGAAAGATCATTAAATATGCTATTAGGAAAACGAACTGTTAGTACGGTTGGACAACGACTTGGGTATACTCACTCTGAATATGTTAGAAATGAAATTAATCAAGTCAATTCAAAATGCACAATTTGTAGAAAATTTGGACACAATCAAAATAATTGTTGGTATAGACCCAAACACGTGAAAACTATACCAATTGGGGTTCCAAAAGGCACAAATATAAAATCCCTTAAAGTTAAACAAATCTGGGTACCAAAAGGAACATATATAAATAGTTTTGGGTCTCCACAAAATTATTTTTCAAAATATTTTGCCACTAACAACCATGGACCTATAAAAACAAATAGGTCACAAAAATCTTTTATCGTGTAGGTATGGTGGCAGGCTAAGGAACAACAACAGTGTTATCTGGATTCTGGTTGTTCCAGGCACACAACGGGCGACTAATCAAAGTTCCTTAGCCTAGTATAAAGGTGGCAGAATCACAATGGGCAACAACGAAAAATTATCGTTAAGGTAAAACAGGTAATGGTATATTTATTTTGAATGATATATTAAATGTGATAATCTGCACCGTAATCTGAATTAAATCATCCAGTTATGTGATAATGAAATAAATGTCGATGATGATATTGATTCTGACTTTTTCAAAATTGTTGGCCAATTATAATTTTATGCCGAAAATACAGTAAGTATATCTAGAAACTTTGAATTGGTTCGTAAAGATTTGTTTGGATTAATGATGGTGTTTTGATGATTACTCTTGATACATGTGGATATATTCACTGGATCTGACATTATATTTTTTGTTTGTTTATTTCCACAGTTTCAATTCAAATTCAAAAGAAATTCATTTAAAAGCTATTAAAAATGATTTCAAGAAATTGCTGCAAATTCACGGTCTGGTCTATGATACCCAACTAATGATAATCTTGAGTTGAAGGAAAATTCAGATTTAGATTACACTGGTAATCTAGTTGATAGAAAAATTTCTAGAGGAACGTGATTTAACATTCAGTAATTGCATCATTTTTCAAAGAAAATATCTGCATATTTTTCACTTGAAATAATTTTTTAAATAGCAGACATTTTTCTAAAAACCTCTTCTAGAAAATCATTTTTGACCTTGTTTCAGATTAGTCATTTTGGAAAATTTGATTTTATAATTATTTTTGGATTTGATTTTAAATGACTGCATTAACTAATCTGACTCCCTACTGATTATCTAAAAGATAAATAGAGATTGAAAAAGTGATGAGTGTTGATATTAATCATATATTATAACTTAAGGCAGTATATTTAGTAAATTTCTTTAAGAAATTTAAACAAGATTTATAAAACTTGTTTTGATAAAAATTCCATGATCATCTCTATTTCTATCGACCATCAATCATCAAATTCAATATTGCATGTCAATGTGTGGTATTTTAAACGGGAATCGTTTGTTTTTCATTTCATTATATTTTTAACAAATAAAAACATCTAAAGTATTCACTCTCATTTAAAAGTCCTCACGGTTATGCATGGGTGAATTACTTGGATTTTTGATTATGTGCTTCCATGCTCATTTAAAAGTCCTCACGGTTATGCATGTATGGAACGCATATCAAAATTGATTAATTAAATAGACAAGTTGATTCTAATCCCATTTAAAAGTCCTCACGGTTATGCGTGGTTAGAAGATACTTGAATTCATTTATTTTTTATTTTGGAATATTACTAATCTCATTTAAAAGTCCTAACGGTTATGCATGGTTAGTAGATATTCAAATTCCTGATATAAATATACCACAAATAGACACAACTATATGGTTTTATATAATGACATCATCCCTATCATTCTAAAGTGGAATATGCGTCAAACAGAGTATTTATGATTTTTGTTTGATTTTTTTACTGAAATTTAATATTTATACTCAATTGAGTATTAATGTTGTATTAATGTCTATAGCTTTATCTCTATTTTTCTAACACTATTATTCTTTTGCTGATAACAAAAGGGGGAGAGAAAAGTTAAGATTTTGGCAAATAAAAGTCAAATATTTTTCTATTTGCATCTAGGCTCATTTGAATATTTATTTTCATGCATATATGAAGGGGGAGCTTTGTGTAGAGAGGGAGCATTCAAATAGGGGGAGCAAATTGAATGATGGAGCATTCAAATAGGGTGAGCAAATTGAATGATCAAATACATTTAACAAATTCAAAATCTTAAATATATGTTTGTTATCATCAAAAGAGGGAGATTGTTGAATATACGACTATATGATTTTTGTTTGATGATAATAAACATATATACTCATTTAAATGTATTTGTTAATGTACTATTTTATTTTTCACATAATTAAATAAATATTTGCTGAATCAAATAAATAACATAGAATTTAAATTCAAACAGATATTTTATTCAAACAAATATTTATTACAATTTTGAATAGTACAAATTTGAGCTCTCACTATATACAATCTTTGAGTACAATACAATTTTGATTACATCACACATACATACAGTTGCACCTCCCTACAATTCACTCACACTCGTATTTTATCTTCAACTCCATTCTAGATTGAATCCAGCATCTGAGCTATCTGCAAAAGTATACACCGACGCAGTAAAATTGAAAATGAAATATTTTTTGCAGTGTAAAATAAAATGTATTTTTGAAAATATTATTTGCCTCAGTTATTTGGGTTGTTCGTCATCATTTAATTCTGAATTCATCAAACACGAACAGCTTGTGACATGCACGGTGTATCACTTTACATGCCACAAGGCCGTGCACACCGATATATACTTGATAAATCTACAGGGACAGGTAAGCATGAGGTCAAACCCAAATGAAAAGCCGGGTTCAACTCAAGTGCAATACAAATAAAATCACGACACGAAAACAAGGTCAAACCCGATCCTTAAAACTGGATTCAACACAGGTGCAAATGGTCAAAACTCATAAATCAACCCTCAACCAAAGTTCAAGTCGTACACATGAAAACAGAGACCAGGCAGCAAACAAAGTCAACATGACTGCATCAAGAAACCAAAACCAGGCAGTGACAATAAGGGATGCATCAATGACTACAAGAGCAGCAAACATCAAATGTACAAAGGCTCCAAGCAGACTCAACTAGACACATGTAAACAAAATAGTGGAACAACAATGTCTGGATTAAATGCCATCAAGTGAGCAAGACCAAAGAGTGGCCAAAAGAAATAATCAGACCATCAAGCAAATACACAAATACACAAAGGCCAGAGGGATCACAGTGCAACAACTATCACATATATATACATGGAGCAATGCAACAGTCAATAGTGAAGTACAAACCAAGTGCACAGCATACAAGTCCAATGCAGACAATGTCAACAAAACTAATGACTACAGTTCAAAGTAATGGTCAACCCAAATATATCGAGTGCACCATAGAACAATGACTGATACAAGTGACTCAAACCAGAACTTCAAAAGGTACCAGACTCGAGTACATCAAACCAGAACAGCAAGTGGAACTGACCACACAAGAAAAGCATGACCAAGTTGTAAACAAACAACACATGCAAATGAACAAAATCTTCTGTAGTGAACAGAGCAACAACAATGATGAAGCTACAAAGACAATGGTCAATATCAAGCATCAGGTTGAAAACACAGTCGATTGCCAACACAAAATCAAGTTTGCAATTCAAGTCAAAAAGGAAATATTTTTTGCAGAGCAATAATCCGAATCAAACATTATCACAAGCCGAAGTCAACAAGAACAGAATCGAACAGTTCAAATTCGAAACCGTGATGACCAAGGCAACAAGAAATTGAACCAAGTCAAAATCAACACCGTGGGAAACAAGAAAACAAAATACACGAATTGGAACAAGTCAGTAATCATCTCAAACATCCAAATGAAGATCAATGGCCTAAATAAAATAATTGACGAATTCAAATAAATGCATACGAACGAAAATCAAGGGGTTCGAACCCTATATAAACGATTAACATCATTGGCAGATGGTCATTCGAGTATGTGCTAAATAGACGAACAATAAATCATTAACACTCGAATCAATTCGAGTTCAAGTACAACAGAGAAGATTAAATCAATAACCCGAATCAAATTGAGTTCAAAGCTTATCAATGTGAGGAACAAAGGAATTACATACCAGATTATTTAGTTCGAACTCAATTCTTCGAAGCAACCGTGTGCAAACCGAAGGAAAGAATCGATCGACAAAGACAAGAAATCATCTATTCAATCGATTAATAGAAGTCGGTAGCTTCGATAAAGAGAAGCCCTAATTTGGAACGAAGAGGAACGAACGCCATTATTTTCACAAGTGGAAGGAACCATGCCGATAAAATAAAAAAGAGAAGAGGGACATATTTTCTATCATCTAATTTTTGTGGGCCGGTTTCATAATCTAGTTTGGGATTTTATTTTTTAATTAAGGGCTTTGTTATTTAATTTGTCTTTAAATTTGTAATTTCCTTTTAAATAATTGTAATTTCTAGTTGCGTGAGTAGGGGACAAACTACGTGGCGTAGTTTGAGAATTCGCAACTCAATGGCTGAGTTATGGCAGGGTTTTGAGCATAGAGTTAGGTTAGTCGATAGCAGGTGTCGCGAGTTTACGTGTGTATGCGTCTGACTATCTAATTTCTAGCAGAAACCTTGGGGGCAGCACGTAGGCAGGGTTTTGCCGAAGCTGGGTAAATCTGTGTGTTCTATTTCTGCATTTATCTGTGCTGCTATTATTCTGTGCTGAAATCTGTGCTGAAAATATTTTATAAACTTTCGCAATAATTTTTATAATTAGTAGTATCACCCTGTTCACCCCCCCCCCCTCTAGGGTGAAATCGATCCTACAAGTGGTATCAAAGCTAGGAATAAAAGCCATTTTCTATTTTAAAATTTTGATTTTTCAAAATCAAATTTTTGTTTAAAAAATTTGAATTTTTAAAATGGCTTCTTTTAATAATGCTTTTGCAGAGGGTCAGTCCATAGTTCGACCACCAATGTTCAATGGTGAATATATTTACAGGAAAAATAGGATGAAATTTTTTCTAAAAACCATTGATGATTGGAATATAGTTGAGACAGGTTATAGAGCACCAACTATAATTGTAGATGATCAGGAAATAGATAAACCGATAGATCAATGGACAGATTTAGAAAATAGACTACGGAATGCTAATGCTAAAGCTTTGAATTCTATTATTTGTTCATTGGATCAAATTGAATTTAATCATGTCTCACATTATCTAACTGCACAGGAAATATGGCACACACTCGAAGTGACTCACAAAGGAATATCTCAAGTCAAAGAATCTCGCCTTGCCATGCTGAGCAGCGAATATGAGAATTTCACAATGGCCAAGGAAGAAAATGTCAAGGAGATGTACGGACGACTTTCCAATATCATATACAAATCAGAAGCTCTTGGAAAATCATACACCGAATTGGAAATAGTCCGAAAAATCCTCAAAGTCCTTCCATGGAATTTTGAAGCCAAAGTCACTGCCATTCAAGAATCAAAAGATTTGAAACAAATCAAAGTTGAAGAACTCATCAGAAATCTCACCATTTATGAGCTAGAAATGAAATTCAAGGAAGAGCGTGAAGGAGGTAATACTCGAAAGAATTCAATAGCTCTCAGAGGAACAACCGAAAGTGAAGATGACGATGATGATGATGGAGCAGCAGAATTGGCACTGATAATAAAGAGATTCAAAAAGTGGAATCACAGATACGGAAATCCCGTTCTAAATCAACAATTAAAAAGCAGAATAGTCAAAGCACTAGACAATCCAGAAGAGCGGGAGATCATCTGTCACAAGTGCAACAAACCCGGCCACATCAAGTTCAATTGTCCCAGAAATCGACACGGCCAAGAAAAGAAATCGAAAAGAAGAAATCTTATAGCCACGTGGAATAAAAGTAATGATAATAAAAGCACTAGCAGTGAGAGTGAGAAAGCAGATCTGTGCCTTCGAGGTGATATAACTGATAGTGATGATGACGAGCCAAGCGAGGTATCAAAACTTACTCACTCTGAAGTACTTATATATTTCAACGAAGTAAATGGCTGTTTTGAACGACTTAGGGAAAGATACGCTAAAATTGAATCACAAAGAGATACTTTGATAGATTTAAATAAACAGCTTGATCAATTAGTTAAAAACTATCAAAGTAGGAGCCCTAAGTGTGATAAGTGTCCATTATTCGAAGAAGGAATTAAAAAATCAGAAATTAAAATTAAATCGCTTGAAAATGAAATTCTGATTTTGAAAGAGAGTGAAAATACTAGGAGAGAGAATTCTATTAAAAAGTGCACTCAATTATTAAACGAAAATGAATCTCTCAAAACACAAGTCCAACAATTGTCTACAACTTTGGGAAAATTTTCCAAAAGCGAAAGATCATTAAATATGCTATTAGGAAAACAAACTGTTAGTACGGATGGACAAGGACTTGGGTATACTCACTCTGAATATGTTAGAAACGAAATTAATCAAGTCAATTCAAAATGCATAATTTGTAGAAAATTTGGACACAATCAAAATTATTGTTGGTATAGACCCAAACACGTGAAAACTATACCAATTTGGGTTCCAAAAGGCACAAATATAAAATCCCTTAAAGTTAAACAAATCTGGGTGCCAAAAGGAACATATATAAATAGTTTTGGGTCTCCGCAAAATTATTTTTCAAAATATTTTGCCACTAACAACCATGGACCTATAAAAACAAATAGGTCACAAAAATCTTTTATCGTGTAGGTATGGTGGCAGGCTAAGGAACAACAACAGTGTTATCTGGATTCTAGCTGTTCCAGGCACACAACGAGCAACTAATCAAAGTTCCTTAGCCTAGTATAAAGGTGGCAGAATCACAATGGGCAACAACTAAAAATTATCGTTAAGGTAAAACAGGTAATGGTATATTTATTTTGAATGATATATTAATTGTGATAATCTGCACCGTAATCTGAATTAAATCAGCCAGTTATGTGATAATGAAATAAATGTCGATGATGATATTGATTCTGACTTTTTCAAAATTGTTGGCCAATTATAATTTTATGCCGAAAATACAGTAAGTATTTCTAGAAACTTTGAATTGGTTCGTAAAGATTTGTTTGGATTAATGATGATGTTTTGATGATTCTCTTGATACATGTGGATATATTCACTGGATTTGACATTATATTTTTTGTTTGTTTATTTCCACAGTTTCAATTCAAATTCAAAAGAAATTCATTTAAAAGCTGTTAAAAATGATTTCAAGAAATTGCTGCAACTTCATGGTCTGGTCTATGATACCCAACTAATGATAATCTTGAGTTGAAGGAAAATTCAGATTTAGATTACACTGGTAATCTAGTTGATAGAAAAATTTCTAGTGGAACGTGATTTAACATTCAGTAATTGCATCATTTTTCAAAGAAAATATCTGCATATTTTTCACTTGAAATAATTTTTTAAATAGCAGACATTTTTCTAAAAACACCTTCTAGAAAATCATTTTTGACCTTGTTTTAGATTAGTCATTTTGGAAAATTTGATTTTATAATTATTTTTGGATTTGATTTTAAATGACTGCATTAACTAATCTGACTCCCTACTGATTATCGAAAAGATAAATATAGATTGGAAAAGTGATGAGTGTTGATATTAATCATATATTATAACTTAAGGCAGTATATTTAGTAAATTTCTTTAAGAAATTTAAACAAGATTTATAAAACTTGTTTTGATAAAAATTCCATGATCATCTCTATTTCTATCGACCATCAATCATCAAATTCAATATAGCATGTCAATATGTGGTATTTTAAACGGGAATCGTTTGTTTTTCATTTCATTATATTTTTAACAAATAAAAACATCTAAAGTATTCACTCTCATTTAAAAGTCCTCACGGTTATGCATGGGTGAATTACTTGGATTTTTGATTATGTGCTTCCATGTTCATTTAAAAGTCCTCACGGTTATGCATGTATGGAACGCATATCAAAATTGATTAATTAAATAGACAAGTTGATTCTAATCCCATTTAAAAGTCCTCACGGTTATGCGTGGTTAGAAGATACTTGAATTCATTTATTTTTTATTTTTGAATATTACTAATCTCATTTAAAAGTCCTAACGGTTATGCATGGTTAGTAGATATTCAAATTCCTGATATAAATATACCACAAATAGACACAACTATATGGTTTTATATAATGACATCATCCCTATCATTCTAAAGTGGAATATGCGTCAAAAAGAGTATTTATGATTTTTGTTTGATTTTTTTACTGAAATTAAAATTTATACTCAATTGAGTATTAATGTTGTATTAATGTCTATAGCTTTATCTCTATTTTTCTAACACTATTATTCTTTTGCTGATAACAAAAGGGGGAGAGAAAAGTTAAGGTTTTCGCAAATAAAAGTCAAATATTTTTCTATTTGCATCTAGGCTCATTTGAATATTTATTTTCATGCATATATGAAGGGGGAGCTTTGTGTAGAGAGGGAGCATTCAAATAGGGGGAGCAAATTGAATGATGGAGCATTCAAATAGGGGGAGCAAATTGAATGATCAAATACATTTAACAAATTCAAAATCTTAAATATATGTTTGTTATCATCAAAAGAGGGAGATTGTTGAATATACGACTATATGATTTTTGTTTGATGATAATAAACATATATATACTCATTTAAATGTATTTGTTAATGTACTATTTTATTTTTCACATAATTAAATAAATATTTGCTGAATCAAATAAATAACACAGAATTTAAATTCGAACAGATATTTTATTCAAACAAATATTTATTACAATTTTGAATAGTACAAATTTGAGCTCTCACTATATACAATCTTTGAGTACAATACAATTTTGATTACATCACACTTACATACAGTTGCACCTCACTACAATTCACTCACACTCGTATTTTATCTTCAACTCCATTCCAGATTGAATCCAGCATCTGAGCTATCTGCAAAAATATACACCGACGCAGTAAAATTGAAAATGAAATATTTTTGCAGTGTAAAATAAAATGTATTTTTGAAAATATTATTTGCCTCAGTTATTTGGGTTGTTCGTCATCATTTAATTCTGAATTCATCAAACACGAACAGCTTGTGACATGCACAGTGTATCACTTTACATGCCACAAGGCCGTGCACACCGATATATACTTGATAAATCTACAGGGACAGGTGAGCACGAGGTCAAACCCAAATGAAAAGCCAGGTTTAACTCAAGTGCAATACAAATAAAATCACGACACGAAAACAAGGTCAAACCCGATCCTTAAAACTGGATTCAACACAGGTGCAAATGGTCAAAACTCATAAATCAACCCTCAACCAAAGTTCAAGTCGTACACATGAAAACAGAGACCAGGCAGCAAACAAAGTCAACATGACTGCATCAAGAAACCAAAACCAGGCAGTGACAATAAGGGATGCATCAATGACTACAAGAGCAGCAAACATCAAATGTACAAAGGCTCCAAGCAGACTCAACTAGACACATGTAAACAAAACAGTGGAACAACAATGTCTGGATTAAATGCCATCAAGTGAGCAAGACAAAAGAGTGGCCAAAAGAAATAATCAGACCATCAAGCAAATACACAAATACACAAAGGCCAGAGGGATCACAGTGCAACAACTATCACATATATATACATGGAGCAATGCAACAGTCAATAGTGAAGTACAAACCAAGTGCACAGCATACAAGTCCAATGCAGATAATGTCAACAAAACTAATGACTGCAGTTCAAAGTAATGGTCAACCCAAATATATCGAGTGCACCATAGAACAATGACTGATATAAGTGACTCAAACCAGAACTTCAAAAGGTACCAGACTCGAGTACATCAAACCAAAACAGCAAGTGGAACTGACCACACAAGAAAAGAATGACCAAGTGGTAAACAAACAACACATGCAAATGAACAAAATCTTCTGTAGTGAACAGAGCAACAACAATGATGAAGCTACAAAGACAATGGTCAATATCAAGCATCAGGTTGAAAACACAGTCGATTGCCAACACAAAATCAAGTTTGCAATTCAAGTCAAAAAGGAAATATTTTTTGCAGAGCAATAATCCGAATCAAACATTATCACAAGCCGAAGTTAACAAGAACAGAATCGAACAGTTCAAATTCGAAACCGTGATGACCAAGGCAACAAGAAATTGAACCAAGTCAAAATCAACACCGTGGGAAACAAGCAAACAAAATACACGAATTGGAACAAGTCAGTAATCATCCCAAACATCCAAACGAAGATCAATGGCCTAAACAAAATAATTGACGAATTCAAATAAATGCATACGAACGAAAATCAAGGGGTTCGAACCCTATATAAACGATTAACATCATCGGCAGATAGTCATTCGAGTGCGATCTAAACAGACGAACAATAAATCATTAACACTCGAATCAAATCGAGTTCAAGTACAATAGAGAAGATTAAATCAATAACCCGAATCAAATTGAGTTCAAAGCTTATCAACGTGAGGAACAAAGGAATTACATACCAGATTATTCAGTTCGAACTCAATTCTTCGAAGCAACCGTGTGCAAACCGAAGGAAAGAATCGATCGACAAAGACAAGAAATCATCTATTCAATCGATCAACAGAAGTCGGTAGCTTCGATAAAGAGAAGCCCTAATTTGGAACGAAGAGGAACGAACGCCATTATTTTCACAAGTGGAAGGAACCAGGCCGATAAAATAAAAAAGAGAAGAGGGACATATTTTCTATCATCTAATTTTTGTGGGCCGGTTTCATAATCTTGTTTGGGATTTTATTTTTTAATTAAGGGCTTTGTTATTTAATTTGTCTTTAAATTTGTAAAATCCTTTTAAAAAATTGTAATTTCTAGTCGTATGACTAGGGGACAAACTACGTGGCGTAGTTTGAGAATTCGCAACTCAATGGCTGAGTTGTGGCAGGGTTTAGAGGGTAGAGTTAGGTTAGTCGATAGCGGGTGTCACGAGTTTACGTTTGTAAGCGTCCGACTATCTAATTTCTAGCAGAAACCTTGGGGGCAGCACGTAGGCAGGGTTTTGCCGAAGCTGGGTAAATCTGTGTGTTATATTTCTGCATTTATCTGTGATGCTATTATTCTGTGCTAAAATCTGTGCTGAAAATATTTTATAAACTTTCGCAATAATTTTTATAATTAGTAGTATCACCCTATTTACCCCCCCCCCCTCTTGGGTGAAATCGATCCTACAAGTGGTATCAAAGCTAGGAATAAAAGCCATTTTCTGTTTTAAAATTTTGATTTTTCAAAAGCAAATTTTTGTTTTAAAAATTTGAATTTGTAAAATAGCTTCTTTTAATAATGCTTTTGCAGAAGGTCAGCCCATAGTTAGACCACCAATGTTCAATGGTGAATATGCTTACAGGAAAAATAGGATGAAAATTTTTCTGAAAACCATTGATGCTTGGAATATAGTTGAGACAGGTTATAGAGCACCAACTATAATTGTAGATGATCAGGAAATAGATAGACCGATAGATCAATGGACAGAATTAGAAAATAGACTACAGAATGCTAATGCTAAAGCTATGAATTCTATTATTTGTTCATTGGATCAAATTGAATTTAATCGTGTCTCACATTGTCTAACTGCACAGGAAATATGGCACACACTCGAAGTGACTCACAAAGTAATATCTCAAGTCAAAGAATCTCGCCTTGCCATGCTGAGTAGCGAATACGAGAATTTCACAATGGCCAAGGAAGAAAATGTCAAGGAGATGTACGGACGACTTTCCAATATCGTATACAAATCAGAAGCTCTTGGAAAATCATACACCGAATTGGAAATAGTCCGAAAAATCCTCAGAGTCCTTCCACGGAATTTTGAAGCTAAAGTCACTGCCATTCAAGAATCAAAAGATTTGAAACAAATCAAAGTTGAAGAACTCATTAGAAATATCACCATTTATGAGCTAGAAATGAAATTCGAGGAAGAGCGTGAAGGAGGAAATACTCGAAAGAATTCAATAGCTCTCAAAGGAAAACCAAAAGTGAAGATGACGATGATGATGATGGAGCAGCAGAATTGGCAGTGATAATAAAGAGATTCAAGAAGTGGAATCACAGATACAGAAATCCAGTTCTAAATCAACAAATAAATAGCAGAATAGTCAAAGCACTAGACAACCCAGAAGAGCGGGAGATCATCTGTCACAAGTGCAACAAACCCGGCCACATCAAGTTCAATTGTCCCAGAAATCGACACGGCCAAGAAAAGAAATCGAAAAGAAGAAATCTTATAGCCACGTGGAATAAAAGTGATGATAATAAAATCACTAGCAGTGATAGTGAGAAAGCAGATCTGTGCCTTCGAGGTGATATAACTGATAGTGATGATGACGAGCCAAGCGAGGTATCAAAACTTACTCACTCTGAATTACTTGTATATTTCCACGAAGTAAATGGCTGTTTTGAACGACTTAGGGAAAGATATGCTAAAATTGAATCACAAAGAGATACTTTGATAGATTTAAATAAACAGCTTGATCAATTAGTTAAAAACTATCAAAGTAGGAGCCCTAAGTGTGATAAGTGTCCATTATTCGAAGAAGGAATTAAAAAATCAGAAATTAAAATTAAATCGCTTGAAAATGAAATTCTGATTTTGAAAGAGAGTGAAAATACTAGGAGAGAGAATTCTATTAAAAAGTGCACTCAATTATTAAACGAAAATGAATCTCTCAAAACACAAGTCCAACAACTGTCTACAACTTTGGGAAAATTTTCCAAAAGCGAAAGATCATTAAATATGCTATTAGGAAAACAAACTGTTAGTACGGATGGACAAGGACTGGGGTATACTCACTCTGAATATGTTAGAAACGAAATTAATCAAGTCAATTCAAAATGCACAATTTGTAGAAAATTCGGACACAATCAAAATAATTGTTGGTATAGACCCAAACACGTGAAAACTATACCAATTTGGGTACCAAAAGGCACAAATATAAAATCCCTTAAAGTTAAACAAATCTGTATGCCAAAAGGAACATATATAAATAGTTTTGGGTCTCCACAAATTTATTTTTCAAAATATTTTGCCACTAACAACCATGGACCTATAAAAACAAATAGGTCACAAAAATCTTTTATCGTGTAGGTATGGTGGCCAGCTAAGGAACAACAACAGTGTTATCTGGATTCTGGCTGTACCAGGCATACAACGGGCGACTAATCAAAGTTCCTTAGCCTAGTATAAAGGTGGCAGAATCACAATGGACAACAACGAAAAATTATCGTTAAGGTAAAATTGGTAATGGTATATTTATTTTGAACGATATATTAAATGTGATAATCTGCACCGTAATCTGAATTAAATCAGCCAGTTATGTGATAATGAAATAAATGTCGATGATGATATTGATTCTGACTTTTTCAAAATTATTGGCTAATTATAATTTTATGCCGAAAATACAATAAGTATTTCTAGAAACTTTGAATTGGTTAATAAAGATTTGTTTGGATTAATGATGATGTTTTGATGATTACTCTTGATACATGTGGATATATTCACTAGATCTGACATTATATTTTGTGTTTGTTTATTTCCATGGTTTCAATTCAAATTCAAAAGAAATTCATTTAAAAGCTGTTAAAAATGATTTCAAGAAATTGCTGCAACTTCACGGTCTGGTCTATGATACCCAACTAATGATAATATTGAGTTGAAGGAAAATTCAGATTTAGATTACACTGGTAATCTAGTTGATAGAAAAATTTCTAGTGGAACGTGATTTAACATTCAGTAATTGCATCATTTTTCAAAGAAAATATCTGCATATTTTTCACTTGAAATAATTTTTTAAATAGCAGACATTTTTCTAAAAACCCCTTCTAGAAAATCATTTTTGACCTTGTTTCAGATTAGTCATTTTGGAAAATTTGATTTTATAATTATTTTTGGATTTGATTTTAAATGACTGCATTAACTAATCTGACTCCCTACTGATTATCGAAAAGATAAATAGAGATTGGAAAAGTGATGAGTGTTGATATTAATCATATATTATAACATAAGGCAGTATATTTAGTAAATTTCTTTAAGAAATTTAAACAAGATTTATAAAACTTGTTTTGATAAAAATTCCATGATCATCTCTATTTCTATCGACCATCAATCATCAAATTCAATATAGCATGTCAATATGTGGTATTTTAAACGGGAATCGTTTGTTTTTCATTTCATTATATTTTTAACAAATAAAAACATCTAAAGTATTCACTCTCATTTAAAAGTCCTCACGGTTATGCATGGGTGAATTACTTGGATTTTTGATTATGTGCTTCCATGCTCATTTAAAAGTCCTCTCGGTTATGGATGTATGGAACGCATATCAAAATTGATTAATTAAATAGACAAGTTGATTCTAATCCCATTTAAATGTCCTCACGGTTATGCGTGGTTAGAAGATACTTGAATTCATTTATTTTTTACTTTGGAATATTACTAATCTCATTTAAAAGTCCTAACGGTTATGCATGGTTAGTAGATATTCAAATTCCTGATATAAATATACCACAAATAGACACAACTATATGGTTTTATATGATGACATCATCCCTATCATTCTAAAGTGGAATATGCGTCAAACAGAGTATTTATGATTTTTGTTTGATTTTTTTTCTTGAAATTTAATATTTATACTCAATTGAGTATTAATGTTGTATTAATGTCTATAACTTTATCTCTATTTTTCTAACACTATTATTCTTTTGCTGATAACAAAAGGGGGGAGAAAAGTTAAGATTTTGGCAAATAAAAGTCAAATAATTTTCTATTTGCATCTAGGCTCATTTGAATATTTATTTTCATGCATATATGAAGGGGGAGCTTTGTGTAGAGAGGAAGCATTCAAATAGGGGGAGCAAATTGAATGATGGAGCATTCAAATAGGGGGAGCAAATTGAATGATCAAATACATTTAACAAATTCAAAATCTTAAATATATGTTTGTTATCATCAAAAGAGGGAGATTGTTGAATATACGACTATATGATTTTTGTTTGATGATAATAAACATATATATACTCATTTAAATGTATTTGTTAATGTACTATTTTATTTTTCACATAATTAAATAAATATTTACTGAATAAAATAAATTACACAGAATTTAAATTCAAACAAATATTTATTACAATTTTGAATAGTACAAATTTGAGCTCTCACTATATAAAATCTTTGATTACAATACAATTTTGATTACATCACACTTACATACAGTTGCACCTCACTACAATTCACTCATACTCGTATTTGATCTTCAACTCCATTCCAGATTGAATCCAGCATCTGAGCTATCTGCAAAAATATACACCGACGTAGTAAAACTGAAAATGAAATATTTTTGCAGTGTAAAATAAAATGTATTTTTGAAAATATTATTTGCCTCAGTTATTTGGGTTGTTTGTCATCATTTAATTCTGAATTCATCAAACACGAATAGCTTGTGACATGCACAGTGTATCACTGTACATGCCACAAATCCGTGCACACCGATATGTACTTGATAAATCTACAGGGACAGTTGAGCACGAGGTCTAACCCAAATGAAAAGCCGGGTTCAACTCAAGTGCAATACAAATAAAATCACGACACGAAAACAAGGTCAAACCCGAGCTTTAAAACTGGATTCAACACAGGTGGAAATGTCAAAACTCATAAATCAAGCCTCGACCAAAGTTCAAGTCGTACACATGAAAATAGAGACCAGGCAGCAAACAAAGTCAATATGACTGCATCAAGAAACCAAAACCAGGCAGTGACAATAAGGGATGCATCAATGACTACAAGAGCAACAAACATCAAATGTACAAAGGCTCCAAGCAGACTCAACTAGACACTTGTAAACAAAACAGTGAAACAACAATGTTTGTATTAAATGCCATCAAGTGAGCAAGACCAAAGAGTGGCCAAAAGAAATAATCAGACCATCAAGCAAATACACAAATACACAAAGGCCAGAGGGATCACAGTGCAACAACTATCACATATATACACATGGAGTAATGCAACAGTCAATAGTGAAGTACAAACCAAGTGCACAACATACAAGTCCAATGCAGACAATGTCAACAAGACTAATGACTGCAGTTCAAAGTAATGGTCAACCCAAATATAACAAGTGCACCAGAGAACAATAACTGATACAAGTGACTCAAACCAGAACTTCAAAAGGTACCAGACTCCAGTACATCAAACCAGAACAGCAAGTGGAACTGACCACACAAGAAAAGCATGACTAAGTGGTAAACAAACAACACATGCAAATGAACAAACTCTTCTGTAGTGAACAGAGCAACAACAATGTTGAAGCTACAAAGACAATGGTCAATATCAAGCATCAGGTTGAAAACACAGTCGATTGCCAACACAAAATCAAGTTTGCAATTCAAGTCAAAAAGGAAATATTTTTTGTAGAGAAATAATCCAAGTCAAACATTATCACAAGCCGAAGTCAACAAGAACAGAATCGAATAGTTCAAATTCGAAACCGTGACGACCAAGGCAACAAGAAATTGAACCAAGTCAAAATCAACACCGTGGGAAACAAGCAAACAAAATACACGAATTGGAACAAGTCAATAATCATCTTAAACATCCAAACGAAGATCAATGGCCTAAACAAAATAATTGACGAATTCAAATAAATGCATATGAACGAAAATCAAGGGGTTCGAACCCTATATAAACGATTAACATCATCGGCAGATGGTCATTCGAGTGTAATCTAAACAGACGAACAATAAATCATTAACACTCGAATCAAATCGAGTTCAAGTACAACAGAGAAGATTAAATCAATAACCCGAATCAAATTGAGTTCAAAGCTTATCAACGTGAGGAACAAAGGAATTACATACCAGATTATTCAGTTCGAACTCAATTCTTCGAAGCAACCGTGTGCAAACCGAAAGAAAGAATCGATCGACAAAGACAAGAAATCATCTATTCAATCGATCAATAGAAGTCGGTAGCTTCGATAAAGAGAAGCCCTAATTTGGAACGAAGAGGAATGAACGCCATTATTTTCACAAGTGGAAGGAACTAGGCCAATAAAATAAAAAAGAGAAGACTTTTCCTTCGCCACACCATCAGGCGCCACAGTATTTTCAGTGGGAGCAGACTTTTCCTTCGCCATCGTTTGGAGGTGACGTTGGACAGGCAGAGCCACAGTGGCCCTCTTGTCCACCAGATCCAGCGACGCATAGTTCTTGGGGACACGGGAAGAGGGAGCGGGACCCTCCCAGCCCCCTCAGCCAATGGATTATGATGAGCAGATGAGGATCATTGCCGAGAGGCAAGAGTAGTTAGCTAGAGAGAATGTAGAGCTTCTCCGAGGATAGTAGGAGATAAGCATGAGATAATAGCGAGTACCAGACGGCTGGAGGAGCGCATCAGTTGCTTAGATTCTTTGAGTAGGACCTTTTTATGTCAAGGTGGACATAGTCCTGGGCCTCCTAGCCTTAGTTGATAGCTGTGTTTAGCTGCTATAGTTACCTATCTAGTATCGCTTTGTAGTAGGACTTGTTTTCTCTTTTAGTTATAAGATTGTACTCCTATGTAAGCATTTAGTTCCTATTGTAGTAAATCAGTAATGATTAGTATGATGCATTTTCTCTGTGTTTTTGTGATGTTCACAAAAAGAGAATAAGGACATAGGACGTAAATATTAAAAGAAAAGCTAAAGCAGATAAAAGAGTAACTAAAAGGAAAACAAAAAATTTAAAGAAAGCGACAGAAACATCAATAGAAAAAAATTGAAAAGAATTTTTTTTCTTATGTGAACTGTGCTTGGGAAAGAAAATAAAGGTTTTTCATAGAATAGTGGCATAAGTTCCAAGTACGGAGAAAGAGATGCGCAAAAGTAAAACGGGAAATGTGAGGTTTTCCGTTTTCCACCTTCTTTCTGACACAAGAAATCGAGTTCGGAAAATTAGATTTTTCTGAAATTAGAATATTAAAAGTTGTGTGGTAGGATTTGGATGTCAAATTCGTTGAACTACGCCCCTATTCAGTAGGAGTATGGGAAAAATTGGATGAAAAACGTTTTTAGTTTTCAAAAGATTACATTCATATAAAAATTGCAAGTATATTTAGGATGTGTGCATCATATTTTAAAAAGGAGTTTTTAAAGAAGAAAAGCATTCATGTATGAGGTACCGCTTAGAAATTCATGTACATGCATATATTTTATGTTGAATGAGACTTTGCACAAGGACATTGTCCTAAAGGGTAGGACAATGTAACACCCCACATTTTTAGATAATTAAATAATGAAGAACACTGAAGATAAGCATTTTTGGAGTTGTTAGAATATAGCCTCGAAACTTATACCATTGTGTTCGTGGCGATTTTCTGATCAATTTTCATATATAACTTGTCGAAATCCGAGTTAATATGAAGAAGATACGAGTGAATAAGAAATCAGAAAAATGAAAGAAAAAATAAATAGAAAGGACCTTGTAGGTCGACCCCCATCCTCCCCCGGTCGACCCGCAATGATGTAGGGTCGACCTGGACTTTTGCGAAGCCGAAGTTTGTTTTGGTGACAACTTCGGTTGATTTTATTCGATCGGACCGTACGTTGATAGATCTGATGGCGCCAAACGACCCTGTGACGTGGTGGCTTCAAATTCAATCTACTACACTATAAATAGAACCCTAGGCCTAGCTATTTTCTCACAATCAGATTTTCTCCCAATTGGGTTCACTGCCTGAGGCTGAACCTTAAATAGAAAAATTTTCTGGGGAGAAGATCTTCTTAATAAAAATATTAGACGCCTTAGAAGGGGATCCAGGAAGGCCGTGGAGCAAAGCTAAGGATGACAGGTGAGTGGATTTAAATTATATCTCTTTTATGTTTATGATATATAATATCGTTAGATTTCCGTTAAATATTTAATTTAGCATTTTTTCAGTAATTAGTTCTACTAATTAGTTATGTTGAAACTGTAAATTTTATAAGGGAAGTGTAGTTATATTTAAATGTTATTTATATGGAAAAGGAAAGGAATCCAATTAAATATAAGTAATATTAAGCTTAAAAGTTGTAGAGAAAAGCATAAGCCTAAAAGTGAGAAATTCATAGCAAATTGTGTTAAAACGGGAGAAATGATTTAAAAAGGGGAAAATCTAAATAACTTGATTTGGAAGTTAGTGATAGATTAGTTGGTTGGTTTAGAAACGGGAATACATTTTCATAGTTTAATATTGTAAGAAAAACGATAAACGTAATTGCAAGAATAAAAGCAAGAAAAAATGGAATTAGTGCAAAATAGAGATATTAATGTATTTTGCATTACCCAATAATTAGAGAAAAAATAAATGAAATATCTTATAGTTACGAGTTATTGTTTATAACATTATTTAGTATTAAAATATGGAAATGAATTTTTAGCACAGTTTTTGTAACCAACCAAATAGAATAGAACTAGTTCCTATAATAAAAGAGAATAACGTGAAGCATTAAAGAAATTAAAGAAGAGGAAATAATCAAGTTAAATATTTGACAAGACTAGAAATAATAAACAGAAGATGTGACTAGATCTGCATTTACTGCACATATAGTAGAAAAAAAAGTAAGGCAGTTATTATGATAAGTAATTTGTGACAGTTGGATGTAGTCCCAAGCTAAGACTGTCATAAAATATAAGAGAACTAAAGAGTATTTAGTATCATAATAAAAGAAGACAGACTAGAATAGAAAAGAGACACTTGCAATTACATTTATAACATGTAGGTTGTAAAAGAATATAAAAGTAACAATTGCAAGTATAATTGTAACACGAAGGTTATAATTAAAAAGAAAGAAATAGTAGAGGCTTATTTTATCAAACTTAGATCTTGGATTAAGTTAATAAGCAAAATAATAGAAGTGGCCCATACCGGCAGCATTCTCTTTTAGGTCTAGGACTGATGGTCTCACACATAGGTGGGGCTGGGCTTGCTGATTAGGGTAAATAAGTAGCCAACAGAATAAGAAAAGTAAACTAAATCCATAGTAAAAGATTAGACGTAGGGTCTAATAAAATGGTAAGGTGCGTTTGGAGCAGCCCGAAAGAGAATCTGGATAAAGAGCCTAATGAAGCAGTTTATCGCAGATTTTAGTACAGAAAGAGCACGTCCAACTTCGTTAGTTCGGGCTAGAAGGAAGTACGAGACTTCAACGGGTCATGAGAATACTGTAGGATGACCCTCTAGGGTAGGCCTAACGAAGCTGCACCCACGTAGGTAAGTCTGTAGGTGTTCCATCAAGAGAGTATTCCTTGACTGCTTTTGCATTGCAGGCCTAACGAAGCGGGCCTTTATAGGCAGTCAAAAGGTTGGTGATGGAGTAGGATATTCATATGACACCATACTCTAGTTTGCAAGTAGTTTATAGTGGGCAGGACCCAAAAGGATAGTCGCATGCGGAGATCAAGCCATCATCGGTCAGAGCGAATTTGGGAAAGACTAGAGTTAAACCAATAGGCTAATGACTCTTTCACTATTGAGACATTGGATGAGGGACACAACCAATTGGATGCTTAGATTGTTTGAAGTAGGGCACATCCACTTAGCTCTTAAAAGGTCTTTCAATTAGTTGAGGGAGGGCTGCATGGGGCCATAGCTACGATGAGAAAAGAGACAGACCAAGTAGAATATCTGTGTTGTAGGCCTAACTAAGTGGACCTTTACAGATATAAAAAGTCCCCGACTGAGTTCCGTACAAGGTAGACCTTGTTGGCGGAATTCAGGGAGTAGACAGTACGATTACTTGTAGTCCTCAAGGTACACACTGGGTGGTACATTGTGGATGTCCGAGCACTAGTATAGGCTAGTGCAGATGCAGTTTCACGTTTTCATAGTAGACGACGAAACATCTATATTATAGGCCTCATGAAGCTGTCCTTTACAGATGTAGTTAATGTATGCTCTAGTAGCAAAAGATGGAGTCCTTTTCGAGGAGGATACGGAAGATACATGGGTAGTACCTGGGACCGATGCGGTCTTTGGGCATGTAGCTACATATATATTGGTTATTAGGTCTTAATCTACTAGGTAGTAGATGGTACGATTCATGCACAGAGATGGGAGTATTATAAACCCAATAAACCTAATATAGCAAAAAATGGAAACAGAACGATATATGTAGAATTATGCTTAGAAGTGTATAATTTTTCCATTCACTGGAACTTTAGTTCTAACCCTCTCCTCATAACATCCCACAGGTTAGATAGATGGCAGAGATTTTCCAGCTTTGAGACACTTGCTTAGAAAGTGTTATTACCTTGGTGAGTATTTACTTACTATTATATTTTAGTCAGTTCCACTGTGAGATATTTATTTGAGCTCTGATATATTTATCTTTGCCTATTTGCAGGATACCAAATACCCAACTCAGGCTTCAACGGGCTTGGATTTTAGCATTTATGCGAAAAATCTGGACCCACTGGAATTCGGGTTGTTACAGACTCCGACAAATTATTCTAATGTTTATTTCCTATGATCTACAATTTTTAACTCTTCTCTTTTTTTTGTTTCTAAACTCATGAGTCTTCAAATATCTTGATCATCTCTAAATCTTAATCTTTAGTCTTTTTATCGATCATTCGTCAAACTTGATTGATGTACTTGTATAAACCTATATAACATCCTGCAAAATATTATATACAACTTGAAAAATCATCAGTTACTTTATTTATATGATTGTCGTCATTAAAATCAATATTTGTGGTATTAACATATTTCACTATATTTATATCTGGAGTGGTACATGGGTTTTTCCAACTATTTAGTTTATATTAGGGGTATTTTGACACTCGGTAATTGTAATAACCCATATTCCAAACACACTGATTCAACACCAAAAAGCAACTTTCAAATTCGCGTCGTTCTAAGAAGTATAGATAGGTTTAGATAGTTTATAGTTTAAAGAGACAGATGTAAATTCTAAACAATCTTCACATTCAGATCTTACAACAGAAGGAATAAAGATTAATACTAGTTAATTACAATTGTAGAACAATTACTAATAAATAGTAAGGTTTCTAGTCAACACACACAAACAAACAAACATACACAAGTGTGCACGCACGCACACACACTATAATCCGTGATAACTTACAATAGTATATAATATATATGTACGATATCTGCTAATGATATTGATTTGAATTCTAATTAATGACATTGATTAGGATAAAATAAGCGTTATTTTCTTTAATAAAATAAAGAAAATGAATTTTGCATATATGTAAGAATATGGGATGTGGGTAAAACAAAAAAATTTCATTTCTACCTATAAATACATAGCCAAGCCTCACCTATTTCATTCTAAAAACTCTAGCCTCCATCCATGTAAAGAACACCTAGATCTTAGGCAATCTCTTCAATTTTATCTCCATAAATCTTTTCAAACCGAATAGCAAATCAAATTCCTACAGAACAAAATTAGAGAATCAAATTGAGAAGAAAAGAGAGTTCATATCAAAATAATTTCAAGCTAAATAGAGAGGAAGAAACACAAAATCAAATTGGACCAGAGAAGTAGATTTCTTCAAAGACGGTGTATAAGGTGGGTGGGTTTATCTATAACATGAGTATGATGTAGATAAATACTTAAATTTCATTTATATGTCTTTTTTGGTTTAAAAATATGATTTTAATTTAAATAGATAATTTTCAATTGAAGATCCACATGAATTGAGATAATTGAAAAACCCTAGGTAATGGTTTGATTGTTGAGGAAAGGGTAAATTGAATAAAATTCATCTCTAAAACTTTATATACCTATTTTGTGTGATAAATTTGAATTGATTTAGTTGGACAAAAAGTGAATCTATTTATACATCCTTTAGAAATCGCATAGACCTAATCCAATCAACTTTGAATAAAATTTAACATATGGGGATGAATCGTTGAATATTTATATAGGATCGATATTATAAACTACATAAAAAATTGGAGATAAATATGATTGAAATTTTATATCGATACTTGTCTAAAAGATAAATTATACGAATTCAAAAATTGTACTTAAGCAAGAAAGAGCCATAAAAGATAAACGACACAGAAAGAGAACATAACAAAATATAGTTGGTTCAGGCCTTTGAAACCACGAACAAGACTTCTAAAATCCATGTTCAAGCGTCCGAAATAAGGTCCAGAGGTTTGTGTTTAAATAAATAAATAAATAAAATGTTGAATTTTGACTAGGTTCAGACATCTGAAATTTACCAACATACATCTGAAATGGAAGTGAGACATTTGAAAATGAATTCAGATGCCTGGTTGCTTGTAGGAAATTTTTGACATAGGGAGTTCATCGTCTGAACCAAAAATTCAAAAAGAAGCCAGACATTTGATTGTTGAGCTCAGATGTCTAAATTGTTGTAGACAGTCCAGCTTGAAATTGGACTAGGTGCAGGCCAAGTAGGATAATACATGTAAAAAAATTGTACTTTCTTAATTTTAGGAGTTTACACAACTGTATGGAACTTTGTAACATGCAATACTTGTTTCACACTTGGTGACTTACCTAAGTTCGCATTTGATGACACTGTATAACATGACACTCAACGCGGTATGCTATTATATCGATATAGCTGGCTTAGGTCGCATATTCGCTTATTATGAAGTATAGGAGATAGAGATGTTCGCAAAAGTAGGATGAGCATGCGATTAAGCGGTTGGGACTACGAGCAAGTTGATATATAGCAGATGATGTTGGCACTATAAAGGAGGCAATTTATTGCATTGGCAGTAAGTTATCATCGGGACTATGCGCTCATTGTGTATGCTCAGGCATTTTGATGTATACTCGGTGCGGTGCAACTTAAGTAGTTTATCACTAAGAATATTTGCTCAATGTATAATTAGGTGTATCAAGGGTCGTTACCTAATAGTGTGAAAATGGACTGACCCTTTATACATAGTACATGCATATAAGTGAACGCCCTTAGGCTACATAGATTATAAGCGATAATTTAATTACTTATTAATACCATAACACTAGTGGTATAACTCATTCACCAGACCTTGTCTGATCCCCTCTATTTTTCCCTCTTTGTATCTACTATAGAAGGACATGGTAGTATATAAGATGACAAGGGTAAGGTGCATGAAGGAGGCGGCAGTGCACTTTGGAGATGTATTTACTTATAGTCACTTTATCATGTATCTTACTGTATCTATTAGTTAGAACTAAGTTGTATTTCTATTTGGAGACTCTATTTAGACACTCCTTGTAGACCACTGCTATTTTGATACAGTATTGATTTTGGTTATTTTTAGTATTTATATTTACTATTTCTATTATGAGATTTGAAGGTGTAGAATGTTTATAATGTTATATTTATATCTATACCTTATAAACCATCAAAAACCAATGATTCGTACTTCTTGGCATGACGCGAGTTCAAACGCTGCTTTTGGGCTTTGGATCAGTATGTCTGGAGGTGCAGGCATGCGGTATCAGAGCTTAGATTAAGCGATTCCTACTGAATTAGGGCATATGAGAGTACGATTTTGTAATTTTCTAACATATATATATATATATATATATATAAACACATACGTCACAACCTATATATTTTGACTTATATGGTAGTTGTTGGCTTGTTCCTTGTATAAGCAAACACTATGAGTTAAAATGTTAAGATTATAACCGTTTGGGGTGAAAAAAATCCATCATATTTATTATAGTTACTCCACAAAGAAATGCTAATAGAGGTAGACCAATTAGCACTAGTGAGTTGAGGGTTTAAGGACGAAGAAAAGGAAGAGTATTACCCTTGAGTTCAAAAAAATGTGATGCTAACTAGGCGCAATTAGGGCATAAATAGGGACTCCTTAAAGTTAGAGTAAACCCTCCTCGGTTAAATTAGAAGTTATTCTTATATAGGAAATAGTTGCAAAAACTCCATTTGACTTGAATTGAATAGTTAGAGTGTTCCCACATTGAAGTCGGACGTTATATTGGAATAGACTTTTGTCAACTATCTTTGAAGAAGATGAGCTAAATTTCTATGGACTTAAAGCATGGTTATATAAAGCAGTTGAGCTTGTGTAAGCAATGTTGTTTTTGTCTAATCCAATTCAAGTGATAAATTATATGAAATGTTTTTCTTAAAAGGTAGAAACCTTAGTGTTTGACATTTTTGTAAAGTATAGAAGTTGAAGTTTGAACTAGTAACCCCTTATTTTAAGCTTCAAACATGAGAAAATTTAATAAGAAGTAATTTTTCATAACTATTTCAAAGCTTTTATTTTTTGTAAAATGTTTGGCACAAGGCACATTGTTACACTTATTCTTTTGATGTGTGCTTTGCTTTTGACAATGAAACTTTTGAAAAACAAATTGAGAAGTATATAAAATCTATCTTTTGAATGTCTTTTATTTCACACTTTGAAAAATGGTTGAAACATCAAATTTTCTTTATTATATACTTTTGTGAAAATTTCATATTTTATAAAAGGAAAATTTAGAAAGATATGTTTACATATCAACTTTTCTTAGTTAAGTTGAATCGTTTTGGATAAACTTTAAATTGAAAAAAAATATCATGAATTTTGTCAAAAGGAAACATTTATCAAAATTAGCAGAGAATTTTTTATTTTTGAAGCTTCATAGTTTTTGTGAAAAATAAGATTAAAAATCAAAGATTTTGATTTTTTTTAAATGAATTGAAAAAGTTATTGATATTTTCACTTGAAATTTGACCTAAGTTAAAAGAATTACACAGCCTATAAAGTTTGAATAAATTAGAATGAATAAGCTAGAATAGTCGATATGTCAACGTGCTGAGGATTTTCTAGTATCGAACATTATGGAACTGTGAAGTATTGGAAGATTTAGGGTGAAGGAAAAATTAGCATAGAAATGGTGGTCTTTCATTCAACGTTCAAGTTAGAAGGATAAAGTACCAAATTGAACCTTTCTATAATAACTAAGAGCACATGTTGTATTTGAAAGCTATACTCTCCGTAGATATAAGTTGAAGGTAAAATTTTCAAAATGTCATATGCAAGGAGATTTTCTTTCTCGGTAATGTTATTTCTTAGCATGGATTATCAATTAATCCAAGTAAAAGTTGATATAATCAAATATTGGTATGTACCCAAAAATACTATGGAGATAAGAAGTTTCTTGGTTTGGTTGGTTATTACAGGTTTTATTAAAGACTTCATGAAGGTTTCTGCGTAATTGACATTCCTTACTAAGAAGAATTTAGTTTGCTCGTGGAACTCAGAATGTGAGCATGATTTTATTAGGCTAATGGAGTTACCGACTAGTGCACATATTTTAGTACTCACTGATGGTTTAAAGTTGTTTGCAATGTATACCGATGCTTACAGTATAAGAGGGGCAGTGTTGATGTAGGATAGTAGAGTTGTTTGTTATACTAGTTGACAATTGAATGTACACGAGAAGAATTATTCAACCTATGATCTTGAGAAGGCAGCTATCGTTTTTGCTCTCAATTCTTGGAGGAGATTTAAGTTGTTTATAGATCATAAATCCATAAAGTAATTATTGATTAGACATCGTCGAAAGAGGTAGATGATTTCGTTTGTTTTGTGGATGAGTGTCGTTGATCTGATTTTTAGGGTAATATTACACCACAAATGTTGTTTTTGGCTTGGGAAGTTATAAGAAACTAGACAAGTAGGTTGTCATCTTACTGTATATGTTTAATGACGATACTTATGAAGTATTGCTATTTGAGTTGTCATCACAACTATAAGTACATTGTTTGGGCTGAGGTGACATGAGTTCCATATCATGTTCACTAGGATGAGACATCATCCATTTTAGATGTTCGTAGATAAGTTTTTAGGTACGACGCTATTTAAGTACTGAATATTATGCCTATTGGATTAATATGGAAAGTTGTCATTCCATCTTGAGTTGTCTCGACTATAAAATGGTTGAAGTAAAATGATGAGATTATGTTTATGAAATATCACATTAATAGGATTGCATGAAGGAATTCTTAAAACATAAAATTTGAAGAATCAACAAAAAGATATCATAGTTTGCACGCATTGAGAATGCGGAAGAAATTTTCTTGAAAAATGAGATTTGGAGATTCTGATAAGAAGATAGTAGGATTCTTTTCAATCATCCCTTGGATTGAAAGAAAACTATTTATTTAAGAAATCTATCATGGAGTATCGACTTAAGGGTATATAGTTGTGTTGCTTAATGGTTGCATGTGAATGAAGTATCACTTGGTCGATTTGCTTTTAATGCTTAAACTAATTTAGGCTAGATTTCACTTAAATTTATTACTACACCTAGATTTAGGATTTTGGTTGCTATATTTGAATAAGTAAATTGAGTAGGATTACCTTACTTTAATGCTTGATTGTTTACTATTTGTATGCTATAGAACTTAGAATGAAATTCTTGTAGACTAGAAATGTGACTCCATGGTATTATAATAGTTGGAGGGTTGGAGGAGCAATATCATAAGTGAAATAATACAGCTTAAGTTGAATCGAAATTAGAAGAAGAGTTATGCTATTTTTTACCTATTTAAGACATCACCAGATCTTGACGTTCTTGGGTGAAAATGTGGAATAATAAGTTATTCAAGTTACATGATGCTAGGTAAGACACTACCCACTTTCAAGTTGTCTTATCCAAGTATCCAGAAGATAAAGTGATCGGTATACTATCGGGATAATTTAATGCATCATGTAAACGCATTGAGGGTTGCATGAGGCTACATTTTATGTTAGGGCATATTATGCGAAGGCTCCCGGTGTTGGTGCATGTTAGCTTTATTTTTTCTAGGTTGGTAACATGGATTGTAGAGGTCTACCTATGTATGTACATTTGTAGTGATAGGGATTGAGCATATATGCCATTAGTAAAATCGATAAGTTGAGGTTGGAAGAATGAACCACTTGAGAGTACTTGAAAAGTGGAGGAGGAAATCCTATCTTTCCATTATGATTCTTTTTAGGATGGTTTATCCATTTACTTGTTTGTTGGTGTAACGAACCGTATTTTACGTATCAAATGATCATAACATATTATTATTTAATTCATATAAGGCCACATGACTCTAAAAATTTAGGAAATGATTGCAAGGGACATTTTCCATCTTTAGAATTTTTATCGAACATTTCGGACCTTGAAATTATTGTAAGGACCACTTCCATTAGACTGGGCTTGTGGTTTCTCTTCTCGTAGAGTGGTCTAATTAAAAAAAGGACTTACCATTTATGAGATATGACTGTTTTAAGTTTTATTAGTTGCTGGACAGACTAGTGGGTAATTAGTTAGGCCCAAAGATTAGCCCGCTAACTAATTTTGGGAATTGTGCCTAGTTGTGGCTGTGGGGACCGATCCCATTCATTTCTCTCTTCCCAAATCAACTCCTAACCTCCATTAGCCCTAGTTTCGTCAAAAAGCTTCCCTTTTTCTTACTAATCTTAGCCTAAATCATTACTAGAGGGGTAAGCAGTAAAGAACGTTGTAGATCTATCATTTTGGCTGCTTTGGGATCTGAATTGCTGCTGTTCATTTCATATTTGAGGAGAAAAGTTGGTATTTTGGGTATTTGGTGAGTGGTTCTTGATCCCTCGCTATTCTATGCATGTTCATATAGTTAAATTAAATGTTTTTAACATGATTTTGACCATAAAATGTTTTTTAACTTTAATTACATCTCTAAAAAATTTTATGGCTGAAATTAAAAAGATTAGATTAGATTTTAAATGGTTTTGCAACCCTTTTTGATCATATTGATATACCAGTGTAAAAGTTAGATCTAGGTTTGGATTTGTGAAAATCATGTTTTGATGAATTGCATGTGTGTATGGATGTATATAGATGATATTTTAGTTTTTTATGTTATGCTTTGATATGGTTAGCTAGAGCTTTAGGTAGTAGGAAAAAAGATCGTCTAATTGGGAAAATCGAAGACAAATGTGGCCGGAATTGGATGAAACTTGGAAGAGGTGCTCTAGGGCAAGGAAGGAGCCCAAGGTTCAAGTTGCATGGAGTTTGGCTTGTGGATTCAAGTCGATGATGAATTGATTGCTGATTGGAGAGTTTGTTGATATATTCGATGAGATGGCAAGGCTTGGGGACTTAGGCTACAAAAACATCGAGGAAGACTTCGAGTTTAAGGTGGGAAGAGGTCCACAAACTCGAAGTTGGAATTTTGGCTAAGGATAGTGATCGATGCTAACCACTTTTTTATCAGTACTGGCCACTTTTTAGGCCAGAAGGGGAGTGCTAGAGGACTTAGGGAGTGTTGCATTGAGAAGTGAAGCCCAAAGCAAGAAAGGAGGAAAGAGATCGGGGTGTGAATTCATATTGGTACTGATCTGATTCAGCTTGGTACCGATTACTTTTTGGGGCTCTAGGGAGTTGCTGAATACTTGAGGAGTGTGGCATCAAGGATAGGAGCTCAAAACAAGCAAGGATGGAAGAGGTCGGAGGATAAAAGACTTAGCCAAATTATGGGCTAAGAACTTAAGATTGGTACCAACTCGATTCAGTTAGTATCAATCTGAATTTCTATGGCCATTCGAGACCAAACTTCAAAGGAATGCTTCAGCGGCTTTGCAGGTCATGCTAAAGGTGTTTGTTTGTTCGCTTGGGATTTGATGGCGATGTAGTAGCACGATGATAGCTTCAGGACTTTGGTGATGGTAACTCAACGGTGAATGGAGTTAGGTCTGATGATGGTGGCTCGATGTTGAAAGGAGTCATGAGAATGGTTATCCGCAAAAGGAGGGTCCTAGGAAGGATGACTCGTGGATGGAACGTTGAATGGTTCTATGGTGGAATAAAGGAATGTTGAATAGTTCCTTGAGGATAATGGAAACTATATGGAGCAAGGAAAGGGCTCACATACACATGCTAAGTGATCGTTGATATTTAGAGTGTTTTCTGATGTACTTGGAAGTATGGGTATTGCGAGGACACTCATGGGTACTTTATTTAGCTACCTCGGATCGGTTGAATGGATCCGTGTACCTTGGACCTGTGCAATGGGTCTAGTATCAGCTTCGAGCTAAAGGCGATTACAATGAAAACTGAGAATCCCTGACGGAGGAATGATTATACGAGTTATCATATATCCAAGGACATAATAAGTGATAATGAGGATTGTTGATGGATGCTATGTTTGTTTGAATATTTTCTCCTATAGTCTATCACTCTAGGATGTCACTTAAGATAGGTATTAGGGATAGGAATACCTGGACAGCCATTATTGTACTTAGGTTGCAATACACCCTTATGATGTTTGCAGAGTAGTATATTATGTTTGTTTTGTGTTGAGCTTTGGTTGCAACGGCAGGTCATGTATGGTTTGTATACCCTTGTTCCTTACTATATCGACTTGTATAGTATTTTGAGACTCATTTATCGCTCACACTAGACAATTGTTTGACTCAAGGTCTTATGCTTTGCTTCTTATTATCTCGGGTACTCTTAAATAGGTAGACTAGATAACAAGTCTAGGTGATACGTAGTAGCTGTTCAAAGGACGAGCTGGGTGGAGGTTTCTTGTATTATATATCGATATCTTATTGCATATTCCATTGTGCAACACTATAGAGCCAAGGCAGTGTTTGCTTTAGTATCATAAGACAATTTATTTGAGTTTATTTTGACTTTTTATAAACTCTATTACTATGTTGTATAACTCTGTGGATCTATGGTCTGATATTTGGTTCACTTAGTTATTATTGTCTCTCCTATTTTATATCTGAGATGACTATTATATTTTGTTTGATGTGCTATGAGATATACTACATGTTGTGATGTTTTATTTCTTTTAACCCTCGACAATTGTCCTACATTGGCCAGGCATGGAAGAAGCGCATTATCTAGTTATACTAGGTGCCGATGGTGTAGGGTGATCGTCAAATTTGGTATCAGAGCTCTAGGTTACACGATTAACCTGACTTGATATCATGATCTAGTAAAGATAGGTAAGGAGTTATCATGCTAGACTGGATCAATAGTTTATATATACATACAAAAGGGAACATACTTGTTATATATTATGTTTTCAAAGATATATAGTAGTATATATATAGTATAAGTCGCATGCACACACGAGTACCATTGATGCATATTTCTTTATGACAGACGATCATTCTTGTTACAGATCAAGAATGAGTTAGCATACAATAACACTGTGAGGAACTCCATCTTTGGAGTCGAAGAAGGAGTGGATTCGGGGGTTGGTAACCCTGACTTGTAGGCGATATTTAACATGACGTTAGTGAACATTCTGCAAAATGCCTAAGAGGCTCTCCAAATGTTACTGTAGGTAATGATGCTCAATTGCAAGTGCCCAGAATCGATTCTCTAAGCTAAACAAGGATTTTTACCAGTCATTATGGCAAGCTAATTGAATCGACTATGGAGGTATAGGATTTATTGGACCCCGATGAAAGGAATTTAGTGACCTCAAATTGGATAGTGCGATGAAGAGGAGGCTTGGTTTTCGACGGCTTCATGGGAGAGCAATGAACTGGTAGAATGCTATAAGAGTTGCTACTCCCAAGGATCATTTTACTTAGGATCAGTTCAAAACCTGATTGAGGAGAAGTTTATCCCAACTGCTCAGAAGTCGTCGCTATTCAGAAAGTTTGCAGATTTGAAGCAAGGAGACTTGTCTGTTTCATAGTATATTGCTAAGTTTGATGCCTTGTCAAAATACAAGATGTCTTTCATTGTCGCTTTGTTGAGAAAGAATGAGAAGTTTCTTATGGGTTTGGATGACTCTTTGGGGGAGAAGTTGATGAGTCACACGATGAGCCATTTGAGAGACTCGTTGAGAAAGCTCTTCGCTAAGAGAGTTTGTACCGTAATTCCAAATAAGCTGTTGTAGTTAAGGAAGAGCCAAAATCGCAACAAGGCGGTGGAGGTAAGAAGAAATGGAATGGTAACGTGAAGCAGTTTTAGGGAAAGAATTCTTAGAAGAAGGCTAAGTGGGATCCTGTCTGTTGTGGTTATAGAGACAAGCGTCACTTGATTAGAGATGCAAAGATGATGGAAAGAAGTGCTATAACTATGGAAAGTTCGGATATATGTAGAAGAATTTCCCAGAACCAGTGCAGCAGAAGCAGGTTGTGAAGGCTACGTTTTGGATATTGTCTCGACATCGTCGAGTGCTCCCTCGGCGAAGGAGAATGGGAAAAGTATCACTATTCAAGGTATGCTTTCTGTTTATGATGCTCCCATACATGTTTTTTTCATTATCGGGGCTTCACATTCCTTCATATCTAGTGACCTAGTAGATTGATTGGAATTGAATCTTGAAATAGTTGACCGACCTTTGATTGTGACGAACCCTATGGCGATTGAAGTGGATTCGATTGCAGTGGAAGTAGATGGAAAGTTTTGTATGTTTGTTGGCAAGCATCAGGCGTTTGAATGCAAGTGGAGTTCGGTGAGTTTCTGGTTGCGGTGAGGAGGTGGACCAATGCAGAGGGGGATGGTAGCTGTAGTCAAGTATTGGGTCTGGAGTGCTAGAATTTGGTGGTAGATAGGTCGAGGCAATTGGAGTGGATGAATGTGTTGTAGGCAAATGTTTTGTGAATGGTAAAAGTGAAGGAGCTTTAGTTTAAAGAAGGGGAGTTGGCAATGTGAAGGAAGTTGCAGTGTAATTTTGTGCACTGACTGTTGCTGGAGAGGAGTTGTAAGAGGTGTTTGGAGGGGATGGCAGTTATGTGTGCAGATATGCACAGAATGTCAAAGTAAGGCATCGAAGTTTGTGTTGTGGCAGCAATTAGATGGGAAGGAAGAAGAACTGAAGTGTGCAAGCAGTGGGAAGTAGGGTGGTGTGTGTATATGGTTTGGTTGTGTGGGATGGTAGATAGTGCACAGTAGAGGTGCAGAAGTTCAAACAGAGACCAAAAGGGAAAGTGTGAAATAGTGAAACAGAGAAGCAATGAAATGTAAACAGAAATGCAAGAGTGTGCGTGTTTTTTTTAAATTGTAAATGGAAAATGTAATTGAAAATGAAGTGAAATAAAAAAAATTCTTTTTCAAATAAAATTGTGTAGTTTTTTTTAAAAATATGGAATTGCAAATGCAAAGGAAACTAGAATACAACAAAGACACAATCGAAATTGAAAACAAAAATCACACAAACATACAAAAATTTGTTTATTTTTTTTAAATATGCAAACAAACACACAAAACACACACACAAAATACAAACAACAATAATTCGAAGAATAGAAAATTAAAATCAAAACAATTCCCCGGCAACGGCACCAAAAAATTGTTCGTCGACGAAAATTCTATCGGTTTAGAAAACCGTCGAACGTATTTAAATTAAAAATAACCGCAAGCGCACGGCGTACACTTGTAGTACGTGGCAAATACGGGTCGATCCGTAGGGAATTGATGATTTTAAAAATGCTATTCAATCAAATTATACCAATTGGAATGAAAGTTAAGCTAGAGAATTAGAAAATTAGCTAACTAACTAAAAGAAAAGAGATGCAAATATAAGAGTTAAATGACAATTTAGAGAATAAATCCACTCTCTAGATCATGCAGTTCAACACATATGAAATCATGATCTCTCTTTTATGGTCATTAGTGCTTTAATTGATGTGCTTATCATAAGTATGGCATATTTGTGCTATTGATTAGCCAACATAAGCCATCAAACTATAACACACCCCTCAAACCACTTACTAATTTTCATGAAACTTGACAATGAAAATGAAAATGAAATCTATTTTAAGTATGGCCTATTAACTATTGATTAGAAATATAGACCATCAAATTTTAATTTCAAATCACTTTCTTTTGCCATAATCATATTTTGATGAAGAGGCAATTAGTGTTAGTGATTGTTTAAGCATAGCCTATTTGGTGTCAACAATATAGGCTATCAAATTCAAAGCAAAAACAACTAGTAAACCAATTCTATCATCATCATTAAGCACAAAAAGAGAGCATGAATTAACAAATAGTTGAAGCTACATAATTAGAGAGCTTCATTACCCCTAAATTGAAGGGGTTTAGCCTCTCATATTTGTCATTTGATTAACAAATGTAGCTAGCAACATGAAAGCATAAAGAAAGGAAAATGAAAGCTAATGAAAAAGAGAACTAATCTAATTGCATAAAAGAAAATCTACACTACTTGAATAAATAAACAAATCTACACTACAACATGAAAGGAAATAAACAAGAAAAGAAAAGGAACATGTATTAAATTGCATAAAGAAAAAAAAGGAATTACATAAGAGAAGAAATGGCTAAATAGCCATGAAAAGAAAGAGAACTTTGATTTATTTTCTAAGCTAAAAACTAACTAAGAGGAAGAGGGTTACATGAAACATAAGGGGTCTTTATACATGTATGAAACCCTAATTCATATTTTTGGGGAATGCCCAAAATACCCTTGAGAAAGTGTGGAGGCCAAATAATCATTAGCTTCTACTAATCATCATTTAAGTGTACATGAAGCCATTAATTCCATAAGCATGTGCATTAGCCTCTAATTTGTACACTAAGGTAGGTGGGGTCCTCCATTATCATGCCTTTGAATTATTTCCATCTTCATTTCTTTATCTTCACTCTTGTGCATGCATACATCTTCATGAAATCACTTGTATATGAAGCCAAATTCCTATAAAATAATATATAAATTTCCAATTAAATTTTCTCAAATTAATATATGCACAAAAATGACCATTTTGCCCTTGGATGAAGATGAATATGTGACGATTTGAAAATAATATGAATTTTGGTTTAAACAAGTTAAAATGCCCGATATGATCATTTATTTAATTTAATTAGATTAAATATGGTGGTAAAAATATGCACATTTACGTGCACATCACATACCTGACACGAAGCATAAATAAAAGGTTTTAGAAATTGAAAATAAACATGAAAAGTGTGTGTAAGTGAGTGTGACCCTAGTGAAGCGTGTGATGTGTTTGGGAGGAGAGCCCAAAACACCCAAAACGAAGTCACAAATCGGATCGGGCAGGCTCCGCGAAACAAATCGAACTAACTTCGGATGCGACAAGGCCCGAACGAGGGGGCTCCTCCTCAAATTTGAAATCTTCCCTCATAAGCACGTCGAAATCGACGTAAACATCGCTCAAATCTCCAAACTCCGCGCTAGCATCTTTACTCAGAGAATCCTGACGTCCTCCAATTTTTGGGTCATCGTCTTTATCACTCGTGTTTGGAGGAGGTGAGCTTGGGATAACGGGACTCATCCCCAAAGTCTCATCGCATGATTTAGAATCCCCATCATCGGATTATGCATAGAAGTCATAGTTAGAAGTGGACTCATCGGTACTACTTCCGATTTATCCCTCATCTTTTTCTAAGTCCACCGCGGCTTTACCTTCCCTCTATTTGAACTCCTCTTCTCCTTCTTCCATAATCGAAAGCAACCTGGCCTAGAAACTGTGAGAAATGCGGATTACGGATCTTAAGGTTAGAATTAACACTAGAGGGGAGGGTGAATAGTGTTTTAATGAATTATTAATTCTTTTTGAGTTTATCTTAATTTGAACACAAATGTATGCAATATTCAGAAACAGATATGATCATAGAATCAAACACAGATGCAAATATAAAGTAAAAGCAATAAAGGAAAGAACACACCGAATTTTATACTGGTTCGGAGTTACCCTACATCCAGTCCCGCAATACAAGTACGGATTTCCTTTCAAAATCAATTCTTACAATTACACCCTTGATTTCAAGGCCACGAGGTACACCACTCCAGATTCACAATGCTCTGGGTAGAGATACTTGATTTTACGGGCAACAAGTTCACCCAATTGATTTCCTAGGCTACAATCACACCTTTTCTCACTTGATTGATTTTCTAGGCTACAATCACACCTTTTCTCGCTCGATTGATTACAAAGAAGCCTATAACTCTGAATAGCACTGGGATCTTGTTGAAATAGTGATAGAGAATCAAACCAGAGATGATCTAGTTAGATTCAATGGAGATTTCGGCAGAGTAACAGTAAAAATGTATATAAAGAAATATGGAAGAAGAAGAGAAGTGAAATCAGAAAATTATGAATACAAATTCGTTCAAAACTACCCCTATTTATAGTAGAACAACAGCCATGTCCATTCGTGAAAGGATATGACGAATATACACTTCCTTTGAAATTCAAAATTTTGAAATAAACTGCTACCATGTCGACAAGGGTATGTTGAGGTTGTCGACAGGCCTAAGCAATTTTTGGTGATTTGTTTTTCTTTGAAAATAACTTTCATCTTGTATTAAAACTATTTATTATTATTTTTTATAAATATACTTAACTATAGTTAATATCCTGGACCGATCCAAAATATTATTCTCTATATAATTTCATACTTAACTATAAATATACTTAACTATAGTAAAATTTTACTATAATTTTACTATAGTAAAGTAAAATTTTACTATAATTTCATACTTAACTATATATAAAATTGACTCGATCAGAAGCTCCTTTCTTTGGAATGGTAGTAATATAAAGAGACTCGTAAACTGGCAGACCGCCTGCCTACCCCCGAAAAATGGCGGCCTTGGAATCGTTAATCTACATGACTTCAACATCGCGCTCCTCGCCAAATGGCTCTGGCGGTTCCTAACCCCCGGCTCCTACCTTTGGAAATCTTGGATTACCTCCCTCCACTATCACTCAAACCCTCACCTTGTCCTCCATTCCCCCACCGGAATCGAACCATCCCCCTTCTGGTCTGTGGTCGTATCAACCCTACCACGTGTCAAACGGATCTTCCATGTCAACCTGGGCAACGGGGCTAATTGCCTCTTCTGGTTGGATACATGGCATAACCAGCTTCCCCTCTCCTCCATCCTGCCCAACCTCTTCGCTCACACAACTAACATCTTCGCCTCCACCCTAGACATTTCTATTTCGGGCCCAGTTCAGCTTCTCCCGACCTCCTACTTCGACCTCACCACCCTCACCGAGCTTCACCTTGTCACCTCTATTCTCAGTATCACCCACCTCAACCCCCGGCCTGACTCCTTCACCTGGGCCCCCAACCCATCAACCGGCTTCTCTGTTGCCTCCTGCTATGCTCACCTGAACAACCCTGGACGCCTCTTCACCTTCCCTAGACTTAGGAAGTGCAAGATCCAGCCCCGCTTCGCTTTCCTACAATGGTGCCTTATTCACGGGTGAATTAACACAAGAGACAGGCTCCTTCGCCACAACATCGTAGTCGATCCCTGCTGTGCCTTATGCTCTACCACAACAGAAAGTTTACAACATCTTTTTTTTTGAATGTGATTTTGCTGTTAGGGTTTGGGCGGCGACGACGGTTCACATTCTCGGACACATTCCCACGTTCAACTCGTTTTTCGATCACTGGCAGAACAACCCCCCCCCCCCCCAACTATCTCTTAGATCTCTTTATAGCTATATTCAGTTGGTGCATCTGGGCCGAGCGTAATGCACGTGTATTCCGTAAGCCCATATCAAACTTTGAAGGAACTTGTAGACGTATTATTCACTATTTCTCGTCTGTATCAGGTCGTAGCTTCTCCGCACCGTTTAGGCTGAGATTGCCACACCCCAGCTCCCCACCAGCTGAATCCTCGGGCAGCACATCAGCAGTTCCTCCTGGCAGGCATCGTGGGCACCACTAACCGCGATATAGTTCTGGCCTTTTTCATTCATGTTGTTCGCAATATGTATTCTGTATATAAAACTCTGTCTCGCAAAGACTAGCTTGCTGTATCTTACTACCTTTTGGCCAGCGATCAGGCTTGTTGATCGCACTATTTACCTATTTATATGATATTTAATCGGCTGTGTAGTGCCACGCTACACAACCGTGTCGCTCAAAAAAAAAGTATAGAGAATAATATTTTGGTATATATAAAATTTTACTATAATTTCATATTTAAATCTTAAATATAAATATTAAAAGTCAACTACATTATAATTAAAGATAGTTTGAAACTAAGGATAATTTTGATATTGAAAATAAAGATTATTTTGAGGCTAAAAGTATTTAAAACCAAGATAGATGTTTTTGATTTAAAAAGGAAGATTTTGAAATCATTTTGAAAACAAGATATAATTTTGTAAAACATTTGAATAAAAGTTAGTGGATACAAAACGATGTTCCACTAGATTTTTCGTAGGTTTCATCCTACTTAGGGTTCCATCCCTTTAATAGGCTCGAAGTGGATTCCATTCCACGAATAAAATGGATTTTAAGATGTCAGTGCTTTTCTAGGAGTTTTAAAAAAATTCCTAACAAAATTACTTATCTTGAAATCTTGAACTCTTAAACTCTTTATATCTTGATACTCATGAGTCTTGAATCTTGATGTCTTCAATCTTGAGTCTCTATACTATACAGTCTTCATTCTTGGTACCTGCATGGTTAAATCCTGCATATACATATATATCTAAACTATAATATTAGTATTTATATTTTATAATCTTATTCTAAGGTTGTTGTCATAAAAACTATCATCTCAAGGACTAACAATCTCCCCCTTTTTGATGATGACAACCTTTGTTTATAAAATATCACTTCTATCCTAATAACTCCCCCTAAAACTAATAACTCCCCCTTAATCTATGCCTAACTATCCTATTTTATAATTCTCCCCCTTTGTCATCAACAAAACCATCCTAAAACCATAAAACTATAAAACTCCCCCTTAAACTAATACTAGAACAAAGTATAGTAAATGGAATGTGAAAGACATTAACATAATTATATTATAATTATTCTATACATAAATATGTATAAGTATATTTCAGACAATCCAATCAACACACACATCAAATCCAATCATGTCAAACAAGTCAAATAAATCAGCCAAGTCAAACAAGTCAATCAAGTCAATCAAGTCAAACAAGTCAATCAATTCAAACAAGTCAATCAAGTCAAACACTAATAACCCTATACTATAAGACAATGATATAAACTCCCCCTAAATAAAATACACTTGTTATGTGTACATGTATGCAATATGTAGTTTGTAATGCAGTTATGAAATGTATGACATATGCAATGTAGAATGAGATGATATGCAAAATAAAGTGCAACTTGTGATGTAAATGATTATGATATTTCATGCATTGTAATTTATGATGTAATATGCAATGAAATGTGATATGAAATAGAATGCATAATGATATGTAATATGAAATAAAATGATAACGAAGTAAAAATAATAATAATATGCAGAATGATACGATGATATATATATATATATGTGTGTATATATATATATATTATGGTAAGAGATATTCAATTTATAAGATAAACATGAGTGATAAGTAATATCTAATTGACAAGCATATATATATATATGTGTGTGTACATATATCAAACTATTTATTATAAATCACTTCAACCAAACAAAGGTAATACACACCAATTACTAGACTTAGGTTATGGAACCTAATGAATGGGACTGAATGAGTAGTAAAGATAAGAGTTTAAAGGTAATAAATGATATTAAAACTATAACATAATCATGAAAGGTAGTAATCAAACTTAATATCAAAATCAAATTGCTATGAAATATGGATTTAAACTATATATATGATCAATATGGTTTTTTAAAAATTAATACCCTCCTTTTTTAATTTCTTTAAAATATTTTTTTAACTTAATTGTTTTTTTTAAGAATCCAAGCTTCTATGTTTATAAAATACTTGACTTACTAATTAAAACCTATATATTAAATTATTATTGATTAAAATATTTAGAAACATGTTTAAACACCTTTAAAAAATATCATAATGAAATATTAAATAAAATAACAAAGATTGAAAAACTAAAATAAACATGTGTTATATTAAGGCCTCTTACATTAAAAAATTTAGTTAATTATTAAAAAATATTTAAACATGAAATTAATTTTAGAATATTCTAATATAAGTTAGAAAATAACTCTAAAAAGAATAGAGAAAAATACTTAATTTAAATATCATTTTTACATAGTTTAAAGTTTCAAATAGAAAAGACAGCATTTACAGAATGCTATAAAAAGTTTTTGCGGTAAAATATATTCAAAACATTATAAAACAGAAACTGCAGCATTTAACAAATGCTGTGAAAAGTTTCTGAAACACTACAGTGTTTCATAGCATAGTAATGCTATAAAAATGAATTTGCAGTGTTTTAAAAAACGTTAACAGAAGTAAAGACAGCATTTCGGAAATGCTATCTAAAGTTCTGGGCCTGTTTTTAACATGATTTTGCACTAATTTTACGACTAGATTTTGACATGAAAATAATTGATTTTTGACCCAATTTTTTATAGTAGTTAATATAATTAAAGTAAATAAAAAAACATAAAGAAAATAATAAAAAAACATGTGTAAAAACACTTGGCATTATGCATGTAAAAATGCTTTTGTTAAAGAACAAGTGTAATGACACGTGTCATTTTGCATGTATGTCACTATCTATTTATATGACAAGTGTCATGTGATGTGGTGCAATCTTATTAAATGAAGAAATCTATAAATAGAGCCTTATTATAACATTCTAAATTCATTCTATTAATTTCTTAAAGACATAAAATTAGTATCTTAAAAGAAATGGAGTATGAGAAGTAAAAACAACATTAGAAAAGTTGAAATTACGAATAAAGGTATGCTTTTCTACTTAGTATAGTTGTAGTAAATTAGTAGTAAGATTTTATTTGAAAGGAAACACATTTTAAAAGACTTTAAAAAAAATTTAGACTGGTATATCGATATGTATACCATGGTGTGTCGATATATGGACCAAAATATCAAAACTTATAAAAGAGATAAATTTCTATACCTAACTAAATGCATAAATATTTATTCCTAAATGCAACAATAAAGATGAAATAATAGTAAAGCATACCACCTTTTGCACTCCTCTATCTTTCTAACTTTGTTGTACTTCCATTTTCGTAAATCACACATTTATATCTTTCAGAATTTGACGACGAGATCTATTCTATTGCGACGGGCTTGTTTTTCTGATCATCGTAGTATATTCATTTGCTGAATTTAAAGACCGTATGAGAAAGATACAGATGATTTAGTAGATAGACCAACTTGGCGCCAAAACTTTGAATTTGAATTTTTAATGAATGGACACTTCAACCACTATAAATAGGCCCAATAGTCACCACTTTTCATAACCAGCGGAAAATCGAAGAGGAAGGCAAGGGCTACGATCTAGTAATAGTTTGGTGACGAATTTGGATGGTATTGTGGTGCAACAGGCCGAACAGTAAGAGAAATGTAGGAAATCCCGTACAGTTTTCAGTTTTGGATAGCCAACTTCAAACTATCATATCTCACTCAATTTTGATCGGAATTTGATGATCCATCCGTCAAAACGACCGTGAGAACAAGGATTGCAATCTGAAAAAGGAGTTGGGACAAAATACTTAACTCTATGGATGAAATTTGAAGAATACCATTGATATTTTTGCTTTCTTTTTCTCTTTGTTCACCAAAACTTCATTTGACCATAACTTGGTCATTTCTTGACGGATTCGCACGAAACCAGTGACATTGTGAAGAAAATGGGGAGAAATATAGTATCAAACATGTTGTAGATGGGAATCAATAGTTTTGTATTGATCTGGTACCCATTTCATTGTCGCTGCCATTATATATCCATTTGTTCTTCTTGATCGGTGAATGATTATGTGGTATCTTTTGACCAACACTCATTAGACATAACTATTCTCCTGCAAAATAACATAACCTTTTTAAAGAATCAAATGACTTTCCAAAATAACTAAATATAGTTTTAAACAACAATATCATGATGATTCTGTGACATATTCATATGAAAATAGTGTTATAATTTTATCAAAAAAATTGCCATTTTTAAAATTTTTCAAAATTTAGATTATGAAAAGTTTGAAAACCTTGCTCTGATACCAAATGTGAGAAATGCAGATTACGGATCTTAAGGCTAGAATTAACACTAGAGGGGGTGGGGTGAATAGTGTTTTAAGGAATTATTAATTCTTTTTGAGTTTATCTTAAATTGAACACAAATGTATGCAATATTCAGACATAGATATGATCAGAGAATCAAACACATATGCAAATATAAAGTAAAAGCAATAAAGGAAAGAACACACCGGATTTTATACTGGTTCGGAGTTACCCTACATCCAGTCCCACAACACAAGTACGGATTTCCTTTCAAAATCAATTCTTACAATTACACCCTCGATTTCAAGGCCACGAGGTACAACACTCCAGATTCACAATCCTCTGGGTAGAGATACTTGATTTTACGGGCAACAAGTTCACCCAATTGATTTCCTAGGCTACAATCACACCTTTTCTAACTTATTGATTTTCCAGGCTACAATCACACCTTTTCTCACTCGATTGATTACAAAGAAGCCTATAACTTTGAATAGCACTAGGATCTTGTTGAAATAGTGATAGAGAATCAAACCAGAGATGATCTAGTTAGATTCAATGGAGATTTCGGCAGAGTAATAGTAAAAATGTATATAAAGAAATGTGGAAGAAGAAGAGAAGTGAAATCAGAAAATTTTGAATACAAATTCGTTCAAAACTACCCCTATTTATAGTAGAACAATAGCCATGTCCATTCGTGAAAGGATATGACGAATAGACACTTCCTTTGAAATTCAAATTTTTGAAATAAACTGCTACCATGTCGACAAGGGTATGTTGAGGTTGTCGACAGGCCTAAGCAATTTTTGGTGATTTGTTTTTCTTTGAAAATAACTTTCATCTTGTATTAAAACTATTTATTATTATTTTTTATAAATATACTTAACTATAGCTAAAATACATAAATAAGTATAGAGAATAATATTTTGGTATATATAAAATTTTACTATAATTTCATATTTAAATCTTAAATATAAATATTAAAAGTCAAGTACATTATAATTAAAGATAGTTTGAAACCAAGGATAATTTTGATATTGAAAATAAAGATTATTTTGAGGCTAAAAGTATTTAAAACTAGGATAGATGTTTTTGATTAAAAAGGGAAAATTTTGAAATCATTTTGAAAACAAGATATAATTATGTAAAACATTTGAATAAAAGTTAGTGGATACAAAACGATGTTCCACTAGATTTTTCGTAGGTTCCATCCTACTTAGGGTTCCATCCCTTTAATAGGCTCGAAGTGGATTCCATTCCACGAATAAAATGGATTTTAAGATGTCGGTGCTTTTCTAGGAGTTTTAACAAAATTACTTATCTTGAAATCTTAAACTCTTGATATCTTGATACTCATGAGTCTTGAATCTTGATGTCTTCAATCTTGAGTCTCTATACTGTACAGTCTTCATTCTTGGTACCTGCATGGTTAAATCCTGCATATACATATATATCTAAACTATAATATTAGTATTTATATTTTATAATCTTATTCTAAGGTTGTTGTCATCAAAACCATCATCTTAAGGACTAACAGAAACTAGCTCCGGTTGTAGCAACATCTCCTCCATCGCGAGCCTCTTTGGCTGATTCTCCGGACAAGCCCTCTCTCTCTCTCTTGAGAAGTGCCTTCTTCGGAACCATGAGAAGAGAAAGTGAACCGTGTGCGAACCCTGGATCAAGAAGGAGAGGGGACTTCAACTGGAACGACAGATCTCCCCGGATGCAATAATCCATATCGGAGCAATTTTTCGTATGTCAGCAATACTTTAACGGATCTTTCCTCGGCATCGATAGCCTTTAGGGTTCGAAAAAATTCATCGAGAGACAAGTCCCTATTCGGCCTCGGGATAACTGCAAGAAAAGTTTGAATTGTTAGAATCCCCATAGCGACATGTCAGAACTCAATAAGTAGGGTAAAGAACTTACCCCCCGTCGTCCTCAAACGGTTAAACCCCTCGGGGCATCTGACGAAGGAATAATGGGTCTTGAACTGGGATAGGTTGCTCTGCAGATGTAATACAATTTTTTGATTCCTTTGAGCTTTGATTACGACCAAGGATGGACACTCATCTCTCCTCTTGAATGAAAGAAGTATCGCAACTCGTTAAAGATCGGAGCCCGATTGAATGTTCGCATGAAAAGGACGTGCAAACAAGTTAAGATGGCATAACCGTTGGAATGAATCTGGAATGGGGCAATGCCTAAATTCGAGAGAGTCTCACACAGAAAGTCCTTAAATGGGGGCACAGCTCCATTCAAACACATATACCGATGGCAAGCGGTATTTCCTAGAGGGGGTATGTGAGCAAACTCGTTCTTCTCTGGAAGGCATACGTCTTCCTCTAGTATGCCATGTTGCACGCAGATATTGTGCAGGACCTTAGCGGAAACTATAGAAGAATCATTCTTCGGCGGGTTGAGAAGAACTCTAAAATTAGGGGGAGTTTGATCCAAGACCGGGCCTACTGGGACCAACTGACCATATTCAGCCTGTGAGGTGGAAGGAGAAAGGGCGACGGATGATGACTCGGATTTCGAAAGTGTTAGGCTTCCTCCGCTTGGCTTATGGTGCGAAGATGGATACTTCATTCTAAACAACAGAACTCGCATCCAAAATGGTCAGCTGATTCTATTCTAAACTAATAGTTTCCCCTACAACACTTGAATTCCGGAGAGACATTGATTCGTGCCGACACACTACAGATGCCCTATCCCGTGTAGATAGTTCGCTCGTAGTGGAAAAAGAAAAGGACTTCCGGTATCGTTTCCATTTGTTTTTACTTCCTCTACACTTACCCGTTATCGATCAACGATCGATAACGGATCCATTGTCCGAAGCGATGCAGGAGATTCTTTTCAGTACAGGGACACTGAGGGTGCAAAAAAAAGTAAGATAAGTCCAAATTCTTCAGAAGAGCCTGTACCAATTCGTGATGTTTTGTGCAATAGCAACTATAGAACTTGGCACAAGCCAATTCCAGCTCAATGGACGAAGATAGCGAAACATGTCAAGCACCGAAGCAAGGCTCGAATGTCGTTCTGGGAGGAACTCAAGACTCGATTTACTATCTTCCTCCATTAAGCCGCAATCGACTCAGACTCCTCACGGCAAACATCATGAATGCAACCTCGCTATCAAATCATTAAACGAACATTGTAATTAGCAAACCCACCTCAAGTTAAACTCTAAACACAGAATTAGTCAAAGACTTAGGATTAGTGAGTCAAGAACAGGTCGGCGGCGATCTAAGACTAGGTCGGCGATGATCCAGAGCGCAGGAAAAACTAGGGTTTTGATCGGTGGCGATTTGAGAAGGCGTAGGAGAAGTCATGGCGAATTTGGATAAAGTCAAATCTCTGGAAATGATGGATTAAATCGATGAAGGCCTAGACCGGATCGTAGGTGATGGTTTGAGTCAAATCGTGGCTAAGTAGTCAGATCACACGAAGAAAGGAAATTAGCTCGGCTCGAGTGATTGAATGGCTCGGCTCGACTGCATAAATAGGAAGCTAAAAAAACACACGAAAAAATCCTAAATGCTCGGGTCGCTAGCGATCCATAAGTTATGGATCGCCAGCGATCCATCACCTATGGATCGCCAACAATCCATAGGATAGCACGTGTGCAACCTCAAACTTGCACTTCGACATCCTCCTATTATTTCAAGATATACCCAGAAGATATGGAGATAAAACTTGATCCGTTATGACAAGCAATAGTGGTCTAGACCAAAGCTAAGTAAGCAGCAGCATAACCTGCTTCATATTCGCGAAACTCTGACACGATTACTTGGAATTCAACAAGTAGAGACTAAAAGCAATAACTTCCAGAGCACGCCTTGTTTCCAATGAAGACGTACTCTGGGGGGCAAATGTTATCCGGGTTTTTAACCCATCAGGATCCAAGAGAAGACGGAACAACTTGATGGAGTCAGAATGGCTCAGAACTCAACCAAAAGGGGCTAAGGCAACAAGTTAAAGAGAGCCAAGGAAAAGAATGGAAAAATCCTCTAAGGGCATGGATCGTTCGCGAACCATGGCCTATGGATCGCTAGCGATCCATGGTTATAGCTCAGAGTTCAGCCTGTTTTCTTGCATCATGGTCCAATTCATACTACAAAAGCAACGACCGAGTTTGATGGTATTCCAAGTTAGCCAAACCAAGAGACAAGCATCCGCCCAGTCTTATCAGTAGCTAAGTACAATTAGAGAGTAAATCATCATCAAAATAAGGCAATGTGCAACGAAACCACACAAACAACGCCAATACAAGACATCAAAGAAAGCTTAGAAGACAAAGTGCAAAAATATGCTAAGTGTATAGATCGCTAGCGATCCATATACCATGGATTGCCAGCGATCCATACTTGATCATGGAATCGTTGCGACCTAAACTAAGAGAAGAAGAAAATGGGGCTAAGTGATTAGCACGCATTCGAGCTACTACTATGGATCCCTAGCGATCCATGCTTTTGGCTTGGGTCACGAGATAAGCACTCCTGGATCCTCCTATGTCCATCTGCAAGCAATTGGCAAACATGCCTGGCCTAAAAGCTCTCTGATCTCTATAAATATCATCCTACCTGCAACATAAACGGGATCTTCTCCAAACTGGTCGCTGAAACTCTCCTGGAAGATTTCTTCACTCTTCGCCTCCCTCACAACAATCTCCAACGAGGTTCACTGTGATTCTCCAGTGGATTCAAACCTTGGAGATTCAATCTAGCTAAGGATAATCAAAAGCTTTGTAATCAAACACATCTTGTAATAGCAATCAGTCTATAATAATGATGTGCACGTAAATGTGCATATATTTACATCCATATTTTATCTATTTTATTTAAATAAATGTCATATTTGGACATTTTAACATGTTTAAAACCAAAATTCAATTATTTTCAAATCATCATATATTCATCTTCTTTCAGGGGCAAAATGGTCATTTTTGTGCATGTGTCAATTTGAGAATTTTTACTTGGACATTTTTTATGATTTTTATAGGAATTTGGATGCATATGGAAGAGGCTTTTATGAAGATACATGCATGCAGAAATAAATATAAAGGAATGAAGAGGGAAATAATTCAAGCTCATGATCATAGATGACCCCACCCACTTACCTATATCTACAATTAGAAGCTAATGGACAACTAAGTGGAGGTTAAAGCTTCATGCACATTTAATGATGGATTAATAAGTGGCTAATGGTTACTTGGTAACCACACTTCCTAAAGGGCATTTTGGAAAGCACCTTAAAAATTGAATTAGGGTTTTATGCATGTATAAATAGCCCTCTTATTTATATGTAAATATCTTCCACTCTTTCAAAATTAGTTAGGAAATTAGTAATGCAAGTTGTAAGCTCTATGTTTCATGAAATAAAAATGGCTTCCTAGCCTCTTTCTCTTCTCTTTTCTACTTGTTTTTCTTTACTTTTATGCTCATTTTTATTCTTATGCTCTCTTTCATTTCATTTTCATAGTTTAGATTTATATTTATGCACTAGTTTAGTTCATTCCCTTCTAGTAGTTAATCTTCTTTTTCTTTGTTTATTCTCTACTTTATTTTATTTTCAATGTTGAAATATCTATGTGTTGAAATGATAACACAAATGAGAGGCTAAACTCCTACAATTTAGGGGTAATGAAGCTTTCTTTTATCATGTAGATTCAACATAAATTTTCTATGTATGATCTCTTTTGTGCTTTATGAGAAAATAGATGTTTATGTTTGTTTGTGTTTTATGTTGAATTTGATAGCCTAATTTTTCATAACAAATAGGCTATGCGATGTCCACATGTCTAGTCGTCCTCCTGATCCGCCGCCCCCTAGCATGGCTCCGCCGCCTGGCTTTTCCCCTATTTCCCCAACAGATCCATCTCAATTTGATGATGAAGGATTCACTACAGTGGTATCTCGAAAATGGAAACGTGTTAACTCTAATTCCCTTCAAGCAAAACCTGGATCTAAGAATAGTGGAACCCCCCAGAAGAAAGTAATCAACCCTGATAGACAAAATATTTGCATTCCAAATTCCCCTATTTCTACCGACAAAAACACTTCACAAAACCGTACCAAAACTGTTCCTAATAGATGGAATTTCTCTACCTCAACTAGTCGAGCGTGGAGTGAAGTGGTTAAAGGCAATAACATACCTACTTCTATTCCATTAAAGTTCTATCAACCACGCGAAGTCAATTCCGTTCATTGTGCTAAAATGTCGGATGAGGTGGTTGTTAAAGCGAAAAAACAATGGGAAAATGCAATAGTTGTATACGTTGTGGGTCCTAAACCATATTATCCATATTTCAAAGACTATATTATTAGAGTCTGGAAACCAGAAGATGAGTTCTCGATTTACTCGAAAGAAAACGGATTCTACGTAATAAAATTCAACAAAAAACAAGACTGTGATAAAATTCTGGAAGGAGGTCCATACTACTACAACAAAAAATTGATGATGATGAAAAGGTGGTCTCTGGGAATGCAACTCAACAAAGAGCTTCTTCACTCAATCCCTATTTGGATTCGTCTTCCTAATCTTCCACTAGACTATTGGACAGAAGAAGGGATTAGTCGGATTGCATCGGTGCTGGGATCCCCAATTAGACTGGATAAATACACTGAAGGTATCATCAAAATTTCTTATGCTAGAGTGCTAATTGAAATTAACAATTCATTCAATTTCCCGAGTAAAATCCCTATAATAACTGAAAATGACAAAATGATTTGGCAAGACGTGACCTATGAATGGAAACCATCGATTTGTACAAATTGCTCAAGTTTTGGTCATGCTGAGATCAACTGTCAATTTACCAAAGTTTGGAAACCAAAAATACATGATAAATCCACACCCGAAGGAAATGCTGACATGATTATTGACTCTGATGGGATTTATGTGGCAAATGAAGATAGCAACAAGCAAGCTCTACAAGATCCTCAACCCTCTAATAATATGACAACAGATGAATCAAATCTTGATCAAGTTATTGAACAGCAACTTTGTCAGACAGATAAAAATAAAACATCTCAGAACATTTCTATAAATCGACAAGCATTCCAAACAAGTGCAGACAGTTCGAATGTTATTTCAAATGACAATCCAACAGAACTGAACACAGGAAAACTTAAATTGATACAGAAAAAGCACACAATTGCAGAAAATAATAATGGAGTCTCTGATAACACTAATGTAGAATGTCTTAATGTGGATACGAGGACTGAGTCTCTTGACAAAAGTTCCACATCCCTAAGCAACTCAAAACTCTGTAACACGCGGAAAGTTAGATCAGACGAAGCCCCATTTGAATTTAAAGCTACTCCACAACTTGACGTGATAGATAATCCTGCATGGATATCCATTGTTAGTCAGCTAAAAGGTAAAAATAAAAACTCGAAGAAAGCAAAGCTATTGGGGAATGCTACTCCCCCAGAAAACAGTAGCAAAACTGAAATCATTAATTAATGGAGTTCCTCTTCTGGAACATTAGGGGAATGAATGCCCCTGCCAAACAGTTGGAAGTTGTTTGGCTCTTAAACAGTAACAGATTTTCGTTTATTAGCATACTTGAGAATAAACTGTCCTTAGATAGTATTAATAAATTTGCGAATAAAATTCAACCTAAGTGGAAATTGTCTCATAACATTATGGATGATCAAAAAAGTCGCATTCTTATTTTCTGGGACTCTACTCAGTGGTCTAACATTATTTGTCACATGAATAATCAATACATCACCTGTATTCTTCATAATGCTAATGGCCTTAGCTTGATTTGTACCGCTGTTTACGCATTTAATGAGGAAACGAGGAGAAAAGAGCTTTGGAACTATATCAGTGATCAATCTAAGAATATTAACCTTCCCTGGTTAGTGGCAGGCGATTTTAATGCTATTTTAACTCCTACTGATAGACTTAACAACGGTATTCACAATGATAGGGGTGATCAAGATTTCATTGACTGTATAAATATATCTAACCTCATTGAGCCAGATTTCTCAGGTAATACTTACACCTGGCGAGGGGGTATTAACTTCTCTATACACAGTAAAATTGACAGAGTCTTTGTTAATAAGCTCTGGACTGATAAGTTCAACAGTTTTGGTATAAATTTTGGTAATTTTTCCATAAGTGACCACACCCCTTCCATGATTAAAATTGTGGAGCATAAAAACAGTAGAGCTTGCATACCTTTCAAATATAACAATGCGTGGCATCTTCAACAAGGCTACCAAAACATTGTTCAGCTGGCAATGGGGCAGGAATTCTCAGGTAACTTTCTCTTCATTCTTCTCTGTAAAATTAAAAATGTAAAAAATGCTCTGAGAAAATGGTCCATATCTAAACCCAACATATATATTCAACTGAATAAGTTAAAAGAGGATGCTAATAATACATATAATCAACTTGTGCGAGACCCTCTTAATACCAACCTATCAGATGAGTATAGTGAGAAGAACTATCAGATTCATGATATTATGAGATGCATCGCTACTGAAAATGAACAGAGAATGAAGATAAACTGGTTGACGAAAGGAGATAAACCTACTGAATTTTTTTTCTCCTATATCAATTCTAAGAAACCTAGCAGGAGAAATAATCTTATTCTAAATGACAATGGACAGTGGTCATCAACATCAGAAAATATTGCTCTTTCAGCCATAAATTATTTTTCAGATCTTTTTTCTACGCCGAATATTTCTAGCCAATTTCCAGACATAACTTGCAAGAAAGTGTTGTCAGATAATGCAAAAAGAAACCTATGCAGACCCTTTATTCTTGAAGAAGTGAAAATTGCTATATTTCAAATTAATGACAATAGTTCACCTGGACCTGATGGCATCAATTCAAAATTCTACAAACTTCACTGGGATCAAATCAAATATGATATATGCAATGCTATGAATGGTATTCTTAATACTGGGAAGATTATTAAAGAAATAAATCATACTTTTATATGCCTCATCCCAAAAAAACCAAATGCTACAGATATGAATGACTTCAGACCGATATCTTTATGCAATGTATTGTACAAAATTCTTGCAAACCTTCTATGTAATCGTATGAAAAGTTATTTGGACTCTCTTATATCTTATAACCAGAATGCCTTTATTCCTGGAAGAGTTATCACAGAAAACTCCCTTATGGCTTATGAAATGATTAGAAGTTTTAACAGGAAAAACTCTAACAATTTATGTCTGAAAATTGATTTGCATAAGGCGTACGATAAAATCAACAGAGAATTTATTCATCATATGCTGATATCGATGAATTTTCCCACTCAATTTGTGGATCTAATCTATGAATGTGTTTCTACTCCAACATTCTCGGTTTTAGTTGAAGGCACACCTTATGGTTTCATTAACAGCTCGAGAGGCCTACGGCAAGGTGACCCCCTTTCACCGTATCTTTTTGCCATTGCTATGGAACTTATGACTATAAAATTCGACATGGAATTCCTAAAAGGTAACCTTAAACCCATATACCCAACAGAACCGATGATTACTCACTTGATATATGCAGATGACATTCTGGTCATTACCAAAGCTTCTATTCACAATGCCGAGAGTATTAAACATATATTTCAAGACCTGAATTGTATTGCAGGCTTGGAATTAAATAGCAACAAATCTGTGCTATTCCTTAGTAAAGGAGCCACAAACAAGAATCAAATTGCTAACATTTTAAACCTGTGTATTGGCAGTTTGCCAATAACTTATCTGGGCATCCCTTTATCGCATAATAAATTAAGAGCAAGGGATTTTGGATTACTGATAGACAAAGTAAATAAAAAATTCAGCCATTGGCATAGTAAAATGCTAAATATAAGTGGTAGAGCTGAATTAATTAAAACTGTTATTCATCCTATGATACAATTTTGGCTGCAGTTTTCACAATTTCCAGTTACTGTTGTTCAAAGAATTAACTCATTATGTGCTAACTTTTTGTGGAACTCAAAAAATCACAAAATGAGCTGGGAGGATGTGTGTAAAACTAAAGACGAAGGAGGCTTTGGTATAAGAAAAATTGAAGACTTATCTAAAGCAGTGGCTGTTAACCTTCTGTGGAAATTTATTAATGGTGAATCGTTATGGGCTAAATGGACTAATAATAGATACAATAAAAAAGATAATTTTTGGTCTGCTACTTTGAATCCAAATTCTTCCTACATCTGGAAAACATTACTTCGTGCTAGACAGTGGTGCATTGGTCTTATAAATAGGAATATAGTTAATGGTGAAACCACAAATCTTTGGTTCGATCCCTGGATCAATGGAACATCATTATGTAACGCAGTGGGTAGAGATGCCATTGATGTGGCAAATGGGCAGAACACTACTGTGTCTGTGCTAATTTCTAATAACAACTGGAAACAAAGCATGGACAATATTCCTTCTCAACTTCAAAATATCATTCACAATATTAATATTCAAACTCAAAAGGAAAAGGACTACTGGGTATGGACTCCAAACAGCAATGATAAATGCACCATGAAATCAGCATGGAACAATGTCAGAAACAAGCACATAGAACACTTCTGGTCCAGAATTATATGGGATAAAGGGTGTGCACCTAAAATGTCTATCTGCTCGCTAATGGCCATTCAAAACAAATTAAATACTAAAGAGAGAGTTAGCAGATGGAATTCTAATATCGATCTTCAATGTACACTTTGTTCTAATCATGTGGAAGACAGGGATCACCTTTTTTTTAACTGTCCTTACTCGAGAAGATTGCTGATCAATATCATGCAAAAAATCAAAATTGATTGTAATACTAATTGCAACATTATTCAAGTTCTGGAATGCATTAGACAAAGACAGGGGAAAGACATTACTCTCAGACAAATCACCAATTTAACTCTCACTTCCCTTATTTGGAATATATGGTGCGAAAGAAATAACAGAATTTTTAAAGGAATCGAGATGCCGGAATCTATCAGATTTAATCTTTTGTTGCAAGATATTAAAATACTTTTAAAGTATATAGTGCAAAATCAAGTTACGAATTTAGAGACGAGGCTTATCTTAGCTAATCTGAGCTTCGACATTCATCAACGACCGCCGTGAACATCTCTCGTCCTCCTCTAGTTTTTGCCTGACAGTAGATCCCAGATCTCTTGACTTTGCTCTCCTTCGATGATTTTAGTTTCCGGGATCTGTTGGTTGCTTTTGGATCGCCATTAGTTTCATTTGGTTTTCCTGATAAAGCTGTTGTTTATCTTTTGTCTTGGACGTTTATTCTTCCCAGAGATATTTTTTGTGGACTTCGTTTTGTTGGAGTAGCTGTGCTAAGCCACGTGTAGGCCTCTCGACGTTTTACTTTGGATGGTTTTTTGTTGTTTTTTCTTTGTTGTTTCTCTGTGTCTATAGATCAAGGAGCATTTAAGGGTGTTTTTGAGTGCGTTGTGTGTTAGTTTACTCCTCCATCTTTTCAACTCCTTGTTTCCTATAGACATGATGTTGTAATGTTAATATATGGAAGTGATATGTACTCTTTTTCCTTGTAAGGCACCCGTCTAGGTTAGGGGGATTACAAGGTTTTAATGAGGCATATCATGGAAATATATGCTTTATTCTCTGTTGTTAATAAAGTACCTTTTTCCAAAAAAAAACAAAAACAAATAGGCTATGCTTATCTCATTAATCACAAATTGCCTCTTCATCTAAATATGATCATGGCAATGAAGTGAAGTTTTAATCAAAATTTGATAATCTATGTTACTAATTAATAGTAAATAGTTCATGCTTAAACTAGATTTTGGTTTCATTTTCTATGCCATGTTTCATGAGATATGAAAAGCAGGACTAGAGTTGTATTATAGTTTGATGGTTTAATTTGTGTTAATTAATAACTCAAACATGCCATGCTTATGATAAATACAACACTAATCTTACTTAGATTAAAAGGAGATCATCATTTGATTTTATGATTGATTTATGTGAAAAATATAAGAAAGTGGATTTGCCTCTAAATTGAATTTTAATCACATAGTTTTTTATCTTAACATTTGCTTAGCTTTCTAGTTTTCAAAACAACCTCCACTTTTGTGTCAATTTGATTGATTAGAAAATTTAAAAATCTAACAATTCCCTACGGATTGATCCATACTCGCCACGTACTAACTTTTGTACGCCGTGCGCTTGCGGTAAATTTTATTATAAATTTTTCGATTGTTTTCTAATTCGATAGAATTTCCGTCGTTAAACAAGTTTTTGGCGCCGTTGTCGGAGAATTGATTTGATTTTTGTTTCTATTCTTCGAATTAGTTTCATTTGATTTTTATTATGTGTTTGTTTGTGTGTTGAGTGCATTAAAAAAAAATTTGTTTGTGTGCTTGTTTGTTTTCTAATTCTATTTCCATTTGCATATTAAAAATAAATAAATAAACACTTCGCAATTTCATTTCAAAAGCTAAACTATTTTTATTTCGTTTCTTTTACGAATATTTACAAGCATCAATTTTTTTTTCATTGCATTCAAAACAAAAAAAAATTGTTTTGCCCCAAAATTGTGCTCTGTTGCACACTGGTGCCAATACATACCACTCACCATACCCCTTATCATCTACAAAATTCATACCATCTAACTGCATAGTGCCTCAACGGATCATTCATTTCACTCACTTCTCCATATCACTGCAACAATAATAAAAACTGCACTTCACTCAAACCAACAACATCATCCACACCATCTTGCCCACTTGATAACAACTCCATATACAACTTTCTCCAAACCACTATTGCCTCACTACATACAACCACCTCTGCTACAACTATCCTGCATATCAACACCAGCCATCAGACATCAACACTTCTATATCACTACAACCACACTTTCTTAACCACATTGCTTCCTTCATCCCACAAAACTGTGTCATATCACATTCAGAACAAAAAGTCATCAACTTCCAGTTCTCCTCATCATCACTGCTCTGAACTGTCATTCAAACAACTAACTTACAGTCCAAACCATCTCTTAAAAGACAACCACCACATCACCATGTCCAACATTCACCAATACCAATACCATCTCCATCTCCAACTAACATAACTGGTTCCATTGCTAACCCCTGCCTTACTGCTTTCTACAAACATTTGCTTACTCCTTTCTGTTTCTACCCCATCTCCTTACTGCTACTAAACAACAACTTGCTGAACCATCATAACATCAGAAACATACCCACTACTATACAACATCTGAACCATCACAACATCAGAAACATACCCACTGCAACCAAACTTCAAACCACTGTACAACCTTGCAAATACAATTCACCTTGCTGTACAACCTTCCCTACAGCAACAAAAACTCACTTGTCATCCACTTGCCTTTATCAAAAACAGCAGCCTACCTACCACAGCAAAACCCCCTGCACTACCACATCATACCGCCAGCAACCATCTAGACCATGCCCATTACTATCACAACACACCATCAATACAGTTCAACCCTTTGCCTCCATCCACATCCAATCTGTCATCAATTTCTCAAGTCATCCAAGCCATTACATTGTTCATTTCATACATCCACGGCATACAAAACTACCATTATAGTTCACTACTTTTCTTGCACGGCAAACTTCTGAAACATCACTTATCACTGCCTTGGTTCCATTGCCGTGGTTCATCACCACCTCCTCCCAATACAAACCAACCAAAAAGAAAAAAAGAATGAAAAAAAACCCAACCTTGAACGCGAAATCCCCAAATCCCCCAATCTCACTAGAACAGCAAATCCCCTCAATCACCTCAAACAAATCGAACAGCAGTTCAACTCACCTTCAACAACTTCGCCTCGCCTACATCGACCATCCACCATTCCAACACTACAACCTAAACCAACTGCCTGACGACTCTGCCTTCACCGCCTAAGCCACTTCATTCAAGCAACCCACCGTGGTTCCAGCAGCTACTTCACTGACCTCAAACCCACCTAACAACATATCACACAACCAAGTTCGGCTATCACATTCCCCTACCACTTCATCCCAAAATCAAAACCCACCACTGACCGCTTCCACATCCTCTTCCCACCGCAAACCAATCGCCTGAACATTCTCCTCAAATCGAGAGCCACTTACACCAACCACGAACCGAAAAAAACAGATTTTGATGTGCGAAACTGAAATCGATTTTAGGAAACTGGAGGATTTGTTGTTTCGTTTATTTGATTATAAGTTGGAAGTGTTTTTGTTTTGTTAAGTTGAGTGGGCCGGGCCGTTGTTATTTTGTTTTGTTTTAATCTTTTTTTTTAGTTTGTTTGTTCTCTTTTAGTTAAGTTTTGTTTATATTCTTTTTTTTAAATAAAAAATTCTGTTTTAAGTTTTGTTGTGATTTTTTTGTTTTTTGTTTTTAGTTAAATTGTGTGGTGTTGCATTTGTTTATGTTGTTTTTGTTTTAATTTATTTTTAATTCCATCCTTATCACAAAAAAAACTGTATATATATTGTTTTTAGTTTCAGGTTGTCAAAGCAGATAAAATCAAAAAGAATTGCTTGCTTTGCTTTGCTAAAAAATAGCCGCTTCAAAAAAATTGCTAATAATTCTGCACGCTCTATTATCGTGTCATTTTCCCTTGTTTTTATTTGAATTGCATTGTTGGTTGCTTGCATTTGCATTTATATATATAAAAAAATTTCAAAATCCAAAAAACAAAAACAAACTTCATTTTAGTTGCATTGTAAATTCAAGTTTAATTTCTACTTTGCATTCATCTCATCTTATTTTCATTTTCTAAGGGAAATACCCAAATTCACATAAGGTGAGGGATTTCATCACCCTTTCCTTAGCCCACAAATCGCATTTCATCGTAGAATTTGACTAATAATAAAGGTTAGACATTCGACTTAAGGGTGTCACGAGCTCACTTAGGGCTTAATTGTATCTTCACAATTGTTTTCTTTGAATAATTTTATTTCTTGGTGTCTAGGCTATGGCAGAGTAATAACCATTTATAAATATTATGGTTATTCGTAAATATTATAGTGGTTTTTCCTCTGAAGGTACTTAAACCTTCGGCTGTATTGCTACGGTGATTCGTGGTGCACCGATACCTCATGCCCGTTGATTGGCTGAGAAATATTTTTGTAGATTTAAGACAAGCGTGATTATACAATTTTGGGTTAGGAGCTACTAAGGACAGAAAACTGTAATTAAGTCCTTTTCATTCATTTAGTTGCATTAGTTCATGCATATTTTAAAAAAAAAATCAAAAATCCAAAGCCCAAAAAAATTGTAAATTTTACATAATTTTTTTATCCAAAGAAAAATCCTTTTAAATCCATTCCTTTGAAATTTTTCAATCAAAAACAAAAATTCATAAAAAAAACAAAAATATAAAATCTTTTCAAAAACAAAAATTCAAAAAAACAAAAATATAAAATCTTTTCAAAAACAAAAATTCAAAAAAAACAAAAATATAAAATCTTTTCAAAAACAAAAAAATAAAAATTTTTGAAAATTCAAAAACAAAAATCAAATTTCCATTTTCTAAAAACAAAAATAAAAATCCTTTTGGTAAATATTTGAAAACTAAAAAACAAAAAAAATTAATTACAAAAACATATAAAAATTTGAAAAGCAAAAAAAAAACAAAAATCAAACTTCTCTTTTGAAAATAAATTTCATTTGGTAAATATTTTTCTTCCTTTAAAAAAAAGAAAACAAAAACAATTTTTCACTTCATTTTCCAAATCTAGTTTCATTCTCTTAACACAACTCTAACTTCCTTCTCTTCTCGACTTTCGCTTGTGCATGAGTACTTGGACTCGTGACACAACAACAAATCATTGGACTCGTGACTCGACAACTAATCGTTTAAATCGAATAAACGATCCTCTCGAAATGGCGAATGAGAACGCCGCTGGAACTCTTATGGATAGAATCTTTCCCGATGGAGTTTCTATTCCATCTTGCATCACGTTACCCGCCCCTACGGGTAACCATTTCGAAATTCATTCGAACCATATTGCCACGCTTCCAAAATTTGGCAATTTTGAACATGATGACCCATACATTTTCTTGACTAAATTCGAACAAGTTTGCACAACCATAAAACTTCAACAACTTTCCGATGATGGAATCAAACTTCGATTAATTCCATTCGCTCTTACGGATTACACTAAAAAATTGTTGTACAGCTTACCATCGAACTCGATTAAAACTTGGGAAGAATCCGTAAAAGCTTTCTCAAAAAAGTTCTACCCCTTGGAAAAAACGAGTAGAATCTGAAACGAAATTGTAAATTTTCATCAATTCAAGGGAGAACCATTTGGAAAATATTTTGAAAGATTCAAAGAGCTTTTGATAAAATGTCCACCTCATAACTTTGAAAAATGGACGATTTGCCAAATTTTATACGATGGACTCAAAAACAGCTCACGAACCATGCTCGAATCAATGTGCTAAGGCAACATTCTTGCCCAACATCATGACGATGCTTGGCAATTTCTTGAAAACCTCGCTGAAAAGTCATCCCAATGAGAACGTTCGAACGAAAAATCAATTTACTCACGATCGAGCGCACACTCGATAGGATCTTCTTTTGCTTTGGAAGCTAAGATCGACGCAATGATTAAAAAATTCGATAACGTTTTCTCATCGAATCAAATGAACCAAGCTTCCCAACCAATGTGTTATAAATGCAACGATCCTAATCATATAGCCGATCAGTGCCCCAATTCTGTCGAACAAATCAATGCTTTCAATAAAGCCAAAAATGACCCGTTTTCTCCAACGTACAATCCTGGTTGGAGAAATCATCCATATTTTGCTTGGAACCAAAACAATCCCAACACAAATACGGTTCGTCCAAATTTTCAAGCATTCCCGAATAATGCTTCGAATCCTCCCTTTCAGCCCAACAATTTTCAACCAAACTTTGCAGGTTCGTCTCGTAATCAACCGCAATAATCAAATTTTCAACCAAATGCTGCTCATCCTCCCTAAGATGATAAACGTTTAAGTTCACTTGAGAAAACCCTTGAAACGTTGGCTAAAGCAGCTACTCAAAGCCTTCAATCTAACAACAATTTGCAAAATTTATTGACCTCATATATGCAAAATACAAACCAATCGATTGCAAAACTTGAAATGCAAATGAGTCCATTAGCCACGTCTGTAAGTGAACGCGAACGAGGAACGTTCCTAAGCCAGCCCCTTCCAAATCCCAGAAATCAAAACGCAAATCAAGACCATGTTGTTTAAGATAGCAACATCACCCAATTGAATACTATCACAACTTTACGTTTCGGTAAACAAATCGATAATCAAGTCGTTAACCCAAATGATTTACCGGAAACTTCTCTCGACACTTCTAAAGCAACAAACGAATCAGAACAGAACGTGGAGCAAAATGTGGAATCGAATGCCAATCAAAATTCTTCTTCTTCTACTCGAGTGGACCCGCCTACCGAGTATCATGTTCCATTTCCACATCGTCTTCGACCCAAGAAACACTTGGACCAAATGGAAAAGATGTTGGAAATTTTTAAACAAGTCAAACTAAACATCCCGCTTCTTGACATCGTTCAGCAAGTCCCCACTTACGCAAAATTTCTTAAGGACTTGTGTACCCAAAAGCGACACACTCAAGTGCCCAAAAAAGTCTTCTTAGTCACCAGTTTAAGTGAAGTCTTGTCCCAATCCATGCCCGTTAAATACAAAGATCCTGGTTGCCCTATGATTTCGTGTACAATTGGAGACAAGACGATTAACAAATGTTTGATTGACTTAGGTGTGAGTGTCAACTTGATTCCATACTCCGTGTACGAACAATTAGGCTTAGGTGAGCTCTAACCCACAAAATTTACGCTTCAATTCGCCGATCGTTCCATTAAGAAGCCCGTGGGAGAAATCGATGACGTGCTCATTCGAGTAGGGCAATTCATATTCCCTATTGATTTTATTGTTCTCGAAACACAACCTGTGACAAATCCCGCATGTCAAATTCCATTGATTTTAGGCCGACCATTCTTAGCCACTTCAAATGCCTTAATCAATTGTCGTAACGATTCGATGAAAATCTCTTTTGGAAACATGACTTTGGATCTTAATATTTTCAATCTTGAAATCCAATCGAACGAACCTCATGACCAAACATTGGAAGTTAGTGCCATTCACGAAAACTTCAAAAACGAGACACTTGACCTTAACAACGAACGCAAAGTCGAGTACGAAAAATTGTTTCACGAAATTCCCAACGAGATTGAATATGCTCTTCCCTTTGAATCGCTTCAAGTTGAGTCCGAATCTCAACCTAATTCTTTGATCGAGCAACTCCCTAAGTTGACCTCAAACCACTTCCCGATCACCTTAAGTACGCATACTTAGGTGAAAACGAAACTTGTCCTGTCATAATTTCTAACGATCTTTCTCTTGACCTAGAAGCTTCTCTTCTCTTTATTCTTTCGAAAAACAAGGAAGCGATTGGATGGTCGATCACCGATATAAAGGGAATTAGTCCCGCTCTTGTTCAACATCGCATCCATTTAATCGACGATGCCAAGCCTGTTCATGACGCGCAACGAAGACTTAATCCAAATATGAAAGATGCGGTGCGTGATGAAATTCTTAAACTTCTCGACAATGGAATCATTTACCCAATCTCTGATAGTTCATGAATTAGCCCAATTCATGTTGTACCAAAAAAGTCTGGGCTTACCGTTGTCAAGAACGGTTCAAACGAACTTATTCCAACTTGTACTTAAACTGGTTGGCATGTTTACATTGATTATCGAAAATTAAATGCTGCAACACGAAAAGATCACTTACCTCTTCCATTTATTGACCAAATGCTCGAACATTTAGCCGGCCATGAATTCTACTGCTTCCTTGATGGTTATTCCGGCTATAACCAAATTCTAATCGCTCCCGAAGATCAAGAGAAAACAACTTTCACGTGTCCATTCGGTACCTTTGCTTCTCGACGTATGCCATTCGGACTTTGTAACGCTCCTGCTACTTTCCAACGATGCATGGTTGGCATTTTTTTCGACATGATTGAACGCTTTCTAGAAGTTTTTATGGACGATTTCTCTATCTTTGGCGATTTTTTTCCCAATATTTACATCATCTCGAGTTGGTTCTAAATCAATGCAAAGAAAAACATTTGACTTTGAATTGGGTAAAATGCCACTTTATGGTCAAACAAGGCATAGTCCTTGGACATATCATCTCAAACAAAGGCATTGAGGTAGATAAAGTGAAAATCGATGTCATTGCAAACCTACCCATTCCCAAATATGTTAAGGACATTCGACCATTTCTAGGACACGCTGGCTTTTACCGACGCTTTATGAAAGACTTTAGCAAAATCGCTCGTCCTTTGACGACTCTCCTCGGAAAAGACGTTCCATTCGATTTCAATTCTGAGTGTATCTCTTCTTTTGAACGTCTTAAGAACGAACTCATTTCTGCTCCAATCATTTACGCACCCAATTGGGATCTTCCTTTCGAAATAATGTGTGATGCTTTGAACTTTGCAGTTGGTGCTGTTTTAGGACAACTCATCAACAAGATCCTTCACGTTATCTACTACGCTAGCATGACTTTGAACGACGCTCAACTTAACTACACAACCACTGAAAAAGGGCTTCTAGTGGTAGTTTTTGCTCTCGAAAAATTTCGACCTTACTTGATCGGGTCACACATTACGGTCTACACTGACCATACTGCTCTTCGATACCTTTTTGCCAAAAAGGATGCTAAATCTCGTTTGATTCGTTGGATCCTTTTACTTCAAGAATTTGACCTTACAATCAAAGACAAAAAAGGATCCAATAACGTCATAGCCGATCACTTGTCTCGTCTTTCGAACGCAACATCTTCTTTGCCAATCAATGAAAACTTCCCTGATGAATAACTTCTTTCAATTTCTATCGATCCAAGGAATGCTGATATAGTGAACTACTTAGTCACTAAAGAAACTCCCTCATCTTGGTCTAAACAGGACAAATACAAATTCATGTCCCAAGTGAAATATTTCTATTAGGACGATCCATACTTGTACAAATATTGTCCCGACCAAATCATCAGACGTTGCATTCCGGATAATGAGATCAGGAGTGTTCTTTCGTTTTGCCACGATCAAGCGTGCGGTGGACATTTCGGTCCACGAAAAACTACGGAAAAGGTGCTTTAGTGTGGTTTCTATTGGCCTTCTCTTTTAAAGACTCATTCGAATTTTGAAAAACTTGCGATCGATGTCAAATGCTTGGACGAATTTCTCGACGAGATATAATGCCTCTAAACCCCATTCTTACGATTGAAATCTTTGATGTTTGGGGTATCGTCTTTATGGGACCTTTTCCCAATTCTTTTGGAAACTTGTATATCCTTCTCGTTGTCGATTACGTCTCAAAATGGGTCGAAGCCGTTCCTTGCAAAACCAACGACCATAGAATTGTTATGAAATTTCTCAAAGAAAACATCTTTTCTAGGTTCGGCACACCTCGCACAATAATCAATGATAACGAAACCCATTTTTGCCACCGTTCTTTTGAAACTTTAATGAAGAAATACTCGATAACCCACAAGTTATCCACTCCATATCATCCTCAAACTTGTGGGCAACTTGAAGTTTCAAATCGACAAATAAAACAAATCTTGGAGAAAACTGTCAACAAAAATCAAAAAGATTGGTCTCAGAAATTGACCGACGTGCTTTGGGGTTACCGTACTGCTTTTAAAACTAACCTTGGGATGTCTCCATTTCGTTTAGTTTACGGTAAATCTTGCCATTTACCCGTTGAAATCGAACACAAAGCGTTGTGGGCAATTAAGAACTTAAACTTTGATCTTGAGAAAGCTGGCGAAAACCGAAAACTACAACTCAAACTAGAAGAACTTAGGAACGACGCGTATGAAAACGAGAAAATTTACAAAGAAAGAACAAAAGTTTTTCATGACAAGTCAATCCTAAGAAAAACGTTTTCACCTAACCAAAAAGTCCTTTTATATGACTCAAGACTTCATTTATTCCCTGTGAAACTTAAATCGAGATGGACCGGACCATTTGTGGTACGAACTGTTTTTCCACACGGTGCCATAGAATTACAAAACCCTAGGGATGGATCGATTTTCAAAGTCAATGGTCATCGTTTGAAACCTTTCTTGGAATTGCCCTGTAACCAAGAGGAGGAGCTCATGATTCTTCATGAGCCAAGCTGCGTCTAGTAAGAATGTTAACCCTCTATTGTAAATATGTACATATTTTTCCCCGTTACACTCATTATATCGTGCATTGACTGTGGGGACACAGTTAAAAATTAAGTGCGGGAGGGAGTCTCATTTTCATTTTGTTTAAATTTTTCATGGAATTTTTTTGAATTTCCATTTTCTTTTAACTTAAAAAAAAAGAAAAAAAATCTCAAAATTTCTAAATCTCAAAAACATTTTCTTTTTAGCATTTCGATTTATTTTTGAAGAAACACTATGGGATAAGTATAAGTTTTGGTTAATAAATTGAAATTTTTGAAAATTTATCTGTCTTAACAAAAATAAAAATGAAGTTTGATTACAAATAACAATGGTTTAACTAGTATATAGGAAGGTTCATATGTATTAATTATGAAGTATATTCTAATTGAAAATCTTTGTTTAAAAAAGTGGTAAATTTAAAGTAAAGGATATAACATTTTTATCTTCTAAGTAAATGGTGCTAAGATGATTTTGCAAAACTCTCTCTTTCTAAAAAAATATATAAAAAAACAATATATATATATATATATATAAATTTGTATATATGTATATATTTTTAACACCTAGAGTCATGTGTTCACACTCGTGTGTTCACTCGTGTGTTCACTCGTCATGCTCTGTACCCTTCTCACATAAGCCCGAAAGGCAGTGCACGATCGGTATATCTGGCCTCAGTTTATCTGAGTTAGGTGTATGTATATAAAAATTCTTTTTAATAACGCCTACAGTCGATAAGTGTTCAAATTTGTGTGTTCACTCGCCACGCTTTGTATTTCCCTCACATCAGTCCACAAGGCAGTGCACGGGTAATATATCTGGCCTCAGTTTACCTGAGTTAGGTATATGTAAATATTGTTAATATACGTAAAATTTTCAAATAAGAGAGAGTAAGCAATAGAAATCTAAGCACTATTTTTACTTGTTTTATTTAACTTGTTATTGGAAAGAAATGAGAATACCATTTTGACAAACTTTGATAATCAACTAAGGATCCATTTCATAATTACATCGTGTTATCAACCAAAACAACTAGCCAAACTATAGTCTATCTGTTATGACAACTTAATTTTTATTGGAAATTTAAACTAGTAAAAGGACTTAAATTTCTTGATAATGACCAGAACTTATATTTAACTTATTTGTGTCAATTTAAAAGTAAATCCTTCATTGTAAATATTTTCAAAAACTTGCATTAATCTCTTTGTAAATAAATCTTGCATTTTGTAAATATTTTCACTTTGCATTCGGATTTTGTGGGTAGTATCCGCTGAAAATCCTCACGAGACAACACTCATCCTATTAGGGACACGCAGAGGTTTAACGGCTAGTTGCATACGCTCAATACAATCGTGCTCCCTACGAAAACAGATTTATCTTAGTTTTCCTTTATTCAAGGACGAATAAAAAGATAAGTGTGGGGGTATTAGAAAATCGTCGAAAACTTGTTTAACGATGGAAATTCTATCGAATTAGAAAACCGTCGAAAAATTTATAATAAAATTGACCGCAAGCGCACGGCGTACAAAAGTTAGTACATGGTGAGTACGAGTCGATCCGCAAGGAAATGTTAGATTTTAAATTTTCTAATCAATCAAATTAACCCAAAAGTGGAGATTGTTTTGAAAACTAGAAAGCTATGTTGAGATAAAAAACTATGTGATTAAAATTCAATTAGAGGAAAATCCACTTTCTTATATTTTTCACATAAATCAATCATAAAATCAAATGATGATCTCTTTTTAATCTAAGTAGAATTAGTGATGTATTTATCATAAGCATGGCTTATTTGAGTTATTAATTAACACAAATCAAACCATCAAACTATAATACAACTCTAGTCATACTTTTCATATCTCATGAAACATGGCATAGAAAATGAAACCAAAATCTAGTTTAAGCATGAACTATTTACTATTAATTAGTAACATAGATCATCAAATTTTGATTAAAACTTCACTTCATTGCCATGATCATATTTAGATGAAGAGGCAATTTGTGATTAGTGAGATAAGCATAGCCTATTTGTTATGAACAAAGTAGGCTATCAAATTCAACATAAAACACAAACAAACATAAACATCTATTTTCTCATAAAGCACAAAAGAGATCATACATAGAAAATTTATGTTGAATCTACATGATAAAAGAAAGCTTCATTACCCCTAAATTGTAGGGGTTTAGCCTCTCATTTGCGTTATCATTTCAACACATAGAGATTTCAACATTGAAAATGAAATAAAGTAGAGAATAAACAAAGAAAAAGAAGATTGACTACCAGAAGGAAATGAACTAAACTAGTGCATAAATGTAAATCTAAACTATGAACATGAAATGAAAGAGAGCATAAGAATGAAAATGAGCATAAAAGTAAAGAAAAACAAGTAGAAAAGAGAAGAGGAAGAGACTAAGAAGCCATTTTTATTTCATGAAACATAGAGCTTACAACTTGCATTTCTAATTTCCTAACTAATTTTGAAAGAGTGGAAGATATTTACATGTACATAAGAGGGCTATTTATACATGCATAAAACCCTAATTCAATTTTTATGGTGCTTCCCAAAATGCCCTTTTGGAAGTGTGGCCACCAAGTAACCATTAGCCACTAATTAATCCATCATTAAATGTGCATGAAGCTTTAACCTCCACTTAGTTGTCCATTAGCTTCTAATTGTAGATTTAGGTAAGTGGGTGGGGTCCTCCATGATCACGAGCTTGAATTATTTCCCTCTTCATTCCTTTGTTTTCATTTGTGCATGTATGTATCTTCATAAAAGCCTCTTTCATATGCATCTGAATTTCTATAAAAATCATAAAAAATGTCCAAGTAAAAATTCTCAAATTGACACATGCACAAAAATGACCATTTTTCCCCTAAATGAAGATGAATATATGATGATTTGAAAAAAATTGAATTTTGGTTTTAAACATGTTAAAATGCCCAAATATGACATTTATTTAAATAAAAATAGATAAAATATGGATGTAAATATATGCACATTTATGTGCACATCAAATAAAAACTGTAATGTGGACGTAGACTTCGTTAACAACCGAACCACTATAAAAATTTTCTTGTCTTTTTTCTCTTACTGCTTTTTTCTATATCTATTATCTATATTATTGCTCTATGAGAATAGGGCTGGTGCTTTCACACTCAAACCAGGGTGTTGATCCATTTTTTGGGTTAACACACACACACATATATCTGTGTGTGTCTATATATATATATGTGTGTGTGTGTGTGTGTAGGATATCAGTTAATAATATTGATTTGAATTTTAATTAATGATATTAATTGCGATAAAATAAACGTTATTTTCTTTAACAAAATAATGGGAAGGAAATTTGCATATATTTAAGGATATGGGATATGAGTAAAATAATAATCTTCCCTATTCCTAGACTTTACCTAAATTCTATATATAAAATCATAACCAAGCCTCCTCCTTTTATTCTAAAAACCCTTGCCTCCATCCAACTAAAGAAAACCTAGATCAAAATCTACCTCTTCAGTTCTATCTCCATAAATCTCTTTTAAACAAATAGTAAATCAAATTCCTACAAAACATAATAAGAGAATCAAAGTGAGAAGAAGAGAGAATTCAAATTAAAATAATTGCAAATTAAATAGGGAAGAAGAAACGCCAAATCAAATTGGATCAAAGAAGGAGATTCAAGAACATCTTATAAAGTGAGTGGGTTTATCTACGACATTAGTATAATGTAGTTAAGTATTTCAATTTCATTTATATGTCTCTTTAGGTTTACAAATATTATTTTTAATTTAAATTCATTGTTTTAATTGAAGATCCATGTGAATTAAGATAATTGGAAAATCCTAGGCAATGATTTGATTGTTGAAACTTAAGGGGGAGGGTAAATTAGATAAAAATTCATCTCTAAAACTTTATAGAGCTGATTTTATGCGATAAATTAGAGTTGATTTAGGCGGACAAAAACTGAATCTATGTATACATCCCTTAGAAATCACTTGACCTGATTCAATCAACTTGGAATAAAATTTAACATACGGGGATGAATCATCGAGTAATTATATATAATCAATTGTATAAACTACGTAAAATGTTGAATATAAATAAGATTGAAATTGTATATAGATGCATGTCTAAAATATGAATTATACAAATTCAAAAGTTGTATTAAGCCTAAAAAAAGAATAAATGATAAACAAAAACAAGAGAATAGAACAAAATATAGTTGGTTTAGGCATTTGAAACCATGAACCAGTCGTCCGAAATCTATGTTCAAACATCTGGCATAAGGTCCCGACATCTGTTTTTAAATAAACAAAAACCAAAAGAAAAGCATTAAACTGTGATTAGGTTCAAACATCTGGAAATTTATAGTCAGATTTCTAAAATGGAAGTTAGACGTTTGAAAATGAATTCTGACGTCTGGTTGCCTATAGGAAATTTTAGCACAGAAAGTCAGTCGTCTTAGCAAAAAGTTCAAACATAAAAGAAGAAGCTAGATGTTTAATTATTAGGCTCAGATGTCTGAGTTGCTGTAGACAGCCCAGGTTGAACTTGAACTTAGTGCAGGCCAAGTAGGATAGTTCGAGGAAACTTATTCCCACTTCCTTGACTTTCAAGAGTTCAATTACTTATTTCACACTTGGTGACATACCTATGTTCACATTTTATTACACTGTATAATTTTACCCTTAATGTGACATGTGATTATATCATAATTAAATTCTCTTATTGTTACTATAGCCAGCTCCAGTCACATGATTGATGATTGCGGAGGAGAGGGGACAGTGATGTCTGCAATAGTAGGATCAGCATGCAATTAAGCGGTTATGCCTATGCGGGGAAGGGGGTCGAATTGTTAATCGTCCCTTTTAGGAACGGGTTAAACGACATAGAGCATATGATATAGGCCCCAACGAGGAGGTTATTCAATGCTTTAGGGTAAGTTATCATTGGGACTATGCGTCCGATGTGTGTGCTAAGGCATTTTGATGTATACTTATTGTAGTGCATCTTAAGTGGTTTATAATTGAGAATATTTGCTCAATTTATGGTTAGGTGTATTAAGGGTCATTACCCCATAGTGTGGAAATTGACTATCCTTTTATATGTAGTATACACATATAAGTGAACATCCTTAGGCTATGCAGATTATAAGTGATAATTTAATTACATATTGATATCATACCACTAGTGATACAACTCATTCACCAGACCTTCTTTGATCCCCTCTATTTTCCCTCTTTATATCAATTAGAGGAGGATAAGGTAGTAGATGAGATGACAAGGATAAGGTGCATGGAGGAGGTAATAGTGCACTTTGGAGATATATTTATTTATAGTCACTTTCCTATGTATCTTATTGTATCTATCGGTTAGACTTTTGTTGTATTTCTATTTAGGGACTCTATTTAAACACTTCTTATGTGGACCACAACTACTTTGAGACAATATTGGTTTAGGTTATTTACAGTATTTATATTTTATTCTTTCCATTGTAAGGTATAAAAATGTAGAATGTTTAAAAAATTATATTTATCTCTATACCTTATAAACCATCAAAAAACCAAAGATTTGTTCTTCTTGCACGACGCGAGTGCAGATGCCACTTTACGGCTTTGGATTAGTGTATCTGGAGGTGCAGGTTATTACAAATTGTCCGTTGATAAAGAAATATCACCAATGGTATGGTGCAATAAGCAGATAAATTATCATTTATAATCTATACAACATAGTGGTGTTTAGCCACAAACATACATCTAACTTTGAAAAATTAGCCAATTAATTAAATATAGGGCAACCTCTATAGTATGCCTAAATTCCAATAGCTGCCTACATGGAATCCACTGAAGGGTTGGATATCCCAAAACAGGGTAAATCTTAATAATATATCGAGTATACAATCTCGAAGATATACCACATATATAATATTATACATTAAGTATAAAACCCAATGATACACCGCCTAATAATACATTGAGTAGGCAATCTCGATGGTAAACCGCCTAACGATACATCGAGTAGACAATATCGATGGTAAACCGTCAAGGAAAAACACCGAGTATATAATCTTGATGGTAAACTGCTCTTCGAAACATCAAATATACAACCTTGATGATAAAAGTGTCCTACACTCCATATAATTCAACTAATAGCAGAAAAAGATCGAACAAAAAATTGATTTCCTATAGGTGCATCGGTCGAACAATATAAATCCTGCCAATATGAATCTCTCCATTCTCCCAACGATTCACTATTATAATGTGCAATCGTGGTGCTAACAGTAATAATAAGAGCAACTAATTATGATACAACTGCACGCCTACGGTAAGTCACATTATACAATATCTAATGTCACATGAACTTCAGATTATAAACAAAATAGGAAACAAGTCCTCGAAACACCCCTACTTTGCTTGCACTAGATCTAGGTTCAACCTAGCCTAATGCATGTTTCCAGCCGACTAGAATATATTACATATCAATTGGTATCAGTTGATCGGGACTTTTCCAGTTGACTGGTTGGCTGTAGCGGGCAAGTGTCTATTCATTAAGTCGATTGGATCATTTTTCAATTGACTTAGACTCCACTCCTTATTTTTTAGTTTCCACCTTTTTATAATCGATTGGAATTTTTCTCCAATCAACTCCTCATATGTAGCATACATTCCAACACGCCAAACTTCAGGGTTTGAACTCTTTTTGTTTACTATTTCATCCTATCTTGCACAACACCAGAAAAGAGTATTTGTAACGCTTATAAGCATGGCAAATTAATTTCCCAACGGTTATAACCGTAGTTACAGGATGCATGACAATTTTTGCTACAGATATTGTAACGGTTATAACCGTTACAAACGACATATTTTATAACACTTATAACCGTGAGGAATATAGAAATTGTAACGTTTATTAGCGTTGCTAGTAAAATGTTTATAACACTTATAGCCGTTACAAAATGAAAACTTGTAACACTTATAACCGTTGCTAATTTTTTCAAGCATATAACAACCAAAATCTATAGCACATCACAGTTCATTTCCTGAACTGTATATAGCAGGTAATAATTTAATTTTCTGAAGCATATATAGCAAAATATAACAATTCATTTTCTGAAGAAAATTTAGTTCCAACAAACATCAAAATTCATCGTACAACCATTCGCTATAAATAACAATCATTAATATTTTGCAAAATTGGTCAACTGGTAGAAACAAATAAAAAAAATGCTAAAAATTACTTTGATGGTTGCATTTTCTCTTCGTTAACTTTCACTTTCATCACATATATTCTCCACAAATACTGCCAAATCCAGCCTCCAAGAGCTCCTCCATTAAACCTGCAATAATGATCAAAAGACGATGAACATCATATCATCTATTACGTCGACATTCTGGGCACACATAATTAATTTTGTTTACCACGACATCAATAGATATCATACAAGTAACATTCTTACAACTGTTAGCATAGTTAAAAATGGTGTCATTTCTTATGAAAGTTCATGATAAAAAGCTACATGACATAATATTACAATAGATATCAGGCAACATAACAGGTGTAATATCATATATAATCAAGAAAAAGGTCTTATGCCAATGGTTATTATAACACATAGATCAATAATAAAGCAAACAAAAACAGAATTAAGGGTCAGGCATGTATGTCAATTTTGCAATTTTTGCAACTTAAGAAACTAAAACAATTTGGACAAAATTAGTGCCGCCTCTCTCCAAAATGTTTTATGCATAAACAAACTCTGCACTACTAATAAAATCTAATAGAAGACACTGAAATGTGAACATTATGATCAAACTTCAATTTTAATTACTAAACCAGTTTCAAAATATGCTTCTCCAACATAAAAATCAAGTCTGAAATCTCAATTTACTTGGAATAAATATAACTTAAAAACCAACAATAAATGGGTTATATTACCTCAGAAACATCACAATTGAATAACAAATTTGTAAATTAAACAAGAAACTTACCTCCATACTGTAGAATAAATACGACCATATGATCTAAAGAACTTTTTTACATTTTCATGCTTTTATTCTAGCTAAACAAATGAAAATAAATAAAGATCACCTTTGCTGATTTCTTAGCTCGTGAAGCATTGTAAAGCCTCATAACCATACAAAGTAGGAAACCAATACGGGTGTATCTATTAATAATATAATTAATTATGTAACTAAAAAATAACAGTCACATGACTATCGTCGGAGACAGATCTATTCACACCATACCCTTGGCTACAACGTGGTAAGATTTTAACATCATCATCACCCTATTACTTAAAAACTTAACCCACTAGAAAAACTAAGTCATCATCACCCTATTACTTAAAAACTTAACCCACTAGAAAAACTAAGTCATTATCACCCTATTACATGCAAACTGAACCCAGTAGAAAAACTAAATCAACTCACCATTTCAGCTTAAAGGGACTGATACACTTTCATTTTGAACTCAAGTTCAGCACCTAGTTCTCCTAGGTGCATTAATCTCAACGAAGATCATAATTTAGGTGTAGAAATTGAATCAAAGACAAGTATTATCGAAAATAAAACTCGTATATGAATTTAAATAAAAAATATATACTAAACATGATATCATGGTCTTTTAAGTTGAAAGTTAATTAAGTTAAACATTAAATTTATTCCCATTTAAATATTTCCTTGCTTTGAAACCAAAACCATAAGTGAAGAAAACATTAATGTGAGTGCAAACAATTAATGCACATATTTCTCATGAAAACACAACATCTTACTGCGTAATTGAGCCATTCCATAATTGAGTCATGCTACTAAGTCAAATGGGAGAGCCGTGCCATAATAGTAAAATAATAATGCAAATAATGGTGCTGATTAATAGAAATCACGTGACCTATAGATGTTGAAATTAAGTACAGTTAATTCTGAAAATGTGCAATATATATTTCTAAGGAAAAATTATTTAAAGAATGAACTCAAGCCTATCTTGAAATGTGAAGAAGAAAACAGCAATGAAATTTTTAACAAATGTGTATATTAATTTACCATGTAAATGGGGACACATTACTACATTTTCGTATATAGTAAAATCTTATGTGTGAATTTCAGTTTACCATATCCTTTAAGGATTTTAATTTCTTTCCCTTCCAAGTCATTAAGTTTTCAATAAAAGCTTTTGATTTGTTACAACACTTAGTAAGGAAATTAGGGACAACTCAAACTCGTTGGTTCGTGTAAATTTCGCTCTTGTAAACAATTAATGCACATATTTCTCATGAAAACACAACATCCTATAGTGTAATTGAGCCATTCCATAATTGAGCCATGCTATTAAGTTAAATGTGAGAGCCATGCCATAATAGTAAAAAAAATAATGCTAATAATGGCGCTGATTAATAGAAATCATGTGAACTATAAATGGTGCAATTGAGATCGGTTAATTCTGAAAATGTGTAATATATTTCTAAGGAAAAACTATTTAAAGAATGAATTCAAGCCTATCCTGAAATATGAAGAAAAAAAATAGCAATGAAATTTTAAATAAATGTGTACATTAATTTACCATGTAAATGGGGACACATTACACATTTTTCGTATATAGTAAAATCTTATCGAGAAGGAAAGTTTGGTAATTTCCAGAAGTCTCAGAATGGATAGCTTCGCTTAACGTCTTTCTGTACTTCTTATGATATTCTGCTTTGATGTATTGCATGTCTACCTCGGTCCTGCTTACTACAATTCTTATAAGCATTGTATCACTTGTTCCTAGACTTTTCATAGAGTATCGCAAGGACTGTCACATTGAAGGAAACTTAATTGAGTGTAAGAAAATTCTTAAAAATCTTCCAACCGTTGACACTAATTTCATTTGTTACTACAATTTACGTTTATGAAGTAATGAAATTCACTATAATAAATAGATGTGATATACAAAAATTTAAACTCTAATTAGAAAGTTACCTTAGCAAAGAACTTGGTAGGATTCTGAGCACATCTTAAGATTGTAAGAAGTGCAAATTGAAATTGTCCTGATGTTTCTCCTTTTATTGCCTGCAAATAAAGAAATCATATAAGAATTATGAATATTTGGATGTAATGCAGAGAAAACGAGAGAATGTGAAATGGAGAATATGAACCACAAAGCCCAAACATTAGTAAAGAAAAAAATGCAGTCATAATTACAATCACAAATATAGTTGATAAAATGCAGAAAGGCGATGGTGATGGCTAAAACGCCATCAAATTTGTGGTTCATGAAGCATATTTGAATACACGTAGTCATATAGAGATTAAAGCTTGTAAAGTTACAGTTGAGAAATAATTAACGTTGAATTACAGAGTATCAAGTATCAACAGCAGATAAAGCTCTACGCACCTTTGCTGGGGAGCCATAAGTATCATGATAAGCAGAAGCAACGGTAGCTAAATGTGCTCTACTTCTTTCACTGAATATGCGAATGAAAACTTTTTCATCCGTCCTCAATTTCTTTTCTCCATCTTTAAACAGATCCTTAGCATCCTTTGATACCAGTGAATGGTCAACTTCAAAACCTTCATATCGTATTGTTGAAATATAGGAGAGTAGAAGCTACAATTCATGAGAATATGTGCTTATTATATAAAACATAGTCAAATATTTTGATTATGTTTTCAGGGCATTTGTTGTACCATCTATGTTATACGTATGATCGCTTGTCTTATAGCACATATTCATATGTGGATATATACCTCTTATTATGAGCACAGAGAAGGAAAGAAAAGTAATACCTTATGGTGATCGCCAGAGGCTTGATTTTCAAGGTCATGTTCAATATAAGATTCAAACATTTTTAAGTATGCCTGTTTAATTATTTGTAACTTTGAAGGAGTCCTTGAGCATAAAACTTCAGTGGCAGCACCCAATTCGATGAGGTCTCCAATAAGCGCTTCCCACAGTATAGTGGCATCACGTGCCGTCGGATCTAAAATCCAAAGTAACATTGCTCTCTGATTCAAAAAGGAAAATGGTGTCGAGATAAAAGTTTATACCATATTTTATAAGATCACCAGTGTGTAATTTAAAGGGAATATAACAACCTTTAGGTTTCCACTAAGCTCTTTTGACAAGCAAATGGTAAGATCTTCATGATACATAGTTTTGTATTCTTGATCAATGAGACTTCGTTGAGCAACATCCCTGTGAGCTAGAATTTTTACAACTGCTGAACTATCACACCCAAATCCTGAACCAGAATAAAAGAGAGTTGGTTTAGCATCAAAATAAAATAAAATAAAATATACAGACTTTTTCATGCATAAGAATGACATATGTAATTTTAAATTGGATAATGATCTCATTAATCCGACCTGCTAAACTTAAAGAGTATAGTGGTTCATATTGATCGAAGTGTTTTATGAGTTTTTCAAATTACTGAATATAACAAGATAAACTGATGATCTAAACCTTACATTTTTTATCAAATGGATCATTTTCTATGTGTGCATCTCTCTTCTAGCTTTTGATCAGACCAGATGAATTATTTATTTAGTTCTCAATATGAACATTTGATTAGTGCCTATACGAGCCTAAAATATAAATACAACATATAGGAAAAATCAAAAGGCCCTTTCATCATGACAATAATGTCAGCATGGGTAGCTAGCGGTTTTGATTGAATAATTATTTTTTAATTGTTATTTGCTATCTTTAGGTGGTTGTTTGGTTTAAGTACAAATAATCCTACAGGGGTCCTCCTGCCAATGCTCTAACTAAACTATACGGGAAAAAACAAAATCAAAACTGAAAGAATTAGCATAATGACAGGGGTCCTCCTGCCGATGCCTCAATGTTTGTCGTTAGTTCGATCCACACTTTATATCCAACATAATGAATTAATTTTCATTCACAAACAACAAGCAATTTTAAGAATGTACGACAAAAATGAGTAAACATCTACGCATCATTATCAACGCTATATTGAAATTAGGATGAGTATGTTTTCTTGTATAACCACGTTGTTCAACACATGTCATCGTTCTTGTAGCCTTAAGATTGTCGTTTAGTCTTATGTCATGAGTGACAGATAAGTGAGATATTTTGAACTAATTCATCCCTACTCGATTAGTGATGGCTTTTCAGTTAGCTTCATGTTATCCTTATCTAAACTTGTAAAGTAATTTATATTTTCATAAAACAACAACCAAACACCAAATATCAGCAATCCATACGGGGTAGAGGTAAGCAACTAATTAATGATAATAAAATCAGACCTCAAGATAAAAGAAAGTAGCAAACAATCAGATGGTTTGATAAAAAAAATTAGAAGCAAACCGACATCATTTAATTAGAAAATAAGCCAAGGATAATTCAACTGCAACTGCAATTTTAAACATTCAAAATCCATAACCTGAATTTACTCAATAACACTCTAGATTACAACAGCATAATAATAAAAACATAACATTTGCTGAAAAAGCATATAAAATGGCATAACTGTCGTCTTAGATAAAGAATACAACCTCAATGTCATGGGATGGGGATATTTATAAAGTCGTTGGGGTATTCCATGTTACGGTATATGTATGCTGAAATACTGAATAGGTCTTATCAAGACCTTTTCACATGCATTTAGTATTATATGACATTTAGTACTGAATGGTTATTAGATCATTATATAAAAAAATGAGATAAGTATGGCTGAATTATATGTATGAAAATACCCTGAAAGAGCAAAACAACCTGCGATGGGCAAATGATTTTTCTTCTTTTTACATGCCTGGGATCGTACATTTAGAGTAAGGAAAAAATAGATAGATATCTTCATAATTCTGGTAATCTCATTTTGAAACTAAAATAAGAAACAAAGAAATGTACACTAAATCACTACTTAATTTTATGATTTTTTTTCTCTTTCTGGTTTATGCGCTAGAATTAATAGATATTGAGGTAACAGTTTTGTGATATTTCTTTCCGATTAGATCCCTTTGAATGTGATTTTCGATTTTCCGTCTTTTTTTAGATGTTGTCAAATTTACTTTGAATGGTGGTAAAATAGTAAATCGTCTTATTTTGTTTTGTCTCTATTATAAAAAAATAGATAGTTTCCTGCCTAAAATTTACCCTTTTATCCAAGTTGAATTCCCTTTAACAATGTCTTTTTAGTAAAAACAATAACGTAGAAACGAAAAGAAAAGGAAAAAAGAATGGAAGACGCCTATATATTGACATCTAGAAACACACACTTAATTAATAGCGTCTACCATATAGGCATCTATTTAATAGATACAAATGCTTTCATAAAGAGTTTAGCAAACATGTTTACGCATGTTGAGGCAACTTTTCACTCATGGGACAAACTAAACTTAAAGAATACACCTCATAATATGTTGGGAGATGCTTTAACTAGCAGTACCTACAACCAGATTCTAATCAAAGTATCAAGTAGGAAATCACACGTTTGAGTAATCCTATCAGGTCTACTATATTTGCATGCATAGTATAAAACTTACCTAACGATTAGTTTGGAAGATATATGTTCATTGCACTCTATTTTCACTTCCTATATGACAATCAATTTAATCACAGTAATCACCCAAATGAACTGAAACTGTGGCACTTGGGTGATTTCCAATCCACTCCTATGACCATATTGGATTCTCATCCCATAAACCATTACCAAGTAATTGTGCCAAGCATCTTCTATCGACTTTCCTACAGATATTCAGCGTCAAATCAATTATTCTTTCCAAGTGAAAGTGTGAAATCGCCCCTGGTTGTTACTATCAATTTTCCAATCATCATGAGAGAATATTTTTTTAAAATTATTTTTATATACACCATATCAAGTCAAGATTTTCTATTTTGACACAACAGCCTATAATTTTGTTTCATATGTTCTCCATTTTAAGACTACAAATACCACGGCTCTACTCCCTTCTTTAATTTTGATAGTTTATTTATTTTGCTATAGATCCTTTAATCATCTTATGAAGTATTTGGTCTAACTCTTTGACTATAACTGGCAATGTTTTTGGAAAATATTCATTTCTCTCAAAAAATTGAGGATTTATGAGTTCCTTTTGATATTTTAGGTGTTACATACTTCATAGATAAACCTATAACGCGTCTATATATACAATAGTAATTACAAAGCTGTTATTTGTTTTGATCTTTTTTATGATAATATTTGTTTCATATTCAGTCTGAAATAAAAATACCATTCATTGCAGTAACCTAAAACTTGTCAACAGTTTAAAACAACAATTAAAAGATGAAAACGTTTAAATGCTTCAGACCATTAGTCTTACTCTATAAGCAAATCATGCAAGCATCAGATATCAGTTTCTTCAATTCAAACGAAGAAAAACTTAATCTAAATAATAAATCACTTTATTTGAATTCGGCTATATAAAAAATAGCAATCATCAATATCAGATTTACATTTGACAGTGGTTGTTCAATTTAAAAGCTGAACAAGAAAAAACAAAATAAAATTACCAGAATTGAAATTCAAATAGCAATCGGAAATGCTAGACGTTGATTGGACAAGGCGAAGGCTGAAAAACGAAGTGGAGGCGGTGACAAAATGAGGTAGAGGCAGCGAAAAAACCAAGCGGCGGCAAAATGAGGCAGAAGCGGTGCTGAATGATGCGGAGGTAGTAACCCTAGACTAAAAAAAGGGGGAATAATGAAATGGGGAAAATATAAGCGTTAGAGGAAAATAAAAGAGAAATTACGACTATGCCCCCTTTAGTTTTATCCATTTACGAAATTACCATACTTCCTAATGGAAATAACCGTTGGAACACTTCATAACGGAAATAATCGTTAGTACTTAATAACCGTTGCTAATTGAAAACGAAAATGTGTTGCAAAATGGCCTATATGATGTTGTGTTATTTTCGGACTTCGAGTACGATGTAGAATACGCTATAGATTCATTATATTGTTTATACATACCTACAAACATCATGTAATATGCTCTAAAGATTATTAATTCATTCAATTTGATTATAATATGTTTCCAACATAAATATTACAATTCAATCATATAAACTACACTATGATTGATATATTCACAAGGTTAACCTATATTATTTTTTAATGGTTATTCAGTTATTTTATCAATCTTTTCTACAAAACCTATGATAAATCATACATATGTCAAATTAGTCAAAATTATCCCTCCCTCCAATTCATATCAATTTCATTATCAAAATGATGATACATGGTTTTCCAAATTATCTAGTTCATATAAATCATTAACTTAGAATATCAACTCTGCTTTTAAATCATATTTCAAAACCTATAGATGTATAAATAAAATTTAATGCATATAAAACACTATAACCATTTTGTAGATAATCTCAGTTACCTCAATTCGTTACTTTGGTTGATTTTTTGTAGAGTCTCCTTATTCTCTTCTTTGATTTGATTTAATTTTAGCACCTCTTTCCCTCTATTTGATTTTCCAAAAGTTGAATTATATTCTCTTTTCTCTTCTATTGGATTGGGTGTTTTATTTGAAGAAATTTTTAGATTTAAAGAGTAAGAAGAAAGAGAATGAAGTTTTAGGTTTAAGGTTGAGTATCGACTATAGAATGGAGAAGAATGAGTTTGGGCTAAATTAGGTTATAACTTTCCCTTATATACACACAAATCTCGAAATCCCACTTTTCCCATCCAGGTTTCTAACCTGTTATGCCTTGAAATGCGTGTTGTAGTAAACAGTCTGTATCTCCTTTATTTGCACTACACCAGAAATGTCATTTCCTAGCGTTGAAAAAACGCTACCAAAACTTGTAGTGGCGTTTCGGTAAACGCTGCGACATGACATGCAACTAAAAGTCTAAAAGTTTTAGTTGCATTGTAGTAAACGCTACCAAAAACAAACATATTGCAGCGGTTTTGAAACCCTACAAAAGTCTTTTTGCAACGATTTATTTGTCCTGCTATATATTTTTTGTTGCATTTTTTCTCTGCTATAATATGTTTTTTGTGTAATTTACATTTATTCTCGTAGCAGTTTTATAACACTACTAAAACTTATTAATTGTTGTGTGGCATATTTTAAACGCTGCTATTTACTGTAATGGCTTGTATTGTTTTCGAAAATCACTTATATATAATAGTCATATTAAAACCAACAATCAACCACATAATTATCATTTTCAAACCAACACCAATAAATCATATAATCATCATACTTAAATAATTGAAAAAACATGTTAATAGCATAATAAAGTATAATCTTCATAACCATTTCGATAATAGTATTTCGACAAAATGAGTGAACTCACATACCATAACCGTTCACAAACAAGTTTACACAACTAGTACGAACAAAATATTATAATATATATAACAATTCATTGCTTAATTACCGACAATTCTTTGTTATAGCTGTTCTTCACTTCAAAAACTTCTCTTCGAAAGTCCAATGCCTACACAAGTGAAAACACAACATATAGTCAAACAATTATGTTAAATTGTAGGACTTCAAATTTGATAGTCAAAAAATTATGTTAATTTTAACAAAACTTAGTTAATTTTTATTAAATTGGTTAACTTAGATAATTTATTATTATTATCATCATCATTGTTATTAAAACTCAGATAACTTAATTATATTATTATTATTAACTTAGTTAATTTTTATAAACTTGGTTAATTCATCATCATCATCATTATTTATAAAACTTTGTTAAATTAGTTATATTATTATTTATAAAAATTAGTTAACTTAAACTTAGTTAATTTCATAAAACTTGTTTAATTTTAATAAAACTTGTTAAATTTTAACAAAACTTAGTTAATTTTTTTAAAACTTGGTTAACTTAGTTAATTTATTATTGTTATTATTGTTATTATTATTAAACTTGGTTAACTTATTATTATTATTATTATAAATTTAGTTAGTTTTTATAAACTTAGTTAATTCTTCATCATCATCATTATTTATTGAACTTTGTTAAATTAGTTATATTATTATTATTATTTACAAAATTTTGCTAACTTAAACTTAGTTAATTTTATAAAACTTGTTTAATTTTAACAAAACTTAGTTAATTTTATTAACTTGGTTAACTTAGTTAATTTATTATTAGTATTATTATTAAAGCTCAGTTAACTTAATTATATTATTATTATTATAAAATTAGTTAATTCATCATCATCATCATTATTATTTATAAAATTTGTTAAATTAGTTATATTATTATCATTTATAAAATTTAGCTAAATTAAACTTAGTTAATTTTAGAAAACTTGTTTAATTTTAACAAAACTTACTTAATTTTTATTAACTTCGTTAACTTAGTTAATTAATATTATTATTATTACTATTAAACTCGATTAACTTAATTATATTATTATTATCATCATCATCATCATCATTATTATTATAAACTTAGTTAATTTTTATAAACTTAGTTAATTCATCATCGTCGTCGTCGTCATTATTAATATCTACAAAAACTTTGTTAATAGTGTGTAAGCTAAACATTAGTCATTCTATGGAACTTTAGTTTAAATTCAGCCATGTTAAATGAAATTTAGCTATGTTAAACGAAATATATTAACTTGTTAAAAAGTGTGTATGAGCAGAAGCTACTAACCAGAGTATCATATCTTAAGGGCAACTAAGATATGAAATTTTGTGGATTTGAAGCCTTGGCGGTAGCCTCTCTTCCATTGTGGCATTTCTTTACCGAACAGTATATTCTCCTTTATCGATGCTACAAATAAGGCTGGCTCTTGACTGATTGACCCCATTTGTGACCTCAGCCAGTTCAACTGCAGCTTTTAATGTCAACACCATCAAGTAATATATCACCTAAACTAGGATCATAAGATCTTTCAAGCAAAGCAATCACAATTGATTGCTCTTGATAGTACATATAGGCAGCCCGTGGAATCATGAATCAACCAACTGTGAATTATAGAGATGATTAAAAAAGACTTGAGCTAACCAGATATAGTATATATATATCTAATCACTCAAGTACCAGAATGCATTGCCTTATCATAATGTCACAGTTACCACTTGGGTTTTCATCACTACAGGTGAGTTTTGCGAGAGAGATATTATGAATACATCGGGTGTGTGCTTTCTCTTATCTATCCAAGTCATTCTCCGCACTCCAACTCAGCCATCCAAATCAACGGCCAAGATCAACTCATTATGTTACATGTGGATTAGCAGTCTGGGCCTTGGGCCATATTCCTTTTTGTATAAATACTTGTTATATCTCATTCTGTTTGTAACTGAGAAATTATTGCAATACAATATTTTCAATACTTTTCTATTATGGTATCAGAGCAATTTTAACAGCCTAACGGCATAAATTTTCAAGATCAGCTACTTTCTGAATCTTTCTCTTCAAAATTGTTCTCTTTTACTCTCTCCTCAGTTAAATTTCATCATCGGAGAGTTATACCCCTTGTTGACCCCAACACCATCAGTATCTTTCTTACCAAACCATTGTGCCACGCCTAGCAAGAATTCAAATAACTTCAGATTCTTGACTGGCTGCAACAATTCTTGATGATTACCCTCAGATCTGAATCATCATCGAGTTATTTCATCTCCCACTTTTTCTTTTCTGTATCTGTAGTGCCTCGCCAACCCTGTTTGGCTGCATTACACATTCAAGAAATCAGATTAATCAATTGCAAAGATGTCAAACAAAGAAACAGATGATGAAACATCATCAACCACTTCAAGAAATGATAAAAGGCAAACTGTTGTATCAAATGCAGGATTAATCAAACCCAAGAGTCAGATCATCTCCATCCCACTCGATGAAGATAACTATATACTCTGGAAATACCAGATTGAAATAGCCTTAAAGGGATATGGCCTCCAAGACTATGTCAAAGGAACAATAACCGTACCACCTGCAGTCATAGAAGAAGATAATGTGTAACAACCCTACATTTTAGGCTTATTTTATTTTATATTTTATTTCTGTTAAATTGAATTTCCTGATTGAAAAAACTTTATTTTAATTTGAAATTATTTTAAACTTGTTTTGTTTCAAATATTTCATTTCTAAATATATATTTTGATTGTTATGTAAATTATAATTTCAAACTGGTAAAAATTGGATATTTTACTGTAAAGTGAATTTCTGTTCAAACTGGTCAAACTTTGACTTTTAAACTTTAAATTTAAATATTTAAAATTCTTAAATTTTATCTTTTATTATGAAAATATATTTAATTCCATGAATACTGCTTTTCGTTTCGTTGAAAACGGACTTATATTGTAGAAGTTATGTAATTTTCAATTTTGTGTATAAACTGTTTATTTTGCAATATTATTTATTTTAAAACATATAAATTATATTTTATTTGTCATATTTTGTTCTAATATATGTTAATATTTTATTTTATGTATAATTTTGTCTTTTAATAATTTTAAAGTGATTATAAAATTTTTCCAAAGCTTGTTGAATTTATTTTGTAATTTTAAAGCCTAATTTCTATTTTCTTTGCTATTTTCTTAATTTAACTATATATAATTAAAATTTATTTATTTATTTTATACATTCACTTTATTTTCTTTGTTTTACTTTATTAATATTCACTTTACATGTATTTAGATTAGAATAGATTTTTCCAAAGATTATTTGAATTTGTTTCAGTTTATTTAACCTAGTTTGTATATAGTGTTATTTTTCTTCATTTAATTTAATTAATATAAAATTTATTTATTTATTTTTCTTATTTACTTTATTTCTGAGTTTATTTATCTTTAATTTCAGCTATTTTCATATTTATAAATATATATATAAATATATAATGGAAATTTGAAAAGTTTATGTCTCTTTAGTTGCTTAAGGTCCTTTAATCTTCCGACCTTTCATTTTCTCAACCTCCACCTTAATGATTTTTTTTGCCGTGCTTTTCTTTTCTTTTCCAGCAACATCTTCCTCATTTTTCACGTGAATTCTCACCTCTAACTTGAAAAAAAATGACGGCCTCTCCCTTGTTCAAAGATTTGGTAAAATTCCCTTTCTTTTCCATTGTTTTCTACTTGTTTTGTTGATTTTGCACTTGCTCTCTTCTCCTTTTAGGCTCGGCTCCTCTCAACTCCAGCACCTTGGCTTCCTCCACCACCACCTGAACCTATCACTACCTCCTCCAGCCCAACCCCAAGCCCAAGCCGTGGCCTCCCATGATGTTGATCCACACAAAAATGAGCAAACTTCACCTATATCTTCCTAGTCGAGCACCATACATCACCACCACCTCCAACTCCTCCTTGGCCGCCACCTACATCACCACCACCTGCCATAGTGGACCCTGACACCACTGCCACACCTGTACCTAACCCACTACAGACCTGACCATGACTTGTATTGCCTTAGCCGTGACCTTATGTGGCTTAGAAACCATGTAGTTTGCCTTTGTGTTGTAGTTCATGCTCACATATCTTTGCACCATCACCATACATGTTTGGCCAACCCTATGGAACCCAAAACCAGATCCAAACCCACCCCTTAGCCATGCATTTCAGATCTGGAGCTGAAGCATAGATGGTAGAAAGCATGTGCAATCACTTTGGCTTTGGTTCATGCATTCATTTCTAACATTGTTTTATTGAATTTTGAGTTAAAAACTCATGTTGTCTGTATTTGTTTTGTTTGAATGTGACAAGGGAATTTATCTTTGGCTCTCCCATATCAAATCATATTCGTGTTATCGTGCTTGTTTGGATCCCATTCGTGCAGTCGTCGTCGTTTCTCCAGCACAAAACGGTGAGTTATTCTCACCAGACAATATGTACCTATATAACTGATAAACCGACACCATTTGAATCTGTAATGTATATCATCATGTTATATATGTTTATATTATTATCATATGATGTTCACACCTGTTATTACACTTATTATATCATATGTTACTATTATTTAATGTTATTCTGTTATTTATATCTGTTATCACCATTGCAAGTTCCCTGTAGATTAGAATCACTATGGGTTGAAATGATACATACCCGAACGGACTTTAGAATAGGGAAAAATCGTTATGGGCTGAAATGATAGGCCTGAATGGTTTTTATTTAAATTATTTTAACTTGGGATTGCGGGTTTGAAATGATAGAACCCGGATTTTTCTTTTTTAACTGCGGATTGAAATGATACATATCCGTATCACTTGACCTAGGTTAGAAAATTATATACAGGCCCGTGGTTATTTTATAAAGTGTTTTGAATATTTTTAAGTATTTTAAAAATATAAATTTATGAAATTTGATTTAAATAGATTTTGAAATGTTTAAAATAAAGAAATTATGATTTTTCTATGTGTTAAAAATGTAATTAATGAATGGTTTAACTGGATTTTTGAAATATAACTTAAGTTGGAAATTTGGAATTTGGTTAAAAATGATATTTAAGTTATATAAATAAAATGGATATTAAATTTTATTTGGAAATGGTAAATATGAAAATTTGATTAAATGTGAATTTAAGTGATTTATTAAAGTATTATTGATTTTTTCTATGAATTTAAGTGGTTAAATAAATGAATGTTTAAAAGTGATCTTTTAAAATATAACTTGACTTGGAAATGTGAAATTTGGTTTTAATTAAAGGTTTTAGTTAATTAAATAAAATTGGAAATTTAGTTAAATTTGTGAAATGGTAATTTAAATTTGAAGTGTTAAGTTATTTGTTGAAATGTGAAGAATTGGAAACTTTTACACTTAAATTTATTAAGTAAATTGTTGAAAATTGGATTTAATTATAAGAAATTTATTGTGAAAAAGATACATGTTAAATGATATGTAAATAAACATTTTAAATGTTAAATTATGATTTTTAAAATGTTTAAAGAGTTTAAAATGAAGTTATTTAATTGCTGGAAATACACTAAAAAGCTGGAAATCACTTTTAATAGCATTCAGAAATGCTATGGTTCTGAATTACACTAAAATTTGAATAAAAGGGCTACTACAGCATTTCTGAAATGCTGCAGTTGCTGCAGTTGAACTTATAGGCTAATATTGAACCCAGGTCTATTATAGCATTCTCTAGAAATGCTATAATGGTCTGCAGTCTTTGCTGAAACCAAATTTAACCCTTGTTTTGAAATCTGAACTACCGCAGCACTTCTGAATTGCTGTCTTTTCTGTTTTGAACTATAATTCAACTAAAACTGAGTTTTAACAGCAGTTTTAAGTGCTGTCTTTGCTGAATTAAAAATGTTTTCAAATATAACTTATAGCAGTTGTTTTTAAATGCTGTGAAATGCTGAAATTTTAATAATTAGGGTTTTTGACTTAGTAAACGAACTCAGAATGGTTTGAAACTTTGGAAATTGAATACTTGATTTGAAAATATAATAATTACACTTTTAAAAGGTTTAAATGAATTATTTTGATTGGAATATAAACTATTTAAAGGTAATTTGAAATGATAGTAAATGAACGATATCTTTGAATTTAAAAGGTATTTAAAGTTGAATATTGGATTTGAACTGATAGGATATTTTATTTTATTAAAATGATTTGAAATGAAGTTTTGTAAGGATATGATATTTTATTATATTAAAATGATTTGAAATGAAGTTTTGAAATTATATGAAAATTTAAATATATGGAAATGGTTTGGAATTGATTTAATCTTTATTTTGATAAAGATATGGTTTGAAATGATATTTTATTTTGAAGTAAAGTATTGTTTTTAAAAGTTATAACAACGGGTTATAATAACGTTGGGTTGTTAAAGAGACCGGGATCGGATATGGACATACTCTCTGTTTTACCGAAAACCACTTTGGCAACCGTGTACGCGGTGGAGATTCTAGAATGAAGTAGGATGGTGGCGACGATCCTAAGGTATATACGTGGACCCAACTCCCGTGAGTTGGCATAAGGTGGCTAAAACAGGAGCGATTGACGGACCAATGAGGTAGCACCTCTGATCGGACACACTTCTTCGATACCATTCTATTACTTGTGATTGATTTGGTGCGCACCCTTGATTTGGGAGTGTTGTTCGAGGTGGGCGGTAGTGGCTGCTATGCGTCACCACCAGTCCGGATGCGTAATTGGTATATCTACCCTGGCATTGCCTAGTTGTGCCGTGTCACCTACCATATCGAGCTTTACTACGATTATGATTTTAAGATCCGACCGCGTTAAGGTTCTCCATCCCCTTAACGCTATTTTCTATATGATTATACTTTACTGATTAGACACTACTGTATATAGCGTATATTACTACATAGTAGATAGTTTAACGGATCCTTAGAGGATGGGCGGTCCCAAGCATCTTCTAAGTTACTTGTACCCTTATTACAGTTCGCTTGAGTTGGTTTACATTATATAAGTATATATTGTCCTGACTCGAGTGTTTTGTGTTTTGCTTTACGCTCGGGTCAGCCTGAGTTATTCACAGATTTGGATTTCCACTCTCTTGAAGATTTGAATCGCTGGAGATTATCTGCTTGTCATGTCCTATCTATTCCAGTTCCGTTGTTCTACTCAGCTTGTACTTGGTTATTTTATTGAGACTTTTGTTGTACTCTATTTCTTCTGTTGTATCTTATGTAACTCTGATATATTTATATAGTAGCTTCATGAACTACTATTTCTTTTACTTCCGCTGCATTATTTTACTCTGTGTCTGTGATCTGTGATTATATTTATTTACTGTATATTCTGAGATTTGCCAAATTTTATTTACAACGCGGTATTTTGAGCAATTCAACTCCGGCATGAGTGTCTACCTATACGCTTATAATGGATGCGAATGGTTGAAAATATCGGGTCGTTACATAATGGAACAACGATTAGTAACCCAGAATACTCAAGACATCTAAAACAAGATAACTTACTATCATCATGGTTACTATCATCCATCAGCTCAAGTCTATTATCACAAATTATTGGATGCAACTCCTCGTATGAAATTTGATCATCAATAGAGCAGATATTCAGCTCACAATCAGCCGCAAGAATTATGCATTTCAAAAGACAGTTGCAAAATTCAAGAAAAAATGATATCCAATGAGAGAATATCTTGCAAAGATCAAGAATTTATGTGATAGACTTAATGCAATAGGTCACAAAGTTTATGAAAATGAGCAAGTTCTCACCATAACAAATGGACTTGACGATGAATATGAATCAGTGGTAACCTTTATAGCATCACAACAAATTCTACCAAATTTACAGTCAGTTCAATCTACTTTGCTTGCTCATGAAGGCAGAATTGAACAAAGAAAAGCTATGCAAAGTGAATTCTCAATAAACTATGCTAGCAGTTCAAGAAACAAAGCACAACAGAGTAACACAGCAAATCAAGAAAACAAACAGAATGGTCAACGAAATAATCATACACAAAGAGGAAGGGGAAGAGGAAGATGGAGCAACAACAACAATAGAGTGAAATGCCAAATATGTGAAAGATTTGGTCACATAGCTAGCAAGTGCTATTTCAGATTTAATAAAGACTTTACTGTTACACAGCAGACTCAAACAAATCCCAATATCAATACGACACAACTGGATCAACAGCAGAAAATCAAGAATGAAAGTTCCAGAGATCAGTCAAATAGTTCAGATGAAGTCAGGTTAGACAACACAAATGTGGATGATTGGTACCCAGACTCAGGAGCAACTAATCATGTGACAAGTAACCTCCAAAATCTCAATTTAGGCAACAAGAACTACACAGGTATGCAAGCTATACACTTGGGTAACGGTGAAACAATAAGTATATCACATGTTGGCATAGGAACTATTCAAGGTAAAAGAGAGTTATATTTAAACAATTTATTGAGAGTTCCTGAGATTAAAAATAATCTAATTAGTATATCTCAATTTGCTAATGACAACAAAGTATACTTTGAGTTTCACCCAACCTTTTGCTTAGTCAGAGATTTGCTAAATAAAGATATATTGTTGCAGGGTAGTTTGAGTAAGGGACTGTACAAATTTAATGCTGTGAAGAAACCTGAACCTACTATGAAGGAATACTGGTGCAACAATGTTCAAACCAGTGTTCAAGATAAAAGAAATGTTTTAGATCATTGGCATTGTAAACTAGGGCATCCTAGTATGAAAATTGTAAAAAGATTTCTGATGGATAATAAAATTTCTTTTCCAAATAATCATATTCATAATATATGCACACACTGTCAATTAGGAAAAAGCCACAAATTATCTTTCAGTAACTCTGAAACAACATACACAAAACCTTTTGAATTGATAGTTGCAGATCTATGGGGACCAGCCCCATTGAATTCCACTCAAGGACATAGGTACTACTTATCTTTTGTTGATGCTTATAGTAGATACACATGGGTATTTTTTCTCAAATCTAAATCAGAAACTCATGATACTTTAATTCAGTTTATCTCACTAGTCGAGAAACAGTTTAATTATAAGGTAAAAATCATGCAGACTGATGGAGGTTCTGAGTTTTACCCACTCAAAAAATATTTTCAGAAGGAAGGTATATTACATAGAGTCACTTGTCCTTACACATCTGAGCAAAATGGGCTCGTTGAAAGAAAACATAGGCATATAGTTGACACAGGTCTAACTCTATTATAACAAGGGTCTCTACCACTAAAATATTGGCAGGAGGCATTCAATACAGATGTTTACCTTATAAATAGGATGCCGAGTAAGGTACTTGATCATAAATGTCCATTTGAAAAGTTATATGATATTAAACCTGATTATGACATTCTTAAAACATTTGGATGTTTATGTTTTCCCTACCTTAGGCCCTACAACAAAAATAAATTAAGTTTAAGGTCAAGTCCTTGTACTTTCTTAGGGTATGCTACAAACCAAAAGGGATATAAATGTCTTAACAAAAGTGGTAGGATCTATATATCAAGACATGTTATGTTTAATGAAAATAATTTTCCTTTTGCAGATAAAAGACTTGCAGACAAAAATACAGCAAATCAATGCACTGATTATGTCAAAGTATGCTTACCTACCATACCAGAATTAACTATTCAAGAAGAACAGAAAAAAAAATGGAAAGCTTGAAAGATCCCAATCTAAAGCAGAAACAAAATCTGACCACACTACAAGTGATACACATGAGTGGCCAACACAACAACTTGAAGAAAATGAGAAAGCACACACCCGATGTATTCATAATAAGAGAAACTTAATGGAAAGCTAGACAATAATATGTGTAATAGTTCCCAGATATATAGAAGTTAACTTAAATTAAACATCACGAAATCAAAACTACGGATTGTCTATTGGGAAAGTTACTAGAAGATCAACTCACTTCAAAAAAAACATTATTATTTTTAAACAAAAAAAGGAAGGGTAAGAAGAAGACCTATATCAATGTTAACCGATTTGTTTGTCAAGGATATATAGGAAATAACAGATTACAAGAATACTGTTTTTTGTAATAATGTAATGTTCCAAAATAAAATAAACTAGCATTTAAATATAGGTGATATAAATGAAGAAAATTAAACATTGAACCTATCTATCAAATTGTGCATTCAAATCACATAATAACCATTTAAATATAGTTTTCACTACAACAGTGAATGCTCATTTCTACATAAAAGAAAAGGATGGAACATTTCTCATAATAATTGTGGTAAGAAGAATCTAGGAGTGAGTATAAAGAGCAACCTATTAACAAACAACTAGGACCAAATATTAAAGCAAGCTACCAGTTTTCAAAGATAACAATAAATATCACTTGACCTTGTAAAACCAGTTTAATGATAAATAAATGGTGATAACTTGAATCAATTTCTACAGACGTACTGGTGATAAGCTGCTGCAATTACTGCTCCTATGAATGGTCCTACTCAGCATATCCACTGCATTTTTCCCAATATAAAATATCACTATAAAAAAAATATGTGACATACACTATATAGACTTTAACATTTTGATGTTGTAGTAGTATACCTGATCATCCCAGGCTTTATCCTAGTTATAAATAACAGCAGATTCGAAGCTTCTAGCCAGGTTGATCATAGTGCTAATGATCGGAATAGTGGCTAAGTGTACCATAAATATAGAGAAACCAATTGGAAGTGGTGCCAAAACCTGCATATTCATATTTCAATTTATCATCTCTCATAAGTTTACAAACAATGTCTAGTTTATTTGAGTATTTAAAAAGATAGACAGATTGATTTATCGGAACATGAGAGTTAAGAGCATTTCTTTTAAGGTTAGCGGCGGCAAAAACAGTATACATTAACACGAATGTGCCTATGATTTCAACACCTAGTGTGAAGCAACCGCTGTTGCTGTTTGAACATAACAGAACTTAAGAAGCATGGATTGGTAGCAATAGCAGCAAATACTGAAGCTATAAGATATTATGGAGCATTTACCTTTTGAACCGCATAAATATCCCTCTGTCTTTACCTTGCTACCTAGCATAAGTGCATATTTTCTTATTTACAATAGTCTACACATTGCAAATGATATACTGCTAGCTACACATACATATATCCAATAAGAATTGCTGCTTAGTCTAACTACCGTCTCAGTTCAGATCATGTTATGCATCACTACAAAGTGCAAACATACCTCTAAATTCTATATCCCTAAGTAGTTAAATAACAATAAAATAATGCAAAAGTTTAACCTCCATGACAGTATTAAGTCTCTGCATTCACAATTCATACATTTGGAACTTCAGGGTACACTCTTTAAAAAACGCAACACAAGGGAAAAGATAGTGAAATTACTAGCTAATACTTGAAAACTCGCTTTATATGTTAGATCATAGCATTTATAAGTACTATTGTGAAGATTTGTCAAAAAACGCAACTAAAATTTATTCAAATATTTGAGTTAAACTAAGCATAACATGTATGTTCGTTACGAAAAACATAGTTGATCAAAACAATGTACACGGACCTGGAGACATTTTAGTACCGTGTTTGAATTTGCTACTTCGAGGAATGAGACATTTGTAAAATAAATAAGTTATATTGTACACCTAAAGCATTGAAATTTATTCCTTAATTTTACACGTCATTCTATGTATGTGTATGTATATTAAGGACAGTGTATGTATGCATGTTGTTTAGTATGTTTCACATATACCCAAATTAACAACTTCCATATGGCTGGTAACTTTAGCTATACTGAAAGGCTAGTAGTAAAAAATATGGGAGCATCAACCATGTATATGATTTCCAAGAAACTAAAGATGCATACAATATTACTGATGAACATGTTGCGCTATATGATACTGCAGAACATGGACTGAAGCACTTAAATAGGAGAGATTTTCTAGGTATGTCGTGTTGAAGTTATAAAAAGAAAATTATGTTCAAACTCCATTTTGTTCACCAAAACACTCGATGTGAAATATTTGAAAGTGGAGTGCATAGTAGAAAATGAGAGTGATAGTGGAAATTCAGTCAAAATCCTATGCTTCATGTATTATACTTGCTTACATGGTAATATATTACATTTCAGGCAAATCAAAGCCAAATTTAGCAGATCTTGCAATGTTTGATGTTCTTAGACCAACTGCAGTTGTAAGTATATCTCACTGGTTTTGGTATAGAGTGGTGATGGGAAAATTTTACTTAAGATAACGGGGACATAGCTAACTACAGTTGTAAGTGTGCGCGCGCGCTCATTTGATAGAATGCTTTGCTTGTATGTTATTATCCTTTATGATAACTGCATAATTTAATTATACTTATTTATCATGGGTACTTTTTTTATAGCTTGTGTGTGTTATATGTACTTCATGTTCAACTACTTTTTCTTGTGAATTTATTTTATGTTAGTAACTCTACAGACAGTTGATCACAACCACCACTTCACTTCACTTGAAACATCACTTCACTGCACTTCACCATGAAGATCAAAACTGCCTACACCTCCTCAAAACTGCCACTGCAAGCAACCACTTCCTCCCAATCTCCATCCACTGCCTGCACCAACCACCTCACTGCATCAATCAACCACTTTTTCCTGCCACCTCTACAACCTTCTTTATAACTACCCAACCTGCAATCACAGAAGCACCCCACCACTACCCAAACACCTTCAACAATCCAAAATCATAGCCTCACCAAAACACAAAACTGCAACCTACACTATTTCACCAAAACAACATTCACCCATCAATCAATTCAACCACCTAAACTACTTCAATCCCTCTGCAACCAACTTACTGCCTTCATTTTGGTTCACTGTCGCTTGAACAACCCCTCCTCTGCAATAACAAATAGCAAGCCAACATCATCACCACTCCCTGCCACCTTCAACAAACCCCAATCAAAACTGCTCGACCACCAACAACCACCACCTGAAATACCCATCACCAACTCCCCGAACCACCAACTGCCACCACGAGCTCAGCCCACACACTCACCTACACCAATCTACAACAAAAAACCACATCCTATGCCTCACTTCATACATAATACTTCAAACACTAGTTAAGATTTAACACCAGATAAAATACATAATACTTCAAGCGGGTATGGTATACAGACCTGGTGGATTTTTGATGTGAATGGGTAACAATCTATATGGTGTACATCCATCAGATAAATGGTTGGATCTGCAACCAATAAAAATTAACAGATCCAAATCCAGATCCAGAAAAAACATGTTTAATAGTACCCAACTCAATAAATGAACGTGCCTAAATTCATCAAATAGTGAACATCGGAGGGACCCATATTCCAACCATGAAGCTATATCGTTAGTATTTGATATAAACTACAAACAAAGCAACCACGATGATAATAAGTCACTATAATTATCTTACCCAAAATGGAACGCTAACTAATTACTAAAGCTATGTGTCAGTGATGATTTGAAGTGCTTCCATATTTAGTGTCCAACAATAAAGCACATATGATACATAATAATAATTATTATTACTTTTTAATATTTACTGGACTGATAATTTTGTAGAGCTCTTAAAGAGAGACATGTTGATCGACATGTGCCAAAAAAAATTATTCAACCAAGTTGCCTGGTTATTTCATCGAAAATCAGCGCTCAACTTAGACGTAGTAAAAGCATAAGGTAGTGGTAATGGAATTTAGTTTAGAGTGAGTTAGTCGTGATATTATAACCAAAAGGACAATTTCTAGAGCATACAGTGGTCAAACTTATGTAAATGTATAATTATATAGTAAATTCCAAAAATTCACAGTAGTCAGCTGACAACCCAGGTGGTATATAGTACCATACCTGGTTGAGAACCATCAGCAATTGCAAATGAAAGAGTTCTTATGTAATCTGCTACCACCCGGTAAGCCATATCAACTCGGTCAACATCATCTTTCCCAACTCTTCTAGAATATGGTTGAGCACCAGTTGCCTGCAAAGTTTATGCATTGAAATAAAATCAGACTATTCGATCGACAAATGCAAAATGTTTTACATAAACGAACTAGAAATTCAAACCAAAATACGTCAAAAACTAGAGATACAGAAAAGTAGTTATAAAAAAACACAACTGAACTCAAGAGATGTAAAGAAGCCGAGTTATAGTTCGAAGTAAAAATGCATAGAGGATCCATTTAAATGCAGTAATGGTAATTTGAGCACTTCAGACATTATTTGCGTCAAAATTGATCACAAACCCCAAAAGTAGTGAAAACACCAGTGTTTACACACAAATCCTCAATATCTAAACACAGATCTCAGATCCAGATGATGTAGAGAGTAAGAATGAAGAAATAATAAAATTAAAATGAAAGAAAGGAAGAGAAGACACAAGATTTATAGTGGTTCGGCGTTGTAGCCTACGTCCACTTTGAATAGTTTGATGTTTAATTGTTTATTGATGATTCTCAACTGATTTACAACACTACAATCAATAGCACTCAAGTTACAATGGAGTTTCAACAGAGTAACGGTGTAAGAGCTTCCAAAAGTCCTCTTTTCAGTAGGCATAAGGGTGCTATTTATAGGAGTAGATCTAGAAATATCTGCCCCAAAACTCGAAATATCATTTCTCACGCTTAGGTGGGCCCACCCGATCGATCTGGGGTTGTTTGGGACCGATCCTCGATCGATCCATGCTGTCTTTGTATCGTTCCAAAAATGGTCCGATGGTGCTGAGATCGATCATGGACGCTCTTGAGTGAATAAGAAAGCTTATGTGAAAATTTCATAACATTTGGATTTGTAGTTTGAGAGTTATGATCGATCCAAGATTGAGATTGCTAGAGTTGGCTGGTGATTTCGTATCCATGAAGAGTCCCGTATCCATCATATTCCATATCCCTCAATTCGTATCCATCGGTCCCTGTATCCATAGCTTTCGCATCGATCCGAGTCTTATGCACAGATCCATGTTTTACGCTCCATCCTGACCGTTTCCTTCATATCGATCGATACGAACGCGATCGATACGAAAATGGTTCTTGAATCTTTCATTTCCATCCAGCATAGCTTTCTTCATGCGTGTCCTTCGTATCGATCAAAAACTGATCGATACGAAATACGCTGCCAAACCTCCGTAACCATTGCTTCGTATCCATCAGTTGCTTCATTCTTCGTATCGATCCCAGCCTTGATCGATATGAAGTGCATTGACATGCTTTGCCATCCAATCAATACGTACGTATAAATACGAAATCCACATCCATCACCATGTTTCTCCCCTGAAGCTGCTTGATAGATACAGATGCGATAGATACAGATTCGATCGATACGAAATGTATCGATACGAATGTCAATCGAACTAAACCAAACACCTTAATGATCGATACGAACGTATTGATACGATACCAATTTTCACCAATATTGATCCATCCATAACTTGAGCATATGAACTCCGATTGACCTGAAATTTGAAGTGTAGCCTCACCGAGGCTTGTTTATCGTTCCCAATCGATCCCACCTTGATTTGAGCTTGATCCAATTTTGATGGTATCGATCATAGCCTTGTTTCCAATCGATCTCCAATCCTGATATCCATCCTTTTTAGCCAACTTATTGATATCCGGCCTTGACCAAAAGACGGGATAACATTTTCCCCCCTAAACATGCCTTGTGGTAGGAAGGTGTTTTTTGAATAGCTTTGAATCTGACATCCAAAGTCCATATTCCATCCATAGCCATATCATTCGATCCACAACATAATCCATTACCAAGCCATTCTATCCAAGTGTCATAGCCATATCCGCGACTATTCTGAGTCGATATCCGATTCCGAATCCAATAACCAAATCCTTAGCCAATTCCATATCCATCCAAACCCGACAACCGAGTTCTAATCTATCCATGCCTAGAACCCAATAACCAAATCCATGACCTCTCCGGGTCGACATCCAAATCCAGGAACTCTCCAGGTCCTCAGCTAAAACCAGGACCTTCCTGGGTCCATATCCAAAGCCATAGACCTTGCCGGGTCATTTCATCCTATTCCAGCCTCGACTCTTCAGTCGAGGGCTCTTCTATGGTTTTCCTTCTTCGGCCTTAACTCTCCGATCAAGGACTTATACTCTCTGGCCTCAACTCTCAGGTCGAGGACTTATATTATCCGGCCTCGACTCTCCGGTCGAGGACTTATTTCCTCCGGCCTCGGCTCTCTGGTCAAGGACTTATATTCTCCAACTTCGACTCTTCGATCGAGGACTTATATTCTCCATCCTCGACTCTCCGGTCGACGACTTATATTCTCCAGCCTCGACTCTTCAGTCGAGGACTTAATCCGAGTTCAAGTCCACCCTGTCGCTCTCGGGCGAAGGGACTCGTAATTTGCGGTTATTGCCCCGTCTCTCCAGTCGGGACCGTAACTATGTGACATGTAGTATTTATTACGTTAATTCAAATCCAATCATCGTAGAGTTTAATTGATAAAATAAAAGTCCCTACAACCAAGAAAACCAAACAACCATAGTACCAAAAAAAGAAACCAAAGTTTGCAGAAAATAGAAAAAACAAGATTTCATAAACCTAAGCATCATAGTTTATCATCATCTCATAGCATGCCTAGGGGCCGTCCTCGATCATGTACATGTGTAAGTGACTTAGCTACATTACTTCGAGGTTTATTACTTATTCCATCCATAAATCCAATCTGTTGATAATAAGATGATGACAATGCCTAGATCCAGTGCCATCTTCGTTTGAGGTGGGCGGTGGCTGCTCCTGTTCCACTGTCACAACTCGATTCCTTATGTATTGTTGCAAATGACCATTCCTCACATGTTCCTCAATAATATCCTTCAAATGCCTACAGTCGTTCGTGTTGTGCCCATCCAGCTCGTGGAATAGGCAATGCTTTCCCGATGCCCGCTCGTATTCAAAGGGTTCCCTTTTTCCCGGCCTTCGATACTAGAGGCGCCCTCGAGTATCCAAATAAATCCTTTCCAAAGTTTCAGTCAAATCTGTGTAAGAAGAGAATTTAGATTCCCTTCGTTGCCTTTTTGATGTGTTACGCTGTCATTCATTTCCTTTTGCCTCTATCGTCCTTGTTTGAATCCTCCCTGGGTTGACCTCTACCTTTTACCGCATAAACTTCAGCCTCTCTCCCCTCTCTTTCAACCTTCGCATCTTCCTATCGTAGAAACCTTTCTGCTTCATGGTAAAACTCCCCAATATCCATCGATGGATCCTGCTCCAACGATATCTTAAAATCCGAATTATCCACAATCCCTGAGACTGCTGGCATCAAAACCATCGACGGATCGGGTCGATCCACCGAAGCCACACCCACATTAAATCTGGTTAAGAAATCCTTATGTGATTCTCCATTACAATGTTTCATCGATGTTAAAGTCATCACATTCTTGAGTCTCACGATGTGGACCCAAAATTGCCTTATAAACCTCTCGATCAACTCTGTCCATGTGCCAATGAGCCGCTTTCTAGTCGTCTGAACCATAGTGCTGCTATATCCACCAAATACAAAGGGAAGAACCATGCCATGACTTCCTCCGATGCCCCCAGTACTTCCATGTGCCTCATATACCTTGTCAAGTGAATAGTGGGATCTGTTCTCCCATCATACATCTCCAGCGATGGTAGTTTGAAATTCGGCGGATTCCTAGCTTGCTTGATCATAGGAGTGAATAGGCTCCTGTTCACATCCTCCAAATCTCTATTCACCAATCCTCCCCTCATAGCTCGTTCGATCATGTCCGCTAACCTGTCGTTATCATCAAGTGGTAGCCTTTGTCTGCTGTCTCCAACCTGCCCCCCGAGTTTGCGAGGGAATACTAAAATCTACTCTTCTGGACGAGCATTCACTTCCCTATTAATGCCAAATTGTACAACACCGCCTGGTATTCTTCCTGGAATTGTGCCAACATGATTCGGAGGCATGCCCACTAGTTCAAGAGCCGTTCCTGATGGTCCCACTCTACCATGTATTCCGGTTGCTCCGTTTCCTTGGTTCTGATTCTAGACTTCCTCTGTTCCTGCTATTCCAGCTTCGTGATCCTCATTTCCAATATCTCATGCTACTCCATTCCTTTGGTTTTGCACTCCAGCTTATCCAACATATCAGAGTAGGTTATGTATCATATCCTCCTGCCCTTTTAGCATTGTTTCCATCTCGTCTCTAGTGATGAAGATTGAGGCCTGATTAGCTTCTGAGGAAGCCTCCTGATTTCTTTACGCTGACTCCTCTCCATTCCCTGTCTCCTTGTTGATTGCTTAGCCATTGCTTCCCAAAATCCGAGTTCCTAATGTTTCAAATCCAAAATCCAATCCTCCAAATCCCTGAGTTCAGTTCTCAATGAAAGTACCAAAGTGTTTGCACCAAAATTTGTCACAAACCCCAGAAGTAGTGAAAGCACCAATGTTTACACACAAATCCTCAATATACAAACATAGATCTCAGATCCAGATGATGTAGAGAATAAGAATGAAGAAATAACAAAATTAAATTGAAAGAAAGTAAGAGAAGACACAAGATTTATAGTGGTTCGGCATTGTAGCCTACGTCCACTTTGAATAGTTTGCTGTTTATTGATGATTCTCAACTGATTTACAACAGTACAATCAATAGCACTCAAGTTACAATGGAGTTTCAGCAGAGTAACGGCGTAAGAGCTTCCAAAAGTCCTCTTTTCCGTAGGCATGGGGGTGCTATTTATAGGAGTAGATCTGGAAATATCTGCCCTAAAACTCAGAATACCATTTCTCATGCGTAGGTGGGCCCACCAGATCGATCTGGGGTTGTTTGGGATCGATCCCCGGTCTATCCATGCTGTCTTCGTATTGATCCAAAAATGGCCTAATGGAGCTGAGATCAATCATGGACGTTCTTGAGTGAATAAGAAAGCTTCTATGAAAATTTCATAACATTTGGATTTGTAGTTTGAGAGTTATGATCGATCCAAGATTGAGATTGCTAGAGTTGGCTAGTGATTATGTATCCATAAAGAGTCCCGTATCCATCATATTCCATATCCCTCGTAACCATTGGTCCCCGTATCCATAGATTTTGCATCGATCCGAGTCTCATGCATATATCCATGTTTTACGCTCCATCCTGACTGTTTCCTTCGTATCGATCGATACGAACGTGATAGATACGTAAACGGCTCCTGAATCTTTCGTTTCCATCCAGCATAGCTTTCTTCGTGCACGTCCATCGTATCGATCAAAAACTGATCGATACGAAATACGCTGCCAAACCTCTATAACCATTACTTTGTATCCATCAGTTGTTTCATTCTTCGTATCAATCCCAGCCTTGATCGATATGAAGTGCATTGACATGCTTTGCTATCCAATCGATAAGTACGTATCGATACGAAATCCACATCCATCACCCTATTTCTCCCCCGAAGATGCTTGATCGATACGGATTCGATCGATACGAATGTCGATCGATCCAAACCAAACACCATAATGATCGATACAAACATATCGATATGAAACCAATTTTCACCAATAATGATCCATCCATAACTTGAGCATATGAACTCCGATTGACCTGAAATTTGAAGTGTAGCCTCACCAAGGCTTGTTTATCGTTCCTAATCGATCCTACCTTGATTTGAGCTTGATCCAATTTTGATGGTATCGATCATAGCCTTGTTTCCAATCGATCTCCAAACCTGATATCCATCCTTTTCAGCTAACTTATTAATATCCCATCCTTGGCCAAAAGGCGGGATAACAGACATCCCTTATATCAAACCAATTATTTACAAAAAAGTACAATACTAAGTAGTCAAATATCAACTGGGAGGAACTATATAAGAAAGCTACTAAGGTATTGGTCAATCATGCAACTGTATGAAAACATAATCGTCAACGTCACACTTCCCATCAGAATACTCGATTAGAATTGAAAATCAACATAGTAGACCTTTTGTCAAATGAAGATGCATTCTGACAGTTGAGTAAATTCAGATTGAACGCACAAATAAAAATAACATGCATCTCTATTTTGGAAGAGGTAGCATAACTTATAATCTCTTTTTGTTGTTTTTGTCCCATTGTTACCAGTTATCAATTACCCATCCTTACTATAAAATTTGATGTTGAATTTACATGTTAAGCAAATATTTTCATGAAAATGGAACAATGAAAACGAAGTTTTGGTACAATAATCAAATAAAAAATGCATTAAATCAGTATATGGACAAATACAAATTAGCATATGGACCAACATCCATAGCCGAGCAAGTGTAACTCTAATAGTGTAGTCCAATATATTCCGTACATCAAGTTGGATAGCAGTATAACATTCTGATTCATTGTTCTTGAAGAGAAAATACAGTAGTAAATACGTTAAAATGAGATAAACCGTTTAAAAGTAAAAGTATAAATAAGAAGAGTGTAAGCGGACTAAAATAACAAGCAGATAATCTATGAAGCAAAAGTGTTTTTGTAATATTCGATGCAGGAGAAGTTGGCACGTATGGTAGGTTTAGTTTGATTAAATAGTAGAAGAAAAGTGGCATAACTGGCGTCAGTTGCACAGTACAGACATTTGATCCACCATATCCATCAGTTATATGTTTTGCCCACTGCCCATTCTGAACTACACTATCAACCAACTGTTGGTACCTCTGTGATCTAACTACTAAAAGCATATTAGGATAGTTATATATAAACTAAATTCACTCAACAATCTGTGACGACTAAAATAAGCTCACGTGGATCTATTTTTGAGAAGGAAAAATTGAATAGCTAGTAAATTTAAAGCATAAATGTAGTAGTAACCGAATGCATTCTGTTCAGGAATATGCTAAAAAATTAATTTAAAGCTATAAATCTTTTAAAAAAAAGCTTAAAAACATAGAAGGAACTGTAAGAATTCAAATAGTGAAAAGAATTAGTAGACGTTAACCGTACTTGTAACCATTGCTTCAAAAACTTTTATAAACATACTTATTACCTTAAATGACCATATTGAGATGTAACACATCAGTATCAGCCGATCACCTTGAAAGTATGTGCTATGGATCGTGTAATATGGATATACGATAATACAGAATATAGTGAAGATAGCTATACAGTAAATAGTGCGGAATATAATAGCAGTATAATAAAATGACACTAGAGATTTCTATACTGGTTCGGAGCTCCATCCTACGTCCAGTCCCAGACTCCTTCTGGAATTTCACTAAAAAAACAACCCTCACTTAACCTGGAGGAAAAGGTCTATACAACCCCTGAGCAACAGAATAGGGACCTGAGCAGCAGAACATGATTTCGCCTCAGCAGTTGAAGATGACTTCACACGCCTGAGCAGCAGAACAAGACTTCAACAAATACGAAAGATTGTTTTGACTTTTTGTGTTCTGATAACACGGATAAGTCTGTTTATAGTACACCCTTCCTATGATCTTCTCCTCGAGTATAAATATGTATATTTGAAGTTTATGAAGATTAGAAATGAATATTATTGCTTAGAATATGATATATAAATCTAATTTAAGCAAGTATAGTTGCAAGAGTATTCAAGAGAGTTAATAAGAGAGATCAGCAGCTTAAGTTATATGGAATGAAGTTAGGATATGTATTTATAGTTGTTAAATAGCAGCGACCATTGGCGAAGAGTTCTGATTGAAGCGTTGCGTCCAAATCTCTTCGTAGAGATTTGTAACTCTTCACGAATGATCGTGTCTTCTTAGAAAATATAGCCGTTATAGAAATTCAGTCAACTGAGCCTCTGAGTCAGTCGACTAAATATTCAAACGATTTTATTATATAATATATATATATACTTGTGCACCTATGCATACTGCACAGAAACTAGCAAGTCAGTCGACTGACCCACCAGGTCAGTCGACTGACCTGGTATTTTCTGTGCAGTTTGCATAATTTACACAGGTATATATAATATATGATTCTAATGTTAAAATCTTGATAATATATATATATATACATACATTATATGCTTATATATGTATAAATCATTTTAAAATAAGAAAATTATATATATAAGCTAATATATACGTAAACGAGGAGAGATCTTAACAATATTGACCTAAGACTCAAAACAAAATAGTATAAAAATTGATGCACCGATTTTGATGTCTTGTCTCCATGTAGTATATTTTCTCTTTTTGTCATAACAGTTGTCGAATCTGTATGTTGTAGTGATATCTTCGTGTCATGAATCAAAACCAAGTCTCAACATTCTCCCCCTTTTTGATTGATGACAACCTGTAAGTAGATATAGATTTCGATTGTATATTATATAATATAAATACTTACTCCTCCTGAATCTTTGGCGATATATATCCTGCATTCTTAATGCTAGTGATAATTTTCTCCCCCTTTGTCATCGACAAAAAGGAATAAAGAATATGAATAATCGTATGATGCATGTATAGATATTCAAATCATAGCAATAAAAGAAACAAGCATTCATATATTGCAACATCACAAAAAAGAGTTTATATGATAACATAAATTATATTCTACATAAGTGTTAACAATATAAAACAAAATATCTACTACTTATAATGTAAGGTATCAAAAAATTTACCATTTAAAGCATGTGATACCCAAGGTTCTTATAATTTCCTAATTTTTAGGAAACCATACCCATTTGGGTATGGTTGAACCTTTATAAATATAATTTTCATTATTAACTACCATATCAAAATAATCATCAATGTATTTTTCTCTATTTTTCCAATTAACAGGTGTAACATCCCACCTTTTTGTATGCTTAAGCAGACACACGTGCCAATTTAAACCATACAGAAGGGTGGATTGTTATGGGGTAAATAAGAAAAAGTGGAGAAATAAAAGAAACAAAATAGAATCTTGCATCGGAACGATAAAATATAATAATCAAATAACAGTTCATGAAGCTGTTTTACAAAACATTTGATTATACTTATACAATACATATCAGAGTTACACATACCAGAGAATGATAATTAATGCAGCGGAATACAATGGTGTAGTGGAATATAATAAATAGTAGTAATAAAATCTTCGTCTTCGTCCTCCAGAAATAGGGCCTTCAAATCCTGAAATGCTCAGGCTGACCCGAGCGAATTGAAAAGACAAACACTCGAGTCAGAACTAAAAGATCTTATGTAAGTTAAATCAGTGAAATAAATATGAGTGTAAACGGCGTTAGAAATGTTTACGGGGTTTGACATCTCCTATCCAGTGTCTAACGTGAGTGCAGTAACTTAAGAAATGTTCGGGATTCACATCTCCTAAGGATCCGTTAAACTATCTACTATGTAGTAATATTCGCTATTATAATAATGTCTAGTATAAAATAAACATACTTTTTAATAGCGTCAAGGGGTTACCTGTAATGACCCGTAAATTTCAACGGTTTTAAATAACGTAATTAGTTGAAATTTTGTGAAATTTTTTTGAAATATAAATTTGATATTTGGAACGCGTCTAGTTAAACATAGCAAACTGTAAATGTTCGTCAGAAAATATGAAAGTTTATTTCGTGCGTAAATTTACTTCAATTCAATCAGTTAAAAAGCGATGAAAATAAAACGTTTTCGAAACCCAAATATTTTTACATAGAAAAAATTCTAAATCATCTTCTGAGCAAGACGTCATTTTTCGTTTTTCCAAATTCGGACTTCTTTGGCTCCGTCGATCTTATTTTTCTACGTTTTTCTTGCATTTTCCGCCAGTAGAAAAATTCGAATTTTATAAATTCAATCGTACCACTGATATCCGTATACCGTTTTGATCGTCGCATCGTGCTGATCTCTACGGTATATTCGATTGTCAAATTCGGAGTCCGGTGTACGTTGCATTTTGCGTAACGCCTACTGTATCGGTATCCGTTTTGCGTATCTAGAATTTTCCTGTGTCCATTCAGATTTCACGAGAATAATTCTAATAGCCTCTAGCCTTTTTTACTCCTGAATTTTTTTTTGGCTTTTACTTTTTCTCATGTTGAATTTATAACATTTGCTGGTTCGTTCAGTTTGGCTTCTGCTCTCCCACTTTGTTCCTATCAGTTAATAATATCATATATTTAAAGTTTTGGTAGAAAAGAGAAAGGTTAGCTGGCAATTGCATTTGCATTTATTCTGTAAAGCTATTCACATTTCACCTTCTTGTTCAAGCCACACCTCCTCCTCTCTTTCTCTTGCGCCTCTACCTCATTCACGTAGCCAAGCATCCATCAACCTCGGTCATCGCCTAACGTCAAACAGCTCCGACCGCATCTCTTTCTTCACCTTCCGCCCACCAAACCCAACACTTCCCAGTCGAGGCCGAGAGCCGTCACGCGAAGCCTGGCCGAGCATCGTAGCTGTACATGCCGAGCCGCCTCCAACCAAGCTCGACCCCGCCTCTCTCGACTGTCCCCCTCGCCTTTGCTCGCCCGGATCCAATACCCACCTTCATCCCACCGGGCCTTTGCTCCCCTTGTTGCCGTTCCACCCTGGTTGCAGTTTTGTTTTGGTGAGTATTACCTATTGTTATTCATATATATAAAGGTTTAACTGAGTTGTAAATTGGGTTTTGAAAGGAAATATATTTGCTTATTTAATTTGTTATCATAAAATATAGGTTTTTGGTCCTATTCCTATCATATATATATAGTATAAACTGGTATAAAGTTTAGTCTGCTGTCTCTGTTTAAAGTAAACTATTATATGAATATAGTTATTCGTAGCTTGGCTAGTAACTTTGTTGGTAGATATCGGGTTTTATCTTATATACAAGTTTATAATATTTTATATATGCAATTTATCTAAGTTTACTTATATGCCAGAGCTTGCGTGAGTATACAATTATACGCCTCTATCTTATGTATGATGATATATATATAAATTGTTATCAAGTTTGTATGCATACAATCCATATCATTTTCAAGTGCTGACTGCATGTAACGTGAGAATATATATAAATATTTCGTATAGAGTATGTATACTAATTTTAGAGAAAAAAATGATATACGTAATGATGTCTGACTTTAAAGTGTACGTATTAATGTATAAATGTATATTTTCCTAGGTATAAGTGCTATTTGTCCATATCAAAGTATATAAGCAATAACATCTGCGTGTTATATATATACACATATTTTGGTTTATACTGTTGATTTATGTGAGTTTACATAGCAGTATGTGTTTGTTAATGTATTAAATTAGAGTTTGTTTATATAATGTATAAGTGTATATACATAGGAGTGTATATATGTTTGTTGATTATAATAGATTTGAAGCATAATTATATTTATGTTTAAGATTTATATATACGGTTGTTTACATTTTCTGTAATAAATTTATATATATATAGTGAGGTTAGGTAGATATGTAACATGCGTCAATTTATATGTATATGTGTTGTTGTACGCCGTGGGTATATATGTGTGTGCCGGTTTATGTATATTAACCATATGATGAAATTTAAGATTGTTGATATAAAGGCTTATACGTGTGGATTGTAAGTTAAAATAGTATTAAATATTTATCTGTTTTACAGTTTATATCTTATAGAGTATATTAAATTATAATAGCCGAGTATAAAAGTTTGTATATATATGTATATGGATTTTATTTTAATGTGTGGGTTTTATTATATAAGGTGATAGTTTATATTTATTGAAGTAAAGCGAATTTTTTTTATGCAATATATATAATATAATAATAGTGTATGTACATTCGGTTTATATCAAAACTGATTTCTTGTTCTTATCCATTCCTATTTATCAGCTTGTCCGTCGAATTCGTACCAATCTAGCGTTTCTTTGGGATTCGTGCTTGGATTCGTAACTCATCTCATTTTGTCCGTCTCTAGCCTCGAAAGGTGAGCAACCACTCACGATTAACGTTCTTTTATTTATTAAATCTGATTTCAATTGAAACGACAATTGAAATATGCTGCTGTTAGTTAATTACACTGTTATATATGCTATTACCTGTATCAGTTCACCTGTGACATTTGACACCATTATCTGTTAATGATTTATGTGATGATAATACAGTTGGTTGATAATTGATTGATTGTTGATGTTTATATTAGACGTTAATTTGTTAGTGTAGGAAGTGATAAAATATGAAATTGAATTTGACGTAGGATAGTTAACGATTTGAAATTGATTTATATGTTAAATTTGATTAGTTGAATATGACCCCTTTTAATTGTTAAATTAACTGACATGTAGAATAGTGATAATTACACTTTGAACCATTGAACGTATATTTGATTAATTGCTGTAGTGTTAAAATTGAAATCGAATGACAATTGAAGAACCGTATAAATATTAGTGTAATAATCTTTAATCTACATGAAATGATAGTGTAGATTCTAGAAATAATTATATTAATTCGTACAAATAACAATGCGAATTAATACGATTATTTCGGGATTATTTGAATTGATTATTGAATTGATATTGATTGTTGTTCTTGCTTGTTTATTTACTTTGACACCATCCCAGTTATCACACTGCAAGTTCCCTTTGCTATGCTTTGATTTTTGAATTGAATTGGAATCGGGTTGAAATGATAAATACCCAAATTGAACTTTGACTTAGGATAGAGAATTAAATAAAACCGATTGGTCAAATAATTTGATTTAAAATAAAATAAAGATTTATTTGAATAAATGATAAGGTTTTGAAATGAGGTTGGAATTTAAATTTTTATGAAAGGAAATGTCAATATTTAATAATCTGAAACAAAATATTAGCAATGTAATTGATGAAAGAATGTTGTTTAATTTGAGAAATGATTGAATTAAGTTTGAAATGATTGAATTAAGTTGAAATTATAATTAAGTTTGAAATTATTAAACTTTGAAATGATTTAATAATTAAGTTTGAAATTATAATTAAGTTTGAAATTATTAAACTTTGAAATTATTTAATAATTAAGTTTTGAATTATTTAATAATTAAATAAGGTTGAATTATTTAATGATTAAATTGAATTGAATTCTTTAATAAGTAAAATTGAACTTTTGAATAAGTAAATTTTTACTTCGTAAATAATTGAAATTGAGTTTCTTTATTAATTAAGTTTTGGAAAATTATTTAAGTAAGTAAATAAGTGAAATTGAATTTCTTTAACAAGAAATAAAATGTGATTTATTGAAATTAATGTAAGACTTGAAAATTAAAGGATTTGATTTGATGAATTTAATTTAATTCAAATTATAAGTTTTGAAATAAGGAAGTTGAATTTAAATAATGGATTTAATGAATTGGAAATTAAACAGAAATTGTTTTAAATGAAAATTTACTTAACGAACATTGAATGAAATTGATAAATGGAGTTAAATTGATTTGAATGTTAAATTAAATTAATTTCAATGATTTCGGAATGAAATTTATATGAACTTGAATCAATATTTGAATTGTTTTAAATAGAAATTGAAATTGAATTATAAGATTTTGAAATTATGAATGTGGAAGTTTTGAAACGTAAATATTGGAAATTGATTTAGAAAGACAAATGAAATGTTGGTTTACGAATTGAAATTGAAATTGAATTTGATTTGGTTTTTGAAATATATAAACGACCAATCGGTGTAATAATTACGAAAGTTATTAAAGAGACCGGAAATCGGTTATGGATATACTCTCTATCTAAACCGAAAACCACTTTAATAACTATACGCGGAGTGATGATCCAGAATGAAGTGGTTGGAATGATGTTCGTGATGAAGAAAGAGAACGATAATGGATAGCCTTGACACTTGTGTCAAATTGGAAATGACTAAAACAGGAGCCGTGCTGGGCCAATGGAGGTCAGCTACCTCAAGTGAACACACTTCTTCGAACTACTCATTACTTGTTGTCGATTGGTGCACCCTTAATTTTGGGAGTGTTGTTTCATGGTGTTGCGGTCGCTGCGGCGATGCGTTCTCACCAGTCCGGATCAGGCAAACGGTAGTATCACTACCTTGGGTATTGCCTCATGTGCCTTGTCATACTTGTATCCATATACGCGACCACTACGATTTGTTTTGTACCTTTAGTATATGGATTGCCCTCTGGTGACTTCCGGTTTTGGGGAAACTACGGTCTTATATATGCTCTTGGGAATAAAAATGTGTTAAGGGTGGAATGGGCCATGACTTAACACTATTTTGATATCTTTATATTACTGATAGACATTATCTACTTATCGTACAATACTACATAGTAGATAGTTTACGGATCCTTAAAGGATGGTTATTCCAACATCCTTTGAGTTACTTGTATTTCAATTGCTATTTCACTTGAGTTGGATTTATTAATATAAGAATGTTAATCCTGACTCGAGTGTCTTGTGTTTTTGCTTTACGCTCGGGTCAGACTGAGTGTACCAGTATTCGAGACTCACCTTTGGAGTTGGAGCTTTGCTTGAAGATCCAGCCATCTATTCTGCTTTCAGTATTCGATGATTCCAGTGATGTATTCTGATTTGTATCTAGTGTATCGTGTTACTCTTCCGTTGTATCTGGTTTAACTCTGATGTATCGTATTACTCTTCTGTTGTAAACTCTGATGTATCTTATATATTCATATAGTAGCTTCATGAACTACTATCTCTTTTATTTCCACTGCATTTATTACTCTGTGTCTGTGATCTGTGATTATTTATTTACTGTATATGTTCAGTTTTGCCAAATTTAAATTAACAACGCAGTATTTTGAGCAATTCAACTCCGGCACGAGTGTCTACCTATACCCTTATAATGGATGCGAATGGTCCAAAATATCGGGTCGTTACAGTTGGTATCAGAGCTTTGGTAGCTCTAGGCAAACTTAACATATAGGGTAAATGTATTTACAGAATCACTCTCATTCGAGTTTCAATCTCTTCCTTTGACTCAATTCCTTTGAATTTTGGAACGTTCCCTCGGTTCCGAAATTCATTCGTGTCCTTCACTATTCGTCTTCTTTCGATTCTGGAGCACCCCATAACTTCATTTTTAAATGATATCTATAATAGATCGGCGGTCTCGCCAATCTTCAAATGATTCGTAAAGGAGCAAAACTCCTTTATAATAGGCATTGATTTACCGGAGATTTCTGTATCCTCGGTTTACGATGCTATCTATCTCCTGCTATACCTGAATTTTATTTCATGAGATCGAATGTCGAGTTACCTCAGAATTCTACATTGATCTCATTCTTGAAGTCACGGTTGACCCGGTTAAGGTTGCCCGCGATTTACATAAACCTATCCATCTTGTTATTTCATTATTTAATCATCTTATCTTCTGTTTCAAACTTATTTTCGAATCAAAGTTCTCTTTGATTTGAGTCAACAAAATTTGAATCCCTATCCTTATTTTGAAAATTCATTCCTGTATCGTCGAGCAAAGAAATGTATTTGTAAACTAATATATATAAATGTTTTAAATATATACTGTGTTGTTTGAGTTGTTGATGTTGATTTGGGTTTCTGATCGATTCGTCTGATCAACGCTATCGATAGGATTTCCAAAACACTTGAGCAGAGCAAACTGACACAATATCGTTTTCAAATTTGGAAAATAAAATAAAAGATTTGTATGATTATATATATATAAATATAAGTATTATGAAATTAAATTGTTAATGAATCTATTGTCAAAAATGATAATATTTGATTTTCATTTATTGTTTGGAAAACCATTGATTATTCTAATATGATAAATTAATGAAATTATAGAACTTGGTTTAAAATTTTAATTTGGAATTCAAATGAATTTAAATCAGAATTTGAGAATTTAATTTCCGATGATTTCCAACTTTGATTTGAAAGTTTTAGGTGTATAGTTTTAAATATTTTCAAATTGAAATCATTTCAAAGAATTTTAAATGTTTGAATCAGTGCTCTCCTATTTTGTCGCTGGGAAATAATTTCGGTGATGACGGCCGCATCATCGACATTCATTTTCGAGTTTCGAAGTGGAGAAACCATCCTGTAGCTTTGCTATGGTTTTGTTTTGAAAAATATTTTGATTTGAATTTCTTCAGTATAATTTGTTTTATATACATATATATGGGCATCTTATTTTAAAATTTAATTTGATTTGATATAAATATATTATATATATCTCTAAATTGTTTAAAGTTAATTGGAAATCTAATTCTTAAATTTTGTTAAAGGATGATTTTAATTACAAATAAAACCAAAATTTGGAATAAATATTTAATCTTGAATAATTGAATTGGGAAAATTTTTATTTGTATATTGTTCAACTTCATTCTAATACAACTTACCTAAATCATTCAGAAGTTGAATATGTAATTGGATAATATATAATATAAACTGAATTTATAAATAAGATTTGAGCGGTTATAATAAATGTTATACACTTAAATTTTAATTATAAAATGTTAATAGAGATAAATAGAATAATGAGATAATTGAAAAATAAATTTTGTTTTGAAGGTAAATAAATAAATTGAAATTAGATCAACTTATGGAAATATCTTAAATTTAAACCAATTATTGAATATAAATTAATTTAAATTGAAATTTATATGGTTTAAATTAATTTATATGGTTTAAATATATGTGATAAGATATATTAAGTAGAATAAATTTAACAATAATTTGGAATAAAGAAGAATTTAAAATTGTTGAAGAAAATATGATTATAATAAAAGAATATTCAAATTTATGGTTTTAGAAATTGTAAATTGAAGAAAATGGGATAATAAGATAATGAATTTAGAAATAGTTGAGATTGATTTTAGTGAAATCAAATGGATTAAATCAATTATTGAATATCAATTAATTTAAATTTTAATTTATATGGTTTAAATTAATTGTTATTTTGTATTTCAAATCTGTTTTTCTTTCTGGTTGTTTCTATTCTCCTACCTCGTTCCTTTTCGGAGAGGAAAAGTTTTGAGTGGGATAATAAGATAATGAATTTAGAAATAGTTGAGATTGATTTTAGTGAAATCAAATGGATTAAATCAATTATTGAATATCAATTAATTTAAATTTGAATTTATATGGTTTAAATTAATTGTTATTTTGTATTTCAAATCTGTTTTTCTTTCTGGTTGTTTCTATTCTCCTACCTCGTTCCTTTTCGGAGAGGAAAAGTTTTGAGTGGGGGAGAGTGTAACGACCCGTAAATTTCAACGGTTTTAAATAACGTAATTAGTTGAAATTTTGTGAAATTTTAAACGATAAAATTTTGAAATATAAATTTGATATTTGGAATGCGTCTAGTTAAACATAGCAAACTGTAAATTTTCGTCAGAAAATATGAAAGTTTATTTCGTGCGTAAATTTACTTCAATTCAATCAGTTAAAAAGCGATGAAAATAAAACGTTTTCGAAACCCAAATATTTTTACATAGAAAAAATTCTAAACCATCTTCTGAGCAAGACGTCATTTTTCGTTTTTCCAAATTCGGACTTCTTTGGCTCCGTCGATCTTATTTTTCTACGTTTTTCTTGCATTTTCCGCCAGTAGAAAAATTCGAATTTTATAAATTCAATCGTACCACTGATATCCGTATACCGTTTTGATCGTCGCATCGTGCTGATCTCTACGGTATATTCGATTGTCAAATTCGGAGTCCGGTGTACGTTGCATTTTGCGTAACGCCTACTGTATCGGTATCCGTTTTGCGTATCTAGAATTTTCCTGTGTCCATTCAGATTTCACGAGAATAATTCTAATAGCCTCTAGCCTTTTTTACTCCTGAATTTTTTTTTGGCTTTTACTTTTTCTCATGTTGAATTTATAACATTTGCTGGTTCGTTCAGTTTGGCTTCTGCTCTCCCACTTTGTTCCTATCAGTTAATAATATCATATATTTAAAGTTTTGGTAGAAAAGAGAAAGGTTAGCTGGCAATTGCATTTGCATTTATTCTGTAAAGCTATTCACATTTCACCTTCTTGTTCAAGCCACACCTCCTCCTCTCTTTCTCTTGCGCCTCTACCTCATTCACGTAGCCAAGCATCCATCAACCTCGGTCATCGCCTAACGTCAAACAGCTCCGACCGCATCTCTTTCTTCACCTTCCGCCCACCAAACCCAACACTTCCCAGTCGAGGCCGAGAGCCGTCACGCGAAGCCTGGCCGAGCATCGTAGCTGTACATGCCGAGCCGCCTCCAACCAAGCTCGACCCCGCCTCTCTCGACTGTCCCCCTCGCCTTTGCTCGCCCGGATCCAATACCCACCTTCATCCCACCGGGCCTTTGCTCCCCTTGTTGCCGTTCCACCCTGGTTGCAGTTTTGTTTTGGTGAGTATTACCTATTGTTATTCATATATATAAAGGTTTAACTGAGTTGTAAATTGGGTTTTGAAAGGAAATATATTTGCTTATTTAATTTGTTATTGATTTCATAAAATATAGGTTTTTGGTCCTATTCCTATCATATATATATAGTATAAACTAGTATAAAGTTTAGTCTGCTGTCTCTGTTTAAAGTAAACTATTATATGAATATAGTTATTCGTAGCTTGGCTAGTAACTTTGTTGGTAGATATCGGGTTTTATCTTATATACAAGTTTATAATATTTTATATATGCAATTTATCTAAGTTTACTTATATGCCAGAGCTTGCGTGAGTATACAATTATACGCCTCTATCTTATGTATGATGATATATATATAAATTGTTATCAAGTTTGTATGCATACAATCCATATCATTTTCAAGTGCTGACTGCATGTAACGTGAGAATATATATAAATATTTCGTATAGAGTATGTATACTAATTTTAGAGAAAAAAATGATATACGTAATGATGTCTGACTTTAAAGTGTACGTATTAATGTATAAATGTATATTTTCCTAGGTATAAGTGCTATTTGTCCATATCAAAGTATATAAGCAATAACATCTGCGTGTTATATATATACACATATTTTGGTTTATACTGTTGATTTATGTGAGTTTACATAGCAGTATGTGTTTGTTAATGTATTAAATTAGAGTTTGTTTATATAATGTATAAGTGTATATACATAGGAGTGTATATATGTTTGTTGATTATAATAGATTTGAAGCATAATTATATTTATGTTTAAGATTTATATATACGGTTGTTTACATTTTCTGTAATAAATTTATATATATATATATATATAGTGAGGTTAGGTAGATATGTAACATGCGTCAATTTATATGTATATGTGTTGTTGTACGCCGTGGGTATATATGTGTGCCGGTTTATGTATATTAAACATATGATGAAATTTAAGATTGTTGATATAAAGGCTTATACGTGTGGATTGTAAGTTAAAATAGTATTAAATATTTATCTGTTTTACAGTTTATATCTTATAGAGTATATTAAATTATAATAGCCGAGTATAAAAGTTTGTATATATATGTATATGGATTTTATTTTAATGTGTGGGTTTTATTATATAAGGTGATAGTTTATATTTATTGAAGTAAAGCGATTTTTTTTATGCAATATATATAATATAATAATAGTGTATGTACATTCGGTTTATATCAAAACCGATTTCTTGTTCTCATCCATTCCTATTTATCAGCTTGTCCATCGAATTCGTGCCAATCTAGCGTTTCTTTGGGATTCGTGCTTGGATTCGTAACTCATCTCATTTTGTCCGTCTCTAGCCTCGAAAGGTGAGCAACCACTCACGATTAACGTTCTTTTATTTATTAAATCTGATTTCAATTGAAACGACAATTGAAATATGCTGCTGTTAGTTAATTACACTGTTATATATGCTATTACCTGTATCAGTTCACCTGTGACATTTGACACCATTATCTGTTAATGATTTATGTGATGATAATACAGTTGGCTGATAATTGATTGATTGTTGATGTTTATATTAGACGTTAATTTGTTAGTGTAGGAAGTGATAAAATATGAAATTGAATTTGACGTAGGATAGTTAACGATTTGAAATTGATTTATATGTTAAATTTGATTAGTTGAATATGACCCCTTTTAATTGTTAAATTAATTGACATGTAGAATAGTGATAATTACACTTTGAACCATTGAACGTATATTTGATTAATTGCTGTAGTGTTAAAATTGAAATCGAATGACAATTGAAGAACCGTATAAATATTAGTGTAATAATCTTTAATCTACATGAAATGATAGTGTAGATTCTAGAAATAATTATATTAATTCGTACAAATAACAATGCGAATTAATACGATTATTTCGAGATTATTTGAATTGATTATTGAATTGATATTGATTGTTGTTCTAGCTTGTTTATTTACTTTGACACCATCCCAGTTATCACACTGCAAGTTCCCTTTGCTATGCTTTGATTTTTGAATTGAATTGGAATCGGGTTGAAATGATAAATACCCAAATTGAACTTTGACTTAGGATAGAGAATTAAATAAAACCGATTGGTCAAATAATTTGATTTAAAATAAAATAAAGATTTATTTGAATAAATGATAAGGTTTTGAAATGAGGTTGGAATTTAAATTTTTATGAAAGGAAATGTCAATATTTAATAATCTGAAACAAAATATTAGCAATGTAATTGATGAAAGAATGCTGTTTAATTTGAGAAATGATTAAATTAAGTTTGAAATGATTGAATTAAGTTGAAATTATAATTAAGTTTGAAATTATTAAACTTTGAAATGATTTAATAATTAAGTTTGAAATTATAATTAAGTTTGAAATTATTAAACTTTGAAATTATTTAATAATTAAGTTTTGAATTATTAATAATTAAATAAGGTTGAATTATTTAATGATTAAATTGAATTGAATTCTTTAATAAGTAAAATTGAACTTTTGAATAAGTAAATTTTTACTTCGTAAATAATTGAAATTGAGTTTCTTTATTAATTAAGTTTTGGAAAATTATTTAAGTAAGTAAATAAGTGAAATTGAATTTCTTTAACAAGAAATAAAATGTGATTTATTGAAATTAATGTAAGACTTGAAAATTAAAGGATTTGATTTGATGAATTTAATTTAATTCAAATTGTAAGTTTTGAAATAAGGAAGTTGAATTTAAATAATGGATTTAATGAATTGGAAATTAAACAGAAATTGTTTTAAATGAAAATTTACTTAACGAACATTGAATGAAATTGATAAATGGAGTTAAATTGATTTGAATGTTAAATTAAATTAATTTAAATGATTTCGGAATGAAATTTATATGAACTTGAATCAATATTTGAATTGTTTTAAATAGAAATTTAAATTGAATTATAAGATTTTGAAATTATGAATGTGGAAGTTTTGAAATGTAAATATTGGAAATTGATTTAGAAAGACAAATGAAATGTTGGTTTACGAATTGAAATTGAAATTGAATTTGATTTTGTTTTTGAAATATATAAACGACCAATCGGTGTAATAATTACGAAAGTTATTAAAGAGACCGAAAATCGGTTATGGATATACTCTCTATCTAAACCGAAAACCACTTTAATAACTATACGCGGAGTGATGATCCAGAATGAAGTGGTTGGAATGATGTTTGTGATGACTGAAGAAAGAGAAAGATAATGGATAGCCTTGACACTTGTGTCAAATTGGAAATGACTAAAACAGGAGCCGTGCCGGGCCAATGGAGGTCAGCTACCTCAAGTGAACACACTTCTTCGAACTACTCATTACTTGTTGTCGATTGGTGCACCCTTGATTTTGGGAGTGTTGTTTCACGGTGTTGCGGTCGCTGCGGCGATGCGTTCTCACCAGTCCGGATCAGGCAAACGGTAGTATCACTACCTTGGGTATTGCCTCATGTGCCTTGTCATACTTGTATCCCTATACGCGACCACTACGATTTGTTTTTTTACCTTTAGTATATGGATTGCCCTCTGGTGACTTCCGGTTTTGGGGAAACTACGGTCTTGTATATGCTCTTGGGAATAAAAATGTGTTAAGGGTGGAATGGGCCATGACTTAACACTATTTTGATATCTTTATATTACTGATAGACATTATCTACTTATCGTACACTACTACATAGTAGATAGTTTAACGGATCCTTAAAGGATGGTTATTCCAAGATCTTTTGAGTTACTTGTATTTCAATTGCTATTTCACTTGAGTTGGATTTATTAATATAAGAATGTTAATCCTGACTCGAGTGTCTTGTGTTTTTGCTTTACGCTCGGGTCAGACTGAGTGTACCAGTATTCGAGACTCACCTTTGGAGTTGGAGCTTTGCTTGAAGATCCAGCCATCTATTCTGCTTTCAGTATTCGATGATTCCAGTGATGTATTCTGATTTATATCTAGTGTATCATGTTACTCTTCCGTTGTATCTGGTTTAACTCTGATGTATCGTATTACTCTTCTGTTGTAAACTCTGATGTATCTTATATATTCATATAGTAGCTTCATGAACTACTATCTCTTTTATTTCCGCTGCATTTATTACTCTGTGTCTGTGATCTGTGATTATTTATTTACTGTATATGTTCAGTTTTGCCAAATTTAAATTAACAACGCGGTATTTTGAGCAATTCAACTCCGGCATGAGTGTCTACCTATACACTTATAATGGATGCGAATGGTCCAAAATATCGGGTCGTTACATTACCCATATAGCCCTTAACACGTAATAGTCCCAGTAGTCTATCCAGTACTAGCATACTCCCAAAATGGAGGCTACCCTCGATACTCCACAGGCTACGGGAGAAATCACAACTCGTAGTAAAGCTCGATATGGTAGGTGACACGGCACACAAGGCCATGCCAGGGTAGATATACCAATTACGCACACGGACTGATGGAAACGCATAGCAGCCACTACCGCTCCACCTCGAACAACACTCCCAAATCGAAGGGTGGCCACCCAAAATCTCAAAATAATAGAATGGTATCGAAGAAGTGCGTCCGATAAGAGGTGCTACCTCACTGGTCCGAGATCGCTCCTGTTTTAGCCACCTTATGCCAACTCACGGGAGTTGGGTCCACGTATATACCTTAGGATCGTCGCCACCATCCTACTTCATTCTGGAAACTCCACCGCGTACATAGTTGTCAAAGTGGTTTTCAGTAACGACATAGAGTATGTCCATATCCGATCCCGGTCTATTTAACAACCAAACGTTATTATAACACCGTGGTCATTTAAAAATATATATACTTTTAAAAACACAATCATTTCTCTTTCAAAACATATTCTTTATTTCAAAATAGTATATACTTCAAAGACCAAAATATTGTTGCAATTTCAAAACCATATCCTTTACTTCAAAATAGTATATACTTTAAAACCAAAATATTTTTGCCATTTCAAAACCATATCCTTTACTTCAAAATAGTATATACTTTAAAACCAAAATATTTTTGCCATTTCAAAACCAACTCAATAATATATAATTTCCATTTCAAAAACAATTCAATAGTATCTTATATAAATAAAACCCAATTTCCAATCACTAATCTTTCTTTAATTTAAAAAAACTTGAAATATTCTTTTAAATCATTTTAAACCCAAACCGCATTTTGAAGTCATATTCTAAATTTTCAATTTCAATAGGTTTCCAATCAATATATTCACAAATAATTCTTAAATAAATTCCATTTCAAATAAATTCATTTTTCAAACCATATTACTTTCAAAGTTATAACAATTTCGAAAACCAATACTTTGAAAACAATAATACCTTAATTTCAATAAAAACATTTCAATTTTGATAAATTTCAAGTCTTTAAATATTCCAAAATTCCCAACCAAATCTGATAATCTTATATATACCTTAATTCAATTTACTATTATTTAGTTTAGAAATATTTATTTAATAAATTCAATATCACTTAAATAAAGCTCAAACTTGAAATATTCATAAATCAAACTTAAAACATCATCAAGTTATACATAGCTTAAATTTTAGAATTTAACCATATATAAAATAATATTTATATAATATCAAAATTTAATATTTATTAAACTGTATATTTCTTTCCAAACCATAGAAAATCACTTTAAAATATTTTATATATAGACCACGGTGCCTATATATAATTTTCTATCCTATGGTCAAGTGATACGGATATTTATCATTTCAATTCGTAATTTAAAAATAAAAGTTTACGGTTATATATCATTCCAACCGCAATCCCGAATGAAATGAAAATGCATAATAACTTGCAGTTTATACAATATAAAATATAGCATCCATTCATCCAAATATAAATAAACAACCATTTATTACAATCATCATCCAATTTAAACAAAACATCAATATAAAGCATATAAAATATAACAAGCATCAACGAATAGTTTATATTCAATAAAAATTAATAACTGTTTAACTGGCAATTTATATGCAATAATAAATAAATTTAACTGTCAAATTATATGCAATAATAAAATTAAATAACAATTTAATTTAAATAAATGCTATCTAACTGAGATGATGATTAAATATATGCCCAAACAATCATAGATAAATTTTAAATCACATCAAAATTTAATTTAAAAAACATAAGAAATCTTAGAAGTTGTGAGTGGGTTAAAACACCCACCTTTTGAATTTAAATTCAATTTAAACCCAAAAATTTGACAGTCTCCAAATTCGTCCAAACTAGCGTCAAAGTGTCAGAAATTTCACTACGATCCTAACAAAAGAAACCGCGTGTGAATTGGAGTTCGTAAGAGGAAGATATGCGTGTTTGAATGATTTGAAATCAAAATTAAAAATAAACAAAAAACAAACAAAAAACAAAAAAACATCGAACTAATTTCGGCTATAGAAAACTCGGATCCAAGAACGAACTGCAGATCTGAGATGTGTACACCAAGAGCTTCGATATAAAAAATTTCTGAATTTTTCTGAGGAGTTTGAATTTTCAGCTTTGGATTTGATTTGGGATTGGATCTGGAAATATATAATTTTGTCTACCATTGAGGAAGAGGAGGAATAGAATGAATTTATGTACAGACAAATGAGAATTAGGGAGGCTAGGGTTTATAGTAGGATATTTATAGAGAAAGTGAAACAGAATGGATTTAAAGCTATTTCATTAATTTTTCTCATATTATTTTTATTTCAGAAAATGTAATAATTAATTTCATTAATATACATTAAAGTACAATTAATCCCAATTGATTCCCCTATTAATTATTAACCCAAATAAACAGGTAACTTGTAATGAATTCATTGACCAATTTATTAGGTAATATTCAAATTGTTACGTATTACTTCCCTAGTTAAACTTTTGAATTGATTCTCCAATTCCCAAATTTATATTAACGTAACCTTTCTTTTAGATTTATAGCAATGATTTCCAATTCAATTGAATGAATTAAATATATATGTATACTCATAAAAATTTGTGGTCACACCCTTAATCACTTTTTATAAGCCTATTATTTCCACTCCTATAATCATCATTTATTATATATATATTAATTAATTAATTCAACATTTAAGTTCGTTTTCCTCTATCAAATTTATTACCCAGTATACCTTTACTCTATTCCAACAAATTGGAATTCCATTCAATTACTATAAACAATCATTTTCCTATTCACACTTTATTTTTTACCCACAATCATTTCGTTTCTTACCTTACAATATGTTTACGTTTCTATAAATTTCCATTCACACTTACGTTATTTTATATCACAATCATTAAAGTACATTTTCATCAACACAACCTTTATGAATACTTATCAACCTACATCATCTTAATTACATTAATTTATGTTTTTATCTCATTATACGTAATGCGTACATTAAATAAATTCATATTTTCATCCACTTCCATATATAAATTTTGCAACCAATTTATAACATTTACATTCATTCTTCTTATTTTAATTAATTACCAAATATTCATGTTTACATTCAATCATAACTTAGAAATCTTAACCATCTTTTCATGTAATTCTAACTAAATCCACTTTACTACATATTATTCTATCAATTTATATACATTTGAATTTATTTCCCAAATGTACTAAAGCCCATCTATTAAAATTTTACAATAGTTGCAATTTAATTGGTATTGCACTAAATAGGTCACTTATCAACTGCCATTAACATTCCTACCTTATTTTTACATTCAGTTACAATTAATCAACGTATTATTCCATCGATAAGTTAAATGCCTACTTTTATTTAGTACTTATCCTTTAAATTTATACCCAAATGCGACAAATTTACACTTTCCATTATCATATAAATTTGAATTCTCTTCTAGTTAATAATTTTTATTGGTAAATCACAAATTCAATATTCTCATTTGTTCTTGTATTAAACTAAAACCAAGTATGTAAATTTACGCTATTTCCATTAATTGCAATTTCATTTTAAATTGTTAGTTTTAATTACACTGTTACAATTAGTTTCTAACATTGATTGTATTTGTTTCTATTATATTTCGTTTATAGCTAAGCCATAATATTTGAATTTCAATTAAATTGTAACGTTCATTCAAGTTCGTTAAATAATAACTTGCATTAACACGTTCCTAAATTTACAATCAATTACCGTTTCCAAGGTTTCATTACATTAAACAAATTAATACTTTCCTTTACTTCTCATATACAATTACATCCGGGTAAAATCCTTTCACTACTTCCATTCAAGTTTCAATTTCTTGCAATAACCCATGTATTATAAATTTGCATACCAAAAAAATTTAGGTTCCAATAAATAGGATTTATTCAATTCAACGTTTTTGAATTAGGTCTATTTTAATAAATAAAATATTTCATAGGTTAATTCTTATTAATATACATTAAGGTTCCTTTACTCTAATTGATTTCCAACGAAATAAACAGGTAACCTTACTATACACTAAGGTTTATTATTTCCAACAAATTATCATAGTTGCCTACATAATGTTTACTTTACTATTATACACAAACGTTACTATTTTCATATGTCAAATCTTTATGCAATGGCCATATTATAATTACATTTATTATAACATTTATAACTTAAATGTTTGCCTTAGGTTTTCTTACATTAATAAGCCTTTATTTATTACAATATCAAATGTTACCATTTATTTCCCAATACCAATTCCATTCACAAATTATATAGGTAACTTATAGTAATTGTTTACATGCCAAGGTTACACTTAAGTTAATCCAGCTTCACCCAATTATTATAAATTATATACAAATCCTTTAATTTACACCACTTTTATACTTATTTACTTATTTTAAATTTTATACACAAGTGCACAATTTACGCTATTTCACTTTTATTGATTTTACTTCAATTGTCAACAATTGGTTACTACAATTCATTCTTAAACTTTTATTTCGATATAGATTATAAAATTTTATTTCATTCTAAATTTAATTACAAAATTAAATTAACCAAATTTATCCATCAAAATTTATAGGTCGTTACACTCTCCCCCACTCAAAACTTTTCGTCCCCGAAAAGGAAAAAGAAGGGAAAGAAGGATTAAGGAATCAATATATCATACTAAATTATTAAATTTATAAACAAATAGATTTTTACCAAATTAATTAATAAAATATACCAATTTATAACCATTAAATCTTTTTATACTCAAATTAATAATGTTTGGAAAACATTTTTCAAAATATTTCTAAGTCCAAAATTTACGGAAATTTTTCGGTAGAGTCTCATTTGTACGGAGAGGCTTGGGGAAAAATATAATATAAATATAACAATATATAACATATAATTTCCAAAATAATATATATCCCAGCACGGGAAAAATGATATAACAGCGCTATAAAGCGTAACCCGAAAACGTACCTATTTGTCGGGCAATAACGCTCAAATTATGAAACCAAAAGCAGTAACAATTGCTTCCATAACCTGTATTTCACTTATATAATCCAAAAGAGTTAATAATTATATAAAATGAAATATTTAGCGTTGTTTCAATCAATAACAATCAATACCACAACAATCACCTGCAATAAGGCATACAGCCAACACAAAACAATCATTCATTTATATCAAACAAAACAAACAGTTGTTTGGGTTCAACCTTCAAATTGTACCGAATGAAAAATAACTACTAAGTGTACCCTTCACTCAACAGTCTTAGGCGAACTAAATAGATTATTCGTTCATCCAAACAATATTTAAGTATCCTTGCCCAAACAACCATAAACCAAACAAACAACAAATCCAAACAATAAACTAAGTTTATTCTTGTCAATTTCATTTCATACTATTGTTGTTTGACTTCTTCTTTTTTTTCATTTATTTGCAATATTCATCTTCCTGCTTATTTTATTAATAAATAGCTTCAATTATTTACTTACGTTTATTATCGTTCATTTATACTACTTAATTTCATTTAGTAGTCTTTTCAATTACACTAAAGATTACAGTATTACAGCATCAAATTCTTATTTATTAAGGGATTTCATTAATTACTTTCGTTACTTCCAATTTATTACTTGTATAATATCTATTTCATTTCTTATTAACATTTCAACTTTTAATATTTGGTAAGTTATAAATATGCTTTTTAAGAATGTAATTGAAAGTTATACAAGTTTCCTCACTTCTCTTAATTAATTTAATGTTCAATAATTATATCCTTTATTTCATAGGTTAAAATTTCAAATTTCATTTAATACCATTTATAACCTATCATTCAATCTCTTATTTCCTTTAGATGTTTCACTTTATTAATTACCTACGTTCCAATTCACTACACTGATTGAAACTATTAATTAACGGAAACTAAAGAACTAAATACCGGATTTTATTTAAAAATCATTTTAAAATAATAGATAGATGTATATACTTGCAACATATGTCTCTAATTATTTTTAAAACAATTTAAAATTTATATTTGTTTATCAAAATAAATCTGCAGTAAAACTACTACAGCGGTCTTCCCACTTCGAAACTCGAAAATGAATGTCGATGATGCGTGCACTCATCACCGAAATTATTTTCCAGCGACAGAGAGGGGAGTACAGAACTTATCTCTTTCCAAAAATTTCTTTAAAACAATTCTTTCAAATTATGTTGAAATATTTATATCAGAAAATACTTCTAAATAATATTATTATTATATTCCAATCATCATTCAAAGAATTTTTTCCAAAAATCCTGGAACTTAAGTTCTAAAATTTCCAATTTGATTTATTTTATTTTCAATCTTATTTCAACTATTATTTATAAATTTCATTACCAAACAACCAATATATAGCAACCAAATATATATATCGTTTATAAAATTTTATTTTATATATAGAAAATATAATAGGCAAAATTATTTCATTCACCTATATTTTAAAACAAATATTGTGTCGATCTGTCCTATTAAGTGTTTAGAAATCCCTATTGATGTCATAGCGTCCTATGCACCAACCAGAATTTATAAATACAAAGCGGAACAAATTAAAACAATATAAAAACCCATTTTATAACACTAACAAATACGCTCTCTCATATATATACTCTCAATGACTCATCATAGGGTATTACTACCCTATTAATAAAGAGTCAGACCCCACAAAGCTAAGGTTTATCGCTAAACCAAAGCTCTGATACCAACTGTAACATCCCACCTTTTTGTATGCTTAAGCAGACACACGTGCCAATTTAAACCATACAGAAGGGCAAGGTTTCAAATCTCGGATTTTGGCCAATATCTCGGGCAAATATCTCGGCTGTCTCGGGCGATATTTAAAAGACTTATAACTAACCAAGCTGCCAAATCTCGGATTTTGGCTAATATCTCGGATTATCATCTCGGTTGATCTCGGGGAGATTTAAAACCTTGTAGAAGGGTGGATTGTTATGGGGTAAATAAGAAAAAGTGGAGAAATAAAAGAAACAAAATAGAATCTTACAGCGGAACGATAAAATATAATAATCAAATAACAGTTCATGAAGCTATTTTACAAAACATTTGATTATACTTATACAATACATATCAGAGTTACACATACCAGAGAATGATAATTAATGCAGCGGAATACAATGGTGTAGTGGAATATAATAAATAGTAGTAATAAAATCTTCGTCTTCGTCCTCCAGAAATAGGGCCTTCAAATCCTGAAATGCTCAGGCTGACCCGAGCGAATTGAAAAGACAAACACTCGAGTCAGAACTAAAAGATCTTATGTAAGTTAAATCAGTGAAATAAATATGAGTGTAAACGGCGTTAGAAATGTTTACGGGGTTTGACATCTCCTATCCAGTGTCTAACGTGAGTGCAGTAACTTAATAAATGTTCGGGATTCACATCTCCTAAGGATCCGTTAAACTATCTACTATGTAGTAATATTCGCTATTATAATAATGTCTAGTATAAAATAAACATACTTTTTAATAACGTCAAGGGGTTACCCATATAGCCCTTAACACGTAATAGTCCCAGTAGTCTATCCAGTATTAGCATACTCCCAAAATGGGGGCTACCCTCGATACTCCACAGGCTACGGGAGAAATCACAACTCGTAGTAAAGCTCGATATGGTAGGTGGCACGGCACATAAGGCAATGCCAGGGTAGATATACCAATTACGCACACGGACTGATGGAAACGCATAGCAGCCACTACCGCTCCACCTCGAACAACACTCCCAAATCGAATGGTGGCCACCAAAAATCTCAAAATAATAGAATGGTATCGAAGAAGTGCGTCCGATAAGAGGTGCTACCTCACTGGTCCGAGATCGCTCCTGTTTTAGCCACCTTATGCCAACTCATGGGAGTTGGGTCCACGTATATACCTTAGGATCGTCGCCACCATCCTACTTCATTCTGGAAACTCCACCGCGTACACAGTTGTCAAAGTGGTTTTTGGTATCGACAGAGAGTATGTCCATATCCGATCCTGGTTTCTTTAACAACCAAACGTTATTATAACACCGTGGTCATTTAAAAATATATATATACTTTTAAAAACACAATCATTTCTCTTTCAAAACATATTCTTTATTTCAAAATAGTATATACTTCAAAGACCAAAATATTATTTCCATTTCAAAACCATATCCTTTACTTCAAAATAGTATATACTTTAAAACCAAAATATTTTTGCCATTTCAAAACCATATCCTTTACTTCAAAATAGTATATACTTTAAAACCAAAATATTTTTGCCATTTCAAAACCAACTCAATAATATATCATTTCCATTTTCAAAACAATTCAATAGTATCTTATATAAATAAAACCCAATTTCCAATCACTAATCTTTCTTTAATTTATAAAAACTTGAAATATTCTTTTAAATCATCTTAAACCCAAACTTCATTTTGAAGTCATATTCTAAATTTTCAATTTCAATAGGTTTCCAATCAATATATTCACAGATAATTCTTAAATAAATTCCATTTCAAATAAATTCATTTTTCAAACCATATTATTTTCAAAGTTATAACAATTTCGAAAACCAATACTTTGAAAACAATAATACCTTAATTTCAATAAAAACATTTCAATTTTGATAAATTTCAAGTCTTTAAATATTCCAAAATTCCCAACCAAATCTGATAATCTTAAATATACCTTAATTCAATTTACTATTATTTAGTTTAGAAATATTTATTTAATAAATTCAATATCACTTAAATAAAGCTCAAACTTGAAATATTCATAAATCAAACTTAAAACATCATCAACTTATACATAGCTTAAATTTTAGAATTTAACCATATATAAAATAATATTTATATAATATCAAAATTTAATATTTATTAAACTGTATATTTCTTTCCAAACCATAGAAAATCACTTTAAAATATTTTATATATAGACCACGGTGCCTGTATATAATTTTCTTTTCTATGGTCAAGTGATACAGATATTTATCATTTCAATCCGTAATTTAAAAATAAAAGTTTACGGTTATATATCATTCCAACCGCAATCCCGAATGAAATGAAAATGCATAATAACTTGCAGTTTATACAATATAAAATATAGCATCCATTCATCCAAATATTAATAAACAACCATTTATTACAATCATCATCCAATTTAAACAAAACATCAATATAAAGCATATAAAATATAACAGGCATCAACAAATAGTTTATATTCAATAAAAATTAATAACTGTTTAACTGGCAGTTTATATGCAATAATAAATAAATTTAACTGTCAAATTATATGCAATAATAAAATTAAATAACAATTTAATTTAAATAAATGCTATCTAACTGAGATGATGATTAAATATATGCCCAAACAATCATAGATAAATTTTAAATCACATCAAAATTTAATTTAACAAACATAAGAAATCTTAGAAGTTGTGAGTGGGTTAAAACACTCACCTTTTGAATTTAAATTGAATTTAAATTCAATTTAAACCCAAAAATTTGACAGTCTCCAAATTCGTCCAAACTAGCGTCAAAGTGTCAGAAATTTCACTACGATCCTAACAAAAGAAACCGCGTGTGAATTGGAGTTCGTAAGAGGAAGATATGCGTGTTTGAATGATTTGAAATCAAAATTAAAAATAAATAAATAAAAAAAACAAAAAAAACAACGAACCAATTTCAGCTATAGAAAACTCAGATCCAAGAACGAACTACAGATCTGAGATGCGTACACCAAGAGCTTTGATATAAAAAATTTCTGAATTTTTCTGAGGAGTTTGAATTTTCACCTTTGGATTTGATTTGGGATTGGATTTGGAAATATATAATTTTGTCTGCCATTGAGTAAGAGGAGGAATAGAATAAATTTATGTAAAGACAAATGAGAATTAGGGAGGCTAGGGTTTATAGTAGGATATTTATAGAGAAAGTGAAACAGAATGGATTTAAAGCTATTTCATTAATTTTTCTCATATTATTTTTATTTCAGAAAATGTAATAATTAATTTCATTAATATACATTAAAGTACAATTAATCCCAATTGATTCCCCTATTAATTATTAACCCAAATAAACGGGTAACTTGTAATGAATTCATTGACCAATTTATTAGGTAATATTCAAATTGTTACGTATTACTTCCCTAGTTAAACTTTTGAATTGATTCTCCAATTCCCAAATTTATATTAACGTAACCTTTCTTTTAGATTTATAGCAATGATTTCCAATTCAATTGAATGAATTAAATATATATGTATACTCATAAAAATTTGTGGTCACACCCTTAATCACTTTTTATAAGCCTATTATTTCCACTCCTATAATCATCATTTATTATATATATATATTAATTAATTAATTCAACATTTAAGTTCGTTTTCCTCTATCAAATTTATTACCCAGTATACCTTTACTCTATTCCAATAAATTGGAATTCCATTCAATTACTATAAACAATCAATTTCCTATTGACACTTTATTTTTTACCCACAATCATTCCGTTTATTACCTTACAATATGTTTACGTTTCTATAAATTTCCATTCACACTTACGTTATTTTATATCACAATCATTAAAGTACGTTTTCATCAACACAACCTTTATGAATACTTATCAACCTACATCATCTTAATTACATTAATTTATGTTTTATCTCATTATACGTAATGCATACATTAAATAAATTCATATTTTCATCCACTTCCGTATATAAATTTTGCAACCAATTTATAACATTTACATTCATTCTTCTTATTTTAATTAATTACCAAATATTCATGTTTACATTCAATCATAACTTAGAAATCTTAACCATCTTTTCATGTAATTCTAACTAAATCCACTTTACTACATATTATTCTATCAATTTATATACATTTGAATTTATTTCCCAAATGTACTAAAGCCCATCTATTAAAATTTTACAATAGTTGCAATTTAATTGGTATTGCACTAAATAGGTCACTTATCAACTGCCATTAACATTCCTACCTTATTTTTACATTCAGTTACAATTAATCAACGTATTATTCCATCGATAAGTTAAATGCCTACTTTTATTTACTTATCCTTTAAATTTATACCCAAATGCGACAAATTTACACTTTCCATTATCATATAAATTTGAATTCTCTTCTAGTTAATAATTTTTATTGGTAAATCACAAATTCAACATTCTCATTTGTTCTTGTATTAAACTAAAACCAAGTATGTAAATTTACACTATTTCCATTAATTGCAATTTCATTTTAAATTGTTAGTTTTAATTACACTGTTACAATTAGTTTCTAACATTGATTGTATTTGTTTCTATTATATTTCGTTTATAGTTAAGCCATAATATTTGAATTTCAATTAAATTGTAACGTTCATTCAAGTTCGTTAAATAATAACTTGCATTAACACGTTCCTAAATTTACAATCAATTACCGTTTCCAAGGTTTCATTACATTAAACAAATTAATACTTTCCTTTACTTCTCATATACAATTACATCCAGGTAAAATCCTTTCACTACTTCCATTCAAGTTTCAATTTCTTGCAATAAGCCATTTATTATAAATTTGCATACCACAAAAATTTAGGTTCCAATAAATAGGATTTATTCAATTCAACCATTTTGAATTAGGTCTATTTTAATAAATATAATATTTCATAGGTTAATTCTTATTAATATACATTAAGGTTCCTTTACTCTAATTTATTTCCAACGAAATAAACAGGTAACCTTACAATACACTAAGGTTTATTATTTCCAACAAATTATCATAGTTGCCTGCATAATGTTTACTTTACTATTATACACAAACGTTACTATTTTCATATGTCAAATCTTTATGCAATGGCCATATTATAATTACATTTATTATAACATTTATAACTTAAATGTTTGCCTTAGGTTTTCTTACATTAACAAGCCTTTATTTATTACAATATCAAATGTTACCATTTATTTCCCAATACCAATTCCATTCACAAATTATATAGGTAACTTATAGTAATTGTTTACATGCCAAGGTTACACTTAAGTTAATCCAGCTTCACCCAATTATTATAAATTATATACAAATCCTTTAATTTACACCACTTTTATACTTATTTACTTATTTTAAATTTTATACACAAGTGCACAATTTACGCTATTTCACTTTTATTGATTTTACTTCAATTGTCAACAATTGGTTGCTACAATTCATTCTTAAACTTTTATTTCGATATAAATTATAAAATTTTATTTCATTCTAAATTTAATTACAAAATTAAATTAACCAAATTTATCCATCAAAATTTACAGGTCGTTACAACAGGAGCCCAAATACTTAGGTAATTTTTATTCATATTTCCCGTCAATGATTTTGTACTTCTAAAGAAATTATAAACATTATTGGTCATAACAATATTTGAATTTCTATTAAAATTGGATTTAGACTTTACTCGAAATTTAGTACTAGCACTAACATATTTACAATACATGAAAGCGCATCTAGTGCTATTTCTATGATCAGTTTTATTATATCCTAAACCACTTTTATCATGTAAAGGTCTAGAACTAGATAAAATCATGTTTAAATCGTTTTGACCTTTATTAAAATTTTTGACTTCAATGTTAAGTTTATCCAATTTAGCTTTAAAGTCACAATTATTATTTTCAAAAGAAATATTACTGCTTTTCAAAATATCAATTTGCTTGTTTAATTCAGAATTCTCCTTTTTTTAACGTACAGTTCTCATTTTCGAGAAGAAAAATTCGAGATTTTGAAGTATCTAAAGATGATTGTAATAAATCATTTCGTCTTTTCAAATCTGTAATTTCTTTTGAAAAATTTTCTTTTTCTTTTTCAAACATAGTATTTTGTTCATCTAGAAAATCTTTGAGGGCCTCAAAATTATTTTTCAAAACACCCTGTTGATTTTCTAAATCTAATTTCTCATTTTTCAATTTCTCATTTTCAAGTTTGATTGATTTCATCTTTTCTAAAATAAGAAAATTAAGCTTTGAGATCTTATCGCTTATACTAACTATCATTATTCTCATTTACTGAAATTTGTAAATCAGAAAGTACCTTTTTACAGTCCTCATTGGTCGTTGCTCTAATAGTTTCGGGCTTTTTGCTTGCTGTATTTCGACCGGATCTTTTTCTGGCCATTATTCTATGATGTTGTGACGATCAATAGAATTCCAGGCTCTGATACCAAATGAAAGTATGTGCTATGGTTCGTGTAATATGGATATACGATAACACAGAATATAGTGAAGATAGCTATACAATAAATAGTGTGGAATATAAGAGCAGTATAATAAAATGACACCAAAGATTTTTATACTGATTTGGAGCTCCGTCCTACGTCCAGTCCCAGACTCCTTCTGGAATTTCACTAAAACAACAACCCTCACTTAACCCGGAGGAACAGGTCTATACAACCCCTGAGCAGCCGAACAAGGACCTGAGCAGCAGAACAGGATTTCGCCTCAGCAGCTTAAGAGGACTTCACATACCTGAGCAGCATAACATGACTTCAACAAATAAAAAAGATTGTTTTGACTTTTTGTGTTCTGATAACATGGATAAGTCTGTTTATAGTACACCCTTCCTATGATCTTCTCCTCGAGTATAAATATGTATATTTGAAGTTTATGAAGATTAGAAAGGAATAGTATTGCTTAGAATATGATATATAAATCTAATTTAAGCAAGTATAGTTGCAAGAGTATTTAAGAAAGTTAGATAAGAGAGATCAGCAGATTAAGTTATTTGGAATGAAGTTAGGATATGTATTTACAGTTGTTAAATAGCAGCGACCATTGGCGAAGAGTTCTGATTGAAGCATTGCGTCCAAATCTCTTCGTAGAGATTCATAACTCTTCACGAATGATCGTGTCTTTTCAGAAAATATAGCCGTTATAGAAATTCAGTCAACTGAGCCTCTGAGTCAGTCGACTAAATATTCAAATGATTTTATTATATAAAATATATATATACTTGTGCACCTGTGCATACTGCACAGAAATGAGTAGGTCACTGCCAATGAAAGCTGGTGACTTCTGTTCCAACAGTCGACTGACCTACCAGGTCAGTCGACTGACCTGGTATTTTCTGTGCAGTTTGCACAATTTACGCAGGTATATATAATATATGATTCTAACGTTAAAATCTTGATAATATATATATATATTTTATATGCTTATATATGTATAAATCATTTGAAAATAAGAAAATTATATATATAAGCTAATATATACGTAAACGAGGAGAGATCTTAACAATATTGACCTAAGACTCAAAACAAAATAGTATAAAAATTGATGCACCGATTTTGATGTCTTGTCTCCATGTAGTATATATTCTGTTTTTGTTTGTAACAGTTGTCGAATATGTATGTCGTAGTGATATCTTCGTGTCATGAATCAAAACCAAGTCTCAACACACCTTCATCATCTGTACTTATTCATCCCACTTCTTGCTGCTGAAAAGCATTTTATAATATGATGAAAATAGTACAAATAAAATGTCAACTGAAAAAAGAATTCAATTTTGGTTTCAAATAAAAGTTGGTCCAAATAGTTAGTTTGTTAAATAAATGGCTTGCCTTTAGTTTTCATGGATTTTGAAATCAATAGACCGAGACAACATAGCTTGCTATTTATATCTTCAAAAACTGCAGTTATGGAGTAATATGTTTTTACAGTTTAAATTAGAAAACATGGGGTCAGTCACAAAACTAAGTGCATAAACATGCCATAAATTTAATAAATTTATTCCTATTAGTTCTTGTAGTCCATGGTTCTAAAATTTTAAGGAAGCTGAGTTAACATATCAAACACCAAAAAGCCCTTGAACCCTCAAATCTCAAATATCATTGCTTTGAGACTCAAATTTATATTACCTTGGCAATAAAGCTTTCTTAACCAATAACAACAGATCCAACTAGTGCACCCAAACCCTCTGACAAACATATCTGCATCTTCATTGACAATCAGTCACTTGTATACCTAGAAAAAAACACAAAAGTAGCTATAAAAGATGTAACAAATATAGCATTACAGAAACAGAATCAACTGCTTGTACAAGCCTTGAAATTGGAACTCCTAATGCCTATCATGTTATTTTCTACCTTCAACAGAAACTTTTGTGCGGAAATCCACATATAAAATCCATATCTAATCATATAAAATCCATATATAAAATTAGTGTTTATGCACAAATTAGGGTTTCTAAAATTAGGGTTTCTAAAATTAGGGTTTGTGTAGAAATCCATATATAAAATCCACATCGAGCTACATAAAATATATGTATAACCACAAAATACATAAATAAAATCCAAACCGATTTAGGGTTCATGTAGAAATCCAAAACAAACGGTAGTAGACTGAAGGAGGGTCAATTTACTATGGGGAGATGAGTGGATTGATGGAGAGGAGTAGCCTGACGATAACGATGGAGGAAACGTTGGGCTTGGTTTAATATTGACGGAGAGGAGTAGTTAGAATTTTTGTGAAGTGAAGGGGAAAAATGTAGAGAAGGAAATGTGAAAAATGTAAAAATGTAAAAGTGTTTTACTAAAGGCGGGAAGGGCGACAAATTTTGGCAGCGTTGGTGAAAATTAAATATACCAAAAAATAAAGTGGAAATTATAATAGTTGCACTTACCTTTGAAATGCTACTAATATGTGCAACTAAAGCCAGATTTTCTTGTAGTGTCGTCCATTTTTGATGTTTTATATATGAATTTAGGGTAGAAAAATCCACTTGACGCAATGAAAATGTTATATTTTCCAAATTCTTTCATTTGTAAACATATAGTTTTTTTTTGGTTGTTTGTAAAATTACCTAAATTCACTTCTTAATTAGTTATTTATTTTTATTAAAATACAAGGTGTTTTTGTAATGTTAAGGTGGATTTCTCTATATAAGGTTATATGATTTGATTGATTGACGTGAAGAATGTAGTAGTCGGGTCTGTTTGTTAATAAAGGTAGAGATAAGAAGTGGACGAGTATACGGTGTATTCCAACTCTATGTAGCCTAGTGTTACATGGCGAAGTAAACAAAGAGATATGATGTGTCATTATCCAAAAAACTAGGTCAATCAAAGAAGTAGTTTCTGCGTAAGAAGAAGGAAATAGTTGTATCTTCATCGACTGCGGTATTAGTGAGGGCGCATGTATGGTGGTTGTATGAGATGTTTTAGATCATGATAGGGTTTTTTATTTAAGGATATCATTCTGTTTAACATCAAATAAGAGTTATTTCTTGATTTATGTTGATGAAGAGGAAGTGCAATTTTTATAGAGAGTGATTCTATTGATCTGGTGTTAGTTCAGTGTCAATTTGTATGTGTGGTGGAATAATTTGCAGCCACAATAATGTGTGTTATGTTCTAGATCTCTCTCATATCATTTTGCTAGTAATCATAATTATGATGTAAGATCACCACAAAGGGTGATAGTTTAGGGGACTTTTAGAGAATCATTTGTGCTGATGAAGCGGTAATAGACAAGGGGTTTCTAGAGATGCGCCAGTGTAGATGAAAGGAGTGATAGTTTGAGGGTTTATAAAGAAGCACTTATGTTGGTGAAATGGGTGATGAATCTATCTTATAATCGATTAATGTTTAAGGACCCACATTTATAACACTTAGAGCTGATGTACGAAGAAAAGACATCCATGCCCATAAATATCATGAAAGGACCTAAGAGTAATTTAGTGATCATATAACTAGTTACATGGATCAAAGTGTGATATATCTTATAATGGAAGGAATATTGTATAATAACATGTAGATATATATATATATATATATATACGGAATTAGAATGCCATATATGAGGCAAAGTGCCACAACAATGTCCTCATGTCAAAACCTTAGTGCATATCTCCAAGCATGCAATAACCGAGTTATACATCAAAATGTCTTTGTACAATATGATAGGTATGATATGTATTAATAAAAAGGATAATTGGTGAGAGAGATAAGGGTGTGCCATAAGGAAATTATGTATATGTTATCTAACTTAATTCTTGTATAAAACTCTTGTTCGTTACAAAATACGCTTATGGTTTTGCTTTTGATTATATGTGTTGTAATATTGTGATATCAGTAATGCTCTAGAAACATTAAATATATACTAGTATAAAATTTTCATAAAAAGTATTTAATCGATTACAGTTGTAAATGTGTTTGTAACCATCAGTAATGAATTATGTATTTAAAATACTTATCTTTAAATGTTCTTAGTCCGGATGTTTCAAGACAAACAGATATTGATACATCCATTAAGACTAGTGTATGTATCGCTCTCTATACAATGGATGGTGAATTATTCATAATCGTCGATGACACCATGGGATTATATTTTGTAGTTGTTTGGAAAAATCATAGAACGATTAAATCGGATTCTTCTATACATTAAATATAACTAACTCAAAATAGAAGAACTAATATAACAATGTGCACTAGCCCTCTAACCTGAGAGTACTACGGATCTTAACTGTCTAGCCTATACTTTCATTATGGTAAATCACATGACATAATGCTCGTATTACGGTCATAGTTGGACATTTGTTGAACCATTTGAAGTGAAACAATAATCAAGTGAGGATCTATCTCTTTTTTTGTTGAAGGTGTGTATCACCATAATTGGTAGTCAACTTAAAGTTAAATTCTTTGGACATAATATAACAGTTAATCGATAAATACCATCGAGTTAAATCAATGGCTTTGAAGTTGTATTATGCGATTAACTATTGATATCATTAGAGTTTTTTTACCATTGACCAAACTCTTGATAGCTTAGTGATAGAGTGACGACGAATGAAATTTTTCACAAAATATCTTTACTTAGGGTGTAGCTTTAGTAGTTCGGATATATGATTTCTGCCTAAATGATTTGTAAGTTATCGAATCATGTCCACTGTTGTACTTCCGCATACACTACATAGGTTTTAATGTATAAATTGTTTAAATATTGTTACTACAAAAATTAACTTAATCCCATCGAAGCCATAGAGTGGCAAAGGGAAGTGTTACGCCATCAACAAAGAAGCAATAGTGACGCCACTGCAAATAAAGTCCTTCTACAAAGGTTGGTTCCACTAATGCTTTCCTTCCGAAGGGGTTGGCTCCGCCGATATCGTCCTTCCATGTGACGCCCCACCTCTATACCCACGCTAACCAAGAACACTACGAGGTAGTGCTGTCAATTAACACGGAGAATAAGGCTGTGGAGGAGCGACCATCCATGTAACTTCTTTGTGCGAGCACTGATATGTCAGATAGAATAGAATGCATATCTTTTAAGGAGGAAATCCGACATACCGATACAAACTCAAAGCTATCACACGGTGGCTATATATTATCTTCGAAAACAAACATAGAAGTAATCATAACATAATCAGTCACGGACATCCATATCACAAAGGCGGAAAAAGATATGAATATATATATAACACTTGAAAGTGTATATCAGAGTAGTGGTCAGAAAGATCCACAATAAAACAAAAGGAATAGCAACATGTGCTATACAAAAGAATACATCAATGAGTCTATATCTCAAATGTGTACAATCAAAAACTACTAATCTAAGTAGTTAGCCAAAAGTCAGAGTAAATTTGAAGAGAAGTCAAGCAGAAGCACCTGTAACATCTCGGTCTGACCCGAGTATTATTTATAAGAAAATAATAAATGGATCAGTCTAGCTATAAATATCAGATGATAAGGTATAGGATAAATAATATGGCATGAACATGTAACAACCATAACGACATACTACTATAAGTATGTAAATGATAATCAACAAAAGATCAATCAATATCACAAGAATCTTCTCAAAGATAAAATAGGGTATCATGCCCTAAACTTGTATTCATAACAAGTCAATAACACATAAATTCACCAATGCACAAAAACTGATATCATATCAATGAAAATCATGAAAATTGGTGAAGCACAAATTCCAGAAATCATCGCAAGAAATCCAGAAAACACATAAAAAGGGGGAGGCCTAACACATAAACGGGAGCATGAAAACTCACCAACGCGTATAACACATAAACGAGAAGCTATCTCATGGAAGCTATCCATTAAATTTCCACACAGAAATGGCCCGAAGACCATGGGGTGCTACCCCATATATGTGATGGCGAAACATCACAAAAGCGGGGTCTAGTCTCCCTCGCAGACAAAGAGACATCACTCAATCGCTAGTCTAAATCACAAAAACGATCGTCATGATCATTAGGAAGTGTCAATTACACTAAGCCAGTGAATATATGAGTTTAGCTTCATGTCCCATAACCACTAGCGTAACTTAAATATTTACGAACAAACTATAGATCTCCACTAGGAAATTGTCACAAAAGGGTTCAATCGAACAAGTCCAAGAGCTAACCGACGAAGTGAACGCAAGCGTTTCATACCACTCGTTTTACTAAGTCGTTTAAGTCGATTTCTCATCCGAGTGAAGTAAAGGCTTGTATATACTAATAGATTGGAAAACGGTTTAGGAAAAAGAGCTTTGTAATAAAATAGAGTTGAAATCGTTTTGATGAAAGAGCTTTGATATTTACTACTAGTATTGAAACCTTCATATTTTTAGAGTGACAAGTCATAAAATGATTGTTGAAACAAATCGAATCACATAAATTCACATTCGAAGGCGTGAGCAAAGTCCGAAGAAATCAATCCCAAAACCATCAAGTAGGAATATACTTGCGACCTAACGTGGTCGAATTAAAGTGCAAAAACTTTATGTCAAATAGGTCGAACGACCTAAGGGTAAAATGCCATGCGCCCTAATAGGAGAACCGGGCGAGCGACCTAGTGAAATACAGGTCAAATGACCTAAAGAAATCATGCCAAGCGACCTAAGGAAAAGTAGGTCATACGACCTAATGGTTGCGACCTACCTGGAATGGCAGAGCGACCTAACTGGGCAAGTGAGGCCAAGCGACCTAAGGTCTGCGACCTAAAGGCGAGCGACCTAAGAGATCCAGCGACCTAAGGGGACACGCGACCTAACTGGAAGACAGGTCGAGCGACCTAAAAGATATGAGGTCCAGCGACCTAATGGATATAAGGTCCAACGACCTAATGGAAAGAGGCTCACGACCTAAAACCACGCGAACTATAACTGGCGACCTAAAGACTCGCGACCTAGAGGCCAGCGACCTAACCAAGCGATATGGCGAGCGACCTACCGAGGTCATAGGTGAGCGACCTAATGAGAAAACGAGCCGAGCGACCTAGTGATAAGGTGGTCGAGCGACCTAGTGAAAATGTGGTCGAGCGACCTATCGCTGTAAAGGCCAGCGACCTAAAGAGGTTATCTAAGCCGAGGGACCTATCGACTTATAGGCCAAGCGACCTACGACTTATACTGGGACGAGCGACCTAAAGTTTGCCGAGTGATAGTAGGTCGGAAACGACCTAAGGCCATGCGAGCTAACATTCCAGAACGACCTAGTGCCCGAAAATCACCAAAAACACTGAAAATTGGGGCTTTTCGCCAATCCAATCCAAACCAAAAGCAAATGTTCATACAAATGCGATAGGGAATCATTCCCAACAGTCCAATGATAGTTATAGGCAAGATGTGAGATTAAAGATCTCACCTTTTCACTAAAATGGATGAAGATGAAGCTTGAAAGCAAGGAGAAGCAATCCAAAGCTTGAATCCACTATCTTCTACTTGAATTTGGAGTTGAAAGTTGGATTTGCAATTGAATTTGAGTTTGGAGTTTTAATTTCCCTTTCCCACCACCATTTTTGATGAAGCTTGAAGTGTTTGATAAAGTGAGGAAGAGGAGGTGGGTTGGGGCTGAGTTAGAAGGTGCAGTCCAACTCAAGTCAAAGGTGGGAAAAAGTGACGAAAATTCCACTTACTCCAAACATATCGAAGTTTACACTCAAAAAGATCGCAAACGTCATTTTGAACTCGATGGAGGTGGTCTCGAGTCCTAATTTGACCGTATGCAAAAAGTAGCTTTTCGGACTAACATCCGACTAACGATAAAATATTTAAATATAAAATCAATAAATATGCTGGTTGTTACATTCCACAAGCCTTATTCTTCCCCCAGAGTCGTCTTGCCTGAACTATTGCCTCCTTCCATCGAAATTCTTCCTATTGCAAGTGTTGTTCTGCCACAATCTTCTTCCTACCGCAAGTGTTGCTCTATCGCAAGCATTGCTTCAGTATAATCTTCCCTCCAACAACATAGCTCATGTTGTCAACATTGCTCCATCCACTAGTGTAGCATACTTTCTGTCAAGGCCCATTTTTCCATACCCTTTGAATTAACAATAAACCACACATGTCCAACTCAAATTGCATGAAAATACGGAACATGAAGGGAAATAAAGAAAAATAGACAGAACAGAATCTCACACGAATGGAATAACATATAATATTGAACAAATATCTTTTCAGCGGAAAACATTTAAATACATATATCAGAGTCTAACATAAATTCAGCTTGGACAGTTATAAACATCTGTCCTTACAATTGTTGATAAACATCAACTAAAACAAACTAAGTACAGCGGATAATAAAATACGTCCATACGTAGATGAATCTCTCCGGCTCTCCTCTGGAAACTCCAATCGTCTTCGACTAAACCTGAAACTACCCGGATCTGACCCGAGTATTGAAAATACCCGGATCAGGCTTGATAAACCAGCGTGAGAAAAACTCAATAATAAATGACAGTGTCATATATCAGTCTTTGGATAAAATCCTTTGAAAATAAAGAGTATCTCATAAAACCAAGCCCACACATAAACACGGACGGGTTTTTACCTTATGATAACTAAAACACTTTTATATCAAAATACACTTGATATTATTTTTAATGACATTCTTTTGAAAACACTTTTCAAATAAACTTATTCAAATAAGGTAACAATATCTGGACTAAGTCTAAGGTAATATATTCGGACTAGGTCAACGGAATATACCGAACGGAATATATGATACCAGAAAGGGGGTAGCTGAAATGTTTGCAAGTCATTACAGCTATTTTGGGAATACAATCAAAACCATTAATCTCGTATTGGGATTGGATTTCCAACATGATAGGAAACTAGTGGAAAGATCAATCTGTATCCACGGCTTACGTCCAAGACTCAGACGCCGTTATACAACAACACAAATGGCTAAAAGTGGATACAATCTGTGAATAACATCCAAGGACTCAGACTTCGCGCATCCCTACCATGATGCCCAGACGTATCTGGTACCTAGGGCTCAGAACATCTGATAACCCAAATCACTACTATCCGAAATGCGAGCATACATCTGACAATATAGAATCCCATCATAACCGGGGTGTGAGGCTCACGAGGCTATGCTCAATTTCTTCAAAGCCACGCTTTCATAAAAAAACCACGCTTTGATCATAACAGGTTCTACTTTGAATGCCACACCGCCATTCCTTTTATCACTATTTGACTCCCACAAGCATACAACCTCTGAGCTGGTATGTCTCAGAGAAGGGTGTTAAGCTAAGAGAAGTTGCCTTCTCCGCCACCAAGCAGATGTACATTTGTAAAAGTCAAACGTTGTGTCTTAGAAATGCAATGTCAGACATTCGTACATACAAGTTCGTTCTGGGACTGAACGAAACCGAAGGCACTCTCCTACTACCACTAGTAGCGAGTAGTCCTTGCAATCCGAAAAATCTCCACAACGAGAAGACCACTGCTATAAATAACTCTATAATGGGACCTTCCCAGAGCATGTTCAACAAGCAGTCCTCATGCAATGAAGATCCACAGTCTTCAATAATAATCATCTTCAGCATATCTTCACATTCGAACATATACATTGGTCGAAGTGGTTTTAGGATAGGAATCACCCAAATCCGACTCTGGTTCCTTCGAAGCCAATCATTGCTTAAAAAGATGTTAAGTTCATAAGTGGATATCAATCATCAATCAATTACTTCATCTTTTATTTAAATCAAATATATTTATTAGATATATTCTTTTCAGTTTATTCCATTTTCAAGAGTATATGGAATCATTAAGCCTCATTTATCAAATCATTTGGTTTATTTAAACCTTTCTTAAATCCTGGAATAATTCCAAATCATTTTCTCTTTTACTTAAGAAAACCTTTCCAAATCATTCATTAAATTTTAATCAAAGATTTCTTTCTTAACTTCAAATCATATTTTTGCAAATCGAAGATTTTCATAACAGAGCACTACTGCCACTTTAAATATGGTAAGTTTCACCTCCAGGGACTAATGGCGAGTAATCCTACATCATGAAGGTCTTTGTCTTCAATATGTTTTATTTCGAAAATTAGTTTGAAGGGGTTTTCAAACATGAATCACCCAAATCCGGTCCCGGTTATTCAGATAGGAATCACCCAAATCCAATCCCGATTCCTTCGTGCTAATCATCGATAAAAAGATGTTAATTTCATATGGGGTTTCGAAATTTAGTTTGAAGTGATTTTCGGATAGGAATCACCCAAATCCAATCCCGGTTCCTTCGTACTAATCATCGATAAAAGATATTAAGTGGTTAGTTAACATTCAAAGAATTTATTTCTTTTCTCTTATCTTGGAAAAACTTAAATATGATCTTTTAGAGCATCAGGGCTTTCCTTTTGATCTGTTCCATCCCTCGCCTAAAAAGAGAAAACATAGGCCAGGTAAGTTCAGGGCAATGGTTGCTCCATCCCTAATCTTAGTTAAACACCTTGTTTTATCTTCCCAAATCTCACAGGTGGGACAAATGTACTAGTCATTTCCGCATACTCAGTTTGTTATTACATTCAATATTCTTCACTTTTTGTTTAAGTGGTAAAAACAAGTCCTCTTGACCATTTATTCAAACTATTATTAAAACATCCAAATCATCTTTAAATTACTTAATTATTCTTTTAAACCATTCACAAAAGATTTAGGAAAGAATTGTTAAGTTTAAAACTACATTTCAAAAGGTTATAGAATTCGCAGCATAAAAGTGCTGCGGAAAGTGCTATATAAGCTTATTTGATCTAAAAAACTTTTTAATATTTGAAAATTCATATTTTCCATTCCAAATCTCTTTTAAACCATTTTAATGGATTTATCAAATTTATTTCATATTTTTCCAATATTAAAAACGTTCATTTAAACAGATTTCCTATTATGGTCACTTAACTGCACTAGCGCGATTTTTCTAGAAAATTGATTTGGACTTAATTCAAAATCTATTCAACAAAATTTTGATTTTCTTTCTTCGTTTAGAAGATATGGATATAATAGTTCGGAATTTTCTTATCTCGAATAATTCCAAGCTATATTCCACTCTACACATTCATTTGAACTTTTCGACGCGAAATTGCGAACTACCGTTGCGCGACGCACCTTGTTTTAACTTATTTTTCAACATTTGAAATAATTTATTAAAATTGAATTCTATCACTTATAAAATCATTATAAATCAATATTTTCACTTGTTAAAGTATTTAAAATATATTTTCACTATTACCATATTATAATATTATTTTATTCACATTATTTTATTAAAATTTTAAATTCCAATTTCAATTCAATTTCAATTCTAACTTCAAATTAAACATATTTAGATTTCAAATCTAATTTCAATTTAAACTTCAATTTAACCTTAATCTCAACTTCAATTTTTCAAAATCGATTTCAATTTCAATTTAACTATTCATCTCAATTTCAATTTCACTTTAATTTTCTTTTTCAAACCTGTTTCACTTCAAATTTCAAATCATCTTTTATTTTTAATTTAATTTCACTTCTAATTGAGAAGAGACGTATTTTTCCAAAATATCTCATATCACTAAAATATGGTCTTATTAACAAATGATCACTTAATCAAATTGAACTTAGCCAATATCTATATTTATCGCTAACATAACATCCATTCAACAAATCACATAACATATGATTTCAAATCCAACATTCACTATTAATACCATAACGGGATATATTATCACAATTCAATTATCTAACCAACTATCAAATCATCCATATTAACAATCAAATAAACATTCATATGTCATACGGATATAAATATGATTGTTTTAACATAACCAAAATATAAATTCAAAAGCGATGAGAATTTCTCAAATTAGTAAGTTATAAAACTCAATCCTTAGTTTTATTTACCTAAGGTCTTAATTTAACTGACATTATTTATCTTATCCATATATCGATAAGACAACTTTACTAATTTTTTCTATGGCTTGGAAGCCATTAAAGAGAAGAGGAGGAAGATGAAGAAGCTTGAGAAAAGAAGAAGAAGAAAATGTGAATGAAAGTGAAGAAGGAGGTGGGTATTTATAGAAAAAGTAAGGAATGGAATTTTACAAATTTAACCTCTTACCAAATTACCAAACTAACCTTACTTCAACCTAAAGTAATCTCCACTTTTTCAATACTTAACATCATCTTTCACATCCTTACTTTATGTCTTAGTCACTTAAAGATTAAGTAAAGAATATCATAATTATATTGGTTTTGATTTGATGTGATTTGATGTTTACTTCTTCTTACTTTTGTTAATTCTTACTTACTTTTCTTAATGACTTCTAGAAGTTTTCTAATCTTATTTAGTAAATGTAAACTTGATTAGCATTAAAATGTGTACATTTATATGTTTCAAATATGCTAACAAAGGTGCGATAACGTTGCGGCAACTTTTAATCGACAAAACGTTGATTTTCGATAAAATGTTTTACGGTCACATTTTGATGTTTTAGTTAAACTATTTATTTATGTAAACCAAATTTAAAAATAAATTTGTATAATGCTATTTAAAAATATAAACACTCATAAATTAATTAAAATAATTTATTTAACCATTTAAACTTACTTTTCTAAAATCAGCATTTTGTCACTTTTGTCTATAAAGCAAATGTTACTATTTTTATGTATATTTCTATTTTCAAATCCTATCTAATATTGTTTGAATCGTATAACCTTACTTAATTCATATTTAAAATCACTTTAAATAGTATATTTTAAAGTGGTCAAATTCTGGATCGTTACATTCTCCCCTACTTAAAAGAATTTCGTCCTCAAAATTAAAAGGACGAAAAAAATATAACGAAAAAACAACAATTAACGAAAGTTAAGCACACCAAAAATAATAATATCACCCATAACCCATATCCATTTTATTTATCAAATTAAGGTAGTTTCATTTTTAAAATCCCTAGGTTGATATACTAACCCTAGATGAATTTTACTTAAACACCTAACCTAAGCTCTGATACCACGTGTGACGACCCGGATTTTCGGACCAGTTAAAATTGCCGAAAAATCCGTCCATTCTAAAACTACTAATGAAAACTACCAACTTAATACACCATATTTGATAAATATTCAATATTACCAAATGTATACGATACTATTTAAATTATACAACTTATCAGAGTAATTTATTTATTTATTAATTCTACAAAGTGTGCTTTAATACATACCAAATACAAATACTATAAATCTACCACTGCACAACTCTGATGAGAGAGACAACACTATCCTTACCTGCGAACTCAATAAACAATGTAAATGCAAAATAAAATAGTAAGCAGGAAAGATATAATAACACAAGATAAACAACAACCAATAACAGATAAACATGAAAGGGTTATTATTTTTGGGGCTGCATTACTACCACTTGTGCCTGCCTGCGTACCCCTATCTAATTGGTTACCCAATTAGATACAGGATCAAGCCAACGTAGTTCTCCTACCGCAAATAGGACTCATGGAGCCTACGATGCAACAAACAATATGCAATTCCTAAAACTACCCACTTGGGCTTAATCTTCAATTTTAGATTTTCAAATCTAGTTACCTTTACTGAAATTATATCTTTGGACTTTATTCTCGAATTCTTATTTCAAAAGTTTTGAAATAAGAATTCGGGAATAAAGTCCAAAGATATAATTTCAGTAAAGGTAACTAGATTTGAAAATCTAAAATTGAAGATTAAGCCTAAGTGGGTAGTTTTAGGAATTGCATATTGTTTGTTGCATCGTAGGCTCCATGAGTCCTATTTGCGGTAGGAGAACTACGTTGGCTTGATCCTGTATCTAATTGGGTAACCAATTAGATAGGGGTACGTAGGCAGTCATAAGTGGTAGTGATGCAGCCCCAAAAATAATATAACCCTTTCATGTTTATCTGTTATTGGATATTGTTTATCTTGTGTTATTATATCTTTCCTGCTTACTATTTTATTCCGCATTTACATTGTTTATTGAGTTCTTAGGTAAGGATAGTGTTGTCTCTCTCATCAGAGTTGTGCAGTGGTAGATTTATAGTCTTTGTATTTGGTATGTATTAAAGCACACTTTGTAGAATTAATAAATAAATTACTCTGATAAGTTGTATAATTGAAATAGTATCCTATACATTTAGTAATATTGAATATTTATTAAATATGGTGTATTAAGTTGGTAGTTTTCATTAGTAGTTTTAGAACGGACGGATTTTTCGGCAATTTTAACTGGTCCGAAAATCCGGGTCATCACACTTTCATCCTCTTGTACATTTCCCTCGCATGCATGGTGCTGCCGCCTTTCGCAAGTATCGCTCCTTCAGACTCTTCCACATCTATTCAAATAAGTACCATTCCATGGTGACACCAAATCTCAAGAACGACGAATGGATTCAACATGCCTTCACCTACTTTCCAGTAGAATAATACCACATCAACTCCCTTCCAACAACATTGAAAGCATTCAAATAAGCGGTATTGATAGGGTATTAAGTCAACATCCACAAAGACTTTGTTGTCAACAGCGACAAAGGGGTCAATTCAAGTAGGGCAGAAGCATTATATAAGATGCATAAAACTGCTTCAACGCTTGTGCCAAGCTCCTTTCGACACCGTCGACACCAAGCATGATGACACCATGGAGGCGGAAGGGACTGGACCTGCATCCATAAATATGACCTTAGGGGCTATATTTTGACCAAGTTTTCTCTCCCCAAATCACTTCTTTTAATCATATTATCTTAAACCCTAAATCAATTTGGGGGATTTTAGTGACTTGTAATTTGTGTAATTCAGATGCATAAGAAATAAAGATTGATTACTTCTTCAACATGAATGACTTTAATACTTACGATAAGGTCGCATATAAGAAATTATTGGCTTCACCAAGCTTCATTAAAACTTCTACTTGATAACCTACTTATCTCCACAATTTGAGGTGTTAGACTACATTTTGGTTTAACATTTTTGGCGCTAGAAGGAGGGCTCGAACCTCTGACTAAGTTGAAATCCTAAAACCACTATTCCTTATCCTTAGTTATCCTACCATACCAAGTCTACCTTTAGTTATTATGATGAATAACCATGACAAAATATCAAAACAAGGGTCCTCTGAACCTCGGGTAACTAATTCCACTTATCAAGTCAATAGTGACCCTTGACATTATGAAGAGCAAGTAATCAGATCTAAGGCATTGCAAATCATAAATGAGAAGAAACAAGCAGACTTGTATGATCTAGACAATTGAAGTATTAATCCAAGTCACATTGGCTCTACACCGATTCTTGCATTAGGAGGAGAGTGCTCCTAGAAGGACAATCTGTTTGTAAATATAAAGAAAGCCATCCAGCTTTATGCTAAATGAACCATATTTGAAGAAGGGGTGATGGCTGATTACTGTACATTTGCTCAAAAATGGCACAAGATCACGGGTGGCTCATTAACCCCAAATGAAGTTTGAATAGAATTAAAAAGAAAATTGATTATCGTAAAAGAAGCACCTGAACCATGCAGCAAAACGGTTAAATATCAGTCAAGGCAGATGGCCTTCAAATCGAAGCTTCCAAAAGATTGCAATTTCATTACATCATTGGAAAATAACTATTTCCTAGCTAGGAGTGAGCTCAATTATCAGCCATCACAAAAGAAAAGGCCTAACTTTGAAAGGAACCTTGGAGGGTCATACTGTTACTACCATACAACCAACAGACACGATACCAACCAGTGCAAGAAAGTGGAAGGAATAATTTTCAGCCTCCTTAGACAGGGCAAGCTTAATAACTTTGTAAGACAATCTTAAATGAGTTCAATAATAAAGGTCACTCGAATAATTAAATCTATATGGATGGAGTAAGATTCTTCTCAAATTTGGAAACTACCTAAGATGGTAGAAAGCCTTTGATCTCGCCAAGATGGCCAGATCAAAGCGCCTCCTAGAGGGAGGTCAGTGTAAGCCTTTAGCCATGCCAGAAATGGCCAGGCTAAAGTATCTGCAAGCCCTTGATCGTGCCTACGTGGTCAGGTCAAGGCACCTCCTAAAGGGAGGACGGAGTAAACCTTTGGTCCCCACCTAAGACGACTGGGTCAAAGCACTGACCAACCTTCATTCCCACCTATACGGCCTGTCTGAAGCACCTCCTAGAGGAAGGATGGAGTAAGCCTTTGGTTGCCACCTAAGACGGTCAGGTCAAAGCGCCGAACCAGCCTTCATCCCTACTTATAAGGCCTGTTTGAAGCGCCTCTCGAGTATGTCTTTGGTCCTACTTGATGAAAGATAACCAAACGCACCGGATGACTTGGTGCATCACCTCAGATGGTGGTAAGGGGTCAAATCAAAGGATTAACAACATCCCGATCCCATACCCGAGGAGTGGCACAGAATAAAGGATTAAAACAACCAATGCCCATAAGGCGGCATGAATCACAGGACTGAGACGTATAAAGCCCGAAGAGTGGTGCAATACAAAAAAAATTCAAATATTCAAAGCCCAAAGGGTAGCACAAGATAAAAGACTTATCCTATTATTTCCAGATGATGATTTTTGGACTTCTCTTATTATTAACAGATGTGGATTTTTGGTCTTCCTCTATTATTTCCAAATGTTGATTTCTGGACTTCTCTTATTATTACCAGATGTGGATTTCTGGTCTTCTGCCATTATTTCCATACGATGATGATTCTACTAAATGAGATTTCTAAATAATGTCCCCAGCTAATTAAATGTTGCTGAATTTATTCTTAAATGAAAACATGGAAAATTCAATCATTAAACGGAACTGCTAAAAAGCAGGTTCGGGAACAACAACCAGAATTTGGTTCAGAAATACAAACGAGGTAATATCCATTTAATTTACAAAATCATTTACAAAATATGTTGTACAATGTTTCGAGACACAAGTACAAAAAGATCAAAATAAGTTTGTGGCTCAAAGATCCTGCGCTATCTCATCTAAATTCTTAGAAATTAAGGGATAAACAATATGGCGAATAACTTAGCAGAGAATTCCCTTAAGATTCTTCTTCTTCTTCCTAAGTGTATTAGCATCATCAATAGACTCAATGCAAGTATTTAAGGCACAATTGTAAGCTTTATTGGATCTCTTAATGCTCTTGTTTTGACTTACTAACTCAGCTATTTTCTTTTTGAGGAAATATTTCTCATGCTCAAGCTTTTGAACCTTGCCTTCATAATCCATGAAGTATTGAGACATCTTTTCTTCCTATTGCTTATTCATGTGTTGCATGATTTTGAATTTAACCTTCCTACACCATTCACCAACTACTTTTTAATTCAAACCTAGAGGAGGGTTTATCATAGAAGGAAATTCTCGAATTTCTAGGGAGCGAGATCTTGTTGTCCTTCCAATACTAGGATTGGCAGGAGCAATCAGGGAGATAAGATTCGGAATGGTTTCCCCAACAATGAGTTCTAGTGATTTACAATAAGCTTGATTATCTAATTTCTCTTTTTCCAGATTGTTTATTCGTTGATAAAGCTTAGCCGTCTCATTGTCGAAATCAGTTGAAGGATTATACTTTATCTGGCGCTTTAAGCCTGAAATTATTTCATCCTTTTTCTTGGATTCTGTTTCCAAGTAAGTGATTTGTTCATTAAAACCTCTAACAATCACTCTTTGAATAGGAACTTCCTATGCCATTCTTGCGCTTTTGGATTATTTGAGAATTTGATAGTAGAGTCATCTTTAGAAGAACTCCTTTGTTTGAAATCAGCAACCAACCTATTCTTAAAATCAATCAGTTGAGAGTGAGAGTCTATAAGGGCAGGCACAACTGTTAACCGTTTTTCCTATTCGAGGTAAGCAAAAGCAAGAATTAGCAAATGAAAAACTATTTCTTTCATTGGCAATAAGGGTTACAACTTAAAATGAACAAAGTTAAAATTATATCACTCTCCTACCAAAGATAGGTCATAATCACACCTATATCTTATTTTATAGAATTCAAAGATTTGAAACAACATTTTTAACATTTTCAAAAGATTTTGCCGACAAAGTGAACGACGTCTTGAAAGGATTCTTAATTACTTATGGAGTACAAACAGGGGGAAATCCGCCATTGTCCCATTCCCCAGCCGGAGGACTGTCGTGACAGTACATCAGTTTTGTGTGATAAGTTTGAATTTCGCTAAGTAACTTTTCCTTTTCTTCACTTAAAAAGTCGAAGTGAAATCAAGGTCCTTACATGAAATTTCTTGTAAATCTCTAAGAAAACAGTATCTTGCCAACTTTGATGTTTTGAGAAGTGAGGATATTTATATAAATCTCTTCTTAACTTGACATATTTACTCAAAATATCTATGAAAACCAGGCTGCTCGAGAAGGGTTTGTTCAGTATCACACAATGAATTAAAACTATGAATAAGAAAACTAAAACAGTATAATTCATGAGCAAAATCAATTCCATATTACAATCTTATTATGGTTCATATAAAATAGGTCACTTAAAGGACTCAGAAATAAATATATTCTTGTTGTACTTGAGCTTTTCAAGAGGTAGTGAGCGACGAGTAGAGTGTACTCTCGTAAGGTTCCAGCACTCTCCGGGGGGGGGGGGGGGGTGAGACTTGAAATCATCTAAATATCTCTTGTGGAAACATCTATGTAAGCCTCCACTGTGCTCACCTAAATAAGAAAAGTCCACAATTTTACCTCTATGGTAGGCCTTGTACAAAAATTCCATTAAAATGTCTCTATCTTCAATCAACATCCAAAAGAGTGTTTTAAATTAGTTATTTTCCTTTATGAGCTCATCTCAATGAAATGCAATTTCTTCAATCGAGGGGCAATCTCTTTGTTCTTAAAGTCATTTAGCTTTAAAGTCATTTTGAGAAGATTTTGGTATTGTTCTAACAGCTTATTATGCTCTTTTATCTATCTATTAAACTCCATATTCAAGTAATCTACTTTTGCCTGTCTCTTCTTAAGTATTACATCGTAATAGTATTTTGTTCTCCTCTTAGTCTAAAACAGTTAATGTATTAACTAAGAATCATTCAATAGCTTAAGACATCTAAACAAAGAAACCCATACGTGAGAAACTGGAGTCAAAGACGATTGTGCTTTCCCTTTACCTTTGGGTCTTTCACCCTAAGAAACATCATCTTTCCTAGGAAGGGTTATCTTGGGAAGATCAGCAGTCTCGGTCGCCTCCATACCTTGTGCACTCGATTCAGGATTGGCATTTCCCGATCCATCCTTATCTTCTGATGGCCCAGAAGGACCGTCTCTACCACCTCCAGGGATGTCATTTTGACCACCATTATTGTCATCATTATCTTCATCATTGCCCTTTAAATCATCATCATCAGCGTCATGCTCTTTTTCCCATTTATTTAAATCAATTCCCTCACCCACTAGAGAATTGTCAAATGCTAATAACTTGGTCGAGACTATTCCCTCTTTTTGGTACTGTAGATCCCTGTTCCATCCCTATGATTTAACCATAAATCTATCATTCAACTCAGGATCTAGAAGGGTAACCAAAATACGGACATTTGTCTGCATTACTAGTGTATGCAACAAGAAGTGTATCTTTGTAAGAATTTATGATAATCTCATCAAGAGGTCTTCCAAGAAAGTTAGAGACTTTTTGTTTGGCATCTTTTATAATGTCTGTCGCCTTGATAAAAAGATTATTTTTCTTCACTAATATCTTCTCGAGTGAAGTGCAACTCTTCTCAAGTGAGGTGCATTTGGCAATAAGCTTGGTCTTCTCTTCTTTAGCCTCTTTAAGCATTATCTCAAGCGCAATGACTCTATCCTCTGAGACTTGTTTATCGCCACTCTCCTTGGTCATTGTGGATTCAGCCTCTTTTAGAAAGGCACTTAACCTTTCATTTTCATGCGCCACCTCAACCTTGATCGTGGAGAGATTGATGACCTGATTATTCAATGAAGAAATCTCCTCTTTAAGCTTTGACACTTCACTGGATGCACCAGAAGCGCTTTCTTGTAAAGAAAACAAATTTTTGGTAACCTAAGATAAGTAACATAAATTTAAGTCAGAAGGCTATGTGTAAAATCAAGGATCTAAGGTAATAAAATAGGGAAAAGACAGCCTAAAAAGAGCGATTCGATGACCTTCCATAAAAGTTGAAGGTGATAGTGGTTAGGAAGCAGCATAGGATGGGAATCAGATAATTAGCTAAAGAATGTCCTCAAATTTATTGGGTGGAACAGACGACAAAGACCCGGGGGGGATTGGACCTTCCGGAGAAGAAAAGAAGCCAAGATTGTTGTAGATTTGGTTAAGTGTTTCAGGAGTGCTTGGAATGTTAATATGAGCCACTGGATCACCTCTTAGGGGGACCACCACGGTTGCCTGTTGAGCTTCAAGATCTAGAGAGCTAGGATGTGATTCATGAGCAGTAACGTTAACATTGGAATGTTCCAGGGTTTGATCAAGATTGGTGACTTCTTTCTCCTCTATAATTGTGGAGGTCTGAACTTCATTAGTTATGGGCTTCTTGTAGGATGCAACAGCGATAACAAGTTTTTCTTCAAGTTTTCTCTTAGCCTGAGATTTAGACTTAGCAATTGCAGCTTTAAGAGCAGAGATCTTGGATGTCCTGGATTGAGAGGTTTGGTTGTCTTTTTCTAGCTCGATGGAGGGAGCGGCGGTAATAATTTCTTTTCCTACAAAGGTAATGACAGCAGTTTCTTCTCCTATGAGAACAGTTGTTGAAACAGTTGAACCTAAACCATGAAAATGACCTATGAGATAAAGTTGTAGAAAGTTATAAAAGAATGCGATGAAATCTCACTAGATATAAATAGTTGTATGGGGGATGTAGATGCGAAGGTTATGGAATCTCTCACTACCAAAGAGCTTTTTCTCTTAGAGTTGAGTTGGATTAAGGGAGGTTTTTTTAAGGATCTTTTAACCAGTCGGAATAAAAGAATGTTTCCAAAGCTTACTCAGGGTCAGCAATGTAAGCCTATTTCCGATTACTTTAGCAGGGGAAGTCATCAAGGCTACGGCTTTCTGATCTACTTCATTAAGATTCTAGGGGGCAAGATCTGGGAAAGTAATGCTCATTAGTAAAAGACAACAAACTTGCAGAAGTAAGGGGAATAAAATACTTACTATGAGAAGAATATTCTTTCCTAATGCCAAGGAAACACTTGACATAGAAAAATTGCATTTTCCAAACTTTGAACTTTTTTACACCTTCTAAGACTAGCTTTGGATGTGGATTGACCCAGAATATTTGAGAATCTGACGTGTCGTCTACTTTAGCAAGATGGTCCAGATGATGAGGAACGTCAGCATTTAAATAAGGGATTCCAGATTCTATGGCCATAAGCTCAAGACAGGTCAAATATGTATATGCATTTGGTGTAAGCTGGACAGGAGCAATATTGAGACACCTCAATAACCTTGATATAAAATCCAGGAAGGATGGGAAGCTAGTATGCCATGTATGAACTGTAGTATAAGAAAAATACCCATTTGGTGGATTGTGGATAGTGTCTGTAGGATTAGGAGGAATGAATTTGATTCCAATAATTCCAAAGTCCCTAAGAATGGCATCCACTTCAACTTGGGAAGAGATATATGAGTATTTGGAAAAAACTTCTTCATTTTTACTGTCAGAAGTAGATGGCTGGGGCTCTTGGCTGGCCTTCCTAGCAAGTTTCTTACCAGTTCACTTGTTACCCATAATTCTTCTAGGTTATATTATTCCATACTTAGAAAACAACCAAAGTCTTTACTTAAAATGTGCAGTGCATGCCAAGTGAAGTTTGAATTGTTCAAGTAACACACTATATCAAAACAAGTGGAAATCCTTGGGAAATAATTCTTAAAACAAAATGTAAAAATAGTTAACGTTATTAACTATCATAGCCTTTCGACAGTGTCAAAACTAATTAAAACTGCTTAAGGTTCATGCCGTAGTCCTTTAGACTTGCCCTTTGATAGTGTCGAAGCCAATCGGCTCTACCCTTTGACAGTGTCAAAGCTGCTTACAGCTGCTCATGATTCCCGTCGCAGTCTTTTGGTTTCCCCTTTGACGATGTCAAAGTTATTAAGTTCTACTTTCAATAAAAATCAAACTATTCACATTATAACTACTTAAACTAAATAATGACGGAACACTACATTTCAACTAAGCCGAAAGGCTGCAAATAATTGGCTCCGAAACTGTCAGAGGCTATAGTAGTATACCAACAATGTTTATTATTGAAACAAACAATGTGAATGGTTTCACATTTCTTTTAGTTGCCGGTTGTTTCGACTAAGTCGGAGGGACAGTTGACAGTGTCGGAAAAAATCATCTTCCCCAAATTGAGTTAACGACACATTAGATTTATAGCAAGTTCTAAACCCCATTAGGCCTTAATACATTAATTAACTACTATAATTTCTCTAACTAGTCTACAATTGAATATAGCAGATTTGGGTTTAAACCCGTATCCAGTATCAATAAGAAATCCCCAGATCAACGAACCCATTTTCCTAAGCAGATTATTGTTACAAACTAAATGAAATCAATGTAAATTGGCAAATGAAGATTCATATGCAAGATTAAACATTGTAACCGACTAATTCAAATCAAAACCCGATTTTAAAAGAGTGAAATTAGAAACACAAATTCAAAAATTAATTGTGAAAATTAACTTAAGATTCGAGGTGATAGGAATCTTACCTAAAATCCAAAGTTTTTCTATCTAATAGCTAGAATTTGAACCTCAGTCGAGTTTTTAATTGTAGGTAGAAGAGGAGGAGTCGGTATTTATACGAAAACAGGCAAAAGGAGAACCATCATGTCAGATTCAAATGGAAGGTTCAGATCAATGCAGGGATACTAACAGGCGGGAATGATGTAACGACCCGCCTTTTTGGACAGTTTAAATCGACAAATCAGACACACATGCCGATTCCAAACCATTCAAAAGGGCGGATGGTTAATGGGGTAAAAGAAAGAAGAGAAAAGAAACAAGAAACAATCACAGAATCTCGCAGCGGAAAGATAAAATATAATAATCAAATAAACAGTTCATGAAGCTGTTTAATATACTTTTGATTATCATTTATACAACATTTATCAGAGTTATATATATACAACAGAACAAATAAAATAATGCAGCAGACAGCATGATGCAAAGATAATAATAGTAATAGTATACCAAATCTTCGTCTTCGTCCTCCAGAATAGATCTTCAAAAATATGAAAAACTCAGGACTGACCCGAGCATAATGAAAAGACAAAACACTCGAGTCAGGACTAAAACATCCTTATGTAAGTTAAATCAATCGTAAATAAATATGGGTGTAACGGCGTCAGAGATGTTTACGGGGTTTGACATCTCCTATCCAGTGTCAACGTGCGTGCAATAACTCAAGTGATGTTACGGGATTTTTCCATCTCTTAAGGATCCGTTAAACTATCTACTATGTAGTACAATACGCTATATACAATAATGTCTATCATAAAGTAAAATATCAAACTAGCGTTAAGCCATGGCCCATTCCACCCTTAACACATTTTTATTCCCAAGAGCATATACAAGACCGTAGTTTCCCCAAAACCGGAAGTCACCAGAGGGCAATCCATATACTAAAGGTACAAACCAAAACGTAGTGGTCGCGAATAGGATAATCAGTATGACAAGGTACATGAGGCGATACCAACTAGGATACTAGTAGTTGCGTGATCCGGACTGATGTTGGGCATAGTAGCTACTACCCCAACACCGCGAAACAACACTCCCAAATCAAGGGGTGCACCCAAATCGAATCACAAATGTAATAGACATGGTATCGAAGAAGTGTGTCCGCTAGAGGTGGCAAACCTCAATGGCCCGGCGCGGCTCCTGTTTTAGTCATGTCAGGGGTCATCCAATATCATTCTCTTTCTTCAATCAACGCGTTCATCAAACCATCCACTTCGTTCTGGATCAACACTCCGCGTATACTAGTTATTAAAGTGGTTTTCGGTATCGACAGAGAGTATGTCCATATCCGATCCCGGTCTCTTTAATAACTACGTATTACTACACCGATGGCTCTTTTACATTTTCAAAATCAATTCATAATTGATTTTCAAAAATATCATATTCGCTTCAAAAATAAAAGCCATTTCAAAATCATCATATCTACTTAAAGTATACGATTTCATTTCAAAATCATTTCGCCTCAATATCTCATTTCGTTTTCAAAATCATTACGAATTTCAATTTAGGTTGCAACTTCATTTAACCCAATTCGTATTTAAATTCGAGATTTAAACATAAACAATTCACCTTATTTACCAGCTTGAAAATTTTAGAAAATAGTTTTAAGTAGTTTAAAAGTAGTTTAAATAATCAAAATAGTTAAAGTAGTTTAATAGAAAATATTTAAATAGTTAAAAATAGTTTAATAGAAAATATTTAAATAGTTTAATCGAAAATAATTTGAATATAAAAATGGTTTATATAGTAAAACAGTTTGAAAATCAAAATAATTTCAATATTTAAAGAATATAGATTTTAAATCATTCATACTAAAATATTCATTAAAACAATTCCAAAGTCAAACCGGTCAACTTCCCAATTTCCTACCCAAATCAATTCCAATTTCCATTTCGATTTAATCGATTCAATTCCGATTTCAAACTAGGGTTATAAATTTTGGCGGCTGCAGTGGGTTTCGTCGCTATCTGGTGAGGTGCGACTGCGTGGCGACCGTGGGGTAGGGGGCAAGGCGAGGCAACGCGGTGTCCTAGGGTGGCCGTGGCATCGTGGAAATTCGGGCAAGAAGTTTCAACCGGAGGTGTCTTTGTTCGTTCGTGCTGCAGTTTATTCGTTGGTCTGCGTGATTTGGTTTCTGGGAGTAGGAAGACCAAGTGACGTGGCATATATTTGGTGAGACTAAATAACTCCAGCTCTATTGATTGGATTGAACAAGATACGACTTATTTGAAATGAATTGAATGAACAAATTAATAAAAATAAATATTTCTCCCTAGATTTGAGTTGCAAAATACAATTATGATAATGATTTATTACTCTATTCCAGTACAATTTTGAATACTTTTTTTAAGGCAAGGCTTCGCAAAACGATTAATAAAGAATTGATACAGTTGGATTGAGCAATCGATTACTCAATTTAGTATTTGTAGTGTCCACAGCACTAGAGTCCACTCCTTCCAACTGTAACGACCCGCATTTTGACCGTTCAAGTCGATAAAACATACACACATGCCGACTCAACCAATCCAAAATACAGATAGTTATTGGGGTTAAATAAGAAAAGAAAGGAAAGAACATAAACAAACTCAGAATCTCGCAGCGGAAGGGACAAGATATAATAATAAAATAACAGTTCATGAAGCTGTTAAATAAATATTTCTGATTATTATTATACATCATAAATCAGAGTTACATACATATCAGAGATAAAACAACAATGCAGCGGAAAAATAATACAGTAGTAGAATACAAATGATGTAATACCAAACTCCGTCTTCGTCCTCCAGAATATACCTTCAACCTAATCTGAAATGCTCAGGCTGACCCGAGCGTAATGAAAAGACAAAACACTCGAGTCAGGACTAAAATATCTCATGTAAGTCAAATCGAATAAGAAAATATGAGTGTGACGGCGTCAGAGATGTTTACGGGGTTTGACATCTCCTATCCAGTGTCAACGTGAGTGCAATAACTTAAGAGATGTTATGGGATTTTCCATCTCTCAAGGATCCGTTAAACTATCTACTATGTAGTACAATACGCTATTATAATATGTCTACATTAAAGTAAAAGTATTAAAATAGCGTTAAGCCATGGCCCATTCCACCCTTAACACAGTTTATATTCCCAAGAGCATATACAAGACCGTAGTTTCCCCAAAACCGGAAGTCACCAGAGGGCAATCCATATACTAAAGGTACAAACCAAAATCGTAGTGGTCGCGAATAGGATAATCAGTATGACAAGGTACATGAGGCAATACCAACTAGGATACTAGTAGTTGCGTGATCCGGACTGATGTTGGGCATAGCAGCTACTACCCCAACACCGCGAAACAACACTCCCAAAATCGAGGGGTGCACCCAAATCGAATCACAAAAGTAATAGACATGGTAACGAAGAAGTGTGTCCGCTAGAGGTGGCGAACCTCAATGGCCTGGCGCGGCTCCTGTTTTAGTCATGTCAGGGGTCATCCAATATCATTCTCTTTCTTCAATCAACGCGTTCATCAAACCATCCACTTCGTTCTGGATCAACACTCCGCGTATACTAGTTATTAAAGTGGTTTTCGGTATCGACAGAGAGTATGCCCATATCCGATCCCGGTCTCTTTAATAACTACGTATTATTACACCGATGGCTCTTTTACATTTTCAAAATCAATTCATAATTGATTATCAAAAATATCATATTCGCTTCAAAAATAAAAGCCTTTTCAAAATCATCATATCTACTCAAAGTATACGATTTCATTTCAAAATCATTTTCGCCTCAATATCTCATTTCAATTTCAAAATCGTCCTATCTACTCAAAATATACGATTTCATTTCAAAAATCATTTTCGCCTTACTTTTCACAAAACGATTCACATAAACTCGAATTCAAAAATTTTCATTTTAATTTGTATTTTTAAAGTGTTAAAAATACGGGTCGTTACATTCTCGTACTTTACTAATTAGACATTACCTATCTATCGTATTCTACTGTATATAAACTCATTAGAGATTGGGTAGCAATACCCTAGAAAGAGGAGACCACTTCGTATTGTTGATAGGGATACAAAGCAAATGTTGTAGCTGATGCTTTGAGCCGTAGCAAAGCATTGTCATGCTGTAATCTTGTAGAAGGCATGCTATTTCAGCTAGTTATCTCCCCATCTCTTGTGGATCGCATCAAGGACAAACAATATGAGGACTCAAGTTGGGTAATTCTGAAAAAGTCCAAAGGTAAATTCCATTCCATATTCTATATTTTATTCGATAATCTATTTTATATCTGTCGTATCTTTTACCTGTTCTTCCACTCTTTACCTTGCTCCTTTTCGAGGACGAAAAGTTTTGAGTAGGGGAGAATGTAACGACCCTGAAATTCAGACCCAGTTTAAAATTTTTAAATCACTTATTTGATGCAGAAATTTGAATTTTCACAAACAACTTCCGTTGCCAACTAAACTTCGCATTTGGAATGCGTCTAGATAGACATAGGCGTGCGCCAAATTTCGTTGAAAAATATTGAAGTAAATTACGGTCGTCGCATTTACCTATTAGTTTAAATTCTATGTGTAAATTTCCTATTGTCCGAACTCAAATATTTTTCTCAATGTTGCATAAGAAAAATATTCTGAACTTGACGGCGCATTTCGTTTCGTCAAATTTCGCTTTTAATTGCTAGTTAAAATGTTCACTCGTGCAAATGGTTCAATAAGATTTACCACTTCGCAAACAATGTCAAACCATCAATATCTTCATACCGTTGTGTCTGCCTCGTCGCGCTGATCAAAACGGTATATTTGTTTGTGTCAATCGGAGTTCGGCGTCGCAAGTTATAAACTGGTTAACGGGGTACAAACTGGTCCGTTACGCCACACAAACCGGTACCCAACATTTCAACATTTAAAATCTTGGAGCCTTCCAGCTGTCTTGGGAAGCCAAATAGCCTCCATTTTAATAAATCATCATTGCATTGTCCTCTGCACACTTTGAATCTTGTGTATATATCCCCCTCTCCATTATGACACTGTACACAGCATCACTTTTCACTTCAGAGAAACTAGGTACGTAACCTCCTCTGCCTTTTCTTTCTCTCCTTCCTTTCTCCTCTCTTTGCATTCTTCTTCTTTCTTCTTTTTATTATTTTTTCAAACTTCCCATGCAACCCAGCCCTCCCAGCCCCTCCAGCCCCTCCCAGCCCAGCAGCCCTCCACCCACCCTCCACCCAGCTTCCTCCAGCCCCTCCAGCCCTCCAGCCCCTCCCAGCCCATGCAGCCTTCCACCCACCCTCCACCCAGCCTTCTCCAGCCCCTCCACCCGCTCCCCAGCCCAGCAGCCCTCCATCCACCCTCCACCCACCTCCTCCAGCCTCCTCCAGCCCCTCCCCGCCCAGCAGCCCTCCCAGCCCCTCCATCCAGCCCCTCCCAGCCCCTCCACCCCCTCCACCCGCTCGTCAGCCTTCCCAGCCCCTCCCAGCCCAGCAGCCCTCCACCCACCCTCCATCCAGCCCCTCCACCCGCTCCTCAGCCCATGCAGCCCTCCCAGCCCCTCCCAGCCCAGCAGCCCTCCACCCACCCTCCATCCAGCCTCTCCACCCCCTCCACCCGCTCCCCAGTCCATGCATCCCTCCCAGCCCCTCCCAGCCCAGCAGCCCTCCACCCACCCTCCACCCAGCCTCCATCCAGCCCCTCCAGCCCCTCTAGTCCCTCCCAGCCCAGCAGCCCACCACCCACCCTCCACCCAACCTCCACCCAGCCCTCCAGTCCCTCCCAGCCCAGCAGCCCTCCGCCCACCCTCCACCCAGCCTCCACCCAGCCCCTCCCAGCCCCTCCACCCGCCCCCAGCTTTGCCCAGCCCTGCCAGTCCAGCCCCCTGCCCAGCCCAGTCCGCCCTCCCATCCTCTGCCCAGCCCTGCCAGTCCAGCCCCCTGCCCAGCCCAGTCCGCCCTCCCATCCTCTGCCCAGCCCAGCCCCTGTCCAGCCCAGTCCGCCCTCTCATCCTCTGCCCAGCCTCGCTCAGTCCGCCCTCCACTCCCTTGCCTAGCCCTGCCAGCCCAATCCGCCCTCCACTCCCCTGCCCAGCTCTGCCCAGCCCAGCCCCCTGTCCCAGCCTAGTCCGTCCCTCGTCGCCACAGTTCCGACCCCGACCACCATGCTTTCTTTGAATACATAGTATATACACAATGTATTAGTTTGCAAAGTATAGAGAAGTTGATTTTATTATATGGGCTACAATATATCAGATTTTGTTTCGCTTGCTTGACAGTTGTAGCTGATCCGGGATCTCAGGTCTAGGCTTCCATCTATCTTATTTTGCATCTAGTTCCTTGTTTGGGTATGGTTTGTATATATTCAAATCAATATATATATATTGTAATAAACAAATTATTGATTAATTATTTGTTGATTGCAGTTTGTGCTCGCTTTGCGTCGTGTTTATTAGGGTCTATTTATCTATTCGTCTTCGTGCTTCGTCATCTTCTCTAACCTCGCAAGGTGAATATTTCATTCACGACTCAATCTATTATGCAATGATAATCAAGTGATAATTGTTATGAATATTAATTTGGATATTAAATTGTTGATTGTTAAAATTGTTGAAATAAAAATTGTAAATCGCCATGCAAGAAAATTTTGAATATTGTTAGATTACGACAAAAAGTTGTGACACTAAAAGTGCTATGTGATGTTGAATGTGGTTGTTAATATAAGTGAGATTTAATATGAAATTGAAATTGGTATAGGATAGCCAACAATTTAAAATGGATTATATATGTTGAACTTGACCCCTTTGGACGTTAAATAAATCGTCGCGTAGAAATAGCGGTAACTACACTTTGAACCATTGAATGTATGATTGATGTAGTAATTTGATAATAGTCACTAAGTGAAAACCATAATGAAATAATCTTTAATCTGCATGAAACGATAATGTGGATTCTAGGAGTAATTATATTAATTTGCATAAATAACAAATGTAAGTTAATATGATTATTTCGGGATTATTTAAATAAATTGTTAAACTGTTATGTATGTTTGCTATTGTTTGTTTATTTACTTTGACACCATCCTAGTTATCACACTGCAAGTTCCCTTTGCTATGCTTTGTTTCATGTTGAATGATATCGGGTTGAAATGATAAATACCCAATTAAACAACTTGGCCTAGGATAGATAATTAAAAATAAGAAATCCGATTGGTCAACAAAAATTATTTTTGAAATTGAAATCTATTTGAAATTAAGAAATGAACTTAATAATTTGTTTGGAAATTAGGTTACAAACTTAATGGATTTAATTAATGGATTCAATCGAAATAAATAGGAATAAATTAATGGAGTTTAATTGAAACGGATTAATAAACCTATTTTATTGAATAAAATGAATTGGCAAATTTATTTGAAATGAGATTTAAAAACAAGGAAGTTTAGAATTTAATAATTTGAAATTTTATTAGATTTGTTAGATTTAGACTTGAAATCGATTTTAATTAAATAGATTTGAAACTTGTCGTAAATTAAGTTTGAGATTTAGAAATTTGACTTAAGTGGAATACGAAACTAACTATAGTTTTAGGGATTTAATTTAGTGATAATTTAAATCTAGAATGATTTTAAATTTAATAAAATTGATTTAATCAAATTTATGATTATGGTTAATGTAACGATGAATGTAAATATGAATTGAAATGAGAATTTGGTTTAAAATGATGTGAACTAAAATTTACCATTAACTAAATTTAATAAGTGAGATTTATTAAATTGAACTTGAATACTTAATTATATTGTTAACTCAAATGTTTAAACCACAAATTTCATCGGGAAATATGATTTTAAATATTTGAAATAAATTAAATCGTGAAAATGACAAATTGTGAAAGTCAAATTTGCAGCTTGACTTTTGGACTTGATTTGTTTAAAGTTTAACTTAAATGACCATCGGGTAATAAATACGTAGTTATTAAAGAGACCGGGATCGGATATGGACATACTCTCTGTCGATACCGAAAACCACTTTAATAACTATTATACGTGGAGTGTTGATCCAGAATGAAGTGGATGGTTTGGTGAACGCGTTGACTGAAGAAAGAGAACGATATTGGATGACCCCTGACATGACTAAAACAGGAGCCGCGCCGGACCATTGAGGTTTGCCACCTCTAGCGGACACACTTCTTCGATACCATATCTATTACTTTTGTGATTCGATTTGGGTGCACTCCTTGATTTGGGAGTGTTGTTTCGCGGTGTTGAGGTAGTGGCTGCTATGCTCAACATCAGTCCGGATCACGCAACTACTAGTATCCTAGTTGGTATCGCCTCATGTACCTTGTCATACTGATTATCCTATTCGCGACCACTACGTTTTGGTTTGTACCTTTAGTATATGGATTGCCCTCTGGTGACTTCCGGTTTTGGGGAAACTACGGTCTTGTATATGCTCTTGGGAATAAAATGTGTTAAGGGGATTATGGTAACGCCTTAACACTATTTTAATATCGTACTTTACTGATTAGACATTATCTATCTATCGTATTCTATTGTATATATAGATAGTTTATCGGATCCTTAGAGATGTTTATTTTATTCATCTTTAAGTTATGGACTTTTCCCTTGCACTTGATTTTCTTGTATAAGATTTTGAGTCCTGACTCGAGTGTTTCTTTTTGTATATGCTCGGGTCAGTCTGAAGCTATCCAGTTGCTGATCAAGGTTGGTTGAAGATGCTGAAGGCTTGGCATTTATCTTTATCAGTTTATTTCTATTCCTGTATTGATGTCCTAGTCTGTTGGACATTTATGTATTTTCTTTTAGTCACTTTATGTTAAGACATTGTTGTATCTTATGTAGTAGCTTCATGAACTGCTATTATGACGGTGTAATTTCCGCTGCATTATTCTGTGACTGTTCTGTGTCTGTGATGTTGTATTGATTCTCATTTACATTTATGTATTTATAATCCCATAATGATTCGTGTTTTGTATTATTTGAAATGTGTGGATTATTGTCAATTTAAATGGTCCAAATATACGGGTTGTTACAGTTGGTATCAGAGCTTCGGTTTCCCTAAAAAAACCTTAGTTTGGGATTATATATAAACTCATTAGAGATAGGGTAGCAATACCCTAGAATGAGGAGAATTGGTTCAATATCCAAATCCTTTCATTTCAAACTTCTTTGATTCATTGATTAGACTTTCCTTAAAAAAATTCTATGATTTTCTATCCTTTGGCTTTAACAATCTCTTTGGTATTTCAGGATGGGTACCAGAGGAAACCATAGAGGAGGAAGGGGCCATGGTCCTGCTCAGGCTGCACCTATCGCTCCAGCTCCTGTCAAATTCACCATTCTGAGTAAGGAGTATACACAGTTGGGAGGTATTAAGTTTTCTGGATCCGAGAACATTATTGAGGCTCAGCAATGGCTTAAAGGCTTAGAGAAGATATTTTCCGGTCTGGAGATCACTGATGCTCAAAAGCGTCAGCTTGCTGCCTGGCAACTTCAGGATGTCGCGCAAGATTGGTGGGAATCAGTTACTTCTCGTATCGAGGAGAACACCATCACTTGGGCCCAGTTTAGGTATAATTTTTTTGGATCTAGTAGTCTAAATTCCTCTTTTAATCTTTGGAATGTTATTCATCTTGTCTATCTTTAGATTAGGGATACTTTCTCGGCACAGTGGATGCCAAGTGCTGGGAAAACCCAACTTTATAGAGCTTTTATGGATCTTAAGCAAGGCAGTATGACCTTTTCGGAGTACGAGAGGAAATTCAACGAACTCTCCAAGTTCGGCCCGGGATTGATTGATACACCCCTTCTCAAGAACGAGAAGTTCATTTTGGGAGCTAGACCAGAGTATTATGACTTGCTTACTGGCCACAATCACTTTTGCCGCAAAACCATAAACAAAAATAATCGTTGCTCAAGTAACCGCTCAGGAACAAATTTCCATCCATCACAAATTTTCAGTACTTAAATAACTACCTCAACACCACGAAACAACACTCCCAAATCAAGGGGTGCACCCAAATCGAATCACAAATGTAATAGACATGGTATCGAAGAAGTGTGTCCGCTAGAGGTGGCGAACCTCAATGGTCCAGCGCGACTCCTGTTTTAGTCATGTCAGGGGTCATCCAATATCGTTCTCTTTCTTCAGTCAACGCGTTCACCAAACCATCCACTTCATTCTGGATCAACGCTCCACGTATAATAGTTATTAAAGTGGTTTTCGGTATCGACAGAGAGTATGTCCATATCCGATCCCGGTCTCTTTAATAACTACGTATTTATTACCCGATGGTCATTTAAGTTAAACTTTAAACAAATCAAGTCCAAAAGTCAAGCTGCAAATTTGACTTTCACAATTTGTCATTTTCACGATTTAATTTATTTCAAATATTTAAAATCATATTTCCGATGAAATTTGTGGTTTAAACATTTGAGTTAACAATATAATTAAGTATTCAAGTTCAATTTAATAAATCTCACTTATTAAATTTAGTTAATGGTAAATTTTAGTTCACATCATTTTAAACCAAATTCTCATTTCAATTTATATTTACATTCATCGTTACATTAACCATAATCATAAATTTGATTAAATCAATTTTATTAAATTTAAAATCATTCTAGATTTAAATTATCACTAAATTAAATCCCTAAAACTATAGTTAGTTTCGTATTCCACTTAAGTCAAATTTCTAAATCTCAAACTTAATTTACGACAAGTTTCAAATCTATTTAATTAAAATCGATTTCAAGTCTAAATCTAACAAATCTAATAAAATTTCAAATTATTAAATTCTAAACTTCCTTGTTTTTAAATCTCATTTCAAATAAATTTGCCAATTCATTTTATTCAATAAAATAGGTTTATTAATCCGTTTCAATTAAACTCCATTAATTTATTCCTATTTATTTTGATTGAATCCATTAATTAAATCCATTAAGTTTGTAACCTAATTTCCAAACAAATTATTAAGTTCATTTCTTAATTTCAAATAGATTTCAATTTCAAAAATAATTTTTGTTGACCAATCGGATTTCTTATTTTTAATTATCTATCCTAGGCCAAGTTGTTTAATTGGGTATTTATCATTTCAACCCGATATTATTCAACATGAAACAAAGCATAGCAAAGGGAACTTGCAGTGTGATAACTAGGATGGTGTCAAAGTAAATAAACAAACAATAGCAAACATACATAACAGTTTAACAATTTATTTAAATAATCCCGAAATAATCATATTAACTTACATTTGTTATTTATGCAAATTAATATAATTACTCCTAGAATCCACACTATCGTTTCATGTAGATTAAAGATTATTTCATTATGGTTTTCACTTAGTGACTATTATCAAATTACTACATCAATCATACATTCAATGGTTCAAAGTGTAGTTACCGCTATTTCTACGCGACGATTTATTTAACGTCCAAAGGGGTCAAGTTCAACATATATAATCCATTTTAAATTGTTGGCTATCCTATACCAATTTCAATTTCATATTAAATCTCACTTATATTAACAACCACATTCAACATCACATAGCACTTTTAGTGTCACAACTTTTTGTCGTAATCTAACAATATTCAAATTTTTCTTGCATGGCGATTTACAATTTTTATTTCAACAATTTTAACAATCAACAATTTAATATCCAAATTAATATTCATAACAATTATCACTTGATTATCATAGCATAATAGATTGAGTCGTGAATGAAATATTCACCTTGCGAGGTTAGAGAAGATGATGAAGCACGAAGACGAATAGATAAATAGACCCTAATAAACACGACGCAAAGCGAGCACAAACTGCAATCAACAAATAATTAATCAATAATTTGTTTATTACAATATATATATATATATATATTGATTTGAATATATACAAACCATACCCAAACAAGGAACTAGATGCAAAATAAGGTAGATGGAAGCCTAGGCCTGAGATCCCGGATCAGCTACAACTGTCAAGCAAGCGAAACAAAATCTGAGATATTGTAGCCCATATAATAAAATCAACTTCTCTATACTTTGCAAACTAATACATTGTGTATATACTATGTATTCAAAGAAAGCATGGTGGTCGGGGTCGGAACTGTGGCGACGAGGGACGGACTAGGCTGGGATAGGGGGCTGGGCTGGGCAGAGCTGGGCAGGGGAGTGGAGGGCGGACTGGGCTGGCAGGGCTGGGCAAGGGAGTGAAGGGCGGACTGAGCGAGGCTGGGCAGAGGATGAGAGGGCGGACTGGGCTGGACAGGGGCTGGGCTGGCAGGGCTGGGCAGAGGATGGGAGGGCGGACTGGGCTGGGCAGGGGGCTGGACTGGGAGGGCTGGGCAGAGGATGGGAGGGCAGACTTGGCTGGGCAGGGGGCTGGACTGGCAGGGCTGGGCAAAGCTGGGGGCGGGTGGAGGGGCTGGGAGGGGCTGGGTGGAGGCTGGGTGGAGGGTGGGTGGAGGGCTGCTGGGCTGGGAGGGACTAGAGGGGCTGGATGGAGGGTGGGTGGAGGGCTGCTGGGCTGGGAGGGGCTGGAGGGGCTGCATGGACTGTGGAGGGGGTGGAGGGGCTGGATGGAGGGTGGGTGGAGGGTTGCTGGGCTGGGAGGGGCTGGGAGGGCTGCATGGGCTGAGGAGCGGGTGGAGGGGCTGGGAGGGGCTGGATGGAGGGTGGGTGGAGGGCTGCTGGGCAGGGAGGGGCTGGAGGGGCTGGGAGGGCTGAGGAGCGGGTGGAGGGGGTGGAGGGGCTGGGAGGGGCTGGATGGAGGGGCTGGGAGGGATGCTGGGCGGGGAGGTTCTGTACTCTTCGAATAAACTAGAGGTAGTAGCTGCTATGCCCAACATCAGTCCGGATCACGCAACTACTAGTATCCTAGTTGGTATCGCCTCATGTACCTTGTCATACTGATTATCCTATTCACGACCACTACGTTTTGGTTTGTACCTTTAGTATATGGATTGCCCTCTGGTGACTTCCGGTTTTGGGGAAACTACGGTCTTGTATATGCTCTTGGGAATAAAAATGTGTTAAGGGTGGAATGGGCCATGGCTTAACGCTAGTTTGATATTTTACTTTATGATAGACATTATTGTATAGAGCGTATTGTACTACATAGTAGATAGTTTAACGGATCCTTAAGAGATGGAAAAATCCCGTAACATCACTTGAGTTATTGCACGCACGTTGACACTGGATAGGAGATGTCAAACCCCGTAAACATCTCTGACGCCGTTACACCCATATTTATTTACGATTGATTTAACTTACATAAGGATGTTTTAGTCCTGACTCGAGTGTTTTGTCTTTTCATTATGCTCGGGTCAGTCCTGAGTTTTTCATATTTTTGAAGATCTATTCTGGAGGACGAAGACGAAGATTTGGTATACTATTACTATTATTATCTTTGCATCATGCTGTCTGCTGCATTATTTTATTTGTTCTGTTGTATATGTATAACTCTGATAAATGTTGTATAAATGATAATCAAAAGTATATTAAACAGCTTCATGAACTATTTATTTGATTATTATATTTTATCTTTCCGCTGCGAGATTCTGTGATTGTTTCTTGTTTCTTTTCTCTTCTTTCTTTTACCCCATTAACCATCCGCCCTTTTGAATGGTTTGGAATCGGCATGTGTGTCTGATTTGTCGATTTAAACTGTCCAAAAAGGCGGGTCGTTACAAATGACTTGGTGTCGAAATGATTGATTTGAAAAGTCAATTTTTTCCCTTCGCTAAGGGGGCAAATGTTACTAAAAAAATCAACTCAATCCCGTCGAAGCTAAGGCAAATGGAAGTGTTACGCCATCAACAAAGGAGCAACAATGATGCCACCACTAGTAAAGTCCTTCCATAAAGGTTGGTTACACTAACGCTTTCCTTTCGCAGGGGTTGGCTCTGCCAGTATCATCCTTCCACAAGCTTTATCCTTCCGTAGGAGTCATCCTGCCGCAACTATTTCCTCCTTCCATCGAAGTTCTTTCTACCGCAAGTGTTGTTCTACCACAATCTTCTTCCTGCCCCAAGTGTTGATCTGCTACAAGCATTGCTTCAATGCGAGCTTCACTCCAACAACATAGCTCTTGTCATCAACATTGCTGCATCTAGCAGTGTAGCATCCTCCTTCGTCATACCATCCTCCTCTTGTACATCTTCCCTCCGCATGCATGGTGTTGCCACCTTCCGCAAGTATCGCTCCTTTAAACTATTCTGCATCTTAATTAGTAGCATTCCATGGTGCCACCAAAGCTCAACAACGACGAAGGAATTTAACATGCCTTTGCGTACTTTCCAACAGCATAATACCACATCAACTCCCTTCTAACAACATCGAAAGCATTCAAATAAGCGGTATTGATAGGATATTAAGTCGAATCCATAAAGACTTTGTTGTCAACAGTGACGAAGGGGTCAATTCAAGCAAGGCGGAAGCATTATATAAGGCGCATCGCCGCTTTAACACTTGTGCCATGCTCCTTTCGACACTGTCGACGCCAACCATGATGGCACCATGGAGGTGGAAGGGTCTGGACCCGCATCTATAAATATGACCCTAGAGGCCATATTTTGACCAAGTTTTCTTTCCCTAAATCACTTCTTCTAATCAAATTCTCTTAACCCTAAATCTATTTGGAGGATTTTAGCGACTTGTAATTTATGTAATTCATATGCATAAGAAATAAATATTGATTGCTTCTTCAACATGAATGACTTCAATCCTTGCGACAGGGTCGCTTATAAGAAAATACTAGCTTAACCAAGCTTCATTAAAGCTTCCACTTGATAACCTTCTCATATCTACACTTTGGGGTGTTAGACCATATTTTGATTTAACAAATATGACCGAGGAAGAGATCACAGCACAAAGTCGCACAATAGTATAATAACCCACATTTTGACGTATCGACGAATCATAAAAATATTATTTTTATAACTAAATTAGATCCAAATTTAATATAACTTTGGGAATGCTTAGAATTAACATTTTTGATATCTAGAAAAAATATTGGATGGTTTTGACCTTAAAATCGTTGAAGTCCTATAACCTTTGATAGAAGTCGAATTATGGTCTAAAACCACTTCCAAATAAAAGATACGATGTCTATTTCCATAATGTGGTCATAATAGATTTTTGAACTTATAGTTCACAAGATAAGACCTTTTGAAATTTAAAAGGATTTTAGGAAGATTAGTGGATGATTAATCCATGCCAATCATTAAGCCTACCAACGATTTTGGGATTAGGGCTAATAGTAGCCTCCACAACAACCACTAATCATTTTTCTTCTTATCTGAACTTCTCTTAACCTCCATTAGGCCTCTTTATACCAAAAATCCATCATTTTCTCAATTAAATTAGTCTAGTTCAATTTATTAGCAAGTTATTAACAAAGAAATTAGTATGAGGCTTTGGGGTTTATGAAATTTGTAGCTTAGGAAGCATATAGCTGCTATCTAGATCAAATCCACACTTATTTTGCAATTTTTGTCTGATTATACACCAAAAGTGAGTGATTCTATTCTCTTACTTTAAAATAATTGTTGATATATGTTTTAAAGTGTTTTCAAACTAAAAAATGATTTTTGATTGGATTTAAATCTATGGTGATATATAAACGAATATAAAAGACTTTAGATTTATTTTAATCCGTAGATCTATGATCTGAATGATGAAATATGTAACAATCCACCTTTATGATCCTCAAAAGTCGATACTAATACATCCACGGTATTCACATGCCCCGCATCCAAGTGCCGAAAAGACAGAATATTAGGGTAAAAGAAAAGAAAAGATAAAACAGAGTCTCATAACATGACAAGTAATATATAATATACCCATGATTTTTACAAAAGAAAAGCTTTAATATACATTCTACATCAGAGTACTAACCTATTAGCAACTTGGACAGTTACAACAACCTGTCCTTACAATTGCTGATAAATACAAACACGAACAAACAACGGAAGATAAGGCCACGGAGTACGTCTTGGAGATGTCTACCTCGTCTCCTTAAGCTCCAAAGCATTCAGCTAAATCTGGAAATCTATTCGGGTCTGACCCAAGTATTATAACACAATAACACCTAGATCACTGTGTTAAACCAGCTTCAGAACATAATAACACCTAGATCACTTTGGTAAACCAGCTTCAGAAAACTTAAAACATTTGGATTACTTAATGTTATAAAGACCTTTCAAAATAAAGGTATCTCGTAAGACACACTTAACATAAAACAGATGAGTTTTTACCTTTCAATAACCAAACCATTTCTATAGAAAATCCAATAAAATTATAAATATGTCTAGAGGTGTAAAAATAAATATATATCATATTTGGAATGGTTACCCAAAATTACATTCAACAACACTAGGCTCTACAACTAAAACTGTAAGGCATGTATTGGCGATTGGATTCCAACAATGACAAGGCACCAGGGTACCACTGTTAACACGCCTTTTGGCAAGGCAGCGTATAGGTGAATTTAACCCTCTCGATTGCATAACGATCGGAGTTAGATCATTGTAGAAGATAAACATAATTATGGAGGTAGAATACAGCATATTCGACGAACGAACATTACAAGATGCTTAGAATATGGTTTCGACAAAGTTTGAGTTGTTTCAAGTTGCTTGGAGCCTGCTTCGAGTTATTTTGCATTCACTTCGTGTTTTCTGGTAAAGCAGCATATTTGTATGTTACTTCGAGTCGATACACCGTTTGCTTTGGGTCATGAGATGGTTTGCTTCGAGTCAGGGAGGTAGCCGGTTTGGGTTATGGCCGTAAGCCCAATGTTTGTGTCCACCAAGTTCGAATCCATCAGCCTACCTCATGTCCATGCTACTTTGTATCCATCGAGGACCGACCTAGTTCATATCGATCACAGAAACTTGCATACGACCTCGAGAATGCTCATGCTCAATTTCGACTCGATTGGGCCAAATCTTGATCGATACGAAATTTGTTCGTATCGATCACGGACCGAGTGCAAACCACATGGGATCGATCGCGTGGGCCCACCTACGTGCCAGAAGAGGTCTCCCGAGATCTGAGCGAGATATATACACCCTACGCCTATAAATAGCAGCCCAGAACCTACAGAAAACGGATCTTTTGGCCCCTCGACGTCTAGACTCTGCCGAAATCATCATTGTACTCGAAATTCACTATTGTACTCGAAATTCTCTATTGTGACCTGTTGTAATCGGTGAGCAAAAATCAATAAAGTCGAATTCTCCAAAGTGGACGTAGGCTAGAACGCCGAACCACTATAAATCTGTATGTTTCTACTGCTTTCCTTTTAATTTTCTGAGTGTTAATCATATTTTATTCTCTATAAACCTGCTATCTGTGTTCTGTGATTGTGAACGGGTGCTTTCATCGATAGTCGGGTGTTTGTGACCAATTTTGGCGCAAACATTTTGGTGCTTTCACTGAGAACGCTAGCACTCAGGGATTCTAAAGCTTGGGGTTCGGATTTGGAAAGCTAGAAGATCAGATCTAGAAGCAATCATGGCCAAGCAATCAACAAGAAGACGAAGAACTGAAAGGAGTCAATGAAGGGAGTCAGGAGGCTTCCTCAGTAGTGAATCAAGCCTCAGTCTTCATCACCCGAGACGAGATGGAGATGATGATGGAAGCCATGCATGAGGAAATGCTGAAAGGCAAGAAGAGATTATGCATAATTTACTTCGACAAGTTGGAGTGCAGAATCAAGGGAACGCAACTGCAGGAAGCGCTAGAGATAGAGGTCAGGAGCATGGAGAAATCAGAACCCAGAATAGAGCGGAACTGTCGGGAGCAGCCCCATAGCTAGCGGGCACTCCTCAGGAGCATATTGATCCAACCTCGGGTAGACCACCAAGTGAAGTTGTTCAACACGGCATTGATAGAGGAATGGACGCCCATCCAGGAGAGCAAATTCCAGAATTCCCTCGCGAACTCGGGGGGCAGATCAGAGGCAACGGACAAGGACCACAGCTTGGAGACAGCGACATATTAGCGGAGATGGTCATACGAGCCATGAAAGGCGGACTAGCGAATAGAGATCTTGAAGTCGTGAACATGAGCCCCTTCGCTCCCGCAATTAGACCGGCTAGGAATCCACCAGAATTCAAGCTACCAACACTAGAGACGTACGATGGGAGGATGGATCCTGTAGTTCATCTGACAAGGTACATGCGGCATATGGAGGAACTGGGGCATCGGAGGAGGTCATGGCCCGGTGCTTCCCATTATATTTGACGGACATTACAGCACTATGGTTTAGACAACTGGAGAGCAGCTCCATTGGAACATGGACCATTTGACTGAGAAGTTTATGAGGCAGTTCAGAGTTTACATTTCGAGACTCAAGAATGTGATGAGTTTGGCAACACTGAAGCAAAGAACCGGGGAATCTTTGAGGAGCTTTCTAACAAGATTCAATGCAGCGGCAACATTGGTGGATCGACCCGATCCATCCATGGTTTTGATGGCAGCTCAATCTAGCATAGCTGATGGCACAGAATTTAAGAATTCATTGACAAGGGATCCACCTATGGATCTGGGAGAATCTTATCATGAAGCCAAAGGATTTCTGCGATTAGAGGATGCAAATGTTTATAGAGAGGAAGGAGAGGGAGTTGAAGTTTATGAAATCAAAGGCGGAGATCCTCCCGGAAAAGATTTAAGCAATGATAAAGGGAAACGGAAAGCCGAGGATAACGGTGATGGACCAAAGCGATCGCGAAAGAAACCGAAATTCACCTCTTATACGGAGTTGAATGAGACTTTGGAGCGAATCTACCAGGATACCAGGGGGTAGATTCCTTATCGAAAGCCAATGAGGAGGGATTTGACCAGAAATGAAAGGTGATCCGACAAGTATTGCTTATTCCACGAGCTGAATGGTCATAGCACGAATGATTGCATGCACTTGAAGGATGAGGTTGAGTGACATATCCGGAATGATCTGCTATCGCAATATGTGAGAAGGGGAGCAACCACGGTGGAACGAGAGCGACCACCGCCAGTGTCAAATGAAGGTATCTCCGGATCGAGGCGTCAGCTTGCCATCAACTGATCGGAATAACGATGAATAAGTGGCAAGCTCCATACCAATGCGATTAAGTCATTTACACATGTACAGGATTACGAGCGATCCTCGGGCATGCTCTGATACGACTATCAATTGCGTCGGTATAGGTGTTTGCACTTTGACGTCTCTATTCTGCTTTTGCTTTTTATTTTGCACATTTGAACTTGATTTTGTTGAACATTTCTGTTGAAAGACTCATTTGAATGTAAATTTGGTTTCAATAATTCTATGAAGGCTAAGTCACTTACACATGTACGGGATCGCGAATGGTCCTCGACATGCTCTGAGATGGTGATAAACCACCACCACAAACAATTCAGAAACTCACTCGAACGTGAAATCTGACGTTAATGATACTAAGTCCCCCCCGGGCACACACAATTCGCCTCGAACGGCACCCGACCTCGAACGGTCACAATTCGCCTAGAACGGCACCCGACCTCGAATGGTCACAATTCGCCTCGAACGGCACCCGACCTCGAACGGTCACAAGTCGCCTCGAACGGCACCCGACCGCGAACGGTCACAACTCGCCTCGAACGGCACTCAACCTCGAACGGTCACATACCGCCCCGAATGGCATACGATCGTAAACGATCACTATTCACAGTCAAGTAAGACTATCAATCTCTTTGCAGGTCATTAACAGGATATGAACGTCCAGCTTATCGAATTACAAAACACACCTTCCTACCGCAAGGCATGTTTTGGGGGCAAAGTGTTAACACGCCTTTTGGCAAGGCAGCGTACAGGCGAATTTAACCCTCTCGATTGCATAACAATCGGAGTTAGATCGTTGCAGAAGATAAACATAATTATGGAGGTAGAATACAGCATATTCGACGAACGAACATTACAAGATGCTTAGAATATGGTTTTGACAAAGTTTGAGTTGTTTCAAGTTGCTTGGAGCCGGCTTCGAGTTATTTTGCATTCGCTTCAAGTTTTCTGGTAAAGCAGCATATTTGTATGTTACTTCGAGTCGATACACCGTTTGCTTCGTGTCATGGGATGGTTTGCTTCGAGTCAGGGAGGTAGCCGGTTTGGGTTGTGGCCGTAAGCCCAATGTTCGTGTCCACCAAGTTCGAATCCATCAGCCTACCTCGTGTCCTTGCTACATCGTATCCATCGTGGACCGACCTAGTTCGTATCGATCACAGAAACTTGCGTACGTCCTCGAGAATGCTCATGCTCAATTTCGACTCGATCGGGCCAAATCTTGATCGATACGAAATTCGTTTGTATCGATCACGAACCGAGTGCAAACCACATGGGATCGATCGCGTGGGCCCACCTACGTGCCAGAAGAGGTCTCCCGAGATCTGAGCGAGATATTTATGCCCTATGCCTATAAATAGCAGCCCAGAACCTACAGAAAAGGGATCTTTTGGCCCCTCGATGTCCAGACTCTGCCGAAATCGTCATTGTACTCGAAATTCACTGTTGTGACCTGTTGTAATCGGTGAGCAAAAATCAATAAAGTCAAATTCTCCAAAGTGGACGTAAGCTAGAACGCCGAACCACTATAAATCTATGTGTTTCTATTGCTTTCCTTTTAATTTTCTGAGTGTTCATCATATTTTATTCTCTATAAACCTGCTATCTGTTTTCTGTGATTGTGATCGGGTGCTTTCATCAATAATCGGGTGTTTGTGACCAATTTTGGCGCAAACAACCACCTACCATAGTACACCTCTAGAAAAATATACCGAGGGCCACACATGGACCCCCCGCGAACACAGAGCCGGCTACCCTCCGAACATGACATACATGAATAATCATCCCTCGGGCACCAAGGCTACAAATATTGGCCCCTGATCATCCCGCACGCATATCAAATCCATGAATTCTGATTCTAGATTGAGGAATGATGCTCCAAATGGTAGCAAACCACATAACTCTACGAGCATCCCCTAATTTTAGTCATTCTGGGTTGTGAGGATTAGGATGCCATGCTATTACCTTTTCCTCCTAGCAATTCCCACTTGAAATGCTAATATTTCCCTCTAGGCAATAATGCAATGCCAGCATTCATCCATATGGGTTGTTCATGATATGAACAAACCGAAGGCACTACTTCTACTACATCCTCAGGATTAGTAGCAAGTAGCCCTTGCACTTCAAAGAACCCTATCTTCAATTTCCCATATCTCGAACCAATGATGAACTTCTTCCAAAGTGTAGAACGAGCATATGGTTTTCGAGTGGTTACGGTTTCGAGTCATCTCATATAAGTACACTTCGCTGCTTACTAATCACACAAAGCCGACTGATAGATTCCGGTAAACTCAACTTCGATTCTTTTGGAAATAATAAAACGGTACATAAGAACGGAGATCACCTACTAACCGGTTAAGCAGATGGATTTCCTTATTGTTTGTCCTAATAGAACACAACGAGTTTATACGTATAACATAGAATGATCGAAGATAACTGTATCATATAATTCCCATGTTTCTTCTGGATATTTCCAGGGTTATATTTGGTCAAGATTTGATAGTCGGTTATTTAATTATCAAATAAATAAACATTCAAGCATAGATTTAATTTCATATGGGAGCTAAACATGTTTAAACGTAAAGCAACCAATAGCCCATTTAATTAATCTTACGTTAATTAATCACTGTCCAATTATTTACAAAACATTCATATATTTATCTCATCGGTATAAGTATATTCACAAACCATTTCACTTTTAATACTTGGAAAACTTTTCCATATACTTATACAGTGGTATAAGTATATTCATAAAACATTAAGAAAGATTTTCTATTTCAAAATCATATTAAATGGATCAAAAACAAATATTGTTCAAAACGTTGTTTACTATAACCCAAACCATTTATCCTTGGTGTTAAGTATGTTAAGTATGGCACTGATCATAGAGTAGAAGTTGAGTATTTATGGAAACCAGAATTGTGTGTTAAATGCAAAGAATTTGGTCATTCTGCCAGTAATTGTTCCTTTGCTATGTCTGACACCAAAGTCACTGCAAAAGAAGTCACTCTGACACATGATGAAAGGGATGCTGAGTATGGTAAGAAAGGGCTGTTGAGCATGAATAGAAATCAAAAGCAGGTATGGAAAAAAGTCGGTTATAAAAAAAACATAAACAAGGTAAACTGTCAGGCTGAGGTTGGTGAGAAGCAAAGTGTTAATATTGGGCATAGTGAAAATGAGGGTGCAAAATTGATTCAGTGTGATGCTCCAGTTGTGGAAGGGGGTACAAAAGAAGGTGTAGATACTGGATATCACAAATCACTGCCTATTGCAATTAGTGTTGTAAGTACAGACAACAGTTTCCAAGTGCTTGATTGCCTTAGTACTGAAGCAGCATTTGATGTTGAGCAAGTGGGAGAGGTAAATGCAGTTGATGAAGTTATAAGTGTAGAGGAGGGAACAACGCAGGAAGATGGTAGAGTTTATTCTGATAGTTGCAACCAAGTATCTGGCCCTGCAAAATTACAAGTAGATAACCATGTGCATGTTGTCCCACCTGTGCATGTGCACACCAGTGCTGAGACTTTACAACATGTTGTTACCCCAAAATCAAGTATAGGGCAGATTCAAAATGAGAAATATAAAGACTTAAACACTCAAATCTTGCCATCCTCTGATAATAGCATCATCAACATCTTTGCTAAAAGCATTTTTGATCTTGTCTGTTCTTACCATGATAATTCATCAGTTTCAACTCCTTTTCTATCTGTGCCTCTTTCATCTGTCCCATCTTCATCTTCTACCTTACCTCTCAATAATAATAATTCTGCATCTAAAATTTCAACATCTCATTTCCCTTATGTTAACGATGCTAAAATACCAGGTTGGTTTGATAAAGGAAAGCAAGCATGTGAAGTCAACTGCCATGGAGATACCATTACTAGTATGGCACCAAAGAAATTAACAAAAACGACAGTTGGTTCCACTGAAGTCCAATCTCCTGCTACCAGGAGCAGAAAGAATATTATCCACCAATCTCTTTAGTTAATGATGTTACAAAATATAGGTGTTTGGAACATTAGGGGTGCTCATAAGCTTCAGAAACTTGATCAAGTGAAAAATCTTATCCAATTTCATAATCTCAAAATTTTTGCTATCTTAGAATCAAAACTCAATCTTGCCTCAACTTCTAGGGCTGCAAATCACATCAATCCAACTTGGAATTTTATCCACAATCTTGCTGATGCTGATTACGGTAGGATTTTCATTCTATTTGATCCAACAGTATATTCAATCTCCTCAGTAATATCATCTAGGCAATTCATTCATTCAAAAATCTGTTTCCTTTCAACCAGAACTTCCTTTTACTTTACATTTGTTTATGCGGATAACTCTGCTGCTTCTAGGCAAAAATTTTTTGACTACTTACCAAATCTAAGACAAGAATCCCATCCTTGGCTGGTAGTTGGTGACTTTAATAGCTGTCTCCAGCTGGACGATAAGTTTGGTGGCCAACCATTATTTCCTAAGCATATCCTCCCTTTTAACTCTGCCATTATTGACTCTGACCTCATCAAGATACACTCCTACGGTGCAAGATACTCGTGGAACAATAAAAGTAGGAGAGGTGTCAGAACTTTTTCTACCATTGATCATGCTTTCTGCAACTTCAAAGCTTTTACGGTTTGGCCTTACCTAACTGTCAATCTTATCCACCCCATTCTTTCAGATCACTCCCCTTTGATTCTTAGAAATGGGCCCAATATGAAGAACGAAAAAAGAAGTTTCAAATTTTTTAATGACTGGATTAGTTCTTCTGAATTCTATCCAACTGTGGTTTTAGCTTGGTCTATGCATTGTTATGGTAACCCTATGTATATTCTATGCAGGAAGCTTAAACATGTTAAGAAGCTATTGAGGGAGTGGGCGTCTGAGAAGTATGGTGATGGGTCAAAGCAAACAAAAATATTGAAGAAAAAGTATGCAGAGGCACAGGAAGTAATGATGAACAACCCTCATGATCAGAGTGCAGCTGAAGAGGAAGGAAGGCTATGTGATCTTCTCAACAAAGCCCTTGATATTGAAAGTGGTATGAAACAACAGCAGTTTCATAGTAAGTGGTATAAATTTGGTGATCGTAACACTGAGTTTTTTCATTCCTCAATCAAAATCAAACAAGCTAGAGAAAACATACACACAATAACTGCTCTTGATGGAACTATTGTATCATCTCCTGACTTAATTGATGCAGCTTTTGTTCATTATTTTGAAGACTTGTTTGGTAATACCTCTGATTTTATTCCTGAGATTGACATGTTGAACAACATCCCCCTTCCAACCTTGTCCACAATGCAAGCTGCCTTGCTGGTGAATCAAGTTACTGATGAGGAAATAAAAAACACTCTCTTTGCCATGAACAGAAAGTCGTGTGGTGGGCCTGATGGGTTCAATGTCCTCTTCTTTGTTACTTGCTGGGACATAGTTCGCTTGGACTTCTGCAAGGCAGTCCATAATTTTTTTAACAAATGCACTTTGCTTGCTGAAGTCAACTCAACTAATATTGTTCTTCTACCCAAAGTTTCTGATCCTAGCTCTGTCAATTCCTTTAGACCGATCTCGTGCTGCAATGTGGTGTATAAGTGTATATCAAAGATCATTGCCTCTAGGCTAATGCAAGTGCTCCCCAGCATTATTTCACATAATCAGGTTGCCTTCCTTCCCAATAGGAGTATTTTTGACAACATTTTGCTTGCTCAAGAACTTCTTTGTGGGTACTCGAGAAAAAATACCCCTCCATCTGCAATGCTAAAACTTGACATTACTAAAGCGTATGATTCCATTCACTGGTCCACCATTGTGAGAATTATGGCTTTAATGAATTTCCCAAAGCCTTTTGTTGGGTGGGTCTATACTTGTATTTCAACTGCTAGGTTCTCCATTGTTGTTAATGGACGACCAGTTGGTTATTTCAAAGGAAGGCAGGGTATTCGCCAGGGGGATCCGATCTCTTCATACTTATTCCTTCTTGTGATGGAAGTTCTCAATAGACTTATGATGTCCAAGTATTCTGCTGGTCAGATCAAATACCATCCCAAGTGCAAACTGACTAATGTTACTACCCTCATGTTTGCTGATGACGTTATGATTTTTACTAAGCCCCATCTCCCCTCGTTGCAGTGTATTCTTAATACGTTGTCTGAATTTTATAAAATGTCGGGTTTGCAACTTAATTATGCTAAATCAAGTATTGCTATTGCTGGAGTCACCTCCTGTATTTCCAATGGATTAATTCACCAATCTGGTCTTCAGAGCATGGTGACTGATATGAATTACCTTGGCCTCCCCCTCTTGACATCTAGGCTGAAATATGCTGATTGCATCCCCCTGTTCTCCAAGATGGTGGCAATTCTTGATAGGTGGTCTAACAGATATTTATCCCAGGCAGGTAGACTTGTTCTAATCAAATCGGTTGCCTTTTCAATGACAGTTTACTGGGCTAAAGCTTTTGTCTTGCCTTCAAAGCTTTTGTGCCAAGTCAGACGTGCAATGCTCAGATTTTTTTGGACTGGATCTATTAATAACAGGAAGCCAGTGCCTTGTTCCTTCAACTTATTTGAGAAGAGTTTAAAAGCTGGGGGGTTGGGGGTGATAAATATAGTCAACTGGAATATTGCAGCGTTCAGTACTCATCTAAACTCCATTCTACGCAAGGATAATACTGGGTGGGTTAACTGGGTCTGGGCTAATAGAATTGGTAGGGCAAGCTTTTGGTCAATTCACACACCTCAAATTTGCAGCTGGACTTGGAGAAAGCTTCTATCTTTGCGTCCTCTTTTGCTTCCCACTATTGTTCATAGGTTGTCAAACTCATCTGTTGTTAACTTTTGGCATGACCCTTGGGTGGCCAAGGGTGTGGTTTTGCATTCTATACTCAACTATCAACGGCAGATGCAATCTGGAATTCCAAATAATGCAAAAGCTATGGATTATATTGTCCATGGTAATTTGCATCTTCCATGTTCGTCAAATCAGTACATAAGGACTGTCTGGAATGATATTCAACGTAACAGTTACCCCCTTGTTGATGTTGATGATGTGCTATGGAATGATAGGCCTCACTCTGTCAAGCTTGTGTACATGCACCTGCACAATTCTGACGATCAGGCCTACAAATGGAGCAAAGTTATATGGACATCTGATTCAAAACCAGGAGATAATATGATGCTTTGGAAGGTTCTGCAAAATGCATTGTTGACTAGAAACAAATTGATGGAGATGGGATTTGATTCGGGTATTCCTTGTGTGTTTTGTGCAAATGAACCTGAGACTGTGCTTCACTTGATATTGCAATGTCCTTACACTAAAATTCTATTTGACAAAATGGTAACTGTTGCTGGGAGTAGAAGGTTGGCTGGTCTTTCAATGCTTGATTTTGATATGTTATTCAAAGCTACTAGGTGGCGAACAGTGAAAGCTAGATATTTGACGATCTGCTTGAAGAAGTATCTGGCAGTGGTGTGGTATGAAAGGAACATGATATGTTTTGAAAAGAAGAGGAGAGATGAGCAGGTGTTATGGAAGGTTTTGAAGAATGAAATATACAAAGCATTGAAGATGCAATCCAATTTTACGGTGAATAACATGGATGCTTGGAGATAGTTGGTGTTATCTCGGTGTTTTCATCTGCTGTGTTCTGCCTTGTTTTGTGTTTTTTTTCCCAGCTGTTTTTTATCCCCGTGTGTTTTTTTTTTTTTTTTTTTCTATTTTCTACTTTTGTGCTTGTTTTCCTTTGGGAAAGTATTGTATTTTATTGTTTTCTTGGCAATAAAATCAGGTAGGGGCCCTGTTAACCCCGCTAGCCTTTGCTAAAAAAAAAAAGTATGGAAAGAATGCTTCCATACCGCCGTAATTAAGAAGGATTATTTATTAATTTCACAAACTTGATTTTCATAAGTAATCCAATTCGTATACAAAATGATACTTTATATACCGAACATCAATCTTCGATTTCAAACTGAAACTATCCTTCAGATAATAATGAAGTCATTCAAGTTAGGTATTATTACCTCTCAAACCTTAACTCGAAAACATTCTTACCTTTCAGGATAGGCAGAAGTTCCCCTACCTCGAAGTTTAATATCAAGTATATGGTTTCATAAATCTCGTATACTATTTATTAAAACAAATTATTAAAAATCATACTTCTTTCCACTTTTCCAAGATCTCATTCCAATTTATAAACTCCTTGAATAAATTCTTATTATTAAATAAAATTCCTTTTATAAATCTTTCCTTCAAAAATAATTCCCTTTATAAAACAATTGTTATTTATAAACACCCTTTTATAAAACAATTTATTATTTATAAACACCTTTTATAAAATAACTTAATTATTTTAAAACACCTCATTAAAGGATTAACTACTTTAACCCCGTTATTAAAATAATTAATCAACTTTAAACACCTTTAATTAAATGATTAATTAACTTTAAACACCTTTAATAAAATGATTAATTGCTTTTCCTAAAAAATAAAAAAAAATAAAAAAAAAGATTAATTAACTTTAAACATCAGTAATTAAAATGATTAATTAACTTTAAACATCATTAATTAAAAGATTAATTAACCATTAACATCATTAATGAAAAGATTAATTAACTTGAAACATCATTAATTAAAATGGTTAATTAATTTTAAAGATCATTAATTAATAGATTAATTAACTTTAAACATCATTAATTAAAATGATTAATTAACTTTAAACATCATTAATCAAAAGATTAATTGAATTTAAACATCATTAATTAAAATGATTAATTAACTTTAAACCAATTAAATAATAATTAATAATATATTAACACCTTAAATTCCTTACAAATACTTATAAAATCCTTATAAACTCATTTGAAAAGAATTTACCAAATATTTAAATTAAATACCCCTTTTATACTTTACGAAAATCAAATATCTCCGAATTGCCTCCATAGCGACTATCACTATATGGATATAACTTCAAAACTTGCTTCATAAATCAAAATTACTTCTACCAACATCAAATACCTATATACTTTTTTATAAAACTACCTTGGAAAGATTTTATAAAACATCCAAAAGAAAACAACATTTAGACTACAGATTTCCAAAGTGCACTTATAGCGGCTATCGCTATACGAACAATTTCAATTTCAATTCTAATTCAACTTATTCAAGTGTTAACTTTACCAAACAACATTCAATCATTTATCTACGTAAGCACATATATATAAAAATGTAAATTATATTCACAAGGCAAGGAAAATTGTTACCTTATCTGATATGCACTTCGAAGTGTGTCGTAGCGACCTATTTGCTACGAACACTTCGACTTCTTTCAAGTCCCCTGCAAACATTCTATATGCCATCCGCTTTCCAAAGCGGAAATTCAAACCCACCAAAAACATTACATACACGTATAATATAAGAAATCAACCAGATTTTTAGCACAAACATGAAAGTTCAAAACTTAATTTAAAGTGAGCTTTTCTCACCTTAAAGGAAGCTACGACCAAACCCAAGCAACACAAGCCTTCCTCGACCTAGCAATAACCCATGACACCACCATTCTCACTCGACTTGAACTCAAAACCCTAGGAAATGCCCCTACTTACTCACGCAAATCCTAGGAAGGGGGTTTTGGACTTCAAAACTTAAGACTTTAGGATGGTGATGATATTTTCAATATTTTCTAGGTTTATTTTATAATTTAAAGGAGAAATGAGTATGGTTTGATACACTTTTAGTTAAGAAGGCAAGGAGAAACAAAGTGAAGACACAAGAGCAAAAAGGGAGAATAGAAAGGAAAATGAACTAAAGTGAAAAAGTGGAAAAGTGGTAATGTTTTATTGAAATGGAAAAGAAGGTAAATTACTAACATAACCTTCTTTACTACCCTCCATTAGAATCTTGTCAATCACCCCTCCTTTGCCTTCCTTCACATGCCTAACCCACCTCCACACTCCACCATCAACTCACCTTCACTTCACCACTTGTGCTAAGGTACATAGAAATTATACTTTGTACTTTTATATCCTTTTATATTAAAAATAAAAGTCAATTTTCTACTTTATTAACTTAAGTATATTTAAACTTATTTTAATCTAATTACTTCATTAGCAAAAGCATATGTTATTAATATATATGTGTACATATATACTCTAGTGTACACAACATCTTCCAACAATTTTTGATCGATGAAAGGTCGAAAATCTGAAAAACGATTTTGGGTCGCATTTTCAATTTTTCTTTGAACTATTTATTTTTATAAACCAAATTTTAAAAAAACTTTACTATCATTAGTTATTACTAAAAAGAGGTCTATTTGAGTTATAAAATCAATTATTTGAATATCTAAGATTAACTAAATATTCACAAATCAAAGTGGTCAAATTCTGGGTCAACACATTCTTCCCCCTCGAAATTTTACCACAACCCAATCCCAAAAAAACAAGCTAACTTATGAATACTTAACATTATTCATAAGTCCATATGATGTACATAGATCACCCATATGCAAAGCCTGATTTGATCACTTACTCGAACACGTAATTTCATTTTCGAACTAGTATCGCTCACTCGACTCCCTAGTATAGACTCCGATCTAGCTTCTTAATTAGAAACATCCATTCTCATTACATAGCTATATACTATGATAAAAAATTTGGTTCCATATCAAGAACCCTCAACAAGTGTTCATCGTCAAGAATCGAGTGATAAATCCTTATTTGAAATGGTGTAAAACACATCCAAGTTATGTACTCGAATCTTGGATCAAGAATTTATGTGAAAAAGAGAAATGATCAACGCACAATTGACATACTTATCTATAGGTTCCTACTTACCCACTTCTTTTTCCAAAAATATTTGTGAAAATATTTCACAAAAAATTCAACTCAGGTTCAAACATTTTAAATGATACACTTTATTTACGAAACCTTTTCAAAATATTGTTTTACTTTATTAACTTGTATAATACTCTTCTATATCCTAAGAGTATATACAGAACATCTGATTTAAATCTTTTGCACTTTTAACTATTTAGATATAGGCCGAAAATAAATTTGGGTCTTAAAAGTGAGTCAACCAATTCAACCTCTTTACCCATTCAAATGTCTAGTAAGTAGCTAAGAAGAGTAAGATGATGGTATCCAAACTCAGTCCTAAAGTCTACATTTCCTTGGACACCTCCAAGACAAAGATGTTTATTAGCTGGCTAAATAACATCATATAATCTTCCATATCCTAGATGTTAAAACCAAAAGACTCGGTTTAATAAAAACAAAGTTTATTAACTCCTTCTTATTAATTTTAACCTATATAGAAAAATTTGTCTTAAATCTTGCTAAGGTTGTTCATTAAACCCCCACTTTTTCTCTTTTCAAAGAAAAATCACTTTAAACCCTTACTAGCCATTTTCTACGATGAAATAAGAATTTATAGAAAAGCCAACAATAACTACATAACATTCCCAAAATATATCCAAGGTACATATCAGACATAACTTCTAAAACACAATACATGCTAAGGGTTCCTATAAAAAAACCTAGCCAAACCTAAGATTGTGATTGACTGTAGAAGTTCCGTGAATATCATTTTCAAAAAGGCATATGATTAGATGTTACCAGAAGCCAAAGGTCTGAAACTATGGAAAGTCTGTATTCATGGCTTTAATGGTATTGTAATCAAAGTGGTAGGTTATGTCGAGCTACCAATGGAGTTAGGAGATGGCAGTCGAAGCAGAGTCAGAGTGCTGGTGTTGCTGTTTATTGTGATGGATGTAAACTCTCTGTACAATGCTTATCTGGGCTGACCGACCCTTGCTGAATTTAGGGCAGCAATCGCCCCTGTCTGACACTCAAATTACCGACAGAGAATGGCATATGAATTAACTATGGAAATCAGGTGACTGGATGTGCCTTTTATGTGGCTGAGTTGAGAGATGCTCAGCGAAGGGAGAAAGGAAAGGATATGGAGAAGCCTCTCTACATTAAAACTAATGAAGTTTAGAAATCAGCGTCCGAGCCTTAGTTCGGGCACCATAGTTGGTTCTATAAAGATATAAATTTGAGAGATGAAGAAGAGGAGCCCAAAGAAGCCAAGGCTGTGCCCGCTGAGCTGATGATTGACATAATTGTCAACCACGACGACCCTTCATGGGTCCTGAAAATTTGGATCACGGCTCAGTGCAATGATGATGAAGGAATTAGATGGTTTTCTCTGAGCGAATCTTGATGTGTTCGCTTAGACCCATTCTGACATGTGTGGGATCCCATCGACTATCGCGAGCCATGCACTGAATATCGACCCGAGGCATATCCCGGTGAAACAAAAATGACGCGGCATAGATTTGGAGAGATCTGCTGCACTTTAATAGGAGGTGGATAAACTCAAAAAAATGGGTTTATCCATGATGCCCTCTACTTGAAATGGGTATCCAATCAATTTCTTGTGAGAAAAGCTAATGAAAAGTGGCAGACTCAAAACATGATGCAACAGAGCTTAAGGCTGTTGAATGAGCTGATTCAAAATAGTCACAGAAGGAGTAGAAGGTACTCTAGCTCAGAATTAGAGAGTTCTTCTTCATTCGAGCGAAGACGAGGGAAGGAAGGCAGAAGAAAACTCAATATGCTGTTGGAACATCTGCACAAGGAAGAGGATGAGCCCCAGGCTCAAATTCAGGGATCGTTACCAATCCCCACCTGGGACTCGGTACCGACCCCAAAATGGTAGGCCTAGAGGCCATCCTCTAGAAGGCAGCGTGGATGTCATCCCTGGATGTACCGTCGAAGGTATGAATCTGGAAAATCACAATATTGATGATGATGCTGCTCATGAGAATCAAACAAGGGGGATGCTAGACAAATGGGTCCCCCGAAGTTTGGGGAGCTTAGGTATTGAGCACCTTCCCGAGAGCGTTTGCCGGGCCGAACACTAGGGGTAGGACCTAACCACCATTGTTCAGTCAAACCTATTAATTCATATTATTTGGAAGATATGGTTAAGAGATTGGTTAGTGAAAACAGATCCAGAACTAATCACGATTGGGGAACTTATGCAAGTCGGACCTTGTTTGCAAAGGACATCCTTCATTCAAGATACCCCTGGAGATTAAACATGCCAACAATGTCATTGTACAGAGGGATGATGGATCCTTGGCAACACTTATTAAGATATGAATGGCATATGGATTCGGCTAGGGCTTCGGATGCTGTGAAGTGCCACTGTTTCTTAATTTTCTTAATGGAGGTGGCTACGATGTGGTTCACTTGGATTCCGTCGAGGTCTATATCATCTTTTGCTGAATTGTCATTAAAATTCATGGAACAATTACGTTTGCACACCTCATGTTTGAAATACGTGATATCGTTATCTAATGTATATCGGGATGAAGGAGAGTTGCTACAGGACTATTTAAATTGATTCCACACGGTTGTAAAGGAAATAATGGATCCAAAAGAAGATATGGTGTTGATGGTGCTTTGCAGAGAAGTTCACCCTGACTCAGATTTCAGGGACTAGATAGAAAGAAAGCAACCATTGATAATGGAAGCTTTCTGTAATGACCTGGAATTTTACCGCTTTGTTTAGTGAATATTCAATTAATTTTAAATATTCAATATATAAGTTTATAATGAAAATAAACTCATTTTAATTAATTAATAATGATGATGAAATTGTTTTCAAAATTTGTTTACCAAATTAAATAGTTGATAGATAAACAGAAAATGTGACCGAAGAACGTTTTCTGAAATTTCGACTCCACACTAGAAATTTGTCGGGAACGTTGTTCGTCTTTGTGCACTATATATACATTTACATAAGAGTTAATTAACTAGATAACAATACATTAGAAATAAATTGTCTTATATTAATTTGGAAAAGAAAGTGATGTGACTAGACATAATAATTATATATATATAAAAGAAAGTGATGTGACTAGACATAATTATATATATAAGAAAGTGATGTGACTAAACATAATAATTATATATATATAAGAGTGATGTGACTAAACATAATTATATATATATATATATATTATAAAAGATTTGTGATGTGACTAGATATAATTATGACAAGTTATATTATTTAATTCATTTTAAATAATTATAAAGTGATAATAAATAATTTATAATAGTTTTATAAAGATATATAATCGGTTTGAAAGTAAGGAAAATTGATATCGCTTTATCGGTAGAATAGCAATTTTTGTAAATAATTGTTAATATTGATTTATATGATTTTATAATTCAAATGAGATCATTTTTATTAATTAAAAATGATAAGAAATTGGTTTTCAAACTTTTTTTACAAATATATATATTAACTAATAAGTGAAAATATAACCGGGAATCGGAATTGGAATATGTAACGGTTTGACATATATAAGTTGTCTAACGTTGTTTATGTGAATTGAACACATATATAACGTAGTAATACACACCCTAACATATGTATGCATACCAATTACACACACACACACATATACATACATTTAAATATATAAATATGAACAAATATCTAATATATTTTAGATAACTTCATCATTAAGCATACTTAAGTCAAAGGCAAGGACGACTGAAGTGATGGAGGAGGGAAAAGCACATGGTGATCGAAAGTTGTGATGTGATGGGAGGGAAAAAATCTCATGATATTTTTCCAAACTTCACCTATAAATACAAGACCACACCTCTTTATTTCTACACATCTCTTTCCATACTTCTTCTCTCTTCTTCACTCCTTCTCTTTTCTTCTTTAATGGCAATAGGTTGTGAGTTTTGGAAGGTGATGGGGCTTAGGCTGTGGTTTGGAGAGAGGGGGAGGAGGCTTAGGCGCAAGTAATGGTGAAGAAGGAAGTGGTCGTGTATTTGGTAGTGATAAGAGGATAAGGCTGAGAGCACTTGAAGATGGAGAGGGGCATGGCCGAGAGCAAAGCAAGGATGGTGATGGCCGAGCACTTACAAAGGAAGGAGAAGTTGTTTAGTAGATATTGTAGTGAAGTTTAGTAATGGTTTAGATGAAGTAATGTTTGTTTGAATGTTGGTAGGAAGTTTTTTTTGAAACGGTGAGTACTCGATTTACTGACATTTAGAAATTAATGTATGAAAGTTTAAATTATAAATTTAAATGCTTGTTTGATAACTCGGTTGATTTTATGGTTGATTATATGGATGTTAATATGGTTGATAACTTGGTTGTGATAAATTATGAGAAATCATAATAAATATGGTTAAGAAATTAACCATGATTAATTAATGAAAAATAAATCCATATGGATGTGTATGGAGTTTATTTAGCCTCTTAATGGTTTTGAAAATCTAAAAAGGTTGAAAATGAATATTATAATAATATAATATTATGAAATGAATTAAAAGTGAAGAGCTTTAATATGGAAAATATTGAGTTAAATGTTTGAAAATGATTTATAAATGTTTTATAAACATATGAAAGTGTTTTTTTGAAGTTTGAAAGGTAATTGAAAATTTAGTCAAAAATAGGCGCGTCGTATAACAGTAGTTCGCAATTTCACGCCGTAAAATTCAAACAAGTGTAGAGAGTGGAATATAGCTCGGAATTGTTCGAGATAAGAATTTTTCGAACTATTATATCCATAGTTTTCAAACAAAGAAAGAAAATTGAGATTTTGATAAGTAGATTTTGAAATATGAGCAAATAAAGTTTTCAAGAAAATCACGCTTTGGCAGTTCGGTGGCCAAAGTCGCAAATGTTTTAGATACCTATTTTTAAAATGTTTAAATAATATGGAATAAATCTTATAAATCATTTAAAATGTTTTAAAAGTTATTTGGGTTGTAAAAATGAATTTCCAAATGATAAAAGTCGTTTTGATTAATATAGCTTAAAAAGCATTTTTCGTAGCACTTTTCCGTAGCACTTTTCTATAACTTTTGAAATACAGTTTTAAAGGCAACCATTCTTTTCCAAATATTTTGTAAATGTTTTCAAATGATTAATAAAGTATTTTGAAGGTAATTTGAAAGGATTTATGGAATGATTAAAGGTTTAATGATTTAGAGTCGATCAAATAACTTGACCGCCTTATGGATGTCAGAGAGATAGTGTCTAGGCTTGAGTTTGGAAAACCTGTTTCCTGATCTCCCTGGCTATCCGGACTGGCCTGATGGAGGAGATAGTAAATTTGGTTTACTCGGATAAAAATTTCCAAAGTGTAAAGATATAATTTTCTAAATATAAATAACTTGGATTTTGTGGAGATAATCTTCTTGTACTTGGTGTTAAAGCCCGAAGAAGGAACCCATACTATTCGTGGAATTTAAAAGATGATTTTGCCATTATTCCGCCCATAGTACTAGTTGAATACAGGATTTGATATTGAGTAGAATTAGATGATTCTATAGATTTTTCTCATTTAATATTTTACTGGTTTTGGATTAACATTCTAGATAACATGGTTTTAAGTCAATCAAATTTTGAGTTTTGAATTAAGAAATCGTTGTAAAGATTTAAATAAATGATTTGGAATTATTTTAACTTCTACAGTTTAATTAATTGTTTGGGTTTGCAGTAAAGTATGTCTTAAATAACATCGTTTTTGACCCATTTAAAAGTTATGTTTTGGAAAAAAGAAATCTTTGATTAAGATTTAATAAATGATTTGGAAATATTTTCCTAAGTAAAAGATGTTGATTTGGAATTATTCCAAGATTATAAAGGTTTAAATTAACTAAATGATTTGATAAATGAGGCTTAATGATTCATACACTCTGAGAAAGCTAAAGGAATGATTCAATAAATATATCTCCAAGAGAAATTGGATTTAAATAAAAAGGTTAATAAATTGAATGATGTGTGATAATCACCTATATGCCTAAATGCCTTTTTATCGATGATTGGTTGAAGGAACCAGGGTCGGATTTGGGTAAGTCTTGTCCGAAAACTACTTCGAACTAATGTATACGTTCGAAAGTGAAGACATGTTGAAGATGATGATTATTGAAGACCGAAGATCTTCATAGCGAAAAGACTGCTTGTTGACATTCTCTGGGTAGATCCCAATATAGAGACATTTATTATAGCAGTGGTCCTATCGTGTTTTGAAATCTTCAGATTGCAAGGACTACTCGCTACTAATGGTAGTAGAAGGAGTGCCTTCGGTTTTGTTCAGTCCCAGAACGAACTTGTATGGACGAATGTCTGATAGTGCATTTCTGATCATATTAATTGATCTCTATCAACGTATTATCTGCTTGGTGGCGGAGAATGCAACTTCTCTTAGCTTAACACCCTTTCCTGAGACATATGAGCTCAGGAGTTATACATTGGTAGAAATCAGTTGTGTGATTAAGGAATGGCAATGTGACATTCTAAATGGAATGTGCTTTATGGAAGAATAAAGCGTGGCTTTGTGGACAGCAAAGCATGGCTTTGTTAAAATTGAGTGTAGTCTCATGAGCCTCACATCCCGGAGATGATACGGGTAATTATGTGGTCTGCATGACATATATTTCAGGCTATCGGTTGTATGACTATGGACGAGTCTAGCGGAATCTGGATTCTCAAAGCATTTATTGCCCCACTTATTTGAATTTAGTAGCTAGCTTGCGAAAAGTGATAAGGCTACCGGATATTGGTCGTGTAGCAAGTGTATTTCTAAGTGACTTGCTTGAGAAAAGCGATTATGGCATCATAGAAACTATGTTCGCTATGCATGGATCGAAGAAAAAGGCCACTAGTTGCCTACCATGTTGGAAGTCCAATTCCAATACGAGCTTTACGGTTTTGGTTGCATTCCCAAAATAGCTATAATGCTTTGCAAACATTTCAGCTACCCTTTTGGTATCATATATTCCGTGCGGTGTATTCCGTTGACCTAGTCCGGATATATTACCGTAGACTTAGGCGGGATATTGATACTTTATTTTGATATATTACTTGAAAAGTGTTTTCAAAAGAATGTCATTAATAATAATATCAAATGTTTTGAGATAAAGTATTTTGGTTATCATAAGATAAAAACCCGTCCGTAATTATGTGTGGGCGTGGTCTTATGAGGTACCCTTCTTTTCAAAGGTTTTGGTTTACATTAGCATTTAAAATTTCGAGTATCTCACGCTGGCTTATCAAGCCTGATCCGGGTATTTTCAATACTCGGGTCAAATCCGAGTAGTTTCAGGTTTAGTTGAAGACGCTTGGAGTTTCCAGAGGAGAGCTAGTGATCTTGATCTACGTATGGACGTATTCTATTATCCGTTGCATCTATTGCATTTGGTTTGTTTGGTTTTCAACATTTGTAAGGATAGAGATTTATGACTGTCCAGGCTGAATCTAGGTTAGACTCTGATATTGTATTCAAAACTTTCTGCTGTAAAGATTTTATATTGAAATAATATATGTTATTCCATTCGTGTGAGATTCTGTTCTATCTTTATTTTCTTTTTCCCTAACAATCAGGCTTTTCGGCACTTGGATTTGTGGCACGAGGATGTATTAGTGTCAATTTTCGAGGGTCAAAAACCCCGGTCGTTACACTTTCTATAGGAAAGCTAATGAGTATTTGCATCGGGAGGATGCACTTAAGCGCCCATAGTGGACTGATGTTGGAAATTTGATTTAGCCGATCCAAAGTAATATTATTGTAAAGCAATCTGGAGGAAGCTCTAGGAATGTTGATGTGAAAGTTGGTAATCAAAAGAAAGGAGAAAAACAAAATAATAATGGGGCAAAAAAGGGAAAGCCTGATAATAGGAGTCGTTACAAAGGTCCAAAGACAATTATAGTGAATTGAAGAACTCGATAGAGAACATCTATCTGCTACTTGGAATACTGAACCGTGTAGGAAGCCGGCTCATAGGGAGTCAACTGAGAAGGAGAGGAAATCAGGAAAATTTTACAGATTCCACGGGACTCATGGTCATAATACTAATGAGTGCAGGTACTTGCACGACATGATTGAAGAATTAATAAGGAAAAAGAAATTACAGCAATATGTGAAAGCCCCGCAGGATGGCGAGCAAGGAAATTCTAGCGCCCTGCGTTGTCTTCCTAGTGGGGTCAAGCTGAGCCTAGTGTTGATGCATTCAGGCGCCAGATAAACGATTAGTGATAAACACAGTCATCGGTGGGCCTTATCTTGCCGATAAGAGCTTTACGGAAATGGATAGATATATTGGAGCTTTGAAGCTTGCTGAAAATGAAAGTTTCTACACTGTTGAGGCTCCGAGAATTGACCCACTTGCGATCTTAACCGGAATTTGTCCTGCTGTTGTACGAAAGGTGCTTGTTGACTATAGGAGTGCGGTCAATATTTTGTTCAAAACAGCTTATGATCAAATGAAATTGGAGGAGAGAGATTTGAAGCCCTGTAGGTCTCGTATACAAGGGTTCAACGGGATAGCTACTGAAGCCATACGATTTTTCGAATTACCAGTGGAACTTCATGAGGGCAACCGTAGGCGAGTGTAGGTCGTGCAATTTTTAGTATTGGATATCTATTATACTTATAACGGATTCTTAGTCCGATAAGCCCTAGCCGAATTTAGAGCGACCATCGCTCCCTAGTATTTAATTATGAAATTCCTTACATACAATGGAGTAGGGATCGTGCATGGAGATCTAGTGGCTAGCCGCGAGTGCTATGTCACTGAACTAAAGGAAGCGAGGCGTACGGAGAAAGGAAAGAGCATAGAGGGGGTCCTCTGCATAAAGGCTTTGGACGCATAGCAACTACCGCCTAAGCCCCGACTCGGGAAAACTAGTCGGCTCCATAATGACATGTACCAATGAAAAGGGCCAAAGGGCCAAAGGGCAGACGAGCAGCACCCGTCGAATTGACAATCGATGTTCTAGTCATTAGGGATGACACAAGTAGTCTTAAAGCTCGGAGCTCAGCTCGGCACTGGTGTGATGATGGAGTTAGTTGGTTTTCTCTAGAAAAACTAGGATGTGTTTCCCTGGACACACTCAGATATGTATGGAATCTCGCCAGGGATAGCGAGCCATGCATTAAACAACAATCCCAAATGTGTTCTTGTAAAATAGAAATGCCGCAGCCTAGGTCCGAAGAGATCCGCTTCATTCAAGGAGAAAGTGTATAAGCTAAAGGACAATGGCTTTATCCACGTTGCTTTATACCCGGATTGGGTATCTAACCCTGTTTTGGTGAAGTAAGTGAACGGGAAGTGGAGGAGACACATTGACTATTCGAACTTGAATAAAGCATGCCCGAAGACAGCTTTCTGCTTCCTAGAATATATCAGTTGGTGGACTCAACTGCTGGACACGAGTTACTTTCATTCATGGATGCGCATTTCGGATACAATTAAATCCTGTTGCACGTCCCAGATCAGAACCACATCAGTTTAATTACCAACCTCGGACTTCATTGCTATATGGTCATGCCCTTTGGATTAAAGAATGCAGAAGCAACTTACTAGAGACTTGTGAATTGGATGTTTAAGAATAAGATCGAACAATCAATGGAAGTTTACATGGAAGATATGCTCATTTAGTCATGGAATTCAAGAAATCACGTTGATGATCTGGCAGAGATGTTTGATGTCCTACGACGGTATGGGATAAAGCTCAATCCAATGAAATGCACTTTTGGTGTTGCGTAAGGGATGTTCTTGCTGTGAACTCTCGTGTAATTAAGCCAATCCAAAGAAGAACGAGGCTTTGAGAGAGATCGAAGCCCCAAAGACGATCAAGGAGGTCCAAAGCTTGAATGGGGAAGTCGCCGTCCTGAGTTGATTCATTTCAGGGCTGCTAACAAATGCATCCCTTTCCTCGAGGTGATCAAGAAGTTAAAGAGAAACTTTGAATGGAACCAGGATTGCAAAGACACGTTCTAAGATTTGGTAAATCACTTAGAAAGACCTCCCATCCTTTCAAAGCCGGTTGATGATGAGAACTATTTTATATACTTGGTAGTGTCGGTGCATTCTCTGAGCGTCGCACTTGTACGTGAGGAATCTTGCATCTAATGACAGGTCTACTACATTAGCAAGCGGTTGACAGAAGTAGAAAGAAACTACCTAAGACTGAAAAAGCTTGCATATTGTCTATTGATTGCTTCGAGAAAGCTCCGCCCCTGCTTTCAGGCTCATCCGATCAACGTCCTTACTGACCAGCCTTTACAACAAGTCTTACAATGACCTAAGACTTCTGGAAGGCTGCTAAAATGGAACATTAAATTAAGTCAATATGATATCACTTATCACCGTCAGCGAGCAATCTAGGGGGCTTTGGTGAATTTCATAGCTGATTTCACCGAATGAGATGATTCTCCAGAGACCAGAAAAGAAACGAAAGTTGGATGGAAGATGTATACAGATGGTGCATCCAATGATCGGAGTTTTGGTGATGGAGTTGTGCCTGTCACTGCCGAAGAACATCCAATCTGTTACACCTTGAAACTCGACTTTCCAGCAGCAAACAATGAAGCTGAATACAAAGCCTTAATTGTAGGACTCAAGATCGCCAACGAACTGGGAATAAAGACTTTATTCATTTTCTGTGACTCCTAGCTAGTTGTGTGCCAAGTTTGAAAAGAGTATCAGGCAAAAGAAGCAAGTTAGCTCCCTTTCTAAACCAGGTTCTTGAGTTGCTTGATGACTTTGAATTTTACATGATCACTCATATTCCCAGAGAAGAAAATGAGAAAGTCAACTTGCTTGCTAAGTTGGCTAGTTCCGGAGATGCGTAGCTCATGGTCTTGGTTCCAATGGAAGTTCTTTTAGCTTCAAGCATTAACCAAATGGATGTCGATTGGATCTTTGAGACTGAGCCTAAACAAAAGTCATGGATGACTCTGATTCGAAATTATTTGCAAAGAGGGATCCTTCTGGAAAGAAGGAATGAACAATGAAAAATCCTTCACCATGCTTTGAGATACATCATGCAAGATGGGTTATTGTACAGAAAGGGTTTCTTTGTCCCCATGCTTCGGTGTGTCACTCACGACGAGGTCAAATGAGTTCTAAGAGAAGTACACGAAGTGGCTTGTGGCGACCACACTGGGTGGTGAACTTTAGCAAAGAAGAGTCTTCGATACAAATATTGCTGGCCAACTATCAATCGAGATGAAGTTGATAATACCCAAAAATGCGACAAATGCTAGAGATTCGCTAAAATTCTAAGAGCTCCACTGACATAAATTACCCAAATGGTCAGTCCTTGGCTGTTTGCAGTTTGGGGATTGCCATTGTCGGTGTATTGCCGATCTCTAAAGGTAACACAAAGTACGCTATCGTGGCGGTTGATTACTTTCCTAAATGGGCAGAAGTGGAGACTTTGGCCATGATTACCATGAAGAAAGTAATCAACTTTGTTGTTCAGAATATCATCTATCGCTTTGGAGTTCCATAAGCAAATGTTACTGATAACGGGACCCAATTCGATAGCATGGAGTTTAAAACTTTCTGCTGCCGACACCGCATAGAGAAGAGATTTGCAGCAGTAGCACATCCTCAGGCATATGGATAGACTGAAGCTGTAAACAAGATTACCAAGTCCATTCTTAAGAAAGCATTGGAGAAGGCCAATGGCAAGTGGGGCGATGAACTCCCATTAATACTCTGGGCTTACTGAACCACCCACAAGTTAGCGACTGGCCATTCTCAATTCGCCTTGGTAACGGATCGGAGGCTATGACCTCGATTGAACTGGAAGAACCTTCTCATTGGGTCACCCACTACGATCCATGGACGAACGAGCAATTCCTTTTGGAGTCTCTTAATATGATTGATGAGAAGCAGACCGAAGCTGAGATAAGAGTAGCTGCGCACAAACACTAAGTCGCACGATATTACAACACCAAAGTTAGGAGTCGAAACATTGAAATCGGCGATTTGGTCGTAAAATGAATCTTCCTTGGTCCTAAGAACTTCAACCCGATTTGGGAAGGTCCATACGCAATAAAGGAAAAGCTTGGAGACGGCACTTTCAAGCTGGCAACTATGGACAGGATTTCGCTCCTAAGGGCATGGAATAGCGAGCATCTACGATGCTACTTCACTTAGAGAATAAATTTATAAATAACTGGTTAGGGTTGTGTAATAAGACATAATTTTGTCACTTTCTGTCTTTAATCAAATAAAATGGCCTTTCAAGCTAAAAATCATGTCTCTCAATTTCTTAAGAGCTGTGACTTGATCAACTCGAATAAATCAGCATATGATTAATGTAGGTATGTATGTGCTTGGAGATAGGTGCCGGTCAAACTTCACGGCCTATGAATAGGCCCGTGAAGTCCCTTTTCGATGTTCAGAGATTGACCTCAACTAACTCTTGCCTTCGGATTGGGGGAAGGAGTATAAACATAAGCCAGACATGGCCTAACTGTTTGCATCCTAACTCTCGCTCCCAGAGTAGGAGCCGGAGTATAAACGTAAGCCACACATGATATGATTCACATCCCAACTCTTGCCTTTGGATTGAGGGCAGAAGTATAAAAGCAAACCGGATGTGATACTAGCCTCCGTATCCTAACTCTTATTCTCGGAGTAAGAGCCGGAGTACAAACTTAAGCCGGATGAAACACATTCATCCGCAAACTGGCTTTTGCCTACGAATTGTGGTCATGACACAAACCTAGAATCAAACATGACACAACCGTCCATATGCCAACCCTTACCTTCGGATGGAGTGTAGGAGTATAAATCAAAAAGAGCATGATACAACGGATCGCTCACTCAACTCTCGTCCTTGGACTTGGGGTGGAAGTATAAACGGAAATAGGCTTGACAAGTTCGTCTGATCCTTAACATGTTGCCTGGGGTAGGTAGAATAGAGGGTCCACGCTCGTAGTAAAGCGAGATCCAATTTGTAAGCCTTTGGTCTATGCCCAGAGTTAGGCGTGATCGAATGCTAACATCCTGGATGAGGATGTGCGGACTACGTTTTTAAGTAGTTAACTTAGAGCCATGCCCGGAGTTTGATGCGGTTGGGACTTATTATCTTGGAAAAGGGTATTCAAACCACTGTTTCAAGTGGTTTACCCTAAGTATTGCTTTGTATTCACCGGAGCGGTGTGAGGTCAGCAAATTATAAAATGGACTAAGGACTTCTTTCGAAAATGATCACTAAAAGAAATAAATCGCAAGTACAGTGGATGGAGAGTGTATTTCTTAGATACCTAGAAAAATTTAAGCAAAGATTTTTACAAATCAAAAAGTCTTTGTTATTGATGTCAAACCAAAAGCTAAGTACAAGTGATTCACACCAAAAGAAAAAAGCAGTAACGAGGGCCAAACCCGTACAAAGTCGGCAAACAAACAAAACGGGTCTATATATGGAAAAACAAACTAGTAAATATTTCTTTTTGGACTTCTTCTTCTTCTTAGAACCAGAGGAGACTTCACTTGAGCTTTCTCTTTGCCTCTTTCCACCTCTTCCTCTACCGCCTTGGCCTTTGGGAGGAGTGCTTCACAAAGATCTAAGAGGCACACTCTAGCCACTCTCAAGTGGAGAAATGCAAGCTGGAACACTTTGTGAGAATACTGTTGACGTACTTCAAGCACCCTCGGAAGGAGGAATGTAAACTAGAATGAAAATGGCTTGCCCGGGCAAAGCGATTGACAATGAAGGAGGGAAAACTTCTATTTGTTCCTGCTTTATTTGATTGACAAGGAGGATATCTGCCCCAAGTTTTTGCTCAAGCTCATGCATGGAGGGACCCGACAAGGACTGGGGACCCTATAAATAATAACATCCTCATCAATTTGAGTCCCTTGATTCTCATCGTTTCCTTCTTCCAACAAAGCGTCTATCATGCGTTGATCAAGACTCAAGTCCCCTCAACTGGGAGGCTAGGAATTGTTGTCAAAATCGTGACAGTTATGGACCCCATTGCCGATATTTGTGGCCCCAGTTGAGAATCCTTAGGAGGAAGTGAAGCAATTGCAGGTTGACCTGTAGCTAAAGAAATAAAAAGTGGGAGGTTAGTGATGTTGGCTAACGACACGTCAACTCTTTGGAAAATAGGAGAAGTCAATGAGATACCTTCTTAGTTTGAACTTCCACATAAGCTGGAGTGCCATCGAGAGTTCCCTCAGGAATAGGGGAGAGAACAATGGATTTCTAGAGCTGTGGCTTCTCTGGGTCATAATTAGTGTTAGTAGAGGAATCAACGGAGGAACTAGGAGCAACTTGAGTTTTAGGATTTGACCAACTGTAGCATCATGATGCATAGAGCCAGAATATTCGACTAATTCTTTTTGAGCAGTTGCATCAAGCTTCGGATGAATAAGATGCAGGTTGTCATGGAGAATTTTGGGCTCGTCGCCCTTCAAAATCCTTTTCCAATTGCTACACGTCAATATTATCACCATTAATAAATTCTTTCTCTTCCTCGACAACCTATTCCCAGGCACGGGCAAGCATTAGAGGGTAATCTTCCTTAAACCACTCCAGATTCTGAAATTTGAGCACATTGGCATTGTACCAAGTGATCAGTGGCTCAAACTTCTTCATCATCTGCTCTTCTACCCGCTCCTCAGCCTATTTTACTACAGCTTCAACTTCTCTTTTGATAAGAGCATCAATGTCCCTAACCTTCTCAAGCGCATTGTCCCTCTCTATCCTGACGGCGACCAGCTCATCACATGCATCCTGAGCAATTTTCTACGCTTCATCCTTTTCCTTGGTCTCATGCTCGAGCTTGGTTTTCAATTCAGCTGCATTCGTCTTGGCAGCATCCCTTTCCATTACAAGCTCGTGGTTCCGATGATGCGCTGGATCAATTTCATTCAAATGCTTGGATCTCTCTGCTTCGAGTGCTTTAATGGCCTCCTTGGCCTTTTTATCTACTTCGTCTTGGGATTTTCTTGAATTCTCGAGCTCAGTGTCAAGAGCAGCTATGATTCTGTTGTTCTTGGCCTTAATGAGTTTCTGGTTCTCTATCTCTTGCAGCCTTCTTTTGAGACTTTTGAAATCTTTTTAGCTAGCTTCGCCCATTCGTTGTATTGGTTATTGACATCGATCGTGCAATCGATGGTCCTCTGCTGGACTTCAATAGAAATTCTCCTTAAGTTTGGTAAGAACATAACTCCATCAAAGCAAACATTGGGGAATTCGTTCTTAAGCTTAACCATACGCCCTGTAGTGTCTACCTATTGCTCCTCTGTAATGGCCGAAGCAACAGTGCTTCCTTTGCCTGGCCTCTGATGAAAAGTATCGGAGCCACTCTTATAATGTTTGCACTCAGAAGACCGATTGGAGTGAGATAATATTGCGGATTGTAAAGGGATAGAGGCAGGTGGTGGGGCTCAATAATAGTCAATCGGTGGAGTATCGTCGCAGCGGTCAGGCTGCCTATTCGAGCCTTTAGAATAAGGTGATCATGATCTTGGTCGGTGCTTAGAAGCGGAGTCATGAGAAGAGCGATCCCTATCGTAACTACTCCTATCCCAGACGTCTCTGTCGCAGCTGGAGCGGTAGCTTGAATCATAGTCTCAATCACTCCCTTAATGATATAAGCTCGACCAGGGGTGTTGAACATGATATGCTTTCTCTTCCAGGGATCGGAATGAATGCCTTCTCCTATCCATCGAACTGTAAACAAAACAAGGATGAGTTAGATCACACGGGCAAGGACATGAGTCAAGTGGAAATGTCGTATAGTGCATGTGTGTGTGTGTCCTAGTGTCCCCCTGACGGACCATGTACTGGAGCTTTACTCATGAGAGTAACCTCTCCCTCACCAGTTGGAATGATGTCCTTCTCAAAGCGGATCAGAGAACCAATGTCACCGATGCTAATGTTACCAATGTCGAAAGAGCCGAACTTCGTAGTGATAGACCCTAGATCAAAAAACATCCCTGTTGATGGAATAGATGAAGTCATCTCTACACTTGTGACTGGTCGAGACTGAGTGGAAGTTTGCGTCTTCGAAATTCTCACAACCAATCTCTTTTCAGGGGCAGGCGGTGGGTGGTCTCTGGGTTGTTCGATCTGGGATCCGCAGCCCACTTCAATGTTACTTTGACTGGCCTCACCGCCTTCTCCAATGATTTTGCCTTCCTCAACGCCTTCGTGTAGCTCTATATTTTCTACAGCTCAGGCTCCAGGACTTGGGGTTGGGGGCAATTTAGGATGACTTCGTATCTTGCAGGCAGATTGTTATCATCATTATCATCATCATCCTCGATGTTGACAACAGGGACTGTGCTGGTGCTACGACCTTCCTCTAATAAACCATGGGTGAGAAGATTCTTGTCCATCAAAAGAGTTCTTATAACCTATCCTCGGTTGGGACTGCCATAAGAGTATTAATGTTATCCGAAAGTGATCCGCCGTTGGGTCTTGCCAGAACATTTGTAAAATAGTGAAAGATAAATTAAGCATGCAGACTATAATGAAAATGCATGGATGGCGTTTGAAATAAAACTTACATCTGGATATTCATTTATGAGCGAACCCGGGTGGATAGCGTACGTAGAACCATTCAGCCTCGAATAACTCAGCTTGTTCCAAGCTCTAGAAACAATTCTGCAGCACCTCATCGGCTCTAAGTAAATAAGAGACAGGTTTTCTTTGCAGCTTTTAAAGCTATAAATGTATCAGGTTTCTTCATCACTAGGCACTAGATTCAAATGCTCGAAGAAAACTTGATTAGTGCTCAGAAGAAAAGCATAGTTTTTTGGATGCAACTATGTGGGAGCCAGTCTCATAAAGTTCAGGACTCGATAGATGAATTGATTAAATGGAGGGATGTAATCTGCCAGACACATGTATCTATTGCTAGCTATATATTCTTCTGGAGGATCATCAGCTCTTTGGTCATGAGATGGTGTTAGAACATCGTCAAATGGAATTCCATGCTTACTGACTATCCTTCGAAGAAATCCCTTATCGATTTTTGAAAGAACGGAGTCGACCGGGTTATTCAGTATTACAACATCCTCAAGAGTATCGGGTGCTGGATCTATTTGAGGCCCATCTATCGATTCAACCGGGTTTTTAGGAATCTGTTGCTCTACTTTGGGATTTACATATTTTGTTGGTTAACACGTTGAATTTCTGGTTGCTGGTCTTGTTGGATAGAAGATTACTGTTCCTGAGAAGTTGTAGCTGAGCTTGATTCTACGTTGGATTCGATATATTTTAAAGGTAAAGTACTGTAGTCTGTGTGGCTAGAAGATTCGAATGTCTTGGTCCACTTTTCTAAAAAGCTCGATAGTTAATCAACATTAGAAGATTAACTATGAAATGTACCCTCCATGCTAAAGTGGATTTTAATGCAATATGGTGCAGTGTGGTGCAGTTTGCATTTCGGTTATTATTTAACTGTTTATTTTAACAGTTCATTTTAAAGTCTATATGTTGCTCAATGTGACCATCATCGCTAACCATCCTAACTAGCTTAATGTTATTAGCCGTGCTTTGAAAATGTTCATGATGGAAGAGGAAATTTAGCATGAAACTCCAAGGCAAAGTTCGGTTGCAAATCTTGGAGTATGCAAAAAATTTCCTAAGTATGGGGTTCGGTACTGATCCTCGTGACTCCCATACTGAGGCAAATCCCACCTTCCTCCTTCATCCCTACTGACCCCAAGAAACTCGGCTACAAGTTCATTCAATGTCCATTCCTAAATGTATGTCCATTCACATGTGACCAGTCACCATCATTCTACCTAAATTAGTTCGACTTGGAGTTAAAGCCAGAGATCGGTTCGAATCAAAGTGGGATCTCAAGATAGGGTTCGGGTTAGTGAAGACAGATCTAATCGAGGCGATGAGCGAAGATGTGGGTGATGTCGGGCAATGGCAAAGGTGAGTGGAGGTGATCCTTGGTTTAGGCAAGGATGAAAGCTCGTGTTGAATTTGGGGTTTAATGGCAAAAATCGAAAAGTTGATTGGCGAACTCGAAATCTTTAATGGCGAGTACAAGAACCCAAGTTGAAGGTAGGACTAAGAATGAGCAAGTGAGGAAAAAAGAGAAAGGAAGACTTATATAACCGCTCAAGCCCGAGTTCTCAAAGCCAGCAAACTTAGAGAAATTTCTCCAAGTGAGGAGTCGGTACCGACTCCCAAATTGGGGATCAGTACTGAGTGTCAAATATTCTAAAAAAATATACACAAGCATACGTATGGTTTATGCATATGTATGTGAATGCCTATGCACATGTGATGAGCCATGTGTACATACCTAATACTTGACGACTAAAGTTGAAGGAAAGTTTTACTTGTACCCATGAAACTCATGAATGGAATTAGTCTAAAACCATCGGACTTGGAATAGAGGATCATAGGATTTGCTTTAGATTTATAGTCCCGAATGTTGGGGGGAACATTGCAACGGATCGTTGTGGATATGACATTTCATGGAATCGATTCATGAAAAGGTAATGAATCAAAGCACAGAGTGGAATCCTTCATGGAAACACGAACTTGTTTCGATTCAAATCACATCATGTTGGAACGAGATGTACTTTAGGGAAAAGTTTATCATGCCTTTTGACCAAGCAGAATCCGGACAAACTAGACATATATAACTTAGAGTTATCAAGGCGGAAAGGCCGGAGAGATAGCCCAAGAGTCCAGAAACCAAGCATAGACAGAGCCATGAAGTTAAAGCCAAAACCATCAAAGACAACAAGGTAATGGGATCCCTCAAGTTGGGGATCGGTATTGACTCCTGCTGGGGATCGGTACCGACTCCCAAACACAACTTGGGTAGACCCCATCTTCTGCCTACATGCTTATCTAGGTGCCAAAAGCCTATTTCCAAAGTTGGTTTATTGATTCAATGCATCTCGTCGAACCCCACAGATACTTAAAACTAGTACAAACGACTATGGAATCAAGAAGCTAGCTACACGATGATTCGAGGTGAGGGATTGAAGACACAAATATAGACATCTTAGGGATTGGTACCGACTCTTAGCTTCTGTTGAGGTGGCACCTATTATTTTGGGAGAATTGGTCAAATTCGTGCACAACGTTCTGGAGATATTTTAGACGAGATTTAGACTCGCCGCCTCTATAAATAAGGGGGCAGGGCTCATTTTTGAGGAACTTTTGGCTCTAGTTCTATTATTTCTTATATATTTGTAACTCTCAAATTCTAAGTATTAGAGTTGTACGACCCCCAAGAACTTTTACCCTCAAATCAGAAATAAGCAATAAAACTTCAAAGTGCACGTAGGCCTTGCTTTGCCGAAACATTATAAACGATTGTGTCTTGTTTATTTTCTCTTTTTTATTTACTTTTCTTCATTTAATCTCTACTACATAGTTTTCTGTGTGTTTGTGCCATTTTTGGTGCAAACAATGACCATAGGAAGGCCAAAAAATCACATACCCTTAAAATGGTAGGTAATACACTACCAATTATATCATATATAATTCGTAATCGTTAGCTTTGTGGGCCACCCTTACACGACCATAGGTAGTACCAACAAGCCATGTAATATGTCATTCAATCCAACTCATTATTTCATGATAGTCTAAGTATGAGTTATATACCGCTTTGGGAGTACAAACAAGTGCATATAACAAACTTACTAGTCTAGAAACATTTAATACATCACTACACATATTATATAGCTAAGGGATTACCAACAACTATAAATATGCAAGTTCTCTACATAAATGTATATAATAGAGGACAACTAATTTTTCAAAGTTTGTTAGTTCAAAATATATTTAAGAATGATATTGATTTACCAATTATGTATTTATTATTATTTAAACGATATCAATATCATTCATATATTATATTAAATACTTATATGATATCTAATATGAGACACACACACATGCACGCATGCATATGTGTTATTTTTCAACCGTACACGAGTTTTAAGTCTATATACACATATTATATATATATATAAAAGATCTCGTTTATTTATAACTTTATAATTTTAATTAGTCTTATAAACATGTATTCCTTTTATTAATTAACTAGATGTTTACCATTTCATTTAGTTAAGCACCCTTAAAGGTGCTCATGCCATGCAATTATTTTAGTTAGAACTTTAGCAATCTTGAGTTATTCGACAATGTGTCTGTTGGATCAGGTTCAATTAGCAATGGGTAAATTAGGCTAAATTTTAAAAAATGCTCTAGATGGATCTTTGTTCTGATTATATAAATAGTTAAATATCGTTAAATACAATCTAATGTGCCAAACTATTATTTTGTATCAATATTATAATTTATAATTTTTTTAACTTGTGTGCACTTTGACATGGAATATCTATGATATTTTCACCATGTATATATACATGTTAAAACAATCTGCATTTAAAGCTTTATATGCACAATCGCATACATATATGTGTATATATATTGTATTCAATCAAATCAAATGTCTTAGGAGGGTACCTCTAAGGCCAACTAGATTATCCCAACTTTTGCAGCAAACGCCTCCATCGAGCCCTACATTCCCATTTCCATTTCTAAGCCCATCATGCCATCCCTGGAAGAGGGTGAGATTAGAGTATATCCTGCCTAGGACACTCTAACAAGCAAAGATATATCCCTTGTCTCACCAGTGTTCGAGATCCTTTAGTTCTCACCTGAGACTGTTTCTAACCTTTACTTCTCTATTTGTGAACTTATAGGTCATCCGTCACTGTTTCTAATCTTTACTTCTCTATTTGTGAACTTATAGGTCATCCGTCACATCCTCCTCCCCTGCCGTTAATCACACAAGGCTCGAGCCCTGTTGCTATTACTACCGAGTCTACCTCTATAATCACAGGACCGATCGTTTCAAGCCTTCCCTCTAGTTCTGTTCATGGTCCTGATTCAGAGAATATCACAGCTCTGGAGGGACTGCATGACACTTATAGTCCTTGGGGAAGACATTATTAGTACAAGCGCCTCGGGCCTAACCAATTCAACCTCTATGGATGAGAGGTTGAAGATCGACATCCCTAAAGTGAAAATAAAAACCAAGCTTGGACTTGAAAAATCTACTGGTACCGAAGAACCGAAGCCTTCTACAAGGATCCTTCCTATCACTATCAAGCTTTCGAAGGGCACCAGCTTCGGCACCACTACAGAGACATCAAAGCCCCTTGTTGATTGTTTCGAAGATCCTGCCATAACTATTACTGGAGGAGACACCACCCCTTTGAAGGTAACATACCAAAGGGTGAGAAGAGCCAGAAGAGACCTGGCGATGATTCGAGCAACCAGGGTGGCAAGGGTGAGAAAATGAACATGGTGCATAAAAGTAGGCTCTCTAGTTAGCCTTTAGTGATGACAAAACAGTTTCCTTTTGTCTCCTTTTAGGTTGTAACTTTTGTTTTCCTATTGTACATAGGCTGTGCTTGGGCAGGACCGTCCCACACATCCATCTTATATGAAGGTTGAATGTAATGAAGGATTGTTTTTTTGTTTCAGTTTCTATTCCATTTACATTTTCCCACTTTATATTTTATTCCTACCTTCATATATAATATAATCGCCTATACTGTAATTCATCTATATTATTCATGCATGTGTTTGTGTAATGCTTTTACTTACTACAAATCTGTGCATATAAGTAAAATTCATGTATTTCTTTAGTTATAATCGATTATTTAGCTCTATCTTACCATTGCCAAAATGTTTCTATTTGGCTAAACAAAAGTAATTTTTAACCAAATCTATGGTTATTCTTGTTTATTCCGGGTTGAGTATCCTTCGACCATTAACAAGTTGTAAACAGATTGAGTTTTGTACCGTTCTCTATTTCTGGGGAATAGCGATTTGAGTGTTCATATCCTGATGTTTTTTATCTCGCCAATAACCGAGTGTAATCGATATTATCCATTTATTTCCACCACTAAACCTTAGCCAAGCTTGTCCCGCTACAACGTGAGTGAGATCGTACTTTTGTATTTCTACAATATATCGAGTCCTATCTACGGGATTAGGCGTTCCATATGCCAAAATACAGGCATCATTCCTTGACCTGGTTTACCACCAAGTATCAATCGAAGGTAAATAATGTGGGGGGATTATCTGATTGCCCCAGTCCAATTATACTTTCTCGGTCCCAATCCTAGACCGGAGTAGTCTAGCGATACCTATTTTTGGGTTTTGAATTTCAACCTCACTTGTTTCTTGGCTTTGATTCAAAACATTCACTGACCATCCTCACTTTTCCTCGATCGTGCATGTCCTGTTGGGTAAAAAGTGCAGTCGTGAAAATCCTGGCCGCACACCAGTTCTTATATCTGAGAACCGGTGCTTTGGACTCCTATCTCTGGCCATCTGCCCTCAATCTCACCTTTCTTTGGGTTCTGACCGAGAGTGTCAATTGACCGTCCTTGCTTATCCCCAACCTAGTATGTCTTGCCATGCCGCAAGCTTGGTCATTAAAACTTCAACTGCGCACTAGTTGCTATTTCTAGAAATTGGCGCTTTTAGCTACCTGACTCTGGATATTCTTTGCTGACCTTGCCTATTCCTAGGAAATAGTAAATACCAGAGAGATAGGTCGAATTATCTTATCAGCCCTTGTGATCATACTCCTTTGTCATGATCCTGGACTAAAGGTGTCAGTACCTATCTCTAGGTAACCGATTGTACTGCTAATCATGCAACATAGGGTTTTACTTATAAGAACAAGGTTCAATTGGTTTAAGAAGCTAACTTTATTTATAAATGAAAAACGTGGAAAGTCTAGCCTTATTACATTGCCTACAAAATCTTAGGTGGCTTATTTTTGGAAAATAAACTAAATAAAACTATGTAAAATCGCATAGTAATAAGTCGCTATTCCACGCCCGTGGAATTAGGATTCCATCAATAGTGGCCAGCATGAAAGTTCCATCTTCAAGCTTATGTTGATTTAAGGTTTTAAATTTCCTTCATCTCACTTGAGATATTGGCCTGATTTTTTCTTCAAAATTTGAGATTTGACAGCTTAGTTAGTTATCGGAATTTTAAATCTTCCTTATTTCAACCGAGATATCAACCCGAGATTTTTTCCAAAATCCAAGATCTGAAACCTGACTTCGATTGCATAAGGACCATCCCAATTCAAACCAAGTGCCCCCATACCTAGGAGAACTCGTTTCCAAATTAGATCCCCTACCTCAAAGGTATGGTTTCGAACCTTGGTGTTGAAATGTCATGCTATCCTTTTCTAGTGAGCCGCTACCCTTAATTTAGCCTCTTCTCGTTTTTCATCAATCAAATCGTGGGATTTATTTAAGAGTTCCTTGTTGACCTTGGGATCGTAATGCCTTTTCCAATAAGAAGGGACTTCCAGTTCAATCGAAATTATAACCTTTGATCCATAGGCTAAAGCGAATGGTATATGTCAAATCATAGATTTGTGGGTCATCTTATAAGCCTACAATGCCAATGAAAGCTCATCAACCTTGTTGCCCTTGTCTTTAGTTAACCATTTCTTCAAGTTGGACTTGATGATTTTATTCACTGCCTCCACTTCTCATTTTCCTAAGGTGTGCTACTGCTAAAAAGTTTTTCTCGATCTTATACCGGTTACATAAATCCTTGAACTTAATACTTTCAAACTTAGTTCCATGATCCATTATAATTTTCTAAGATACTCCAAATTTACAGATAATATTCTTCGTCGCAAAGTTGATCGCTTTCTTCATTGTGATCGTGGCAAGCAATTCTGCTTCGACCCACTTTTTGGAGTAATCCACCATAACAATAGCATATTTAGCTCCTCCTTTCGATATCGGTGGCACACCGATTATATCAATCCCCAGAATGCAAATAGACATGGCCTAACCAATTGCGTAAGCTCTGTAGGTAGGGCGCTTAGAATGTTTGCAAACCTCTGGCATGATTCACACCATTTAGTATATTTAGCAGCATCGCGGTTTATTGGTTGCCAGAAGTATATGTAGCGAAGTATCTTCTTTGCTAATGTCTACCACCCGATGTGATCATGACATCAACTTAATGGACATCCATCAGGATTTTACTAGCCTCATCCTTTGTTACACACCAAAGCAGGGGGTTGAGAATCCTCTCCTATATAGCACTCCTCCTTGCATTACAAACCGCTGTACTTTATGAAGGATTTTTTGTCATTCATTGTTTCCTCTCAGAAGAGGTCCCTTAAGAAAATCATCCTTGATTTTCGTCATCCATGACTCCTCCTCTTCGGATTCCAAAATCTAGTCGACAGCCATCTGGTCGAAACTTTGAGCTGATAAAACCTCCAGCGGAACAAATCCTAGTAATTGCATATCTCCAGAACTAGTTAACTTGGCCAGTGAATTGGCTTTCGCATTCTCCACTCTGGGATTATGTGATGCTCTATATCATTCAACAATTCCAATGTCTTCGTCAAGTAAGGGGCTAGTCTCGGGCCCTTAGCCTAGAATTCCTTCTTCACTTGGTAAACCACCAATTGGGAGCCAATGAATATAAGGGACGTCCTTATCCCCAATTCCTTCGCTATCTTGAGTCCCGCTATTAATGCTTCATACTCAGCCTTATTGTTCATCACGGGGAACTCTAGTTTCAATGAATTACAAATCGAATGTCCTTCTAGAGTCATGAGTACCACTCTTTCCTCAGAACTGTTCTCATTAGAAGATCCATCTACAAATAGTTTCCATAAAGAAATCGTGAACATGTCATCTTCCACTTCACCATCTCGTGTGGTAAAATCGGCATTGAAATCCGCCAACGCCCATCCATTTATCACCCTCCTCAGATAGTAAGTGATATAATATTGGCTCAGTAAGTGATATCATATTAGATCAGTTCAATGTTCCTCTTTAATAACCTTCCCGAAGTTTTAGGTTGGTATAGTACGTGATTCAAAGTGGTCCATGAGAAACTTAATCGGGTGAACCTGAGAATATGGTTGCAACTTCCTCGACACAATCAACAAGCAATAGGCTGATGTAGTATACTGACCTCTGAACCCTTTCCTCCTCACGTACCAATGCTACATTTAGTGCGTGAGCAGACGCTGCTAAATAGATAGACAAATCTTCTTCGTCTAATGGCACTATGGGAAAAAACGCATCAGACGACAGGTATGCTCCATTGTCTGATTGCATACCTATTCTTCGTTAAATCTCGTGCCGTCTCATTACACATCACACCATAGATATGCCATGTCGTCTGATATGCACTAATATAAAAAACCATATTTTGTCTGATGTTATAGTATCATTTCTAGAATTACCTGTTGACAACATATAAATATTGACTGATATGAATAATTGTTCACAAAATGAAATACATGAATCGCAATTTTATATAAACAAATATTGTATTTCAAATCAAATTCAAATACAATACAACTTTCACTATCACTCTACTTACATTTTCAAATACAATACAACTTAAATTTACTCACATTCACTCACACTCATTCGAGTTTGTTTTTTATGTTGATCTTGATTTGCTTGCTCCAGCTTGTGTCCAGCCATTTCTTATACATATTAAATAAACAACAATGTAGTAAACTTGAAAAAGAAACAAACCTAAATTGCAAAAATAAAATTGAATTTGAATATTAAATATTGCCTTAGTTTATGGATTTGTTTTTTTCCTTTCATTTTTAGACAGGGATAAATATATATGTGCAAGGACAACTTATGATATGCACAATGTATCATTGCAAATATCACAAGTCTGATCCTTAATTCAATCACATGGACAGTTGCAAAGGTCAAGCTTGAAGGCTTAACTCGATGCAAACACACAAGTTCAAGCCCAAGCAAGCTCGGGCTCAACACAAATAGTTTAATTCAGCTCAAAACAGATCAGGCAACTTAGCAAAGCCAAAGTGCACAAACAAGTTCACAGCACATGGAGATGCACAAAGTCAAGAACCAGCAAACTAGATTCTTGGCAATATCAAGCATGGTACATAATGATGCAGAATTAAGTGCACAAATAGCACAAACAAAGAGCAGTAGGTATGAATTTACAAAAATACTGCCACTTGCATCTCCTATAGTGAGCAACATACATATACACATATGTATATAATTGTGTACATGTATATATGCAACACATGTCAAATGCATTCAGGAAGTGCCACAAACAAATGAATAACAGGTAGTGCCACAAACATATGCATCCAGGAAATACATGAGTTCAAGGTAAGAAGTACAAACAAATTAATAGGAATCGAAAGAACATTCACACAGGAATTAAATGAGCCAGGGAGTACATGGAGTTTAAGGCAGTGCACACTGCCTTGTTCAAAATAAGAAATTCAAGAATCTGAAAGGTAATCAAGCTATGGATAAGAAACCAAAGCACATGAAAGGGATTTAACCGATGTCGAGGTAGTGCGCTGCCTTGAACAAGGCAGTGTGCAAGTACATGGACAAGGCCATAATGCAACAATGCAACATGTGAACAAGGCCAACAACATGGACCAAGTCAAAGCAAAAAAAAAAGATTGCAACACACATGAGACACACATATGGAAGTTCAAAGTAAAAACATGGTAATATTTCACATATATATTCATACATATGTATGTATATACATGGAAGATATTTCACAAACCAAACTCAAAGGCCAACAAAATGTCAGTAATGGTACACATGCATGATATAAGTGAAACCAGTGCATGGACTTCACAAACCAGTTCATGAAATGGTATGACATGTGCACATAGTAAATGAAGACAAGCACATTCAAAAGGCAGTTGAACATAACAAGGCAGAGTTCAAGCCATTCGATGTTCAGTAAGGAAAGACACACTAATAAGTCCATTAAAAAAATAAAACCATTCAGAGTTCAAGCACACTAACATACATACATATACATATATATATATATGTATATACATGTAGATACGTATATACATATGTGTTCAAGTACATGGATAAGGCCATCAATGCAAGAATGCAGTGTCACAAATTAAAACAAGGTAGTGCTAAAAATAGCAAGTGCGACAAATTAAAACAAGGAAGTGCCACAAATTAAACCAAGGTAGTGCCATAAACATACATACATATGTATGTATGTATATACATGGAAATTCCCAAAATCAAACAATGAAGTGAAAAAATCAAAAGTGCAAGAGGCAAAAAAACAAGTAAGGGGCAACTAGTGAAAAAATGAACTTAACAAAGTCGAGCAATGAAGTGAACAAGGAAAACAACTCAAAATTGAACAATGAAGTGAAAAATGAAGTGAACAATGAAGTGAATAATAGTTCAAGTTCATAGGCCACAAATAAGTGCACAAATAAGTTCAGTGTGCACTGCCTTGAACAACCAATTGAACAACCAAATAAGTGCTAGTGCCTTACACAACTCTGATATCACTAGCCAATTTAACAAATTCAAGTCAGATATACAAATTCAGGTGAGCAAGGCAGAAAGCTCGAAATCAATATGTTCAACCAAGTAAAAATATATTCAAGTATATTAGAGAACTCAACAATTGAATGAGTCAAGGCCATAAAGCAGAAAATTAAAAAACAAAGAGGTCAAAAATATATGCAGCAATACAAAATCAACATCTAATGTTTAAAATCCAAAGTCAAGTCTAAATCGAAAATACGGGAAATAAATTCCTATGTAAACCCATCTCATCATTAGCTCTTAATATCGAAGTCGAGATCAATACAAAATCGAAAGGGGCAGAAATCGTACCATATATCAATCGAAGAATATTCGACAAATTGAAGCAAGCTTGAACGAACAAGGTCATAAAATGGAAACCAATTTCTTTATCAATCATTGTTTGAGAGTGAGAGAGTATTGGCATAGTGATTTCATTATCAAGCCGATTTGAAACCCTAATTCCAGAAGACGGGCCGAAGGTGGGTCGAAGAGGAGTTTAAGTTTAGGGTTTTGCCAATTTGATTTTGAGAAGAGGGAAATAAATTTTAAAGAAGGGGGAAAATTTTGGGAAGAGGGAAATATATTTTGAGAAGACAAAATGGAAAGAAAGTGAAGATGGAATAATTAAGGAACGCGGCCATGAAAATATTGAGAGGGAATATATGGAGCCAAAATTAAATTTTTTGATAACTCCAATCAGACAATAGATAAAATGTTGTCTGAAGGACAACCATGAACATAGGGATTTCAGGGGCTATTCAAACAATAGATTATTTTATCCATACGTAGTGTGAAATAGTGGTAAATAGCGGGATAACAAAAAATCTACCTTATGTGCAGTCACTGTTTTCTGATTCACTTTGTGGCATAGTGTGGTTTGGATAGAATCAATGGTGTGTTCATATGCCTTAGTAATTCCACGTAGGCATCCTGACATTCTTTTGTCCTTTTAAAATTCTTCTTTCCCATTTTGAGGGCATTAAAGAATGGTATACACTTATTCCACGTGGAAACCTTCCCATTCAAGCTTTACAGCTCCTTCTTCGTGGTTGGGGCAGTTAAGTTCGTAAATACGTTAATCTGCTTTGGATTAGCCTTAGTGTCCCTCGAATTCACGATAAATCCCAGAAACTTCCCCGATGTAACTCCAAAAGAACATTTCAATAGATTCAACTTCATTCCGTACTTCGGCATTACTTCGAACATTTCCGAAAGGTCATTCATGTGGTTCCTCGATAGCCATGACTTCACAAGCATATCATCCATATACACTTCCATCGTCCATTCGATATAATTTTTGAACATGGAATTTACTGATCTTTGGTAAGTACCTCCTGCATTCTTTAGTCTGAATGGCATTACTCGGTAACAATATAGTCTCAAATCCGTTATAAAACTCGTGTGCTCCTGATCTAGAACGAGCATTGTTATTTGATTATAACTAGGACAGTTATCCATAAAAGAGAGTAGCTCATATCTAGTTATCCCATCTACCAGCTGGTTAATCCTGGGCAAAGGAAAGCTATCCTTTAGGCATGCCTAATTCAAGTCAGAATAATCAATACATGTCCTCCATTTTCCATTTGCCTTTTGAACCGATACGGGGTTTGATACCAATTCAGGGTACAAAGCATCATTGATAAAGCCATTCGCCTTAAGCTTATCCACTTCCTCCTTCATACAGCGGACTGCTGCAGACCCAGACTATTCCTTTTCCGTTTCATAGGTGGATATTTCAGGTCCACATTATATGCATAACATGCTATCTCCAGTGATATCCCGCACATATCTGAATGTGTCCAAGCAAACACATCCAAGTTTTATCTAAGGAAACTAAACAATTCCTTCCCTAATCCTACGCTGAGTTGAGATTCGATCTTAAGAACCCAAGTTGGATTGTCCATATCAACCAAAACGTCAATTGTCAACTCAACTAGCACTGCTGGCACTTCCACTGACTTCTTTCTGGGATCCATAAACTTATTGAACCTGCTATGGTTCTTGAGTCAGGGCTTGGTCTTTAATTTTTACTCATCCGAGTTTTTAATGTAGAGTGCTTTCTCTACATTTTCCCCTTTCTTCCATTGCTTTGCCTCTCTTAGCTCGGCAACATTACATTCCCTACCGGTGCTCTGGTAACCACTAATTTATCCAACCTCTTTCTCTATAAGGAATTTCATCATCCATGAACCAAGGAACTAGTGCTATTCTTAAACCAGCGAGGGCCAATCTGGCGAAAAAGGCATTGTACATCGAATACTCATCAGTAATTACATATTTCTAAACCAGCACAATCTTGCTGTCTCCATTTCCTAATTCCATAGACAAATCAATTTCCCCTACTAGTTGCTTTGCCTCGTCGGTAAATCCTTGAATCTTGGATTTACAAGGCTTAACATCTTTAATTCTTATCCTCATCTGATCGAACGTTCTTTTGAATAGAATATTCACCAAGCTGCCACTATCCACCAAGACTCGATGCACCATAGTAGAGCCAACAACAACCATAATCACCATAGGATTGAAGGTAGGCGCTTCGATCCCATCAGAATCCCTATTCCGAAACACGATACCATCAGTCATCATCCTTTGCTGCTTAGCTGGAGCTCCATCCTCAATGGTAAAGCAGATTTCTTGCAGTACGTGCCTCAATGAACTTGCGTACCATTGCATCTCATTCCAGCTTTTCTCCACTGGATGAGGTTCTCCAATTGTGGTGTTAATAATAATCCTTCCACCTGACTACCTTGGCCCCTCACCACTAGGTCTAGGCTAGTATTCATGGGCATTCGACCCCTGGGGTCTAACATTATATCCGCTATCTCGCGGCTCTCTTACATACTGCTGCAATTTCTTCTTTCTTATCAACTCCTTGATGAAATATCTAAGAACCCTACACTTGTTCATATTGTTCCCATGAATTTCATGGAAGCTACAACACATGCAAAAGCGCCTTTCTTCCTCAGTTGCCCCCTTCCTAATCGGCTTCTTATACCTTTCTATGTGTAGCGACCCGACTTTTCAACTCCTAAATATCGACACTAATGCATCCATAGTATTCATGTGTCGAGTACTCAAGTGCTGGAAAGATAGATTTTTAAGGTAAATAAAAAGAAAAGGAAAAGAACAAGGGAGAAAGAATAAAACATTTGAATCTCACAATGGGATGATGATATATAATATCAAAACAATACAAAGGGTTGCTCCAAGATACAATGTAATTTTGGAGTTGCAAACCTAAGTATTATCATCGGCCTGGACAGTTATAACAGCTTATCCTCACATTTGGTTACATATACGTACTAGTCGTGCAGTGTAAATAAAAATACTACAGTGGGCGAGAGCCTCAAACTCGCCACATAAAGCCTCAAATAATATCTAACAAAAATGTAACAACCCGCATCTCAGTAGGCCTGAATTTTTGCTAAATCGAAAACCCAAGTCCACTAAAGTATGGATCGTTGATGTTGGTAACCTATAATAACAAAAGCATATCAAAGCACTATCAATACAAAGTCATAGTGGAACAATAAAGTATAATAAAAATCATGGTTGCTGAAAAGGCTGACACCTTTGAACTCTAGTGCCATTGTCAGTGTCAAGCATGCATAAAGAAATCTGTCCTTCCACCATTCCCGCCTTGTACCAGTACCTGTCCTTCTAAAGCTATCCTATGGATTGTAATGAGGAGGGGGTCCGAATAACATTCTGGTGACTGGTAAATTACATACTTTATATATAACACTAGTTTATGCCGATTGCTTTCCATTACATGTCATGTCCATTGTTTTACCTAGCCGGCTTGACTCCATATATGCATACGATACGCCCCATATAATCGAGGTAGACAATAACCACATACGTATATATATAAGTATCACAGTCCCCTTTTGGACCAAGGTACCTTTCCTACTAGTATCCGTAACACAACACCTTGTTAGGATCCATCGTCAACGCAGTATCACATCCTCGTCGTCGTGCATAACAGGGACTCTCATAGTGCCTAATAACGGCATTTCAACTATTTATCCATATTCTATCTCATTTTTAAAAGACCCCATTAAAAGTTTATCTAGCCTTGCTGTGACAACCCAAATCTTGGTGGGCCTGAATTTTCGCTAAAATGAAAACCCCGGTCCACCAGTACAGATCATTAGTTTGGTATCTTGCAAATAAATAAATGCACATCAAAGCATTATTGATATAACCCATAGTGGAATAGTAAAATACAATAAATCATATAGTTACCGACCAAGATTGACACTTCCAATATCTTGTGTCCTTGTCGGTGTCGAGAACGCATAAGAAAACCGGTCCTTCCACTGTTCCCACCTTACACCAGTACATGTCTCTCTAAATCTATCTACAGTGTTGTAATGAGGAAGGGGTCAGAACAATGTTCTTGTGATTGGTAAATTACACACTTTACATATAACACTATTTTATGTCGATTGCCTTCCATCACATGTTACGTTTTTTTATTTTACTTAGTCGTCTCGACTCCACGTATGCATACGATACACCCCATCTACTCGAAGTAGACCATAACTACGTATGTATACATATACATACACATACACAGATATATATATATATATATATAAGTACCAAAGTTCACCTTTGGACCAAGATATTATCCCTACTAGTATCCGTAACCCAGCACCTCATCAGGATCTAACATCAATGCAGTATCACGTCCTTGTGCATATTAAGGAGCTCCCATAATGCCTAATAACGGCATTATAATAGTTTAGTCGTATTCTATCTCGGCTTGGGGATTTATTTACTTGTCTTCTTCTTATTATGGACTCAACTTCACTGATTATGAAGGACTCAGCTCCTCGGACTACCCACTTGTTTTGAAAGACCTCGCTTAAAGGTTATCTAGCCTTGCATTCTAACAAACAAACTAGCAAATAGCAGTGATGGTGCATGACCTAAATGTGACCAACACTAGTAGGAGGTGTAGCCTGTTTAGGTGTAACCCTCCTCTTCCCGCTGACCACTCAGGACCGATGATGTTCTCGACTTATGTATGGCTCCTACTCCCTAACATGTTACCAAACACACTGACATAACATCGAGCCTTGCTCACCGTCCCATTTAGATTGCCTAATGCAACCAAGGCAACATCCCTACTAAAAAGTTGAAGCAAACCCCACTATGGTATTCCTTCACCTATACGGGAGCGTATATAATTCCATGGGTCCTATAGTTAGATATGTCCCACATCGGTATAATGTAGACACAACAACTAGTTGCTCCTTGCGGTGGACAAATTTCTATTATGTAACACTAGTTACCTTGCATTCTAACCCATTTTAATGACTATGTCATTCTTATCTATCTAAGTTATTAGCTAACTTTGATAATTCACACCCGTCACAAACGTATAGTAGAGGCTAAGTGTGTAGATGTATATACTCATACTTGTTTAGTTATTATACCTCTAATGTTAAATGGTTCATAATATTTTTTTATTTTTTCATGTCTTTACTTCTTATCCTTTTAATATCAATTTAATGCCATTTACCGCTTTCATTAAAAGATCTAAATACCTTTTCATGTTTACTTTCCTTTCTCATTATTAAACTTTTATTTCTATTTCTCTTTAACTTTTACCACCCTCACTGTTTAGTGGACTTTCCATACCCGTATATTTTATATACTTCTTGCCTTTATTCATTTTGTTACTTACTTACTTTGTTATCGTTTACTATTTGGTTTCCATCTTGTCTCTACTGCATATCTTTATATATATATATATATATATATATATAATTTACTTCAATTCTTTCATTCATATTTTTATCACAACTTCAATTCTTTAATTCATACTTAGGGATTTCTGTATTTTAATATATTGGAATTACATCTCCCTTAAAGGGGAAGGTTAACACCATAAATCTCTAAATCTTATACAAAAAAGGAATTTGTGTTACGTTTGGAATTACAAGGAATTATATTTTGTAGTTATTGAAATAGATAGTATAAAAATATGGTAGAATATCCCTATTTTATACAACTCTTTCTTCTAGGCGTATTTCTTTTTATTTCAATTGATACACTTTTATTTATAAATCTCAACTTGATAATCTATAGAAATTTACATTGCAACACACTACATTCCAATGAATTAAAATACTACCTATATCTAATTTACATTTTACTTGCATAAGACATTCAAATATACAAATCTGGAACTACTACATAATTTATAAATTTCAAGAACTATTACTACCAAATACCTTTTAGATTCTCATACATGCAATATTGAAAATAAGTTATCAATCACATAATATGTAGGTAGGATTTATAAATTCATTACACGTATACAATTTTAGTCTATAACTCCAAGTTTACATTTAGGCATACAGGAATAGATTTGCAATGAAATAAATCCAATATTATATAGAAATATATAATTTACCACTCACCTTTTTAGCTTTTCAAATCTCCAGATCTAATCCCTGTTATTCGGCTTGACTCCATTTCTCTCACTATTTGAATACATATACCGCAAGCATATATATATATATATATATCAGAAATCTAGATCAGAGAAGGAATTTGGAATTAATTTAGATTTTAGATTCGAATTTATAATTTACCATGGCTTTGACGATTTGATTCGACCCTATTCTTCTTCTAAATTTTCTTTTGCTATTCTCCACTTGTATATACATATATAAGTATAACTATTTTTACAATTAGAAATTTTAGTAGAGAAGAGAAAATGGCAGAGCTTCGTTGTCGCTGCAAAAAATATAAGGGGTTAAGTCCATATTTATATGGTTTCGAATCCATGTCTGGCGTTGGATTCTTTATTTTAAATCCATTCGACTATGTCAAAATCTCAGATTTGACAACTCAACAGGTCGACCACTAGCGGTCGACTGCCCCAAGTTTAGGGGTCCACCGGTCAATATGAATTATGTTAATTAATTATGCTATTTAATTTTGTTGATTTAATTCCTTTTAAAAACAATCGAGATGATTTATTTCTATAATTATACGTAACCATTAAGTAAGTCTTAAAGTGATGGTTAATGTTAATCAACGTTTTAATCATATCTGTTTCCTTAATAACATATATAATTATTTCCGGTTCAATAGCTTTAACCATCAATAACTTTTTCGCTGAAACTCCGATCGAAAAACTTGTTTCTATGAAAATTAATTAGAAAATCGCCACGAACCCAACAGTACAAGTTTCGTAGCCAAATTCCGACATCTGTAAACATTCTATTTTTCAGCATTACTAATTATTAATTAATTCCTTTCTTATTAATTATCATTAAAATTACGAGGTGTTACATTTTGTCCCTTAAAAGAATTTTTTCCTGGAAATTCCTCAAAGGCCGAATCATGTAACGTAACGTGCAACCACTCTAAACTAACCAACCAATTAATGTCCAACCAATTTTGCAACTAATAGTGCAAAAGTGCATAGTGTATCGCCGAACATATGGCATATATGCAGAATAATTCTAAATCGACGCCTCCTATATGAATGCATCTCTTAAAACAATTTTGAAAATACGATGATAAAACAACCTATATATACTGACAGTTCTATATGTATGCACATTTTGAAAGTCAAAATCTTGGTTTTCGCATCCAAATTTTCCCACACTTCTATGAGTAGAAGTATAGTTCAATCAATTTTGCATCCAGTCTCTACCATCCAATACCTAGCACACAATTTTCAAACATCCAAAAATTTGAAAATCCAATTTTCTAAACCTATATTCCTATGTTGGAAAAAGGATTTAGATGGAGAATTCCATATCTCCATCTTTCTCTTGTGTACCATACTACACTATACCTTGGAACTTCTCTTTTTCCCCCAATCCCTCTCTAATTTTTTCCAAGTACAGGTCACATAGGGAAACTTGCTTTTAAAATTTTAAAACAAGGTTATTTTAAAACAACTTTGGTTGACCTATTAACAAGGTATGGAAAAAGAGATTTCATAGCTAAAACAGCTTTTTTCCCCTTATCACTAACTACCTTTTACTATCACTTCCGCTGCACAGTAAAATTCATACTTGTCAACCCGCAAACATTTTCTCTATGCTAAGCACGCGACATTTCAAAATAATAATATCCACTTTTCTATTCAAAACCTTTTTAAATTAAATTGTTGAAATAGTTGAAAAATCTTCAATTATTCCTTTTTTTCAAAGTTTTTCATAAAAGCATTTTATTTTAAAAATCAAATGATTTTGAACAAAAATTCCAAAAGTATAATTATTATTATCATTATTTCTTTCAAAACAATTAAAGTCACATCCTACTAATAGTCGGGGTTTAGCCAATAGTTTAACGTCTGTAATGGACTTTACTCTATAACATGGTAAATATCAATTTCAAAAACTTTTTCATTTATTTTAAAAACAACCAGCACATAGGTTCATTCATACATTTTTGACTTTTAAGGCATAGGGATAGTGAGCTATGGTATCGCAACAACCTTTCCCTATCCTTCGCTCGCCAAAATTTATCTACTAAACCATTATTACTTTTTGGTACTTAACTTTACTTTTCCTTTGTGTAGCTAATTTAATAAATTCCGTATATTATTTTATAAACTTCCAACCTTTTATTTATTTATTTTGAATTAGTTAAGTGTCCACCTGAGATTTCCTTACTTACACAGTTTTCTAATTAATATAGCGGTCCACCCAGAAAACAAATTTTCAACACGAGCATTTCTCATGGTATCGTACGCGTTTTATATATTAGAAACAATTAACGCTTACAACCCAAACCTAAAAGAAACAATTGGTGGAAGCTGCCCTTCCACATCAACAATCATTAGCGATGTTGTGGCCCTATCACTTCTTACTTAAATTAAATGGACCTTTCTAACATGTCATTCCTTTATAACCCACATATCTTAACTTCCCTTTATGGCTTCTAACTAATAAGGTATATCCAGTACTTCCGTTACCACACCCAATTATGGAATAAACTGTGCATCCCAAACTGTAATGGATAAGAAACATAAACTATGCACATTTAGAATAACTCATTGGTAAATTAGCTTGGTGGATTAACTTTTCCACTCTCTATCTTGCCTTCCTTAACTCTGAGTCTGCCAACATCCTCTATGTGTGTTTTCAGTCATATTATCCTTTGTTACTATCTTCTCTTAATCCAAATCTCTTGACTTTATTCTCAAATTTTTGGTACTTACTTTCTTTATCTTAGACCTTTCTTGCGGGCTTACTTTAGAACTCGCATAAGTGTACTATGATACCATTCATCTTTCCTTTGTGGGTAATTCTTATAGCTTGTACACATGTCTAATAAAACATTCATAGGTTCTCACCACTTACGCTCTACGGGGATTCATGATTGCTACTCTGTGAGCAGTCATCGCTATTTTCTTGATAGTCTTACCTTTTACCCCATCTTACCTAGGAAATTATCCATTATCTGCTCCATATAAAAATTTTGGTTTGGTTTTCTTCCCTTTTTCTAAAATTAAAACTTCACACTTATAAAGCATTTAATTTCAAAACTTTTATCTTATAAAGTACAATCTTAAAAACTTGTATTAAAGTGAAAAATAACTTGGTGTCTTAACTACTAAAACTATAATATGATCTTTTAAAAAGAATGTTCCATTCCTTTTTTTTTCTTTAAACCGACCTTTTCCAACAATAAGGATTTTTACTTTAGAATTTCTAACTCAAAACATTTCTTAAGTTTTGCTTTAAAAGCTCAATTCTTATACCAAACCATTTCTTAAAAAATACGCTTTATAATGCTTCTAAAATATCCTTTACAATTTTTCAAACAATAAAAACTAGACCAGACAAAGACACTTCCATCCTATTATTTTCATTTACCCCACTTCCATCCCTTAGCGGAGTCTTTAATGTCATGTGAGGGGGTCTTTTTAAGAGATACGTTCAGTTAGTGCGCATAACCGTGGAAGTATCCACTTTCCTTTGTCTTACCTCTAATTTCCTAAGTTGCTTATAATTAGATTTCTAGCGTTATTTTTTATATAATATCCTAACATTTTTTTAAATTTACTTACATTATTTATATAAATTTCAAATATTGTACCTACTTATATTTCATAATGTTACTGCTATTTAACTGTCTTCTACCTAAACCGCTCTTATTTAAATTGCTCCTCTTTATACAGCTTTTCCTCCTAATTTACTATCTTCTTTAATGAACTATTGCAGTGCATTCATCTACTACTTTATTTCTAATTTTTTTAGGTTCTAACCTTTGTTTTCCATTTTATTTACCCTATCATAAACATGTACCACTTCCTATTGTCCATCCCAAAAAAATTTCACAACTTTAAAAAAATTTCATCTTAGAAAATCAATGAGCTATATATGCTCTACTATTTTTTCAAAAGAATTAACTTTTTTGTTAAAACCCCATTTTCTGAAATTTCCAATTTAACTAATTTTTATTCCTACTAAAACCTTTTATTTAAATAAAATGTAGATATTTTATTTTTTTTGAAAATTTAATATTTACTTACTTTTCAAAAAATAGGGTTTTTCTACATTTGAATAATTCCTTTGAAAACCATTTCAAATATATTATTTCAACTTTTATACTAAATTCTTTCATATAGGGTCGGAATCAGAGTGGATTCTTATTTGTCCCTTCTTTTGGACTTTTTCTTCTTTCCTGCTATTTATCGACTTATCTCCTTTTTCAAATATTAAAATTAGGCTATCATATTGGAGTGGTTACTAAACACCTTCTTTCAGAAACTTATATCTTTTTGATATCTATAACATATAGACTCTCACTTTCCCCTATCTTGATCGAATGTACAACATCAATCAGCAATCCTTGAGGAATCTACAACCATTGTGCTATCGGGGCCCAACTAGGGAGTCACATACCATCCAGCTTCAAGGACCTTCCATATGCTGCACTCATGCTCTTCTTAAGTCAACGCCTTTCCATACAACCTAGTCCCCATAGGGTTGTAGGGGTAGGTGTACAACTTCAACTTCATTCGTTGCTCCAACTCATAATCGACTCGTCCATCTTTTAAGAATATGGTTGCAACCACTCTATAGTCGGAATTTTTAGGATTTGATGTATAATATATTTACAATTGTAGTAAAAATACAAATACGCTTACTCAACATTTTCTAATTCTTAGGATCGACTAACTAAGCTCTAGTACCAAATGTGACCACCCGCACCCCAATGGACTTGAATTTTCGCTAAATTGAAAATCCAAGTCCACCAAAATACGGATCGTTGGTTTGGTATCTTTTAAATAAATAAATGCATATCAGATCACTATTGATATAACTTATAGTAAAATATAATAAATCATATGGTTACTGACAAAGATTAACACTTCCAATATCTAGTGTCCTTGTCAGTGCCAAGCATGCATAAGGAAACCAGTCCTTCCACCGTTCCCGCCTTGCATCATTACTTGTCCCTCCAAAGCTATCCTATGGGTTATAATGAGGAGAGGGTCAGAACAACATTCTAATGATTGGTAAATTATACGCTCTATACATAACACCAGTTTATGCCGCTTTCCTTCCATCACATGTTATGTACTTTCATTTTACTTAGTCATCTCGACTACACGTACGCATACGTTACACCCCATCTACCCGAAGTAGACCATAACTACAAATATACATTCATACATACATACATACATACATACATACATATATATATATAATTATCACAGTCTCCCTTTGGACCAAGATAATATCCCCCTTAGTATCCATAACACAACACTATGTCAGAATCCAACATCAACGCAGTATTATATCAAAGTCGTTGTGCATACCAAGGAACTCTCGTAGTATAATAACAGAGTCACAGTAGTTTAGCCGTGTTCTATCTCATCTTGGGAATTTACTTGTCTACTTCTTATTATCGACTCACCTCCATGGATTATGGACAACTCAACTCCTCGGACTACCCCACTTGCTTTGAAAGACCTCACTTAAGGGTTATCTATTCTTGCTTTTTAACAAAAAAACTAGCAAACAACAATAGCGATGCATGACCTAAATGTGACCTACACTGATATGAGGTGTAACCTGTTTAGGTGCCCCATCTTTCCATTGACCGCTCAGGATCGATGATGTTCTTGACCTATGTACAGCTCCTACTCCCTAATATGGTACAAAACACACCGATATAGTGCCGAGCCTTACTGTAACGACCCCGAATTTTAATTACATTTAAATTGATAATTAAATGAATTTTTGAATAAAAAAATTGTGAAATTAAATTGATTAAGTGATGCGAGTTTCCCGATATCCAAATATATTTTGTATAAATCATTTAAATTTAAAAATATTATATATATGTGAATATATATGTATATGTGATATATGAGTAAATTTGAAATTACATATATATGTATATATATGTTGATTTGAATTTAAATCTCAAATAAATGGTTTAATAATAAATGATAATAATAAATATTAGAATTTAAGGTTAATAATGGTTTGAGTTTACAAAATAATAAGATTTAAAGAAAATAAAATACATTTAAATAGGAATAAATGTAGACAAATATGAAACAAATAATACAAATATATATGATAAAAATATATACATGAATTAGCTTATAAAAAAAAATATAGGATGGTACAAACAAACAATATAAATTTCAAATATGATGAGTATGAACACTTAAACAAATATATAAAAGCAAGCTATGTATATACACTTGCAAAAGAAAGCATATATTCAAGTGTAAGCAAAATATAAGTATGTGCACTTGTAAATAAAGAAAACATAAAGTACAAAGGAATTTAATGTTAGCACCACAACATTATCCAGCCGAGACAAGCAAATAAAAAGAAAAGAGAAATCTCTTTAGCCAAGACAACAAACAAATAAAATAAGGTAAGTTGTATAAAGGCAATTAATGCCATATACCTTCAGCCACAATATGCTCTCATTTCAGCCTGCCAAACGAAGAGGAAAATCTCTGATCAAAACATTAACAAACAATTTCCAGTACAAAGAAATACACCCTGTAACTTGTTTATATCTATCAACCTGTAAACTTCTTTTATCTATCAACTCCTTCATTTTTCTTAGTTCGTTCATCCCAACTAAGTGACATCTGAAATAAATATCATTTTCATTCTAAACAAACAACAAATATAAATCAATGCAAACCAGAGATCAAAGAAAAAAAAGACTCCAGCTTGCAAATTTCAAAGTTGTTCAACATTATCAAGCTCTGTTCTTTCTTCTCTGGAAAACAACGGTGAGCAAATTGTCTACACCACAATCTGGATTATGTTATAGTCGGTTTAAATATGGTTAATGCTTGAGATGTGCTGTGAAATTGCTTGCTTGTCTATATGTTTGTGTGCATACAGGTATGTATATCTCTGTGTATACATTACTGTGAGCAAACTACCAAATTTTACTTGAACCTGTTGTGCTTTTGGATTACATACTCAAAGCTGTTAGTAGAAATGGTTGCATGTTTGTGTGGATACATATTTTTATATTGTTGTTGAGTGCTTGTCTGTATACACAAACACATCTCTGTTAACAACAGGATGTGAGCAAACCTTCATCTTTTTAATCTGATACATATATATAAGTTTGGCCTCTCTATTTTAATACCTTGTGAGCAAACTTCCCACCTAAATCTATTTTTGATGCCTGTGAGTAGCATCATTTTTAAAGGTTTAAGTTTTTGAATGGTTTGATTGCATGTGGGTTTTCTGGAATGAATGTGTATTGTGTGTGTGTGTGTGTGTATATATATATACAAAAGCAATACTGCTGAGTACATATGAATGTAAAGCATGCATGCTTGTTGTAACTGGGTTCTCTCTGTTCATAGTCCCAGGATTTAAGGTTTTGATTTAAATTCAAACCCTCTTGATTTTGTCATGATTTAAACTTAAGATTCAAATCAAACTAGTTTGTTCCATCACAAACTTTAGTTTAAAATTTTACTTAAGTTAAAATAGCTTTGCATTATCTCTGGAAGTCATAAACAGCTGATCAAACTTTGAAATAGTGAAATTTAAAATATCACAATTTAATGTTCAGGGTTAGGATCTGAAACAACATTCAAAAACATGAATTTAAAACCTAAAATCAAGATTTTTAATATCGTATGTGATGAGAAATTCAAAGTTGAACAGTTTTGGGTTTTTATCAAACTCTGGTGATCAATGAAATGGTGGGTCTCGAAATCATAACTGGAGGTAGCTGGAGTTTAGGGGATTCAAGGAAAAATGGTAAAGGTTTTTTTTAATGACTGTAATGGGGGCTCGACATGATTTTAGGGTTAACAATGTTGTTTTAGTTGGTGGTTTCGCAATGGCATTTGTAACAATGACAGAGCATCGGGATACAAAGGACCGGGGGAGGAAGGTTTGGGGGTGAGTGACGAAGCTTGGGTTGGGATGGCGTGGTCGATGGTGATTGGGATCGTCGGCGTCGAGTCGATTTTTTATTTAGCAGTGGGTTTCAGTTTCGTTTCAACGTGTGCGATTTTGAGTTGATAGGGTTTTAAGGGTTTTGAGTGATCGTTTGGGATAAGATGATCACCAGAGACTTGCGAGTGCTCGCGGCATCGGTTGAAGATGATCGGAGCAGTGGTGGAGGTGCACGGCGTATCATCGGTGTCAGGATTTTGATTTGGGGAAGATGATGATTAGCTCGAGTTTCTTGCGTGAGTTGCTCGAGGAAATGGAAGAATGGACTCGAAGCTGTAGAGTTGGCTCGGGTTATGTTGTAGTTACAGTTTTTTTTAAAACCTGTCTGGATTTAAATTTAAATAGATTTTAAATTTTAAAACAAGATTTAGACAAAGTTTAAATCAAGTTTAAGTATGGATTCAAATTTTACTTTGTATCCTAATGTTGAATCAAATAAGTTCATATATTCAAATGTTTAAAAACAAGTTTTAAAATGTTTTAAGTGGATTTTAAATGAGTTGAGTTTTAAGATGAATTTTAAAAACTGGAAGTAAGATCTAAACCAAGTTTTTAAATCTGGGTTCAGAAAAATGAAGTTGTACCTTAGTTTTGAAATAAAGGAATAATGTTTATCTTAAAGTTAAGCTAATTAATTAAGAGTTAATCAATTAACAATTAAGGATAAATTAATTAAAAAATGATTAATTTATGATGGTGATTAAGACTTAATCAATAGCAATTAATGATAACTAATCGTTGATTAAAGATAATTAGTGAGAGTAGTTAAGGGAATTTTTTTTCTAATAAGGATTAATTAATTAATTAATTTCTGTAACTAATTAAAGATGATTAATTATAAATTTAAGGTTAATTAATTTATAATTAAGGGTTAATTAATTAAGGTAATTAAGTAATGAAAATTAATTAATGAAATCAATTAATTGCTTAAAGATAATTACTTAATTAAAAGTAATTAATTAATGATTAAAAGTGGATTAAGCAAGTAATTAACATTGATTTAAGATTAAGCGTAGTCATTTATCATAACTAATTAAGAATGATTAATTTATTGATAATAAATTTATGAAGGGTCAATTAATTAATTAAAGATAATAAATTAAATGATGAATTAAATAATTAAAGGTTAATTATTAAAAATTAAAGGTTAATTATTTAAAAATTAAAGGTTGATGAATTATAAGGTCAATTAATTTATTATTAATGGTTAATTAATAAACGATTAAAGAATAATTAATCAAAATAATTTGTAATTTATTAATGTTAATTAACCAGGATTAGTAATTCATAAGAAATCGATCTGATTTGAATTAATCAGACAATTAACTGATCTTACTTATGAATGTTTAGATTATATTGGATGGTTAAATTGTTGATATTCCCTGATCTGTGATGCTGTGTGATATAACCTGATTTGTGTATGATCTGTAGTGTGATTTATTTATCTGGGATAAATGTAATTAATTATCTATGATATATTTATCTATGATTTGTGTATGAAAGATAAGCGTTATAGTTTATACCGCTTATCAAATTTTTGAATCTGTGATGATGTGATGATTGATGATGTTGCACTACTGTGTAAAACCCCTGGACCACACTTTTACACACACAAGTATGGATTGCACGTGGAAATCGGTTAGTCACAGATAATTTAAATTTAATGTTTTTGGAATTGAAATCTTAATTTCAATTGATTTTGGAAATGAATTTGGGTTAAATATTAAAAGTTTTTGAAAAGGTGTTTTCAAAGATAAAAGCTATTTTGAATAACTTGGTAAAATTTCCAATTTAAATAATTTAAATTTGAATTCAAAATAAGGAATTGAATTCCATGGTTGGAAATTTTAGTTAAAGATGTTATAAATATGTTTAAATGAATTTAAACCATTTTGAAAATATTGGTTTGAGAATTTGAATCTAACCCAAGAACCTTAACTCGTATAAATGAATCAGATTTCCAAAATGAAAACTGTTTGTTTTAAAAGAATAAATGCTTTCAGATAAGAAATGAAATTCCAGTTTAATTAAAGGAATTTCAAGATTGAATTGAAAAATGGTATTCCAAGTTATGAGTGAATTCTTTTTGAAAGCTATGATCGAATCTGTTTATTTTTAACAGATTTAAAATGGTGATTTGTTTAAAGCATTTGAAATGAAATTATTTTGAAAGCTATATGTTAAATCTTTGATTTAAAGATTTAACGAGTTAATCCAATGGAAATTGATTTAGAAAATCTATGAATGAATCTTTGTGAAACTGGGTGAACCTTGTGAATTAAATCTTTTATTTAAAAGATTAAAATGGTAATTTGTTTAAAACCATTTGAAGAAAAGTTTGGGTTTAAGTCGTGACTTAACTGAAATCCCAATATCCATTTGTTTTTAAATATTACGCTCACTATTCGGTTTAGCCGGGAGAGGACCTTTATGTCATACGACCCGTTCCGAATAAGTGATACGTCGTATATGGATAGCATTTGAAGACCGGTGTTGAAGACTGGGTGTTTGCGAAACCGATAGGATAACCTATCGATTGTCTCTGCACTGGGTAGCTCCCGGTATAGAGATTTTCCTAAGTGATGGGAAGTTCGATCAGGATTGTGAATACCCGGATTTGCAAGGGCTTCTTCGGAAGTGCCTTCGGTTCTGTTCGAACCCGGAACAGACTTGTATGGTTACATGTCTGACATTACATTTTGAGATATAAAGCTGATTTCTTTCAAATATATTTCTGTTTGGTGGCGGAGAATTTATTCTCTTAGCTTAACACCCTTCTTTGAGACGTACGAGCTCAGAGGTTATGTAGTTGAATGTTATTAGCGATATACTCCCAATTTGGTAATGTGACATGCTAAGTGCTGCTGTGTATTGATCATTTACTGATCATTTGTGATCAAAGCGTGGCTTTGTGAAAAAGCGTAGCTTTGTGGACGAGACTTCGTCAGACCTCACAATCCGGAAATGGTCGAAACAGGAATATGCGGCAAGGTTATGAGGGTCACGCCCTTTAGGGTATGTCATTTCCTTTTGGAAAAGGGTGGTATCAGGTATGAAGCCCTGGTATTTAACCTATGTGGATACTCCGATCTCATTTATTGTGTGATTGTGTGTTTATCGAGGCGCCTTAGATAAAGGTCCCAAAGGACCGGGAGGTGGCATATTCGTGAGTTACCTGTTATAGGGGTAACCCGACCTTGTGTTGGCAGAGAGCAGTTGTCTCTCGGGACGTCCAGCCAGAGGCGATCCCATGCGGCGGTAGGAAGTTCCTTAGCCTGACCATTTGTTGGAAATCCATCTTCCAATACGAACCAGTACGATTTTAGTTGTAGAACCTGCCATTTACTTATGGTGGTCACCACTGTTTAGATGGTAGCTATAGTTGGCATAGTTCGGAATGTCTATGTTGGCTAAGATTAATATTATACTTTCGAAATGTTTTCTGCACTAGTAATAATATCCAATGATTTGCGTAGTAAGCATCTTTGACTATCATAAGGAGAAATCTCCTCCGATTCTGCATTTGCATTGTGTGTGTGTGCGGGAGGCCTTATGGTAGTTTCATTTTCCAAAAGCATTGCGAGTTTCAATGTTAAAAATTCTTTTGTGTTGATCGTTTTAAAAAAAAATAGACTGTTTTTGTTACTCACACCAGTCCCATGACTGACTCGGAGTTTATTGTTCCCTTCCTAAACTCTGGGTGCCCACTATTTTCCACACGGGCAGTCTAGAGTTGGGTTTTTCAGATATTCAGATTAATAGATTATCTAGAGCCAGTTCAGTATTTGGAGTTCATTCATCGGAGTTGCTTATCTGGGAGTCGTTGGACTCGTTCTTTTCAGATCATTTGGAGTTATCACTTTGATTGATATTGTACCGCTGCTGATGTTATCTTTTCTTTCCGCTGCTATTTCTTGTATCTCTGATATTGTTGTATCATATTGATATCACTGTTGTATATCATTCTGGATATTGTATTCATTGGAGTTGTATATGATATCATCTATTTCTTTTTCTGCTGTATTGTTGTACCTAATGGTGTTATAAGCTCCGGAGAACCAGATTCGGCATTTGAATCTACGGCATTTTGAGTACAAGTGAAGTACGGATGCCGATTTTCGAAGGCCGAGTTTTTGGATCTTTACACTTACTCACCATCCCATTTAGATTGTCTAATGCAATCGGGGAAATACCCGTACCAAAAAGTTAAAGCAGACCCTACTAGGGTATTCCTTCACTTATAAGTGATCATATATAATTCCACGGTTCCTACAGTTAGATATGTCCCATATTAGTATAATTTATACGCAAACTACTGGTAGCCCCTTGCGGTGGGCAGACTTCTGCTACGTAACACTACTGACCTCGCACTCTAACCCATTTTAATGATTGTCATTCTTATCTATCTAAGTTATTAGCTAACTTCAATAATTCACACCTGTCATAAACACATACTTAATGCTATGTTTGTGTGTATGTGTCTATACATATATTCATACTTGTTTAAGTTTTACGCCTCTGATGTTCAATGGTTCATAATATTTATTTATCTTTTTCATGCATTTACTTCTTATCCTTTTAATATCAATTACTGCTTTCATTAAAAGATCTAAATATCTTCTCCTGTTTTACTTTCCTTTCTCATTATTGAATTTTTGTTTCTGTTTCTCGTTAACTTTTACCACCCTCCATTGTTTAGTGGACTTTCCATACCCGTATATTATATATACATCTTGCCTTTATTCGTTTTATTACTTGCCTACCTAGTTATCGTTTACTATTTGGTTTACATCTTGTCTGTATTGCATTTGTAACGACCCGTAAATTTTAATAGTTTTAATAATATACTTAACTGGAATTTTGTGAAATTTTAAATACTTGAATTTGAAAATAAAATTTTAATATTTGAAATACGTCTATTTTAACATAGCAACTAGTAAATTTTCATCTGATAATATTGAAGTTTATTTTATTGTGTAATTTTATTTCAATTTAAATCAGTTAATAACAGTTGAATTTAAAAGTTTTCCGAAACCTAATTTTCTATTTTATATGTTAATTTCATTTTTCAAAATTATTTGTTTTTCAACAATACATACAACAGATGCACTTTTGTATAGATAAAAACACAAAACTAAAAACGACAAGCCAAACGGGGCCTAAATATGTCAACATGAGAAAATTTATTTAGAACACTCTGAATCAGACTGCGAAATTCATTTCGCGAAATTCAGACATTTCTAGCTCCGTTTGGATTTTTCCGTATGGAATAGCAACGTATATCGGTACCAATTATCGACTTTTGATAGGATGATCCTATCACTGATATCTGTATACCGTTTTAATCGTCTCGTCGTGCTGATCTTTACGGTGTATTCAATTCTGTGTTTTGAAGTCCGGTACACAGTGGAATTCGCGAAATCGGTAACCGTATCGGTACCAGATCTATGACCTTTTGTTTTCTTTCACGTTTCAAATCTTTGAACGTGCAGTCCAAGCAATATAATAAACTGCTCGGAAAAATTTTGCCGAATCAATGGGCAGCTGTTACCTTTTCATTATTTCAATTTATCGTAAAGCTGTCTGTTTCCTCTGCCTTTTTGAATTACCTTTCTTTGTTCACTAACGGTTGAGAAATAAATTATATATTAATCTGTTGTTCCTAAAAACCACCTGTTTCTTATTTTTCTCCTTCCTCCTTTTCTTTTTGCCTACTCCTCGATGCTGCTCGTCTCCGCCTCTCTCCACCCTCTGACCGTACACCATCACCACCATCGAACCCACGTGTAGCCACCAACCTGCTTCACACCTCAGCCACATCGTCCACCTCTCTTCCTCCTCCTCATCTCTTCCCACCCATCACCGTACGCCATAACCACACGACGCACCACAGCCTGTCTCGGCCCCACCAGGCAACCGTGCGATCCGACCTGCTTTGTTCGAACTCGGCAGCCTTTCTCCTCTCTTTGCCTTGTTAATGAGGTATTGTATAAATATATATATATATATGTTTTATATATACGTATTGGTTTAAGTAGAGGTAGTGTTGCTATTATTTTTTGTTATACATACATATACAGTTTGTTTCTTTTGTAAAATTATATGCATATATTTAAGTATACATGTTATATATTTCATAACTTATATATTTCTAAAGCATGTTTTATAAACTGTATTCGTTTGTGTATATATATGCTAATGAGTTATTGGGGGGTTCTACTCTTGGTTTAAAGTATATAAATGTGTTGCTTCGTATATAAAGTTTTGCAGTCGAATATAATTTCAAGTTGAGTTTTGTTCCATATATATTTTATATAAGTGGTATATATAACAGTGCTTGTATATATATTGGCATCGATGTCTGGAATGTTTACTTATAACAGTTATAATTTTTATAAGTTATAAATATAAACTGTCGAGTTATATGGGTTAGTTTTAAAAAGTATAAAGTTATATAGTTTGTATATTCATTGTTATATTTTATCTATCTTATTTTATATAATAAAGTTTGTGGGTTTTTTTGTATATATATAATTACAGGTCATAGGTATAGTATCTACGAAAAGTTATATATTTTATTATAAAGTGTTATATATATAATAATTTATATATGTCTTGTTGCTGTGTACAGTGACATGTTAATATGTATATATTTTAGTTTACCTGTTATAGTGTAATAGTGTATAAGTTTATATAATGTATAAATTTAGAAGTCTACGTATGTACGTGCTTTCGAGTTATATATATTGTGTTAGATTTTTTTAGTGAAGTATGTAAAAAGGTGTATAGGTTATTACTGTATATTATATTATAAGTGTATTGTTATATATTATATTTATAGTCATAACGTGTACTGTATATTATATTTTATTACTGTACATGTATAGTATAATTTAAATATAGTCTAGTTTACATATATAATGGATATATGTTGATTTATACAGAACGTGTGGTCAATAGTTTGTTTCAAAACTATTTTATATTTTTTGAAAACGTATGTATATAATTTTAATGAGTTTCAAAATTAATATTGGTTAAGAAACTAATATATTAGAATAATATATATATATATATATATATTTCGGTCTATATCAAGTTGTTTCTGATCTATTTTCATCGATCTCTATTTATCAGCCCTGTTCGTCCTATTCGTGCCGATCTTGTTCGTTTTGGAAATTCGTTCTTGGATTCGTAACCATTTCAAATCTCTCCAGCCTCGAAAGGTAAGAAATCACTCACGATTAACGATCTTGTGTTTATTAAATTTGATTTCAATTGAAACGACAATTGAAATATGCTGCTGTAGTTATTTAAATTGTTATATATGCTATTAACTGTAATTGTTCACCAGTAGGATATGACACAATATCCTATTGTTTATATTATATTGTTATTGATGATATATGCCTATTATTATCATATCTGTTATCACTCTGCAAGTTCCCTGTTAGTATAGCATTCCCTATGGGTTGAAATGATACATACCCGAACGATCTGTAGAATAGGAGAAAATCGTTATGGGTTGAAATGATAGACCCAAACGATTTTCATTGAATTGAATTTGGGATTGCGGGTTGAAATGATATATACCCGTATATATTTAAATTGCGGATTGAAATGATAAATATCTGTATCACTTGACCATAGGATAGAAAATTTTATACAGACACCGTTGGTCTATATATATATATATATTTTGAAAATGATTTCTATGGGTTTGAAAGGAAATAATATTGTTTTATTTAAATTGGAAAATATTATATATATGAATAAGCTTTGATATAAAATAAAATTAATAATAAGCTTTAAATTTAGTAAAGTCTGATTTAAATATGTTTAAGGAGTATTTAAATTTTATTTAAAAAATAGATTTCTTTAAATGATTTTATAGGTTAAGGTTGGGAAGATAAATTTGAATTTAATTGAAATGGTAATTAATTAAGAATTTTATCTAATTAAATCGATTTGAAACTTATTGAATTTGAGAATTTAAAGAATATGATTTTATAACTTGATCTTGTTGAATATTTCACGTTTAAATAAATTGAAGGAAATATTTGGAAAAAAAATGTAATTTAAGGTTATTTAAATGATAATGGATCTATTAAGTGAATATTTCAAAAACTAAATTGAGATATATATGAAATTATCAATTTAGTTTTTGAAAGTGCTATAATTTGGAAATATATTTATTTGAAATGGAAATGATAATTTGGTTTGAAGTATAAATTATTTGAAATGACCACGGTGTTATAATGACTTTAGGTTGTTAATAGCGTATATTTCTGCATTGAAGATAGTTCCATGGATCCTTAGAGGATGGGTATCCCAAACATCCTCTAAGTTAATTGTATTTCAGTTGATATTTCCCTTGAGTTGGATTTATTGATATAAGAATGTTAATTCTAACTCGAGTGTTTTGTGTTTTGCTTTACGCTCGGGTCAGACTGAGTAATTCAGCATTTCAGACTCACCTTTGGAGTTTGGAGCTTCGCTTGGAGATCCAACTATCGATTCAGGTTTCAGCTTTCCAGTTGATTTATTCAGAGATGTCATCACTGTATTTGAGATATTTTGTTGTATTTTATTTCAAACTCTGTTGTTTAAATAATAGCTTCATTAACTACTATTTATCTATTCCGCTGCATTATTATATTACTCTATGTCTATGATTCTATGATTGATTTATTTACTGTATATGCTGAGTTTTGCCAAATTTTAAATTAACAATCCGATATTTTGAGCAATTCAAGTCCGACATGCGTGGATGCGAATGGTTGAAAATACGGGGATGTTACAGTTGGTATCAGAGCTCTGGTTTTCGGCAAAACTCAACATATGGGGTAGATTTAATTAAAGAATTACTTTCGTTCGAGCTTGAATTCCTTCTCTTTGATTCGGGTTCCTTTGAATTTTGGAACGCTCTCACTTGTTCTGAAATCCATTCTTGTCTCTCCCTATTTGTATTCTTTTGATTTTGGGGCATCCAATAACTCCACTTCGAATGATCTCGATAAAAATCGGCGATTCCGCCAATCTTAGAATGATTTTAAAAGGGTGAAACTCCTTTACAATTGGCATTGATTCACCAGAGATTTCTGTATCCTCGGTTTACGATGCTATCTACCTCCTATTATGCCTGAATTCTATCTCTGGCGATCGAATGTCGATTTGCCTTAGATTTTCGCATCGATCATATTCCTGAAGTCATGGTTGACCCGGTTAAGGTCGCCCGCGATTTATATAAGTATATCCATCTTCTATTTTGAAATTTAATATCTCATCTTCGTTTGAGCCTATCTTCGAATCAAAATTCTATTTGATTAAAGTCCCTCTAATTTGAATCTCTATCTTTGTTTTGAAATCCATTTTTGAATCATCCTTTGAAAAAAATCGGGCTTGTTTGTATTTTAGAAATTGTTTTATATATCGAAAGTATTACTTTGATAAGTATGATCATATTCTATATATATAAGTGAAAATGTTTTCGGTAAGGATTATATATATACCTTTTAAAAATGAGAATTTGAAGTTTCGAAAAGATTTGAAAATTATATAAGAAATGGATTTATATAAAAAGGATTTATAACTAAAGGTTTTTAGTTTGAAATTCGAGAAATTGAACTCCGGTATTTTGGAATTGGTTTTAAGATTTCGAAAATATATAATAATATGATTTGAAAGTATTTTCTGAATATGAAACGTTTCAAATGACTTCAAATGAGTTTCAATGATTTCAAAGAAATTTCAAAGAAGTTTTCAAGAAAATAGAAGTCCAGAACTCACTTATGTCACTGGAGAATAATTTCGATAATGAGTGCACGCATCATCGACATTGATTCTCGAGTTTCAAAGTAAGGGAGAGGCCACTTTAGTAGCTTTGCTATGCGATTGATTTTGTGAAACCAATTTTGATTTCAAATTTTGAAGTATGATTTGATATTCGAAAGATGTATGTATATATATTTGAAATGATTTGAAGTGAGCCCGGTGTTCAGTTCTCGAGTTTTGGATTTGATTTGGTATAAGCCTATATATTGAATTTAATTTACGAATTGGTTGCTGATTTCCAAGTCTTGGATTTGCAATTTGATTTCTCCGACTATTTTGAATGTTCGAACACTTCCAAATCGAGGTTTAATTTTCAAAGCTAAGTTCCATCCTTCCCTTGTATACTACTTTCCACTGTACCTTGAAACTTCTCTTTTGCCCCCAATCCCTTCCAAACTTTTCTAAGTACATTTCACATAAGAAAATTTTCTTTTATGATTTTAAAATTTTAAAACAGTGTTATTTTAAAACAAGTTTACTTCACCTATTAACAAGGTATGGAAAAAGAGATTTCATATCTAAAACAGCTTTTTCCCCTTATCACAAACTATCTTTTACTTTTACTATCACTTCTATTGCACAGAAAATTCATACTTGTTAACCCGTCAACCTTTTCCCTATGCTAAGAAAATGGCATTTAAAAATAAAAAAATTTCCTATTTTCCGTTCAAAACCTTTTTTAAATAATTTTTTTGAAATAGTTGGAAAATCTTCAAAGATCCATTTTTTTCAAAGTTTTTCGTAAAGCATTTTATTTTTAAAATCAGAGGATTTTGAACATAAATTCTCAAAAGTATATTTATTTTTTTTCTTTCAAAACAACTCATGCCACATCCTACGCAGTCGGGGTTTGGCTAATAGTTTAACGTCTGTCATGGACTTCACTCTATAACACGGTAAAGATCAATTTCAAAAACCTTTTCATTTATTTTAAAATAACAACGAGCACACAAGTTCATTCATAAATTTTTGGCTTTTAAGGCATAGGGATAGTGACCCGTGGTATCGCAACAACCTTTCCCTGTTCTTCACTCGTCAAAATTTATCTCCCAAACCTTTATTACTTTTTGGGACTTAACTTTAATTTTCCTTCAATTAGCTAATTTAATAAATTCCCAGATTTATTTTATAAACTTCCAGCCTTTTATTTTTTTACTTTGCATTAGTTAAGTGTCTGCATGAGATTTCCTTACTTACACAGTTTTCCAATTAATATAGCGGTCCACCCAGAAAACCAATTATCAAAAGGAACATTTCTCATGATATCGTACGCGTTTTATACAAAAGAAACAACTAATGCTTATAACCCAAACCTAAAAGAAACAATTGCTGGAAGCTATACTTCAACATCAACTGCCATTAATGATGTTGTGGCCCTATCACTTCTTACTTAAATTAAATGAACCTTTCTAACATGTCATTCTTCTATAATCCACATATCTTAACTTCACTTTATTGCTTCTGATGAATAAGATATATCCACTACTTCCATTATTGCACGTAATTGTGGAATAAACTATACATCCTCACACTATAGCGGGTAAGAAATATAAACTATGCACATTTAGAATAACTCATTGGCAAATTGGCTTGGCAAAATAACTTTTTCATCCTCTATCTTGCCTTCCTTGACCTTGAGTCTGCCAACGTCCTCTATGTTTGTTTTCCATCTTATTATCCTCTGTTACTATCTTCTCTTAATGTAACGACCCGTATTTTTACGGATCAAAACATTCTAAAATGATTGACCCTTGGTTATATTGTTGTTAAGACATTTCAGGTTTTGGCAGAATTTTGCTTAAGTCCTAAGTCGTAGCCGACTTAGGAGTTTGGACGAGTTAAGCAACAAGTCTGGGTCGAGTTGCCGACTCAAGGAACTCACCGAGTTAAGGGAGTGTGGTTGACCGACTTAAGGTAGTCACCGACCTAGGAGATAAGTCGTGACCGACTTAAGAGGTTCAGGCGACCTAAGTATTCTGGGGTAGAGTTAGGTCGGCAACGACCTAAGAGAATGTTGTGAGCGACCTAAGTGTTTAGGTGTTAAGTGTTAGGTCGGCAGTTCGAATTAGCGACCCATAGGAGTACCGACTTATAAGCGAGTTAAGGACTTAAGGGTTGAGTCGGCGACGACCTAAGGAGATAAGTCGTAGCTGGGCTAAGTTATTAGGTCGAAGGTAACTCGGCAAGTATTAAGTCGTAGGTTGTAAGTCGTTGCCGAGTTAAGGGATAGACTACCTAAGGAAGTGACCGACTTAAGTTATTGTAGACGACTTAAGGTTTTGAGCTAAGTGTTAAGTCGGCTGACGAGTTAAGGATAGGTCGGCAGAGTAATTGAGTCGGTAGGTCGCCTCCTGTGTTAAGTCGTAACCCAGTTGCGAGTTAAGTCGTAGTTGTATTCCTTCGTATGTCATAGGTCGGCAAGGCACTTAGGTCGGCAACGACCTAAGTTAAGTCGCGCCTATGTGTTAAGTCGCAGATGCGCATTGCTGTAGGTCGTTAGGACTTGGGTTTTGAGGCTGTGTGTTGAGTGAGACTTTGTTAGGTCGGCAAAGTGTTAGGTCGTAGGTCGGCATAGTGTTAAGTCGGCACCGACTTAAGAAGATTGCCGAGTTACGACTTAAGGGCAGTTTTCAGCTATAAATAGGAGGGGTTGTTCTCACTTTTTGGGATCCGGATTTTGAAGCGACGAAGTGCTGCCATTTTGAGAGCTCGACTTCTACACTTCTTCACTTCTTTTCTCCACTCTAATCTAGTGCTTCCATCCATCCAAATCGAAGATCAAGATTGAAGATTCAAGAGCTTAGATTGAAGATCTTCATCTTTTCAAGAGAGATTTCTTCGTTTGAAGTGAGATCTTGTCGGATCTAGCTTAGTTCTTCGCTGTCCAGATCTGGAGTTGTTATCTTTTGGATTGTTTAGGTGATTTGGTGAGTGGTGATTATCTCTCACACGGATCCAAAGGAGTAGATCGGATTGTTGGCTCGATTTGGTGTTAAATTAGTGATTTCCATGCATTTTCTTCATCCTATGTGTAGATCCATGTAGATCCATTGTTCATGATGATGTTGCATCCATTTTATCATATGTTAACCTATGCAAGTTCATTCATCAAGTTTGTAGAGATATAATCCATGTTTTCATGCTTATTGGACTTTCAACTCTTTAATTACGAAAATGCCATTATTGTTATAATTGTCTACTTAGATCATTTTTGAATGCTTGATTGCTTGGATTGATGTTTGATTTGATTGATTGTTATGAACTAGATGATTGATGATTAGATTTAGATCGAAGGTGATTCAAAAGCTAAGGGAAAGGCTCTTGAATTGGAAAAGCTGCTCGTGGCATATGTAGCGGGATGATGAAGCTCCTATGCATAGATTTGATGATGTGAAGTTGAGATGAAGCTTTGCGAGGATGTAATGAAGCGAGGCATCATATGATGAAGACTTGGTCTAATCCAGGCGGGGTCATTCCAAGCATGTTGATAACTCGGTGATATGATTCGAGTTGAGGATAATGGATGCTCGAGAGGCGCTTGAGCTAGTATGGCAATAGTCGTCGAGGAGGATGACTAGGAGGTTGAGATCTCATCGTTGTTGAAGGTTCTAGCATGCTCTAAGCAAGAGTACATGGGGACGCCCAAAAGACTAAGTTGATGGTCAAGTACTCTGGGTAGATTCGATAATCCTAGGCACGGGTCACGATGACGTGCGGGAGTTATGTCTAGAACCGGGGTTACCATTAGCCCTTGACGGACGGCTGAAAGAATGTGCCGGTCATTCAATTAACGGTGATATCGCAACAATGATAACAGTGATAGCCGAGTCATGGATGTTTGGTTGTATCGTCATTCGGTCTCAAGAGCGGTATTTCCTGGGTACTTATCTGACCTTGGTTTTAGACCTTGGAATTTGTACTTGGAAAACATCGCTCTTGACTCAAGTGACAATTGCTTTACTTTAAATTGTATGCTCTGCTATGTTTGCTTCTGTTTAGTGTGTGTCTGGGGGCTATCACTGTAGAATGAGGTTGGAGTGGGAGGGTTGTATTCCTATTCCTTTTCCTTTATGCTCTTTTGGTATGTTGTTAGTTAATTTACTGCTCACTAAGACTGTTGTCTGACTCAAGGCTTTATGTTTTAATTCTTATTGCCTTGGGCTGTTCGTCCATTTTGGGACGGGCAGACTAGGTAGCAGGTGACAGGTGCTGTTCTCTTCTCACGATGCTGATATCGAAGACGAGCTAGAGGGTTGCATATTATCTTCTTATATGTACTGGATATTCCGCTGTTTTGTATTCTCTGAGAGATATGTAGTGAGGCTTGATGTATTGACTATGTGGATGCTTGTATTCAACTATTATGGAGTTTTATATGATGTCACTTTGTTCTGTAAAGCTTCACTATACTTATGTTCTATTGTATTTTGTCCATGCGCTGTGAGTAATACGATAGATTCTGTTGTTTTAAATTCTTACCTTGACAATCGTCCATGGTCGCCTGGCACACTTTACAGCGCTTTATCTCTAGATTCGGTGCAGGGGTCATGGGCGGTCGTCACATTTGGTATCAGAGCATTGGTTAATCGATTTTACCCAACGCTCGCTGTCGTAACTACGTATGAGAGACGTAATTGTAATTTGATGGATGATTACTATATATAATATAGTAGTTTAGCAGTAAGTTAGTCCTTTATGCAGTTGTTTCTCTAGATGTTCTAATCATTCCTTTTTATAGATATTGAGAATGAGTCGAAGAGGGAGACCAGCTGCTAGGGAAGGCCGTGCTACTGAAGAGACTGCTGATTATGCAGCCATGTTCGAAGCTATGATGACTTCGATCATGAGAAGGATACCAGTCCCGGGGGCAGCAGTTGATGTTGGAGTTCAAGTCCAAACTCCGAAACCAGTGGATTTTGCTAAGTTGTGCAAGGATTATACTGCTCTTGGAGGGAAGGTTTTCTTGGGAACAGAATCAACTATTGAGGTCCAGAGGTGGATAGATGCTTGTAAAAGGATCTTTGGTGATTTGGGAATTGATGATGCAACTAAGAGGAAGTTGGCATCAAGGCAGCTTCAAGGGAGAGCTTCTGATTGGTGGAACTCTATTACCATCACTACTCCGGAAGAAGAGATTACTTGGGAGCAATTCCAAGTCAGATTTGAAGCTAAGTTCATTTCTACAGCCCAGAAGTCTGTTCTGTTCAAGAGGTTTGTGGAGCTCAAGCAAGGTGGAAGATCAGTTCTTGAGTATGTTTCTGAGTTCGAAGCTTTGTCCAAGTATGCCTGGTCGTATATTGAATCTGCTTATCAGAAGAATGAGAAGTTTGTGACCGGCTTGGATAGTTATCTTGGGAGACAGTTGGTGGATCATTTGGACGATTCATTTGAGAAGCTGGTGGAGAAAGCTCTTAGGCATGAGAGTCTGTTTCCTAAGGAAGGACCTGTTGTTGCTGTTACCAAGGGAGAGTCTAAACCACAGCAGGGTGGAAACCAGAAGAGGAAGCAGCAGCAGCAGAAGGGTAAGGATGGCCAGAAGAAGCCGAAAGGCGAGGTGACTTGCTACAATTGTCAGCAGAAGGGCCATTTCTCTAAGGATTGTAAGAATCCGAAGGCACCGATGAAGTGTCACAACTGTGACAAGCCGGGGCATTTCAGGAAGAATTGTCCAGAACCAAGGAAGGACAGGCAGATTGTGCAAGCCTATGCTTTAGGAGCTGTTCCGTCGTCTTCAAAAGCTCCTACTGCTGAAGAGAAGGGAAAGAGTGTGGTTGTTCAAGGTACTCTTTTCCTATGTGGTGTTCCGGTTAGAGTTTTGTTTGATACTGGAGCGTCGCATTCGTTTGTTTGTAATGAACTAGTAGGCCGGTTAGGTTTGAAGCCGGATATTGTTGACAGGCCATTGGTTGTGACTAATCCAGTTGGGGGTTCGTCTTGTTTGTGTATGTTATGCCGTGGTCTAGTTGTGTCGAGTCATGGTTGCTCTTTTGTTTGTGATTGCTTTGTTCTGAACTTTGCGGGGTTCGGAATTATCTTGGGTATGGACTGGCTTAGGAAGTATGCGGCTAAGGTTGATTGCGAAAGGTTGGAAGTGACAGTCGAGAATGTGGAGGGGCGAAAGATTGTGATACGATGTAAGCATGAAGAAGGCGTCTTCATGAGCTTCATGTACTCGCTAGTTGTTCCACAGGATGGACTGTCATCAGTGCCGATCGCTAATGGATTCGAGGATGTCTTTGACGAAGTCAAAGGGTTGCCGCCGCATAGAGAGATCGAGTTTCGGATAGATCTAGTTGAAGGAGCCAGACCTGTTGTGATGCCTCTTAGGCGGATGGCGCCTAGGGAACAGCAGGAGTTGAGGGTGCAAGTTGATGACCTTTTACAGAAAGGATTCATTCGGCGTAGTGTGTCCGAGTGGGGTGCACCAGTTGTGTTTGCAACCAAGGCAGATGGGTCGTTGAGATTGTGCGTCGATTATCGTGAGCTGAATAAGGTGACTAAGAAGAACAAGTATCCATTACCGAGAATAGATGACTTGTTTGATCAGCTTCACGAAGCCAAGGTGTTTTCTCAGATGGATTTGGCAACGGGATTTCACCAGTTGAGAGTAGCGAAGGATAGTGTGCCGAAGACTGCTTTCAGGACACCATCCGGTTTCTTTGAGTGGCTGGTAATGCCGTTTGGATTGACTAACGCGCCAGCATATTTTGTGGATCTTATGAATAGAGTGTTCAGAGATCAGTTGAACAAGTTCGTACTTGTGTTCGTGGATGATATTCTGATTTATTCCAGAACGGAAGAAGAGCACAAGACGCACTTGCATATTGTTTTGGAAATCTTACGGAAACATCAGCTGAAGGCTAAGTTTTCAAAGTGTCACTTCTGGAAGAATGAAGTGAGGTTCTTAGGCCATGTGATTTCTGGAAATGGAATAGCGGTTGATCCCGCTAAGGTGGCAGCAATCCAGGATTGGGTTAGACCTAAGAATGCATCAGATGTGAGAAGTTTTCTTGGATTAGCAGGATATTATCGACGGTTTATTAAAGACTTCTCCAAGATAGCTGCTCCGTTAACAGGATTGACAAAGAAGAACCAAGTGTTCAGTTGGGATGCTAAGTGTGAGCAAGCTTTCGGAATCCTGAAAGAGAGATTGACAAGTGCTCCTGTTTTGACTATTCCAAATGGGAATGATGAGATGGTGGTTTACACCGACGCATGTGGTACTGGACTTGGAGCAGTGCTGATGCAGAGGGATAAAGTTGTTGCGTATGCCAGTCGACAACTGAAGCCGCATGAAAGAAATTACCCAACTCATGATTTGGAATTAGCGGCGATTGTATTTGCTCTGAAGATGTGGAGGCATTATCTATTGGGAGTTCGATTTGAGTTGTTTACAGATCATAAGTCGTTGAAGTATCTTTTCTCCCAGAAGGATTTGAATCTTCGGCAGCAACGTTGGCTAGAGTTTTTGGCATCATATGATTTTGGTATAGCTTATACTCCGGGAAAAGGTAACGTAGTGGCAGATGCGTTAAGTCGAAGACATGCAGGATTGGGAGCCATGTTTTCAGAATGGAAGAGTCTCGAGTATTTAGCTGGATTTGACTTCAGGCCTAGATGTGAATTGGAACCTGAGATGTTGGCAAACTTATCGATAAGACCCACTCTTGTGGAAAGGATTGGCGAGGGCCAAAAGCGAGATGACAAGCTTGTCAAGATTGTCCGTGAATTGGAATCCGGATTGGATCCAGAAAAGGATAAAGGATTCGAGGTCGATCGAGAGGGTTGGCTTCGGAAGCAAGGACGACTAGTTGTTCCCGATATAGATGAATTGAGGAGTGAAGTTCTGAAGGAAAGTCATCACTCGAAGTTAACAATTCATCCAGGTGGAAACAAGATGTATCGGGATATGAAGAGAACCTACTACTGGGAAGGCATGAAGAAGGATGTTGGAAATTTTATTTCCAAATGTATGAATTGCCAGTTGGTAAAAGCCGAACAGAAGAAGCCAAGTGGATTGCTTCAGCCATTAGAAGTTCCTACGTGGAAGTGGGAACAAGTGTCGATGGATTTTATCGATGGATTGCCTAGAACCAGAACGGGAAATGAAGGGATTTGGGTCATTGTGGATCGTCTGACTAAGAGTGCACGATTCATTCCTGTTCGATCGACTAGGACTGCATCAAAGTTGGCTGAGTTGTATGTTAAGTGGATAGTTCGATTCCATGGTATTCCGAAGAGTATAGTGAGCGATCGAGATCCATTGTTCACTAGTGGATTTTGGAAGAGCTTCCAGGAAGTCTTGGGAACCGAGTTGTGTTTGAGTACAGCTTATCATCCCCAAACAGATGGTCAGACTGAGAGAGTCAACCGAGTTTTGGAAGATCTCCTCAGAGCTTGTGTTTTGGATTTCGGAGGATCATGGGAAGATCACCTTCATTTGGTGGAGTTTGCCTACAACAACAGTTACCAGTCAAGTATTGGTATGGCACCATATGAGGCATTGTATGGAAGACCGTGTAACTCTCCGACATGTTGGTTGGAAACTGGGGAAAAGTTGATGCTTGGGCCAGAGATGATTCGTCAGACTTCAGATTTTATAGAGATCATTCGGCAACGAATGAAGGCAGCCCAAGATCGTCAGAAGAGTTATGCTGATAAACGTCGTAAGGATTTGGAGTTCGACGTAGGTGAAATGGTTTTTGTGAAGATTTCTCCACTGAAGAATGTTATCCGATTCGGGAAGAAAGGAAAATTGACTCCGAGATTTGTTGGACCATTCCCGATCATCGAGCGAATTGGAAAGCTCGCCTACAGATTGGAGTTACCGGAGAAAATGTCGGGTGTGCACAATGTTTTTCATGTATCATATCTACGGAAGTATGTGCACGACTCGAGTACCGTAGTTTCTGCTGATAGCTGTGAAGATTTCGAGGTTGATCCAGTTGATAGAAGACCTCGTAAGCCGCTTCGTGTTGTTGAAACCGACACGAAACAGCTTAGGAGGAAGGTAGTTAAGTTGCTCAAGATACAATGGAGTGACGATGATAACGACTGTACGTGGGAGGTGGAAGAGAGGATGAAGGCAGCTCATCCTGAACTCTTCAAGGTATGGCCCTAAGGTGTCGTGTCATCTAACGAAATTGTAACTTGTTCTAAGTCTTAGAATTCTGTACGCTAAGCTAGAATTGGATGCATGGTTTATTGATTGTTATGGATGATAGGCGTACAGAATAGCTTTGATTGCCTTGTTTGTTTGGAATTTCGGGGGCGAAATTCCTAAGGGGGAGAGAATGTAACGACCCGTATTTTTACGGATCAAAACATTCTAAAATGATTGACCCTTGGTTATATTGTTGTTAAGACATTTCAGGTTTTGGCAGAATTTTGCTTAAGTCCTAAGTCGTAGCCGACTTAGGAGTTTGGACGAGTTAAGCAACAAGTCTGGGTCGAGTTGCCGACTCAAGGAACTCACCGAGTTAAGGGAGTGTGGTTGACCGACTTAAGGTAGTCACCGACCTAGGAGATAAGTCGTGACCGACTTAAGAGGTTCAGGCGACCTAAGTATTCTGGGGTAGAGTTAGGTCGGCAACGACCTAAGAGAATGTTGTGAGCGACCTAAGTGTTTAGGTGTTAAGTGTTAGGTCGGCAGTTCGAATTAGCGACCCATAGGAGTACCGACTTATAAGCGAGTTAAGGACTTAAGGGTTGAGTCGGCGACGACCTAAGGAGATAAGTCGTAGCTGGGCTAAGTTATTAGGTCGAAGGTAACTCGGCAAGTATTAAGTCGTAGGTTGTAAGTCGTTGCCGAGTTAAGGGATAGACTACCTAAGGAAGTGACCGACTTAAGTTATTGTAGACGACTTAAGGTTTTGAGCTAAGTGTTAAGTCGGCTGACGAGTTAAGGATAGGTCGGCAGAGTAATTGAGTCGGTAGGTCGCCTCCTGTGTTAAGTCGTAACCCATTTGCGAGTTAAGTCGTAGTTGTATTCCTTCGTATGTCATAGGTCGGCAAGGCACTTAGGTCGGCAACGACCTAAGTTAAGTCGCGCCTATGTGTTAAGTCGCAGATGCGCATTGCTGTAGGTCGTTAGGACTTGGGTTTTGAGGCTGTGTGTTGAGTGAGACTTTGTTAGGTCGGCAAAGTGTTAGGTCGTAGGTCGGCATAGTGTTAAGTCGGCACCGACTTAAGAAGATTGCCGAGTTACGACTTAAGGGCAGTTTTCAGCTATAAATAGGAGGGGTTGTTCTCACTTTTTGGGATCCGGATTTTGAAGCGACGAAGTGCTGCCATTTTGAGAGCTCGACTTCTACACTTCTTCACTTCTTTTCTCCACTCTAATCTAGTGCTTCCATCCATCCAAATCGAAGATCAAGATTGAAGATTCAAGAGCTTAGATTGAAGATCTTCATCTTTTCAAGAGAGATTTCTTCGTTTGAAGTGAGATCTTGTCGGATCTAGCTTAGTTCTTCGCTGTCCAGATCTGGAGTTGTTATCTTTTGGATTGTTTAGGTGATTTGGTGAGTGGTGATTATCTCTCACACGGATCCAAAGGAGTATATCGGATTGTTGGCTCGATTTGGTGTTAAATTAGTGATTTCCATGCATTTTCTTCATCCTATGTGTAGATCCATGTAGATCCATTGTTCATGATGATGTTGCATCCATTTTATCATATGTTAACCTATGCAAGTTCATTCATCAAGTTTGTAGAGATATAATCCATGTTTTCATGCTTATTGGACTTTCAACTCTTTAATTACGAAAATGCCATTATTGTTATAATTGTCTACTTAGATCATTTTTGAATGCTTGATTGCTTGGATTGATGTTTGATTTGATTGATTGTTATGAACTAGATGATTGATGATTAGATTTAGATCGAAGGTGATTCAAAAGCTAAGGGAAAGGCTCTTGAATTGGAAAAGCTGCTCGTGGCATATGTAGCGGGATGATGAAGCTCCTATGCATAGATTTGATGATGTGAAGTTGAGATGAAGCTTTGCGAGGATGTAATGAAGCGAGGCATCATATGATGAAGACTTGGTCTAATCCAGGCGGGGTCATTCCAAGCATGTTGATAACTCGGTGATATGATTCGAGTTGAGGATAATGGATGCTCGAGAGGCGCTTGAGCTAGTATGGCAATAGTCATCGAGGAGGATGACTAGGAGGTTGAGATCTCATCGTTGTTGAAGGTTCTAGCATGCTCTAAGCAAGAGTACATGGGGACGCCCAAAAGACTAAGTTGATGGTCAAGTACTCTGGGTAGATTCGATAATCCTAGGCACGGGTCACGATGACGTGCGGGAGTTATGTCTAGAACCGGGGTTACCATTAGCCCTTGACGGACGGCTGAAAGAATGTGCCGGTCATTCAATTAACGGTGATATCGCAACAATGATAACAGTGATAGCCGAGTCATGGATGTTTGGTTGTATCGTCATTCGGTCTCAAGAGCGGTATTTCCTGGGTACTTATCTGACCTTGGTTTTAGACCTTGGAATTTGTACTTGGAAAACATCGCTCTTGACTCAAGTGACAATTGCTTTACTTTAAATTGTATGCTCTGCTATGTTTGCTTCTGTTTAGTGTGTGTCTGGGGGCTATCACTGTAGAATGAGGTTGGAGTGGGAGGGTTGTATTCCTATTCCTTTTCCTTTATGCTCTTTTGGTATGTTGTTAGTTAATTTACTGCTCACTAAGACTGTTGTCTGACTCAAGGCTTTATGTTTTAATTCTTATTGCCTTGGGCTGTTCGTCCATTTTGGGACGGGCAGACTAGGTAGCAGGTGACAGGTGCTGTTCTCTTCTCACGATGCTGATATCGAAGACGAGCTAGAGGGTTGCATATTATCTTCTTATATGTACTGGATATTCCGCTGTTTTGTATTCTCTGAGAGATATGTAGTGAGGCTTGATGTATTGACTATGTGGATGCTTGTATTCAACTATTATGGAGTTTTATATGATGTCACTTTGTTCTGTAAAGCTTCACTATACTTATGTTCTATTGTATTTTGTCCATGCGCTGTGAGTAATACGATAGATTCTGTTGTTTTAAATTCTTACCTTGACAATCGTCCATGGTCGCCTGGCACACTTTACAGCGCTTTATCTCTAGATTCGGTGCAGGGGTCATGGGCGGTCGTCACACTTAATCCAAATCTCTTGATAGTATTCTAAAATCTTTGGTATTTACTTTCTTTATCCTAGACTTTTCTGATGAGCTTACTCTTGAACTCGTAGAAGTGTTGTAACGACCCGGAATTTTCGATCGCGAAAATTCCAGATAGTTAGGAAAAGAAGAAAGAGATAGAAGAAGAAGAAGAAGAAACAGAAACACAGCACTGATTCTCACAAAACGCAGCGGATCAAAATATAATATCAAATAATAACAGTTTACAAAGAATACTGTATTAGTCAAATACATTTATAATACATCAGAGTTACTCTCATACTCAAACACTGGACATATACAAATCAACATGTCTCAGATAAACAGAAATATATCACAGCGGAAACACTCCATACGTTCCTGCCATTCAGCTCGCCTCCTGAGCTCCAGAACGTCCTTACCTGAAAATCTGTAATACTCGGTCTGACCCGAGCATTACATCAAAGTAACACCCGGGTCAGGCTGGAAACCAGCGTGAGTAAACCCATAATATGAAATACCAAACTATATAACTTAAGTGAATTACCAGGGTAACTCGTACTTTTCTACGAGTTCTAATCTTATTTAAGTCAAATATTTATCTCAAAACAATATCCAAGAATCGTTATCCAGTTTTAAATCTCCATGATACTTAACTTATTTCATTCCAGCCTGTTTGCTTCCAAACTCACATTTATAAAGAATCGAAGTGGTTTCGGGTATTTACTGATATCCGACCCCGGTCTCTTCGAATTCAATGTCATCTCTAATCCAAGTTGTTAAGTTTTAAACAATACAATTCAAATCCAGGATATCATACAACAATTCAACTCAGATAGGTAACCTACATTATCACAGTTTAACCCATTCATATCATAGCACATCTCAATCGCCCATCAGAGATAAAATCAATCCAAGGCATCCAATATCGTTCAACCATCCATAACAAGATTTATTAGATATATAATTCCTAATTAATTTAATTAATCTCCAATTAAATTAATTACCAGCTTTAATCATTTAATTACCTTAATCTTTCATACTCAACATTTATTAATTACAACCCAATTAATAAATCATTCTTTAATCATCCATCTTAATTAATCATCCTTAATCACCTTCATTAATTAATAGTACTTATATTAATTAGTTATCCTTACTTAATTACATTAGTTAAATTTACCTTAATTAATTTCATGGATTAATTAACCTTAATTAACAGTGATTAATCACATTGATTAATTATTCCTTAGTTATAAATTAATTACCTTTAACTATTAAGTAATTAATCAAAAATTTATCTTTAAATTACCCAAACCTTAATTAATTTCACTAATTAATTATCTTAATTAATCACCACCTTAATTAATTAAGATAAATTCTTTACCTTCATTAATTACTTATTAACTTATTTAGAAAACATTTAGGAATTTATCAAGTTTCCTTTCCAGAAACCAGATAACTCAACACACTAAAACCCGAGCTCAAACTTAATTCCCCGAGCCAAACCTTCATCTCCACGCACACGACCCCGAGTCTCTCGCGAGAAAACACTGTCTTCCCCCAATCGATCAACAATATCAGATAATAGCGATACATGGTGCACATGTACACGCGATTAGAGCAACTCCGATCATCGTCGCCGACACCTACCAGTCATCGATGATCCACTCGACTCGCCCGAGCTCCCAGATCCTTCAATTTCACCGTCAATCAAAATTGAGTAACTCGACTGAATACTAGAACCCATCACCGACTACAAAATCCTTCACCACCATTGATCTCGACCACCGGCATCCACGCCATTCCACCCAGACCTTCGCCTCCGACCCATGCATCTTTTCCCCAAGTCCGGTCTACCCCGATCAACCCACGACGATGCAGTAGCTCCTCAAACTTAGTCGACGAAAACAACTAATCGAACCCTAATTCGACGAATCCATGCCGCCCCGATGGGCTTTAAATTTATCCACCATTTTTCTTATAATCACCATCCTCCCAGCTATCATCATGATCAAACCTGATACCTAATTTCAACGTTGATCAACGGAAATCGATAATTTTGTGGTTTTCGTTCAATTCGAGAATTCTATCTCGAATCAAAACTAAAAATCTTGATTTAACCATTAAAATTCATGATTTTACAACTCGAATCATTTTATAAATTCAAAACAAGAAATTTCGAATATCAATTCTCTGACTTTGATTTATTTTCACTGTATTCCCTTGTTTTCTGTAATGTTGTTTGTTATTTATACTCCCAAATGTTTTTAAAATTTGAATCAGGCAAATACAACCGAATTTCATTTAAAGATCATTACTCAAATCTTTTTATATTTTGAGATAAGAATTTTCTTCTTGAATTTGTTAACCTATTACTAAACATAGACACGTTCTTATGTATACTCAATCATGCACAGATCAATACAGGTTTATATACATACTAGCAAACATATTGTATACTCATATGAACTTTCTTCACCACATTCTTCAACCATTAATCACAACATAAGATCATAGGTCAGTAGTTTACTCACAGTGATTTTAGAAACAGAGAAAGAGAACACTACAGACTTGTTTCATTTGCTCTTGAATTTCTTTTTGCTTTTGTTGTATTTTAATCTGAAGTTGATCTCAGGTTGCTAGTTGATTGATCTCCTTGCCTGATCTCAGTTTGTATTAGATGATTTAAAACTGATGTTGCATTTGCCTTTGATTTCTTGTCTCGGATTTGAATTTCCAGGTTTCATTTCTTTTCTTTTGGTTTGTATAAATTTTAGTTGAAAATGAAGAGAAGATGGATTTGAGATGAAAGGTAAAAACAGATTTCTTCTTCATATTTTTTTTAAATTTTTAAATTTTAATTATCAAAGAAAAACAAATAAAGCCACTTGTCCTTAGATTGATTATTTAGCTTACACATATACATTCCAATTTACAAATGTCCTAAATATACATTATGATGTTTACAAGTGTTAACTCTTCTTTTATTAAATCTTTTAAGTCATATATATGTATTTATGTAGTAGATTTACATGTATATAAAATGTTTGTTTTCATATAAATAAGCTTTTAATCTTTAATAAATATATAAGTGAGAATGTATGTAAACATTTGTTTATAAATAACTTATGTTTTGATCCAAATAAATGTATTATATGCTTATATGCTAGTGGATTTTATTTTAACTCTATATATATTTTTACAAACCAAATTGTCTTATGTTTAAATTTTTAACAACAAGGATAATTTCTTATTTATTTTAAAAGATATATTTTAGCTTGAGTTTGAAATAAGGATTTAATTAAAAGTTCATTTACATTTCTTTTATATTAACTTATGTGTCATATTAATATGTACATATCCAAACTATATTTATAATAATGTGTGTGTGTGTGTATTTCTTTTTCATAGGCATACATATATATATATATATATGCCTATATAAATTATAAAGCTTGAATATATCTACTTATATATATATATATGGATATCTTATCCAGAATTAAATAGTGAAATATATTATTTATTATCCCGGGAGATTTAAAATTCAACACTTGTATTATAGTTTGAAACCTATGTTCATATATTCAGATATTTGTCAGAATTTTATCTATTTAATTTACAAATTAGTATTTAAATAACATTTAACACTGTTAATTACCAATTAATAGATGTCCAAAAATCCGGGTTATCACAAGTGTACTTTGATACCAATCATCTTTCCTTTGTGGGTTCTTCTTATGGCTTCCACACATGTCTAATAAAATATTCCTAAATTCTCACCAATATTCCTTACACTCTACGAGGATTGCTTATTGCCACTCTATGAGTAGTTGTCGCTATTTTCTTCATAGCTTTACTGTAACGACCCGATATTTTCAACCATTCGCATCCGCACATGTCGGACTTGAATTGCTCAAAATACCACGTTGTAAATAAAATTTGGCAAATCTCAGAATATACAGTAAATAAATAATCACATATCACAGACACAGAGTAATATAATGCAGCGGAAACAAAGAAATAGTAGTTCATGAAGCTACTATATAAATATATCAGAGTTAAATAAGATACAACATAAGAAATAAAGTACAACAGAAGTCTCAATATGATAACCAAGTACAAGCTGAATATAACAACAAAACTGAGATAGATAACACTAGATAAGCAGATAATCTCCAGCGATTCCAATCTCCAGAAAGTGGAATCCAAATCTGTGAATACTCAGGCTGACCCGAGCGTAAAAAAATAATACAAACACTCGAGTCAGGACATACATACTTACACAATGTAAACCAACTCAAGTGAACTGTAATAAAAGTACAAGTAACTTAAAAAATGCTTGAGATCGCCCATTCTTTAAGGATCCGTTAAACTATCTACTATGTAGTAATATTCGCTATTATAATAATGTCTAATTATAAAATAAACATACTTTAAAATAGCATTAAGGAGTGACCCAATATTCCCCTTAACACGAATAATGCCAATAGTCTATACAGTACCTGCATACCCCGAGAGGCTACGAGAAGATACTCCATAGGTACGACACAAATAGAAACTCGTAATAAAGCTCGATATGGTAGGTGACACGGCACACAAGGCAATGCCAGGGTAGATATACCAATTACGCATCCGGACTGGTGGTGACGCATAGCAGTCATTACCACCCACCTCGAACATCACTCCCAAATCAAGGGGTGCACCCAATCAATCACAAAGTAATAGAATGATATCGAAGAAGCGTGTCCGATCAGAGGTGCTACCTCATTGGCCTGTCGATCGCTCCTGTTTTAGCCACCTTATGCCAACTCACGGGAGTTGGGTCCACGCATATACCTTAGGATCGTCGCCACCATCCTACTTCATTCTGGAAACTCCACCGCGTACACAGTTGTTAAAGTGGTTTTCGGTATCGACAGAGAGTATGTCCATATCCGATCCCGGTCTCTTTAACAACCAATCGTTATTATAACCTGTGGTTATAATTTAAAATAATATTTTATACTTCAAAATAAAATATCATTTCAAATCCAAATCTTTATCAAAAATAAAGATTAAATCAATTCCAAACCATTTCAATATATTTAAAATATCATATCATTTCAAAACTTCATTTCAAATCATTTCAATATATCAAAATATCATATCTTTCCAAAACTTCATTTCAAATCATCATTTGAGTTCAAATCCAAATATTCAACTTTAAATACCTTTTAAATTCAAAGATATCATTCATTTATTATCATTTCAAGTCACCTTTTAAATAGTTTATATTTCAATCAAAATAATTCATCTAAACCATTTAAAAGTGTAATTATTATTCTTTCAAATCAAGTATTCAATTTCCAAAGTTATAAACTATTCTGAGTTCATTTACTAAGTTAAAAACCATAAACATTGAAAATTTCAGCCTTTCACAGCATTCAGAAAAAGCTGTTATAAGTTATTCTTGAAAACATTTTTATTCAGCAAAGACATCATTTTAAAACTGCTGTTAAATCTTAGTTTAGTTGAAATTTAGTTTAAAACAACAAAGACAACATTTCTAGAAATGCTGTAATGGCTCAGGTTTCAAATTAAAGGGTTTCATTAAATTCAGCAAAGACAGCAGACTACTACAACAATTACAGAACTACTGTAATAGGCCTTCATCAAGTTTTTAGCCTTTTAATTTACTTCAGCAACTATAGCATTACAGAACTGCTGTAATAGCCTCTTATTTTAGTTTTAGTTCATTTACAGAAACCATAGCATTTCTGAATGCTATAAAAAGTAATTTCCAGATTTTAGTGTATTTCCAGCAAATAATAAACTTCATATTAAACCTTTTAAACATTATAAAAATCATATTTTGACATTCAAATGTAACAGCTGCATTTACTGTAAAATCCCAATTTCCAATAATTTTACTTAACAAATCCAAATGTAAAATTTTCTTTTCTTCACATTTTAACAAATAAACTTAACACTTATATTTTATTTCCATTTCACAAATTAAACTAAATTTTCAATTTTATTTAATTAACTTAAACCTTTAATAAAAACCAAATTCACATTTCCAAGTCAAGTTATATTTAAAACTTCACATTTAAGCATTCATTCATTTAACCATTTTAGTTCATAGAAAAATCAATAATACTTTATTAAATCATTTAAATTCAAATTTAAATCAAATTATCATATTTACCATTTTCCAAATATAATTAAATTTCCATTTTATTTATATGACTAAATTTTCATTTTAAAACCAAAATTCCAAGTTTTCCAACTTAAGTTATATTTCCAAAATTCACTTTAACTAGTCATTTATTCAACATTTTTAACTTATAGAAAAATCATAAATTCTTTATTTAAACCATTTAAAATCCAATTTAAATCAAATTAGCATAAATTTACATTTTAAACATATTTAAAATATTCAAAATACTTTATAAAATAACCACGGGCCTGTATATAGTTTTCTAACCTAGGTCAAGTGATACAGATATGTATCATTTCAATCCGCAGTTTAAAAAGCAAAAATCCGGGTTCTATCATTTCAAACCCGCAATCCCAAGTTAAAATAAAATAAATAAAAGTCGTTCAGGCCTATCATTTCAGCCCATAACAATTTTTCCCTATTCTAAAGTTTGTTCGGGTATGTATCATTTCAACCCATAGTGATTTCTATACTAACAGGGAACTTGCAGTGTGATAAATAGATATAAATGAACAGTTAACAACATATATCAGTAACAGATGATATGACAGATAAATAAACAAGCTTAACATCATATAATATATAACATAAGCAGGTATAACATAACATAATATTCTACACATTCAATTGTTGTCAACTGACATTTGCATAAGAATAAATGTCAGGTGAGATTTACTCACCTTTTGTGCTCGAGTTATCAATTCAAATGATACAAACGGATACCAGAAAGCACGATGACACAATGATGGATTCAAGTGGAAGAGAACCAAGCTAAGGAACATGTGTTACAGCCTAAAACAAAACCAAGATAAATCAAAATTCAATACAACATTGAATTTGAATAACTTTGAAATGAAAAGCAAATCGAACACACAAACTTTTGCCTTGTTTTCTACATATGCTTGCACGACCTAGGGGATGTTTTGGTTCATATTTGGGCATGTTTTGGCTCAGGTTTAATCATGGTTTGGGTCTAGTTTGGGCTAAGGGATGCACGGCTACAAGCTAGAGATGATGGGGAAGTTACAACATAGGCATGTGAAGAGTTTTATGCAATATGGTGGAGTTTTGGTTCATCTTTGGCTCGGCCTACAAGGTCCTAGGCTCGGCCATGACTTTCTACAGGTCTGGTTAGAGGAGAGGGGGATGTTCAGGTGGTGTACAAGTGGTGGTGGTGGAGTCTAAGGAGGTGTCCGTGGAAAACAATGAAGGGAAGGTGATCATAAGGTCGACTAGACAAGGTTTCAAGGTGTTTTTTTTCAATATTTTTGTGAAGTTTTGATCAAGGGGAAGCCATGGCACCTTCAGGTCAGAGGAGGGGGCTGATGTGGCCATAGATTAGGTGGGGAAGAAGTGGTGATGGTCGGTGGTGGAGATGGTGGAGGTGTTAGGCCGAGCAGAGCAAGAGAATCCAAGGCAAAACATTGGAAAAAACAATAAGAAAAGGAAGAAAAGTAGAAGGAAAGAGGAGGCCATTACCCAAAACTTCTTAGCCATGAAATGAAATGAGGAACTAAAGTATTCACGTGAAAAACAAAATGAATACATGGCTAAAACACTTAGGATGTACGGCCAAAAAGAGAAAAGGAAAAGGCGGGCAAATGAAAAGTCTTTGGAAATGAAAGGACTTAGGTTAAAACTCTTTAAACTCTTCATATTTCTTTTTCTTTAATACAAATAAAACAAAAATAAAATCAGTAATTTGACTTGAAAAACTGAAACAAAGTAATATAAAATAAAAGTAAATAATAAATTTTAAAGAAAATGGAAAAAGAATTAAAGAAATTGCTTAAAATTCAGAACAGGGTTCAAAAATTACAAATAAATCATCATTGGCTTTGGAAAAATATCTACTCCATTTTAAAAATATTCTAAAGCAAAATTTTGAAATAAAATAATTTTTAAAACATATTCAAAGTGAAATAAATAATTAAATTTAGAGAAAATAGAAAAAGAACTAAAGAAATTGTTTAAAAATTGGAAACAAGACATGACATACAAATAAGATACCATTGACTCTAGAAAAATTTCTACTTCACTTTAAAATAAATAAAAGGTCAAATAAATAAAAGGTCAAATAAATAAAATAAATGAGGAACAAAATAAAGTGGGAATGAGAATAAAATAAGATCTTGAGAAAATAGACTAATAAATAAAGAACTTCTTTAAATTAATTGAAATTGGAAAATAGAAATTGTAAACAAAAGTACAACTGACACCGGAAAATGTCAATTACACTCTCAAAATGTTTTAAAAACCAAAATATATACATAACATGTTATTTTACCTATATAAATATAAATTAGAACATTACATGACCAAATAAAATATTATTTATATAATTTAAAATAAACAATTTTGTTAAATACAACAAATTACACACAATATTTAAAAGGGCATAACTTTCACATTATATATCAGATTTCAACGAAATGAAAAGCAGTATTCTTGAAATTTTATTTACTTTCATAATAAAAGATAAAATTCAAAATTTCAAACTTTTAAAATTTAATTTAAAAGTCAAAGTTTGACCATATTGACCAAAATTCACTGTTCTGGAAAATACTCTATTTATTCATGTTTGGAATTATAATTCACATTCAAATCACAATTTATATTTAGAATAACAAAATTATTCATTTTAATAAAGAAAATAAACTTTTTAAATCAGGAAATTCAATTTAAAATAATCACAAAATATAGGGTTGTTACACTTACCTTTTACCCTGTCTTACCTAGGCAATTATCCCTTATTTGCTCCATAATAAACATTTATTTTGGTTTTCGCCCCTTTTTCTAAAATTAAAACTTCATAATTAAAATATTACCTGAATCCCCATAATTTATTACGATAACACTAATTCACATTTTACATGCATAAGGCATTCAAATCTACAAACTTGGAACAACTACATAATTTATAAATTTCAGGGACTATTACTACACAATACTTTCCAAATTCTCATACATGCAATATTAAAATTAAGTTATCAATCGCAAAATATGTAGCAGGATTTATAAATTCATTACACGTATACAATTTTAGCCTACAACTCCAAGTTTACATTTAGGCATGCAAGAACAGATTTACAATGATATAAGTCCAATATTATATAAAATATATAATTTCTCACTCACCTTTTTAGCTTTTCAAATCTCCAGATCTAAACCATGTTATTTAGTTTAGCTCCCTTTCACTCCTTATTTGAATATATTTATCATAAACATACATATATCTATTAGAAATCTTGATCAGAGAGGAGATTTGGATTTAATTTAGATTTTAGATCCGGATTTATAATTTACCTTAGCTTTGATGATTTGATTCGACCCTATTTCTCTACCTAATTACCTTTTGATATTCTTCACTTGCATATACATATATAACTATAACTATTTTAGTGGAGGAGAGAAAATGGTAGAGCTTCGTCGTCACTCCAGAAAATATGAGAAGAATGTAAGAGGTTAAGTCCGTATTTATAAGGGTTCGAATCAATGCCAACCATTGGATTCTTTTATTTTAAATTCGGGTCATTCCACTACGTTAAAATCTCAGATTCGACAACTCAATTGGTCATCATCGCAACTCTACTGGTCGACCGCTAGTGGTTGACCAGCCCAAGCTAGGGGTTGACCAGTCAATATGAATTATGTTATTTTATTACGCCATTTAATTTCATTGATTTAATTTCTTTAAAAACCAATCGAGATGATTAATTTCTACACTAGCGGTCGACCGACCCAAGTTAGGGTTGACCAGTCAATATGAATTATGTTAATTAATTATTCCGTTTCATTTCATTGATTTAATTCCTTTAATACCAATCGAGATGATTTATTTCTACACTGATTAACATTAATTATACTTAACCATTAAGTAAGCATTAAGTGATGATTAACGTTAATCAACGTTGGTTAATCAAATTTATTTTCTTATTACATATATAATTATTTTCGATTAAAAAACTTTAACCATCATTTCATTTAAACTCCGATCGAAAAACTTTATATATGAAAATGATCAAAAAATCACCATGAACCCAACAGTACAAATTTCATAGCCAAATTTTAACGTTTGTAAAAATTCTATTTTTCAACGTTACTAATTATTGATTAATTTCATTTTGATTAATTATCATTAAAATTACGGGGTGTTGCACTTGCCTTCTAACAATAAACACACTAACAAACAACAATGAGGTGGTGCATGTCCCAAACGTGATCTACACTAGTAGGAGGTGTTGTCCGGTTAGGCGTAACCCCTGTCTTTCCGTTGGTCGCTCAGGACCAATGACAAACATGACCTATGTAAACATCTCCTACTCCTCGTATGTGTGGTACCAATCTCATTGTCATAGTGCCAAGCCTAGCTCCTATTTAGATTGCCTAATGCAATCACAGAAATGCCCATTTATTTATTAAAATGTAATCCCCAAAAGGTTGAAGCAGACTCTACTTGTCCTTTAACACTTTGACCAGGGTGAACCCTCCTACTTTGGCATATTCCTATAATGACCTGCCTTTTTTACCCTCGAAAGTCGACACTAATACATTTATGGTATTCACGTGCCGAGCATCTAGATGCTGGAAAAATAAATTGTTGGGGAAAAAGTAAGAAAAGACATAAGAGAATCTCACATCGTGACGTGTAACATATAATATACAATGGATCTTTATAAAAGAAAAACTATAATATCCACACATCAATCAGAGTTAACTAACCAATCATTAGCTTGTATAATTATAACAACCTGTCCTTACAATTGCTGATAACTACAACTAACAAATGCAGCAGAAATATAATATATGTGACTATGTCTTGGAGGCATCCAGCTCGTCTCCTGAAGCTCCAAAGCATCCAAACCAAATCTAGAAATATGCTCGGGCTAACCCGAGCATTATAAGAAAATAACGCATGAATCAGTCTGGTAAACCAGCGTGAGAAACACAGATCAAATGGATTTTAAATGTAATAAAACCTTTCAAAAATAAAGGTATTTCGTAAGACCACGCCGCTCATAAACACAGACGGATTTTTCCCTCACGATAAATAAACCATTTCATAAGAAATCTCATGATATTATAATACTTTCTAGGGTTTAAAGTAAATATTTAATCATAGCCAAAATGGTTACATTAATTACATTCCAACATATATAGTATACATTCAAGTCCGTAAGAACGTAGTAGAAAATGGATTCCTTACAATGATAAGGTAAGGGTTCTGTACAGTACACCTCTAGAGAAAATGTATCGAGGCTGCAAAACATTTGCACCTCTGCTACTCAGGACCGGTGTTAACCCAAAACGTGGATCAACACCCAAAATCAAGATGAAGGCACTAGTTCAGATTAAATAAAATGGAAAGAAATAGAAATCCTAGATCAAGCAAGTGATGATAGCAGAAAAGTAAAGAACATGCAGAAGTTTTATAGTGGTTCGGCGTAATCTCCGACCTACGTCCACTTCAATCTTTTTTATTAGTTGTTCTCTCTCTGGATTATAACTAGTTATCTCAGATCTGTCCTCAACTTAGTGGATCTCAGATTCACAATGGTATTAATAGATTATGTTGTGGAGAATAGAATCGAAGAAGGTCTGATGGGAGCTCCAGGTCTAAGAGTGTTAATGGAAATTCAGCAGAGGGAAGATCCTTTTCTGGTAGCATGCATGTTGCATTTATAGGGGAATCAGACAGCATAGGGTTAGAGGCTAAATAGCAATGAAGCCCAGGAGATAGAGAGAAGTCATGCCAGAAGACCCAAGCCGACCAGAGTCAAATCCTAAACTTGGTGCCGAGTTAATTTCCTTAACTCGAGGCCGGGTTTAGATGCTTGGTCCAATCATGGTGAAATTTTCCCAAGCCCTTCTTTTGCCTCTTTTAAGTGCTCTTGCCAAATTCTAGTTATTCTGATTTTGTTCTAATTTTCTAAGTCCAATCGAAGATGCTTTAGTGATAACTTGGTACCAACTCAAATCCTTAACTTGGTACCAACTCAAATCCTTAACTTATCAAATCCTTAACTTGGGGTTGACCTAAGGCCTTAACTCGGGGTTAACCTAAGGCCTTAACTCAAGGTTGAGTTAAGGACAGCCAATTCTCCAACCAAATTTCCTGAGCTCAATTCTCTATTTCTTTTAAGTGTATCTCCAAGTTTCCAAGTCGTTTCGTCCTTGTTTGAATCTTTTAAGTCCAGTTGAAATTTTCTTTGGGTCAAAAGTGGGTTAACATTTTCCCTTAAAGTACGCCTTTCAAATGTAAGGTGTGCTTTATTCAAGAACAAGTTCTAGTGATCCATAATCAAGTTCCAATAGTTGAGCTCTTCGGCTATTCTAGTCTACCTCTCCAGCTGGTCCAATCAAAACCAAGCTCTTCGGCTACGCAGATCAAGCTTTCTAGCTATCTGAATCCTGATCTATCATCTGGAAGTACCATCTCTCGAATCCAAGTCATTTGTGTTCGCCTAGGGCTTATCTTCCTTTCTCCGATTGCAAGGCGTCCAAGTCTATCCAATTTGCATCCACTCCGGGGCAGGTCTCATCGGACCATTCATCTTATAATCTAGGACTTGATCTCTCCTGACTGTTCTTCATCCACTCTGGAGTTCAATCTCTTTGGTGGTCACTTGCTGAGTCTGATCTGCTAGCTCTCCAGCAAGGAGACCCAACGATCGAGTAGACTCATCCACTCACTCCTTGGGTCCTTGTTGAGCCCAATACGATTATTCTCGGGCAAGGGGACTCAACGACAAGCAAGCCCATTCATTCACTCTTCAGCGAGGCAACTTACTTCTTGCACTTCGGCCCCGTCCCTACGGATGGTAGCCTAAAGCGATCTGATCCGTACAAGCCCATCCGCTCACTCTTCGGCAAGGGGACTTGCACCCTACACTCCACCCCATTCCGTCTCCTCGGACGGGACTTAAAAGCGATCAATATCAGTCATTACATTCAATGTGGATTTTTCAAAATTCAAATATTCAAATCAAAGCAAAGCAAACAAGCAGAATCCTAAGCATTCATCTCAGACATCCGACTAAGAGCATGCCTACAAACCAATATTAGTTCTTCTATTAGATCATGAAGGTGTCGGCACTCGTTCGTTTCATGTCCATTCAGCTCATGGAAGATGAAAAACTTTGCGGATCGTTTCTCCCGATCAGTAGGTTCTCTCCTAACTGGTTTTCGATAGTGGGTCTGCCCTTCTGTATCCAGATATATCCTCTCCGGGGTTTTAGTTAAGTCAGTGTAGGAAAAGAATTTTGGCTCCCTCCTTTGTCGATTCCGTTCCCCAAAGTCGTCATCAGTTTTCCTTTGTCTTTTCCATTTTATGCTCTAGACAATCCTCTGTCATCCACAACGTTAACTTTAGCATCCTCATCCTCAACGTCGGCATCTTCTTGATGCAAATGTCTTTCAACTTCATGGTAGAACTCTACAATATCCATCGGTGGATCACTCTCCAGTGCAACTTTGAAGTCGGTCTTGCTCTCGACTCCAGGTACTACTGCCATTAAGATTATAGATGGATCCGGCCTATCGACGGCTGTAGCTGCCACATTGAATCTTATCGGAGAGCTTCTCAAGGTCTCTCCAGGCCTTTGTTTCTCGCTTGATAGCGCCATCACATTCTTTGGTCACGAGACATGAACTCTGAACTGCCTCAAGAACTTACTCAGCAAATCGATCCACGTGCTAATGGAATTTTGGAACATACTCTAGCACATATTTCTCTTGTTTGATTCTGTCCTCCATTCCTATAGGGAAGTTCTAGCACATATCCCTTCGTTTGTTGTGCATTTACATTTTGATTTTCTATTCTTGCTCCATCATTGTCCATTCCCAACACTCCAGTAGTCACAATAACGTTGCACCCTGGTATAATCCTTTCAGTACCGATTTGGTTTGGGTAAGTATCAAGTTGTTCTATTTGTGGGGGCACTTTTCTTGTTTGCTCTACTCAAACTCCAGATGCTCCTACATTAGCTCCTTGTCCTTGGTTCTAAATTCCTGCAGCTCTAGCTATTCCTTGTTGTCCAATTCTTTGAAAAATACTTCTAGTATCTCCTGTTATATAGTTATCATCCTATCTTGCATCTCCTTTATCATTCTCTCCATCTCTTCCTTGGTCACATAGATGGATTGGTAAGAATTTGAGAACACCTCCTGGCTGCCTCCCAGGCTCTGGTTCACTTCCTCCAGACCTAGATTTAGTGTTAATCATCTTCATCTTCTCCAAATCTTAGATTCAACCTTCAAGTCTTCAAATCTAGCTCTTGGTTCTTAGTGAAAGCACCAAATGTTAACCCAAAAAGTGGATCAACACCCAAAATCAATATGAAAGCACCAGTTTGGATTAAATAAAAGAAAAACAATAGAAATCCAAGATTAATTAAGTAAAGATAGCAAAAAAGTAAAGAACACAAAAGTTTTATAGTGGCTCGGCGTAATCTCCAGCCTACGTCCACTTCAATCTTTTTAATTAGTTGTTCTCTCTCTATATTACAATAAGTTATCTAAGATCAAACCTCAATCTAGTGAATTTCAGATTTGCAATGGTGTTAAGAGGGTTTGTAGTGGAGAATAGAAGTGAAGAAGGTCTAATGGGAGCTCTAGGTCTAAGAGTGTTAATGGAAATCCAACAGAGAGAATATCCTTTTCCAGTAGTAGGTAGGTTGGTATTTATAGGAAAATCAGGCGGCATAGAGTCGAGGCTCAATAACAATGAAGTCTAGGAGATAGTGCAAAGTCATGCCAAAAGATCCAAGCCGACCTGAGTCAAATTCTAAACTCGGTGTCGAGTTAAGGTCCTTAACTCGGGTCCGAGTTTAGGTGCTTGGCCAAGTTATGGTGAAATTTTCCCAAGTCCTTCTTTTGCCTTTTCTAAGTGCTCTTGCCAAATTTCAAGTCATTTCGATTCTGTTTCAATCTTCTACTCTAATTGAAGATGCTTTAGTGATAACTCGATACCAACCCAAACCCTTAATTCGGTTCCAACTCAAATCATTAACACATCAAATCCTTAACTCAGGGCTGACCTAAGGCCTTAACTCGGGGTTGAGTTAAGGACTTAGCCAATTTTCCAACCAAATTTCCTGAGCTCAATTCTCTACTCCTTTTAAGTGTGCCTCCAAATTTCCAAGTCATTTCATCTCAATTCTTTTCATTTTTAATTCACGTTCATTTTCCATATAGTATTCCTTATTTAATACTAAAATCATCTATGAACCATTTCATAAAACTTTACCTTAGTTTAAACTCATGTACCCTATTCTACATCCTAAGAGTATATATGCAAAACATCGTATTTGTTTTACTTAACCAGGATGTTCAAAAATTTAAAACTTGTTTAAATTCTTACTATCTTTCCATTCTAGAATTACAAAACTTTACTTTTATATTTCTAACAAAACACTCAGCTTTAATTTTTATAGCAACTCGGAAATTCTCGACAGTCCAAATCGCCAAAAATTCCATTTCATTTCAACAAATGAAACTACCAAACATCATATCATAATGAGATGCACAAACCAAACTTCCCTAATGCACAGGATATATGCATCCATATTGTAACTTAACTGAAAACTTTAGAATTAAACATCAGGATTTTCTTTTAAATCATTTGAAACAATAATAATAATAATATACTTATCTCATTTTGCATATCAAATCATACTTTTGAAATTTAAAACAAAATCTATTTTAATAAAACAACTATTGTAGCTTTCCCCCACTTCAAAACTCGAAAATGAACGCCGATGATGTTGTAGTCATCACCAAATTTATTTTTTAGCGACATAAGTAAGTTCAGTACTTCTAACTCATGCCTTTTGGACTTAACAAAAATAAATTCAAAAAGGTATCAAATACTTCGCAAATAATACTAAGTACCATGATATCAATTTTATAAACCAATTTCTCAAATATTTACTTTCAAATAATACTACTATTATTTTCCAAAATCTTTGAAAACCAATTTTAACAACACTAGGATTTAAGTTCTCAAATTCTCAGTTTAAATCCTATTTATTTATAAACCATCTTTATAAATTATACTAATATAAAATCACTTTCTTATATAAAATTATTTAACAAATGTATATCTTTGTTTTGATTATAATAAACAACTTTTATATAAATTAAATTTTAACCCAATATTATCAACGAACGCCTTATAGTGAAACTGTGAAACTTAATTCACAAAGTGTTCGTTCAATGTTCCCACAATTTCTATCTACCCAATCACATGCAGTAAGAAGGTAAATTACTTTTAAGTCAACAAACAATAGCCAATAACCCTAACTGGATCAGCATGAATAATCAAACAATAAATGATAATAATTTAGTATTATCATTTCCTAACAAACAAACACACAAAATAAGTGTATCAATTTTTGAAAATTATCCTTTTATATACAAAATATAATTCTTGGTAAAATTATTTCATTATGTCGGTTTGCCTTGTTTAAACGTTTAGAAACCCTTATCGATACAGTGGTACCTTCTGCATCGACTAAAATTCATAAACCACTCAATGGATAAATTAATATGTATAAAATATTTTTATAGCACTAACAAATATGCACTCTCACACACAGATACACACACACATACATAAATTCTCAAACTCATTCCAATGTATTACGAACCCTATCTCTAATGAGTCTACCCCACCAAAGCCTAGGTGTTTGCTCAACCTAAGCTCTGATACCACTTGTAACAACCCCCATTTTCGACCCTCTAGAGTCGACACTAATACATTCACGGTATTCATGTGTTGATCAACCAAGTGCCGGAGAGATGGATTATCAGGGAAAAAAAAGAAAAGACATAACAGAATCTCACATCGTGACGAGTAACATATAATATATAACATATCTTTATAAAAGAAAAAACTATAATATCCATACATCAATCAGAGTTAACTAACCAATCATCAGCCTGGACAGTTACAACAACATGTCCTCATAATTGCTAATAAATACAACTAACAAATGCAGTAGAAGAAAAGTATACGTGACTACGTCTTGGAGGCATCCAGCTCGTCTCCTGAAGATCTAAAGCATCCAAACTAAATATGGAAATATGCTCGGGCTGACCTGAGCATTATAAGAAAATAATGCCAGGACCAGTCTGGTAAACTAGCCTAAGAAATACAGATCAAATGGATTTTAAATGTTATAAAACCTTTCAAAAATAAAGGTATCTCGTAAGACCATGCCGCTCATAATCATGGACTAGTTTTCACCTTACGATAACTAAACCATTTCATAAGAAATCTCGTGATATTATGATAATGTCTAGGGTTTAAAATAAAAATTTAATCATAGACGAAATGGTTACATTAATTACATTCCAGCATATAAGTATATATCCAAGTCCATAAGCTCGTAGTGGAAAATGGATTTCATATAATGACATGGTAAGGGTCTAGCTTCCATACAGTATAGCTCTAGAGAAAATGTACTGAGGCTATAAAACATTTGCAACTCTTTTGCTCAGGACCGGCCTACCCACTCGTGGATAGTATCGAATATGATCACCCTAGATTGCTGGCCAACAACCATACCGAGTCACTAGCATACATAAATCCATAAATACCGATCTAGATCAAGCGATGACCATACCCTAATTGGAGCGACCAACTTAGCCCCGCGGCACGTCCTTGCTTTAGTCATTACCAGCTCTAAGGTTTGAGGCCATGCTTACCCTTTTAGCAATTCCCACTTGTAATGCAAACACTTCCCTCTAGGCAACAATGCAATGCCAGCATTCATCCATACAAGTTTATTTTAGGTCTTAACAAAACTGAAGGCACTGCTTTTATCACATTCCTTCTGGAATCACCCTTAGGATTAGTAGCAAATAGCCCTTGCACTTGAAAGTCACTGTCTTCGATCATCTTCAAGATGTCCCCAATTCAAACTCTTACGCCGATTCGAAGTGGATTTCAGATATACTATCTAATCCTGGTATCTCTGAACCAACAACCAATTGTTTTCGGTTGACTCAGTCCTGGTTCTTTCAGAAGTAAGGGGACTATATCAGAGTCCCAAGTGGTCTCCCATATACACCTTAAAGCTAGAGACATTTCACAGAAATGAGTTCTTTTGAGGGATCTTAAATCATATGAACACGTGAAGCTCATATATACTTCCTAAGTCAAAACTAATTAAGATTTGATAGTCCGTTATTTAGCTTTCAAATAAACAAACAATCAAACCAGAGATTTAATTTAATATGGAAATAAGCATGATTAAGCATAGTCAAGTCACTGAAACAACTTTTAATCCCTTTTTTTATTTAATTAACCCTTTTTTAATTAAATCTCCTTTGTTAGAAAAACTCCTTTTATCTAATAAAACTTCTTTCATTAATCAAAACTTCTAATTGATTAATACATCCCTTATTAATCAAACTTCTTTTTATTAATTAATACTTCATTTTTAAACTTGTATATATATAAATTTCTCTTTATAAAGATATATATATACTAGTATTATATTATTTCATTACTCGTTTATACTCCTTTTAATAAATTTAAAATGTACTCATATACTTATTTTAACGATGTAATCAAAAATTACTTCACTTTCCATACTTAGAAACCATTTCCATATACTTATACAATAGTACAAGTATATTCATAATTCTTAGGAGAGATTTCACATTTCCAAAACCATATTTGAAAAGGGCCAAAAATATTTGTCTACAAGAATTGCGAATGTTTTCCATACTATCAAAATTATGAAGATCATTTATTAAAATCAAATCTCCTACACTTGTCACGTTTCTAATATTCTCGACTTACTCTATCCCTCGCCCAGAAACAAAGCCAGGTAAGTCGGGGCACTGGTTGCTCCCAACCTTGCCTAGACACTTCGTTTCTAGATCTCACAGATAGAGGATCAATCTACTCATCGGCTTTTAGTGCCAAGTATAAGACTACTTACTTTCCATAAAATACCCAATTCGTATACTATAAACCCAAACACCTCACGCTTAATCATCATCTTTGAAATTCTCTTTAAAGATCTTATTACTTTTCAAAAGTATAATTTAATGGGTTAATAATAAATGTTGCTTAAATATTGTTATTATAAGCCCAAAATCACTTTATAATTGTCGTTACTTTAAAACACTCCCGTTTAAACCTCTAAATATTTCAACTCTTATTAAACAAGGTAATATACCTTTCTAATTAACTTTACAAACCATTCATTATAACACAAGTGTTATAATCTAAGTGTTATAACATAAGCATATATACTTAAGTATGTAAGGTTTGAAAAATAATTAAGTAAATAAGCGTCACATCATAAGCAAACATAATAATAATTGTACTAAAACATGTTTAAACGTGTTGGCCAAGAAGTACATAAAGGGGACATAAGGCGGGTTTGCGTTTTGGTCATGATGGGAAGGAGGTGGACATGGTTGTTGAGGTGGCGCAAGGATTGTGGAGGGTAAGTACCCTAAGGGCATTTTAGTAATTTAACTTACACTAGTATATATACCCATTTCCCACCTTTTCCTCATTTCACATTTCATTTCTACCTTCTAAAACTCCCCCAAGCTTCTGTGAGCTCTTTATTGGCTTCTAAAGATTTTTAATGTTTAAAAATCATAATTTATTCACTTTTAAATTCATGAAAACTTGTTTAAAAACCTCCCCTTCCATTTCTACAACTCCACTTTCCAACAACAAGCCTCCACACTCCTTATACCTATCAAGGCTGAACCCATTTCCCCTAGGCCGAGCCACCTAGCCACCAAAATTCTATGTTGTGCTAAAGAAAAGTGAAGTGCTAGGTCGCTTTCTAAAGTTAGTGGAAGGTCGGGTTAATTTAGTTAGCAAAGGTGTGTAAAGTTAAATCTTTTATGTAACTTTATATTATTGCTTATCTTGGTTATTAAATTGTTGGTTGTTTGGGTGAAATAAGTGTTGACTAATATGTTTACATATATGCTTGGATGTGATGTTTGGTTTGACTTAGAAATCTAAGTTTAAAAAGTGTGAGTGGATGGAAAGTTGTCATTTTGCTTACGGCTTATTGTATGACATGTGAATGCATGATTGTAGTTTGTGTACGTGCTAAAGAAGTTAGCATTGAGTTGTGTACAAGCGATGTAGAAATCCCTTGCTTTTAAAGTGTGTTTACTTAAGTAATTCCAAAATGGTTTTATAAAGTTCTTAAATTTGAAATCATTTTAAGTTAAACTTTGTGTTAGCTTTAGAAAATACTTACTTATGTTTTATAAAAGTAAGCAAGCTTTCCAAGTGATAAAGACTTCAAAGAAAACTCAGAAAACTATTCGCAAGTTATGGTATCCATAGCGATAGTTGCTATAGATGCAGTTTCGGTAAAAGCTCGACCTTTTGCAAACTTGAGTTTGTATACTTACCTATATAAATGGTTTTGATATTTATAAAAGAGTTTTATAAATAAGCTTAGAGATTTATAAATTGTTTTATAAATGGATTTAGAATTTTAGTAAATGAGAGTTTCATAAATGAAAGAGATTTATTTAAAAGGACTTATTAAAGAAATTAAGATGGGATTTTCCCAAATTGACCCTTTAAATTTTGATGGTGTGGACATTTGTTCCATACTTAACACCAAAGGAATAGTATTTGGGTTTATTCTTATCTTTATTTATTTTTGTATAATTTTTGATTTGATCCTTTTAATATGATTTTGAAATAAGAAATCTTTCACAAATGTTTTGTGAATACACTTATGTCGGTGGGATAAGTATATGATTATTTTAATAAATATGCTAAAATAAGATTTAATGAATGAAAGATTAAATGAGGCTTAATGGTTACCATGGGTAATTAAATCTCTGAATTGTTGTTGTTTGTGTATTTGATAGTTAAATAATCAACCATTAAATCTTGACCTATTTTGACTTAGAAAGTATGCTGTGTATATTCGAGTTCTCCGATGAGGATTCCGAGGACTCGTATACTTGTTGCATGCTTCCAATGAACCGCGAATGAGTCGATCGGAAATTATTGATGGTTGGTTCAAAGAGACCGGGATCAGATATATTATCCAAAAACCACTTCGAACCAACCTATACGTTCGAATGGAAGACATCTTAAGGATGATTAAAGACAGTGCTCCTTGAAGTACTTTTGGTTTCATTCAAACCCAGAACGAACTTATTTGGATGAATATAGGCATTGCATTTCTGCATAGAGGGCATTGTTAGCATTCCAAAATGGTTTGCTACAAGGAAATGGTAAGAGCCTAACCTTTCAAGCCTCATACCCGTGGAATGGCTAAAAAAGGGTAGGTTGTAAGGCTAGGTGGGTCGCTCCCATTAAGGTATGATCATCCCTTATCTAGAGTCGATATCTCTATATATGCTTCATGGCCCATTTTAGGTTGTTGCTCACAACCTAGAGGTGATCATATTCGGTACTATCCAGTCAGGGATAGGCCGGTTTTGTCATGCCGAGGTCAAAAGCTTTTCGATCTCATAGTACATTTTATCAAAGGTGTACTGCGTTCGAAAGGTAGTCCCTTACCTTACCATTGTTGAAAACCCATTCTCCAATAAGCACCTTTGAGTTTTGATTGTATACCTATTATTGCTGCCATGTAAACGCATTATAGCAACTTGATTATTGGTATTTTAAACCTATATACATTATTATAATATCATTGGATTTTATAATATAAATGTTTTGGTTATCGTAAGGTAAAAATCGTCCGTGTTTATGTGTGGCGTGGTTTTATGAGATACCTTTGGTTTAAAGGTTTTTATAAAATTAACCCATGTCTGACTTGGAGTTTTATTTTATTTCCCTAAAACTCTTGGGTGCTCAAATTTCTATGAGCAATCTAGTAGTTCAGGTTTCCTATGGATGCATTTGGAGGAACTTGGAGCAGGTGGCTGCATCAATAGCTAGTTATTTCTCTTATTTCTGCTGTGCCTTATGTATTTTGTATCAATTAAGTAGGGACATGTAGTTATATCTGTCCTAGGGTAGAATTTGTACTATTAGGACTCTGATGTATCATTTTGGAAACGACTATGTTAACTTTTATGTTAATTAATATATATTGTTCCGTTGCGTTGTGAAATTCTGTGTTGTTTAGTTTCTTCTTGTCTTTTTTCTTCTTTTCTTTCCCCAATGATCCATTTTTCCGGCACTTGGATGCTCGGCACGTGAATACCGTGGATGTATTAATGTCGACTTTTGAGGGTTGAAAAGGCGAGATGTCACATAGACACAACCAAATATATATTTCCATATTACATTCACATTTCAACCAATTTAACCATTGTTAAATAAAGGGGATTTCAAAGTGCGTTTATAATGACAATTTCGCTTCAACCAATCACAACGCAATATCAAACATGTAAAAAACAATTCTGGGCCACAATACATGTTTTAAAGGATTTATAAGAGAGATTATACTACAAATAATATTGTCACTTCCTTTCCAAAGCAAGAAGGGATCCAAAAGTGATAACTTGCATTGTTCTCAATTCTATTTTATATTTAACACAACAAACAATTTTACCACAACAAACACAAATAATCTAGTGAGTAAACTCACCTCCTAACTCCTCCCACACATTCGCCTTCACCAGTGAGACTCAATGTCCCCGACGCCATGGACTATCTCCACCCTTAACTCCTCCATGACCAGGTCCTAGGCACGGCTGCTAAAGACGAGCACCTCCAACCATCACCGCACACAAATTGACACATACATAATCGACGTCCTCACTCGCACAATCCCAACATATCCAAAATCAACGAATTCCGATGCCTTTAGCTCCGGATTTAATTGATTGAAGGGATTGTGGCTATTTTTTTTAGAGCATAAAGAAACAAAGAAGAGTGAAGTTATGAAATAGTTTAAGTATCAGGGCTATTTATAGGCTTAGGATTAGGAAGCTTATGTGTAAGCTAGGAATAAGTTTAAATATAATATTATATGGATAAATATAAAGGTTAAAATATAATTTTATATGGGTAAGTATAAAGATAGAAAGATTCCACTTTTCTTTTATTACAATAATACTTTTCAATTTTCAATGATTATAAAATAATTGTTTTATTTCTAAATAAATTTTCGTAATTCTTTTGAGTGGTGGAATATTTATAGGGATGAAGGAGTTTACTTAGGGTTTAAGAATAGTAATAAGTTAAAATAAAATGATTATGTTTAGGATAGGCTTGAATGAGAATCATTATGCTATTTTGTTTTATATTATTGTTTTATTAGGCAAGTAACTATATTATTCTGTTTTATCGGGCATGTAATTATATTATTCAGTTTTATTAGGTAGGCAATTATACTATTCTATTTTATTAGGCAGGTAATATACTATTCTGTTTTATTAGGCTGGTAATTATACAATTTTGTTTTATTATATTTTAATTCTCTTTAACCCTACGAACTTGACTTTTTCATCCGATCTACCTTCTAAGGAAGGAGAGGACGATGATAATTGGCAAGAGGTCAAAAGAAAAGGTAAGCAGAAGATAGCGGTTAACCCTAACTCAAATCGAATTCTTTCGACTTATGCTTATACGCTTAGATCTCATGTATTCTCGAAGGAAAAGGTCAAAAGTTGGACAAAAGCTACAGACTATAAGGGGAGCATAGATAATAATGTCCGATTTTATGATAAAACAGTTGATGACAAAGGATAATTTGTGGAGATTGATGAGGATGACTATGCAGAGGCTGTTAGCATGTGGAGAAACTCTGTATACATATATATGGCAGGAAAAAGGCCATATTATATTCATTTTAATGCATATATCAAAAGGGAATGGAAATCAGAAGGGGGATGGAACATTTTTGCAAGAGAAAATGGTTACTATTTGGTGAAATTTGAACTGGAATCATATTGTCAAAAAATTATTGACAATGGTCCATGGACAGTAAATTACTTTTCATTAAAAGATGGGAAGCAAATTTAAGATTGGAGCGTGATATGCTAGATTCACATCCTATATGGATCAGGTTAATGAACCTTAACTTAGCATTATGGAGCAACAGAGGAATAAGCAAACTTGCTAGTCTTATAGGTAAGCCTATAAAGATGGATGAGGATACTAAACACCTGAGAAAACTTAGACTTGTAGAAATTTCAGTAGATTCTAAATTACCTAACAAGCTACGTGATAAGGATAGAAATGGCAATGAATATGAACAAGACGTGGAATATGAATTTGTTCCTCCAAAGTGCACACAATGTCTATGCTTTGGTCATACACAAATGCAATGTACAAGAAGTAACACACAAGAATGGAGGGTTAAGGAGAAAAATCTTAAAGATTCAGATAATCATAGTGTTAGTGATCAGAGAAGTGTTTCAGATGAAGTGGGATGTTCAAGCAATATACATGCAAGTCAAAATGAAGCATCATAACAACCAGATATATTACAAGGCCCACAAAAACCTATAGCTGATAATATAAACATGGAACTAGCTGGTATACATAACACATATAATACTGATAGTACTATTACTGATTTAGTATATCATAGTACTATTGATAGTCAAATACACTCTGATTGTTTCCCAAGGTCTGAAGTGGATTACCCTGTGATTGACCAGTAACAAGAGAATTTGAATAATTCGATCAAGGACAAGGCACTGAAATAGGTGCTTGTTGAGACTAACCAGAATGAAAAGGAACCTGAATCATTGGAAGATATTAGTAAAATTAATATAAACTTGGCTTCCAGTGACGAGGGGATGTATGTTGATCCAAAAACAAGCACTTACACTAAACCAAACCAGGCATACATAGAACAGTTCAATAAGAAAGCAAGTAAGCATGGTGCAAAGAACTTTGCTCCTACAAACTTGAGGAGTAATAAGGCACCACCCTCTCAATGATAATTATTTGTTGGAATGTTAGAGGTCTTAATAGTGATGAAAGACAATTAGACCTCTTTAATTTAAGAAATAAATATAAACCATCATTATTTGGTTTACTTGAGAATAAAATGAATAATTGTAGTATAGATAATTTTCATTATACTTTGGGTGCAAATTGGAGTATATATAATAATAACTCATCTACTTGCAAAGGAAGAATCTTAGTTGCTTGGCATTGTGAATTTTGGTCGTGTAAATTGTTAAGCATGGATGATCAGCAAATTATAGTAAAAGCTACAAATGCTGGTGGTTTGACTGTTCACATTACATTCATATATGCTAGTAATTTTGCATCAATTCGTTCAAGACTATGGAAACATCTTATAAATATTTCAAATCAAATTGATGGTCCTTGGTTCACTATAGGAGATTATAATGCAATGTTAAAGGCAGAAGATAAAGTTGGTGGTCTCACATTAAAGGCATCCCAGCTGGAGGAATTTAATGGCTATGTCACTACTGCTGGATTGACTGAAGTTGCCTACACTGGGATGAAATATACATGGAGAAGTGGAGAAGTTAAAAAGATTGCATGCAAACTGGACAGAGTGCTTGTAAATGCTGAGGCTATTAACTTGTTCCCTAACATGAAAGTAACTATATTGTCCTATTCTACTAGTGATCACTCCCCTCTACTTATTGAACTCATTCAAGTCAACTTAGAGAAGGGTAAGCCGTGCAGGTTATCTATGTAAGTTGGAGGAGGAAGCAATTGCTTATTTCACTGATCTGTTCAATGGAGAATATCTAGTAGACTTACCTGATGTGAAAACTAGAAGCTTGATTACTGAACGAGGATGTGATATGCTGACCAGGGACATTGAAAGCAGGGAAATTGAGGAAGCTGTTAAATCCATTCATCATGATTCCTTCCCATGGCTAGATGGATTAGGCTCTCATTTCTATGTAACCCACTAGCAAGACCTAAAAGAGAAATTGAGATTAGCTTATTAGGAAGCTCTTGACACTGATAAAATCATAAAAGAAATGAACCATACATTCATTTGTCTTATACCAAAAAAAAGACAAGCCAGCACAAATTTAGGACTATAGGCCAATTTCATGTTGTAATGTCTCTTATAAAATCCTAAGTAAAGTTATTTGCAATAGGATTAAACTGGTCCTGTTTGATTGCATAGGGGAGTGCTAAAGTGCTTTTATTAAGGGGAGAAGTATATCTGAAAATTCTTTGTTAGCTCATGAACTAGTCAGGAACTTTAAAAAGAAGGGAGCTGATAAAATATGTTTGAAAGTTGATTTTCAAAAGGCTTATGATAAAACAAATAGAAAATGTTGAGGTGTATGGGATTTCCTGGTAAAATCTTGAATCTAATTAAAGAATGTATAAGCTCACCCACTTGCTCTACATTAATCAATGGTGTGCCTAAAGGGTTCATAAAGAGTAATAGGGGTTTGAGACAAGGTGAACCCTTATCCCCTTATTTATTTATTGTTGCAATAGAATTCTTCACTCTTCAAATGGAAATTTACACTCACAACAACATAATATAGCCAGTTTATAAAATTCAGCCTCAAATAACACATCTTATGTATGCTGATGATCTTATTATTTGTTACAAAGCTAATCATACTACTGTTATGGGTTTGAAAGACATATTTCACCAACTTGAGCAGTTTGTTGGGCCGAAGGTTAATGAGCAGAAAACTAAATGCTACTTTAATGATCACTGCAGAAATAAAGAGTCATTTTGTTCACTCTTTAATTTTGAGGAGGGGCAACTACCTGTTAAATACCTTGGTGTGCCATTATCAACTAATATTATTACTGACAGGGAATGGGGAGTTCTTGTCACAAAAATTTGAAACAAGCTTCAAAGCTGGAGCTCAAAATTGTTATCTTTTGCTGGCAGGATCGAATTGGTTCACACTGTTATTACATCTATGGTTAGATTTTGGTTGCAAACATTTCAAATTCCTTGTGTTTCCATTGATAAAATTGAAAGTGTTTGTGCCAATTTTATATGGAGAGGGGGCAACCACAAATTATCATATAAAACTTTATGCAAAGCAAAAAATGAAGGAGGAGTTGGACTCAAAAACCTCAGGGATCTGAAAAAAGCTTATGCAGCTAAACTGGCTTGGAAAATTCTCAGTGGAAAGGGTCTTTGGGCTGAATGGATGAGGAGCGGATATCTAGAAGATAATTTCTAGATTCAGAAGGAGGATATAAATGCATCAGGCACATGGAAGACAATTCTTAGGGCTAGAAGTGACATTCAGAACCTAGTACATAGAAAAATTGCAACTGAAAAGGGCACAAGTTTCTGGTTTGATCCTTGGTTGAATAATGAATGTGTTATAAATAAATTGGGCTGGGACTGTTTTACTGCTTATAGAGGAAGAGACTTTATGTTGGATAAAATTATTCATGATAACTCATGGGTATTTCCTTCTGATTGTCTAGCAACTCAGATTAGACATTGGTTGACTCTTGGTAATGGAAACCAAATAACAAAGATTTCACTCTAAAATCAGCTTGGGACCATCTCAGGGAAAGAGAAAATGAAATTGAATGGGCTCAGATAGTCTGGAATAGAGCTAGTACTCCTAAAATGTCTCAAACAACTAATAAGGCTCTCATTCACAGGCTTCCTACTATGGATAAACTAAGAAAATGGGGAATTGTACATATGTAACAACCCGTATATTTGGACCATTTAAATTGACAATAATCCACACTTGTCAACTTAAATAATACAAAACACGAATCATTATGGGATTATGAATACATATATGTAAATGAGAATCAATACAACATCACAGACACAGAATAGTCACAGAATAATGCAGCGGAAAAGTACATCATCATAATAGTAGTTCATGAAGCTACTACAGGAATACAACAATGTCTCAACATAAAGTGACAAATAGAAATACAAGATGTTCAATACATAAGTTCATCAAATACAAGAAAGGAAATAACTGATAAAGATAAATGCTAAGTCTTCAGCATCTTCAACCAACCTTGATCAGCAACTGGATAGCTTCAGACTGACCCGAGCATATACAAAAGAAACACTCGAGTCAGGACTCAAAATCTTATACAGGATAATCAGGTGCAAATAATAAAGTCCATAACTCAAAGATGAATGTGATACACATCTTTAAGGATCCGATAAACTATCTATATATACAATAGAATACGCTAAATAGATAAGGTCTAGTCAGTAAAGTATGATATCAAAATAGCGTTAAGTCGTGGCCCATTCCACCCTTAAAACATTTTTATTCCCAAGAGCATATACAAGACCGTAGTTTCCCCAAAACCGGAAGTCACCAAAGGGCAATCCATATACTAAAGGTACAAAACAAAACGTAGTGGTCGCGAATAGGATAATCAGTATGACAAGGTACATGAGGCGATACCAACTAGGATACTAGTAGTTGCGTGATCCGGACTGATGTTGAGTATAGCAGCTACTACCTCAACACCGCGAAACAACACTCCCAAATCAAGGGGTGCACCCAAATCGAATCACAAAAGTAATAGATATGGTATCGAAGAAGTGTGTCCGCTAGAGATGGCGATCCTCAATGGCCCGGCGCGGCTCCTGTTTTAGTCATGTCAGGGGTCATCCAAAATCGTTCTCTTTCTTCAGTCAACGCGTTCATCAAAACCATCCACTTCATTCTGGATCAACACTCCTCGTATATTAGTTATTAAAGTGGTTTTCGGTATCGATAGAGAGTATGTCCATATCCGATCCCGGTCTCTTTAATAACTACGCATTAATTACCCGATGGTCGTTTAATATTAAAGTTTAAAACAAATCAAAGTCCAAAAGTCAAGTTGCAAGTTTGACTTTGAAAATTTGACACTTCACAATTTAATTTATTTCGAACATTTAAAATCATATTTCTAAATGAAATTTTAGTTCAAGCCCTTGGGTTAACAATACTTAAGTATTCAAGTTAAATTTTATTCCTATTTCCATTCATCGTTACATTAAATTTAATCAAAACTTTGATTTAATCAATTTCAATAGCTAAATCAACTCCTTAAATTTAGTTGGTTTTACATTCCTTTAGGTCACTTTGTTACTTAATCTCAAATTAAATTTATAACAAATTCCAACTTAATTAAATTTATCCAAATTAGGTTTAATTTCGAATCTAATAAATTCAATTTATTAGATTCTAAAACTTACTTATTCGAATCTTATTTCAATTAAATGTGTCCATCCGTTTATCTAATTAAATAGATTTATTAATCCGTTTCAATTTTCCATTAAGTTATTACAATTAAGTCCACTTATTAATTCATTACAATTAAATCCCTTAATTTATTACAATTAAGTCCATTTATTATTGCAATTAATCCTATGAATCTAATCCATTGATTTATTTCAACTAAATCCCTTTATTCATCACAATTAAATTCATTCGTTTATTACAATTAAATCCATTGATTTACTACCATTAATCTATTCATTTACTACAATTTAATCTATCGTTTTATTACAATTAAATCTATTGATTTATTACAATTAAATCAATTGATTTATTACAATTAAATCTATACGTTTATTACAATTAAATCCATAAATTTCGTTACTTACTTTCAACCAATTTTTAAGTTCATTTCTTAATTTCAAATGGATTTCAATTCCAAAATGATTTTGTTGACCAATCGGGTTTCTTATTTTAATTATCTATCCTAGGCCAAAGTTGTTCAATTTGGGTATTTATCATTTCAACCCAATATAATTAAATAAAACAAAGCATAGCAAAGGGAACTTACAGTGTGATAACTGGGATGGTGTCAAAGTAAATAAACAATCAATAGCAACCATACATAACAATTTAACCGTTTATTTAAATAATCCCGAAATAATCGTATTTAATTTACATTTGTTATTTATGTAAATTAAATAAAATTATTCCTAGAATCCACACTATCATTTCATGCGGATTAAAGATCATTACATTATAGGTTTTCACTTGGCGTTAATTTCGAATTATTACAGCAATCATACATTCAATGGTTCAAAGTATAACTGATCCTATTTCTACGTGTCGTTTTATTTAACATTTAAAGGGACAAGTTCACATATATATCTATTTTGAATTTTTGACTATCCTATATCAATTCAAATTTCATATTAATTATCACTTATATTAACAACCAAGCATCACATAACAAATTAAATGTCATAATTATTTTCATGTCTAACTTCAAATCACAATTTAACATCAATTATTTTAACATTCAAATTATTACCAATAACATATATTACTTGATTATCATAGCATAATAGATTGAGTCGTGAATGAAATGTTCACCTTGCGTGGTTAGAGAAGATGACGGCGAAGCACAAAATGAATAGATAAGAGGCACTAACAAGCACGACACAAAACGGACACAAACAAAGCAAAGAAACTAGATAGATCCGACAAGCTGAATGGAAGCCTAAGTCTCCGAAGCAGTAGCTGGAACAAAACACAGTAAAACACTGTATGTGAGCAACTAGAATTTTCAAAGCTATACTGCTATAATATATATAGTTTCATATATATTTATATATATAAAACTCTGAAATATAACTGCGACCAAGGCGAGGACAACAAAGACGGCAGAGCGGGACGTCGCGGTGGTCGGAGAAGGCGAGTGCGGGTTGGGTCGCTGGTGGGTGCGGGTTGGGTCGCTGGTGGGTGCGGGCTGGGTCGCTGGTGGGTGCGGGCTGGGTCGCTGGTGGGTGCGGGCTGGGCAGTGGAGGGGTAGGTGGCTCGGCTGGTGGGAGGGGAGGCGGGGCGGGACTGGGCAGGGACGAAGGCAGACGGGTGGGTCTGGGCGAAGGCTGGGGATGGGGTAGCATGGGGCAGGGCAGGCGAAGGCGGTGGTAGGATGGGCTGAGGCGGAGGGCTGGCAGGTAGGCGGGCTGGAGGCGGAGGGTTGGGCAGGGCGGGCTGGATTTGGTGGAGGGCAGGGAACGAGTGGTGGGAGGCGGAGGGCAGGCAGGTAGGCGGGCTGGTGGCAGCAGGCGGAGGCGGGTTGGTGGGGTTGTGGTGGACTGTGGGGTTGTGGAGCTCAGAAATTTCTGAGGACAAAGCCAAAAATTAAAAAAAAAAGAATGGAGGAGGAAGAAGTCACGTACCAGAGAAGTAGAAGGTAAGCAAACGGAAGGGTTTGTGGCATTAGACTTAGTTTTTATATAAATATTATAGGAATTCCAAATGCCTCAATTAATTGTCACGGTAACCGAAAGGCTGTTGGGTTTCTAGGCAGCTGAATAGTCAAGGACCCCTAGAATTCTGAACTGAGCAGGTAATTGGGTACCGGTCTGTGCTGCGTAACGGACCAGTTTGCAATCCGTTAAACAATTATAATTCGCAGCGCCGAACTCCGATTGACACAAATAAATATACCATTTTGATCAGTGCGACGAGGTGAACGCAACGGTATACAGATATCAGTGGTATGATTAAATTATAAAATTCAAAATTTTCTATTGTGGAAAATGCAACAAAACGCCGAAAAATAAGATCGACGGAGCTGCAGATGTCTGAAATTTGAAAAACGAAAAATGACGTCTTGATCAGAAGATGGTTTAGAATTTTTCTATGTAAAAATATTCCGGTTCAGAAGATAAAATTTTCGCGTTTAAAATGAACTGATGTGAAGTAAACGCGAACGAAATTTACTGCGGTATTTTTCCATGAAACTTTTCCCATATCTATAACTATTTAGGCGCAATTTTTAAACAAAGTTTGGACGCTAATTGAAATCGTAAGAAAGTTCCATCATTTTATGTTAAAATAGTGGATTCAAAAATTTAAAATTGGGTCGAAATTTCAGGGTCGTTACATTCTCCCCCACTCAAAACTTTTCGTCCTCGAAAAGAACGAGACGGTGAAGTAAGAATGGAGAGAGCGGAAAAGTCAAGATAGATTTTTTTAAGAAAATTTGATTTATACCTGAAATCAGTAATTCAGGGTTTGAATCCCGGATACTATCCTCAGTTTCCCATGTGCAATCTAGCTCATCTTCACTCCATTGGACTTTGACGAGATTTATAGACTTCCTTCTGAGTTTCCTTGTTTCCCGATCGACTATCCGGAGTGGTCTTCTTTCGATAGTCAAATCTGGCTCAATATCTACTTCATCTAACTGAGCAATTGGGATGGTCATGGATGGATCATGCACGACTTTCCGGAGATGTGAAACATGGAATACGTTGTGCACGCCCTCAAACTTTTCTGGTAATGCAACTATATAAGCCAGTGTGCCAATTCTTTCGGTGATAGTAAATGGTCCAACAAATCTTGGAGCAAGCTTCCCTCTACGACCAAATCGAATAACATTCTTCAAAGGTGATACTTTCAGAAATACCTAATCCCCAACCTGGAATTCCAAATCTCTTCTACGCCTATCTGCATAGCTCTTCTGCCTATCCTGTGCGGTCTTCATCTTTCTTCTGATCTCATTAACCTTCTCGGATGCTTCCATAATCATATCTGGGCCAAGAACCAATCGATCACCAGGCTCAATCCAACAAGCTGGCGATTTGCATGGCCGTCCATATAAAGCTTCGAACGGTGCCATATCGATACTCGCCTGATAACTGTTATTATAAGTGAATTCAACCAAATGGAGATGGTCTTCCCAAGATCCACCGAAATCAATAATGCAGGCCCGGAGCAGATCCTCCAAAATCTGATTTACCCTTTCTGTTTGGCCATCTGTTTGAGGATGATAAGCTGTGCTCAGATTCAGTTTAGTGCCCAAGACGTCCTGAAACGCCTTCCAGAATTTACTAGTGAATATAGGGTCTCGATCGCATACGATACTAGATGGAACCCCATGAAGTCTAACAATCTCTTTCATGTAAATCTCTGCCAAACTTAAAGCAGTACGAGTGGTCTTAACAGGAATAAAGTGAGCAGATTTTGTCAACCTATCAACGATCACCCATATACTCTCATTACCTTTTCTGGTCCTCGGTAATCCATCAATGAAGTCCATAGAAATCTAATCCCATTTCCAACAAGGAATCTCTAGCGGTTGAAGTAAACCGGCAGTCTTCTGGTGATCGGCTTTGACTTGTTGGCAAGTGGTGCATCTACTGACATATATAGAAATATCTCTCTTCATCCCACTCCACCAATATAAACGCTTCATATTACGATACATCTTAGTGACACCAGGATGAAGTGAAAGTGATGACGGATGATTCTCCCTAAGTACTTCTTGTCTCAATCCATCGACATTAGGAACACAAATACGGTTGTCGATCCTTAGAATTCCATTACTATCAATCTGCGCTCCTATTTTACTGTCGGCATTTCCAACTCTACCAAGAACCAACTCCTTCATACGATAGAGCAAAGTGTCCTCGTATTGTTTAGCTTTTATGCGATCCATAAGAGATGGAGAGATGACAAGCTGAAATAACATGCCTTCAACAATATTACAGCAAGACAATGCTTTGCTACGACTCAATGCGTCGGCTACAACATTTGCTTTCCCAGGAGTATAAGTGATGTCAAGATCATATGCAGCTAAAAATTCGAGCCATCGGACTTGCCTCTGATTCAAATCTTTCTGGGAAAAGATATATCTCAAGGACTTATGATCAGTGAATAATTCGAATTTTGTTCCCAAAAGATGATGCCTCCATAGTTTCAGAGTACAACGGCAAGAAGCTCTAGGTCATGTGTGGCATAGTTTAATTCATGAGTCTTTAACTGACGACCAACATAAGCAATAACCTTTCCATTTTGCATAAGAACAGCGCCTAAACCTTCTCGGCAAGCATCTGTATAGACAGTTAATCCTTCACTTCCATCGATTACCACAAGAACAGGGGCTGAAGTTAACTTACGCTTCAACTCATTAAAAGCTGATTCGCACTTCTCATTCCAAATAAACTTAACATCCTTTCGGGTTAAAGCAGTAAGTGGGGCAGAAATCCGGGCAAAGTGCTCAATAAATCTGTGATAATAACCGGCTAAACCCAAGAAACTACGAATATCTGTAGGAGTTTTAGGAGTCTCCCAATCCTGTAGATAAATTTTCAAAATTAGAAAGTAATAAGAGGAATTGAATAGAAATAGCGAATAGGATAGAACTTACATTGATTACGGCGATCTTAGCTGGATCGACCGAAATCCCATTTTCAAAAACTATGTGGCCCAGGAATCTCACTTCATCTCGCCAGAAGTGGCATTTAGAGAATTTGGCCTTAAGTTGATGATTTCGGAGAGTTTCCAGAACATAAGCAAGGTGTGTCTCATGCTCCTTCTTGTCTTTAGAGAAGACGAGAATATCATCAATGAAAACAAGAACAAACTTGTTAAGCACATCACGGAAGACTCGATTCATCAAGTCGATGAAATAAGAAGGTGCGTTGGTCAAACCGAATGGCATAACCAACCATTCATAGAATCCATTCTCAGTACGGAAAGCTGTCTTATGGATACTATCTTCAGCGACTCTGAGTTGGTGGAATCCAGTGGCTAGATCAAGTTGTGAGAAAATTTTAGCTCCATGGAGCTGATCGAATAAATCGTTGATGCGAGGCATCAAATAACGATTCTTGAGAGTGCGTTTGTTCAGTTCTCGGTAATCAAAACACATGTGAAGAGATCCATCTGATTTGGTGACAAACACAACTGCGGTGCCCCATTCAGAGCAACTTCTCCTAATCAAACCTTTAGCAAATAGATCATCATAGTTCAGCTTTTTCTTTAGGAGCCATCCTTCGATGTGGGAGAACTACGGGAGTAGCTCCAGGAATAAGATCAATACGGAAATCGATTTCTCGTTTAGGCGGTAGAGAGTTGACCTCTCCAAATACATCGGGAAATTTATGAACAATAGGGGTAGTACTAAGATCATCCGGATGGGCATCAAGAGAGAATATGAAACTTCCGGCATATTTCTGAGGTGATTTGCATTCAATGACAAGCGGTAGACCCTTGTCATTGACTAGAGAAACAGAACGAGCCTTGCAAGAAATAACAGCATCGAATTTCCTTAACCAATCAGCACCTAACAAGATGTCAAATGCTGCGAAGCCAAGCACATAAAGATCCCAAGTGAATCGATATCTTCCATACAAGATCACAACCTCCTTACAAATTCTACTGAGGTTGGCAAGTCCTCCAATAGGGTTGGAGACGCAGAAGGAAGTAGTAGCAAGAGTAGGTTCTAATTTGAGCTTATTGCAGAGATCAATAGATATGAAGCTATGAGAAGCACCAGTATCGAATAATACCCTAATAGGTAAATCATGTAATGAAAAAGTACTTTGTAAGGTACCTTGGTCATCCTGAGCAGGTGGTGGAGGTGGTGTAGGAGTGGTGATAGCAAATACTCCAGATGATGTGCCATGCTTATACATTGGGCATTCTTTCTTGAAATGACCCGGCTGGAGGCAGACATAGCATAAATCTTTCCTAGTCGCAGAAGGTGGTGGAACAGCAGCTCCGGTAGATGGACAACTATTAGCATAATGGCCCTTCTTATCGCATTTGAAGCAAGTGATATTAGCAAGGTCGATTGGGCTTTTCTGAACATATCCCAATCCTGTAGTCTTCTGCCTAGCTTTCTTTTGTTGATCAAAGTTCATCTTCCTTTTCCCAGTCTAGCTAGAAGAGGACTGAGTAGGAACGGCCTTGGCAGTAGGTCCCTTAGGCTTCGCCTCATATCTAAGACAAGCTCTGTGAAGGTGCAATGAGTGTGGCCAGTAAGCAAGTCATAATATTCTGGTCTAGCTCCCAAAATGAATTTCTCGTTCTTCAGAAGTGGTGTATCGATCAAGCCAGGTCCAAATTTTGAGAGTTCATTGAATTTCCTCTCATACTCAGAAAAAGTCATACTGCCTTGCTTAAGATCCATGAAAGCTCTATAAAGTTGGGTTTTTCCAGCAGCTGGCATCCATTGTGCCGAGAAAGTATCCCTAATCAAAAGATAGGGAAGATGAATAACATTCCAAAGATTAAAGGGGAATTTAGATTACGGAATCTAATTAAATTTTATACCTAAACTGGGCCCAAGTGATGGTGTCCTCTTCGATACGAGAAGTAACCGATTCCCACCAATCTTGCACGGCATCCTGAAGTTGCCAGGCAGCAAGCTGACGCTTCTGAGCATCAGTGATCTCTAGACCCGAAAATATCTTCTCCAAGCTTTTAAGCCATTGCTGAGCCTCAATAATGTTCTCGGATCCAGAAAACTTAATACCTCCAAGCTGTGAATACTCTTTACTAAGAATGGTGAATCTGACAGGAGCTGGAGCGGCAGGTGCAGCCTGAGCAGGACCATTGCCTCTTCCACCCCTATTGTTTCTTCTGGCACTCATCCTGAAATACCAAAAGAAATTTAGGACCAAGGATAAAATCAGAGAACTCAAGAGGAAATTTAATCGACGAATCAAAAGAAGTTCGAATATAAAGGACTTGGATATAGAATCGATTCTCCTCATTCTAGGGTATTGCTACCCTATCTCTAATGAGTTTCATAATCCCGAACTAAGGTTTTTAGGGAAACCGAAGCTCTGATACCAACTGTAACAACCCGTATATTTGGACCATTTAAATTGACAATAATCCACACATGTCAACTTAAATAATACAAAACACGAATCATTATGGGATTATGAATACATATATGTAAATGAGAATCAATACAACATCACAGACACAGAATAGTCACAGAATAATGCAGCGGAAAAGTACATCATCATAATAGTAGTTCATGAAGCTACTACAGGAATACAACAATGTCTCAACATAAAGTGACAAATAGAAATACAAGATGTTCAATACATAAGTTCATCAAATACAAGAAAGGAAATAACTGATAAAGATAAATGCTAAGTCTTCAGCATCTTCAACCAACCTTGATCAGCAACTGGATAGCTTCAGACTGACCCGAGCATATACAAAAGAAACACTCGAGTCAGGACTCAAAATCTTATACAGGATAATCAGGTGCAAATAATAAAGTCCATAACTCAAAGATGAATGTGATACACATCTTTAAGGATCCGATAAACTATCTATATATACAATAGAATACGCTAAATAGATAAGGTCTAGTCAGTAAAGTATGATATCAAAATAGCGTTAAGTCGTGGCCCATTCCACCCTCAAAACATTTTTATTCCCAAGAGCATATACAAGACCGTAGTTTCCCCAAAACCGGAAGTCACCAAAGGGCAATCCATATACTAAAGGTACAAAACAAAACGTAGTGGTCGCGAATAGGATAATCAGTATGACAAGGTACATGAGGCGATACCAACTAGGATACTAGTAGTTGCGTGATCCGGACTGATGTTGAGTATAGCAGCTACTACCTCAACACCGCGAAACAACACTCCCAAATCAAGGGGTGCACCCAAATCGAATCACAAAAGTAATAGATATGGTATCGAAGAAGTGTGTCCGCTAGAGATGGCGATCCTCAATGGCCCGGCGCGGCTCCTGTTTTAGTCATGTCAGGGGTCATCCAAAATCGTTCTCTTTCTTCAGTCAACGCGTTCATCAAAACCATCCACTTCATTCTAGATCAACACTCCTCGTATATTAGTTATTAAAGTGGTTTTCGGTATCGATAGAGAGTATGTCCATATCCGATCCCGGTCTCTTTAATAACTACGCATTAATTACCCGATGGTCGTTTAATATTAAAGTTTAAAACAAATCAAAGTCCAAAAGTCAAGTTGCAAGTTTGACTTTGAAAATTTGACACTTCACAATTTAATTTATTTCGAACATTTAAAATCATATTTCTAAATGAAATTTTAGTTCAAGCCCTTGGGTTAACAATACTTAAGTATTCAAGTTAAATTTTATTCCTATTTCCATTCATCGTTACATTAAATTTAATCAAAACTTTGATTTAATCAATTTCAATAGCTAAATCAACTCCTTAAATTTAGTTGGTTTTACATTCCTTTAGGTCACTTTGTTACTTAATCTCAAATTAAATTTATAACAAATTCCAACTTAATTAAATTTATCCAAATTAGGTTTAATTTCGAATCTAATAAATTCAATTTATTAGATTCTAAAACTTACTTATTCGAATCTTATTTCAATTAAATGTGTCCATCCGTTTATCTAATTAAATAGATTTATTAATCCGTTTCAATTTTCCATTAAGTTATTACAATTAAGTCCACTTATTAATTCATTACAATTAAATCCCTTAATTTATTACAATTAAGTCCATTTATTATTGCAATTAATCCTATGAATCTAATCCATTGATTTATTTCAACTAAATCCCTTTATTCATCACAATTAAATTCATTCGTTTATTACAATTAAATCCATTGATTTACTACCATTAATCTATTCATTTACTACAATTAAATCTATTGATTTATTACAATTAAATCTATTGATTTATTACAATTAAATCTATTGATTTATTACAATTAAATCTATACGTTTATTACAATTAAATCCATAAATTTCGTTACTTACTTTCAACCAATTTTTAAGTTCATTTCTTAATTTCAAATGGATTTCAATTCCAAAATGATTTTGTTGACCAATCGGGTTTCTTATTTTAATTATCTATCCTAGGCCAAAGTTGTTCAATTTGGGTATTTTTCATTTCAACCCAATATAATTAAATAAAACAAAGCATAGCAAAGGGAACTTACAGTGTGATAACTGGGATGGTGTCAAAGTAAATAAACAATCAATAGCAACCATACATAACAATTTAACCGTTTATTTAAATAATCCCGAAATAATCGTATTTAATTTACATTTGTTATTTATGTAAATTAAATAAAATTATTCCTAGAATCCACACTATCATTTCATGCGGATTAAAGATCATTACATTATAGGTTTTCACTTGGCGTTAATTTCGAATTATTACAGCAATCATACATTCAATGGTTCAAAGTATAACTGATCCTATTTCTACGTGTCGTTTTATTTAACATTTAAAGGGACAAGTTCACATATATATCTATTTTGAATTTTTGACTATCCTATATCAATTCAAATTTCATATTAATTATCACTTATATTAACAACCAAGCATCACATAACAAATTAAATGTCATAATTATTTTCATGTCTAACTTCAAATCACAATTTAACATCAATTATTTTAACATTCAAATTATTACCAATAACATATATTACTTGATTATCATAGCATAATAGATTGAGTCGTGAATGAAATGTTCACCTTGCGTGGTTAGAGAAGATGACGGCGAAGCACAAAATGAATAGATAAGAGGCACTAACAAGCACGACACAAAACGGACACAAACAAAGCAAAGAAACTAGATAGATCCGACAAGCTGAATGGAAGCCTAAGTCTCCGAAGCAGTAGCTGGAACAAAACACAGTAAAACACTGTATGTGAGCAACTAGAATTTTCAAAGTTATACTGCTATACTATATATAGTTTCATATATATATTTATATATAAAACTCTGAAATATAACTGCGACCAAGGCGAGGACAACAAAGACGGCAGAGCGGGACGTCGCGGTGGTCGGAGAAGGCGAGTGCGGGTTGGGTCGCTGGTGGGTGCGGGCTGGGTCGTTGGTGGGTGCGGGCTGGGTCGCTGGTGGGTGCGGGCTGGGCAGTGGAGGGGTAGGTGGCTCGGCTGGTGGGAGGGGAGGCGGGGCGGGACTGGGCAGGGACGAAGGCAGGCGGGTGTGTCTGGGCGAAGGCTGGGGACGGGGTGGCGCGGGGCAGGGCAGGCGAAGGCGGTGGTAGGATGGGCAGAGGCGGAGGGCTGGCAGGTAGGCGGGCTGGAGGCGGAGGGTTGGGCAGGGCGGGCTGGATCTGGTGGAGGGCAGGGAACGGGTGGTGGGAGGCGGAGGGCAGGTAGGTAGGCGGGCTGGTGGCAGCAGGCGGAGGCGGAGGCGGGTTGGTGGGGTTGTGGTGGACTGTGGGGTTGTGGAGCTCAGAAACTTCTGAGGACAAAGACAAAAATGAAAAAAAAGAATGGAGGAGGAAGAAGTCACGTACCAGAGAAGTAGAAGGTAAGCAAACGGAAGGGTTTGTGGCATTAGACTTAGTTTTTATATAAATATTATAGGAATTCCAAATGCCTCAATTAATTGTCACGGTAACCGAAAGGCTGTTGGGTTTCTAGGCAGCTGAATAGTGAAGGACCCCTAGAATTCTGAACTGAGCAGGTAATTGGGTACCGGTCTGTGCTGCGTAACGGACCAGTTTGCAATCCGTTAAACAATTATAATTCGCAGCGCCGAACTCCAATTGACACAAATAAATATACCATTTTGATCAGCGGGACGAGGTGAACGCAACGGTATACAGATATCAGTGGTATGATTAAATTATAAAATTCGAAATTTTCTATTGTGGAAAATGCAGCAAAACGCCGAAAAATAAGATCGACGGAGCTGAAGATGTCCGAAATTTGAAAAACGAAAAATGACGTCTTGATCAGAAGATGGTTTAGAATTTTTCTATGTAAAAATATTCCGGTTCAGAAGATAAAATTTTCGCATTTAAAATGAACTGATGTGAAGTAAACGCGAACGAAATTTACTGCGGTATTTTTCCGTGAAACTTTTCCCATATCTATAACTATTTAGGCGCAATTTTTAAACAAAGTTTGGACGCTAATTGAAATCGTAAGAAAGTTCCATCATTTTATGTTAAAATAGTGGATTCAAAAATTTAAAATTGGGTCGAAATTTCAGGGTCGTTACAACATAATTCGACATGTGTTCTATGTAATGTGGAGGAAGAAAATCATAAACATCTTTTCTTTTCCTATGAATTTACAAGAACCATTTGGGATAAACAAAAGCTAATTCTGGATTGTAACTTACAAGATGAATTTTTGAGCGAAATTGCGATTTACCTGACTAGACGTTGGAAAACCAAAAGCTTGATGGGAAAAGTTGCTTCCATTTTGCTGACTACTTCTGTTTGGCATGTGTGGAAAGAGAGGAATCGATGTATTTTTCAAAACAACCACAAAAATGAGCATGCAGTCAGTGAGATGATCAGAAGAGATGTTCAAATCTTCATGAAAAGAGTAGGGAGAAAAGTTCTTACAGATTTGTCAGCTGCTGAACAAGAGACATTACAGAAGATGGAACTAAAAGTAAAAAATAATGAGATTCGCTTTGAGAGAACATGGAAACCACCATGAAAAGCTTGAAGGAAGACAAAGCAGTTTCTTATTTTCTTTGTTTTGTGCTGTTTGATGTACTCGCGAACTTTCCTGTTCTTGATAGGTTTATAATGGGTCGAGCCGACCTCATGTTTGTGCTTCTGCCTTATTAATAAAGCTTTTACCCATTTTCAAAAAAAAATTAATTCTCTTAAGTTAATCATCAAACTTATCGAGCTTGCACGGTCCCACGTTGCATTGGATTGCCAGGAAACTCGTCGGTGCACATCTATTCAATATTCTGGTTTCAATGATACTAGTTTCATTAAAATCCTAGCCAATGCCTCGAAATGATAATTTCACATGTTGATTAAAAAGAATTATTATTAAAACAAGTTTAAGCATATTATCGATTAAATAAAAGTTTCATTATTACCATTTATTACTTAAAAGAATTTAAATAAGCTTTCGAAATTATTTTCAATCATATTAAATCTAAGATTTAATTAATTAAATAATCTGATATTTAAAATAAAGCGTTAAAAATTCCGGGTTGTTACAATTCCCTTCTTCTATACATGAACATATAATTCCACAGGTCCTATAAGTAATGTCTCATATCAGTATTATGTATCTGCAACTATTGGTAGCCCGTTTCGGCAGGCGGACTTCTATTTTGTAACATTACCGACCTCGCACCCTAACCCATACTAATACCTTTGTCATTTTTAATTAATCTATGTTAATGACTAGATTCAATAATTCACACCCACGCATACTTGAGGCTTATATAAACTTATTTAATTACTATGCCTCTTATGTTCAAATGTTGCGTTCAATTATTTTTACACAACTTAATTCTTGGTTTATTAACACCTTAATGTCATTTATTGCTTACTTCTTATTTAAATATATTAATCACCTTTTTCTACTTAAGTTCTACTTGATATTATTAAATATATTCTACTATTCCTTTTTAACTATTACTATGTTTCTTTGATTAGTATAATCTTCTTACTTACTTATTGTGTTGTGTTACATATACTTCATCACCTATTGTTTATTTTCTTACTTATCACATATGTTAGAGTTTATAATTGAATTATTGTTATTATCTCTAATTACAATACTTTGGTTATACCTAGGGATTTTATGCATTTTAATGCATTGGAATTGCATCCTCCAAAACGATATGCTAACACTATAAATTCCATAACTTATCTAAAAGGGAACTTGTGTTACGTTTGAAATTACGAATAACAAAATATAGTAAACATCCATATTTCATACATCTCTTTATTTTAGGCATATTCCTTGTTATTTCAAATGCTAAACCTTTATTAATATTCATAAAACTGGATAATCTATAGAAATTTTCAGTGAAACACATTTCATTCCAATGAATTAAAATACTACTTAAATCCAATCCACTTTATAATAACTTCTAATTCACATTTACCTACATATATCATTCAACCAACAAATCTAGAATTACTATACAATCTTATTAATTTAGGGACCACCTTTACCCTTACTTTCCATATTCAAGTATATCTAATATTAAATCATTCATAAAATTGTAGGCATGATTTTCAATTTCATTATATATATATAAGCCTACAACTCCAAAATTAGATTCAGGTATATAAATCCAATACTATATAAAAATATATACTTTCTCACTCACCTTTAAGCTTCCAAATCTCCAGATCTAAACCATGTGTTCATGTTTGACTCCCTTTCCATCCTACCGAAATATATGCCGCAAAAATTTACATATTCATTAGAAATTTAGATTCGAGAAGACATTTAAAATTAATTTAGATTTGAATTTATAATTTTAGCTTGGCTTGGGCGATTCGATTCGATCTTATTCTTCTTTTCTATTATTCTCCGTTATTCTCTACTTATAAATACATATATAGATTATATTTTTATTTTAGATATAAGCATTTATGGAGAAAAGAATATGGTAGAGCTTAACCGTGCTTTAAAAAACATGAAAAGAAAAGTGAAGGGTTAGGCCCGTGTTTATAGGGATTCAATCATTGCTGGACATTAGATTGTTTTCAATTAAATTTGGGCCATTCGACCTAGGTTTAATTTGCAGCCGTCGCCTTCCACCGGTTGACCACTTGGCTTTCACTGGTTAACCACTAACGATCGACCAATTAAGCATGGGATGTCAACTGATCATACCATTTATGTTAATTGATGTACGTTCTTTTCTTTAATTCCTTTTTGGTTTATTTCATTCCATTTTTGTTCTAATCTGATTAAAGTTAATCTTGCTTACATGTTAATTATTCTCTAACGTTAATTTATTACCATTTATTTTCTAATTTTCTTTCCTTCAACGTTAACTTTCTTATTTATTAATGTTTGTTTTAATGTTAATTAATTCACATTTATTTATTTCCTTTTAATTTGATTTAACACTTATCTCCTTTGATTACTTCCTTCTAATCTCTGATTTGATTAGATTTAACACAGCCAATTACTTAAATAATAAGAATTACATCTATTGTTTACATTAAGGTAAGTTATTAATAATTATTTACTTCTGCGCGTAATTTATTTACGTGCACGCTTTCTTAATTAGATTTAATATGATTGGGCGCCTTTAATTAACATTTATATTTAACATTAACATTTATACTTAATGCTCATTTTAATGTCAAGTTATTATCATTTACTTCCTTAATTGGTTTTGAATTGTTTCTGTTACTACCATAACCTTCGAGCGAGGGACTTCGGCCCAGACAAAGTTGAAGACTTGCAAAGAAGGTATAGTATTTTGTCAATGAAAGGATATAAAGACGACTTTGAAGATGTACGAAGAGGAAACTTGGACGACATTGTCATTCATGATGAAATACTACTCTTCGACCATGTCGATTACCACGGATACCATTGGTGTCGAAGACATAAGAATAAAGCAACATCACAAGAGTAAAAGATGACCTCTTCGGCCATCAAACTACTTCACCTCTTCATAGTTCAGTAGTATCACCATCCATCAATTAGAAAGGAGAAGTGCTACATTTCACAAAGCGTTTCGAAGGTGTCGCTCTTTGACGATGTCAAAGGAATACAAAGTCATGCTACTCTTCAACAGAGATCACTTCGTATATCCTCTCCGGATAACACACCGTAGACATCGCACTTCTGTATGTAAGAGGTATTGGTAGGAAACACTAACGATGTCCACAAAGACCTTGCACATAGTAATGCCAAATTTATTGAAGACCTTATTACCAACATTTGCGAAGATGCCTATATTGAAGCTCATCGAAGACACTGAAAGTGAGGTATGCCGCTTCATAGCAATCGAACCAATGCTAGCTTGACACTGTCGAAGTTAAGCACGCTAAAGACTTAGAAGGCGATGTGACCCTACTGCACCTCTATAAATTTGGCCCTAGGGGTGCCATTTTGGGAGATCAAATTTTTTTCTAATTTTATTTCTTAATTGTAAATCCTAAATCAAATTGGGAATCCTAGAGCATATTGTAATTTTACAACATTGTACACATATGATCTTGAATATTAAACAAGGACACCGCATAACGTATGTGTAATCGATTCGAACTTGTGAATTGGACATACTTTTGACTTCGCATATTTGAGCTATTGTGACTTTGTGATTGGCATAGCATAATTAACTTCGACTCAGGGACTTCAAGCTTGAACTTGCTTTTGCAAACACGACTTTGAACCTTAGTTCATCTTGCATATATGACTTCGACTATGACAACAACATCAAAAATCGATACATCAACTCTTACCATGTTGTTAACTTCAACGAGTCTCTTCTGGGCATTTTCTTGAACAATTAAGCTTTTTGAGAACTTTTGGGTCAGCAAATTTATTTGCTAACATTTTAGCGCTAGAAGGAAGGCTTGAACCTTCAACTTCGTTGAAACCCTAAGTGGAACCACTTCAACCTACATTGAACTTTCTCAGCCTGCATATTAGGGCATAAATAACATTCCTATCCAAGCATATACCAATCTGAAGATAATCAACCTTAATCCCTAACACCATACTGCTTAATCATGTTAAGAAGTTTGAGCGGGGGACTTCTAAGCTTCGAATAATTAAATTCACGTATCAAGTCACTAATGATCCACGATTTCACGAAGAACAATTATAGAGATTAAAGGCCTTGCAGATCATAAATGAAAAGAAGTAGGTGACCCTTTATGATCTGGATAATTGGAAAATAAATCTCTTTCATGTGGGCCCTACTCTAATTTTTTCCTTGGGAAGAGATACCCCAAAAAAGGATAATTTATTCCTAAAGATAAGGAGCGCCATCCAATCTCAAGCTAAGGGGACTATTTTCGAGAAACTGATAACAAATGGTTTCAATATTTTCGCTCAAAAATGGCATAAAGTCATGGATCATTTGTTGGCCTTTAATGAAGTTCAAAGGACACTAAAAAGAAAGCTGGCTATTGGGGATGAGATACCAAGTAGCAAAATAATCAAGCAACAGTCCAGAAGATTAGCATTCAAATCCCAACTTCCAAAAGATTGCACTCTCACTCCTTCTCTTGAAAATATTTACTTCTGGACTAAGGATAAAATTGTTTACTAGCTTTCGCAATAAAGAAGGCCCAAGTTAAAAAGAAATCTTGGAAGCTCATATTGCCACTATCACCTTACCAATGGGCATGACACCAATCTGTGTAGAAGCCTAGAAGGAATGACACTACAAGAAATTTTATTTTTTGTGGCGCTCAAAAAACGCTACAAAAACTTTTGGTGGCGTTTGGATAAACGCCGCGAGAAAACATGCGACTAAAAATCCATGATTTTTTGTTGCATTTATTTTAATGCCACTATAAATGCATTTTTGGCAGCGTTTTTCAAATGCCACCATAAATCTTTTTGTAGCGTTTAAAAAACGCCACCAAAAGATTTTTTGGCGCTACTAATAGAATTTCCAACTTTACCCCTGTTTTACGGTTGCATTTACTCAACGCCACTATATATATTTCGATAGCATTTTTGAAACGCTACTAAAAGTTGTTTATTATTTTACACCATTTTTTCATGCTATTATTTCCTATTAATGGTCTATTTTGGTTCTATTATATCAATCAACAATCACTCATATAATCATCATATTCAAATAAGTTAAAAAACACATTAACCATATAATCAAATAAAATATCTATAACCATTCCAATACAATAGTTTTTCGACAAAATGACCTAACTCACATACAATAACCATTTGTATACAAATTTACACATCGGGTACTAATAAATGTTATATCTAACTAGTGCTAACAAAACGTTTGATTACCCATAATTCTTTGTTGCATACACAAGTGAAAGCTAGCATCATCAAGTCTAAATTTGCTCTCTTCAAAAGTCCGATGCCTACACAAGTGAAAGCACAACAGATAGTCAAACAATTACGTTAACTCGTAGGACTTCAAATATGAGATCAAACATCTACAACATTATACAAGTATATCCTACTATAAATGATGTCACAATTATGCAGAACATAAATTATGAATATCACGCAGAACATTTAGTTGAATTGGAAAACAATCTGTGCAAATCAATACATCTTTTTCATTGAATAACCATTTTTGGTTATAGGGAAAAAAAACAACTGAAATAAAATTGCTAGAGCATTTACATTCAGCCGGTACATACTCAGGAATGTAAGAAGTTACGTAGATGCAGGTGCACCAAAATAATGCGATAAATAATGTAACCGAGGTAGCTTTGCATTAACAGCATCCCAGACATTATAATGTTAGGTTTATATTCAGTAAACATCAGTTGCAAACATACCCAGATATTACTTTTGAATCTAACACACTTCTTCATTTTTTTCTATTCCTACATTTTTGCTTGAGGTGTTTATTGCACATGGTATTTAGTAGAAAAATATGTATCTTAATTTCATCATTGCTTGAACTATAATGTGAGTGAGTTACCATTACCAATACCACATACAAGTTAGTTATATTTGGAGTATATTGAATAGTATAACTCATCAATTACGTTCAACAGACAAATCAAATAACAGAGTAAACTAATGGGACTAAGCACGTAAATCATTAAAAATAAAAAGTAGAATAGTGAAAAAATGAACAACCTTTGGTTCTAGTTCGATCAAGAGATAAACAGACTGATAAAATAAAATCCCAGATGAAACAGGCGAAACACGAGCCGCATAGAAAGACAAAGTTTCGGATGCGGACCTGAGTTTCTGAATCGCAGACTGTTGGGTGAACTTAATGGCTCCGATAGATGTAATATGTGACGAAATTAATCAATCACCATGCAATCAAGATTGTATGGGCAATAATAAAATTTTCTTTTGAGGGGAAGCAGATAAATTGAAACGGCATAGGAATAGAATTGGGAAAATTATTGTGAAACTGAAAGAAGTTGAGAATGGTGTGGTGAACGTGGGAGTGAAAATAGGATTTGATTAGTGGTACGTTGGTAAAAAAACATTAGAGTAAGCAGAGAGGAATATTTTGAAATGGAGGAATGAAGACAATACACGTAAGTGATGTCGAGTTCCTGTTTTCCTGTTTAAGTAATAGTTTAAACCTGTAATACATAGTACTCTCTCGTATAATTCAAGTTCTTGAAAAGTTTGAACACGAAGAAAAAAGTTTTCACAAATTACCTTGGAAACTGAAACCAAAATATGATAAGGCAATCCCTCAGCATACTGCTGCTCCCCAAAAACCATACTGAAATGACCAAGAAGTGGAAAAGATGACAGATACCCCTGAAAAAAATAAGTAAATTTGCATTAAATATGCTCGTGTACATTCATAAGATTGCATAAGATTTTAACCTAGACGTATGAACATAAAACAACTATCAGACAAAAATGTATAAAATGGCAAGTAACACCTAAACATAGAACAACCATGGGAGACGTAACCAAAGTTAATAAACCAGATATTTTAACTATAGCAAATAAACCTGAATAAGAGTAAATTATGACATCATAGAAAATACTAATTATAATATTAGATATGATCAATGATAAATAATGTAGGAATACTTAGCTTTTTAAGCCTCCTCAAATGCATCATCAGCCTGCATATCAACAAAGCAAAGTATATCAGCATGCATAAGAACATCTATAAGTAAGCAAATGATTAAAGATGTTTAAAAATGACAAAAATAACTCACTACACAAATGTGGAAGATTGTGGTAAGTCCCGAATTGCATCTCCAGTGTCATATTTGCTGCTGGTAATTTAATTACCTAATAAGGTTGATACTACTGAATGGGCCAGTAGTGGCTTTAGGAGCATGTTTTGCAACTTGAGGTGTTCCGAAAACATTCCAAAATCTTAATGTCTCATCTTCGGTAGCTGAAGCTACTGTGCACCCATCAGGACTCTAGACATATTTACAACTCGAGTTACATTACATTGATAGATGTTGCAAAATGATAAAACATACTGAATCAAAGTAAAATAAAATTTATTATACCTTAGCCATGAAGATCACTCTAGAGGTATGACCAGTAAGTTCAGCAATCTTAGTCATGGATGGATACTTCCAAAGAGTCAACTGATTCCGAGTAAATCCATGAGAACTGAGCAGTTCATGCTCCTTGGTATTCCACAGCAAAGAACAGACTTGGGAACCAGTATCAATAGAATTCAAACAAGAGCCAATATTTGCGTTCCAGAACTTGATACACTTATCATTTGCACCACCTCTAGAGCTAATAAGTTGCTCTCAAAAGGGCACCAAGCTAAGGCCTTCACTGCTGCATTGTGATCATCAAATCTGTGCAGGTATTGGTTTTGGTTTCGGGGCGCATTCGATGATGACATGGAAATATCCCATATGTGCAAAAGGTTGTCATTGCCTCCACTTGCCAATTGTCGACCAGAGTTTGACCATTTTAAGCCGCATACTTCTAGTGTGTGACCTCTATACGTCTGTACTGCATGGGACCGGATTCTAACATCGTTATTTATGATTTTCCCATTCATTTCTCCTGTTGTTAGGATGTGGTCGTTCCATGACAAAGCGCCTACTCGAGATCGGTGTTCCCCTCTTAGTGTTCTTAGCTACAACAGGTCAGTAGAAACAAGTTACTATTATGGAGTTCAATGCAATAAGTGCCATCAGAATAACATTTAAAACCCAAGTATTTATTAAAGGGTTTCCATTTTCTAACTTGTACAATTTATCAAAATAAGTCTTTATAACACGTGGAGTTCGATTCAGGACATTTGTATTCAGATTTGTATGTTTTGTTATATCTACTCATGTAAGCAAAAATCAAATCACATACAATTTCGTTTTATTATTCAGATAGCAGTGCGATATAGCAAATTACAATGGAAAAATATAGCTAACAATTACCCAGCTCTACTTTATTAATTGCATTTTGTAGATTAAGAACAGATTGCTTTGACATTAGAAATTATTGCATTATCTGTAAGTGTTGGATTTTGTATCATAATATGATAGTTCCAAGTAAAGATTAACTACGTTGCAAACTCTTAGTAGCTTAACTTATCAAATAAAGTAAGACCACAGATCATACATGTTCATCATGAATCATTAAAGTTCTCTACAGAAGAGTTTTATTAAGGATCTTCACCTAGAACATAAATTTCTACTAACATGGAGTTCAATTCATAGCATTTATATTCAAACCGTAGTTGTTAAGATAACATATTTGAACAATTTCATTTCCTAACCGATGTAGACAGCCAAAGTAATGTCGAAATTATTTACTTGGTATAAAATGCAAATTTAATATTTGTAAGTAGAGAGCTATTTATTGGAAAATTGATGCTGTTAAAAATTTCCAAAGCTGTAAGTGTTCAAGTGAAAAAGCACACAAAGTTAACATAACATATCAAAACTAAACTCAATACATAACAGATGTAAATGAAATAGGAGCTAAATATGCAAATGTGTATAGGGTATGTATAGCTTACCAAGCGGTTATTGGTTGTATCCCACAACTGAATATGTGAGTTATTCAAACCAACAGCAATATGTTGGCTGTTTGTACCAAAAATGGGCACAACACTCTTCGGGAGTTATTTGAAGAGATAAAGTGAAGATTGTAAATGTAAAACAGAGGTTATCTAACAAAAACTCCAACAAACAGAAATGTAAAATGCACAGACAAGCAATTTAGAGTGGTTCGGCGTATAGCCTACGTCCACTATGAAGTTTTGATGATTTTATTGATTCTCTTTCAATGATTACAAGCGGTTACAGCAATGGACAGTGGATTACAGATTAGAATTCGAAATTGACAGCAAAAGTAGGATGCAAATCTCAATCCGGCAGAGTCTGGACGCTTCAGAGAAAAAAGATCCTTTTTCTGTTGATTCTGGGGCTCTATTTATAGGCGTAGGAGGCTCAGATCTCGCCTAAACTTCGGAACACTTGGTCTGGCACGTGAGGGGGCCCACGCGACCGTTTCCAGAAAGTTTCGCAGATATCTGCGATCAATACGAATCCATTTCGTATCGATCAAGATGATGTCCAATTGAGCTGAAATTTGGCATGGACATCCTTCAGTGTGCATGCAAGCTTCCCTGAAAATTTCATTGGATTTGGATCAGTAGATCACGAGATATGGTCGATACGAAGTAAGATTTCTCGAAGGTTGTCTGTCTCGTCTCCACGATTTCGACTCCATCCCTTCGTGTCGATGACTGCGCGTGTTCTCGAGATGATGTGGCGTGCGCGCCTCGCTTCGATCCGGCCTTCACTCCGCGTTGACCGTTTCGACTCCATATATTTCGCCCTGTTTACTTCGATGGACGACACGTCATCCTAGTTGATTGACCCGTTGGATGTGAACAAGTCATGGGTCACGAGTTCGAAGCAAGGCTCTCTAGTGGATACGAAGTGGACATGGACTGATGGATACGAAGTAGACATGAACTGATGGATACGAAGTAGACGTTGACTGATGGATACGAACAACCCTTTCTCTCATGGATACGAGGCAGACACTAGCTGATGGATACAAAGTGCTTCATCTGATGAAGATATGAGGTCCATCGATACGAACTCGATGGATTCGAACTAAGCCATTCCTGGTCGATACGAACTCATGGGAGTTGGCCGATATGAAGTAGGCGATCTGCCGATGGATTCGAAGTTGATCGATACCGAAATGATGGATTCGAACTAGAGCCTGGAGATGGACACGAAATCACACATAGTGATGGATACGAAAATGGGTTTTTCCTTCAATTTGACTCGATCATAACTTAAGCGTACGAGTCCGGATTGACTTGAAATTTTAGGTGCTGATTTCTATGATCTTTCTTGTCATGTCCTATCAATTGTAGCTCATTGTGGACTCGGACAAAATTCAGTGATATCCATGGCGAGCTACCCTTGTTCTCTAGTCGGTTCCTTGGTGTCCTGGCCTTGCCAAAAGGCGGGATAACATTGGCCATCAGGAGCCCAACTAACACTAGTAACAGGACCAAGATCTTCTTCAACGGTAAAAAGTTTTGATGCAGAACCATTCGAAGCATTCCAAAGATAAACTCTGTATCGAAGAGCAATTGCCAACACATTGCTGCTTCCCCAATCAAGAAGATTCAGATAGTAGTCATTCATTATGTTCGGTGCTTCTAGTATCTTTTTGGCTTTCTGGATATGATAGTTTTGTCAATACTACAATTACTTCGAGAATACAAACTAACTAACACGTTAATTATTACTTACTTGAGATATGCATCTTCTTCGCTTTGCAGATTTTATGTCATAACAGGACAAGAACTCAGGAAGGAAACCATCAACAGGTGGAGTAGGAGTAGGCTTGTGCTTAAATGCCAGAATTCTAGTTCTGTCGCCAAAGCAATTCTCTGCCAGTAGTTTCCGGTATGCCTCCTTCGAAGGAGATGCAGTTGCTTTGTTTTCATCCTCTTTCCTTGGTCTTGTTAAATAGTGCTGAGCGAAATCCATGTCCATTGAAGAACGAGCAGGTATGAATCTATCGCCTTCGTCTCTTACAGCAGCGCCTCCTCGAATTGATCCACCACCGCTCCACTTGAAATCACCTTCACCGCCTCCGCATTCATTCCATGTACAATCACCTAAATCCAGTTCGAAGTCTGGGTTGGGGGTTTTGATTTTGGTAATTGGAATTTTGATTCGTTAAACTTGGAATTCTGCTTTTAAAATCGCGTTTGCTTTATTTTAGTTCGGTCGCAGTTTTTAAATTAGGAAAATTAGGGCTTGTGGAGTGAATTGGAAGAGACGAATAATTTTTTTTAAGTGGAGTAGTTTGAGGAGAAGAAAAAGTGGTAAAGGAAATTTGAGCGGCCACAAAAAACTTTAGCAAAAAATTCCACGAATTACTGGCGGGAGAATTAGCCGCGTTTCTTTGTTTATTTTTATATTGTAAAATTACCAACAGTTGAAAAAAAATTAAAACGCCACCAATTAATGCAACTAAAAATAGTTTTTATTGTAGTGTGATCAGCAATTTTCTAAGGCAAAGCAAGCTCAATGATTTCGTAAAAAGATACGACTTTGTAAAAAGATATTAGACAAGTTCGATAATAAAATAAGTTCTTTAAATAAGTAGTTCTACATGGTCGAGGAGTAAAATTCTCCTAGTATAATGGAAAGCCTAAATCACTACCTAAGATGATGATTTAAGATAGATAACTAAATGCACCTTGACCAGCCTGAAGTGCCTACCATCAAAGGCCTCACTGAAGCGCCTCCTAGAGGGAGGTCGAGTAAGTCTTTGGTCCTGCTTAAGATAACCAAACGCATCGGACGACAGACCTAAACAATCACCTAAAATGGTGATAAAGTGTTCGAGCCAAAGTATTGCTCCCAAATCAATCAAAATCAGAGCCAACTAGTGCTCTCAAATCTATCGAAATTTAAGCCAAAGTAGTGCTCCCAAATCAATCGAAATCAGAGCCAAGTAGTGCACTCAAATCTATCAAAATTTGAGCCAAAAATATTCTCCCAAATCAATCGAAATCACAGCCAAGTAGTGCTCTCAAGTCTAACAAAGTTTGAACCAACTAATACTCTCAAATGATCGGTCTTCCGGAGGAAGATCTAATGAAATCTAAGCCAAGTAGCGCCTAAAATCTATTTAACCCCCAAGAAGAAAAGATCTTCAAATATTCCATTGCTTGATATAAGTTTCTGATTTTCTGTTATTACTGGATAAAAATTTCTAGTCTTCTATTATCCTGTATACGGATTTCTGGTCATCTATTATTCTAGACGTGGATTGCTGACCTTCCATATGGGGAGTTTTGATATTTTATATTATCACCGAATCTAATATCATTTAAACCGGAATCTCTGTTATTAAACATCTACATTGAGTTACAAAAAGCTCAATCAGCAGTAATTTCAATTTTACAAACAAGCGAAAAGTGAGCTCAAAAACTCAAAGTATCGAAAAGTGAAATACCAAGCATCACGCAATTTCAAGTCAGAATCAAAATTCCGTTCTTGGCTACATATCCGAGGCAATATTCATTTAGTTACAAATTGTTTACAATTTAATGCACTATTTACACATTTGAAGGCACAAAAGATAGATAAAAGAAAGAAAATCAAATCAAGGCCGATTCCTGTTACAGCCCAAGATTCTGTGCTGATTTATCCAAATCCTTGGCCATTAAGGGATCAGTGATGTAACGAATAGACACATCCACAAGTTTCTTGAGTTTCCTTTTCCTTTTACGAATGATGTCTACATCACTAATCGAGTTGATCTGCTCTTTCAGGGTATGATGAAGAGTTTTATTAGCTCCTCACAAAGTTCGAATCATACTCGTCAGCTTTTTCTATTTCTTGATTAGGATCATATTTCTCGCATTCGATTTTTTGAAATTAATTTTCATATTCATTGATGCATTGGGATATCTTTTCCTCCCACTTCTTGTTGAAATACTACATCATTTTGAATTTGACTTGATTACCTTACTTAGAGATCGCTACATTACTCAAACCTGGAGGAGGGTTTAGCGAAGCAGTAAACTCTTGATTAGTCAAGGATGTGGATCTTATTCTCTGTCTCAAAGTTGGAGAAGAAGGCTAGAATCACCCCCACTTACAATAAGCTCCAAATATTGGCATGACACTTGGCTTTTAGTAGGTCTAATTCGAGATCGCTTATTTTCCGATGATGCTTAGCTATCTTAATATCAGCTTCGATAAAGAAGTTAGATCCTTGAGCTGTGTCCTTTCTCTTTTTCAGCAACCAAAGCTCATTCTTCATTTCTTTAAACTTTGCCTCTATGAGAGTGGTCATTTCTTTGTAAGCACTAAAAGCTGATTTTAATAGAAAATAGTTCTTATGCCACTCTCGTGCCTCATGGTTATTTAGGAATCGTGAATCTAAGTTATCTCGAGATGATCGTTTCTCCTCCATATATGCAAACAGCCGATCTTTAACTTTAATAATTCGCGAGGTGTCTAAGGAATCAAATTTACATGCTAACTGAGCATCCTATTAAAAATAAGGAAAAAAAAATTAATACATGAAGGACAAACTCTTCCATTAATAACAAACGAATTTTATAAATAATAATAAGAGTCAAGGTTACATTGCAATTCCATTTCAATAACATTGAATTAATGTTCAAAGTTTTGAAACCACACCCTTAGCCTTTTCGAAGACCTAGCAGACAAAGTAAGTGTAGAATCAAAAGAAGCCTTGATTCCATGCAGAGTATAAATTGGAGGAAAACGATGATAATCCCATTCCCCGACTGGAGGGCTATCGTGACCACATATTAAATTTGCATGGTAGGATCGGATTTCACTAAGTAATTTCTCCTTTTCATCACCTAGAAAGTCAAAGAGAAAATGGGGAAACCGCATGTAAACTTCTTGCAAATCTCTATGGAAATTATGTATTACCAATTATGATGTTTTATGAATAAGAGATTTCTCTTAAAAGTCTTTCTTCAACTTGACGAATTTACTTAAGCGATCCCTGGGAACCGGGTTGCTTGAAAGACCTTTATTCTGTGAAGTATGTCGAAATTAAGCTAAGAATAGAGAAACTGAAATGATACAGCTCATAAGAGAACTCGGCAGCACACAACAATTATACAAGTCATTTTGGTTCGTACAAAATAGATTTCTTATACATTTCGAAAATGAATCTCTTCCTATTATATTTAAGTTTCTTGGGTGGAAGAGAGTGTAAGGAAAGAGGATTAGGAGCGACTCGGGGAAGATTCCAACATGACCCGGGATGAGGATCAGTCTTATGTGCATCCAAGTATCTACGGTGAAGGCGTGTGAGCAAACCTCTACCGTTATCACCTAAGTATGAGAAGTCGAAAATCAAGCCCCCGCAATAAAATTTATATAGGAATTCCACAAAGTCGTCCCTATCATCGATTAACATCCAAAATAGAGTCATCGGTTCGGAATTTTCTTTCATAAGTTTTTCTCTAGACGAGCTTTCCTCATCCAGGGAGCAATTTCTCGATCTCGATATCTCCTAGCAAGCTTCTCGTATTTTTCAGGTAACTTATTATTATCCTTTGTTTGCTTGTCCAGTTTCCTATTCAGGAAATCTATATCCGATTGTTTCTTCCCGAGCGTAATGTCATAAAGATATTTTGACTTTCTCCTTAACTAAGTAGTTATTGTATTAACTAAAGGTCATATGATAATCGAAAACATTTTCTTAATGAGTTCCATACCTGAGAGAGCGGGATAGTAGACGATGAGATTTTCTCTTTGTCTTTGGGCTTTCGGCCTTGGAAAGCTTTGTCCTTCTTTAGAGAACATTCCTTGGGAGGATCAAGAATTTCGGTAGGCCCCACATCTTGAAAAGTTGGATCTAGATTAGTGTCTCCTGATCCATCCTTGTCAGCCGACGGTCTAGAAATTCCATTTCCACCAACTCCAACAATGTTGTCATTATTATCATCACCATTGTCATTAGGACCATCATTATCATAGTCACCCCCATCCTTATCCCCGTTATCATCTTTCTCATGCTTATCTGAATTAGTCTCTTTATCAACTGAAGGATCATCAAAAGTCAATAATTTGGTGACATCAACTTCCTTCTCTTATTTAGGAACATATGACCCTATGACACCTCTTTTAATCTGCTCAAGAACTTGTCATTCCATTCTGGAGGAAGAGAGGGAAAGCTAAAATCTGAGCACTTATAAGCATTGTCAGTATAAGCAATGAAGAGTGCCTTCTCACGAGATCTCTCAATAATGGTATCGACAGGTTTGTCAAGAAAATAAGACACTTTAATCACTTTCATTAACTTGCTTAGGAGATCTTCTTTCTTCTTTAGCTTTTTATTAAGAGGCGTTTTCTCTACCACAAGCCTAGCTTCTTTCGTCTCAGCTTCCTTAAGAGCGAGTTCTAAAACTATCACCCTATCGTTGGAATTCTAAAGTAAGGTTTTTATCTCTTCAAGAAAGTGTAACACCCCTAATTTTTTTTGATAACATAATTCAGGAGATTTAATTAGATAAATCAATGTAAAGGTAAGTGATAAGGGGATTGAGACTTGAATTAATTAAACAAGGGTCATGCCTAATGAACTAATTAATGGGCTTAAGAATGGGTTTGGGTTAATTAAGTCACATAAGGGTATATTGGGAATTTCCGTCCTTAGCTTCCACCCTTATATATATTTCATTCCCACCTTCTCACTTCCCATTCACGTCATTTTAAAACGCAAACAAAATTATAGAGAACGGCCGACCATTAAGAGGAAGAGAAAATTCAAATTAAAGCTAGAGATTCAAGCTTAGGGGAAAATTAATCTCAATCCAATATCCTTATCAAGAGCAAGGTGAATAATAATTCCATCTCTATTTTGGTTTTAAATCATATATTTTCGGATTTAAGGGATAAATTCATTTTTATGATATATCGGATGATGATATGCTTGATTCATGATTTATTTGATTTAAACAAGGTTGCTTAAAAGGGGTTTTATACAGTTTTAGATCAAAACCAAGATTAAAGGATGTTTAAATGCCATGGAATAATTTTATGTTATGAGAAACATGATTTTGGAGTAGGGTTTCAAATTTGAGGATTTTCCAAGTTATGGAAAAATTATTATTAATCTTTAAAGGAAAATATGGTTATTTGGGTCTATAATTTATTTTGGAAAATATATTAAAAATTTGGGTCTGGAATTTTGATATGTTAGATAACATGATTAAAGTGAATTTCTGGAATTTTGGGGATTTTTCCAAAGTGATTTTCTATGCGAAATAAATTGTTTTAGAAGAGGGACTTCTTTGTAAAAATTGGAAGGGCGAGTTTGAACCATGGTTTCGATCTGGATTAGCGGCAGTTATTTTTGAAAAAGAATTTGAAAAAGTTAAGGCAACCAATCTGGAGTTGACAAGTGACAAGTTAGTTAGAGAAAAGTTTACTTAAACAAGAATTAAACCTGGTTTTTTTTAGAAATATGGTTCCGCCTACTTAGTAAAGTGCCTTTCGACACAGTAGCTTCAGCCTTCATCATTGTCAAAACAAACTATGCCGAAACCAATACATAAGGTATCATCATGATAGTACGTAGTGGATTGGAGATAGCTGGAAAGTAGGGTGTCGAAAGCATAGCTTCCAAAGGGGTTGAAACCTTAGTTTATTTTTAAAGGAAAAGCACCTGCCTAAATTTTGTTTTAAGCCTTCGACAGGATCGAAGCACAAGGTTTTGAAAGAGGTTTTAAAAGGTTTCGAAAGGGGTTGCCATTAAATTATAATTGCTTTCGACTGAGCTCCTCACTTATAACAGAATGTTTTAAAAGAAGGGGTTCCGACCTAGTCAATACCCTACTATCATTTTATAGCCTTTCGAAGGTGTTGAAGATATCAACGCTATCGAAAGGTACTTTGTTTTATAAAGTTTAAGCCACTTCCTAAAGCTTTCGAAAGGGGTTAGGGGTTTCGAAGGTGATGGGTTCGAAAGGGATTTCGACACCAACCTTCTTATGTTTTACCCAGATGTTTTATGGTTTTGAAAGAGATGGTGTCGATGACATCACGGTTCCCCGGTGTTTTATAAATGATAAAGATGGTTTCGAAACAGATGTTTTCGACTATATTCACTTTAACCAAACTATGTTTTAAGTATAAACCCAATGCTTTCGAAAGGGGTACTTTCAGTGGTTTCGGAAGGGTTAGTTGCATAAGTGTCGAAAGGGGTACTTTCAACTGGTTTCGAAGCTAAAGCTTCTAGAGTTATATGCTAATACATTAATATATTCGAAAGGTTTCGAAAGGTAGAAATTTAAGTATTATAAGGCAGGAGCCTAATATTTTTTAAGAGCTTTTGAAGAAGGTTATCCTATGAAGTCAAAAGCTAGGTTTCAATGGTATCGAAAGCTTTTATGACCCAAACTTTTATTTTAAAGGAAAAACCCATGGCAATATTAAAGGATTTTTTATAATGGTTTTAAGAAGAAGCTATCTTTGATAAAGAAATAGGTTAAGTGGATTAACCATGTTTTATTTTAAACCCACAGGAGTGGTATTGCTATGTTTTATATTGCTTCTTCTAATATGAAAATATTCACTTCATAATGGACCCATAAGTGCATTTTGGGGATAAATGGTAGGAGAATCAGTTAGGTTAATCCAGCAGTGAATATAAATTGAACAAACTCCTGAATGAGTAGAATTGCATCCAGGAGGTCAGGAAGACCAGAATATAGGATGCTAAAATATAAAGGAAAGATATTGGCAGGGGCCAATAGGTTTACAGAAAGCCCATGAAACCTGCATGATATTGGCAGGGACCAATAGGTTCATAGTTAGCCCATGAAAACTATGTATAAGAAAAGATGTCAGATAGACAAGTTCATAGTTAGCCCATGAAAACTATGTATAAGAAAAGATGTCAGATAGACAAGTTCATAGTTAGCCCATGAAAATTATCTGTAAAGGAAGATGTTAGATAGACTGGTTCATAGTAAGCCCATGAAAACTATGATTGGATACTGGTAGGGCCAATTGGTTTGTAGTTAGCCCATGAAAACTATATCCAGATGAAATATTGATAGATGTCAATAGGTTCCTAGTCAACCCATTAATACTAGGGTAAGAAGAAAGGATATTGGGGTTACCAATAGGTTCCTAGTCATCCCATGAAAACTAGGATAAAGAGTAATATTGGAGTTACCAATAGGTTTGTAGCGATCCTATAAAAACTATGTAACTGGACAGGGAATCCTTAAATGTTTAACCAGTTATTAGTCTGCCCATGAAAACTAATAGGTTAATAGTAATCCTAGAAACTATAATTGAGACAGATAGTTTAAAATTGAATGGGAATGGGTAATCCAGAATTTATTCAACTGTTTTGCATATCATCATATTATACTGTTTTGAATAGTTTTAACCATTGTGGATGCACGAGCACAATATATGGTTTTGTAAAGGTTTTGAGATACTAGTGAGGGGAACCCGTTATGCTAAGCTGTGTGGTCTCACTAGATATCTAAATGATTGAGATGGTAGATTATTATTCATACCAGGCTTTATGTCTAACTTGAAGTTTATGGTTTCCCCTTAAACTCTCGGGTACTCAATTGATTTTGAGTAGTTTGAGAGTTGAGGTTTTTGGGTACCTCTAAGACGAATAAGTTTCCGAAGACGTGTAGGAGGCATGATAGATATTTAGAGATCTCTTTTCTTTTGATTCCTCTGTGTTGATTGTAATGGCAAAGTTGTTATATTGCTTGTATATACTCTTATCCTCCCAGGGGGCATCTTCATATGTCGCTCTGGGCATATGTTGCAATAAATATATTTTCTCTGAACGAGGTTTGCGAACATGGGGTTATGTAATGAATTGGAAACGTTTTGATATGGAATGTAATATTGTTTGAAGTTTAAATTTTTTCCATATTCATGTGTTTGTGTGTATCAATGAATCTAACACCTCCGTATTTGGTCATCGAGAATTAATAACTATGGATGACTGCAGTATCTGTAGCCATTAGTTTTGGGCCTCCAAGAAGGGGATATTACAGTTGGTATCAGAGCATAGGTTTATGAAACTTTAAAAGAAAGTTAAACTTAAAAGATTTTCAAACATAATCCAATGAATTTGAAAATATGATCGGGGTTTGGGTTAATGCTATAGTAACGTGCTTGTATTTTCTTCTGTATCTTACTAAGGCTCGTATGCAGATTTACGAGAAAGAAGATATGGAAGCAGGAAACGAAAGTGGAAATCTAGGTGGAGGAAGCACCACAACCAATGAAAATGCTCGACCTAATACCGGGAGGAACCAAGGTCGACAGGCTAATTGCTAATCCAAATGCTGAAGCCAATGTAGGTTCTGGAAATCCGCCAGTAGATGCGGGGATGGTATATCAGTTATTGGCCAATCTTTTGCAAGCTGGAGTTGCCGATAATGTTGGAGGAGCTAATCCTACAACTCCAATTGGGAATAACTATGCTAAGCTAAGCAGAGACTACACCAGTTTGGGTAGAAAACCGTTTGTTGGACCGGAGGATGCTGTTGAAGTTGAGAATTTGCTACTGGATTGTGAGAGGATCTATATTGATCTTGGCTTGGATGATGGGCAAAAGAGAAGGCTAGCCTCTAGACAGTTGCAAAGGGCAGCGCTTCATTGGTGGAATAGTGTTACCACGAGGAAACCAGAGGAAGAGCTAACATGGGTTGATTTCTAGAGAAGGTTTGATAGAGGTTTCTGTCTGAAGTTGCTAAATTTGCATCGATGAGAAATTTTATGGATTTGGTTCAGGGAGAGATGTCAGTGGTCGAGTATGCTACTAAGTTTGATGAGCTATCTCGATATGGATATGCTTTGGTTGACACTGATGTCAGGAGGAATGAAAGGTTCATTCGAGGATTGAGACCTAAGCTTGCTAGGATGACTATGACCCATATCCAAGATCCTTCTAATGTGGTGGTGGAGATGGCCATTCGCCATGAAGAGATGCTTGCTATTTCAGCTAGAGAGAAGCTTGTTGAATCCTAGGGTCCTCAGGGAAAGAAGAGGAAATTCTTTAAGAAGAAGGGACCCAGAAAGGGGATGCTGCCAAGAATTCAAAGGCTGATTTGGTGTGCTACAAATGTGACAAGAAGGGTCATTATCCTAGTGAGTGCCGGTCAGGCAAGGGAAAGAAGGCTGCAGACAAGAAGAATGTAAAATGCTTTAACTATGATCAAGTTGGGCATTATAAGAACCAGTGTCCAGAGCCAACCAGGGCGGACAAAGGGAAAGTTTTTTCTGTTGGATCATCGGCTAAGCCCATTGCAACTGATAAAGGGAAAACTATGATGAAAGGTACGTTTTTGATTAAGAGTATACCAGTTAGGATACTTTTTGATACCAGTGCATCACATTCATTTATATCCCAGTGTTTGGTAAATAGGTTGTGCTTAGAGCCCACATACCTTGTTACTTCCTTAAGGGTTACAAATCTAATAGGAGGGTATGCAACTCTGGGGATAAGATGTGACCAGTTAGAACTTGATTTGTTAGGTCATAAGTTTGCATGCAGTTTGTATGTGTACGATTTCATAGATTTTGGAATCATTTTAGGTATGATTTGGTTGAGAAGGTATGAGGCCAGGATATTCTGCTAGGATGGGGAGATATCTTTGAGACACCTAGATAGTCATAACCAAATTATATTATCAGTAGAGAATTATGACCAGAGTTGTTGTGCTTTGTTAAGTGCAATGGAAGTGGGTGAAGAGTTAAATCAGGTTTGGATTGCAAGAGAGTTTGCAGGTGTATTTGAGCGAGTCATAGGACTACCACCGAAACGAGCTGTTGAGTTTCAGATAGATCTTATGCCAAGAGCTGAACCTGTGAGTAGACTACCTAGCAGGAAGACACCGACAAAGATGAAGGAACTGAAGGTGCAGCTATGGATCTAGAAGGAAGGAATTTTATTAGACCAAGCAGTTCGCGTAGGGGATCAGTTGCGGTATTCATGAAGAAACTAGATGGGTCGTTAAGGATCTGTATGGACTATCATAACCTGAACGAAAGGACGATAAAGAATAAGTATCCTTTGTCGAGAATTGATGATCTGTTTGATCAGTTTAGTATAGCCAAGGTGTTTTCTCGGTTGAATTTTGGGACGGAGTTCCATCAGTCGAGAGTGGCTAAAGACAATATTCCTTTGATAGCATTTTGGACTAGATATGGTTCGTATGAGTGGTTAGTGATGCTATTTGGATTGACGATTGCACCTACTTTCTTTGTGGATTTGATGAATCGAGTCTTCCGAGAGTATTTGGATAGATTCATGTTGGTGTTTATAAATGACATTTTGGTATACTCTAAGGATGAGAAAGAGCATGAAGATCATCTTAGAGTTGTGTTAGGGACCTGAGGTAGAATCAGCAAAAGGCGAAATTTTCAAAGTGTCATTTTTGGAAGAAAGAGGTTAATTTCTTGGTCATATGGTTTCAGAGAAAGAATTTTCAGTCAATCCAAATAACATCGAAGCTGTGAACAATTGGAAGAGACCGGAGACGATGACCGAGAACAGAAGTTTTCTTGGACTTGCTGGCTATTACCGGAGATTCATCAAGGATTTCTAACGGACTGCAGTGCCTTTGAATAAGCTTACCTAGAAGGAAGTGAAGTTTATTTGGTCCGACAAATGTGAGGAAGCATTCCTTAAATTAAAGCATTTGTTGACCAATGCTCCAGTATTAGTAGTTCCAGATGGTAACCAAGGGTTGGTAGTATACACGGATGCATGTGGGACTGGATTGGGAGCAGTGTTGATGTAGAAGGGCAAAATCATTGCTTACGCATCTAGGCAGCTTCGACCGCACGAAGTAAGATATCCTACTCATGACTTGGAGTTGGCTGCGGTGATTTTTGCCTTAAAAATTTGGAGGCATTATCTTTTGAGGGAGAGATTTGAGTTGTATACCTATCATAAGTCTTTAAGATATCTATTCTCTCAGAAGGAGTTGAATATGCGATAACAGAGGTGGTTGGAATTTTTGGCTGCTTATAATTTTGGTATAGAGTATACCCCAGGGAAAGGTAATAAAGTAGTAGATGCTCTTAGCAGAAGATATCAGAATGTGGTGTTAGCTATGTTGGCAGAGTGGAAAGATCTAGAAGCTCTTGCCAGTTGTGTTGTGTAGTTAAGATCAATTGCTAGTTCCAGTTAGAGTACTACCATGTTGTCCTGTTTAGAAGTTCGACCAGTGTTGATCGAGAGAATTGCTTCTAAACAGAAGGAGGATCCATTATTAGTTGAAAGGATCAGAAGGCTTAAGGTTGGAACTGAGGTCGATGATTTGAAAGATTTTTGTCTTAACCAAAGAGGATGGTTGAGAAAGAAAGGACGGTTATGTGTTCTAGATGTGGAGAACTTGAGAAGAGAAGTTCTTGAGGAATGTCATTGATCCAAATTTATGATTCATCCTGGAGGGACCAAGATGTATCAAGATACGAAGAGGAGCTTCTATTGGGAAGGCATGAAGAGGGATGTTGGCTTGTGGGTTAGGCAGTGCGTCAATTGTCAACAAGTGAAGGCCGACATCAGAAGCCGAGTGGATTACTTCAGCCTCTAGATATTCTAGTATGGAAATGAGATTCGATATCCATGGATTTTGTTGATGGGTTGCCAATGTCAAGGAGAAGAAATTAAAGTATATGGGTTATTGTGGATAGGTTGACCAAAAGTGCCCATTCCATTCCAGTAAAGTCGACCAGGACGGCACCAGTTTTGGCAAAGTTGTTCATGAAGAACATAGTTAGACTTCATGAAGTTCCTAGTAGCATAGTCAGCAATAGAGATGCTTTATTCACTAGTGAATTTGGGAAGAGTCTATAGGATGTGTTAGACACTAAGCTCAAGATGAGTACCGCATATCATCCAAAGACGGATGGGCAGACACAGACAGTCAATTTGGTGCTCGAGGATTTGTTGAGAGCTTGTGTGTTGGACTTTGGTGGATCTTGGGAGGATCACCTTCATTTGATTGAGTTTTCCTATAATAACAGTTATCAAACTAGTATAGGAATGGTGCCTTTTGAAGCTTTATATGGAAGGCCATGAAAATCCCCTGCATGTTGGTTGGAGACTGGAGATAGATTGGTCTTCGTTCCAGATTTGGTAAGGAAGGCGTCAAAAAAGATTAAGTTAATACGATAACGAATGAAGGAAGCTCAATCCAGATAGAAGTGTTATGAAGATAAGAGGCATAACGACCTAAAGTTCTCAGTGGGAGATAGGGTTTTCATTAAGGTATCACCTATGAAGGGTGTGGTATAGTTTGGAAAGTCGGGAAAGTTGGCCCCGAGATATGTTGGTCCATTTCAGATTATAGAGAGGATTGGAAAGCTCGCGTACAGAGTTGAGCTACCGAGAAATATGGCAGGTGTCCATAATGTGTTTCATGTGTCTCATCTTTGCAAGTATGTGCATGATCCAGAGGCAACCATCCCTCAGACAGAGTTGGAGGACTTGGTAGTAGAGCCTGATTTGACTTTTGTTAGACAACCAGTTCGGGTTATTGCAAGAGATGAGAAAAGATTGAGGAACAAGACAGTCAAGTTGGTGAAAGTTCAATGGAGCAAAAACGAGAAGGACTATACTTGGAAAACAGAGGACGAGATTCGAGATACTTATCCTGATCAGCTTTGAGGGTATTTCTATATTAGATTTATATAGATATTTCCTAGTCAGGTAGACTAGTATGGTTGTTAGGAGTCGTTACAGATGATTGTTATGTTTGATATTTAGTCCTTACTGAATTTCAAGGACGAAATTCTTTAAGGAGGGGAGCCTGTAACACCCCTAATTTTTATTGATAACATTATTCAGGAGATTTAATTAGATAAATTAAATAGAATAATGTAATGGTAAGTGATAAGGGGATTGAGATTTGAATTAATTAAAGAAGGGTCGTGCCTAATGAACTAATTAATGGGCTTAAGAATGGGTTTTGATTAATTAAGTCGCATAAGGGTATATTGGGAATTTCCGCCCCTAGCTTCCACCCTTATATATATTTCATTCCCACTTTCTCACTTCCCATTCACGTCATTTTAAAACGCAAACAAAAGAGAATGGTCGGCAATTAAGAGGAAGAGAAAATTCAAATTAAAGCTAGAGAATCAAGCTTAAAGGAAAATCAATCTCAATCCAATCTCTTTATCAAGAGCAAGGTGAATAATAATTCCATCTCTATTTTGGTTTTAAATCATATATTTTTGGATTTAAGGGATACATTTGTTTTTATGATATATAAGATGATGATATGCTTGATTCATGATTTATTTGATTTAAACAAGGTTGTTTAAAAGGGGTTCTATATGGTTTTTGATCAAAACCGAGATTAAATGATGTTTAAATGCCATAGGAGACTTTTATGTTATGAGAAACATGATTTTGGAGTTGGGTTTTCAATTTGAGAATTTTCCAAGTTATGGAAAAATTATTATTAATCTTTAAAGGAAAATATGGTTATTTGGGTCTATAATTTATTTTGGAAAACATATTAAAAATTTGTTTGGAATTTTGATATGTTAGATAACATGATTAAAGTGAATTTCTGGAATTTTTGAGGATTTTTCCAAAGTGTTTTGCTATGCAAAATAAATTATTTTAGAAGAGGGACTTCTATGCAAAAATTGGAAGGGCGAGTTTGATAAACTTAATCATGGTTTAGATCTGGATTAGCGGCAGTTATTTTTGAAAATGAATTTGAAAAAAGTTAAGGCAACCAATCAGGAATTGACACATGGCAGGTTAGTTAGAGAAAAGTTTACTTAAACAAGAATTAAATCTGATTTTGCTTAGAAATGTGGTTCCGGCTACTTAGGAAAGTGGCTTTCGACACAGTAGCTTCAGCCTTCATCATTGTTGAAACCAACTATGCCGAAACCAATACACAAGATATTATCATGATGGTATGTAGTGGATTGGAGATAGGCAGAAGGTAGGGTGTCGAAAGCATAGCTTTCGAAGGGGTTGAAACCTTAGTTTATTTTTAAAGGAAAAGCACCTGCCTAAGTTTTGTTTTAAGCCTTCGATAGGGTCGAAACATAAGGTTTTGAAAGAGGTTTTAAAGGGTTTCGAAAGGGGTTGCCATTAACTTATAATTGCTTTCGACTGAGCTCCTTACTTATAACAATGTTTTGAAAGAAGGGGTTCCGACCTAGTCGATACCCTGCTGCCGTAAGGTGCTGAAGATATAAACGCTATCGGAAGGTACTTTGTTTTATAAAGTTTAAGCCATTTTCTAAAGCTTTCGAAAGGGGTTAGGGGTTTCAAAGGTGATGATTTCGAAAGGGGTTTTGACACCAACCTTCTTATGTTTACCCAGATGTTTTATGCTTTCGAAAGAGATGGTGCCGATGCCATCATGGTTCCCCAAGGTTTTACAAATTATAAAGATGGTTTCGAAACAAATGTTTTCGACTATATTCACTTTGACCCAAATTATATTTGAAGTATAAACCAAATGCTTTCGAAAGGGGTACTTTCAATGGTTTCGGAAGGGTTACTTGCATAAGTGTCGAAAGGGGTACTTTCAACTGGTTTCGAAGCTAAAGCTTCTAGAGTTATATGCTAATACTTTAATATATTCGAAAGGTTTCAAAAGGTAGAATTTTAAGTATTATAAGGCAGGAGCCTAATGTTTTTAAGAGCTTTCGAAGGACGTTATCTTATGAAGTAGAAAGCTAAGTTTCGAAGGTATCGAAAGGTTTTATGACCCAAACTCTATTTTTAATGGAAAACCCCATGGCAATATTAAAGGAGTTTTTATAATGGTTTTAAGAATAAGCTATCTTTGATAAAGAAATAGGTTAAGGGGAATAACCGTGTTTTATTTAAAACCCACAGGAGTGGTATTGCTATGTTTTATATTGCTTCTTCTAATATGAATATATTCACTTTATAATGGACCCATAACTGCATTTTGGGGATAAAGGGTAGGAGAACAAGTTAGATTAACCCAGGAGTGAATATAAATTGAATAAACTCCTGAATGAGTAGAATTGCATCCAGGAGTTCGGGAAGACCACAATATAGGATGCTATAATATAAAGGAAAGATATTAGCAGGGGCCAGTAGGTTTACAGAAAGCCCATGAAAACTGTATGATATTGGCAGGAGCCAATGGGTTCATAGTTAGCCCATGAAAACTATATATAAGAAAAGATGTCGGATAGACATGTTCATAGTTATCCCATGAAAACTATCTGTAAAGGAAGATGTCAGATAAACAGGTTCATAGTAAGCCCATGAAAACTATGATTGGATAATGGCAGGGCCGGTAGGTTTGTAGTTAGCCCATGAAAACTATATCAGAATGAAATATTGACAGATGTCAATAGGTTCTTAGTCAACCCATGAAAATTAAGGTATGAAGAAAGGATATTGGGGTTACCAATAGGTTGCTAGTCAACCCATGAAAACTAGGATAAGAGTATTATTGGAGTTACCAATAGGTTCATAGTGATCCCATGAAAACTATGTAACTGGACAGGGACTCCTTAAATGTTTAACTGGTTATTAGTCAGCCCATGAAAACTAATAGGTTAATAGTAATCCTAGAAACTATAACTGAGACAGATAGTCTAAAATTGAATGGGAATGAGTAATCCAGAATTTATTCAATTGTTTTGCATATCATCATATTATACTATTTTGAATTGTTTTAACCATTCTGAAGCAGGAGCACAGTATATGATTTTGTAAAGGTTTTGAGATACTAGTGAGGGGAAACCCGTTGCGCTAAGCGGCGTGGTCTCACTAGATATCTAAATGATTGAGATGGTAGATTATTATTCATACCAAGCTTTATGTCTGACTCAAAGTTTATGTTTTTCCCTTAAACTCTCGGGTACTAATTGATTTTGAGTAGTTTGAGAGTTGAGGTTTTCAGGTACCTCTAAGACGAATAAGCTTTCAGAGATGTGCAGGAGGTATGATAGATATTTAGAGATCTCTTTTCTTTTGATTCTGCTGTGTTGATTGTAATGGAAAAGTTATTATATTGCCTGTATATACTCTGATCATCACATGGGGCATCTTCATATGTCGCTCTGGGTGTATGTTGCAATAAATATATTTTCTCTTAACGTGGTTTGCGAACATGAGATTATGCAATGAATTGGAAATGTTTTGATATGGAATGTGATGTTGTTTGAAATTTAAATTTTTTCCATATTCATGTGTTTCTGTGTATCAATGAATCTAACACCGCCATATTTGGTCGCCGAGGATTAATAACTATGGATGAGTGCATCATCCATAGCTATTAGTTTTGGGCCTCCAAGTAGGGGATGTTACACAAAGGCAACCAATTTGTCTTTCTACTTCACAGCTTCGTCTCTTTCAGTAGTTAAGTCAATAATGTGATTATTGAGTGAGGGTTTTCCTCCTTAAGCTTAGAGATCTTAGTCAACGACCCCGGAGCCTCATCTTGAAGCGAAAGTAGGTGTTTGGCAACCTGAGGCGAGTTATGAAATTTAAGCTGAATTATGATAAGTGAGATGTTAAGAGTTTAAAATAGTAAGACAAGAAGGGGTATGTACCAGCAAGTATTGTCTAAGATGCGTGAACCGATGATCTTGAGAATAAGAAGAAGGTTGTAACAGCTGGATTGCAGCGAAGGCGGGAGATTGAATAACCAATTGATGAAGGTCATTAAATTCGCTAACAAGAGCTGACGATTGGGACTTAGATGGGAAGGGATCCTTTGGAGTAAAAGAAAACCCAAGCTCTTTGCAAATACGGTTTAAGGCTCTGGGGAGCTCGGGATGGTAATACGGTCAAGTAGATCTTGAGAAGATTCTACACCGACCACCTGCTGGGTTTTGTCCACGACGACATTAATATCAAACTAGTCTCCAGTTGTAAAATCAAGATCAAGAGACTTACGCACCAACGTCCACTAATTTAACTTTCAATAACAACTGGAGTCTATACATCCCCAATCTTAGACTTTTTGCTAGGGATGTGAACAATGGTAGAACCATCATTTAGTTTTCTTTTAGCAGAAGAGAATAAACTAGAAATAGCATCCTTGAGAGATTGAGATCTAGGAGCCCGAACTGTATCACGAGTGACATCTTTCTCCAATTTATCTTTCGAAGTATCCACAGTAACTTCCTTCCTGACAAGAGCAACAACTAAAGTAGAAAATATGAGTCAAAAGGATAAACTCTGAGATGATATTGTAATAAATTATGAGGGATTACAGTGATATGTTACAAGGTAACCCAGGCTGAGCAGGGGAATTCGATGAAAAAATTTCGGGCTTGCCCATTACCAACGAGCCCTTGCCCTTAGAGTTACATTTTACCATTGGAGGTTCTCCTAGGATTTTGTGACCATCTGAAATGATAGAGTATTAACAAAGCTTGGCTGAGAGTAGCAGTCTGAGCTTGTTCACTACTACTTCCACTGCTTTTTCAGTGACAACACAAGTTTATGATCTTCCGAGTTCAGCTTTTTGGGAGCAGGGTCTGGAAGAGAGATACCCATTAATAAGGAATAACAAACCAATATGGATAAGCAAGAAAGAGAAGCTTACCAGCAATACAAAAAGTCCCTCTAAGACCAAAGAAGCATTTTACAAAGAAAAATTGAGTCTCCTATATTTTTGACTTATTAAGAGTCTCAGAAATTAAGCCTTTTGGATGAGGATGGATCTGGTATAATTAACGGCCTGGTTGATCACCGACCTTAGTAGGGCCAGCTATATGGTAAAGGGTGACAGGACTAACAGAGGGAAGACTGGATTCTCGAGCCAGGACTTCCAAGCAGGTTAAATATATGTAATAATTTGGTATAAATTGGATTGGCGAAATATCAAATTTCTTTAGATATCTCAAAAGAAATCCGGGAAAGGGAAGATATCCAGTATGCAAGATATGAATAGAGGAGAAGGTAAAATACCCCTCCGGTGGATCATAGATGATGTTCGAGGATCATGTAGGGATGGCTTCGACTCCAGTGATGCCAAATTGATTAAGAATGGAATCTACCTCGGCTTGGGAAGTGATATATGATGATTTAGAAATAATGTCTTTTATCTTACTATCTGTGGGAGAAGGTCTTGTCACTTGAGAGCTTTTTTAAAGGACCTCTTTCCTGATTGTTGGCCTTCCATTTCCTACCAGGTGATATTATTCTAAACTTAAGATATTATCATGATTTAGTGAAAGATTTTATACATGTTAATACTAAATCTAAAGTTATTACCTAAGAAGTTTTTGGTTTGTTAAAATTATAATTCAAGTGTCAATTGCAAAATGGTGACACTTAAGTGACATGTAATAAGCGTGTCAACAAACATGAACTTCGATCTTCGTAAGGAATCTTATGGAAGTACTATAAAGAAAGGGTTATCACATGAGGTTTGCAAGTTTACAAGCTAAATATTTTACGACCATCATAATATAAGTATCGAGAATAATTTTATGACAAAGGATTCAGTCCATATCAAAAGTGATAACAAATGACCCTTATAACCATGTTTAATTCCAAAGTAATAAGGACGTCGACACTAACGAGTAATGACAATGTGAATTAAAAATATGATAATTGGTTAAACAATTCAAAACATTCAAAAAGTAATGGCGACAATAGTGTCGAAGTCATGTAGAACCCTACTTACAATGTTAAGCATAATTGCGAAGAAGTGATGGAAAATGATAGGTAATTGTCATCAAGTTATGTTTGTAACCAAACATCAAAGACATATAGCTTTGTATTTGATTAACATCGAAGTAATTTACATCGCACCTAATCGAAGCAAACACCATTGAAAATCTCTAAGTTCTTAATTATAAAATATAACACTTTGACTTAGTCAACAAGATGCAAGAGGGATTCGGTGCTTTTATCCTTGATTGACTCACAAAAAACATTACCAAAAACCGACGATGTCCATGGCATTGAATGAGTCACTTTTCCCACTAAAATCATTAATGAATGAACTAACAAGGTAATAAGGAATATTGACTTCGACTGTCATGATAAAACTACAAGTGTTGTCAAGGTTGCTCAATAATGGGTTACGGGTCAAATGGATTATCTCTCTCGCTAAATAACCTAGAGCATGTTTGATGAAATGCCTACTCCAATTGATAGTGAAAAAGCTGCTAATAATCCAACCAAAATTCACCTTCGTTAAAAATGATAAACATTAAGACTTTAAAATCTAATCCATACCTTAATATGGGATCGATAAGGTTCAGATTGAACCCGTGAACCCAGCAAAATCATCAAATCACTAAAAATTGATTATCAATTTGAAATCGGTCAGTAGTACCTCATACTCAACATTAACGGAATTAACAATTGAAATTCAACAATAAAATTTAGTAATTACTGCAGAATGACTAAACTCAATTGCAGATTCAAAAATAATGAAATTTAGGTCAAAGCCTAATCACGATTTTAGCATAAAAAATGTGTAAACCAATCGATGACTTGATTAAACAAGAATCACACCCTGGCTTATAAGAATCGATGCTAAAGAACTTAGGTTTAAAGATGATTCTAAGAATTTGATTTTTTCTCAAAGATTTCCAGTTGCATGTAAGAGAATGAGGAGAAGGAGGCCATGTATTTATAGAAGGAAAGGGGCGAACGAGAGTCGTCAAATTAATTTTAAATAAACGGATGAGATTAGCGTGGGAAGAATGATACGTGAAAGAATCACAATGTTGAAGTTATTGAATTGAAAGGTCAAGGACTCCTCTACACTACAAGGGGCAAATGTTACTACGATAACCGTCGATGAGGGACATCGGCCCAGACAAAATTGAAGACTTACAAAGAGGGTACAGTATTTCGCTAGAGGGTACAATATTTCGTCAACGACGGGATATATGGACGACTTCGAAGATGTACGAAGAGGAATACCTAGATGACATTGTCATTCACGTTGAAATATTGCTCTTCGACTACGCTGATTACTACATATACCATTGGTGTCGAAGACACAAGAATAAAGCAACATTATAAGATCAGTAAAAGATGACCTCTTCGTCAATATGGCCTCTTTGTCATTATAACATTCTCGCCTATTTGACCTCTTCGGTAGTCAAACTACTTCACCTCTTCATAGTTCACTAGTATCACTAGCCATCAATTAGAAAGGAGAAGTGCTACATTTCACAAAGTGCTTCGAAGGTGTCGCTCTTCGATGATGTCAAAGGAATACAAATTCATGTTTCTCTTCGATAGAGATCACTTTGTATATCCTCTCTGGATAGCACACCGAAGACATCGCACTTCTGTATGTAAGTGGTATTGGTAGCAAACACTAACAATGTCCACGAAGACCTTGCACATAGTAGCGTCGAAGTTATTGAAGACCTTATTACCAACATTTGTGAGGACACCTATATTGAAGCTCATCGAAGACACTGAAAGTGAGGTAATGCCGCTTCCATAGCAATTGAACCAATGCAAGCTCGACGCCGCCGAAGTCAAGCACATAGAAGATCTGGAAGACGAAGTGACGCCACCGGATCTCTAAAAATTGGCTCTAGGGGTGCCATTTTGGGGGACCGAAATTTTTCCCCACTTTCATTTTTTACATCGTAATCTCTAAATCAAATTGGGTATCTTAGAGCACATTGTAATTTTGGAACATTGTATACATAGGATCTTGAATATTAAATAAGGATATCGCATATGTGTAATCGATTCGAACTTGCGTAATCGATTCAAATTTGTGAATTGAACATACTTGTGACTTCGCATATTTGAGCTATTGTGACTTCGTGATTGGCATAGAATAATTGATTTCGACTCAGGGACTTCAAGCTTGAACTTGCTTTATAAACACGAGTTCGAACCTGAGCTCATCTTACATACATGAATTCGATTATTACAATATCAATAATGGATACATCAACTCTTACTATGTTGTTAACTTCGACGAGCCTCTTCAGGGCATCTTCTTGAACAATCTAGTTTTTTAAGCATTTTTGGGTTAGCAAATTTATTTGCTAACATTTTCCAACCCGAAAACTTCAAACGTTAATACGTTTTTTGTTTGAACTTCGATCGTAAAACATTATATTTGAAAATTGATCAAAAAAATCACCACTAACCCAAAAGGTGTAAGTTTCATAGCCAAATTCTGATGTTTACAATAATTCTATTTTTGGGCTTTAATAATACTTATTAATCAATTTTATTTTCATTTTATGAGATGTTACATTCTCCACCCTAAAAAGAATTTCGTCCCCGAATTTCTCAAGGACCGAATCATGTAACATAACGCACTACCTATCTAAGCTATCCAATCAATTAGTGTGCAACCAATTTTGCAGTCAATAGTGTATAAGTGCATGGTGTATCATAAAATATACAATATGTATATCGAATAATACTAAACCGGCGCCTCCTATATGAATGCATTCTTTAAAACAGTTTTGAAAAATATGGTGCAAACTACATATGGCTGTTCTATATGTATGAAAATTTTGAAAATCAAAATCTTTGTTTTTTCATCCAAAAATTCTCACACTTCTACAAATAGAAATAGTTCAACCAATTTTTGCATCCAATCCCTACCATCCAAAATCCTAGCACACCATTTCCAACATCCAAAATTTAGAAAAGTCCAGTTTTTTAAACCTATATTCTTATGCCGAAAAATGGTTTATATGGAGAATTTCATATTTCCATCCTTCTCTTATGTACCCATTCCCATGTATCTTAGAACCTTCTCTTTTGCCTCCAATTCTTTTTCAATTTTTCCAAGCATAGTCCATATAAGGAAATTTACTTATAATTTTTAAATTTTTTTTAAAACAGAGTTATTTTAAATTAAGTTTGGTTTACCTATCGATAATGATGAAATAAAATTCCTAAGGCTAAAACAGCTTTTTCCCTTATCACTAACTACCTTTTATTTTACTATCACTTCCACTGCATGGTAAAAAAAAGTCTTACTTGCTAAACCATCAACTTTTTCCTTATGCTAAGCATGTCGCATTTCAAAAATTAATAATTCCCTCCTTTTTTGTTCAAAATCATTTTCAATTAAATTTTAGAAATTCTTAGAAGTAAAACCTTCCTTTTTTTCAAAAATTTTACAAAAACATTTTTTATTAAAAATCAATGATTTTTTTTTAAAAAAATTTGTTTTTATCTTTTCGAAACAAACTAAGCCACATCTTATGCAGTCAGAATTTAATCAATGAGTTAACGTCCATGATTGTCTCCTTTCTACTACACGATAAATTTTCAAATTTTAAATTAGAACAACCATCAACACACATGTTTACTTATAAATTTCACCTTTTTAGGCATAAAAATAGTGACCCGTGGTTTCACAACAACCATTCCCTGTCCTTCTCTTGCTAAAATTTATCTTTTGTAAAATTTTAAGATGTTTGGGACTTAAACATTATTTTACTTTTAGTAACTAATAAATTTTCCTAACTTATTTTAAAAACTTCCAGCCTTACTTTGCATTAGTTAGGTTCTACATGAGACTTTCTTACATAGTTTTCCAATAAGTATAACGGTTAATCCAAAAAACCAATTTAAAAGGAACTTTTCTCACAATATCACACGCGTTTTATACAACAGAAACAACTAATGCTTACAACCCAAATATAAAAAAACAATTGCTGGAAGCTGCCCTTCAACATCAACTGACATTAATGATGTTGTGGCCCTATCACTTCTTACTTAAATTAAATGGACCTTTCTGACATGATATTATACTATAACCCATATATCTTAACTTTCCTTTTTGGCTACTAATAAATAAGGTCCATCTATTACTTCCATTATAACAACCAATTATATTACTATCCTCATTTTAATCCAGATCTCTTAATAGTATTCTTAAATCTTTGTATATGCTTTCTTTATTTTTATTCTTTCATGTGGGTATACTCTAGAACTCGCATAAATGTACTTTGATACCATTTCTCATTTCCTTATGGGTTCGACTTTATGATCTTCATACATGTAATTAAACATTCCTAGGCTCGTACTAATATTCCTTATATTCTACGGTGGTCCACTATTGCTACTCTATAAGCATTCATCGCTTTTTTATTCACAGCCTTAACTTTTACCCCGTCTTACCTAGGAAATCATCCCTATCTACTCCATAATAAAATTTTGGTTTGGTTTTCGCCACTTTTTTAACAATTAAAACTTCACAATCATAAAGTACTTAATCCCAAAACATTTATCTTTAAAAATATAAACTTGGAAACTTTTATTTAAATCCTTCAATATTTTGGTTTCAAAAAAGAACCATGAGAATCTCCTTAGTTTAAATAATGTTAATTGTAGGCATCTTAACTTTTAAAAATAAAATTTAGAATTTATCAATTAAGTTTATTTATCAAGTTTAAAAGAAAATGTTAGTAATTATTTTAAAAGATCCTTTTTTTTCTTTACAAATAAGGGTCAAATTTTATTACATGAATGGTCATCCAAAACAACTTTTCCTCAAACCCTTTTAACAAGGAAGATTTTACTTCTTAAAAGTGGGATTTTAAAACTCAAACTATTTATTAAGTTTTATGTTCCAAAAAATCAATTTACCAAACCAATTTCTTCAAGGATGCACTTTACAATGTTTGTTAAACATCCTTTATAACTTTTACTAAAAGCTGGAGTAGACAAGGGCAACTTCCATCCTATTATTTTCTTAATACTCATGAGACTTCCCCTTTCAACCTTAAAGGAGGTTCTAATAACATATAAGGGGAACTTCTCAAAAGTTATGTGCAACTACTCTGTATATTTGTGGAAACTGTATATCCATTTTTCTTTCTTTTAATTTCCTATATTGTTTTTAATTACTAACATTATTTTATATAAATTTCTAACATTGTTTCTATTTATACTTCATAATGTTACTACTATTTAGCTTTCTTCTACCTAAATGGATCTTATTTAAATGGCTTCTTTTTGTATAACTTTTCCCTTAATTGATTATTTCTTTATTTAACCATCGTAGTGTGTTCGCCTACTGCTTTATTTTGGTTTCTAATCTTCTTTTCCCGTTCTATTTACCCCATTTTAAACTTAGTACCATTTCCTATTGTCCACCCCTAAAAGGAATTTCACAACTTAAAATTTTTCATTTCAAAAGAATCAACGAGCTATATACGCTCTACTATTTTTTTCAAACAATTAACATTTTTTAAAAATCCATTTCAAAAATAGAGTTTTTCTACCTTCAAATAATTCCTTTGAAAATCATTTCAAATATATTATTGATATATTTTTCTTAAGCTTTTATATTAAATTCTTTAATTTAGGGTCAGACTTAGAGTGGATTTTTATTTGTCCATTCTTTTTTACTTTTCTTCTTTTCTATTTACTGATTTATCCTCTCGCAGAATATTAAAATTTTTGCCATCATCTTGGAGTGATACTACACACCTTCTTCCAAAAACTTATTTAATTCTTCTTTCAGTTATCTATAACATATAGACTCTCACTTTCTCCGTATCTAGATCCAATGTACATCATCAATCGGCAATCCTGTAGGGATCTACAATTGTAGGGAAATCTATGCTCTATAAGGGAGTCAAGTACTATTGAGCTTCAGGGACTCTTCCATATGTCACATTCATGCTCTTCTTAAGTCAACGCCTTCAAGTACGACCTACTTTCCATGGGGTAATCGGGATAGGAGTATATCTTCAACTTCATATATTATTCAACTCATAATCGCATTATCCATTTTCAAGAATATGGTTGCAGCTACTTCTATGTTCGGAATTTGTAGAGTTTGACATATAATATATGTATATATATATATATATATAATTATAGGTAAAAATAAAATATGTTCACTTAACGCATCCACATTCTTAAGATCGACCAGCCTAAGCTATGATATCAAATGTAACAACTCGCACTTTAGTGGGCTTGAATTTTCGCTAAATTGGAAACCCAAGTCCACTGAAGTATGGATCGTTGGTGTTGGTATCCTGTAATATCAAAAGCATATCAGAGCACCATCGATATAAACTCACAACGGAACACTAAAGTATAACAAAACATATGGCTACTGACCAAAGCTGACATCTTTGAACTCTAGTACCCTTGTCAGTGTCAAGCATACTTAAGGAAATCTGTCCTTCCACTGTTCTCGCCTTGTACCATTACCCATCCTTCTAAAGCTATCCCATGGGTTGTAATAAGGAGGGGGTCAGAACAACATTTTGGTGACTGATAAATTACATACTTTATACATAACACTAGTTTATGCTGATTGCTTTCCATTACGTGTTGTGTCCATTATTTTACTTAGTCGTCTTGACTTCATGTACGTGTACGATATGCCCCTCTAATCGAGATAGACAAAAAATACGTACATAAATACACACACACACACACACACACACACATATATATATATATATAAGCCCGCAGTCCCCCTTTAGACCAAGATGTTTTCCCTGCTAGTATCCGTAACACAACACCTTCTCCGGATCCACCGTCAGCGCAGTATCTCATCCTCATCGTCGTGCATATTAAGGAGCTCTAGTAGTGCCTAATAACGGCATTTCAACCATTCATCCATAGTATATATCATTTTTGAAAGACCACATTAAAAGGTTATCTGCATTGCCTCCTAACAACAAATTAACAAGCAATTAAGAGGTGGTGCATGTCTTAAACATAATCTACACTAGTAGAAGGTGTAGTCTGTTTAGGCATAACCACTATCTTTCCGTTGATCGCTCAGGGCTGGTGACAATCTCGACCTATGTAAATATCTCCTACTCCTTGTATATATGGTACCAATATCACTATCATAGCGCCGAGCCTAGCTCACGTCCTATTTAGATTGCCTAATGCAATCAAGGAAATGCCTATTTGGTTACTTAAAACATAACCTCGAAAAGGTTGAAGCAGACTCTACTTGTCCTTCGACACTTTGACCGAGGCGAACCCTCCTACTTTGGTGCATCCCCTTCTCCTATACGCGAATATATAATTCCATGGGTCCTATAGTTGGTGATATCTCACATCAGTACAATGTATACACAACCGCTGGGAGCCTCTTTCGGTGGGCAGACTTCTGTTGTGTAACATTACTGACCTCGCATCCCAACCCATACAAATGACTCTTTCATTTTTGATTAATCTAAGTTATTGACTAGATTCAATAATTCACACCGACCATAAATTCGTATCTGAGACTTATATAAACTTATTTAATTACTGCGCTTTTTATGTTCAACTGCAGCGTTCAATTAGTTTTACACAACTTACTTATTGTTTCATTAATACCCCGTTAATGTTATTTACCACTTACTTTTTATCCAAATAGATTAATCACATTTTTCGACTTAATATTATTACATATATTCTAGTGTCCCTTTTTAACTGTTACTATCTTTCTTTGATTATTATAATCTTCTAACTTACTCATTGTGTTGTGTTACATATATTTCATCGCCTATTGTTTATTTTCTTACTTATCGCATTTGTTAGATTTTATAATTGAATTATTTTTATTATCTCTAAATACAATACTTTGGTTATACTTATGGGTTTGCTGCATTTAAATGCATTAGAATTACATCCTCCAAAAGGAAATGTTGACACTATAAATTTTCATAAGTTATCTAAATGGAAAATTGTGTAACGTTTTGAAATTACGAGGAACAAAATACGGTAAATTCTCCATTTTTGTACACCTCTTTCTTTTAGGCATATTCCTTGTTATTTCAAAAGCTGCACTTTTATTCATATTTATAAAACTGGATAATTTATAGAAATTTACATTTCAACACACTTCATTCTAATGAATTAAAATACTACTTAAATCCCAATCCACTTTACAATAATATATAATTCACATTTACCTACATATATCATTCAACCAACAAATCAGGAATTACTATACAATCTCATTAATTTAAAGACTACCTTTACCCTTACTTTCCAAATTCAAGTATATGTAACATTAAATAAAAATTAATCATTCACAGAATATGTAGGCATGGTTTCCAATTTCATTAGATGTATATATTTAAGCCTACAACTCCAAAATAATATTCAGGCATACAAGGAACAGATTTACAACGATATAAATCAAATATTGTATAAAAATATATAATTTTCTACTCACCTTTAAGCTTTCAATATCCAGATCTAAACCCTGTTATTCCTATTTGACTCGCTTTCCTTCCTACCGAAATATGTACCACAATGTACATATTCAATAGAAACTTATATCCGAAAAGAGATTTGAGATTAATTTAGATTTGGATTTATAATTTATGTCGACCTACCTCCTCGACCTTCAGAAATTGACACTAATATATCCTCGGTATTCACATGTCATAAATCCAGGTGCTGGGGAGGCAGATTATCATGCGGTAAGAGAAAATAAAAGTAGAAGACAAAAAAAATAGAATCTCACATCATATTCAACATTTAATTATACATATGAGTAGTACATGCAATTACTCTAGATTGCTCCATCAGAGTTCTAGTAAGTACAAAACTAGCGAGGATAGATATAACTGCCTATCCTCACAAATGCTGGAAGATACATTACACAAAATATAGCGGAATTAATAGATAACTTTCTACAAAGGACCCCAAATGCTCCATGTACATCCAAAATGCCCCAAGTTACCTAACTACTTGGCTGCTTGGAAAAATAGAGCACCCATGGTTTAAGGGGAAAAGAAAATAAACTCCGAATCACTCATGTGACTGGTATGAGAAACTCAAAAATACAGATATTTGAAAACAAAGAGTATCTCATAAGTCCACACCACACATAAACTCGAAACGGGTTTTTACCATATGATAACCAAAATCTATATTACACAAAATCTGATAATAGTATTTTTAATGACATTTTTTGAAAACAACTTTCAGGTAAATATACATAATCTTAGCCGAAATTGTTACATTATTAAATTCTAGCATACTAGGCTCTACAATCAAGTCCAAAGGCACTTATTGGAGAATGGATTCCATACAATGACAAGGTAAGGGACTAACCTCCGATGGTACATCCCTAGAAAAATGCACCGAGACACCTACAAATGGTACTCTACCAACACAGAACCGTCCTACCTTTATCGTAGATATTACCGAATATGACATCACCCCGATCATTTCTAACCTATCAGGGACCCCAAAGCATACACAACATACTCGAAATATAGAAGGTAATCTAGAAAGGTGATGACCATATCCTAATGGGTGCGACCGACATTGCCTTACTGCATCTACGCTGTTTTTGTCATTCCCGAGCGATGAAGCCCGAGGTAATGATTATCTTTCACATAGTGCATTCCACTTTGAACGTAACATTGCCAATTCCATCACACAATATTGATTTCCACAAATGTACAACCTTTGGGCTCATACGTCTTAGAGAAGGGTGTTAAGTAAAGGAGAGTTACCTCCTACACCACCAAACAGATGTACATCAATGTACATGCATTTTAGAAATGCAATGTCAGACATTCGTCCATACAAGTTGTCTAGGAATAAGACAAACTGAAGGAACTCTCCTACTACATCTGGTCGGGAATCACCCCTAGGATTAGTAGCGAGCAACCCTTGCTTCGAAGAGGAAATGAAGATACTACTGTCACGTATATATGATATGGAAAATTTTCCCTAAGGGTCAGCGACAAGCAGCCCTTCATTCCATTAATTATCATTCCTTGTCTTCATTTTCAAACATACATTGGTTCAAAGTTGTTTTCGGATAGGGACCACCCAAATCCGACCCTAGTTCCTTCGAACTAATCATAGATAAAAAGATAGAGATCACTCCTTTAAACTAACCAAAATAATTATTACGCAAAATCTTGTAGTATTATTTTTAATGACATTCTTTTGAAAATAAATTTTAGGTAAATATTCATAATCTTAGACGAAATTGTTACATTATTAAATTCCAACATACTAGGCTCTACAATCAGGTCCCAAGTCACTTATTAGAGAATGGATTCCATACAATGACAAGGTAAGGGACTACCTTCCGACAGTACATCTCTAGAAAAATGCACACCGAGGCACCAACAGATGGTCCTCTACCAACACAGAACTGGCCTACCTTTACTGTAGATAGTACCGAATATGACATCATCCCGGTCATTCCCGACCTATCTGGGATCACAAATCATAGAAAACATACCCGAAATATAAATGGAAATCTAGAAAGGTGATAACCATATCCTAATAGGTGCAACACACATAGCCCTACCACATCTACCTTACTTTTTTCATTCCCGGGTGATGAGGCTCGAGGTAACGATTACCTTTCATATAACACATTCCACTTTAAATGCCACATTGCCAATTCCATCACACACTATTGATTTCCACAAATGTATAACCTCTAAGCTCATACGTCTCAGAGTAGGGTGTTAAGTATATGAGAGTTGGCTCCTACACCACCAAACAGATGTACATTTGTAAAAATCAATGTACGTGCTTTTTAGAAATGCAATGTCAGACATTCGTCCATACAAGTTGTCTAGGAACAGGACAAACCAAAGGAGCTCTCCTACTACATCCTATCGGGAATCACCCCTAGGATTAGTAGCGAGAAGCCCTTGCATCAAAGATGAAATGAAGATACTACTGCCTTATATATATTATATGAGAAATTTCCCCCGAGGGTCAGTGACAAGCAGCCTTTCATTCCATTTATTAGCATTCCATGTCTTCACTTTCGAACGTACATTGGTCCGAAGTGGTTTTCCGAAAAGGATCACTCAAATCCGACCCTGGTTCATTCGAATCAATCATCGATAAAAAGATGTTGAGTTTGAGGTTGATTATCATTTCATTCATTAATATCTTTTATCAAATAAAATATATGTTTTAGAGATATAAGTCTTTAAATCATATTCTTTTCTAGTATATACAGAATCATTTAACCTCTCTTTAACTTTGGAAATACCAAATCAAAATCATTTCTCATAAAGCACATTGTAAAACCTTATTGAGTAAAAAAGGGTTGATAGAAATTATATTAATTCTACTCAACATCAATTTCCATATTCAACCTTCACTATCAGTCAAATAATGGTGAAATTGCCATTTAAATTCACACGGATATACGGGTTCCCTCCTTGAAATTTAATACCAAGCATAAGAAGATTATTTCTATACAATCCAAGTTGTATTAAATTTGGAAAAATTAAATCTTTTTATACTTGCCACTTTTCCGACATTTTCGACCTTATCTATCCCGCGCCCAGGAAAGAGGCCAGGTGAGCTAAGGCACAGGTTGCTCCTGAACATCTCCTTAGTTTAAGCACCTCACATCCAGATGACATGAATAGAAAAATCCAGTCTACTCATCGGCTTTTAGAGCCATGCTTAAATCACTTAATTATGACAGCTTTTCTTTAAATCATTCATTTAAACTTTTTACAATAAATTATAAAATATTCAAATCATCTTTAAAATACTTAATTATTTATTTGAAAATATTTATAAAATGTTTGGGAAAGAATATTAAAGTTTAAAGCCATATTTCAAAACTTATTAATAGTGCTGCAAATAGTGCTACGAATAGTGTTTTTAAGGCTTATTTGATCAAAACAACTTTTCTATCATTTGGAAATCCATTTTTATAACTCAAATATCTTTTAAAATATTTTAAAATATTTATAGAATTCATTCCATATTTTTAAAGAATTAAAAATATAATTTTTAAAGAAATTATTGCTTTGGTTTCCAAACTGCCAAACCATGACTATTTTGAAAACTTGTTTTGCTCATATTTCTAAATCTACTGAAGGAAATCTAGATCATTTTCATTTGTTCAAAACTATAATTATAAGAGTTCGGAAAATTCTTATTACAAAAAATTGCGACTCTGATTCCATCATACAATTGGATTTAAACTTTTACGGCGCGAAATAGCGAACTGCCGAAACGCGACGCGCCTATTTTTGACTCAACTTTCATAACTTGTGAAAACTTCACTAAATTAGATTTTAGTGTTTATAAAACATTTATAAACCATTTTAAATCATTTTGAAGGGGTTTAATGATTCCAAATCACTTTTATAACTTGATTCGAAAAGTGATTTCCTTGTGTGATATCAACGTGTATTTAACGTGACTTGTTTACACAATTAAACACTATATTAAAACAACCAATACTTGATGATCAAAGCATAGTAAATATCCATAGCAATCATATCACATCATCATTATGTATATATATAAATAGAGTTTCTCACTTTATTTTTGATCGAACTAACTTTAAAACGGATATAGCTCTAATATCTTGAAATCGGAGCTCACGACTACTAGCACAAATGCTCCTAGGTGGTACGGCCTTGGTCTTGGAGGCTTGGAAGGGCTCGGCCTTACTTGGCAAGTGGTAGTGGAGGTCTTGGTTGCGCACATCCTTGGTGGAGGAGAAGGAAGAGATCACCAGCTTGAACTTTGGTTTAAAGTAGTATAGATTTTGATTGATTATGGTATAACTTCGTTTTGATTTTATAACATTTTCTTTCTTAGGCTATGGAAGCCATTAATGTAGAGAAGAAGAGGATGAAGAGCTTAGAAATTTTATGAAGAAGAAGCATGAATGAAGTGAAGATGGGTGGTGGTATTTATTGGAAAAGAAGTGAATAAAAATATCATGATACTTACTTGTCATTTCATCATTGCCTCACCGCCACTCCCTCCTCTCACCTCAGCATTCACGGTCGAACATCCCCCTCATTTGTGTGGTCATGTGCATGTACCTAGGGTGTAAGAGGTTGACTTCGGATTTACTTAAGGGTGAAGTTTTAGGAAAATATCTTAGATATTTTGTAATATATATAAAAATGTATAAGTATATTTGTATGTATATATGTGTTATGTGCATGTGAATGTGTTCATGTATATGAACATGTATGTGTGCATATGTATACCTCCAATGATTCACAACGTTGCACAACTTTTCTACGTTGAATCGTTATGGATTTCGATTTCCAGTCATATTTTCACTTCTTATTATATATATATATATATATTTGTAAACAAAGTTTGATAATAATATTTCTATCATTATATAATAATTAAAAGGGCTTATTTAATAATTAAAATAATTATTAAATCATTTAAACTCAATTTAAATTTAAAAATCATTTATTCAAAATTAGCGATATCATTGATGATGTCATAAAGGGATTTAAGTTTCAAAAATAAAATAAATAGTTTTATTACATATTTTCACTTATATATAAATGAGTGTATGTATCCTGCTCCGTGCATAGTGTTGGATGGTCTAAGAGTTATTTATTGATAAAACGATTTTTGGTCATTTTATCAACATATCTTCCAAAGTATATTTTTTTGTAAATATTTATTCAAAATAAGATTACCAATATTATTTATTTTTCAAAACATTATCATTTATGTTAAAAATCTTATATTTGAATATTTTAAAAAAAATTTGAAGTGATGAATTTGCGGGTCGTTACATACTTCCCCCTTAAAAGAATTTCGTTCTCAAAATTAAGGATATGAAGTAAATGACTCAAAAAGGAATATATATTTTTGACAAGGTGAAATATATACAAGATATGATAAGTGACCACACCAAAGGCGGTGAGTACACTATCTCGATACCACATGGAACTATACATCACTCCTAAACTCGGGATAAGCTTTCCTCATTCTATCTTTCGTTTCCCAAATGCAGTCTTCGGCATCACCACTCTATTGAACTTTAACCAACCTTACTACCTTCCATCTCAATCGCTTCTCATCATGATCCACGATTCAAACTGGTCATCTAATAACTGCCAAATTTGGTTCTACTTCTAAATCTTCCTTGTTGCTATTTCTATAATCTTTTCTGGATCATGCACATATTTTCATAGATGGGATATGTGAAAGATGTTGTGCACACCAGACTACCTTTCGGGCAACTTCACACGATAAGCTAATGGGCCAATTCGCTCAAGCATGGGAAAAGGTCTAATAAATCGAGGTGGTAGTTTCCATGCCCGTCCAAATCTTACCACTCCTCTCATCGGAGAGACTTTCAAGAATACAAAATCTCTAGCTGAGAATTCCAAATTCCTACGCCTTTGATCAGCATAACTCTTCTGTCTACTTTGGGCTTCTTTCATCTTCTTTCTGATCAAGTCTACCTTTTTTGAGGCTTCTCGAATCATATCGGGGCCAAGCACTAACCGATCTTCGGTTTTGACCCAACATGCTGGAGATCTACATGGATGAACATATAAAGCTTCGTACGGTCCATGCCAATACTTTCCTGATAGCTGTTATTGTAGGAGAATTCCACAAGATGAAAACAGCTTTCCCATGAACCTCCAAAATCTAAGATACAAGCTCTTAGAAGATTTTCCAATACTCGATTTAGCCTTTCAATTTTCCCATCAGTCTGGGGATGATATGCGGTGCTTATACTCAGCTTCGCTCCCAAAGCTGTTTGTAATGCCTCATAGAACATACTGGTAAAGATTGGATCTCGATCACTGACTATGCTGCTTGGGATGCCAAGCAATTGAACAATTTCCCTCATGTATATCTCTACAAGACTTGCAGCTGTTCTCGTTGGCTTTACTGGGATAAAATATGCGCTTTTGGTCAATCGATTTACAATAACCCAAATGCCTTCATTTCCCTTTCTTGATCAAGGTAAGCCATCGTTGAAATCCATCGATATTTGGTCCCACTTCCAAGTCAGACTTTTAAGAGGTTAGAGTAATCCAGTAGCCTTTTGCAGATCATTTTTGATCTGTTGACAATTTGCACATCTGCTAATATGGATAGAGATGTCCCCCTTCATACCATTCCACCAAAAAGTCTTCTTCATATCTCGATACATTTTGGTAACTCCGGGATGTACTGAAAATTAGAGAATTATGACATTCAGTTAAAACTTCTTGCCTTATCCCGTCGACATTTGGGATGCATAGTCTTCCATTTATCCTTAATATTCCTTGATCATCCACCTTAAATCCTATCCATCTTCCTGGCACTGTGTTTTTCTCCACTACTTAGACCATCTTTGGAATAAATGGATCTTTGAGCTGGTTCTCTTTTATACGGTTAATCAAAGATGGATGTACTATCAAATAAGTTATAACAACATGCCTTCTACTAAGCGCATCTGCTACTGCATTCGCTTTTCCAAGTGTTTATAAAATGTCAAGATCATATAAAGTGAGAAATTCTAACCAACGTTGTTATCTCATATTCAATTCCTTCTGAGTGAAAAGATACTTCGAAGATTTGTGATCAGTGAAGAGTTCGAACTTCTCATCTATTTAAAGAAGGAATATTATTTACCAAGGTCAAACATAGTTTATCAAAATAAACTATGAGAAATTCTTACCCAATAAATAATGCCTCCACATTTTTATCGTGGGCACAACGACTAATAATTCTAAGTCGTGTTTGCATAATTCCTTTTATGAGTCTTTAGTTGTCTGCTTGCATAAGCGATAACTTTTTCATGCTACATCAGCACTGCACCTACTCCTTCTTGACAAGCATCGGTATATACAGTTAAACCGCCGCTTTCATCAGCAATACCTTGGACCGGAGCGTTAATTAACCTTTTCTTGAGCACTTGAAATGCTTCTTCGCATTTTGGTGTCCATTCAAATTTAACATCCTTCATAGTCAACTTTGTTAGATGGGAGGAAATTTTGGAGAAGTCTTGAATGAATCTACGATAATATCATGCTAATCCTAAGAAGCTGCGGATATCCTTCGGATTTTGTGGTTGCTTCCAATCTTGTATAGCTGAAATCTTTCCTGGATTTACTGAGTTCCCTTCTTATGACACAATATACCCAAGAAATCTTACTTCTTTCTCCCAAAAGTGACATTTCGAGAATTTAGATTTAAGTACATCCTTCTCAATATTTCCATCACAATCTCCTGATGCCTTTCGTGTTCCTCCTCAATTTTGGAATAGATAAGAATATCATTAATAAAAACCAATATGAATTTTTTTAGCACATCTCTGAATACTCTATTCCTAAGGTCTACGAAATAAGCACGCGCATTGGTTAACCCAAAAGGCATAACTAACCATTCATAAAAGCAATTTGGACCCCTAAATGAAATTAATGGAATGCCATCCTCAGCTATTCTTCATTGATGGAATCCTATGGCTAAATCTATTTGCAAGAATGCTCCGGCACCATGAAGTTGATCAAACTAGTCATCAATACGGGGTAGAGGATACTTGTTCTTAATCATTTTCTTGTTTAGGTCTCGATAGTCTACAGAAAGTCTTAGGGAGCCGTCGGACTTTGCAACAAAAAACACCACTGCGCCCCAACTCGAGCGACTTGGTCTAATTAGTCCTTTCTTTGACTACTCATCTGTTTGATTTACCATCTCAAAATTTTCCTTCGGGGCCATCCTTCGAATAGGGTGAATAACGGGTCTTGCATCAGGAATTAAGTCAATACGGAACTCCATTTCCTTATGTGGGGGCAAACTTTTAACTTCCGCAAATTCTGTGACAATTGGTATTATCTCCAAACCTTTTTGAGATGAGTCAAGTGCATATAAGAAACTATCCCTTACTGGACTGGGTTCCTCACAAAATATTTCGGTAAATTTTCTGAAGTTGGTCCACAAAGATACCGTTCTCTTAACACAATCCAGAATAGCTTTATTCTGGGATAACTAGTCCATACCGAGTAAAAATTCAAACCCAATAAAGTCAAGGGCCAATAGGTCAAATGAAAAACGATAGGGAGTGTAAGTGATTTGCATATCCTCATAAATCATACAAAGATTAGTCACACTGCCTATGGAGTTGGACACACAGATATGGGTATCTATTATTTTTGTGATTAGTTTTAGTTTATCTACTAATCTCTTTGCAATAAAACTATGGAAAGCTCCTGTATTGAATAATACTCTAACTAAATCATTATTACTATAGAAGTTACCTTCCGAACTCCCTTGCCTTTTACATCTTTAAAGGTTGAAGGCTCGTCTTTAATAGAATAAATCTTAACCTACTCACCTTTCTTCATTAACGGGCACTTGTTTTTCCAATGGCCGGGTTGGTGGCAGTTATGGAAGAGACTTTTCTGCACCATAGGAGAGACGATTCCTTGCTGCTGCCTTTGAACCTTAGGATTTCTACAATTTGTGGAAAGGTGGCCTTTCTATTGGCAATTATAACAAGTCACATCCTTAAAATGATTCTCTTGTAATCCTCCCATGGTCTTTCCTTACCATGGCTTCTTTCTCTTATTCTGATTGTTGCTATTTCCTTGAACAAGTGCTAAGTTCTTCTTGTCTAAGGCTTCATATCGGAAGCCCGTATCCAATAGGTCCATAAATGTTCCTTTTACGTGAGCGGTCATCATGTCTTGATATTGTTCCTTCATTCCTATAATAAACATCTTGTTCTTTTTTAGGGGCATGTCCATCAAACCAGACCCTAAGCGAGATAGTTCATTGAAGAATATTCCTCCACGTATAGTTCTTCTTGTTTCAAGTCCATGAAATTCTTATAGAGACGGGATCCTCCAGTTGTTGGCATGTATTGCTTTGCAAATTCATCCTTAAACCATTCCCATGAGAAATTGTCCTCTGAATCATTTAGAATTATGGACTCCCACCAAGCTAGAGCTCTTTCCTGTAACTGCCAAGAAGCTAAAAACCTTTTCTGCCCATCCCCGATATTCAATCCTTTAAAGATCCTTTCACATGATCGGAGCCAATTTTGTACTTCAATAATGGACTCTGATCCTTTGAATGGTTTCCCTCCCAAGAAGGTGTAATTCTTGCATAGAGTACCAAAGTTAATTTGAGGTTGCATAGGGATTACCACTTCCTCAATTACCATAGCATTTGGTCGACCATTGGTGGCTGTAGTGTTGCTACCTCCCCTTTGTCCTCTTCTATTACTCATCTCCTATTATCTTCATATAATAAGGAAACATCTTTAGAATTATAGACGAAATTATCTTAGGGAATGGTTATAAAACTCGAATATACTTATTTGGATAAAATTTCAATATGTGCTCTCTCAGACTAAACTCATTCTAGGACAATACTAACCCTATCTATAATGAGTTGACCCCATCAAGGCTTAGATATTCCCTCAAACATAAGCTTCGATACCAATAATGATGACCTACCTCCTCAACCCTCAGAAATCGACACTAATACATCCTCGGTATTCAAGTGCCGTAAATCCAAGTGTCGGAGAGGTATATCATAGGGTAAAAGAAAATAAAGGTAGAAGACAAAAAAAATAGAATCTCACATCATATTCAACATTTAACTATACATATGAGTAGTACATGCAATTACTCCTGATTGCTCCATCAAAGTTCTAGTAAGTACTAATCTAGCCAGGATAGTTATAACTGCATATCCTCACAAGTGCTGGAAGATACATCACACAAAATATAACAGAATTAATAGATAAATTTCCACAAAGGACCCAAAATGCTCCATGCTCCATCCAAAATGCTTCAAGTTACCTAACTACTTGGCTGCTCGGAAAAAATGCACCCAGAGTTTAAGTGGAAAAGAAAATAAACTTCGGATCACTCATGTGACTGGTATGAGAAACTCAAAAGGCTAGATATTTGAAAACAAAGGGTATCTCATAAGACCACACCGCACATAAACACGGGATAGGTCTTTACCTTATGATAACCAAAATCTTTATTACACAAAATCTGATAATATTATTTTTAATGACATTCTTTTGAAATAAACTTTCAGGTAAATATACATAATCTTAGTCGAAATTGTTACATTATTAAATTCTAGCATACTAGGCTCTACAATCAAGTCTGGAGGAACTTATTGGAGAATGGATTCCATACAATGATAGGGTAAGGGACTACCTTCCGATAGTACATCTCTAGAAAAATGCACCGAGACACCAACAGATGGTCCTCTACCAACACAAAACCGGCCTACCTTTACCGTAGATAGTACCGAATATGACATCACCCCGATCATTCCCAACCTATCAGGGATCCCAAAGCATACACAACATACCCGAAAAATAGAGGGTAATCTAGAAAGGTGATGACCATATCCTAATGGGTGCGACCACATAACCTTACCGCATCTACCATGTTTTTTCATTCCTGGATGATAAGGCCCGAGGTAACGATAACCTTTCACATAGGACATTCCACTTTTAATGTCACATTGCCAATTCCATCACACACTATTGATTTCCACAAATGTACAACCTTTGAGCTCGTACGTCTCAGAGAAGGGTGTTAAGTACAGGAGAGATACCTCCTACACCACCAAACAGATGTACGTTTGTAAAAATCAATGTACGTGCATTTTAGAAATGCAATGTTAGACATTCATCCTTACAAGTTGTCCAGGAATAAGATAAACCAAAGGAACTCACCTACTACATCCTGTCGGGAATCACCCTTAGGATTAGTAGCGAGAAGCCCTTACATTGAAGAGCAAATGAAGATACTACCGCCACATATATATGATATGGGAAATTTTCCCCAAGGGTCAATGTCAAGTATCCCTTCATTCCATTTATTATCATTACATGTATTCACTTTTGAACGTACATTGGTTCGAAGTGGTTATCGGATGGGGATCACCTAAATCCGACCCTGGTTCCTTCAAACCAGCCATACATAAAAAGATGTTAAGTTTGAGGGTGATTATCATTTCATTCATTAATATCTTTCATAAAATAAAATATCTCTTTTAGAGATATCAGTATTTAAATCGTTTTCCTTTTTAGTGTATACAGAATCCTTAAACCTCTCTTTAACTTTGGAAATACCAAATCAAATTCATTTCTTATAAACCACATTTTAAAACCTTATTGAGTAAAAAAAGGGTCAATAGAAATTGTATTAATTCTACTACTCTCCTTAGTTTAAGTACCTCACATCTAGATCTCATAAATAGAAAAATCCATTCCACTCATCGGCTTTTAGAACCAAGATTAAATCACTTAATTATAACAACTTTTCTTTAAATCATTTATTTAAACTTTTTAAAATAAATTATAAAATCTTCAAATCATATTTAAAATACTTAATTATTTATTCGAAAACATTTATAAAATATTTAGGAAAGAATAGTTAAGTTTAAAGCCATATTTCAAAAGTTATTAAAAGTGCTGCAAAAAGTGCTGCGAATAGTGCTTTTAAGCCTTATTTGATCAAAACAACTTTTTGATCATTTAGAAATCCATTTTTATTACTCAAATCTATTTTAAAACATTTATAGAATTTATTCCATATCTTAAAGAATTAAAAATATCATTTTTAAAGAATTTATCGCTTTGGTTCCTAACTGCCAAACCGCGACTATTTTGAAAACTTGTTTTGCTCATATATCAAAATCTACTAAACAAAATTCCATCCTTTTCTTTTGTTGAAAACTATGATCATAAAAGTTCAAAAAATTCTTATTACAAAGAATTTCGACTCCAATTCCATCGTGTAAATGGATTTAAACTTTTACGGCGCAAAATTACGAATTATCGTTACGTGACGCGCCTATTTTTGACTCAACTTTCATAACTTGTCCAAACTTCACCAAATTGGGTTTTAGTATTTATTAAACATTAATAAACCATTTTATATCATTTCAAAGGGGTTTAGTGATTCCATATCACATTTATAACTTGATTCGAAAAGTGATTTCCTTGTGTAATATTGACGTGTATTTAACGTGACTTGTTTACACAATTAAACATGGGGCATTTCACCAGAAGGACAAACTTTGCAGTCCAATTAGTTTCTAGGACACACATTCAAAGAAATTACTTTCAAGGCCAAAGCCAACAGAATAATTACTTTCAAGGACAAAGTCAGCAGTCCAATTACTTTCAAGTTTATAATTTCATAGGTTTTTTGGCCCTAGAAACTAATTATTTTACGTTTTGTCCTTGAAAGTAATTATTTCAGTTGTGTGTCCTAGAAACTAATTCCACTTGCTAAAGAGGCCCTTGTGGCTAATTTCCACATTAAACATTATATTAAAACAACCAATACTTGATGACCAAAGCATAGTAAACATCCATAACAATCATAACAAATCATCATTATATATATAGAGTTTCTCACTTGATTTTCGATCGGACTAACTTTAAAACGGCTATAGCTCTGCTACCTCGAAATTGGAGCTCACGACTACTGGCAAAAATGCTCCTAAGGGGTTCAGCCTTGGTCTTGGAGGCTTAGAAGGGCTCGGCCTTGCTTGGAAAATTGTGGTGGAGGGCTTGGTTGCACACGACCTTTGTGGTGGAGAAGGAAGAGATCACTAGCTTGAACTTTGGTTTGAAATGGTATAGATTTCGACTGATTTTGGTATATATAACTTTGTTTTGATTTTATAATTTTTCCTTTCTTAGGCTATGGAAGCCATTAATCTAGAGAAGAAAAGGATGAAGAGCTTAGGAATTTTATGAATAAGAAGTGTGAATGAAGTGAAGATGGGTGGTGGTATTTATAGGAAAAAAGTGAATAAAAATATCATGATATTTACTTGCCATTTCATTACCATTGCCTCCCCACCACTCCCTCCTCTCACCTCATCATTTGCGATCGAACATCCCCCCATGTGTGTGGCCATGTGCCTTTACTTAGGGTGTAAGAGGTTAACTTTGGATTTACTTAAGGATGAAACTTTACGAAAATATTTTAGATATTTTTTAATATATACATACATACATATATATATATTAGATTCCTGGTTGACTCAATCCTGGTTCTTTGAGAAGTAAGCAGACTATATTAGATTCCCAAGGGGATCTCCTATATACCCCTTAAAGCTAGAGATGTTTCACCAAAATGAGTTCTCTTAAGGGATCTCAAACTTTATGAACACATGAAGCTCATATATGCTTCCTAAGTCAAAACTGGCTAAGATTTGGTAGTCGATTATTTAACTATCAAACAAATAAACAATCAAACCAGAGACTTAATTTTATATGGAAACTAAGCATGATTAAGCACGATCAAGTCACATAAATGACTTTTAATCCCCTTTGTATTTAATTAGTCCTTTGTTAGTTAAATCTCTTTTATTAGAAAAACTCCTTTTATCTAATAATACTTCTTTCACTAATCAAAACTTATAATTGATTAAAACATCCCTTAATAATCAAACTTATTTTTATTAATTAATACTCTTTATTAATTAAAACTTCATGTTTAAACTTGTATGTATATACATTTCTCTTTATAAAGATATATATATATATATACTAGTATTCTATTATTTCACAACTCGTCTATACTCTTTTCAATACTTCAAAAAGTACTCATATACCTATTTCAACGGTATAAGTATATTCACAAATTACTTTACTTTCCATACTTACAAACCATTTCCATATAGTTATACAATGGTATAAGTATACTCACGATTCTTAGGAGAAATTTCAGATTTCCAAAACCATACATGAAAATGGTCAAAAACATTTGTCTACAAGAATTAGGAATGTTTTCCATACCATCAAAATTATAAAGATCATTTATGGAAATCAAATCTCCTACACTTGTCATGTTTTCAATATTCTTGACTTACTCTATCCCTCGCCCAAAAACGAAGCCAGGTAAGTCGGGGCACCGGTTGCTCCTAGCCTTGCCTAGACACTTCGGTTCTAGGTCTCACAGATAGAGGATCAATCTACTCATCAGCTTAAGTATAAGACTACTTACTTTCCATAAATTACCCAATTCGTGTACTATGAACCTAAACCACTTCACGCTTAATCGTCGTCTTTCAAATTCTCTTTAAAGATCTTATTGCTTTTCAATAGTATAATTTAATAGGTTAAAAAAATGTTGCTTAAATATTGTTATTATAAGCCTAACATCACTTTTATACTCGTCGTTACTTCAAAACACTCCCACTTAAAACTTTAAGTATTTCAACTTTTATTAAATAAGGTAATATACCTTTCTAATTAACTTTACAAACCATTCATTATAGCGCAAGTGTTATAATCTAAAAACTTCCTTTTTATCCTTTTTGCAAAGTGCTTAACTTCTTTATACACTTCTAAATATATCAATAATTTCAACATGGTTTATACACTTATTCCAAATATTCCATAAAATATCCATTTCATAATTTATCAGAAACCATACAGCTTGTTTTTATGATTTAAAACCATTAGTTAACCATTCATAAATGATTATAAAAATAATATCATACTTTGGTATTTTTCCCAACCAAATTTCCTTTTGTCAAACACACCAAAACTTTATAGACACAATCAAATATATATTTTCACATTATATTCACATTTCAACCAATTTAACCATTGTTAAATACAAAGGACTTCAAAGTGAATTTATAGGGACAATTTAACTTCAACAATCGCAAAACAATATCAAACATGTAAACAACAAGTCTGGGCCACGATACATGTTTTAAAGGATTTATAAAAGAGATTATACTACAAATAATGGTGTCACTTGCTTTCCAAAGAAAGAAGGGGTCCAAAAGTGCTAACTTGCATTGTTCTCAATTCTATTTTATATTTAACACAACAAACAATTTTACCACAACAAACACAAATAAACTAGTGAGTAAACTCATCTCCAAAGTCCTCCCACACGTTCGCCTTTGCTAGAGAAACTCAATGCCCCCAACACCATGGACTATCTCCACCCTTAGCTCCTCCACGACCAAGCCCTAGGCATAGCTACTCAAGATGAACACTTCCAACCATCACCGCACATAAATTGACACATACATAATCGAAGCCCTCACTCACACGATCTCAACGGACCTAAAATCATCGAATTTCGATGCCTCTAATTTCAGATTTAATTGATTGAATGGGTTGTGGCTATTAATTTTGTTTTAGAAAATAAAGAAAGAAAGAAGAGTGAAGTTATGAAATACATCAAGTATCAAGGCTATTTATAGGCTTAGGATTAGGAAGCTTATGTGTAAGCTTGGAATAAGTTTAAATATAATATTATATGGATAGATATGAAGGTTTAAATATAATATTATATAGGTAAGTATAAAGATAGAAAGATTCCACTTTTCTTTTATTAAAATAATACTTTTCAATTTTCAATAATTATAAAATAATTGTTTTTTTTCTCAATAAGTTTTCAAAATTCTTCTGAATGGTGGAATATTTATAGAGATGAAGGAGTTTACTTAGGTTTTAAGAATAGTAATAAGTTAAAATAAAATGATTTTGTTTAGGATAGACTTGAATGAGAATCATTATGCTATTTTGTTTTATATTATTGTTTTATTAGGTAATTAATTATACTATTCTGTTTTGTTAGGCAGGTAACTATACTATTTTGTTTTATTATATTTTAATTCTCTTAAGTTAAACATCGAAAGTATAGCATGCACAATCACATAGTGCATTGGAACGTCGCTAAACTTATCGGTGCACATATTCAATATTCCGGTTCTGATGACATTAGTTTTGCTAAATTCTAAGGTAGTGCCTCGAAATGATAATTTCACGTGTTGATTAAAAAGGATTATTATTAAAACAAGTATAATCACATTATTGATTAAATAAAAGTTTCACCGTTAGCATTTATTATTTAAAAGAGTTTAAATAAGCTTTTGAAATCATTTTTATTCATAGTAAATCAAAGATTCCATTAATCAAATAATTCGATATTTAAAATATAGCGTTAAAAATTATGGGTCATTACATTCTCCCCCTAAAAAGAATTTCCTCCCCGAAATACTGACACGAGCAACAAAAAAAACAATCACACAACAATACATAATGGTGTTGCAACCACTACCAACCAAAGAAACAATCACACCTTAATACTTAACAATATAACATTCACTAGCAAACAAGCCCACGGTTTGCTTAGGTTCAGAAACCTCTCATCGCCCAAAGATGATAAATAACCTACTAAGCATATCTTATGCTCAATAACCTCAATTCATGCTTAGTCGATCACGCATACTACCTCAAACAATTTGAAGAGTCATCCCCCAAACTCTGCACAAGCCAACACACATAGCATACAAATATTATTAATGCTCGTACGATGCATATATCATAAGTACGCAATACCAAATCTGATCACTGGCTCAATCACATAGATTTCACTTCCGAACTAGTATATCTCACATGACCTCTCCAGTGTGGACTCCGATCCAGTTCCTTGATTAGAAACCTCTGATTTCTTACATAGCCACATACTATGATAGAAAACTTTAGGATAATGTCAATAATCCATATTAAGTGTTCGCCGTCAAGAATCGAGGGGAAAATCCTAACTTAGACCAATGTAAATCACCTCGAAATCATGTATTCGAACCTGGATCAAGAACTATCCTACAAATAAAATGATCTATGTACAACATACGTACATTATTCCAATTGGTTTCTTAACTATACCAATTTATTTTCATTTTTAATTCACATTCATTTTCCATATAGTATTCCTTATTTAATACGAAAATCATTTATGAATCATTTCATAAAACTATACTTTAGTTTAAATTCGTATAACGCTCTTCTACATCCTAAGAGTATATATACAAAACATCATAATTGTTTTACTTAACCAGGATGTTCAAAATTTTAAAACTGGTTTAAATTCTTACTATCTTTCCATTCTAGAGTTAAAAAACTTTACTTTTATATTTTTAACAAAACACTTAGCTTTAATTTTTATAGCAACTCGGAAGTTCTCAACTGTCCAAAATCGCCGAAAATTCCATTTCATTTGAACAAATGAAAACTACCAAACAACATATCATAATGAGATGCACATACCAAACTTCCCTAATGCACAAGATATATGTGTCCATATAGTAACTTAAATGAAAACTTCAGAAATAAACATCCAGATTTTATTTCAAATCATTTGAAATAAAAATAATATAATTATCTCCTTTTGTATATCAAATTATACTTTTGGAATATAAATCAAAATCTATTTTACCAAAACAACTATTGTAGCTTCTCCCCACTTCAAAACTCGGAAATGAACGCCGATGATGTTGTAGTCATCACCAGAATTATTTTTTTAACGGCATAAGCGAGTTCAATACTTCTAACTTATGCCTTTCTGACTTAAGCAAAAAAATTTCAAAACGGTATCAAATACTTCGTAAATAATACTAAGTACCATGATATCAATTTTATAAACCAATTTCTCAAATATTTACTTTCAAATAATACTACTATTATTTTCCAAAATCTTTGATTTTAACAACACCAGGATTCAAGTTCTCAAATTCTCGGTTTAAATCCTTTTTATTCATAAACCGTATTTTATAAATCATACTTATATAAAATCACTTTCTTATATAAAATTATTTCACAAATGTATATCTTTCTTTAGATTTTAAAACAACTTTTATATAAATTAAATTTTAACCCAACATTATCAGCGATTGCGTTATAGTCAAACTGTGAAACTTAGTTCATAAGGTGTGCATTCAATGTTCCCACAATTTCTATCTACCCAATCACATGCAGTAAAAAGGTAAATTACTTTTAAATCAACAAACAATAGCCAATACCCCTAACTGAATGAGCATGACTAATCAAACAATAAATGATAATAATTGAGTATTATCATTTCATAACAAACAAATACACAAAATAAGTACATCAATTTTTGAAAATTATCCTTTTATATACAAAATATAATCCTTGGTAAAATTATTCCATTGTGTCGGTTTGCCTTGTTCAAGTATTTAAAAACCCTTATCGATACAGTGGTACCTTCTGCATTGACTAGAATTCATAATCCACTCAACAGGTAAATTAACATAGTATAAAACATTTTTATAGCACTAACAAATACGTGCTCTCACACACACACAGAGATACACACACATACATACATTCTAAAGCTCATTCTAGGGTATTACGAACCCTATCTCTAATAAGTCTACCCCATCAAATCCTAGGTGTTCGCTCAACCTAAGCTTTGATACCACTTGTAACAATCCGCCTTTTCGACCTTCGAAAGTCGACACTAATACATCCATGGTATTCATGTGTCGAGCAACCAAGTGCCGAAGAGACGGATTGTTAGGGAAAAAGAAAGAAAAAGACATAACAGAATCTCACATCGTAACAAGTAACATATAATATACAACAGATCTTTATAAAAGAAAAACTATAATATCCATACATCAATCAGAGTTAACTAACCAATCATCAACCTGGACAGTTACAACAACCTGTCCACACAATTGCCGATAAATACAACTAACAAATGCAGCAGTAAATAAAATATATGTAACTACGTCTTGGAGGCATCAATCTCGTCTCCTGAAGATCTAAAGCATCCAAACTAAATCTAGAAATATGCCCTGGCTGACCTGAGCATTATAAGAAAATAATGCCAGGATCAATCTGGTAAACCAGCATGAGAAACACAGTGTAACGAACCGTTCTTGCCTTCGAAAGACAAGTCATTATAGGTTGAAGAAATAAGAAAGATAATCAAACACCGAATCTTATCAAGCAGGGAACAACATATAAAAGAAAATTTAGTAGATTACATAGTCATAGCCAAAATATTACATCAGAGTTCAATAGTACAAGTTCCAAAGTAGGACAATTTACAACTGCTTGTCCACAAAATACTTAGACCATGCAGACATACACAACGGAATAATTTATACTAATAATGGCTATCCCATGAAGCCACCTGCTCCAGCTCCTCCAACGTGCTTTCGAGAGAAACTTGGATCACTCGACTACTCATAAAAATTAAGTACCCAAGAGTTTAGGGAAAAGAAAAATAAACTCTGGGTCAGACATGGGTCCGGTGTGAGTAAACTCAAATAACAATATTTTTATTTGAAAACTTCTTTAAAAAACAAAAGGTATTGTAAGACCACGCCGCACCAAGACACGAACGGGGTTTTACCTTACGATAACAAAAAACACTTTCTATTTAAAACAGGTGATATTATGATAATGCTTAAAGGTTTAAAATAAATATATAACATAGCTGAAATGCTTGCATCTCACTTTCCAACATATTTTGGTATACAACTAAAACCGTAAAGGCACGTATTGGAGATTGGATTCCATACAATGACAAGGCTACCAGGGTACCGCCAGCCACGATACACCTCTAGATTAGCATACCAAGATCGTACCAATCGATCCCTGCCAACACATGAACGGCCTATTCCTTGCTATATAGTACCGAATATGATCACCCCTTAGTTGGGATCAACAACCATTTGGGACTATAGCATATTTGAGTAGGGACTCATTCTAGATGGAAATGATCATACCGTAATGGGTGCGACCCACATGGCCCTGTTGCACATCCCCTTTTTAGTCATTTCCGGTTGATGAGACCTGAGGCTACATCATTACCTTTCACATATAACACATCTCTCTTGGAATGCTAACATTGCCTTCCCGATGTTGGCCCAATGTCAGCATTCATCCATACAAGTCATTCAGGAGATGAACGAATTAAAGGCACTATTTCCACTACACCCATTTTAAAATCACCATCAGTGTTAATGGCAAGATAGCTCTTGCACTTCAAGTCTTGAATCTTGATCATGATTTCGATAGATTCAATTCGAATGCTTTACGTTGGTTCGAAGTGGTTTTCGGATAACTATTCGTCATCTGATCCTGGTCATTTCACACCAACACTCGATAATTTTAAATGGTCAAGTTATTTGATAGTGAGCAACTTCACTATTGGGTGCAAGATTTACATACGGACATACACTCCATATACTTAGGTTATCATGACCCGCTTATCGAAATTAACCTCCTTGTGTTTATCACGTTAATGATATTCAGCATTTGTGCTAAACACAAGTCAGCTTACTTTCCATAAAACGTGTCAACGTTTTATAATCACTAATTTAATTCATTTGGCTACTTAATGGTCCAGACGATGAGATCCTTTGATTTAAAATCGGTTAGCTTGAAAAGAAGATTGCTTTAAAACATAACCAATTAAGTTAAAAAATAGTTTTAAAAAGATTAAAGTATATTTAATTGGCTTAAACCCTAATTATATCTTAATTAAATCAAGATTAATTCGTAATTAAACTTTAAATAACTTAATGAACTTAGTTAAGTCCTAATAACTTCTTAATGCATCTTAGTTAAGGTTAAAACAATTCATTGTTAGTTAAACCCTAATTAATTAAAAGTCAATTAAATAATCACTTGTTAAATCATAATTAACTAACTAATTAGCTTAATTAAAAGTCAATTAAATAATCACTTATTAAATCATAATTAACTAACTAATTAACTTAATTAAATAATAATTAATCATTAAATTACTTCTTAACAACAGTAATCACTAATTAAAACTTTATTAATCACTAATTAGTCATTAACCTTCTTTAAGTGTTACTTAACCCTTAATCACTTACTTAACTATCAATTAAGTACTAATTATTTTTAATTAGTTTATTAAATAATAAAATATTAATTTAACTAAAATTAATCTCTTTTTTATTACTAATTAAGTTTGAAATTTTTTTGCAAAACCATTTCGACTATCGTTATAAGCGCAGTTCGCTTAAATATACTTTAAGCAAAAAACTTGCTTGATTCTTTTCTATTTCATGTTTTCAAACATAACTTTTAAAGTTTTTGAAACATAGAAACAAAGATAGAAACTTTGAAACAATTTTCAAACTTTTAAACAAGGAAAACAAAAATTTTGATTTCGAATCGGATCTCACGTCCGTCGCAACACACAAAGTTGTTAACTTTGACTCAACACAACATACTTTGGTTCTTGGATCACAACCATACATCCATACTACCATACTTTTTAACATCACAATGAAACACATATAACAATATATGTTTACATGCTTACCAACATGACAATACCGCATTCAAATCTCAAATTCAACACCAAACACCAACATCCATCAAATCAACATCAACAACTCAGTAACCATTCAATCTACACATCATATTATCACCACAATAACACCACGTAGTAATGTCAAAAAAACTTTTCCAAAATAAAGTAGTTTGCTCACCGAAACTTCGCAAATACAAAGCGAACTTCGACTAGACTTTGGAAACAACACACGAGCTTCTAAGAGTCAAGATTTTTCCAGAGTTTTAGCTTCAAATGGCTCGGCTTGATGGTGTGGGGTCGGCCTAGTGGTTTAGGGTCGGTGTGGGCTTTGTTTCTTGAAGAATAAAGTGAAGAAATGAATATAGGAAAGTTTAAACTAAATTTATTTTTAAATACTTAGAAAGGATTTGGAAGCCATGGAAATTTTAGAGAGGAAGTTTTAGAAAATGAAGGAGAGAATGTAAATAAAATTGTGTGTGTGTATGGGTGTGTATTTATAGATGAAGAAAAGTGGAGAAATTACAATTTTATCCTTAGTTTAAAATATCATAACATGTCATCATTTTGTCATGTCACATCATCACCTTCCTCCCCCTCATATGTCACATCTCCCTCCTCTCTAGTCACATCCCCTAAACCATGATGGGTAATGATGATGGTACTTAAGGAAATGACAAGACATGATGATATGATTTAGTATATATATAAGTTATTATTCTAAAACCAGGTCTTGTCACATCACTTGCTAAACATAATTAACATAAGATAATATACTATTAGTGTATTATTATTGTTTGGTTAATTAACTCTTATATATGTAAATATAGTGCATAAAGACGAACAACGTTCCCGACAACTTTCCAGTGTCGAAAGGTCAAAATTTCGAAAAACCTTCTTTGGTCACATTTTCCATTTTTCTACGAACTAATTAATTTGGTAGACATGTTTTGGAAATGATTTTTACATCATTATTAATTAATTAAAATGATTTCATTTATCAATATTAATCGATTTATTGACTATATAAATTATATATATATATATGCCCAGTTAAGGCGACCAAACCCTGGGTTGTTGCATTCTACCCCCCTTAAAAGAATTTCTGCCTCAAAATTACAAACAAGAGTTAACACAAAAGGAATCATATATTCATACCATAAAATTCATACAAAAGGTATACAGGCATCCAAAACAATAATACATCCATGACACATACACAACAACTATCCTAACAGCCATCCAGGATAAGCTTCCTTTACGTGATCCACAGTTTCCCAAGTGCAATCTATGGGATCATCACTCCACTGAATCTTAACCATTCGCATCACTTTGTTGCGTAATTTCTTCTCATCTTGATCCACAATACTGAATGGATGCCTAACTATCATCAGGTTCGGTTCTATTTCCAAGTCATCCTGAACTTGCGTTTCCACCACTGAAGATGGATCATGCACGCTTTTCCTCAAATGGGACACATGGAACACATTGTGAACTCCTGACAACTTTTCAGGCAACTCAACTCTGTAAGCGAGTGGTCCAATACTTTCCATGATCTTGAATGGTCCAATGTATCTCGGTGCCAGCTTTCTAGCTTTTCCAAATCGAAGGACTCCTTTGATGGGAGTTATCTTCACATACACAACATCGCCGACTTCAAATTTCAAATCCTTCCATCTCTTGTCAACATAACTCTTTTGGCATTTCTAAGCTTCCTTCATCCTTCTTCTAACCATTTCAACTTTCTCTGTCGCCTCTCGAATCATATTTGGACCAAACACTAAACAATCTCCAGATTCTACCCAACACATATGCAATTTGCACGGTCTCCCGTATAGAGCTTCATAAGGCGCCATTCCAATGCTAGCTTGATAGCTATTGTTATAAGAGAACTCAACCAAGTGAATAAGATCCTCCCATGATCCTCTGAAATCAAGAGTACATGCTCTCAACATATCTTCCAAAATGCAATTAACTCTTTCAGTCCGGCCATCGGTTTGAGGAGGGTAGGCAGTACTTAGACTTAACTTCGTTCCCAAAGCTATTTGCAAAGGTCCCCAGAATTGGCTCGTGAAGATAGGATCTCGATTACATACTATGCTTATTAGAACTCCGTGTAGATGAACTATTTCCTTCATATAAATTTCTGCCAATGAAGCTGCAGTTCTAGTTGGCTTAACCAGAATAAAAAATTTCACTCTTTGTTGACCGATCCACGATGACCCATACTCCTTCATTTCCTTTCCTGGTTCTGGGTAAACCATCTATGAAATCCATTGATATCATCTCCCATTTCCATTTAGGAATCTCCAGAAGTTGAAGTAATCCGACTGTTTTCTGATGATCTCCCTTAATTTTTTGGCAACTCGCACATCTACTCACAAAGGTGAAGATATTCTTCTTCATTCATGGCCACCAAAAGACTCTCCTTATGTCCTTATAGATCTTATAAACTCCAAGGTGAATCAATCTAGATTTATGACATTCTGACAACACTTCCTGTCTCAGTCCATCTATATCCGGAATGCACAATCTTCCCTTTATTCTTAAAACACCTTGGTGCTCCATCTCAAAATCTGTACATCAACCTTCCCTGACTCCTCGAATTAACTTCTCCAAAGCACTATCCTTCCTTTGGTTCTCAAATATTCTTTGCTGAAGAGTCGGGGTAACTTCCAAAAGAGAAAAACCTGCATTCCTGCTTAAGGCATCCGTGACTACATTAGCTTTTCTCGGCATATAAAGAATGCCTAAGTCGTATGCCACTAAGAACTCTAGCCATCTTTGCTATCTGAGATTCAGGTCTTTTTAGGTGAAAAGATATTTTAAGGACTTATGATCAGTGTAGAGTTCGAACTATTCACCTAATTGAAGAAGAAGAAGAAAATCCTACTTACTAGAATATCTAAAGAAAGAGATCAAGAAGAAAGGAAATAATTTCACCCAACAAATAATGCCTCCATTTTTTCAATGCGAAGACCACAACTAATAACTCTAAGTCATATGTAGCATAGTTCTTTTCATGTGGCTTCAACTGTTTGCTAGCATACGCAATTAGTCTTCCATTCTACATCAGAACATCTTCCAATCCAACTCCACATGCATTGGTAAACACTGTAAACCCACTATTTCCATCAGGGACAGTAAAAACTGGTGCATTGGTCAGTCTCTTCTTCAGTTCTCCAAATGCTTCCTCACATTTTGGAGTCCATTCAAGCTTTTCACCTTTCTTAGTCAACTTAGTCAAATGTGAGGAGATTTTAGAATAATCCTGAATGAATCTTCTATAGTAACCGGCCAATCCTAAGAAACTGCGAACTTCGGTAGGAGTTCGAGGTCGCTTCCATTCTTGTACTACTTCCACCTTTATCGGATCCATTGAGATACCATCTCCCGATACAATATGCCTTAAAAATCTCACCTCTGATTGCCAAAAATGGCATTTAGAAAACTTTGCTTTCAAAACACACCTCCTCGGTGTTACTTCCAAGTGATATCTATGTTCCTCTTTGGATTTGGAGTAAATAAAAATGCCATCGATAAAAACAAGCACGAACTTATTTAGAACCTCTCGGAAAACACGATTCATAAGATCCATGAAATATGCGGGTGAATTGGTCAGCCCAAAAGGCATAACCAACCATTCAAAGAAAAAGTCTGGGCCCTTAAAGGTAGTTAAGGTTATACTATCCTAAACAACCCTTAATTGATGAAATCCGGTAGCTAGATCCATTTAGGAAAATACCGTAGCTCCATGAAGTTGGTCAAATAAGTCATCGATGCGGGACAAGGGATATTTATTTCTAATAGTCAACTTATTCAAATTTCTATAGTCCACACACAATCTTCAAGATCCATCCGACTTAGCCGCGAAGACTACTGCTGATCCCCAACTCGACTGACTAGGTCCAATCAATCCCCTCTCCAATAAGTCCTGGGTTTGCTTTACTAACTCCTCTCTTTCCCTCGGAGCCATTCTTCTCTTAGGTTGAATATGGGTCTTGTACCAGGAACTAGATCGATGTGGAATTCTATCTCCCTATATGGGGGTAAATTCCTAACTTCTTCAAACACATCAGGAAAGTTCTTAACAACCTCTATGGATCCTAACCAGTCTTGAGATGCTTCCAAGTTATACAGGAAACTACACATATGAATACCAAGGTCCTCATAAGGTACTTTAGCAATATTTCCCAATTTGGTTACTAATGTTACTATTCTTTCTCTACAGTCTAAGATAGCCCCATATATTGATAACCAATCCATACCAAGAATGAGGTCAAATCCCTTAAAATCTAAGATATACAGATCACAAGTAAAATGATGGGAAAGATAAGAAATTGGCACGTCTTCACACACTAGGTTCAAATGGGTTACACCTCCTATAGGATTAGATATGCAAATAGGGTTTTCTACAATAATTGGGATAAAATGAAATTTCTTTACGGCTTCTAAAGAGATAAAACTGCGGGAGGCACCAGTATCAAACAAAAATCGAACAAAAATACCATTAATTAATAGGTTACCTTCAAGAATGACCTTTCCCTTCACATCTCCTAAGGTTGATGGCTCGTCCTTAACCGCATACACTTTAGCCTGCTACACCTTCTTCGTGAGTGGGCAGTTCTTTATCATATGTCCAGGCTGGTGACAGTTGAAGCATAATGTCTTTTGGACCATTGGAGAGATAGGTCCTGCTAGTTGCTTGGAAGTTTCAGAGTCTTTACAGAATTTGGCAATATGACCCTTCTGCTAACAAAGATAACAAGTGGTATCCTTAAACTTGTTCCCCTTATTCCCCTTTGGATTTCCTCTTCCTTTACCCTGCTTACTCCAATTCGGGTTGAACTACCTTTTGTTTGAATTGTTGTTGTCGGCATTATCATTTGTTGCTGCTGGGGTACGATACGCTTCTTCTTGTCCAAGACTTCATACCTTAATGCCATGTCTACCAAGTCCACAAATGAACCCTTAACATGGGCAGTAATCCTCTCAAGGAAATTCTCCCTTATTCCCAAAATGAACATCTCATTTTTCTTCAGCGGGGTGTTTATCAATTCTGGTCCAAAACAAGATAGCTCATTGAACTTTGTCTCATATTCTTCCATAGATGAATCTCCTTGCTTCAAGTCTAAGAAATTTCTGTACATCCGAGTCTTACCAGCTGCAGGCAGGAACTGATCTTCAAATGCTTCCTTAAAACGAGCCTAAGTAAACTCCTCTTCTGGAACATTGGCTATGAGTGAGTCCCACCAAGCTGCGGCTCCTTCCTGCAATTGCCACGATGTTAAAAATCTCTTATACTAATCTGATAGATCTAGACCTTTGAAAATATTTTCACAAGTGCGCAACCAAGCTTGAAATTCTACGATAGACTTAGTTCCCTTAAACGGTTTCCCCCTAGATTTGTGTAATCCTTATGTAAAGTTGCGAAATTCACTCTTGGCTGCCTTGGTGTTGGCTCTTCGATAGAGTCCTACCATTGGTGGTCGTAGTGCTGCTAGTTCCTCTACCTCATTTGCCTCTAATGCTCATTTCTTACTACCCGAGCATTGCAAGATACTTTGTAGAATACCTTGAACAAGATAAATTCCAAAAAGGAGAGCACTAATCAAACTATTAAAGCCGATCTACTTATCAAGGATATATATTTATATATACAAGTAAAATTACAAATATGCTCTCTCAGAGTCGACTCTAACCCAAAGATAACTAGGGGTTCGCTTAACCTAATGCTCTGATACCAAATATAACGAACCACCTTTCTTGCATTCGAAAGACGAGTCATTATAGGTTGAAGAAATGAGAAAGATAAGAACAAGACTAATCAAACACCGAATCTTATCACGTAGGGAACAACATATAATAGAAAATGTGGTATATTACATAGTCATAGCCAAAATATTACATCAGAGTTCAATAATACAAGTTCCAAACTAGGACAATTTACAACTGCTTGTCCATAAAATACTTAGACCATGCATACATACACAACAGAATAATTTATACTAATAATAGCTATCCATGAAGCCACCTACTCCAACTCCTCCAACGTGCTTTCGAGAGAAACCTGGATCACCTGACTACTCATAAAAATTGAGTAGCCAAGAGTTTAGTTCAGTCCTAATAACTTCTCAATGCATCTTAGTTAAGGTTAAAACAATTCATTATTAGTTAAACCCTAATTAATTAAAAGTCAATTAAATAATCACTTATTAAATAATAATCAATTAACTAGTTAACTTAATTAAATAATAATTAATCATTAAATTACTTTTTAACTACATTAATCACTAATTAAAACTTTATTTGTCCCTACTTAGTCATTAACCTTCTTTAAGTGTTACTTAACCCTTAATCACTTAATTATCAATTAAGTACTAATTATTTTTAATTAGTTTATTAAATAATAAAATATTAATTTAACTAAACTTAATCTCTTTTTTTTTACTAATTAAGTTTGAAAAACTTTTGCAAAACCATTTCAGAAGAAAGCGTTTTAACGAAAATCGAAAATTTTGTTGAACTACGTCCATAGCGACTATCGCTATGAGCACAGTTCACTTAAATTACTTTAAGCGAAAAACTTGCTTGATTCTTTTCTATTTCATGTTTTAGAACAAAACTTTTAAAGTTTTTGAAACATAGAAAAAAAGATTGAAACTTTGAAACAATTTCCAAACTTTTAAACAAGAAAAACATAGTTTTTGATTTCGAATCGGATCTCACATCCATCGCAACATACAAAGTTGTTAACTTTGACTCAACACAACATGCTTTGGTTCTTGGATCACAACCATACATCCATACTACCATACTTTTTAACATCACAATGAAACACATATAAAAATATATGTTTACATGCTTACCAACTTGACAATACCGCATTCAAATCTCAAATTCAACGCCAAACACCAACATCCATCAAATCAACATCAACCAACATAGTAACCATTCAATCTACACATCATATTATCATCACAATAACACCACATTGTAATTTAAAAAAACTTTTCCAAAATAAAGTAGTTTACTCACTAAAACTCCGCAAATACAAAGCGAACTTCGACTATACTTTGGAAACAACACACGAGCTTCGAAGAGTGAAGTTTTTTCCAGAGTTTTAAGCTTCAAATAGCTCGGCCTGATGGTGTGGGGCTCGGCCTATTGGTTTGGGGTTGGTGTGGGCTTGGTTTCTTGAAGAATAAAGTGAAGAAATGAATATAGGAAAGTTTAAACTAGATTTGAAAGAGATTTAAAGTGAAATGTAAGATTTTTAAATACTTAGAAAGGATTTTGAAGCCATAGAAATTTTAGAGAGGAAGTTTTAGAAACTGAAGGAGAGAATGTAAATAAAAATGTGTGTGTGTATGGGTGTGCATTTATAGATGAAGAAAAGTGGAGAAATTACCATTTTATCCTTAGTTTAAAATATCAACATGCAATAATTTTGTCATGTCACATCACCACCTTCCTCCCCTTCATATGTCATATTTATCCCCTCTCTAGTCACATCCCCTAAGCCATGATGGGTAATGATGAAGGTACTTAAGAAAATGACAAGAGATAAAGATACGATTTAGTATATATATAAATTATTATTTTAAAGCCATTTCTTGTCACATCAATTATTAAACATAATTAACATAAGATAATATACTATTAGTGTATTATTATTGTTTGGTTAACTAATTCTTATATATGTATATATAGTGCACAAAGACGAACAACGTTCCCGACAACTTTTCGGTGTCGAAAGGTCGAAATTTCGGAAAACATTCTTCGGACACATTTTCCATTTTTCTACGAACTATTTAATTGGCAGACATATTTTGAAAACGATTTTTACATCATTTTCAATTAATTAAAATGAGTTCATTTATCAATAAAAATCCATTTATTGACTATATAAATTATATATATATATATATATATATATATATATTTCCCTAGTTAAAGCGACCAAACCCTGGGTTGTTACACACAGATCAAAAGGATTTTAAGTGTTATAAAACCTTTCAAAAATAAAGGTATCTCGTAAGACCATGCCGCTCATAATTACGGATGAGTTTTTACCTTACGATAACCAAACCATTTCATAAGAAATCTTGTGATATTATAATATGTCTAGGGTTTAAAGTAAATAATTAATCGTAGCCGAAATGGTTACATTAATTACATTCAAGCATATAAGTATACATCCAAGTCCGTAAGCTCGTAGTGGAAAATGGATACCATACAATGACAAGGTAAGGGTCTACCTTCCGTACAGTACAACTCTAGAGAAAGTGTACAAAGGCTATAAAAAATTTTGCACCTCTTTTGCTCTGGACCGGCCTACCCCCTTCGTGGATAGTATCAAATATGATCACCCTCGATTGTTGGCTAACAACCATACCGAGTCACTAGCATACATAAATCCATAAATACCGATCTAGATCAAGCGATGACCATATCCTAATTGGAGTGACTCACTTAGCCCTACGGCACGTCCTTACTTTAGTCATTACCGGTTCTAAGGTTTAAGGCTATGCTTACCCTTTTAGCAAATCCTACTTGTAATGCTAACACTTCCCTCTAGGCAACAATGCAATGTCATCATTCATCCATACAAGTTTGTTCTGGGTCTAAACAAAACCGAAGGCACTACTTCGATCACATCCCTTTTGGAATCACCATCGGGATTAGTAGCAAGTATCCCTTGCACTTTAAAGACATCCTTTAGCTACTCATATGTTTCAGTTCGCTAAGTTTGAAAAGTCTAAATAGCACAGACTAGGTCCAGTATGAACTCCAACGGCCAGTAGAAACATTAGGATCTTCGATCATCTTCAAGATATCTCCAATTAGAATGCTTATGCTGATTCGAAGTGGGTTTCAGATATACTATTCGATCCTGGTATCTCTAAACCAACAACCGGTAGTTTTCGGTTGACTCGGTGTGACATCCCGGAAATTTTGGCAATATCAATTTAATAATCTGTGATAAATATTAAATTGATTTGATATATTTTTGAATTATAAGATCTAAATTGATATTTTTCTTTTAATAAATATCGTATTGTAAATTATATCTTTTAAAACTAGTAAATTATTTTCTATTTATTTTATATATAAATTGATATATATTGTAGATATGGAAATTTTGTTTTAAATTTAATTGATAAATTTTGTTTTCAAATTTCTTATATATATTAGTGATTTGGGAATTATTATTTATCTTAAATAAACTCTTCAAAGCTATTAAATAAATAAATAAATATATACTAGAACTACATTTACACTACATCATCAAACAACGTGTTAAAATAACAACCACTTACATTTCATAATCAAACAATACGTTAGAATAACAACAAAACGAATAACAAAATAAATACCAAGAAGCAAACTATGGCAAAGTAACAATACAACAATTCAAGTACAAAATATACATAAGTAAAATTTTATAGTTTATAAATTATAAAAACAAACTCACTAACTAATCGAGCAATATATTAAGATAACATCGATTACATTTTATAATCAAACGACATTCGTTATAATTCAATCACATTTCAAAGTAGAGAAAAACAAGAAGTATAGCATTAGAAGGAAGACTTCCTAGCCTTATATAATCTGCATAGTTAAAAAAGAAAAAAAGAGAAACTATCATAAAATGTTAACAAAACTTGCATATGGGAAACTGATGTTCGAATGATGATATTGCAGGCAACAAGAATAAAAAGATAGCAAAGTAAAAAGTAAAATATTTGTAGCTTGTTGTTGAAGCAAGTAAGTATGTAGAAAGAAAATGAGATAAGTATAAAAATGGAAATATCATGGTACAAAGCATTTAATGCTAGTCATGCAAACATCTTCTCTAGCTCACAATAATGTATCCTCAGCCTCCATTCTTTACAAATATCTCTGACCGTATACATAAAAGAAAAGAAAAATGAAATGATATAAACCCTGTAAACTATTTCAGCCTATATACTTCTTCCTATCATTTTCCATTTCCAGTCGAGCTCAGCAAAAATAAGCTAAAACTCCGTTTTAAAACCTAAACAAGTTTTCATCAAAACATCATCAACAACTACAAATAAAACAGAGAGGCAAGATGGTTGACAGGAGATCAAAGTGGAAAACAGTTTCCAGTTTTCTCAGAGTTCAAAACCAGCTTGCAAAACAGTGTTCTGTCTTCTTTGAAAATTGGTGAGTAACATTTTTAAAATTTAATAACTCAAGTTTACGTGGAATACTTACCTTGAGATATATATCTTGTATATGTGTGTTTGTGTAAGTATATAGATACCTGTTATTTTCATGCTCTGTTTTTTTTTGTTTACTGGTTCTGGTTTGTTATTTCAAATTTCAAAATCTCAATATAGAAATTATATTTGACTTTGATATATAAACAAAAGTTGTTTGTTAGGGTATGAAGATAATTTTAAAAATGGTTTGGAGATTTTTAATTTAACAAATAATTTTTAAAATGGAAAATAACAGTAAATTACATATACATGTCAAAAATCAACACATTCAATTTCTGTTTTGGGTTGTATAGATGGATTTGTAGTTAAAAGCTATGATTTTTAACATGTATTTCCAGATTTTTAAGTTGATATTCGATCGGGAAATTGGAGATTAACGTTTCCGGCAAATTGACGAATTGCCGGTGATCAACGTGATGGTTGAAGGCGAGCTCATGGTCGAAGCTAGCTATGGCATTGGGGATGAAGGGAAAAATGTTTAAAAAAATTTCAAATGGCCGAGGTGATCAGTCTCGATCGAACTAGGGTTTTAGGTGGTACACGGCTGGACTTGAATGTCGTGACATTGCGACTTGGATATGGGATCGGAGGCGATCGCGAGATGGGGGATGGAGGTGTAGTGGTACGGCGTTGCTCTGGTAGGAGGGCCATGTGTTCCAGGCGTCGCGATGGTCGGAGTTGGATGAGTTTATAGTCGAGAGTGTGTCCAGTTTTTCGATCAGAGATTGAAATTTTCAATCACGAGTTTATTGATCGAACTGGGGATATCTTCGAGTTCGCGTGAGGTCGTGTGGTCGGAGGGAAGCGTCGCTCAGTTCATCGTTGGCCAGAAGGGGCGGTGCACGTGCACGTGTGCACGTTTGGGTACAGGCGAAAGTTGGTTTTGGGGAAGAAAGGGAATGACTCGGGGAAATCTCGTGATTGTTGTCTGGCGACTCGAAGCAGGGATGTACGCGAGAAAACTCGGAGCAGGCACGTGGTTTTTGAGGGATATACTCGGGTTGTTCATTTAAGTAACCCGGTTTTGAATTTTTAAAACTGATCATATCTTAGTTTTAAAATTTAAAGCATGAACGAGTTTTCTTAAGTATTTAAATCAAGTTTTAAATAAAATTGTATATTTGACTTAACATGTTTGAAAATGGTTCTCCAAAGATTTAAATATATTAAATTTAATGTTGAATTGTTTTGTTAAATAAATTATATTTCAAATCTATTTCTAAATGGGTTTTAATGAAAGTAAATGATTTGAGTAAGTATGGGATATAAATACAAGTTTATTTTAATTTAGTTATATTGAGATTAATAAAGGATAATTTATTAATAAATTAAAAATTAAAGGTTAATTACATTTTGTAATTAAGGATAAATTACTAAATGAAGTAATTAGTGAAAATGAACGTAATTAAGAAATGAATTAATGAAAGATTAAGTGATGGATAACTGAGTGATTAATTTATGAAATTAATTAAAAACATCACTTATAATTAATTAAGTATAATCGCTTAGTGAAGTAGTTAATATAATATTAAAGTCACAGACGAGACTTAACTTAATTTATAAATGATAAATTTAAACTTATTAATAATTGATAAGTTAATTACTTAGAATAGTGATTAAATAAAATGTTAATGAAGGTCATTATCTAAATTATTTTATAATTAATTAACGTAATTGATTGGATAAATTGATGTATAAATCAACATTTTAATTGTTTAAGTGTAAATAATAAATAAGAAGTAATTAAGGAGTAATGACTCATTTTAATTAATTAAGTAATTTGATTTATTTGGGTTAATTAATTTATTTTAATTAATTTGGGTAAATCAATTGATGATGTGATAAGTATGATTACTTAGAGAAGTAATTGATGTTTAATTACAGGATGTAATTAATGGGATGATGTTTTGTTAATAAAGTAAATCGAGTAAAATTACTTTGTAAAATTAATCAAAGGATTAATTTGAGATAATTAATTATGGAGTAATTAATTTATTAGTAATTAAAGGAGTTAATTACTGATTGCGATTAATCAAAGGTGATTAATATTTTGGATTAATTTAAGGATAAATTACTTTGATGTAATTAATTTAAATTGTAATTATAATTTGAGATCATTAATTTTTATAATTAATGTTGAATTTAAAATGGATTTATCTGGAATATAATTGATAAATGAAGAGATTTATTAAAATAAATAATTAAGCAAATAATTAACTCTGGTTAATTAATAAATGAAGTATTGTAGGGATTTACTTCTATATTTGGTTAAAGAAATTAATTTGTGGGAATAATCTAAAGATAATTACTTAAATGCAATTAAAGAAAATTAATCAAGGATGATTTATTGAAGGAATAATGGGATGGTGATTAATTAATTGATTAATGGTAATAAGCAAGTTTAATAATGATGAAATGGTTAATTTAATTAACTTTAAATTAATTAAAGGTAAGGTAATTAATTTAATTCATTTTAAATTAATTATCAATGATGTGATTATTAATCCTTGCTTATGTATGATGATTGATATTGATATCCCATTGATTGATTGTGATCTCAGATATGAGATGAGTAATATTGTTGTGATATGGATGCTTTGTTTGAAGTGTGATGATATAGATTATCCATTTATGCTGATATGTGATCATCTATCTGTGATATTGTGATTTATCTATCTGTGTTGATATATAGATAATTGAATTGATTTGTTTTAAACCTTTAAAACAACTTGGCCTTAAAAGACACATTTTGGATTTCGATGAGACCGGGATCGGGTTTCCGTATACCGGGATTCCAGGTCTGGAGACCCGAATACCACATCGATCCAAAATAACGTTAGGTCGTGAAATTCAAGTGGAGCAAGTGAAGACTCGAGGTATAAGAACTATACGTCAGTATAACTCTGTGGGTGATTCCGTAATGAGTTTGACGAAGATAGTACTTATAGATTCGAGATGGTGATTCAGAATGCAAGGGTTATTGTCGTTAACTCTGAGGGTGATTCCAATACGAGTGTAACGAGATAATGCCTTCGGTTTCGTTCGAACCCGGAACGAACTTGTATGGATCGAATGCTTTCAGAACATCGTCAGGTGGGCGATGAGCATTCTAAGAGATGTGTTCTGTAAAGGTAATCGTGACCTCAAGCCTCATCAACCGGGAATGGCTAAAACAGGGGAGGTGCAGCAAGGCTTCGTGGGTAGCCCCCACTTGAGAGTAAGGTTTACCCCTGTCTAGATGTCCCTATTTATTTCGGTTTAGTGTACGGTTGGTCGCGCCAACCGTGGGGTGATCTTATTTGGAACTGTTCAGTAAGGAATGGTTCCGGCCTTGTGTTGCAGGGGACTTAGGGTGGGTCCTCGGTACGGTGATCTAGGCCACGTACTGTGACGGGCGGTACCCCAGTAGCCCAGCCATTGTATGGAATCCAAAATCCAATAAGTGCCATCGGTTTTGATTGTATACCTAGTATGCTGGAATTTAATGAATGTAACAATTTCAGCTATTTCTTATTTACTTGAAGACCCTAGACACTATTATAATATCACTGGATTTTCTATCAAATGTTTTGGTTAGCGTAAGGTAAAAACTTTTCCATGTTTATGTGTGGGAAGTCTTACGTGATACCTTTGTTTTCAAAAGGTTTTCTAAGTTAAACAACCTTAACCTGTTACTCATACCAGACCCATGTCTGACCCGAAGTTTATTTCTGTTTTCATAAACTCTCGGGTACCCAAATTTTTACGGGTAGCCAAGGGATTCAGGTTAGCTTTGACGTATTCTGGAGGAGAAATGGAGCAGGAGGCTTCAGCGTGTAGATATATAGTGATTCCACTGTGATTAGAGTTTATTCTATATTCCGCTGTGTTGTATCTCTATGATGTGTGAGTTGTATTAACTAGACAGGTGTTTATAACTGTCTAGTATGTGAAGTACTATCTGTGTAACTCTGATGTATATGATACTATGTATTAATTTATGTGATATATTATATTTTATTCGTTCCGCTGTTGAGATTCTGATGTTGTTTCTTCTTCTTCTCTTTCTTTTCTACTTTCTCACCTCTTTCTTTTCTTCAAAACGATACGATTTCCTGGGCGTAGGAAGTCGGGTCGTGACAGTCGGTCCCGGTTCTTTTAGAAGTAAGCGGACTATATCAGTGTCCTAAGTGGTCTCCCATATACCCCTTAAAGATAGAGACATTTCACTGAAATGAGTTCTTCTGAGGGATCTTAAATCGTATGAACATGTGAAGCTCATTTATACTTCCTAAGTTAAAACTGGTTAAGATTTGATAGTCCGTTATTTCATTTTTAAATAAACAAACAATCACAAATATTTAATTTCATATGGAAACTAAGCATGATTTAGTACAATCAAGTCACATAAACGGCTTTTAATCCATTTTTTGTTTTAGTAACCCTTTTTTAATTAAATATCTTTTATTAGAAAAACACCTTTTATCTAATATAGCTTCTTTCATTAATCAAAACTTCTAAAAAACATCCATTATTAATTGGACTTCTTTTTATTAATTAATACTCTTTATTAATTAATACTTCATTTTTAAACTTGTATATATATACATTTCTCTTTATAAAGATATATATATACTAGTATTGTATTATTTCATTATTTGTTTATACTCCTTTCAATAAATTTAAAAAGTACTCATATACTTATTTCAACGATGTAAGTATATTCACAAATTACTTCACTTTCCATACTTATAAACCATTTCCGTATACTTATATAATGGTACACGTATATTCTCAATTCTTAGGAGATATTTCATATTTCCAAAACCATATTTGAAAAGGGTAAAAAACAATTGTCTATAAGAATTGCGAATGTTTTCCATGCTATCAAAATTATGAAGATCATTTATGGAAATCAAATCTCCTAAACTTGTGACGTTTCTGATATTCTCGACTTACTCTACCCCTCGCCCAAAAACGAAGCCAGGTAAGTTGGGACATCGGTTGCTCCTAGCCTTGCCTAGACACTTCAGTTATAGATCTCACAAATAGAGGATCAATCTACTCATTGGCTTTTAGTGCCAAGTAAAAGACTACTTACTTTCCATAAATTACCCAATTCGTATACTATAAACCCAAACAATTCACGCTTAATCATCATCTTTAAAGATCTTATTGCTTTTAAAAAGTATAATTTAATGGATTAATAATAAATGTTGCTTAAATATTGTTACTATAAGCCCAAAATCACTTTTATACTTGTCATTACTTTAAAACACTCCCATTTAAAAATCTAAGTATTTCGACTCTTATTGAACAAGGTAATATACCTTTCTAATTAACTTTACAAACCATTCATTATAACACAAGTGTTATAATCTATGTGTTATAACAAAAGTGTATATACTTAAGTATGTAAGGTTTAAAATATAATTAAGTAAAAAGTAAATGTCATGTCATAAGCAAACATAAGTACATGTTTGACACTTTTCTATAGGATTAAAAAAGCACAAATTAAAAATAATACTACAAGCGCACAGGTGTGTAGTATGCAGGTCGAACACAGGGAGGAAAATTAAATTCTATTGTTTATGTAATTTCGTGGGCGAATTAGACGAATTTGGAGATCATTTCTAAACTACAAAAATGCAGAAAAGTAGACAAGTGAAGAAATATTGATTTAAACTCCAATCCTTTTCTCATAGAAGGATCCAACTATTTGTCACGGAAGAGTTGTTGAGAGTTAAATCAGAACTCCTTCACAAGTTCTAAATAATGGAAAAATAGAAAAAATAGAAAAACAAACAGAAATTTAGATACACAAAAAATAAAATTCGGATAGCCGCTAAAACTAATTAACGGTCTATCACTAATGAAAAAGAAAGAAAAACTTAGATAATCATGTGTAACAAAACTAATTGATAGAAGCCACCATTATCTAAGTGTAAATAAAAAAACAGAAAATAGAAGAAGAAGAAGAGCTTTAATCTACACTAGAAATTATGAGATATCTTTTACAATGAATACACCTTGGTATTTATAGAGTACAAGCTGTTTCCCATCAAAAATTTACAAAATATGCTGCTATAAAAATGAATATCTTCTCTTTGATCATGTGAATATAAATATTCATGAGAGATAGCTTGTCTTCGGATCTTTGACATGTGGCATGATGGGTGATTGAGATTTGAGGATCATTTGTTGATGTGAATCAAATCCATGATAAATTGGCATAGTCATCTGAATGTGATTGCAATTGCTTGATTTGATTGGAAGATTTTCATTGATTGTGATTTGATTGGAAGAAGATTTGTGATTGATTGGGAGATTGTTGATTTTTATAATCAATCACAAGTATGTTCATATGTATATGTATATCTTCTCAAAAATCCTCCATTTTCATATGCAAAAATAAGGTGCTTTCCAGGATTCAAACTCAACTCCTTCTGCCATTTAGAAGATGCCTTAACCACTCACCTACAACTTCTTTTATTCAATATTTTTAGAATAGCTGGTATAATCCAATGCAAATCTCCCTTTTTCTTCTCTTTTGCTCCATTTTAACAAGAAAGCTCCTCAAACTTGTATATCTGTAGAAATACCCAAAAATACCCAGTGTAATGTTTATTTATATACAACAAAGGTAAGATATGAGCACAAAAATAAACACTTTTACATGTCAATCAATTACCCCCATACTTATTTTTACTCGTCCTCGAGTAAAACAAAAATAAAAACTAAACTAGGTAGGTCGCACTTTCGTAGGCATCACGATTGCATTGAGCGTATGCAACAAGCCATTAAACCTCTAGGTGTGCCTAGTAGGATGAGTGGTGTCTCATGACGGTTTTCAGTGGATACTACCCACAAAATCCAAATGCAATATGTGATGATTCTAATGCAGTTACATGAATGCAATGAATATATACAAATGACAGCATGACTTATTTTAGAATAGTTGCAACACAGTAATGTATACAAGTCTAAGTCATTTTCTAGAAATTTTTGTTTCTCAACTAGTTACAATTTTCCAACATAATTCAAGATTTCATACGTTAAACTCTTGTTTGGCTAGTTGGTTCGGTTGACAATATAGTGTAGCCATGAAATAGATTCTTTGTTTGCTTGACACAGTTTGCAAAGTGGTATTGTTATTTCCTTTTGTATAACTAGTCAAATCAATAAAGTCAAGAAGGTGCTTCAGTTTCAATTGTGTAACGACCCCGAATTTTATATGAATTTAAATTGATAATTAATTGAATTTTTGAATTAAAATTTTAAAATTCATTGATAAATTGATTCGAGTTTCCCCGAAATCAAATAGAAATGTGTTAAATCATTTAAAATTTAAATATTGTATATATATGTATATATGTGAATATATATGTATACGGGTATATATGAGTAAAATTGAATATATATGTATATATTGATTTGAATTTAAATCTTAAATAAATGGGTTAGAAATAAATGGTAATAATAAATGATAATAATAAATATTAGAATTGATGGTTAATAATGGTTTGAATTTATAAAATAAATATAAGACAATAAATATGAAGTAAAATAATAATAATTAATATTTAAACTAGAAATAGAAATTAATATAAGATAAATTTTAATAAAAATAGAAAGTAGAACATTTGCTAAATTCTAACAACATAATAAAATAGAAATTTATTTATATTACAAAATAATAAGATTTAAAGAAAATAAAATACATTTAAATACGAATAAATATTGACAAATATGAAACAAATAATACAAATATATATGATAAAAATATATACATGAATTAGCTTATAAAAGAAAATAAAATATACAATTATTTATGAAGTTCACCTATATTACAAAGTGATAAAATAAACAAATGAAAAATAAATGAAAACAAAATTACATAGGAGAAGCTTGCAAAAGAAGCTACATCACAATCATCTCATATATGTACAGCCGAGTTAAAGTAATGCAAAGCAAAAGAAATAAAATAAGCAAGTTTGTACATGATAATTAATACTATCATCTCTAGTACACAAGAGATATATATCAGCCCCATACAAGTATCCATCAGCCGAAATGAAGAAAAGCAAATAAATATATTTGTACAAACCATTAATGCAAGCCATCACAACAAATTATGTCAGCCCCAAATGAAAAAAAATCATCCGCCTATGGTACAAATATTTGTACTAGGAAGAAAAAATACATTACTTTGTACAAAACAAATTATATCACTTTGTACAACACATTATATCACTCTGTAACACTTCCTTCCAGCTGAAAAACAATATTTACCACCCTTACAATATCACTTCTCGTTCCATTCCAAGCTATGAAAACTGAAAGTAAAAATACCATCTTAAACCTTAAACAAACTTCAACTTGAACAACAAATCCAACAATACAAACTCAAAGCAAACCAGAGAATCAAGAAAAGTTTCCAGCTTGCAAATTTCTCAAGCCTGTTTCAAAGTAGTGTCTCTGTTTCAAATATATTCCAGGTGAGTAACATCACATCCTTTTTACTTAAGAAATGAATTATAGTTGCATATTAGTTCTGAGATAAATATGTGTACATATAAGTGCAATCTGTTGTAGATATAAATGGATGATTAGTGAGCATGTTGTTGTTCTCTGTTCTGTGATTCCAAACCCAAGATTTTGATTCAAAAATCATTATCTTTTGACCTATTTGTTGTTTGAACTTAGGATTAAAACAAAAATTGTTTGTTTTAGTATAAAATAAAGTTTAATAATTTATTTAAGTTAAAATAACTGGGTAACATATCTGGAAATCAAAATGACAGAGAAATTTCTTATTTAAGTCAAAATTCAAATATGTTATTTTATAAATCCAGGATTATAATTTGAATACGTTAACCAAAACATGATTTTTAAAACAAAAATTATGATTTTTAGTGCTGAGAATAGTGAGGTTTCTCGAGTTGATCGGGTTTGGTCTTTTCGTCGTTTGCCGTCGATCGTCAAGTCCAGGGGGGTTGATATTTCAGTCGAAGGTGGCCTAGGTGTAAGGGTGTGGGGAAAAATGTTCAATAAATTTTATAGTGATCACGGCAGGGGCGCGAGGTAGTTATAGGGTTTTAAACCCATGTTTGATCGAGGTCAAAAGTTGTATTGCTGCATCGTCAACAACGGTATATACGTGATCGCAATAGGGGGGGTTGGAGCCGGAGACTTTGACGAAGGTGTGGGCTCGATGAAGTGACGTCCGATGGTCGGAGTTGGGCGATTTGAGGCGATGTGGGTAGCCTAGTTTTGAAACAGGTGATGATAGGTGTTCTCGATTTTGATTCAGGTGGTTGTCATGGGGTCTGAGTGGTCGAGTTCATCGGCAAGGTGATTTATGACTTGTGAATGACCGTTTCATCGGTCGGAGTGGCTCCGGCGCCTCGTGCACGTGCACGCGTGAAGACGTGTATCTGGGTTGTTTACGAAGTATGGAAGAAGGAAGTGCTCGAGTAAGTACTCGGGGCTTAGATGTGTTGGACTCGAAGCAAGATGATAAAGGCTCGGGTCAATATTTTTGACCAGGTTTTATGAACAAACCTGTTCTGTTTGATTTGAATTTTAAAAATTAAATTTCAAATTTTAAACGAAGCTTAAAATAAGTTTTAAAACCAAAGTTTAGGTCAGTTTGAAACTTAGTTGGGGAATAAAGTTTTAAATTTAAATTATTCTAACGATTAAAAAGTACTTAAGTATTTAAGTAAAATTAAAGGAATTTAAATTTAAAATGGGATTTAAAAGTAAGTTTAAAAGTAAATTGTTTTAAAATTGCTTTTGATAATGATAATTTAATCATTAATAAGAACAAGTTTATCTTAAAGTTAATCAGAAATTTAATGAGTTATGATTCATAAAAAAATTATTAAGATAATTAAAGTAGTAATTAATTTATTTAATTAATTAATGGTTTGGATTACTTCATTAAGAACTGAGAGGTTTTAATGAATTAATTAAGGTGTAAGATTTATTGATTTGAAATAATTAATTTGTAATCAAGAATTGATTAATTTGTAATTTAAAATGATTAATTAAAATTAATTACTTAAAGAAGTAATTAAAGTACTGGTTAAAGAAATTTTTATTGTTAACGAAGGTCATTAACTAAGATTATTTAAATAATTGATTAATGTGATTAATTGTAATAATCAATTGGATTAAATTAATTAATGATAATCATTTATGAAATTGTGTAAGTGTAATTACTTTATGGAAGTAATTAAGAAATTAATTGTTCATTGAAATTAATTAAGGATTAATTATAATTAAGGGTTAATTTATGATTAATTAAAGGATAATTCATTAAATGTTTTGTAATTAATTAATCATTAATTTACCATGACTAGTAAATTTATTCATAGAAATTAATCTGATTTAAATCAATCAGATAATTAAATTGGTCTTACTTATGGATGTTTGGATTTTATTGTTTGATATCCCTGATATATTCTGATTTGTGTTATGATCTGTAATTTATTTATCTGGGATGAATGTAATATATTATCTGTAATTTATATATCTGTGATCTGTGAATGAAAGATAAGCGTTATAGTTATACGGCTTATCAACTATATTTCTGTATTCTGATATGTGATGATTGAATGATGTTGCACTATTGTGTGAAACCCCTGGACCACACTTTTACACACACAAATGTGGATTTCACGTGGAAATCGATTAAGTCACATATGATGTAAATTTAATGTTTTTGAAATTGAAATTTTACTTTCAATTGATTTTGGAAATGGATTTGGGTTAAATGTTAAAGCTTTTGAAAGGAGTTTTAAAGATATTTTGAATATCTTGAAATTTAAATAATTCAATTTGAATTTGAATTCAAAATAAGGAATTGAATTCTATGTTGAAAATTATGGTTTAAAAATGTGATACAAGTTATAAATGTGTTTATATGAATTTAAACCATTTTAAAAAATATGGTTTTGGGAATTTGAATTTAACCCAAGGGTTTAACTTGTATAAGTGAAATCGGATTTTCCGAAATGAAAACTATTTGTTTTCAAATAATAAAAGCTTTCATATAAGGAATGAATTTTCAATTTGTGTCGATAGAATTTCAAGTTTGAATTGAAAAAAATGGTTTTTCAAGTTATGAGTGAATTCTTTTTGAAAGCTATGAATTGAATCTGTTTATTTTAACAGATTTAAAATGGTGATTTGTTTAAACCATTCGAAATGAAATTGTTTTGAAAGCTATAAGTTAAATCTTTGATTTAAAGATTTAACGAGTTAATCAAATTGAAATGGGAAATTGATTTGAAAATCTATGAATAGATCTTTGTGAAACTGAGTGAAATTTGTGAGATGAATCTTTTTTGTAAAAGATTAAAATGGTAATGTGTTTAAACCATTTGAAGAAAAGTTTGGATAATAAGTTGTGACTTAATTGAAATCCCAATATCCATATGTTTTCAAATATTGCGCTCACTATTCGGTTTAGCAGGGAGAGGACCTTTGTGTCATATAACCCATTCCGAATAAGTGATATGTCGTATATGGATAGCATTTAAAGACCGGTGGTGAAGACTGGGTATTTGCGAAAACGATAGGATAACCTATCGATTGTCTCTGCACTGAGTTGCTCCGGTATAGAGATTCCCTAAGTGATGGGAAGTCCGATCGGGATTGTGAATACCCGGATTGCAAGGGTTCTTCGGAAGTGCCTTCGGTTCTGTTCGAACTCGGAACAGACTTGTATAGTTACATGTCTGACATTACATTTTGAGATATAAAGCAGATTTCTTTCAAATACATTGCTGTTGGTGGCAGAGAATTTATTCTCTTAGCTTAACACCCTTCACTGAGACGTACGAGCTCAGAGGCTATGTAGTTGAAGGTTATCAGCGATATACTCCCAATTTGGTAATGTGGCGTGCTGAGTGTTGCTGTGTGTTGATCATTTATTGATCATTTGTGATCAAAGCATGTCTTTGTGAAAAAGCGTAGCTTTGTGGATGAGACCTCATCGAACCTCACAGACCGAAAATGGTCGAAACAGGAATGATGCGGCAAGGTTACGAGGGTCGCGCCCTTTAGGGTATGTCATTTCCTTCTGGAAAAGGGTGGTATCATGGTATGGAGCCCAGATACTTACTCATGTGGACACACTATATTTATTACTATGTGATGTTGGTTATCGAGCGCTTGGATAAAGGTCCCAAAGGACCGGGGGGTGGCATACTCGAGAAGTAGTTACCTAGTTACAGAGGTAACCCGGCCTTGTGTTAGCAGAGATCCGGTTAGGTTCTCGGGACGTCCATCCAGAAGCGTACCCATGCGGCAGTAGGAAGTTCCTTAGCCTGATCATTTGTTGGAAATCCAATTTCCAATACGAACCTTGTACGGCATTAGTTGTAGAACCTGCCATTTACTTATGGTGGTCACCACTGTTTAGATGGTAGCTATAGTGGGCATAGTTCGGAATGTCTATGCTGGATAAGATTAATATTATACTTTCGAAATGTTTTCCACTATGCACTAATAATAATATCAAAAGAGTTTTATTGCGTAGTAAGCATATTTGACTATCATAAGAAGAAATCTCCTCTAATTCTGCGTTTGCATTGTGTGTGTGGCGGGAGGTCTTATGGTAGTTTCATTTTCCAAAATCATTGCGGATTTCAATGTTTAAAACTCTTTTGTTGTTTGTTTAAAGATAAACTGTTTTTGTTGCTCACACCAGTCCCATGACTGACTCGGAGTTTATTGTTCCCTTCCTAAACTCTGGGTGCCCATAATTTTCCACACGGGCAGTCTAGAGTTGGGTTTCTTTTCAGATAGTCAGGTTTAGTAGATTATCTGGAGCTAGTTCCGTTCTTGGAGTTCATGGACAGACGTTGCTTATCTTTGTGGTTCGAGCTTGACATTGGAGTGGTTGGACTCAGCCTCTCTGATTGATCATTTGGAGTTATCACTTATGTTATTTTCCGCTGTATCATTATTTATCTCTGATATTGTTGTATCATATTGATATCATTGTTGTATATCATTCTGGATATTGTATTCATTGGAGTTGTATATGATATCATCTATTTCTTTATTCCGCTGTGTTGTTAAACTTACTGTGTTATAAGCTCCAGGAAGCCAGATTCGGCGTTTGAATCTACGACATTTGAGTACAAGTGAAGTACGGGTGCCGATTTTCGAAGGTCGAGTCCAGGATCTTCACAAATTTCTTATTCTCTCTTTATTTGCAAAAATAAAAATATATACACCTAACTTACAAGACCAAGGTATACCACCCATGCACTGCCTCGCGGGCTTACGTGAGAGTCAGGATAGAGCTTGGCGGATTGTGCAGACCGATGCTGACTATGTCAACAAGGTGTTGGGTAATCCTTAGGTGTCCAACTCATAAAATGAGACCAAGGTATACCACCCATGCACTGCCTCATGGGTTTATGTGAGAGTTGGGAAAGAGCTTGGCGGGTTTGCACACCAACGCTAGATGTACTAGCAATGTTGGATACCCTTGGAATTTTATTCTTTTTTTTTGAAGAGAGAGTTATGCAAAATCATCTTAGCACTTATTAACTTTACTGGAAAAAACAAGTGTCAACGCAAGCACTTTAAAGCAACCACTTTTTAAACAAAGACTACAATTTAGAATAGATTTCATAACCATCACCTATGAGTCTCCCTATATACTAGTTACACTATTATCGTTCGTAATTCAACTTTTCATTACATTTTCGATTCGATATTAGTGATTCACAAAATTTTCCATCCCATGAATAAAACTATTTAACTTACTATGTCGTGACTATTTAAAATAAATCAAAGTTTGGGAAATGAGATGAAAATTTAAAAAAATTGAGGTGAATAAAAAAAATGATGTATTTTTTTTGAAGAAAGAAAAAAAAGAATGAAAACGATGAAAGGCAATGCAGACCCTCCCACACACTTAGTTGAGACAATGTCCACACTGTAAAAACATTTCCTAAATTTGAATGAGAGTACCCAAAGATGGATGAGGTGTAAAATGATTTGTAAAATGAAATGCAATTTAATAACTAAATGCAGACATGGATAATATATAAAATATGATGTGCAAATGATGAATGAATTGTGATGAACGCCTACATCTTTCTCCCCCACACTTGTTTTTAGCATTATTTTTAGAATTTGTGCTGAAATGGAGAATAGACTCGATGAATGGTTTGTCATTATGCTTAGATTTAAAATCAGGTGTGTCCTACAGTAAAACTCTACCTATAAAGATTTTATCAACACAAAGGTTCATGTGTTCCAAATATTTGTCATTATAACCCATACATTTGTTTGACTAAGCACGATTTCATTCAAAATACTAGAGTTTGTATGTTCATTATCAACCATCGGTTTTGTTTGTAATTCAAAATTCAAGTCTAGTGGTGAAGTGTGTGAATCAAGCATGTTGTTTAACTCAGAAATATATTCGTATTCATCAAAGTCAGAGTCAAAATGGTTTAAGCATGCATTCCATGCTTCAGTAGTATCACTAAACTTATCGTTTCCAACCGTTTGAACCATGTTGATTTCTTCTAAGTTTGAAAAGTTTAAGAAAAAATGGTGTTTACTCAAAATAGTAAAAAATACTAAATTGTACTCTATTAGTTGACCGACTCAATTGGAAGGGGGAAGAGGGTCTTATGGCCGTTCATGTATAGTATAAAATACTAAAGGATACGACCAACGTTTTATGGGTAGTATGCAACCTCTTTTGCTAATAGTTCAATAAATTAAACTACTATATATCCACGATCTAACTATTCAAGACAGTCAATTTCACAAAATACAAATTTTCGATTTTTATTATTTTGAAATTCAATAAAAAATTCGCGATCAATTTAGCAAAGAACAATTAAAATTGCAAATAAAAAAATTGTACAAGCATCGCCGATTTGCAATTTGCAGCAACCTATTTTTACAAGCAATTTTTCACAAAAGCATGGTGCCTATAGAGAGAGGAAATACTTACAAAATTAAACTTGATGTCCAATGTTGCTTGATAGTGCCAAAAACTTGATGGCGTTGGATTGTTTGTAGGTTGGATTGGCAATCATGATGTTGTGATGTTGTTTGGTGAAGGTGACGGTTTGTAGACGAAGTTTGAAGAAAGAAATGTTTTATGTAAAAGGAAAAATCAAAAATAGAAAATTTGTTTTTTTTGTAATCTTGCTTTAGAGATGGAATTGGTTTACCAAATCTAATAACCAAGAAATTTTTTATAAATATGAAAAAAAGAAAAAAAAGTTGCAAAAGAGAAATAAGCACAAAAAAGGATTTTATTTGTTGTAGTAAAAATACTACAAGATATGTTTTCTGTTGCAGTATAAACACTGCAAAAAATAAAAAAATAACCAATGTACAAAGAAAGAATGTTTTTTAGTAGGAGTACCAAAGGAAGGGGAATTGTAAAAATAAGGAACAGGCAAAAGGAAATAAAAAAATGCAGACATTTTTGTTGCAGTTAAAACACTGCAATATATGTAGCCTAAAATAGGCAAAGGAAAAAAAAGAAAGAAAAAAATGAGAAGAGACTTTGTAAACTAAAATGAAGGAAACAAAAATAAGAAGAGATTGTGTAATCTAAAAGAAAGGAAATAAATTACCAAATCTGTAAACAGATTGATAATGATTTGTTTCTTTTTTTCATCCTTCCCTTGATTAGATACACAAAAACAAAACCAAAAATAAAAACAAAAACTAACTCGAATCAAAAATTAAATAAACAGTAAAATTTAATAATTTTCTCCCCGGCAACGGCGCCAAAAACTTGTTTGACACTTTTCTATGGGATTAAAAAAGCACAAATTAAAAATAATACTGCAAGCGCACAGGTGTGTAGTATGCAGGTCGAACACAAGAAGGAAAATTAAATTCTATTGTTTATGTAATTTTGTGGGAAGTTAGACGAATTTGGAGGTGATTTCTAAACTACAAAAAATGCAGAAAAATAGACAAGTGAAGAAATATTGATTTAAACTCCAATCCTTTTCTCATAGAAGGATCCAATTATTTATCACGGAAAAGTTGTTGACAGTTAAATCAGAACTCCTTCACAGGTTCTAAACAATGGAAAAACAGAAAAAAAAACAGAAATTCAGATAAACAAAAAATAAAATTAGGATAGCCGCTAAAACTAATTAACGGTCTATCACTAATGAAAAAGAAAGAAAATCTTAGATAATTATGTCTAACAAAACTAATTGATATAAGCCACAATTATTTAAGTGTAAATAAAAAAACAGAAAATAGAAGAAGAAGAGCTTTATTCTGCACTAAAAATTATGAGATATGAGATATCTTTTACAATGAATACACCTGGGTATTTATAGAGTACAAGTTGTTTCCCATCAAAAATTTACAAAATATGTTGCCATAAAAATGAATATCTTCTCTTTGATCATGTGAATATAAATATTCATGAGAGATAGCTTGTCTTCAGATCTTTAACATGTGGCATGATGGGTGATTGAGATTTGAGGATCATTTGTTGATGTGAATCAAATCCATGATAAATTGACGTAGTCATCTGAATGTGATTGTGATTGCTTGATTTGATTGGAAGATTTTGATTGATTGTGATTTGATTGGAAGAAGATTTGTGATTGATTGAGAGATTGTTGATTTGTATAATCAATCACAAGTATGTTCATATGTATATGTATATCTTCTAAAAAATCCTCCATTTTCACATGCAAAAATAATGTGCTTTCCAGGATTCAAACTCAACTCCTTCCGCCATTTAGGAGGTGCCTTAACCACTCAACTACAACTTCTTTTGTTCAATTCTTTTAGAATAGCTTGTATAATCCAATGCAAATCTCCCTTTTTCTTCTCTTTTGCTCCATTTTAACATGAAGGCTCCTCAAATCTGTATATATGTAGAAATACCCAAAAATACCCAATGTAACGTTTATTTTTATACAACAAAGGTAAGATATGAGAGCAAAAACAAAAACACTTTTACATGTCAATCGGTACAATTGTACTAATACATGTTTAAACGTGTTGGCCAAGAGTACATGAAGGGGACATAAGGTGGGCTTGCGTTTTGGTCATTAAGGGAAGGAGGTGGACATGGTTGTTGAGGTGGCGCAAGGATTGTGGAGGGTAAGTACCTTAAGAGCATTTTAATAATTTAACTTTTGCACTAGTATATATACCCATTTCCTACCTTTTCCTCATTTTCTGATTTCATTTCAACCTTCTAAAACTCCCTCAAGCTTCCATGAGCTGTTTATTGGCTTCTAGATGTTTTCAATGTTAAAAAATCATAACTTTATTCACTTCTAAGTTCATGAAAACTTGTTTAAAACCCTCTCCTTCCATTTCTACAACTCCACTTTCCAACAACAAGCCTCCACACTCTTTATACCTATCAAGGCCGAATCCATTTCCCCAAGACCTAGCTACCTAGCCACCAAAATTCTATTTTGTGCTAAAGAAAAGTGAAGTGCTAGGTCGCTTTCTAAAGTTAGTGGAAGTTTGGGTTAATTTAGTTAGAAAAGGTGAGTAAAGTTAACTCTTTTATGTAAAGTTTCTAACTTTATATTATTGCTTGTCTTGGTTATTAAATTGTTGATTGTTAGGGTGAAACAAATATTGATCAATATGTTTACATATATGCTTGGATGTGAAGTTCGGTTTGACTTAGAAATCTAAGTTTAAAAAGTGTGAGTGGATGGAAAGTTGTAATTTTGCTTATGGCTTATTGTATGACATATGAATGCATGATTTTAGTTTGTGTATGTACTAAAGAAGTTAGCATTGAGTTGTGTACAAGCGATGTAGAAATCGCTTGCTTTTAAAGTGTGTTTACTTAAGTAATTCCAAAAGGGTTTTATAAAGTTCTTAAATTCGAAATCATTTTTAAGTTAAACTTTGTGTTGCTTTATAAAATACTTATGTTTTATAAAAGTAAGCAAGCTTTCCAAGTGATAAAGGCTTCAAAGAAAACTCAGAAAACTATTCACAAGTTATGGTATCCACAGCGATAGTCGCTATGGATGCAGTTTCGGTAAAAGCTTGACTTTTTGCAAACTTGAGTTTTTATACTTAAGTATATAAATGGTTTTGATATTTATAAAAGAGTTTTGTAAATAAGCTTGGAGATTTATAAATTTTTTTATAAATGTATTTGGAATTTTAGTAAAGAAGAGTTTCATAAATGAAAGAGATTTATTAAAAGGATTTATTGAAGAAATTTATAAAAGAAATTGAGTTTGGATTTTCCCAAATTGACCCTTTAAATTTTGGTGGTGTGGACATTTGTTCCATACTTAACACCGAAGGAATAGTATTTGGGTTTATTCTTATCTTTATTTCTTTTTGAATAATTTTTTTGATCCTTTTAATATGATTTTGAAATAAGAAATCTTTCACAAATGTTTTGTGAATACACTTATGCCGGTGGGATAAGTATATGAATATTTTAATAAACATTCTGAAATGAGATTTAATGAATAAAAGATTTAAATTAGCCTTAGTGGTTACCATGGGTAATTAAATCTTTGAATTGTTGTTGTTTGAGTATTTGACTGTTAAATCATCAGCTATAAAATCTTGACCTGTTTTGACTCAGAAAGTATGTTGTGTATATTCGAGCTCTCCGATAAGGACTCCGGGGACTCGAATACTTGTTGCATACTTCCAAAGAACCGCGAATAAGTTAATTAGAAATTATTGGTCGTTTGTTCGAAGAAACTGGGTTCAGATATGTTATCCAAAAACCACTTCGAACCAACCTATGTGTTCGAATGGAAGACATCTTGAGGATGATTGAAGACGGTAGAATGAACTATCCTTTGTTTCACGGGATGGATTTTATTAACACGGATAGACCTGAAATGGTCTTCACAAGCATACCGCATGTGAATTCTGACCTTAGCTTTTCGTCTTTGATTAGTATTAGCGAAAGCTCGCTCGACTTAATAATAGTTGTCTTACTCGACTTGCTTACTAGCTGCCTTTCTGACTAATATAAGAATTTCACTTGTGAATTTAAGGAAAGAAGAACTGCAGCTCGATTTGAGAGGAAATCTTGCAATAGCTCTAGGGTGCACCGGATAAGAGAGTTGGGGTTGCGCTTTTACTAAAGACCTATTATTGTCAATTCCCAGTCTTAAGACGATTATCCCTGATTCACCGACTTCCGAACAAGCTCATGCCATCTCGTGAGTAATATAAATCGCAAGCACCTTCGTTCTTGCATTGGAATTCTAGTGTAATAAAATAAGGCGAAGGTTGTGAGGTTTTGAGAGAAAGAATTCCTATTTCATTCATTTTCTTTGATAGTTACTGAACACCTTCAAAATCCGACGGCACACTGAAACAACTCAAGCGAAAGAAGCCCGCATACCCCCTCTTCTTAATTGCCCTAGTATGGAAGGATAGAAATGATCAAAATAAGGAAGAAGGTATGAAATCACTAAAGGAAAGTATATTATAGTTTCCCACATATCCATATAAAAACTATAGGGGAGGAAGTCTATTTCTTATATGTAGTTGGATTTTCGACCCTCGAAAATCAACACTAATACATCATTGTGTCGCAAATCCAAGTGCCAAAAGCCCGATTGTGAGGGGAAAAATAAAATAAGGATAGAAAAGAATCTCACACGAATGGAATAACATATATTATTTCAATATATAATCTTTACAACGAAATTTTTTGAATACAATATCTGAGTCTAGCCTGGATTCAGCCTGGGCAGTTATAAACCCTATGTCCTTATAAATGTAAAAAAAAATGCAATAGATGTAGTGGATAATAGAATATGTCCATACGTAAATGAAGATCTCCAGTTCTCCTTTGGAAACTCCAAGCATCTTCAACTAAACCTGAAACTACTCGAATCTGACTCGAGTATTAAAAATACCCCGATCATAAATTGAGATACTCGATTTAAAATTTGATGCCAGTTAAAAACATTTGAAAAGAAGGGTATCTAATAAGACCATGCCCACACATAAATATGGACGGGTGTTTATCTTACGATAACCAAAATACTTTATACTGAAAACACTTTGATATTATCTTTAATGACACGGGTTTCGAAAACATTTTTCAAGTAAATATATATAAAACAAGTATCAATACCCGGACTAAGTCTATGGTAATATATCCGGACTAAGTCAATGAAATATACATGGACAGAATATATGATACCAAAGGGATAGCTAAAATGTTTGCAAAGCATTACAACTATTTTAGGAATATAATCAAAACCGTAAAGCTCGTATTGAAATTGGATTTCCAACATGATAGGGAACTAGTAGCCTTTTCCTTCGATCCATGCATAGCAAACATAGTTCCCGCAATGCCTTAATCGCTTTTCTCAAGCATGCCACTTGGAACTCCACTTGCTACACTACCAATATCCGGTAGCCTTATCGCTTCTCACAAGCAAGCCACCATATTAAAATAAATGCCCTGAGGATCCAAATTCCAATGGACTCCTCAATACTCATACAACCGATAACCTGAAATATATGTCGTGCAACCACATAATTACCCGTATCATCTACGGGATGTGAAGCTCGTGAGGCTACGCTCAATTTTAACAAAGCCACGCTTTGCTATTCATAAGGCCACGCTTTATTCTTCCACAAAACACATTCCACTTAGAATGTCACGCTTCCATTACTTCGATCACTACTTCCACGAACATACAACCTCTGAGCTTGGTAGGTCTCAGAGAAGGGTGTTAAGCTAAGTGAAGTTGCTTTCTCCGCCACCAAACAGATGTACGTTTGTAAAAGTCAACGTTGTGATCTTAGAAATGCAATGTCAGACATTAGTCCATACAAGTTCGTTCTGGGACTGAACGAAACCGAAGGCACTCCTCCTACCACATCCTTTTTTTTGGGAATCACCCCTAGGATTATTAGTGAGTAGTCCTTGCATTACGAAGATTTCAAAACACGACGGGACCGTTTCTATAATAAATATCTCTATATTGGGAGCGACCCAGAGAATGTCAACAAGCAATCCCTACATTATGAAGATCTCGTCTTCAATAATCATCATCTTCAACATGTCTTCACTTCCGAACGTATACATTGGTTCAAAGTGGTTTTCAGATAAGAATTACCCAAATCATACACAGGTTCTTTCGCACCAATCATCGACTAAAAAGATGTTAAGTTCATATGTGATTATCAAACATCATTCAATTTAATTCATCTTTTTATTCATTCATAAATATCTCAGAGAGACATATTTTTTTAAATTATTCCATTTATCTTATCAACAGTATATGGAATCATTAAGCCTTATTTATCAAATCATATGGTAAATTTAAACCTTTTTAATCATGGAATAATTTCAAATCAATTCACCATTTACTTAGGAAAACAGTTCCAAATCATTCATTTAAATCTCATATTGGAAAACACTATTTTAGAGCAGCCGGTCTTTCCTTTCGATCTATTCCACCCCTCGCCTAAAAAGAGAAAACAGAGGCTGGGTAAGTTCAGTGCACTGGTTGCTCCATCCCTAACCTTAGTTACACACCTCATTTTACCTTTGTAGAACTCATAGGCAGGACAAATGTACTAGTCGTTTCTGCATGCTCCTTTCATTTTTAGAAATGATTTATAAATCTTCCAAATCATTATTTAAAACACTCATTCATTTATTTGAAAACACTTATTAAATATTTGGAAAAGGAATACTTAATTTTAAAGCCATATTTAAAAAGTTATTAAAAACTGTAGGAAAAAGTGCTGCGAATAGTGCTTAAAAGGTTTATTTGATAAAAACGGTTTTTTTATCATTTAGAAATTCATTTTTGTAACTTAAATCTCTTTTATAACATTTTAAAAGATTTATAAGATTTATTCCATATTTTTAAACATTTTAAGTATATTTAGAACATTTGCTACTTTGGCCACCAAACTGCCCAAGCGCGATTTTATCGAAAACTTGATTTGCCCATATTTTAAAATCTATTAAATGAAATCTCGATCCTTTTCTTTTGTTTGAAAACTATCATCATAAGAGTTCGGAAAATTCTTAACACAAAGAAATCCGACTCCGATTTAATCCTATAGAAGGATTTAACTTTTACGGCGCGACAACTTATATTGAACAAAACGTTAATTTTCGTCAAAATGTTTTATGGTCATTTTGACGTTTTTTCATATAATTTATTTATGTAAACAAAACTTTAAAATAATTTTCCTATCATTTTTATAATTAAAACAAGTTTATTTTAGTTATAAAACCATATTTAATAATATTAAAATTCAATTAAAAAATACTACGTCGATCTGCCGAAATGTGACAAATTTTGTCAATCTTTATAAAATAAGTTTAAAATTTAACCATTATAAATCAAATTACAATCATTATATAACCATTTAAAAAAGAATTATTTACCATTAACAACAATTATTCGAATGTATATTAAATTTTATCGAAAACCGACTTTTGTCAATTTTACGACAAAACTTCAAAATCTATATTTAATTCTAAAAATAAGTTTATCATTCTTATTTATCACACAAAACATGATTATTTAAGTTTGAAAATTCTATATTTGAATATTTAAAGTTAATTAAATATTCCATTTAAAAGTGGTAAAATTACGAGTCGATGCATACTTCCCCATTTAAAAAAAATTTATCCCTGAAATTTAAACCAACCTTGATATTAATTTATCAAATAATAATTCAAAATTATCTTTCTAACTTAAGGAAAATCATATAGATCGAGTGTAACGACCCATAATTTCGCTACTTCGAAAATGAGAGATTTCGTTCATTTTAAATTTAAAAGGAATGTACAATGTTATATATAATAGGTAATAATGAAGAAATTATTTATTCTTATAGTTAATAATTTAAAAAGTATAAAATTGGATTTTAGAACAAATCAACAAAAGTTAAGTTTTGTTAATAATATATAAAGGATTAAATAAATAAGTTTAAATATTTATTTGATAAGTTAAATTTTATTTAAAACATATAATAAAGATAATGAAAGTATATTAATATATTTAAAAATAATGTTAATAATCGTTTTACAAAATTAACCAAAATTTATCGTATTTTGTTAATTTTACATACACTATAAAATTAAAGATTTTGATATTATTCAAATACGGTTTTAAAATATGAATAGATATGTTTTAATTTATTTAAAGAAGGGAAAAATTCATTTTAAAATTTGGTTTACATCAATATATAGCTTAACAAGAACGTCAAATTTTGACTGTAAAATTTGTCGACAAAAACACCGTTTTCCACCGAAACAAGTTGTCGAGAAGTTGTTGCAACTTGATACATTTTCTAACATATAAATACAAGTTTACAAACTATTTAAACACTTTACATTTAGCACTAAAAGACAAAAGGAGTTTACTTTTGAAAAGTTAAAATAAATAAAAAAGTATAAAAGTAAGATTTGACTAATTAAATTTTATTTTAAAATCTTTATAAACAACATCATTACACTTATTTCCATCACCATTAATGCTTAAATCATATCACTTATGGAAAAGGAGCAAAATGATTATTTAACATTTTAAAGATTAAGAAAAATAGCCAAACATCATTTCATTAAGTACAAACTTACATCCTACCATCATTTCACCATTAATGCACTTCATATCATGTTAAGCCAAAAGTCAAAAAGTAAGGCAAGGGTATTTAGGACATTAGCCATTCAAACTCAACTTATAAATACAAGCCTAAACCCTTCTTTCTTCACTACATTTTCATTCTACAAAATTCTAAACTCCATTCTCTTCCTCTTCCATTACTTCCTTCTTCTTCCATCATTTCCATGGCTTCCCACCTCTCCATTCTCTTCTACCATCTCCACCAAGCTCCACCATCACCTAAACCTCCTCTACTCTCGACCACACCATCTCCACCTCACCAAAACACTAGCCACACCACCACCCACACCAAAGCCGAGCTCCAACTCCACCCTACAAGGTCGTACCCCCTCCTTACCACCAAGGCCGAGCCCTCCAAACCACCTACCCACCTCAAAACACATGCACACCCCACCTACCTGCCTACCCAAAGCCATACACACCTCACTACCCTAGGCCGTACCCTCCTCCCTAGGCCACACATTCTCCTCTTAACCCCACGGCCAAAAAAAAACAAATAAAAAAAGAAAAGAAAACGAAAAGGAGAAGAAAAGAAAGCGGCGAATTAGAAGACGTTGGAAATAGCACGTTAGCTCGAGAGGCACGTATCTTATTTTAAAGATTGACGGAGTGGATATGTAGGTGAGAAATTCTCATCACTTTGAATTTATATTTTTGTTATGTTAAAACAATCATATTTATATCCTTATGACATATGAATGTTTATTTGATTGTTAATATGGATGATTTGATAGTTGGTTAGATAATTGAATTGTGATAATATATCTCGTTATGGTATTAATAGTGAATGTTGGATTTGAAATCATATGTTATGTGATTTGTTGAATGGATGTTATGATAATGATGAATATCGATATTGGTTATGTTCATTTTTATTAAGTGAACCATTGTTAATAAGACCATATTTTAGTGATATGAGATATTTTGGAAAAATAAGTCTCTTTTCAATCAGAAGTGAAATTAAAGTAAAAATAAAAGAGGATTTGAAATTTGAAGTGAATCAGATTTAAAAAGAATAGTTAAATTAAAATTGAGATGAATAGTGAAATTGAAATCGATTTTGAAAATTGAAGTTTAGTTTGAGATCGAATTAAAGTTTAAATTGAAATTAGATTTGAAATCTAAGTTTTAAATATGTTTAATTTGAAGTTAGAATTGAAATTGGAATTTAAAATTTTAATATTAAAATAATGTGAATATAATAATATTAGAATATGGTAATAGTGAAAATATATTTTAAATACTTTAAAAAGTGAAAATATTGATTTATAATGATTTTATAAGTGATAAAATCCAATTTAAATAAATTATTTCAAATATTGAAAAATAAGTTAAAACTAGGTGCGTCCCGCAACGGTAGTTCGCGATTTCGTGCCGGAAAGTTCAAATGAATGTGTAGAGTGGAATATAGCTCGGAATTCTTCGAGATTAGAAAATTCCAGACTATTATATCCATGTCTTTTAAACGAAGAAAGAAAACCAAAGTTTCATTGAGTAGATTTTGAATTAAGTGCAAATTAATTTTCTAGAAAAATCGTGCTAGTGCAGTTAAGTGACCATAATAGGAAATCTGTTTAAATGAACGTTTTTAATATTGGAAAAATATGAAATAAATTTGATAAATCTATATAAATAGTTTAAAAGAAATTTGAAGTGGAAAATATTAATTTTCAAATGTTTAAAAGTTGATTTAATCAAATAAGCTTATATAGCACTTTCCGTAGCACTTTTATGCTGGGAATTGTATAACTTTTTGAATTTAAGTTTAAACGTAATGATTTTTCCTGGAATCAATTATGAATATTTTTAAAAGGAAAATTAAGTGTTTAAAAGATAATTTGGAATTTTTATAATTAATTCCATAATAAAGTTGATAACTGAGTATGCAGAAACTACTAGTACATTTGTCCCGCTTGTGAGATCTGGGAAGATAAAACAAGGTGTTTAACTAAGGTTAGGGATGGAGCAACTAGTGCCCTGAACTTACCTGGCCTATGTTTTCTTTTCTTAGACGAGGGTTGGAACATATCGAAAGGAAAGCTCGGATGCTCTAAGATAAAAAGATTGCATTAAGTTTCCGAAATAAAAAAAGATCAGTATTATCCAAATTTAAGCAATCTTCAAAATGAATGATTTCTATGATCCTTTTTACTCAAAAATGTTTGCTAAGATTTATTTTAGGGTTTATCATAAACGATGTCTTAAATAACATTGTTTTTGACCCGCCTAAAAGTTAAGGAATTTGGATCAAGAGTTAAGTAAGGAAATTTGAAAATATTATCCAAAGCAAAAGAATGAATTACTTAGAATTATCCTAAATCAAAAGAAAGAGATTTCGAAATCATCCGAAAAGAGTTAAAGTGAAAAGAGACTTAATAAATCCTGTATACTCATATTCACTTTTTATCGATAATTGGATTTCGAAGGAACCAGGGTCGGATTTGGGTAATCCCTATCTGAAAACCACTTCGAACCAATGTATACGTTCGAAAGTGAAGACATGTTGAAGATGATGATTATTGAAGACCATGGATCTTCATGGCGTGAGGACTGCTTGTTGACATGCTCTGGGTAGCTCCCATTATAGAGTTATATATAGCAGTGGTCTCCTCGTGGTGGAGATTTTTCGGATTGCAAGGACTACTCGCTACTAGTGGTAGTAGGAGAGTGCCTTCGGGTTGTCCTGTTCCTGAACAATTTGTATGGATGTTTGTCTGACATTGCATTTCTAATGATTACGAACATTGGTTTTTACAAACGCACATCTGTTTGGTGGCGGAGAAGGCAACTTCTCTTAGCTTAACACCCTTCCTTGAGACGTACGAGCTCAAGGGTTGTATTTTTGTGGAAGGCAATTAGTAGTCAACGGAAATGGCAATGTGGAATGCAGAGATGTGATATGTGCTATGCGAAAAGGTAATTGTTGCCTCAAGCCTCATTAAACCGGAAATGACCAAAACAGGATTAGATGCGGCAAGGCTAAGTGGGTCATTCCCAAGTAGGGTATGATCATCCCCTTCTAGATATATTTCTTTCCGTTATGACGTTCGGGATGTAAATTAATATGGTGTATGGAAACGAGCGCTCGGTTAAAGGTCAGTAACGACCGGGGGATGACATATTCGGTACTACCTAGTTAAAGAGGTAGGTCGGTCTTGTGTTGGTAGAGGGCAGATGTTCTGTGCCTCGAGACATCCATCTAGAGTTGTACCCATTCGGAAGGTAGATCCTTCACCTAGTCATTTGTATGGAAGTCCATTCTTCAATAAGAACCTACGGACTTGATTGTAAACCTATTACGTTGGAATTTAATCAATGTAACAATTTCGGCTAAGATTAATAAGTTTATTTGCAAATGTTTTCAAAGAGATGTCATTAGAAATAATATCAAATGTTTTGATATAAAAGTGCTTTAGTTATCATAAGGTAAAAATCCATCCGTGTTTATGTGTGGGCGTGGTCTTATGAGATACTCTTTATATTCAAAGGATTTTATCCAAAGGCTGATATATGACACTGTCATTTATTATTGATTTTTTTTCTCATGCTGGTTTATCAAGCCTGATCCAGGTATTTTCAATGCTCGGGTCAGATCCGAGTAGTTTCAGGTTAGTCGAAGACGGTTGGAGTTTCCAGAGGAGAGCTGGAGATATTCATCTACGTATGGACATATTCTATTATCCGCTGTGCTTAGTTGTTTTAGTTGATGTTTATCAGCAATTGTAAGGACAGATGTTTATAACTGTCCAAGATGAATTTAGGTTAGACTCTGGTATATGTATTTAAATGTTTTCCGCTGTAAAGATATTTGTTCAATATTATATGCTATTCCATTCGTGTGAGCTTCTGTTCTGTCTATTTTTCTTTATTACCCTTCATGTTCCTTATTTTCGTGAAATTTGAGTTGGACATGTGTGGTTTATTATCGATTCAAAGGGTACGGAAAAACGGGCCATGAAATTTGGTATCGGAGCTTTTGGTTGGACGAACACCGAAGCTTGATAGGGGTAAGTCTCATCAGAGATAGGATTAGTAATATCCTAGGATGGGTAACTCATTAGAGATAGGGTAAGGGACACCCTCGAATGAGTTATGAGAGTGTTATATATATGAGCACGTATTTGTTAATTTTTGATTTTATTTTAAAGAAATTGGTAAATGAAATAATTTTACCTTGGGTTTATATTTTAAATATCAAAGAGGATATTATTATTTTTGGTTAGAAATTAAGGGTTGATTGTAATTTTGCTTAGTAAAACTAAAAGATGAATATCTTTTGTTTAGAATATTCCATATAGAATCAATTAGTTGAAAGCTAGAATTTAGAACTTTATCATATACCCCTAGGTATTTAGTATTAAGAAATAATAATGATTAAGTGATTATCATAATGGATGGATTTAAAAGCTAAGTACAAATATCTTGTGAAGTAAAATTCACGATTTGATTATAAGATATTTGATGATAATATTGAAGCTAGAAGTTGTAATTGGAAAAAGTAAAAAGAAAATGCACACTTAGAAAAAAAATTCTTATCAACAAGATAGAAAAAGATAAACCTAAATTGAAACTTTTGTAAATATAATATAAAAGGGCAATTTCTATAACTTATAAAGGAGATAAGGTAATTTGAAATTTCGACACTTTGATTAGGTTAAAAAAAATCAAAGTGAAATTTAGGAATAAGAGATATAAGAAATATCATCCTAATATAAAACTTGGAATTAGCGATACATTTAGTGTAACCTTTGTTATTCAAAATGAAGTAAGATTAGAAGTGGATAGTTTTGAATAAAATGGTTAGTGGGTTGATTGTTAATAACAAATACCATGTGAATTAAGTTTCACAGTTTGACTATAAGGTATTTAATGGATTTAAGGTTAAGAAATTTGATTTAGAAAATGGATAAGGTAAATAATTAAGACCTTAGGTAAAGAAAGCTAAGGATTAAGTTTTATAACTTATCAATTTGGAATAAAAGTAGAATTCCACATTTGTTAAACACCCTAATTAAAATAATGAAAATTCGAAGTTTGGGGATATGTATATATATATATACTCTTAGGAAGTAAAGGTATATTATGCTAAGTCATATTTGTATGCTTAAGTAATAATGTATCTAGAAGAAATTAAATGGTTGTGAAATAAACTTGGATTAATTGAAATTTTGAAAAATATATTAGGTAAAAATGAATGTGAATAAGTACATAAGTTATATGTAGATCATTTTGGTACATAAATTTTGATCTAAGATTTGAGTACAGAACTTTGAGTTGTTTACACCAATCCGAAAAAGGATTTATCACTCGATTCTTGAAGGTGAAAATTGATGAGAGTTTATCATTATGTACACGAGTTTTCTATCATAGTTGAGAGCTATGCAAGAAAAGCAAGGTTTGTGATCAGGAAGTCTGATCAAAGTCCGCACTAGAAAATCGGGGGATCGATACTAGTTCGAAAGTAAAGTTATGGATTCGAATAATAGATCGAATCAAATATCACAGATAGTATGATGCTTTGGTTTGTCAACATAATAGTTGGGTAATTATCTTAAATAGTACGCGCTAAGATTTAGGGTTTAATCCTTTTGTATGATATTTTGGTTGACTAATGTAGATAGTTGACTTATGATCATGTATTTACCTCAAGTGTGTAGTACGCACTCAGGTTGGGACTAGGATCGATGATTGTATTTCATGATCAGTATTTAGCAGTAGTATTTCCTTTTACACATATTATTGACCTTTATAGTTCTGTATCTTTGATTTCATTTCGAGGATGAAATGCATTTAAGTATGGGAGAATGTAACGACCCGTAATTTCGCTACTTCGAAATTGAGAGATTTCGTTCATTTTAAATTTAGAAGAAATGTAAAATGTTATATATAATAGATAATAATGAAGTAATTATTTATTCTTATAGTTAATAATTTAAAAAGTATAAAATTGGATTTTAGAACAAATCAACAAAAGTTAAGTTTTGTTAATAATAAATAAAGGCTTAAATAAATAAGTTTAAATATTTATTTGATAAGTTAAATTTTATTTAAAACATCTAATAAAGATAATGAAAGTATATTAATATACTTAAAAATAATGTTAATAACCACTTTACAAAAATAACCAAAATTTGTCTTATTTTGTCAGTTTTACATACACTATAAAATTAAAGATTTTATATTATTCAAATACGATTTTAAAATATGAATAGATATGTTTTAATTATTTAAAGAAGGGAAAAATTCATTTTAAAATTTGGTTTACATCAATATATATCTTAACAAGAACGTCAAATTTTGACTGTAAAATTTGTCGATAAAAACACCATTTTCAACCGAAACAAGTTGTCGACAAGTTGTTGCAACTTGATACATTTTCTAACATATAAATACAAGTTTACAAACTATTTAAACACTTTACATTTAGCACTAAAAGACAAAAGGATTGTACTTTTGAAAAGTTTAAATAAAAAAAAAGTATAAAAGTATGATTTGACTAATTAAATTTTATTTTAAAATCTTTATAAACAACATCATTACACTTATTTCCATCACCATTAAGGCTTAAATCATATCACTTATGGAAAAGGAGAAAATAATTATTTAACATTTTAAAGATTAAGAAAAAGAGGCATACATCATTTCATTAAGTAAAAACTTACATCCTACCATCATTTCACCATTAATGCACTTCTTATCATGTTAAGCAAAAGTCAAAAAGTAAGGCAAGGGTATTTAGGACATTATCCGTTCAAACTCCACTTATAAATACAATCCTAAACCCTTCTTTCTTCACTACATTTTCATTCTACAAAATTCTAAACTCCATTCTCTTCCTCTTCCATTACTTCCTTCTTCTTCCATCATTTACACGGCTTCCCACCTCTCCATTCTCTTCCACCATCTCCACCAAGCTCCATCACCACCTAATCCCCCTCTACTCTCGACCACACCATCTCCACCTCACCAAAAAACTAGCCACACCACCACCCACACCAAGGCCGAGCTCCACCTCCACCCTACAAGGCCGTACCCCCTCCTTACCACCTAGGTTGAGCCCTCCAAACCACCTACCCACCTCAACACACATGCACAACCCACCTACCTGCCTACCCAAATCCATACACACCTCACTACCCTAGGCCGTACCCTCCTCCCTAGGCCACACATCCTCCTCTTAACCCCACGGCCAAAAAAAACAAATAAAAAAGAAAAGAAAAGGAGAAGAAAAGAAAGCAGGGAATTCGAAGACGTTGGAAATAGCACGTTAGCTCGAGAGGCACGTATCTTGCGTTAAAGATTGACGAAGTAGATATGAAGGTGAGAAATTCTCATCGCTTTTGAATTTATATTTTGGTTATGTTAAAACAATCATATTTATATCCTTATGACATATGAATGTTTATTTGATTATTAATATGGATGATTGGATAGTTGGTTAGATAATTGAATTGTGATAATATATCCCGTTATGGTATTAATAGTGAATGTTGGATTTGAAATCATATGTTATGTGATTTGTTGAATGGATGTTATGATAATGATGAATATGAATATTGGTTATGTTCATTTTGATTAAATGATCCTTTGTTAATAAGACCATATTTTAGTGATATGAGATATTTGGAAAAATAAGTCTCTTTTCAATTAGAAGTGAAATTAAAGTAAAAATAATAGAGGATTTGAAATTTGAAGTGAATCGGATTTACAAAGGATAGTTAAATTGAAATTGAAATTGAGATGAATAGTGAAATTGAAATTGAAATTGAAATCAATTTTGAAAACTGTAGTTTAGTTTGAGATTGAATTGAAGTTTAAATTGAAATTATATTTGAAATCTAAGTTTTAAATATGTTTAATTTGAAGTTAGAATTGAAATTCAATTGATATTGGAATTTAAAATTTTAATATTAAAATAATGTGAATATAATAATATTAGAATATGGTAATAGTGAAAATATATTTTAAATTTTTTACAAAGTGAAAATATTGAATTATAATGATTTTATAAGTGATAAAATCCAATTTAAATAAATTATTTCAAATATTGAAAAATAAGTTAAAACTAGGTGCGTCGCGCAACGGTAGTTCACGATTTCGTGCCGGAAAGTTCAAATGAATGTGTAGAGTGGAATATAGCTCGGAATTCTTCGAGATAAGAAAATTCCGGACTATTATATCCATGTATTTTAAACGAAGAAAGAAAATCAAAGTTTCATTGAGTAGATTTTGAATTAAGTGCAAATCAATTTTCTAGAAAAATCGGGCTAGTGTAGTTAAGTGACCATAACAGGAAATCTGTTTAAATGAACGTTTTTAATATTGGAAAAATATGAAATAAATTTGATAATCTATTTAAATAGTTTAAAAGAAATTTGAAGTGGAAAATATTAATTTTCAAATGTTTAAAAGTTGATTTAATCAAATAAGCTTATATAGCACTTTCCGCATCACTTTTATGCTGGGAATTGTATAACTTTTTGAATTTAAGTTTAAACGTAATGATTTTTCCTGGAATCAATTGTGAATATTTTTAAAAGGAAAATTAAGTGTTTAAAAGATAATTTGGAATTTTTATAATTAATTCCAAAATAAAGTTGTTAACTGAGTATGCGGAAACGACTAGTACATTTGTCCCGCCTGTGAGATATGGGAAGATAAAACAAGGTGTTTAACTAAGGTTGGGGATGGAGCAACCAGTGCCCTGAACTTACCTAGCCTATGTTTTCTTTTCTTAGGTGAGGGGTGGAACAGACCGAAAGGAAAGCCCGGATGCTCTAAGATAATAAGATTGTATTATGTTTCCGAAATAAAAAAAGATCGGTATTATCCAAAATTTAAGCAATCTTCAAAATGAATGATTTCTATGATCCTTTTTACTCAAAAATGTTTGCTAAGATTTATTTTAGGGTTTATCGTAAACGATGTCTTAAATAACATTATTTTTGAACGGCCTAAAAGTTAAGGAATTTGGATCAAGAGTTAAGTAAGGAAATTTGAAAATATTATCTAAAGCAAAAGAATGAATTACTTAGAATTATCCTAAATCAAAAGAAAGAGATTTCGAAATCATCCGAAAAGAGTTAAAGTGAAAAGAGACTTAATAAATCCTGTATACTCATATTCACTTTTTATCGATAATTGGATTTCGATGGAACTAGGGTCGGATTTGGGTAATCCCTATTTGAAAACCACTTCGAACCAATGTATACGTTCGAAAGTGAAGACATGTTGAAGATGATGATTATTGAAGACCGTGGATCTTCGTTGCGTGAGGATTGCTTGTTGACATGCTTTGGGTAGCTCCCATTATAGAGTTATATATAGTAGTGGTCTCCTCGTGGTGGAGATTTTTCGGATTGCAAGGACTACTCGCTACTAGTGGTAGTGGGAGAGTGCCTTCGGATTGTCCTATTCCTGGACAATTTGTATGGACGTTTGTCTGACATTGCATTTCTAATGATTACGAACATAGGTTTTTACAAACGTACATCTATTTGGTGGTGGAGAAGGCAACTTCTCTTAGCTTAACACCCTTCCTTGAAACGTATGAGCTCAAGGGTTGTATTTTTGTGGAAGGCAATTAGTAGTCAACGGAAATGGCAATGTGGCATTCAGAGATGTGATATGTGCTATGCGAAAAGGTAATCGTTGCCTCAAGCCTCATCAAATCGGAAATGACCGAAATAGGATTAGATGCGGCAAGGCTAAGTGGGTCATTCCCAAGTAGGGTATGATCATCCCCTTCTAGATATATTTCTTTCCGCTATAACTTTCGGGATGTAAATTAATGTGGTGTATGGAAACGAGCACTCGGTTAAAGGTCGGTATCGACCGGGGGATGACATATTCGGTACTACCTAGTTAAAGAGGTGGTCGGTCTTGTGTTGGTAGAGGGCAGATGTTCTGTGCCTTGGGACATCCATCTAGAGGTGTACCCATTCGGAAGGTAGACCCTTCACCTGGTCATTTGTATGGAAATCCATTCTCCAATAAGAACCTACGGACTTGATTGTAAACCTATTATGCTGGAATTTAATCAATGTAACAATTTCGGCTAAGATTAATAAGTTTATTTGCAAATGTTTTCAAAGAGATGTCATTAGAAATAATATCATATGTTTTGATATAAATGTGCTTTAGTTATCACAAGGTAAAAATCCGTCCGTGTTTATGTGTGGGCGTGGTCTTATGAGATACTCTTTCTTTTCAAAGGATTTTATCCAAAGGCTGATATATGACACTGTCATTTATTATTGAGTTTTTTCCTCACGCTGGTTTATCAAGCCTGATCCAGATATTTTAAATACTCGGGTCAGATTCGAGTAGTTTCAGGTTAGTCGAAGACGGTTGGAGTTTCTAAAGGAGAGCTGGAGATATTCATCTACATATGGACATATTCTATTATCCGCTGTGCTTAGTTGTTTTAGTTGATGTTTGTCAGCAATTGTAAGGACAGATGTTTATAACTGTCCAAGCTGAATTTAGGTTAAACTCTGATATATGTATTTAAATGTTTTCCTCTGTAAAGATATTTTTTCAATATTATATGTTATTCCATTCGTGTGAGATTCTGTTCTGCCTATTTTTCTTTATTACCCTTCATGTTCCGTATTTTCGTGCAATTTGAGTTGGACAAGTGTGGTTTATTGTCGATTCAAAGGGTACGGAAAAACGGGCCATGACATCGAGTAACTCCAAAATAATACCAAGGAACTAGGTACTACCAATAGTATTCTATATCCCTTTAACAAGAAGGGTAATACTTAAGAGAAGTGTTTAACATCCGAACACATCTCTTGCCCATTTTTAGTTATTTTCGAGCCACTCAAACTAGTTATCATTTGAGACATTTTTTCAAATTTCTTATTTGAAATTTCTTTGTTAATACGTCTCATTATAATTGTAATTCCAAACTTAATTTATATTATATAACTTTTCCTTTTATACTTTTTCAAATCATTAGGATATGAATTCTCAAATCCATCTTTCTCAAACATCATTTTATTTTTACACTTTATTTTATAAATATATTCTTAAATAATTTCTTAATTTAAATACTTTTTAATTAAAAAAACCATTTCTAATATTCCTTTAAACTTTTTATTTCTAAATATCTTATTAAATTGATTTGATGGAAGATAGAAGAAATGCACAGAGAGAATGATCAAAAGAGATATATTAATTAACATTATTTTTATACATTCATAACAAACCTAACCTATGTTACAAACTTTTAGAGATAACTCCTAGGGAATACAACTTATCACACACTACCATTATATTTGAACTGCCATATATGTTATTTTTGTGTTCCTTTTGAGGTAGATGGTGTTTTATCTGGGAGGCCTAAGTTAACCACTTTAATTTTTGGACAATTCTTCATTAAGTGTTTCACTTGGAAGCACCAAATGCAAGTTTGTTTAGGAGAATCTTTGACTTCATGTCTTAGGTTCTTGCATCGGTAGCAGCCCATTGTTTTCTTTTTAATCCTCGGTTTCTTCTTTGTTCAAGGACATTTATGTAGAAAATATCCTCTCTCTTTATATTTGAAACAGACTATATCATCCCGATCAAAATTTTTGTTTTCCCTCCTCTGCTTCTTCCTTTGCTTAATTTCAAACATAACTGCATAATGTCCTTTCTTACTTCAATAGTAATAGTCGACATCAGCATAGGGTCCTAATTTTGCTTTTTCTTCAGCTTCTTTTTATGCACATACTCTACGTGCTTGCTTTGGATTAGCCCATAACTCATCACCCGACATATAATAAGACATCCTTACCTAAATGATATACTAAGTTATTATCAGAGGTTTCATACCATTAATCCAAATTACTTGATTTAACTTGTTTGGCTTTTAACTTTCCTTGATTGTACAATGACATGAAGAATAATATACCAAGTGTTCGATACCATTCGCCCAAGCCAACATATGGTCGATACTTAGAAGATTATTCCCACCATCACCAAACATATCAAGACCTAATTCTTGGAACTTCCCAAAGGGATAACATCTTATAAATTTTCATAATCACACAAATATTTATACTTTTGTATATATAATATATACTTCTTTAAAATGGTGTGTCAATTCGCCTTGTTTAAGTATTTAGAAATCCCTATCGATTACATGGAGCTCTTCATGCACCGATTAGAATTCATAAACCACTCAACAAATTAATCATCACAAAACATTTTTATATCAAATAACAAATACACGGCCATATATATAATACTCTCAAACTCATTCTAGGGTGTTACTAACCCTATCTCTAATGAGTCACTTATTTTAGGGTATTACTAACCCTATCTATAATGAGTTTTACCCCACCAAAGCCAAGGTGTTTGCTCAACCTAAGCTCCGATACCAAATGTAACGAATGGGATTTTCGACCCTCGAAAATCGACGCCCATACATCCTTGTGTCGCAAATCCAAGTGCTAGAAAGCCGAATTGTTAGAGGGAAAAGAAAATAAGGATAGAACAGAAATTCACATGAATGGAATAACATATATTATTTCAATATATAATCTTTACAGCGGAAAAATTGGAATACAATATCAGAGTCTAACCTGTATTCAGCCTGGACGGTTATAAACCCTCTGTCCTTATAAATGTAAAAAAATGCAATAGATGCAGCGGATAATAGAATACGTCCATATGTAAATGAAGATCTCAGCTCTCCTCTGGAAACTCCAAGCATCTTCAACTAAACCTGAAACTACTCGGATCTGATCCGAGTATTAAAAATACCCGGATCAAGCTTAATAAACCAGGGTGAGATGCTCGATTTAAAAATTGATGCCGGTTAAAAACCTTTGAAGAGAAGGGTATTTCATAAGGCCATGCCCACACACAAATATTGATGGTTTTTTATCTTATGATAACCAAAACAGTTTATACTGAAAACACTTTGATATTATCTTTAGTGACATGGGTTTTGAAAACATTTTTCAAGTAAATATATATAAAACAAGTATCAATACCCGGACTAAGTCTATGGTAATATATCCGGACTAAGTCAACAAAATTTACCTAGACGGAATATAAGATACCAAAGGGAAGCTGAAATGTTTGCAAAGCATTATAGCTATTTTGTGAATACAATCAAAACCATAAAGCTCGTATTGGAATTGGATTTCCAACATGATAGGAAACTAATGGCATTTTCCTTCGATCCGCGTATAACAAACATAGTATCATCTCCAAGATGTGAGGTTAGTGAGCTTATGCTCAAGTTTAACAAAGCCACGCTCTGCTATTCACAAAGTCACGCTTTATTCTTCCACAAAGCACACTCCACTTAGAAAGCCACACTACCATTCCTTCGATCACTATTGACTTCAACGAACATACAATCTCTGATCTCGTACGTCTCAGAGAAGGGTGTTAAGCTAAGAGAAGTTGCCTTCTCCGCCACCAAGTAGATATACGTTTGTAAAAGTCAACGTTGTGATCTTAGAAATGCAATGTCCGACATTCGTCCATACAAGTTCGTTCTTGGACTGAACGAAACCGAAGGCACTCCTCCTACCACATCCTTTTTTTGGGAATCACCCCTAGGATCAGTAGCGAGTAGTCCTTGCATTACGAAGATTTCAAAACACAACATGACCACTGATATAATAAATATATCTATATTGGGAGCAACCCAGAGAATGTCAACAAGCAATCCTTTCGCTATGAAGATCTTCGGTCTTCAATACAACGAAGATTTTTAGAAATCAAACACCATTGCCATATAAATATAATATGGGGTAAACCCCTGGGACTCATGATAGCAATCCTTACATTCTAAAGATCCTCGGTCTTTAATAATCATCATCTTCAACGCGTCTTCACTTCCAAACATATACATTGGTTCCAAGTGGTTTTCAGATAGGAATTACCCAAATCCGACCCCGGTTCCTTCGCACTAATCATCGATTAAAAAGATGTTAAGTTCATATGTGATTACCAATCATAATTCAATTTAATTCATCTTTTTATTCATTCATAAATATCTCAGAGTGACATATTGTTTTAAATTATTCCATTTATCTTCTTAATAGTATATGGAATCATTAATCCATATCTATCAAATCATTTCGTAAATTTAAACCTTTATAATCTTGGAATAATTCCAAATCAATTCACCTTTTAGTTAGGAAAACATTTGCAAATCATTCATTTAAATCTCATATTGGAAAACACTATTTTAGAGCATCTGGGCTTTCCTTTTGATTTGTTCTACCACTCGCCTAACAAGAGAAAACAGAGGCTGAGTAAGTTTAGGGCACTGGTTTCTCCATCCTTAACCTTAGTTACACACCTCGTTTTACCTTTCTAGAAATCACAGGAGGGACAAATGTACTAATCGTTTTCGCATACTCCTTTCATTTTTAGAAACGATTTATAAAACTTCCAAATCATTATTTAAAACGCTTATTCATTTATTTGAAAACACTTATAAAACATTTGGGAAAGAATACTTAAGTTTAAAGCCATATTTCAAAAGTTATTAAAAACTGCAGGAAAAAGTGAGGGCGTAATTATATTTGTTTTATGTTTTTGTTGTTTCTATGTTTTCCCAGTGCTTGCTGCGCCAAGTTTATCCCCGTTTGCTATCTCTCCTTTGTTGTAAATGTTCTGAATGGTGTGGTAATATATGGTCGAGGTCCATTTAACCTCGTCGGCTTTGCCAAAAAAAAAACTGCAGGAAAAAGTGCTACGAATAGTGCTTTAAAGGTTTATTTGATAAAAACAGTTTTTCTATCATTTAGAAATTCATTTTGATAATTTAAATCTCTTTTAAAACATTTACAAGGCTTATTCCTTATTTTTAAACATTTTAAAAATATATATTTAGAACATTTGCTATTTTGGCCACCGAACTACCAAAGCGCGATTTTATCGAAAACTTGATTTTCCTATATTTTAAAATGGGGCATTTCACCAAAAGGACAAACTTTGCAGTCTAATTAATTTCTAGGACATACATCTGAAATAATTGCTTTCAAGGCCAAAGTCAGCAGAATAATTACTTTCAAGGACAAGGTCAGTTGTCTAATTACTTTCAAGGACATAATTTCGTAGGTTTTTAGGCCCTAAAAACTAATTATTTTGCATATTGTTCTTAAACGTAATTATTTTAGTTGTGTGTCCTAGAAATTAATTTCACTTGCTACACAGGCCCTTGTGGCTAATTCCCACTTTTAAAATCTACTAAATGAAATCTCGATCTTTTTCTTTTGTTTGAAATCTATCGTCATAAGAGTTCAGAAAATTCTTATCGCAAAGAAATCCGACTCCGATTCAATACTATAAAAGGATTTAACGTTTACGGCGCGAAATCGCAAACTACCGTTACCCGACGCGCCTATTTTTAACTCCAAATTCATTATTTGTCAATACTTCTTCAAATTGAATTTTAATGTTTATAAAACATTTATAAACCATTTTCAAACATCTAAGCGAACATTTTCCATATTAAATCTCTTTTTCACTTTTAAATCATCTCATAATATTATATTATTATAATATTCCTTTTCAATCTTTTTATATATTCAAAACCATTAAGAGGCTAAATAACTTCATATACACATCCATATGGATTTATTTTTCATCAATTATTCATTGTTAATTACTTAACCATTTTTTATTATGATTTCTCATAATTTATCACAACCAAGTTATCAACCATATCAACATCCATATAATCAATCATATAATCAACCAAGTTATCAACCATGCATTTAAATTTATAGTTTAAACATTCATATAAGTATTTTTTATATTGAGTATTTACTTCTGGCTCCACTCCACCAATCTTTTCCATAGCTTCCTAAATTGATTCCAGCAGCACTTCCTCTTCTTTTCCTTGCTTCGGAGCTCCCGAACTTCCTTCCTTTCTCCTTGATGGACTCAGCCTCCCTCTAGAATAGGTGATGGAGCTCGGTCATGATGGTGATGGTGATGGCCATGGGTTATGTTGAGGAAGAGGAGGTGTTTGCTTTGATTTGGAGGTATAATACTATAGCTATATATATGTATAAAATTTTATTATTATGTCTTCATAATTTTCGTAAGGTGGATGCCATTAAAGAAGAGCTCGTAGTGCTTTAAGAAGAAGGAGGAAGAAGAAAAGAATGGTGTGAAAGAGTCTATGAATGTAGGTGGGTATTTATAGGAAAAAAGTTTACAAAATATCTTTAGGCAAAAAAACCAAAATGCCCTTTCCTTAACCATTAAGTAAACTCCATTTTTTCAACACTTAACATCACCTTTGACTTCACAACTTTATGTCTTACTCACTTAAAATAAAGTAATGATTTTGTTGGATTTGGATGTGATTGATTTGATGTTTGCTTTTTTAATTTTGTTAATTACCTTACTTACTTTTACTAATGATATTCTGGATTTTTCTAATGATACTTAGAAAAGATAAACATATTTTGTTAATAAAATGTGTAATATATACGTTAAAACATGCTAACAAAGGTGCAACAACGTAGCGACAACTTATATTGAACAAAACACTGATTTTCAACAAAATGTTTTACGGTCACATGTTGACGTTTTTGTCAAACTATTTATTTAAGTAAACAAAACTTTAAATAAGTTTCTTATCATTTAAAATGATTAAAACAAGCTTATGTTAGTTATAAAACCATATTTAATAATATTAAAATTCAATTAAAAAAAAGAACATCGATCTACCGAAACGCGACAAATTTTGTCAATCTTTATAAAGCAATTTTTAAATTTATAAAACCATTATAAATCAAATTATTGTCACTATATAACCATTTAAAAATGAATTATTTACCGTTAATGATAATTATTCGAATGTATATTAAATTTTATCGAAAACCTGATTTTGTCAATTTTACGACAAAACTTCAAAATCTCTATTTAATTCTAAAAATAAGTTTATCATTCTTATTTATTACACAAAACATGATTATTTAAGTTTGAAAACTCTATATTGAATATTTAAAGTTGATTAAATATTTCATTTAAAAGTGGTAAAATTACGGGTCGTTATAGTGCTCCTTGAAGTGCTTTTGGTTTCATTCAGACCAAGAACAAACTTGTTTGGATGAATGATGGCATTGCATTTCTGCCTAAAGGGCATTGTTAGCATTCCAAAATGGTTTGCTATTAGAAAATGATAAGAGCGTAGCCTCTCAAGCTTCATACCATTGGAATGGCTAAAACAGGGTAGGCCGCAAGGCTATGTGGGTCGCTTAGGATATGACCATCCCTTATCTAGAGTTGATATCTCTATATATGGTTCATGGCCCATTTGTGGTTGTTGATCAAAACCTAGGGGTGATCATATTCGATAGTATCCAGTCAGGGATAGGCTGTTAGTCCTTGAGATGATGGTTTTGATGACAACAACCTCATAACTTGTTATAAAATATAAATACTAACGTTATGGTTTAGATATATATGTATATGCAGAATATAAACATGAAGGTACCAAGAATGAAGACTGTACAGTATAAAGATACAGGATTGATGAATTTAAAGATCGAAGATATCAAGATTGAAGACTCATGAGTATCAAGAAATCAAGTTATCAAGAGTTCAAGATTTCAAACAGTACAAGATAATGTAGTTAGTCTAGAATTATGTTAAAACTTCTTGAAAGCACTTACATCTTTATTCGAAATTTATTCATGGAATGGAATCCACTTCGAGCCTGTTAAAGGGATGGAACCCACGACAATATCTAGTGGAACATATAGTGGTCCTATTTTGATATCCACTAATTTTATAAAAATGTTTTTCAAAAATATATCTCTTGTTTTTTAAAAATGTTTTCAAAACTTTCTTTTCAAAAAGACATCTCTCTTGTTTGAAATCTTTTTGCCCCAAAACTATTTTTATCATTTTTAATATTTTGATTTCAAAATTGTCATTGATTTTAAACTATCTCTTATTTTAAATATTTAGTTTTAAAATATTTATTTAATCAGATTTTAAATCACTTTATAGATTAAGATTATATATATTAAAAATTACTTTCTAAACTCTTTTATATGTTTAAACTATATTCAAATATATTTACAAATTTAGAAATCATTTTGACAAATTATAGAAACCAATTTTAATAAGAAAATCAAAATCATAAATTTTGCCTATAGCATGTCGACATCCCTCAACCCCCCATGTCGACATGGTGTCCGTTAAATTCAAAATTCAAATTTTCAAAAGAAGTGTCTATTCGTCGTATCCTTTCACGAATAGATATGGCTGTTGATTTCCTATAAATACTAGTAGTTCTAAACGAATTTATAACCAAATTTCATTTATTTTCTCTCCTCTTCATCTTCCACATTTATCCTAAAGAATCCCAAACTGTACTCTGCCGAAATACCAAGTGAATCAAACTTGATTATCTCTTGTTTGATTCTCTGCCACTCTCTCCATAAGATCTCAGTGTTATTTAGAGTTATAAGATTATTTGTAAATCAAACTGTTGAGTAAAAGGTGCGATTGAGCCTTAAAATCAATTGGGTGTGATTGTTGCCCCGGAAATCAATTAGGTGATCTTGTATCCTGGTTAAATCAAGAGAGTTTTCCCTGGACTCGAATACAGGAGGGTGTACCTCGTAGTCTTGAAACCGAGGGTGTAATCTGGGAGATTATTTTGATAAGAAATCCGTACGATTGTACGAGACTGGATGTAGGGTAACTCCAAACCAGTATAAAATCCTGGTGTGTTCTTTCCTTTACTGGTTTTATTTAGTATTTTCATCTATGTCTGATTCTGTGATTATATTTGTGTTTGTGAATTGCATTTGTTGGTGTTTAAATTGAATAAAATTCAAAAAGATTTAAAAAATCCATAAAACACTACTCTCCCCCCCTCAAGTGTTATTCCAGCCTTAAGATCTGTAATCTGCATTTCTCACATTTGGTATCAGAGCATTGGTTTTCAAAATTCTCATAATCTGATTTTTGAAATTTTTTAAAATGGAATTTTTTTTTGATAAAATTATTAACACTATTTTCATATGAATATGTCACAGAATCATCATGATATTGTTGCTTAAAACTATATTTAGTTATTTTGAAAAGTTATTTGATTCTTTAAAAGGTTATGTTGTTTTGCAGGAGAAGAGTTATGTCTGATGACTGTTACTTAAAAGATACCACATAATCTTTCATCGATCAAAAAGAACAAATGGATATATAATGGGAATCGACAATTAAATGGGTACCAGATCAATATAGAACTTTTGATTCTCATCTACAACTTTATTTGATACTATACTTCTCTCCATTTGCTTCACAATGTCACTGGTTTCGTGCGAATCCGTCAAGAAATGACCAAGTTATGGTCAAATGAAGTTTTGGTGAACAAAGAAAAAAAGAAAGCAAAACTGTCAATGGTATTCTTCAAATTTCATCCAGAGATTTAAGTATTTTATCCCAACTCTTTTTTCAGATTGTAGTTCTTGTTCTCACGGTCGTTTTGATGGGTGGATCTTTAAATTCCGATCAAAATTGAGTGAGATATGACGGTTTGAAGTTGGCTATCCAAAACTGAAAATTGTGTACGGGATTTCCTGCATTTCTCTTACTTTTCGGCCTGTTGCACCACAATACCATCCAAATTCGTCACCAAACTATTATTAGATCGTAGCCCTTGCCTTCCTCTTCGATTTGCCGTTGGTTTCATCTAATTCTCTTAAGAAACGAAGGAGATATGCCTTCTAGAAGTTTGATAGTAAATAGAAAAACGGAAAGAAGAAGAAGAAGAAGAGAAAGTTTTATGAAAAATGGTAACTGTTGGGCCTATTTACAGTGGTTGAAGTGTCCAATCATTCAAAATTCAAATTCAAAGTTTTGGCGCCAAGTTGGTCAAACTACTAAATCATCTGTATCTTTCTCATACGGTCTTCAAATTCAACAAATAAATATACTACGATGATCAGAAAAATAACCCGTCGCAGTAGAACAGATCCCGTCGTCAAATTCTGAAAGATATAAATGTGTGGTTCACGACAATGGAAGAACAACAAAGTTAGAAAGATAGAGGAGTGCAAAAAGTGGTACGCTTTACTATTATTTCATTTTTATTGTTGCATTTAGGAATATATATTTATGCATTTAGTTAGGTATAGAAATTTATCTCTTTTATAAGTTTTGATATTTTGGTCCATATATCGTCACACCATGGTATACATATCGATATACCAGTCTAAATTTTTTTAAAGTCTTTTAAAATGTGTTTCCTTTCAAATAAAATCTTACTACTAATTTATTACAACTATACTAAGTAGAAAAGCATACCTTCATTCGTGATTTCAACTTTTCTAATGTTGTTTTTACTTCTCGTACTCTATTTCTTTTAAGATACTAATTTTATTAATATAATGAATTTAGAATGTTAGAATAAGGCTCTATTTATAGATTTATTCATTTAATAAGATTGCGCCACATCACATGACACTTGTCATATAAATAGATAGTGACATACATGCAAAATGACACGTGTCATTACACTTGTTCTTTAATAAAAACATTTTGACATGCATAATGCCAAGTGTCTTTACACATGTTTTTTTTTCATTATTTTTTATGTTTTTTAAGTACTTTAATTATATTAACTACTACAAAAAATTGGGTCAAAAATCAATTATTTACATGTCAAAATCTAATCGTAAAATTAGTGCAAAATCATGTTAAAAATAGGCCCAAAACTTTAGATAGCATTTCTGAAATGTTGTCTTTGCTTCTGGAACGTTTTTTTAAGTGCTGCAAATTTGTTTTTATTGCATTTCTGTGCTTTCAAACGCTGTAGTGTTTCAGAATCGTTTCACAAGCATTTGTTAAATGCTGCAGTTTCTGTTTTATAATGTTTTGAATATATTTTACTGCAAAAACTTTTTATAGCATTCTATAAATGCTTCTTTACTATTTAAAACTTTAAACTAAGCAAAAATGATATTTAAATTAAGTATTTTTCTGTATTCTTTTTATAGTTATTTTCTAACTCATATTAGAATATTTTAAAATTAATTTCATGTTTAAATATTTTTTAATAATTAACTAAAATTTTTAATGTAAGTGGCCTTAATATAACACATGTTTATTTTAGTTTTTCAATCTTTGTTATTTTATTTAATATTTCATTATGATATTTTTTTAATTTAAAAGGTGTTTAAACATGTTTCTAAATATTTTAATCAATAATAATTTAATATATAGGTTTTAATTAGTAAATTAAGTATTTTATAAACATGGAAGTTTGATTCTAAAAAAATAATTAAGTTAAACAAAATTATTTTAAAGAAATTAAATAAGGAGGGTATTAATTTTTATAAAAACCATATTTGATCATATATATAGTTTAAATCCATATTTCTTAGCAATTTGATATTGATATTGAGTTTGATTACTACCTTTCATGAATATGTTATCGTTTTAATATCATTTATTACCTTTAAACTTTTGGCTTTACTACTCTTTCAGTCCCATTCATTAGTTTCCTTGACCTAAGTCTAGTAATTGGTGTGTATTACCGTTGTTAGGTTGAAGTGATTTATAATAAATAGTTTGATATATGTATACATACATACATACTGTTTCTTGGAGATTTGACCAGGCAGCTAGTACTCGGCATCCAGTGGAACTCGGCATCAGAGAGTGACCGGCATCCAGGAGTGTTCGGCGAGGTACTTAACATCTAGGAGTGTTCGGCGAAGCACTTGACATCCAGGAGTACTCGGCGTAGTACTCGGCATCCAGTGGAACTCGGCATCAGAGAGTGACCGGCATCCAGGAGTGTTTGGCGAGGCACTTAACATCCAGGAGTGTTCGGCGAAGCACTTGACATCCAGGAGTACTCGGCGTAGTACTCGGCATCCAGTGGAACTCGGCATCAGAGAGTGACCGGCATCCAGGAGTGTTCGGCGAGGCACTTAACATCCAGGAGTGTTCGGCGAAGCACTTAACATCCAGGAGTACTCGGCGTCCAGTGAAACTCGGTGTCAGAGAGTGATCGGCATCTAGGAGTGTTCGGCGAAGTACACAGCATCCATAGTGTCCGGCATCCAGTAATGTCCGGCGAAGTACCCAGCAGTGTTCGACGTCAACTGGCACTCGGCGTCAACCAATGCTCGGCAGCAAGAGTGCGCGGCATACAAGAGTGCTCGGCATCAAGACTGCTCGGCATCAAGACCGTTCGGCATACGGGAGTACTCGGCGTAGTACCCGGTAGCATCAGAAGTACTCGGCACAAGAGTACTCGGCGTCTAGAGGAGCGTCCGGCTTCGACTGACTAACATCCTACACTTCCCAAACATCAAACCACATCGTTCGGCACAGAAAGGACTGCTCGGCATCAGAGCGTTCGGCAGACCTTGCTCGGCATACAGCGACCACTGTACTCGGGCTGGAGCGTTCGGCCATTAGCCCACTTGGGAAGTCCAGCCCATCTTTGTCTATAAATAGAGGGGCAGGGTCACAGTGAAAGGGATCCTTTTTTGGAGAGAAAACACCGGGGAGACTCTGCCATTTTCAAGACTCATCTTCCCTACACAACAACTTCACTCAAGCATTTGATTCACGAATTGTATTTGTAATCAACCATAAAGGAAATCAATAAAGTTGAACAAAGTGGACGTAGGCAATTACACTGAACCACTATAAATTTGGTGTTCTTACTTTCTGCATTTAAATTAGCATTGTCTTCTCTGTTTAATTTACTTTCATCACTTATATCTCTACACAATCTTTCTGAACGAGATTAGTGACCAATTTTGGTGCTAACACTTTGGTGCTTTCACTGAGAGTTGAATTCTCAAACCTCAAGGATCTGCTTTGAAGCTACTGGATTGAACAAATCCCCCAAAGAAGATCCGACTCACTGATAGGACATCCGTTGATTCTACTCAGAGTTCATACCGATAACTCTACAATGTCAAGGTCACGTACCAGGTCAGCTTCTCATAATGCGGATGCCCACGAAACTGCTAGTGTGCAACAAGAAGGACCTAGCAATCAACTAGCGATTCCGAGTGCAGGAATTGCCGCTCAAGAACAGACTCCAGTTGTCACCAGGATAGAGTTCAACGACTTGATGAGAGAGCTCAGGGAAAGTAGGAGACAACTAGGAGAGCAGATGCAAGCCAATGCCAACCTGATGGCACAACTTACTCAACAGCAGCAACAGAATGTTGGGGGCAATCCCGCTACTTACTCCTCATCTGACAGCTCTACTTCCTCTGATGAACCTCCCAGGCACAGACGCCGTAAGACTGATGTTGCACGAGCAGATGCTGCTGTTCGAACAGCTGGAGACCGCGACCAAGCAAGAGCTGGAAGCTTCAAGACCGGGATACAGATGGAAGATAGAGGCCCAGATCATCAAAATGCTAACGATGTCGAACCTCAAGACGCACGATTGGCAGATCGCCAAGAGAGGAGGCATCAGCATGGACAGGCGCGTAGAACAGACTCCAACCTTCCGCCTTCCATACAGACACCCGATCTGACAGCCATGATTAGGCAACTGATGAAAGAGAATCAGGGCTTATCAAATGATGACTGGGGAGTGTCAAGAAGTCATACTCCGTTCACGGATGTTGTATTGCAAGCGGCGTACCCCAGGAAGTTTAGTATGCCTACTATTCCTGCATATGAAGGAAAGACTGACCCTAGACAACATGTCATGAGGTACGAATGGATGATGGATTCAGCCAGAGCGAATGATGCCACCAAGTGTAGGTGCTTTCCGATTACTCTATCTGGGATCGCTACTATGTGGTTCACCCGACTTCCTTCGCGATCCGTATCAAATTTCGAGGAGTTGGCAAAGAAGTTTATTGAGCAGTTCAGGATACACACTACGCGCCCAAAGGACGTGATGTCTCTGTCAAGTGTAATCCAAAATCCTGGGGAATCGTTGAAGGAATATTTGCAAAGATTCCACGTAGCAGCAACTAAAGTCAGTAATCCCAATGACCATGCAATTCTGATGGCTGTAATGAGAGGTGTGGATCCAGACTCTGAGTTTGGAGACTGGCTGGCAGGAAAACCTCCAGCTACGCTAGAGCGTTTCTACTCTAAGGCACACCAGTTCATAAGAAGAGAGGAAGCTAGGTGGGTACGACGAGATAAGGCGCCAGGGCCTGTCCAAGAGTCAATAAAGAGCAACATTGCTGTGAAGCAATCTGGAGACAGCTCGGGAAAGGTCCAAGTCAATGTCGAGAACAAGCCTGGGCAACCCAAGGAGTCCGGAGGAAGAAGCCAAGGGAAAAGAAAAGAAGCAGGAAAGTGGAAGTCGAGAATTCCAAGCTACAGCGAGTACACTCCGCTAAACGCCCCACTTGAAAACATTTACCTATCCACCTGCAATACTTTTCAGTACAGAAAACCATGTCCAAAAGAATCAACCGAAGAACAGAAGCGGACCGGGAAATATTGTCGCTTCCATGAGACTTATGGACACAATACGGAAGAATGTAGACACTTGCACGACGCTATCGAGAAGTTGATCAGGCAGAAGAAATTGCAAGAATTTGTGAAGGATCCACAAGAAGGAGGACAGGGAACGTTCAACTCAGGTCGTGCACCAGCTCCACGTCATCCCGAGGAGCCTGCCCGGACCGTTGGTAGACTGGTCATAAATACAATTATCGGCGGGCCTCACCCCGTGGATAAGAATTGGCAGGAGATGGAGCGATATGCAAGTTCCTTGAAGCATGCAGATTTTGAGTGTTGTTCGAACATGGAGGACGGAGCCCCTGCTAAGCAGCAGCGCGTAATGACAGACGATATTGTGTTCAGAAGCAGAGACGCTGATCAGGTAGAGGCTCCGACCATCGACCCCATGGTCATATCTGCAACGATCGGACCAGCATATGTAAAAAGAATTCTGATTGATTCTGGAAGTTCAGTCAACATCATCTTCAAGAAGGCCTACGATCAAATGAAGCTAGAAACAAAAGACTTGAAACCATCCAAAGCTCGTATTCACGGCTTTAACGGCGCTGCAACTGATGTAGTGGGATATGTCGAGTTACCAGTTGAACTGGGACAAGGCGAGCGTCGGAGAGTGCGAATTCTACCCTTTGTAGTTTTGGATGTGGACTCTCCATATAACGTTTTCTTGGGTCGACCGGCCCTGGCAGAGTTTAGGGCAGTGTTAGCCCCGTGGTGTTTAACTTTGAAGTTCCCGACTGACAGAGGAGTAGGCATTGTTCACGGCGACCAAGAAGCTCGTCGTTCCTGTTATGTGGCCGAGCTCCGAGAGGCCCACCGGAGGGAGAAGGGAAAGGTTGCGGACAATCCCGTCCGCATCCTCAATGCGGACAATTGACAAGTAGTGCCCGAGCCCTGGCTCGGGCATAGTTCTCGGATCTACGGAGATATAGATCTGAGAGACGACCATGAGAAACCCAGGGAAGAGAAAGCGGCACCGGCTGAATTAACAATTGACATTTCAGTTAGCCGCGACGACCCTTCGCGAATACTGAAGATCGGATCACAGCTAGGCCCCGCAATGACTGACGACCTTAGCGACTTCCTCCAGGCGAACCTTGATGTTTTTGCCTGGACGCATTCTGATATGTGTGGGATTTCTCCCGCCATCACGAGTCATATGTTGAACATAGACCCGAAATACGTCCCAGTCAAGAAAAAAAGGAGAGGAATGGATCCGTAGAGATCCGCCGCTCTTGGAGAGGAGGTGGACAAACTCAAAGCAAATGGGTTCATCCGCGACGCCCTCTACCCTGAATGGGTATCCAACCCCGTGCTAGTAAAGAAGGCGAATGGGAAATGGAGGACTTGCGTAGATTATTCCGACTTGAACAAAGCATCCCCTAAGGACAGTTTCCCGTTGCCTAGGATCGATCAGTTGGTCGATTCCACCGCAGGACACGAGTTACTGTCATTCATGGATGCGTACTCAGGATACAACCAAATCCCAATGCATATTCCGGACCAAGAACACACCAGCTTCGTTACAAATGTCGGACTGTATTGCTATGTAGTGATGCCCTTTGGATTGAAGAATGCTGGAGCAACTTATCAACGTCTGGTGAATCGAATGTTCAAGGACCAGCTGGGTAAAACCATGGAAGTCTATGTGGATGACATGCTCGTGAAGTCACGACGGTCAAACGACCACATTCAAGACTTGGCTGAAATGTTCGACATACTCAGGTTTTATGGCATGAAGATCAACCCGTTGAAGTGTTCTTTCGGCGTTGCATCAGGGAAGTTTTTGGGATTCATCGTCAACGCTAGGGGAATCGAAGCCAACCCAGAAAAGATCCAAGCTATTCGAGATGTACAAGCGCCCAGGACTATAAAGCAGGTACAGAGCTTGAACGGAAAAGTAGCTGCGCTGAGTCGATTTATATCCAAGGCAACTGACAAGTGCATCCCGTTCTTTGACATAATAAAGAAAGAAAAGAGAAATTTTGAATGGACGTCTAGCTGTGAGGAAGCATTCCGGAATCTGGTGAGGCATCTGGAGAGCCCACCAATGCTATCAAAACCAGTTGACCATGAGATGTTGTACGTATACTTGGCTGTATCCCCACATGCGATAAGTGCGGCTTTGGTACGAGAGGAGGATCGAGTCCAAAAGCCGATGTATTATGTTAGCAAACGTTTAACAGGGGCAGAGAGGAATTACCCTAAAATAGAGAAATTGGCTTATTGCTTGGTGATTGCATCACGAAAGCTTCGCCCGTACTTTCAAGCACATTCAATCGGTGTTTATTCCGATCAACCCCTGAGGCAGGTACTCCAACGGCCGGAAACTTCTGGAAGATTGCTAAGATGGAACATCGAGTTGAGCCAATTCGATATCGCATACTTACCACGGAGAGCCATCCGAGGGCAAGCGTTAGCAGACTTCATCGCTGAATTTACCATACCCATCAAACCGGACGATCACGACATCATTCCCCCCGTTCGATGGAAATTATACACTGACGGTGCATCAAACGACCGTTGCTCCGGCGCGGGCGTAGTTCTTGTAACTCCGGAAAACCGATCGATCTGTTATGCCCTGAAGCTCGATTTCCCGGCTATAAATAACGAAGCCGAATATGAAGCACTGATCGCTGGCTTGAAGCTCATCAGGGAACTCGGGATCGAATCAGTCGAAATCTTTTGTGACTCGCAGTTGGTGGTTTACCAAGTACGGGGAGACTACCAAGCAAAGGGACAAAAGCTTGCTCCGTACCTCATTCAGGTCCAAGAACTACTATCAAATCTTGAGCGTTATGACATCTCACATATCCCGCGCGAACAGAACAAAGAAGCCGACTTATTGGCTAAGTTCGCGAGTACCGACGATGCGCAACAAATGGGATTGTATCCCGTCAAAGTCTTGCATGCCCCGAGCATAGATGAAATGAAAGTCGATCGCGTATTGGGGACAGAAATCGAGAAGGAATCGTGGATAACCCCATTCAAACTGTACCTGACGACCGGGGCTTTACCAGGAAAAAGAAGCGAAAGACGGCAGGTCCTTCGAAAGGCCGCGCGATACATAATGCAGGATGGATCAATGTATCGAAAAGGATTCTCGGTCCCGTTATTACGATGCATCGCTCATGATGAAACAAAGCGAGTCTTGAGAGAGGTTCACGAAGGGGAATGTGGCGACCATACTGGGGGGCAAACGCTAGCAAAGAAGATCCTCCGCTATGGATATTACTGGCCCACCGTAAACCGGGATGCCGCGGACTACGCAAGAAAATGCGACAAGTGTCAAAGATATGCGAAAATCCCGAGGGCTCCATCAACGGAACTCACAGAAATGATCAGTCCCTGGCCATTTGAGATCTGGGGAATCGACATAATCGGCTCTTTGCCTCTATCCAAAGGTGGTGCGAAATACGCAATAGTTGCAGTCGATTATTTCACGAAATGGGCTGAGGCAGAACCTTTGGCCACTATCACCTCTAAGAAGGTCATTAACTTCGTTGTATGAAACATTATATGCCGCTTTGGCCTTCCACGCACCATCATTATAGACAACGGAACGCAATTTGAAAGTAGAGAGTTCAAAGAGTTCTGTCTAAAGTACGGCATCGAGAAAAAGTTCGCCGCCGTTGCACACCCAAAAGCTAACGGACAAGTCGAGGCCATCAACAAAATAATCAAGTCCATACTGAAGAAGCGTCTGGAGAAGGTTGGAGGCAAGTGGGTAGATGAACTCCCGACAGCATTATGGGCGTATAGAACTACCCACAAGTCCGCGACCGGCCACACTCCGTTCGCCTTGGCGTACGGCTCTGAAGCCGTTATACCCGTGGAACTTGAAGTTCCATCGCACCGAGTGACATACTATGATCCCAAGACGAACCAAAACCTCTTGCTGGAATCACTGGACTGCATCGACGAAAAGCGTGAAGAAGCTGAATTAAGGGTGGCGGCGCACAGACATCGAGTCAAGTGTTACTAGGACGGCAGAGTCCGCCCAAGAATCTTTGATGTGGGTGATCTCGTTCTGAAACGAGTCTTCCCGGTACCATCACGCATGAATCCCAGCTGGGAAGGTCCATACACCATCGAACGGAAGCTTGGAGAAGGAACATTCAAGCTAGCGACCGTTGATGGCGCGACACTCCCCCGAGCATGGAACAGTGAACATTTGCGGCACTATTACATTTAGCGTGTTTTCCTTTCTTGTTGTAGGCACTGTTATTTCTTGCATGTTCCCATTCAATAATGACTTAGTTTCCTTTTAAAAGTTGTAATTAAGCAATTTAGTTGATTTTCATTAATAAAGGCTTGAAGCCATATTTTCTATGAAGTTTCTATATCTCTTAATTGGATGATAAATTACATTATCCTACACGACATACAGACTCGTACGAACGATTTCAAATCTCCGAATCCCGAGAGTGCGGAGCGGAGTACTCTAAGTCCCCAGAGCGCGTACTAGAGTATAAACGAATACGAATCTCCGAATCCCCAGAGTGCGGAGCAGAGTACTCTAAGTCCCCAGAGCGCGGACTAGAGTATAAACGATTTCAAATCTCCGAATCCCCAGAGTGCGGAGCGGAGTACTCTAAGTCCCCAGAGCGCGGACTAGAGTATAAACGAATACGAATCTCCGAATCCCCAGAGTGCGGAGCGGAGTACTCTAAGTCCCCAGAGCACGGACTAGAGTATAAACGATTTCAAATCTCCGAATCCCCAGAGTGCGGAGCAGAGTACTCTAAGTCCCCAGAGCGCGGACTAGAGTATAAACGATTTCAAATCTCCGAATCCCCAGAGTGCGGAGCGGAGTACTCTAAGTCCCCAGAGCGCGGACTAGAGTATAAGCGAATACGAATCTCCGAATCCCCAGAGTGCGGAGCGGAGTACTCTAAGTCCCCAGAGCGCGGACTAGAGTATAAACGATTTCAAATCTCTGAATCCCTAGAGTGCGGAACGGAGTACTCTAAGTCCCCAGAGCGCGGACTAGAGTATGAACAGTCCCAAGTCCCCGGAGCACAGTATCAGCAAACCAAATAAAGACAAGAGAATCATTCAAACAAAAAGAAACTAAAATTTTATTCGATAAGTCCAAAATGGGGATACACGATCACTCCTACAAAATTCAGACCTATACAAACTACGAGTTGTGGAAGATAAAAACAATTACAAAACTTAAGCAGGAAACTTGTTGAACAAGTGCATCGACTATTTCTTCGACTTCTTCTTCTTGTCTTCCTTTGGTGTTTCCGACGACTCCTCTCCCTCACGCTTTTTCTTGGACTTTTTGCTTGCTAGAGAAATGGAGTCAGGAGTAGGAGACGGAACATCTAGTGGTTTGGACCTGCCCGGGAGAATGATTTTCAAAGGTCTGTTCCGCGGGTCAGTGAGTTCAAGAATGTCAGATTCAACTTTGACTTTGACCTTTTTCTTCTCCTCGTCGGCGTGACGGTCCTTCATGCTCATCTCTGAAGTATGTTCAGAGGCGCCAGTAATTTCAATTTCGTCGTTTCCTTCGGCAGGGGACGAAGTATCAAGTTTGTCATCATCTAGCGCCCCGATCACTTGAGCGTCTGGACCGGGAGTTACTCCTGCGTGAGCAAGGTCGCTTGTTTTCTCTGCTTCCTCCTTGGCATCATCGCTCCTCGGAGTTGGCTCGGCATCAGAGCAACCTGCACGAAAACATAAGGGATGAGCATTAGAACGAGTAGCCACTGTTGGAAAATGACGGGATCTCTTCAATTTCTAGAGAAAAAAGAATTTCCTACCAGGGTCCGGTTGGCTATCGGTGGCACGAGGGGTTTCACCCTCCAGGATAGGTGACAGCACATGAACACCAAGCCCGGGATCTTCGGGATCATAACTAGCATGCTGCTCAAATGGATCGAGTGTTGGCCGACCGGCCGATTGAGTAGCGTAAGGAGCGGCAATGTGAGGAGTAGTAGCATCGGCCCCAGACGGGCCAGCTTCGTCATTCTTCTCTTTCGGAGGGGAAGAGCCTTTGCTATAAAGTGCCAATGCTGCGGATAAGTCCGATGGCTCATTCCCCCTTAGGAACTCCTTCACCAAGACATCCTCATCGACCTCGTTGGAGCCCGACTCGACCTTCCTGATCCTTATCAGAGTTTCCCACGCCTCAGCCAGGGATTCAAGGTAGCCGTCACCCAGAAATGTTAAGTCGCGGTGCATAAGGACGCGGGCTCCATACTCGGCGATTAACGGGTCAAACATACTTTTGACCTCTTCCCTGCCGGCTTCTGCGGCCGCCTCGAGGCAAGAATCAAGCTCTTCCACAGCCAATCTTTTGCCCTCCTCACGGGCCTCGTCCTTCATTTTCTCGACCCCAGCAAGTTCGTCATCGAGCTTTTTCTTCAGGAGTCGGGTAGCAACAATCTCATCACAGTATCGCTGCGATTCTTCTTGAGTAGCTACTTTGTCTTCCTTCTCCTTGGAAAGTAATTCCTTCAGCTCCTCGACTTGAGTAGCAAGTGCGTCCCTTTCCTTTTGGACAGTGTCTTTTTCTAGGGCGAGGGCACCGCTGCGCTGGACTGCTTCGTCAAGCTCTTTTTTGTGAGCCGCCTCTAAACGAGTAACTGCCTCGGCAGTATTTTTTGCGCTTTGTTCAGCGGCTTCTAGCTTTGACTTATACGAAGCGAGCTCTTCGTCTTGGAGTTTGATGATTTTCTTATCGCTGTCAGCCTCCAGATTCAGACGGTCAATCTCGTGTTGACGCTCAACAGATACTTCCGAGACCTTCTCCACCAAGTGCACAAACGCGTCATGTTGAACATAGACGTCGTTATTGCAGGCAATGGCACTCTGCTTCACATGCCCGGGAATATGATGAATGGTCGGGAGGAACTTCAGACCATCGAAGCAAATTTTTGGAAACTTGGCCTTAAGGTCGACCATCTTTTCCGCAACAGTGGGGTCCACCGCAGGAGTAGGAGGAGGAGGCTTTGAAAACTCCGTTCTTTTACGTTGCTCTCGAACTTGCCTTGTACTCGATGAACTGGAATGTTGTTCTCGAGGAGCATCAGACTGATAACCCTTCTGTAAGGATTTCTCTCTATCCGGCTCAGTTGGAGGAGGAAGATCATGAGACTGGGAAGATTGAGAATGTGCTTTCTTGCAGTGAGACGACTCTCGGGGACGATTATCCCTATCTTCATACTCGCCTCGGTCCCTGCGTCTGCCTGAACCGGAATCCCATCCAGAGTGATGGAATATAGAAGACCCTTGAAGGCGATCAAGTCCGTGAGAGCGGCCCATATCACCTGCAAAGAATGGAGATAACAACGAGTTAAGGAGAATTCACGAGTTAAAAAGACTTGAAGTATACTATGGAATGCGCATGTGCGTGTGTGTCCTAGTGTTCCCCCCGATGGACCCGTTCGTTTATCTTTGCTAATCGGAGTGTTGTCTCCTTGAGCCGGGAGTTGAACTCCTGCATTGCCTCTAGCGGGCGAAGAGAATTTGAGAGCTTCAGGATCATCAAACCCGTAATTAAGTAAATCATCGGGGATGGACAGGTTGGACAGACCCCTCAGAGAACTTTCCAGATGCTGTGAGGAAGCCTCTTTCTCAGGCGGAATAAGTGTGACCTTTGAAGTGCCACCAACTTTCTCCTTCTGAACTTTATGTTTTAACTTTTTCTTTCCCTTCGAAGGGGAGGACGACGTCTCAATATCGTGAACTTCGACTGCCGGATTCTGAGCGGGACCCGCATTCTCACCCTGAGTTTCAAGGGCATCATCCTCTTTGCGCTCGCCTTCTTTGTGCGTGTCGGGAGCGCGGCGCGACGACAATCCGGCAAGTTTTTTCCCTTTACCAGACGGAGGTTTGGGAATAGTAACACCTTCTGGAAGGCTGATCCGACGACCAGGAGCCAGCAAGCCGAACCCCGACAGTGATTCATTTGAAATGATAACTCGGATGTCTCGATCCTCGGCAGGAAGAGCTCTAATGGCATCGACAGCCTCAGAATATCCTCGGCCTTCCGGGCGCGGGTTGATACCTGAAAAGATGAAATGAAGAGTTAGGAAAAGCATGACTCCGATCAAATACGAATAGTGACTCGGCAGAGAGACTTACTGCCTTCAACCCATCTCCTAGCGAAACCAGAAGGGCAGCGCACATAGAACCATTCCTGTTTGTACAGGGCGAATTTGCTACAGGCCCTTGTCAAGATCTGGCATTTGTGGTATGGCTCGAGGAACATAAAAGAAGGACTGTCTTTCCGTCTCTTGAACATGTAAATATATCTGATATCGCCGGCGGTTGGAGGTCTGGAGAAGACAGCCATGAAAAGTAGGTAAGTCCCATATAGAAATGCATGGTCGTTCGGGTGCAGCTGCGATGGAGCTATGTCTATGTACTGCAGTACATCTCGGAGAAATAAGTTGAATGGAGGCACGCTGCCCATCCAACACATGAACTTGTTGCAGGTAGTGTACCCGACTGGGGGGCAGATGAGGGCGATCGTGTCTCGAAGGGACTAACACGTCGGCAAAAGGAATCCCGTGAATAGAGCATATCCATCGCAGAGCAGTTTCATTGATCTTCGAGGCTTGAGAATCGATCGGATTGTCTAGTAAGATGGTTGCCTCCAGAGCATCAGGCGCCAAGTTATGAGCGGGAGAAGTTGACGGGTTAGAAGTATCAACGGCTCCTTGCCTTGCTGATGGCCCAGGCCTGTCAGATATGGTGGCAGAGCTAGATTTTCTCGACATCCCAAATAAATAACTAAGTGCTTGAGAGAACTATACTCAAAAAACGTTGAACGTTAGAATTAGCAACACGAGTTTTCCCCCCACGTGGTGTGTAAACTAGTGCAAGCAATTGTGTACAAGCAATAAGATTTCAAAGATATAAAAATAAGCTTCGAATCGTTGCCTTCGAAGACCGTCATCGCTGACCGTCTCAAAGAGCCCGCCTAGTGGTGGTTACAGTTCCAGATCTAGAAAACATGTAATTTTTATAACTGTTCGGCATCTAAATGTTGTTCGGCAATTGCATTGTTCATCCTAAGAATAGATCGGCATGTATGTGTTTGTTCGACATTGAGATTGTTCGACCTAAGTTCTGTTCGACATGTATGTGTTTGTTCGGCATTTGAATGTTGTTCGGCATTGGAATTGTTCGGTCTAGGTTCTGTTCGGCAATAGTATTGTTCGGCCTCAATACTGTTCGGCATCTAAGAATGTTCGGCTTGGGTTTTGGTCAGCTAAGTTTTTGTTCGGCTGAGTTATCGTTCGGCATTTTTGTAAGTGTTCGTCTTTAGTTCGTTCGGCTAAGTTGTTGTTCGGCGTTCTAACGAGTGTTCAGCCTCATTCAAACGAGATACTATTCGGCAGCCTCTATCGTTCGGCACACGACAACATACGCCGAACCATAACTATGCCATCCAACACCCTTACCACCTCCAACGTTTTCCTTTTTCCTTCATTTTTGACTGTGGTTCGACGCGATGGAGCTAAATACAATAGCCACATATTTGCAAACACCTCAAATCCTTCCTCCTCGCCTCGCATTATCGTTCGGCAATGAGGGCAACCTACTCGAAAGCTTTCTACAGGACACACTTGACTCATTTGAAACGTATTCAAGTTATACGAGGAGCGGTACCTAGATTGCAGTTAGGAGTTTAGGAAGGAATGTTCAAGTTGTAAATCTGTTCGACTGGAGAAGGTTAGAAATCTTGGAAGAATGACGGAAACGAAAAAGTAAAGGAAAAGGGACGGGAAGGACCCGGTTATATAGAGGGAGGTAGAAGTCGAAGAGGCTATACCCGGTAGAACCGGTCAATACCGGAGTGTTCGGCATCATAGCGGAGAGACGTTCGGCACGCCAGGTACGTTCGGCTTCGAACGTATCGTTCGGCATCCAAACCATGTTCGTCCTGCACCTCCTTCGCTAACATTCTCGAGAAGGTACCTCCGAGGTAAATTGTACCAGATTCAAAGCGCATCACATTCGGCCACGCGATACACTTTGGGGGGCAAGTGTTTCCTGGAGATTTGACCAGGCAGCTAGTACTCGGCATCCAGTGGAACTCGGCATCAGAGAGTGACTGGCATCCAGGAGTGTTCGGCGAGGTACTTAACATCCAGGAGTGTTCGGCGAAGCACTTGACATCCAGGAGTACTCAGCATCCAGTGGAACTCGGCATCAGAGAGTGAACGGCATCCAGGAGTGTTCGGCGAGGCACTTAACATCCAGGAGTATTCGGCGAAGCACTTGACATCCAGGAGTACTCGGCGTAGTACTCGGCATCCAGTGGAACTCGGCATCAGAGAGTGACCGGCATCCAGGAGTGTTCGGCAAGGCACTTAACATCCAGGAGTGTTCGGCGAAGCACTTGACATCCAGGAGTACTCGGCGTAGTACTCGGCATCCAGTGGAACTCGGCGTCAGAGAGTGATCGGCATCTAGGAGTGTTCGGCGAAGTACACAGCATCCATAGTGTCCGGCATCCAGTAATGTCCGGCGAAGTACCCAGCAGTGTTCGACGTCAACTGGCACTCGGCGTCAACCAATGCTCGGCAGCAAGAGTGCACAACATACAAGAGTGCTCGGCATCAAGACTGCTCGGCATCAAGACCGTTCGGCATACGGGAGTACTCGACGTAGTACCCGGTAGCATCAGAAGTACTCGGCACAAGAGTACTCGGCGTCTAGAGGAGCGTCCGGCTTCGACTGACTAACATCCTGCACTTCCCAAACATCAAACCACATCGTTCGGCACAGAAAGGACTGCTCGGCATCAGAGCGTTCGGCAGACCTTGCTCGGCATACAGCGACCACTGTACTCGGGCTGGAGCGTTCGGCCATTAGCCCACTTGGGAAGTCCAGCCCATCTTTGTCTATAAATAGAGGGGCAGGGTCACAGTGAAAGGGATCCTTTTTTGGAGAGAAAACACCGGGGAGACTCTGCCATTTTCAAGACTCATCTTCCCTACACAACAACTTCACTCAAGCATTTGATTCACGAATTGTATTTGTAATCAACCATAAAGGAAATCAATAAAGTTGAACAAAGTGGACGTAGGCAATTACGCTAAACCACTATAAATTTGGTGTTCTTACTTTCTGCATTTAAATTAGCATTGTCTTCTCTGTTTAATTTACTTTCATCACTTATATCTCTACACAATCTTTCTGAACGAGGTTAGTGACCAATTTTGGTGCTAACACATACATACATACATACATATATATATATATATATGCTTGTCAATTAGATATTACTTATCACTCATGTTTATCTTATAATCTGAATATCTCTTACCATAATGTATATATCATCATATCATTCTGCATATTATTATTGTTTTTACTTCGTTATCATTTTATTTCATATTACATATCATTATGCATCCTATTTCATATCACATTTAATTGCATATTACATCATAAATTACAATGCATGAAATATCATAATCATTTGCATCACAAGTTGCACTTCATTCTGCATATCATCTCATGCTACATTGCATATGTCATACATTTCATACTGCATTACAAACTACATATTGCATACATGAACACATAACAAGTGTATTTTATTTAGGGGGAGTTTATATTATTGTCTTATAGTATAGGGTTATTAGTTTTTGATTTGTTTGATATGTTTTGAATGACTTGTTTGAATAGATTGACTTGTTTGACTTGATTGACTTGTTTGACTTGATTGATTTGTTAGACTTGTTTGACTTGTTTGACATGATTGGATTTGATGTGTGTGTTGATTGGATTGTTTGAAATATACTTATACATATTTATGTATTGAATAATTATAATATAATTATGTTAATGTCTTTCACATTCCATTTACTATACTTCGTTCTGGTATTAGTTTAAGGGGGAGTTTTATAGTTTTATGGTTTTATCGTTTTAGGATGGTTTTGTTGATGACAAAGGGGGAGAATTATAAAATAGGATAGTTAGGCTTAGATTAAGGGGGAGTTATTAGTTTTAGGGGGAGTTATTGTAAAGGAGAAGTATATTTTATAAACATAGGTTGTCATCATCAAAAAAAGGGAGATTGTTAGTCCTTCAGATGATGGTTTTGATGACAACAAGTTTGAGAAGTCGACAATCAAGCCCCTGCAATAAAATTTATATATGAATTCCATAAACGCGTCCTGTCATCGAATAACATCCAAAATAGAGTCATCGGTTGGGAATTTTCTTTCGTAAGTTTTTTTCGATGATGACGAGCTATCCTCGTATAAGGAGCAATTTCTTTTTCTTTGATATACCTCAATCTCGATGTCTCCTAGCAAGCTTCTCATATTTTTTAGGTAACTTATTATAATCCTTTGTTTGCTTGTCCAGTTTCCTCAGGAAATCTATATCTGATTGTTTCTTCTCAAGCATGATGTTATAAAGATATCTTGACTTTCTCCTTAACTAAGTAGTTATTGTATTAACTAAAGGTCATTGATAATTGAAAACATTTGTGTAATGAGATCCATACCTGAGAGAGCGTGACAGTAGATGATAAGATTTTCTCTGTCTTTGGGCTTTCGGCCTTGGGAAGCATTGTCCTTCTTTGGAGAACTTGCCCTAGAAGATCAGGAATTTTGGTAGGCCCCACACCTTGAAATGTTGGATCTAGATAACTGTCTCCCGATCCATCCTTTTCAGTCGATGGTCCAGAAATGTCATTTCCACCACCTTCAACATTGCTGTCATTATTATCATCACCATTGTCGTTAGGACCATCATTATCATCATCACCCCATCCTTATCCCCGTTATCATCTTTATCCTCCTTATTTGAGTTAGTCTCTTCATCAACTGGAGGTCATCAAAAGTCAATAACTCGGTGGCATCAACTTCATCCTCCTTCTTAGGAAGATATGATCATTATGACACCTCTTTAAATATGCTCAATAATTTTTCATTCCATTCTGGAGGAAGGGAGGGAAAGCTAAAATCGGAGCACTTATAAGCATTATCAGTATAAGCAATGAAGACTGCATTCTCATGAGATCTCTCGATAATGGTATCGACAGGCGTGTCAAGAAAATAAGACACTTTAATCACTTTCGCTAACTTGCTTAGGAGATCTTCTTTCTTTTTTATCTTTTTATTAAGAGGCTTTTTCTCTACCATAAGCCTAGCAGCTTTTGTCTCAGCTTTCTTAAGAGTGAGTTCTAAAACTATCACCATATCGTTTGAAGTCTGAAGTAAGGTTTTTGTCTCTTCAAGAAAGGCAACCTGTAACGACCATGAATTTTTGACATTGGAAATCAGGATATTTAATTGATTTTAAATATCTGGAAGTCAGTTTAATTTGAAATTCAAATATCAAAGTGAATTTGGCGATTTAATTATTGAATTTAATATATTAAAACTGGGTAAAATTTTAAATCATCAGTTTTAAGCTGATTAAAAATATTTTCAAGGCTTAGAAAATTCATATTTATGATACTGAAGGTAATGGAACTTTCAGAATTGAATTTGAAATTGTTTTGTTCAGTTTTGAAAATTTTATCGTTTAAATAGAATTTAAAAATAGCCTTCCGAGGCATAGTCTCAGAATTCGACGAAACCAGTTCCATTGGATCCGTAATAGTGTATTATTATCAGATTTCAATTTTCGTAGTGTTTGGAGTTGTCGTGTGGCCGTACGATATGCAAACGCGCTGAAATTAAATCGAAATTTAATATTATAACTGGTTCAAAAAGCTATCTTCCCCATACGATCGAATTTGGAGTCGAAACCTTTTCCATTGTGTTCGGAATAGGCGTATAACATTACGAACGCTTAGCGGCGCGCCTTGATAGGAAGTCGAAATTTTAGACTTCGTTTTCGAGTTGATTCGAGTTTGAATTTAAATTTATAATATATATTTGTCTCCAGTTAAAAATATATCAACATCAGCCGTTCTTCCTTCAAATCACTGTCTCCCACTCGTACACGCAACCATTCCATCGTGTTCCCCATTCCCCTTCCTTCATAATTCACGCATCTTCTCTTCACAGTGGCAAACGAAAAAGAAAATATCACGAAAAAAATGGCCGCATTCAATTTGAATTAAACTCGAGCCTCCCCTCCCTCTGTCTTCTTCAGTTCAATACGAGTAACCACCGAAACCCTTCAAAAAAGGAAAAATGGCCGAAAACAAATATCCCTTCAAAGATTAAATCTCATTCTATAAGATAAACTCATACGAGACCAATCACGTCCTTATTTCCTTAATCCATTTTCGAATCGAGCTTTCCCTATTGCGTGCGGCGATGGAAAATCAGCCGGTGAAGGCCGCGTTCGCGTGCCTAGGGTTCGAGTTTGGATTCGTTGGCAAATCAAGTGGCGGCGATTTGCGAACGCGAGGAGAAGGGCGGCGACGCTGGAGTTCATGGCGACGATCGATGCGGAGGCGAGCTCGAGATTTGGGTCACGGCAATGAATGGTGGCAGGCAAATCGAATGGGGCGACCGAGGTGGTTCACGCGAGTTCGATGGAGGACAGTCATGGATGCTCACGAATGATTTGAGAAAAGTGCTTCGTCGCGATCTGGTGGAGGGCTTCAGATTCGAGAGATAGGGATTCGTGATGATGGGGCGGGGCTGGGGAATGGTCGGCGACGTCAATGTTCCGGTTGGGGTTACGTTCGGTTTGAGTGAGGTATTCTTTTAAATTTTTACAAATTAATTTTGATTTAATAAAATATATAACACTGTGATAATATTACAGTAAGGTATTCCTTTATAATTATTTATTAAATTTATATATTTATATAAACATTTTATAGAAATAAAAATTATATATATAACAGTAGTATATGTTTACAGTAAAGAGGTAGATATATATGATTATAGATTTTGAATCGATAAATTAAAATTTTAAGTATATGTAGTTTCAAAAAGGAAAATAAATATATATATATATATATTCATACATTTTTAATTTTATTAATAAGTACTAAGGTGATTAATTTGTTTAACAAACTTATTTAATTATTTTGTCACTAAAAATATCTTATTAAATGAAAATTTGTTTAAAAATAAATTTTTGGTGTAAATCCAAATGCTTACCTGTAATTAAATAAATAACTAGTGATTAATTGTTCGTCTGGTTTAAATATTAATTAAATCATCAAATATTTATACAAGGTCAAAACGGGAAATCAAATCAAAAATGGAAATGGATTGCAAAATAAAAGCAAAGGTGAGATCTTCTCACTCAAATGTGTTGCCTAGTTAATTTAAATTGTTGGATGTGCTTGGATGAATTAATAATTTATCTGTTGGATGATAGTATATATGATAGTAGTATATAGAAATATATATATATATATTGGAATATATATATATATATTGGTGATTGATTTTCCCACATTATATAGTGGATGAGACCCTATGCGCCGTATAATAGCGGATGATATTTTATAAATCCCATATACCGCGATATTCCACCTCGAAGTGGAATTGGTATTGTGCTAACGTCTGTGGATGCAGGGAAACAGGTTGGAGGGATCCAACTAGATTCCTCAAATTATGTGAATTTGTTTCATATATTGTGATGTGATTGTTTATAATCTATGTGTGATTATATTTGTGATTGGAATTTTTGAAGGCTAAAATTTAGCCGAATATATTTTTGGTATCGTTGGATACCAGAAATAAATAAAATTAGATTTTGGGAATTAATTTTTAAGAATTGAATTAATTTGAAAGAAGGAATTTAAAAGTATAAAAAAGTTGATTTTTGTAATCTTATCGAATTAATTCCAAAATATGGTGAAAAGATTTTAATAAATGGATTTCGGGTAATATTATTCGAAGGTTGAAGAATTTATTTGAAATACAAATTTTAATAGTTAAAAGAAATAAAGGCATTTATTTTGAAGAAAGATAAATTCAGAAATAAATTTGGAAATTGATTTGGTGTTTAAAAAAAATCCTGGGAAATCCATTCTAAAATCGATTAGGTGTTCGAAATAAATGTTTGGAAAATCAATTTGGGATTTGAAATAAATTTGGAAATCAATTTGAAAATTGATTCGGAGTTGAAAGTGAATATTTGAGAAATCGATTTGAAAAATCGTATAAAAAGTGAATATTTGGGAATGTAAATTCAAAATGGAATTTATAAAGGAAAGGGAAATTTATTTTAAAAATAAACACTGATTTATTTTTAAAGTGTGGAAATAAATTCACAGATTTGGAATGTAAATTTAAAATGAATTGATAAGGATTTATTTAATTGGTTTAAATGGACCATTTTGAAATGGAAGTGTATTTTCCTTGAAACGCCGAGTATATTTCCAAAGCAGTTTTAAATTATAAATGAAGAAATTCTGAAATTGGATTTTAAGGAATATTTTGGAGATAAAGTATTTGAACTCGGCAGATTTCCAGTGGAAATGAATAAATATTTGGAAATATATCCCGTGTAGGGAAATTGATTTGAAATTTGTTTTTAAAGTGATGAAGTGTGAAATATGATTTGAAATTTGTTTCCAAAGTGATGAAGTGTGGAAAATGTATATCTTGAAAAGATATTTTGAAATTTAATAATTTGGAAAAATTATTTAAATTGGTTGATTGTTGTGAATGTTGTTTGATAGTTAAATAACCGACTATCAATATTTGCCTTTGAAATGGCACTTGAAATTGTTTTTAAAACAAGCGCTCATTATTCGGTTAAGCCGGGAGAGGACTTTGTGTCATACAACCCATTCCGAATAAGTGATACGTCGTATATGGATAGCAATTGAAGACCGGTAGTGAAGACCGGGTATTTGTGAAAATGATAGGATAACCTATCGATTGTCTCTGCACCGAGTAGCGCCCGGTATAGAGATTCCCTAAGTGATGGGAAGTTCGATCGGGATTGTGGATACCCGGATTGCAAGGGCTTCTTTGGAAGTGCCTTCGGTTCTGTTCGAACCCGGAACAGACTTGTATGGTTGTATGTCTGACATTACACTTTGAGATATAAAGCTGATTTCTTTCAAATACATTTCTGTTTGGTGGCGGAGAATTTATTCTCTTAGCTTAACACCCTTCTTTGAGACGTACGAGCTCAGGGGTTATGTAGTTGAAGGTTATCAGTGATATACTCCCAATTTGGTAGTGTGGCATGCTGAGTGCTGCTGTGTGTTGATCACTTGTTGATCAAAGCATGGCTTTGTGAAAAAGCGTAGCTTTGTGGACGAGACTGCATCAGGACCTCACAAACCGGAAATGGTCGAAACAGGAAAGATGCGGCAAGGTTATGAGGGTCGCTCCCTTTAGGGTATGTCATTTCCTTCTAGAAAAAGGTGATATTATGGTATGGAGCCTAGATATTTACCTGTGTGGTTGCTCCAATCTCATTTACTGTGTGATTGTTGCTGTGTGATCGAGGGCCCTCGGATAAAGGTCCCAAAGGACCGGGGGGTGGCATACTCGAGTAGTAGTTACCTAGTTACAGAGGTAACCCGGCCTTGTATTGGCAGAGATCCGGGTAGGTTCTCGGTACGTCCCGCCAGAGGCGTACCCATGTGGCGGTAGGAAGTTCTTAAGCCTGACCATTTGTTAGAAATCCAATTCCCAATACGAACCCTGTACGGTTTTAGTTGTAGAACCTGCCATTTACTTATTGTGGTCACCACTGTTTAGATGGTAGCTATAGTAGGCATAGTTCTGAATGTCTATGCTGGCTAAGATTAATATTATACTTTCAAAATGTTTTCCACACTAGACAATAATAATAATATCAACTGATCTTTCGTAGTAAGCATCTTTGACTATCATAAGGAGAAATCTCCTCCAATTCTGCGTTTGCATTGTGTGTGTGGCGGGAGGCCTTATGGTAGTTTCATTTTCCAAAAGCATTGTGAATTTCTTTTATTTTCTTTGTGAAAATAACTATTTTACGATCTCACACCAGTCACCATGACTGACTCAGAGTTTATTGTTCCCTTTCTAAACTCTGGGTGCCCATAATTTTCCACACGGGCAGCCTAGAGTTATGTTATCAGGATATTCTGGATATTCTGGAGCTTTGGAGGCAAGCTGGATGGCGAGACGTACACTCGTACTTATTTATTTATTCCGCTGTGTATTCTGTATGGGGACAAGTTTATATAACTGTCCATTGTTGTAACTCTGATGATATGTGTATAAACTGATATAGTTCTTTGTGATAAAGTTTATTTAATCATCTATTATATATTGTTCCGCTGCGAATGTGAGATTCTGATATTGTTTCTGTTTCTGTTTTTCTGTTTTTTTCTTTCTTCTTCTACTTCTACCTCTTCTTTTCAACCCAAACAATTCGGTTTTCCGGCAATCGATAGTTCGGCAGTTGATACAGTGGTTGTATTGATGTTGACGTTCGTGCGTCGAAAAGTCGAGTTGTTACATGTGGTATCAGAGCAATTGGTTAAGCGACAACCTTAGCTCTGTTGGGTGTTACTCATTAGAGATAGAGTCAGTAGTACTCTATAATAAGTGTGAGTGTAATAATAGATATGAGCGCGTATTTGTTAGTGAATATAAAATTTGTTTTGTATTGTGTTGACTTATCAGTTGATTTTTTATAGATTCTGGTCGGTGCAGTCTGGCCAGCTGTAATCGATAGGGGTTTCTAAACTCTTAAACAAGATAAACCGACACAGTATTGTTTTAAATAGGGTAAATGAAAGGATTTTACCCAAAACTATTTTTGTATAGAAAAGAAATGATTTTCTATGAATTATTATAGTATATGGTTGCTTGGTTGTTAGGAAGTGATAATATTGAAATATTATCATTATTATATGGAAATTGAATAAGAGATAATGGTATAACCAAAGATTTGGAGATAAATTCATTTAATAAATGAAATTTATAAATATGAATTGAAAGGATAAGGAAATGAATTCATATATGAATGAGATTTGTAAATGAAAAATTGTAAATGTGATTTACAATTTGAAATAGAATTCCAGGAAGGTAATTGAAAATAAATTCATTAATCTAATGAAATGGTGAAGTGAATTTATAAATGAGTTTTATAAATTGAAACGAGTTTGGGAACTTAGAAAAAATCGAATTGGAATTGAATTTAACTTGGATTAATTTGAATAAAATTAAATTTGAGAATTAAGTCTAGTAGACTAAATGATTTGGAATAAAATTTATTGAGGAGGAATGAAATGGTGATTGAAAAAATGAGTTTACATTTGTAAATAAATAAATTGAAGTTGAGTTGTGAGCTAAATATAAAAATGGTTTGGATTTGCAAATAAATTCAAGTAAGCAGAAATCAATTGAAATGGATATGAATTCGTTTCGCTTAAAAATGAATTGAATGAAAGAAAGTGTGTTGTAAACCATTGAATGTAAATTAGATGAAAGCGATTAAATTTGTATTGAAACTTTATAAATTGCTTATGGGAATTATTTTGAGTGCATTGCTTATGAAAACTATGTGTTTACTATTGAAAATAAGTGAAATGTTAATAGATTTCCTATATATGTCACTTACGTGTTTAAATTGAGTAAGTATAGGTGTAGGGAAGCCGTTTGGCTGGTTTGGGGTGCGCAAATAGCCAAATAAATAAGCCGCTTTGCTTAAAATGCTAATAAAGGTACGCCTACGCAATACAAAATAGGAAATATGAACTGTTTTTGCTTTTCCGACCGTGTGGGTCGATGTATATATATTTATATCTTTTGTCAAATTGCAAAAGCTCCTCCGTACAAAGGAGACTCCGCCAAAAATTTTTGAAAATTTTGGGAGTTAGAAAAAATTTTGAAAAAAATTTGGAAATTTTTTGTTAACGGAAAATTGATTTTCAAATTGTAATGGAAACGAGGGAATTGAACTAGGAAATGAAAACCATTGTTTTGGTCGAAGTTAAAAGTTTCGGAAAAAGGTGAATATCGAGTTTTCACTAAGTGAATTTTTGGTTTTTGAAGTAAAATTAATTCAAATAGAATTGAAATTGTAAATTGAATTCAAATGGAATTGAAAATGCAAAGTTGAATGGAAACGAATTTATAACTTTGGTAATGAAGTAAAAAAAAGAATATAATAAATAATTGTATTGAACTTAAGAAATAAAGAATGAAATTCTTAAGTAAAATGGGTATTGGGAATCAAATAAGTAAATTTGGACATTGTTGTTAAGTAAAGTATACAGGGATTGTAAAGGCTAAGGAAAATGGAATTGGATTTTGATTTCGAAGGTAAATTTGAATTTGTTCGACAATAAGGTATGTATTTAAAAATTTCAGCATGAAATTTGATGGGATTCTGAATTTTCCACTTGGCATTTTATTTTCTATTGGAATTTGGAAGTCTGTAGGGACATTTTGTAGTCGTACCGAGCTAGCCACGCAAAGGAGACGCTGGCGAAATTTTTCGAAAATCTAAAGAGTTAGAAATTTTTGAGAAATTTTGGATAATTTAAAATTCGAATTTAAATTTGAATTGTAAAGTAAAATAAAGTTGTTTGAACTTATGAAGAAGTTTGGAAAGTTAGAAAAAGATAAGTTTGTCTTAATAAAAGATTATTCTGGAAAGTTGTTTAAAACTATTTGGATTTGAGAAAATAGTCAACGGGGATTGGATCATTCTTCTTAACTTGTAATTTCGGGACGAAATTCTTTTAAGGGGGGAATATTGTAACAACTCTGAATTTTTGACATTGGAAATCAGGATATTTAATTGATTTTAAATATTTGGAAGTTAGTTTAATTTGAAATTCAAATATCAAAGTGAATTTGGCGATTTAATATATTAAAACTGGGTAAAATTTTAAATCTTCAGTTTTAAGCTGATTAAAAATATTTTCAAGGCTTAGAAAATTCATATTTATGATACTGAAGGTAATGGAACTTTCAGAATTGAATTTGAAACTGTTTTGTTCAGTTTTGAAAATTTTATCCTTTAAATTGAATTTAAAAATAGCCTTCCGAGGCACATTCTCGGAATTCAACGAAACCAGTTCCATTGGATCCGTAATAGTGTATTATTATCGGATTTCAATTTTCGTAGTGATTGGAGTTGTCGTGTGGCCGTACGATATGCAAACGCGCTGAAATTAAATCAAAATTTAATATTATAATTGGTTCAAAAAGCTATCTTCTCCATACGATCGAATTTGGAGTCGAAACCTTTTCCATTGTGTTCGGAATAGGCGTATAACATTACAAACGCTTAGCGGCGCGCCTTGATAGGAAGTCGAAATTTTAGACTTCGTTTTCGAGTTGATTCGAGTTTGAATTTAAATTTATAATATATATTTGTCTCCAGTTAAAAATATATCAACATCAGCCGTTCTTCCTTCAAATCACTGTCTCCCACTCGTACACGTAACCATTCCATCGTGTCCCCCGTTCCCCTTCCTTCATAATTCACGCATCTTCTCTTCACAGTGGCAAACGAAAAAGAAAATATCACGAAAAAAATGGCTGCATTCAATACGAATTAAACTCGAGCCTCCCATCCCTCTGTCTTCTTCAGTTCAATACAAGTAACCACCGAAACCCTTCAAAAAAGGAAAATGGCCGAAAAAAAATATCCCTTCAAAGATTAAATATCGTTCTACAAGATAAACTCATACGAGACCAATCACGTCCTTATTTCCTTAATCCATTTTTGAATCGAGCCTTCCCTATTGCGTGCGGCGATGGAAAATCAACCGGTGAAGGCCGCGTTCGCGTGCCTAGGGTTCGAGTTTGGATTCGTTGGCAAAGAAAGTGGCGGCGATTCGTGAACGCGAGGAGAAGGGCGGCGGCGCTGGAGTTCGTGGCGACGATCGATGCGGAGGCGAGCTCGAGATTTGGGTCACGGCAATGAATGGTGGCAGGAAAATCGAATGGGGCGACCGAGGTGGTTCACGCGAGTTCGATGGAGGACAGTCATGGATGCTCGCGAATGATTCGAGAAAAGTGCTTCGTCGCGATCTGGTGGAGGGCTTCAGATTCGAGAGACAGGGATTCGCGATGATGGGGCATGGCTGGGGAATGGTCGGCGACATCAATGTTTCGGTTTGGGTTACGTTCGGTTTGAGTGAGGTATTCTTTTAAATTTTTACAAATTAATTTTGATTTAATAAAATATATAACACTTTGATAATATTACAGTAAGGTATTCCTTTATAATTATTTATTAAATTTATATATTTATATAAACATTTTACAGAAAGAAAAATTATATATATAACAGTAGTATATGTTTACAGTAAAGAGGTAGATATATATGATTACAGATTTTGAATCGATAAATTAAAATTTTAAGTATATGTAGTTTCAAAAAGGAAAATAAATATATATACATACATTTTTAATTTTATTAATAAGTACTAAGGTGATTAATTTGTTTAACAAACTTATTTAATTATTTTGTCACTAAAAATATCTTATTAAAAGAAAATTTGTTTAAAAATAAATTTTTGGTGTAAATCCAAATTCTTACCTGTAATTAAATAAATAGCTAGTGATTAATTGTTCGTCTAGTTTAAATATTAATTAAATCATCAAATATTTGTACAAGGTCAAAACGGGAAATCAAATCAGAAATGGAAATGGATTGCAAAATAAAAGCAAAGGTGAGATCTTCTCACTCAAATGTGTTGCCTAGTTAATTTAAATTTTTGGATGTGCTTGGATTAATTAATAATTTATCTGTTGGATGATAATATATATGATAGTAGTATATAGCAATATATATATATATATATATATTGGAATATATATATATATATTGGTGATTGATTTTCCCACATTATATAGTGGATGAGACCCTATGCGCCGCATAATAGCGGATGATATTTTATAAATCCCATATACTGTGATATTCCACCTCGAAGTGGAATTGGTATTGTGCTAACGTCTGTGGATGCAGGGAAACAGGTTGGAGGGATCCAATTGGATTCCTCAAATTATGTGAATTTGTTTCATATATTGTGATGTGATTGTTTATAATCTATGTGTGATTATATTTGTGATTGGAATTGTTGAAGGCTAAAATTTAGCCGAATATATTTTTGATATCGTTGGATACCAGAAATAAATAAAATTAGATTTTGGGAATTAATTTTTAAGAATTGAATTAATTTGAAAGAAGGAATTTAAAAGTATAAAAAAGTTGATTTTTGTAATCTTATCGAATTAATTCCAAAATATGGTGAAAAGATTTTAATAAATGGATTTCGGGTAATATTATTCGAAGGTCGAAGAATTTATTTGAAATACAAATTTTAATAGTTGAAAGAAATAAAGGCATTTATTTTGAAGAAAGATAAATTCAGAAATAAATTTGGAAATTGATTTGGTGTTTAAAAAAAATCCTGGGAAATCCATTCTAAAATCGATTAGGTGTTTGAAATAAATGTTTGGAAAATCAATTTGGGATTTGAAATCAATTTGGAAATCAATTTGAAAATTGATTCGGAGTTGAAAGTGAATATTTGAGAAATCGATTTGAAAAATCGTATAAAAAGTGAATATTTGGGAATGTAAATTCAAAATGGAATTTATAAAGGAGAGGGAAATTTGTTTTAAAAATAAACACTGATTTATTTTTAAAGTGTGGAAATAAATTCACGGATTTGGAACGTAAATTTAAAATGAATTGATAAGGATTTATTTAATTGGTTTAAATGGACCATTTTGAAATGGAAATGTATTTTCCTTGAAAAGCCGAGTATATTTCCAAAGCAATTTTAAATTATAAATGAAGAAATTCTGAAATTGGATTTTAAGGAATATTTTGGAGATAAAGTATTTGAACTCGGCAGATTTCTAGTGGAAATGAATAAATATTTGGAAATATTTCCCATGTAGGGAAATTGATTTGAAATTTGTTTTCAAAGTGATGAAGTGTGAAATATGATTTGAAATTTGTTTTCAAAGTGATGAAGTGTGGAAAATGTATATCTTGCAAAGATATTTTAAAATTTAATAATTTGGAAAAATTATTTAAATTGGTTGATTGTTGTGAATGTTGTTTGATAGTTAAATAACCGACTATCAATATTTGCCTTTGAAATGGCACTTGAAATTGTTTTAAAACAAGCGCTCATTATTCGGTTAAGCCGGGAGAGGACTTTGTGTCATACAACCCATTCCGAATAAGTGATACGTCGTATATGGATAGCAATTGAAGACCGGTGGTGAAGACCGGGTATTTGTGAAAACGATAGGATAACCTATCGATTGTCTCTGCACCGAGTAGCGCCCGGTATAGAGATTCCCTAAGTGATGGGAAGTTCGATCGGGATTGTGGATACCCGGATTGCAAGGGCTTCTTTGGAAGTGGCTTCGGTTCTGTTCGAACCCGGAACAGACTTGTATGGTTGTATGTCTGACATTACACTTTGAGATATAAAGCTGATTTCTTTCAAATACATTTCTGTTTGGTGGCGGAGAATTTATTCTCTTAGCTTAACACCCTTCTTTGAAACGTACGAGCTCAGAGGTTATGTAGTTGAAGGCTATCAGTGATATACTCCCAATTTGGTAGTGTGGCATGCTGAGTGTTGCTGTGTGTTGATCATTTGTTGATCAAAGCATGGCTTTGTGAAAAAGCGTAGCTTTGTGGACGAGACTGCATCAAGACCTCACAAACCGGAAATGGTCGAAACAGGAAAGATGCGACAAGGTTATGAGGGTCGCTCCCTTTAGAGTATGTCATTTCCTTCTGGAAAAAGGTGATATTATGGTATGGAGCCCAGATATTTACCTGTGTGGTTGCTCCAATCTCATTTACTGTGTGATTGTTGCTGTGTGATCGAGGGCCCTCGGATAAAGGTCCCAAAGGACCGGGGGGTGGCATACTCGAGTAGTAGTTACCTAGTTACAGAGGTAACCCGGCCTTGTGTTGGCATAGATCCGGGTAGGTTCTCGGGACGTCCCGCCAGAGGCGTACCCATGTGGCAGTAGGAAGTTCCTAAGCCTGACCATTTGCTAAAAATCCAATTCCCAATACGAACCCTGTACAATTTTAGTTGTAGAACCTGCCATTTACTTATGGTGGTCACCACTGTTTAGATGGTAGCTATAGTAGGCATAGTTCGGAATGTCTATGCTGGCTAAGATTAATATTATACTTTCGAAATGTTTTCCACACTAGAGAATAATAATAATATCAACTGATCTTTCGTAGTAAGCATCTTTGACTATCATAAGGAGAAATCTCCTCCAATTCTGCGTTTGCATTGTGTGTGTGGCGGGAGGCCTTATGGTAGTTTCATTTTCCAAAAGCATTGCGAATTTCTTTTCTTTTCTTTGTGAAAATAACTGTTTTACGATCTCACACCAGTCACCATGACTGACTCGGAGTTTATTGTTCCCTTTCTGAACTCTGGATGCCCATAATTTTCCACACGGGCAGCCTAGAGTTATGTTATCAGGATATTCTGGATATTCTGGAGCTTTGGAGGCAAGCTGGATGGCGAGACGTACACTCGTACTTATTTATTTATTCCGATGTGTATTCGTTATGGGGACAAGTTTATATAACTGTCCATTGTTGTAACTCTGATGATATGTGTATAAACTGATATAGTTCTTTGTGATAAAGTTTATTTATTCATCTATTATATATTGTTCCGCTGCGAATGTGAGATTCTGATATTGTTTTTGTTTCTGTTTTTCTGTTTTTTTCTTTCTTCTTCTACCTCTTCTTTTCAACCCAAACAATTCAGTTTTCTGGCAATCGATAGTTCGGCAGTTGATACAGTGGTTGTATTAATGTCGACGTTCGTGCGTCGAAAAGTCGAGTTGTTACACAACCAATTTGTCTTTCTTCTTCACAGTTTCATCTCTTTGAGTAGTTAAGTCAATAACATGATTATTGAGTGAGGAGTTTTTCTCCTTAAGCTTAAAGATCTTACTCAATGACCCTGAAGCCTCATCTTGAAGCGAAAGCAGGTGTTTGGCAACCTAAAGCAAGTTACGGTGAGATGAATTATGAAAAGTGAGATGTTAAGAGTTTAAAGTAGTAAGACAAGAAGGGGTATGTACCAGCAAGTATTGTCTAAAAAGCGCGAACCAATGATCTTGAGAATAAGAAAAAGGTTGTAATGGATGGATTGCAGAGAAGGAGGTTGAATAACCAATTGAATAAGGTCATTAAATTCGCTGACAGGAGTTGACTATTGGAACTTAGAAGGGAAGGGATCCTTTGGAGTGAAAGAAAACCCAGGCTCTTCGCAAATATGGTTTAATGCTTTGGGGGAGCTCGGGACAGTAACACGGTGAAGCAGATCTTGAGAAGATTCTGCCTCAACCTCTTGCTGGGTCTTGTCCATAGTAGCATTAAAATCAAACTTGTCTCCACTTGTAAAATCAAGCTTAGGAGACTTATGTGCCAACGTCCACTAGTTTTCCTATTCAATAACAACTGGAGTCTATACATCTCCAATCTTAGGTTTTTTCCTAGGGATGTGAACAATGGTAGAACCGTCAATTAGTTTTCTTTTAGCAGAAGAGAATAAACTAGAAATAGCATCCTTGAGAGATCGATGTCTAAGAGCCCGAACTATAGCACGAGTGACATCTTTCTCCAATTTATCTAAGGAATTATCCACAGTAACTTCCTTCTTTACGAGAGCAACAACCAAAGCAGACAAATCTAAGTCAAAAGGATAAATTATGAGATGATGTTGTAATAAATTTTGAGTGATTACAATGATATCTTACAAGGTACCCCATGCTGAATAGGGGAATTAGATGAAAAATGTTCGGGCTTGCCCATTACCAACAAGCCCTTGCCCTTAGAGTTACGTTTTACCATTGGAGGTTCTCCTAGGATTTTGTGACCATCTAAAATGATAGAGTATTAACGAAGATTGGCTGAGATTAGCAGTCTGAGCTTGTTCACTATTGCTTCCACTGCTTTGTCAGTGACAGCACAAGTTCATGATCTATCGAATTCAGCTTTTTGGGTGTAGGGTCTGGAAGAGAGATACCCGTTAATAAGGAATAACAAACCAATACGGATAAGCAAGAAAGAGAAGCTTACTAGCAATACAAAAAATCCCTTTAAGACCGGAGAAGCATTTTACGAAGAAAAATTAAGTCTCCCATATTTTTGCCATATTAAGAGTCTCAGAAATTAAGCCTTTTGGATGAGGATGGATCTGGTATAATTAACGGCTTGGTTGATCATTGACCTTAGTAGGGCCAACTATATGGTGAAGGATGTAGGGACTAATAGAGGGAAGACTAGATTCTTCAGCCAGAACTTCCAAGCAGGTTAAATATTTGTAATAATTTGGTATAAACTAGATTGGCGCAATATCAAAATGCTTTAGATATCTCAAAAGATATACGGGAAAGGGAAGATATCCGGTATGCTAGATATGAATAGCGGAAAAGAAAAAAATACTCCTGCGGTGGATCATAGATGATGTTCGAAGATCCTGCAGGGATGGCTTCGACACCATGTAACGACCCAGTATTTTGGACCATTCAAATCGACAATGAATCCACACATGTCGGACTTGAATAATTCAAAACAATGGATTGTAAATAAAATTTGGCAAAACTCAGCATATACAGTAAATAAAATAATCACATATCGCAGTCACAGAGTAATATAACAATAATGCAGCGGAAACAAAAGAATAGTAGTTCATGAAGCTACTATATATATATAATAGAGTTAAACATGATACAACAGAAGTCACGAGTACATAGATGTCTCAATACAATAATCAAATACAAGATCTGAATACATCACTGGAATCAACTAGATAACTGATAGTAGAATCGATAGATAGCTGGATCTCCAATCGAAGCTCCAACTCCAAAGGTGAGTCTTAAATGCTGTATCACTCAGTCTGACCCGAGCGTAAAGCAAAACACAAAACACTCGAGTCAGGATTAACATTCTTACATCAATAAATCCAACTCAAGTGAAATATCAACTGAAATACAAGTAACTCAAAGGATGTTTGGGATGACCATCCTCTAAGGATCCGTTAAACTATTTACTATGTAGTAATATTCGCTATTATAATAATGTCTAATATAAAATAAACATACTTTAAAATAGCATTAGGGCTTTACATTTAATCTGAACTCACCCTAATACATAATAGTGCCAATAGTCTATACAGTACCTACATACCTCGAAAGGCTATGAGAAGATACTCCATAGGTACGACACAAATAGAAACTCGTAGTAAAGCTCGATATGGTAGGTGACACGGCACACAAGGCAATGCCAGGGTAGATATACCAATTACGCACACGGACTGATGGATACGCATAGCAGCCACTACCGCTCCACCTCGAACAACACTCCCAAATCAAGGGGTGCACCCAAACAATCACAAAGTAATAGAATGGTATCGAAGAAGTGCGTCCGATAAGAGGTGCTACCTCACTGGTCCGAGATTGTTCCTGTTTTAGCCACCTTATGCAAACTCACGGGAGTTGGGTCCACGTATATACCTTAGGATCGTCACCACCATCCTACTTCATTCTAGAAACTCCACCGCGTACACAGTTGTTAAAGTGGTTTTTGGTATCGACAGAGAGTATGTCCATATCCGATCCCGGTCTCTTTAACAACCAATCGTTATTATAACACCGTGGCAAGGTTTTAAATCTCCCCGAGATCAGCCGAGATGAAAATCCGAGATATTAGCCAAAATCCGAGATTTGGCAGCTTGGTTAGTTATAAGTCTTTTAAATATCGCCCGAGACAGCCGAGATATTTGCCCGAGATATTGGCCAAAATCCGAGATTTGAAACCTTGCACCGTGGTCATTTCAAAATAGTTTATACTTCAAAACCAAAATATCATTTTCATTTCAAAACCCAAATTAATACGATATCATTTTCACTTCAAAAATCCATTTCAAAAAAAATCATATCAAAATCCAAAGTTATAAAGCTTTCGAAATCACAGTCTTTTAAAAAAATCAAAACACTTTGGAAATCACAGCTTTGAAATCATAGCATTTTGGAAATCATAATACTTTGAAATTATAGCATTTTGGAAATCATAACACTTTCCTTTTAAACAGTTTAGATATTAAAATTAGTATATATAATAAAATAGTTTATATAAATAGTTATAAGTTAAAATAGTTTATAATAAAATAATTTATATTGAAAATGGTTTATATTAAAACAGTTTATATTAAAATAATTTATAGAGTAAAATATAAATAGTTTTAGATATAGTTTTAAAATACTTAATACAAAAATAGCTTCCTCAAATTCCACAAATTGATTCAAAATCAACTCAAATTCCAAATTTCAATTTTAATCAAATTTCAAATCATTAATTTCAATTCGATTTAGTTTCTAAATAAATCATTTCAAAGTATTGATTTCAAATACATATTTGAACCATAAAACAAGCCATTTCAATTTTCAATATATTTCAAAGCTTTTAAATATTCAACATTTCAAAACTAAATTCGATAATTTCATATATATATATATATATATATATATCAAATTCACTTTACTATTATTTAGTTTTGAAATATTCACTCAATAAATCCAATATCATTTAAAACAAACCCCAATTACAATAAACTAAATATTTCCTTCAATTTATTTAAACTTGAAGTATTCATTTAAATCACTTTTAATCAAATACAAGTTATAAAATCATATCTTCAAAATTTCAAATTTTATAAATTTCAAATCAAACTTATTTAAGTAAAGTTCTTAAATAAATATAATTTCAAAACAATTTCAAATCATTATAAACTCTATATAGATATTAAATAAATACTTAAACATATTATTTATCAACTTTATTAAATCAACTTAAATAAATCTTTAAAATCCATATTGATTGAAACCATATATTTCTTTTCAAAACCATAGAAATCATTTTCAAAAATATATAAATAGACCAACGGTGTCTGTATAAAATTTTCTATCCTATGGTCAAGTGATACAGATATTTATCATTTCAATCCGCAATTTAAACATATTCGGGTATATATCTTTTCAACCCGAAATCCCAAATTCAATTTAATGAAAATCGCTTGGGTTTATCATTTCAACCTATAACGATTTTCTCCTATTCTACAGATCGTTCGGTATGTATCATTTCAACCCATAGTGATTCAATACTAACAGGGAACTTGCAGAGTGATAACAGATATGATAATAAAATAACAACAGTAACAGACACATATCATCAATATAAATAACAGATAATGGTGTTAGATGTCATAGGTGAACAGATACAGATAATGACATATATATAACAATGTAAATAACTAACAACAGCATATTTCAATTGTCGTTTCAATTGAAATCAAATTTAATAAATATAAGAACATTAATCGTGAGTGATTGCCCACCTTTCGAGGCTAAAGAAGTTTGAAACACAACCAGATATGAATTGGATCATGATCTAGAAAATCGAACAATCCAAACAACAGTCTCAAAGTGAAGTGAGCTGAAAGCGGATTTGACGGACAAAGCTGATAGATAAGAATCGATGAGAAACGAATCAGAATCAATTTGATAGAACCACAACGATATACATATTATTATTATTATTATTTTCCATGAAATCAATATTAATTTTAAACACCTATTATTTTGAATATAATAAAACACATATAAACAATGTATCTGCATAGTATAAATTAAAATAATGCACTTCTATATATGTATAATATTATTTATAATATACTAACCACAATGTATATTAACATACATAACATATATATATAAATAAAACAACAATCTAATATCTTTATATACATTATACTGCATAAACTAACATCAACAACTCGATATGTATAAACTGTATAACTGCTAATTGAAAAATATAAATATACTATAACATATATAAGCTAACAGACTATATATAAAGCTACTAAATTAAATAAATAGGTAAATTTTTAACTTGTACATTAAACCCAAAATGCAGACATACTATTCACATATATACTTTCATAAACAACTAATACTGACATAAATAAACTATCATAAAAAAAATTTATACGAACAAAACTATACAGTTATATTTATATATACTTAACCTATAACAAACTATATATATATAAGCTAACAAAAGATAACTCCATACACAATTACTATATACATGATTTGAAACTCAAACTCAAGTACACTTTATAATGAAATATAATATAGTACATTCTGTTCTTTGCATACGAAAGAAACAATAGGCCGAACTTCATGATACAATACATATATATATATATATATGTAATACCCTACTGTAAGATTTTTAAAATCTAACATATTATATAGATAACAAAATAGCTTTTATATACATAAACAGACCAATATAAACTTAAATATACAAACTGATCCATTTTAAAAAGCTATATAACTTATGTATATTAACCAAACATATATATATTTATATAAAACATATATCATAACAAACTGATATCTTATAAACTTATATAAATAGGCACAGAAATATATATATATTATGCTGTATATATACATACATGAAATACACAAAAGGAGGAGCTCGGCTAGGTGTGCGCGCGGGTCACCGTGATGGGCTTCGAGGTGTTGGTTGCTGAGTCGTGAGTGAGTGCGGCTGAGCGCGTGAGTTGATAGGGAAGTTGCGGCTTGCATGGATGTGGGAACAAGGTGGAGGTCCAGGCCGAGGTTGGGATTTCGTGGCCGTTGTGGGAGCTCAGGTGATTCACAGAGGCAGGACGATCGGGTTAGGGTGGTTTGTTCGAGGCGGAGCCAGTAGGGCAAGGCTCGGGTCGCCGAAACTTGCATGCCGTCTGGAGAAGGAGAGATGAGCTGGTGATTTTGGCCGATGCGGAGGAGGGGATGCAAATGGAGTAGAAGGTCGAGAGAGATAAGGGTTGGCCGCGTGGAGGAAGACGAAAATGGTTACAGAAAATAAAGTAAAATTTTTGTTTCAAAATGAAATAATTTCTTGAAGTGGAGATGTCAGATTAACAGGAAAAGAAATGAACCGGCTAAGGCTAAGAATAGCAAGCGAACCAGAAATATACATTTAACTTTGGTAACAGCACATTCAAAGATTGAGTTGTTAATAGCTTATGCCTATTCATATGCACGGTGGGAATGGAAAGACACAAAGAGCCGAAAGGCTCAAATACAGTACCGATACAGAAAATTGTTCCATAAATTTCGCCATCCCCGGATGCCGAAATGGAAAAACGAATATCCCACGGAGATCAGCACGATAAGACGATCAAAACGGTATACAGATATCGGTGGTATGACCATCCGATCAAAAGTCGATATCGGTATGAAAATGGTGCTATTTCGTCAGAAATAAGATCGACGGAGCAATAGAAGTCCAAATTTGAAGAAACGAATTATGACCTCTCACTAAGAAGACGATTTACAAATTTTCTATAGAAAAATATTCAGGTTTGGAAAACATTTAATTATCATCAAACATTAACTGATTTAAATTGAAATAAAATTACACAAGAAAATAAACTCCCATATTATTTGATGAAAATTTACTAGTTGCTATGTCTAATTAGACGTATTTCAAATATTAAATTTTCAATCCAAAATTTTATTGTTTAAAATTTCACAATGTTTCAATTAAATATAAAAATAAAACAAATAAAATTATTAAAATTTACGGGTCGTTACACCAGTGATGCCAAATTGATTAAGAATGGAATCTACCTTAGCCTGGGAAGTGATATATGATGACTTAGAAATGATGTTTTCTTTCTTACTATCTGTGGGAGAAGGTTTGGTCTCTTGAGAGCTTTTTTAGAGGAACTCTTTCTTGATTGTTAGCCTTCCATTATTCTACGAGGTGATATTATTCTAAACTTAAGATATTATCATGATTTAATGAAAGATTTTATACGTGCTAATACTAAATCCAAAGTTATTACCTAAGAAGTTTCTGGTTTGTTAAAATGACAATTCAAGTGTTAATTGCAAAACGGTGACACTTAAGTGACATGAAATAACCGTGTCAACAGACATGAACTTCAATCATCGTAAGGAATCTTATGGAAGTACTATAAAGCAAGGGTTAGCATGTGAGGTTCACGAGTTTACAAGTTAAATACTTTGCGACCATCATAATATAAGTGTCGAGAATAATTATATGGTAAAGGATTCAAACCAGTTCAAAAGTAATAACAAATGACCCTTATAACCATGTTTAATTCCAAAGTAATAAGGACGTTGACACTAACGAGTAGCGGCAATGTGAATTAATAATACGATAATTGGTTAAACAGTTCATAACACTCAAAAAGTAATCGCGACAATAGTGTTGAAGTCGTATAGAACCCTACTTACAATGTTAAGCATAATTGTGAAAAAATGATGGAAAATGACAAGGCAATTGTCATCAAGTTATGTTTGTAACCAAACGTTGAAGACATATGGCTTTGTACTTGATTGACAGCGAAGTCATTTACATCGTGCCTAATCGAAGTAAACACCATCGACAACCTCTTAGTTCTTAATTAAAAGATACTACACTCTGAGTTAGTCGACAAGATGCAAAAGGGCTTCAGCACCGTCAGCCTTGATTGATTCACAAAAAAGATTACCAAAAACCAACGATCTGCATGACATTGAATGAGTCACTTTGCCCACTAAAATCATTAATGAATGAACTAACAAGGTAACAAGGAATATTGACTTAGACTGTCATGATAAAACTACAAGTGTTGTCAAGGTTTCTCAATAACGGGTTGCGGGTTAAATGGATTATCTCTCTCGCTAAATAACCTAAAGCATGTTTGATGAAATGCCTACTCCAATTGACAGTGAAAAAGCTGCTAATAATCCAACCAAAATTCACCTTCGTTAAAAATGAAAAACACTAAGACTTTAAAATCTAATCCAAACCTTAATATGGGATCAATAAGGTTCAAATTAAACCCATAAACCCAGCAAGATCATCAAATAACTAAAAATTGATTATCAATTTAAAATCGATATGTAGTACCTCATACTCAACATTAATGGAATTAACAATCGAAATTCAACAATAAAATTTAGGAATTATGGCAAATGACTAAACTCAATTGCAAATTCAAAAATAATGAAATTTAGGTCAAAGCCTAATCACAATTTCAGCATAAAAACTGTGTAAACCAATTGATGACTTGATTAAACAAAAACCATACCTTGGGAATCGATGCTAAAGAACTTAGGTTGAAAGACAATTCTAAGAATTTGATTTTTCTCTTGAAGATTTCCAATTACAGATAAGAGAATGAGGAGAAGGAGCCCATGTATTTATAGAAGGAAATGGGAGAACGTGAGCCATCAAATTGATTTTAAATAAACATATGAGATTAGCGTGGGAAGACCGATACGTGGCAGAAGGACAACGTTGAAGCTATTGAGTTGAAAAGTCAAGGACTCCTCTACACTAGAGGGGGCAAATATTACTACGATAACCGTCGATGAGGGACTTCGGCGTAGACAAAATTGAAGACTTGCAAAGTGGGTATAGTATGTCATCAACGAAAGGATATATGGACGACTTCAAAGATGTATAAAGAGGAACACCTAGATGACATTGTCATTCACGATGAAATATTGCTCTTCGACCATGCCGATTACTACAGATACCATTAGTGTCGAAGACAGCAAGAATAAAGTAACGTTACAATAAAAGATGAACTCTTTGTCAATATGTCCTCTTTATCAGGATAACATCCTAGCCTATATGACCTCTTTAGCAATCAGACTACTTCACCTCTTCATAGTTCACTAGTATCACCAGCCATCAATTAGAAAGGAGAAGTGCTACATTTCGCAAAGCGCTTCGAAGGTGTCGCTCTTCGACGATGTCAAAGGAATACAAAGCCATGTTTCTCTTCGACAGAGATCACTTTGTATATCCTCTCTGGATAGCACACCGAAGACATTGCACTTCCGTATGTAAGCGGTATTGATAGAAAACACAATCGATGTCCATTAAGACCTTGCACGTAGTAATGGCAAAGTTATTGAAGACCTTATTATCAACATTTGCGAAGGTTCCCATATAAAAGCACGTCAGAGACACTGAAAGTGAGGTAACGCCGCTTCCAAAGCAATTGAACCAATGTTAACTTGACGCCGCCGAAGTCAAGCACGCAGAAGACCTAGAAGGCGAAGTATCACCATCGTACCTCTAAAAATTTGGCTCTAGGGGTGCCATTTTGGGGACTTAAATTTTTCTCCACTCTCATTTCTTACATTGTAAACTCTAAATCAAATTGGGTATCTTAGAGCATATTGTAATTTTGGAACATTGTATACATTGGATCTTGAATATTAAATAAGGACATCGCATAGCATATGTGTAATCGATTCGAACTTGTGTAATCAATTCGAACTTGTGAATTGAACATATTTGTGACTTTACATATTTGAGCTATTGTGACTTCGTGATCGGCATGGCATAATTTTTTTTAGAGAAATGTGTGATCCTCTAAAGTAGAGAAGATTACTCATGTACAAATATATATCACCAATAACAAAGGAGCTGCCAATATGCCTGGCAGGTGACAACTCATAACACAGAAAAATCTAAGAAAAACAAACACAGGAAATTTCTTGAATGAGCTTCGGCAAGGCCACTGCCCATTACACCTCAATATCAAACTCCGGCAAGGCCACCGCCCGATAATGAAGTGTTAGAAGTACCTAGTATAACCATGGTGCATCCAAATGGTCCAATGAGATCAACAAGTGGCTCCACCATAGAATGAACGCCTCATAGCTAAAGCGGATCAACCAGATCTAAAAGATGAAAGCTCTCCAAACAACGATCCTATGATCCACAATCCTGCTATCCTAGCGTCAGCAAACCTGAAACCCTACAAATAGTAATCTAGCACCATTTATAGCCTAAACCTGAACCTGCAGATGAAATTATACAAAAATGTCAAAATAGTACATATATGTGTATATAAATGAAATTTATATACATATATATGTATTAATGAGGTAAAAGTGATAAAACTAAAACTAAAGTTAAAACTATAAGACAACAAAGAAACTATAAAAAAGGGAAAGACTAATAAAATATTCAAAACTCTTTATGCAACATTTTAACTTACTCTTATGTTATGAAATAGTGATAACGAACATAAAAAGGCATAGGAATTAACAAAAATGTAATTATATATAACATTATGTTCCTTTGGTCAAAGGAACATTATGATAATCAGTAAAATCATCATTCGAATTCGAATAAAAGCTAATGCTGTAATTATTTATGTTAAAAATATTGTTTTTTGTTTAAATAACTCAATGTCCTTTCTAACCATATTAAGATATTCATTGAACTGATTATTTTTAGCTAATCTATATTTTGGATTTGAAATCCAATTGAAACAAAAAGATGTTATTGTAAGTACCAATCTATTAAGATAACTATTATTATTATTATTATTATTAAATAGCCTCTGGTTTCTCTCAAACCAAATATATCAACATATTATGGTGAATAGAGTATCTAGTAAAAATCTATTTCTCTTTTTAAACTTACATCTTAAGTTACTCCAATAAAAATCACAATCTGTAACTTTACTTATAAGAATAAAGTTAAAAATTTTAAGAGTAATATTAAGAATGTAGCAAGTATCCTTACACTCATAATATATATGATTAATATTTCAAAATACGAGTTATAAAAAGTACATTTATTATCAATTGACAAATTCTTTCTTTTTAAAAGTTCAATGGTGTTTAGCTTTCCATGCATAAATAACCACATATGAATCTTAGCTTTTGGAGGTGCATTTGTTTTCCAAATAAGATTAAAAGTGTTATTGGTAACACCCGAGAAATTAAAAAATTTATACCATGAATTAGAAGTGTATTTCTTACTTTTATCTCATTCTTAGTTAATAATATCATTTTCGCTATCAATATTATATAAATTCAATCTTGCACATAATAAAGAAATTTGTCCAAGAGTTATACCTTTTAAGATTCTATTAAAACTAAAATTCCAAGGGGGGTCATCATCTGGAGAAAAAACATCTTTAATTAAAGCGTTTTTAAAGCTATATATTTCAAGAAGTTCTTTAAATTTGTCCCTAAGAGGAATGACCGACAACCAATGATCATGCCAAAAAGTAGTATTATTTCCTGAATGAACAATCGTATTAGTACCAAGGTTATAAATATCATGACATTTTAAAATTGATTTCCAAAAATTAGACAATTTATTGTTAACCGAAGGTGTAATTTGGTATAAATTATTACTACCATTATAATAACACTTGGAAATAATTTCTTTCCAAATAGAATTATCATTTATATCATTAAATTTCCACAACCAGTTCCCTAATAAAGACAAATTCATGTTTCGTAAATTAATGACACATAGTCCTCCCTCCTTTTTAGATTTACAAACTGTTTCCCAATTAACTAAACATTTAAGACTACTACTAGGATTATCACCACCCCATAAAAAGTCCCTTCTAGTTTTATCAATTTTATTGATCACCCATTCTGAAAAAAGATGCATAGACATCCAATAAATCGGAAAAGCAGATAAGACCGAATTGATGAGAACTAATCTACCTGCTCTCGATAAAAACCTCTCATTCCAATTGGAAATTCTATTTTTAGTTTTATCTATTATAATTAGCCAATCATCATGTTTAAGCTTAGTTGGTCTAACCAAAAATCCAAGATAATCAACAGCAAAATTCATGGTTTTACAATTTAACATATTAGCTACTAAACCCTCAACTTTATCAACATCATTTAAAACTAAAACCGAACTTTTATCAAAATTAATTTTTAGACCTAAAAGAAGTTCAAAGTTGTATAAAATAAATTTAAGAGTAATGAGGTGATTAGGAAAATGAGAGGTAAATAATAAAGTATCGTCCGCAAATCGAAGAACAGAGAGTCCATAATGTGAAATTTCGTTACCAACGCACCCTAAAGATCCATTACCAATGGCTTTTTTAATTATCATAGCGAAAACATCGGCAGCTAAATTCAATAAAAGTGGCGATAAAGGATCACCCTGCCGTAAGCCTCATTTAGACTGAATTTTATTCCCTAAAATCCCATTAGCCACTATACTAGAATTACCAGTTGTAAGAAATGACATAATCCAACCAATCCATTTACGACTAAAACCTCTAGCCAATAAAATATAATCCAACCAATCCATTTAAGACTAAAACCTCTAGCCAATAACATATCTTATAGAAAATCCCAATCTACCGAGTCAAAAGCTTTCGTAAAGCCTAGTTTTAGAATCGCACATGTAATGTTACTCTTACAACAATGATTAATGTACTATTGAACAGCAGCCACTCCATCCGTGATATTTCTACACTTGATGAAAGTGGTTTGTGAATAATCAATTATATCATTCATTCTTGTACTAAGTCTATTCGCTAACACTTCTAAAATAATTTTAACAGAACAATTAATTAAAGAAATAGGTCTAAAATCCTTTACATTATTTGCACCGATATTTTTATGTAATAAAATGATGTTTGCAAAATTAAATCTTTCTAATTGTAGTTTCCCATTATAAAATTCATTAAAAATGCTAATTAAATCAAATTTCAATACATCCCAAAATATTTTGTAAAATAAAATAGGAAAACCACCAGGACCCGAAGCCTTATCACTAGGCATGTCGTTAATAGCCTTCAAAATCTCCACTTTAGAAAAAGGATTATCAAAGTCATTAAGATTATTCTAGACTCAATAGGATATAGTTCATTCCATCTAACGTTAATTCTATGCTTGTTCTTATTGCCAAAAATATCCCTATAGTGATCAGTAAAGGCCTTATTTAGATCCCTTTGATCAACCAATTCAACATTATTCACAAAAATAGAATTTATTGTGTTGCTACATTTTCTACCATTAGCCATATTATGAAAAAAAAATATTATTATCACCTTCATTAATCCATTGAATTCTAGATCTCTATTTCCACATAACCTCTTCTTTTTCTAAAATTGAATTGAGCTCTTCTTTTAAATTAGAAAGTACATTACGCTCTCCAAAATTTAGTTGTCTAGTTTCTTCTATCTTCTTAATTTTGAGAATTTCTTAAAGTGAATTTTCTTTTCTAATTTTAATACTGCCAAATACATTCTTATTTCAATTTTTAAGAAAATTCCTAAGACCTCTAAGCTTTAAAACCATTTTTTTGCAGAGTTATCTGTATTTCTAATATTATAAAAATCCATTGATATCCATTTAATTTTGAATAGATTAGTGAAATTATATTCTAATAACCACATGTTTCTCAAATTTAAAAGTTTTATTAACAATTTTATGATGATCACACGTAAGAATGATATGGCAATGATCAGAATATGTATAAGGCAAACCAGTGACTCTACAAATAGGAAATTTATCCTCAATTTCGCCACTGATGAAAAATCTATCTAGAAGAGCCATTGAAGGGGATTCCCTGGTATTACTCCAAGTGAATTCTCTATTAGTTAGTGGTAATTCAACCAAATTAGTACTAATAATAAATTGATCAAATTCTTCCATGGAAGAGAAATCACATTTCCGGGGTGTACGTTCCCCATAAAAACACGTTACATTGAAGTCACTACCCATAATCCAAGATCCAGGAGCGAATGATCTAAATTCTAGACATTCGTTCCATAAAACTCGACAACCGATTTTCGAGTTTGGCCCATAAACATTAGATATATTTAATAGAGAGTTATCACTAAGGTTAATGAGAATAATATGTAAAGAATGTAGTTTAATAATAGTTTGAAGTTAAAAGAATTATCATGCCGCCCTACAAGTAAACCCCCAGAAGCTCCAATTGAAGGTAAACAAGCCCAATGTCTAAAATGATAACCACCTAATCTTCTAAAAAATGAATATTAGGACAATCTATTTTTGTTTCCTGTAAAAAGGGCAATATCTATAAAATAATCTTTAAAAAATGCTATAATTTTATCACATTTATTTAAATCATGTAAACCCCTAATATTCCAACTAATAATCCTCATAATCCAGATGATCTAACCCTCTTTATTTCCCTATTCCTAACGTAGGCAGCATCTAATTCATCATTAGTAAAAACAAAAGTAGTACCCTTGGCTAAATGACATAACTTACTAGTGAATAAACTACCTAGAGCATAGGAAGAATAAGTACTACCTAAAACAGAAACCATACCTGAGCCTGAATTCGTAGTGCCACTCATAGCACTCGAATCAGGTGACTCACCCATAAACGAAGAATGACTGTTACGGACCCTGGCACTGCGATGAACAACACCATTGACAGCAACCGATTTCCTACGCCTACCTCTCTTTGTCGATGAAGATAAAAATGAATCCTTGTTTTCAATATTGCATTCACTAACGATCACAGAAAACCCCGATTTTTCAACAAGCAAAATATTGTTTTCAATTCTTGACTGGCATTGTAATGTATCCTCAATCACAGAAACACCCGAGTTCTTTACAAGAAAAATGTCACTGGCCACGCATAGATTCCCAACATTAGATTGTAAATTAACAATGTTAGTCTGAATCTCCACCCCCACTTCCCCATCCAAAGATCACCAGAGCTTGACAACTTGTTCTCAACTACTTCATCCAGATTCCACCCACACCATAGAAGCAATCCACAACTTTATATACATCAATATCCTTATGTACGCCATTTAACTTGAGCATGTCATCATCTAAAATATCAATATTCTTATATACTCCATCATCAACTCTGTTCTCACATACCAATCCACAATCTATTTTGGATTTATAATTCTATGCTCATCAATCATAGGAAAATCAAAGTTCACTGCATTGGCCATGCATATATTACCAATATCAGACTGTGTATTACCCATAACAGTCTGAATCTCCACCCCCACTACACTAGAAATTGACCGCCTTCTTATATCCACTTCATCAAGAACCGCAACCTCAACACAAGGTCAATCACAGTTAACAACAACATCATTATTTGTCTGCATACCTTCCCCATCCAGTAGAACATCAGAGCTTATCAACCTGCTCTCAGTTACTTCATCCAGATTTCCCCCCACACCAAAGAAACCATTAACATTCTTATATACAGCAATATCCTTATGTCCACCATTAAACTTGTGCATGTCGTCATCTGAACCATTAATAGCCTTATGTACTCCACCACATAATTCATGATTGTGCACATTATTTTTATCTAAAAAATCAAATGAATCAACCCCATCATCTAAGACATGAGTAACATTAGCCCGATTTCTGCAAAAAAACAACCATATTGTTATCATCTCTACCCTCTAATACCTCACTAATACTGTGCTCGTCAATCACAGGAAAATCAGAGTTCACTGCATTGGCCACGCATGTATTACCAATATCTAATTGTATATTACCTATAACAGTCTGAATCTCCACCCCCACTACACTAGAAATTGACCACCTTCTTATATCCACTTCATTAAGAACCGCAACATCAACACAAGATCGATCATAGTTAATAACAACATCCATATCTATCTGCATACCTTCCCCATCCAGTAGAACATCAGAGCTTATCAACCTGCTCTCAGTTACTTCATCCAGATTCCCCTTACACTATAGAAACCATCAACGTTCTTATATATAGCAATATCCTTATGTACACCATTAAACTTGTGCATGTCATCATCTGAACCGTCAATAGCCTTATGCACTCCACCATTTAATTCATCGCTATGCACATTATTTTTATCTAAACAATAAAATGAATCGATCCCATCATATAAGACATGAGTAACATTAGCCAGATTTCTGCAAAAAACAACCATCTTGTTATCATCTCTACCCTCCAATACCTCATTCATATTGTCAGAAGAAACATTGCACACTTAAACCCGATTCTCAACTCTGTTCTCACATGCCAAAGAATCAAAAGATGTAGGAATAACAGTACCAACATCATTACACTGAGAATTCACATCTGCTCCTTCAATCAAATCAGAATTCTTACCTAAATCTTCCATTGGCACAAGGCAGTCAAAACGATTAGCGGTGATTAACACAAAACCTCCCACTTCACTAGATTTTGCTCTGAATTTTTTGCTATTAACATAAACAAAATCATTGTTAAGTTTACTTAGATGAATTAAAGAACTAGAATTCCCTTTAGTCCAAACCGCATCCCCACAATTAGATACTGCATTATTAATTTTTAGAGAATGAAGACCCAATCTATAATGTGAAACAGCAGGGTCTAAGAGAATTGGATCAAAGAAATTAATATCTTCCCTTTGAATTGCAACAAAGGTATCCGAATCTTCATTAAAATCATCAAGAATGTTTGAAAAACCAATATTCTCATTAAATTCTGGTACCATATCACTAGCCGAAACATCATCATCCAAAGTATAAACATATTTTCCAAAATAATCCACAGGATCGCCAAATTTCTTTCTATAATTTTTACCAATGTTAACCATGTTGATCTCTTCAAAATGTTTGAATAGATCCTCCAAGAAATCGATTCCTTCTTTCCTCTGAATCCATAAATGATCTAGCAAAATTCTCTTGAGTTTCATACATTTTAAAACGAAAAGAAATCCATGATCAAGATTTTTGCGCTTGTCAAAAATAGAATTGAATTTCGTCGAAAATTCGCTCTTTTTATGACCGAAGTAGCCGCACCCAAACATCTAATAGGATCGCGACATTTTTTGGCCAAATGAGTATAATCACCACAACGAAAACAAAATCTTCTTCCTCTTCTAGAGTCGACCCAATTCTTGAATTTTGATCTCTAGTATGTAGATTGTGGAGAGAAATACTTGAAATCATTAACCACTTGAGCATAGGTACGTTCGGGTGGAGAAATGCGATCGAGAAAAGAATAATATTTGGGAGATTTAGAAAGAAAAGAAGATGAAATTGAGGAAGATGAATACAGGACAGAGAAACCTGTTGACGCCATTGTTTTTGTCGCATATCATAATTGATTTCGACTCAGGGACTTCAAGCTTGAACTTGCTTTGTAAACACGAGTTCGAACCTGAGCTCATCTTGCATACATGACTTCGACTATGACAACGCCAAGAATGGATACATCAACTCTTACTATGTTGTTAACTTCGACGAGCCTCTTCAAGGCATCTTCTTGAACAATCAAGTTTTCTGAGCACTTTTGGGTTAGCAAATTTATTTGCTAACAGTTTCTAATCTGGAAAACTTCAAACGTTAATACGTTTTTTTTGAACTTCGATTATAAAACTTTATATTTGAAAATTGATTAAAAAAATCACCACTAACCCAAAGGTGTAAGTTTCATAGCCAAATTCTGATGTTTACAATAATTCTATTTGTGAGCTTTAATAATTACTTATTTACTAATTTCCTTTTCATTTTACAGGATGTTACATTTTTCCCCGTTAAAAGAATTTCGTCCCCAAATTCCTCAAGAACCGAATCATGTAACATAGCGCACAACCTATCTAAGCTATCCAATCAATTAGTGTGCAACCAATTTTGCAGCCAATAGCGTACAAGTGCATGGTGTACCATAAAATATATGATATGTATATCGAATAATACTAAACTGGGGCCTCCTATATGAATGCATTCCTTAAAACAATTTTGAAAAATATGGTGCAAACTACTTATATATACTGGATGTTCTATATGTATGAAAATTTTGAAAATCAAAATATTTTTTTTTCATCCAAATATTCCCACACTTCTACAAATAGAAATAGTTCAACCAATTTTTGCATCCAATCCCTACCATCCAAAATTTAGAAAAATCCAGTTTTTTAAACCTATATTCTTATGCCGGAAAATGGTTTGGATGGAGAATTCCATATTTTCATCATTCTCTTGTGTACCCATTCCCATGTATCTTAGAACCTTCTCTTTTTCCCTCAATTCTTTTTCAAAATTTCCAAGTATGGTCCACATAAGGAAAATTACTTTTAATTTTTTTTAAAATAGAGTTGTTTTAAATTAAGTTTGGTTTACCTATCGATAATGTATGAACTAAAATACCTAAGGCTAAAACAGCTTTTTCCTATATCACTAACTACCTTTTACTTTACTATCACTTCCGCTGCATGGTAAAAAAGTCTTACTTGCTAAACCGTTAACTTTTTTCTTATGCTAAGCATGTGGCATTCCAAAAATAAAAAATTCCCTCATATTTCGTTCGAAATCTTTTTCAATTAAATTTTAGAAATGCTTAGAAAATTTAAAAATAAAACCTTCCTTTTTTCAAAACTTTTACAAAAAAATTTTCTATTAAAAATCAATGATTTTTGAACAAAAATTTGTTTTTATCTTTTCAAAACAAACTAAGCCACATCCTACGCAGTCAGAATTTAGTCAATGAGTTAACGTCCATGATTGTTTCTTTTCTACTACACGGTAAATTAAATTTTCAAAAAAATATTTTAAATTAGAACAAAAATAAACACACATGTTTACTTATAAATTTCGCCTTTTTAGGCATAAGAATAGTGACCCGTGGTTTCACAACAACCATTCCCTGTTCTTCTCTTGTTAAAATTTATCTTTCTAAAATTTTAAGATGTTTAGAACTTAACATTATTTTACTTTTAATAGCTAATAAATTTTCCTAATTTATTATAAAAACTTCCAGCCTTACTTTGCATTAGTTAGGTTCTATATGAGATTTCCTTACACGGTTTTCCAATAAATAACGGTCAATCCAAAAAACTAATTTAAAAGGAACTTTTCTCACAATATCGCATGTGTTTTATACAACAGAAACAACTAATGCTTACAACCCAAACATAAAAAACAATTGCTGGAAGCTGCCCTTCAACATCAACTGACATTAATGGTGTTGTGGCCCTATCACTTCTTACATAATTAAATGGACCTTTCTAACATGACATTATGCTGTAACCATAACTTTCCATTTTGGCAACTAATAAATAAGGTCCATCTATTACTTCCATTATAACAACCAATTATATTAGTATCATCTTTTTAATCCAAATCTCTTGATAGTATTCTTAAATCTTGGTATATGTTTTCTTTATTTTATTCTTTCATGTAGGTATACTCTAGAACACGCATAAATGTAGTTTGATACCATTTCTCATTTACTTATGGGTTCGACTTTATGATCTTCACACATGTTTAATGAAACATTCCTAGCCTTGTACCAATATTCCTTATATTCACGGGGGGTCCACTATTGCTACTCTACAAGCATTTTCATCACTTTTTTATTCATAGCCTTAACTTTTACCCATCTTACCTAGCCAATCATCCATATCTACTCCATATTAAAAAAAATTGTTTGGTTTTTTCCACTTTTTAAAAAATTAGAACTTCACAATTATAAAGTACTTATCCCAAAACTTTTATCTTTAAAAACATAAACTTGGAAACTTTTTATTTAAATCCTTCAATATTTTGGTTTCAAAAAAGAACCATGAGAATCTCCTTATATTAAACAATGTTAATTGTAGGAATCTTAACTTTTAAAACTATAATTTAGAATTTATCAATTAAGTTTATTTATTAAGTTTAAAAGAAAATGTTAGCAATTAAATTTTTAAAGATCCTTTTTTTCTTTACAAATAAGTGTCAAATTTTATTACATGAATGGTCATTCAAATCAACTTTTCCTCTAAAACCTTTTAACAAGGAAGATTTTACTTCTTAAAAGTGGGATTTTAAACTCAAGTTATTTATTAAGTTTTATGTTCCAAAATATTAATTTTTATACCAAACCAATTTCTTTAAAGATGCACTTTACAATGTTTATAAAACATCCTTTATAACTTTTACTAAAAACTGGAGTAGACAAGGCAACTTCTGTCCTATTACTTTCCTAATACTCGTGCGACTTCCACTTTCAACCTTAAAGGAGGTTCTAATAGCATATAAGGGGAACTTCTAAATAGGTATGTGCAACTACTGTGCATATTTGTGGAAACTGTCAATTTTTCTTTCTTTCAATTTCCTATATTTATTTTAATTACTAACATTGTTTTATATAAATTTCTAACATTGTTTCTATTTATATTTCATAATGGTACTACTATTTAGCTTTCTTCTGCCTAACTGGATCTTATTTAAATTGCTTCTCTTTGTATAATTTTTCTCTTAATTGATTGTTTCTTTATTGAACCATCATAGTGTGTTCACCTACTGCTTTATTTGGCTTCTAATATTCATTTCCCTTTCTATTTACCCCATTTTAAACTTGTACCATTACCTATTGTCCACCCCTAAAAGGAATTTCACAACTAAAAATTTTTAATTTTAAAAGAATCAACGAGCTATATACGCTCTACTATTTTTTCAAAATAATTAACTTTTAAAAAAAATCCATTTACTTAAATTTTGATTTAACTGATTTTAATTTCTACTAGTACTTTTTTTAAATAAAATGAAGAAATTTTATTTTTAAAAAAATTTATTATTTACATTTCAAAAGGAGGGGTTTTTCTACCTTCAAATAATTCCTTTGAAAATCATTTCAAATATATTATTGATATATTTTTCTTGAGCTTTTATATTAAATTCTTTAATATGGGGTCAGACTCAGAATGGATTCTTCTTTTCTACTTACTTACTAACTTATCTTCTCGCAGAATATTAAAAATCCGGCTATCATCTTGGAGTGACTACATACCTTCTTTTGAAAACTTATTTAATTCTTCTTTCAATTATCTACAACATATAGACTCTCATTTTCTCCTTATTTGGATCTAACGTACATCATCAATCGGCAATACTGCAGGGATCTACAATCGTTGGAAAATTTATGCTCTACAAGGGAGTTTAGTACTATCGAGCTTCAAAGACTCTTCCATATGTCTCATTCATGCTCTTCTTAAGTCAATACCTTCAAGTACGACCTACTTCCCATGGGGTAATCAGGATAGGAGTGTATCTTCAACTTTATCTATTATTCAACTCATAATCACATTGTCCATTTTCAAGAATATGGTTACAACTACTTCTATAGTCGAAATTTGTAGAGTTTGGCGTATAATATATATATATATATATATAATTATAGGTAAAAATAAAGTACGTACACTTAACGCATCCAAATTCTTAAGATCAACTAGCCTAAGCTATGATACCAAAAGTAACAACCCGCACCTCAGTGGCCCTGAATTTTTGCTAAATCGGAAACCCAATTCCACCTAAGTACGGATCGTTGATGTTGGTATTCTATAATAACAAAAGCATATCAGAGCATTATCGATATAAACTTGCAATGGAATAATAAAGTATAACACAACATATGGCTACTGACCAAAGCTGACACCTTTGAACTCTAGTGCCCTTGTCAGTGTCAAGCATACTTAAGGAGATCCATCCTTCCACTGTTCTCGCCTTGTACCATTACCCATCCTTCGAAAGCTATCCTATGGGTAGTAATAAGGAGGGGGTCAGAAAAACGTTTTGGTAACTGGTAAATTACATATTTTATACATAACACTAGTTTATGCTAATTGCTTTCCATTACATATTATGTCCATTATTTTACTTAGCCATCTTGACTTCACGTACGTGTACGATACGTACCAGCTAATCGAGATAGACAAAAACTACATACATAAATATATATAAGCCCACAGTCCCGCTTTGGACCAAGATGTTTTCCCCGCTAGTATACGTAACACGACACCTTCTCAGAATTCACCGTCAACGCAGTATCACGTCCTCATCGCCGTGCATATCAAGGAGCTCCAATAGTGCCTAATAACGGCATTTCAACTATTTATTCGTATTATATCTCGTTTTTGAAATACCACATTAAAAGGTTATCTACATTAACTCCTAACAACAAATTAACAAGCAATTAAGAGGCAGTGCATGTCTTAAACATAATCTACACTAGTAGAAGGTGTAGTCTGTTTAGGTATAACCCCTATCTTTCTGTTGATTGCTCAGGGCTGATGACAATCTCGACCACTACAAGAAATTTTATTTTTGGTGGCACACAAAAAACGCTACCAAAACTTATGGTAGCGTTTTGATAAATGCCATGATAAAGCCTGCGACTAAAAATCCATGATTTTTAGTTGCATTTATTTCAACACCACTATAAATCCTTTTATTGCAGCGTTTCACAAACGCCACCATAAATCTTTTTGTAGCGTTTTAAAAATGCCACCAAAAGGTTTTTTCGCGCTACCAATAGTGTTTCCAACTTTACCCCTACTTTACGGCTGCGTTACTCAACGCCACTATATGTATTTCTGTAGCGTTTTTGAAACGCTACTAAAAGTTGTTGATCATTTTGCACCATTTTTTCATGCTATTATTTCCTGTTGATGGTCTATTTTGTTTCTACTATATCAATCAACAATCACTCATGTAATCATCATATTCAAACAATTAAAAAAACATATTAATCATATAATTAAATAAGATATCCATAACCTTTCTAATACAATAGGTTTTTGATAAAATGACCAAACTCACATACAATAACCATTCGTATACAAATTTACACACCTAGTACTAATAAAATGTTATACCAAACTGGTGCTAAGAAAACGCTTGATTACCCATAATTCTTTGTTGCATGCACAAGTGAAAGCTAGCACCATAAAAGTCCAACCTTGCTCTCTTCGGACTACCTAAGCAAGTACCATAGACAGTTGAGCTAAGCAAGTACAATAAACAGCCGAACTACCTAATAAACAACTAGTGCCGCAGTTGCTCATTTCTTCAGAAATGCTGATCTACCTTTAGACAAGTAATAACCATCAATTAGATTCCAGTTATAATCAATACTGAAACTTTATCCAAATGTGATATTGCAAATGTGTAATGTGATATTGCAAATGTGATACCTGAAGCTTCATCCAAAATATCAGCAGCAAGTCATTATCTGCATAACACAACCAAAATATAATTGGTCAAATACAAATGGCATGTGTTCAAACTTATAAATCATCTCAATTGCTAAAACTTAAATGTCATGACTTACATATTAATTAACTTAAACTTATAAATTATCCCAAACTTAAACTTTACTAACTTGGTAAATTTTTATAAATTATCTCAAACTTATAAATTTTTCATAAACTTAGCTAATTTATTATTATTAGTGCAAACTTAGTTAATTTATTATTATTATTATTATTATTATTATTATTATAAACTTAATTAATTTTTATAGACTTTTTTTTTTATAAAACTTAGTTAACTTAGTTAATTTTTATAAACTTAGTTTTAATTATTGTTGTTGTTGTTATTATTATTAATTAATTATAAAACTTAGTTGACTTTATTAATTTATTATTATTATTATTATTATTATCATAAACTTAGTTAATGTTTATCAAACTATAGTTTATTATTATTATAAACTTAGTTGATTTTTTATCAAACTTAGTTTGTTCTTATTAATATTATAAACTTGTTAATTTTTATAATACTTAGTTAATTTTTATAAATGTATTTAACTTTTATAAACTTAGTTAATTTATTCAAACTATTGTTTATTATTATTAAACTTATAATTTATCTCAATTGTTAAAACTTAAAATGTCATAACTTATATATTAATTAACTTAAACTTATAAATTATCTCAAACTTAAACTCTATTATCTTAGTTAATTTTTATAAATTATCTCAAACTTAGTTATTTTCATAAACTTAGTTAATTTATTATTATTATTATAATAAACTTAGTTAATTTTATAAACTTATTTAATTTTTATAAAACTTAGTTAATTTAGTTAATTTTTATAAACTTATTTTTTGTTATTACTGTTATTATTGTTATTAATTATAAAACTTAGTTGACTTAGTTAATTATAAAACAGTAGATGAATATCACAAACCAAGATGTTTGCAGAACAAAATTGCAGGATCGAGTTTAGTACTAGTACAAAACATAAGGTCAAATACTCATGTGGTAAAATACAAAATAACTAGATAAGCATTGGAAAATCACATTACATAAATTAAGAACTCTTAGCCGTCGTCGTTGGCCCATCACTTCCAACGCCACGTTGAACATGGCTGTTGTCCACCATATCCGGATCTCATCCCTTCAGCTCTAACAACTAAGTTTAATTACTTCTCCGGCCACATCTATGGATGTAAAGCAAAATATACTCATACTAAAATATCTTGAACGAATACATAACTATAAATGCTCAAAAGTACAAAAGAAGTGAAATAGTTTGTAAATAAAATTTACTGCTTAATTATACCATCCCTATCGACTTCAAGTCTTAATATAATACTTAGTAACACATAATAATATACAGCTTAACGTTTCAATCAAATGATAAAATCTCAAGAGCCAACAGTTATGTAGAAGTTAGTTGGTGAGTGGTCACCAATATGAGCCTAATAAGAATATAAGAGCCTGTGATGCTTCCATTTAATTTTTCACCATTTTAGTGAACTAGAACAATTTTTTTTAGGAATTATACATACCTGCGCTGCTTGAAGAATCGAAGAACCTTTTGCTAGTTTTGCAGCTACGCTTCTGCTGCGCCCATTAACGTAACAACATGTCAGGAGGTTGTTCGTGTAGCTCCCTATGCTTGAAACTCAAGAGAAGTTTCAATATGCCGCATCAGATAAATAAGCTTAAAGCCTTTCAAGTCAAATACCATTAAGCAAGCAATGTTTTATAGAAAACATGATAAATTGATGCGTGATCTTCACATTTACTTGCCAGAAGTAGAGCTAACCAAAATGAGGTGAATGCTCACGCTGATTTGACCCATGGGGCAATGCATCTTGTAGTTTTGCATAATCACGATGGTGATCAACCAGCTTCAGGTGCTCATGCTTGGGTTTTAACTGCATATTCCCCTGGTCGGGTGCAATCCGGTGAATTGATTTGTGCATCAGTGCTCGTTGTTCAGTCGGTTGATATTCATGGTGTCCTTGCTACAATACTGTCGATGCCATTTTCTACATGATTAAAGAAAACTTTGAAAAGGTATGTTGGAGTGGCGGACAGAGCATATATAGTGCAAGGGCTTAATTTCTTTTATTACTATACTGTCGATGCCATTTTAATTTTTAGAATTTAGCGAGTTCATTCACTTATTTTTCCTTTCTTTTCTCTTTGTTCTATGGCTATGGTGACATGACAGAACATAAAGTTTGGCAGCAGTTTATTGGTAAGTAATTTCCCACTAGCATGTGCCGCTCATGAATTAGTATGATATATGTATACCTGACATAAATATAAAGAATTAGGAGAACTTACTGTATAGGTGCTAATCTTAGGAGAGACTTGTAAATCGCTAGTATCAACGTACATAACACCAACAGAGAATGTACTAGATCTAAAGAATATCAGAGCTAATAAAACTAAATTATCATTGTGCAGATATTGATGAATTCAAAGAGTCATTGACAAGTTTATGTGCACCAGAAGCAAAATGTAAGAATCAAATTCCAGAATATACTTGTGAATGCCCTCCTGGCAGCTTGGGAAATAGATTCAAAGGCCAAGACTGCAAGAAGCGCCTTAAGGTGATCCTCACATGTGCAGGTTCGATCAATTCACATCAATATTGAAATATGCACAGTTAAGAATTACATATTATTGATTGATAAAGGTGCATTTAAAACCACCTAAATCTTTATAACTTAAATTTTGACTCTTAACTTGTTTTCTTTATTCACATTTCCTCTATACTGAGGAAACCAATATATAAATAATAAAAGAAAGGCAACTAAGTTTCACCAACTATTTAGTTTCAGTTCAATCCTGATTGAAATTTCTAACTCGAAAGAATTTCAAAATGCAGAAAGTGTCATTGTTATTGGAGTCATAATGGCATGCTTCACTTGTTGTTACTGTATTAAGAAAAAAAGGCAAACCAGATCCATGTACTTTCAACAAAATGGAGGACTGCTGATAAAGCAATATATTGATGGGTGTCCCATAATCCAAACAAGGCTTTTCTCCTCATCTGAGCTTAATAGAGCAACCAAAAAGTACAATAAAAAACGAATTCTTGGAAGCGGAGGAAACATCACTGTCTATTATATATAGTTTGAGTTAGACAATGTTAGACGCAAACACATACACTTTTATTATAACTCATGTTCTATATAATGTGGTAGATGTTACTGTTAATACTAATAACAACCTGTACCTATGTAGTAAACATTAGTATTAATCGTTTCTTTAATTCCACGTCTACCCTTAACATGATTCATTAAGAATACATAGCCAGAAGCTGATCAAACAAAATAGCAGTATTTCCATAACAAATTAGTATATATGTCAGTGGTATTGGAGAAATAACACAGTAAAATGTTTCTCAAATTATAATCAAGAATCATTATGATTCACCGTAGGACTGAAATTTGGACTTTAAAGACCATATGATCCAGGGTTGCGTGCATATGGCACATGATTGATTCTGAAGTATTCATGTATGGGAGTTGCAAAATAAAAACTATAGCTATGAGGCATGTACTGTGACAAATCAGTACGCCACACACATATCATGTACAATAGGTACCCTAAGGCATACAAAAGACATAGGCACATTTATTATTTAACAATGTTGATGCCAACAGAAATACTATGTCAATTGTTAAACATCATAAGCGTGGTCAAATTCCTGTTACATACATGTCACTGATCGTCCATAATGTAATACCACAGAAGAATATATGGTAACATTTAACTTAAACTGGTTCAATGATACGTGACAACAGTACTAGACAACATTAGCAGTAGCATAGAGAAAGCAACAGCTTACCTGAAATTTGGGAACTTTGAAAGTAGGACTAAGAATGGAACACTGAAGTGCACACCCATGTGCAACACATTCACTATCATTCATAGTCCTTATCGGCTCCTTCCCAAAGAACTCAGACAGAATCCTAATGATTGCTGGCACTCTAGATCCAGACCCTACAATCGCAACATAATGAATATTCTCCACTATCAAACCTGCATCTGTCAATGCCTTTTCTAATAGTCCTTTAACCCTCTCAAGAATGGGTGCAAATTACTCCATGTTATTTTTTTACATCATTTTTATTATTTTCTCCATGTTAATTTCAGTCAACCTTTTTGTACATTGTGCCTAAAGTGGAACGAGGGTGCATACATATGGACTTGAGTGCACATTTTTTTATAAATTTACTCAGAAAATTACTTTACCTTTAAAGAAACTTAAACAATTTTTATGGACCAGTTTCATTTCCTTTTTCTTTTTTTACCGATTTTGTTTGATTTGATGGTTTTAAATACATTTTTTCATTAGCTGTTGACAAACGGTTGCTTTGGTCATGTTTGAATTTGCAAAAGTTAATAAATAAACGAAATGACCTTTCAACAAACAAAAACAAACACCAAATTGAATTGAATTGAATTTTTCAAATAACAAAACCCACTAAAATGAAGCATTTGGTTCGTTCAGTTTAATTTGTTGGGATCTAAAGTATCTAAATTGTCTTGTTATAAATTAAGGTCAAAATAATTTGTCAGGTTCATCTTTATGTAAAGATATTTTTCTCAAAATAATTTAAAAAATACATAAAAATAAAAAATAATTAAATATTTATGTATGGATATGGTTATGCTAAAATGTCCAGCAAAACTCTTTTTTATTTGAAAATAAATGCATGAATCTGTGTCGGTATTATAAGACAACGATAAACTAATATACTGATATTGATAAGTATGCTTTGTGAAAAATAAATTAAGTTTTACATCAGGTTTAACTGATTGGCGCAGAATTTCAAGAAGTTAAGTGTCACGATCCAAATTTCAGCGTTCGAAAATCGACATCCGTACTTCACTTGTACTAGAATGCCGCGGATTCAATCATTGAAATTCGACTCGTGCCGGAGCTTATAACACAGTAAGTATAACAACACAGCGAAAGAAAAGGAATATATCAATATATATAACATTGATACAAAGACAGATACAAAATCCGATACAATATGATACAACAGAATGATACAACAGAATGAACCAACATAACGTTGCACTAAGCTAAGCAAGTGCAGTCCATGATCCCCAAAAACTGAACTAGATCCAGATAATCTACTAAATCTGACTATCTGAAAAACCCAACTCTAGACTGCCCGTGTGGAAAATAGTGGGCATCCAGAGTTTAGGAAGGGAACAATAAACTTCGGGTCAGTCATGCGACTGGTGTGAGCAACAAAAATAATTTATCTTTAAAACAAACAACAAAAGGATTTTAAACATTGAAATCCACAATGCTTTTGAAAAATGAAACTACCATAAGGCCTCCCGGCACACACACAATGCAAACGCACACATGGGGGAGACTTCTCCTTATGATAGTCAAACATGCTTACTATGCAAGAAAAAGTCTTTTGATATTATTACTAGTGCATAGTGTAGAAAACATTTCGAAAGTATAATATAAATCTTAGTCAGCATAGGTACCATTATATTATGCATGCTATAGCTGCCGCCTGAGGAGACAGGTTCTACAACTAAAACCGTACAGGGTTCGTATTGTTTCTTTGGATTTTCCAACAAATGGTCAGGCTAAGGAACTTCCTACTGCCACATGGGAACGCCTCTGGAGGGACGCCCCGAGAGACAACCTGCTCTCTGCCAACATAAGGCCGGTTACCCCCTTCCCGGGTAGTAAACCTGAGATATGCCACCCCCGGTCCTTTGGGACCTTTATCCGAGAGCTCTCGATCACCAACACATCACACGGTAATAAAGATACTACAGTGCCCACATGAGTAAATATCTGGGCTCCATACCATGATACTACCCTTTTCCAAAAGGAATGGTCATACCCTAGGGGAGCTACCCCTGAAACCTTGCCGCATCTTTTCTGTTTCGACCATTACCGGTTTGTGAGGTCCGATGAGGTATCGTCCACAAAGCTACGCTTTTTCACAAAGCCATGCTTTGATCAACAAATGATCATCAACACACAGCAACACTTAGCATGCCACATTACCAAATTGGGAGTATATCACTAATAACCTTCAACTACATAACCTCTGAGCTCGTACGTCTCAGAGAAGGGTGTTAAGCTAAGAGAATAAATTCTCCGCCACCAAACAGAAATGTATTTGAAAGAAATCAGCTTTATATCTCAAAGTGTAGTGTCAGACATACAACCATACAAGTCTGTTCCGGGTTCGAACAGAACCTAAGGCACTTCCAAAGAAGCCCTTGCAATTCGGGTATTCACAATCCCGATCGGACTTCCCATCACTTAGGGAATCTCTATACCGGCGCGACTCAGTGCAGAGACAATCAATGGGTTATCCTATCGTTCTCGCAAACACCCGGCCTTCAACACCGGTCTTCAAATGCAATCCATATACGACGTATCATTATTCGGAATGGGTTATATGACACAAAGTCCTCTCCCGGCTAAACCGAATAGTGAGCGTAATATTTAAAAACATATGGATATTGGGATTTCAATTAAGTCACGACTTATTACTCAAACTTTCCATTCAAATGGTTTAAACACATTACCTTTTAATCTTTTACATAAAAAGATTTATCTCACAAAGTTCACCCAGTTTCACAAAGATTTATTCATAGATTTTCCAAATCAATTTCCATTTCAATTGGATTTAACTCGTTAAATCTTTAAATCAAAGATTCAATTTATAGCTTTCAAAAAGAATTCATTCATAACTTGGAAAACCGTTTTTCAATTCAAACTTGAAATTCCTTTAACTTAAATTGGAATTTCATTTCTTATATGAAAGCTTCTATTATTTGAAAACAAATAGTTTTCATTTTGGAAAATCCGATTCATTTATACAAGTTAAAGTCCTTGGGTTAAATTCAAATTCCAAAAACCATATTTTTAAAATGGTTTAAATTCATATAAACACATTTATAACTGGTATGGTCTTTTTAGACCATAATTTTCAAATCATTGAATTCAATTCCAAATATTGAATTTAAATTCAAATTAAATTATTTAAATTGCAAGATATTTAAAATATATTTAAAACTCCTTTCGAAAGCTTTTCATATTAAACCCCAATTTCCAGTTTCAAAATCAATGGAAATTAAAATTTCAATTCCAAAAACATTAAATTTAAATTATCTGTGACTTAACCGATTTCCTCGTGAAATCCATATGTGTGTGTGTAAAAGTGTGGTCCAGGGTTCCACACACAATAGTGCAACATCATTCAATCATCATAGATTCAAATACAACAATATATTTGATAAGCGGTATAACTATAACGCTTATCGTTCATTCACAGATCACATATAATATTCAAATGTATCACAAATAAATGATCAAATTATACATAGCTCAATCCACAGAACAAAATATCACAGATCAGATAGGACAATCAATTCAAGGCATCTCATACAATACAATCATTCATAAGTAAAGTCAAGCATTCAATAATCATTTTATAAGTAGGATTAATTAATCGTTTAATCCTAATAAATTCAATTGATTTCCAATTAAATTAATTTCTTATGAATTGGTTATCCAATCCAGATTAATTAACGACAAATCATTTGATATAAATAATTTAATTAATTACTTTAATTAATTCAATTATACTTAATTAATCATATTAATTAAATTAACCTTTAAACCAATTACATAATTAATTAACCCCTTAATTGCTTTCATTAAGTAATTAACAATTTACAATTTATTATCTTAATTTATTAATATAATTAATTATCAAAATTAATCACATTAATTTAATTGCTTAATAATTCCTAGTTAATTATCTTCATTAACTAATAACATTTCTTTAATTACTTTCTTAAGAAATTATCTTAGATTAATTCATTATTAATCATTTCTAATTATAAATTAATCTAAATTATGTATTTATAAATTAAATAAATCATTCTTTAATTACCTTATTAATTTAAATCATTTTATTACCTTAATTATCTCTAAGATAATTAATTTCTTTATTGATGATTTCATTAACATTTAAGTGTATTTTAAACATTACACTTTAAATTTAAATTCAAATTCCATTTTGAATTTAAGATTCAAAATGATTATATATTTAAACATTTACCAAATTTAAATATCCACTTATAAACCTATATAAGAAAGTTCTAACTAAATTACTTAAATTTTTATTTAAAATTTAAGCTTTAAAATACATTACATTTTATCTTGAAAATTCAAGTTGAAACAATTTATTTAACTTTTCACTTAAAATTAAGAAAACCTTTATAAAAGAATTTTATCAAAATCAAGTTAAACATTTGTTTGAAAACAAATATACTTTTAAAAGCTATTTAATTTAAACTTGTTTAAAACACATTCAGATTTAAAACTAATTTAAATTTCAAGATTTGGATTCAAAGAGACTTGAATCCATATTTTTAATTTTGATTTAAACTTGTTTTTAAATCTATCTCACCATTTAATTCTATTTAAATTTGCTTTAAATTCAAATTTCAATCAGGTTTACAAAAACCTGAAACCTGTCATAATTAACCTGAGGCAAAGTAAAAATGCTTCGAGTCGAGTACTGGAATAACTCGAGCTCAACCCGAAGTCCACCCAGGTCTAACCTGAGTTCCCTTTTCCATTTCAAAATTTAGTTTTAGTTTTAAATTTCAATTTTAAATTTTTGAAACCTGGAACACAAAACTCTCTCGAACTACTCGAGTTACCCCTTCCAAAACCCGGTATTCCCATCGAGAAAACCTACATCTCAAAACAACAGACACCAACTTACCCTTGTGCACATGTACCATCACGAGAACTGACTCCGACCTCCGATTACCTCTCCGGCATATCACTTATCACCCATACCTTCGATCCCTACCTCCAAATCACACACGCAAGCTACATATCGAAATCGAGACACGCAGATGAAACAGGCAACCAACCCGTCACTAGAAACTGTCTTGAATACGGCGCCTCCGATCACCGGACCGCTGCAACTCGGGCCCCACGTTCCCCGACCATCCACGCTGCCTTTCCCCAAGCCTTGTTGCACTCGATCACCCAGAGACGAAGCATCACCCCAATTCTAGACTTGACCAAAAATTAGGTTTAAGCTTTAATTCCCACTCGTTCGCCATCTACGTCAAACTACAAAATCATCGAGCATTTTTCCATAAATCCCTGAGTCCTCCTCCATCTTCACGAGCAACCTCGACTCCAGTCATCGCATTGATGATCGACCATAGCCAAAAACTCCAAAATTGATCATTTCAACCTATCTCAGTGAATACTAATTTAAAAATTGTAATTTTACTTCCAAAAATCATGATTTTGGGTACGATTTCAGATTATAAGCTTGAAACGTCGAATTAATATATTTGAAAATTTCACTCATCATAATTTCTGCTCTGTTCTTTTGGTTTCCAGAGACATACAACTTAAATCTTAACTTAGTTATAATTTTAATCATTAATCTATGATTAGGCAAACAACTTTTATTTATATTTTAAATCCAAACAGAAACTAGATCAAGAGAAAATGGATTTTTGTTTAAAATCCTAGCTCTGAAACTAAGCACAGACAACACACTGATACACAGCCATATACACATCCACACATTCATATATACACAGAAATACACTTATAAATATACACACAAGCATACTTATTTCCAGAGATGATCAGGCAACAGATTCATATCTTTTTTTATTTTTAAAAGGGATGTTACTCACCTTGCTTTCCAGAATGAACATAGTTTTTTTTCTTTCTTTCTGATGAAACATGCTTCTGAAAATACAAGTTGAAGTTCTTCACTTGATTCTCTGGTTTGAATTGATTGTGTTTGTTGTTTGATGTTTTTAAGTTTAAGTTTTGAATGAACGAATTGAAATGAGGAGCTGATATAAAGAAATGAAGTTTACAGGTGATTATTTTCTTTTGTACAAAGTTATTATTTGTTTGTACAACATAAGCCAGGGATATTTTTTATGTTTGGAGGCTGATATACTTTGTTGTGATGGCTGAAGGTAGCTTGCATTAATTGATGTTGTACAACTTATATCTTTTCCTCATTTTCAGCTGTACCTGTTCGAGATAATTGGTGGCCTCTTGTATAAGCTTGCTTATCTTCTTCTTTTTTTCCTGAGTTGTCTGGTTTCATTAATTTATAATGTAAATGAACTTCAACATACTTACTTTATTTGCTTGTTCATGAATATACATTGCATTAGAGAAAAATCTGGTGGCTGATATGATTTTTGTATTATATTTGTCCTCCTTTGCAAGCTTCACTATATATTATTCTTGTTTGTTTTACCAGCCTACATATTTATCTAATTTATCTTGTTTACATTTCTTATCTATGTTGTTAGTACTTTTGTTGGTATTGATTTATTAACATGAGATTAAGATATATATATATATATATATATATATTTGTTTTTTTATTTCTACTTTTATCAATTATAAATTCAAAATTAATTATTTTATACTTGTGTCAAATTCCCATATTTTTATTTAATCTTATTATTGTGTAATATGGATAATCTCTATATTTTATATGTTGTAAATTTTAGCAAGTGTGTTACTTTGGATTTTATAGTTTACCCTTTTATATATTTATATTTTATTTCTAGCTTAAATATTTATTATTAATTTATTTTTATTTTTAACATAACCCATCAATTTCAAATTTAAAGTTATTTATTTTTTAAACTTGTATTAATTATCTATATTTTTATATTTATCTTTAAACCATTTATATTAAGATTTAAATTCAATTATCAATATATATATATACATATCATTTCAAAGCTATTCATATAGTCACATATATATATATATATACACACACACACACATATACACAATTTAAATTCAAATGATTTAACGCATATTCTATTTGAATTGGGGAAACTCGCTTCAGTTTACAATTAATTTTACAATTTTAATTCAAAATTTTAATTAATTATCAATTTAAATATATATAAAATCCGGGGTCGTTACAACTTTCCCCCCTTAAAAGAATTTCATCCTCGAAATTTGCCAAGGAGACACGAAGATAGATGAAGAATGTTTCATTAAATCAAACCGAATATTTATTCTGCATTTGGCTTACCAAATCAGAATATCAACAATAGATACAAGAACGAATCTTTTAAATTCTTCACACGATACTCGGGTTATCCAGATCTACGAAATATGCAGGGGCATCGGTTGTTCAAAGGGATAACTAACCATCCGTAGAACATATCCGGACCCAAAAATAGACAGATATATGGATACAATTTCAAAACTTTTAGTTTAGAAACCAAAGTATACCTATCAACCATAGCAACCAAAGCAACAAGACAACCAATACATCCAAACACAATTCTGACCTTTTTGGAGTGTATGTCCCATGCAAATATATCGAATCTCTTCCTGGATCTATCAGGAACTATCAAAGAATTGAGAAAATGACGAACCAAAGAGATTGATAGAGAAAAGATTGTTTCCTTGTTGTTACAGGGTTTTGACCATTTATAGTCGTATTCCCCTGTCCCCTATCTCATCCTCTTCTTGCACTAATACTTACTATCAGTGAATAGTAAGAGAATTTACTGAGGCATACGGACGGATATCTTAGAGATTACTCATTCTAGGGTATACTTCACCCTATCTCTAATGAGTTACTTAATGTGTTATACTCCTGAGCTAAAGTTCAACCTTAGCTCTGATACCACTTTGTCACGATCCAAATTTCAACGTTCGAAAATCGACATCTGTACTTCACTTGTACTAGAATGCCGCGAATTCAATCATTGAAATTCGACTCGTGCCGGAGCTTATAACACAGTAAGTATAACAACACAGCGGAAGAAAAGGAATATATCAATATATATAACATTGAGACAATGACAGATACAAAATCCGATACAATATGATACAACAGAATGATACAACATATATCAATATACATCAGAGATATGATACAAGAAATAGCAGCGGAAAGAAAATAGATAACACCAACAGCGGATAGAATATCTCCAATAAAATGCTCCAATCCATAGCTAGCTTGAACCAACATCACGTTGCACTAAGCTAAGCAAGTGCAGTCCATGATCTCCAAAAACTGAACTAGATCCAGATAATCTACTAACCCTGACTATTTGAAAAACCCAACTCTAGACTGCCCGTGTGGAAATTGTGGGTACCCAGAGTTTAGGAAGGGAACAATAAACTCCGGGTCAGTCATGGGACTGGTGTGAGCAACAAAAATAGTTTATCTTTAAAACAAACAATAAAAGAATTTTAAACATTGAAATCTGCAATGCTTTTGAAAAATGAAACTACCATAAGGCCTCCCGGCACACACACAATGCAAACGCACACATGGGGGAGATTTCACCTTATGATAGTCAAACATGCTTACTACGCAAGAAAAACTCTTTTGATATTATTACTAGTGCATAGTGTAGGAAACATTTCAAAAGTATAATATAAATCTTAGCCAGCATAGGTACCATTATATTATGCCTGCTATAGCTGCCGCCTGAGGAGACAGGTTCTACAACTAAAACCGTACAAGGTTTGTATTTTTTCTTTGGATTTTCCAACAAATGGTCAGGCTAAGGAACTTCCTACTGCCACATGGGAACGCTTCTGGAGGGACGCCCCGAGAGACAACCTGCTCTCTGCCAACACAAGGCCGATTACCCCCTTCCTGGGTAGTAAACCTGAGATATGCCACCCCCGGTCCTTTGGGACCTTTATCCGAGAGCTCTCGATCACCAACACATCACACAGTAATAAAGATACTACAGTGCCCACATGAGTAAATATTTGGGCTCCATACCATGATACTACCCTTTTCCAGAAGGAATGGTCATACCCTAGGGGAGCTACCCCTGAAACCTTGCCCATCTTTCCTGTTTCGACCATTACCGGTTTCTGAGGTCCGATGAGGTATCGTCCACAAAGCTACGCTTTTTCACAAAGCCATGCTTTGATCAACAAATGATCAATAAATGATCATCAACACACAACAACACTTAGCATGCCACATTACCAAATTGGGAGTATATCACTGATAACCTTCAACTACATAACCTCTGAGCTCATACGTCTCAGAGAAGGGTGTTAAGCTAAGAGAATAAATTCTCCGCCACCAAACAGAAATGTATTTGAAAGAAATCAGCTTTATATCTCAAAGTGTAGTGTCAGACATACAACCATACAAGTCTGTTCCAGGTTCAAACAGAACCGAAGGCACTTCCAAAGAAGCCCTTGCAATCCGGGTATTCACAATCCCGATTGGACTTCCCATCACTTAGGGAATCTCTATACCGGCGCGACTCAGTGTAGAGACAATCAATGGGTTATCCTATCGTTCTCGCAAACACTCGGCCTTCAACACCGGTCTTCAAATGCAATCCATATACGACGTATCATTATTCAGAATGGGTTATATGACACAAAGTCCTCTCCCGGCTATACCGAATAGTGAGCGTAATATTTAAAAACATATGGATATTGGTATTTCAATTAAGTCACGACTTATTACCCAAACTTTCCTTTCAAATGGTTTAAACACATTACCTTTTAATCTTTTACATAAAAAGATTTATCTCACAAAGTTCACCCAGTTTCACAAAGATTTATTCATAGATTTTCCAAATCAATTTCCATTTCAATTGGATTTAACTCGTTAAATCTTTAAATCAAAGATTCAATTTATAGCTTTCAAAAAGAATTCATTCATAACTTGGAAAACCGTTTTTCAATTCAAACTTGAAATTCCTTTAACTTAAATTGGAATTTCATTTCTTATATGAAAGCTTCTATTATTTGAAAACAAATAGTTTTCATTTTGGAAAATCCAATTCATTTATACAAGTTAAAGTCCTTGGGTTAAATTCAAATTCCCAAAACCATACTTTTAAAATGGTTTAAATTCATATAAACACATTTATAACTGGTATGGTCTTTTTAGACCATAATTTTCAAATCATTGAATTCAATTCCAAATATTGAATTCAAATTCAAATTAAATTATTTAAATTGCAAGATATTTAAAATATCTTTAAAACTCCTTTCGAAAGCTTTTCATATTAAACCCCAATTTCCAATTTCAAAATCAATTGAAATTAAAATTTCAATTCCAAAAACATTAAATTTAAATTATCTATGACTTAACCGATTTCCTCGTGAAATCCATATTTGTGTGTGTAAAAGTGTGGTCCAGGGTTCCACACACAATAGTGCAACATCATTCAATCATCATAGATTCAAATACAGCAATATATTTGATAAGCGGTATAACGATAACGCTTATCGTTCATTCACAGATCGCAGATAATATTCAAATGTATCACAAATAAATGATCAAATTATACATAGCTCAATCCACAGAACAAAATATCATAGATCAGATAGGACAATCAATTCAAGGCATCTCATACAATACATTCATAAGTAAAGTCAAGCATTCAATAATCATTTTATAAGCAGGATTAATTAATCATTTAATCCTAATTAATTCAATTTATTTCCAATTAAATTAATTTCTTATTTTTTGGTTATCCAATCCTGATTAATTAATGACAAATCATTTGATATAAATAATTTAATCAATTACTTTAATTAATTCAATTATACTTAATTAATCATATTAATTAAATTAACCTTTAAACCAATTACATAATTAATTAACCCCTTAATTGCTTTCATTAAGTAATTAACAATTTACAATTTATTATCTTAATTTATTAATCTAATTAATTATCAAAATTAATCACATTAATTTAATTACTTAATAATTCCTAGTTAATTATCTTTATTAACTAATAACATTTCTTTAATTACTTTCTTAGGAAATTATCTTAGATTAATTCATTATTAATCATTTCTAATTATAAATTAATCTAAATTATTTATTTATAAACTAAATAAATCATTCTTTAATTACCTTATTAATTTAAATCATTTTATTACCTTAATTATCTCTAAGATAATTAATTTCTTTATTGATGATTTCATTAACATTTAAGTGTATTTTAAACATTACACTTTAAATTTAAATTCAAATTCCATTTTGAATTTAAGATTCAAAATGATTATATATTTAAACATTTACCAATTTTAAATATCCACTTATAAACCTATATAAGAAAGTTCTAACTAAATTACTTAAATTTTTATTTAAAATTTAAGCTTTAAAATACATTACATTTTATCTTGAAAATTCAAGTTAAAACAATTTATTTAACTTTTCACTTAAAATTAAGAAAACCTTTATAAAAGAATTTTATCAAAATCAAGTTAAACATTTGTTTGAAAACAAATATACTTTTAAAAGCTATTTAATTTAAACTTGTTTAAAACACATTCAGATTTAAAACTAATTTAAATTTCCAGATTTGGATTCAAAGAGACTTGAATCCATATTTTTAATTTTGATTTAAACTTGTTTTTAAATCTATCTCACCATTTAATTCCATTTAAATTTTCTTTAAATTCAAATTTCAATCAGGTTTACAAAAACCTGAAACCTGTCATAAATAACCTGAGGCAAAGTAAAAATGCTTCGAGTCGAGTAGTGGAATAACTCGAGCTCAACCCGAAGTCCACCCAGGTCTAACCTGAGTTCCCTTTTCCATTTCAAAATTTAGTTTTAATTTTAAATTTCAATTTTAAATTTTTGAAACCTGGAACATAAAACTCTCTCGATCTACTCGAGTACAAACTCGAGTCACCCCTTCCAAAACCCGTTATTCCCATCGAGAAAACCCACATCTCAAAATAACAGACACCAACTTACCCTTGTGCACATGCACCATCACCAGAACTGCCTCTGACCTCCGATGACCTCTCCGGCATATCACTTATCACCCATACCTTCGATCCCTACCTCCAAATCACACACGGAAGCTACAGATCGAAATCGAGAAACGCAGATGAAACAGGCAACCAACCCATCACCAGAAACTGTCTTGAATACGGCGCCTCCGATCACCGGAGCCGTTGCAATTCGGGCCACACGTTCCCTGACCATCCACGTTGTCTTTCCCCAAGCCTTGTAGCACTCGATCACCCAGAGACGAAGCATCACCCCAATTCCAGACTTGACCAAAAATTAGGTTTAAGATCTAATTCCCACTCGTTCGCCATCTACGTCAAACTACAAAATCATCGAGCATTTTTCCATAAATCCCTGAGTCCTCCTCCATCTTTACGAGCAACCCCGACTCCAGTCATCGCATCGATGATCGACCATAGCCAAAAACTCCAAAATTGATCATTTCAACCTATCTCAGTGAATACTAATTTAAAAATTGTAATTTTACTTCCAAAAATCATGATTTTGGGTACGATTTCAGATTATAAGCTTGAAACATCGAATTAATATATTTGAAAATTTCACTCATCATAATCTCTGTTCTTTTGGTTTCCAGAGACATACAACTTAAATCTTAACTTAGTTATAATTTTAATCATTAATCTATAATTAGGCAAACAACTTTTATTTATATTTTAAATCCTAATAGAAACTAGATCAAGAGAAAATGGATTTTTGTTTAAAATCCTAGCTCTGAAACTAAGCACAGACAACACACTGATACACAGCCATATACACATCCACACATTCATATATATACACAGAAATACACTTATAAATATACACACAAGCATACTTATTTCCAAAGATGATCAGGCAACAGATTCATATCTTTTTTTTTATTTTTAAAAGGGATGTTACTCACCTTGCTTTCCAGAATGAACAGATTTTTTTTTCTGATGAAACAGGCTTCTGAAAATACAAGTTGAAGTTCTTCACTTGATTCTCTGGTTTGAATTGATTGTGTTTGTTGTTTGATGTTTTTAAGTTTAAGTTTTGAATGAACGAATTGAAATGAGGAGCTGATATAAAGAAATGAAGTTTACAGGTGATTATTTTCTTTTGTACAGGGTTATTATTTGTTTGTACAACATAAGCCAGGGATATTTTTTATGTTTGGAGGCTGATATTGTAACGACCCGTAAAATTTCAACTGTTTAATAACGTAATTAGTTGAAATTTTGCGAAATTTTAAATGATAAAATTTTGAAATAAAAATTTAATATTTGGAATACGTCTAGTTAAATATAGCAACTGGTAAATTTTCGTCCGAAAATATGAAAGTTTATTTCGCGTGTAAATTCACTTCAATTTAATCAGTTAAAAAGAAATGAAAATAAAATGTTTCTGAAACCTAAATATTTTTACATAGAAAAATTCTAAATCATCTTCTGAGCAAGATTTCAGTTTGTCGTTTTTCCAAATTCGGACATCTTTGGCTCCGTCGTTCTTATTTTCTGCAAAATAGCAGTATTCTGATACCGATATCGATTTTTATCGGATGATTGTACCACTGATTTCTATATACCGTTTTGATCGTCTCGTCGTGCCGATCTTAACGGTATATTCGATTGTCAAATTCGGAGTTCCGGTGTACGTTGCACTTTGCGTAACGCCTACCATATCGGTATCGTTTCCATGCCTTTTGTTTTCCATTGTGGTAAACGTATTGATGCTCTTTCTGGCTCTTCGTTAATCACGTGCATTGCTTTTAAGAAATTAAATTATCATAACTTTCAATATTCCCAAAAATAATAATTGATACTTACTTTTCGGTAACGTACATCTCAAAAATTTTGTATGCCCGTTCATTTGTGGTAAATCATCTTCCCCATGTCATTTTTCTCTAACCTGCTGCTCTTCCCTTTCATTTCATTTTTCCACTGCCATTCTTCATTCCCAAGTTTCCTCCTCACGCCTTCACGCCCCTCTCCCTCAAATTCCGAGCCACCACCTGATCACGGTCAACGAACCCATGCCCTGGACTCATGCCCTCCACCGTAGCCACCCGCCACCATAACTCCCACCATCGTTACCCGCTCCGACCTGCGTCACCCCTCCTCCTAGCGCTTAGCCGCTCATCCACCTCCGCCTTGCCTCCGACCCGAAGTGCCCTTGCCTCCGACCGCCTATGCCAGCCTCGTCACCCAAACCCGAAGCCTCTTCCTAGCCCAAACTGCATGCGCCTCCTTCTCCGACACCCCCTTCATCCACAAAACCCAACTCGCCTCCCACTGTTCTTTCGGCCAAGATCTCAACAGCCCACCTTCTCGGCCTTCGTAACTGCAGCTACGTCCTCAAGTCTCTTCCACTTTCCTTCCGAGCTGCTACCTCTTCCACTGCTTTATTCATTCTAGGTATATGTTGCTATTACTTAATATATATATGTTAGCTGCCTGAAGCCTATTTTAATGTTTAAAAAATGTAGTTCGTTTTTTTAGAATATATATAGTATAATAAATTGAATCTATTGTATGTTAATTTATAAAATTATTTGAAGTCTGCTGTTAATAGATTTCAAATATGATAGTTTATATATTTTGTAAGTATATATATAGATGTATTAACTTAGTTACACCTGCTTTGTCTATATATATATGCAGAGTAAAGATCTTTCATAGTAAGTGTCTTGGCTTCTTGAATGCACATGTTATTTATAGGTATGATCTATATATATTTCATATGTCTTTATATCTGAGTCTATATATATATAATGTGAGTAATATATAAATATAACATATATATTGTTTTGGTTTCTTTAGGTTGCTAGTCCACATATGCTGTTAATTTCATTTAAAGTTATAAATGGGTTGTTTATGCATAATGTTGTCTATATATATAATAATCTATATCATGTTTGTAAAGTATATATATATGATTTTTCAAAATATTGATTACAGCTAGTATTTGCATAGTGTTGTATATGTAAGCACGCAAAAAAGTACACTACATGTACAAATTTATATATAATATATGATCAGATTTCTGTAACTTCACAGCAAGATATATGTGTTGATTTCTAAGTTAAAAATAATATGTAGGTATAGTCTAATGTTTAATGTATACAATCTTCATTCATTTGAATAACTGTCAGCTCTTTTATATAATCATCTGTTGTTATATACAAATAAGCTGTTGATCATATATTTGTGTATAAGCTATATATTTTTATTATGTAGCCATACTTTATATCGATTGGTATAGATATCTCGATTTAGTATTAATGTATATATAGATTTAGTAGTGTGTGGATATTTTGAAGTGGGATGGGGTTGGTTTCCGGGTTTGTAAATAGTGATCTTAGATCTAGGTGTAAAAAAAAAAAAAATGGTTTGGGAAAAATATATTTATTTATTTTATTTGTATGAGTTTTAAAGTTTATATTAATTTTAAGGAAAAGGTTTAATGATATAATTTACATTTCGCTTTAAATTATATCAAACAGATTCTGATTTGATTTCGTCTATTCCTTGATATCAGTTATGATCGTCGAACTCGTATCCATTGTGCCTTGCTTCGAAATTCGTGCTTGGATTCGTAACTCGTCTTATTCCCGTCCATCTATCTAGCCTCGAAAGGTGAGCACTCACTCACGATTAACGTTCTTTTATTTATTAAATTTGATTTCAATTGAAACGACAATTGAAATATTGCTGCTGTTAGTTATTTACACTGTTATTACCTGTATCAGTTCATCTGTGACATCTGACACCATTATCTGTTAATTATTTATGCGATGATAATACAGTTTGGCTGATAATTGATTGATTGTTGATGTTTATATTGGACGTTAAATTTGTTAATGTTAAAATGATAAATAGTATGAAATTGAACTTGATATAGGATAGTTAAATGTTAAATTTGATTAACTGACATTTGTAGAATATGACCCCTTTAAACTGTTAAATTTATAGACACGTAGGATTGTTTAACTATACCTTGAACCATCAAATGTATGTTGTTAAATTGATGATGTATGAAATTGTAAATAGATGATAAGTGAAAAACTGTAATGTAATAATCTTTAATCTACATGAAATGATAGTGTAGATTCTAGAAATAATTATATTAATTCGTACAAATAACAATGCGAACTAATACGATTATTTCGGGATTATTTGAATTGATTATGGGATTGATATTGATTGTTGTTATTGTTTGTTTATTTACTTTGACACCATCCCAGTTATCACACTGCAAGTTCCCTTTGTTATACTTTGATTTTTGAATTGAATTGGAATCGGGTTGAAATGATAAATACCCAAAATTGAACTTTGACCTAGGAAAGAAAATTAAATAAAACCCGATTGGTCAATAATTTGATTTAAAAATAAAACGAAGATTTTATTTGAATAAAAATATGGTTTTGAAACGAAGTTGGAAATTGAATCTTAATGAAATTTAAATGTGAATATTTAATATTCTGAAATGAAATATTAATAAAGTAATTGATGGAAGAATGTTGTTTAATTTGAGAAATTATTGAATTAAGTTTGAAATTATTAAACTTTGAAATGATTTAATAATTGAGTTTGAAATTGTAATTAAGTTCAAAATTATTAAACTTTGAAATTATTTAATAATTAGGTTATGGATTATTTAATAATTAAATAAGATTGAATTATTTAATGATTAAATTGAATCGAATTCTTTGATAAGAGAAATTGAACCTTTGAATAAGTGAAGTTTATTTCGTAAATAATTGAAATTGAGTTTCTTTATTAATTAAGTTTGGAAAATTATTTAAGTAGGTAAATAAGTGAAATTGAATTTCTTTATCAAGAAATAAAATGTGATTTATTGAAATTAATGTAAGATTTGAAATTCAAAGGATTTGATTTGATGAATTTAATTCAATTAAATTTGTAAGTTTTGATATAATGAAGTTGAATTTAAATAATGGATTTAATGAATTGGAAGTTTAATAGAAATTGTTTTTGAATGATAAATTAATTTAACGATATTGAATGAAATTGATAAATGAATTTAAATTGATTTAAATGTTAAATTAAATTAATTTAAATGTTTTCGAAATGAAACTTATATTCGAACTTGAGTTAATATTTGGATTGTTTAAATAGAAATTGAATTTGAATTATAGGATTTTGAAATGAATTTGGTAGTTGAAACGTAAATTTTGGAAATCGGTTTTGAAAGACAAATGAAATGTTGATTTACGAATTCTATTTGAAATTGAAATTGATTTGGTTTTGAAATATATTAAACGACCAATCGGTGTAATAATTACGAAAGTTATTAAAGAGACCGGAATTCGGTTATGGATATACTCTCTATCTAAACCGAAACCACTTTAATAACTATGCGCGGAGTGATGATCCAGAATGAAGTGGTTGGAGTGATGTACGTGTTGACTGAAGAAAGAGAACGATAATGGATAGCCTTGACACTTGTGTCAAATTGGAAATGACTAAAACAGGAGCTGTGCCGGGCCAATGGAGGATTGATACCTCAAGTGGACACACTTCTTCGAACTACTTATACTTATTGTCGATTGGTGCACCCTTGATTTTGGGAGTGTTGTCTCACGGTGTTGCGGGCGCTGCGGCGTTGCGTTCTCACCAGCCCGGATCAGGCGAACGGTAGTATCACTACCTTGGGTATAGCCTCATGTGCCTTGTCATACTTGTATTCCATTTATGCGCGACCACTACGATTTTGTTTTGTACCTTGAGTATATGGATTGCCCTCTGGTGACTTCCGGTTTTGGGGAAACTACGGTCTTGTATATGCTTGTGGGAATAAAAATGTGTTAAGGGTGGAATGGGCCATGACTTAACGCTATTTTGATATCTTATTATTACTGATAGACATTACCTACTTATCGTATACTACTACATAGTAGATAGTTTAACGGATCCTTGAAGGATGGTTATTCCAAACATCCTTTGAGTTACTTGTATTTCAATTGCTATTTCACTTGAGTTGGATTTATTAATATAAGAATGTTAATCCTGACTCGAGTGTCTTGTGTTTTTGCTTTACGCTCGGGTCAGACTGAGTGGTTCAGCTTTCGAGACTCACCTTTGGAGTTGGAGCTTCGCTTGGAGATCCAGCTATCTATTCTGCTTTCAGTATTCAATGATTCCAGTGATGTATTCTGATTTGTATCTGATGTATCGTGTTACTCTTCCGTTGTATCTGGTTTAACTCTGATGTATCGTATTACTCTTCTGTTGTAAACTCTGATGTATTTTATATATTCATATAGTAGCTTCATGAACTACTATCTCTTTTATTTCCGCTGCAATTATTACTCTGTGTCTATGATCTGTGATATTTTATTTACTGTATATGTTCAGTTTTGCCAAATTTAAATTAACAACGCGGTATTTTGAGCAATTCAACTCCGGCATGAGTGTCTACCTATACGCTTATAATGGATGCGAATGGTCCAAAATTCTGGGTCGTTACAGTTGGTATCAGAGCTTTGGTAGCTCTAGGCAAAACTTAACATATAGGGTAAATGTATTTACAGAATCACTCTCATTCGAGTTTCAATCTCTTCCCTTGACTCAATTTCTTTGAATTTTGGAACGTTCCCCTCGGTTCCAAATTTCATTCGTGTCCCTCACTGTTCGTCTCCTTTCAATCCTGGAGCATCCCATATCTACATTTTGAATGTTACCTATAATAGATCGGCGGTCTCGCCAATCTTCGAATGATTTGTAAAGGGGTGAAACTCCTTTACAATTGGCATTGATTTACCGTAGATTTCTGTATCCTCGGTTTACGATGCTATCTATCTCCTGCTATACCTGGATTCTATTTCTTGAGATCGAATGTTGATTTACCTCGGAATTCCACATCGATCTTATTCTTGAAGTCACGGTCGACCCGGTTATGGTTGCCCGCGATTTATATAAGATTATCTATTTCCTTATTCGGTTAAATAATCATCTTATCTTCTGTTTCAACTTATTTTCGAATCAAAAATTCTCTTTGATTTGATTTCTATCAAAATTGAATCCCTATCCTTATTTTGAAAATTTATTCCTGTATCGTCGAACAAAGAAATGTATTTGTAAACTAATATATAAATGTTTTAATATATACTGTGTTGTTTGAGTTGTTGATGTTGATTTGGGTTTCCGATCGATTCGTCTGATCAACGCTATCGATAGGATTTCCAAAACACTTGAACAGAGCAAACTGACACAATATTATTTTCAAATTTGGAAAATGAAATAAATTTGTTTGATTATATTGTAAAAATATAAGTAAAATTTTCTGGAATTTAATAGGTTAATTAAAATTGTTTGTTTGAAATGATAATATTTGATTATCATTTATTGTTCTAAATAAATTTATAAATACGGTTTATAAATTGATTTGGAATTTGAAATGAATTTAATTCAGAAATTTGAGAATTTATTAGTTTCCGGTGATTTCGAACTTTGGTTTTTAAAATTTTAAAATATATAGTATTGGAAGTATTTTCGAATAAAATCGTTTCAAAGAATTTTAAAATGTTGAAACCAGTGCTCTTCTCTTTGTCGCTGGAAAATAATTTCGGTGATGGCGGCCGCATCATCGACATTCATTTTCGAGTTTCGAAGTGAAGATACCATTCTGTAACTTTGCTACGGTTTTGTTTTGTTAAAAAAAAAAATTATTTTGATTTGAATTTCTTCAGTGTATTTTGATTTATATATATATGGGTATCTTATTTTAAAATTTTAATTTGGTTTGATATAAATATATTATATATATCTCTAAATTGTTTAAAGTTAATCGGAAATCTAATTCTTAAATTTTGTTAAAGAATGATTTTAATTATAAATAAAACCAAAATTTGGAATTAATATTTAAACTTGAATAAATTGAATTGGGAAATTTTATTTGTATATTGTTTAACTACATTCTAATACAACTTACCTAAATCATTCAGAAGTTGAATATGTAATTGGATAAAATATAAGATAAATTGAATTTATAAATAAAATTTGAGTGTTTATAATAAAGGTTATACACTAAATTTTGATTATAAAGATGTTAATAGAGTTAGATAGGGTAATTAGAAAACTCAGTTAATAATGAAATAAATTTGTTTTGAAAGAATTAATAAATTTGTTTTGAAAGAATTAATAAATTGAAATTGATCAACTTATGAAAATACCTTGAATTTAAAAGCAATTAGTAAATATAAATTAATTTAAATCGAAACTTTTATGGTTTAAATTAATTTATATAGTTAAATATATGTGATAGGATATTAAGTAGAATAAATTTAACAATAATTTGGAATAAAGAAGAATTTAAATTGCTGAAAAAATATGATTATAATAAAAGACTATTCAATTTATGGTTTTAGAAATTGTAAATTTAAGATAATTGGATAATAAGATAATGAATTTAGAAATAGTTGAGATTGATTTAGTTAAATCAAATGGATTAAATCAATTTTTGAATATCAATTAATTTAAATTTGAATTTATATGGCTTAAATTAATTGTAATTTTGTATTTCAAATCTATTTTCTTTTTGGTTGTTTCTATTCTCCTACCTCGTTCCTTTTCGGGGACGAAAAGTTTTGAGTGGGGGAGAGTGTAACGACCCGTAAAATTTCAACTGTTTAATAACGTAATTAGTTGAAATTTTGCGAAATTTTAAATGATAAAATTTTGAAATAAAAATTTAATATTTGCAATACGTCTAGTTAAACATAGCAACTGGTAAATTTTCGTCCGAAAATATGAAAGTTTATTTCGCGTGTAAATTCACTTCAATTTAATCAGTTAAAAAGAAATGAAAATAAAATGTTTCCGAAACCTAAATATTTTTACATAGAAAAATTCTAAATCATCTTCTGAGCAAGATTTCAGTTTGTCGTTTTTCCAAATTCGGACATCTTTGGCTCCGTCGTTCTTATTTTCTGCAAAATAGCAGTATTCTGATACCGATATCGATTTTTATCGGATGATTGTACCACTGATTTCTATATACCGTTTTGATCGTCTCGTCGTGCCGATCTCAACGGTATATTCGATTGTCAAATTCGGAGTTCCGGTGTACGTTGCACTTTGCGTAACGCCTACCATATCGGTATCGTTTCCATGCCTTTTGTTTTCCATTGTGGTAAACGTATTGATGCTCTTTCTGGCTCTTCGTTAATCACGTGCATTGCTTTTAAGAAATTAAATTATCATAACTTTCAATATTCCCAAAAATAATAATTGATACTTACTTTTCGGTAACGTACATCTCAAAAATTTTGTATGCCCGTTCATTTGTGGTAAATCATCTTCCCCATGTCATTTTTCTCTAACCTGCTGCTCTTCCCTTTCATTTCATTTTTCCACTGCCATTCTTCATTCCCAAGTTTCCTCCTCACGCCTTCACGCCCCTCTCCCTCAAATTCCGAGCCACCACCTGATCACGGTCAACGAACCCATGCCCTGGACTCATGCCCTCCACCGTAGCCACCCGCCACCATAACTCCCACCATCGTTACCCGCTCCGACCTGCGTCACCCCTCCTCCTAGCGCTTAGCCGCTCATCCACCTCCGCCTTGCCTCCGACCCGAAGTGCCCTTGCCTCCGACCGCCTATGCCAGCCTCGTCACCCAAACCCGAAGCCTCTTCCTAGCCCAAACTGCCTGCGCCTCCTTCTCCGACACCCCCTTCATCCACAAAACCCAACTCGCCTCCCACTGTTCTTTCGGCCAAGATCTCAACAGCCCACCTTCTCGGCCTTCGTAACTGCAGCTACGTCCTCAAGTCTCTTCCACTTTCCTTCCGAGCTGCTACCTCTTCCACTGCTTTATTCATTCTAGGTATATGTTGCTATTACTTAATATATATATATGTTAGCTGCCTGAAGCCTATTTTAATGTTTAAAAAATGTAGTTCGTTTTTTTAGAATATATATAGTATAATAAATTGAATCTATTGTATGTTAATTTATAAAATTATTTGAAGTCTGCTGTTAATAGATTTCAAATATGATAGTTTATATATTTTGTAAGTATATATATAGATGTATTAACTTAGTTACACCTGCTTTGTCTATATATATATGCAGAGTAAAGATCTTTCATAGTAAGTGTCTTGGCTTCTTGAATGCACATGTTATTTATAGGTATGATCTATATATATTTCATATGTCTTTATATCTGAGTCTATATATATATAATGTGAGTAATATATAAATATAACATATATATTGTTTTGGTTTCTTTAGGTTGCTAGTCCACATATGCTGTTAATTTCATTTAAAGTTATAAATGGGTTGTTTATGCATAATGTTGTCTATATATATAATAATCTATATCATGTTTGTAAAGTATATATATATGATTTTTCAAAATATTGATTACAGCTAGTATTTGCATAGTGTTGTATATGTAAGCACGCAAAAAAGTACACTACATGTACAAATTTATATATAATATATGATCAGATTTCTGTAACTTCACAGCAAGATATATGTGTTGATTTCTAAGTTAAAAATAATATGTAGGTATAGTCTAATGTTTAATGTATACAATCTTCATTCATTTGAATAACTGTCAGCTCTTTTATATAATCATCTGTTGTTATATACAAATAAGCTGTTGATCATATATATGTGTATAAGCTATATATTTTTATTATGTAGCCATACTTTATATCGATTGGTATAGATATCTCGATTTAGTATTAATGTATATATAGATTTAGTAGTGTCTGGATATTTTGAAGTGGGATGGGGTTGGTTTCCGGGTTTGTAAATAGTGATCTTAGATCTAGGTGTAAAAAAAAAAATGGTTTGGGAAAAATATATTTATTTATTTTATTTGTATGAGTTTTAAAGTTTATATTAATTTTAAGGAAAAGGTTTAATGATATAATTTACATTTCGCTTTAAATTATATCAAACAGATTCTGATTTGATTTCGTCTATTCCTTGATATCAGTTATGATCGTCGAACTCGTATCCATTGTGCCTTGCTTCGAAATTCGTGCTTGGATTCGTAACTCGTCTTATTCCCGTCCATCTATCTAGCCTCGAAAGGTGAGCACTCACTCACGATTAACGTTCTTTTATTTATTAAATTTGATTTCAATTGAAACGACAATTGAAATATTGCTGCTGTTAGTTATTTACACTGTTATTACCTGTATCAGTTCATCTGTGACATCTGACACCATTATCTGTTAATTATTTATGCGATGATAATACAGTTTGGCTGATAATTGATTGATTGTTGATGTTTATATTGGACGTTAAATTTGTTAATGTTAAAATGATAAATAGTATGAAATTGAACTTGATATAGGATAGTTAAATGTTAAATTTGATTAACTGACATTTGTAGAATATGACCCCTTTAAACTGTTAAATTTATAGACACGTAGGATTGTTTAACTATACCTTGAACCATCAAATGTATGTTGTTAAATTGATGATGTATGAAATTGTAAATAGATGATAAGTGAAAAACTGTAATGTAATAATCTTTAATCTACATGAAATGATAGTGTAGATTCTAGAAATAATTATATTAATTCGTACAAATAACAATGCGAACTAATACGATTATTTCGGGATTATTTGAATTGATTATGGGATTGATATTGATTGTTGTTATTGTTTGTTTATTTACTTTGACACCATCCCAGTTATCACACTGCAAGTTCCCTTTGTTATACTTTGATTTTTGAATTGAATTGGAATCGGGTTGAAATGATAAATACCCAAAATTGAACTTTGACCTAGGAAAGAAAATTAAATAAAACTCGATTGGTCAATAATTTGATTTAAAAATAAAACGAAGATTTTATTTGAATAAAAATATGGTTTTGAAACGAAGTTGGAAATTGAATCTTAATGAAATTTAAATGTGAATATTTAATATTCTGAAATGAAATATTAATAAAGTAATTGATGGAAGAATGTTGTTTAATTTGAGAAATTATTGAATTAAGTTTGAAATTATTAAACTTTGAAATGATTTAATAATTGAGTTTGAAATTGTAATTAAGTTCAAAATTATTAAACTTTGAAATTATTTAATAATTAGGTTATGGATTATTTAATAATTAAATAAGATTGAATTATTTAATGATTAAATTGAATCGAATTCTTTGATAAGAGAAATTGAACCTTTGAATAAGTGAAGTTTATTTCGTAAATAATTGAAATTGAGTTTCTTTATTAATTAAGTTTGGAAAATTATTTAAGTAGGTAAATAAGTGAAATTGAATTTCTTTATCAAGAAATAAAATGTGATTTATTGAAATTAATGTAAGATTTGAAATTCAAAGGATTTGATTTGATGAATTTAATTCAATTAAATTTGTAAGTTTTGATATAATGAAGTTGAATTTAAATAATGGATTTAATGAATTGGAAGTTTAATAGAAATTGTTTTTGAATGATAAATTAATTTAACGATATTGAATGAAATTGATAAATGAATTTAAATTGATTTAAATGTTAAATTAAATTAATTTAAATGTTTTCGAAATGAAACTTATATTCGAACTTGAGTTAATATTTGGATTGTTTAAATAGAAATTGAATTTGAATTATAGGATTTTGAAATGAATTTGGTAGTTGAAACGTAAATTTTGGAAATCGGTTTTGAAAGACAAATGAAATGTTGATTTACGAATTCTATTTGAAATTGAAATTGATTTGGTTTTGAAATATATTAAACGACCAATCGGTGTAATAATTACGAAAGTTATTAAAGAGACCGGAATTCGGTTATGGATATACTCTCTATCTAAACCGAAACCACTTTAATAACTATGCGCGGAGTGATGATCCAGAATGAAGTGGTTGGAGTGATGTACGTGTTGACTGAAGAAAGAGAACGATAATGGATAGCCTTGACACTTGTGTCAAATTGGAAATGACTAAAACAGGAGCTGTGCCGGGCCAATGGAGGATTGATACCTCAAGTGGACACACTTCTTCGAACTACTTATACTTATTGTCGATTGGTGCACCCTTGATTTTGGGAGTGTTGTCTCACGGTGTTGCGGGCGCTGCGGCGTTGCGTTCTCACCAGCCCGGATCAGGCGAACGGTAGTATCACTACCTTGGGTATAGCCTCATGTGCCTTGTCATACTTGTATTCCATTTATGCGCGACCACTACGATTTTGTTTTGTACCTTGAGTATATGGATTGCCCTCTGGTGACTTCCGGTTTTGGGGAAACTACGGTCTTGTATATGCTTGTGGGAATAAAAATGTGTTAAGGGTGGAATGGGCCATGACTTAACGCTATTTTGATATCTTATTATTACTGATAGACATTACCTACTTATCGTACACTACTACATAGTAGATAGTTTAACGGATCCTTGAAGGATGGTTATTCCAAACATCCTTTGAGTTACTTGTATTTCAATTGCTATTTCACTTGAGTTGGATTTATTAATATAAGAATGTTAATCCTGACTCGAGTGTCTTGTGTTTTTGCTTTACGCTCGGGTCAGACTGAGTGGTTCAGCTTTCGAGACTCACCTTTGGAGTTGGAGCTTCGCTTGGAGATCCAGCTATCTATTCTGCTTTCAGTATTCGATGATTCCAGTGATGTATTCTGATTTGTATCTGATGTATCGTGTTACTCTTCCGTTGTATCTGGTTTAACTCTGATGTATCGTATTACTCTTCTGTTGTAAACTCTGATGTATTTTATATATTCATATAGTAGCTTCATGAACTACTATCTCTTTTATTTCCGCTGCAATTATTACTCTGTGTCTGTGATCTGTGATATTTTATTTACTGTATATGTTCAGTTTTGCCAAATTTAAATTAACAACGCGGTATTTTGAGCAATTCAACTCCGGCATGAGTGTCTACCTATACGCTTATAATGGATGCGAATGGTCCAAAATTCTGGGTCGTTACAGATATACTTTGTTGTGATGGCTGAAGATAGCTTGCATTAATTGATGTTGTACAACTTATATCTTTTCCTCATTTTCAGCTGTACCTGTTCGAGATAATTGGTGGCCTCTTGTATAAGCTTGCTTATCTTCTCTTTTTTTTCCTGAGTTGTCTGGTTTCATTAATTTATAATGTAAATGAACTTCTACATACTTACTTTATTTGCTTGTTCATGAATATACATTGCATTATAGAAAAATCTGGTGGCTGATATGATTTTTGTATTATATTTGTCCTCCTTTGCAAGCTTCACTATATATTATTCTTGTTTGTTTTACCAGCCTACATATTTATCTAATTTATCTTGTTTACATTTCTTATCTATGTTGTTAGTACTTTTGTTGGTATTGATTTATTAATATGAGATTAAGATATATATATATATATATATTTGTTTTTTTATTTCTACTTTTATGAATTATAAATTCAAAATTAATTATTTTATACTTGTGTCAAATTCCCATATTTTTATTTAATCTTATTATTGTGTAATATGGATAATCTCTATATTTTATATGTTGTAAATTTTAGCAAGTGTGTTACTTTGGATTTTATAGTTTACCCTTTTATATATTTATATTTTATTTCTAGCTTAAATATTTATTATTAATTTATTTTTATTTTTAACATAACCCATCAATTTCAAATTTAAAGTTATTTATTTTTTAAACTTGTATTAATTATCTATATTTTTATATTTATCTTTAAACCATTTATATTAAGATTTAAATTCAATTATCAATGTATATATACATATCATTTCAAAGCTATTCATACAGTCACATATATATATATATATATATACACACACACACACATACATATACACAATTTAAATTCAAATGATTTAACGCATATTCTATTTGAATTGGGGAAACTCGCTTAAGTTTACAATTAATTTTACAATTTTAATTTAAAAATTTAATTAATTATCAATTTAAATATATATAAAATCCGGGGTCGTTACATTAAGGCTAAGAACTAATCCGAAAGACTAAAAGTGAAACCAAACCAAATCAATGAATTGATTAACCAGAATCAATTTAATCAAACATATTCAATTCGATCTGCTCGAATAAATGATCACCCTTAATTTTGATGACATTTGTATATACTCCTATTTTAAAACATGTGCCTAAAATTTAAAGAACAATAATGAGAAGCCCTTGCAACTACCAAGTATAAATAAAATGAAGCGTTTCTTACTAATTCTCAGTTCGTAGGAAAATAATTTGAAAAGTCTAAGTGGGATGATTTGATAGTTCAGCTAAAGCATAACAAAAGTCATCAGTAAGTTACTTGCCTTGGTGATTTGAAACAAATCAAGAATGAGCACGAGATCTTCAATATAATCATCCCATTTAGCCTTTTCAAGTTCTTTTGGTTTTTCAGATAGACCAAAACCATGAAAGTTTGGAGCAATGGCACAAAATCCTGCTTTTGCAATCATAGACATTTGGTGCCACCAAGTGTACCATATTTCAGGGAACAAATCTAATAAGAATCAAAATCGAATTTTGAATTCAAACCTCGTTCAAATCTAAAAAAAATTGAAAAAAGTTTGAAAAATCAACGATTCTATAAAAATCTCACCGATTTAGCATGACATAGGAGGTTGTGAAGTGAAGCAATGCTACGGAGGCGGTAAGTGGTGAAGAGATGAGGTTCTAAAATGAATATTTTTCACGATGAGGTATTTTTTGTTTCAGGCTTGAAATGTTTGTTTTAGGATTTTGACGGAAGGTAAGGAAGCGGTAAGGAAAATAATAAAAAGGAAGCGGCAAGGATAAACCGCCTTCTAAAAATGTTTGGCGGGATAACTATTGCAGCGTTTAATTTTTTATTTTCTTTTATTATTTATATCAATGGTTGCACTTAGTCATAAACGCTGCTATTTATTGCAACCAATTATTGATTTTCTTGTAGTGGACCTATGTAAATATCTCCTACTCCTTGTATATACGGTACCAATATCACTATCATAGCACCAAGCCTAGCTCACGTCCTATTGAGATTATCTAATGCAATCAAGGAAATGCCCATTTGGTTACTTTAAACGTAACCTCGAAAAGGTTGAAGCAGACTCTACTTGCCCTTCGACACTTTGACCGAGGCGAACCCTCCTACTTTGGTGTATCCCTTTCTCCTATATGCGAATATATAATTCCATGGGTCCTATAGTTGGTGATATCTCACATCAGTACTATGTATACACAACCGCTGGTAGCCTCTTTCGGTGGGTGGACTTCTGTTGTGTAACATTGCTGGCATCCCAACCCATACTAATGACTCTTTCATTTTTAATTAATCTAAGTTATTGACTAGATTCTATAATTCACACCCACCATAAATGCATATTTGAGACTTATGTAAACTTACTTAATTACTACGCCTTTTATGTTCAACTGCACGTTCAATTATTTTTACACAACTTACTTATTGTTTCATTAATATCCCGTTAATGTTATTTACCACTTACTTTTTATCCAAATAGATTAATCACCTTTTTCTACTTAATATTATTACATATATTCTACTATTCCTTTTTAACTGTTACTATCTTTCTTTGATTACTATAATCTTCTAACTTACTCATTATGTTGTGTTACATATACTTCGTCGCATATTGTTTATTTTCTTACTTATCGTATATGTTAGATTTTATAATTGAATTATTTTTATTATCTCTAAATACAATACTTTGGTTAAACTTCGGGATTTGCTACATTTAAATGCATTGGAATTACATCCTCCAAAAGGAAATGCTGACACTATAAATTTTCATAACTTATCTAAAAGGAAACGTGTGTTGCATTTTGAAATTACGAGGAACAAAATATGGTAAATTCCCCATTTTTGTACATCCCTTTCTTTTAGGCATATTCCTTGTTATTTCAAACACTGCACTTTTATTCATATTTATAAAACTGGTTAATTGTAATGACCCGTAAATTTCGACCATTTGAATATGTTGATTTAAATTGATTTTTGTAATTTAATGTAAAAATAAATGAAAATTTTATAATTTATATTGGAGCGAATGTTAGAAATTAAATGTTGCATTGGTAAATATAATAAATTCTTGACAAATTTGAATGAAATCCAATTGAAGGAATAATAGGAACCATTATAATTGGTTAATTAAGTTTGATTGTGTAATTAATACTGGAAGAAATAAATTTGAAATAGTATTAATGAAATAATAACTGAATTGAATTGCAATTATATAAATGGAAGTAAATTTGATTAAGTGGATGTCAATATTGAATAAATTAATGGAAATAAAATCTAAATGAATATTTGGATAGAACATAAGAGAATGCAATTGGTAGTATGGAGATAAATGCCAACATGTAGTTGTAATTGAATATGAGAGATAAAGGAAAGGATTAAATTGATTGATGCAATAAAACATTGTAACGGTATTTGTTCGTAAATTTAGATGATAAGGTAGTACGTTATTTGAAATAAATTTAAGGGTAGAATAACAACTATTACAAATTTCCAAATTAATTGGTCAATGAATTTATTTGGAATTAAAGTTCATATAAATATTAAGTAATTATGATGTTATTATTGATAATAAGCGTTACTAATTATTAATATAGTAACAGAAGAGTAAATGAAATGCAACCGTAGAAACTTAAGCCAAGTATTAACAATTGAAACGAAATGTCGTTTAAATGGAGTACTATAAATTGTCATACTAAGCTAAGAATTGAATATAAGGAAACAAAGGCAAATAGTAAATCAATCAATGAATTTATATAGATTGTAAAGTTATAATAATAAATAGTAATTGGATGTCTTGTACGAAGTTATAATATTGTGTGAATTATTAATTAAGAATAACTAGAATGGGATTCAAATTTGTATAATAATGGATAGTGTTAATTATTGCTCTTGAGCATAAAATTTAAAATAAGTAATTTTAAAGCAAACATTTGATTAACCAATGCCATAATATTTATTTATAGTAACTCTGTAAATTAAGGTTGTAGTGTAAATGGCAGTTAATGAATAACCAAATTGAACACAATCCAATTGATTTGAAACGATTGTTAGGTTATAATTGAATATAAAATTTAAAAACAAACGTAAACTTAATACAAGATAGTAATTTGGGTATAAATTTAAAAGATAAGTAAATAAAAGTAGTCATTTAACTTACCGATGGAATAATACGTTGATTAATTGTAAGTAAATGTAAAAATAAGGTAGGAATGTTAATGGCAGTTGATAAGTGACCTATTTAGTGCAATACCAATTAAATTGCAACTATTGTAAAATTTTAATAGATGGGATTTAGTACATTTGGGAAATACATTCAAATGTATATAAATTGATAGAATAATATGTAGTAAAGTGGATTTAGTTAGAATTACATGAAAAGATGGTTAAGATTTCTAAGTTATAATTGAATGTAAACATGAATATTTGGTAATTAATTAAAATAAGAAGAATGAATGTAAATGTTATAACTTGGTTGCAAAATTTATATACGGAAGTTGATGAAAATATGAATTTATTTAATGTACGCATTACGTATAATGAGATAAAACATAAATTAATGTAACTAAGATGATGTAGGTTGATAAGTATTCATAAAGGTTGTGTTGATGAAAACGTACTTTAATGATTGTGATATAAAATAACGTAAGTGTGAATGGAAATTTATAGAAACGTAAACATTGTAAGGTAATAAACGAAATGATTGTGGGTTAAAAATAAAGTGTGAATAGGAAAATGATTGTTTATAGTAATTGAATGGAATTCTAATTTGTTGAAATAGAGTAAATGTATACTGGGTAATAAATTTGATAGAGGAAAACGAACTTAAATGTTGAATTAATTAATTAATATATATATATATATATATGTAATAAATGATGATTATAGGAGTGGAAATAATAAGCTTATAAAAAGTGATTAAGGGTGTGACCACAAATTTTTATGAGTATACATATATATTTAATTCATTCAATTGAATTGGAAATCACTGCTATAAATCTAAAAGAAAGGTTACGTTAATATAAATTTGGGAATTGGAGAATCAATTCAGAAGTTTAACTAGGGAAGTAATACGTAACAATTTGAATATTACCTAATAAATTGGTCAATGAATTCATTACAAGTTACCCGTTTATTTGGGTTAATAATTAATAGGGGAATCAACTGGGATTAATTGTACTTAATGTATATTAATGAAATTAATTACTACATTTTCTGAAATAAAAATAATATGAGAAAAATTAATGTAATAGCTTTAAATCCATTCTATTTCAGTTTGTCTATAAATAGGCTGTTATAAACCCTAGCAGCCTCTATTCCTCATTTCTATACGTACAGAAACTTCTGTACACCTCTTCTTCAATGGCAACAAACAACTCTAGATCCAAAAATCCAATTTGATAAAAAAAAAATATAAAAAAAAAAATTGCAAACCTGCAGCACGAGTCGCGCTTGGGTTTCAAGGGAAAAAACCCTGGAGCTAATTCGGGTAACGAAGAAAATGACTCGGTCTCCGGGTCGTTTTGGCAAAAACTCAAAGCAAGCACCGGGTATTTGAGGCGGCGGACCGGGTTGAACTCGAAGTCGACTTAGGACCAGAATTTTCCAATCTTCAAATTTTCATAACTTTTGCATACGGACTCGGATTTGGACGCGGTTTCTTTTGTTAGGATTGTATTGAAATTCCGAACTTGATGACGCTGGTTTGGACGAATTCTGAGACGGTCAAATTTTTGGGTTTAAATTGAATTTAAATTCAAAAAGTGAGTGTTTTAGCCCACTCACAACTTCTAAGATTTCTTATGTTTGTTAAATTAAATTTTGATGTGATTTAAAATTTATCTATGATTGTTTGGGCATATATTTAATCATCATCTCAGTTAGATAGCATTTATTTAAATTAAATTGTTATTTAATTTTATTATTGCATATAATTTGACAGTTAAATTTATTTATTATTGCATATAAACTGCCAGTTAAACAGTTATTAATTTTTATTGAATATAAACTATTCTTTGATGCATGTTATATTTTATATGCTTTATATTGACGTTTTGTTTAAATTGGATGATGATTGTAATAAATGGTTGTTTATTGATATTTGGATGAATGGATGCTATATTTTATATTGTATAAACTGCAAGTTATTATGCATTTTCATTTCATTCGGGATTGCGGTTTGAAATGATATATAACCGTAAACTTTTATTTTTAAATTACGGATTGAATGATAAATATCCGTATCACTTGACCAAAGGATAGAAAATTATATACAGGCACCGTGGTCTATATATAAAATATTTTAAAGTGATTTTCTATGGTTTGGAAAGAAATATACGGTTTAATAAATATTAAATTTTGATATTATATAAATATTATTTTATATATAGTAAAATTCTAAAATTTAAGCTATATGTAACTTAATGATGTTTTAAGTTTGATTTACGAATATTTCAAGTTTGAGCTTTATTTAAGGGATATTGAATTTATTAAATAAATATTTCTAAACTAAATAATAGTAAATTGAATTAAGGTATATATAGATTATCAAATTTGGTTGGGAATTTTGGAATATTTAAAGACTTGAAATATATCAAAAATTGAAATGTTTTATTGAAATTAATGTACTATTGTTTTCAAAGTATTGGTTTTCGAAATTGTTATAACTTTGAAAGTAATATGGTTTGAAAATGAATTTATTTGAAATGGAATTTATTTAAGAATTATCTGTGAATATATTGATGGGAAACCTATTGAAATTGAAAATTTAGAATATGACTTCAAATGTGGTTTGGGTTTAAGATGATTTAAAAGAATATTTCAAGTTTATCTAAATTAAAGAAAGATTTGTGAGTGGAAATTGGGTTTTTATTTAAATAAGATATTGTTGAATTGTTTTGGAAATGGAAATGATATATTATTGAAATGGTTTTGAAATGGCAATAATATTTTGGTTTTAAAGTATATACTATTTTGAAGTAAAGGATATGGTTTGAAATGGCAATAATATTTTGGTTTTTGAAGTATATACTATTTTGAAATAAAGAATATGTCTTGAAAGGGCAATGATTGTGTTTTTAAAAGTATATATTTTTAAATGACCACGGTGTTATAATAACGTTTGGTTGTTAAAGAGACCGGGATCAGATATGGACATACTCTCTGTCGATACCGAAAACCACTTTGACAACTGTGTACGTGGTGGAGTTTCCAGAATGAAGTAGGATGGTGGCGACGATTCTAAGGTATATACGTGGACCCAACTCCCGTGAGTTGGCATAAGGTGGCTAAAACAGGAGCGATCTCGGACCAGTGAGGTAGCACCTCTTATCGGACGCACTTCTTCGATTCTATTCTATTACTTTGTGATTTTTGGTGGCCACCCTTCGATTTGGGAGTGTTGTTCGAGGTGGAGCGGTAGTGGCTGCTATGTGTTCCATCAGTCCGTGTGCGTAATTGGTATATCTACCCTGGCATTGCCTTGTGTGCCGTGTCACCTACCATATCGAGCTTTACTACGATTTGTGATTTCTCCCGTAGCCTGTGGAGTATCGAGGGTAGCCACCATTTTGGGAGTATGCTAATACTGGATAGACTACTGGGACTATTACGTGTTAAGGGCTATATGGGTAACCCCTTGACGCTATTAAAAAGTATGTTTATTTTATATTAGACATTATTATAATAGCGAATATTACTACATAGTAGATAGTTTAACGGATCCCTAAGAGATGTGAATCCCGAACATTTCTTAAGTTACTGCACTCATGTTAGACACTGGATAGGAGATGTCAAACCCCGTAAACATCTCTGACGCCGTTTACCCTCATATTTATTTCATTGATTTAACTTACATAAGATCTTTTAGTTCTGACTCGAGTGTTTTGTCTTTTCAATTCGCTCGGGTCAGCCTGAGCATTTCAGGATTTGATGGCCCTATTTCTGGAGGACGAAGATGAAGATTTTATTACTACTATTTATTATATTCCACTACACCATTGTATTCCGCTGCATTTATTATCATTCTCTGGTATATGTAACTCTGATATGTATTGTATAAGTATAATCAAATGTTTTGTAAAACAGCTTCATGAACTGTTATTTGATTATTATATTTTATCGTTCCGCTGCAAGATTCTATTTTGTTTCTTTTATTTCTCCACTTTTTCTTATTTACCCCATAACAATCCGCCCTTCTATATAGTTTAAGTTGGCACGTGTGTCTGCTTAAGCATACAAAAAGGTGGGATGTTACATTAATTTATAGAAATTTACATTACAACACACTTCATTCCAATGAATTAAAATACTACTTAAATCCCAATCCACTTTATAATAATTAATAATTCACATTTACCTACATATATCATTCAACCAACAAATCAGGAATTACTATACAATCTCATTAATTTAGAGACTGCCATTACCCTTACTTTCCAAATTCTAGTATATGTAACATTAAATAAAAGTTAATCATTCATAAAATACGTAGGCATGGTTTTCAATTTCATTAGATGTATATATTTAAGCCTACAACTCCAAAATAATATTCAGGCATACAAGGAACATATTTATAATGATATAAATATAATATTATATAAAAATATATAATTTTCTACTCACCTTTAAGCTTCCAAATATCCAGATCTAAACCCTGTTATTCCTATTTGACTCTCTTTCCTTCCTACCGAAATATGTACCACAATGTACATACTCATTAGAAATTTGTATCCTAAAAGAGATTTGAGGTTAACTTAGATTTGTGTGACGACCTGACTTTCATTCCATAGAAAGACATATCATCGTTAAGAAAGAAATAGGTAGAAATAGAATAGATAGAAAGAAAGAACTAAACAACATCAGAATCTCACAGCGGAAACGAACAAAATATATTACTTCACATAGATATTACATAGTATTCATCATACATCAGAGTTACACAGTTACATCTACATTTCATTAGACAGTCGTGAAGACTTGTCGATACATTACAACCCAAAATACAATTACAGCGACACAAAACAGCGGAATAGATAGTAGATAGCTACGCCAAGCCTCATGCTTATTGTCCTTCCAAAATTCATCAAACCAAACCTGATCACTTGGCTACTCATAAAAATTTGAGTACCCAAGAGTTTAAGAAAACAAAAATAAACTCCGGGTCAGACATGGGTCTGGTGTGAGTAAACGGTTAAGTTGTATAACTTGAAAAATCTTTGAAAATAAAAGGTATCTCGTAAAACTCTCCGCAAATAAACACGGACAATTTTTTCCCTTACGATAACCAAAACATTTGATAGGAAATACGGTTATATTATAATAGTGTCTAGGGTTTTCAATATAAAATACAGAAATAGCTGGAATGCTTACATCTCACGTTCCAACATAGTTGGGCACAATCAAAACCGTACAGGCACTTATTGAAGATTGGATTCCATACAATGGCAGGGCTATTGGGGTACCGCCCGTCACAGTACGTGGCCTAGACCAACGTACCGAGAATCCCCCTGATCCCCTGCAACACAAAGCCGGAGCTACACCTTACTGGATAGTCCGAATAAGACAACCTTGCGGTTGTGGCCAAACAACCGCCCACACAGCCGAAATAAAAAGGGACCTCTAGACAGGGGAAAATCTTATCCTACTTGGGTGCTACCCACTTAACCTTGCGTGCACCTCCCCTGTTTTAGCCATTCACGGTTGATGAGGCTTAAGGCTATGATTACCTTTATAGCACACATATCTTGGAATGCTCATCGTCCTCCATTGACGATGGTCTGATAGCATTCATCTATACAAGTTCGTTCCGGGTTCGAACGAAACCGAAGGCATTATCTCGTTACACTCATTTTGGAATCACCCTCAGAGTTAACGACAATAACCCTTGCACTCTAACTTCATCTCGATTTTCACTTGAGATTTCATGACCTGTCGTTTAACTTGGACCGATGTGGTTTTCGAATAATCAAATTTGATATCTGATCCCAGTCTCATCGAAGTCCAAACGCCGTCTTAAAGGTCAAGTTGTTTAAAAGTCTAAACAATTACAATCAATTCAGAACTTGTATACACACAGTATTCATCACAGATAAATATCACACATTTATCATAGCTATATCCAATATCACATCACAGAATATCATAGATTATCATACTATAAATATCAATCAATCCAGACATTCTACACAATCAATCATCCATAAGCAAGACGTATTAATCCATATTATAATTAATTTAATTAACTCAAATTAATGGTTAAGAATTAATCACCTAATCCTGCTTAATCAATCCTTAATTACTTAATAAATTAATCTCAAATTATAAATTAATAAATCTTAATTACTTAATTAATTATTTCTTAATTATCAATTAATTAATCTCTAATTACCTAATTAATTAATTCTTAATTACAACTTAATTATTTAATTAATTAATTAATCTCAAATCATCTGATTAGTAATCCTTAATTACAAATTAATTAACCTCTAATTAATTAACTTTTAACCCTTAATTATTAATTTATTAATCCTTAATTATTAATTAATTAAATTAATTAATTATACTTAAATTTCTTTATTAACTTAATTAATCTCAAATCATCTGATTAATTTTTAAGATAAATCATTATCCTTTATTAATGACCTAATTATCATTAACATTTATTTAAATCATTTATCTTTATTGAACTTACTTAATTAAATCATTTAATTTAAAATAAAATAAACATTTAACTTAACAAAGAAATTATATAGCTTCCTAAAACAAATGTTAAGAAAACATTTATTATATATAAAAGGAATTTTATTTAAGAAAAGTTTAAACTAAATTTATTTTAATTTCAAAACTTTACTTTATTTTAAAACTTTCAAAACTACCATAACTTGCTTCGGGTCAAACCCCATTTCTACCCGAGTCCTGCTTTGGGTAAAATCCACCTTCTTCTTCTTCTTTTTTAAAAATTAGTTTAATTTAAGTTAAAACTGGAACTCGTTACACTCATGCAATAACCCGATTCCTTACTCGAGTCTCCACCGACATTACTCGAGTTCTTCCCGAGTCCACCCTCTTCCCAAACCTACTGACACACTGACCCACTGGTGCACCTGCACAGATGATCGCGACGACACTGACTACCGCCGACATCTTCAACCCATCGACGATCACCTCTATACCAGATCCCGACCACCCAATCACTGGCATAAGCCCACGATCGAAATCGAAGTACTCAGTCGAACCAAGAACCAAAACCCTTCGCCTGAAAAATCCTCGAACCCACATATCCGACCACCAACGATCGCGCAACTCCGGCCACACCTTGCTGACCTTCCACGCCACCATCTCCCAAAGTCCCGTGTAGCTCGACGCCAGAGAGACGACGCATCAGCCATTTCCCCGACCCTATTCCATTTGGGTTTTAAACCCTAAATCATCACTGCGACGTCGCCTCGGTGATCTGGAATTCCACTAGACATTACCCCAAGCTCGCCGTACTTCCTTCTACCTCCAATCGAAACCCCGAGGCCTCACTACCCATTGATCGCCAGAAATAGCCCCAAAACCATTTTCTGGTCATCACCGAAGCACTATCTCAATCCCAATCTAAAAATCATGATTTTCATTTTAAAAATCATATTTTCCAAAGTCGACACAAGTAATATAATTGAATCAACAAATTATAATATTTGATTTTAACATCTTATTAGAACTGCTACTGTATTTTTTTGATTCTAGAAAATTTTCAAACCTATTATGCTTGAATAAAATTTTAAACTTTAATTTATGTTTAAACAAACATATTGTGTTTGAAACTCAAAGCCTAACAGTGATTAGTTAAGTAGATTTTGAATTTTGAGTTAAATCTAAACCCTGTAAATATAAACAGAGATGAATATGATCATATCAGACATGCTCACCTCAATACATTCATATAGCCAGGAATCCATATACATGCAAGCATAATTTATACCATACATTAAAGATCATCACATGCAAGCAACTTAAACAGATTTAAGATTTTTAGAAGAGGGTTTACTCGCAGGAAACTATTGAACAGAGAGCTAAAATTGAAATGCTTGGATTTGAAACTGGAAAGCTTTAATTTGATTTGATGATACAAGTTGCAGATTTGTTGCTGGGAAAACTTGATCTTTGAAAGCTGAGATGATTAAAGCTTGAAACAGAGATGATCTTGCTTGATTACAGGTTTTGATTTTGAGTTTTCTTGTGTTTGTATATTTGTTAACAGGCTTATGTTTCTTGCTTTTGAAAATGAGAATGGGAAAAGAATGAGAAGAGAAAAGAAATGTATATATATATTAAATTTATGATTTTTAAAAATTAAAGAAAAAAAAGATGACACTTGTTAATTCAACTAACATTTGTCATTCACACAATTTAATCACATTACACATGTTACAAACATAATTTAATCTATTAACACTTGTCATTATGTATTTTTAATTATTTTTAAATGTTAATAAAAAGCTTTTGTATTTATTCACTAATTAATAAATACTTTTCTAAAATTATATAAATAAATTTTTTTTAAGAAAATAAAATAAAAGCTAATTATATTCTAAACAAAATCACATATAATATAACTTAAAATCCAAAATATGTTTAAGATATACATCTTTTAAATTTCAAATTTAAATCCAAATTCAAATTAAAATCCAATTTAAAATCAACTTACATGTATATATATACACATTTAAACAAACACATATTTAATTTGAAAATAATAATGCTATTTAAAGTTTATTTATATCTATATATGAAAACAACACATTATTATTATTGTTTGAAAATAACAATTTTACCAAATTTAAATAATTTATAAAGGAGATTATCACATTTTAAATTGCTTGAAATTTCAGGATATCACATTCCTTAAAAGAATTTCGTCCCCGAAATTTAAAACAAAAGATAATCCAAAAGCTTTTATTTCATTTCAACAATTCAAGCATACATATCAGTCATACACTATCAACCAAACAAACAATTCATCCAAACAAACAACTCATTCAACAAACATCACTAGTTATCCGGACACAATTCCGGATAAGCTTTCCTAACACTATCCAGAGTTTCCCAGGTACAATCTCTGGGATCCTTGCTCCACTGCACCTTAACCAATTCCACCACCTTGCTTCTGAGTTGCCTCTCGTCTTGATCCACGATTTGGATTGGATGCTTGACTACAGATAAGTCCGGTTCGATCTCTAAGTCTTCCTGCACTGCTGGCTCCATAACAAGAGATGGATCGTGCACGTATTTCCTCAGATGAGATACGTGAAAAACATTGTGAATTCCAGCCATCCGGACTGGCAATTCAATCCTGTAGGCCAAAGCTCCAATTCTCTCAAGTACTCGGAAGGGTCCAATATACCTTGGGGCAAGCTTTCCCGTCTTTCCAAATCTGATCGCTCCTTTTAACGGGGAAACCTTGACAAAAACCAAATCTCTGATTTCGGATTTCAAATGCCTTCGTCTCTTATCTGCATATTTCTTCTGGCGATCCTGAGCAGCTTTCATTCTCTTCTTTATAAGCTCCACCTTCGCAGATGCCTCTCGGATCTTTGGACCAAGAACAAGACAATCTCCCGACTCTACCCAACAGGACGGTGATCTACAAGGTCTTCCATACAAAGCTTCATAGGGTGCCATCTTGATACTTGCCTGATAATTATTATTGTACGATAATTCCACTAAATGCAGATGGTCCTCCCAAGATTCACCGAAATCCAAAACACAAGCCCTCAACATATCTTCTAGAATTCGATTCAGCCTTTCCGTTTGTTCGTCGATCTAGGGATGATAGGCTGTACTCAAACTCAATCTCATACCCAAAGCTGTCTGCAAAGCCTCCCAAAATTTGCTGGTAAAGACTGGATCACAGTCACTAACAATGCTGACTGGAACACCATGCAGTCTAACAATCTCCTTCAAGAAAATCTCCGCCAAAGACGCTGCAGTTCTGGTTGCCTTAACCGGAATAAAATGGGCGCCCTTGGTTAGCCGATCTATGATTACCCATATTCCTTCATTTCCTTTTCTAGTCCTTGGCAATCCGTCGACGAAATCCATAGATATCATTTCCCACTTCTACTTAGGAACTTCCAAAGGCTGCAACAATCCTGCGGTCTTCTGCTGATCACCTTTTATCTGCTGACAGATCGCACATCCATTGACGAAAACAACAACATCTTTTTTCATACCCGGCCACCAGAAGACTCTCTTCATATCCTTATACATCTTTGAAATCCCTGGGTGGATACTCAGCCTTGATTTGTGGCTTTCCTGCAATACTTCCTGCCTCAATCCATCCACATCTGGCACACACAAACGTCCGTTGATCCTCAAAGCTCCTTGACCGTCAATCTTGAAATCCAAATATCGACCATCCTTAGTTCCAAGAATTAATTCCTCAAAAGTACTATCCTTCATCTGACTGCTTAAGATCCTTTCTTGAAGAGACGAAACAACTTCCAAAATAGACAAAACTGCATTCCTACTCAGAGCATCCGCCACAACATTCGCTTTCCCTGGAGTATAGAGGATATCCAGATCATACGATGCCAAAAATTCTACCCACCTCTGCTGCCTCAAATTCAGTCTTTTCATGTGGCTTCAACTGCTTGCTCGCATACGCAATCACTTTCCCATTCTGCATCAGCACTGCACCCAACCCAAATCCACAAGCATCCGTGTAGACTTCGAACTTACTCTTACCATCAGGAATAGCTAGAACAGGTGCACTGGTCAGCCTTGCCTTCAAATCCAAGAAAGCTTCTTCACACTCGGGGGTCCACTTAAACTTTGCTCCTTTCCTAGTCAACTTGGTTAAGTGCGAAGAAATCTTAGAGTAGTCCTTGATAAACTTCCAGTAGTACCCTGTCAATCCCAGAAAACTGCGGACTTCCGTCGGAGTCTACGGTTGCTTCCACTCCTGAATAGTTGCTACCTTGGCTGGATCTACATAAATACCACCACCAGAAACAATATGCCCTAAAAATCTGACTTCCGACTTCCAAAAATGGCACTTCGACAACTTAGCCTTCAGAACATGCCTCCTCAAAGTCTCCAACACTATTTCCAAATGATGCTTATGCTCCTCTTCAGACTTGGAGTAGACCAGAATGTCATCGATGAACATGAGAATGAACTTGTTCAGCACATCCCGGAAAACTCGGTTCATCAAATCCACAAAATAAGCAGGAGCATTGGTTAACCCGAAAGGCATAACCAGCCACTCATAAAAACAATTAGGTCCCCTAAACGCAGTCAAAGGGATACTATCCTCAGCTACCCTTAACTGGTGGAAGCCCGAAGCTAGATCTAACTGAGAGAAAACAGAAGCTCCATGAAGATGATCAAAAAGATCGTCTATACGGGGCAATGGATACTTATTCCTAATAGTAACCTTATTCAACTCCCTATAATCCACACAGAATCTCAATGACCCATCCGACTTGGTCACAAAGACTACAGCAGAACCCCAACTAGAAAAACTAGGTCGAATCAAACCCCTTTCTAAGAAATCTTAAGTCTGCTTCACCAATTCTTCTCTCTCTCTCGGCGCCATCCTTCTACTGGGTTGAACAACAGGTATTGCTTCCGGGACTAAGTCGATCCGAAACTCTATCTCCCGATGCGGGGGCAAACTTTTAACTTCCTCGAAGACATTCGGAAAATCTCTGACCACATCGATGGACTCTACGCCTTCTGGAGATGCCTCGATTCCATGCAAAAGACTACTCAAGTGGATTTCTGAACTATCGTAAGTCACTTTTGCAATCCTTCCTAGTTCTGTTTCCAACGAAACTGTTCTCTCTTCACAATTCAGAACAGCTTTATGCTTGTCTAACCAATCCATTCCCAAAATAAGGTCAAACCCTTTGAAATCCAATACAAATGGGTCACAAGAGAAACTATGGGACAAATAAGAAATTCTTAGGCCTCTACAGATCTTATCTAACTTAGTCACTCCGCCTATAGGATTAGATACAAAAATAGGGCGACCCACAATACTAGGGGTAAGATGAAACTTCTCTACTGTATCCAAGGAAATAAAACGAAGAGATGCACCAGAACCAAACAGAACTCTAATATAAACATTATCTAAAAGCAAAGTACCTTCAAAAACGCCTTTGCCTTTCTTATCAGAGGAAGTTGATGGACCACCTTCAAGAGCAAACACTTTATTCTGCTGAGCTTTCTGAAGGAGCGGACAAGCCTTCACCATATTCCCCGGCTGATGACAGTTGAAACACAAAGATTTCTGAACCACTGCTGAACCAGGTCCACTCTGATGTTGCTGCTGAGTTCTTCCTTGAGGACACCGGTTAGCCAAATGACCCTCTTGCTGACACACGTAGCACTTACGAGGTCCATTGTTGCCTCCTTGCTTCCCTTTGCCTTGCTTCTTCCAATTAGGGTTGAATTTCCTTTTATTCGGATTAGAAGAATTTCCACTTGATGCTGCTATAGATGCCACGGGTTTCTTATTCATAAGCTCCTCATACCTCAATGCCATGTCAATCAATTCCACGAAAGATCCTTTTAGATGAGCCGTCATTTTCTCGTGAAACTCAGGCCTCAAACCAAGCACAAACATCTCATTCTTCTTAAGGGATGTATCAATAAGACCAGGTCCATAGTGAGATAATTCGTTAAATTTGGTCTCATACTCAGATACAGACATACTTCCTTGCTTCAGATCCAGAAATTCTCTGTACAGACGAGTCTTCCCAGCTGTAGGCATAAACTGTTCCTCAAATAGTTCCTTAAACTTACTCCAAGAAATATCATCCTCTGAAATATTCATGGTAACTGCATCCCACCAAGCTGCAGCTCCTTCTTGAAGTTGCCATGATGCCATCACTTTCTTTTGCTCGTCAGACAAATCCAAACTCTTAAAGATGCGCTCGCATGAGCGTAACCAAGCCCGAACCTCTATAATGGACTCCGATCCTTTAAAAGGTCTCCATCCCAGATTGGTGAAATCCTTGCACAAAGCAGCAAAACTTACTCAAGGCGGTATTGGATTTACAGCCTCACCAGCATTTGGACCTCTTCCATTATTTGTCATTGTGCTGCCCACAACTCTGCCTCTCCATCCTGGAGAACTCATGTTGGCAACCTGGACAGGTAACCCAACAATTTAGATAGGCATATAGTTATATAAAAATTACAAATACGCGCTCTCAAGATGAATACTACTCCAAAGCCTAGGTATTATCTCAACCTATGCTCTGATACCAACTGTGATGACCCGCCTTTCATTCCATAGAAAGACGTATCATCGTTAAGAAAGAAATAGGTAGAAATAGAATAGATAGAAAGAAAGAACTAAAAAACATCAGAATCTCACAGCGGAAACGAACAAAATATATTACTTCACATAGATATTACATAGTATTCATCATACATCAGAGTTACACAGTTACATCTACATTTCATTAGACAGTCGTGAAGACTTGTCGATACATTACAACCCAAAATACAATTACAGCGACACAAAACAGCGGAATAGATAGTAGATAGCTACGCCAAGCCTCATGCTTATTGTCCTTCCAAAATTCATCAAACCAAACCTAATCACTTGGCTACTCATAAAAATTTGAGTACCCAAGAGTTTAAGAAAACAAAAATAAACTCTGGGTCAGACATGGGTCTAGTGTGAGTAAACGGTTAAGTTGTTTAACTTGAAAAATCTTTGAAAATAAAAGGTATCTCGTAAAACTCTCCGCAAATAAACACGGACAATTTTTTCCCTTACGATAACCAAAACATTTGATAGGAAATCCGGTTATATTATAATAGTGTCTAGGGTTTTCAATATAAAATACAGAAATAGCTGGAATGCTTACATCTCACATTCCAACATAGTTGGGCATAATCAAAACTGTATAGGCACTTATTGGAGATTGGATTCCATACAATGGCAGGGCTACTGTGGTACCGTCCGTCACAGTACGTGGCCAAGATCAATGTACTGAGGATCCCCCTGATCCCCTGCAACACAAAGCCGGAGCTACCCCTTACTGGATAGTCCGAATAAGAAAACCCCGCGGTTGTGGCCAAACAACCGCCCACACAGCCGAAATAAAAAGGAACCTCTAGACAGGGGAAAATCTTATACTACTTGGGTGCTACCCACTTAACCTTGCGTGCACCTCCCCTGTTTTAGCCATTCTCGGTTGATGAGGCTTGAGGCTACGATTACCCTTATAGCACACATATCTTGGAATGCTCATCGTCCTCCACTGATGATGGTTTGATAGCATTCATCCATACAAGTTCGTTCTGGGTTCGAACGAAACCGAAGGCATTATCTCGTTACACTCATTTTGGAATCACCCTCAGATTTAACGACAATAACCCTTGCACTCTAACTTCATCTCGATTTTCACTTGAGATTTCACGACCTATCGTTTAACTTGGACCGATGTGGTTTTCGGATAATCAAATTTGATATCCGATCCCGGTCTCATCGAAATCCAAACGCCGTCTTAAAAGTCAAGTTGTTTAAAGTCTAAACAATTACAATCAATTCAGAACTTGTATACACACAGTATTCATCACAGATAAATATCACACATTTATCATAGCTATATCCAATATCACATCATAGAATATCATAGATTATCATACTATAAATATCAATCAATCTAGACATTCTACACAATCAATCATCCATAAGCAAGACTTATTAATCCATATTATAATTAATTTCATTAACTCAAATTAATGCTTAAGAATTAATCACTTAATCCTGCTTAATCAATCCTTAATTACTTAATAAATTAATCTCAAATTATAAATTAATAAATCTTAATTACTTAATTAATTATTCCTTAATTATCAATTAATTAATATCTAATTACCTAATTAATTAATTCTTAATTACAACTTAATTATGTAATTAATTAATTAATCTCAAATCATCTGATTAATAATCATTAATTACAAATTAATTAACCTCTAATTAATTAACTTTTAACCCTTAATTATTAATTTATTAATCCTTAATTATTAATTAATTAAATTAATTAATTATACTTAAATTTCTTTATTAACTTAATTAATCTCAAATCATCTGATTAATTTTTAAGATAAATCATTATCCTTTATTAATGACCTAATTATCATTAACATTTATTTAAATCATTTATCTTTATTGAACTTACTTAATTAAATCATTTAATTTAAAATAAAATAAACATTTAACTTAACAAACAAATTATATAGCTTCCTAAAACAAATGTTAAGAAAACATTTATTATATATAAAAGGAATTTTATTTAAGAAAAGTTTAAACTAAATTTATTTCAATTTCAAAACTTTGCTTTATTTTAAATCTTTCAAAACTGCCATAACTTGCTTCGGGTCAAACCCCATTTCTACCCGAGTCCTGCTTTGGGTAAAAATCCACCTTCTTCTTGTTTTTTTTCTTAAAAACTTAGATTAATTTAAGTTAAAACCGGAACTCGTTACACTCACGCAACAACCCGAGTCCTTATTCGAGTCTCCACCCACATTACTCGAGTTCTTCCCGAGTCCACCCTCTTCCCAAACCTACTAACACACTGACCCACTGGTGCACTTGCACAGATGATCGCGACGACACTGACTACCGCCGACATCTTCAACCCATCGACGATCGCCTCTACACCAAATCCCGACCACCCAATCACTGGTACAAGCCCACGATCGAAATCGAAGTACTCAGTCGAACCAGGAACCAAAACCCTTCGCCTGAAACATCCTCGAACCCAAGTCTCCGACCACCAATGATCGCGCAACTCCGACCACACCTTGCTGACCTTCCATGCCACCATCTCCCAAAGTCCCTTGTAGCTCGACGCCAGAGAGACGACGCATCAGCCATTTCCCCGATCCTGTTCCATTTGGGTTTTAAACCCTAAATCATCACCGCGACGTCGCCTCGGTGATCTGGAATTCCACCAGACATTTCCCCAAGCTCGTCGTACTTCCTTCTACCTCCAGTCGAAACCCCGAGGCCTCACTACCCATTGATCGCCAGAAATAGCCCCAAAACCATTTTCTGGTCATCACCGAAGCACTGTCTCAATCCCAATCTAAAAATCATGATTTTCATTTTAAAAATTATATTTTCCAGAGTCGACACAAGCTATATAATTGAATCAACAAATTATAATATTTGATTTTAACATCTTATTAGAACTGCTACTGTATTTTTTTGATTCTAGAAAATTTTCAAGCCTATTATGCTTGAATAAAATTTTAAACTTTAATTTATGTTTAAACAAACATATTGTGTTTGAAACTCAAAGCCTAACAGTGATTAGTTAAGGAGGTTTTGAGTTAAATCTAAACCCTGTAAATATAAACAGAGATGAATATGGTCATATCAGACATGCACACCTCAATACATTCATATATCCAGGAATCCATATACATGCAAGCATAATTTATACCATACATTAAAGATCATCACATGCAAGCAACTTAAACAGATTTAAGTTTTTTAGAAGAGGGTTTACTCATAGGAAACTGTTGAACAGAGAGCTAAAATTGAAATGCTTGGATTTGAAACTGGAAAGCTTTGATTTGATAACTGAAATGTTTTGATGATACAAGTTGCAGATTTGTTGCTGGGAAAACTTGATCTTTGACAGCGGAGACGATTAAAGCTTGAAACAGAGATGATCTTGCTTGATTACAGGTTTTGATTTTGAGTTTTCTTGTGTTTGTATATTTGTTAACAGGCTTATGTTTTCTTGCTTTTGAAAATGAGAATGGGAAAAGAATGAGAAGAGAAAAGAAATGTATATATAGATTAAATTTATGATTTTTCAAAATTAAAGAAAAAAAAAAAGATGACACTTGTTAATTCAACTAACATTTGTCATTCACACAATTTAATCACATTACACATGTTACAAACATAATTTAATCTATTAACACATGTCATTATGTATTTTTAATTATTTTTAAATGTTAATAAAAAGCTTTTGTATTTATTTACTAATTAATAAATACTTTTCTAAATTTATTTAAAAAAAATTTTAAAGAAAATAAAATAAAAACTAATTATATTCTAAACAAAATCACATATAATATAACTTAAAGTCCAAAATATGTTTAAGATATACATCTTTTAATTTCAAATTTAAATCCAAATTCAATTTAAAATCCAATTTAAAATCAACTTATATATATACATTTAAACAAACACATATTTAATTTGAAAATAATAATGCTATTTAAAGTCTATTTATATATATATATATGAAAACAACACATTATTATTATTGTTTGAAAATAACAATTTTACCAAATTTAAAAAATTTATAAAGGAGATTATCACATTTTAAATTGCTTGAAATTCCGGGATATCACAATTTGAATTTATAATTTGTGTCGACCTACCTCCTCGACCATCGGAAATCGACACTAATACATCCTCAGTATTCATGTGTCGTAAATCCAAGTGCCGGAGAGGCAAATTATCATGCGGTTATAGAAAATAAAAGTAGAAGACAAACAGAATATAATCTAACATCATATTCAACATTTAATTATATGAGTAATACATGCAATTACTCCAGATTGCTCCATTAGAGTTCTAGTAAGTACTAACCTAGCCAGGATAGTTATAATTGCCTATCCTCAAAAGTGCTAGAAGATACATCACACAAAATATTGCGGAATTAATAAATAACTTTCTAAAAAGGACCCAAAATGCTCCATGATCCATCCAAAATGCTCCAAGTTACCTAAGTACTTGGCTGCTTGGAAAAATAGAGCACCTAGAGTTTAAAGGGAAAAGAAAATAAACTCCGAATCACTCATATGACTGGTATGAGAAACTAAAAAATACAGATATTTGAAAACAAAGGGTATCTCATAAGTCCACGCCACACATAAACACGAAACGGGTTTTTACCATATGATAACCAAAATCTATATTACGCAAAATCTAATAAAATTATTTTTAATGACATTCTTTTGAAAACAACTTTCAGGTAAATATAAATAATCTTAGCTGAAATTGTTACATTACTAAATTCTAGCATACTAGGCTCTACAATCAAGTCTGAAGGCACTTATTGGAGAATGGATTAAATATAATGACAAGGTAAGGGACCAACTTTCGACATTACGTCTCTAGAAAAATGCTCTGAGGCACCAACAGATGGTCCTCTACCACACAGAACCGGCCTACCTTTACCGTAGATAGTACCAATATGACATCACTCCGATCGTTTCTAACCTATCGGGGATCCCAAAGCATACACAACATACCCAAAATATAGAGGGTAATCTAGAAAGGTGATGACCATATCCTAATGGGTGCGACCCTCATAGCCTTACCGCATATACCCTATTTTTGTCATTCCCGGGTGATTTGGCCCGAGGTAACGATTATCTTTCACATAGCACATTCCACTTTGAATGTCGCATTGCCAATTCCATTACACACTATTGATTTCCACAGATGTACAACCTCTGAGCTCATACGTCTCAAAGAAGGGTGTTAAGTATAGGAGAGTTACCTCCTACACTACTTAACAAATATACATTTGTAAAAATCAATGTACGTGCATTTTAGAAATGCAACATCAGACATTTGTCCATACAAGTCATCTAGGAATAGGACAAACCGAAGGAACTCTCCTACTACATCTTGTCGAGAATCACCCCTAGGATTAGTAGCGAGCATCCCTTGCATCGAAAAGGAAATAAAAATACTATTGCCACACACACACACACACACACATATATATATATATATATATATGTGGGAAATTATTCCCAAGGGTCAGTGACAAGCAGCCCTTCATTCCATTTATTATCATTCTATGTCTTCACTTTCGAACATACATTGGTTCGAAGTCGTTTTCGGATGGGGATCACTCAAATCTGACCCTAGTTCCTTCGAACTAATCATAGATAAAAAAAATGTTATGTTTGAGGGTTATGGGCTCGGTTATGGGCTTGTCTTCAACATTTAATTGTACATCTGAGTAGTACATGCAATTACTCCAAATTGCTCCATCAGAGTTCTAGTAAGTACTAATCCAGCCAGGATAGTTATAACTGCCTATCCTCATAAGTGATGGTAGATACATCATACAAAATGAAGTGAAATTATTAGATAACTTTCTACAAAGGATCCAAAATGCTTCATGCTCCATGCTCCATCCAAAATGCTCAAAGTTACCTAACTACTTGGCTGCCCAGAAAATTAGGACACCAAGAGTTTAAGGGGAAAAGAAAATAAACTCCGGGTTAGTAATGGGACTGGTATGAGAAACTCAAAAATATGGATATTTGAAAAAAAAAGGTATCTCATTAGACCACACCGCACATAAACACGGAACAGGTTTTTACCTTATGTTGTCCAAAATCTTTATTATGCAAAATCTTGTAATATTATTTTTAATGAAATTCTTTTGAAAATAACTTTGAGGTAAATATACATAATCTTAGACGAAATTGTTACACTATTAAATTCCAACATACTAGGCTCTACAATCAAGTCCGAAGTCACTTATTGGAGTATGGATTCCATACAATGACAAGTTAAGGGACTACCTTTCGATAGTACATCTCTATAAAAATGCGCATCGAGCCACCACTAGCTAGTCCTCTACCAACACAGAACCGGCCTGCCTTTACTGTAGATAGTACCGAATATGACATTACCCCTATCGTTCCCACCCTATCTGGGATCCCAAAGCATAGACAGCATACCCGAAATATAACGGGAACTCTAGGAAGGTGATAATCATATCCTAATAGGTGCAAACCACATAGCCCTACCACATCTACCTAACTTTTGTCATTCCCGGGTGATGAGGCTTGAGGTGATGATTACCTTTCAGATTGCACATTCCACTTTAAATGCCACATTACCAATTCCATCACACATTATTGATTTCCACAAATGTACAACCTCTAAGCTCATATGTCTCAGAGTAGGGTGTTAAGTATAGGAGAGTTGACTCCTACACCACTAAACAGATGTACATTTGTAAAAATAAATATATGTGCATTTTAGAAATGCAATGTCAGACATTCATCCATAAAAATTGCCCAAGAACAGGAAAAACCATAGGAACTCTCCTACTACATCCTATCGGGAATCACCCCTAGGATTATTAGCGAGAAGCCCTTGCATCGAAGATCAAATGAAGATACTACTACCATATATATATATGATATGAGAAATTTCCCCCGAGGGTCAATGACAAGCAGCCCTTCATTCCATTTATTAGCATTCCATGTCTTCACTTTCGAACGTACATTGGTTCGAAGTGGTTTTTGGATAAGGATCACCCAAATCCGACCCTGGTTCCTTCGATTCAATCATCGATAAAAAGATGTTAAGTTTGAGGTGATTATCATTTCATTCATTAATATCTTTGATCAAATAAAATATATGTTTTAGAGATATAAGTCTTTAAATCATATTCTTTTCCAGTATATACGGAATCATTAAACCTCTCTTTAACTTTGGAAATACCAAATCAAAATCATTTCTCATAAAGCACATTGTAAAACCTTATTGAGTAAAAAAGGGTCTATAGAAATTATACTAATTCTACTCAACATCAATTTTTGTATTCAACCTTTAATATCTATCGAATAACGTGAAATCGCCTTTTGAATTCATTGATAGTACGGGTCCCCTCCTCAGAATTTAATACCAAGTATAAGAAGATTATTTCTATACAATCCAAGTTGTATTAAATTTTGAAAAATTAAATCTTTTGTACTTGCCTTGTTTTCGACATTTTCGACCTTATCTATCCCTCGTCCAGGAAAGAGGCCAGGTGAGCTAGGATTAAATCATTTAATTATGACAGCTTTTCTTTAAATCGTTTATTTAAACTTTCTAAAATAAATTATAAAACCTTCAACTTATCTTTAAAATACTTACTTATTTATTCGAAAACATTTGTAAAATATTTAGGAAAGAATACTTATGTTTAAAGCAATATTTCAAAAGTTATCAAAAGTACTGCAAAAATTGCTACGTATAGTGCTTTTAAGGGTTATTTGATCAAAACAACTTTTCTACTAAAATCCATTTTTATAACTCAAATTTATTTTAAAACATTTTAAAATATGTATAGAATTTATTCCGTATCTTTAAAGAATTTATCGCTTTGGTATCCAAATTGCCAAGCTGCGATTATTTTGAAAACTTGTTTTGCTCATATTTCAAAATATACTAAACAAAATATCATCCTTTTCTTTTGTTGAAAACTATGATTATAAGAGTTCGGAAAATTCTTATTACAAAGAATTTTGAATCTGATTCCATCGTATAAATGGATTTAAACTTTTACGGCGTGAAATTGCAAACTACCGTTACACAAGGGGTTTAATGATTCCATATCACTTTTATAACTTGATTTGGAAAGTGATTTCCTTGTGTAATATTGACGTGTATTTAACGTGACTTGTTTACACAATTAAACACTATATTCAAACAACCAATACTTGATGGTCAAAGCATATAAAACATCCATAGCAATCATATCACATCATCATTATATATATATATATATATGTATATATGTATATGTATATAAATAGAGTTTCTCACTTGATTTTCAATCGGACAAACTTTAAAACAGCTATAGCTCTGCTATCCCGAAATTGGAGCTCACGACTACTAGTACAAACGCTCCTATAGGGTTCAGCCTTGGTCTTGGAGGCTTAGAAGGGCTTGGCCTTGCTTGGAAAGTGGTGGTGGAGGGCTTGGTTGCACACGGCCTTGGTGGATGAGAAGGAAGATGTGACGCCCCACCTCTATACTCACACTAGCCAAGGACACTACGGGGTAATGTCGTCGACTAGCACGAAGAATAAGGCTGTTGAGGAGCGACCATCCATGTAATTGCTTTGTGCGAGTACCGATATGTCAGATAATATAACTTACATTTCATTTCAAGAGGAAATCCGACATATCAAATACAAACTCAAAGCTACCACACAGTGGCTATGTGGACTTCGAAAACAAATATAGAAATAAGTATAACACAAATCAGTCACATATATTCATATCACTAAGGCAGAAACAGATATGAATATATCACATAAAAGAGTACATCAAAATAGTGGTCATATAAGATCCACTTCATCACAAAAAGAATAGGTACAAGTGCTAGACAAAAGAATATGTATACATCAAGGAGTCTCTATCTCGAATGTATAATAACAAAAACTACTAATCTAAAGTAGTTAGCCAAAAATCAGATGATGGACTCTGATAAGAAGTCAAGCAGAAGCACCTGAAATACCTCGGTCTGGCCCGAGTATTATTTAAGAAGAAAATAATAAACGGATCAGTCTAGCTATAAATATCATATAAAATGAGATAGGATAAGAGATACCACAAAAATGTATGATAACAATAATGCCATACTGTGACAAGTATACATAAGGTAACAACAAAAATCATACAATATCTCAAATATTCTCAAACACCAAAAAGAATGTCACATTCTTTAAATTAATCACCAAACAAAAATATTGACAAAACATATCAATGCCAATCGCAAAAATCGGTGAAACACAAATTCTAGAAATCATCAAATAGAAATCCAGAAATCACAAAAGGGGAAAGCCTATCACAAACGGGAGCATGAAAACTCCCCAACAGGTGTATCACAAATGGGTCGCTATCCCATAAAATGAGCCGGAGCTCCTCCAAATAGGGTATAGTCCCCCTATGCGGACTTTGAGCCAAAGCTCCTCCTATGAGCCGAAGCTCCTCCAAACAGGGTATAGTCCCCCTTTGCGGACAATGAGCCGGAGCTCCTCCAAACAGGGTATAGTCCCCCTTTGCGGACTTTGAGCCAAAGCTCCTCCTATGAGCCGAAGCTCCTCCAAACAGGGTATAGTCCCCCTTTGCGGACTATGAGCCAAAACTCCTCCAAATAGGGTATAGTCCCCCACACGGATAAAGAGACATCGCACATCGCTAGTCTAAATCACCAAAGGATCATCATTGATCGATAAGAAGTGTAAATTACACTAAGCTAGTAAATAAATGAGTTTAGCTTCATGTCCCATAACCACTGGCTTAACTTAAATATTTACGAACAAATTGTAGATTTCCACTCAAAGATTGTCACAAGAGTTCAATCGAACAAGTCCAAGAATTAATCGACGAAGTAAACGCAAGCGTTTCATACCATTTGTTTTGCTAAGCCATTTAATTAGATTTCTCATATGAATGAGGTAAAGGTTTGTATATACTAATAGATTGGAAAACGGTTTTATAAACGATATTTGTATTAAAAATAGAGTTGGAATCATCTTTGTGAAAGAGTTTGAATATTTA